>CM066732.1:92743186-95303186 GCA_033961575.1 Aselliscus stoliczkanus | reverse complement strand
GCTCCAGTGATCTCAGACTTGACCCATCTTCCCTGGACTCCACCTTTTGGCCACCCTCCTTTAAGTCTGCTCTTCTGCCTCGCCGCCCACTCCAGGGAGCCTTGGCAGAGCACACAATGATGGTGTTTGCAGTCGGTTAAAGGGATCCATCTCTAGCACCACTGTCAGGAGACAAAAGCTTCCCACTGTGCAATCCTCTCTACTCACCTTCTCCACAATGAAGGCCGTGATGCCCCGAGAAGCTGGCACAGCACCCAGATCTGTCTTGGCATAGACAACAAGGACGTCAGCATCAGGGCCATTGGTGATCCAGAACTTGCTGCCGTTCAGGACATAGTGATCTCCTAAGAACAGGAATTTGGCTACTTGCTCCATCTGTGATGGCTCATCTCAGCCAGTTGTCCACAGACCTGCTGCTAAGCATAAAGCTGCCCAGCTAGGAAATAGTTCTGGAAACCCAGCAGAGGCCACCCCCAATTATTGCTTCCATACCCTCTGCCCATTTCAGCTTCCCTGTCAAGAGAGGCCTCACCTTTCTTTTCTGCTTTTAGCTTCATGGAGACAACATCAGAGCCAGCATTGGGCTCACTCATGGCCAGGGCCCCGATGTATTCACCGCTGATCAGCTGTAAGGAAAACCCCAAAGGGTCTGATTATGACTTCAGAAGTACCTACAGGAGCTCACAGATACTTCTTGCCTGTTCACATGATACCCCTTCAAATTTCCCTCCAGGCCAGGGTATTGATAAAGTGCTATAAGAGAAGCCCAGTATCTACAAGGCTGAAAATATCTCTCCTTTTCCCATTCCCTTTGCAAGGGAAGAAAGTTTTAGTCTTCCATGTTTTTGGGTTTTTTTTGTGGAACTCACGAAATATTTCTTTGCTTTTTAAATTGACCTTTGTGTTCAGTTGCTTCACCTCAAAAATAGAGGGAACCACTCTGACCTTACCTGGTACAGAAACATAATTAGATAGGGAAGAAAAAATAGGGAGAGTCTATTTCACCATTTCTTTACAAGATATCATTGAGCTAATTTGCCATTTCACCTGTATCAACAGGCTGCATTATAAATAAACCCCAGTAATACAGTTTTCAGTACATTATATATTATTATTATTATTTTTACTATTAGTTTCAGGTGTACAAAACATAATGATTAGACATTTACACACCTCACAAAGTAATGACCCCAACAAGTCTACCCATCTAACACCGTACATAGCTATTACAATACCACTGACCATATTTCCTGTGCTGTACTTTACATCCCAAGAATACATACATATATTAGTTGACATTCAGTACGTTATTTCTAACCAGACGAAGTCACAAATTTCATCTTAATACAGGTTAAGTTAACAACCAAAATACTTGGCACTGGACTTAATGGAAAGCCCTAAATGTTTTCCTCAAGATGGAAATAGCTTTATTGTTTTTCTGGTTTATTGATAAAATTAAAAAGACTTCACTGAATGTGAAAAGAAACAGGACAGTTGTCTTAGATGTCTGACAGTTAATAATTTTTTAATAGTTAAAAATATTATTTTTATACTGATATGAAGCACATGCTAATTCCAGTGGGAGGTGATTTGCTTTTCCCTTGCACAGTCTATAAAAAACAAATACGATTTCAAGATAAAGAGACTGTTTTGGAAAATAAACATTTCAGCAGGACTCAGCTACCTGAAAAAAGTGGCATAATAAAAATGCTGCTTTATTATTAGTCATTTCCCAGTTGGCTTAAAGAACCCCTCCCTCCCATTCCAGCTCTCTGACCAGCTAGCAATGTGGCCTTGAGAAAATAATTTAACATCGCTACCTTCAGTATTTGTATGTTTATCCTAGAAATGGGAATTACACTAGCAATACAACTGGTTTTTGTTCAAGTAATAAAACATTTATGGGGCCTGCCGAGTGGCTCAGTTGGTTAAGAACTCACTCAAGAGTGCAAACTGAGCTCTGAGCAATAGCAGTTCGATGTCCAGCCCGAGCTGAGCTGCCGTTGAGCTGCCAACAGGTGGCAGGATGGCTCAGCTAAAAAAAAAAAAAAATCTGTAAAGCACCTAGCAACTGTCCCATCTTTCAAGGCTCCTCCCAGCTGGTGAACCTTCTCCATGGCTTTCCCTGTCTTCTCAGACAGAATAGATTTTCTTCATTTGTATCTACACAGCACTTTTTGGACCTCTGATTCAGCATGCCACATTATGATTACTCATTTGTATCCACCTTTCTTGATCATCTGTGAGTTCTTTGACGGCAAGGATAGTGTGGTTAATTATTTTCTGTATCCCTGGCATGAAGCAAAGTCCTGGTATGATCAGCAAGTATTACTGCATTGAATTTTTTTTTTTTTAAGATTGTTTTAAATTGGGGAATTGGGGGAGGGGAACAGTGTTGGGGATTCGGGGAAGGGGAACAGACAAGTTGCTGTCTTTTTGTTCTTCAGTCTAGTTGCGGAGGACGTTGCTTCACTGGTCCAAGTTGGTATCCTCATTGCGCTCTTCCCGGATGAGGCAGATCAGTTGCCAGCCTCTGGATGGTTGCTCACCACGGCTACTGGCAGCTCGCGCTGGCTGCCGGCCACTCACTGTAGCCTATGGCAGCCCACTGCAGCAGGGGCTGCAGCCTACACCATCGCCGGGGTTTGCACAGCCCAGCTCCAGGTAGAGCTGTTGTTAGCTGTAGAGGGCAGTGTCACTGGCCCTCATATGTGGGATCCGCTGGCATCCCAAAACCAGCTCTTAACCAATGCACCACTCGGCCGGCCCTGCATTGAATTTT
The DNA here is from genome assembly GCA_033961575.1 of Aselliscus stoliczkanus. Taxonomy (NCBI): domain Eukaryota; kingdom Metazoa; phylum Chordata; class Mammalia; order Chiroptera; family Hipposideridae; genus Aselliscus; species Aselliscus stoliczkanus. The sequence goes on along the minus strand of CM066732.1, from coordinate 95,300,404 downwards.
TAATGGTTCTCATCAAAACAGATCCAAAAGGACACTTATAATGTTAGTCTTCTGTTTCTTAAAGTGCTTTCTGCAAATGCTGTCCAGTGATGAACTCAGGAGGTCTAGCCCTATTTTTAATTTTTTTGACTGAAGTACTTGAAAGCAAATCCCCGACCCCTTTGTAAACTAACCGTATCTGGTTCGGGGCAGCATGCTACAGAAAGCAAGTGTGACCTGCCCTGGCCAGTAAGGGAGGGTGCCTCGCAGTTGGTGGTTGCACCGTGAGATCACGGTGTGTCTCTCCATTCCCATTTCCTTACCTTAGGGAGGTACTTCTCCTTCTGGGCCTCATTTCCATTGCGTACAATTTGGTTGATGCAGAGATTGGAGTGGGCACCATAACTGAGTCCCACGGCTGCAGACACTCGGGACAGCTCCTCCATTACCAGCACATGTTCCAGGTAGCCCAGGCCAGAGCCGCCATACTGGACTGGGAGTGGAAGTAGCAATCAGGAGTGGAAAAGGCAACCCAGATTAAACTAGGACATTGACAGGAAACTTACATTTATATAACAGAGAAACACCCTGGTAGCCCCTATTCCAGCTAACAGGCTGATAACCATGGACTCTGTTTACAAACATGCAGAACTGGTTTTGTCTGCTGCCTTTGTCAGCTGAGGTATAGTTCAGTCATTGCAACTCCTGCTTTATCCCAGAGAGATCTCTTAATGAAGACAAGAGGACCTGTGTATCCACTATTTGGAAATGCAGACGCAGATGAATAAATGAAGAAAGAACACATGAAGTTCACCCAAGACACACAAAGGATCAGAACATTTAAGAACAGATACAGGGCAAATACCATATGACCTTACTTATATGTGGAATCTAAAGTACTGAATTAAGGAGCAATGTAATAGAAAAAGAAAAAGAAAAAAAAAACACAAAAAACAACAGATACAGTGCCAGCCGAGTGATTCAGTTGGTTAAGAGTTAGCTTAAGAGCGCGAGCTCTGAGCAACAGGGCCACTGATTTGATTCCCACATGGGCCAGTGATGGTGCGCCAGAGCTGAGCTGCCAACAGGTGGCAGGATGGCTCAGCTGGTGAGAGCATATGCTCCTAACAAGACTGCCTGTTCAATGGTGGGCTACGCCCATCTGCAACTACGATTATAACTCTGCAACTATGATTATAACACAGCACCTTGAGCTTAGAGGAGCTTAGAGGCCACGAGCTGCTGACGGGCAGCCAGATGGCGAATGGCACCCTCCACAACTAAGATTGAAGAACAACAACTTGGCTGGTCCCCTTCCCCAATTCCCAACACTGTTCCCCTCTCCAAAGTCCCCAATTTAAAACAAAACAAAACAAAAAAAGCAAGATTAGTAACAGAGGACAGGAGCACTACAGCCTGAGAGAAAAATTCTGGTGGGCAGTACAGCAGAGGGCAGAAGAAATGCTGGTAGGGAATTTCAGAACTCCTCATAAAAACTGTGCTTTTTCCTTGGCAGCAGATGTAAAATCAAAGTGGCTGGGTCATCTGGTACCAGCCCTCTGCCCTGCTATTTGGGTAAACCCTACTGAGACCCTCTGCACACATTCACGCTGACCGAGAAGTCAGGCTGATCCAAGGCTCTAGGGAAAGATTGCCCCAACCTCTGCAATTCGAGGAAGGAAAGCCCACAGACGAGTGACACTGGAAACAGCCACCAGGACAACCATATGGAAACTAGAACTCATATCTGGCTTTCTTTACAAGGTTCCCATTTGAAAAGGTTTTCATCTGAATTCTAACTGCTTCTTTCTCCATTAAATACCATCTGATCAGGAGCATATTCTTTGTGGGGGTTCATAAAGCCCCAAGACACAGTGAAAGAAAGAGTCTTGTTTGGGAGTTCCCACTGGCCTTCCCCCTACCATTTTCTATTAAGAAGGTCTAAATTTTATGTGGTTTCATTTTATCATTACTCATGCTATTAATAGATTGTTTTTATTTATTTATTTATTTATTTTGAGGGCAGTGTCACTGGCCATCATATGTGGGACCCGAACTGGGGCCACTGGCTTTCCAAGCCAGCGCTTAACCACTGCGTCACTTGGCCGGCTCCACTCATGCTATTAATATAACTTTCTGTGATAAGCTTGAATCCCAGAACTGTCTCCAGGTGGTGAGGGGAAGGTGTAAGAATAAGTATATTGTGTTCACCTCTATTCCGATGCCCAATGAATATAGACTGAAGCAGGGTGTGCCATCCAGGCTTTGGCTGGTGGGCCACTGGCTCACCTATTTACTGAGCACTGCAAGCCAGGCTAGGCCTCTCCTTCAGAGACCAACATCTAAACCAGAGCCCACCAGCTCCCTGCCCTTTATCCCTGGAAATAGGTAGTAAGACCCACAGGGAATACAGGGCAGACCCAGGGAAAGCCTATTAAACACATCATCTGTGTTTATGTGGAGGCTCAGACAGGTATCCCCCTCTCCTCCACACCACCATCTGTTCCCAAATGAGCTCCAGGGCCAAGCCGTGGCAGAGAACACAGGCAGTCTCCACAGGGAAACACCTGTCCTGAGTCGTCCTGCCTACATGATACTGGTAGGGCAGAGCTTAGGAATTAGGAGAGATAGTAAGACTGAGGTACTAAGACAGCTACCAGGATCACCTGGGGGAAGCTATTAAGCATGCTGAGTTCAACAGTGTGAATGATCCTGATCCAAGTGAACCACACTGGCCCAGTCTCTGCCTTGTCAATGTCACTGCCTAAAGAAATAGAAGGGTCTACTCTTCTCTGGGTTGACAGCCATGGGTGCTTTCTCAGATCCAAGAGGGAGGAAGTTCTGGGTTTCTTTGAGCATCATCTTTCCCCTCCTTTCCTGCTTCTTTTGGGACCGGTGTTAAAAATTCCCTTTAAGAAAAGAAACTATACTCACCAGGGGCTGTGATGCCCAAAATTCCCAGGTTCCCCAGCTGTTTCCAAAACTCCTGCCAACAGAATGGAGTGAGCACAGTGAGTTGTGAGAAGGCAGCCAAGTCACAGATGCCTGGACACCTGGAACCAGGAAACCCAAAGGCTTCACAGGAAGGGGCTGCATACTGAGGAAGGTTTCATTTACCAGAAGACTGTGAGCCCTTCCAGGCAGCAGTGCCAACTCCCAGCCCAGCCTAGCTCCTACACTGCACCCTGCCCACCCCCGGAGTGTGGGCCTCAGAACTCACTCGAAGGTTCTTGAATTCATTGCTGCGATCAATCTCCTGGGCATGTGGGGCTAGGTGCTCCTGAAGAAACTTAGAAATGGTCTGACGAAGCTAGAGGGAAAGAGATGGACAGATTGAAATAGTACATTATTTCCACTGAGGAGAGCATATCTGCTACTGGACATCATTCAGGGTAACAGCCCACAAGTAACTTTACCAAACAGCATCAGACAGGGCCGGCTGAATGGCTCAGTCGGTTAAAAGTTGGCTTAAGAGCGCGAGCTCTGAACAGCAGGGCCGCCGGTTCAATTCCCACATGGGCCAGTGACACTGCGCCTGACCTGAGCTGTCGGCTCAGCTGGTGTAACAACAAGATTGCCTGTTTGATGGTGGGCTATGCCCACCCGCAACTAAGACTGAACTAGGCACCTTGAGCTGAGCTGCTGGCCAGATGGCTCAGTGGATACAGCCTGGGCTCTTAACAAGGCTGCTGGTTTGACTCCTGCATGGGATGGTGACTATGCCCACCCACAACTAAGACTGAACTTGGCACCTTGAGCTGAGCTGCCGCTGGGATGGCTCAGTAGATAGAGCGGGCGCTGTAAACAACAAGGCTGCTGGTTCGACTCCCGCATGGGATGGTGGCTATGCCCACCCACAACTAAGATTGTAACACAGCTTAGAGGCCACGAGCTGTGGACAGGAAGCCAGATGGCTACTGGTGCCCTCTACAACTAAGATTGAAGAACAACAACTTGGCTGGTCCCCGCCCCCAATTCCCCAATAAAACCTTAAAAAAAAACAAAAAAAAATCCAGCATCAGACAGAAACTTAGAGGACCACTAATTTATGCTTCCCCAGAGATGATCTTCACCCCTTTTAATTGAGAAAGCGCTGAATCCTAACCACTAGACCACCAGGGAATCTATTACTTGAGGTCCTCAGTCTAGACAGCTTGGAGATAATTTTTTAAATGCCAGTCAGTCCCCTACATAAAATCATTCCATGGCTTTCCACTGTACTTACTAGAAGGCCCTGCATGAGCTGACCCTTCCAGCCTTCCCCAGTGCCTCCCCCTGTCTCCACTTACTGTGTTCCAGCCCCAACCCCTTCAGTTCTAAGTGCATTACAGGCTCTTTTCTAAATGTTGGCTAAAAGACATCAGAAACTCCTCTTGACAGGCAAGTTTGAGGAGCAGGATTGAACGCTTTCTGTCCAGGGTAATTTAAAGCTCTGTCTGGTGACTGTAAATCCAAATGGGTTTAGGATTCCGGAAGGCATCGGCATGTGCTCAGGGCCACAGGAAACTCTGTCCAAGAGAACAGTCTCCTTCTCCTGGAAGGGCTCTGGTTCAGCTCCACTTGCAATAACATTTTTCAAGTATTTTGTCCAACTTCTGTGCTCTAACTCAGTGAGGTCAGATTATACTGTGCAATTCAAAAACCCCGGGGGTGTATATTCGAAAAAGATTTCTTGGGGATGAGGATTAACCAAGTTCTAGAACCAGAGCCTTAGACAGCGTTCGGGGACTTCAGACAGATTGAGGGCCTTTTTGCCACATACAGGTGACCCCTGTGTTTGACTCCTCATCTAACTCCGGCACACGCTTACGGCTAGGTGGGAGCTGGGAAGAAGGGCGCCACGGCAACCACGAAGCCGGCGTATGGGGCAGGGCCAGGAGGCGTTGGGGCCGGGAAGGGGGACGGGCTCCCTACCTGCTTCTGCTCCTCGTTTAGCCCGTTGATCGCATCGTCCACGGGCAACAGAGAGTGGGCCCGCTGGGAAACGAGGCCGGCGAGCGGCGACAGCGATGCCCGAAGCCTCCAGCTCGCAACACGCCGTCCCAGGATCCAGACCTTAGTCGCCATCTCGGCTTTGCACCGGAGCGGGAGCCGCAGCTGCGCTGAGCTAGCTCTATGGGCTCCACCAATCCCTGACTTCGTTGCCCACAACAGTTCGCGAAGGGGTGGGTCTCCAGCAGCCTATCATCCTCCGCTGCCGGATGAAGGCCGCGCTGCCCTTGGCAAAGACGGGAGCCAATCAGTGGTGACCCCCGCCTGCACACTCCAGGCGGGGTGTGCGTGCCAGGGCGCGGAACCTGCTGGCACAAACACTAGGCTGGGTCTTTAAGCAGAACAACAAGAAAAGTGCTTTCTTCTTTGAATCGAGTATACAGTGTCTTCCCTGTGTTGAAATAGCAGTGCCTAAATGCAGAAGTCTATCTCTGTGGGAAAGTACGTGTGAAAACAGCAAACGGAGAACTCCCCAAATGCTCAGTGCTTGGGAATAAATTCTTAAGGCAAATCTAAGATAACTCAGGCTGGGAAAGTAGGCTCGCTTTAGTGTATTTAACTAGATTATAACTCAATAAAATGTGCTTTATTATGTAACGGTTTGTTGATTTTGATTCGAGTTTTATGCGAAAGAGATTGCTGTCTTCCAAATTACTTACAATAAGAACAAGACTTTTTTATTTTCATTTTTTTTAATGGGGTGGTGTGTCATGGAATTCAGCTGATGGAATTCAGCTTCTATCTCTTTGCCCCCTTCACTATTTTCCTCCTCTGTATTGGGCCAATGCTTTGAACAGTTCATCTCAGGTTGTGCAGTGTGCCCTAAGCCCAACGACTAAACCTAAGCGTCTCAATCCCATTGCCTAAATGGGAGTTTGGGCAAGTTTCTTGGGTCTTTTCTGTCTCGATTTCATCATCTATAAAATGAAAACAATACCACCCACTGCAAGGCTGTTAGGAGGAATAAAGGAGATTGCATATTTAATGACAACACTTTTTGTTCCTTCTTATAGCACCCAGCAGTCCAAGTTCTGAAACACAGCTACGACCAAAGCTAGGCTCTGTAAGCTTGCCAAGACATAAAGGCTTTCTTCTTCACTTCACTGCCTCTTATATCACCTACTGTACATGAAGAGGATTTCCCCTCCAAACACCAAATAGAGGTTCTCCGTCTAGACCCCAAACAGGGTCTTACCCTTTACCTCATACTGTTTCAAGGGCAATTGCTCAGCCAAAGGAATAGAACGTCTCTCTCCAAGACTCTATGCCACCATCTTTGAGGGTGCAACACAGTTGAGAACTATGGGGGTTCACAGTCACCCCAAGACGTGCTTCTGTGGTATGCAGATTGTTTTGAGCTAAAGGCAATTTTAACTTCAGGCTACCTAGAACTTGAATTAGAGGGAGGTCTTGCCCAAAATAAAAGATTATCAGCGATAATCTTTTTGACCCACATACATGATAGGGAAAACCTTTACTTACTAAACATCTGCTCTTCTATTCGTCCTGCATGGACCCTTTGAAGCCCCCGAGGTGCGTTACCGCATCCCTAGCTCAGGTTATCTTATATACCTCAGCCCTCCTTTCTATCTCTGAACCTCTCCTGTATGTGGGGTTTCTGACTCTCTCACGTATGCAGTTTCCATACACATGCGTGTATTCAATTTGGTTATTACCTTTTGTTAATCTGTCTCATATCTACCTCATTAGACCAGCCAGAACCTTGAGGGTAGAAGAAAGTTGGTTCCTCCCCCAGAAAGCCAAGAGCCTGAACCTCAAGGAAGTACTTAATATTGTCCTCAACTGTTTAAAGGCCAAAAGGAAACTGAAAGTCCAGTGGATTTACCCATAGGCTGTCATTGCTGACTTGTGTGAAGACTGTTTTCGTAGAGTAATGAGACAAGAAGCCAGGTTATCCATACATTAAATAAAAAAATCACAATAGAAATTAGAAAATATTTTAAACAGAATGATAAAGAAAATATGATCCCACAAGCAAAACTTGTGGGATGCAGCTATCTGGCCCTTAAAGGAAAATTTATAGTTGTCAATGCATATACTGTGTTAAAGAACAAAATTCAACAGAGTAAATTTGAAGATCTAATTGGCTTTATTAAGCAATTCATGTATCAGGCAGCAAGCAACTAGAAAAGAGTTCTGATGAGTTGTACAAAATGGAAGGTTTTTGTAGGCAGAAAGACTTGTGGGACTAAAAAGTTAAAAGAGTGGATAATTTCAGACAAGTATATCCTCTAGGGGAAGGCAGGGCATGTTATCAGGCAGTTTACCTCACTAGTGCTGGCCAAGAAATTCCAGAGTGATTGGTTTAAAAATTCCACTGCTGGGGCCAGCTGAGTGGCGCATTGGTTAAGAGCCAGTGGCTCCGGTTCGGATCCCACATATGAGGGCCAGTGACACTGCCCTCTACAGCTAACAACAGCTGTACCTGGAGCTGGACTATGCGAGCCCCGGCGGCAGTGTAGGCTGCAGCCCCTGCTGCAGTGGGTTGCCATAAGCTACAGTGAGTGGCCGGCAGCCAGCGTGAGCTGCCAATAGCCGCCGTGAGCGACCATCCAGAGGCCGGCGACCGATCTGCCTCATCCGGGAAGAGTACAATGATGATACCAACATGGGCCAGTGAAGCAATGTCCTCCACAACTAGACTGAAGAACAAAACGATAGTAACTTGTCTGTTCCCCTCCCCCAATTCCCCAATAAAATCTTAAAAAAAAAAAAAAATTCCACTCCTGGAAGAGTCTGAAACTGCAATTGGGTTAGTTATTAAGTTTTGGTTTGGTGTAAAAGTTTAGCAAAAGTGACTCCATTTTGGCCTGATGTTTATTTTTTTAACAACCGTAAAAGAGAAACTGAAATGAAATTTCTACTAAGGAAATAGAAAAAGAACAGTAAATTAGGGCTAGGCAAGAGGCATATTGGTTAGGAGCTGGCTTGGGACACCAGATCTGAGCAGCAGACCCCCCCCCCCCTTCGGATCCCACAGATGAGGGCCAGTGACACTGCCCTCTACAGCTAAGATGGTGAACAACACCTCCACCTGGTTCCCTCTATAGTTAAGATGGTGAACAACAGCTCCACCTGGAACTGGGCTGCTGTGAGTCCCCGGGGACAGCATAGCTGCAGCCCCTGCTGTAGTGGGCTGCCATAGGCTGCAGTGAGTGGCCGGCAGCCAGCGTAAGTAGCTGGCAGCCAGCGTGAGCTGCCAAGAGCCGCTGTGAGTGGCCGTCCAGAAGCCGGCAACTGATCTGCCTCACCTGGGAAGAATGCAATGATAATACCAACATGGGTCAGTGAAGCAACATCCTCCACAACTATACTGAAGAACAAAAAAGGACAGCAACTTGTCTGTTCCCCTTCCCAGATTCCCCAACTCTGTTCCCCTCCCCCAAATCCTCAATAAAATCTTTAAAAAAGAACAGTAAATTAGAACTCCAAATATACATTGAAATGAGTAACAGATATGAGTGAAATGAGTGATATGTATATTTCATACAAATTATGAAATAGAGCGGATATACAACAAAGAAAAACAACATAAAATTGATAAACCACTAAAAAGACTGATCAAGAAAAAAGAAATTAAGGGCCAGCCGAGTGGCTCAGTTGGTTAAGAGCTCGCTCAAGAGTGCGAGCTGAGCTCTGAGCAACGGCGGTTCGAAGCCAGCCCAAGCTGAGTTGCCGTTGAGCTGCCAACAGGTGGCAGGATGGCTCAGCTAAAAAAGAAAAAGAAATTACTGATATCAAAAATGAAAAAGAGAAAAGCCTTCAGACCTATAGATTAAAAAAATAAAAGGATATATTGAGCAATTCATGCCAACACATTTGACAATGAGGAAATAGACAAATCCATTTACATGAAGTTCAAGAAAAGAATACTCATAGATGGTGACTTTCTATCAGAATAGTGCCCCTCTCTGGAGGGGGACAGTAATTTATTAACCTGTACACTTAAGGTTAGTATACCTTGGTAAGCGTCAATACACTTTAAAATTGTAGTAAAATATACGTAACAAAATTTGCCATTTTAACTATATTTATGTGTATATCAGTGGCATTAAGTACATTTATTATGCTGTGCATCCTTTACCACTATATATTTTTAGAAGTTTTCATCATGCCAAACAGAAACTCTGCTTCAATAACTTCTGGTGCCCTCCTCCACCCAGCCCTTAGTAACCTCTATTCAACTTTCTGCCTCTATGAATTTGCCTACTATTGATACCTTATATAATTTTGTCTTTAAACCAGATTGGAAGGTGAAGAGGACAGGGAGTGAAAACTTCTTGAGAAATTTGACTCTGAATAGGAAATAGGTGGTAGTGATACAAGAGCCCCCTCACTATAAAAACTTTTTTGTTGTTTTTTTTTTTTTTTTTTGAGGGCAGTGTCACTGGCCCTCATATGTGGGACCGAACCGGGGCCGCTGGCTTCCCAAGCCAGCGTATAACCACCGCGCCACTCGGCCGGCCCTTATAAAAACTTTTAAGTTTCCTTTTCCCTAGTGTCTTAGTTCCCTAACCCCTGGTTGTAATCATTTTTCAAATCAGTTTCTTAATCATAAACAATAGATTGTTTTTAACCTTAATCATAGAAATCTCCTCCCTCCTGCTTTAAATAATTACCCTAAAGCTTGTTGGCTCTAGTCATTGTAGCATAGGTTCTTTCCAGGCTTAGCTCCCAGGTGAACAGTCATTGAATGACTGGTTAAACCAGAAGAAAGGCCACAGGCTCCATGAAGCTGAACAATTTTTTCATCATGCAGTCACCCTGCATCAATGGCTTTGAGTCCTGCTTCTTGGGCCAACACTTTTAACTCTATTAACTAACATCTCTCTCTCCTCATCTAGGGGCCGTTAGGATACCAGTGATGCCACACCAAGACTTCCAGTACATCCTGACCACAGAGGTCAACAGGGTCCCCCGGGCAGATCTCGAGACCCCTTCTCCTCATCTGAGATAAGATAGGGCGAGAGTCCTGTGAATCCTCAATAGGCAGGGACAACGGCCACATGCAGCAGGAAGCAGATACAGAAGAGCTCTCCTGTCCCTAAACTTCCCACAGAGGTTTATGGGGATCATGTCTCTCAAGGGGGACATAACTCAGGCAGTTAAGAGACAGGAACTGGGTCTCTGAGACCCCTGGATATGTCAAGTAACATTCCTGCATGTCCAACCTGGCCTATGGAAAATACCGGCCTAAAAGACCTCCCCTCTCTGCCCAAACTTGCCCTTGTTTACCATAACCATTAGCCATTATCAATCACAGGTATCAATTCAACAGCCCCACAATTAGAGAAGAGCAGCCCATTCTAAAAGAGAAGGAAATAAAAACTCCAAGTCCTAGCCAAACAGCATCTTTTGAGCCACTCCTTTGTGCTCAGGCCTGCTCCTTTCTCTTTGGAGTGTACCTTCACTTCTAATAAACTGCTTTCTCACCACTGTATTTCTGTGTCTCGTTCAATTTGCTTGAGGTGCCAAGAACCTGGACACCGCACCGAGAAAGGTCTGTTCTCCGGTAACAGTAGAGGGGATGAGAATGGGGATTTGTTTTGCTTGCTTTTTAAAAGATGGTTGTGATTTGAGTCTGATTAAAGCTGCGAGATCCCAATGACAGGGAAGTTGAATAGCTGAGGTTTGCAAAGGTATGGTAAAATCAGGGCACTAAAGAGAGACAAAGAAACAGAAGAGAGCAAGAGTGAGCATCAACATGGTAGCAGAAGTTAGGGGCAAGGTTATAAAGGGAATCATTTGCCAAGATCAAATTTGAACTAAAATAATAATCACCATCAGGATTTGAGTTACTTTGACATTTTTTGGGGCCAGGAATGGCAATTAAAAGCTCATTTGGGGGAGTGCCTTTCTAGGTACTAGATGGGATGCTGCCTGATTCATGAATTGCTTAAGGCCAATTAGTTCTTAAAAATAAAATAAAATAAAAATAATTTGGGCAAACAATCTTTTAAACTATACACATCCCAAAATGGATAGGAGAGAATGTTTAGTCCTTCTCACTGGTAAGAGTTAACTGGGTTCCCCCTTCAAAATATTTGGGACATAACCAACTACATGAATGTTTGTGTGTGAAGGCAAAGAATTTTAGCCCTGTAAGTTAGGGTGGTGGCATTACCTGGCTTGATTGGGTGGCTCTGGGTAATCTCAGTAATGCTGAATGATGTGTGTGTGTGTGTGTGTGTGTGTGTGTGTGTGTGTGTGTGTGTGTGGTGGGGGAAGGGGGTAGGTTGGTGAAAAAAATTGGAAGGTGCAGAGAAAATGGGAGATGGCCAAAGCGAAAGTTTGCCTCCTTTGACTAATATTCTGGAGTAAATCAATCATGAACTTGTGGCCTAGATTAGTCCAAGAGTTTCCAGTGAATATATTTAGGTTAAAAGTCTATTTTCATTTCTCAATTTTACAATTCAAATAGTTACAGAAATATTTATTTCAAAACTAGCACTTTATATTAAAAAAAACACACAGAAGTGATTTAGATTAAAAGCTCCAAGGTGTATTGTTTCAGGTAGGTGTTATTGCTATCTATACCTTTACCCATTAAGCCATTTCTAGTAACTTCTAGTTCTTAAATTTACAATGAGGTGTACAGCCCAATGAGGATGGGATAGAATGTGCTCCAAGTTAGAAGAGGTCAGCATGGCTCCTTCATGTCGCCTATGGAGCACGTGTTCCATTGTACAATTAAGGGTTTCTTTCCGCACATCTGAACGTGACTTTTTGGACCCTCTGGCTGTGGCTGGTTTAGTCGCTTGATTCTAACGGTGTGCTGCTTTGTTGCCTAGGAGTTGATCCAGGATCCCCTCTTGTAGACCTCAATTATTTACATGTGAGGTTCAGAAGAGCTGACCAATCTGAAGGTTGGGAACACTTGCTTAAAGGAGGAACTGCCATTTCAGCACAAAGTGTCCTTAATCCTACTGCAGAAACTGTTTTCATTCTGGGGATGGTGAGTCCTAGAAGATCATGGCCAAGAAGCAGATGTCCTTAATGGCTCCCTCTGAGAGTTTATCTCCAAGAGGGAGCCATGTAGCCACTACTTTTTATCACATTTCTAATAGTTGCTCCATTTCCTCAAGGGCTGCCGTAAAATCATTTACTTGACCGTTACATAAGGTCTGCTGTTCCAGGAACCGGGCCCTCTCTTCTTCTTTCATCTTCAACTTTACTTTTAAGGCCTGCATGGAAAGACATTCAAAAAGAAAAACAAACGAATGAAAAACCCCACAAAACTTTGACTCAGAGGGAAGATAAACCATGTCTGAGCACAATGCTTCTATTCCATGGAGGAAGATCACAGGGACACTGACATCTGTTTTCTATCTTAGATTTGTTTATCTGTACTGGTTTTAGGAACTGTCCCTTTCTACTACAGCCTCTTCTATCTAAACTGGAGCAATAAAATCCTCAAGGATTCAGTGAAATTCATCCAAACAATCCAAAGCAGTCCAGACCCAAGGAGCTGGGTTTCCTATTATAGATTTCCTTGGGGTATCAAATTTCCCGAGCATGGATTTCACATAGGTGTCCACTCTTAATTCCTAACAACCTAGTATGTGGCACACTACTTCTTTATGGCCTGCAGATGTGGATATTTCTAAGAGTATTTAGAACAGAAAAATAAAATTAATTGAAAAAAAAAAAGGTGAAATCAAATGAAGTTTTGGAACTTAGTTAATAGTAATGTATCAATGTTGGTTTCTTAGTTTTGACTGATGTGCCACGATAATGTAAGACGTTACATTATCTCTATTATCTTTGCAACTTTTCTATAAATCTAAAATTATGAAATAGTTTATTAAAAATAAATAAGTAGATAAATAAGAAAGAACCCTCATAGATCCACCTACTGTGGTGGGAAATGTAGTCTTATCTCGGGGTGATGTCTGCCTCTCACCTGTAACTCCTCGATCTGCTTTTTGGCTGTTTCGTTAAAATGTTTCAGCTCATCTTGCAAAATTTCTAACAGCAACTAAAAGGAAAGTACAATGTAGTAACAAATCTTTATTGAAATGTGAACATTTTCTTCACGTAAACGAATGTCTTCATATGAAAGGAGAATTGAATTAGATGATAGCTAACATCCCTTCCGTTCAGTCATTTGCTGAGAGCACTCACACATGTACCAGGCTGTCTATTGGGCACCAGGGAGGACGTCAGTTCACAGGACAGACAGATTACCCCACTTCCATGAGCTCCGCTATACAGGCAATATGAACAAAACATAGTAGCCATTGAATGGGTGACGAATAGCCTGGGAGAGCCGAAGAAGGCTTCCATATCTAGTATTCTATTATTCTAAGAAGACAACCGATCTTCCTGGGGAAGAGATCATAGAAGCTCCAAGACTTTAATCCCAAACAATTACCTTCCTCCAAACAGGAAGCCAAATTTAATTCAGGCTGGACCTCTGCATCATATAGTTCTCAGCAAAGGAATAAGAAGAGAAACTTGGTAAAGTGTAGAATAGAGAAACCAGAAAGCTCTCTATATAGGCCCATCCTTATTATGTGCTTTAAAGTAGCATGTTTTCAACTCAGACTCACTCATATTTGTAAGCACAAAGTCACCTGCCAAGTAAAATATGCTATTTTGAGTATACATCCACCACCCTCTTCCACCATCCTAGATAACCAAAGGCTGTTTCTTGGGGTTTGCCGAGCAGATGGCAGAGACCTGCCTAGAGTTGCAGACCCCACGGTCCCTCGGCCCTCGCTCTCTCACACCTATGCCCTTACCACAGAGTCCATGTGATCCGTGGTGGATTCCTGCTGTGACACCAGGGTCTCACTGCCTAAAACTGATGGAGACAACAAGTCAGCCTTGCTTAAGGAACTGTACTTATACAAAATAAAATAAAACCCCTCCAGGACAAGCAGGCGAGTTTTCATGAGAGGAACTTTTCCAGGCAGATGCCTGAGTTTCTCCTTGACAGGGTCACCCATGCCTGCCCTCCAGAGCTATATTTTACTTCTTTCCTCTCTAGGTTTGGATATGGCCAAAAATTCACTCTGCTTTCTCCTCAGCTCAGCAGAAAATGTGTCCAAAAGAGATGTATAGGTTGGATTTTTTTGTTTGTTTATAAAACACAAAACTATTTTTTAAAAGTTTCAGGTATATGTGAACAAACATTGTAACAACAATAAAAAAAATAGTTTTCAGGCCTTAAAAATTATTATTATTATTATTTTTGGTAAAAGTAGTGCATACGCATAAGTAAAATAAAAATCACACAAAACGTATATGGTGACTATAAAGAATATATCCTAAAATGCACAGGTTAACCAGTAGCTTTCAAAGTCAGCACTCTTTAATTCAAAGCAGCCTGGGCCCCTCCCCTGGGAATTCTCAGGCTCCTCAACTCAGTGTGACACCCTCTTCCAGGCTTTGGGCAATTCCTTCTTGGGCTCTCTCCTTGCTACAGGCTCTACAAAGGGACTGGGTCAGAACAGGAATCACATTTTAACTACTGCAATTCTGCTGATTAGCCAGGTTTAGGAGCCCTTGAAACAGTATCATCTCCCTCTCCTAGCTGGGACAGTTAGTTACCTATATGCTATCTCCCTAGAAAGAAATAAAATATTTCTAGTCTAATATGCAAGATCATACGTTTTGGCACCAAATGAATGAAGTGTTCAGATAAGAGAGCAATATCCTCTCTCCACAACTATCTGAAATTCTGTTGGTCAGGCACAATTAATATCACAAGAGAACAAAGAGAAGCTCCCCCAAATATGTAGCGCTTTGTAGGCAATCCCTTCATTGATGGGTCGGCTGCTGCCATGCTGGACTCTTGACGCATGGTGCAGAATCATCCCAGGAGGAGGCACATGCACTGATCCCTTCGAAGGCTGTTGTGTGTTATTTCTTACCTGGGTTGAGGCTGTTGCTCTCCAAAACTGCCAAACAGTTGTCCTGAAACTTCTCCAGCAGCTCCACCTTCTGAGTCAGGTCCTTCAGTTCTTCCTATTGGGGTGCCATGCGGACAGATCAGGCCTGTCCCACTCCTCAGGGTGGTCTTTACCTGCCCTTGCTCTTGGATAGCCATAGTACAAGCCCTGCTGTACTTTCTGCCCTTGTGCACCTGGGCATTACAAGCTTGTTCCCATCTGAGGGGTTGTCCCTCAGGATTCCATGTGCATTGCCCAGTACAGTTGAGGGCACAGGCCGCGAGGGTCTCTTACCTGAGTTTCAGTCAACTTCTTGTGCAACTGCTTGTTGACAGTCTCTAAGAGCTGGTTCTTATCCTTGAGCTCTTCCTCTGATTTCTGCTTACTCAATGGTTTGTAGCTGTAATGATATATATTCTTAGATGAAGAGGTGGAGGGGTTAAGAGGATGCGCTATGGAGTCTCACAAATAGGTTCAAATTCTGGCTTCATTACATAGTGATATATGCCTTTAGTGAGATGCATAACCTCTCTGAGGCTGTTTCCTAATTTCTGGAATTAGGATAATACCCACATTTCATAATATTGTTATTGCAAAGGGAGAGAATATACATACAATTCTTAGCACAGCTACTGACACATAATAAACATTCAATAAATAAATAATGGCGATTATCACCATCAATATTAAACCTTCTTTTCAAAATTCTGAGTCTTTCTTGATAGTATTTTGTTTTCAGAACTTTTAAAACATGCCAAGGTCTGGAATTACAACCTATTTCTACTAACTTTTCAGCTTATATTATTTCTGTCTTCAGGACTGCAAAATGTGCAAGCTAGCCTCAAACAGAGAAAGATGGTTACTTCTCCAGGATTTCACCTTCGCCAGCACAGCATCACCACCAGAAATGCCATTTCAGAATCACTAACCACACGCAGCCCTTCCTATCCCAAAAGCTTCATACTCCCATTGATGTGTCAGAGCCGAGTTTGATTTCCTATCAGCAATGGTCCTGGCAAAGAGCCCAAAATGCCCTTGTCTGGCACTCAAGACAGTAACATCACTGATCTAGTTCCTCATAGTGTTTCACAAACCAGTCTGTGCCTCACCCCTGAAAATTCCATTCAGATCTCTGGGGCGGCATCCAGATGCCCAACACATTAAACATGAGCGATTCTGATGCACAACTAGATTGAGATTCACTACCCCAAAATGGTGGCCAAATTTCATTTATCCTGATGGTCACCTTTTTTTGATGTTCCTCTTGATGGCAGTATCTGCAGCTTTCACCTGCCTAGAGAAGCAAAGACAAAGAAATCAGGATGTTAATTTGACTTAACATGTGGTGATCATTTTGCAATATACACAAATAGCGAATCATTATCATGTACACTTGAAACTATAATGTTGTGTGTCAATTATATCTCAATTAAAAAACAACAACAAAGGAATCAGAGAATTGTAGTATGTTGTTGTTAGGTGTGTTGTGAAGAAGGCAGAGCAAAGAGCCTGGTTTTCTGAGGAGACAACTAGAGATTATAAACAATGCAAACTGCACAAGCTTAAGAAGCTCTGAGAACCCATGCACTTTTGTTTCAGCCTAGACTACTGAAAAAGGCTAATTAATAGGGAATGGGTTCCTGACCTCCTCAATAACCTGCTCGTGGTTGTTGTGGCTATCTCATGTCAACGTCACTTACGTGGGGACTGAGCATTGGGTGGAGGGACACATACACACTGGCCTGGACTGTGCTCAGACCAGCAACACAGGCTAACAACTAGCCCCCACCTGCCAAGACACACACTTAGGGTTGGTGTTTGACCACAGTAATGCCATTTGTACACTCAGAGCAAGTGGTGAGAATGGAAAGAACACAGTAAAACCTGGGAATGCGAGTAACTTGGTTTGCGAATGTTCTGCAAAACATTTCTAGTACATTTTAACCTGGTAAACAAGCAGTGTCTTGCAATACGAGTAGTTTGTTTCCAGGATGAATTATGCTTGCACACCAAGGTATTACTATATCTCTTATCATAACCCTTGTTGTGCCTCTTCCGATGACCAACATAGAGGGTCCTGACAAACAGCTCCACAATGCTGCACTGCTCTGGATCACGGACTACAGGTCAGTCGTTCAGGTGCCTTGTGCTCTCAAAAACCCTATTTTCTCATTCTGGGTACTGAGCAATTTCTAGCAAGATGTTCTAACTGGATACCAATGATCTGACTTACCCGTTCTCTCGTCTCGGTTTGATGATTTTTGTAGCATCATTCTCTGAACCTCCTGAATGAAGAAGTCTGGAAACATCAACTTCTTTGGACTTCACAGGTAACAGGCTCTTAGAGGTGGCTCGAGTTTGTGTGTCTACAAAGGAAAACAGGAGGGTAAAACCTCAAGCATCGTGACCCACAGCTGCAGTTCTATAACAAACAGAGCTCCATTCTAAGTTAGAAACACGTATTTCATTCTGGCCAACTCAATTTGTGAAAATTAATTCAGAAGAGTAAGACTTCTACACCAACTGGGGACGGAAACCAAAAGTCTTTCAATGTGACAGTGCAGTGTGTTTAAGCATAGCCAAAGCCAAAGGGCCGGGGGGTATAAACGTGAAAGTGGAGGTTGAAACAAGCACAGAGTTAAATGAGGGGCAGTGTGGCGGTCAGCAGGGCAAAACACAGCTGAATCCTTCATCAGACACCATTGGACTCGAACCATCTTGCTAAGCTCTCCTAAGGCTGCACTCAAGCAACTGTGAGTTTCTTTTAACTAATGGGTAGTTGTTTTGATCAGACTGTCCCTAGCTACTACTCTAAAATATGTCTTTGTGTCCCCAGTTCTTGAGTATCTGGCATATTAACAGAGGTTCGATACCTGCTTGTTGAATAAATGGAACACTTTACAGTTTCATGGATTGTTTCAGATCATCTCAAACTATCTCCTCTATTTTTCTTTCCCTCTTCCATGCTCACTGCCTTGACCACCAGCCCTTTCCATTTGTTTATCCATCGTTATGTTTAGAGGTTCTCTATTTGGCATTCTGGTCTGATCTTTCTGCTAGGCTACTGCCAGATAACCAGAGAAATGGCCCTGCCAGGACACCCTCTTCCCCAGAGGAAAGTATTTCCCCGCTAGTCCTATGCTACCCTACACCACACATGGACTTTCTACCATTTATATTCCGTACCAAATTCAAGTAGTAATTTGTTCTGGAGTTAAGCAACTCCCCGCCGCCCCCAACACACACACACACACACACACACACACACACACACACACACACACACTTTCTGGTTTACACTTTCACTTTGTTCATTGTAAAATGGCTCCTTTAAGCTTAACCTAAATAAAAAGCCATAACAATGAAATCAAGTTGAAGAAATGAGGTTCAAAGCACTGGATCACAGGAATTAGGAAATTTTGTATTTATACTTGATAAAGATTTTACTTTGATGACTCTAACTGCACAACAGTTTGGAATACATACGATTTCTCAAGCTAACAAATTATTTCATTTATAGGTATATTCACAGGGCACTTACACCTATTTTCCATACTCTTACCCACAAAGCAAATATTAAAAGGGTCCTTTTTGATGTCTCTGTCTGAAGTAAAAGGTAACCTTGAGGGAATGTATTTACCTTCTCTTTTCTCAAGTATTTGTAAGTTATATATATAATAACAAATTTATCTCATGTATAAAGGTATTAATAATAAATTGATCAAAATTAACATTCTTCATTGACTGGAATTAGTTTCAATAATCCACATTTGCTACAACTTAAGGGTTGTGCTGAAGGAAAAGTTTAGCAGGATTTAACAAAGACTCTCTTCTTAAAATGAGAGATGCCAGGAGAGAAACTGCATGGCTAGTGTTCAAGGAAAAGAAAGGGACTTATTTTTCATTGTATATCAATTTCTAATTTTGGATTAATTATTTTTACATGTGTATATGTTACCTAGTTAGAAAACTAAAACTTAGGGTGACATCAGCATCATGGCAGAGTATGAAGATTCCTTTGTTTCTCCCTTAAATTTACAACAAGTTGGACAACTAGAACTCAACAAAGGATCCCCTGTTCAACACACAAACACATCTGAAAGATCCATGCATTGGGACATCTGAAGGTGGACATAATGGAACAAGTAAGGAAGGCAGGATTGGGGGAAAGACAATTCAGTGCCCACCGTGGGTCCAATGAGCGTGGTAACAGTGGGGAAGTCAGGTTGCAGCCCTCACACTATAGCCTGGAGTATAAGAGGGGCAGAGACAGTGTTCCCCTTCTCCCTGCAGACCCCAGTGGAAGAGGCTGGGAAGCCTTAAACAGTACAACAGTGACGACAGGGGAAGGAGCAGAGCCATGAGATCACAAGCTTGCCTCCCACCCATCCTGACAAGAGCCAGGTAGAGGCAGTGGAGATGCCTCCAAAAACACAGCAGGACCAGTGACCATTAATAAAAAAAGGTAGCACTGGGAGTTTGCAAAACCAGTTCTCTACCACTCGCCACATTCCCCCACCACAGTGGGGGTGCTCCATAGCCGACACCACCTTGTCTCAGAGGGGACACCCACCATGCCAATGGATACACAGCATTTCCTTACCTGAAGCAACACTGCTTCCCCATAATACCAGGCACACAAATAGTGCAGGTAAGAGAAAACAAAAACTTGCACTATAACACCATCAAAAGAAAGTACCCCACCAAATGACCCTGTTGAATTATTGAGAGCAAAACAGTATATAAACAAGAAAAGATTCCACTACCTAAAATGTGCAGACAGTATCCATCAACTACCATGAATAACCAAGTTCACATGGGAGCACAAAGAAAATGAAAAGTCTCCAGAAACCAAAGTTAAAGTCATGGAAGACTATGACTTAAATGACAGAGAATTTAAGACTGCAGTTATGAAGAAGTTCAGTGAGATACAAGAGAACTCGGGAAGGCAGTTCAATGAGTTCAAGAATAAAAGTAACGAACAAAAGGAGTACTTTACCAAAGAGACTGAAACTATAAAAAGAACCTAACAGAAATTATGGAGCTGAAGAACTCTAATAAAGATGAGAAATGCACTAGAGAGCATTGGAAATAACACAGACCAGATGGAAGAGAGAATTAGCAAGCTCGAAGACAGAAACCTAGAAATGACCCAGGAGGAAAAAGAGAGAACTAAGAGTTTTAAAAAAATGAAAGCACTCTATGAGAACTACCTGATTCCATTAGGAAGAGCAACATAGGATAATAGGAATGTCAGAAGAGGAAGAGAGGGAGAAGGGAACAGAGCACCTACTCAAAGAAATAATTGATGAGAACTACCCAAGCCTATGGAAAGAACTGGACTTTAGAATTAGAGAAAGCCAACAAAACATCTAATTATATTAAAGCAGAAAGACCTCCAAGACCCATTTTATTCAAACTGTCAAAAATTAATGACAAAGAAAGAATTCTCAAGGCAGCCGGGGGAAAAAAGACTGCAACTTACAAAGGAAACACCATTAAATTATCATAATATTTTTCAGTAGAAATACTACAAGCCAGGAGAGAGTGGAAGGAAATATTCAAAATATCGACAGAGAGAAGCCATCAGCCAAGGATAACATAGCCAGCAAAGTTATCCTTTAGATGAGGAAGTAAAAGGCTTTCCTAGACCAACAAAAGCTGAGAAAACTTACCACAAGATCTGCCAATAAGAAATATTGAAAGAAGCTCTACTACTGTAAACATAAAGAAAAGTATACAAAACACTGAGTGAGATAACTGACAGACAGAAGCAGGAAATTGCAACTCTACTTCAGAATACAATAAGTACTTAATTATAATATAAAGGTTAAAGTGGGAAAAGGGGCATTAAAAATAACCATAAGTACTGCAATTTGGTAACAAATGCACAACATAAAAAGAGACCATTTGTGACAACAAAATCATAGAAAGAGAGGAGGAAAAGAACTGAATGGGTACAGGTGAATAAACATAAGAGGCAATCAGAAGGACTACTCTATGTATGAGACATTTTACACAAACCTAATGGTACCTATAAAACAAAAATCCAGAGCTGACATATGAAACATAAAAAAGGAGGAAATGGAGAAAAACATAATAGAAAACCACCAAACTAAAATAGTAGACAGGGGCCGGCTGAATGGTGCGGTGGTTAAGCGCTGGCTTGGGAAGCCAGCGGCCCCAGTTCGGGTCCCACATATGAGGGCCAGTTATGCCAAAAAATAAAAAAATAAAAAATAAAGATGTAACTTTATAAAAATAAATAAATAAATAAAATAAAATAAAATAAAATAGCAGACAGAATCACAAGGAAAAAGAAACAATGAAGACACAGAGTAACCAGAAAACAAAAAGATCAAAATGGCTGTAGTAAGTCCTCATATATCAATAGTCACCCTAAATGTAAATGGACTGAACTCACCAATCAAAAGGCACAGAGTAGTGAGATAGATTAAAAAACAAGACCAACTATTGGGTTGTCGGAAAAGTCATGACACATTTTTGCAACAAAAAACATAGAAAAAAATATGTCATGACATTTCCGACAACCCAATATATGTTGCCCACAGGAGACTCATCTCAGCTCCAAAGATAAATATAGGCTTAAAGTAAAGGGGTGGAAGATGATACTCCAAGCAAATGGCATCCAGACAAAGAGCAGGTATAGCAGTATTTACATCAGACAAAATAAATTTCAAGGTAAAAAAAGTAACTAGAAACAAAGATGGACATTTTGATGATAAAGGGGACAATTCATCAAGACATAAACCTTATCAATATACAGAGGGTGCCATTTAGGGTGACAAAAAATGTATATACATTTTAAGAAAGGAAAAAACTATATTAAAATCATGCTGATGGTAACCACTTTGAGTACCTCTTGTAATTGCAGAAGTCAAACATGACTTGTATTCATCTTTTGTTATCGGTATATATTGAGTATTACAATTTTAATACAGTTTTTTCCTTTCTTAAAATGTGTATACATTTTTTGGGCACCCTCTGTATAAAGTACTCAATCTGGGAGCACTGAAACATATACAGTAATTACTAACAGACCTAAAGGAAGAAGCTGACAAAAATACAATTATAGTAGGGGACCTGAACATCCCACTCACAGCAATGTATATAGGTCATCCAGACTGAAAGTCAATAAGGAAATACTGGGCTTAAATGACACATGGACTTAATTGATATTTACAGAACCTTCCATCCCAGAACAACAGAATACACATTTTCCAGCACACAACTGAACATTCTCAAGGATAGACCATATGTTGTGGGCACAAAACTAGTCTCAATAAATTTAAGAAGACTAAAATAATACCAAGCATATTTTCTGACCACAATGGTATAAAATTGGAAATTAACTACAAGAAACTTGGAAAACCCACAAATATGTGGAGAATAAACAACATGCAAATGAACAATTATTGGGTCAAACAAGAAATAAAAAAAAGAGATCAAAAGATACATAAAGAGGCCGGCCAAATGGCTTGGGTCTCCAGCTCTGAGCAGTAAGGCCCCGGTTTGGATTCCACATATCACATTTTATGCGGGAAATGAGTAAACTCGTCATATAGCTTTTTATGCCCGCTTACAAAGTGAATGTGGGAAACGAGTAAACTCGTCATATAGCTTTTTATGCCCGCTTACAAAGTGATATGAGGGCCAGTGACGCTGCCCTCTATAGCTAAGATGGTGAACAACAGCTCCACCTGGAGCTAGGCTGCTGTGAGTTGCCGGTGACGGTGTAGGCTGCAGCCCCTGCTGCAGTGGGCTGCCTGCCATAAGCTACAGGAGTGGCTGGTAGCCAGCGTGAGTGGCCGGCAGCCAGTGTGAGCTGCCAAGAGCTGCTGTGAGCAGCCGTACAGAGGCCGGCGACCTATGTGCCTCACCGGGGAAGAGTACAATGATAATACCAACATGGGCCAGTGAAGCAACTTCCTCCACAACTAGACTGAAGAACAAAAGGACAGCAACTTGTCTGTTCCCCTTCCCCGATTCCCCAATGCTGTTCCTCTCCCCTAATTCCCTAATAAAATCTTACAAAAAAATAAAATAAAATAAAAAATATACATATAGACAAGTGAAAATGAAGATACAACATACCAAAATTTCAGGGATGCAGTAAAAGAAGTATTAAGAGGAATGTTTATAGTATTACAGGCCTACCTCAAGAAACAAGAAAAAAATTCCAAATAAATAATCTAACATTACACCTTAAAGAAGTAGAAAAAGAACACGTGAAACCCAAAGTCAGTAGAAGGAAGGAAATAATAAATATCAGAGTAGCAGGGCCGGCCGAGTGGCGCATTGGTTAAGAGCTGGCTTGGGACGCCAGCAGCCCCGGATCGGATCCCATATATGAGGGCCAGTGACACTGCCCTCTACAGCTAAATAACCACAGCTCCACCTGCAGCTGGGCTGTGCAAGCCCCAGCAACCGTGTAGGGTGCAGCCCCTGCTGCAGTGGGCTGCCATAGACTACAGTGAGTGGCCAGCAGCCAGTGTGAGCTGCCAATAGCTGCAGTGAGCGACCATCCAGAGGCCGGAGACTGATCTGCCTCATCCGGGAAGAGCGCAATGACAATACCAACATGGGAAAGGGAAGCAAAGTCCTCCACAACTAGATTGAAGACCAAAAAGACAGCATTTTGTCTGTTTCCCTCCCCCAATTCCCCAATAAAATCTTTAAAAAAAAAAAAAAATCAGAGCAGCAATAAATGAAATAGAGAAAACAACAACAAAAAATTAATAAGGAGCTGGTTCTTTGAAAAGATAAACAAAATTCACAAATCCCTGACTAGAGAAGAAAATAGAGAAGACTCAAATAAATAAAATCAGACATGAAAGAGGAAGTTACAACGACACCACAGAAATACAAAGGATTATGCTAGACTACCATGCAAGGCTAACTCAATAACCTAGAAGAAATGGACAAATTTTTAGAAGTATACAACTTTCCTAGACTGAATCATGAAGAAGTGGAAAACCTAAACTGACAAATCACTAGTAAGAAAATTGAAACAGTAATCAAAAACCTCTCAGAAAACAAAGTCTAGGACCCGATGACTTCACTACTGACTTTCATCAAACATCTAAAGATTTAATACCAATCCTTCTACACCTCTTTCAAAAAATTGATGAGGGAATACTTCCTAACTCATTTTACAACGCCAAAATTGCCCTCATAAGAAAACGAGGGGAGGACAACACACAAAAAGAAAATTATAAGTCAATATCTCTGATGAACACAGATGCAAAAATCCTTAACATACTAGCAAATTGAACACAACACTTTATTAAAAAGGATCATACATCACAATCAAGTTGGGGTTCATCCCAGGGATGCAAGGATGGTTCAACATCCACAAATCAATGTGATACACCACATTACCAAAATAAAAGATAAAAATCTCATGATCATATCAATAGACATAGAAAAGTTATTGGACAAGATACAACATCGATTTATGAAAGAAAACACTCAATAAAGTGGGTATAGATGGAAAGTACCTAAACATAATAAAGGCCATATATGACAAACCTTCAGTTAACACCGTATTCAATGGTGAGACACTGAAAACTTTTCCTCTAAGACCAGGAACAAGACAAGGATGTCCACTCTTATCACTGCTATTCAACATAGTACTGGAAGAGGAGCATTTGAAATCTTACTTCCTGGAATATGTTACCAGTTTGGGCTCAAATACAATCTTATAAAAATTCTTTATGGGTTTGGACATTCAAACAAACAAACAAACAAACAAACAAACAAACAAACAAAAACAGTACTGGAAGTTCTAGCCAGAACAATTAGATAAGAGAAAGAACTAAAAGTTATCCAAATTGGGAATGAAGTAAAATTGTAACTATTTGTAGAGACTTCACCTAAAGACTTCACCAAAGAAACTGTTAGAAACAATAAACAGATACAGTAAAGCTAAAGGATGCAAAATAAATATATATAAACCTGTTGTATTCCTATATACTAACAACAAAATATCAGAAAGAAAAATGAAAATAATCTCATGTACATCACAAAAAGAATCAAATACATAGGAATAAACTTAACAAAGGAGGTGAAGGACCTGTATGCTGAAAACTACAAGACACCATTAAAAGAAATTGAAGAAGACATCTATATATCTTCCATTTCTATAAATGGAAAGATATTCCATATTCTTGGAGTGGAAGAATTAACCTTGTTAAAACGGCCATATTAGCTAAACCAATATACAGATTTCATGTAATCCCTATCAAAATCCCAATGGCATTTTTCACCTTGGCTGGTGAAATCCAGTCACTCCCTAACAAAAAAGTACTCAGATTTGTATGGAATCACAAAGACTCCAAAAGCCAAAGTAGTCCTGAGAAAAAAGAACAAAGCCAGAGGTACCACACTCCCTGACTTCAAACTATACTACAAAGCTACAATAATCAAAACATCATAATATTGGCAGAAAAAGACACCTGGAATTGAACTGAGAGCCCAGAAATAAACCCACACATACATGAGCAAATAATTTTCAACAAAGGAACCAAAAACATACAATGGAGAAATGAAAGACTCTTGAATAATTGGTGCTGGGAAAACTGGAAAGCCACATGCAAAAGAATGAAACTAGACTGCTATCTAACACCATACAGAAAAATTAACTCGACTGGATTAAAGACTTGAATATAAGACCTGAAATAATAAAATACAGAGAAGAAAACATAGGCACTACATTTATGGATCTTGGTCTGAGGGGTTTTGTGAATTTGATCCCAAAGGCAGGGAAAGTACAATAAAAGCAAAAAATAAATGAATGGGACTACATCAAACAAAAAAGTTTCTGCATAGCAAAAGAAACCAGAAACAAACAAAAAGGTAACTAACCAAATGGGAGAAGATATTTGCAAATGATACCTCCAAAAAGGGACTAATATCCAAAACATATAAAGAACTCATAACTCAACAATAAAATAAAAAAATCCTATTTAAAAATGGGCAGAGGACCTGAATAGACACTTTTACAAGGAAGACACAGATCGCCAACAGACATATGAAAAGATGCTTAACATCACTAGCTATAAGGGAAATGCAAATCAAAACCACAATGAGATACCACCTCATACCTGTTAGAATGGCTATAATTAATAAGACAATGACTTGACAAGCGGAGAGGATGTGGAGGAAAGGGAACCCTCGTACATTGCTGGTGGGAATGTAAATTGATGCAGCCGCTATGGAAAACAGTATAGAGGTTCCTCAGAAAATTATGACTAGAGGTACCATATGACCAAGCAATCCCTTCTGGGTATCTACCTGAAAAATCTGAAAACCCTTATTCATAAAGATATATGTACCCCTATGTTCACTGCAGCACTATTCACAGTAGGCAAGACATGGAAAAAACCTAAGTGTCCTTCGACTGATGGCTGGATAAACAAGACGTGGTACAAATATACAATGGAATATTATTCAGTCATTAAAAAGGTGAAATATTGCCATTTGTGACAATATGGATGAATCTTGAGAGTATTATGCTAAGTGAAATAAATCAAACAGAAAAGGACAAGAACCATATGATTTCATTCATATGAGGGATATAAAACAAAAAGCAACCAACCAACAAACAAAAGGACAAATTCATAGATACAACAGAATGGTGGTTATCAGAGAGGGAGGGGGAGAACAAAGAGGGTAAAGGGGGTCAAATATATGGTGACAGAAGGAGACTAGACTTTGGGTGCTGAACACACAATAGAATATACAGATGTCATATTATAAAGTTGTACACCTGAAATTTATGTAACTAACCAATGTTACCCCAATAAATGCAATAAAAAACAAACTAAAACAACAAACCCATGTCCAAAATCAAAACAAAAAACCTGAGAGACATCCTAAAAACATCAAACTATTGAGGTTACTTATGATCATAAAGCTGGGACAGGAATAGAAAGCAAAGAGGAAAACAAAGAGGAAAACATTCACCTTGGCTGGTGAAATCCAGTCACTCCCTAATGACCAAGGGGCACTGTGCAGTGAGGAGACCTGACTCCAGTTCCCCCACCCACTCCTAGGCCCTGCTAATGCCAGGATTACTATTCAGGTGTTCTGAGGCAACATAAGACAAGCAGGATACCCCTTTAAACACTTCAGAGAAAAGCCTATTTATTTCACAGATCAATCTTGCTACTGCTGGTCAACCAGCTGCATGGAGTCACTGGGAAGGGATCTGATGCTTCATAATCTCCCACAACAGGTTCTGATGTTTGAAGCTTATTCTGTGCTACAATCTCTAGATTAGGCAGCTGGACACCTGCAGACCCTAGGCAACGATTTTCAACCACAAGTCAAGTAACATAAAGCAAGATGGCAAAGCAATAAAAAAGTTCTAATCATGTCTCTTCTTGCGCTTTTCAAATGCTCTAGCTAGGACTGACCCTTTTCACTTCACTCAACAAATGTTTACTGG
This sequence comes from Aselliscus stoliczkanus, assembly GCA_033961575.1. Lineage (NCBI taxonomy): Eukaryota > Metazoa > Chordata > Mammalia > Chiroptera > Hipposideridae > Aselliscus > Aselliscus stoliczkanus. The sequence goes on along the minus strand of CM066732.1, from coordinate 95,273,044 downwards.
GAATGTGCTGTATGAGAGACAATGTGCAGATACAAATGTGAAGCAGACATGGCGGGGAACCTTTTATTTTCCCCTAACTATCTTGCTTCTCAAATGACTCTCTCCTTCCTGACAACTAACCCAGTCCCTCCAGATCGCCCAAGTCTGGAAATAAAACGGGTAATTGTTTAAAAAGGGATTAGTAGCTTAATGGGAATATTGTAGAACAATCAGCAGTTTGCATCTAGTTGGTGAATGTAGGTGTGAGGGAGCAGGAATTGCAGGGCAGGTCTAAAACCCTACCGCATGGCCCTTCCCCCTAACTATCATCATAAACCTGGACAGTCGGGTTCTGGGGGAGTTAGCAGGTTGTCAGAGCTGACAACCTGCCCTCCCGCCTGCCCGCGCCACCGATTTGATCCTCCACACTCCCCTGAGGAGCGGCATGGGCACCCACCTGCGGACAGGCCGCTGCTCAGCACAGAGGGAGGCTGCAGGGTGCTCACTGTCTTAACCACGCTGGTCATCGTAACGAGGCAGCAAGGATCGGCGCTGGAAGGTGCAAAGTGAATGTTATCCTATGGTGAGCCAGCCCCCCTCTCCTCTTCCGACCCTCCTCTCCTCTCCCAACTCCCCGCTTCCCCCCCAGCCAGTGAAAGGCCAGGAGAGAGAGTGACCCGGCCTTCCCCAGCTCGTGGGAGGAATCGGCAGAGAAACACTTAGTTTTATTTCCAGCTCATCCCGTCCACCCGCCACATGAGCCCAGTCCCCAGCCCCGGGAGAGCCGAACCCAAGTGGCTGCTCCTCTTGCCCGCAGGTCTCGTCGCTCTGATTCAAAAGATGCTCCAACCCAACTGCCGTACTGCTGGCTGGCTCCGCCGCCTGGGTTTCAAATGGCAACTTCCGGTGGCCGCATGGGAGGGGCTGCTCTGCGCGCCCTATAGGTGACCATGTTGTACGGCAGGCACGACTGTGGGTGACGTCTTCGGGGGCTGCCATGCTGTACGGAGATCGGAGCCGAGGCGCGATCTCCCTAAAGGTGGGAGTTGGAGCCCCCGGGTCTGGGCTGGGGAGGGGAGTGGTGCACTTCGCCGGCCTGAATGGAGCTGTGAGCCACCGGGCTTGGGACGAAAACGCAGACACGTTTATAGTTCATGTCATAATCCTTTGTTTGGTGTCTGATTGTCAAGGATACTGCAGGACTCCTGATTGCCAAAAGCAAAAGGTATTTGGGTGGGAGCAAACTACACATTACAGGGTGGAGAGTGGCAAGTGAGATTTAAAGAGGGCCTGTGGGCTGAAATACCTGGGGGACCTACCCGCAGTCCTAACTTTAATAACACTTATCTAGATTTTAAGCAGAGATTCAAAGCTACTCCTAGCGATCAGGGCAGAGTTCTCAAGCACTTAATTCCCTCATTCGTTTCAGTCAACAAACATTTATTGAGCATCTGCCATGCCAGACCACTATAGTAAGTGGACTGATGGGGGTGGCGCAGCAAATATCAAGACTGACCTTGGCTTTGCCCTCCTGGGGTTTACAATCTAGAAAACAGTAAACAAATAATCACAGGAACTTGTCAATTATATCTCAATAAAACTGAACAAACACCAAATAAATATATATTTGCCAACTAGTAGAACTATGAAGGAAAAGTACAATGTATCATGAGGGAGAAAAGCAGGGAGACTTAGTTTAAATTGGGGAGTCAGGGAAGACATCTGAGTAATGTTTGATTAACAAAAGATGAGTGGGAGTTAAACAGATGAACAATGGGAGAGGGGGCAGAAATGCAAAGTCCTAAGGCAGGAATGGGCTTTTCTCCTAGAAGGGACTGAAAGATGAAAGGAGAGTGGTATAGATAAAGCTGGAAGAATGGCAGCCTTTGTAGGCTAAATGTAAAGAAATTAGGTTTTATCTTAAGAGTAATGGGAAGTCAGTGAAGTATTACAGCCGGAGAGTATTATTCAAGTTATATTTTAAAAAGCTCATTTTGGCTACTCCAGGGGGGAATGGATTGAAGGAAACAAGAGTGGAACTAGGGAGACAACAGGGAGGGTACTGTCATCATTCAAGTCAGAGATGATGGTGGCTTGGCCATGATGGTGGTGATATTAGTGAAAATGGAGAGAATCAGACACATTTAAGACTAGCTTTTCTAGGTGAATCTCAGGAGTCAGTGCTAGATTGGAAGTGGTGGGGAGGAGGGATAAGAGATAAGGAGATTTTTTTTTTTTTTTTGAGGGCAGTGTCACTGGCCCTCATATGTGGGACCCGAACCGGGGCCGCTGGCTTCCCAAGCCAGCGCTTAACCACTGCGCCACTTGGCCGGCGCAAGAGATAAGGAGATCTTAAGGATTACTCCCAGCTTGATTAATTGTGTGGATAGTCACTATTTTGTGTTGGGAGGAGATTGAATTTAGTTTTGAACATGGCAAACTTGAAATGCCTCTGGGACATTCAAGTGTTTAAACTATCAAGCAGGCAGTTAGAAATACAAGCTTTGAGTCCAGAGGAGAGTCTAGATTGGAGATACAATCTTGGGAGTCACGTGTGTATGGATGCATTTAAATCCACAATATTGGATGAGATCACCAAGAGAAAAAGTGCAGAGAGACTTAGGGCCAAGGACAGGGACAGCAGCGTTTAGAAGTTAACAATAAAAAGGTGCCAGCGCTGGCGGAGTGGTTCAGTTGGTTAAGAGCTCGCTCAAGAGTGCAAGCTCCAAGCAACAGGGTTGCCGGTTTGATTCCCAGCCCGAGCTGAGCGGCCGCTGAGCTGCCAACAGGTGGCAGGATGGCTCAGCTAAAAAAAAAAAAAAAGTGCCAGCCAAGAACCCTGATAAAGAGGTGCCAAAGAGGTGAGAAGAAAACAAATAAAGGGTGGTATCTTAGAAGCTAAGAAGGAAGAAGTGGTGAACTACTGAAGGAAGGAGAGTTAAACAATTGAAAATAACTGAAAGGGCAAGCAAGATGGGAAATACAAAGGATCCTTTAATTTAGCATCAAGTTAGTCATTGTATAGGAAGAGAAATTCTGTTGGAGAGGTTTGAGTGGAAGCCATGTTGGAACAGGTTGAAGAGTACATGAGAGACGAGGAAGCAGAGACAGCAGGTATAGAGAGTTTGTGAATGAAGTGGAGCAATTGGGCAGTAACCAGAGGTGGGTTGGGGGGAATCTCCGAGATGCAGATACTAGTTGATACATGTGCTGAAGGGAATGAGTCAGCTGAGAGGAAGAAAAGGATGCTTCAGAGGAGACGGGGTGATCAAAAGGACCAAAGCCATAGAGAAAGAGGAAAGGAAGTTGGGGTCTACAGAAGCATCTTCAAATTCTTTTGTTCATGTACCCCCACAAAATAATAAAACACACAAACAAAAAAAATGTACCCTTTCACCCATTTGTAGTTGATGCCTAAATTTTTTCATAAATTTAAATATAAACACTTTCTACCTATTATATATTATGTGTGCTCTTTATTAATTTCTAAAATTCTTTTTCTTTCTTTTTTTTTTTTTTTTGGTATTTCATTCTGGATAATTTCCATTGCTATGTCTTCAAGTTCACCCATCTTTTTTCTGCAGTGTCCAAACTGTTTTTAATTTCACCCAGTGATTGTTCATCTCAGACATTTTGTTTTTCATCTCTACAAGTTCAATCTGGGTATTTAAAAAATATCTCCCAGGGCCAGCTGAGTGGCACGGTGATTAAGCGCTGGCTTCCTGGTTCGGTCCCACATATGAGGGCCAGTGACACTGCCCTCAAAAAAAAAAAAAAATCTCCCAAGTTTCTACTTAGCTATGTGAACATATGGAATATAGTTAGAATAATCGTTTTGATGTCCTTGACAGGTAATTCTCATATAGGTATCAGTTCTGAGTCAATGTCAATTGATTTTCCTCCTCACTCTGAGTCATATTTTTCTGCTTCTTTGCATAATGGTAATTTTTATTACACCTCAAACATTGTGAATTTTATGTTTTTAGGTGCTGTTATTGTTGTGTTCCTGTAAATATTTTGGAGGTTTGTTCTGGGATGCAGTTACATTACTTAGTTACAGTCAGGTCTTGCTTTTAAGATTTGTTAGGTGAGTCCTCACTACTGAGGCAAGATCCTTCTGAGAACTCTAACCAATGCTCCATAAATTATTAGGTTTTCCAGTCTGGCTAATAGGAATAGTTAATGTTTCAGCCTTGTGTGACTAATGGCTACTATTCCCTCTTACTCATTTTGGTGGTTCTTTCCTTGGTCTCAAGTAGTTTCCTCACACTTATATGATGAGCAGTGTTCTCCTGAATACTTGAAGGAAGCCCTTTGCAGATCTCCAGAATTCTCTCTGTGCACCTTTCTCCACTCCAGTATTATGTTCTGAGCACTCTTAGCTACCTTGTTTGCCCCAAACTTGGAGCAATCTCCTCAGCTCAGGAAGTCTACATGGCCTTGCCTGGGTTCTCCCTGCCTGCAATATATTCTGGAAACTCTCTCAAGCAGTAAGCTGGGCAATCATAGGGCTCATCTCATTTGTTTCTTGTCCATCTGGGACCATTGTCTTTTGTTGTCTTATGTCATATATTTTTTTCTGTTTGGCTGGTTGTTTCAGAAAGGAGGGTAAATCTGGTCCCTGCTACTCCATCTTAGCCGGAAGGGGAAATTGTCTATGTACTTTAAATATATTTTTGTTCAAACCACAAAGCTTCAAATTTAAATGATTCCATTTCTGGAAAATGTCCACCATATATCCTATTTACAAAGCCAGTCCTCTGTGTCAAACCCATCAGCCAAATCAGATTGACTTTCTATCAGAAAAAGTCAGATTTTGTTTTACTTTTTAAAAATTTTATTGGGGAACAGTGTATTTTTCCCATCAGCTCCAAGCCAAGTAGTTGTTTCAATCTAGTTGTGGAGGGCGCAACTCAGTGGCCATTGTGGGGATTGAACCGGTAATGGTGGTGTTATGAGCCTGCACTCCAACCACCTGAGCTAACCAGCCGCCCCTAATTTTGTTTTTCAATTAAAATAAATAATTCAAATTAAATGGAGAAGGCACAGAACTTAAGTTACAGGGCTGCCCCCTTCGAAACTTCTCAAAGCTCTCTAGGCTTTGCTCTCTCAAGGACTTCTTCAAGCAGAGTATTGTCAAGTAGTCCTTTTGTTGTTTTATACTGCAGAGCAATGTGCCAGAGCAGGATTCAAAATGAAGGAGGGGGTCAGTTGGGAAAGTTCAGATCCAGGAGAACTGGATGGCCTAAGCCTCCTTCTTAGGCTGATCAATATGAGGAAAAGGAACACATGAAGGAGGAAACTGGAAATTAATTCCCTTAAAAACTGTCTGTGTCTACCTACCTTTTGGAAAGTCTTCATGTCCCTCTGAGAATGCAAGCCCCAGTTAGTAGGCCTTTGCTGCAGTGTGTGGAGCCATTGATGGAGCCATTAATGCTTTCTTTGTTGTAACAGAAGGGATGGGAAGAGAAGCAGGCAGGAGCAGAGGTAGGTAAGTTGGGGACTTAAAAAATTTCTATCTGATACTTCCAGATTTCTTTATGAAGAATGAGTTGTCTACTGGAAGTGGGAGTGTGGAAGGCGGAGGGCGTCAGATATTTGAGGAAGGTAGAGAAAATATGAAATGGTCATTACAAAGAATGGAAACTAGCTAGGCAGAGCTGAGGGTCCAGCTGAGGTTGATGGTCATGAATTCAGATCTACATCAATCTGCCCAGCTGTGTGATTTTCTTTAGCAATACTGAAGCTCTTATTCGATGCTTGTGAATTTGGCAAAATGCTGATCTTTTTCCTATGTTGAGAGATAACATGAATAACCACACAGAGGCCTGATAATAATTATAAGTTTATCAAGGTTCTTCCAGGGCTCTTCAGCAGAAGGTGGCCTTGGACAGTTAGCCGTTTACATAGCACATAATGGCTTTCTTTTGTTTCTCATCTTCCTAGTGAACTGCGTTACAATTTCTTCTCTTAAGCATAAACACCTCCAGACCTTGAGTTACAGTTGTCCCTATGAACAAGGGTGAGGAACTTCTACTTTTCCTACCCTTAAGCAAATGGGATCTTGACACATGGCATAGGGTGCCAAAGGGCTTCTCATTGCCCATGTGTATTACCAAAGGCTGAGATGGGGCCACCATGGAATAAAAGAACAGCAACTCTCCAGACAATGGGTGAAAGTTGTAAATCAATGTATCCTCTTTCTTGATACTCCTCATCTGTCTCCCTGTCCTGTCATTCACTGGGAGAAGAATAGAATGAGTTGCAGGAGGCAGAGGAAGTTTGGCTTATAACTCTCTTGAGAGATGTCTCTTTCAGAATCAGGCTCAAGCTGGGATATTGCCTAAATATCATGGTATAGGATATGCCATGTGCCAGAATCTAAGATTCTGCCAGTCAAATCAATCTCTGTTTAACATGGTCACCAAAGCACCACAGCCGAAGGATGGGTTTTCCCATAGTAACAAACTATACCAAGTTACACATTCTCTGTGAGTTCAAGGGTCTGTGACACAAAAAGGAGAAATACTCTCAAGTCCTAAATGAGTGTTAATGTAGTTCTATTTTAAAGTGTCTCCGTGTTAAGAAATCATCTCTTCCATTTCCCAGACCAAACGTGAATGCTTTGACTGGTTCTCCCTGGCCTCACAGCATGCTTCTGAGCCTCTCCTCAGGTGTCCAGGGCTGCATCCTTGTTACCACCCATAATAATAATAAAGTGACTGGATCTGCTGAAACTCAAAGGAAATTGAAAATCCTTTAAATCCTGCTTTTCAAATTGGGGCTAGAGAGGCAGGCTGGATTACCCCCTGAAGTAGGGTGCCTGCTGTTGGGTTCAGGCCTTTTCTGGCCTGAACAAAAACAAAGTGATGTTTTTGATTGCCACTGTGTTCTTCCAGTCCTTTGGGCCCTGAGGCATAAAGACTAAATCCAGTCAGTACATCAGCTGCTCTGGCTCATCTGCCTTCTGGCTCATGGTCGTATGGCCATGGCCTACAAGAATGGGACCCAGAAATCCTAGATAGGGTCCTCAGGTGTGCCCAGACGCCCGGTGCCCACCACATGCCCCGTGATTGTGTTCAGACAGAGTTTCTGAAGCTCTAGTCCCGGACACCAGTTTCCCTCCGTAAGACACAAAAGAGGGTGTGGAGGAGCCGGTTCTTTGTGGTCCAGGTCCCTGCTGCTCTCCCACAACACGGGGCAGGTTCTTTGTGGTCCAGGTCCCGGCTGCTCTCCCACAACATGGGCCAGAAGAGCCTCGGTGAGTTGCTGAGAAGCGGCTGCGATGCTGGACTCTCTTTTGAGTCAAGGACAGACTTCTGCTTGGGCTCAGGAGGAAGGGCTCACCTGTCCTCCCTCTGGCTGATTGTCCCAGGTGAGGCCAGGGCTCTGTCAGCCTGGCTGTGTGATGACAGAAGGACAAGATCCACGGTGCAGAGAAGTCAGGACCCTGGCGAGCAGCCCTAGGCCAGAGAGGCTAAATTCCACTTGGACATGAGGAGAGAGAGGTCCAAGCAGATCTCCAGGGAGACAGGTCCAAGTTAGGCCTAGTCACTCCCTCCCCCTCCTGGTGTCAGGACTCAAATGGTTTTGAGTTACTTATCTTGTAAAAGATTCTGTCATTCCTGTCCATGGTCTTGTCTCTTCCACAACTCCTGTCTCATTTAGGGTTCTGTCCCACTTTTCATGGACTACTTGGGGTGGGAGGTGAGTCTCAACAATATAAGAAAAAACCAAAACACCCCAATTTGTCTCCAGCTTTGCCCAAGGAAAGAGACTGTCCCTAGGAAACTCCCTTCCCCCTCTGTAATACTCATCTGTAAAATGGCCTGAATGAGAGGTTTTCACACCACTTTCTGTGTAGGAGTCAGGAACTTGAGGGGTTCTCCAAGGCCCCCTAAGAGGCACAGTAGAAAGGGAGGCTGAACTGTCCTCCCTTTTTATGTTTTATATACTGTGTTTCTATACAACAATTCTTTGAAGAGAGGTCCTGAGGCTATAAAGTTTGAAAACTGCTGGAATAGATGATCATTAAGGTTCCTTCCAGGCTGAGATACTTGACTTCTGAAGCCCAGCTCAAGTCATCCCTCCTCCAGGAAGCCTTCCTGGTTACCCAGTCCTGGGTACTTGAGCTCCAGCAATACTGATGGTCACAGGCGTATGACCCTCAGTGACCCATTGATGCCTGTGCAGATGTGTGAGCTGTTTCCCCAGCTAGAAGCTGAGCTCCTTGAGGGTAGATGTTGATTATCCTTCCATGTCTCTGTCCTCTTACAGTACCATATGCAGAGTAGGTATTCAGTAAACTTGCTGATGATTTAAGTGTCATGAGCTCTCACATGGGATAAACCTTCCAGAGAGAGTCATTGCTTTGTGGGGGGAGGAGTTGACCTTTGGTCTGCTGAGGGCCACCAGAGAGAGACTTGTCTTTAGGAAGCTGGGAACCCTACCTGGGGGACTTACACATTCCCCAGAAGGGCAAGCCTAAATTCTTTCTTTAATTGAACTCTGCTCCACCTCTACTGTCCTCAGTGTCTGGGGGCAAGGGGGACTCTCCATTTGGAAGGACACATAGGGATGATGGGGGAATTCCAGGCTTGCTCAGAATACAGCTCTCTTTGGAGATGAAGGCCTAAAGGGGGAGACGGAGGCTTAAAGGGGGAAGGAGGGAGTTTACTTAGAGACACCAGAGAAGGCCGGTAACAGGAGGGTACTAGTGGTGACAGACCTGGACAGCCACAGACCAATGTCCCCGGGGCGGGTAGCCAGGAGGAAAGTGGGAGTTGTAGTGGTCAAGTGGGTCCGGAAACCTGCTCTCCCTTACTAGCTATGTGATTTGGGGTAAATCACTTAACTTTCCTTAGTTTCGAGTCTTTATCTATAAATTAGGGGCAAAAGAACCTAGCCAACTGCAGGCTACCCCAAGGAGACAACGGGTATGGAAGTGTTCTATAAACTAAAAGAAGCAGGGATGGAAAGGATTCTGATTGTTTGTTAACAAAGGAGACCACTCTTCCCTGCCAGAACAGCTTCCCATGAAGGACCAGCCTTGAATATAGTAGTAGGGATGCTCTGAGGCTGACCAGCCCTCCTTCTCCTGCTTCACCCCCAGCTACCATCTCTGCCAGGCCTTAATGAATTTCTGATCAGACTGAGGTGAGTGAGGGAGGCAGGGCAGTTCAGGACAGAAGCCCCATCCCAATACTGGCCCAGAGAAGCCTCCCAAAGAAAAGAAAGTGTCCTGTTAAAGAGCCCCTGAAAGGTGTGAGGCCCAGAAGGCTACTGAGGTTCCCCATAGGGTCCCAAGGACTGGGCCCCGTAGTTCCACTGAACTTCTTGCACCTTGGCATGGGGGCCAGGTCAGCCTCCCCTAATACCTGGAGCTACATATCTGGCCTTCCCCCTCCCAGAGGTGGGTCCTGGTTGGCACTGTGACCTAGCAGGTCACAAGGAGGGCTTGGCGTTTCCCTCCAAAGACCTTCCCCACTGAATTCTCCAGGTGTGGGAAGTAAGCAGCAGCCTGGACCAAGGCTGGAACATCTGTCAGGGTTTAAAATCCACAGCTGGAGGGTGAGACCTCTCCATGCTGACATGAGGAAACACCAGTAGGCTCCAGCCTGGTACTAGCCCTGCCTTATCATCCCTGATGGGCTCTGTGCCCTGGTCCAGCCTCCTCGGGTCTCCCTCAACTACTGTAGCCTGAAGTGTGGGTGCTGGGCCTGCGCAGCCAAACGTCTGGCAGATCTGGCTGGCTGTTGGGCAGCACCACAGGGCTGCTCTCCCCTGGCCCCCCATGGCCCTTCCAGGACGAGCTGCTCTGGTGGGAGGCAGGCAGTGATGGATCGTACACGGTCTCCTTCAGCGCCAGCCACAGGGTGTCCCGCTTCCCATTCATCTGGCCCCGCTCAGGTGCTGAATGCTCAGTTTCATCCAGGTCCTCTGGGGAGGCGCCCACAGAATCTGGTCCACGGGCACTGGGCTCAGAGGCGCTTAGGCAGGTCTCATCAGAGACACTGAGCCCTTCCAGGGTGCTGGCTGAGGAGCAGAGGCAACCAGGCGGCTCTGCAGCCTTGGGCTTCGGGGTGTGGGCTGCGGCTTCCGAGGGGGCCTGCCCAGGTGCAGCCTTCTGCTCTTGGGAGTCCTGCCTGGCCCAGCTTTGGGGGCTGGAGCCAGCCTGCTTATAGGGGGAAGAGGTCTGCAGGGCCGGGCACTGGCTGAAAACTGCCTGGTGGTCCAGGAACAGCTCCCTGGGGGAGGCAGGGGCCTGTGGAGGCCTGGAACAGCAGGGGCCATCATGCAGTTGTAGATCCTCAGAGAGCACGGAGGGCCGGTGCGACAGCTTGCTGGTGGCTGTGCTGGTGTCAAAGCTGGGGCTCCGGCGCCGTGCCAGGGGCTGCAGCTCATAGTGCTCTGAGCAGGACCCAGGAGGCCCTCCCACTGGCCCTGATCGTGGGTGGCCTGCCTTCTCTCCACCAGGCTCCCCAGTTCCAGCGTCCCATGGCAGGTGGGCACAGGGCCAGAGGATCTGCCCACAGTTTTTCTCTGGTCCGAAAAAACAGCAGAGAGATTGGAAGAAGAAGCTGGCAAAGCCACAGCTGACGCACTTGACCATCATGAGGACGATGCCCAGCTTGCGATAGAGCAGCACGGTGGCAGGCAGCATGAGCACACCAGCCACGAACAGGGCTGCAGCCCCCATGGCAGTGGCACAGCTGGTCTGGCGCAGCGAGAAGGCCACGCGGCTCAGGCGGTCAGGGTGTGGGCACAGGTGATAGGAAATGCAGTAGTTAACTGTGAAGTCTACTGAGAGGCCCACAGAGGCAGAGAGAAAGAGCGCCTCGGCAGTGTTGAGCTGCCATTCTAGTAGAACCAGGAGCCCCACGGTGAGCAGTACGGTGCCCGCCACAGCTGCTACAGAGAACAGGCTAAGTGGAACGTTCCAAGTGCCCAGAAGCAGTGTGGCAAAGGCCAGTGCCAGAGCCAGGCCCAGCACCACAGCAGGCTCGGTGCTCAGGCTGTGCTGCAGGCTATACAGCTCCAGGCGGCTAGTGAACCAACCCTGGCGGAGGCCAGGAGGTGCCCTGCCCAGCTCCGCTGCCAGCCAGTGGCTGACCTCAGTGTAGAAGTGGTGGGCCTGACTGTAGTCTGGACTATACTGGAAGTTGGTCTGAAATTGCAGGACCAGGGCAGCCAGGCCACCCTGGCTATTGAAGCGGGGTCCCAGATCACAGGAGCTATTGGGGCCTTGCTCCAGAGCCATCATCTTGAGGCAGTGCAGGAAAACCTGGGGTGCCCAGGGGAAGCCTGAGTGGCCACAGCAGAGGCCAGGCCCCAGGCGGGAGCAACCCGGACTCTCCATCCAGTGCTGGAGGGCCTCCATGAAGCACAGTGTGGGCCAGCCCTGCGGCTGGGCACCAAAGAAGCTCTGATTCCGAGCTCCGTGGCAGAGTGCCAGCAGCCAGCGCTGGGCCTCAGGACTGCTGGCCGAGAAGACAGGATCACTCACCAGTGAGCTGTTGCTGCGAGGGTCCAGGGGGTCCCCAGTGTCCACAGGCAGGATGCCCCACACCAAAATCACGGGCATGGGGCCGCCCTCGCCCTCAGGCAGCCGCTCGAACAGAAACTGCTGGCGGTACTCTGCGTCGAAGCGCTCGAAGGGGTGGCTGGGCCGGAAGACCTGGCCGCGGGCCGGTGGCAGGGTGGGCAGCCGCAGGCGGGGGCTAACACCGGCGATGTAGGCGCCCCCTGCCGCCAGCGCGGCGAACCAGCAGATCCAGATATAGCGGAACTTGATGACGCCGCAGGGCAGAAGACGCTGGAAGAGCAGGCGCGAAGTGCCTGCTGTGGCCCGCCGAAGGCCACGGAGCCGCCGGTGCAGCGCCAGTGCCAGCCGCCCCGGTGCGCTGCCGGCCCAGGGGCCCTGTGCCGGGGCTGCACAGCCACGCGCCAGGTAGCGCTCGTGGAGCACGGCGGAGGAGGGCAGCCAGGCCAACGTGAGCGCCAGGTGCGCCAGCACAGCAGTGCCCATGTAGAGGGCAAAGCAGCGCACCGCTGGGAGGCGGCTCAGGTAGCTAGCATAGAAGGCCGCGCCCGTGGTGAGGCCCGAGACCAGCATCAGGTAGCCGAAGTGGTGCATGGTTCGGCCCACGCGCTCTGCCATCCCCCCAGAGGGCAGCTGGCTCTTGCTGAGGCGCCAGAGATCGAAGAAGATGAGAGTGTGGTTGGTGCAGACGCTGCTGAGCAGGATGAGGGCCGCCAGATTGACGAAGGGGAAGTAGGCCATGCGGAAGGCCACTCGGTATAGAAAGAAGGACACCAGCAGGGAGCCCAGCACCCCCAACAGCACCATAAGTGTGAGGAAAAGAGAACGTAGGTAGATGGCAATGCTGATGAAGATGGCAGCCAGGGCCAGCAAGGGGTACACTGTATCCTGGGCCAGGTAGTGCCTTAGCAGCTCCTGCTTGAGGCCCAGGTCCATGCCAGTGATGGATGTGTAGTTGTCAGAGAGCCCCCAGGGGGTTGTTAGGCGGTCCAAATAGATGCCCATCATGGAGGCACCCTTTGGGGTAGGCAGGAAGAGCAGGCTGTACTTCAAGGAGGGCACCTGGTAGTCAGCAGTCTGGGGACTCAGAAAGTCCCTATCCAGCAGAAAGTGCAGGAGTTGGTAGACTGCACTGCTCCGGGAGCACTTGGTGGGAACCTGGGCACAGCGTGGGGGCTTGTCCTGCCCAGGTCCCAGACAAGAGGGCACCAGGGCACCACGGTGGTAATAGAGGGCACAGGCCCGCAGCAGGGCCAGTGTGCGGGCTGCATCTGCTTGAGTAGTGTCCAGACAGGAAGAGCGGTTGGAGAGCACAGCCACATAGTTGCCCAGGGACCAGCTGGGGCAGCACTCATTGGCTGCTGTACGCTGGCACAGAGCCCCGAAGCGGGTATGGGAGCGGATCTGTAGGGCACAGACAGCAGGAGAGAGCTCAGAGGCAGTGCAGGGGCCCAGGTTTCCCCAGCCCTGTCCAAGGCCCTCTCACTTCCTTGCAGGCTGCAGGGCAGAGGCAGAGAGTATCTCTGGAGCCCAGCAGAACTGGCTTGTCTTACATCTGCCTTTGGCTCCTGGCCCAAGGTGTCAGCAGCTACATCTTGACTCCATCAAAGAGGAGCCTCAGGGGTGCTGCCTGAGGAGGACTCAGCCTGAGAGGTCACAACACTCCCTAAGGGCTCCTGCAGGTCACACACCCCAACTCTGCACTTCCTGAGCTAGAAGTAGGAGTGGAAGTGGCAGCACCAGGTGGAACAGAGCCAAAGGTTCAGGTAACTGGAAGCAAATGGTTAGAAAAGTGGAGGCCAAAGCATTCCAGGATCAGGTCACTGCCAAACTCTAGCCCCTTCTCTCTGTCCACTGGTCTGCTTAAACCCTCTTAGGCACAAGGCTGTTTCTTATTCAGGCCTCAGGCCTCCTTTTCTCTCCCACTTGCTGTTGACATCACTACAGATGGTGTAGTTACACAGAGCATCAGTCTGGGAACCAGAGGCCTTGTTCTGCCACCAGCTGGCTATATGGCCTTGGATCTGAGATCATGGTGACAAGAGTAGTATTAATTGAGAGATTACTATTGCCAATCATCATGCTATAGTTTTACAAATTCTATCTTAATAGTTACAACATCCTGATGACAAAATACCATTCTTATCGCCATTTTATATGTATAAAAACAGGTGCTGAGAGGTTAAGAAACACGACTGAGGGAGTAGCAGAGCTGACCTTGAATTCAGGCAGCAGACTCTAGAGCACATGTTCTTAGTCAGTGTCTTTTGGTACTTCGGACACCCTGTGTAAAGTGAGTGGCTTGGGCTACTTAGTGTGTTTACACTATTTTTAGCAGCAAACCTTTCTGCAGATGTTATGGTATGTGGTTCTTTAGTTAGCATGATTGCATTGGCACTACTTAGATTGATGGGGGCTGGAGATCTTGGGCTGGGGCCTCAACAGCTCTGGAGGCTCCTTTTCAGGATCTTTAGTAAACCCCCAGGTTCTGCATGGTCTGTCTTTTAACGCTTGTCTTGGCTCTTCTGAAAACAGCTGACTCTTCTTTCCCCATCCCAACCTGGAGCCTCTCAGCAGGGTTGAAATAATTTTCTAAGCAGGAAATGCTCTTCCCTAGTCTATCCTGGCAATCCTAGCTCAGCTGTATTTCCTTGAGACCAGGTCTCTGGTGTCCTTGGTTTGCCCTCAACCCCTGGCACCTCCCCAGTCAACTCACCTGGTCCTGTTCCATGCGACACATGGAATGGATGGCATGTAGGTTCCATAGGCTGCCCGCTGAGGTGGACATGAACACCAGCTGTGCATAGCTCTTCTCTGCAACATACCCCCCCAGAGCTCAGCCCTTTGGCCTCAGGTCGTGGGCCCACCAAAGGGAAGATGCTTAGCCAAGGCCATATGAGGTTCAGATTCTCAGGATCCTAAAACCTGTGCCTGGCTGCCTCATTCTGGGCCTGCATCCCAGCTCCTGTGCCCCACCCACATCCAGCTTGACCCTACCTGGCTGGAGCACCTGAGACCTGCCTCATCTTCCCAGATGTAACCCAACGTCCTCAGCTTGAATGTAGCCAGCTAGCCTCCTTCCCTTTCTATCTGCTCAGATTTGTTCTCCTGGGCTCTCTTGTTCTAATAGGTGGGGCGGGAACCACCATTAAAGCCAGGAACTGGCCAGGCTGCAGCTTACCAGGGGGGCCACAGAAGAAGTTCTCCTGCCCTCTGTCCTCCAGGGGCTCCACCATCCTCCGGGGCCGGACTATGCCCTCTTGGGCACTGCTCCAGGGTGTGGGGCTCAGAGTGGTATGGGGGTTTGAGCTGAGGTAGAGAGAAAATCAATGCCAGGCACCATCTAGGAGTTGGGGGCTCAGAGGAGGCCAGAAGCTACTCCCCAGGGGCCCCAGCAAGCCCCTCTGATCTGCCTTTGAGGAGGTCACCTGATGGCCCCTCCCTAGAGACCTCATTCTTTCCCCCATTCCGCTCAACAGCAGAAAGAAGGGAATTTATTACCTGTTTAGCTCAAGGTCTGGGGAAAGGGATAGCAGTTTCCTGGGGCCCGTGAGGGCCTGCAGTGCTCTCCAGACCACTAGCTTGCGCCCGATGTCTGTGTCCCGAGGCTCAAAGCCCTGCAGGGAGGAGGGCCCAGAAGATCAGGCAAGCAGGAGGAGGGCTTCTCCATCTGGCCCTTCTTGGCACTGCCCCTTTGGGTCCCTGGAGCAGGGAAAGCCAGCCTGCCTGCCTGGATTGTTGGATGAAAGTTATCACCTATATACCATCTCCCCAACTGTCTCTGGTGAGAACCCACTACTGCCATCCCATCCCCAGCTGGCCCACTCCAACTTTCTGCCCTAGACTGAGCTGAGGTGACCAAACCTGGGGGCTCCCTCCCTCTCCTTGGCCCCTCACCAGCAAAGGCTTGGAGAAGTCGGGCAGCTGGCCCCCCAAGAGTCCAGCCAGGGTGCAGAGGAGGATGACAGCCAGACACAGCAGCAGCACAGCCACTGGCCACTCGGCAATCAGCTGGGAGTAGCTGGGAAAGAGGAAGACAGCTCACATGAGTTGGTGTTGAGTGGGGTGCGTGAGCTTAGGAGCCACCAAGAAGGGGTAGTGGGGCTATACTGGGCATAACTTGTATGGGGTCCAGAGAAGGCCTGGGCCTACCTCTTTGGCATCCGGAAGGCCCGTTCCTGCCTGTAGAAGAGAAGAAAAGACACTTGCTTGCCAGAGTCCTCTTGTAGGGTGGGAGGTGGGGGGGCAGGGTGAGGCAGATAGAGGAAGATGGTATTAACCCTTTTAGGCTTCCCCACTCCCCAGCTGCAACCCTTCCTTCCTCTTCCATCCAGGCTGCCTCCTCCATAAGAGGCAGGGGACATCCTAGGGTGCCTCTTGATAGACTCCAGAGCCAGGGGGGTTGACCCCACTTTTAAGCGCTGTTCTACCTTCCAGTGGCAGCTGGCAGGCTGCTGGACTGCTCCTTACCTGACGCTGACCACATGGTGCTGCACAGATGGTGGTTTCCAGGCCCCATCGCGTTGTGAGGGGGCTGGGGAGGGACTGAGGCTGGAGCCATAGGAGCACAGAGCTGCCTGGTCCCCAAGCCCTGGCAGGGAACATCCCCCCCGGTATTCCTGTGGTGCTCGGGCATAAGTGAAGTGGGCAGGGGCCAAGGGGCTGGATGGACCCACAGGCTGGAGGGTAGAAGCTGCTGGTGGAGGTCCTGAAGAACTGGAAGGGTCCTCAAGGGGGCAGCTGTGGAGGGAGCAGCTTCTCTCTGGGCTTGCCTCAGGGGCCACAGCCTTGCTCTGGGACCTGGGGGGAGAGAAGGGAGGAATGATCAGGTAGGGGATGGTGGTGGGCCACCCCCCGTGCCCCAGAGTTGCTCAGTAAGACAGCCAAGACAAGGAGACGGGGCTTTAGGGTTTCTTTATTACTACTCCTTGGGGAGAGATGAAGAAGGTGGAGCCCCTGGGTCTACATCCCCAGCCTACCTCTTGGGGTTTATTGTCTCATTCACTCATCTGTCCGTGGCAGTCAGAAAACATTGGCAGCTACATGACAGACACTGTTCTAGGCAATGAACGTGTTTTTATACGTATGATCTTATTTACTCCTTACAAAAACCCACAAGGGAAGTACTTTCCATGTTTATAGATTTGAAAACTGAGGTTCAGTGAGATGGGAAGAGCTGGGCCTTGAACCTGGTTCGGACTTGCAGTCTTGTGCTCTTTCTGCTACAGTCATTGGTTCATTCTCTTGTGAGATATTCATTGAGTACTGCTGCACTCTTGTTCCCACAGATAATTACATGGCTCACACCCTTTCTTTATTCTAGTCTCAGTTCAACATTACCTTCTTAGAGAAGACTTCCCTGACTGCCTTCTCTAAATAATCACCCACCAGCTTTCCATCCCCATACCTGCTTTATATTTCTTCAGAGCATTTGCCACAACCGAACATTATAGAGTTGTCATGTTTACTGTCTGTCTCTCATATGGAATGTGAGCTCTGGGAGAGCAGGGGCCTGGTGCATTTGTTCATCTCTCTATTCGCAGGGCCTTGAGCAGTACCTTGCACACAGAAGGTGCCCTGGGAATGTTTTTGAGTGAACCCTGAGTGCCAGACAGGCTGCTGATAGTGGTTCTAGGATGAAGAAGGCCCAGCCCTTATCCTACAGGCACTCATAGTAGGTGGGAGATGTGGACAATCCAACACGTTCAGTGCGTGAGAGAGGAAGTCACAAAGGACTATAGGGGCCCAGGAGGAGAGCCTGACCTTCACAGGGATGGGGATAGTGAGGGAAAGTTTGGTAGAAGCAGCTGCTGCCCTTCCATCAACCTTGGGCCATGGGGCAGAAGGTTTGCTTTGCAAGTATGTACACAGTTGAGAGAGGGAGTTGGCACCTCCCAAGGAACTTGCCAGGGAAGAGTCAAAAATAGATCCCTCTTCAAATATATGGTGATGGAAAGAGAACTGACTCTGGGTAGTGAACACACAATGTGATATATAGATGATGGAGTATAGAATTGTACACCTGAAATCTAACTAACTTTGCTAATAATTGTCACCCCAAAACACTTTAATTAAAAAAAAAATGATTCCTCTTTCAAAATAACTCATGAAGACAGCACCCTGTGCAGGGACCCAGCCCCACTCCTTGGGTGCAGGGGTAGATGGAGTCCCACCTCGATGACAGGATTACCAGCCCTCGGTCAGGAGAAGATGACTACAGAACAGAATGCCTGAGGGCAATGGGGCAGGGGGTTACCTCAGGGGCTCTGGACTAGGCAACCTTAGCAGAGGCCTGTCTCCTTCCCCCCCATCTTCCTGGATCTCCTGGCTTCCAGAGCTTGCATAGCTCCCATGGGAGAGCCAGGTGTATGCTTAGCCAACCCTGGCTTCCAGTCTTGCCTGCTGCACTGCTGAAGGGGCTGTGGCCCAGAGTCCTGGTGCAAGTAGACATTGCTCACAGAGGCTGGGCTCTGACCACGACTGAGTAGAGGGACTGGAAAGAATAGATAAGCTCAGCCTCTTTCTTCCAGAAGGCTGGCTGGCTGGCATAGCAGTCTGGGGAGAATGACCCTCATGCTGAGAGAAAGTGGAGGAGCAGTGGAAGTAGGTGCCTGGCTCCATCATCCTTTAGCTCTGGGGCCTTGGAAAAGACACACAGTTCTTGGAACATTGGCATCCTTGTCTGTTGAGTGAGGGCATGATAATGACCCCTCCTAGGTTGGGTATGGGAATGAACTGATACAACATATGAGGTGCCTTGGCATAGAGCCTGGCATGTGGAAGACACATTTGCTTTCGTGCTGCTTATCACACTCAGTGCTGCAGGGAGCTTGTAGTTTAAGAAGTATATTTATATTTCCATTTTGACCTCTTTATGCACCTCAGATAATATATTTCTACTTGAGAACTTCTCACGCCGTAAGAATCTCACTACATATATAATTATAAATACTTTCCTTTTTGCTATCCAAAGCTGCATCAGAATTTGATCTCAGGTTTAAATCAGTCATACTTATTTTATTTTTTTACTAACTCAACATTTATAAAAATAGGAATTATACCAGTTGTTCTAAAGCAAGACCTCAGATGACCCTGTAAAGTTAATTACATAGCAACCAGTGTCCTGGCAGATAAAAGACCTTATGGGCCCATCTTCATGGTCCAAAAGGAAGCTGGATAAATAGCCTGGGTTTATGTGTATAAGTATGGACATCTTCTTTAAGCTTTTTATTCTGTAGATCTTTTTTGAGCACCTACCACATACTAGGCACTGTGCTTGGTCTGGGTTGGATCCTGAAGGCACGAAGATGACCCGTTAGTCTTGGTCTCCCTTTTTGGAGCAGGATCTGCCTTTGGGGTCAGGAGGGTGGGGCAGCCAGGATGCCTGTTCCAACTGCCTTAGAGCACTCATTGAGCACTGGGCTTATCCTAGGATCCAGGCCGCCACTTGGAGTGTCCGTTTCTTTTTTATTAAGGGAAGCCAGCACTCCCAGGGGTACTGGAAGATAATGGGAGTGCTCTCCCTTAACCAGTCTGCCAAACCTCATAAGCCCAACCTCTTCCTTAGGTGGCTTCTATTCATGGGGGATTCTAGCATCTAGCATTGATTTGCTTCTACTGAGGTTTACCTGGCCCCAGCCCCTTCCTTTCAACCACTTCGATCCCTCTCGAGTCCTAGAATTGGCTGTCCCCAAATCTCACCTTTCTTAACTGTGCCCATCATTGGCAATGTGGCAGAATTTGAAACCCTCCACATTCCGATTGCTATAGGACCAAGCCTTTGTCTCAACCCTCCCAAGGAGAACAGCCAAACTCTTCTCAGAATAAAAGCTTTCTCCTGCCAGCCCCTGCTGCCTTCTGTTCTCAGGAGACCTAGTAATAGTATGAGTTAAGCACGCCAGACCTTGCCTCCCCAGGGGGCTTTCATTCTCACCCTCTCAGTTCCATGGCTTGACTGGGATGAACAACTTCCTGGGCTGCCTGCCTGGGCCCGCTGGCCTGTAAGCCAAGTGACTGGGGCAGACAGGCAGATGGAAAGTGGTGACGTAGTCCTCCTCAAGAGGCCAGTCACAGCAGTCAGGGCCTAGCTGACAGGCCCCCAGACACAGAGTCCCAACTTGGGAGCCTCATAAGGGGCAATGTACATGTGCATCAACTTTGCCCCCAAGTCTACAGACACATAGCCAGATGGACTTCCATGTGCCCACATAATGGCTAGGATAGATGGGGAGTAGCTCTTGCCACTAGGAAAATAAAAAGGTAATTTTTCAAACACAAAGAGTGAACTATTTCAAATTGCGCTCTACTAATGCTTTAGTAAAGGACTCTGTGTGTGGGCACGTGTGCGCACATGTGCACATACACCTCCTTGCTGTAACATTCACTGTGCATTTACCCCCAGAGTTCTACTTAGCTCAGCGGGAGCATATTTGTGTTTCTTGAATTGAACTGAACTGAGTCCCTTTGCCTGATTCCCCAGGATCTCTAGGGAAGTGCAGAGAGGGGCCAGAGGTCCAGGGAGTTACAGGAGGACAGCAAGTGGTTCCGGTGCCCAAGAATGACCCTCATGTGCAGGGGAAGTGAGCAGACCAGACAGGGCTGATCCTTGAAAAAATACCCAAGGCACCAAATGATTCTCCAGCTCCTTCTAGAGATACTCCTGGTCCCAGGCCCCTGCTCTGCCCTGACATTGTCCCTGCCCTGTCCACCCCTGGCTCTTTGGTCAGGTGGTAGTCCCAGACAGCCCCCTGGTCCAGGGAACACATCCATCCTGTGTCTCACCCCCTTGAAGAAAGCTCTGTGTATTTCAGATGGAAAGGTGGTTAAGCTTGTCCAGGCTGATATGTTAACAATAGAGGGAAGAAAATGGGGACCTTCTTGTGGGACCTTCTCTTGTTCTGAGGGACAGAATGTACATATTAAGTGGGGCAGTCTGGAGACTATGTGTCCACCTCTTCTTTTTGCCCCCAAAGAATGCCTCTTATTTCAGTCCAGACAGGAAAGAAAGGCAATGTCACATCAGGGGAGGGATTCTGGAGGCAGCAAAGCAGGGCACAGAAATTGCACCATATTGCTACCTGGCTGGGCTGTTCCCTCACATATATGATGGAGGAAGAGAGAGGAGAGGCACTGAGATCTGGGCCCTCAGTAGGAAAATGTTCCTCTGGTCCCGTCAGCTTGGGGCTGTTTCAGGGACAGTTCTGACAGCAGCCTGAGCCTCAGAGTCTGCCCACATTAGTGCCTCCAGCGAGTGCAGGTAGCTGACACACGCAGAGACTCGAGCCCACACGTGCGCAGCCCGCCATGCAGGGCAGGGTGGAGACTGACGGTGATGGACAAAGACAGTCCCAGGCGTGGCCGCCGAGTATCTGCCTTCCTCAGGACACGCACCTTGGGGAGCCTCCCATCTACGATACATGCGCACCCTCCAGCATACTGACATGCTGGAACCCAGACTGAGGTCGCTGCGGGCTTGGGGCTTATTGAGAAGACGCGGGGACAGCGCCTGGGAGAGGGGTGCTCAGGAGGTCGGAGGGGTGGGGAACCCAGGCCTTAGAGGTAAGGTAGGAACAGTGGGTGGGGCAGGTACCAGGGTGGTGAGAGCGATGGGGTTGCTGACAGTAGGGAGTAGGTATCAGGGAGAGAGAAAATTGACCAGGCAGAATGAGGGCGTGGCCAGGGGGCCCGGAGCACAGAGGCGCCGGAAGGGGCTCTGGGAGGGGCTGGGGAATGAATGGGAGACAAATGGCGGCTACTGGGGATAACTGGGGCGGGGGTGCTGGGAAGGTCTGTGAGCTGGGTCTGCGGAGCAGTCCGCCCTACCTTTCCGGGGAGCTGCCGTCTGAGGCCAAGGGCTCCCCCTCGGGCCGCTGCTCCCCTTCCGGACCGGCGAGGGGAGCCGGAACGCTGCTGGTACTGCCTCTATCTCGGTCCATGCCCGTGGGCGGCGCCGCTGTCCGGGCGCTGGTGCTGAAGCGGTGTGGTGGCTGCGGGCTCCTGCGCATGCGTAAACCCAGGGCCGGCCGATCGCTGGGCGGGGCCGACGAGGAGCCCAGCCAATGGGCGCGGTATTGGGGGGCGGGGACAGAAGCTTCCCGCGGCGCCGCTGCCCAGGGTTTGAGGCTCGCTGTCTTTAAGACCCCTGGGCTGGGCGGCCAGATCTGAGAGCTGCTGTTAGGAATCCGGCCGTCTGGCTGCAGTCCGCGTACCGGCCTTTCCTGGGGAGCATTAGTCTTCCCGTAAGGAACCAGGAAGTGCAACGCCAAACACCACAGAGAGAGCCTCACAACTTAAAATGCAGACTTTTCCAGTCGGAAAGAAGGAGCCCCTCCACAGCCGCAGTTCACTGCACTGGACGCCAAGAGGTCAAGAGGACAGGCGACTTTAATCACACATTTCTCTGGGCTCCGTTCAGCGTCCCCCACCCTCCCCAGTGGGCTTGGCACCCGCTCAAGCTGGGTTTTTCTTTACGTTTGTCTGCACCGGCACCTGGACCTGGACCTTGGTCTGCGCCCTCTAATTTTGTTATTCGAGTGTGGAGTATGCGGGTCGGAGAGGGATAAGAGAGACACTCAGAAAATCCCGTTCCTTTTCTTAGAGTCACCCCCACTTCAGCCTGGGAGATACCCAGTAGCCATTCACTCCAGGGCACTTGCTGCCTCCCAGGTGAAGGAACGGCTGTCAGGGAGGGGAAGTGTGATGGGCTGTGGACAGGCTTGGCTGGAGGGCTGTGGCAGCACTGGATAGGGACAGTGTGGGAAGCCTGGGAGTTGCCTGCAAGCAAGCAAGCTGGCTGTATGTACAGGGAGGTGCCTTGGCTGAAGAGTGGGGCTCAGGAGAGAGTCAGAACCCAAAAGTGTTTGGAGTGTAGGTACCCCTAAACTCTACAAATGCCACTCTATGCAAGGCACTGTGGTGGGACAATCCAGATATGTAGAAGTGGTGGGTCTGCCCTGCCTAGCTTAGTTTAGAGATATAAGAGGCCAGCCCATAAATTGTTTCCAACTGGGTAGGGTGTGGTCAGGTCCATGTGATAGTTGACATAAGCTGTAGAGAAGGAACAGTGTGCAAAGAGAGAGGACCTCTCTTTTCCTAATGGGCTTTAGGAAAGCCCTGATGGGCTTCATGTTAATGATGGAGTTTCACCTGGCTTGGAAGAAAGGCATTCCTGACCTGGGGATGGGGCAAAGGGGGGAGTTATGGGGGTGGGGAACTGTAAAAAGTTAAGGAGTCTGGAAAGTTCAACCTATGTTCAGGGAATGGTGAGAAATATACCTGGACAGAAGGGATTCATCAACGGCTTCTAATCTGTAGAGTGCAGCACGCAAGATGGAACTTTGGAAGGCTCACCAGGTCTGGGTATACATGATGGGGTAGAGGTGATGAGGCCGCACTTAAGGCCCTTTGATGGGAGGTAGCAGAAATGAAAAGGAAATAAGGGGTGGCTTTATATAACCATATGCTATGAGGACTTCTGAGAATGCCTGGCTGGGTGCCCCATTCTTATAAGTAGGTATCTCAGAGACCACTGGGCCTCCTGAGTGCCAGGTTGGATGTAAAGGAAGACAGGCCCTTATAAAAGTAAAACATGGCCTTTAGGAGGCTCTTTATTAAGAAGAGAAGATTCTGGTTCAGAGCCCATGTCAGGTCAGCATGGCAACCCTTGCAGGCTCCCCATTCTTGTGTCCTGTTTCTTCTACTTCCTCAGTGATGTGGACCAGGGATGGCTCACAGGGCCCTGGGGTGTGGTTCTCCCTAGGACAGTGCCCTGGAGGATGGCTTCCTGGAGGATGGCTTCCCCCAGGCCAGTGCCCAGGGCCACGGCCATGCCCACTACCAGGACAGTGCTCCTTTAGAAAGCCAAATGAACAATGTTAGAGTCAAATGTCAGTGCCAATCTTATCCCAAATCAACTCCCCCTCTTCTTCTCCCTTCCTCCTACCCCTACTGTGGAAGACTCAGGATTCCTGGGCATTAGCAGGGGATTGTGTTAGAGGGCCGGGAGGCAGGCATAGCAGTGACAGCTCCTCGCTCTGGGCCTTCTGCTTTGATGAAGCCAGAGCACTGAGCAGACAAAATAGGAGGAATCTAGATTCATTGGTCTCCATTCCTGGAGCTGAGATATGACTCCCACTCCCTGGACCTCAGTTTATTTTATCTGTAACTAAGAAGCAGAATTATCTCATCTTCTCCCTTCCATCACCCAGGCACCCTTGCATAGTTGACTAGAGGTTTTGCCATGCTAGGAACTGCAGGCTGACTGTACTTAGAAGTGAGGGTGAGGCTGGGGAGGCTACAGAGGAGCTCACTGCAGGCCAGAGTCAAGGAAGACAGGCAGGAGGCAGGGTCAGGGAAGATGTAGAAATCAAAAAGAAGAAGAAGGAGTGGTGAGGAAGAAGAACGAGGAGGAGACCAAAGATAGGAGGTGGCAAGGCGAGGGTATACATGTTCTCTATGTAGGTAATGCATGCATGTCTGTAGGTAATACAAGGGAATATGCTGATTTATACACAAATAGCTGTGTCTTTGCACATGTGCATGGGTAGGTGCATATCCATGCCTGCTGTACACAGATACATGTATATGGGTGCTTTTACATGGTTGTGTGTACAGGATAATGGGAGTGTGTGTAAGCCCCTGCCTGCTCCTAAATAGGTGCCAGACTCAAGAAACCAGGAAGAACAGAAAGCAAAACTGAGGTTTTACTGCCTCAGGCAGAAGGGGTCTGGAAAGAGTGTGGTTTAACCTTCTGTCTTGACTGGAACCACTCCTGAGGCCCCAAGACCGAAAGAGTTTCTTTGCCTCTTGCCGCAGGCCCAAGGAAGAGGACAGAGACATCACCTTGCTTGGGGTTCTGAGGGAGCAGGCATAGGGATAACTGCCTCGTCTGCTTCTGCCTCCTAGGGCCTGGTAAAGGCTTGGAGGGGGCTGGGGTGAGGGGAGGGAGCCTCCAGGACTAGTGGTGTCTTGAGGCTGTGTTAGAGCAGCCCCTGCCCCATCCAGGCTCAGTGATGCCTGGAGACAGCCCCTTCCTACCCTGCCTGCTTCTCCTTCTATGATCCTTTTGGTGGTAGGGCTAGTTCTAGGCCTAGGAACTGGGTCTGCCAGTGGTAGCCAATGGAGGGAGTTGGGGAACAAGAGCAGGCAGCTTCCCTTCTCTGGCAGAAGCAGGTCATTGGGGCCCTGTATGTGGTTGGGTTTTAGGAGCAAGCCAGCCATCCAGGGAGGCTGTGTGGGTAGCCAGGAAGGCAGAGAAGCATGGAACAGGCGGGGGAAGCAGCAGGAGAGAGGATGAGCTGCTGGGCCAGGGAGGGGATGTGTGGAAAGGAGAGAGACAGATGGGAAAACAGGAGAGGAGTACAGGAGAAGGCTGAAGCCGGCAGGGGGTGGATGAGTGCTGCTGGGCTGATGCCTGAGCCTGATCCCCACTACTCTTCATTTGGGGGAAGTTGTAGCTGCTCCCTGAGGGTCTAGGAAGGCAGCTAAAGGTCTGGAGGACACTGCAGTGGGTGGGGAAAAGGGGAGATGTCTTTCCTACCTTCTGACCTGTGAGAGACAAAGTGAAAAAAAGCAGCAGCTTTTTTGAGAAAACTATCTTCTCCCTGGTGCTGATTTTGTGCCCACTCCCCACCTCCAACAAGGGTCCTCAGACTTGGTCACTTGCCTGACCATCATTCCTTCCTTCATTCACTCAACAATAGATATTTGTATTTTGAAAGTCATTGCAAAGTTCAGAATGTGCATTTCTGTTTGCTCAAGAGCTGGCTGAGTCCTTCAGGGTGGGGTGGGGCCAGTTAGGAAGTGTGGGTTCTTGTCCCCACCCTGTCAGCTGTCTGACCTCCCAACTTCAGCCAAACTCCATGACACTGAGGGAGTCACTTTGTAGTGGCAAATCCTGATTCTTCCACTTCGGACAGGTCCCATGCAGCCTCCCCATCCATCCCTCCCCCCAAATCCCACTTTTCCTCAGCCTAGCCTCTGCTTGAACCCTCAGCTGTTTGTTGTCTCCTGCTTATGATCATTTGGTCCCCTCTCTTACTCTTTGCTCATCTATCCTGCCACTTGGAAATCTCTCCTGCTTGACTCTGTTGCTTTACTGAAGGAAGTCTGCTTAGATTGGGCAAGCCTGGCTGCAGAACCAGTGGGCTCATTCTATAGTAACTATTCGGAGTGGTTCTGGGTGTTCTGAAGTGCTCCACTGATGAGAATTGCCTACTCAGTGGGACTTATATTTCTTGAAGTCCAGGATGGTTTTTTGTTCCTTTTGAAGGGAGCCAATGGCACAGCTACCAAGAGCAGACCCAGCTATGCCTCCATAGCCTCACCCTGAGAGCATGACCCTTAATTTCCCTGGGCCTTAGGAGCACAATGGGAGAAGCACCTGCCTGTTTTACTTAAACTGTAAAGTGTTCTACAAAATATAAGGGATTGTTTTCATTTTAGAACCCTACCACCACCTTCACACAAACACACATTCTTGGCATGCAGTGGATATGGCTGGCTGATTGCCCCTGACTTCACCACCCTCTTCCTTCCTTCTTCCATCCTACAGCCTTCCCCACATACATGTACAAACACATATACAATGGAATATTACTCAGCCATGAAAAAGAAGGAAGTCTTGTCATTTGCAACAACATGGATAGACCCTGAGGACATTATGCTAAGTGAAATAAGTCAGACAGAGAAAGACAAATACTGTATGATCTCACTTATATGTGGAATTAAAAACAAAGCAAAACCCAAACCCTGAGCTCATAGACACAGAGAACAGATTGGTGGTTGCCAGAGGTGGTGGTGGGGGGGAGCAGGGGGAGGACAAAAATGGGTGAAAAGGGTAGAAGATATAAACTGTTGTACATCTAAAACTAATATGTTACACGAGTATGTGAATTAAGCAATTTAATAGCAAAAAAAAGGTAGGCCTTGGACTGTCTCTCCAATTCAGGCTGAGGTGTTTGAGGGACAGGAGTTGGTGGCTCTGAAAGGGAACCAGTCATTCAATCCTCAGTGAAACCCCTCTGTCTGACATGGCAGAGGCTGTCAATTCAATTGTAACTCAAGTAGAGAGTGGAGGTGCAGGGGCTTGGCTACGAGGAGGGGCAGGGCAGGTGAGCAGGCATGGAAGCAATTCCACAGACACACAGCACACAGACCCACACTGCACCTGTGAGAGAGACAGACCAACACACACAGACGCATAACACCCACACAAAGAGACACAGGGGCAGATACCAATTCGGTACACATACACATGTACCCAGAGTCATGACCACGCAGTCTTCCCACAGAGAGTCTCTCCTGTCCTCTGCCCACAGCCAGCAGAAAGCGCAGAGCAGGGGGCAGAAGCCTGAGGCTGCCTCTGTCCTCAGGTGTTATTTACATAGGGTGGGAGGGACTGGAATGGGTCAGGTGCACTGGGAGCATCATGGGCAGAGTGTATGGGGGATGGAGGGGGGATGGACTAATCTTTATCTGAGCAAAGAGCAGCTGGAAGCAGTGTGTGTGTAGCAGGTAGAGAGAGTGGAAAACAACCCATTACCCGATTGGTCTGGTGACAAGATGCCATAGAACCAAGGCAGGGGTCCCAAACCCTGGCAAGGCTGTTCAGCACCCAGGAGCTGGCTCTAAATATTTGTGGAGCCGCTACTGAATGCCAGGCCATGAGCTGCTTCACACACTTTAGTTAACCCACTGACTCCTCCAAAATAGATAGGATTCTCACCTGCTTTCACCGGTGGAGGAGGAAATAGTGACTCTAGTGGAGGCAACTGGTGGAATCTTTGCCCTGGGCACCAAGCTCCAGGCCTCAGTTCTCAAATACGCTGCCCCCGCGCAGGAGCCAGCCTGCAAGTGCAAATCAAACAAGCCACAAAAGGGGACTTTCAGTGTGGAATGTAGACAAGTGGGAAGGGAGCCTGAGGTTTTGAAGTCCAGATTGCCCACTTGCTGTGCACTCTGCAAGCCCCTGTGGGTCTCCACTAAGCCCTTTGCCCTCTGCTGTGGGCCACAACCCTTTGCTCTGTGTGCTCAGGCCACACTGGCCTCCGCCTGTCCCCTGCAGATGGTCCAGGTGCCCATGTAATAAGCTCTCCTATCTCCCTGGATCCTTTAACATCTCTTGCCCTCACTAGACTGTATGCTCTCCCTTGTATTCTCAGGGAGTGGCCCTTAGCAGTTCTCCTGGCACATCGCAGGTGCCCAGAAAATATCTGGTGAAGGAATGAAAGGTTGGAGTGTAGTTATTGCTGGGTGATAATAGGAATATAATATTGTTATACATTATATATATATGTATAGTTATAGTTATAAATATAAAATGGCCACCATTTCTGTGGTTTATGTTTTTTTTCTCTTTTACATATTTTTAAAAATTAATTTTTTTCTGGAAAAAGAAGGAAGAGGAGAATATCTTTCCATGATTGCAGCCCTTTGGCTGACCTGAGCTCATGAGCTCACAAGGCTGAGCAAAACTGAGGCCAGCTACAACTCCCACCCTCAGCCAGTCAAAAGGCTCAGTAGGCCCCTGCTTCAATCAAAGAGAAAAAGAACCATGTGAAATCGAAAGCACGCACATGAGAAAGCAGAGAAGGTAAAGCACGAGAAAGCAGAGATGTTAAAGCCGCCGCTGTTCCAGGTTTTCCTGTAAAGAGCCCGGATTAAGTATCTGCACCTGAACAACATTAAATCCATTTTAAAAAAGTAACATACCTGTTGCCAGATGGGTACTAGACTTATCGGGGTGATCAATTTGTAAGGTACATAAATGTCTCACCACTGTGTTATACACCTGGAACTAATATGATATTGTATGTTGACTGTAATTGAAAAATAATTTAATAAAGAAAGAAAAAAGGTAACATATCTGAGAGAAATGGAAACTGGTCCTCACAAAGTTTTTACCTGAATGCTCAGAGTAGTTTTGTGTAGAAAAGCTGAAACTTGAGAGCTTCTCAAATGTCCATGAATAGGCAAATGAATAAACAAATTGTGGTATATGCATTTGATAGAATACTACTTAACAGTAAAAAAGAGGTGCTATTGATATACACTAAAACATGATTGAATCTCAAAATAACTGAAAGTGAAAGAAGCAATACATAAAGAATATATGCTGTATAATTCTGTCTATACGATTCTAGAATTTTGTAAAATTCTAGAAAATGTGAACCAATTGATAGCATGGTGGGGATGGGGAGAGGTGGAAGAAATGTTAGAAGGGGACATCAGGACACTTTTGGGTTTGATGGATATTTTCATTATCGTGACTGTGGTGATGGTTTCAGGGAGTATACATACGGCAAAACTTACCAAATTGCACAATTTGTGCAGTCTGTGCTATGTCAATTTGGTCTTCATTAGGGCTCTAAAAACAGAAGTAACATAACCATGTCAGAAAATCATTTGAGAGAAGGAAAAAGAGTGATTCTCCTTTATTTCCATGGTGGGCAGAAAAATATTTTTGTGTGTCAAGTTCTTTTATAGTATCAATGGTCTCATATCACCTCTTGGAGATAGGTGTTATCTTTCCCTTTTGTAGATAAGAAAAGGCTATGATTCAGAGTAGTTAAGAAACTTACCTGAGGTCACCCAGCTAGTGTATGGTTAGTCCCAACTGAGTCTAGAGCCTGGGCCCCTCCTCCACCTTACCGATGGTCTCTCTTTTCAGGAATGCTCTTCTAAAAAATTCCAACCTGCGCTGGTAACATTATGGGGAAAGGACTTTGGCCCACGACTATGTGGGGAGTGATTACTGCATCAGGCTCACATTTGCTGTGAGCCTTCTGGGAGCCAGGGCCAGGAGGGCAGAGGTCCACGGGGAAGTTTAAAAGGCATGGTGCCTGCAGTGCTCCCACTTCTCAGCCCACACTGTGCAAATGGCACGACCTGTGTCCACCCAAGTCCTGTCCTCGCTAGCCCTCCATGCCCCATCTCCCTTCCAGGAATCCTTTTCACCTTAAGGGACCCTGACAACATGACCTCCCACCCCCACCCCTGGTTTTGGCAGGAAGCTGAACGGAGATAAGCTATGTCACACAGACTCCCAAGTGGGATAGTCGGGGTGGGGAGGCGAGGGGAGGAATCACTGCTCTGAGCTCAAGGTTCAGGTCCTCAGTTTTCACTGTCTTCGGAATCAGGGTCTGAGTTCGGGGTCCTGTCTGGCAGGCTGGCAGGCAGGCAGGCACGGAGGCCTTGGGCGGAGAAGGTAGACCCGTCTTGATGGGGCAGACAGAGAATCTAGGACAGGCTGAGCAGCCTGGGTGGGGTGGGAGGCCTGCAGGAGGTGAGGGTGCCCATCGCGGGTGGGCACATTGGAATCAGTGTATAGCAGAGTATGATTAGTGGTTTCTCCCCTACCCAACCCTAAGATGTTGCAGGACAGCAGAGCCTCAGCCACGTGTGTATCCCCTTTTTCCTTCAGCACTGTGCCTTAGAGGTGGTAAGTACTCACCAACTGCTTGGACTTCCTGCCTGGCTGAGAGAGGTGGTGCTTACCTGCCAGAAAGGCACCGAGTGGAGGAAAAAGGAACGATGGGGAGCCAATAAGACATTACTGGGGTGAGGGGCTAGGGTCAGGGAGAGGAAGGCTGAAGGGCGTCTCTTGTAGCGGAACAGAGTGTAGAGGTTTTAGGAGGGTAAACAGGCCAGATGGCAGGATGACCCTCTCTGTGACCCCTAATCCCTGTCAGCAAAGCCAGCAAGGACCCCTGGCTTCTGGGCTGCCCTGTGGGGCTGGCAGGGAGGCAGGACAGCCAAGCTGCTTTACAGGGTTTGGGTGACAGGTTTCTCACAGCAGGAGGGTGAAGGTGGCTGGCCCTGGGCATGGACTGGAGAGCGTGCTGC
This sequence comes from Aselliscus stoliczkanus, assembly GCA_033961575.1. Taxonomy (NCBI): domain Eukaryota; kingdom Metazoa; phylum Chordata; class Mammalia; order Chiroptera; family Hipposideridae; genus Aselliscus; species Aselliscus stoliczkanus. Next base: position 95,242,680 of record CM066732.1, on the reverse strand, counting down.
AGGGCTGGGGCACCGGCCTCAGTGATTCGGGGCAGGCGCACTGCGAAGGCCTCCACCCCTTCACCCAGATTCCTGGGCAGGTCACTGACCCTGATTGCCAAAGAGAAGCTAATAATACCTGCCCTGGCTACTTCAAGGATTTCAAAGCTTGACGAGATCAAATGGCATCACATGTGCGAGAGCTTTGGCAATGTCAGATTAAGTGCAAGGTGTTATTGCTATTATCAGAATTAGCACTAAGGACCTATTTGACTTCCTGGCCTCCTCATTTCTTCACTTGCTCGCACTGGGATATTCCTGCTGGGCATGGCACCACCTCTGGCTTCTGGTATCACTCAAAGAGTATCTCACTGACAGGCTCCTGAGAGGTTCCCTCCCTGCCCCAGCCTCGCAACACCCTCCTTACCTCTAAGGTGACCAGATGTCCAGGTTTGCCTAGGGCTCAGGGGTTTCTGGATGAAGAACGTTCAGTGCTAAAACAGGGTCAGTTCCCGGCAAACCCGGACAAGTGGTTACCCTACTGCCCTCCCCACCCCCAGGTTGCTTCCTCTTCCCTGCAGTAACTATGGTGTGCCAGGCATTTCAGTGTGCTCTCTCTCACTTTGAGACAGGTTGTCCTTTCCTGTCTCAAAGTCTCTAGTCTGGGGCACACCACCCCAGCCATTCCAAAGACCCTTCCCTCTTCTCAGAGGGACTGGCCAGCTATTACCAATCCCTTGGCCTCTGTCTTCTCTACCCCTCAAAAGCACGCCAGACCCTTTCCCTACTCCTCAAGGGTGCGACCCCACCCACACCTCAGCCCTGTGAGAGACCCCAGCGATGAACTGCAAGGCAGGAGAGATCCTGCCTGTGCCATGTCAGCCTGCCAGTCTCTCTGCCTGCCCAGAAAAAGGAGCATCCTGGGCACACGCAGGCAAGCCTGGCCTGCCCCCCACAGCTCTGAGCACCCCAGGCCTCAGTCCTTGATGCTCTCCTGGCCTCTTCCCTTTCCACTGTGCCCACCCCCAGCCATGCTCTGAGGCCTCCTGCTCACTCCTTCCTGGATACCCCTTCCCCCACAACCCCCCACTGTTCTGCCTGGTCCAGACTCCTCCCTCCAGTTTCCGGATACAGCCTCCTACTTGTCTCACCTGGATGACCGTTTCTGGCTTCAGCTTCCTAAAACACTGTGTGGAACCCTCAGCCCCGGCTGCAAAACCTCTCTAAACCACTTTACACACCCCCACCCCTGGGCTGCCCTTCAGTGGCCGCCTAGGTCTGGTCTGCACCTTCCTAACTTAATGTTCTCTTTCTAGTAAGAGTCAACATCACTTCCCATACTACATTCTTGGAATGCCCTCTCACTACCTTTCTCTTGCTGAGCCTTGCTCATCCCCTTGAAGCTAATCTCCTGGAAAACTCCTTCTCAGTTGGCCTAAGCCCTATGCCGCCCAGGCCTCACTCAGACTAACTTGGCCTGGTATTGGCAAGTGCCTCTGAAGTGGAGCCCGGGTCTTCACTTCTTTGTTCCCTCACTGCCTCAGCCAGATGAAGCACACAGTAGGGGCTGCTACTGTCATGGGCAAGCCCTAACAGGGCAGCACTTGGCCTCTGGTGTAGGCAGCTCTGGGCTGGGGGTCAGGAGTGGGTAGGGAGAGTGTCCTGGGAAAAACTGTGAGTCACATTTTCAGCCACCAGGGGAAAAAAGCCTCCCACAAGGGAGACCTCAGGGGTTCCGTACCCTACCAGGGGTCACCTCCCACTGTTGGGCCTAGAGCTGGAAAGCTTATGAGGCCGCAGCCCTGGGTGTGCCCTGGAAAGCAGAATGGAGGAGTAGTGGGTCCCCAGACCTACCTTCCTTCTGCCTCCTGATGCCTCAAAGGGCTTCAGCCCTGCCCTGCTCTGGCATGTAGGTTCTTGGGAGAGGCGGGGCCCAGACTTTGTCCCTGGCAACCGGAGCCTAGTCTTTCTGGCCCTGGGCCCTACCTCATGTAGTCAAATCCTTTCCACCCAGGGCCAGGCCTGACCTGACCTGAGAGGCCTGTACATATTCTTGTAAGTAGGAGTTAGGACAGCAGTTTCTTGATCCAGGAATGGCCGGGATGGGTGTGGGGAGAAGGGAGAGTGGATTTGTAGGAAAGGAATACTATGCTTTAAGCCAACCTCTTGCCCCTTCTCATTTGGAGAGCCACCTGCCTACTAGCTGGGCTCTCATGGAATCCAGCCTTGCCCACCCTCTGCCTCAGTACTCATCTACCCACCCAGAGCTGGCGACTGACACTAGAGACCTCTAAGGTCTCAGCCCCAGCCAAGAAGAATGGTTCTCAGGCACTGTAAGCCTAGAACTAGGCCTGGTGGGATACAGAGCTTCCAGGAGCACCAGCGCTAGCTGGAGAGAGATGGGAACCAAAGCCTGGGACTTCAGAGGGGGCAGGGCAGGGGGAGGGGAGCAGGCAGGGAAGGCTCCTAGGAGTGAGTGGGGCAGGAGCCTGGCCTTACAGGATTTGCTGGGCAGGGGACAATATGAAGGAAGGCACAGAGAGGATGCTGAGGGGGTGCCTCAGGATCTCCCCTACCAGATCACAAAAGGTCCCCATACCCTAGAAGTCTTCAATGTGTTCAGGCCCCAGCAGGCTGGGAGGAGGCAGCCTTTGGGGTGCCTGACAGGGTGCTGGGGTGGTAACATCCAGAAGGTGGCTATTACGGTTACCTGAGGCAAGAAGAACACTATTTTGAGTTTTAGTCTGGGTCACATGTTGTTCTGGATGTTACCACGTTATTTCATTTCATAACGAGTCAGTGATGTCAATACGCCTCATTTTACAGATGAGGACCAGAGACATAGGGATTAACCTAAAGTCACACAGCCAGTGAGGGGTGAAGTTAACTTGGAATCCGCCATCTGATTCTGCCTCATCTTATGACAAGGATGAGGAAGGACAAAGGCTGGAGTGCTCATAATGAATGACCAGCCATCCACAGGGACAGCCATTTTGGAAACAGTGAACAGGGCTGAGTAGTGCCCGCCCCACGGGTGGGGCCTCTGCCAGGTCTGTGCTCCCAGTCTCAGCATGTAGTCTAGGGGGACTTTCCTCCCTTGCAGGCCGCCCTGCTCTTTCTTCCTCAGTGACAATCCCTAGACGTGTAGCTACCTTGCCCTCAGAGTTGGCTCCGGGGCTGTGTGCCACAGGCCAAGGATACCCTCCAAAGGAAAGAGATGTGTGTGACCTGGACCCGTGAAGTATGGGGGCAGCTGGTATGGGGGTTGGGTGGTGGGGGGAAGAGCACTGATTGGGTAGGCATCTAGTCGTATCCGTGCTGCAAACAGGCTGTGCAGCCTTGGCAGATGATGGCGCTACCTTTCTGGGCCTCTTCATCAATAAAATACGTCTTCTGCAACTGTGTAGCTTCTCTAGCCTGATAGGGATGGGAGGTGGGGATGACGGTGACCTGAAGGAGGGGAGCTGGGGGAAGAACCCTGCCCGCCCCGCACACTCCCGCCGCGCGCTCCAAACCAGGCGTTTGTAACTCTGCTGCCCCCTAGTGGTTGCAGAGTAAACAGAAACAAGGTCTCCCCGGGGCCATCACGCTACTTATCTCCCCGCCTCCCCTAGACAGGGAAGGGGGTTCACTCTTAGGGGCGTTTAACAGCCACTGCCTTCCTCACAACTTCCTGCTTCTGAGTGAGAGAAAGGCAGTTCCAGCCTATGCACAGGATACTCACAGCTATACGCAGGATGGGTTATTTAATCATGCATTCATTCTGCAAGTGCTGTGGGAGGGTGTGTAGTTTGCAAGGGCACTGTGCTAGACCCCTGGAGATCTGGAAGCACTTGGCACACCATTTCTGCCCTCAGAGAGCCTCTCTCCAGTGGGAGAACAGACAGGCAAACCTCAGACTCTGGAGAAAATAGGAGAATGTGGGGGCTGCTTCAAGGTGTGACATACTGTGTAAGTAACACTTGGGATGTACATGGCCAGCAACTGTGGGGCCCTGTCTGTTGATTTGTCCTGGGCACATGGGCCTCCAGCCTGACAGGCTGGGAGTCCCTTTCCACTAGGCTAGTGGGCTCTCTCCTGACAGGCCTTCCAGAAGAGCTGGGTCACCCTCCTCAAGGAATGGTTGGATTTCTACCTGTGCCTCCTGTTCCCCTGCTGCTGCCCAGCCCTCACTCTGGCTGTGAATGGCGGAAGGGGGATGGCAGACCTTGCTTGCTTCACCCCTGCAGCCTCTTCTGTCTACATTCCTCTTTCTCAGACCTGATCTAGGAGCCTGGGTTCCAAAGATGACGGAGAATACCAGGTCTCAGCTGCATCTCTCCCTCCTAGGCTGACGCTCTGCTGGCCTCCCAGCTTTAACACCACGGTGTGGGCAGATGATGGGCAGCCTGACGGCCTCCCCGTCAAGGCCCTGCCCCTAGCCTTCAGAGGCTTTGCTGGAGCTCAGTAGCCTGTGTGGGGTAGCACCCAGAGAAGGTGGAAGATGGAATACGTGTGTGAGAGAGAGGCCCAGGGCAAGGAGCCTGGGAAAGTAGATGAGTCTGACTCAGTGGGAACATCCGGCAGAAAAGGGAGAGTGCAGTGGCATTTCCAAGCAGGATGGGTACTCTGGGGCTGCGGAGATTGGAGATTGGGTATGGGGTCAGGGGTGCTGTGTGAAGGCCTGGCCAGGAAAGAGGTTAAATGTGGTGGGTAGGGGAGGGCAGGGCAGGTAGGAAGGGCAGGGCCGGTAGGAAGCGGGGCTCAAGGGGTGCAGAGGTTGTACTTCTGGCTGCCTGGGCTGGTCTGGGAGGACAGAGGGGGCGGTGGGGCTTTTTGCTCTGGAGACAGAAGGCCATAAGTCAGGACATGGAATTCAGGAAACTGAGGCCTGATCAATCAGGGGTGTGGGGAAAGCAGGGACCTCTCACCCTCCCCTCAGGTCCCAGAGATTGGGGCCCTGTAATTACTAAAACAGACCCCAGGTACTCCTAATACAGATACCATCCTTCTTCCTAGCATCCCAAACCCCAGGTCCCAGAGGCTCTCAGGGTGGGAACAGCTTGCCTGCAGTTCCCCTGGGCAGAGGGACCAGCGTTAGCTGTACAGGGAAGACTTGGGGAGAGACTTTCCCAAGAATGGTTGCTTCCTTTCTCTGGATCAGAGAGGCTGAAAGGGCCAGCCCTAGAGAGCAGGGCCAGGAAGGGCCCACCCAGAGTTAGGTGCCAGAGTGGGGAAGGCTGGTGGCTAGCTATGAGCTGTGGTGGCAAGGGCCAGCACCCCACACCCAGGGGATATCCGAATAGCTGAGCCTTGCAGGAGTGGCTATACTTTAAAATACAGGGAAGATAATGTTCAACCCAAAGGAATGAATGACTAATGGTGTTATTTTAGGTATGTGGTAGTATTTGGGGTCCTAGGGCAGGTGGCTTCTTGATCCCTTCAAATTATTTAAATCAGTGCCGGTGAGGAGAGTGAGAGGAAGCTCATTTGAGGTGGGCCTCACAGACCAGGGAGCCCGATGGGCTGACTGTGTCCTGTATGTAGGCCTTTCTCTACTAATGCGAGGGACGAAGGCCTACGTCGTCTGCCCATCTGTTGGCACGCAGGCCCAGTCTGGGGCTTTGCTGAGGCACAGGGCCAGGTCCTCTGCCAGGGAGAGGTCTGTCAGTTTGTCTGGGGCCGCTGGGGCAGGGCAGGGAGAGGTGTTGGGCAGGGCCAGCTGGCTGCCGGTGCTTTGGTCCTCGCCCTCTGAGAGTGGATGGGTGGGGGCAGTGGCCGCCGCGTTCCTGGCTGGGAGCCCAGAGGAGTCTTTTGTAATCACAACATGATCTCGTGTGTTGAGCAGCGAACCGGCAGGGAGAGGCCGGCGGAGGCCCGGCTCCGGCGGCTCCAGCGTCCCTTCTGCTCTGGCTCCCCGGGGCTGCTCTGGAATTCTCTCTGTGCCCGCTGTTGCCATGCACTCGGCTGTGAGTGGCACCTCGCCCTTGGTCGTGGGCTTCTTGGGGCTAGGACAGGGTTGGGACACCAGGAAGCCATACTCTGGGGGCATCTGGGGACAGCTGGGCCTGGGAGGAAGAGGGCTGTGCCTGGGCGGGTGGGTGGAGGGGCTGGGCAGGGGCATTGGCCACAGTGGAGACCCTGCAGCCAGACAGGGAGGGACCTGGGCCTGCCTGCGGAGCTGGCTCTCTTCTGTCCCCACTGCCAGCAGCTTACGGCCTGCAGAGGCTGGGCCCCTGGGGGCCCGCTCTTTCCCACAGGCTGGGCACAGGCCTGGGGAGCGGGGTCCAGGGCTTGGGAGCTCAGGACGGATCAGGGGCCTCTCTTTTTACTGTGGTTCTGGGCCTGGGAGCCAAACAGCTCCCTCCTCGACCTCCTGAATCCCCTGGCAACTTCCCAGTCACAGCAGGTTCTGCTGCCAGAGCCATTTATAACTCCCATTCCAGGCTCGGCTTGCAGTGGAGCTCCCTGGAGAGCCGGGGGAGGGGCAGCTCACTGCTGGGAGCTTTGGGCCTGGGTATGAAGCCCTGACCTGAGCCCTTGAGAAGGCAGAGATGGGCAGACAGGCCTAGTGGGGTGGGGGCTTGGGGCATTCTATGTGCCACCTGCACTTGTGACTCTAGCTCTGGGTCTGGGGTCTGTTCCTTGGGTGGTAAGAATCTGGTTGGGTGGGGAAGTTGGGGCACAGGTAAGGGATGGGCCCAGCAAGCAGGATCTCTGCAGGGGCCGCACGGGGCCCAATCCCCGATGAGCAAGCAGGAAGAAAAGGATGCAGAGCTGGACCGGAGGATAATTGCCCTTCGCAAGAAGAACCAGGCCTTACTACACAGGTACCAGGTGAGTGGGCTGTGCCAGGCGGTGGGAGGACCAACCGGGTTGGCACTATCTATCTGACCCTCAGACCCTTCTGTGGTGGTCTCCCCCTGCAGGCTCAGCCTGGGGACAGGGGTGGGGTGGGTATGGTCCATCTCAGAGGCTCTATGAGGGTCTTGGGGACCCTGTGATGTGGTGCCTTTGCCCCCTGGTGTCCCACTGGTGTCTCTGTGTATGCCTGTTGGCGTCTGTGTCTCTGTGCGTGTGGCGGGCCATGGCTTGTGCTGACCGAGGGCCCTCCCACAGGAGATCCAGGAAGACCGTCGGAGGGCGGAGCAGGGGGGCATGGCTGTGACCACGCCGGAGCTCCTCCGACCTGACGGCCTCACGGTCACCATCAGCCAGATTCCCGGTGTAAGCCCCACCCGGGAGATAGGGTGGGGTGACAAGGAGGTGGAGGTCCAGCCTGTGTCAGGGGAGGACAGCCGCCCCTGCTCTGCTTCTCCCCCTTATAGTTCTGAGGTGCACCCTCAGCTCTTGACCTCATGCAGCCCAGGCCATTGCTGTCCCCCAGTTCCCAAAGGGCCACAGCTGAAAAGCTACAAAACAGAAGCCTCCTCATACCCTTTTCTAGTCCCACAGCCCTGTACATATACCCCAAAGCACTGGCTACTCCTAAACCCCCAAGCCCCAGGGGGACAGAGAAGTGGGGCTGAATGCCAGGAACAGTGGCTGAGGGACAAAGCCCCACTGTCCAAGTGCTCTGGATTTCCCAACTCAGAAATGACGAGTCACTGTGGCATTTTGGGCCCCTGGATGGCCCCAGGCCCTGGATAATCTAATGCCACTGGCATGTGAATGCCCTTTGTAGTCAGCTCCTCTGTGGGCATTCCAGGGAGGGCCAGGGCTGGTACCCGGTCTGGGGAACCATGCAAAGGACCCAGCCCCTGGCTCCTGCCCAGCGCTGCCCACATGGCCTGAGGGCACAGCACCTCATTCTGCAGGAGAAGCGGGTGGTCAGCCGTAACTGGGTAAGGAGCAGCCTTGGACCTGGAGCAGCCAATGAGATGCTCGGGAATGAGGAGGCAGAGGACCTCACTAGTACTTTTTGCCTGGAGGAGCGGGTGGAGCTGGCGGTGACCATGGAAAATAAAGCCAAGGTGAGCAGGGTGAGTAGGGGAAGCCCAGGTACCAGGCAGGTAGCCTCTTCTTCCCCAGCTCTGCCATGCTGCCCATCCCCACCTCCCCTAGGCCAAGCGGATTGTAAGTGAGAAGCCCATCAGAACAAGGAACCAGGGGTCAGAAGGGTCACCTGGTGAGGGCTTGGACCGGAACCCCTCCAGACAGATGGCCATCAGCATGGATTCTGCACGGAAGGTACATCTTCAAGAGGGGATGGGGACATGGATATGGCTGTCCCCATTTGGTAGAGGCTGAGAAGCTGAGTCACATATGTCCCCCTATCTGTGGGGACATGCCCAGGCAGCACCAGCAAGAATTCCCACCCCTTCTTCCTTTTATTGGGCCAGTCTTCATTTTGGGTGGGCCTTGCAGTGAGAGACAGGGTAAGCTGGAGGTGTGATCCAGCCCCTTACTCTACCTGGACCTCTAGTGGGGTGGGGTCCTTGGGTGTGGCCAGGAGGGTGTCGGGGACTGGCCATGTGCCAGGTGTGACCTGTAGGTGGCAGCAGCTCCTCGTTCGGGCTCTTGCTCACAGCCACTGGGTGTCTCTGCATTGTGGGCCTGGCCACACATCCCTGCAGCCACCTTGTGGACAGGTGCTATTATTATCCATATATACAGATGAGGAAATTATACACAGAGAGGTTAAGTAACTTGCTCAAAAGACACAGCTAGCAAGCGGCTGAAAACCATGCTTATGGCTGACAGCACTTTAGAGATGGAATGTATCTAATTTCTAGATGGGAACATCGAAACCTTGGGAGAGGAAGGGGTTAGTAGACTCTGGATTTCTATTCCAAGCCCATGGCTCTTTCTGGTTCTACCCTGTGTTGCTGAGTGTCTTCTTCTGGCAGGGTGCTCGGGAACCCCGGAGCCCAGGCCTGGTTCCAGGCCCAGCTCCCCACCGGCCAGTGTGGGGGCCCCTGGAGGTGGACTGGGACTATGCCCAGTGGAAGCAGGAGCGGGAGCAGATAGAGCTGGCCCGCCTCGCCCGGCACCGAGATGCACAGGGTGACTGGCGCCGCCCGTGGGACCTGGACAAGGCCAAGCCCACGTGGGTGGCAGGGATGGGTGGCTTGTTGGGCTTCGGGTAGGGCTAACTGTGGGTGCTTCTTGGAGGGCTAGTGGGACCCTCACCACACTGCAGCTGTTGAGTCAGGGCTCTGTTTGGGCACTGGTCCCCTATCTTTCTTGGGCCCACCATCTCCCTGCTGCCCTCAGTTCCAGGGCTGGGTTCGGGGGAGGTGGTGTCAGTATGAATCTTGCTGTATCCCCTTTCCTCCCTGCACCAGCAGCCTGACTCTCTTTGTCTCCACAGGCTACAGGACTTCGGCAAGCCTCGGGAAGAGGGCCAGGGCAGGGCAGGCAGCACCAGGGGTGAGCCAACACCTATCTACCCCACCCTGTTCTCCTCCTTGGCTTTTTTCACCCTTCATTCCCCTCTTCCTTTCTTTTCTCTGTGTCTTGGTTTGCCACTTATTTTCAGAGCTGGAAGGAAGCATGGAAGAACATCTTCCTTTTTCTCCCTTGCTGTCGGAAAAGGGTACCATGTCTTCCCTGCCCACCCTCCAAACCTTCAGCTCCTGCTTGGGGTTCTGACCCCAGAAGGTCTGGGGAGGAGGCTCATGAGGAAGTCTGTGCTGGGGTCCTGCTGAGCTGTTGGTCTCTCATGGGTCAAAGTCGATTTTCTCTGCTGCTGGACTGTTACAGGAACAGAGCTCTGTGAAGTAATGGTCCCCAGAACTCAGAGCTCTGTTCCTATAACAGCTTTGACACGTGGGGAAGCTAGGGCTTAGCGAGGAGCGGCAAAGCAAGCACAGGGACTCAGCTCCCCTGATCTCCAGATCAGGGCTCTTTTTGGGGAACCAGAAAACCTACAACTGGACCAAGGGAAGAACCAACAGCTTCCTGGTCCCGGAAGAACTGGGGTTCCTGCTTGGGATCCTTTGACCCTCCACCCTTTCCCCATTTCCTTTGTCCCACTTAGGTCCCAGGAGCCACCGGAAGCCACAGCCCCCACCACTGCCCCCTGATGGCAAAGGTGAGTTGAGAGAGGAGCAGAGTCCCATGAGCTGGACTGCTAAGGCCATCTTCTCTCCTTGATTCGTGGACCATCTCTTGCAGGTGGTACTATTCGGGGTGGGCAACCTAGCAGACCCTTGGTGGCACCAGCCACACACAGCAAAGCCCGGGGGACGGAAAGGCTGACTGGCAGGGCTCGCAGGTAACAGGGGCTAGGAGGCAAAATCAAGGCAGGCGTCTGGGCTCCTGATTTCCTGGTCTGCCTTGCCCCTGCCCCTGCGCTGGTCCAGGTGCCTGCTCTGCCCCCAGCCCCGCCCCGGGGGGGGGGGGCTCTGCCTCCTGGCTGATGGCTGCCTAGTGGCAGGTTAATGAGATCTGGGGAAAGGCCATCAGCAAAGGCAGCAGCAGCAAGAGCCTGGTGCCCAGGGAGGCTGGAGGTAATTACAGCAGTTGCCTTCCCCTGGGAAGTCAGGTGCCTTTCCCAGGCAGCGCAGGCAGGGGCACGCCTGGAGTCCCCACAGAACTGAAGGTGCTACCGGCTTGCTCATAAACAGCAGCTGGGGACCTGGGATGGGGCTAAGGAGGCCAGGGTGGTGTTTAGAGGAAAACTATTGGATTTGGGGAGCAAGGTGGGCTGGAAGGGAAGCATGCTGGAGCCTCATTCTGGCTCTGATGCTCCTGAGACCCTGGGACTCTAGCTTCTCCCAGGGGAACATGGGCCACTGGCTATGGTACAGGTGATGTGAAGTGGGGAGAGCCTGCCATGCTGCCATGTGTTTCTACAGGTGGGAAGACAGCCACAGGACAAAGGAAGGCAAGGAGGAGGTAGAGAACGAGGAGGTGGGTACATGGACAGAGGGTGGGTGGGGTAGGGATGTGAGCCCTGATTTGCCAGCCAGCAGGGCCAATCTCTCGTTTCAGGGAAGTCAAAGCACCAGCAAGACTCTGAATGAGAGGGAACATGCACAGACGCCGAGCAAGGGGGAGCAGGGCAGACCGCTGAGTACCCCAGCAACCAGCCCGGCCCTGGCAACCCCAGAGGGGCCAAAAGGGGATTCAGGAGCGTCATCAGCCAGTTCGGTCCCTGGCTCTCCACAGAACCCTGACTTGGTTCCCCTTGACCTCTCTCTAGGAGGTACCAGCAGCCCTGGGCCTGGGAAGAGCGTGTGTGTTCTCAGTCCAAGGCCTGGGGTCCAGGAGAGCCCTGTGACCTGGCCGGATGGTTCCGAGCAGGCCCTGGGCTGGAACAAACCCCAGGCTGAGCTAGAAGTCCAGACTTGCTCTGGGCCACAAAGAGAAGTGGAGGCCCTAGAGCCCAGAGAAGGCAGGTCTGGCAAGGCTGGCACCCAGCCAGGCCTGGCACCGCGAAGCAGGCCCCCCAGAGGAACTGGCCACAGGGCAAGGGGCACAGGGGGTGTGAGGAGCAGAACAGGGTGCCCTGGCCCTGCAGGGAGATGCTGAGTGGGGGGGCCAGGCTGGGGAGAGGTGGCGGGAAGAACACAGCCAAGAGCCTTCTTTACGGTGGGTGTCTGGTTGCCGGTAGCCTGTGGCAGTCTGGCTGAGCAGTTTGGCAAACTCTGGCACAGTGACACTGTGAGAGCAAGGAGCTGTCCTTCCCTGCACCCCATGTGCATATATCCCTGTGCACATGTGTTTTCACCGGCAGGTACAGCCCCTGGTGTATTCTTGTGCCACACCTGGTCTCTGAGGCTGGTGAGCCCTGTCCTGGGCCTACTGCTGCCTAGGTCACAAGCTTCCCCCTGTGGCGAGAGAGCAAGGCTGGGAAGCACTTAGCACTTGGATGGCCTGGCCTCCCTCTCCAGAGGCCAGCTGCCAGCTCCTCAGGTGCAGGCAGCCTCAGCAGCTGGCTTGGCCAGCCCAAGCCCGGGCCCTTTCCCACGCCTCTGCCTTGCGCCTAGGTAACTCACAGCCCCAGACTCACAGGGTGGCCAAAGCAGGGCAATCTCACCAATTAGTTAGAAGTGTCCTGCTTTCTAGAAGAGGAGGCTGAGGCCCAGAGAAAGGGAGCCCACAGCTGGCAGGGGCTGAGCTGGGGATGGAAGAGCCGAGCTCAGGTCTCCTCTGCAAAAGGGAGTATCCCTGGAAAGTCCTCCTCTCTGTAATGGGGGAGGTGGGGCGGGGAGGGGACAGCCTCCTCTCCTCACAGTAGGGTGGGGGAGCTTAGCACCAGGGGCCCCCTTCCCTACACCCAGATCAGACATCCAGTGTGCCCTGAATAGGGGTCAGGGGGCAGCCCTGCAGCCCAGGGTCATTTCCTGCCATCTCCTACTTCCTGTCCCCACCAGCTCCTACACAATGGTCAGGCAAAACCAAGGACTCAGAGAGGAAAAACAGCAACTCCAGCTAAGTATGACATTAGGATTTGTCTTTCCTACTTAAGTTTCCATTACGGCCCCTCCCCTGAGGCCCACGTCTGGCGAATTATCCAGACTCTGCACAAGCTGTGGCTTCCTCTCAATTCAACAAACATTTCCTGAGCACCCACTACCAGCAACGCAGCCGGTGGGCGATGGTGACTTTGCCAGCAAGAGGGAGGGAAGAAACCTAATCATCCGGAAGATCCAGGCTGCACAGCAGCTGTTTTCGGCTGTCGGTGCCCGACAGCGGCTGGGGATGGTGGTAGGAGCCCCAAGGGAGCCATCCCACCGCTGCTCGCAAAGGCAGGCACCCTCCCTTTCTCATCATGTGTACCCTTTGCCCCCAAGTCGTCTGCTTGGCCCCCTCTGCTCCTCTCCTCTCTGGTCCTGCCATGGTTGTTCCTCTCTGCTGAGGGTCCCAGGCCCCACCAGCACCCCTAGGTTCTCCAGGGATTGTCCAGGTCATCCCCGGGATTTCTCCACCGTCACAGTGAGGCCTTAACTATGGCCTTGCAGCTGGGGCTCCCTCACTGGCTCTTCCTCACCCTCTCTCCACCCCTCTATTCAGGAAGCGTGAGGAGGGAATCAGACTGTTTAGAGCACTGCTTCTCGATGTTAAGGTGCAGAGTAATGCAGAGTCTAATTTAGTAGGTCTTGGGTGGGCCTGGGAGTTATGCTGCTGCTAAGCACACTTTGAGTGGTGAGGGTTTGGACTAGCATATATGGAGGGCTGGGGGCAAAGATAGTCTCTAGACTCTCATCGCTGGTTGCTGGTTATGTCGGGGATGGGGGCACACTGCTCCCGTGTGTGGGGATTGCCTGGCTTCAGAGCTGGCTGGGAAGCTGAGGCATGTGGGAAGATGCTTGATAGGCCAGCGAGTGGTGGTAACAAGGTCCTGTAGAAACGAGTGAGAAAGCTGGGTGGGAATGGGATGAGGTGAAAGCAGGTGGAAGACAGTGATGTGGGGTTGATAAGAGGGATTCTGGAAAGGCTTAAGAACATTCCTATGTATATGGGAGGAAGACGCCTGTGAGACATGAATAGGCAAAGGGTGAAAGAGTCCCAGCTCAAGTTTTCCTTTTGCCTTCTAGTCACACACATAGGGCTTTGGAGCAAGTCTGGCCCTGGAACCCATGTCTCCCAAAGGATGGAGCTGGGGTGGAGCAGGTTCAGGCAGAGCCCTTGAATGGAGATGTCTCAGAAATAATTGTGATCAAGAATTTGAATTGTAAGATTCACAGACTGCTTCCAGCCCCCAGTACTGCCACTGTCTAGATGTGCCTTCATTCAAGGTTATGTTTGACTGTGGGATGGGGAATGTAGAATTTGGGCCAAATTCTCGATAGAACCTAAGCAGGAGAGAAAGTTGGGCAGAAGGGCTCTGAAGACATAAGGCTTCTGTCCTTTTCGACGTTAGGATGAAGGATGTCATGGGGCTCGGTAGGGACTGCAAAGAATGGATACTGGCACAGAATGTCTTCACTGGAGGAAGACTGTAGGGCAAGGCAAGTTATCACTGAGCTTTTCGCAAAAATGGGGAGCCCCTCAGGATCAAGGGAACCAGCCGTTATGGGGGCCACCCCTCCTGCTCTACGATGGAACCAGCCATGGAGGAGGGAAACGTGGTTAGACACCCCTCCACAAACCTTGGGGTCATGGGAGGCCGACTTTCTCTCTTCCTGGCTCCTGTCTAAAGGCCTGGGAGCCTTCCTCTTGGAAGCTCTTCTCCTCTCCAACCAACAGACCAGATTGCTCTTTCAAGGTGGGAAGTTCTTCATGAGACACAGCAATCAGGAATCCAGGCACAGAGCTAGAGGAGCTGAGAAGGGAGGGCACACACGATAGTAGGGAACCAGTAGGGACACGACAGCTTTACCTAAGGCCTCAAAACAAGAGGTGGAAGACATCCTTGTCCTGGGCCCATGACGCCTCGCAGAGGGGAGCAGCAGGTCATACCGCAAGGGAGGTGTATTTTTTGATGACAGGCAACATGGCAGAATGCAACAAACATGGGCTAGAATCCGAAAGACTAAGTCTGAATCCTAGGTCTGCTATCTGCCAGCTGGGTGAAGTCCGTCAACTTTAACCTCTGAAAGCCAGTTTTCTTGTCTGCAACATGGGTTTAGTAAAACCTACCTTAAAGGGTTGTTAAGAAAATTAAAGACAAGACTATGCAAAATATACCTGATACACAGTAGGCACTCCACAGCAGCCTGGCACCCAGGAGGCACTAAGTAAATATTTGTTGAATAAATGAAGTAGCTATTTGGTGTGATCTCTATTTGGTTTCCTGTTTTTTTTCCTTTATCTTCTCCTCTAGTCTCATCTTCTCTGGGGTTAGTATATTTTCAGGGAAACAAAGGATGATTTGTAAAGTTTACCAGCCTTCTAGGACTGTGAGCTGCTTCAATCCCAGCCAGTCTAGTTGAGTCAAAGCCTCAGGAAGTGACCCTGTTCTTACAGGGATTGTTCTGTCCCCACCCCTCAGTGGGGTCACAAGTGTCCTAAGCATTTCCCCCTAACTTCACACACTGGCTCCCACAGCTCAGAGTGGTTTCTCTTTTCCTCTGTTCACATCAGTAGCAATCTCATGAACTCCCAACAGTTTTTGCTTCTTTCATATTTTCCCCCCAGATGATCTCCTTTATGGAGTTTTCTTCATGCTGCCTAGTGTTAAGTTTTGTCACCCAAAGGAGCAGCATGACTATATTTTCTTATGCTCAAGGGATGGGTAATTGGAGATCCCTGGAAGCAGGGGCTTGCTCCCCACAGCTACTGAACATGGCACAGTCCCAACCCTGGCCCCAGGGACAATTAACAAGATAGTACTACCCTGTCACCTACCCCCAAAAAAACCCACAAGGCAAAGGAAATGGCAAAATCCCCGTATCTTACTTTTGGGACTAAATTGAGGTGGGGTGGTCAAGGGAATACGAGAAAACTGAAGACACGCCACTTTATTTCTGACTCTCAAGTCATTTATCAGTGTCCACAGACCCTGGCAAGCACGTCTTTCTGAGTGAGGGTTATCAGAGCTTACAAGGAAGGGCTGACACTGGGTGACCACAGTTTCACTGAGGGGGAGAACTCAAGGCTGGGAAAGGCAATGAGAGGAGACAGCATAAGGCCCAGACCGAGGCTGCTTTCTCTCAACAAGTCTGCTGGTCCGCATCACAGCCTCTCATTAAGCATCCTCTTGACGCCAGGGAAGTGAAACAGCGCAGACCTGGCACCAGAAAGAACAAATGTGGCACCCACTGCTCCTTTTAAGGACTGGCTGCAGGAGCAGCAGGCCCCAGGGTAGGAGGTGAGGCAAACACATCGGCACCTTTGTGGGAAAGCGCAGGGGGGGGGGGCGCTTTTAGGCCTGCCTCCTTCTTAACAAGCTCTCCTGGGCAAGTTCTCCTGTGGCTCTCGAAAATAATCGACAACAACGTAGGCTTTTCCCCTTTTTCTCACAAACTCTGAGGACACAGTGTTTCCTCTCCTCTCAGCAGGGCAGCTGGCTTCAACCAAAAAGAGGATCAAAAGTCCCCTTGATAACTATCCGTCAAAACAGAAATTCCCTAACCTAAGTTACAGGATCAGAGGGAAAGTCTTGGCCAGAGGCTCTCAAGTGTTAGTGTGCGTCAGGGTGACCCGAAAGACTCGTTAAAACACAAGGCCAAGGGCCGGCTGAGTGGCGCATTGGTTAAGAGCTGGTTTGGGATGCCAGCGGCCCCGGTTCGGATCCCACACATGAGGGCCACTGACACTGCCCTCTACAGCTAACAACAGCTCCATCTGAAGCTGGGCTGTGTGAGCCCCGGTGATGGTGTACACAGGCTGCAGCGGGCTGCCATGGGCTACAGTGAGTGGCCGGCAGCCAGCGTGAGCAGCTGGCAGCCAGCGTGAGCTGCCAATAGCCGTGGTGAGTGACCATCCAGAGGCCGGTGACCAATCTGCCTCATTCGGAAAGAGCGCAATGACAATACCAACATGGGCCAGTGAAGAAAAGTCCTCTGCAACTAGACTGAACAAAAAGACAGCAACTTGTCTGTTCCCCTTTCCCGATTCCCCAACGCTGTTCCCCTTCCCCAATTCCCCCAATAAAATCTTTAAAAAAACACACACACACAATGCCAAGCTCCATTTCTCATTCAGTTGGTCTGGGGTGGGGCCTAAGACATGGCATTTCTACCAAGCTCCCGGTGATGCTGATGGCCCAGGCGCTGGTGTAATGCTTACTACCTGCCCCTTCACATTTCTTTCCATGCATCAATTTTGCACAAAGGAACAGACATTTCCCTTCAAAATATATTGCCTCATGTGTGCCCTTTTATTCCCAAGATCTCCAAGCCCTGTCACATCTATTACCTCCATTTGCTCTCATGAATTCCCATTTGGTTAGGAGGTAAGAGAGGGGTCAAACGCCATGGCCAATGCCATTGTTGAGTCCTCAGGTTTATTTCTTATTTTCCAGTTCAGGGGTCCCTCCCAAGAATGCACTGCTTCCCCCCCCAGGCCCTCATGATGGTGTGAGCTGTCCAGGGATCAGAGACAGGCTGCTGTGACACAACACTGCCCAGACTGACCAGCAGGGAGATGAGGGGGCAGGTGGCCTTCAAGACTCAGCTGAGGGCGAGACCTCGACTCATGACCCAGAACATTGAGGTAGCAGAGAGGTATATTTAAAAGGAAATCCTCAGTAATCAACATAATTCTGTGTATTTGGACAGGTTGGTTTGGGGACTTCTGAGGATGACTTGACACACGGTAGGCACTAAATAAATAGTTCTTGAATTAATGGTGGTGGCTTTTGGAAAATATTCTAAGGAAAGTTAGAATTGTATTGCTGCTGAATTGTATTGCTGCTGCAAAACCAGATTACTGAAGTTAAGAAAAACGGGCAGTAACAAGAGTAGATTCTTGTTGGCATGACTGTCAATTCCTTAAGAGTGAGAACTGTGGTAATTTTCTGATCCCTTAGTAGCACCTTAACCGGATTACAGAGTAGAACAGAGAAACTGGTTTGGCCAGGTGCTCCTTACTGACCAGGTGGCTCAAGTGTACCATGGAAGCCGTGGCTGTTTCTGCACGTAGGAGGAGAGCTTGGTCGAGTCTGGATGTGTGGTTAAAAAAAAGTTTTTCGTTTTTGTATTTTTAAAATTAGCTACTGGAGGGAACAAAGAGCATAACATAGGTTTTCTGGCAGCAGAAATCCACAGGCTATGTCAGCAAGTAAAACAGATGTGACCAAAAGACTGCCGATGGAGCAGGTATATTTATAGCTCAACATCAGACCATAGGCCAGGACAGAGAAGACAACGAACAGGTCACATACTCTATTAAGCACCGCATGGAATATGGCTGTGGCCTTCTGGTGCCCGGAGAGAAGAGGCAGGCCACGTCCAAATCCCTCAACTTGGAAATAAAAGACTGTGGCCAGAATGACCAGTGCAGCTGTGATTTGCAGGGGTTCTCTTTAGCAGTCCACTCCCTTGACCCAGATAATGGGGCCGTGGATGTGGGTTCACCAGAGGATTATGATAGTGCTACCACAATGACACAAGAGACAATTCTATCCAACACACTGATCAACCAGGTGATCGGCAAACAGAGCACCTACTACTGTACCAGGCATTGAGAAATGAGCAAAGCCACTGTCAGGGTCCCTCCCTCCATGGAGGGGGACCAAAAAAAAAAAAAAAGTACAGCTGTAGCCCTTTTGTTACTGCACTGCAATTCCAGAAATACCTCCATTCTCTGCAGACAGGAAGGGGAGGGCAATTATTATCCCTTTCAAATAGCTGTGGTAGCCCTAAAGCTCCAGAGCTGACCTTTCAGTTCCCCTTAAAGAAACATGTAGAAACAAGTAGATGCTCTCCACTCAGTATTTCTAAACAGGATATAAATATACAAGTAAAGAATACACTATCTTAGAATTCCCAAGTGAAAACTGAAAAAACAAGGTAGACAGAAAATGGTCTCATACCAAGTTAGAAATCTAGCGCTCTTTGGAAGAAAAATATTTCTTATGCTTAAAACTTCAGAGAAACACTTCCTTGCACCTCTGCACCCACAGGGGAGAGAAATGAGACATACTTGGTTAAGCTCTCTTCCTTCAAACTCACGCTGTCAAGGAATAGGGGCACGCAGTGACTTCTAACATAAGCAAACACCTAAAAATGATTCTGGGGGGTGGTGCAGGTGCAAAGCAGTTGCAGGAAAGAAACCCCCTTTGCACAGACTTCTTCTTTCTGGCTCAAAATCTTATAAGACAATTTTGCAGTTAATTTCTAACCCTTGCAAGTAAAGCCATTCTGACCACTGCTCCCCACCAACCGGGCCTTGTTCCGGTGGAACAATGCCCTTCTCATCAGCCAACAGGCTCCTGCTGCACACACTGCTGTATGTGCTCACCATGTAAAGCTGCAGAGGCCACATGTTACCATCTACAGAAAGGAGGGGCTGACTAGGAGAACCTCAAAACTCCTTCCCTCCCCTTCTGCTCTGCCTTACCAAGCCCTCTCATAGAAAGCCATTGTGTAGGCTGAAGAGGAAAATAAAAGAAGGGCGGACTTTTTCCATGCTCCCCTGCAGACTACAAGGTGATGTAAAAGCTCAGCAGCCACCGCGCCCCCCTTACCCCAACAGCTCTGGAGAAGTGCAGGCCTCAGGGGGCCCCACCAACACTGGCTTCTCGCTTGGTGTGTACTGGGCAGCATTGTCTAATAATGAGCTGAACTCAGTTGTTGGCCATGTATTTTGCAGCATAACTAATCCTTTATATTTGTGCTTTTCACCCACATGTCTTTCATTGTTTGCTTTAGGGTTAGAAAAAGCCTCACCTTTGAAGCAATCTACAGCTTCTCTCAGCCCTTTGGCTCTCTCGCCTCCTCCACTGTAGACAAAGCTCTGACCAACCACAGCAGGCTCCTCCGTGTGTCTTTCCCAGGGTTAGCACTTCCTGAGCTATCTAGGGGCCAATGGTTTAAAGGTGAGAACTGTTAAGCTATCAGGCGGCTTATCCTCACCTCAGTGCTTAGCCAGCTCAGTGTTGTAATAATTCTTGATATGCATGCTGACTGGTCTCTTAGCTTCCTCAGCTAGGCATCTGTTCAAAGTCCTTTAAAAGCAGAACTTCTTTCAACCTAAAGCTAGATATTACTGTTCTTCTCACCCCACCATTGCTTCCTGATTGAGATGGATTCCTGCCACCCTTTACTAATCAATTCAGTCAAGTCATCCGGCACATTAAACACCAGGGCAATTGCTTTTTTCTTGTACACCTATTAACCACCACCCATCTACCACATCTCTGACCATTTCCTCTTGCAACCTCTACACTCCTTCCCCAAGAAGTTCAAAACGAGAAATGATCAACTTACACAAGCTTACACAGAGTTCTTAGAATGTATTTTTGTTCACCTGAAAAATAAAACTTTTAAAAAATATACAAGACTTTTTGAGTACAGGTAAATCTTAAATGGCTGAATTATAAATAATGTCTCTGGTCATGTTCACAGCTAGAGCTGGAGCTAATGTCCCAATTCCAGTGACGGCTTTAGAGAGTCAGGAGGCCAGCAGCTGGACCTACAAGCGGTCTCTCTAGACTCTTTGATCCATCCCAAGGTGGATTAAACAGTCCAGAATGCAGGGATCAGGATGGGGACAGGGAACTGCACTCCCAGATGTTTTCCTGCAAGTTCAAAGGATTCTTGGAATAAGATCAATTTACAAATATTAAAATATAGGACTAAAAATTCACACAATAAATATAAATTACAGGCTATTATTGGAGTTATAAAGTGGTATTTTATGTTTCTTCCCCTCAGGCCCCCACCAAAAATTTAAAAAGGCCTCCAAGGCTTTCTAATAACAAAAGTCAAGTAAGCTGCTCAGAAGTCTTCTCCAGCCAAGACACCTTGGGGGTGCTACCAGCCTGCCCCTAGGCTATAACAGCTCAGCTGCTATCTTGCCCATGACAGGACATGGCTTAAAGCAAGGCTGTTTGGCCTATAAACTTAGATCCAAGCTAACTTGAGTGCAGGCCAGAAAACTGGAGAGACAAACTGTTTCAGGACTCAGGTGGATACATTTTTGTCTTTTTTTAAAAAGTGCCTCATTTCCCAAAAAGGAAACACTAAGGGGTTTGATACCTTGTCATGACCCACACTCAATTGCCTAAAAGCAAGTGGCAGAAGGAAATGGAATCTGAATTGAGGGTGTATAATTCTTGTTAAGCTATACATATATCATTTCCCTTGATGTTATTTTATCGCTTGATGTTACTTATCTCAATAAAAGTATAGGCTGCATATAATAAGTAGGGTTTATCAGGAGAGGTAAAGACAAGCCAATTTAATGTTCCCAAGGCTGGTCTATTAACTGGCTATCAAAGCACAATCCTGAGTTTGAACCTTTTAGCCTTTACTGCTCTATAATAGAACTCAAACCCAGAGGATGTGGTCAAAATTCTGGTTTCATCCTAATCGCGCAGGGCTACAATGTCACTGCAGGTTCAGGAAAGAGGGAAAGTTAGAGTGATTACTGGAACAAGACAAAATCTTGAGCCGGAAAAGAAAAAAAACAAGATAAAACAATTGTGAGTCACTCTACTTACAAAAGCTTGCTCTTTCTAAAGAACTGCAAGGAGAAGGTCAAGGATGGAAGCAGAGGCATTGCTCTTTCCTTTCCTTCTTCCCTGGCCCACATCCAGACACTTAGGGCTACAACAGGAAACCTCTCCGGTGGGGGCACTAGGGTGGGAAGAGGAGGGGATCAGTACACAGCACCCCCTTTCTAAATTGCTTCTATTCCTCAGGGTTTCCACTGTCCTTTCAATAAGTCTGAGAATGATTATACTCTTTGTGTCATAGACCTATCTTTCTGAAATAGAACGGGGGGAAAAGAGTGGGTGATGGAAAAAAAAAAAATGTGTGTGCCCTCTTGCTAGCTACACTTTGGGGGCCAGCAAATAGCCCTCGCTTGGACCCCATCAGTCAGTAGCTACCCGGGGTGTGGGAGGATATATATATATATATATAGTTCTATGTAATCATAGCTTCTAGTGCATATGTCAACAACTATATACAGGGAACTATAAATTAAATGCATTTGTGGCCACTGCAACTAGGTTGACGTACCTGAGCTCCGCTACTTTGGGTGCCCTCATCCTTTTCGAGAGCTTCAGCTTATTTAACAGCCCCTACAGCTCCCTGCTTCCCCTGAGTCCTGGGGGTTAAGCCCGAGTCACCCCGGCACGGAGGATACACAGGAGCGACCCGCACAGCGCAGAAGGGCTCGGCGCTGGGACTCCCCCATCTCTCCCCCCACCCCCCGTTCTGGCACCGCAGCACCATCTTAGGAAACACCGAACCCCGAGTCCCTGGCGAATCGTGGTCCCTTGGCGGAAGATCCGGCTGCGGGTCCCTGGCCCCCGGGGCGAGCCGGCGATCGCCGAGCGGGAAGGGGGCGTTCACTGCCGTGGGGGTCAGTCCCGCGGGCTCCCGGCCGCGTCCTGCTGCGAAGCCCAGCCTGCGCGCTCGCGGGGGAGCGGGCCCGGCCTCCTCTGGCGCGCTGGGGCTCAGCGCGTCCCGGGCGCCGCCGCCGCCGCCTCCTCCTCGCTCTCCTCGGGACCCCGCGGCCGCTCCGGAGGCCCCGCCAGGGGGCTGTCGGCGGGGGGCTCGCGGCTGGACGAGCCGGCGGCACTGGGCCCCGCCGCAGTCGCCCCCGAAGTCCCGGACGGGCCAGTGGCGTTGGAGCCGCCGGGGTGCGGGTCGGCGGCTCCCCCCGAGGTCCCGGCGCCCACCGGCTGCCAGATGAGACTGTAGTAGACGGCGAGCACGATGGCGGCCAGCGACACGGAGAGCACGTAGGCGAACACGGTGGCGAGCCGGACCCACTTCTTGTTGGTCTTGGCCGCCATCTTCGCCTTCTTGTCCCCGGTGTAGGTGGCCGGCTTGCCCCGCTCGGCCGGAGCCGCGTCGCGCTCCTTCATGGGGGGGCCCCGGCCTTTGCCCCGGTGCTCCACGGCCCCGGCGGGAGGGGGCCTGACGGCCAGCGAGGACTGAGCAGGGGGGCGGCCCGGCGCCCTCGGGGCCCGGCCGCTTGGCGCTCCGCCGCCGCCGCCGCCGCCGCTCCTCACGCCGCCTGCTCGCAGCCCGCCACCGCGTCGCTGCAGCCGCCGCCGCCGCCGCCGGGGCCTGGACCAGTCACCGCCGCCAGCGCCGCCGCCGCCGCCGGCCCGTCAGCTGCTTCCCGGCCGCCGCCACAGCCCCAGCCGCCCGGCTCCGCGTCCCCATCCGCCGCCGCCGCCGCCAGCCCGGCCGCCGGCCGCCCGGTCTCCAGTGGCAGCGCGGACAGCGCGCCGCGCTCCGGCCGGGATCCCCCGCCTCGCGCGCCGGCCACGAGGGGCGGGGCCGAGCGCCGCTGGGGGGGGGGGCGGCCTCTTAAAAGGGCGACGCCGGGGCCCGGAAGTGCCGCGCCAGGGGGCGGGCTTCAGTCGGTCGCCGCCAGCCCCGCCGGGACGCCCCGTTCCGAGAGAGTTAAAGGAGGCTGGTCCTTAAAAGGGCAACGCCGCCGCCGCGCCGCGCGGGCTAGCTCGGCGAGGGTGGGAGCCCGGGCGCTGCTTTAAAAGGGGAACGGCGTCGTGCGGCGCGGAGGGTCCAAAGGGAAGGGGGGCGTGGCGGGGCCGTCCGAGCGCGGAGCTGCCAGCCTTTCCTTCCCAGGACTGCGTGAAGCGCCAGGGGGAATAGCAGCAGCGGCTCCGGCCCCCCAGCCCTCACTTGACCCCCGGAGTGGTGCTGATACCACGCTCGTGCTCTCGGGGAGCGCCCCGCTCCACATACCATCCGGGCGGGTCTTCCAGACCCTTTTGCACCCAGCGAGCCTGGGGCGTAGAGGCAGATAAGCACCAGGAGCTCCCACTGTGGTCCCAGCTGAGCTTCCGTGGCAGCACCATGTGCTCAGCTGGTTTTCCAGACTCGCCCCCACCCTGGTGCCCAAGTTTGCAACAGGTCTCAGGTTCCTCTTCTGGGGGCTTCCGACTCCCGGGTCTAGGGGCTGCGCTGCACCGGTGGAGCGGCTCCCAGAGCTTTCCGCCTCTCTGACCCTCGCAGGGCGCCAGAGCCAGGGCGGCTGTTCCCTGGCCCCGCTTTCCATGTGGGCTCTGTCCTCCCTCCCGTCGGCTCTGACGACCCCTTCCAAGCTCCATCTCTCGATCGCTGCTTTCCCCTGTGCCTTGCTGCTTTTCATGCCCTCCCCTCTCCTGCTTTCTCTTCTCATTCCCTCTCTCCAAGGCTTTTCAGAGTTTCTGACTCTCTCCTCCTTGAATTCCACTTCCTGTGCTCCCAGAGCTGGGTGTGTGGACCGCCTGGATGTTTCAATGGGGCTAGGAGACTGTGCCTGTGTGAGTGTCGGTGGTGAAAGGACGGCGGTCTTGATGGGCTTCAGCGGGTGAAGCCCCCTTCCCAGCCCTGCCCACGCAGATGTGAGCCTGACTTCTGGCTTCTGACTCTGCGGGGCAGGACCCTCTCTGCCTTTCTCATTCCCCCTCCTCCTCCAGGGGTACCCCTTTACGAGGCAGTCCTTCCCACACACTGCTGCCCTACCCCTCAGCCACACAGAAGTCAAGCGCCTATCAGAGCTGAGTGTGCTGGTGGCCATGGGAGCCAAAGGCCTAGAACCCAGCCCCTCATTCCCATTCCTGAGTCCCAGGTATGAGTCAGCCGCGAGCAGTGGCCAACTGGATGCTATTTCCAGGAGTGGCCTGACTTTTAACTTTCTGAGAAATTTCAAGGACATTGGAAGTTTGGAACGCACAATATATAGTCTTCTGTGGGCTGATGAAGAAAAGACAATCACTCCTTCCCCATCCTCCTCCCAATTCAGCCAGAGCCCGTCTAGCAGGGTGGCCTGTTAAGTTAAAAGTCCTGAATTGCCTCTGTATGTTGTCTTCTCTCCCCTGCTCTCTGGCTTTCCTGGCAGAACTGATCATACCAACTATACCATGGTGAATTATTCTGAAAGATTCCAGATAAGACCAACCCAAAGCTTCCTTATATCCTCTTTCTTGAATGCACTCTGTATTTCTTCTGTTGCAAATTAAACTTCTTCTTGCTTGGTTCTCAGTAGTTCTGGAAAACAGCATGTCACTTTTCTATACTAAAGAATAAATATACTTGAAGCTGTTATTCAATTTCTCCTACCCTATTTTTCTCCAGACTAAACAGTGCCAGATTTTTTAACCTATCATCAATAAGCCCTATTTATTATCTGGATTTACATAGTGTCTTTTACCTTAGGAACCCAAACTGCTTTCAGATATAATTGAGCCTCATCTCCCTGGTGCCTGAGCCATTAAGAAACCATTAGTATATTCCTGGTGCAGGCAACTAAGTGGCCCTCTAGTGGCCTAAAAGTGAATATGCTTCTCTAAGTGCCTCCCCGACCCACCCCCCCCCCCCACTAAGGGTTAGGCAGTCAGAGAAATCAGAGAATCAAGTCACTGTGGGGACAGAACAGGCCCAAAAAGTCATCTTTTGTAAACACCTCTACGACCCTAGACTCTCCTACATAACAACCCTATGGAGCACTCTCCAGTGTCAGCTAAAAAACCCTCCATGATGTTATACCTGTCTGTTCCCTATGGCAGCCTTCTCAGGCTTTGGAAAGTTCTGACCAATTGTCCTCACCCTTATTATGTGCCAGGTGCCATACCAAACACTTCCTTGTCTCATTTGTCTCACAACAACCTATCAGGTAGTTACTCTAGAACTGTTGGTGATTGATCTTGACTTGAATGGGCATATATTCTAGATGCGGCTTTCTCTTTGCTGCTAAAGGCCTCAACCAGCACCACTCTCTGAGGGCTTAGAGTTTTTGATTCACTGACGTGGGACCTCACATAACTTTGTATCAGACCAAGAGTCCCACTTTATAGCAAAAGAGTGGGCACATGGTCATTGAATCTTCTGGGTATATCTCATACTTGGTTGCCCACTGGTGAATAGAGTTGATAGATTAAAAGAACAGCTTTTCAAAGGTGGAGCTGAACCACTATTTTAGAGATGATGGGACTCTGTGCTCCGGCATGAAGTAAGCACCCTATTCAGTAACTATAATATGGTGCCATAGCCCAACAGCTAACATGCAGAGGTCTAGGAAATGAGGGGTGGAAGAAGGAGTAACCTCACTTACCATCACTCTCAGTGACCCTGGGGGGAAGGAAATTTATGGTTCCTCTTCATATAGTTCCAGACTCTCTGGGTGTCGAGAATCTGGGTTCCAGAGGCAGCACACTTCCATCAGGGGAGAGAACAAGAATCCCATGAACATTCAGTGTGGCTGTTTGGTGTCCTTCAGAGTCTTTGTGCCAAGATACCAGCAGGCAAAGAAAGGAGTCACTTCCTGGCAGGGGTGCTTGACTCTGATCCTTTAGAAAAGAGAGAGTTGCTGCTACATAGTGGGTTAGGGAAGAATATGTTTGGCACCCAGCTGATCCATTGGGGTGTCTCTTGGTACTCCTGTGCCCAATTTTGATAGTAAGTAGACAAATTCAGAAGCTTGGTTTGAGAAGGGCATGGTAATTAGGGGCTCAGACCCCTCGGGAATGACACCAGGTAAGCCACCTACCTAGACCAGCACAGGTACAAGCTGAAGGTAGAATCTGGACTAGGTAATTGGGTAGGGAGAATGCTGAATATCAGTTGTGACACCAAGACAAGCTTCAGTAATGGGGGCTATATTCCCTCCTACTTACTTCCCTATAAGTTTCCCAGAGAAAGTGGTCACCAGAATTGTGGAGGAGCTATTTCCAGGCAGAGTGAGCTTACCAAATGAAGCCAGTAAGTCAGAGCTGTGCCAAGGGGGTACGTCATTGGTGCTATGGTGTACCAGCCAGATCCTGCCTTTGGGACCAAGAAACTTTATCTCCAAATTGCCAGGAATGTTGGCTGCTAAGGGCTCATTGCTAAGTCTCTTGCTGGTCATTTCCAAAGGGAACTGCCTTACCTGACTTCATCAACCCTTCCTAGGGTTAATCTGCCTGGTCAATGTGAGGATTCAAAGGTCGAGCCCTCTTGCATCAGCTGGGGCCAGCTCTGAAGGGCCATCCCAACCCCAGAGGTCCCTGTGGAGGCCTCCTTTGTTGTGACTGCATCATTGATCAATTTCTTATTCCGTTCAATCCTGACGTTTCCACTTCCTCAAATGTGTTGTGTTGTTTTTGCGAGCACCTCCCAATAAACTTCTTTCAAGCAAATCTCCATTTCAATGTTTCATGAGAAACCTGACATAAGACAGTCACCTAAGATTCTAATCTTGGGTCCTCAGAGAACAAGTCTCATCCATCTGAAGGTAGACCTCCTGGCCAGCTGTGTCTTTTATGCCATGGTCCCCTTCAGCAACCCTCAGAGTGTTGCGTGAATCGTATATCCCAGCTGCCCTCCACCAAATGTCCTCCAAGCTGTGTGTTTCCCCACAATTAAGCAACTAAATCAAAGTTCCAGAGTACATCAGATGCGGTCTGATATATCAAGAATGAGAACGGGACTGAGTCTTCCCTGATTCTAGAGCCCTGGCTGCACACTGGAACCGAAAGTGAAAGTCTTTGGAAATCCAAACTTCTCACTTTCCTTCCCCTCTGCCCATCCACCCATCTCAGGTCCTGATTCAGAGGGTCTGGCTACAAAAAGGAATACACAGTGTTACCCGGCAATTCTGATGGATGTCAAGGTGGAGAACCACTGGGCTCAGTACACAACTTCAATTCAGTAGCCTAAGTAAGGCTCCATCAGCTTTTTTGGCAGCCTTTTTATTTGACTCATGGAACTGGCTGTCAGCAAAAACCCTCAGTTTCATTCACACATGCTCTGCTAAGCCACCACTTCCCCACCTTGTGCTTGTACAGTCAGTGCCTTGGAGCCAAGCCCAGATCTCTTAGTTAATCCCTGTTCATTTCACCTTTGAGGTTCAGGCTGTTCGCCAGCAGGTTAGGATGTTCAGGGATCCTGAATGTGTCTCCCAACATATTCCCTGTTCTCACTGGCTTCATGCTATTCACAAAGTTGAAGGGCTTGTTCACTGTGGCTTTGCCCAGGTCCTGACAGAAAGGTGGATGAAGACAGGCATAAGGATAGAAACAATCAGTCTGTTCTGAGGGCATTCCATATGTGCAATGCACCATGCCCACCTGAAGAAGGACATCATCTAACTTATTTTCATCACACTTAGGAAAATGGGCCCATTTTACAGATAGATAAACAGAGGCAGAGAAAGATGAGTACTGTGTCCAAGAATGCCCTGCAGGCATAGGGGCCAATGTTTTCCTGCCATCTATAACTCTTATCTCTAGGTTTGTCATCTCTCAGAGGAACAGCAGGAGATAAAAATGACAAGATTAGCCCTTCGGGTTGGAAAGAGAGAGATTTTTCGAGCTGGAAGGAATCTTAGAAATGATCAAAAGCTTAACAGAGAGCTCAGGTAACTTCCTGCGATCACACAGCAAACCTTTTCTCTGGTTGAGACTAAACTCTGGGTTTCCGGAAGATGGATCCAGTGTTCACTCAGTTCACTCCAGGTAAGTTTGATCCAAAATGGTGCTTCAAAAGGAACACATGGGACTGATTCTTTTCTGCTTCTAAGTCCCAGATGGTTTCTTCTATGATTAAAGAAGGGCTGGGCATGGGAAGACAGGCAACATCTTCCTTCTGGGCTTCTACAGAGAACTCTTTTTTTTTTTTTTTTTTTTTTTAAGATTTTATTAGGGAATTGGGGGAGGGGAACAGCGCTGGGGAACTGGTGAAGGGGAACAGACAAGTTGCTGTCCTTTTGTTCTTCAGTCTAATTGTGGAGGACATTGCTTCACTGGCCCATGTTGGTATCATCATTGCGCTCTTCCCAGGTGAGGCAGATCGGTCACCAGCCTCTGGATGGCTGCTCACAGTGGCTCTTGGCAGCTCACACTGGCTGCCAGCCGCTCACGCTGCTGCCGGCCACTCACTGTAGCCTATGGCAGCCCTCTGTAGCAGGAGCTGCAGCTATGCTTTCCTGGGGACTCACAGCAGCCCAGCTCCAGGTGAAGCTGTTGCTCACCATCTTAGCTATAGAGGGCAGTGTCACTGGCTCTCATTAGTGGGATCCAAACGGGAGCCACTGGCGTTCCAAGCCAGCTCTTAGCCAGCCACTTAGCCGGCCCCCTGCAGAGAATTCTTGATTGCCTCTCCTTTCCTACCTAAGGGATTAGAATCTCAGCACCTGCTACCCAGCGTTGTCCTGCCTCCATTCACAGTCAGCTCTCAGGGTGCAGAGCATGGCTTGATCTGGAGCCACAGGCTGGACATACAGCCAGACTGATGGACAGCTCCTGGACCTCATTCTCACGCCTGCTTTATCACCTGTGGGGGTTGTGGTGGTGAAAAGGTAGTGAGAGGTTGGCAATTCATGAATTTTGGCCATTTGGGGGACAGTCTGCTACTTTAAATCTACAACCAGGAGCACCCCTAACTCAGCCTGCCCTGGGAAGGTGGGCTCAGCCCCTGATTCACACAAAGTGCTGGAAGACAAAAACAAAAACAACCAACCTTCAAAGAGCAAGTGAAGATATTTGTTATGGAAAGAGTAGCATATATACTGAGGAGGAAGTACTAATAACCACATTTCTCCTGTCAGTGTCTGCTAAACAATAATAATACTATTGAGCTCATGTGCAGGCACTGTATTAAGTACTTTACACCCGTTATATTACTGAGTCCTTACAACATCCCTTGAGGCGTTATTATCCTCATTTAATAGGCAAGAAAGTTGAAGCACAGGAAGGTTAATTATCATAAGGTGAACCACCTAGTAAGTGCTGGGTTCATAGGGCAGTGAGTATGGCTCCCTGGGTCAGACTGAGAAACAGACCCCAGAGGATGCAACAAATGAGCCCTCTTCCTTCCAAAAGTAAGCTAGCCATTGGCCCAAGACCTACAACAGGCCTCCAGGCTCCTGTACCCTATTGCTTTGTCAGGTAAATCACGGCATCAGGTAAGAAACCCACCTAAGCTGACTCTTTTGTTTGGATGGTAACTGGGTCACCTGAAGAGCTGAATTCAATTTCTACCACTAAACTTCTCTGATGAAGAGAACGGGAAACCAAAACACAAGGTCTCCACACAAAGATGACAAGTGAACAAGTGAATTCCGGACTGCCTCCCAGGCTCCAGGCCACCAGCATCTCCCCAGGAGACAGCAGCAAATTGCTTGTAGGTTCTTAGTGCCTGGTAGAGCCCAAAACTCACACATGCCAAACTCTCTCAGCATCTGCGTCTCCACAGATCACAACTGACACAGACCCTCTAGCGACTTCCCTAAGGGCCTTTCCCCAGGAGGCACAGTGCTTTCCAGTGCACCCAGCAGGGGGCATCCTCGCCCTTCCACCTTCTGCCCTGGGAGTGAGATTGGCGACAGCCTGGGGACTGGCTCTGCTCAGCTCAGCCTAAGAGGCACATTTCCCAAGCTGGGTATTCGTGTGGCCTCCTGACTGTCTCCATATCCATTCTACCTTTATTTATACAATATTTTTCTTTGTCAACCACATTTTTTGAAAACCTAACTGTACTTCTAAAAGAAAAAAAAAAAAGCCCTTTCAAAAAGGTTTTCTCAGCTTCCCTCACTGAGTGGATTTCCTGCATTCTGAGGGCTGCTTTGTAGGATATGAGCAGTAGAGTACTAGCCCTATGGAAGCTACAGCTGGGGGGTGGGTGGGGGGTGTCTCAAGAACTACTGGGTTCAGGTAGTACCATCACTGGGTAAAGATGGGTGAGGATTTATTCTGTGGATCCAGAGCCTTGACCTTCAGAGATTGAAAGGATCAGAGTAAAGAATTCTGAATTCCTTGTCTTCCTGTGTCACCCCCAATCCTATGAAATGAGAGGAGCCTGTCCCTTCCCCTCTCTAGGCCAAGGGATATGGATTGTCTTTCCAGGCCCAAAGAGGAGAGAAGGCCGATGGCTGCAGGGCAGATAAGAGGGAGGGGAACTTGGGAGCAGAACCAGGGCTGGCTGCAGGTGACAGGTGCAGGGGCGTTGGGAAGGGGTAGGGATTTCCCTTGCAAAATCCATTCAAACAGACAGAGGGAACCTGATCCCAGGGAGGGGATTGCAACTGGTAGGGAACACCAGAGGAGCCCCCAAAGGGGCCCACAGCTGAAGGGATGGGGGAGGAGAGATGGGAGACAGCACTGTGTGGCAGGAGGGGAAAGAAGAGTCCTGAGGGCAAAGGGCAAGAAAGCTGGAAGATTTCCAAGCTGCTTCCACAGGCTCAGTCAGGCCTTGCTCCGTGCTCCACCCCATTGGCCTTAGAATTGATTTTCTAGGGGTTATTTTTGTGCTAGGAATCCCCTTGGCTTCAGTCCCCCACCCTGTCCTGGCCCAAACTGGCCAGCAGAGACAGCTCTAGGGCCTGAGTGAGGGCCCCACAGTTGTCAGAGGGTGGCACAAAAGCTCATGGTAGAACCTGGGACAGATAGCCCTGAGAAGGGAAGGAAGTCCTGGGCAGGGCTCCCTGCTCCCCCAGTTGAATTAACAAGGGTGATAAGCAGATCAGGTTAAGCAAGAGGAAGTGGGTTAGCTGAGCTGGGCTGGGACTGAGCTCCCTAGGCCGAGGCCATGCTAGGGCCATGCACCCTGAGCAGGTAAACAGAACTGAGGCCTCTCCACGCAGCCTCCTGCCTGAAGTGTTCTCGCCCCAGGCCCTGGGCACAGAGCAGAGGAGGGAGCCCGGCAAGAGAGCCCAATGGAGGCTGGTGGCTAAGGGTTGCTCAAAGCAACTGTGTGTTGAGCGGTAAATGGTCAGTGGAAGTTCCAGGTCTCAGCCAGGCCTAGAGGGCCAAGAGGAGAAAGTCACATGTAGGGGGTAAGGGCGTGATTGCCTCACTTGCACCTCATTTTCATGGAGAGGAAGCATTGAGAAAGAAGAGCTGGGTGTTCAACAAACTTTGCTTATTCAAAACACTCAATCCTACCTGGGCCCTGCCCCACCCCTAACTCCCATCTCCAGGGTGATCCAGCCTCCTCAGGCTTTGGGAGAGACCCCTATGCTTTGGACCCAACCTCTGCAGAAGTCTCTTCTCCTGGTGACCTCCTGGCTTCCTCCCCTCAGTCCCCACCTGGGCAATAGTATCCTTGTTGGCTCCATAGTGTTCCTTCTCTAGTTCCCCGACAGCCTCTGACAAGGGACTCCCCTTGAGACTGGGAGGCCCCTGCTCCAAGTCAACCAGGTCTCATGACCGTTTTGCAGTCCTGAACAGCAGAGGGAAGGAAGCCCTGAGCAGGAAGTGCTGAGGCACAGGGTAAGGGCGGGGGCTTTGAGGAGGAGAGCCCGGCCTCCCGGGGCAGGAGCAGTGACCACAGGCCCCCACTGTAGGCAGGTGGGAGGAGGCCAATTTAAAAGGCAGTTGGACCTCTGGCCGAAGCACTCAGCTCTGCATCCAGCCACTGCCACCCGCAGGCTGTAGGAATACCCAGACTTCCAGACCAGCTCAGGGCGGGTGCCATGTGAGCCCAGCTTGGCTCTCCTCCTGCCAGCCCTCCTTCTCTCCCTCCTGCCCACCTCTGCCTAGCCAGCTTCTCCAAAGAGGGAAACCTGGCACCATGTCTCTACTCAACCCTGTCCTGCTGCCCCCCAAGGTGAAGGCCTATCTGAGTCAAGGGGAGCGCTTCATCAAATGGGATGATGTGAGTGGGGCAGGGGCCATGGGCTGCTGGGGCACTGGGGTGGTGGGGGCCGGGCTGCTGGGGGCTTTGCTAGGGTGGATGGGTTGGTTTATGTCTGCCAGGACCCAGGCGCCTATGTGGCTTGGCCAGGCAGCTGACACAACTGCCTGGATAAACAAAGCTGGGGGTGGAGTGTGTGTCCCAAACATACGTCCTTGGGCTGCCGGGCCTAAGGCTCTGTGTCTGGATGTGAGAAGAGGGTGGGCTGTTGGAGGGGGAAAGTGTGCCCCAAAGCTGAGGCAGGGCCAGAAGCAAAGATGAGCCAGGCCCCTACTTGCAGCACAGACACCCAGCTCTTGCCCCACAAGGATACCCTTCACCCCTCCCCACCTGGCCCTGGCCCTGTCCCAGTGAAGCCTTACTCTTCCCTGAGCTGCTGTGGGGCAATCACAAAAGGCCCCTGGACCCAAGTGAGAACTGGAGGTTTCTGCTCCCAGGGGCCTGGGAGGAAACAGATTGACTTCTGCTTCTGCTGGCTGCTCTCAGTCCAGCTCCCTGCTGCCTGCCTGTGCAGAAGTGGGGAGGCACTTTTTGCCTGGCACCTCTGTCTCCCTTTTGTCTGCTCCTTCCCAAACTGGGGCCTGTATCCCAGATTTGGTTCTCCCAGATACCAGAAGCCAGGGAGTTTCTTGGGCAGGTTAGGAGAACAGTATGGGTCTCCTTTTTCAGGGAGGGGAAGCTCTGGGCTGGCCCAGTGTGAGAGTCAGAGGGACTGGTCCCATGAAGGGAACACGAAGGCTCTGGGGGTGGGGAGTGGGGTGGGGAGAAGGCCCTTAGTAGGATGAGGGGGCTCTGGGTCTGTGAGTTAAGGCAGCTTGGGGCTCTCAGGCCCTTCAGGACTGGGCTAGGCTGCAAAATCTGGTTGCCCTGACTATGGGGAGGGGGCTGTGGCTAGACCCTTTCTGCTTCCCTAGGAGTGTGTGGGCAGTGTGGCATGGTGGTGGTGTGTCCCAGGAGCCCGTAGAATGAGGGAAGTGTCTCAGAATGAAAAGTGAAGTGGCCTCTCTCAGTTCCTCTGTGAAGTGTGTGTAACCTGACTGGGCAGAGGGTCACTGAGGGTGGGGACATGCCTTTGTAGCCTTCTCTGCAAGCCAGCACCTGTGTACCTGGCTCCCCTCTCCAGGGCAGGGCATTGCATGATTCTTAATCCTGACTTCCAAGCATAGGAACCTCCCAAGCTTAGTCATGGGGTACATGCACCTGTGAGCCAGGGCTCTGCTCTCAGGCTGCTTTCAGCCCAGTTGGCAGATGTCTTGAATACGTTGTGCCATGTTGAATAAGCACAATGCACAGGATGCAATCAACTCCCAACTTAATTTTGTCTCCTGCTCCCTTTTACAATGTATTTGGTGGGAGAAGCTCTCCTCCTGCCCACGGAAGAAAACTCAGCCAATAGACATTCATTCTATTTGCTCTTGGGGAATAGATAATTCTATGGTCACTTTTCCTCACAAAACCCAGTCTTATTTCAGAAACTAGTTATAATTCAAACCTCCAACCTTTACTTAAAATGACATCTTCTGCCCTCCTTCACCTAGGAATGGCTTCAGGTGGGCTGAAGTTCCTCTGGAAAGGCCTCTGGTGGGATTCCCTGCTCCTCCTTCAAGCTCCTACAGGAATGGGGTGCAGGGAGGGAGGTGGGAAAGGGGAACCAAAGTGCTTAATTGAACAGGTGCCATCCTCACATCAACTGGCTCCTACTCTCTGAGCCTGGCAGAAGGTGTAGGCTTATTCATTTTCTGATGCATATTTTTTTTTTTTGAGGGCAGTGTCACTGGCCCTCATATTTGGGACCGAACCAGGGCCACTGGCTTCCCAAGCCAGCGCTTAACCACCGTGCCACTCAGCTGGCCCTTCTGATGCATATTTTTTAGGATTCTCAGGAAACCCTTCCCCATTGAGCTGGGGATCTCTTGTTTAGGGTCCTCCCGCTATCTCTATTTCAGGAGGTCAGCTGCAATGACTTATTCAGCGCCTCCAAATCCAGTTACCACCTTCTACTCCCTGTAGCTTTGGACTCTGCCTTTCTCTCTCACAGGCCCACTCTGCATCCCAGCAAACACTCACGTGTTTATTGCCCCAATTCTGGGGTTTGGGCTCTTCTAGCACATCAGCATCTCTCTGCCTCTAACAGTTAGCCCATGTCGCCAACTTGGTTTCCTGGGCAGGAGTCAGACCTCAGTCTGTTACGTTCCACAACTGCAGGGGTGACAAAAGCTCTCCAAGTGCAGTTGGAACCCCTCAGTGGGCTTAAGGTGAGGGGCCAGGCACCCCCAATCTTCATTTGGGGAGGAAAGGGAACGGAGCTCACAACATAGCATTCTCCTCCTAAATTAGCCTCCTCACAAAGTGTTCTCTGTTCTCTGTACTTTAAACATCCTTGATGTGAGAACCTTTTTTGGGTCATTTCCTGTGTAAATTCTGCATTTGGTCAGATTTGGTATGCAGGAACTATCATACCTTGTTGGAAACTTCAATTTTAATATCTTGTATGTCTTTATATATGCATACAAAGACCATGACAATCAAAGGTAGCCTGTGTGCCCTGTGAATAGGACAGGAATTTAGAAGTGAGTTCATTCATCATTCACGTGCCCCTTCAAGCAGACATAGGGCACCAGCTTATGGTCTAGCACAGGCTTGTGTCTTGGGAGTCCACAAACCCCCGGGGATCTCCCAGATAGGCTTCTAGGTCTGAGAACCAGCCCTCGCCCAGCATGTTTCAGAAAAGGCTTTTCAGAAGAGGTGAGGCTTGGGTTGGTCCTTGATGGTATTTCAGGCAGGGGATGGATCGTTGGGTGCTTAGGCTTGAGGGTGGGAATGTACTTGGTGGCTATGGGACAGTTGAATGGATGAGGTGGGGGTGGCCCATGGAGGGAAGGACTGGGCATGTGGGAATCTAGGTTGTGGCTAGATTGTGCAGGGACATGGATGCAGGCACAGGAGCTGGGCCCTCTGCTCTCACTGTTCGAGCAATCCTGGAGGTAGTATGGAACCTTGGGGAGAGACATTCTACCCCGTTTGGCTGCGCTGTGTTCCTTGAAAACAGGGTGAGGTGGGGGCCAAGACCCTGTGTGGGGTGTGGAGGGAGAACCTCTCATTGGGGTTCAGAAGGGAAATCCTCTCCTCTTCCAGAAATGCCATCTCCAATCCGCTACCCCTCCCTTTCCCTGGTCCAAAGCTTTTAAGGCTTATGCCCAGCCTTTAGCTCTGGAGAACAAAGGGAAATGACTGCTGATTCCTGGGACAGCCACATCCTAGGGAGATGGGTCTGAAACCACTGGTGTGGGCCAGGGACACTTGGCCTGAAGGCTCAGAGCAGGATGCTGATTCCTTCTCTCCCCAGGAGACGACGGCGGCCTCCCCAGTTATCCTTCGTGTGGATCCCAAAGGATATTACTTATACTGGACATACCAGAGTAAGGTGAGGCAGCCTCCCACCATGGCCCTGAGCTCCTGCTGATTCACTGAGTCAAAGCAGCCTCTTGGCGATGCGGGAGGTGGAGGTGTGGATGCTGGGGAGTGTAGAATGATCTGGAAGGGTGGCTCTGGGGTATCCCTGTGGGCAGGGGCTATTTGCTTTGGGACGCAGGATGCAGTCACTCCAACCATGGCTGCCTCAGGCCAGGATGCTCTAGCCTTAGCATCCTGTGGAGATGAGAGTAAGGCAAAGAGCTGCTGCCTGTGATTCTGGGTGAACTTGAGAACTCAGGGAGATTAGAGAAGGGCCTCGGCACCTGGGCAAAAGGAAGGGAGGGGGAACTTTGGGAGAGTCCAGGATGATGGAAAGAC
The DNA here is from genome assembly GCA_033961575.1 of Aselliscus stoliczkanus. Taxonomy (NCBI): domain Eukaryota; kingdom Metazoa; phylum Chordata; class Mammalia; order Chiroptera; family Hipposideridae; genus Aselliscus; species Aselliscus stoliczkanus. The sequence goes on along the minus strand of CM066732.1, from coordinate 95,206,795 downwards.
TGTAGGCTACAGCTCCCTGGCTTACTGGAGTGGCCAGGAAAGGAATGGATAGAGAGGAAGGATGGAGGGTCACCATGAGTAGAGGGAACCTGATCGTTGGGAAGGGAAGGCTGGGGTCTGGGTGGCCCCACACAGTCTTGGCATCTAGGGAGGACAGTTGGCCAAGATGTGAAGGGGTGTGGAAGCTCCCTCCTCCCTGCTCTTTGTCCACATCCCTTTTTTCCACACCGGGCCCCTTCCAGGAGATGGAGTTTCTGGATATCACCAGTATCCGGGACACCCGCTTTGGGAAGTTTGCCAAGATTCCCAAGGTAGGTGGCCCCAGTAGTACCCTGGCTCAGCATGGCCACTATGGGGCTGGGGTAGGAGTCCCTGGGGGATGGGAAGCCTGATCTCTGGAATGAAGGGAAGGGTTCCTGGGCTGGGCAGCACAGCCTTCCCAAGTCAAGGAAGCGACCTGGCTGCTCCTGGGCTTGATGGGACTCCGGTGCCAGGACACCATCCATAGAGATGCCATGCAGCCAGCTCCTACCCCTAGAGCACCCCAGGCTGTCTGGGAGGTGTTGCTCACACCCCGTGACCTCCTGACTGGTTTGACTATATTTGCATAACGCTGGGAGTAAGATTGGAGGAAGGGATTGGTGGGAGCAGGATTCCCTGAGACTGAGAGCTCAGAATCTATCTTCAAATGAAAAATGGCAAACAAAATACACAGGACTCCCAAGTCCCATGGCTTTGGTTAACCTCTTCCTGTGGATCTCTCCCTCCCAGCTCCAGCCCCTGGAGTCAGGGAAAGGAAGATGCTGAGGCTTGGGGCTGCTAAGATGGGGATGGGATTCCACCCCAGTGGGCCATAGTTCAAGTGGCTGAGAAGGAGGGACAGGGAGAGCCACAGCAGGCAGGGATGGTCCTAACCATGTCGCCATTGCCACAGAGTCAGAAGCTCCGGGATGTCTTCAACATGGACTTCCCTGACAACAACTTCCTGATGAAGACACTCACCGTGGTATCTGGTCCCGACATGGTGGACCTCACCTTCCACAACTTTGTCTCCTACAAGGAGAATGTGGGCAAGGTGCACAGGGGTACCTGGCTTGGGGTTTGGCACCTGGCATAGCCTGGACTTTCTGAGAGACAGGCGTGGGCTGCGGGGTGGCGCGGGCTCCTTCAAGGTCAGGGGGCCTCACTGCTGTGCTCTGGGGTCCTGCAGGACTGGGCTGAAGATGTGCTGGCTCTGGTCAAGCACCCGCTGACGGCTAACACGTCCCGCAGTACTTTCCTGGACAAGATGTAAGTGCCCGCCTGCCTGACCTTAGCCTGCGGGGCTAAGTGTGCCAGGCCAGGGCGTGACAGGCTGCCTTCTGTCCCACCAGCCTGGTGAAGCTCAAGATGCAGCTGAACCCTGAAGGGAAGATTCCTGTGAAGAAGTGAGTCTCCCCTGATCCTCCCCACACTTCCTTTCAACTCCCCAAAGCCTTCTCCCTTCAGGCCTGACCCCTCTCTTTGCTTGGTGCCTTTCTTTCTCTGCTCCTTTAGTTTTTTCCAGATGTTTCCTGCAGACCGCAAGCGGGTAGAAGCTGCCCTCAGTGCCTGCCATCTCCCCAAAGGCAAGGTGAGTGGTTCCTACCTCCCCAGCCCACCCCACTAGTTTCCTTCTCACCTGAGCTGGCTCTGACCAGAGGGAAACTTGGCCAGGCCTGGTAGGGGGTGAGGAAGGAGGGATGACAGCACAGTCCCAGCCAACAGCTCCCAAACCAGTAACTCTAGAGCCACTGGTTTCTGATACACAGAGACAGAACCAGGGTGAGGGGGGTGAGGTGCCCGGATTCAAACAGGTTGGTCTGCAGGGCTGGGGGGCAGTGGGCAGCAAGCAGCAGGGGTGGGTGCATTCCCATTCCAGCCTCGAAATGGAAGTGGAGATGAATGTTTTCAGCCTGGAGGACCAACATAAGGTCAGAGGGGACAGGAGGCAGTCTGTAGGGATATGAAAGCTGCGGAAAGGGATGAGTTCTGCAGGGTGTGGGGTAAGGAATAGAACCAACGGTAGAAGCTGCCAGGACTCAGACTTCAGCTCAACACAGGAAAATGCTTTTCCCTTTCTTTTCAGTTAAGTAATTACTTTGTGATTACAAGTTGTATGCAGGGTCACCCCATGAGGTGCATTATGTGAATCACAAAAAGTTGCTCCCTGGGCAGATGCAAGCCTGAGCCAGGGTTCATGCCTGGGTGGGAGAGTGCATCTCAGTTCCCTGTCCCCCCCTCGGCCATGCCTTTTTACAGGGCACCACCTGCACCCCATGGAGTCTTTTCTCCTGGTAAGAATATGGAACATTATAATTAAGTAAGACCTCAATAATCACCTGGCCCCATGAATCCCAGGGGAAATACTTCTCCCACAGTCACAGCTCTGTGGAGCTGGTGATCCCTGGGTACAATCAGCCACAGGAGATGTAAGCACAGGGTGGGAATGGGCGCCTGCTAAAGGCCCTACGTAAGCATCACTGAAAGCTGTTCTCAGTACACATCCACCTTCCTTTTCTCCTGCCTCCTGAGCTCTCACCTTGGCTAAGTCTCCTTGGCTGTCTTCCTGATTTGTCAGCTCTTCTTGTGTCGCAGTAGGGGCCACTGACCTAACTTTGCTTGGAGCTGATGAGTCTAAGATTTAGTTTTGGGGAGATCCGGTCTAGCTCTCCTGCTCCAAACTAAGACTGATGTTGGCCTTCCAGTATGATCCTGGAGGACATTTGATGGGTATTTTCCTGGGATGGAATGCAAAGGCAGAGAATCACTGAATGACACTACTCTACTTTCTGCTTCTATTTCTGTAGATTTGACATTTCATGTAAATGGAATCATACAATATGTGCTCTTTGATGTCAGGCTTCATTCACTTAGCATAATGTTTCAAGGTTCATCCCTGTTTTTGCACGTATCAGTACTTCATCCCTTTTTATGGTCTAATAATAGTCATTTGTGTGGATATATCACATTTTGCTTACCTATGCATCAGTTGATGGACATTTACCTATTATGAATAATGTTGCCACGAACACCATATACATGATTTTGTCTGGACATATGTTTTTTGTTTATTTTTGTTTTTTTTAAATTTTTTTTTTGAGGGCAGTGTCACTGGCTCTCATACGTGGGACCTGAACCGGGGCTGCTGGCTTCCCAACCCAGCACCCAACCACTGCGCCACTCGGCCAGCCCATGTTTTAAATTCTCTTGGGTACATACCTAAGGGTGGAATTGTTGGATCATATGGTCATTCAATATTTAACATTTTGAGGAAATGCCAAACTGTTTTCCAAAGTGACTACACCAGTTTAAAATCCCACCAGTATTGTATAAGGGTTGCAATGTCTGCACATCCTCACCAACACTTGTTACTGTCTTTTTAAAATTGATTTTAGTCATCTTAGTGGGAGTGAGGTGGTATCTCATTGTGGTTTTGATTTGCATTTCCCTAGTGACTATTGATATTGAGCATCTTTTCATGTGCTTATAGGTTGTTTGAATATCTTCTTTGGACAAATATCTATTCAAATCCATTGCCCATCTTTTTTTTTTTTTTTTTTTTTTTGAGGGCATTGTCACTGGCCCTCATATGTGGGACCCAAACCAGGGCCGCTGGTGTCCCAAGCCAGCGCTTAACCACCGCACCACTCAGCCGGCCCATTGCCCATCTTTCAATTGGTTTGTTTGTCTTTTTACTGCTGAGTTGTCTGTTCTTGGATATCTGATTTGCAAATATTTTCTTCCATTCTGTGGGTGGTCTTTTTACCTTTTTGATGGTGTACTTGGAAGCACAAAAGTTTTGAATTTTGGTGCAGTCCAATTTGTCTCTTTTTTGTTGTTGTTCGTGTGCATTTTTGGTGTCTCCAACTATTACTGTTGACTTTCAATTTCGCCCTTTAATTCTGTCAGTTTTTGCTTTATGCATCTTGGGGCTCTATTGTTAGCTGTATTATTTATATTCAAATTGCTTCTTTTTGAAAATATGTCCTCCACTTAAAAAAAAAAAAATCTAGCCCACTGCTCCGGCAAACAGCACCAGTTTTTTCTGATCTCTTTTCCTCCCTGTTCTGGTCATTCTTAGTTCCAATCCTGCCCCAGCCAAGTGACTAGCCAGTATCCAAATTCAGGAGCAAAGCAAACCAGCTAAGCATGCTCTCTGCTCAGCAACCAGAACGCTGAAAAGTGGGTGCTCAGCGTGTTCTTGTTGGTCCTCTTTCTGCCCTGAGCCCTCCCTCTTACCAGGCCCCCTTGTATAAGGCTGGGCCTAGTTGGTGGCTCTTAGCACTGAGAAGGTGTGGCAAAAATGATCAAATGACTCTCTATCCCCCCAGAATGACGCCATCAATCCTGAGGACTTCCCAGAATCTGTCTACAAGAGTTTCCTCATGAACCTTTGTCCTCGGCCAGAAATTGATGAGATCTTCACAACCTAGTAAGCTTCTTGTGCTGGGCTGGGCATGGGGAAGGGGTGGTAGCTAGAATTACCACTTGCCATGCTGACAATTAGGTGGCTTCACTGGACCAGGGGGTTGTCCGAGCTCCCCAGCCTAGGGGATGTAGACCTGTGTTCTTTTCTCTGGCCTGCAGCCATGCCAAGGCCAAACCCTACATGACCAAGGAGCACTTGACCAAATTCATCAACGAGAAACAGAGGGACTCCCGCCTCAACTCCTTACTGTTCCCGCCAGCGCGGCCTGACCAGGTGCAAGGCCTCATCCACAAGTATGAGCCCAGTGCCATCAACGTGCAGAGGGGTGAGTACCAAGGGAACCCCTCACCGTTTCTGGGTCTGTCCTGCTCTGGCAGCTGGGCTGTGGCCCTGACAGTTATCCCCTGCCCACAGGCCAGCTGTCACCTGAGGGCATGGTGTGGTTTCTCTGTGGGCCAGAGAACAGTGTGCTGTCCCAGGACAAGCTGCTCCTCCACCACGACATGACACAGCCACTCAATCATTACTTCATCAACTCCTCACACAACACCTACCTGACAGGTGGGCCCTGGCCACATCATTGCTGACTTTTCCTTTTATGGCAGCTGCTCCTGTTCCCTGAATTCCTCACGGGGGTTGCCTATGGGCTTCCAACAGGACAGATCATACTGGAGTAGGGTAGGGAAGAGCAGAACAGCCCTGAGTGAAATCCCCTGCCCCTCCCCCTTGCTCTGGCTCAGCTGGCCAGTTCTCAGGTCTTTCCTCCGCTGAGATGTACCGCCAGGTGCTGCTGGCTGGCTGCCGCTGCGTGGAGCTAGACTGCTGGAAGGGGAAGCCCCCAGATGAGGAGCCTATCATCACCCACGGCTTCACCATGACCACAGACATCTACTTCAAGGCAAGACTCAGAGTGTGGGGGCTGGTGGTAATGGCACCAGGGAAGGGCCCTGGTTCCCAAGCTTTCTGGGGATGGGGGCGTGAAGCAGAGAGGAGGAAGAGTTGGGAGGCCTCGGACAAGTGTGGGGACTACAGGGGACCAGAGAAGACAGAAGGCCAACAGTGGTCATCCAGTTCTACTATGTGTGTTGAAACTGGGGAGTGGGGAAGGGTGCCATTGGGGGAGGGGAAGCCTGGAGCACTGATCCCCTCTCCTTTCCTGCTCCAGGAAGCAATTGAAGCGATAGCAGAAAGTGCCTTTAAGACCTCCCCCTACCCTGTCATCCTGTCATTTGAAAATCATGTGGACTCGTGAGTATCCAGGCCCTTTCAGCCTCATTCTGTACCCTGTCCCCATCTCCTACCCATGCTGCCCTACCCTCAGCTGTCCCTGGCCTCTAGCCATGTCCTCCGGCTCTCTCCCAGGTCTGAATTCAATGACCTCGGGACCCCAGGCTCACCTGCTTGTGTCCCTGCTTCTCTGACCTCCTGTGCCCCTGAGGACTCAGATCAGGGGCCCAGAAGGATGGCTAAGAGTGGGACAGAACTGCTGAACTCCACCCCATTTCTGCTTCCTGCAGACCCCGCCAACAGGCCAAGATGGCTGAGTACTGCCGGATGATGTTTGGTGATATGCTGCTCACAGAGCCCCTGGAAAAGTTCCCAGTGAGTGGACTTCACTCGTGGGGCATCTGGGCCTGGAGCATGGGGACCTGAGGCTTGGTAGGGGCCAGGTTTACCATGTGTCAGGCACTGTGCTGAGCTTTGGGGGCTTGTTAACAACAAAGAGGCAGTCCCAGCCCTCACTGCTTACCCTCTAGTGGGGAGACAGATAAGGAGCCTGGTCATGACAACCAGCGGCTGATCTGGGAGTACATGGGGAATCCTGATCTGGTCTTGGGGATCAGGGAAGGCTCCCTGGAGGAAGTGATGGCTAAGCTGTAACCTGAGGGAGCTACTGGATTTATGTTGGTGAGATTGGGGAGAGGGAGTTCTAGACAGATGGAACAGGTGAGACAGAACATCACTGAGGAACTGGGGGTAAGTTGGTCAGGCAGGGGTTTAGCACACGTGGGGGAGCGATGAAAGGTGAGGCTGGAGAAGTAGGCAGGGGCAGATAGAGCACAGCTTGGTATGAAGGACCTTGGGCTACACCCTGAGAAGACGGAGCTGACCCTCTCTCTTCTCCCACAGCTGAAACCAGGCACCCCCTTACCCAGCCCTGAGGATCTTCGTGGCAAGATCCTCATCAAAAACAAGAAGAACCAGTTTTCTGCGTTAGCATCCCCCAGCACCGAGCCTGGTGGGGAGGCTGAGGGCAGCTGCCCACCCAATGCCCCTGTGGGTGAGGACACAGGTGTGTCTGCCTGGGAGGAGTGGGGATGGAGTAAGGGAACATCTGGAATGGGAGAGAGGGGCCTGAAGGGGACGTGCTGGGGAACCAGCTGGTGTGGGGGTCCCCTCCAGGCCCCAGTGCTGATGGAGCTGTGTATGGCAGTGTGGGCCAGTGAGGAAGGGGCTCCGCCAGAGGAGGAGGAAGAAGAGGAAGAAGAGGAGGAGTCAGGAAGTCTGGACGAAGAAGGGATAAAGAAGATGCAGTCAGATGAGGTGTGTGTGGACAGCCCTGAGGCCCTTCTGCCACCTCCACTATGGAGCCCTCAGGTAGGGGTGTGGGGCCATGTCCCTGGGCTCTGGGCTGTCTTCTTCTCCACCCTCCTCTCTCCTTTCTAGGGCACCGCGGGTCTGGAGGTGACAGCTTACGAGGAGATGTCCAGCCTAGTCAACTACATCCAGCCCACCAAGTTCATCTCCTTTGAGTTCTCTGCCCGTAAGTTAGCAGGAGGAGATGGTAAGCTGGAGGTTCAGCTAGATTCAGGAGAAGGCCGTTAGGAAGTATGTCCTGATAGCAGGCAGCTTGATGGGTGGGGGTAGGAGGAAGGAGGGCCCTCCCCCTTTCTTGGCCTGGGGACCCTGTCTATAAATATTCAGAAAAGGAGTCAGGCTAAGGGCTTGTTTAAGTGGCAGTGGCTCCCATTTCCCGGCACTGTACTGAGGAACTTGGCACAAGCAGGATGCTCTGGAGTGTGTCTGTGACAGGCAGGTCGTTTATGACAGGCCACCTTAGCCAGGCTGGCCTGGGGCTCCTGCAGCCTTATGCAGGTTCTGTGGTTCCCAAGCCCAGAAGCCCAGGCCCTGTGGCATGAGAACTCCTGGGAGAGGGTGCAAGGCTGAGAAACCAGTCAGTGCACACCTGCTCCTTGTACTCTTCCCTTTCTGTGCACACAATGCTGTTTATTTTCTCCGGACATAGGCGGTATCTTCCTTTCACCCTCTGCGCATGCTCCCAACATGAACACCTCTTTCTGTATAAACTTGTGCACAATGTATATCTCTGCAACTTTGAGCCCACAGCCTGCATCCCTACCTGTGCCCATCCATGGTGTGTACTGTGTGTACCTCTCACCACCACCCCACCCCTCTTGTTCAGCAGAGCTGGTAGGCTTCAGACCCTGCCCATCACAGCATGTTCCTGACCCCCTGGGCTTTTCCTAGCATGTTTCCCATACCCTCCGCACCCACCCAGGGCAAGCACCCTTCACCCTCCAGACTGTGACACACGCCCCATCCCTGTGCATATTCACTGCACATGCCCTTTACCCCCAGCACAGGCTGTTACCCACACAGATCTGCACATCCCTCACCCCTGGGGTTGCCCCCCCCCCAACCCTCAGGCCTCAGTGGAAACGCTAGGATGGAGGTATTTCTGTGCTGGAGGGAGCTCCAAAGGGGAGGGCAGGTCTGATGTGGAGCCCCGCTTCTCTTTCTCCCCTATACAGAGAAGAACCGAAGTTACGTCATCTCCTCCTTCACAGAGCTCAAGGCTTATGACCTGCTCTCCAAGGCCTCAGTGCAGTTTGTGGAGTATCCTTCGGGTCTCAGTGGCTGGGTCCCGGGTTGGAGTGGAGGGATGGGGACAGGGCTTACAGGGGGAGGGGGTGTTGGATCTTCCTGGTGGGGGCAGCTCCAGCTTCCGATACTCTGGGGCAGCTACAACAAGCGCCAGATGAGCCGCATTTACCCCAAGGGTACCCGCATGGACTCCTCCAACTACATGCCCCAGATGTTCTGGAATGCAGGTTGCCAGATGGTCGCCCTGAACTTCCAGACGATGGGTGAGGGCACTCCCAGGCCCTTAAGAACCCTCCCCTACCCCTCCCACCATCAGCCCATGCCTGGGGGTGGGGTTAGAACAGACAGGGGTGTCCAGATGTTTGTTTAAGCTCCTGGAGCACCACAGATGTGTGAGCATTTCAGGGTAGAAATGCATTAGCTCATGCCTATATGACTGCACGTATATATGAGTACGTAAGTGAAGATGCCAGGGTGCTTGCATGGGCTCTGGCTGCTCTCTGAGTGGGTCTGTGGGCACACCTGCCCCACTGGCCTCAGCTCCCACTGTGAGCCTGCTTTGGTCCTGCTGACTCCAGGTTGTGAGCCCTTCCTGAGAGATGAGACACCCTGGGAAGCTAGGCTGGGACATGAGAAACCCTCATGCCCAAGGCCTGCTCAACCTCCCCGTTCACAAGAGAGGAGAGATGTTGGGAAATGTGAAAATAGAGAGTGGGTGCAGATGCAGGCCCGGGCCTTCCTCACCCAGTGTCCTTGTACCCCCAGACCTGCCCATGCAGCAGAACATGGCGCTGTTTGAGTTCAATGGGCAGAGCGGCTACCTCCTCAAGCATGAGTTCATGCGTCGACCAGATAAGCAGTTCAACCCGTTCTCAGTGGACCGCATCGATGTGGTGGTAGCCACCACCCTTTCCATTAAGGCAAGGCCCTCAGGCAGACAAGTGGCTGGGAGGACTGGAGCCTTGAGGAAAAAGACACAGGAGCCCCACTCCTCCACTCCCAACCCCCTCCCATGATATCCTGAAAACTTCAGCCCCAGCCAGCTCGTGCAGTAGCAAGTTGCCTTGGAAACTGCCTCCTCCTCAGCACTGGAGGCTGCCTCTTAGTCCCTATGGTAACCAAGGGGAAGGGCTGAGGCTAGGGTGGGGGAGGGGAGAAGAGTGGGCAGAGTAGGGCAGCAGGAGCCCCAGGCTCTGGGGGAGGGCCCAGTTCTTTCCTTGACTGGGGAGGGAGGTGGTGAGGCCCACACCTTTTCCCTGGATGCTGGAAGCACCCTGGTTGCCAGAGCTTAGCTGTAACCCTGGAGCCACACAGCCTCTACATGGTGGCCAGAGCTGAGTGGGGCTCTTCACAGTACCCAGGAATGGATGTTTTAGCTAGAGGAACTAGAGGCCCCAGGTGCTGGGGAATGGCCTGGGTGGGGCAGCTGATGCTGGTCTTCCCCCCCCCCCCACCTGCAGGTAATCTCTGGGCAGTTCCTGTCAGAGCGCACTGTGCGTACCTACGTGGAAGTGGAGCTGTTTGGCCTTCCTGGGGACCCCAAGAGGCGCTATCGCACCAAGCTGTCACCCATTGCCAACTCCATCAATCCTGTCTGGAAGGAGGAGCCCTTTGTCTTTGAGAAGGTAGGGGACTAGGGCAGGGCAAGGGCTGAGGTCTGTCCCTAGTTCTTGGCCTCTACTTACAGAAAAAAGGAAATACAAAAAGCGAGTTCCTTGATCCTCCTCCTCTCTCCACCCCTCACTCTGTGCCCTCCTGAGTTTTAACACTTTGTAAGCGGGCATAAAAAGCTATATGACGAGTTTACTCGTTTCCCGCAAAAAAATGTGTTAAGAGTCCAAAAAGCAAGTTTATAGAAATATACTTAGTGGGAAGGTTTTGTGAATGTGTGTGTGTGTGTGTGTGTGTGTGTGCGCACGCACTTGTGCAGGTGTGTGTGTGTGTGCGCATGCATGTTCATGTTAAGATCAGAGGCAGAAACATGAATTCCTAGACCAGGGTGCAGGGTCTCGTGGGATACTTGTTGGCAAAGCTGCCACAGGCTGTCTGCACCAGGACCTCCAGAGCCCTGGGCTGCATATCCAGCCCTTCTGCTCTGTATAGACTGGCCATGGTAGGAGCTGAGAGGATGTCTATATGTGTGGCCTAGAGCATGCCCTCTTGTCCTCACCAAATCTGGTCAAACATGCCATGTTCTCACAGTGGCCCTAGACTTCTGGAACCAGGGAAGGGAGGAACTTGGTCACCCTCTCCCCTCCTCAGCTTGACCTATCCTGAACTCTCCCCAGATCTTGATGCCTGAGCTGGCCTCTCTCAGAGTGGCTGTGATGGAGGAAGGCAACAAGTTTCTTGGACAGCGCATCATCCCCATCAATGCCCTGAATTGTGGTAAGGTTATGGGTCCTTCTTTGCAGTTCCCAGCAGGTCTGAGACCAAAACCACCATCAGAAACCTGTCTGGAGGGGGGCGCAGCTTCAGGGAGATGGTCCTGAGACCTTACCTAACTCTCCCATGTTATCAGCCTTAAGGAATGGGGCAGACATAGTACCTCTCCAGGGAACTGACAAAGGTGGGGACTCTGCCCACCTAATAGAATGTCTGTAATTCTCTGGCACTACTGGGCAGTTTCCTAAGTAGCGGACACTTACTGGGCACTTAAAATGCTCTAAAGGCTTATAACCCATTCTCACTTAATCCTAACAATAACCATATGACACAGAAACTATTCTCCCTGGTTCACAGATGAGGAAAGTCTCAGAGGTTTAAAACAACCTGCCCAAGGTCACACAACCAGACTTGGACCCTGACCTCTCTGACTCTATAGCCAAAAGCCTTGAGTACTGGGCTGTTCATGTGCAGTGCTGGGTGGCAGTGGGTGCTGCTCATTGCCCACCCTGTCATACCCAACAGGATACCACCATCTGTGCCTGCACAATGAGAGCAACATGCCCCTCACCATGCCTTCACTCTTTGTCCTCCTGGAGATGAAGGACTATGTACCTGACACCTGGGCAGGTAGGAGACCTATGGAATTCTGGGAGCCCGGGCTGTCCATTTTCCCTCCCCCTCCTCAAGCCAGCTTCCAGAGTAGGGCAGGACAGGGTATCCTAGGATAGGTGAGGATGGGGGAGGCTTCCAGGCATGTCTCCATACCAGGCCCATGATGCCCCTGTGCACCCAGATCTCACCGTGGCCCTCGCCAATCCCATCAAGTTCTTCAGTGCCCATGATAAGAAGTCTGTGAAACTCAAGGAAGCCATGGGAGGCCTGCCTGAGGTCTGTGTTGCTGGGTCCATCGCCAGGGGCGCCCCAGGAACTTTGCCCTCTCTGTGGGAAAATGAGGGAGGGGGCAGAGCCCCGGGCTCAGGGAGAGAGGGCCATTGGCGCCATCTTCCTAACTCGCTTTCCCGACACAGAAACCCTTCCCTCCTGAGAGTCCAGTTGCTAGCCCGCTCAATGGGCCAGCTGCCCCAACAAGCAACGGGTCAGCAGGTATGCATGCAGGGTCCTCCCACCACCTGGAAGGGTCTAGACTTCTCTGGCTGCACCCACAGGGACATTCTACCCTGGCGGCAGATCTTAAAAAAAAAAAAAATAAGTCTTTAACCTGGGGAGGGAACACTGTGTCTGAAGCCTCCCCGACTGAGAAAATGCGCTGCAGGGGGTCCATACTACCACCCCCAGCGGGCAGGGAGGAACAAAGTTGACCCAGGGGACCCCAGGGCATCTGTCAGCCTGTCCTGTGGCTCTTGCAGCAGTTGGGGCCACGAAAAAAGCTGCGGGTAAGGCCTGCTGAGTCTCAGCGGTCTTGGGGACAAGCCTGGGGAGGGTCCGGGACCCGTGCGGGGGCTCCTGGGCAGCGGGGCGCCTCACCCGGGTCCCCGCAGAGCCGCGGACCACCAGCCTGGAGGAGCTGCGGGAGCTGAAGGGCGTCGTGAAGCTGCAGCGGCGGCACGAGAAGGAGCTGCGAGAGCTGGAGCGGCGCGGCGCGCGGCGTTGGGAGGAGCTGCTGCAACGGGGCGCCGCACAGCTGGCTATGCTTGGGCCACCGGGCACGGGGGGCTGCTCCGTGGGCCGCAAGCTCGGCCCGGGCAAGGGTTCCCGCAAGAAAAGGTAGGGGTGGCGGCAGCATCCTGCCCCCCGCGGTTCGGACACGGTCATCGGAGGGCTCAGGGCCTGTCTCCACGTGGCCTCCTCAGGACCCTGCCCTGTGAGGACACTACCAGAGCCATGCCAGGAGAGGGCCCCGAGGGCGCGGACTCGCGCGTGCGCGAGCTGAGGGATAAGCTGGAACTGGAGCTGCTGCAGCAGGGCGAGGAGCAGTATGAGTGCCTCTTGAAGCGCAAGGAGCAGCACTTGGCCGAGGTGCCAGGGTCGGGGAGGGGAGGGGCGGACAACCCAACAAATCCCACATCCTGCGCACCACAGAGGGCTTCACGCTGCTAAGCCCATCCCCTAAACCTGTCCTTACTCTCCCCTCAGCAAATCGCCAAGATGATGGAGCTGGCCAGAGAGAAACAGGCTGCAGAGCTTAAGGCCCTCAAGGAGACCTCAGAGACGTATGACTGCCTCCTTCCCACATCGGACTCTCACTTCCCAAGAGGGCTCAGGCCCTCCAAAACATTCCCCTGATTACTGTCTCTCTGCAGTGACACTAAAGAAATGAAGAGAAAGCTGGAGGCCAAGAGGTTGGAGCGGATCCAGGCCATGATCAAGGTCACCACGGACAAAATGGCCCAAGAGAGGTGAGTCCTGGAGGAGAGGCCCAGGACTCAAACTCCAGGTCCAGTGCTGAGCAGAAACCACTCCAGGGGTAAAGAAGCCTTCCTACAAGTGGATCCTGACTTGATTCCCAGAGATATGCCTGTCCCCGGGCTCTTGAGAGTTAATCTAACTTCTTTCACCTCTGATCAGAGTGTCCTCCTTCGGCAAAACACAGATGCGAACACTATTTGATCAGAGAGGAGAATTTAAGGGAAAATCAAGCATGCAAAGAAGGAGGTGAAACCTTGGGACTGTAGCTTCCCACCTGTGCTTCCCCATGCATGCCTTGAAGCGCAGTGCGAGTTAGTAAGGAAGTCCTCCCTTCCTTCACAGGGTCCCCTGGAGCTTCCAATAGCCCCTCAAATCCTCCTTGGGTCTCCATGCTTACCCCTCTGCTTGGTTCCTGCCCCTTGGGTGTATGTATTTCTCAGTTTGCCTACACCCTGAGGAATCTTTGTCTCACCCAACTCTTCCCAGAGGCCTCCTGCCCGCTCTGAACCTCTGATCACCCCAACAGGTTGAAGAGAGAGATTAACAACTCCCACATCCAGGAAGTGGTGCAGGTCATCAAACAGGTGTGTAGGGCTGTGTGCTTCCCAAACATACACACACATACACACACGCATGCTCTCCATAGGAGTGAAAGGGTGGCCCTGGACTTGTACTTTGCCCTTAGAAAATACACTGTCCAGAGCAGCCCCATGCAGCTAGGGGTGGGAGGAGGCAGTGCTGGAGAAGGGGAACCCCTAGCCGGCCTGAGGCTTTGGCCTTTCTGTGGAGGGTAGGGTACCAGCCTAAAGGGGTCTGTCTCTGGTCAGCTGTCCTGGGTAGAACGATATGAACTAGCTGGCTAGAGGAGAAAGGGATTGGAGTGGGTGGGTGGGGGAGAGTGAGAGGGACTTCCTGAGGCTCCAAGGAGTTGGACGAGGAAGGAATGTCCTGCTGAGAATGTACCTAAAGCTCACCTGGGGGCTATTGGCAACAGTACAGAACTGCCAGCTACTGAGTCCTGACCTTGTCCCAGACACTAAGCCAGGTACTTCACATGAACTGTCCCTTATAATCCTTCACAGTCCAGTGAGACAGGTACTGTTATCCTCATTTTACAAATTAAAAAACAAAAAACAAAACTTGTTTATATGTTAAGGAATTTGTCCAAAGTCTTACAGCTGGTTAACTGGGATTGTAGCTGGATGCCAACCCAGCTTGTGCTGTCCTGATTCTCTGCCTCTCACTCCCACCCAGATGACAGAAAGCCTGGAGAGGCATCAGGAGAAGCTGGAGGAGAAGCAGGCAGCTTGCCTGGAACAGATCCAGGAGATGGAAAAGCAGGTGACGGGGACCACCACCCTGGCCCCCAGCAGTTAGCCTGGCTCCTGGGTGTAAAGGGAGCCCTGTTCCAGGGAGCTGCCAGTAAGGAACTCAGGGGCAGGGAGACTCACCCCCTCACCAGCGGGCCATGGGCTCTAGTTCCCACTGGGTCCTGGAGCCCTTTCAAATAAGGCAGCTCTGCAGATCTCTTTGCTTGGTTGGCACTCTCTCTCCTGAGAGGTTCCCTGATGGGTTCCATTATGCCCCACCTCCCATTCCCATCTCCAAGGAGCTCTGAAAAGACCAGGCATCTCCTTGTTCCACTGTGCAGGGGAGGGAGAGTGGGCAGGTGGCCCCTCCTGAGCCAGGCGGTGGTCCTTGCTGTCCCCGCAGTTCCAGCAGGAGGCGCTGGCAGAGTACGAGGTCAGGATGAAGGGCCTGGAGGCTGAGGTGAAAGAGTCGGTGAGGACCTGCCTCAGGGCCTGCCTCCCCGCTGAGGCAGAGGACAAGCCTGAGAAGCCCAGTGAGGCCTCTGGGGAGCTGTGTGAGCTGGATCCACTTACAACAAAGGCAGACACCCAGGACAGCCACCTCTGATACCCCCAGCAAATTGAAACATTCTGCAAGGAGGTTCGCCCTTCTCTGGGACAAGATTCCATCTACCTAAGAGGAAAGGCCCCAGCAGCCCCAGCACTCTGAGGCTGTGGGAAGCTGGGGCTCTCCTGGACCCTGGAGCCCCCTTCTCAAGAACTAGGCCAGAGGAGGAGGCAGGGACCAGATACCATTAGGGGGACCATCCGGGGCATAGAGGTCCTCCAAGCTGACATCCTGCTCCTCATCTTTCTCTTCCACCTTGAATAAGTCATATATTTGTCGAGGGCAAAAGAATATGGACTGGGAGGCAGGAAATGGGATCCTGGCCCCACTCTGCCTTTCTTAATATGCAACTAGTGGTGCCCTACTCTGGACTCAGTTTCCTCACCTGGAAGGTTAGGCCTGTCCACCTGAAACCTCCACTCTAGCACCTGTAGATTAAGCAGGACCAAATTCCAAACCCCCCTGCTATAAGGTAGGCAGCCCACCCAGGCTTCTAGGTCACATCTCTGTCCTGCCCTGAGCTGGCCTCATTGTTAGCACCCTGAGGTCTGGACAGGCTGCCCCTAGGATCCCAGGCTGAGTTCCCTTCTCTGGCTTCCTGCCTGTGGGGGATGGGAGGCTGACATGGAAAAACTGCCTAAGTTGTCTAGCCCTCAGGCTGCTGAGACAACTGGGGCTGGGGCTGGTGATGAGGGGAGAAGGACAGCCTTTTGGGTCCTCTCCCACCCAGAGCCTGGCTCACCTGTTTTCCTAGGCCTCGGGGGATGTACTTCCTAGCATGTATCCCCAACCAGGCTGCCTGACAAGGTCAGCATCGTTTTCTCTCCTGACTTTATGAGGTTTATTTATTTTTCTCCTTCTTACTCCTACTAAAGGACCCTGTCCTAATATATCCTAATATATCCCCAACCAGGCTGCCTGACAAGGTCAGCATCGTTTTCTCTCCTGACTTTATGAGGTTTATTTATTTTTCTCCTTCTTACTCCTACTAAAGGACCCTGTCCTAATATATCCTGCCTAAGTCTGGCCTCTGTTCTACAGCAAAGAAATGGGGGGAGGGGGGACAGGGGAGTAGAATGCCCCAACATGAAGTGGGCTGGGGGAAAATCATTGGGAGCTGAACCCCAGGGTGAGGTGTCCTCCAGAGCCCAGCAGAATGGCCCTGCCTCTAGGCTTGGAGGGGATTCACTTCCCTTTCTGCCCGCCCTTATGCCACAACCACTGGAAAATGATGTCATCCCTGTTCTCCAACTCCACCCAGATGTGGCCTTCCTTGTGTCTACCCTCAGGGCTACAGCAGAAGAACCTAGTGCAAAGGTGTCCCCCACCCTCTTGGGGGGTTGCAAACCTTCAGGCTACCTGCACCCCTTTAGGCACACTTAGAGTGGTCAGACTCTCAGGCCTCTGCGGCAGTTATGTTTGACCCCAACACTGGAAAGGGACTTGTGGAAAGCCATTCACTGGACCTATGGCACAGTTCCAAATCCAACATGGGGACAGAAACTGGCTTGGGAGAGGCAGGGTGGGGGTTGATTCTGGGAAGAGGTTGTTTTCTTATCAGAGAGTTATAGCAAATGCTATTAACTGTGAGTACCTATGCCTTCGGAAAATAAACAGGACTCCCCCATCCCGCTGGGGGCCTGACGTCTGCGATCCTAGCAGTCCCTGGCTGCAGGGTAAGGCTAGGGGCCTGCTCATTCCCAGAAGTAAGGCCTATCATATATCAGTATGCATACATCCTGGATACAACCGAGGGCAGTGCCCTGTCTGCCACCCTCCAGCTGGGCACTGGGCTGCCCCATCTGCCCCCTTGGCCAGGCATAAGAACCATGCAGGGATGGGGACCCAAGCCTAGAGGAAGTCACTGCCCCAGGCACAGGGACATAAGCCAGAGCCAGTGCCAAATAGAGCCCACTGGGCAGCCCCCAACTTTTGTTAATGACTGCACAGGGGAAAGAGAGGCTATCTCCCCCTCACCTCTCAGCCAACCAGGCATTGTCTCTGGGCCCCAAGTGTGGAGCTGGAAAGCCCAGGAATGGGGAAGCAGATGCAATCCTGCCTTCTAAAGAAGTCTGAATAGCAAGCTTGGGACTTCCCTTGAGGCCAGGCCCAGGTACCCACCTCCCTGCTTTCTGTCCTCTGAGAAAAGGGCAAGGTGCCCCTGGGAAAATGCCATAGTCTTTGGGCCTTGGAGATGAATTAATCCCTGACTTCAGGGGATGTGCAGAGGGAGAGTTGCCTTCCCTTAGGGCACTGGGCACGTGAAGGGCATTGGCTGGGGAGTTCCATTCCTGGTGCGTATCTATGGGGCTGGGGCAAGGTTCCCTGTCCACTGGTCGGTCATGCCTCAGTTACACCTTTTGCATAAAGGGAAGGGTCCCTAACCCCTTCCCAATCCCACTGCTGATTCAGATACCAGAGTCCCCTGCTGACTCACCCCATCCCCTGCACCTCCCCACTGCACCCCCCCCCCCAAGCTCTCTGGATCTCCCAGCCACGTGCCACCAGGCCCAGCCCTGCTGAGCTGGTGCAACGTGACAGGGTGAGGGGGTTGGTGACACTTAAGGAGGAAGGAAGGGGGCCTGGGAGGGGTGGGGGAGCAGCTGCAGACAGGGATAGACTGCAGCCCTGAGCAGTCTCTGGGAGGAAGCCCTTTTGCCAGCCTGAGGCCTGCTGCGGGAGAGACTCAGCAGGTGGGAGGGGAGGGGAGAGTGAAGTGCCTGCCTGCCCCCTGCTTGCCTCTATCTCCTGTCAGCCTTCAGCTCCCTAAGCGACAGCTTCTAATTCCGGCTGTTGGTGCCCCTGCTCTGCAGCAGTCTCAGCTTTTTTTTCACCTCTGCTATTTCTTTTCAGTTCAGAACACACTGAGCCCACAGGGGAGTCAGAGTGAAGGCTCCAGGGCCTGAGACCTGGCAACCCGTCCCACCCTCCTGCCCCAGGCCTGGCTGGATCAGCGAGGCCACCTGGGGCAAGTGGAGCCAGCTATTAATACTTCTTCAAAAGAGCACCTTGGGCCCGCCCAGTGGCACTGGCTTGGGAAGCCAGCATCCCCAGTTCGGATCCCATATATGAGTGCCAGTGACACTGCCCTAAAAAAAGAAAAAAGAGCACCTAGCATGGGGCTCTCTGATAAGCCAGGGTGAGGCCCTGAAGGGGACCTGCCCCAGCATCTCTTCCCTGGAACTGCATCCATCCTCCACAGGGAACAGGGACACAAATGAGGCAGTGTTGTCTTAGGGAAGCTCAGCAGGGAGGAGGCATGACTTTTTAGAACCAATGGGATGCCCAGTCCATGTTCTTGATGCTTCTCTCCTCCACGTGGGGGATGTCACTGCCTGGCTGTACGATAGCCTGCCACACACAGATTCAAGGGGTACCCTCTTCCCTGACCCTGAAAACAGAAAGAAGGAAAGAAGCAATTTCTCTCATGCTGGAGAAAAGGTAAATTGAGTCATGAAGGGAAGAAGAGCCTTCTTTTCACTATCTGAGTAAAGAGGGGGAACATTCCTGCATCCTTATGGGGGTTGGAGTCCATACCCACCCCTGGGTGACACCCAGGAGGGGCCTTTAGGTCTGAGGGCTGAATAACTGCAGCTCTTTCCCCTGCACTCTCTAGAGCAATCTTGCATGAAGCAGGCAGGGTAGTATTATGCAAATCACTGTCATTTCGCAGGTGGGAATTTGCAGGCCTGAAGCCACACTGCTAGTAAATGCCTCCAAACTGGGACTTAACTCTGATGTCAAATACTGTGCCCTTTCCATGACACCACGAGAGAAAATCCCCCAGGGGGATTAAAAAATGCAAAAAGAAAAAAAGAGGGGCTTTGCAATGTGCGTAGGTATACATCACATGCTCCCCCAGGACAGAGGGGCGTGGGAGAGCCTGTTCTATGGCTGGGCCCCATGCCAGGTGGATATCCCTGGAGCCTGGGAGCTGGAGGGAGGCAAGAAGTTTAGGGTGCATGGCGATGTGCCCACTTTACCACTCACCCATGGTCTTCCTCCCAGAGGTAAATCCTCTCTTCACTCCCATACTTTTCCCCGGGGAGCTCCTCCTGCAGTGCTTCTTGTCAGTGAGGACATTTTTATTCTTCCCTTAATTTCCTGTCTTTTATAAGAAGGGACCCCTTAAAGCAGTCCTCAACACTGTCCCTTAAAGGTGCTTTTCCTGCCTCCGTGCCCTTGCACCAGTAACCCCATCTGAAATGCCTTCCTTGTTTCTTAGCAGCCAGGTCCCATCCCTCACATTCTTGAAGACCACCTCAGAAGCCCTATTCTTGGAGAACCCCAGGCCTTCCCCTCCCCACAACTCCTCCACCTTTCTCTCTAAGGACTATCTCGGTTTGTATTTAACAGATGAATTCAGCTGTCAGGTGATAGCCTCCACTTTTTCCGTCCTGGCCTTTAATCCCCTGCTTGAGAAGAGAGGCCTTTTCCATCCAGAACTGCGCTTCTGCTTCTGTGTTTCCCACAGCTGGGAACACAATACCTGACTCACGAAAAATCTCAGTAAATTCTGCAGCTGATACCTGATTCACTTCTTACTTTACAAAATATCCATTCCAACCCTACACACCTTCCCACCTCCCTTCGGCTCTGCGAGGCGCCCTGACTCGCCCCCACCCCAGGCCTGCGGAGCCGCGGATTTGCTAACGCAGCTGGAGCACTCCAGGATCCTAAGGCGCCCTGCTCTGGCCGCCGCTCAGCTTGCTTGTCAGTCTCGCGGAGCCGGCAGGCGGGCGCGTTGTTGGGGTGAGGGGGTGGGGGGAGACGTCTGAGATTGGAGCGCACGCCCTCCCCCCACCCCCGCTCCGAGTGAGCCTGTGCAGGAGGAACAATTGTGTGTGAGTGCCTGGTTCGCTACACTTCGAGTGGCAGTTCCCAGCCAGATTGAGCGCCCCCGACCCCCGAGCGCAGCTCAGGTACCCCCGCCACCCTTAGCTCGCTTATGGTCCAGTTCTGCTCTATGGGGTCCAATTTCCTTCCACCCGGGCCGCTGGGGTCAGCCCTGGGTCTTCCCCGACGGGCCCGAAGTCCCGCCAGTTTCTAAGGAGCCTAGGGCACCGACTCCGATGGGGGCGGAGGGCGGGGAGAGAAGACTGTGACTTTGGGATTGGCCCGGTCGGGTGCATGTGGCCCACAGCAAGCAGCTCCCGCCCAGCAACCGCCGCCTCAGCCCCAGGAGAGCGCGGAGGAGGAGCCGATCTCCGACATCGAGGCCCACGAAGGAGTGGGGGTCCGGGGCGGTGTCTCCCCGCCGGGGACGTTTCTGCCTTGACAGCTCAGCCCGCTTCCAGGACAGCCATTGCCATGGAGACCCCCGAGGCTATAAAGCCAGGTATCCAGGCGGGCGGCTGCTCCCGCGCCGCTGAGCCCCCCAAGTGAGGAGCAAGCGCCCTGGTGTGGCCCGGCCCCCGCAAGAGGGGAGGAGGCGGAGGAGCGGCGCCAGCAGCTGGAGGAGCTGCGGCGCCCCGCGCCACCGTCTCCGCAGGGGAGCGGGGGCTGCCCCGGGTGCGGGTGAGTGGCGCGACTGAGGGGCGCCGGACACCGGGAAAGCAGGGGGACAGTCAGGAGGGGACCGAGCCTCGGCTCCGGTCGCCTTGTGGCGGGCCGGGCTCAGAGCGCGGAGTAGCAAGCAACCTACACCCCCAGGCAGGCGGGAAGCCCAGGAAAGGACAAGGGACACACCCGGCGGCCCAGGAACGGCGGGACAAGAGCGGGACGCTCAGGACCCTCGGTCACAGCCCCCTACGCGCTGAGGGGGGTCAAGCCTGAATACCCCCGAGGTCCAGAGCCTGGCGGGGCACCGGAACAGGGGCGCCCCCGTGCGGAGCTGCCTGGCCGCCTGAGCGCGGCCGCAGGGGCCATGCTCAAGCCCAAGGACCTGTGCCCCCGAGCGGGTACGCGCACCTTCCTGGAGGCCATGCAGGCGGGCAAAGTGCACCTGGCCCGTTTCGTGCTGGACGCGCTGGACCGCAGCATCATCGACTGCCGCGCGGAGCAGGGCCGCACGCCACTCATGGTGGCCGTGGGGCTGCCAGACCCCGCGCTGCGCTCGCGCTTCGTGCGACTGCTGCTGGAGCAAGGCGCGGCCGTGAACCTGCGGGACGAGCGCGGCCGCACGGCGCTCAGCCTGGCGTGCGAGCGCGGCCACCTGGACGCCGTGCAGTTGCTGGTGCAGTTCAGCGGCGACCCCGAGGCGGCCGACTCTGCGGGCAACAGTCCAGTGATGTGGGCGGCGGCGTGCGGCCATGGGGCGGTGCTCGAGTTTCTGGTGCGCTCTTTCCGCCGCCTCGGTTTGCGCCTCGACCGCACCAACCGTGCGGGCCTTACAGCTCTGCAGCTGGCCGCTGCTCGAGGCCACGGAACCTGCGTGCAGGCCCTCACCGGGCCCTGGGGCCGCGCCGCCGCCGCCGCCGCGGCCCGGGGCTCCAATTCCGACAGCCCCCCTGGCCGTCCAGCCCCCGCGCCCAGCCCCGAGCGCCGGCGACCCAGTCCCCGCCGTCTACCGCGGCCTCTCCTGGCGCGTTTTGCGCGAGCGGCCGGCGGCCATGGTCACGGCGGCGAGGCCGGCTCAGGGGGCAAGAGCTCGGGCCGGCACCGGGCTCAGGGCAACGAGCGGCCCGAGTTGGGCCGGAGCATGAGTCTGGCTCTGGGTGCGGTGACAGAAGAGGAGGCGGCTCGACTGCGGGCGGGAGCCCTGATGGCCAGAGCACACTCGCCCCAGTCTTCGGGGACCGGGCGGTGGCGTTCGCATGAGGGGCTGGAGGGAGCGCCCCCAACCTTAGTGCAAGCCCCCGTTGGCCTTAGCCCCCACCCCGAGGGCGGCCCCGGCTCTGGCCGCTTGGGTTTGCGCCGACGCTCCACAGCTCCAGACATCCCCAGCCTAGTCGGGGAGGCACCAGGGTCAGAGAGCGGCCCGGAGCTAGAGGCCAACGCTCTGGTCCACTCGGTGCCTGGGCCGGAGCCGTGGCAGTCAGGCACGGAGGCTGTGTTGCTGCACGCTCAGCCGTAAACAGGGTGGAGGATGAGCCAAGTTCCCTGCACCTTTTCGGTCTCTGCTCCACTGGGACTTCTTTCTCCCAGGTCCCTCACATCCCTGGCAGCTCCCCCCACCCCGCTCCGTGAGCCTGGAACCTGTCCCACTGACTGCCAAGGCGAGTTGCCCCCTCTCTAAAAGGGACCCTTATTATTTCTTTTTTGTGCTTGTTGGTATTTTTGGTAGTTTCTGCCTAAGTCTCGCACCTTCCCTGTACAGCCTGCCTTTCCTGTCCCGGAAAGGGGAGGAGTAGGAGAAATGGCTCCACGGGCTTCCTCCGGCCAGGAAGATGGACCTCCTTTCTTCTGCCGAAGGCTCAGTCCTGAGTCCGGCTGGCTCCTGCGGGTCCCATTCCCCTTTCCGGGTTACTCCACGCCCTGGCAGTCAGGCGGGCAGAAGAGTGGACTTGCAGAACAAGGGCCTATCCCAGTGATGCTGACAATAATGTCGCAGGTGACCTAAGTCTCCCTTCCCCTTAAGGGTTGGAGAAGGGGACTGAGACCCGCCTTAGAGTCTTTCTGGACAGGAGTGCTGATTAGGAAGCAATCTGAAGGTTAAGTTTTTCTGGGGAGAAACTCCTGCCTCAAGACAATGAAAGCATATTTTGGACATGGCAGAGCCCTTGGTGTTGAACGCCGGTTGTCCCTGGAACCAGCTTCTGGGTAATTCCAGCTCCCATGGCCTCTGCCCCGGACCCACCCGGGATTCGACTTAATTGACAATGTGGGGTCATTGACCCACACCAACCCCTATCCAGCCCATCCACGGGCTCGGTTGTATTTGAGTACCATCTTTGAGGTCTCACCCGTCCCGGCCCGGCCTTACTTCCTCTCACTGAAATGGAAAGGAGTTAGCACTTCCCCACCCCCACGGCCTCCCAGCTCACCCATCCCGCACGCACGTGGGTGCTTCCTGCAGGGTGGAACGGTTGCGAAGGCTTTGCTTAATTGTACTTCTTCCAATCCTCAAAGAACTCATCTTTTGAGTCTTTGTATATGAAGCAGAAAGCAGCAGGTCTGATCCGAGGCTTAAGAACCTGACAATGTCTCTTTAAATAGAAGCTCCGCGAGGGGGATAATTGACTCAAGTGTTTGCCACGTTAAACGGCGGCGCGCGGGAGTCGGAAGCCCACACGAGCAGCAGGTCCGGGTTTAAATTACATCAAACTCTGGATAGAGCTGGGAGGAGGCTGTTAAACGGCTTTTGCTTCTTGCTGGGCTGTTAACGGAGGGCAGGGCAGATGATGGATGCCAGAGGTCGGGACCAAGGACCCCTGCCTCTGCCTCTGTGCGTGGGACGCAGGCTCCGCCCAGCTTCATTACTGGGCAGATGAGTGAGTCAGAGGCAACTGCGGAGAGGTAGTTAAAGGCCCTCTCCCGGCCTGGTCCTTGGTTCCCTCCCTCCCCGCCCCCTTCTTTGTGCCGGCCTAGCCTGGAGGAACTAGCGGTCTGCAGAATTGCGCACCCTGGGACCCTTCGGAAGCGCTGGCACACGTATCTGAGCGCCCAGCCCGCGGGGTTGCAGAGCATGGTGGCTCTTGCTGTGAACCCTGAAGGTTGAACGTGCGCCCCACCTACCCACCCGCGTTGGGGTCTTCTCAAGACGTCGACCTATTCGTCTTTACAGAACGGAAGGTTTCTCACCAGTGACTCTACTGGAAGTGCCCAGAGAGAGAATGACCTGTGCTGAGAAATTGGGCCTGGGGGTGAGGGATGGGTGATCAGGAGCGGGCCTTGTGTAGGTGTCAGACACCTCCCCAATCCTTCCACCCTTCCTGGCCGAAAGGTCCTCCGCATTGGACGTGATCTCTGGTGCCCCCTGGTGGCAGCACTGCGCTCTTCCTCGCTGTGCCCTCGCTGGGAGTTCCGACTTACGGTTTTATTGGGGATCACGGCTGTGTACTTCTCCCTCCATGTGCATTTACCAATGGAATCCTCTAACTCTTGTAGTATATTAAATCCTGATACTTGAAGTCATTTCACAGCGGTGAAGTGAGGGACAATGAACAAAATATTCTCATTTGGAGTAGCAGGAGCCCAGACCCATCACTGAGGACCCCAAGATCTTCCGAGTTAAGGCTCTGTGTCCTGAGAGGTCTTGCAGTCTTCTGAAAAATTAAAGCTTCCACCCCCTTCCTTCTGATTTCTGAACCTTGGACCTACTAATTATGCGCTGTTTTCTTCTGATGAGTTTTGCTTTCGTTTTTGGGGTGTTTTGTCCTGCCCCCCCACTCCTTGCTCCTCAGACATCTGCCTCCCCTTAGTCCCACTCTCTGGGTGGTGGGTGAACAATACAGAAGGGCCCGAAAAGCTGGAGGGAGAGGATCTGGGGTGGGATGGGGGGATAATTGGATACCTCAAGTGCAAACTCCTTTTTTCTGATCCTTGCTTGCTCACTTATTCCTTTTCCAACTTTGTTTAATTTTCATGAAGTTTTTGATGGCGTAAGACTATAAATGTTTCGGCTTTTACAGAACACCATGAGGTTTGGGTTTCACATTGTGTTGAAGGTGCTGTCATCTTTCAAGTGTTGCTGACATGGGGCTTTCTGGTTGAATGTCACCTTGGGCCCCCCTTTATTGGGTAAACAACCACCAGGGCTCCTCTGCATGGAGCTGCCAAAGGTTCAGTGGTTGAAAGTGATGTTTCTATAAAAACCACAGCAGATTGTTCCTATCTGAACTGAATTGTGTGTTTGACTGACTTGCTGTTCTTGCAGATTTCTTACCAGGCCCAGCTCTGTGCAGAACGTATACGTTTCACTGCATTTCACTCTCCTGAACTTCCTCTCATTGTCAACCCCAAGGCTGTGGGGTTGGGGTCATCTCTAGCTCTTTCCACTTTAGAAGAGACTTTTCTAACCATTTTGCTTTTCCAACTCTTGTTGCTTTCGTCGTTGTGAAGAGTCACCCATGCCACTGGAGCTCGGTACTCTTAAGACCAACTCAGCACTGGTCCGTGTGAGGCTGAAGGACGTACGCATATGCTTTTGGAACGACACTGTGTGGTGGAAGGACTATCAGAACTCAAAAGAATAGTTAATAAATCTAGTATTGTTCAATTGCGAGAAAGAGCCTCTTTGCCTTACCAACCACTCCTGACTCTGGGATCCCTTTGGAGAGGTGGAGGGGTGCACTTGCTTCCTGGGAAGGTTCCACCCTCTTTCAGCCTCTACTTCTGCCCATCCATCCTGAAGGTAAGCCTCAGGTGCTGTTTCTGACTGAGCTGGTGGGACGTGTGCCCTAGGACCAGGTCAGCTGCCTAGGTGTGAAAGCTTTGGGGAGCAGGAGAAAGTCTGCATGATTCCTTGCTCCTCATTATGAGGTTGCAGTGAGCCCAGGGTTAGTGGGTAGGATGAGCTCTCAGGAAGGATGTACTGGAATCAGTGTCAGAGCTAGAAATTTAAAGAGGATTTTATCTACCTCTCCCACCCCCAGGACTAGAACCCAGGTTTCTTGACTTCCAGACACTGCACTGCTCTTTCACAACTCCCCACGGTCTACCTCAGTTCTGAGAACTGAGACAGAGACTGCTTTCTCACTGGCAGCAGTTCCCAGGCCCCTTCCTATGGACAGCTTGAGGCGAGTAGCCTTTGACTTTCCAGGGAGTGAGAAGCAAACAGGGGAAGGGAGAAGCTGCTGCAGAAAGTGGCTGTCGGCCCAGGCGGCTGCTCAAGAACCCCGTGGCGCCAGCAAACACCATGCGCAGCTCTGGCTTTCCGGGCTGGGCTCCTCTCCCCTGGGACAGAGCCCTGTCTATTTCTCAGCCCTTTCAGTCCCAAGGGCCTTTCACTTCCTGTTTCCCTCCTTCACTGCCCTCATTTTGGGCCCACAGACCACCAGGGAGCTGGGTTTTCTGTGGACTCGAGTGGCTGCTGGAGAGCTCCTGTTGGGGAGGAGGGGGGCCTCACCAGACACCCACTGCAGGGTGCCCAGCTCCAAGAGCCGGGCTCCACTCCCAGAGACAATAGGAAGTCCAGAGGTTTTGAACACTCAGTTTAATTTAAAACAGGCACAAGTGCAAACAATTCACAAAAAAAGTTTCTAGGGAAGATGCTTTTGTTTCTAAAACGCTGACCCTTAAAAAAAAAGTCCTTGCAGTTTTTCTGTTTGTTTTGTCCCAGAGCAGGCCACTAGGGAGCAGAGAAATCTAAAAATATGATCTCGATAGGGTCCAGATACCTTCAGTTCTTCCTTGGGCTTCCCTGTCTCACAACAGCCCTAAAGGTGGGGAGGGAAGGGGAACAAGGACACAGGTATCTGAGGAGGCAGCTAGGGGCAGATGAGTTGCACAAATGGGGTGCCCATTCTCTTGATAACATGGAACTCTGGGAGCTGGTCCATCTCCCCCAGACCAGGATTTTGAAAAGGGTCCCTGATGACCTGGTTTTTGAGATGAAGCTCACAAGTAAAACAAAGTTTGTTTCCTCATCCTTCTGGTCTTGGGCTCTCAGACTCCACAGTACAGGAGAAACTCAGAAACCTGTCCAGTCTGCAGGATGCATTAGACTCAATACAGACCTCTTCACTGGTCAGGTAGAGACATGGGACTTAAGAGGTGGGAAGCCAGGCCAAGAAAGCAGGTCCCTTCAGGGCAGAACTTAGTGGGAGAGAGGATGGGCAAGCCTTACTGATGGGGCCAGGCTGTGAGGATGACCTTCCACTGCTTAAACACACACACACACACACACACACACGCACGCACGCACGCACGCACGCACACACACACACACACACACACAGAGGCACCAGTGAGCATACACATCCTGTAAAGTAACTCCACTTTTACCATCAACTCCATTGTTTCTCTTTTACCCAGAAAATGCCCCTCCCCTTCCTGTGGCCTCCCATGGCATATCAGCAGGCTGTTCACAGTTCAGAGCAGGCTGTGCATAAGAGTGTTGTGTGTTGTCAGTGCAGGTGGGTAGGGAAGCAGGTGCAGGTGGGACTGTGTCCTCAGGAAGTCAGACACAAGGGAAGAAGACAGATTCAGGCAATAAAAGCCTTCCCTGTGGCTCTCTTGAGGCCCCAGGGTTTGGAATTGGAGCTGAGAACAGCAAGTATCCTGGTGAAAACAGGCACTCTGCCCTCTTGGGTGGCCTGGGATGCTACTGTGCAACTGCCTTTAAAAAAAACCGCAGCAGCCTTTTCTGCTGTGTTGGCTGCAGTAGCCAGAAGTGCTGGTCTTGGTGTTTCTTAGAAATATCCCTGTGCAAATAACGAAGGGTCATCCTGAAGAAGGGGTCTCCATCATCCCAAAGGCAACTGGGGACTCTCTTGGAGGGGAGAGAGATAGAGGGGCAGGTCCGGCCTGGCCCAGTGGGCTAAGGGGCAGGAGAGTGGGGGTGGGGCTTCACATTCAATCTTTGGAGAGAATACTGAGAAAATGAGGCAGGCTGGCCCTGTCGGCAAGTTGGTTGCCCAGTGTCCCCTGCCTATGGGCACAGGTGGCAGGTGCACTCTGGGGGTGGGTTCAGCAGGTAGAGGTCTGCTTGCGGTAGAGATGGATCAGGGGCACCAGGCACTCTGGTAGCCCTGTCTGCAGCAGGAAGGGATGGTCCAGGAGCTCCTGGGCGGTGGCTCTCTCCTGGGGGTCTCGCACCAGCATCCTTTCCAGGAAGTCTCGCAGCACTGGGGACACCTGTGGAGACAGGGCGGTGAGAGGAAGCCACAGTTTGCAGTCACTGTGGGGTGAACCATCTGCCTGGCCCCACCATCATTTGAAAGTCTTAAATTCTCTCACTTCTTACTTCCTGGTTCCTCGCAGGCTCCGCACATTTTGAATTATCAGGTAGGTAAAGACAGTCAGCATCAGTCCAGGAAAAGTGGCCAGCTCGCCTCTAGGGGGTGCTCCTGAGCAACAGAATTAAGATGCCTGGAGCCCTGAGGAGCTGGGCTCCAAATACAGCCCATTCTGCTCCGCTTCTCTGAGCTCTCAGCGTTCAGGCTCTGTGGCTCTGTGGAAAGGGCTGTGAAACTGATATCACTGATCCAGTCCTGGGTCTGTCCTTGATTTCGGGAAAGTTGCAGTTTTCTCTAGACCTCAATTTTCTCATCTGCAAAATGGGCTAATGATAAAATGTGCCTGACCTGTCTGCCACATAGAGCTTTAGTGAAGATAAAAAAGAGATCAAGGATGAAGAAGTGTTTTTAAAAATAGAAAAGAACGCCGGCCGAGTGGCGCGGTGGTTAAGCGCTGGCTTGGGAAGCCAGCGGCCCTGGTTCGGGTCCCACACATGAGGGCCAGTGATATTGCCCTCAAAAGAAAATAATAATAATAATAGAAAAGAACAAGGTGGGACCTGAAAAGGAAGATTTCTTTATTGATCTAAACCTCAGAGTCTAGGTCAAGGGCTTATCTTGGTTCATTTTAAGCCAATATCTTTGGATGAGACTGACTCTTGGGCTGTTAGAGAAGGCTACATCCTCTAGGGAATTAGTCAGTTGGAAATATGCCCCCTCTGCTAATCTTGGGGTTAACAGTGGCCTTCAGGCACCAGTTGTCTCAGTAGGTGTTTCCTGTCTGTCCTCCCATCCAGCTGTATTGAGGGCACAGAACTATAATATTTTGCCATTTAGGGATGGCTTCAACCCTTTGGGACATTTCTCACTATGGCCACCAGATGGCAGTGCGGTTTTGGAGCCCTGTGCTGACCTGGCCACCAGTAGGGGATATCCACAGGTAAGGCCTGCTTTTTCAGAAAAGGGCTACACACACACACACACACACACACACACACACACACACACACACACAGGTTTTAAGGGAAGAAAAACTGTGGCTCAGATGTGGTCAGGATGTGCACTGATGGAGGACAAGCCGATTCACTGATAGATGGGGAACACCGGGTCATGGTATGGCTCCCCTGACAGATGGGGTGGAGGGGTTCCTGGTCCGTTAACTTCTCTAGAGTCCGCCCGAGGACATCAGGGATTCCTGACAGCCTTGCTTTCCTGTCTCTTGGGCTCCTGTCAGTTGCTTGCAGGTGGAAACCTGTCAGAGTGACCGCTGGTGTTTGTACATTGATGTGGCTCCACACCCAGGTGCAGCTTTTGTGTGGAGAAAAAGGAGCCTTTTCCAGGAGCTTAGACCGTCTGGCTTCTATGGAAGGGAGAGGCTGGACCTGGGAGCCCAGGCTCTGGTCCTGTAAGCCTCAGGAAGAATGGAGTCACACCTTCTGTACCAACTGACCTTGTGAGAGTTTTTCAGCTTGGGTGGGGGGTTGTCCCGGAGCCTCTTCATGGCTTGCACTGGGGAGTCGCTGAAGTAGGGTGGCTCCCCGTCTACCATCTCTATCACCATGATACCCAAAGACCAGATATCCACCTGTAGGAGGAGAATGTCCCTGACTCCACTGGCCAGTCTGGCCCCTTGGTACCCACAATCTGCAAAGGGCAGGGAGCAGCTGGTCCCAGTTGTCCTTGGTGAGTTGGCTTTCTTCCTGGCCACCTACCCTGTGGTCAGTTACTTCCTGCCTAAGTGACCATTGACTAGGGACACAGCTGTCAGCCACTCTCTGAGAAAGGCCATCATACCTGGGGAAGCCTGGCCATACCCCACCCTGCTCTTGAGTTGGCGGCGGGGAGGTAGGGAGCATTTTGGGGACCGGTTTGTTGCAGCAAAGTCACAGGCAAGAGTAAACCCATCCGAGAGGGGACAGTGGGCAGTTGGGTAGGGTATTAACGAAGTGGGAACCTGAGAACCAGGGCTATTTTAGGTTGGAGGGGCCTCTGGAGAGGGCAAAAGTGGAAGAGTCATGGATTCCCAAGGGAATGGTCACCTCGGTCGCATACAGAGATCTGGAGATCACTTCAGGAGCCATCCAGTAGGGAGTTCCCACCAGGGACTTCCTCTTAGGGACGTCTTTGCTGATCTGAGCACAGAATCCGAAGTCCGAGAGTTTCACCTGGGGTTGGGTGAGAGGGAAATAGGGGTGTGAATGGTGAACCAGGAGGAGGAGAAGCCATGCTGGGAAGAGGGGAGTGGGGTCATGGGTGTGCCCGGATGGGGAGGGCCCTACCCTGCCATCAAGGGTCAGCAGGATAGAGTCACTCTTGATGTCCCGGTGGATGACACCCTGGGCGTGCAGGTAAGCCAGGGCCTGCAGCACGGCCTCACACACAGTGGCGGTCTGCTCCTCGTTCAGCCTGGGCAGGGAAGGCAGGGTCACCGGCGGAAGAGAATGTTAGCTTTGGCTGGGCTGCAGGGCAGATGGGCTAAGAGACTAGGGCTCCACAGCTCCTGGGCAATGCGTATGGGAGCCCAGTCAGGACAGGGCCCTGGTGGAAATGGGCCTGGGCTTAGGGTGGAGACCTCCACATCCTCCCACTCCCTTGAGACCCCTGGGTCTATTAACCCAAACAGACAGGGGGCCCTCAGGATGATATGATAGGCCCCCCAAGTCTGCTGGGTCTGAGGCTGCCTGATACCCCAGCAAGGGCAATGGTGGGGGCAGCCCTCCCACCAGCATCAGGGGCCCAACCCTCCAGCTGCCCACCTGACTTGGGAGATGATGTCCGTGAGGGCCCCGCCCTGCAGGAACTCCATAAGCACCCAGAGCTCCTCGCCTACCAGGTAGCTTTTGTACATCTCCACCACGTTGAGATGCTGGTAGTCCCGCATGATCACCACCTGGGGGCAGGCAGGCATGCCTGAGCGCTGGGCAGTCCCCACTGCCTCTGCTCACCCCTGTCCAGCCTGGCTCCGTGCCCACTGCCCATCCCCCCATCTGCCCTCTCCCCCCACCTCATTAAAGAGCAGCTCCCTGCGCTGCTGCTTCCTGAGGTCCATCATCTTGACGGCCACCTGGCGGCCTGAGTGCTTCTCCCGAGCCAGGCAGACGATGCCTGTGGAGCCCTCGCCAATCTTCACGTAGCTGTCCAGCAGCAGTCGGGGGTCACCCTGGTCTACCACCATCCTGAGTGCAGCCTTGAACTGCTCATGTGTCACGACGCCTGTGTCCTCGCCAGCCAGGGCGCCCTTGGCCACCGCAGGGTCCTGGGGCAGGTATAGGTTGCTGGTGCTGATCTGGGCATGCCGGGTGCGGGGGGAGCCCGCTGGTGAGGACCGGCCTGGAGGAGGGCCGGAGGCGGGGGCTACGCGGAGGGGCTTCTGAGGGCTGCTGGTATCTGAGGTGGTCAGAGGGCTGAAGGTCCCCGTGGGCTGGTCTGAGGGCAAGGACTGGGCCTTGGCCACCAGGCTTGTGGGGGAGGCTCTTTGCTGTGGTCGGAATGAGGAGTTGGGCTGCAGGGAGAAAAGAAACAGAAAGGGGCTTGGTAGTGGCAGTGTTTGCAGCAACCTTCCCAGAGGCAAGGGATGGCTGCTATGACCTCTGGACATGGGCAGGGTCAGGGCATCAGACCAAACTGAGGCCATAAGCAAAGATTTTCTAATGGAACTGAAGCCAAACCATAGTCCTGCTTGGGAAACCAGCCTCCACTGTTCCCAGGAGAGCAGACCAAACAAGAGCTCTTTGCATCCATTCTGCCTGCTCCTGGGAAGACAGAGAAAGCAGAGTCCCCGGGGTGTCCTTGTGCTGGGTATTTCTTTGTGGGTAATTGACAGCCAGACCCCAGGGGAGGCCACTGGGAGCAGCCCACCCTCTGCTGCACAGGGAATCTGGGTCAGAGGCAGTCGCTACCATGGCTTCCCCACCCAAGGGCCCACAAGGGCAGTAGAAGCCCTGTTGTGTCCCCCACAGAGGACCACAGAGCCGTGTTTCCATCTGGGGGTTCTCAGGTTCCCCTTGAGCTGGGGATCTGGTGCTGGAGAGAGATGGATTAGGAGGGTGGGTCCAGCCAAACCCAAGCCTTGTAGGATCCCGGAGAGATTTTCTAAAGGCTCCCCAGAGGAGCCCCTCCACTTGCTCCCAAGCATGAAACTCCTGACTGATGACCCCCCACAAGGAAGGGAAGGCAGGGCCTATCCTGATGATGAGGAAGAGAAGGTGGAGCTGAGTGGCAGCCTGGACCCCAGTGAGCCCTGCTCAGGGCCGGCCCTGAGAGCCTTTGAGGTTCCCTGCCTTTCCAGGCCCAAGCCCTCCTGCCAGCCTTGCCAGGAAATGTGTTTTTAAAAGAGATACCTGGAGAGGGCCCTACATCACCCAAGAAGGGACACTTTAGGGGCTGCAGAGATGCCTTCTTAGAACTTCATCGCCAAGTGGTTGTCTAGGGGCCCAGTGGCTCCTGGTCCTGATTCCCAGAGCTGAATCAAGGAAATCTCAAGGAGTCAGCATGGGCTGGGCTGCTTGCTTCGGGGACCCCAAGTCTGAGCCTTGGGCCCACCAGGCTCAGCAAGAGCTCTTCCCACCTCTTTAGCACCCTCTCCCCAGGCTTTAGGGCTCCCCCCACCCTGCCCAGTCCCTGGCCTTGTCTAGGGTCATGCGTGTGAGTGGGTGCGCCTGCTGGCGGAGAGCTGAGAGCCCATTACTGACACAGCCTGGGATGTGGGACATGGGGGTGGTGGGACCAGGCTTGGGCTTCACCTCAGCAGGCGCAGGCGGGTCCCAATGTCCCTTTGTTGGCTCTGCTGCCTGTCTCCACAAGGAGGGAACTTTTACTTAATGTAGCCATAGGAAAGGACCAGATGAAACTTGTTAAACCACCCCAAGAAAGGGAAAGGGAGGGAACAAAAGATGGAATTATTGAATTGATATGGGCTCTGGATTAATTCTGGAGTTACTTGTGTGACTGAGACCTCTTCTTGGACAGGAAGCCACTAGAAGAGTCATGTGTGAAGTTTCAATGATACCTCATTTTCCCTTCCTGGGCCTTGGTGGCAGGGCTGCGCTCTCCAGCTGTAGCCTTGGGGCGCTGTACCCTAAATGCCCCAAAGGCAGAGGCCGTGTCATAATATTAAAAAAATAATAAAGTCCTTTACTGAGGGCTTACCACTTTGACAAGGGCCTTAAATACATTATCTCATTTAACTCTCATAAACCGGTGGGTCATTTTATTATCCCATGGGCACTATTATTATCGGATTTGTAGAAAAGGAAACAAGCTCAGAGAGGTTAAGCAACTTCCAGAGTCACTAAGTAGTAAAAGGCAAGACCAGATGTAAGCCCCAGTCAGTCTGACCCCTGACCCCTATACTCTAGTCCTATCAGTGTTGAGTATCCTTGGCATATGATGGAGTACATGGTACACAGTAAGGACTTAACCAGTGTGTGCTGATTATTGATGTCTTCTGACTTGGCCTTTCTGCCTGTAAATGGAACCACTTCTAAATTCCCCAAACTTGTAACTGTCTTACCTCTTTGGCCTCCCTGCCCCCGCTTCAGGTCTTCTTTTGCTCTTTAGCCAAAGTGAGTGACCACAAGTTAAGCTGCCTGGGCTGAGTACAAGAGCCATAGGGCTGCAGACCCTCCTGGAGCCATGTTTGGCACATCATGGCCATTGGCAACCTGACCTCCCAGGGCAGCAGTGCACGACTGCTGCTGTGGGAGCTACTGTGAGGGTCCAGAGACAGCCTTCCCAGATGCCTCGGGCTGGCAGTGACTTAGAAAGGTTGAGGGTCTAGGCCACTTCCCAAAATCCCCACCCATGTTCAGGCTGGACCAGACTCGCACCGTCACTGTCAGGGGAGGACCCAAGCTTGTCCTCCTCTAGGGAGGGTAGGCTCCATCACTCGAGCCACTGTCAGGAGTTGTTTCTTAGGTTTGACTTACAGCCCTCATGCTGCTGCCTAAACTTACAGTAAAACCTTGGATTGCGAGTAATGTGGTTTGCGAGTGTTCCACAAGACAAGCAAACATTTCTAACACATTTTAAAGTGGTAAATGAACTATGTCTTGCAATACGAGTAGTCTATTTCCGGAACAAATTATGCTCGCAAACCAAGGTATTACTGTATTTCTGCCTGACCCTCAGGAAGGAGCTAGAGAAAAATGACTGCCAAGATGGCAAAGGCTTCCTGAGTGAGAGGTGAGAGCCGAGAGGCCCTCTCATGCCTGCCTTCCCTGACTCATCTGAAACACCTAGGGGCTGTCTCATCCTCTCTGAATCAGTCTTTTCATGTGCCAAGTGGAAAAGGATGTTATTGTCACCACGGACAGGATGTCGCAGGGCATGTAAGAAGCAAAATTGTTCTCCTCTGCCTGCCAAGAAACGTCACCATTAGGACTCCCTTCACTGTTTCCTTTTTTTATAAGAAAAATGCGTGTATCTGAGACTGTCATATAGGCCCAACGTCAGCTCTCCTGTGGCTCCCGTACCCAGGCAAATTCAACCTTTTAGATTGTCATACGGCACACAAACTCGAGAATAAATCATTCCAGAAACGTTAAACAAAGCCACCGCCGCTAAAAAAAAAAAAAAAAAAAAAAAAAAAGGGAAGGCAGGCAGTCATCCTCAATAGAGAAGGGAACACTGCTGAATGCCTCAGGGAGGAGCAGTCCAGGGAGCCTCCGCACAAGCTCAGGAGAGCACTGAGGCAGGCAAGAGGTGGAGGCAGGGAGGTCTGAGGGGAGGGAGGCAGGCAGAGCCCCACCTATCTCTACTGGAGCCTGGGTGGGCATCAGGGGCAGGGGATGATCTGGGCATGTGATTAAAGATGCTGCTTTTTCAGGGGATGCTGACCACTGTGATCAACCTAGATACACCCCAGAGGGCGGGAATATAAGGAGGGTGTACAATAAGCCCCTCTGTGACCCCCACCCCCACCCCAGAAGATGACCCGGACTGCAACCTCTGACACACACATGCTAATCTAAGCCTTTGGAGGACAAGGGCTCATTGATTCAAGGGAGAATCCTCAGACGGGGCTGAGCTGGCTTCTTGATTATTTAGTTCCTTCATGCAGTCCCCAACCCAACCCTGTAAATGGGGAAGGCCAGGCAGCTCCCAGCACTGCTGAGAGTGGTCCCAGAGAGCAGCCCCCCTCCGCCACCCCTGACTCCCTGACCTACCTTGCTTTGTGGTGGAAGGCCTAGCTTGCTGCTGCTTGGAGGGGCCGTAGCAGGAGTTGACAGGAACATGCTTCGGAATAGCCTGCGCTTAAGGCTGCTCTCCTGGGCCTTAGGGCTGGGGCTGCCATCCACACCTGGCCTGCCTGCAGCTGAGCCCACCAGGCAAGACTGTGGCCGGGCCTCCTCGGTGCCATGCCGGGCACCCTTGGTCCCACGCTTCCTGGTGTTTGCAGGGGTGGGTGGGGAGCTCTGCAGGCAGGCCCCCAGTTGCAGGCAGTGCTGCGTGGCACCCTGGAACTCGGCGGGGCCCAGGGACTGCGCCTTGGTGGCCAGCCCGTTGGGCAGGACCCGTGGGCTCTGTGGCTCCGGGTGCCTGCGGCCTGCTGGTGCACCCCCGTCGCAGCTGAGGTAGAGGCTATGGGGGTCGGTACACTCAGACTGGGGGCTCTGCAGGTACATATCGGGGTTGTCGGCCCAGTGTTCCTCCCCCAGCAGCCCCAGGGACTGTGCCCGCCGCCGGCTGGCAGGGCTGCGGCCCCGCAGGGTGTTGGAGCTGATGACCGACAACTTCTGGATATCATTGAGCAGCCCGGAGATGTAGCCGTCCATGGGCACGGAGCTGCCGCGCACCACTGTCTGCAGGGGAGGGGAGAAGAGCAGGGGTGAGTGGCCTGTTTGTGGCAGGGAGGGGCGGCCTGGGACCAGATCAGACAGTCTTCCTGGGGGCCTTGGGGAGAAACATCTAAGGACCTAGCCTGCTGTGTCATCCATCCGTTCTGTAATTTTTCAGTCATGGCAGGTCAGGCCCATGGCAGGTCAGTCCTGTGCTGGCGCAGGAATACAGGGAGAAGGCCCATTTTCATGGGGCTTGCAGCCCAGCAGGGCACACAGGGGAGTAACCATGAGTTTACAATCCAGCACGGCAAATGGTGTGGGCAGCTAGGCTTGGGGAGATGAGGGCGTACTGGGGGCCTCCAGACCTCACCTGGGGCCTGCTGCCATTCTCCAGCTCTGTCTGTAGCCTTCTGGGAGACATGCAGAGCTCTCGGAGGAGGCAGGATGCAGTCCAGGGCTCTCCTTCACACACACTGGCTTTGTGGCCTCCAAATCTTGACAGGGCCCTGACCCCCACCCCTACCAGGCTTTTGGATCTACCCTTTTTTTTTTTTTTTTTTTTTTTTTAGGGTAGTGTCACTGGCCCTCATATATGGGATCCGAACCGGGGCTGCTGGCTTCCCAAGCCAGCGCTTAACCACCATGCCACTCGGCCGGCCCCTGATCTACCCTTCTTGATACACACAACTTAATTCTCCAGCCCCACAGGGGCTGCAGGTGCAAATGTTGCATGGGCGCACTTATTACTAAAAGATAACTTGTTGCTCTCTGAAATTCAAATGTCATTGGACATCCTGTATTTTTATTTGCTAAATCTGGCAACCCCACCACCCTGCAGAGAGGGACCTCCCCCAGCTCCTCCTCCACTGTCACCCGGGTCTGGGAAGAATGAGAGGCTGATTAGCAGGGAATGAAAACAGTGGCTAATTGGCAGCTAGTAATTAGGTGGTTCTTCCAGGTGCCTTTGTGGTTTGGCCCAACACACCTGGGTGCGGTCATTCCTGCCGCCTATCTTACCTTCATGGGCTGGAGCTGCACTCGCGTGATGCGCGAAGGGTCCACCACAGGTTTGGGGCGCCGAAGTGTGTCCAGGATGTTCTGCCATTGTGGGGGGAGGCCCACGAACTTGCCTTCTTTAGGGTCAAAGGAGGTGTGAACGCGGTGCTGGAAGTTCTGTGGGGCCGAGATCTCAGGGCGTTTCTTCTTTTTCTTGCGGAACATGGTGTCTGTGTGGGGAGGATCAGGCTGAGCTGGGGGGGCTTCCCAGGAGCCTGGCCCAGGCAGCACAGGTGGCTGTGGTGGGAGCTGAGGCTCCAGGCTCCGGACTCCCTCCCTCCAGCCCAGCTCCCATGTGCGGGGCCCAGGGCTTCCCCTCACCTATCCCGACTGCCTCAGGGAAATGGCTAGCTCCCAGCAGAGCGGTCTCAGGAGCAACAAAAGCGCCATACAGAAGCCAACACAGACTATACACAAGGAAGAGGTGTCTGTCTGTCTTCTTGTCTGTGCCAAGTCCCCTGCTGAGCAAGCAGACTCTGGGGGTGTGTGCTTATAAGATCCAAAGCCCATTACAAATATCATCCTGCTGTCAAAGAATGAAATACAGGGGAAAGAGGGAAGGAAGCCAGCAAAGGCATTTTATGACGCGAGTATGACCTTGATTCTTCAACCAGATAAGAACAGTACAAGAAAAGGGATATTTGAACCAATCTCACTTAGGAACATACATGAAAATCCTAAATAAAACTAGCAAGTTGAATCCAATAGTATGTTAAAGTTTTTTTTTGTTTTTTTTTTAACACAATCAACTCAGGTGTGTCCCAGGATGGCTCAACAACAGAAAACCTGTTAATGTGATACAAAACGTTCATAAAAAGCCAACCCGCAGAGTCACAGACAAGTTGCGCAGTCTGGGGCCATTAATCATGGGACTAGGAATCCCAAAAGGACCCTCATGGTCACCAGGTGCTTAGCCCTAATTCTGAAAAACCCTTAGGGGTGGTTATCTCAGGGGTAAAGCTCTCCAGGGAAGAGAGAGCCCACCTCCTCTTGGGGACTTTCTCTCAGGTCTCAGAACTCTGCCTGTACAAAACCTCACTTGCAGTCAACCCTCAGTTCGTTGCCTTACTGATTTGGGGTTTGTTCAAGGCTCTGGTGGGTTCCCTCAACATCTCAGAGTGATGTGGTGTGTGGATTTGAGAGAGGGAGACTGGAAACCCAGGAGGTAAAGTGACTCTTCCCAAATGTTGCCCTCACCTGGCCTTCTAGGAGTCCCTGGCTGGGACACATGTGATGGAAATAAAGGTCATGGGTGCCCACTTGAATGCTTTTGTGTCTGAAGTGGCTCAGAACAGCTCAGTGGTTTTGTTGGTTTGTTTGTTTTGTTTTTAATTTTCTTTATTGTGGGAAAATACATTCCATAGGTTCTTACTCATATATCACCTGGAAAGGTCACTTCCAGGTTTCAAGAAACACATTTCAAGAAATAAACATGTTTGTGTTTTGAATGCGTGGGTCTTTTGCCTAGCCACAGATCTGGGGTATCTTTGGATGCTAAGGCATTCTTTCGATTCCTGCTCTGGAAACAACATTTCCTGGTCACTTTAGCAGGTTCTAGAGTAGGTCACAGACCTGGAAGGCAGTTGATGCCCACTCAGAAAGGCAGCAGGCTCCAACAGCCAGCTTCCCCACTAGAACTAACCAAGCGTGAATCAGCCTGCATCCATGTCATACCTCTTGGATTGTCAGTGGCTTTTCAGGACCTTGAGGTTCAGAAGTCCACAAAACACCCGCTCTGGGCAAAGTCCCCTGTGCAGGACCAAGCACTTTGGAATGACATACACCTGCTTGAGTTACAGGTGAATTGTAGGGAGTTTCCCACTAATTTGGGATGACTTTGAGCAAGGAACCTAAATGATTTGATCCTTGGTGTTCTTATCTATAAAATGGGGTTAATAAAATTATCTCACAGGGTTTGGGGAGTATTACGTGAGCAGATCCCAGTAAATGGGAGCTGTTTCTCTTGCCGCGTTACCTCTCTGTCCCCTGTCTCTAAGATCAGGGCCCTATAGATGTGGCAGCGTGAACAGATACTAGTCTGGGAGTGATGACGAACTTCAACCTCTCAGATTCACCTGTTGAGGGGTCAGGCCTGACTTCTGGGACCTCAGGCCCTTGCCACCTCTTCCACTATGTCAACTCTTGATGGTAGCACTTGACCTCCTTTCTCTCAGCCTCTGACTACAGAAGAGTCTTCATCCCACAATCTGTTTTCACAGCCTCTGAGACGGACCTTTTATCTTGGGCTTGGCTTAGCTGATGGTCTTACCCTGCTCCCCTGCTCTGTAGACTCCTCTGGAGGCCCAGGGGCACACCTTAGAGTTAAAGAAGAGCTGGCTAATACATCTTCCTCCCAGAACATCCCTTTCCCCAATTCCCCTGCCCAGCCCGTGGACCTAGCTTTTGCTGCAAGTATGCACGGGGACAGCATCGTTAGCAGATTGTCTAAGTGGCTCTAGGACCCTCCTCCTGAGGCTGCCCCAACAGCAATTCCAGAACAAGTTCTTTCCAGAAGCAGCAGGGAAGGTCTGAGGAGGAAGAGGGACGAATGGCACAGAGTCCTAGGGTCTGGGGGTGAGGGCGGGACCTGGCTGAAGAAATGAGCGAGCTAGGGCTTTGGGGACAGGACAGCAGAGATTAGAAGTCAAAGCCAGTCACTTAGCAAGTGGGAAATTCACACCTACAGGGAGGCTGCCAGGACACCTCCAAAATGTGGCAAAGCCAGCACTGCCTGGACAATATCATTGTGCACACAGAAAATCCACATACAAAATCTATATACAAACCATTGAGATTATATAAGTGAATTTAGAAGGTCTCCAATTCAAGGTGAATATAAAAAAATCATTTGGGCCGGCAGAGTGGCACGGTGGTTAAGCGCTGGCCTGGGAAGCCAGCGGCCCCGGTTCAGTCCCACATATGAGGGGGACAGTGACATTGCCCTCAAAAAAAAAAAAAATCATTTGTATTTCTACATACCAGCAACAAATACGAAGTGAAATTTTGAAAAAGATTGTGTGGTACAATGGGAAAAAGAAGTTTGGTCTTTGTCCGCTAGTCCTGGCACACTGCTCCTAAAACCCTTGGGATCCCCAGAGTGACATGAATGGTGAAACTTTCAGGCCCCCCTGCCCCGACCTCTGGGAAGGTGAGAAGGGCTGGAGATTGAATTAATCACCAGTGGTCAATGATTTAGTCATGTCTGTGTAATGAAGCCTCCACAGAACCCCTAAATGACAGTATTCAGGGAGATTCTGCGTTGGTGAACACATCGAGGTGCTGGGTGGGTGAAGTATCTGGAGAGGACACGGAAGCTCCATGCCCCTGACCACATCCATGCCTTGCCTTGTGCATCTCTTCCATCGGGCTGTTCCTGAGTTCCATCTTTTATAATGAACTGGTAATAATAAGTGAAATGCTTGCCTGAGTTCCAGGAGCCATTCTAACCAATTATCGAAACTGAGGAGGTGGGGGTCATAGAAACCCTTGATTTATAGCCAGTTTGTCAGGAATACAGGTGGGATCTGAAGTGGTGGTGGCTTGTGGAACTGGGCTTCTGGGGTCTGTGCTAACTCCAGGTAGTCAGTGTCAGAATTGAATTGCATTATTGAACACCCAGTGGGTGTCCAAGTTGGAGAAATGGTCTCAGAAGGGAAAAGAAAAAACCTCTCATTTGATGTCAGAAGTGTGATTGGTGGTGGGGGAGGGGACCCTAAGATACCATTTTACATTAAAAATGTCAAATACTTAGGAATAAATCTAATCAAAGATATGTAAGTTTTCTATAATGAGAAGTATAAAACAATTAAAGATATTAAAGAATGTTCACAAGTTGGAAGACTCAATGTTGTAAAGATGTCAATTATTTCCAAATAACCTACAAATTTATTTCAATCCAGCTTCAAAATCCCAGCATATTTCTTTTGGTGGAAATTGACAAATTGATTCTAAAATGTACAGAGAAACATAAAGAACCAGGAATAGCCAAGACAATCTTGAAGAACAAAGCTGGAGGACACTACTAGATATCAAGGTTTATTATAAAGCTACAATAATTAATATAGTGTGGAATTGGCACGAAGACTGATGATTAGACCAATGGAACAGAAGAGAGAATCCAGAAATAGACCCAGTCATACAAGGTCACTTAATTTATGACAAAGGGGACACTGTAATATGGTAGGGAACAGATGACCTTTCCATAAATGTAGCTGAAGCAATTAGATATCCACATGAAAAAAGGAATAAAGCTGAAAAATGAATTCATATCATCCCCCAATGATATGGATCTACATGTGAAAGGTAAAATAATAAAGCTTGTAGGGGTGCTGGTGGGCGGCAGGAGATGGGAAAACCCAATGTCTGGCCATCCCCTGCCCCAGGTCCAGTGCGAGTGAGTCTGTGGAGCCCAAGTTTGGTGGGCTCTCCTGGGGCCCCTGAGCTGCTGGGGCTAAAACCTGTCCGCACTCAGGGGTCCCAGAGATAAATTAAACTACCAGCTTTTCTTTATCCAAAGCAGATTTAAAAAAAAAAAATTTTTTTCTTCATGAGTTTGAACCAAACTGACAACATATGCCAGGGAGCAAAGTCTCAAATGTTCCTGAGAATAACAGTTTTGCAGTTGCTTTCTTCATTTTTTTTTTTTTTGAGGGCGGTGTCCCTGGCCCTCATATGTGGGACCCGAACCAGGCTGCTGGCGTCCCAAGCCAGCTCCTAACCACCGCGCCACTCAACCAGCCCTGCAGTTTCTTTTATGTATTTGAAATTAAGGAAGATTCCATGAGGGTGGGAGAAAGCAAGGCCAGGACTGGATTACAAACTAGTTAAGACGATGTGCTCTCACACTTCAGAAGGAGGGGTCCGAAAGGGGACATTTAAAAACTGTTAACCTAGATGCACAGAAACAATGGACAGGGCTGTTTAAGGCAAAGATAAGCCTTTTACTAAAGAACTCATTATGCCTGAGACGTGACTACCCTCTATGACCTGCCCAGTTAGGAATTTATGATCAGATCACTGTGTGGGGTTACTTTCCACAGAACCCCTTTTTATTCCACACCAAAGCAGAGTTCTTAATGGCACAGGTTAGGAGGAGGGCTTCTTTCTAAAGATTTCACCTAGATTAGTTTGTAAATGCACTAGGAATGCAATGAACAGTCGAAGGAAATACAGCAAAACATTCATTGTCGTGTTTGACCAGTAGGGCTACAGGTGATTTTCTCCTACCCCATCTTTCTGTTCTTCTAAAGGTTCCTTAAAGGTGCTGGAACCTTTTCTAAAGAAATCAATATTTTTAACAAAAGGCTGAGTTCCTAAGAGACATTCAACCATTCAAGTATTTCATGTTGCCAAGTGGTTTGGTGTGAAACAAACTTCTTGCCATTCCTGGTCTCCACCTTCCACCCCAGATTCCTACCTTCAGACCCAAGCCGAGGGTCCCCTGGGGCTGAGAGAAGGTGGTTGCTCCATCAGCCCTGAGGCCCTAGTGTTAAGGCAAATTGGGTCATGCCAGCCCTTAAAGTTGCTGTCCCTAGTATCTCACCTCTCTGCATCCACACTCAATTCATCTAGGGGAGGAGCTTTCCTGAGGAAGGAGAAAGGAGTAAAGAGGAAGGGTGAAGGAGGAAGGAGATGATTTTCAATCAGAGAGCTAGTCTCTGCCCTTCCTTCTGTCTAGCCTGACGGCAGTGATGTGGGGCTGAGACTGCAGTAGAAATGGGTAGAGGCAGGGTGCCAGCTCAGGCTCAGGGTGACCTCCCGTCTGTCTGACACCTCACCCCAGCACAAAGCAGAGAGGTGCTGAGGATTCTTTCCCAGGCTGGGATACACTGTTGTGATGAGGGATGTTTTGAAGTTTCCTCTTCGGAATGCCTGCAGACATTACTTTCTGGCTGGCTGGCCAGTGGCTGGACCAGAGGGGGAATGCCAGTGTGGGGAGGGAATTGCCCAGCCCAAACCAGTTTGCAAAGGAAGCTCCCCAGGCACA
This sequence comes from Aselliscus stoliczkanus, assembly GCA_033961575.1. Lineage (NCBI taxonomy): Eukaryota > Metazoa > Chordata > Mammalia > Chiroptera > Hipposideridae > Aselliscus > Aselliscus stoliczkanus. Next base: position 95,164,225 of record CM066732.1, on the reverse strand, counting down.
GCTCCTGCTGCTGCTGCTTTCTCCAGCCTAGGCAGGGCAGATAGGGAGCAGGTCAGTTCCTGGCAAAGATTTTTCTGGAGAAAATGCCACCACACCCAGGAAACCCGAGGTCAGAGCTGGTGGGAGAGTTCAGGGAGCCACAGACTGGGGTCACCGAGGGATGGGACTATCATGTCAGAGGAGAGTCAAGACAGAAAGGGAAGTAACTATTCTTGAGTACCTACTATGTGCTAGGTCCTTTCCGAGGATCAACTCATTTAATCCTCACAACAACTCTGGGAGGTAGGAATTATTACTGTCCACAAATCCAGATGAGACTCAGAGAGGTTAAATAACTTGTTCAAGGTCACAAAATCAGGAAATGACTGAGTTAGGGCTGGATCCTGGATCTGGTTCCAAAGTCCCTACTGCTTCCACCATGCCCACTCTGATGGCTCTGGGCTATTATTAATCTTCCCAGGGTCTCTATGAACAGGAACAGAGCTGAGCAGCCAGAGTAAACTCACAGGAGTTTAGAGTGTAGAAAGGGGTGGGCCAGGGCCAGCTCCCTCAGCCCAAATTGCTAGGTTCTTTCCTGGGTTGATCTGTGGGCCAGAGGCCAAAGTTGCTGGCGCTGCCCTGACTTGTAGACTGACCCTTACTTTGTTTGGAACCAGATTTCTTTTTGCCCTGCAAGGGGTGGGTACAAATGTTCCAAAGAGCTCCTGTTGGCGGCTGTGACGTCAGGGCCTGACATATAGGGAAAAAGCTGCAGAAGCTGCAGGAATGTATTCTCTCCAGAACAGGTCAGGTCCCCTCTACAGGGCCTCAGTCTGAAGTCAGGCAATCCTGAGAGTGGTGGGTATAGCTTTGTAGTTCATGCTACTATTTATTCCTCAGCAATACATGGTTTGGGTGGTGGCCCTCAGAGAGGGGCTCTGTGGCTTGGCTGGTCTAGAGTCCATAAGAGGGGTAAGCAAAGCAGCTACAGTGGGTGGGCCACCTTCTCAAACTGCTTTTCCACTAGGAGGAGACACCCATCTGGGCCTGGGGTGCCAGGGCCACCAAGCTATTGGTCTCCACAAACCCAAGGCAGAGCTATATAGAAATAAGTCTGCGTTCAAACCTCGGACTAGAGTTCATACCAGAGTTCAAATAAGTGCTGCCATTTGAAGCAGACCCTTGGGAGTGACTCTGCCTGTTCCAACCATGCTCCAGCACTTCCAGAATTCCTTTTCGGAAATCACCTTTGGGGCCCATCTTGAGCCAACATCAACCGTTCTCCTAACCTGTAGCCTCTACTTTTCACCGGAAGTGGTGGTGTCTGATGTGGTGACCTACCTTACCCGCCGTGCCTGGCTTTGAGTGGGTTTGGGCTATTTCCACACATCGAATTCCTTTCAAGGAAAGGACACTTACTCCACAGAACGGATTTACAAGAATGTGCTGCAGGCTGGGAAGGTGGCTTCCGGAGAGCAAGTCTAAAGGAATTTGCAGCTACTCTGAAGGGGGCGGAGCTTGGTTCAGTTTTGGGATGCTGGTTAACTCACTGTTAGGAATGAGGCTGGTGTGATCCCCCTCAATTTCTGGGTGATTGGAAGAGAGGAGCTGCACCCTGGACTCTGCTCTGAGTGCCAGTGGGCAAGAGTGGGGGGCACACCCAGGCTTCCTTTGCAGGAGGCTCAGAGCCTTAACAGAGCTGAGCTCTGGCTCAGTGTGACCCCAGGGCACAGGGCCCCTAAATTTCAGCTGGTGACCTTGGCCTACTCTCCTCATTTCTAGGCCTCAGCATTTCAGGTGATAACAAGGGAATGGACTTCTTTACCTCTGCCAGCTTCACCAGATACATCTGTTCTAGCTCAAAGAGCCATTTTGGGTGCTTTTAGTACTCATCACTCAGGGAGTGCCTCCTGTAAGCACCAGACTGTGGGCTGAGCGTTTTACATAGAAGACCTTGCCACAAGTCTGTGAGGTAAGACTGTTATTGTCTCATTATGCAGATGAGGAAACCAAGTCAAGCAGCAAAGAAGGGGTAGACCCATGTCTATCTGACCGAGACCCTGATGTGAACGGGGCTGCAGTTGGCTGTCACCTCCCACCAGCCACATCTCATTGTTCTCAGGCCCACCCAAGGCACTTTGGGGAAGGATCTATCCTAGAATCATGACATTGAGGCAGAAGTACGCCTTTGAGTTCTACAGTATTTAGACAGGCATCCCTAGTACTACCACCATCAGTCACAGTGGCTCCCAGAGTGGCTCCCAGCGGACCCTGTCACCTTCAGAGCTGGGCCCTCCCACCCACACATCTGCAGCAGGGCTGCCTGACCTCTTCATAGCCCTTTGGGAACTGGCAGCCCGCACACCCTTCCTGAAAAGCCATGTGCTTCTTGACCCCTGGATGAGAATAGCGTGGACAGAAGCCAGCCTCCCATCAGAGTATTCTCATCAGCCAGAAAGATGTTTCTCAAACTTAACTTTCTGGAATTTGTTTAGCTATAAAATTATATTATTCAGTCACTTATTCAAAAGTATTTATTGTGCATTTACTCTGCTCTTGGACTCTGTGGGCCATGGTGATCAAAACAAGATCCTTGCGCTCATGCAGTTTAGTTTGCTTTTCCAATTAGATGTTGCTGATGGCGCCCTGACCTCACTGCCCGCCAGAAGAGATGCTGATGCACATCATGAGGGATTTCTCATGGGTTCTGGACTCCCCTCTGTCCCTGCCCAAACTGGAGCCCCTCAGTGGCATTCCCAACAGAAGCCTGTCCCTTGTCGTTGCCCTGCTCAACTGAGTTCAGTTATGGGGAGCTCCTTCTCCTTCCCATGATCCCTGTCCTTTGTCCCCTTGCTGCTCATCCTTTGTGTAGAGCTGAGCTCTGTTCCCCCGTCAGCCTACATCAGGGGTCCAGGCCTGCCATCTGCTCCTCTTCACATGACATGAGAGGCAGGAAAGATGGTACCCCAGCACCCTTTCCTGGCCTCCCAAAACACACTGGGGGAAGGGCCTGAAGAAGATTTGCTTTTCTGCCCAGTTGTCACCTGCAGGGTGGGTGGGTCCTAGACCCAGGCTGTGGTCCTCACGGCCATTGCCTGAGGACTCTGTAAAGTATGCCCAGGGTCACTGTGCTGAAGTGTGGACCATCCCCAGGATGCCGAACAGTAGTCTGAGGTCCTGCTGTCCTACTGCACTGGTCTAGAGAGAGAAGCTAAGTGTGCAGGGCAGGGGGCACTGTGCACATAATAAGCCAACATGTCTGGGCTCCCCGCCCTTGTCATCACTCCCATACTATAGGTCCAGGGAATCCCTAGGGGAGAGATAATGGGGCTGTTGTTGAAAAGAATATGATAATAAAGCTCATTCAATCACTTGTGTCAACACTCCAGTTGAATGAGAGGCCAAAAAGTCAGCCTGGCCAGCCAGAGAAGGTCAATATTGACTCAGGCCCACCTCTCGGCCCAACTCCAGCCTGTACACCCAGCGCTCAAGGCAGACCAGTCACCTGACCTCTGTTCATGCTGCTTAGAATCCTAAACCCATCCCTGGTTGGTCTGCAGCACTGGGACTTCCCGGGTACGGGGTTATCTCCAAGGGAAGAAAAAAAAAAGGGCTTCCCAGGATGTCTGCAGGTATCTCTTCACCAGGCCAGATTTTCAACAGCCTCTGAATGCAGAGGCCTGAGTCCTTATCACAGAGTCCCCAGTGCCTAGTCAGAAAGAACTTCTGGAGTCCCCTACTCACAAGATTAGGACCCCAATCTCTCTCTCTCTCTCTCTCTCTCTCTCTCTCTCTCGTTCCTCTCTCTCTCTCTCCCCCCCCCTCTTTCCTTCCTTCCCTCCCTCCCTCTCTTTTTTTACAGCTTTTAGCTTTCTATTATTTTGTTTACCTCCTCACTTTATGCTCATAATACCTCTGTGACTTGGGCCAAACCTGCTTTACCAGGTGCATTTTAAAGAAGGCAGGCAGCTGGGGAGAGGAAGGAGGAGACGAGAAAGGGAATATACACATATACGTGTGTCAAGTACCCAGTACATGTCAGGCACTGCGTTAGGTGCTTTTAATTGGCATTTAATACAACTCTATGAGGTAGATAGCATGAGATCTGTTTTCCAGGTGAAGAAACTGAGGCTGAGAGAGAGAGAGAATTGTGGGGGACGTTAAGTGTGGAGATGGGATTGAAACCCTGATCTCTCCAACTCCAAGCTCCAAGCTCCTCTATCATGTCTGGAGAAGTTAAATGACCTGCCCAGATCACACGGCTACTGAGAGCTAGGACTGGAAGCTTCAAGCCAAAGGCTCCCTCTGCCCAAGGCAACGCCTATGTCCAGGGTCACCCATGAACATGTGACCATGTATGACATATACAGAGCTTGCTACAGTTTCTGCCTTGGAAGCTGAATCGCCTTCCAGAAACGGCCCCTTCCCCAGGGTCACCTCACTACCTGCCCCCAATGAACCCTCTGCCTTTCCTGTATTCCCATTGCTTTGCTCTAGCAACTTCCATAATCTCCTGCCACATAGCCAGATCATTCTCAAAGTTCTTCAAGAGAGGAGGGCTCAGGTAGCTTCACTTTTTCCAATACTATCAAATGGAGGTGAGGTGGGGGGGTGGGGGTGGGGAGCAATGGCCCACTGCTGGGCTGTTCTCATTTCTCATTTATCACTGTGATGTCTCATGACTATCCTCTGAGGAAGGTATGATCCTTCTCCCCATTTTATAGATGAGGACATTAAAGTTTGGAGAGAAATAAAGCAACTTACCTGAGGAATCGAGGGCCAAGTCAGAATTCAAACCCAGCCCCTCTTGTTCCAAGTGTTATATTCTCAGCCACTGTCCGACACATGGCCTGAGAACTACCAGCATTGCAATATATGCTACACAAGCCACAAAAGACCTGACCACAGACACACTGGAGCCCCTTCCCCTCCCCCACCGAGAATGACAAGTCAGAGGAGCTGAAAAGAACACCAGGATGGGGGCAAGATACAGAAAACACAGCCTACACCCTGGAAACTCATCATGTCTTAGCCCTTAGTGTTCCTAGCAGCATCTACATCCCAGGTTGGCTGCCGCACCCTGGGAGCCGGAAAAGCTGGAGGGATTTTAGGAGGTTGGAGATCTGGGAAATGAGTTGGCAGGCCAGGCTGTGCTGAGCAGCACCTCTGCCTGGGGCCACTTCCTGGCCTGCTCAGCATAGGTGCTGGGCGTGCTACAGCCTTTCCTGTTGGGGAGCTACTTTCCCCAGCAAGAGTTCAGTGCACAGCTTTGGTGACACTGCCTTGCCCCCAGAGAGGCATCAAGCTTGATGACAAGCAGAGGCTGGACCAGTAGGCAGGGTGGAGCACTTGAAGCTCTGCTGCCTGCTACGGGCCACGGTTGTGGAAGTAACAATGTACATCCGCTAAGGATTGAGAAATGGCACCTCGAAGGGACCACTGCACTGCCCAACAGTACCAAGAATGAGTCAGCCCAGGAGGGCCACCTGCCTGCCCACTGTCCCTTCCAGCTTGTTCCTCAAGCTGGTCTCCTGGACACCCTCCCAGGGCTGGAGGTCCCTCACTCACCTCTGGTCTGCCTTCCTTGCTTCTTCTTCCTCCCAACTCCTCACTCGTCAGTGGGCAGAGCTCTCAGGCACCAGAAGAGGGAAGACTAAAGACCTTCCCGGCCAGTCCTCCAAGGCCTGGGTGGAAAACAGATCAGACATTGTGGCAAATGGGATGTGTCCCGCGGATTTTGCGAATGGACCGAACCCGGAGAATGTGGAACCGTCCCACGCCCGCCGCCACCCGATTTAGTCACCTTCTCAGGTGCCAGGGGAGGTGGAGGGCTCCCCGCGGGGCGCATGGGAGGAGCGCGCAGTGGGCGCAGCGCTTCTAGCCCTTCTGCCCGCCACGCTCCGAGTTACAGCGGCCAGGGGACCCCACCTCGCAGGCCCGAGTGGGGCGGGAATCCCCCAGCCCGTTGGGACGCTAGCGCCAGGCGCACACGCGGAGGTAGGTCCCGCTCCGGAAACAGCCCAAGCTCTCCGTCCCTGCTCTCGGGCCTCTCCTCCTGGAGCGGGTGGCCCCGAACTTCGGGGAATGAAAATCCGCGTGTGAGGAGGCCTTTCCCCTCTTCCCGGCCATGGTCGGAGGAGGTTAGCCAGCCTGCCCTGGTGGCCGGGGCACCCACCTGTGAGCAGGAACACGCCGCAGTACTCCGAGAGGCCAAGGGAGCTGGATCCGCCCTCCGCGGGAGGGACCTGGGAGCCGGGAACAGCGAGGAGAGGCCGCGCTTACAAGTTGGTGCAGCGCCGGCTTCACCTGGCCTCGAGTTTGATTTCAGGGTGTGGCCTCAGGTAGGGCACCGCGAAAAGTCGCGGGAGGAGTCGCCGAGGGGCGCAGGGGGCCGGGAGCCTCTCTGCCGGGGAGACGCCTCCTTGTTCAACCCTTTCCATCTAACCTGTCTGCTCCAGCTTCTTCCGGCCCATCGCCTTGGGGCGCTGATTCTGGTTCAGCCCGCTGTGACCTGCCGGTGTCCCCAAGGTCCCCAGGTTGCCACGCAGAGGCCTGACCTGGGTTATCCTCTGAGCTCCTCTCGGTGTAATTAACTCCTTAATTTGCATTTGCAGATGCTCACTTTGGAGGCCAGGGGTTGCCTCCTCCCAGATCCTAGAGTGCTGCTCTGGGGGTGCGGGCACCCACTCACACACCCTGGAGAGCCCCAGCTACAGTCCTGCCACCTGCCACCTCAGCCTGTCTGTCCCATCTGGACAAAGCTCCGAGAGTGGTTAAGGAACTAGCCCAAGGTCCTATAATTACTGAGTGGTGGAGCCAGAATTTCAACCCCTAGCCTGTTCTCTTGGGATGGCTAGCCCCTTGGTGCAGGCAAGAAAGCAGGATTTAAAGAGATTCCAATTCCCTTGCCAGATCTTGCTCAGTTCCGAGAACCCTCTGGCCTCAGGATTCTGGGGTAGAGGACCTCTAGGGAAAAGAAAAGCTTCCAGTACCCCTCACCCTCAAACAGGATGGGGCCTCGCTCCAGAAACAGCATCTCCTGGTTGTCCGCAGCAGTGCCCTGGCCTAGGATCAGGATGGCTGTTCTGAGTGGCTCACTCCTGACTGCCCTTTGCCTTGCTTTTTTCTGCAATGGAGGCTGGTTTCTCATATATATATATATATATATATATATATATATATATATATATATATGTCATGGAGGAGAGGCGGGGCCACCTGTCTGTCTCCTCCCTAAACAAGGAATTGGGAGACCCTGTTGTCCTAGACTTGGGCCCCCAGAGAGGGCTGTATCCTGCTGAGAGCTGCGGGGGATTCTGGCTTGGAAATTCAGTACACCTGGACCCCAAATGGCTGCCCCCAGGCAGTGGTTGGGTGACTGTCAGTGTCCCAGAGCAGGCACCAAAGACAGTGCAGGGATTTTTGTCATTGTTGGTTACCTCAAATTTAGCTATTAACTGAGGTCTCTATTGCCATGTATCATTTTTGTTCACTGATTCTTTAGATGAATGCAATTTATAGATACAGTATTTGTATATGGCCTCTGTTGCTTATGCACATTTTACTCAAGGCTCCAACCAGAGCTAAGGTGCCAAGTGGCAATTATCCAGCCCCAAACAAGCTCGAACCCTGTCTGGCTGCACCACAAGCCCCATGTCCTCAGCCTGCCTGGGGCAAGCATGGTGATGCCCAGTGCTTGCCCTGGAAGCCCTCAGAGAGTGGTGTGGAAGCTGGGGCAGCTGAAGACAGGTCTTTACTCCTCTCCTGACCCTGTGTCTTCCCTTCTTCTCTCAGTGTTTTTCCCAAGCTGAGTCCTCTGACCAGGCAACACTGTAGGCCTGACCTTCTTAGCCAACCCCTGACCTCCTGTTGGTCCTCCAGGAAGCTGCCTGCTGAGCCTAGGATGAGGAGGCCATGTGGTGGGGAAGGGGTATGTGGCTTTTCTCAGGGATTACCCAGGGACATAGGAGCACTGGCTGAATATGCATCATATTGTTGATCCTAGAATCAACACCCTAAATTATTATTATTATTATTATTATTATTATTAAAGATTTTATTGGGGAATTGGGGAAGGGGAACAGCGTTGGGGAGTTGGGGAAGGAGAACAGACAAGTTGCTGTCTTTTTGTTCTTCAGTCTAGTTGCGGAGGACGTTGCTTCACTGGCCCATGTTGGTATCGTCATTGCGCTCTTCCTGGATGAGATCAGTCACAGGCCTCTGGATGGTCACTCACCGCGGCTGTTGGCCGCTCACGCTGGCTGCCGGCCACTCACTATAGCCTATGGCAACCCACTGCAGCAGGGGCTGCAGCCTACACCGTCACCGTGGCTCACATAGCCCAGCTCCAGGTGGAGGTGTTGTTAGCTGTAGAGGGCAGTGTCACTGGCCCTCATATGTGGGATCCAAACCGGGGCTGCTGGCGTCCCAAACCAGCTCTTAACCAATGTGCCACTTGGCCGGCCCCTAAATTATTTTTTACTGACTCACAAATTCACACATAAATTCTTTTCTTTTTGTACAAATACCTTATATACCAAAAACACAGCTCCAAACAGTACTTTTGAACTGTTGAACTACGAGACAAGGAGAACATTAGAATATTACCAGAAGTGAACTGGTATTTAATTTGGTTTGAATCCAGGCTTAGGTATCCCGCAAAGGCTGCTAGCCAAGTCCCATTCTCACCCTATAGGGAGTGAGTCTAGGAAACCGTGGGGTCCTCCCACCTTTGGGAAGTGCAGTAGGGTTTGCTGAGAGGCAAAGACTCCCTAATAAAACTGACCAAAAAGGTCATGCATTCCCCATCACTGGAGGTAATCAAGACCCAGATAACTACCAGTCAGATATGCTAGTGAAAAGGCTCCCATACTGGATACTGGGCTAGACCAGGGGACCTCCTGTGCCCATCACAACTCCAAGTGTCTGTACTTCCGGTCACATCTACAGATGGGTCAGCTGCACCATGTTGGATGACCCTCTGCAAATTGGGATGGCTGGGAGGTGCAGAGCGGGTCCTGAGTGATTAATCGCTGTGTGTGACTCCCCCTCTTTTCTATAGTCCTCTGATCTAACTCAGCCTTGCCCAGGAGGAGAGGGCAGAACAGCAATGTATGAGGTGGCAGGCAGTCTGGGACAGTCTTCTCCAGCATCCATGTGCCTCCCTCTGGCCCTGTTCCTAGGTTGCGGTGCCAGGCACAGGGAGAGGGATCAGGCACACTTTCTGGTTGAGGGAGTTGTCCATGCACTGACATGCTACAAATTGGGCAGGAGCTCTAGACAGGGACACTGAGAACTGGCCTTTCACCAAGAGCAATGACACTTGAAGCCCTGCCGGCTCTGGAGCGTTGGGCAACCAGAACAATCTAGGAGGGCATTGGGGGCGGGCACATTGGGTAGGGCAGGCTCTTCCCAGCACTTTCTCAGCCTGTGGCTGTTGGGGCCTGTTACAACATCTAAGCACGAGTTAGGGCCAAAGAGGAAAGATATGGATCGACTTGTGGTTTAGCAACACAAACACATTATCCTTTCCCTGCACCTTTCTGCTGTGTGACTTGAAACGCTGCCTGGGGATCAGGAACGCTGCTGACAAGCTCAGTCACTCCTTCTAGGGCTCCTTTCTCTGGATGACTCTGCCCTCCTCTAATAATAGTAATAATAATGGCTGCAAATTATTGAATGCTTCCAATGGGCCAGGCTTCATGCTAAGCTATTTACACATATTATCTCACTCAAGTCTTCACCACAACCTTGGCACAGAAAAACAATGTTATTATTATTCTCATTTTGCAGATGAGGAAACTGAGGCTCAGAGTGGTTAAGGAACTAGCTCCAAGTCCTATAGTTACTGAGTGGTGGAGCCAGAATTTCAAGCCAAGCTTCTGTGCCCTCAGCCTGTTCTCTGAACTCTGTACTGCTCGGAAGTCCCTAGTTCCAAGGACTGCATGATATGACTTGACCGTGTGGGGTAAAGTCCTTGGGAATAGTTAGTGGGGGAGGCTCTCCCACTATGTATGGTCTATTCCCTCCTTGTATCAACTCTGCACCCTGGATAGGTATCTCATGTGACACAGAGAGGTGATACAATATCCCTCTCCCATTTCTGACCAGGGCATGAGACCCCCACACAGCACTGGGTATGAGGGGCAGAAGGCACCTCAGTTTCCTACACCCTCTGTCACTGAGCCCCCCTCTCCCCCCGCTAGGAACCAGGTGCTACATTTACCCAGTCATGAGCCAGCACCCTGACTGAAGTCCCTACATCAAGCCATCTGTCCTTCACAGACCTGGACCAGGCCCAGCACCATGAGGCCCCATGCAGCACTGCTGGGGAGGTGGGGCCTGGCAAGCACGCCTGCTTGCTGACTGGCTGGAGGAAGTTACTCACCCACTCTGCAGCCTCCAGCCCTGGGAGAGAGGAACTCTTTGGAGAAAATCCCTTCGTCCTGCTCTCTTTCAGGCTCTCCAATACCTGTCCCTTCCCACTCTTGGGGTGGCCTGGGCCAGTGTCCCTCATCCTAATGGGATCACCTATCTCTCTTTGATGTTGGGGCTGAGAGGCAGGTACCCACCTCTGAGAGTCTGGGAGCGTGAGGTGGGGGAGCTGACATTGCCAAGCCCTTGGAAGCCTTAGGCAGGAGGAAGATAAGAGTCCAGCTGCAGAGAGCATGAGGTTTTGCAACATTGGAGCCCTTCTGCCTCTACAGACTCCCAGAATGTCTCAGCTTCTTGCTGTGTATGATGGGGGAGGGAGTGCCTCCTCTCTTGAGAAGGTGGTGAAATGACGAGGTCTAGAGCATTGGGGCACAAGGGCCCTGAGGATCAGCATCCCCAAACAGAGTGAGAGGTTCTTGACCGGGCGCCCTCACAGCTGCTAAAGGGACCAAAGAGGCAACTCCCCTCTTCCATGCCATGCACATAGCTACCACAGGGAGCAGCGGAGCCCCCTGGGTGAACCACGGGGGCAGAATCTCAGGATTCTTCCAGGAGAACCCTCCAGGTCTATCCCCTCCAGGTCTTGGATGGCAGCACAGTCTGGTCCAGTTAGGTAGCTGGGAGGAGTCTATGGGCTCCCCTGTCTGGCTGCTGGACAGATGTGTCCTTTTGCTGTCCTGAACTTCAGCAGAGGGAAACTCCCACACCCAGAAGCCTCTAGCCTCTGTCTGCCTTTTTTTCAAGTTCTGAATCTATACAAAGCTCCCTATGCCAACGGGAATATACAGGCCAGTCTTCCCCCAATGCAAATTGACTCTGGGGACCAAACTTGCCTGACAGTCCCAAAGGGGCCTGGTGACCTGGATGAGCCACTCAGATCAAGGGGCTGAAGCAGGGACAGGGAGGCCGTGGCACTCTTCCCAGATACAGGGGCTATGAGCTACTCTGGGAAGGGCTGGGAACGGAAAGAGTCACCTCTGTGCTGAGGACACTCATTTTAGAGACATGATGAATTCATTTAATATCTTTTCACTGTGATCACTTTGCAGCCCCTGCTCTAAATGGGCTCCAAAGTTCCACCCAAATGTCTGTTGCTGGCAGTGTAGCTCTCTGGCAGGCACTTTTGCTGGCAGAACTAACAGGTGGAAGCCTGCTTGCATGGAAACCCTTCATTGTCTTTCCCTCTCTCCTTGGAGCTTCCAGCTGCCGCCCTAGTCTGAGGCTGGGGCAGGGCTGTGACTGGCACCCATGCTCTGGTGCCCAGGGTCTGACTTTAAGGAAGGACAGGTGAGTGGGGGAGTAGGTTTGTCACCAGGTGAGGGCTCCGGTCAGAGCCCAGGGAAGGAAAGAGTCTGAGGAAACTCAATGTTGGCTGCCGAAGCCCCATCCGCAACCCTCTGGCTGGAATACCTTAGCTCTAAATGCACAAACTTCACAGGCTCTGGGCTGTGTGGCCTCCTGGGAGCGCTGACCACCTGACTATAGGGTTCGAGGAACTCTGCCTCCTGTGTCTACCCTGGGTCAGTGTCAGAAGGCATGACCTGTCTAACTGCCCCTAGGCTGGGCTGGGCTGTGCTTAGAGGGTCCTGGTGGGGCCCACACAGCTGCTGTCATCCCTTCTCAGGGTCTTAGTCTCTGGCCCACGCCTTGACAGCGGCAGGGGTGGCAGCCTGCAGGATCTTTGTGTGAATGCTGACATGGCAGAGGCCTGATGTGTACTGTCATGCCCTTGCCAGTGGCAGGCCTGAGGGCCTTTGCTGGGATGATAGACCATTTGGAGCCCTGCTCGCTTGCTCACTCCTGGCCTTGCATTCTTGGCCCTAGATCTGGCTCCATCCCTCCCCAGGGCCTGAAACCTTCACCTTTCTGCACCTTTCCCAACCCTAGTCACGCCATCTTCCAGCAAGACCCAATATAGTGGAAAACAAAAGTCGTCTTGGCCAGCTTGGGCCTGGTGACAGGGTGACAGATGACAGGCCTCCAACTTCTGAGATCTGACCTCTGATGGCAACCATTGGACATTTAAATTCCTGCCTAAGGTCATAGTATATACTGGTGAAAAGACCACCTGGGGCAAAGGAGGTCCTTACCTTCTGCTGCAGAATCTCGTTCACTCCTAGATACTTGCATCATTACTCCCTTCTTTGGCTTAAGACCTTGACAGCCTCCTGGTTAAAATATAAAATGCTTCCTGGGACAACTAGGACTTGAGTCAATCCATTTACAAATTATCTGGTTCTGTTTACACTCAGAGAGGGGCCTGGGTAGGGTGGGCAAAGCCTCTTCTTGTGGGGCGCTGCTGAATGAGCATGGGCTGAGCTGGGGCTCCATGGGAAGCAAGATGCAGGTGGGGAGGTTGGGGCGCCAGGCCCCGTTAGGGCAGGAGGCACAGAGGAACACTGGGGCCTGGCCAGCCTCCTACTTTGTCAGGCTAGGCCACCTCTCTCCAGCCATCAAGTTATCTGGCAGCTAGTATCTGTCCCTGTTTGGGGGGCCTCTGCTGCTGCTGCTGCTGGAAAGGCAGCCTGAGTAGTGAAAGAGCACTGGAATGAGAGGCGGGGACCCCCAGGTCTGAAACTGGCTCTGCCCCCATTTAGGTATGTGATCTCAGGACCCACTTGCCTTCTCTGAGCCTCTTCTCCCTTCTACAAAATTTTGGGGGCAGGATTAAACATTCTTAGGGACTTGGTTTGGCTTGAATGTACTACAGCAGCCCAAGGCAGCCAGCTCCTTTCTGGGGCAGCCCTATTCTCCTCTGCATTTCTCCTCACTGACCCAGGACTGTGCTCTGGGTGATCCAAGGCGGCTGCGGCATAACGGGTCCCCTGGCTTCCTCCAAACCTCTGTGCCTACTTGCTCAATTCCATGTGAAGCTTCACTGGAAGCTGAAAGAAAGAAAATGGAGGCTGGAGGCTCCAGGCCAGGAAGCTGAAGCCGAGAACCAGTCCTCCCGGTTTTAACCCTGCTGCTGCTGCAGCCTTCAGGGGTTGGGGGCAGACAGTCTGGCAGCAGGGGCCTGGAGCAAGGTGACTGCTTCGTTGAAATTTGCCTTGGGGTGAGCTGCTCTACTGGGGTCAGAGACCAGAACAACACACCTACTGACCTGAGCTTTCTTGGACCCGCTTCTCTGAGCACCCAGAGTCCCCCTGTCCAGGTCTGAGGCAGTCTGAGTGTGCAGGAGAATATAACCATGCCCCCACCCCCTTAGCCAGAGGCTCAGGGGCCTGAGAGTTTTGAGGCTTTGGCAAACCAGAGTCCAGTAGAAAGATGCTAGCATTTGCTGACCAAGGCAGCACCATGAGGGGGACAGGTTGCCACAGAGAGCCCACAGGTGTACAAAAAAGGCCATTGTCCCTCTGTAAAGACTTGGATGTTTGCACTACCTGATGTGTCATAATGAGGTTTTATAGAAAATGCTGTCCAGAATGGGTGTCCCTTTGTCGGGGCTGAGGGAACCTGGTTTTCGCATGCTAATTCCCCCAGCATATGAAAAACATCTGTCATGTCCTGGGATTGCCTTGTTATTTTGGGTGAACAGGACCTAAGATGACCTTTCCTAAATCCATACAGATAACTCTTTGGTAGGAAAAGCAAAACGTGTCTTGAGTCTGAGCCTTATGCTTCCTGGGCTTTTCTAAGTCACCTGTCACAGTGGTCAAGGGCATCACGGTGGCCTCCAGTCTGGCCCCCTGCACGAAGCACCTCCAAGTGTGTGCTTCAGACGGAACTCATTACTACACAGTTCTTCAAGGAATCGGAGCTACCGTGTGACAAGATTCCAGGCCCAAGGAGGAGTGGGATCAAGGCCAGGCAGCCTCTTGATTCCTTCACTATGTACAGCCCACATCAAGTTCTCAAGACATCAGACTTTGAACCCCAGAAAGAAAAGGAAACTCTTAATAGGCTCAGGCCATTGCTTAAAGAACCTTGGTGGACAAACAATATACTATTTGGAAAAAAAATGGACCTGGTATTGCATTTCTTCCCAGAGTCATTGGGCATGGATCTGAAAGCTTTAGCTTTTTTTCAGGGCAGGATTCTTCCAAAGCCACCTCCTCCATGAAGCCTTCTCTGATTTCTCTGAAGATCTAAGTGAGGTCTCTCCCTCCTGGCACTTTGTTTCTCTAACACTAATAATCATCACAATGATAATGTATCCTTTGCTGAGCCTTTATGTGCCAGCCATGCTGCTACGAGTGCTCGCATATGGCCTTATTGAATCCTCTCAACAACCATGCCTCATAGGTACTAGAATTATCTCCGTTGGACAGGAGAAGAAATGGAGACCTAGAGAGATGAGGTAACTTATCTGAGGTTACCCAGTCAGGGACAGGCAGCCCTGGGCCTGACACTCACCTGGCTGACTCCTGCTGTTAACCATCCACTATCCTGCCCCTTCCTGTACTTGTATATCTTCCTGAGCACTCATCTTTTGCCCATAACTGTAGAAGCTATTTCTTCCTTTGTTTTTCATCTCTACTAATCTTTTTTTCATCCATCTCTATAAAGTTCTAGTTAAGAACCACTCCTGGTATTAGTCTAAGTTTATAAAGTATCTGGACTGAATGGGTCGTGGTTGACAATTTCAGTTATGAATTGGGGGCTCAGAGCAGGCAAAAGGATGACACCCCTTATTGCCGATCATGGTTCTGGAGGTCAGCTGGCTTCTGTCAGGGGTGCCCCCATGCTCAACTTTCCTTTCTACTCGTCTGTGAGCTCCCAGGGCAAGGGCTCTATCTGGTTCATTTCTTGGCACTTTCCCCCATCCCCTGTTCCTGCGACCAGATCAGCGTTTTGTACTTAAAAGTCAGGGAATCCTTGTTGAACAAGGTGACAATTGCCATCTCTAAGTGCTGCCTGGAGCCCCCATCTTGCCAAGAAAAAACAAGCTCTCCTTTATCTCACACCTCACACATCTTGTCTGAGCCCTTAGTAGGCCCTAGGGCAGAGCTCAGAATGGGGGGCGTCGGGGGTGGAGCTTCCAGTCAGCCTGCTAACACTGCAGAAGGGCAGGCTTGGCTTCAGGAAGGTGGAAGTTCTTTCCGTCTCCAAAGCTTCCATTTTCCAGGCTCTGTTCCAGCCTGTTGGGTAGCCCACTTCTTTCTGCCAAGGCAGGTTCACAGAAATGAACTCTCTTCTTGAGCCCTCACAAGGCAGGCTGCAGAATGCCTGTGTATGAGGTTTGCTAGCACCTTTCCTACTGCCCAAGTCTTAGAAAATGCTCCTGGGGCCGGCCGAGTGGCTCAGTTGGTTAAGAGCTTGCTCAAGAATGTGAGCTGAGCTCTGAGCAACGGCGGTTCGATGCCAGCCCGAGCTGAGTTGCCGTTGAGCTGCCAACAGGTGGCAGGATGGCTCAGCTAAAAAAAAAAAAAAAAAAAAAGAAAAGAAAATGCTCCTGAACCCTGGGCTTTCCCACTCCTGAAACTACGAGAAGGGCTCTGCTTCAAGCCACAGGACAGCTTCCTGCCTTCTGTACCCAGGACAGAATATGCTAGAGGCATCTCTGGGGCCATTTGGGTAAAGAATGCAGCTTCTCAGCACCTTCACCTCCTCCCTGCCTGGCCCTCCCCACAGAGGCTGGCACGTATAAGAAAACCAGCAGCCAGAGCCCTCCTTGAACACTTTTAAAACTCAAGGTAGCCTTTTCATCTCCTACCCTCTATGTCCTGGCCTCTATCCTCTGCTCTTTTCTGGCCCTGCCAGCTGCCACCCTGCTGACCTGCTGTTTGTCTGGTACCCCATAGCCTCTGCCACTCTGAACCCAGCTGGGCACCAGACGCTGCTCAGCTCTGCACACACTGGGGACCCCCAGGCTTGGAGTCACCTTTTGCGAGGAGGCAGGAAATACTCCCACAGCTGGGTCATTTTCCTCATCCTGGAGCCAGGTATGGGGATTAATGGAATGGAAGACACAACTGAGTGGGGTTCATCCTGACTCTGGCCCCATGTGCCAGGGTAGGGGGCATTCCTGGTCATCCTAGGTAGTTGTGCACAGAGTGGAAGACTCCAGAACTGCCTGCACCTTCTCTGTGCTTGGCATGACCCAGAAAGCTTAGCTCACAATGAATCAGTCTGTCCCTGGGGGACCGGAAGTTTTGTGCAGCCCCCACACACCCACCTTGTGGCTACTCATTGGGTACAGAGCTTTCCATCCAAATCAGGTGCTTCCGGAAGCCTTGCACCTGGTGCCTAACCCCTCCTGACTAGCCACCGTGTCACTAGGGATCCTACTCTGCCACTCCTGAGCTACAGAGGAGACCCCTTTTTTGGCCCAAAGGCCTTATTCCCAGCTAGATTAGTTTCTATGGGGTCTAGGGGCCAGGCAGCCCAGAGCTTGTCCTCAACACTTGGAACTCAGTTCCCACCAGAACTAGCTTAGGGAAAGACTCCAAGCAGGACCCTCCAGCCTTGGTGTGTAATGCCAGGGAAAGACTAAACTCTGTTGTATTAGACTTGCTTTTAGTGGGGCCCCAGCATTTTATAGTCCCGAGCTCTCTGGGCCTGATATCCCTGGAGCCGATCAGGCGTTAACCCTGGGGAAGTGGGGAGCCCGAGGCCTGTAAGGAGGGGTACCCCCTGAACCTGGCCTGCCACTGTGTCAGAATTAGAATCTGTGCATGGTTAAGCTCTGCACAAGGGCATGACTTGGAGCCTGGATCCCAGCGATGCTCCATAAATATTTGCGGGGTGAGCACGAGAGGGGAGTGTCAGGAACAGCAGAAATAAGCATTTCTCCCTCTGGCTGGGAAGCCAGAGACCAACTTGGACTGGGGTGTTCCAAATGGATCTAGAAAAGGAGTGGCAGGCAGGTCAGGCGGGCCATGGGGCACCGTGGCCCAGGAACCCATAGCTGTGCCTTTGTCCTAGATGGCATGTGGCCCTGACACCTCAGCACTACTCCCCCTCTCCCCCGGGAAGCCAGAGCCCACAATGGTATTAGGGACCTTACCGTGGCTGTTCCTCCAGGCGGCTGAGCCTCGAGCTCCCCACTGCAGGCCAGTGCTTGTCTCTAGCCCAGGAAGCGCCACTCCCTTCAGGCAAAAAGAGAAAGAAACCCTCAGTGCTTTTCTCACCCAGCCGCTTCTCCCAAAGGCTCCTGGTTGGTGTCGGCCTGACTCTGTGGGCACATAGCCGCCTCCCTCCCCAGCTTACTCAGCGGTGTGCCCGTGAGGCTGCCAGCTGTGTGGGGGAGGTAGGGGGCCCACGCCCCTCTGCCTGACACACTGGAGCATGCCACATGGGGGACAGGGGCTCGAGGGTCTGCACTGAGCGCCAGGCCGAGCGGTGGCCCCTGGCTGGGTCCTGAGTATGGTGAAGCATTGCCCTGGCCCGGCACCCTTCTCGGGAAATGCACCCCTGTGAGCTGGGCAGAGAGCACCCATAGATGCTGCCTGACACTGCATGGGAAACAGACAGAATTCCTTGGTAGGACGCTATCTCCTCAGGGTCCAGGGCTGTCAGAAGAGGGGCAGCCCATGTGCTGCCCCGCCCCCTGGAGGGTTGGTTGGCTTCCATCCCTGGCCTGCCCGTCTGGACCACTCCTTACGTTGGCATCCTGCCATGTCTCTGTCCTGTGGACTCAGAAAGGGCCTGGGCTTGTCTGAGCTGGAGCTCCCCCTCATTGTGCCCAGGTGAGGTGCTTGGGGTCCCCTTTCCACAGCACCCGTCCCACAGCCTGGGCTGGCCCATCGTTAGGACGAACTGCTGCCAAATCCCCCATCCCCATCTCTCTGCTGGACCACCCTGCTGTCTTTAGCAGGTGGGGGGGAACAACACACACTCTCACACACATGTGGGTCCACACCCAGCACAGAGCCACCTACCTGCCCAGGCCAGCCTAAGCCAATCCAGCTTCGCTCTTCAAATGCCACTCTGACCCTAGAAGCCACTCATTTACAGAAATAGCTTGTGGGAGGTGAGTTCAAAGCCAGCCCGGGAGGACTCCCGTCAGCGCAGACTGGACTCTTCTCTCCCGACACCTCCAGAGGACACAGCAGCCTGATCACCATATCTGCTATTGCACTTCGTTGCCTGGCGTTTCTCCCTGGGCATCTCGGGCCCCCACAGCGGCTTCCATATCCTTAGGGGGTAGCCGCAGATTCTCAGCAGGTCCCATCTTCCTCGGAGCCCAAGGTAGGGAGGGGAGAGCTAGAAGGGGTGGGACTCAGGTGGAACTCCAAGTTTCTAGCTCCCAAAATAATCAGATACAAAAGGGAAGGAAGAAACCGCCAGGCCAGGGGGTGACTCAGTGCCAGTGGGCCGGCTTAGTCACCTGGATGGATGCTCCTGGCTTCTGGCACATCAGGGAGGGGGCAGTGCCCTTCCCTCACCCGCTGTCCACAGCAGGGCTGTCAAAGGGAGCATGGCCCAAGAGCCCCAGCTGGCCCGGGGCTGCCTGACAGGCGGCATCGGCAGGCTCCGGTCTCCTTCCTGGCCACGGCACACCCCTCCTCCACAGTGCACCCCGGCTCACTTTGGGATTTCTCCATTAAATCCTCCGGCAGCGACCTGCTCCAACGTTGCTTGGCAATTTTGATATCGTCGAGGGTTGCCATGGGGAGGAGGGTGATGTCATTGACACAAAAAACCCACTGAATTTACAAATCAGCTGGGGCTGGAGCTATTTATAAAAACACATCCCCCCCTGCTTCCTTTTTCTGAGGGGGGAGGGAGCAGAAAGGCTGCCTGCCTGGCTCAGGGGAAGCCTTCCGCAGCCTCCCAGAAGCCAGACCTCCCAGGCTTACCGCCCCCCACAACTCCGCGTCGTCGTCGCCCCCGCTCCACCGCTGAGCTTTGAGATTGAGACCTGGCTGGCAGTGGCCACAGCTGGGCTGAGCTCCCCTTTCCGGATCTCAGCTGGTTTTGGTTTTGCTGTGAGCGGCATATAGGGGGTGCTGGGCAACCTGAACGCTAGCTTCCTGGGTTGGTGGGGACGCAACTGGACCCCTTGGTTTCAGTGGCCCCTGGTCAGCAACAGGGGCATGAGCAGGCGGGAGGCCTGAGCTCTTCTATGCACGCACCCACCTGCCAGCCCCCTGAGTGTGCCGGGTGGAGCCTGGTCTTCCACAATACCCCCCTTCTCTCTGAGACTCCCTGCCTCCTTTGCTGGCTCCTTGTCTTTTCCCAGTGTCTAACTGTGGGGTGCTCAAGCCCCAGTCTTGGCCCCCTGCTCCTCTCGCTCCACACTTATCCAAACTTCCACTGAAACGCTATCCTCTCCCTGGCTTTGACCATCAATCTGGAAATGCATGCCTTGGAGCCCACATCTGGCTGCCCCACTGCAGGTGCCACCCTGACTGGCTGGCTTCTGTTTGCAGTGCCCACTGGTGCTGACAGATGGGAACCTGCTCTTTGACTTCCCCCCCTTAGCCCCTTACATCCAAGGTGACACTAGGCTGCTCATATTATTCTTGAAAGCTCTTTCATAAATTTTCTTCCATAGTGAAGTAATATGATATTTGGTTAAAAGCCCAGGCTCTGAGTTTGCACAGTCCTGACTTCACATCCAAGCTCTGCTGTTCATTAGTCGAGTGACCTTTGGCACGTTATTTAACCAGCAGAGCTCAATTTCCTCATCCATAAAATGGGGATGATTTCACCTGCCTTCCACGATTGTGGGAATTAAATGAACCAAGGTCCTGGTGCAGGGACTGCTCATCCTGAGAGCTCAATAAACATGAATGTCCTTTTCACGTTCAGCTTTACAGACTGTATTGCTTATTGCTCATTCTTATCTACCTACCAACTGGTGTCAGGTTCATCTTTAAAAGTCATGACCCCAGTCATCTCCTGTGCAAAGGTCTCAAGCTGCAGCCATAGACATTTTGATCAAACTGCACAGTATTGAACCACATGGAATGAATCATAAAAACTTTAACAATTTTTCAGGTCCTCCAACTACCAGCCATGGAACCCACCCTAGCTCCATCTTGAGCAGGAAAGAAAATTTTTTGACAGCCATGGGGTAACTGATTCCTAGCACTGAGGAGAAGCCTGGAGCAGCAAGTCCAGGACAGAAGCCAGGGCAGCCCCGAGGCCTTTAGGCATCAGGATTGACTCTGTGGTCTCCACATTTCCCGGTACCTGGACGGAAGGTGCTGCCACCATGCACTCCATCTAGAGCAGGGAGCATCTGGTTGGTGGGCTCAGGTCACGTGCTCACCCCTAGCCTGGTGGAGGGGAGGGTAGCCTGGGCACAGTACTTCTGTTACTAGACATGATGTGTGAAGATGAGGGTCCTGTTACTAAAGGAAAGGGCCTGGAGGCCCCAAGTCAGCCAACAGTCACCACAGCATCTTAGCCACCTTTTCTGATCATTTTAAATTCCTGAGTGCAATAATCAGTAATTGTTCATTCTTGTTGTCTTCATGGACTTCTGAAAACTGATACAGACTCATTCCTCTGCTCTATCATACTGCATGACTTCTTGATTTGGTGAAATATCTGCAAACTTAGATCCATTTCTTTCAGAGGTTATAGAAAGGGGGGAATCTGCCAGCTATTGGAGGAAACCCTGCAAAGCGTGGCTGCCTGTTGCAGGGGTCCGGGCACACAGATGCCTGTGTTCCTGGGTCAGTGTTGTACCCTGTGCATTTTATCCCCGTGGAGTCACCTCTCTGCTAACCGCAGTAGGTTGTGAACTCTCTGGGGCAGGAATCCCAGCATAGTGGTTGGCACATAGTAGATGCTCAGGCAAACTTGGTTGAATGAATGAATGAATGAATGAATGAACATCTGAAAAAAAGACGTGCTGTGCTCTAGACAGCCTTACTTGGAATATGGTGAACTGGGGGGGCTGAGAGAGGTTCTAGAATCATCAGCCCCACTCCTTTTACAGGTGAGAAAACTGCAGTCCTGGGAGATTAGATGACCCAGCAAAGCCAGAGGCAGCTGGAGGCAGAGTCGAGACTGAAACATGGCTTTCCCTCCTCACAGGCCCTGATCCCTTTGCCGCCCATGTAGGCCCACTGTAGCTCAAGCCCCGAGGGTGATGTACCTGTAATTTAGTCAAAGGCCACAGCAGTGCTGTCACCATGGGCATTTCTGCCCATGAATCTTGGATCCAGGGTTGCAGCTGTGTGAATCAGCCAACATAATGTCCATATAATTTCTTAATAGTCTTTCGCGTGAAGTGCTTTTGTTTTTGAAAACTGACACATTCTTATAGCCTCAAAAGCAACGTGCCTCATCCGCACCACTTTGATGAGTCAGGTGCAGTTGGAATGACTGCTTACATCAACGATGTCCCATTGCGTGTTTTTAAAAGAATCACTTGGGGGTGTGTTTAGAAAAGGCCATGTAACAGTGACGTCCTAAAAATTTCCCAAACTAACATTTCCTAGGCTTTCCTGAAGAATAAAAAGTTTCAGAAACCAAGTCTAGGGTTCTAGCGTGTGGGAAAAACTCCCTTTGACTGCCAGCTTTTTCTAGATCTTTGGATTCATCCCCACACTCCCCACCCGCCCCCTTGAGCTGCATGCACAGAGGGTGATTTACGCAGGCCTTTCTGATGGCTGAGTGGGCCTGTCTCCACCTGCCTACATCCGTCAACACCTCTCACCGCAGGCCCAGGAAGGGAGGAACAGATTCTGCCTGGTGTCACCCCAGAAAGCAAGGGCTTGCATGAGCAGTTGTCACTGGGGGCCTGTGTCCTGCATTCCATGGCTCATGTTCCCTCAGCCCTGGATCCTCCAGGAGAGCCAGGTCAGCGACAAGTTCTCCCTCCCCACCCCCCATTTGGAAAAGAGATTTTCCCAAATGACTTCTGGCATGGCAGGCAGGGTGTCTGGGGAGTAGATGCCTCCAGGGCACCCGCCCACCCACCAAGGTGTTGCTAGTGAAAGGAGGATGACCAGACCAAGTTCTGGGGATCTTCAGTGGGTGGGGAGCTTAGGCACCTTGTCCAATAGGGATGCTCTGGGCCCTCCTTCTCTTCTGTGGGGTGGGGTGCAGCAGGGAGGCAGGGTGATGGGGTGACCTGGAGGACGCTGGCTGGCAGGGGGCTTCTCTCCACCATGCTCCTGGAACAGGTGTGCCTTCTGGGCTGCAGATTAGGGAATTTCTCCAGGAATTGTTCGACTAAAGCACATTGGAAAAGCCTAGGAGTTACTATTGCTGCCGACCAACAGCCTTGCTGCCTGGCCGCTGCCTCTCTGGCCTTGATTAGAAGGCCCAATGCTGGCCCTTTGCCTAAAAGTAAAGGAACGATGAGCACTTCCAATAGCCCAGTTTGGGCTACATAACCTGCCTGGAAACCAAGGGCCAGGAAGTGGGGAGGAGAAGGGACCAGAGTGCTGTATGAGGGAAAACAGGGATTATATTCTGAGAAACAACATCCCCCATGCCTCAGGTGCAAGTGGGGGAAGCAAGAAGAGAGAGGGACAAGGGCATGGCCAGTAAGCAGACAGGCCCAGAGGCCCAGAGAAGAGGGCAGTGTCGGCAGTGTCTGGCCTGAGGGCAGAAGGCAGGCACCATTTTGTACCGTCTTCTCTTCTTGCCCAGCCTATTACAATGCTATAGGGGAGATGAGGGAGATGGGCACAGACCAGACTCGCATCAGGACTGGGAGTGACCCTGGTGATGGACTTTGCTGCACACCTCCAGGAGTTTCCCCTCCGGAGAAACGGTAGTGTGTTTTGTTTTGAGGGCAGTGTCACTGGCCCTCACATGTGGGACCCGAACCGGAGCCGCTGGCTTCCCAAGCCAGCGCTTAACCACCGTGCCACTCAGCCGGCCCATGAAACGGTAGTTTTTAAGCAAGTGAATAGCGAATGGAATGCTTTTTCCAGGACCAGGTAGGTGGAATTGTGAAAATACTGGGTTTCGTGAGATGGAGATAGCAACATCTGGAAATATTTTTAGGAAGCACCTGGCATGTGTCAACATAGTACAGACAGGCTCTTTCCGCCTGTTAGATCATGGAATCCTCAGAACACCCAGAGGTAGGTATTAGTGTCCAACTTTGACCAGATGAGGAGCCCGAGGCTCAGAGTGTTGCCCTGGCTGTCACTGTGACACCCGTGGCTGGGCAGGGACTCCCTGAGGGAGCTCTGGGTGACACTACGCAGATGGCTGAAGGCAGCCACTCAAGTTCAGGTCTGGCCACAACCTGCTCTGACAGGCTGAGTGCTGCCAAAAGGGATGTGACTGCCTCCAGCTGGCTTTCATCTCTGTAGGACGGGAAGGACTTCGGGAGGCAGTCAGCGTTCAATCCTGGGTCGGTGGCTGGCAGCAGGCCCAGCAGAGGCACTTCCTAGGGATCAGCCTTTCCTGGGAGCAGCCTCTAAGGGAGGGCTTGGCCTCTGTCAGAGCAGGAAAAAGGAGGGACTAGCAGAAGCTAGCCGGGCCTTCACTGAGACAGTGAAAAAGAAAAGCCTTTTGTCAGAGTTAAATGGGCACCCCTCTCTGCTCTGGCAACACGGCCTTAGAAATGAGTTAGGCCGGTCCCAGGGACACTTCAGGAGATGGGCCCTGAGGAGTTAACGGCACCGCAAGGGCTGGCTCAGAATCTGGTCGGAGCAGAGTTCCAAACTGCGGAGTCCCACGTGCTGGACTGAGTATCCTCTTTCCAGCAGAGGATGTGACGTGCATTTGCCAAGCCAGCCCTGGTCCACCAGGGCAGAGCGGTCTTGACATATCTCAGCTTCTGCAGTGAGCAAGGACCGGTGATGCATCTGGCAGCACAGGTGATACAAAGCAGCAAAAGGACACATGTGGAGGGTTTCCAATGTCTCTAGAATGGCGGTGGCGAAGTGCTCATTTTCTTGAGCACATACATGATAGGCTATGTACTGTGAGAAGCCCTTACCATACATTAACTCATTAAGTCCTCATAACAATCCAATTAATGAAACCATTCAATAAATATCTACTAAGTACTTGCTAGGCTCAAAGCTCAAGTCCCCATCCTTATGACCTTACAATCTAGGTAGGAACTACTATTATCCCATTTCAGAAATGAGGAAACTGAGGCCTCCTGACACTGACTTACTTGCTCAGGTTGCTAAGTAACGGGGCAAGGGTTTGAACCTGGGCAAGTTTCAGGAGGCTATTTTGCTACCACATCCTTTTTAATTCCCAACACCACCCATATGGCAGACACTACTGGATGCCTAAAAACATCTCATCGCCCTTCTTACTTGCTAGAAGAAACCCAGTGCATTTGAATCTACACTCTTCTTCCGGTGTGCTCAGGGAAGGGCCCCTCTCCAGCACCACCCCTAGGAGTGAATTTTGATTAGTTTGCACCAATTTGAATAACTGCCTTCCTTTGGCCAGGGATTGGTTAAGATCCCAGGGCATGTGACAACAGACCACCAGGCCAAAAGATAAGAGGGGATGTTGCTAGGAGGGTTTTTGTGTTACTCCCAAGTTGTTGAGCTGGGAACTGTAACAACTGGGTCCTTAAGGGGACCAGCCTGAGGACAAAAGCCAATATGCGGAGGATGGAACAGAAAGGTGAAAACGACTTGCTGAGCTCCAGGCTTGTTACGTGAGACAGCAAACATGCTTGTCCCTTACAATATTTTGAATTGTTTATTTTTTTTGCAGGTGAAAATTTCCTAACAGAAGTCAGCTCCAATCCCTACCATGCCAGGATGGCTTCCACGACTCCAACCCCAGTTGGCCCTCACTTCCTCTGAGCATAGTAACACAGCTGCTCCACTCCTTTGGCTCTTGGTCATGACCTTGACAGGTCCTTTGACTTACTGCTCTCTGTAGCCTTGGCTTTTAACCTGTAATATCCTGTTTCTCTAACTAAATTATAAACTCCCTTAAGGGAGTAAGCACGCTTTACATTTCTTTATATCCTTCCTGGTGCCGGTCATTAATTGTGGAGCCCCAGTAGAGCTTAATAAGTATTTATTGGCTAATCTTCTTTGACACATTTCAAGAGATTCTTTGCTGCCCTGAAGGGGGTAAATGGACACGTTTCAGCAAAGTAAAACAGGAGTCAACAGGTTGCAGCCGCCTAATGACATCAAGCATCTCAAGCGTAGTTTAGATTTCACAACGCATTTCATCTGTCGTGCTAGCTCTGGGCTGGGGAGACAGACAAGAATCCGCTGCTTGCTATGGGCCAAGGAACTTTCACGTTCAGCAGCCATATCGTTTTTAATTCTCTCAACAACCTTTTGGAGTTGGAGCCATCATCACTGGTGTATACATGGCAGTGAGCTGCCCTCATTGAGCAGCTGGGAAGGAGCACACCTGTGGTATGAGCCCAGGTTTTCCAGTTCCTGAATCAAGCTTATCGGGCTTCCTATGCTCCCCCTTTCCTTTTTCCTAGTAAGTGCTGGGCACATTTTATCCATTGGCTCAGGAGAGGGATGTAGCAGAGCACAAAACAGAAATAGTTCCAAAAGCCTAAGCTCTAGCAAGTCACAGCAAGAATGTCTGGGCCTTAAATGGGGTGAATAGGCCTGCTCCCTAAGCCAGAAAGTCTTTCCCCTGGTATGGGAGAGGGAGACAGAGGGGTCTCTATCCTACTTCCCACCAGTGTGGCAGCAAGACCCCGCCTGATATGCCAGGAACACGGGGCCAGAGGCAGCCTTTTCAAGATTCCTGGGCTCTGACCACGCACCGAAGCGGCAGAGCTCTAAGCCGTAGGAGGCCCTTAGGACTGAAACGGCCTTGTACACTCCAGACGGGGGCCAGACGGACCTTCCTGATAGCGTGGTACTCGGCCGACCTTGGGGTATCTTCTGTAAGTAACACATATTTGGTTCCCTGAAGGTCAGTCCCAATAGAAACAACACATTTCCCCTTATCTTTAGATTACAGAATACCATGTTTCTTTCACCTACCTTTATTATATTACAGCTTTATCTGTACTCTGTACTGTCAATTAATCTGAGTCAGTGATGCTCCAATCAACTAGCTGGGATTCTAATCTTCTTGAGAGGTTTCCAGAGAACTTCTCAACAACATAACTACTACCTCAGCACCAGCATCAACAAGTGTCTGTGCTAAAAGCTTTAGTTCTCAGTGTTCCGTAAAGTAGGCACTCAGGTTATCCTCACTTTATAGAGGAAGACACTGGCTCAGAGAGGGTAAGTAACTTGCTCAATGACACACAGCCAGGACTCAAGCCCAGGCATTCTGCTTTTTATTCTTTTTTTTTTTAGCTGAGCCATCCTGCCACCTGTTGGCAGCTCAACGGCAACTCAGCTCGGGCTGGCCTCGAACCGCTGTTGCCCAGAGCTCAGCTTGCACTCTTGAGCGAGCTCTTAACCAACTGAGCCATTGGGCCGGCCCTGGCATTCTGCTTTTTAGACGCAGCATTTCTAATCACCACACTGGTGTCTGGTTTGGCTCCACAGCAAAAAGCCACCCCAATACTGAGGAATTCTAGTAGGTCCTGGGCCTGTGAAATTGATGCCCTATATATAATGTGAGTACTATATGCAAGTTATAACTAGGGTATAAAAAGACAGGTTTTGTCCCTAAGAGCTCATCTGACTTAGAGGTAAGGCATGCGCATGTACTGTCCTAGGCAACTAATAATATAATGTAGCAGGAGAATGGTACAGGCAGGAGCTCTGGGGCTGCCCTCAGCAGTCTATACCATGGAACCTCGACCACTGGTCCACATGGCAGATACGAGTTGTGTTTGACAAAGTGAGTCCTGAACAAATGGCTTCCTTATATATCTAGTGACAGCGTATAGCTGATCTGGAGTCTCTCCTAGCAATGCTAGTTAACTTGCCTGCTCTGCCTAGCTCCTGTTTCTGCCCACCTGAGCCCCTGGATTCACTGGGATTCCTTGACTCGCTATACCACACACAAGCTCCCCATTAGCTATCTCATTTCCTTACATGAGCCAATCTCATTGAAGCTTTGTGTCATCCTTTTCAATATTTTTATCTCTTTAATCTAGTGTTACCAAATTTTTCAATTTTGTTTTAAAAAAATGCAAGACCAAACAAGTAAATGTATACTTGTCTTTTTGTTCATAGATTTTAATGGTATTTGTTTTTATGAAATGCCATCCTCACTTTGCTAATTGCAGGACTGAGTCAATTAAATAAAATGCATCACATGACCAAGCCAGTAAGATTAAACTACTCTGAAATTGCAGCATACGCTGATTCACATAACTGTTTCAAATGAACATGATGCTGAATTTAAACATATGTGGGAAATAAAGCACACATTTTGATGAACTAAATACACCTGTGAAAGTAACATTTAATTTTGAAAAGAGTAAACAGGACAATGAAGTGTATCACAATGTAAGATCAGCAGCAAATTACCAACACAAGGTTAAAGAAACATACACCAAGTGACACAACAGAAGTGAAAGTTGAGATTATGATTCCAAGCACATCTAGAGCCTAGGATAGAACTTTTCCCCCCTCAACAAGTCTCTAATATAACTTGTTTTTTAAAACTCACGTCTGCTCTTTTCTAACATTTTAATTCACTACTTATTTTTGAGAACTATGTGCTAATTTCTGGGGTTATATAAAGTTAATAGACACACAGTCCTTTGCTCACATGGGGTTTGAAAATGAGCAGTTGGATGGGGCAGCCACCATTTCCCCACAGAGAGGCCAATTTGAGCTCATGGGGCAATAATACTCAGCAGCCAAGTCTGCCACAGGAGCCTCCGAGAGCAAGGCTGTTGGAAGTGGTGTGCTCTGATGGGACAAAAGTATATGTTTATAGAGGTTTAGCCTAAGTTCATCATTCTTTTTTCCTTTCTTAATCATACAGCATCAATTTGTGGAAACTCAAGTTTTTATACAAAAGCCATAAAATATCTGTTTTGAAAAAAAGCTGAGTTTTATATAATTCAATCCCTTGTACAGAGACATAGGAATTTGTAATAGTAGGAAGAGATGATAATTTTCGAAAGCATATCTCGAATAGAAACACTACAAAGCATTTGACCACATAAGAATTTTTAGCACACTAAAAATAGAAGTTCAGATATATTATCTTCAATGATTTGAAGTTATTTTCAGTCTCTCATTTTAATTCCAGATTAGTCTTGCCTTTATATTTGGATGATAAAAGAATCCCACACTTACCATAAAAAAACCCAACTAACACTTATTAGGCTTTTTATTTTTTAAAATGTAGAGAAGGGAAAAGATGACAAAACCATGGCCCATAAGTTCTTAGCCTAGATTATCCTAGAAACAGAAAAAAAAGTAATATATATGGTACATGGTCAGAAAATTCAAAATGTTCAGAAACTACACATTGAAAAGTAAAAGCCTTCTTCTTCTTCATTCTTCTCTCTCCACCCCTATGTACTCTCCCCAAAAGCAATCGCTCCCTTGCCCCACCCCCCCTTTTAAACATAAGCTGAAAATATCTGGAACTCATCTTTCAAAGCCTGACTTAGGTTCTGCCATCTCTATGACCTCTTGCCAAACTGGAAGACTGGCCTTCAGACACAATGCCAAGGTACCCCCACCCCAGTCTATAGAAATGGTCTGACATTGCCTCTGCATTAAGTTCTAGGACCCTATTTTCCCAGGGTGTCATATTGATTATCCTTTTGGGGCTAATGAGCCTTGGAAGCAGGGAGGACAACTGTTACAAACAGTGCTTTATCTTTGAGCACCTGTGCCAATGTTTCTTTCAGGTAAATTTTAGAAAACTTTATCAGCTGAAGGGAATATTCAATAAAAATTGCCAAATCGCCTTCTAATAATGCATCAAATTTACATTCCAACTAATAAGTGCCTGCTTCCCCTTCACCCTCACAATTTTTAACCATTTACTATGTGAATAATGTTACTATGTGAATGATGAAAATTTCAAGTTTACTTTGCATTTTATTTAATTAAGAATGATGGTGAACGGGCCGGCCGAGTGGCTCAGTTGGTTAGGAGCTCGCTCAAGAGTGCGAGCTGAGCTCTGAGCAACAGCTGTTTGAGGCCAGCCCGAGCTGAGTTGCCGTTGAGCTGCCAACAGGTGGCAGGATGGCTCAGCTAAAAAAAAAAGAATGATGGTGAACACCTCATGTGTGCTGGCCATTAAAATATTTCTGTGGGTTGTTCAGGATCCTTTGTCTATTTCTACTGGTTTTCAATTTTTTAAAGAGTTTTTTTATACTTTAGGTAAGATAGTGCTTTGTCATATTTTACTCATTCAAGCACTCGTCTGAGGCTCTGGGGTTAAAACAGGAAACAAAAAGCTGGCCGAGTGGCGAGGTGGTTAAGCGCTGGCTTGAGAAGCCAGCGGCCCCGGTTTGGGTCCCACATATGAGGGCCAATGACACTGCCCTCAAAAAACAAAAACAAAAAAACAAAAAAACCAGGAAACAAAGTAAATCCTTTACCTTAAGGAGCTTCAATTGTAATAGTGGGATTCAGGAGTACACGT
Source organism: Aselliscus stoliczkanus (assembly GCA_033961575.1). NCBI lineage: Eukaryota > Metazoa > Chordata > Mammalia > Chiroptera > Hipposideridae > Aselliscus > Aselliscus stoliczkanus. The sequence continues at coordinate 95,134,471 of CM066732.1, read as the reverse complement.
GTACAATTCCAATAGTGGGATTCAGGAGTACATGTGTGAGGTGGTGACAAGGGAAAACATAAAGCAGGGTAAAGAGGGATAGAAAATAACAGCCATGTGTCTGGGGGATGCTATTTTGTACAGTGGCCAGGAAAGTCTGGCCATAAGTCTGATAAAATGGAGATCTGAGAAGACACCTGAAGAGACGGGAGGAATCAAAACCCAAGAAAGAACATTATTCCAGGCAGGAGAAATGACAAGGCCAAAAAGGCTGTACAGAGAGAAACTGGCTGGCATGTTTGAGGAGCAGCAAGGAGGTGGACAGACTAGAATGGAAAAGAGTTAGGAAATAGCGGGGTCAGATCTGGAGCAGTCTTGTCAATGATGATAAGGTCTTTCGATTTTGTGACATGTGAGATGGGATGCCAGTGGAGGCGTCATATACACCTGGAGGGGGAGGGGTGGGAGAGGCATAGAGACCAGTTAAAAAGACCTTGGGATAATGCAAGTGAAAGATGATGCAAATAACGCTTGCAAGTAATTTTTCCTAGTTTGAGTTTATGGTTTTTTGTTGTTTTTCTTCTAGAGGGGCGAGACAGGTGGCCATGTTAGATTTTATCTACTATAGTAATAAATAGCAATCTTTTTGTTTATATCTTGGGTTTATGTCCCACAGACAAGATTACAAAGTCATATAGTAGTTTATATTTTCATTTTTTTACATTAACATTTTTTTTTTTTGAGGGCAGTGTCACTGGCCCTCATATGTGGGACCCGAACCGGGGCCGCTGGCTTCCCAAGCCAGTGCTTAACCACCACGCCACTTGGCCGACCACATTAACATTTTTGATCTATCTAAAATTGTTTTGCGGATGAGCAGTAAAACGGGCAAAGGCCATAGCACATGGCTACACAATTTATTCACTACGCAAGGGGCCAGGCTGAAGAGTACGTAGGGGCTGAAATCCAGTCAAGCTATGGTGTGCTGAGAGGTGCTGAGTCCACTGGGGGAGGGGGGGAGCTTTTATAATATGTATGGAGGGGCTGTACGACCTAGTGGTGGAACACTGGTGACAAAGTCCAAACTCTAGCCCATTGTTTCAATGCCAGTTATTGAATATAACCCATCTTTTCCCGTACTGATTTGAAATGCTAACTTTATCCTATTAAATATTTATGGCTTCTTGCATCTTTGGTGGAACCATGAACTTCATTAAAATTGAAATTTGCCATATTAAAAAAAAAATTTTTTTTAAATGTATTTTCCTCACTAGGGAAGTCTTTATTTTAGGAGCCAGATTGGAAGCAAATTTTGGCATATTAGAAAGAGTTGGTGCAGTTGGATGAAGAATTCCTCATTTTCTGTTGGCAATAAAAAGGTGCATTTCTTTGCTTAAACACTTTAGCCTAAACACATCAACAAGTCATTTCAAAGAGCCTTGTGCTAACCCCCTGAAAGGCTTTCTTATCTACCTTGATAATAGCTCAACTAACAGTCTCAGGTCCTACTGTTACAGGAAATGTCTTTATTTCCAGATTCAGGTTCAGCATCACTTAGAGCACTGGGACTTGGGTGGACGGTTTCTTATGTGACCGTCACAGGAGGGTAAACTGAAGGCTCTTACAGTGGCAGAAGATTAGTGGACGCACACTTTGTGAATGGTGAGGCATTATGTATTCCATGGTCTCTTTTCAAACAAAAGTGAAAATCCTGTTTTCTTCAGCTGTTTTTCCCCCCAGGTCCATCATTATGCTATTACTGCCTTAGTGAGACAAGAAATAAAAGTCATCTGAAACTTCTGCCAAAAAACAGAGGCTTCTTTTTCCCAAACAAACAAGTATAAAATATAATTTAAGGTTAATGGAAATGTGCCTGCTTTGTGGTTTTATGCTTAGGCAAAGAAAAAACTAAGACGTCATAGGTCCAATCTGGTAAGGTACTGTTTTCTTCCCTACATGGAGGGAGAGGTGGCAAAATAGTTGCAAGGTCTCTAACAAATTAGCTTCCTCAGATTCTTCTCCATCTCCTCAGAATGGACTTTCAGAAACAAAGTTTTATCCACAGAGCAGTTTGTCAGTCTTGCTGTCAAGGCTGCTGAAGAAGTCACTAGGTGGTAGCTGAGCCTATCTTAAGAAGAAAGAAACCAGATTTATCATTCAGCCTCAAAGTAATAGCTTTATATGTCAAAGCGGTGCACTGAGAAATGAGGAGAGCAGAGGGATAGAAGAGCTCAATTACATAAAAAATGCAGATACATAATTTTATATATTAGTTGTAGAAGCAAACATGAAAATGTTTCAAGAGTTGTATTTTGGTTAAGAGCAAGAATTTCTAAGTTGATTATTTTTCAGATCCAAGTCGTGTTTCAGTGCTTCAGCTATATATGCTTAATTATTTTTAGTTGAGATATACTTAGAATTTTCTGCTTTCCAGCAATCTTAAGAGTAGTAACAGTGACAAATAGAGTTTAAAAAAAAAAAAATCAGGTACCAGCATGGAGGCATATTTGATAATTTTGATTATTTAGATATGAAATAGATCATTTTCAGTGCCCTTTTTACCAGTTTTCTTCCCTGTCCCCAAGGCCAGGTGTAGTTGGTGATTCCATTTAGGGGTTCAATACTTCACCTAGACCTATTCTCTCCCAAATTATTCCGTACTTCAAAGCTACCTTTTTATTCTGACCTTCTGCCTCTTCAAACTTCCAAACAATGGAACCCCCTTCTATTACTTCATAACCCTTGCCCCCAAGTCACTGTAACAGAATGGCGATGGTTCCATTTCTGAAAGGTTGCTAAACCCCATTCAAAGCCTGCTCTTTTCCTGTCTAACAGCCTCAATCCTAATCAAGAGACCCAGCAGCAGCAGCACCACTAGATTATTTAAATAGACCAAGGGGCTTGGTGGATAAAAAATAAAAACATTAAAATATAATGAAAACATAAACAATATTGCCACTTGAAATTTAAGGAAATTTGGCCTTGTGTAAATCATTTTATCTACTTACTTTTCAATCTAGACCATTTAATGGAAGCTCAGGAAGGTTATTATCCTAACAGTTCCAAATCTAGGATATATATATAAATTTCCATGGTAAAATAGCTCCTGTCTGCAAAAATCAAGCCATTTTTAAAAAATCTTAGTAGGCAAAAAGTAGATGAGATGTTAGAAGCACAAATTTAACAAATACTATTTTATTATTTACAAAATACATAGTGATCATAAGGGTACATGTCACAAATTACAAAAGGGGAAAATAGTACAGACAAATGTGGTAAATGACAACAAAGTACCCATTCACATGAAATCCACGTAGAATAAAACAGTTCTTTGTTAAAGTTAGACAAAGCCAAGTGTAGATACACTGCTGTGTGAAAAATGCCAGTTATCTAGAAATATACCTCTGCCAAAAAGTAGAAAAGTGTTGATAGTGTATTAAATGTGTCCTAAATTAGACTTTATAGCATATATAAGCCCAGTGTTCCACAACAGAACCACTGGTTTAGGCAGGAATCTGTGAGAGACTTGACTGCCTATCTCGCAGGAAGAGCAAAGCCTCAGGACCAATTACCTTCCCTACCTTCCATAAAGCTTTGTTCAGGTGACTCTGGAATGTGGTGTCAAACACCCCATTCATTTCTGCTGCAAGTTCCCTCAGAACAGACACTGTGGACTCATCACTGGCATTCAGAATCCGCACAAAGAATTTATTCCACAATTCACCATCTTTTAGCCTAAAAATATATAAAACCATTTCCATCAAGATTAGGCATTTAAGAGTTAAAATTCTTTCTGTATTTAACTCAGTGGTATAGTTATGTACCAAGATGATTTAAGGTAATGTTTAGAATTCTAGGATTACAGATTATTCAAGTACTCCTTTGAAAGCCCAACGGGGTACTAAAGAAAAAAAAAGGGACTACCATAGTGGGAAAAGCCATAATACAGTGTACATAAAGGGGCAAAAAAGTCTTTTATCTAAATGTATAAATTTCCTCAGTGTACTAAGAAACAGCACTTCTCTTTTGCAAATAGAAGAAAAATAAATTTTGTCTCCTCTCCTCTAATTTTCCTAAAGTCCAGGTCATTAGAAAAACTACAGCTCTCTTCCCCAACCCAGAAGTTTATTATCTTCACAATTCTGAGAACCCTAAGCTTGACTGAAGTAACTACCACTTCAGTCTATGATGTTTGTACTTTTTTTTTTTTTTTTTAAATCAGAGAAGCTTCCATTAGTGTGTAAGGCAGAGCTATTACGAGACCCCAGCTGGCCTCACCTGTTTCAGTATGTGTTCAAGACCCACCTAGGACCACAACTAACTGGGGATACCAAATCAATCTTATATGTCTTATGTTATATTTCAAGCTTATTTTTTTAAAGTACATGTTAGAGACAAGACTGGACATATTCTGAATTTAATAAAGAAAAAAATACAATTTGATTGTTGGGAGGGGGGAATGGAAAAGGGGTGTTAAATCTTCAATGCTGGCTTTTTTTCGTTTAACCAAAGAACATACCAATAAGTGATGGATTGGTAAACTTATTCTGGGAAGTTATTAGCTCTGATAAACTAAAGTGGAACATGGGGTATTTAATATGTTTTATGAGCAGGTTTGAGGGAATACTAAGGTGCTCAGACCAAGCAGTTCTTATTAAGAAGATTCTTTGCGTTGGTTCCACCCATTCAATAAATAAATAATACCCTACAATTAGTATGTAATTTAGAAATTTAACTTTCTTCAACAGATGCTTATTAACTTTTGATAACAATAGCTATTAAAAAGGGGTATAAGACTAACACCAATTGGTTAGAAAATTATTCTCATAAAATGTTTCTACTAGCACTTCTAAATTGAGAGACTGCAATACTATAATTGCAGTCTTTACAACACATCTAGGTCCAGAATGATATGCTGAATAGTTTCGTATTCTTAATTACCAATTCCTTTATTTCTGCACTAGGTGTTTCACTGATACTCTAACAAAAACTGGCTGAAATGAATGGAATCATGGCATTTGTACTAAGAAAACTAAGGCTGCCAAAGCTGAGAGAGCACCGAAGAGAACATTATTTGGACAGATAAAGACCCTGAAATCACCAATACTTACTCAGAAATATTTTGGCTAAGTTTCCAGAGGGACCCATCCCAGAAGACCTGTAGGTGTTCCTTGAACAATAATAAATGTGCTAAATCTGCTATACCCAACAGATCTACCTGAAATCACAAAAAGCACCATCAGCTAAAATAATTCTCTGCTACTACCAAGGCAACTTATTTATGTAGGAAGTAAAAGATACTACAGTGATTACCTAAGTTTATTTTATGACATCTATTTCAGTAGAACTGTTACTTACCCTTACAGTTAAGGGGGAAGCTCCCCAAAGGAGTGATTGATAGAGCCAACTCTAGGAATTATCTTTAAGAAAAGATAAAAGTATCTGGACTGTCAAATTCAAATTTGTAGACCTACTGAATTTGCATGGATTCCACCTGTGACCTAAATGTGGTTCACACGACTAGTCCAGGTTCACGCTATATATTCAATCAGCAAATGCCATTATGTCCAGAGCTTTGCATATAATGCCACCATATAAAACACTTTACATTTGTCCTAATGTTTTTTAATAAACATTATTTAATTTAATCTTCACAACAATCCGTATGTACATAGAGCATACTGTTTTCCTTATTTTACAGCGAAGACCACAGAAAATGACTTATAAAGACTATGTAGGTAAGTGATAGAAGTGGCCCTGACAGGTTACTGAGTTAGTCATGTGTCTGCACGTGTACGGCTATATTCTTGTGTTGTGACAGAAAAATGGTACATTTTGCTTGACTTAATGATATTTGAAAACTAGGTCATCTATTCCAGGAGAAAGAATACCAGTAAACACTAGCTTTCATAGCCTATTTAGCTAAGAAAGACTGAGAAACGCTCTCCTTATTTCCTCAGGCTTGTTTGACACTTACCTGGTAGGGAGAAGAACAGTTAGCCAGGCTCTTTTGTCCTTCCAGGATCCGTACAGTCCGAAAGCCGCTGAGGGTGAAGACGTCTGGCTGTACCCTAAGGTCGACGCTGTAGGAGAAGTCCACTATGTTCAAAGCTTGATTGCTCTTATTACTGTCATATGGATCGTGGATGCTAAGCCCAGATTTAGGAGAAAGAGACAATAAACACAGGCCATGAAACAAGCTGCATAGCTGGTCTCAAAAAAAAAAAAAGAAAAAAGAAAAAGAGGTGCTGCAGGTGTGTCTTCGCTATGTCAACAGCTCCCTCCAGTGGTTAGCTTTGAAAATGCACCTGTGAGACCAGTGACAGTATCCGCCCAAGTGGGGAATGTCAAGATTTATAATATAGTAGGTTAGTGACACAAAATACTGTGTATCTAGTGCATGGCCACCACAGAACATTCATCAAGTTTCCACGTTATATAAAGTAAGTACTAGAAGTAGAATGTAGGCCTGTGCCTTGTAATGCCTTGTACTGTACACAATAACACATATATGAACAATGATTTATACACAGTTACCATGGAAGAAATTAAGCTTTTACAGGTGTCATAGCCTTTCTTGTTTACTATTATAGATTAGGTTTTCCAAGTGTCACTCAGATTCTTCTCTTCCAGAGTTTAATTGAAAACTACATAAGGTTGGTTTTTGGTAAAGTGCTACCTATACTATTGGGTTGTCTGAAAAGTTATGACATTTTTTCAACGAAAAACAGAAAAAATACATCATTTCTGACAACCCAATATAAACTATCCTGGTTCTATTAAATGAATACCATGTTCTATCTTACTCTTATTCCAACCCTTATTTCCTTAAAACACAACAACAAAAAACTTTGTAACACTAATTCACTACTTATTAATTTATTTTCCTTGGGTTTATCTATTCTATGCAATAAAGCTACTGTTCAAAGAGACATAGGAACTATTTATGTGAGTGGCAAGAATGGTTTTTATATTCCTTTTGTTTTTCTGCTTTTCTGTTATTTCCCTCAAATCCCTGATTGACATTAGTGGCAGGTCCTACATTCCTAAATACAGGCTTTGACTAACCCCATCACATACTTCCACAGCACAGAAAGATCTATTTTACTTTAGAATTTATATTTGCTCCCATTTTTCCTTGACACAAGATACAACAATTGGCCATCATAAAACTATAATTCCCAGGTGGGCCGACCGAGTGGCGCAGTGGTTAAGAGCTGGCTTGGGATGCTAGCGGCCCCAGTTCGGATCCCACATATGAGGGTCAGTGACACTGCCCTCAGAAAAATAAAAAATAAGTATTAAAAAAAACAAAACAAAAACTATAATTCCCAGGTATTTTTAAAACTTGGGAGAGGTAGGAAAAATGTTTCTTAGGTTAATAAAAAGAAAAAGGAAGGTTTCCTAGCTCTCTAACTGGCCATTCAACGTAACCATGGGTAAGACATTCCATATTTTTAGATCTCACTTTCCTCACAAATATTGGGCTGTTGGAAAAGTCATGACATACTTTTTCTATATTTTTTGTTGCAAAAATGCGTCATGACTTTTCCAACAACCCTATATAGAAATTGCATTCAATGATTTCAAAAGGCTCTTTTAATTCCTTGTGAATCTATATGAAATTTCCTATCAAATTTGATAGGTTGTGACAAAGTAAAAGGCAACATCCCTTTTCCTGGAGTCCTCTGGTAACAGAGAAGGCATATCTGACTACATAGAACACAAATGCCTAATCCTTAAAAGCCTTAGAATAGCCCTTTGCTTATAATTTCCGTAGCCCTTGAGAACCTGAGCACTATCCTCTGAACTTTCAGTGTCGTGAAATAGGGTGAAAATAAAAACTATACCTGGGGTTCTCACATCTGGACACACATGGGGGGAGGAGGGATTTTTGATGGTCACAATGGCGGGGGGAATATAATTTGCATTTAATTGGGTGGGGTGGGCGGAGTTATGGGGGAATAGAGGTATAAAACATCGTGAAATGCTTGGAACAGACTTGCACAAAGAATTCTCTCATCCAAAATACCTCTGGCGCCCTGGGTAAGAAATGCTGCTCTATGATGCTGGGAATGCTTTAGGATTCTGCTATCTCAGGAAAGAAAGTGGGAGGCTCTAGTTCTTTTGGATATAATTGCAGAAATACACTGAGGGTTCTTTTCATTTTTATGTCAACTATAGCTTAGAGTCTAATTCAGTCTCCTCTTACAGATTACGCAGTCAGGGGAAGTGTAAAGAATGATGGCAGCTTTTAGTGTACACCAATGACCTCAGAGGAAAAGTTAACTGCTTACCCCAGGTTGGGGTAGACACAGGGTTGGGGCAGGCAAAGCATCTTTGAACCAGATCACTTTACTCAAATACCATGAGACAAATAATCATTAAAAGGGTGTGCTGGTCCTCCAATCCTTTCATAAAACAAAAATTGTGGGATGCCTTAATGTTTTTTTATATTTTCTCAGTTTTTAGTATTCAGGCTTCATTTCTTATTTTCTTCTCTGTGCTTACCCCTTGAACCTCATGGCTAAGATGGGTTTAATATGAGCACTAAGCCCCTTTTCTTAGCCTAGTTTGCAGTTGTTCTCTGGCTTTACCCATTCCTCTTGGCAAGTGCCTCAATTTGGCCTGACTTAAGGGTTGGTCTTTGGAACTGAGCAGCACCTCGGTTTCACTAGCGTATTTGATAGATCTGCACTGGCCACATTCAAAGAAAGACAGGACCGGCTGAGTGGCGCGGTGGTTAAGTGCTGGCTTGGGAAGCGAGCGGGCCCTGGTTCAGGTCCCACATATGAGGGCCAGTGACACTGCCCTCAAAAAAATAAATAAATAAAAAAGGTGACATTTCAAATTAAAAAAAAAAAAAAGACTATACAATCTACTTCACATTCCCTCAGACATTCATATGTTATGTCTCTTCTTGATAGGAATTATCACAATACTCAGAGTGATTAATTCTTTTTTCTACATTAATGTATTTCTTCAATATGTTTTTTTCTTTGAATTCATTTAAAATATTCCCAATGATTATTGACTTTTAGGTAGCAAATATTGTCTTAACATATTGTGTTCATCAATATGGCATTTATCAAAAGGCAAAAGAAAATGGCAACTATCCATGTTTTGAGAGAAAGCTGACAACCGTAACAGAATGAAAAGGACTGACCTGTTTCTAAGAATCAGACTCCTTGGACTCAAGTCACCATGGACTATTTCTGCTTTGTGTAGTTTCTCCACTATTGTCAAAAGGTTATAAACAATCAACACTGTTATTTCATGGGTAATAAATTCACTGTGTTGAAAAAGATCCTGCAAAAAGAAGGACAAAAAACTCACTATTTCTTAAGTTAGGGTGACTGCATTTCAACTCAACACCTTGCTAACTGCTGCTTTGTACTCTTCCTTGTTCTCTGCTAGAACGAGGACTCCTTTGTAGGTTGGGTCTTTGCCCCAGTTTTAACAACACCGCTCTCCTGTAAGATTGCTTGTGGGGATTTAATGAAATAATGACGAAGAGCATCAAGGATGAACCTGGCCTGTAATAAGTGTTCTATAAATGGTAGTTTTAAAATACCCTTATTCCAGGGCCGGCCGAGTGGCGCGGTGGTTAAGTGCTGGCTTGGGAAGCCAGCGGCCCCGGTTCGGGTCCCACATATGAGGGCCAGTGACACTGCCCTCAAAAAAAAAAAAAAAAAAAAGGCTGAACAGACTGAAAAATCAATAACTCTTCTAAGATCTATAAGCATAGGGACCTCCATGCTTTTGTGAGTCTTACCTTTAGGGGCTAGACCAAATTCTCTCAGTGAATATCAGAGAAAAACTGCCCTGGTGCTGTGGCAGGAGCAGGGGAAAGGGAACCATTCTGAAACAGTCCAGGGCACTCAGTTCTTAACAAGGCCTGCACTCAGGAAGGGAAATAACCCAACCTGAGCCCACTCTAGCCATCCTTTCCCACGTAAGGGGCAGAGAAAAAAACTAGTGTCAGAGTGCAGACATAGCCTTACTATAAAAGAAATGTAACAGGGTTGGCCGAGTGGCTCAGTTGGTTAAGAGCTCGCTCAAGAGTGCTAGCTGAGCTCTGAGCAACAGCAGTTCGATGCCCAGCCTGAGCTGAGCAGCCGCTGAGCTGCCAACAGGTAGCAGGATGGCTCAGCTAAAAAAAAAAAAAAAAAAAAAAAAAAAGAAGTGAATGTAAGTCACAGGACTATAGAATGCTTCACATCTATCACGTTACTAAAGCCCTATTTACAGCAGTTCCTTTTACCCAGTACATCATGTCTGGCTATCAGGCAAAATTTTAAAAGGAATTTCTAAAAGGTAAAAACACAATTTGAGAGACAGAGCAAGTATCAAAGCCAGACATGGCAGGGATCAGTTCAGGAATTTAAAACAAGAGCGGCATTGAACTGATGATGATCATAGTTAGATGATTTCGTAATTGCACAATTCTCTCTACTTTTGTATATATTTGAAAATTGACATAATAAAAATTAAAAGAGGTTCTTGATCAAAAAACTTAGGAAAAGAAAATGATCAATGCTTTTAATTTATAATGAATTGGACTATTTCTAGAAGACTAACAGGAATTTTGTACTATGTACTAAATTCTTTTGCTAATTGGAGCACAAATCTCTCTACTTAAGAACCTGAAATTTTATGTTTTTATATTATTGCAAACCTGAAGGGTGAAGCAGTTTATATATTGGTGCCAAACAATACAGCCATCTTGGTATTGATAATAGCTGCACAAATGATCACACTCCTCATTTAAACGTTCCCTTAACTTGAAGTTGATATAAAAGTCCCATGGGACAGTTTGAGAAGATACCTGTAAGAGATTGATTTTAAAAATAAGAGCAATTAGAATCTATGGTTATTACTGGCAGATTGAAAACATTCCCTCCAGCCCTTCCACTATACCAACAGAAATAATAGTAAAGGGGTGTTTTAAAAAGCATCTATAATCTATCTATCTATCTATCTATCTATCTATCTATCTATCTATCTATCTATCTAATATATATATATATAATATAATATGTAATATAAAAGACACAGAAGCAACAAATTTTGGAAGCTGGAAAGAGAACACTAGGAGGTAACAATCCACTTAGCAGACCCAAGGAAAGTTGATTCTAGCAATGGAGAAAGCTGACAGCAACCAAATTTATACCACCTCTCTATAGTATAAAACTGGAGGCACCAATTACCTATAGAAGTAATGGTGAAAGCAGAGCTAACACCGGAGTGGTGGACCTCTGTTAAAGAGGAAGTAACACCCTAGATTCTCCCTCCTCCTTCTGTAACTGAGTCTAGCAACTGTCTCTCTGGAATAGCGTTTTGGTGTTCCCCAATTCAGAACATCAGAAGTTATTCCTAGAGAGTATAAAACAGAAGGGCTCTGGTCTAGAGGACACCAAGGCACTGTTGAGGGTGGGAATACCATACAGGAAAGGGAAAAAAGCATATACAAGATCTGACAATTAAGTTTGGGAACTTGTTGCAACGATGTTGCTAACCTTTTTTGATATCAAAGGGGTTATTCATTATGAATTTGTACCAACTGGACAAACAGCTAGCCATGTTTACTATTTGGAAGTGCTGAAAAGGCTGCATGAAAAAGTTAGATGAAAATGACCTGAACTTTTCCCCAACAATTCACGGCTCTTGTATCATGACAATGCACCAGCTCACACAGCACTGTCTGTGAGGGAGGTTTTAGGCAGTAAACAAATAACTATATTGGGGGGGGAAGGGGGGAGTCACTTTGTAAGGGGTGAAAAAAAATAACTATTACATTGTTTTGTACATCTGTAACTACTACTACTACTACTAACAACAATAAAACAAACAAACAAACAAAAAACCAAATAACTATATTGGAACACCCTCCCTCTTCACCTGATCTGGCCCCCAATGACTTCTTTCTTTACCCGAAGATAGAGGAAACATTGAAAGGAAGACATTTTGATGACATTCAGGACATCAAGAGTAATATTATGATAGCTCTGATGGCCACTCTAGAAAAAGAATTCCAAAATTGCTTTGAAGGGTGGGCTAGGCACTGGCGTTGGTGCATAGCTTCCCAAGGGGAGTACTTTGAAGGTGACCATAGTGATATTCAGCAATGAGGTATGTAGCACTTTTTCTAGGATGAGTTCGTGAACTTAATTATCAACCTCATATATCAAATGTTACAATGAACCTTCCTGCCCCTCCACTCTGCAGACTAATTTCTCCGCTCAGCTTTTAAGAAGTTAGCAGCCAGGATTATATGCACCAGGCAGAAAATTAGGAAAGTTTTCTCTGAGAGATCTGATGAGCTCAAGTGAAAAGACCTAAAAATTGGTGGTTTTCTAATAAAATGGCCAAGTGAGATCATCCTCCAGTGTGCCCCACAGCTGTTAAGGTCCCTCCACAAACAGAGCTTACAGTTGGCATTTAGAGTCCCACACTTAAATATAAATTGGAAGCCGAAGACTTTAAGAAAGCCTGTATATGAAAGACAAATCCAAACAGGAAACAGATGATGCAGGGGGAAAAAAATTTAAAGTACCATTAATATATTCAGAAAGATAAGGAATATTCCATCTTTGAAGTTAAGAAGATAATGCTACAAAGAAGAAAATTCTGAGAAAAGAGCTCTTGCAAATTAAATACATGACAAAAGAAATGAAAGACCCAGTAAAAAGACTGAAAATAGAAAACAAAGTTGACAAAACATTCCAGAAAGTAAAGCAAAAAGACAGAGATAGAAAATAGGAGAAAATAGGCAAGATTTTTAAAGGTTTGTTCAAGAGACCCTATATCCTAATAAAAGTAACTCTGAAATGAGAGTACAGAGACTACTGAGGGGAAGAAAATTGTATTCGTTGAAGAAAATTTCTTAGAAATGAAGGAGTTTCCAGATTGAAATGGCCATTGAGTGCCTGGCATATGGGCAACAAAAACTTATACATGTGTGAAATTTCGGAATACTGGGGACAAAAATAAGATCCTGCAAGATCTTATTAAAGAAAGAGGAAAATAGTTCACATAAAGAACAGCAAAAGACTTTAAAAGTAAGGTTAGAAGTCAAAAGATAATAGAGCTCATCTTCAAAACGCTAAGGAAAATAGAATTCTAATACCCAGCCAAACTACAAATCAAGTAAAGACGTGAAATAAGGAATTTTCTGACATGCAAGGTTTCAAAAAACTTACACCCCATACATCTCTTCTCAGGAGGCTACTAAAACATGAAGGCTTAAACCAAGAAAGAAGACAAAATGGGATCCAACATAACTGGGCATCCAATGTAAGAAAGAAGTAATGTGAACTCCTATGATGGTGGTGAATGGAAATTTCAAAGTAATACTGTGTGTGTGTGTGTGTGTGTGTGTGTGTGTGTGTGTGTGTGTGTGTAGCGTGCTAGGGCTAGAATGTAACTAGTTTCAGACTGGAAAAGGCCAGATAATTTCAGATTTCCTCAAAAAGATAAAATTGATAGAATACTTAATATGTTTGGTCATATTAAGAGATTTACACAATAGCTTATTTTTGATATCTGATCCTGTCATATAATGGTTAAGTGATTTCTTGATGCATCACTGACTTTCCTATAAGGAACACATAGACTATTCAAAGGATGTGATGGTACCATGGGGCCACTGCTTCAACCCACATTATTTACATGGCAATTGAAATGAAAAGAATCAGACCCACCTTTATCATGGTTAATTCTGCAGAGTTTCTTGGTGTCACCCAGAATAATTTGTAATCTTCACATATTAGGTATTCTTGTTTAATGCAATAATCCTCATTACCTGTTGACAAGGTTTGATTTCATTTGAAAACGACTGGAATATGTATAGCCCCCTAGCTTTTACTTCCAGGGTTAAGGCCTAAAGACACTTTATATTTGCCAGTGAGTAGCAGCTAGAACAGTTTTCAAAATCATTTGTAAAAATTGAAAGAGGGGAAAACAGGATTCCTATTGTTACTAGGACATGAACTTATCAGTGTGTCAACTTCTATGATGCTGTTTCTTACAATTCAGAAATATTTATTGTGCACCAGCATCAAGCTCAAGTACAAATAATCACTTGTTTGTACACTGTCATACCCAAAAGGTCATGCATTCAATGGTACTTACCTAATTCAATTTCCTCCTCTGTTTCCAACTTAGGCATTGGTCTGTCTTCTACAAAAAACTCTGCAGAGGCACTCAGCTCTGGTAGGGATTTTAGTAGTTGTCTGCGATACTGTGAACACCAGGGTGACTGAACAGTGTTTTCTGGGGGAACAAAAAGTTGAAAACAACAACAAAACATCACTCATAAAACCTAAAATGAGTATTACAACAGGGGACAGGGAACAAAAACAAGATTTCATGATCAACACTGTTAGATTAACAACACTCATCCATATTCAGTTAGTATTAATTTATTCTAGAAATTTCACAATTTATGGGAACTTTTCAGAGAAGAAAAACATAGCTCAGTTTGTGGAGATAAATAAATATTCACTGAACACGGATGTATATGCTCACTTGCAGGTAAGTGGTACGTATGAACTTACCTGCAGTCTCATTAGTAAGCTCCAGTTTCTCAGGAATTTGAAGACATTTGATGGAGGAGGTGCTTGTAACTGAGGCAGAAGATCCAGAGAACCCAGAGGAGTGTGTGGCCTCACCGCTGTCTTCAATAATTGGGCTGAAAGAACCACAAATGAGTCAATCCTCTTAGGGAAAATAACGGGGGTACCAAAAAAAAAAAATGTATACACATTTTAAGGGCTGTTAACACTTGGCTCAAGCACTAAGTAGTTCACCATAATCAGAAGTGTCTGTCTTGGGCCGGCCGAGTGGCGCATTGGTTAAGCGCTGGTTTGGGGATGCCAGCGGCCCCGGTTCGGATCCCACATGAGGGCCAGTGACACTGCCCTCTACAGCTAACAACAGCTCCACCTGGAGCTGGGCTGTGCGAGCCCCGGTGATGGTGTGGGCTGCAGCCCCTGCTGCAGTGGGCTGCCATAGGCTACAGTGAGTGGCCTGCAGCCAGCGTGAGCGGCTGGCAGCCAAGCGTGAGCTGCCAATAGCCGCGGTGAGCGACATCCAGAGGCCAGCGACCGATCTGCCTCATCCGGGAAGAGCGCAATGACGATACCAACAGTGAAGCAACATCCTCCGCAACTAAACTGAAAAACAAAGACAGCAACTTGTCTGTTCCCCTTCCCCGATTCCCCAACACTGTTCCCCTCCGCCAATTCCCCA
Organism: Aselliscus stoliczkanus; assembly: GCA_033961575.1. Classification (NCBI taxonomy): domain Eukaryota; kingdom Metazoa; phylum Chordata; class Mammalia; order Chiroptera; family Hipposideridae; genus Aselliscus; species Aselliscus stoliczkanus. The sequence goes on along the minus strand of CM066732.1, from coordinate 95,119,240 downwards.
ATAAAATCTTTAAAAAAAAAAAAAAAAGAAGTGTCTGGACGCTGATGGTAACCACTTTGAGCACCTTTTGTAATTGCAGAAGTCAAATGTGACTTGTATTCATCTTTTGTTATCGGTATATATTGTTTTTTTCCTTCCTTAAAATGTGTATACATTTTTTTGGCACCCTCTATATATATCAACTTATCTGTTATAATTTTATTTGCTATTTAATAGTCACATTGTTAAAGTCCACTATTTTCCTAATCAGAATTTAGGTAACTTCACCCTGATTAATAAGCAATACCTAGCATTAAATTTCTGAACTTATGCTTTATTTGTCTAATCTGTAGTAAATGCCTATTCACATCTATTCTAAGCTGCTGAGAAAAACTTACTAAGATACCAACTTTCTTCCTGTTTATTCCTTCTCTGGAGTTTTTACTCTGCAATAAGAAAAGGTCAAGAAAGAAAAAGGGACACCAACATTACTAAGGGGAGCACACGCTAGCAAACGTGACAAAAATACGTTGGAGAAAAAGTATGAAAATGTAGTTTTAAAAGCACAAACTGGAAAATTAAAGAATGTTTTTAAGTTAAAATTAGTTTATATTAGATGACTTTTAAATATGGATAGATCATAAGGCTTAGTCCCTGGATCGCTATGCCATTCCTTCGTACCTATTCCTTATTCATTTCCACCACTCTATCAAATGATATTTAAAAAAAAAAAAATACATCTCTAGTTGTCTATTTGAAATTAGTATCAAGCTATTTTACCATTATTTTAAAGTTAATATCAAAGGAAAAAAAATAGGGCTGGCCGAGTGGCATGGTGGTTAAGAGCTGGCTTGGGATGCCAGCAGCCCCACTTTGGATCCCACATGTGAGGGCCAGTGACACTGCCCTCTTAAAAAAAAAAAAGTAAAAAAAAAATACATCCTCTTTCCCAATCGGATACACTTTGCCAAATTTCCTCAAAGATACCACAATTCTCCTGGGTCTCATAACCATCAAAATTTACTTCTTCTAACCCTCATATTCAGATCAGTTACTAAGTCCCACTGATACTTTATCTGGGGGATAAATGACTATTGTCATGTAAAGCACTTAGCACAGTACCTGACAGTAAAAACTTGCTAATCAATTGTAATAATTGATAAGCGCATACAGAATAACAGAGTATTCAACAATCTCATCTGGGAAACCAATAATCCCCGGTCACCTCAGCTTCTTGATAATGAGAGTTGGGCTGTAGATAGTGCCACAAGCAGTCTGTTGGTCCTCAGTAGACTTTATATCTAACTCCTCCTCCTGCAACAGTCTCTCAGGATCAGAAGGGACATCCTTCAAGGATATTATCTCATGAAAAGGAGTCGATACAAAACGAGCTGCTCTGGCGAAGTCACAAGTGTCTTCTGGGTTAGGACAAATAGTTACATTCCTGAAACCTGTGATAATAGCATCCTCACTCAAGGGTTCAATTCCTGTAAATTCATCCTGAAATAAAGACCACGTAAAGTTTAGCTGAAATATTGTAATAAGCATAGCAAGACCCTATCTTTTTTACTTAGAGAGATATATATTAGATAAGTGATTTTCAACCCAAGGTACAGAGTAGCACATCAGAATCTCTAAGAAAAGACAATTTAAAAAAGCAGATTATGACATTTGAGGAAAAAAGTGCTGTATCATGAAAACAGCAGACTGTATTTCACCAAAAATACACTGTAAGGATTCTCCACACCAAGGAAAAAAAGTATTGAACAACGGATTTTTTTTCCCCAACCAACGTCACCTAAGTAGAGGACTAATACTACTTTCCTTTTGGCTTTGGCCTAGAAAATCTTCTGATAAGCTGCTATCCTCCTAGCTTTTAAGTGGTCTTCTTCTATTCCAAATACTTAATTTTCATTTTATTTTTTAAGGTAATTCACAATCATGGTTGAAAATATGAAAAACAAAGTATAAAGTGTATATATATATATATAAGAAAAGAAAAACACTTAAAATATGCCTTTGTTTTAAAAAGTAATACATGTATATGGTTTTAAAAAGTCACCTAGTTTAAAAGGCTATATACTGAAAAAGTCTCCCTCTGGCACTTGACACTACTGTCCCCTGCTACCCCCCATCTCCACTTCAACTACTACTTCCAGAAGCAACTGCTGTTCCCATATAGATCTGGTAGGATACAAGCAAAGCATAGTTTACTCATTTATAAAAGAGGTTTTTAAAAGTGAAATTATAGAGCCGGCTGAGTGGCACGGTGGTTAGGCGCTGGCTTGGGAGGCCAGCGGCCCCGGTTCGGGTCCCACATATGAGGGCCAGGGGCACTGCCCTCAAAAACAAACAAATAAATAAATATTCTATTAAAAAAAAAGACGTGAAATTATGGCATATAGCTAACACAGTCGACCCCTGAATAACATGGGGGTTAGGAGTGCTGATCTCCACGCAGTTAAAAATCCTATATGACTTCCGACTCCCCAAAACTTAACTTATAGTCAGTCATCCCTTGGTATTTGTGGGAGATTGGTTTCAAGACCCCCCCACGATCTGGATAAAAAAATCTGGGGATGTTCAAGTCCCTTATATGAAATGACATAGAACAATGCATACAATTGGCCCTCCACACGTGCGGATTCCCAACGACAGGTCAAAAATACTGTTTGCAACCCACGGTGATCCACGGTTGAATGAATCCATGGATGTGAAACCCAGGGATATGGAGGCTGACTGTTTATTTATTGAAAAAAATCCACGTGTAAGTGGACCTACGCAGTTCAAACCTCTGTTGTGCAAGCGTCAACTGTATGTATTATTCTTTCTCATATTTTTAGCATATTTTCTGTGCTATTAAAATTTTTTTTTTTAAAGATTTTTATTGGGGAATTCGTGGAGGGGAACAGTGTTGGGGATGTGGGAAGGGAACAAGCCAAGTTGTTGTTCTTCAATCTTTGTTGTGAAGGACACCAGTCACCATCTGGCTTCACATCAGCAGCTCATGGCCTCTAAGTTCAAGGTGCTGTGTTCAATCTTAGTTGAGGGTAGGCGTAACCACCATCCCACGAGGGAGTCGAACCAGCAGTCTTGTTAAGAGCGCACACTCTATCCACTGAGCCATCAAGGTGGCAGCTCAGCTCAAGGTGCCGAGTTCAGTCTTAGTTGCGGGTGGGCATAGCCCACCATCGAACAGGCAATCCTGTTATACCAGCTGAGCCATCCTGCCAATGTTGGCAGCTCAGCGACAGCTGAGCTTGGGCACAGCATCACTGGCCCACGTGGGAATTGAACTGGCGGCCTGTTTCCCAGAGCTCGCTCTCTTAAACCAGCTCTTAAACAACTGAGCCACTTGGCTGGCCCTAAAAATTTTTTTAAAACATGACGGTGACACCGTGGAGTCTATCAGAAGTCAACCAATTCTTTTAGGTTATTCCGTTTTTTACTATATAAAATTATTTCAAATATCCTTGTACATTTAAATCTTTAGGAATATCTTAATTTTCTTAGGTATAATTCCTAAGAGTAGAATTATCAAGTCAAAAGGTTATGAACACTAAGATTCTTTCTATATATTGCCTAGCTGCCCTCAGAGAGATGGTACTGTTTTATACATTTACCTGCAGTATACAAAAGTGCCTATTTCATTTAATCCTTGTGGATACTAGATACTGATTTTCTAGATTATCAATTTGACATATACTTTCAATTTTCGAGTCAACATAAGTAAATAGAGTTGAGAAGTACATCTATCTAGAAGAAACAATAAATGTGGCTAAAAATTTTAAGATTAAAGTAAAACAGTATCTATAGTCTCAGAATACATTTTATACAAATACAATTTTAGTCCTATTATTTTAGATATTTTAAAGATAATTTTTTAGGGGAAAAAAATTCTGATAGGTACCTATTAACAAAGTACTAAAAGGTTTAAAACCAAAAAACTAGATTGACTTTTTTTTCTGAGGGCAGTGTCATTGGCGCTCATATGTGGGACCTGAACCGGGGCCGCTAGTTTCCCAAGCCAGCACTTAACCACAGTGCCTCTCGGCCGGCCCTAGATTGACTTTTTTAGTAATTCCGTCCATCCCTGAACAGCTGAACCTAGAACCACTACCTCCAAATCTAGCCTATCTATTCATCATGTTCTCTGGTTCTATTCTCAAGAACACAATATATAATTAATTACTCTTCTACAATATTTTCATATAAGTCAGTGCACTATCCGAATTACCTGGGAAAGTATTTAAAATGAACAATACATGCTTAAATTTGATCCCTGGAAATTCCAATTCAGTATAGGTAGAATTTGGCCTGAGCACCTTTAGTAATAAATGGCTTCCTAAGCAAGTCGGGGTTGCTGGGAATTTTCTGTATCTTGATCTGGGTGGAGATTGCATAAATATTCACACATGTAAAAATTCATCTAGCTGTACTATTAATACTTGTACAGCTTACTGGATACAAAATATACCTCAATAGGGGGGAAAAAACCATATTTAAAAAAAAGTACCCTCAAGTAACTGAAGGATGTGGAGAACACACTGCTTTAAATCTTTATAGCTCCTCTTCACATCTCCTCTTAAGTCTTAAGATTAAACATATTCAATTCTCTTCAACCTCAAGACAAGTTCTCAGATGCTGATTTGAATAGAGGATGATTTTCTTCCTTAAAACTTTAATGAAATGCCAACAATAAAGGTTATTTACTTTGACTTGAGTGTCTACGTGGGGTCTTTTTACTCTAGTATTATCTTATCTCTAGTCCATAGTATTTAAAATACAACATTACTAATGAAAAATGGTTGGTTCACACAACTCTTCCATTGCCATAAAAAGCATTTTATAAAAAAGAGCAAAGATCCTTTGTTATGTTGGTTTAAAAAAAAAGTTCTAAAGGCTTTTAAGACAGTGATTTCTTCCCCCCACTTCAAAAAAATTGAGATATAATTCATATACCCAAAAGTTTATCCTTTTAAAGTGTATGTTTCAGAGGTTTTTAGCAGATTCACAAAGTTGTGCAGTCATCACTACTAACTCCAGAATATTTTCATCTCCCCCAAGAGAAACTCCATACGTATTAGCAGTAACTCTCTAACCCCATCTCTCCCTAATCCCTGGAAATCCCTAATCTTTCTGTCTTTATGGATTTGCCTCTTCTGGACATTTCACATAAATGGAATCATACAATATGTGGTCTTTTGTGTTTGGCTTTACTCACTTAGCAAAGTGTTTTCAAGGTTCATCCATGTTGTAAGATGTATCAGTACCTCATTCCTTTTTATGACTAAGTAATATTCCACTATGTGCATACAACAATTTGCTTATCCATACATCATTTGATGGACATTGGGTTGCTTCCACTTTTTGGCTATTATGAACAAGGCTATGAGTATTCATGTACAAGTTTTTTTGTATGGATATAAACCTAAGAGGGAATTTCTGGTCATATGGTCATTCTATGTTTAATATTTTGAGGAACTGCCAAACTGTTTTCCAAAGCTGCTGCGCCATTTTATATTCCTATCAACGTTGTATGAGGGTTCCATTTTCTAACATCCTCACCAACACTTGTTATTTTGTCTTTTTTATTATAGCCATCCTAGCGCCTGTGAAGTAGCATCTCACTGATTTGCATTCTCTGATGACTAATGATATGGAGTATCTTTTCATGTGCTTATTTCAAGCCAGTAATTTTCATTTGAACCCTAAACGTTTGTGAGAACTGAATAAAACAATCCACTAATCCACTTATATTAATTTAGGAATACTGCTCCTTACACAAACATCTGGAGACACGTCCTCATTTGAGGTGATGCTTTCTGAAGTTTTGAGAAGTGCAAGGGGTCTTCGTTGGACTAAAACCGGTGGGGGATCTGCAGGACTGGAAAAAGACATACTCCATTTAGCAATTTTTTTTCTGTTGACATAAATAACAGTAACCCCTCATTTATAATAATAGAAAACTTTTAAGTGTCAAAACAAAATGCCTCAAACCTGATATTCTTTTTTTCTGAAAGAAGAAACTCGTCAAAAATGGAGAAAGATAAACTGGGACCTATAAAAAAAGAGACTAGATTTATACTCTTAAGAGTAAATGCTCTATTCTTCAAGATAACCAGATCAAGTAATATTTTGCATTGTTTGAAATCAGAAAGGCAATCTGTTTTTTATGATGAACAATTTCAAACATATAAAAGTAGAGATCATTTAATAATAATTATTATCTAAACACGATGGATGACCTTGTTACATCTTTATTCCCTACCACTACTCCCCAAATCCAACCCAACTCCAGATGATTCTGAAGCAAATCTGAGACATTAGCATTTCATCTATAAATATGTCAGTATGTATTTCTACAAGAGGGAGGCTTTTTAAAAAGCATAATCTTAAAACATGATCATATCTGTAGAATTAATTTCTGAGTATCAAATACCCAGTCAGAAATTTCACATTTTAACAAAATCTTTTAGAAAGTTTCAATTGGGAATGCAGAGTGAGATTCATGTACTGTGACTGGTTGAAATGTTTCTTAAATCATTTTTATTCTATATAATTTTTTTAAAGTAATTTTTTTGTTGAAGAAAGTAGTTTGTGTGTCCCATAATGCTGAATTTTTTTTTGCCAATTACATACTCCTGTGTTGTTTAACCTACTCCTCCATGCTTTTATTTCCTATAATTTGGTGGTTAGAATTAGAGGTTTAATCAGATTCTATTTAACATTTTTTTTAAAGAAAAAAAGCATTACTTATAGGTATTCATATTTTTACCACTTTAATGTGTTTCTGAATGGAAAAGAGGACAAATTTGAATATAAAATAGACTTAGTTTTAAGCTTTGTTTTTCTTTGTTCCAAAATCCACTTTCCGGTCTTGGCTGGTGTATACTACAGATATGCTTAGCTTAGTGTACATTAGCTAAAGTGGAAGATTATTTGGTGCTAGTATAAATTTAAATTTAAACCAAATATTTCAAAACGTTGAGGAATCTTATGAAAATACTTTCAAATATCTATCTTATCTCCAATCATATGCTTGTAACTAAATTCTATGATTCAAAGATACAATATTACCTTAGTACACCTCTCTGCCCTCTTGCAACTCCCTTTACTGTAATTTAAAAAAATATGTACCGCTTGTTACATAATGCATGGGTTATCAGCAAGTTCTTCACAACATTGTCAAATACAACTCACCGTTAGAATGAGGTTGTTCTTGCCAAATGTTTTCTGCAAGTGAAGTTTCCCTGTAAAGAAACTCATTTTAAAACACGAGCTTGGAACCTACAGAAAGAATTATTTAATTCTTATAAATCCAAGAGGCTTTTTCATTAAATATAATCTTCTTCACTCTAAGATAAAGAAATATTCTAGTACTATCAATCCAAATTCTTTAAAAAAATAGAACCTTCAGTCATTAAAATTGTTGTAGAAATGGGCCAGCCGAGTGGCGCGGTGGTTGGGCGCAGGCTTGGGAAGCCAGCGGCCCCGGTTCGGGTCCCACATACGAGGGCCAGTGACACTGCCCTCAAAAAAAAAAAGAAATGGCTGTAGAAGTATTTTTGATAATGTTGAGTTGCATGAACAGTATAAGCAGATTATAAAATGGTCAACTCTCATTTTTATAAAACAAAACAAAAAGAGAACACATAAGGAGAGATATATCAATGTTAATACTAGTCATCTCTTGGTGGTAGAAACAGGCGGTTTTATCTTTTAAAAAATTATTTATATTTGATGGCTTCTATACAAATCATGTGTTTTTTGTTTTTTTTAAATGGAGAAGTCAGTACCCTGTCCTCCCTCATCAGTATCAAAGTTTGTGTTGTGACAGATACTTGCAAACTCATATCTTGATAAAAGTCAAGGAGACTTCAAGTTTTGAAAGTCAAAAATCGGTTCTAAATGCCCTCCCCTAAGCATTGTCCTTTCCAGCAATGTGGTCCTACCTGGCACAAGAGTTTACTGGACAAGCAGAAGTGGATAGAGTCATTCCTGGTACTTCCTGAGACTCTGAAGCACTTCGCAGTTCAGTTGTTTCCTTTGTAGGCACCGTCTCTTCTTGCTATTTGCATTAAATAAACAATATCAATTTGTCTCTTCTATCTAGAAAATGTTACCTATTTTCAATCTTTAGTTCCAAAATTAGCTTTACCATTCTTTCCCCCTAGATATCCACTAACTGTATAAAATGTCTGTTTCACAAAAGTTCTTTCCAATAATTTATGTTCCTAGTATAAACTGGTACTCTGTACTAGACAGAGCAGTGCCAAGCATATCTGAATTTCTTTAACCTCACTTTAATGGAACATGACTCGAATAAAAAACTAAAGTTAGAGGTAACAAAACAATGGTTTAAAGTATAACTAAGAAATCAATAAATTGCATCACTTATATCACATGCTATAAATTCCATTTGAAGTCACCTGTTAAATTACTTTCCTGCTCTTAATTAATAGTTAAGAAATCACAGAAAATTCTAAATGGAGGTTGAGAGGCCTTTTACCTTCATGATTTTAAATTGCTTAAACTTGTTTTAATAAACTTTAGTTTTATGTATTAAAAAAACAGAAATAACCTGATCACCCGCTTTTTCTTGCAGAGTGGTTTGAATTTCTTTTAGCTTCTTCTCCATCTCTTCAATTTGTTTCTGCATTTCTGCTCTCTTCTCTGCACTGGTCAGTAGCTCAGCTAAAAACAGTAAAGTTGGCTGAGGGCACTTACTCCTCATAGCAATTGATTCTGTCAAAAATTATCTTTGGGGCTCATGTTCTCAATATATATGTTAATATTACAGATGAGACTGATGTAAGCGGAGTAGAGTCCTCAATTTGAGGTCTCTATTGTTTTATTTATCCAGTCAATAAAACAATAGAGTATCTACTACATGCCAAGCACAACTCTGCATTACACACCACTGAAACTGAAATGCTCCAAGTCCTTAGGGATGCTAACATTTAATTTTGGGGAAAGAAACACGTACACACAAAAATCAGTATTAAAAATAAAGTAAAATAGATGATGTGAGAATGTGTGACTGGGTAGGGGGATGGAGGTCAGCGGCTAAAGACAAGTGACCAGGGAAAAACATTCTAAGAAGACATTATAGGCCAGTCGAATGGCTCAGTTGGTTAAGAGCATGAGCTCTGAGCAACAAGGTCGCTGATTCGATTCCCACATGGGCCAGTGAGTTGCACCCCAGCTGAGCTACCGCTGAGCTGGTGAGAGCGTGAGCTCTTAGCAGCAACGTTGCTGGTTTGACTCCAGCATAGGATAGTGGGTTGCATCTCCCTACAACTAGGATTGAACATGGCACCTTGAGCTGAGAAGCCCCGAGCTGCCAACAGGAGACCTGAAGGCCCAGTGTGCAACAAGGTTGCCTGTTTCACTCCTGCATGCGATTGTGGACTGCCACCACCACCTCCCCACCACCGCAACTAGATTGAAAGCAGCAACTGGACTTGGAGCTGAGCCTGCACCTTTGACAACTAAGATTGAAGGACAACAACTTGACTTGGAGCTGATGGGTTCTGGAAAGACACAATGTTCCCCTTCCCCAATTCCCCAACACTATTCCTTTCCTCAATTCCCCAATAAGAATCTTTTCTAAAAAAAGAAGACATTATAAAGCTATAAACTGAAGAACTAGAGGCCAGTTATATACAGATCTGGAGAAAGACTCCAGGCCAAGGCACTAGCTAGCACAAAGGCTCTAATTCAGGAACAAGATCATTGTGTTCAAGGATCAAAATGAAGGGCAGCATGGCATGTGGCACAGTAAGAGGGAGAAAAATAAAAGGTGAGGTAGAGAGGGGCCAAGTCACGTGGGGTAAGAAGTTTGTATTGAATTCTAAGACAATGAAAAAACACTGGAAAATTTTAAGGAGTGACATTTTTTTTTTTTTTAAGGGCAGTGTCACTGGCCATCCCATGAGGATCCGAACCGGGGCCACCAGCATCCCAAGACAGCTCTCAACCACCGCGCCACTCGGCCGGCCCCTTTTTTTTTTTTTTTTAAGGCTTTTATTGGGGAATTGGGGAAAGGGAACAGACAAATTGTCCTTTTTGTTCTTCAGTCTAGTTGTGGAGGATGTTGCTTCACTGGCCCATGTTGGTATCGTCATTGCGCTCTTCCCGGGTAAGGCAGATCGGGCGCTCACAGCAGCTCTCGGCAGCTCACACTGGCTGCCGGCTGCTCATTGTAGCCTATGGCAGCCCACTGCAGCAGAGGCTGCAGCCTACACCGTCGCTGGGACCCGCGCAGCCCAGCTCCAGGTGGAGCTGTTGTTCACCATCTTAGCTGTAGAGGGCAGTGTCACTGGTCCTCATATGTGGGATCCAAACCGGGGCTGCTGGCGTCCCAAGCCAGCTCTTAACCAATGCGCCACTCGGCCGGCCCTGATTTTTTTTTTTAAAGATCATTTGCTATGAGCAAAATGAATTGTGGTAAGTCCAGAGTGAATGTAGAAAATCTAGTTGCAGTCTTCTAGCTAAAAAGACTATGGCTTGGATTAAGGTAATAAAGGGAATGGTGATAAATGAAAGATTTGGGAAATTTTTTGGTGGTAAAGTTGATGGCTTATTTATTAGGTGGGGGAATATTGTAAGGAAAGAGTGATCAAAGATGACTTCTGGATTTTTTTGGCCTAAATCAACTGGGTGCGTGGTGATGCCTTTTATTGAGATGGGGAAACGTGGTCCTTCCTACCTGTGTGTGTTGAGCTGTGATTTGTGACAGAAATCAGTCATTCTGTTTTGGCTATGTTGAGATTAAAATGGTTATTAGGATAACCAATAAATGTAGGCAACTAAATTTGAGTCTGGAGTTCAGGTGAAATGTTGAGGGTGGGTGGGAATATAAATTTGGGAGTCCACAGCTTATAAGCAGTATTTCATCCATTGCTCCGAGATAGTTGTAGAAAGAAAAGATAATTGGAATATTCCAAGACTATCCTGGGCCTCAGGAAGACGTCCTGGATGAGACGAACACCAATAAAGCAAATTGAGAAGTAATACACATCAAGGAAGCCCAGAGAAGCATTTCATAAAGTATTTCTGTGCCAAGTGAAGCCAGGAGGTCCAAAAGATCAGGGCTGGGGAACAGACACTGGATTTGGCAAAAAGGAGGTTGCTGGGACTATGATCAGAGCTATTTAACTGGAATAGAGGGATACTTGAGGGAATAACAGGCAGTGAAGATTACAATTCCCAAGAAATTCTGCTGGGAGAAAAATGGGGTAGTAGCTGGAGAAGAATATGAGGAAAATGGAGGACATTTTTTAAAGAATTGGAGACATTGAGAGAGTGTATGTATGCTGGTGAGAATGATTTAGTAGAAAGAGAAAATGGTGGGGGCAAGGAATAAAGGATCATTCCTTTGATAGGAACAGAAAAATATTAATTTTAACCAATTGTTAGAGTGCATAGATGTGGATTACAGATACGGTAGATGTTGTAGAAGAAAATGGAGTTCCTTTATATTCCTTCTACTTTCCCAATGAAGTATGAAGCAAGATCATAGCTAAGGAAGGGTAGGGATATAGTAAACTTAAAAATATGAGAAAAAATTAAATTCGTTGTTTAGCAAAAAAAATTTCACCTACCAGGAAACTGTAATAAGACTTCTAGGTACTGGTGAATACCCATTTGCGATCTATGGTGGTGAATTTAAAATGAGACCAGTATATACAGTTGCATTTTCCTCCAGCTCTATTTAAAGTACTTGGATGTAGATACAAAGTGTGAACAGACACTGAATTTAACCAGGGTTCATGTTTTGCCAGGTGAATACAATATAAAGGATCGAGGGGTTAAAGGTATTTTGCAAGGGGTTGACTAGAACCATCACTGACTCTGAGCTGGGACAAAACGAAATCAAGACATAAGGATGGTAATGAAAGGTAAAAAATACAACTGGTAGGGATGAACTGGTGGTAATCTCAATAAGGCTAAAGAATTCCAGGAGTGGAGTCCTAAAGGAAGTAAGCTAGGAGAGAAGGTGGTGGTCAAAGAAAAGGACATTCAAAAGACTTAATGGGTGATAAGGTCAACAGTTAAGACCATGAGAGGTGGTGGTGAGTAAGGTTAAGAAAGAGATCAATAGGAGGTATGGTGGTCATGGAACTGAGCAGCCAGGGTACTGGGTGGTGTGGGGAAAGGAAGATGCTGAGTCAGTAAATGAATGATGGGGAGTGATTAAAAAGTCTGAGGGGTGAATACCAAGGAGGCTTAGAAAGTAGAAAAAGAAAACTGAAGGACATAGATGTGAAAGAAGCTAGTTATTGAAGAAGGAGGGGAAAAATGATATGAAAGTAGCAATGGGAAGAAAGAACAACCTTGTCTCTAGGCCCTGCCTGTGGCTTCCTCATTTCTAGCTGTCCTGATAATAAATAGTCAGCAACAGTCTTTGAAGCCATTTTTTTTTTTTTTAAGATTTTTATTGGGGAATTGGGGAAGGGGAATAGACAAGTTGCTGTCCTTTTGTTCTTCAGTCTAGTTGTGGAGGACGCTGCTTCACTGGCCCATGTTGGTATCATCATTGCGCTCTTCTCAGGTGAGGCAGATTGGTCGCCAGCCTTTGGACGGCCACTCACAATGGCTCTTGGCAGCTCAGGCTGGCTGCGAGCCGCTCACTGTAGCCTATGGCAGCCCACTGCAGCAGGGGCTGCAGCTATGCTGTCCCAGGGACTCACAGCAGCCCAGCTCCAGGTGGAGCTGTTGTTCACCATCTTAGCTGTAGAGGGCAGTGTCACTGGCCCTCATATGTGGGACCCGAACTGGGGCTGCTGGCTTCCCAAGCCAGTGCTTAACCACCACGCCACTTGGCTGGCTCCCCCCATTATTCAATACATTATTTGAGCCCACAGCACCTTTGTCAATCTTGGGATGGACTAGTTGATATTAAACAAAGGCAATTCCAAACTTACTACTAATAATAAGTCTGCTTTATAGAAGTTTGCTTCTAACTTGTCACCTGGAATTCAGAAATATGTCCTCAAATAAATTATAAGTGATGTTTAAGTTTCCCAGGTAACCCTACAAATGCCCTATTAAGTGAGCTGAGCTATAATAGGTTATTCTGGATATCTGTGTAAAAAGAAACATTTGTTTCTTCTTTCTTGGCCTAGATACTAATCAAAATATCTAAATGGGGAGGCATGGCATGTACATGTATGCATGTCAGGGATCATAGCTGTCTGCCTAGAGCATTGGAGAATATCAATTATTCCTATAGGTTACAGTTTCTTCTCCTCCTTTACTTTTGAACACAGACTTAGTTGCTTAGATTCCCCGCGACTCCACTCAGGGACCTCATGGAAAGCAGCAGTGGAAGTTCAGCTTAAGTAGAGAGAGAAACAGTAAAAGCCATAGAAGCAGCACATAAACGTACAAATAATGGGGAAATTTTCCTCAGTCTAAATATATTAGGTCAACCTTCTTACAACTAAGTTAAGTTATTTTTACAAACTTGAACTAGATCAATACGCATACCTTCCCTCTGCTCTTTTAATTTCTTCCGGAAAACTTCAGCCCGGATCTCTTCAAAGGAGAACTCGCCCACTCCTGCGTAAATCTTCTCCTTACAGTACATCATCTTCTCTTTCTTCTCCTCAGAATCTTGCTGATGGCTCTGAACTCTTTGCAGGAGATCACCTTCTTCTTTTCCAGGCTTTCTTGTGCTTAGAATGTGGTTTATACTGGGTTCAATTTTACACGGTGTCCTAAAATGCAAAATAATTATTATTCATCATATAGGTCAACGAGTTATTTCTTATATCACAGGGACAATGCTGCAGCAAGACTATATGTGATTGATTTCAAATAACAAAAAAAGTTGAGAAAAAAGGCTAAAAATAATTTACATGGGTCATCGACAATTATGTTCTAAGTACTACTCTATTGGGATGAGGAAGGAAATTAGCCATTAGTCGGTCATCAAATAGCTTATATTCCTTATAGGTGACAAAATATCGTAATACCATTTCTTTCTTTCTTTCTTTTACCATATGATTTCACTTATATGTGGGATCTAAAAACCAAAATAATAAATGAACAAACAAAACAAACATTTAGATACACAGAACATTTTGATGGTTGCCAGATGAGGAGGTTGGGGGGATGGGTGAAGGTGGAAAAGGGATTAAGAAGTACAAATTGGTAGTTACAAACTAGTCATAGGGATGTAGAGTATAGCATAAGGCATACAGTCAATAATACTGTAATAACTATGTATGGTGTCATACAGGGTGATCACTTTGAAGTTGTATAAATGTCTACTCACTATGTTGTAAAACTGAAACTAATACAATCTTGTATGTAATTAAAAAAGAAACAATTTTTTTAGAAAAGAGAAAGAAACCCCTCTGGAAGGTATATCCCACAGGGTGGAAAAAAAAAAATTAAAAGATACACACAAAGAAAATTTGATACATATTGAAGAATAGAAACATATAAAAAAGGTAGACCCTGAAAATAGCCCAGATTTTGGAATCACCAGATAGGAACTTTATTATAAAATGCTGAAGGATTTAGCGGAAAAGATGGACCATGTGTGTGAAGAGCTGGGAAATTTCAGCAGCAAGACAGAAATTACAAAATAATCAAATGGAAATGATAGAAATGAAAAATACAATATCAGATGTCTTTAACAGCAGGCTGACCTCAACATCAACATTTGGATTCAGATCAATAGGAAGAACCTACACTGAAATATAAAAAGGAAAAAATAGTGGGAAGATAAACAGAAAAGAGTATTCAAGATCAGAGAGAAAATACCAAATGGTCCAACAACAACAAAAAAAAATCAGTAAAAATATAGGGAGATCTAAACAACACGATCAAATGACCTAATTGGCATGTATAAAATGCTATACCCAACAGCAGCATGATATACAACCAAATTCTTGTCAAGTGCTGGGTTGTAAAATGTCTCAAGAAAAATCAAAGGCTTTATTTAAATCACACAAAGTATATTCTATGACCACAACATATAAATTAGAAATCAATAATATAACTAGAAAATGCCCAAATATTTGAAAATTAAACAACATACTTGAAACAACCCATGGGCCACAGAAGAAATCACAAGAAAAATTAGAAAATATTTTGAAATGAATGATAATGAAAATAAAACATCAAACTCTGTGATTTGCAACTAAAGGTAGTGCTTAAACATTAAATATTACCAGGGGCTGGCCGAGTGGCTCAGATGGTTAACAGTGCGAGCCCTGAGCAACAGGACCGCCGGTTGTATTCCCTTGTGGGCCAGTGAGCTGTGCCTGAGCTGAGCTGACACAGGTGGCTCAGCTGGTGAGGGCACATGCTCC
Source organism: Aselliscus stoliczkanus (assembly GCA_033961575.1). Classification (NCBI taxonomy): domain Eukaryota; kingdom Metazoa; phylum Chordata; class Mammalia; order Chiroptera; family Hipposideridae; genus Aselliscus; species Aselliscus stoliczkanus. The sequence goes on along the minus strand of CM066732.1, from coordinate 95,103,929 downwards.
TAACAAGGTTGCCGGTTCTATTCCCATATGGGATGGTGGGCTACGCCCATCTGCACATAAGATTGAACAGGGCACCACTAGCTGAGCGTCTGTGAGCTGCCGACGGGTGGCCAGATGGCGACTGGACTTGGAGCTGAGCTAGCTGCGCCCTCTACAAGTAGGAATGAAGGACAACAACTTGGCTGTTCCCCTTCCCCAATTACCTAATAAAATCTTAAAAAAAAACAACAGATAAAATATTACCTGTAAATGTTTTTATTAGAGGAGAAAGATGTGAACTCAATGATCTAAACTTACACCTTGGAAACTAGAAAAGGATCAAATTAAACCCAAAGGAAGTATAAAGAAATAACAAGAAAAGTAGAAAAAATGAAATAGTGATCAATAGAGAAAATCAACAGTCAAAAAGTAGGTTATTTTAAGATATCAATAAAATTGATAAACCCCTAACAGTACTGATCAAGAGAGAAAACACAAATTACCTCAGGAAGGGGAAAAAGGGACATCATTACAAATTGATCCTAAACACATTAAAAGGATATTATAAATAATTTTGTCTCCATATTTAACAATTTAGATGAAATAAATTCCTTGAAAAGCACAACATATAAAATTGACACAAAGATCTAGAAAATCTAAACAGTATAATACTAAGAAACTGAATTCCTAATCAAATACCATAAAGAAAATTCCAGGCCTGCATTGCTTCACCTGTGAACTCTATCAAAGGAAGAAATAGCACCAACCTTACAACAAACTCTCCCAGAGTCGAGAAAGGAACACTTCAGTTTACTTTTTTTTTTTTTTGAGGGCAGTGTCACTGGCCCTCATACGTGGGATCCAAACCGGGGCCACTAGCTTCCCAAGCCAGCGCTTAACCACCACGCCACTCACTCGGTCGGCCCCAGTTTACTTTTAAATACACCAGTTCAATATAAAAATTGGGCTTAAAGAGAAATTGTAACTTTCAGAAACTGGAGTCAAGACTAATATTAATTTATCTTTTAGTATAACCAACATTCAAAAAAAGCGGTTTTTCTTTTTTGGCATGAGAGAGATCAATATGTTGACTAATGTTTGTATCATGAAATTTTAAAGGAAGGCGTACTTTACACATTAGTGGTTTAACAAAGGTAGGTTTTCTTACACTGATATGGCAATACCGCGAAGAAAAAATACCATTTTTTTTAAAAAAACAGTAATTTTATAAAACCTTAGTTCCTAATGATTTGTCATATGGAAATTTGCAGTGATGCAAAAATAAAGTGAAGTAATTTGATTTTTAATGTTCTAAAATCTCTGCATAGAGATTTCTGAAGTATTTGACTAGTCTAATAAGGTTGTTTTGACTTTACCATCAGATACTTCATGAAACCCTAAGATGATTAAAAACAATGGAAAAACACTATGAAATCTTACTATTCAAATACAGCTGGTTCCTTGATTCCAAAGTACTTGAGTTATACTTTTGTCAATTAGGTATTACAGTGAAAAAAGGAAGTGATGTGTTGATTTAGTACTTTTTGAAACTGTCATAGATTTCACACAGAGGAATATCTATTCTATGTATGTAAGGTAGGGGAAAAAAAAATTACTGAAGGCTCATATCCATCACCAGGCTTAAGAGAGAACACTTTCAACACTGCTGGAAGCCTCTTCTGTGTCCTCTGACCGCCCTTTCATGCCAAGAACTACTATACTAAATTCTGTGTCTCACATTCCCCTACTTTTCGTTATAGTTTTGCTATATATGTACTTCTAAGAAACTTATTTGTTTATGCCACTTAAATTTATTAAATAGAATTGTACTGTTTGTTTTCTATGATCAGATTTCTTAATTCACATTGTATTTGTGAGATTGAATCATATTGGTAAGTGTAGCTGTAGGCCATTTCTCTGCACTGTGGTATAGTGTCCCATTGATGAATATGTGTTTTTTGCCTTTGCGTATGTAGAATCTATAAAATAACCAACTATCCTTTTTTATTAAAAAGGGGAACTATCCTTATTCCTAATTCCACATTCATGAATGAGCATAGAAGATAGGAATTTCAACCCTTTCAGAAATATTAGGAAAGACAATTTCATATTTTCCTCTATGCCCTTGAGTCATCCTCATCCAAAAAAATAGGTAGATGGTATAGTAATTTGTACTACTTCAGTAATGATGCTGCATTGTTACAAAGTGTAAATGTTGGAATTTTTATAGAATGCCTATAAACTAAAAATTACAACTTGCTTTGTTGAGTATACCTTTAAGTGTGTTTTGACTTCTGGAACCAAGTTAATGTTTTGAGAACCAAAAATAAATAAGTGACATCAACAAGCACTGGTAGAAAAATTCTAAAATGGAATACAAACAGAAAATAACTAATCTAATTATGTTATTCATAATCACATCAAAGTGATTTAAAAAACTGTCCCAAATAACTTTTCAACACAGTATTTTAACGATATGCCCTCAAATTTGGGACAAAAAGAACTATAAATGAATATTAATTCTAGTCAGTTAAGTTTTTCACAACAGTATGGATTAGCTACTCTGAAATTCCTTTCTGTGTATTCTAAGGATTGAGAAAACAAACAAATATTTTTATAATAATGGGAGAAAGATCTTCACATGATTGGAGAACAGAGTAATATAGAGAGAGTGAAGGATGAATCCAAGGTATTGGATTAAAATGAGAATTATCAGTGTGATTCATGGTTATACACATACATGAACACAAACATACATATATACACACACAGATATATATGACTATGTGTGTTTCCTAGTTCTGTCCACTGAGACAGCCTAAAAGCAATGACCTCAGTAGTAATGGATACACCTAGCACCCTGACCTTGGTTTCTAAATACAACTCTGTACCTTAGAAACCTAGGACTGCTTGGGAGAAATCGCTGATTTCTGGGGCAAGGAAAGTAAAGGAGTCTGGACAATATTCTTTTTTTTTTAAAGATTTTATTAGGGAATTAGGGGAGGGAAACAGTGTTGGGGAATCGAGGAAGGGGAACAGACAAATTGTTGTCCTTTTGTTCTTCAGTCTAGTTGTGGAGGACGTTGCTTCACTGGCCCATGTTGGTATCATCATTGCACTCTTCCGGGGTGATACAGTCGCTCGCTGGCCATTGGATGGCCGCTCATGGCAGCTCAGGCTGGCTGCCGGCCACTCAGAGTAGCTTATGGCAGCCCACTGCTACCCCACTGCAACCTACATCGTCGCCAGCGACTCACGACAGCCCAGCTCCCGATTGAGCTATTTGTTCAACATCTTAGCTGTAGAGAGCGCAGCATCACTGGACCTCATGTGGGATCCGAACCTGGGTCCTGCTACTCAGAGCTGGCATCTCAAGCCAGCTCTTGATCAACGTGCCACTTGGCTGACCCGCTGGAAAATATTCTTGAACCAAAAAGAAATGCTCACAAAATGGTGGGAACATGTCAAAAGTACAAAGAAAACAACTTGACAGGACTTGCACTGGCCAAATCAGGGGGAATATGGGCCCAAAACAATGATAGGAAAAATGGTAAACGAGTAAATAAAATAACTCTTGAATCTACAGTGAAATTTAAAAAAATAAATAAGCAAATAAATGGGGAAGAGAGGAAAGCTCTTTTTCCAGTAGAATACCAAACGTTAAATACTATATACAGAATAGAGTTAGAAAATCACTATTTTGCAGTCATCATAGTAATAATTGAGTCAGTTAAGAATCAAATGCTTACTAAAACTAACAAAAGTTTGATGAGGAACAGGATGAGATGTTCTTATAGATAGAAAATCCTAAGAATCCACTTAAAAACTATTAGAACTGGGGCCAGCTGAGTGGCTCATTTGGCTGAGCACGAGCTCTGAGCAACAGGGTTGCCAGTTCGATTCCCACATGGGCCAGTGATCTGTGCTTGAGCTGAGCTGCCAACAGGTGGCAGGATGGCTCAGCTGGTGAGAGCACGTGCTCCTAACAATAAGGTTGCTGGCTGGACCCACACATGGGATGGTTGGCTATACCCACCCACAGCTAAGATTGAACATGGCACCTTGAGGTGGGCGGCTGCTAGCTGCTGAAGGGTGGTAGGATGGCAACTGGACTTGGAGCTGAGCTAGCTGTGCCCTCCACAACTAAGATTGAAGGACAACAACTTGGTTGTACCCCTTTCTCAATTCCCCAGTGCTGTTCCCCTTCCCCAATTCCCCATAAAATCTTAAAAAAGAATACCAACTATTAGAACTACCAAATGAGTCATCAAAGAAGTAGGATACAAGATCAATATACAAAAATCAATTGGATTTTATATACCTGCAGTGAACAATATGCAAATAAAATTATGGAAACAATTCTATTTGTAACAGCATCAAAAAGAAAACTTCCAAATATTTTATAAGTAATGTGAATTGACATACACCTTACTGAAGATAAATAGATGGCAAATACACATATGAAAACATGCTCAACATCATGTCATTAAGGAACTACAAATTAAAATGAGATACCACCAGGGCCGGCCGAGTGATGCATTGGTTAAGAGCTGGCTTGGGTTGCCAGTGGCCCCGGTTCAGATCCCACATATGAGGACCAGTGACACTGCCCTTCACAGCTAAGATGGTGAACAACAGCTCCACTTGGAACTGGGCTGCTGTGAGTCCCTGGGATGGCATAGCTGCAGGCCCTGCTGCAGTGGGCTGCCATAGGCTACAGTGAGTGGCCGGCAGCCAGCGAGAGTGGCTGGCAGCTGGTGTGAGCTGCCAAGAGCACTGTGAGTGGCTGTCCAGAGGCCGGTGACTGATCTGCCTCACACGAAAAGAATGCAATGATGATACCAACATGGGCCAGTGAAGCAACGTCCTCCACAACTAAAGAACAAAAGGGCAGCAACTTGTCTGTTTCCCTTCCCCAATTCTCCAGTGCTGTTCCCCTCCCCCAATTCCCCAATAAAATCTTTAAAAAAATAAAATAAATAAAATTTAATAAAATAAAATGAGATACCACCACACGTCTATTAGAAAGACTAAAATCTAAAATATCGACAACACCAAATGATTCCAGGGATGTGGAACAAAAGGAACTCTCATTCATTGCTAGTAGAAATGAAAAATGGTACAGTCACTTTGGAAGAGAGTTTGGCACTTTTTTTTTTTTTTTTTGGCTGAGCCATCTTGCCACCTGTTGGCAGCTCAATGGCAACTCAGCTCGGGCTGGCATCGAATCACCGTTGTTCAGAGCTCAGCTCGCACTCTTGAGCGAGCTCTTAACAAACTGAACCACTCGGCCGGCCCGTGAGTTTGGCACTTTTTTACAAAGCTAAACTTAGTCTTACAATGTAATCAAACAAAATGAATTGAAAACATATCCACACAAAAACCAGTACTCAAATGTTTATGGAGACCTCACACATAATTGCCAAAACTTGGAAGCAATCAAGATGTCCCCCAATAGATGAATGGGTAAACATCCATACAGCAGAATATCATTCAACACTAAACAGAAATGAGTTATTAAGCCACAAAAAGACATAGAGAACCCTACCTAAATGGATATTGCTAAGTGAAAGAGGTCAGTCTGAAAAGGCTACACATTATATGATTCCAACTATTAGGCTTTCTGTAAAAGGCAAAACTATAAAGACAATACAAAGATCAGTGGTTGTCAGGAATTCAGGAGAGGGCTGAATGAATGAGGTAGAGGGAATTTTTATGTCAGTGAAACTGTTCCGTATTATACTGTAATAATGGATACATGACATTATTGTCAAAACCGATAGAATGGTAAAACACATTAGTGTGCCCTAATGTAAACTATGAACTTTAGCTAATAATAATGCATCGATATTGGATTATCAATTTATAACTAATGTACTATGCTAATAATGCAAGATGTTAATAATAGGGACTACTGAATGCAGGGGGAGAGAGAGGGAGTATATGGGAACTCTCTGTACTTTCTGCACAATTTTTCTATAAACCTAAAATTGCTCTAAAAAATGAATTCTAGGGCCGGCCGAGTGGCACAGTGGTTAAGTGCTGGTTTGGGAAGCCAGCGGCCCCGGTTCGGGTCCCATATATGAGGGTCAGTGACACTGCCCTCAAAAAAAAAAAAATAATAAAAAATAAATTCTACTGATTTTTAAAAAGATTGTAAAACTTGTATTCTGAAAACTATAAAACACTGTTGAAAAAATGAAAGAAGATAATAAATAAATGGAAAGACATCCCATGTTCACAGATCAGAAGAATTGATATTATTAATATGGTAATATTCATTAAATTGATCTACAAATTCAACACAATCTGTATCAAAACCCCAGCTGGCTATTTTGCAGAAATTGACAAGCTGATCCTAAAACTCATATGGAGTTTCAGGAGGACGAAAATAGTCAAAACAATCCTTAAAAAGAACAGGGGCGGCCGGTTAGCTCAGTTGATTAGAGCACAGTGCTCATAACACCACGGTTGCCGGTTCAATCCCTACATGGGCTACCGAGTTGCACCCTCCACGACTAGACTGAAACAACTACTCTACTTGGAGTTGATGGGTCCTGGAAAAACACTGTTCCCCAATTAAAAAAAGAAAAAAAAGAACAAAGTTGGAGGATACTTTTAGATTTCAAAAGGTACCACCATAAATCTACAGTAATCAAGACTGTGTGGTACTAAGAATAGACATATATGTCAATGGAATAGAATTAAGAGTCCAGGAATAAACCCATACATAATGGTCAATTGATTTTCAATAGGGTACCAAGACTATTCAATGGGGAGAAGTTTTTCAACAAATGATGCTAGGATAAATGGATATCCACATGCAGAAAAATGAAGCTGGACTCCTTATCTATACCATACACAAAAAAACATTAGCTAAGAATGGATCACAGATACCTAAAAGCTAAAACTATATTAACTCTTGGGAGAAAACATAGGAGTAAATCTTCATGACTTTCGGTTAGACAAAGCTTTCTTAGATATAACACTGAAAGCACAAGGAACAAAAGAAAAAAAAAGATATAAATTACACTTCATTGAAAAAAAAGAACTTGGGCTTCAAAAGATATCATCAAGAAAGTGAAAAGAAAACTCACAGAATGGGAGAAAATATTTGCAAATCATATATTGACTGATAAGGGACTTGTATCCAGAATATATAAACTCTTACAATTCAACTAAAAAGTCAAATAATCCAATTGAAAAACAGACAAAGAATTTGAAAAGGCATTTCTTCAAATAAGATACACAAATGGCTGATAAGCCCATGAAAAGATGCTCAACATAACTGTTCATTAGGGAAATACAAATCAAAACCATAATGAGATACCACTTCACAATGGCAATAACCAAAAAAAAACAAAACCTGATAACAAGAAGTTTTGGTAAGGATTTGCAGAAATTGGAACCCTAATTATGACATTGTGGGAATATAAAATGGTGCAGCCACTTTGGAAAACAGTTTGACAGTTCCTCAAAATATTAAACATGGGGCCGGCCGAGTGGCGCGGTGGTTAAGCGCTGGCTTGGGAAGCCAGCGGCCCCGGTTCGGTCCCACATAGGAGGGCCAGTGACACTGCCCTCAAAAAAAAAAAAAATTAAACATGGACTTACTATATATAACTCTGCAACTCCCCTTCTAGGTATACATGTATAGCTTAAAGAAATGAAAACATATGTCTACACAAAAAAGTATACAGAAATGTCCACAGAAACATTATTCATAATAGCCAAGAAGTAAAAAGAAGGAACCTAAATGTCCAAAAGGTGGTTATCCTAGACAAGTTCAGGAACTTGGCAAACTGTATTGTTTTCTTAACTGAATATAGGGGAAGGAAACTGGAGATATTAGCAGAGGTCAAATCATAAGTGGTTCTTATAATTAATGTTAAGGAGTTTGGGTTTCATCCCATAGGTAATGGGGAGCTAGCAAGGAAAATGACATGATCAGATTTGCTCTACAGACCTGTGACAGCATAAAGAATGAATGGGATGAGTACCGATAGGGAGATTAGTTAGGTTGCAGTAGTCCCAGCAAATGACAGACAAGAAAACCATAAAAAAAGATTGTAAAATTTGATTGTATAAAAATTTAAAATATATTTATAATGATTACTCCTATGCAAGGTCAAAAGATGAGTGACAAGCTAGGAGAAAATATTTGCAATTCCTATTACATATTTTAGCTGGTTTTCTTAATATATGATGAGTCCCTGGAACACAGAAAAAAAACCCAAAATAAAGGAAAATGTTGCAGAGAGGTCAAATAAGAGAGCCCTGTAAAGAGCTTAAATAAAAATAAAGTTCTACATTTTCTATACCATATTTGTTCTGACATAATTGTTTTTACAAAGTGATTTGAAACATTACAAAAATTAAACACCCACAAACGTGTGCTATCAATTTCTTCAGGTAGTCCTTTGTAAAGGCTCATATGATTTCTTAAGAATAACCTCCCTTGTGTTATCAGACAGGATTTTTGCTCTTGTCTATTTTTATATTCATATACTACCTTGCACATAATGGAGGGTTATAGATCAGTCATGAGGAAACGTGCACTGGGACACAATATTATCTAGCATCAGAACTCCACAATGTTGTGTATTAGCCTAAATATCAGACTGCCTGACTATCTAATCATCACCTATCATACTGCTTCTTATAAATAGAAATGCTAAGGACTAGGAATAAAAAGACATCTAGAGGGCTTGCTGAGTGGCGCGGTGGCTGAGCGCTGGCTTGGGAAGCCAGCGGCCCCGATTCGGGTCCCACATATGAGGGCCAGTGACACTGTACTCAAAAAAAAAAAAAAAAGATATCTAGGAGGAAAAACTATTGTAATTTCTAATTATTGTCAATAACAGAGGTAGAACACCTCACTTAAATCACAGTGATTATCTCTGACTACAGCAACGTAAACCTATTAAGTGTATTCCTCAGTAAGAATACCACAAATGGTCTTTTTGCCCTAACATACTCAAAGGAATACAGACATAAGGAAAACACAAAATTTTAGTTACTGTCATCCCTACAAAGAAAATGCCCTTGGGAACTGGCATAGGATCCACTGCCCATTCTTAATAATAATTCCCACCTCAAAATATCTGGAAATACAAACTCACATAACTGGCTGTTGTGCAGTCTCTTCCACATATGGAGTAAAGCTGGGGAGTAGAGAGGGTACAGCTGTAACAGAAGTTGTGCTGCCATGAGGCTGGTGATGAAGAAGAAAACCACAATTACCATAGTTTTACATTCTGACACAATATATGCAGACCATGCCTAATTAATTATTCAAGAGAATTTAAAAGAGATGCTAAAAATACCCCTCTACTCTATATCTGAAGTTTTTGTTATGTTAGCAAATAACATTGGATCTAGGCGTCCTTACCCCATGCTCCACAGGCCTGCCTGTGTTCCAAGGGCCTGCTTGCAGCTCATTTTCTTTGGCGCTGGCCACAGGGGGTGCAGTCCATGGCTGGGCTATAGGCTTAGACAGCTCTGCTGTAGAAGCCTCATCAGCATTTTCATCAAAAACAGTAATTCTAGAATTACTTTGCATGGGCTGAGGTAATGGGTTTTGGAGTCCTCTGTTTTGGTTTGAAGCTAGGAGAAAAAAATATGAAAACTTCGTGTTAAAGTGTTAGATTATTAACTTAGGTGCCAGATGAGTTATACCTAACTCATCTCCAAATCACGGAGATTATTTCTACTGTCATAGAATCAGAGATTTTTTAAAATAACAATAAAAAAACCTTAATGGGGCCGGCCAAGTGGCGCGGTGGTTAAGTGCTGGCTTGGGAAGCCAGTGGCCCCCATTTCGGGTCCCACATGTGAGGGGGCCAGTGACACTGCCCTCAAAAATAAATAAATAAATAAATAAAATGTATGCTTTCTTTAAAAAACAAAAAAAGACAGAAAAAAACCTTAACAAATCAAATTAGTAATTTTTTAACCCATTCTGTTTGTTACTTATACTCTCCCCGCTTTCCCTAACTCCAATATTTCACTGATATAAAAAAACCAAATTCTACATTTTCTTCAGTTATCATTCTAACATTGTTCAGTTTTATTATAGACTAACCTAATCCAAATCATTTTTCAGTTTAAAATTTTTTGCCAGCAGAAATCAGTTTGACATGTACTGAATCTAAAATTAGCCCATTTATTAAGGATATTCTCTGTTGTGGGGCTGTTTATTACAATCAAGGTTCATCATGACATGAATGAAATGTTCTTTCGAACCATATACTCCATACACTTTAATTCTAGGATCTTCAAGAAACATTCTAAATATTGATAAGTTGATACCAAGAAAGAGATAAGGGATTTTAAAAAAAGTTCCTGGGGCCGGCCGAGTGGCGCGGTGGTGAAGCACTGGCTTGGGAAGCCAGCGGCCCCGGTTTGGGTCCCATATATGAGGGCCAGTGACACTGCCCTCAAACATAAAAAATAATAATAATAAAATGTCAAAAAAAAATGTTAAAAAACAAAACAAAAGAAGTTCCTGGTCTACATGTCTAACTGCTATCAATTTAGTTAATAATAAAAGCTCTCTGGGCCGGCCAAGTGGCTCAGTTGGTTAAGAGTTGGCTTAGAGCACGTTCCTCTGGTTCAGTTCCCACCTGGGCCAGTGAATGTTGCACCTGAGCTGAGCTGTCGTTGAGCTGCCAACATTGGCAGGATGGCTCAGCTGGTATAACAAGATTGCCTGTTCAATGGTGGGCTACGCCCATCTGCAACTAAGACTGAACTCAGCACCTTGAGCTGAGCTGCCGCCCAAATGACTCAGTGGATAAGGCATGCTCTCTTAAAAACAAGGCTGCTGGTTCGATTCCCGCATGGGATGGTGGCTACACCCACTTGCAGCTAAGATTGAACACAGCACCTTGAGCTTAGAGGCCACGAGCTGCTGACGGGAAGACTGATGGCAACTGGCGCCCTCCACAACGACCATTGAAAAACAACTTGGCTGGTTCCCCTCCCCCAATTCCCCAATAAAATCTTTTTTAAAAAAAAGCTCTCTGTACCCTCTGCTCAATGCTGCTGTAAACCTAAAATTTCTCTAAAAGATAGCGAATTTAAAAAAACTTAGGAGTACAATGAGAGCCCAATTTCTGGCCCCGAAAGCCTGAAGACCATGTTAATATATTCTATGAGGATCTGGTTACACGTAAACTTTACTTTGACAATATTTGCTATATTATTACATATCGTCTTTCAACTAATAACTCAAACTCAGAAACTCTTGATGTTTCCTATATGTTAGGTTTTTCTTAAGACACAAACTTGCTGACATGTTTTGGTTTTAGTGCACACTGATCTCAGCTCTTCTTAGACTTCATTCTTTTTGCTACCTACTACAGCACTCAGAAAACTAGGACGATGTCTACATATATATTTATACATTATCTCTTTACATAATTTGCCTACCACCAGAGACTAAAAATTTCCCATAACATTTAACAAACTTACCCTTGAGAGCACCCCCTACACGGCTGATTGGTGCTCTTGCTGTCTTTTTCCCTTTGCTTTTTAGTTCAGCCAGTGTGCTTCGTTGTGGTACACAGGCTCCAAACACTTCTTCCTCCTCTTCTTTTTCAAGTGCCAACAGAGTTTGCCGAGTCACTCGAGCTTGGAATTGTCTAAAGTAAAAGAATAGGCAATCAATTTTTGGTGAGATGAACATTATTCACCAGATTCAAAATGTCTAATTTGTTAATACAAACAAGGGAGGAAGGTAGAATGGGGGAAGAAATCTATAGGAACAGCACAAAGAGAGTGTTTCTTCTCTCAGGAATAAAGAAAGCCACCTTGAGATCACAGACAGTTTCGGGTAGAATGATTTAACTCCTCCTTTAAATGTCCAAGTTCGACCAATTAAGGGCTGGCCGAGTGGCACGGTGGTTAAGCGCTGGCTTGGGAAGCCAGCAGCCCCGGTTCGGGTCCCACATATGAGGGCCAGTGACACTGCCCTCAAAAAAAAAAAAAAAAAAAACCACAAAAACAAAACAAAACAAAAAATCCCTGAAGATCAGCATTAAGCTAATTTGAGGATCAGATCAGGGTGACTAAGATTACAGAATTTTATTTATTTATTTATTTATTTATTTATTTATTTATTTATTTATTTATTTATTTATTGAGGGCAGTGTCACTGACCCTCATATGTGGGACCCGAACCAGGGCCGCTGGCTTCCCAACCCAGCGCTTAACCACTGAGCCACTTGGTCGGCCCACAGAATTTATTAAGATCACAGTTTTCCATCAACTTGTTATTATAAAGCTTTTTAAACTTATAAAATGGTTGAAAGAGTAAATAAGCACCTGTCCTGTATACTCTTTGCATACATTCACCAATTGTTAACATCTTGACACATTTTATCACTGTTTGTATATGTCTCCTTTCTTCTCTGCACATACCACACCCACACACACACCATTTTTCTGGAATCATGAAATAAAGTTGCATCCAATGTAACATTTTACTTTAGCAAAGCAGGCAGAAGTTTGAAGACAAAACTTCCTATGCTGCTGCCAAAGTTTTAAGTATTATCAAAAGGGTAAAAAAAACTGAATAAATTCCAAGTGCTGGCAGAGATGGAGTAAGCCCACATAGCCTCTCTCTCACTGATTAGAATGAATCTCTAGGCATAAGACAAAAAAGCAACTGAAGCCTCTGAAAAGTAAACAAAAGCAAGTGGACTGTGGAGAGGAGTCAAACTTGAAGAAACAACTCACACAGGGTTGTTTCCTGTTTTTTTCCCTCTTCCCTTTTCTCTCATGGTTTTGAATTGTTGCAGTGGTAGTGTGGAAAGCTAAAACTTCTAAAGAAACCTCATCTTTCTGGCCAGAGGAATAGAAAAAGGGGACTCCGAGAGCCAATGAGTATGGGAGAAATACGGGAAAGGATGAGCTGAAGAAGGGGATCTCGTAATTCTGTGTGTGAATTGGCATAAACCCTAGACTCACTCATGAGCTATATGCAAGCACAGGGCAGAACCAAAGCAGCACAGAAAAGTCTGTAAGAGCCTAAACCACTGCCCAAGTCCAGGAGTAACCCCTGAGTAACTAATATGCATGGGATAGACTCAAAAGTCTTGAAAACTGAACTGACATTGTAACTGCTAGCCACAGAAGAACTTGGAATAGCTAACGGTTGGGTGCCTACTAAGACAAGAACATCAATATTCTCCCAGAATATCAACTAACAGGACCCAGAGTCTAATAATATAGTATCAGGATAGATATCCAGGATACAATCCAAAATTACTTGATACAGAAAGAAACAGGAAATGTGACCAATTCTCAAAGGAAAAGATAGCCAACATCAAGATGACCCAGATGTGGGAGTTTTCAGATAGGGATTTTAAAGCAGCTATTATAACTGTGCTCTATGAGATATGGGTAGAAACATTTGAAAGGAATAGAAAGATAAAAAATTCTTAGCAGAGATATGGAACATATAAAAAGAACCAAATGAAAATTTTAGACCTGAAATAAAAAATTTACTGGATAGGTTCAGTATCAAAATGGAAAGGGATGGGCTGGCTGAGTGGTGTGGTGGTTAAGCGCTGGCTTGGGAAGCCAGCGGCCCTGGATCAGGTCCCACATATGAGGGCCAGTGACACTGCCCTCAAAAAAAAAGGGAAGGGCTAAGGAAAGTGTAAATGAACCTGAAGACAAATCAATAAAAACTGGCCACTTTGAAGAACAGAAATAAAAAAGGTTAAAAATTTTTTAAAACATGAACTGAACTTCAGGGACCTGTGGAACAATATCAAAAGGTCTAATATATATGTACTGAAGTCCCAGAATAAGAGAAGAGATATAGGTACAGAAAAGTATTTTTTAAATAATGGCTGAAAATTTCAAATTTTGTGTAAATTTTGTGTATTTACATATTCAAAAAGCCCAATAAGCCCCAAATGGATTAAATGCAAAGGTAATCACACCTAGACACATCAAATCAAATTGATGAAAACCAATGGTAAAGAAAAAAACCTTAGGGGCTGGCCGAGTGGCTTGTTGGTTAAAAGTGCTGGCTTGGGAAGCCAGCGGCCCCAGTTCGGTCCCACATATGAGGGTCACTGACAGTGCCCTCAAATAAATAAATAAATAAATAAAAACACAAAAATATTTGGGCCGGCCGAGTGGCGCGGTGGTTAAGCGCTGGCTTTGGAAGCCAGCGGCCCCGGTTAGGGTCCCCAATATGAGGGCCAGTGACACTGCCCTCAAAATAAAAAAAATTAAAAAAAAAAAATTAAAAGTTGGCTTGGGAGCGCAAGCTCTGAGCAGTAGGGTCCTGGTTTGGATCCCACATGGGACAGTGACGCTGCGCCCTCTATAGCTAAGATGGTGAACAACAGCTCGACCTGGAGCTGGGCTGCCATGAGTCGCCGGCTAGGACATAGGCTGCAGTGGGCTGCCGTAAGCTACCATGAGTTGCCGGCAGCCAGCATGAGCTGCTGTAACCCACCCTGAGCAGCCATCCAATGGCCGGCGATAGATCTGCCTCACCGGGGAAGAGCGCAATGATAATACCAACATGGGCCAGTAAAGTGACGTCCTCCACAACTAGACTGAACAACAAAAAGGTCAGCAACTTGTCTGTTCCCCTCCCCCAATTCCCCAATAAAAAAATCTTAAAAAAAAAAAAAAAAAAGTGTAATTAAAAATAAAGAAAAAATCTTACACACACCCAGACAAAAATCAATACGTTACATAAAGGGGAAGAACCATTCATGACTGCAGATCTCTTATCAGAAACCACGAAGTTCAAAACATAGTGGAATAACATCTTTATTTTTATTTTTTTCATCTTTATCACTGTTTGATCAGCTTTTTATACAAAATTAGCTGTCCAAAGTGATTTGACCTTTACAGAATAAACAAATTTAAGTTTATGCCACAGGCTTCTTTTCTTCAGCTGCGGGCTTCTCAGCTGCTGGTTTCTTGGTGCAGCCTTTTCCCCACCAAAGGCTTCTTCTGCTTCATAACACCAACAGCCCTCTTTCCTTCCTTCCCTACCACTGTCTTCTTGCCTGGAACCCCCTTCACATCTGACTAGGCTTCTAGCGCTGCTGCTGTTTTATCTACCCGAGGCTTGTGATTCTTGGCCTGGGGAAGAATGCTGTTCCCACGCATGGTTTTTACATGTGGGTTTAAACATGATTCTCAGGTTTTTCAGTGGATTCTTCTTCTAGACTCTGATGAATCTTCTTGAGGGTGCTTGGAGGGCTCTTTGGATCTCTGGGCTTTTCAAGATTCTGCTAAGGCCTGTATTGAGCATCTTGTGCATGGCAAGGTTGTAGTTCCTCTTGAGGGCAGCAGCTTTATGCCAAGTGCCATACAGATCATCTAACCCGCAGAAAGCACTTTCAGTCCAAATGCGGAAATGGCCCACATGCCCACCAGGAGAAAGTTGTAAAATGTTCAGTTAGCTGAACATAAATCAGTAATTCCACGGATATTTCTGAAAGTTTTGATGATGCCACTGTCTTCATTATAGATGCTGCAAGGTCCCCTGCACTGGATACAATGACCGTTTCTCATTTTGCCCTTGCCAGTTCTTATTTGCTGAGAGGTATAGATCTTTTTGATATCATTCCAGGCCTTAAGTTTCTTAAGAAGCAAAACGGCCTTCTTGGTTTTCTTGTAGCCTTCAACTTTACCTTCAACCACCAAAGGAAGTTCAGTGACTTCCTCATTACTATGACCTTTAGACATGACCAGCACTGGTAAAGCCGAGGCAGCCAGAGCAGAGCAGATGGCATATCGCTTCTGTGTTGTGTTCACTGTGCGGTGCCCATGGTGCCAGGTTTTGGTGGGTGTACACATGCGGCCCCAATGACACAAACTGAAAAGCACTTTGGCCAGAGTGATGAGTCCCACTGCCTCAAAAGCTGGAAGTTCGAGCTGCAGCTCGCCAGTACCCCACTCCTCAGCACTTGTTTGATGACCTGCTCATCCACTGACAGCACAGGGCTGTCTATTGTTTCTGCGCAAGATGGTGTGAACAAAGTTCACAATATCTGGTTGAACAGGAGCTTTGAACACAGCAGGCAAAGTGACATTTTTGCCAGATTCCCCCATTTCAGAGTGCACCGATTATCAGTAGATGAGCACACACCATGGCGGGGAGAGGCTGCCACGCTCCTCTCAAGCTGGTGGCTCCCACAGGAAAACGCTGGAACAACACCTTTAAAAGGCTGAAAGAAAAGAACTGTTGACCCAGAATCCAGTAAAAATATCCTTCAGGAATGAAGATGAAATGAAGACATTCCCAGACAAAGAAAAATTAAGAGAATTTATTGGCAATTTACAGACTCACTATAAATGAAAACCTTAAAAAAAAAACAAACCTTGGGCCGGCCGAGTGGTGCAGTGTTTAAGCACTGGCTTGGGAAGCCAGTGGCCCCTGGTTCGGGTCCCACACATGAGGGCCAGTGACACTGCCCTCAAAAAAAAACACCAAAAAAAAACACCCTCTTTTTCCTGAAGAGAAATGATACTACAGGAGAACTTCGAACTTTAGGAATGAAGAAAGAACAGAAATGGTAAATACAAAAGACTATTTTTCTCCTAAGTTTTAAAAAACTATGTGTGGCTGCTGAAAGCAAAAATTATAATATTGTCCAGTGGGGTTTTCAGTGTATGTATATGTAATACATATGACAAGTATACCAAAAAAGATAAAGAGACCTATATGGTTATAAAAATTCAATATTTACTTGAGGTGATAAAACACTAACTCTAAGTAGCCTGTAAAAGGTTGTGTATATACTTTAGGGCAACCACAAAAGAAATAATAGAAAAACCAATAAAATAAAATTAAATACTAGAAAATATCTAAATAGTTCAAAAGAAGATAGGAAAGGGGCAACAGAAGAACAAAAGGCAGAGAACAAACTGAAAACAAATAATAAAATAGTAGACTTAAATTCCATATAATTTAGTCATTACATTAAATGGTCTAAACATACTATATAAAAACAGATATTGTGAAGAATTGGGGAAAAACAAAACAAGACCCAATTATTTTCTGTGTGTAAGAAACCCACTTTAAATACAAAGACATAGGTTTAAAGTGAAAGGAAATTCACACAAAAACTTTAACATGAATGTTCAGAGCAGCATTATTTCATAATAGCCAAAACAATAGAAACAACCTAAATGCCCATTAACTGATGGATAAACAAAATGTGGTATTCTAAACAATGGCATATTATTCAGCAATAAAAAGGAATGAAATACTGATACATGCCACAACTATGTTTATCTATGATGAACCTTGAAAACATTACACTAAGTAAAAGAAGCCAGTCACAAAACACCACGAACTGTAGGATTCCATTATGTTAAATGAATAGGCAAATCCAGAGACAGAAAGCAGATTAGTGGTTGCCTAGAACTGGGGTGAGTGGGAATGGGGAGTAACTGCTAATGAGTACAGGGTTCATTTAGGGGTGTTAAAAATGTTCTAAAATTCGATTGTGGTGATGCTTGCACGACTCTAAAGCTATTAAAAAAAAAAAGTACAGAAAGGAAAAAGATATATCATGCGAACAAAAGAAAGCAAAATAGTGGCTATATGAGTATCGCATAAGTAGACTTTAGATCAAGTATGGCCAAGGATAAAGATGGACATTGATAAAAGGATCAATTCTAAAAGTGTATGTATCTAACAATAGAACTTCAAAATATATGAAGCAAAACTGATGGAAATGAAAGAATAAGCAAAAGCACAATAAAAGAGGCTTTATAATTCCTTAGTAGTTGACAGAACAAGTAGAGTATCAGCGATGATACAAAAGAATATACTACCAATCAATTTGACCTAGATGGCATTTTTGGAACACATTCCACTCCAAAATAGCAGACTACACATATTTCTCAAGTGTACATGGCATATTCACCACTATAGATCACATCCTGGGCCATAAAAAAACCTTAATTAGTTTAAAATATTTGAAAGTGTACAAATTATGTCCTCTGACCATAAGGAATTAAATTAGAAATCAGTAACAGGCAGATATCTGAAAAATCCCAAACATTTCCTAATTAAATAACATACTTCTAAATAACCAATGGGTCCAAAGGAAGACATGGGGAAATTAGAAAATATTTTTAATTAAATGAAAAATTATAATACAGTATTATATCAAAACTTATGAGATACAGCTAAAGCAGTACTTAAAAGGAAAATTTTCTTAATAGAAAGGTTTAGAATCAGTGATCTGGGCTGGCCAAATGGCTCAGTTGGTTAAGAGCTCGCTCAAGAGTGCAAGCTGAGCTCTGAGCAACAGCGGTTCGAGGCCAGCCCGAACTGAGTTGCCGTTGAGCTGCCAACAGGTGGCAGGATGGCTCAGCTAAAAAAAAAAAAAAAAAAAAAAATCAGTGATCTAACCTGTTACCTTGAACTAGAAAAAGAACAAGTTAAACCTAAAACAAGCACAAAGGTGGGAATAATAAAGAGCAAAAACTTAATAAAATTAAGAACAGAAAATCAATAAGAGAAAAATCAAACCAAAAGTTGGTGCTCTAAAAGATCAATAAAAATCAATAAACTTCTAGACAGAATCATTGAGAGAGAAAAAAAGAGAAGACACAAATTAACAATGTCAGGAACAAAAGAGGGGAGATCATTACATAATATACAGACACTTCAAGGATAATAAAGGAATACTATGAACAATTCTTTGTCCATAAACTCATCAATTTAGATGGAATGGTCCTTGAGTCTAGACCATAAACTACCGAAGTTCACTCAAACAAATCAAAGATCTAAATAAATGGAGACATATACCGTGTTCTTGTACAATAGTAATCAAAATCCCAGAAAGCTGATTCTAAAATTTATACAGACAGTCAAAGGAACTAGAAGAGCTAAAAAGAACAAAGTTAGAGAACTCATATTACCCGATTTCCAGGCTTACTATAAAGCTACAGTAATCTAGACAGTGTGGTATATACTAATAAATAAACACATATAGATCAATAAAATAAAATCAAGTAACAGAAATAAATCTATACAAATATGATCAAACTGAAACTGATTTTCAACAAAGGTACAATGGCAATTTAATGGAGAAAGTCTTTTCAATAAGTGGCATAGGAACAAATGCAGGTTCATTTGAACAAAAGAAAAAAAAGGAACCTTGACCCATACCTTCTACAAAGATTAACTCAAAATGGATCACTAAATGTAAAAAGTAAAACTATAAAACTTCAAGATGAAAACATAGGAGAAAATCTTTGTGACCTTTGCCTAGGCAAAATTCTCATATTAAAAGCACAATCCATAAGAAATATAATAATTGACAAGTCAGATTTCTTCAAAATTAAAAACTATACAGGACGTTGTTAAGAGAAGGAATAGACCAGACTGGGAGAAAAGATGTACAAATCACTTATCTGACAAAAGACTTGTATTCAGAATATATAAAGAATTCTTATACCTCAAATGCATTACGCTAAATGCAAGAAGCCAGACTCAAAAGGCTCTATATTGTATGATTTCATTTATATGACATGGAAAAGGCAAAAAACTATAGGGCTGGAGAACAGATCAGTAGTTGCTAGGGGTTGGAGTGAAAGTAGGTGTTGACCACAAACGGACAGATAGCATGAGAAAATTCAATGGAGTGATGGAACTATTCCATATCATGATCATGGCAATGGTTACATGTTTCTTTTCATTTGTGAAAACTTATAAAACTATATACACCATAGAATGAATTTTACTATGGTAAATTCAAACATACCTTTTAAAAAACTGAATAGTAACTAGTAAACTTGCCGATCCACGGAGAGCACTTTATTCAGATACAAAAATGACCATTTATAGCGAATTTTAAAGAGTTAAGACAAGCTCCAGGGAAGCAGCTTACCGGTGCTGGGACTTTAGTCTTTCCAGTGGCTCAGCTTTCTGCTGAATCCCGTCCTGAAATATCGCATCTGCTTTCTTAAAGTTTTCTCTAGCTTCATATTCTTCAGCCCATGAAATATAGAACTGAGCAAGTGAAATACCAATCCCTTGGCTGTGTAAATAACTGAACATATCCAAAGGCTCACTGCATAAATGCCCCTGTAAGAAATTAAAAGCATTATCAGTAACCAATTTCTATTCACTTACTGTCTAGTATGTGCCAAACAATCACTAGGGATGCTTTCTGTAGTTTCTGCATTGGGGAAAAAAAATCTAATATAATACAATGTTGTAAGGCCTATACTGGGTGGATCTAAAAACTAGACAAAAGAGGACCTAAAAAGTAAGAGAAAAAACATTAATTTGTAAAAAAAAAAAAAAAAAAGGGGGGGTGGGAGGAAAGACTTCAAGGATGTGTGGTATTTGAGTGTGGCCTTGAAGGAGGAATAGACTTACATCAGGTAATCAGGCAGAGAATGGGAAAGGAAGGGCTCTCTGGACATACATAGAGAATAGTTTGCAGGGGTCCGGCTAGATAGTTTGGGGAAAAATGGGTAACAGGTCTCAAATGTCAAGCTAATCAATTTTGAATTTACCTGACAGTGAATGTATGAATATTGGGGTGGGACAGCTATACGCAAAGGAATGACATGGTCAAATCTGTATTTTAGCAGGGATCTTATAAGACCAGATACAATGTAAATAACTTTAGTAGCAAGAAGGAGAGGGAGGTAAAAAATCACTAAAAATCCCAAACCATTAACAGATTCATATATTTTCTTTAGTGTTTTATACGGGATAAAAGAATTTTTATCATTTTATAAAGTTTTGATAATAAAAATTGCTTTTAGTCCACTTAGTGCATCATTCATTTTTCCATGCTGTTGCTTATTATTTACTATTATTTTATTTATTTATTTATTTATTTTTTAGAGGGCAGTGTCTGTCACTGACTCTCATATGCGGGATCCGAACCGGGGCTGCTGGCGTCCCAAGTCAGCTCCTAACCACTGCGCCACTTGACCAGCCCTCTTCACTATTATTTTTTTTTTTTTTTTGAGGGCAGTGTTACTGGCCCTCATATGTGGGACTCGAACTGGGACCGCTGGCTTCCCAAGCCAGCGCTTAACCACTGCACCACTCGGCCGGCCCTTCACTATTATTTTTAAATGGATGAATAATGTTCTATCTGTAGATCTTCCATCATTTAACTACTCCCCTATTTTTTGGATAAACAACTTTTAATTTTGACCAATTATCAATAATTCTATGATAAACATCTTCATGCATACAACCTTTCACGGTTTACATTACCCCTTTAAGATATTGTAAATTCCTAGTAGGACTATGTTAAAAAGTTAAAAATTAATTTTTAAGAGAGTTATACAAATTTAAAATGCTGGTAGTAATTCCCAAATATGAATTCCACAGAAAATACTTACTTTTAAAACTTTCTAATTTCATATAAAAATGGCATTTCAGTGTTCTGATTAGTTCTTTTACTACTAGGGAGGATAATATTTTTCTCCTATTTACTAGATGTATTTTCTCTCATACCTACCTTTTCCTGATTGTCTAGCCTAATAAGTCCTCCTGGTATGCATGCCCATACAACTCAATACTTTTCCTCTTTCTTTTTTTGTTATACCTACAAATAATAGCTTAACATCTGTCTTCCCCAACACAAATGTAAAAAACATTGTTATCTACTATATCCCGTACCTAGCCAGGATCTGGTAGAAAAAGGCAGAATAAATTAAATGCTCCACTTACATCTTTGTCAAAAACAATTAGTATTTTATAATTTAATTTTGCAGTAATTCAGCAAATGGGTTTTTTTTTCTTTTGCTTACCCAAATTAATGATGTTTTCCCATATGTAATGGTGTTTTAAGCAAAGTTATAATTCTGAATGTGTTACCAATAAAAGATCTACTCCTTGGTATCTATTACAACATAAATAAAGATTAACATTGATTTTATTTTGTTAACAGCTTTCTGAATAGCTCTGATGCAGCATGGGACAGACAATAAATGTTGGCTGCCCCATGGTTATTCCAGAATGCCAAATGAGATTCACTTAAGAAATAAAATAAACGGGCCGGCCGAATGGCATGGTGGTTAAGCGCTGGCTTGGAAAGCCAGCGGCCCCAGTTAGGGTCCCACATTGAGGGCCAGTGACACTGCCCTCAAAAAAAATAAATAAATAAAATAAGTAAAAAGTTAACATGGCTAGAGTAATGGATCCAAAAGTTAAACAAATCTTTTTGGTAACCCCTAAAAAGCCAAACCAAAACAATTTTAAACTTTTAACTAAAAATATTGGATATTTTCTAAGAACAAATTTTTCCTTAGCTAAACAAACTATAATTATCCCTTATAAAAATAACTCACTGAAGATATCTTTCTGCAAAGCAAAAGAAAGGAATAGTGAGGAAGATTGTGTTATTCCTCCTGACCATCCTAAAGGGGAAAAAAAAAATAGCAAATATATATAATCTTTAGCAAAATAGCAAATATATATCAAAATATATACAATATGCACCTTGTTATCCAAGTACAAAGTTCAGATTATTGCTGATCATTCTAGGATTGATCATTTGAATTTGAGGGTTGTCTAGATCAGTGCTTCTCAGATTACCTGCAGTGAAGAGACCAGTTTTGGGGGGGGGGGGGGTTGTGTGTGTGTGTGTATGTGCGCGCGCGCGCACGCGCGTTCAAAATGTCCATTCCGGGGCGGACTGAGTGGCTCAGTTGGTTGAGAATTGGCTTGGAGCACGTGCTCTGAGCAGCAGGCCCACTGGTTCGATTCCCACATGGGCAAGTGAATGCTGCGCCTGAGCTGCCATCAGGTGGCAGGATGGCTCAGCTGGTATAACAACAAAATTGCCTGTTCAATGGTGGGCTATGCCCACCCGCAACTAAAGATTGAACTCAGCACCTTGAGCTGAGCTGCTGCCCGGATGGCTCAGCTGATAGGGTGTGTGCTCTTCACAACAAGGCTGCCAGTTCGACTCCCGCATGGGATGGTGGCTACGCCCACCTGCAGCTAAGATTGAACACAGCACCTTGAGCTTAGAGGCCACAAGCTGCCAATGGGAAGCCAGATGGTGACTGGTGCCCTCCACAATGAAGATTGAAGAACAACTTGGCTGGTCCCCTTCCCCACATCCCCAACACTATTCCCCTCCCCCAATTCCCCAATAAAATCTTTTTTTAAAAAAAGGGAAAATAAACAAATAAAGAAATAAATTTCCATTCCATTATGGACTGTTGTTTTTTTTTAGAGGGCAGTGTCACTGGCCCTCATATGTGGGATCTGAACCGGGGCCGCTGGCATCCAAGCCAGCTCTCAACCACCACGCCACTCAGCCGGCCCAGTAACTTCTATTTTTATTGTATTTTAAAACAATAACAGTCCAGGGCTGGCCGAGTGGCGCGGTGGTTAAGAGCTGCCTTGGGGGCAGGCCGAGTGGCGCATTGGTTAAGCGCTGGTTTTGGGATGCCAGCGGCCCCGGTTCGGATCCCACATGAGGGCCAGTGACACTGCCCTCTACAGCTAACAACAGCTCCACCTGGAGCTGGGCTGTGCGAGCCCCGGTGATGGTGTGGGCTGCAGCCCCTGCTGCAGTGGGCTGCCATAGGCTACAGTGAGTGGCCCGCAGCCAGCGTGAGCGGCTGGCAGCCAAGCATGAGCTGCCAATAGCCGCGGTGAGCGACATCCAGAGGCCAGCGACCGATCTGCCTCATCCGGGAAGAGCGCAATGACGATACCAACAGTGAAGCAACATCCTCCGCAACTAGACTGAAGAACAAAAAGACGGCAACTTGTCTGTTCCCCTTCCCCGATTCCCCAACACTGTTCCCCTCCGCCAATTCCCCAATTAAAAAAAAAAAAAAAAAAGACAGTACAAACTAGTCAGGTAGACATTTTTGGATGTAGCAATATACTAGGAAAAAGAAGCTCAAAGACAGACAAAGAATTAAAGATAATTTTTCATGATAATGATTCTCAAAAAGGGAAGAAGGGGATACCAGAATCACTTTACTAATGTCATATGTTGGCTCCTATACATCCTCCTCCAATACAGATGACTGGCCCAATTATGTTTAAAACAAACAAAAAACCCACTCCCATGGAGAGGCATACCAGCCTTATGATCACTCTTAAAAGGGTAAAACAAACAAACAAACAAACAACACCTTGTATTAAAATCCACCTTTAAAGTAGAACCAATGTACCAAATATTGAGTATATATTAAATGTTTAGTATATCCTAAACGGCTTAGGTTTTTTTCATTTTTTGGCATACCAGGTATCTCTAGAGAAAATCTCATTTTAATATTTTAAACTCAGATGGTGTTTGAGACTTACCAATTTAAGCCAGAGACTGAGAAATCGAGGATCACTGTAATATCTTTTTTCTCCTTGTAGTGCTTCTACGGCTCTTTCTAACAATGCTGACATGTTACTTTCCTTCCCTCCCTGAGGATAGTTCTGCTCTGTCCAGTTAATATACCTGAACAGGAAGAAAAGGAAAAGAATATTTTTAAAGTTTAACATGGACTTTTGTTATTGCTCCAAAACCCATTCTGGATTTTTTAAAGCAGAAATATCTACTATATTGAAAATGTTTATTTTAGAGCTCCTCCATGACATGTCCTAAGCCGGTCTCCCTCAAACTCTCCTAAGTATCTCTAATAAGTGCCTGTTGGAAATGGGGATGGGGATAAAAGGGTAGAGAGCTCACAGCTGCATGCCAAACTTGAAATTTCTTCAACTCTAAATACCTCAGGAAGAGACACTATGATTATTTTATCTCTCGGTTTCCCCAAGACACCACTTTATATTCTGGTATACCCCAATTTGAGAAGCAAGGCCATAAGGACTCATCTGTTAAGTTTCTATAGCTCTTGTTAAATAAAAAAGACCCACCTATCCCAAACATCCAGAGGGTCATTTCCAGTGTAAAATCGAATTTCAGATTCAAATGCCCTGAAATTTAAACAGAAAATGTTAGCATAAGCAATCGTAATAATAGACAAATGAACAAGTATCACCTTCATTTTTATTCATTTAGTGTTTAATATCAATCTAGATAATTCCACTGGAGTTTGAGGGTTTGTTAAATAGAATGAAAAAGAATAGAAATAATTAGGATTCTGCCTGATAACAGGAGGGACAAAAACATATAGAAATTAGAGAAACTAATTCCAAGACAACATATAGAAAAGCAATTTTACACAGCAATTTAAAGCTCTGGAACAAGACTCCCGAGGTTTAACTGCAGCTTCATTAATCACTAGATGAGTGACACTGGACAAGGTATTTAATCTCTGCAGTGTTCTCATCTGCAAAATGGGGATAATAATAGTACCTATCTTATTAGGTTGATTAGTATTAAATGTAAAGTCTTTAGACATAGTAAGTACTCAATAAATGATAGCTATTATTTTATGTGTACATAATAGTATTGAACAAACTAAACACATACACACACACACACA
This sequence comes from Aselliscus stoliczkanus, assembly GCA_033961575.1. Taxonomy (NCBI): domain Eukaryota; kingdom Metazoa; phylum Chordata; class Mammalia; order Chiroptera; family Hipposideridae; genus Aselliscus; species Aselliscus stoliczkanus. The sequence continues at coordinate 95,078,513 of CM066732.1, read as the reverse complement.
CACACACACACACACACACACATAAGAATCCTAAAGAAAAATTCCATAGGCAACATTAGCCAGAGAAGAAGAATACCATATATAATTTGGGAAGTGCCTTAAACAAAGTACAAAGTATGACTTGGTAAACACCTGGGAAAGGCAGAGGGCAAAGACTAAGTTAAGAATGACCAACTATAAGAGGGGAAGTATTGAGTAATAAACCTCAATTTAGATAAATTAACAAATACTATTAAGGAGTTATATTTGATATAAAGAATAATAAAATAGTCCTTGACACAAAGGAATTTATACTCTAATAAGAAAGACAAAGTAGGGCCGGTCGGCGCAGCAGTTAAGCGCTGGCTTGGGAAGCCAGCGGCCCCGGTTCGGGTCCCACTTATGAAGTCCAGTGACACTGCCCTCAAAAAAAAAAAGACAAAGTACACAAATGAAAAATGAAAAATACAAAGCAGTATGGTATACTACAATTGCCAAGAATGGATAGTTATGGCTTTAAGAAGTCAAAGAAGCAGCCTCAGAAGGTGGGACTCTGAAGAAACCACATTTGAAAGAAAAATGGAGTTTTTTAAGAGAGAGGGAAATCAGCATTAAATAAAGTTGTGCAAGTGGAAATTGAGCTATAACATCAAGTCAGTATTGGGAATAAATAGAGCTATCAGGAGAGGTAAGAAGGGCATACTGTATAGGGACTGGCCGAGTGGCTCAGTTGGTTAAGAGTTTGCTCAAGAGTGCAAGCTGAGGGCCCGCGGAATGGCGCAGTGGTTAAGCACTGGCTTAGGAAGCCAGCGGCCCTGGTTCGGGTCCCACCTATGAGAGCCAGTGACACTGCCCTCAAAAAAAAAAAAAAAAAGAGTGCAAGCTGAGCTCTGAGCAACAGCAGTTTGATGCCCAGCCCGAGCTGAGCTGCCAACAGGTGGCAGGATGGCTCAGCTTAAAAAAAAAAAAAAAAAAGAAGGCATACTGTAAATGTAAATCTGAAGACTCTGGATTTCATCCACTCAAGCCACTACTGGTTTTTAATCTGAGAGTAAGTTAATGTTTTTTTTGTTGTTGTTTTTTTTTTTAGCTGAGCCATCCTTCCACCTGTTGGTAGCTCAACGGCAACTCAGCTTGGGCTGCCATTGAGCCGCCGTTGCTCAGAGCTCGCTCAAGAGTACGAGCTCTTAACCAACTTAACCAACTGAGCTCTTAACCAACTGAGCCACTTGGCTGGCCAGAGAGTTAGTTATCTTGATATGGTAAGTAAAGATCTCAAAAAGATTAACCAGGGCCAGCTGAGTGGTGTGGTGGTTAAGCTCTGGCTTGGGAAGCCAGTGGCCCCGGTTCAGGTCTCACATATGAGGGCCAGTGACACTGCCCTCAAAAAAAAAAAAAAGAAAGAAAACAAACAATTTTATGTCAAAAAGATTACTCAAGTAATATCATAAGAAAAAAAAACCATTAGAAAAGGGGTTATAATTATGAAGCTAACATAGTGATTTCAGTATGAGATAACGAGGGAATTATCTGCAGAAAGGATGAAAAAGTAAAATTCAAGGCACCACTGATAAAAATCAGCAATCCTCCAAATTAGCCTATAGATTCAATGCACTCTTTCTAGAAATAAACAAGATAATCCAAAAAATTTGTTTGGAAAGGCAAAGAACCAAAAATAGCCAAAATGATTCTGACCAAGAACACTAAAACTTGGAGAACACACTCTACCTGATTTCAAGACATACCATACATATAAAGCTAATCAAGACCATGTATAATTGGTGAAAGAACAGACAATTAAAACAATGAATAGAATACAGAGTCCAAAAATATTCCACACATATATACTCAAATGATTTTTGACAAGGGCCTCAAAGCAATTCAATGGGAAAAGAAAAAAGAAATCTCTTCAACAAATGGAGGCAGAACAACTAGATACTCATATTGGGGCAGGTGGGAGGGGGGAAAAGTTGTACTCCAACCTTATACCACACACAAGGATAAATTTAAGATGAATCATAGGCCTAAACATAAAAACTAAAACATTAAAGCTGCTGGAAGAAAACAGAATACCTATGCAACTTTGGAGGAGCAACGATCTCCTAGAGAAGCCACAAAAAGCACTAACCATAAAAGAAAAACACTAATGAATTCATCAAAATTAAAAACTTCTTTCTTATCAAAAAATACCACCAGGGGCTGGCTGAGTGGTGCGGTAGGTAAGTGCTGGCTTGGGAAGCCAGCAGCCCTGGTTCGGGTCCCACATATGAGGGCCAGTGACCCTGCTCTCAAAAAAATAAAAAATAAATAAATATCACAAAGATAATAGACAGCCATGGACTGGAATAAAATATCTGCAACACATATTTGATAAAGGACTTGTATACAGATTATATAAAGAACTCCTACAATCTTAATTTAAAACTAGGCAAAATATCTTAACAAATACAGTACAAAACAAGATATATAAAAAGCCAATAACTATGCAAAAAAGTGCTCACCATCATTAATCACCAGGTAAATGGGAAGTAAAACCATAATGAAATACTATTACACACCCACCAGAATTGCTAAAATGGAGAAGATTGACAACACCAAGTACTGGAGTGGATTTGGAGCAAACAGACTCATACATTGGCGGTAGGAGTATAAAATGTCACAACCTCTTTGGAAAACTGGCAGTTCCTTAAAAAGTTCAACATACATTTATTCTATGACCCAGAAAATCTATGTCCACGAAAAGCCTTGCACAAGAATGTTCATAGCAGCTTTATTCATAAATCACACAAAACTGGAAAGAATCTGAATGTCCATTAATTGATAAATGGATAAACAAATGGAATACTACTCGGTAATAAAAAGGAGCAATCTACTGACACATGCAACATGAAAAAGCCTAAAAAAAACATGCTGAGTGAAAGAACTGGATGATTCCATTTATATGAAATTCTGGAATAAGCAAAAGAAACCTATGGTGACAAAAATCTGATCACTGGTTGCTTTGATTGGGAAGTGGCATCAGAGAACTTTCTGAGGCAATGAAAATATTCTGTCATATTCATGTCAAAATTGATTAAACAGTGTATATAGGGCCAGCCGAGTGGCGCGGTGGGTAAGCACTGGCTTGGGAAGCCAGCGGCCCCGGTTCAGAACCACATATGAGGGCCAGTGACACTGTCCTCAAAACAACAAACAAACAAACAAAAAACAGTATATATAAATAAAAATCTGAGCATTTCACTGGATGTAAATTATACTTAAAAAAAAAAATCACCAATCCTTAGTAACCAACTAAATAAAATTAGGGTGAGAGAGCAGTGAGAAAGATCATTCAGGTGAGTTTTGGTACTATTAACCAAAATAGAGTAGAAAAAGGAAGGTCATTTATGAGAAAAGAGATTCAGTATTTAATACATCAGCGAAACATTTATCTAATTATATGTTACAGGTAGATAAAAAAACATTTAGGAGGCAAGTAAGAGATGTATACAGTAGTTAAACAATCCTGAAAAACTTGAATATGGAAGAACAAAGGACAAAGAACAGAGATGTAGGTAAAACTTAGCCAACCAGAAAATGGAAGAGCAGTTAGAAAAGCAGTTAGAAAAGTAGAAAAACTAGTACAATGTCACAGAAGCCTGGAAAAAAAAGGTAAGAATAGACCACCACCATCTCTGAAACAAAACTATCAAACCCAACGCTTTTAAAGATCCAATGAGATGAACAAGTATATTCATTACATTATAACCCAAATTGTAAGTTGTTTATAATGACAGAATTTTTTGTCAAAGATTGAGGATGAAAACTGATACTTTACTTTTTTGAAAAAAGCATATTTATCAAAACATGCATGAGTCAAAGCAGAGTAAGTTCGATAGATCCATTTGAATAATGTTGAAGTATTTTTCAGCTGCTGTTTATCCAGAGTTTGTTAAACCATCATATTGAAAAACTTACTAGTATAAATTCAGTTTCTCTGAGGTTTCTATTTTTTTTGGAGATCACTATTTCTTTTTTCTCATTATCAAAAATACTTTCCTGGGCCGGCCGAGTGGAGCGGTGGTTAAGCGCTGGCTTGGGAAGCCAGTGGCCCCGGTTCGGGTCCCACATATGAGGGCCAGTGACTGCCCTCAAAAAAAAAAAAAAAAAAAAACTTTCCTAGAAAGTTAATAAATGAGTACACATGAAAGAGAGCAGATTTGCTCTCTCTCATTACTCCAAGTACAAGAAAGAAATTTTTCTAATTGATTACCATCAAAGAGTTCATTCCATTTAGAGATTCAGAATGACACAATACTTTGGGGACATATTGTAATATACTTCCTTTACTTTGCTTCTCGCTGCCCCCTGTATAAGATGTATGTCTAATGATACAAGATTTTGGCTGCTCCACAATGAAATAAAATCCTATAGCTCTTGTTCTTAATGGTACCTTAATGGAGATCTTTAGATAGCTGTAATGTGATGAGAAAGCAGGCAGGGAATAGATTCTCATACTACCCATTTTTTTTTTTTTTTTTTTTAAGATTTTATTGGGGAATTGGCGGAGGGGAACAGCGTTGGGGAATTGGGGAAGGGGAACAGACAAGTTGCTGTCTTTTTGTTCTTCAGTCTAGTTGTGTAGGATGTTGCTTCACTGTTGATATTGTCATTGCGCTCTTCCCGGACGAGGCAGATCGGTCGCTGGCCTCTGGATGTCGCTCACCGCGGCTATTGGCAGCTCACGCTGGCTGCGGGCCACTCACTGCAGCCTATGGCAGCCCACTACAGCAGGGGCTGCAGCCCACACCATCACCGGGGCTCGCACAGCCCAGCTCCAGGTGGAGCCGTTGTTAGCTGTAGAGGGCAGTGTCACTGGCCCTCATGTGGGATCCGAACCAGGGCTGCTGGCATCCCAAAACCAGCGCTTAACCAATGCGCCACTCGGCTGGCCCTACCCATTTTTTTTTTAAACGAATGTTTATCTATTTTTTGTTTATTTGTTTTTTTGAGGGCTGTGTCACTGGCTCTCATATGTGGGACCCGACCCGGGGCCGCTGGCTTCCTAAGCCAGCGCTTAACCACGGCGCCACTCGGCCGGCCCTCATACTACCCATTTTTGAAGAGTACTTTTTATGCCATTGTGCATAGATCCACACACACTATCTACCATAGGGATGAATGATGACAGGTTGAATCCCAACTGTTCTACCCACCGTTTCTGCTGCTGTAGGGTAGTGTTGCGAACAGATTCTTGCTGTGCCAATACTCCCTGAAGTGTGGATATGCTCCGCCCCTGCCGTAAGGGTTGTACGTTTTCTTTACTTAGCTCCCATTCATCTCCCTCCAGGGACATGGCTTCACTGTGAAGGGGAAACAAAAGTAAGTCTCATACCAACATTGAGTTATCATATCACTAGATTGTTGCAAATGTTTTCAGATAAATGATTATTCACGATCCCTGGGTTGAAGATCATGGACAGACACATTAGTAGTGATATTACACTCCTAAACTTCTGAGCCTTTCTGTGATCTAGTTTCCAAGTTTATGGCTATAGTATTTGCCCAAATGGAAGAGATGTAGCAAGGGTATTGTGGACAGTACAGTAAGAATAAAGTTTAAGGCAGTTAGAAAAGGGAAAAAATTTGGCAAAAGTAGATGAAAAGCAATTCTATGCCTACCACTGAAAGCATCATCTAGTTTAATTTGGAATTACCAAAGTGTTCATCAGACTACCATCCCATGTTTCAACTGATGACTTAAAACTGAAGTTTACATATATGGCTAGCCCAGAGCAGAAGCAGTTTACTGGTCACAATTGCCTCCCCACCCCACCAGATTCTATCAAGCTTCTGGGGTTTGGGAGGATCCCCACAAGTTTTTGGAGCCAATCACCATATTGAGCATGTACTCTGAACCTCAGAGCTCTGCAATGGTCAGATAGAAGCCTATTTCTCGATAAGAGACTTTATCTCGGGTTTAAAACTGAGACAGATAAGGCACTAATCTTTTAAAAAGAGTAAAAGTTATGTGTAACCTCAGTCTAGAAGAGAGCAAAAACTCTCTTGCAGAAAATATAAAGTAAAACTGATTAATAATTTAGGTTGTAACTACTCACATCTTCTTAATACTGTGTGAATCCTGTAATGGCCATGTCATTTATTTTCATACCTCCCGGTCTGATATGGGATCTGACACTAGTAAGCACTGAATAAATATTTGTTGAGTTCATCTGAATTTCTTCTCTTGCACTTAAACTAGCAATTAAATTATCTCAGTTAAATGTCCTAAACTGAGCTGGGACTACTCCCTTGCTTCCTCCTCCTCCTGTCTCCTCCCAGTCTTCCCTCATCTCAAATAAATGGCAAGTTCCTCAGGTGCTCAAGTCCAAAGTCTTTAGTATCAACCCTGACATCACTCTCACACATCCCCAATCACTCAGCAAATCCTGTTGGCTTTACCTTCAAAATATATGCAGACATCAACCTCTTCTCGCCATCTCCACTATTTCCAAGCTTGGCTCAAGCCCCCACCTCTCTTGCCTGGATTATTTCAATCACCTCTTAACTGGTTTTCTTACTTCCATCCTTTTCTGCCTTCATCTTTTCAACACTCTGGCCAAAGTCATGTCAGATCATGTCTTTCCTGTACTCAAAATTTTCCAATGACTTTCAACTTTCAGCAAACAGGGTAAAAGCCAAGTCCTTACAATACCTGCACCCTCACCTTTCCCCCCTTCATTTCCTTTTACTCTTCTGGTCCTCTGCTCCAGCTACTCGCAAGGTGCAGCTCCTCCCTCAACCCTCACCCTCTAGCCTTTTTGCTTCCCCCAGATATATGCATGGCTAGCTCTTGAGTTTCCTTCAAGTCTTCATCTAAATGACACCTGCTCACTGAGGCCTCCTGTTCAAAACCATCTAAAATTGCACCAACTCCCTCCTCCCCACTATTTTTTTTTTAAACTTTATTGGGGTACAGTGAGTTTTTCCCAGGACCCATCAGCTCCAAGCCAAGTTGTTGTCATTCAATCTTAGTTGTGGAGGGCGCAGGCTCAGCTCCAAGTCCAGTCGCTGCTTTCAACCTAGTTGCGGTAGTGGTGGCAGTTCACAGTTCCATGCGGGAGTCAAACAGGCAACCTTGTTAAGAGCACACGCTCTGACCAACTAAGCCATCCGGCTGCCATTTGTTTTTTTTAAATACTGACCAACATCTAACTTTTAGGTTTTTTAAATCTTATTTATTGTCTGTCTCCCCTATTTCATCCTACCCTACCCAGAACCTAAACTTCAGGAGGGTTAAGGATTTTTGTGTCTTTTATTTGCTGTACCTAGTGCTTTATAAGTTGTCAATATTTATATATTTGTTGCATAAAGAGCTCATGACTTCACATTTACCTAAGTGTTGTGTACCTCATAATGAAAACGCATACAAAATTCCAACCTAGAAGAGCTGATATATACTTATGTAAGTAAAAGGAGCAAGCATGCAGAAAAGGGCTTTTTAGATTTCTAACTATGCTACTGGCATAATGATAGCACCTACCGTTTCTTGAGCACATATTTGGAGGCAGTTACTTTACAGATACTTTGAATTCTCTCATAACCTAGCAAGGTAGCACTGATATCATAATTTTGTATGTCAACCAGCTAGCAAATGGCTGAGCTGAGAAAGAGACAGACCTCCCCACCCCCCTCCCCAACTACAAATTCCAAGCTCTGGGTACCACTGGGATCTCACAGCCTCCTTGGTGCTGCAGCGGGATTCTCACGTGCCTCTACCCCGCAGAGGTCAGTGCTTACCCCGCAGAGGTCAGTGCTTACCCCGAGTCTTCCACCCTTCACCGCCTGACTCCATCAGGAAGGAGGTTGCGCCCTGGAATTCTCTTGTGATAGGGCCGCTCCTTTCCTTAACGGTTCCGAGCGGGGCCTCTGTCACCTGTTAGGCACCCTCGGGTCTCGCAGGCCCAGTTCCCAGCCTGTCTCCCGTACCAACCTCAGAGCTCCCTCTTCCTTCTTCACCGCCGCCATCCTGCATTCCCGGCTCAGGCCCTCGTCCTGCAGCGGGCTTTTCCTCCGGGCTGCAGACCGTTTGAGGTTCCTTATGCAACCTTCCCTTAGAGGTATCGAAGCGACCAGAGGGCGTTTCGGGAACAAAGCACGCACCCGACTCACAAACCAGCCACCCCAAGCTGGTCGCCAAGATTCAAATTTAACGGTCCCGCGCGGGCGACGTAACTACGCCCCTCCGCTCCGCCGTACTCGCGCCTCTTGCCCAAGGCATTCTGGGACTTGTAGTTTATCCTATTAGGTTTAGCCCACCCAATCGCAGTGCATAGTGGGAGTTGTAGTTTCAAGAATCTACAGCTTCCCAGGTGCCCCAGGCTTAGGTGCTATAAGTTCTCTGTTGGTGCTTTCTGCGTCCTGTCTCTAAGGCCAGTCTCTGAGCCAAGCAAGACGTACTTTAAGCACCAGGATTTCTTTGATGTTTTAAGTGTAGGGAGTTATCTTTGAGTTCTTGTACTTGGCCTGACTCTTTCGTGAGGTGGTTGGCCCTGCTGTGATCACCCCCTGCTGTCTGCCCCAAGTCACATGTGTCCAGAGTTCTTCGGCCGCTCTGACCCAGCTGTTTCCTGCCCAACTGTTGAATTCAGAAAAGCTGGATTCTAGTTCTGTAAACATAGCACCAAAGTCGCAACTCTAGGAAAGCCGCATAATCTCTCTGACCTTCAATTTATAATGTGATGGTATTGCCTTTCTGTCTCTGTTGCACAGTCCACAGGCAGAAAACACAGCTATGCCACAGCTTCCAAGGTTTTGCCTCTTTTCCCCTTCAGGAGACCACCTCCATTGCACTGGACTCTTAGGCCCAGTTCCAATTTCCTGAGGAAAAAACTGTGGTGGACTCAGCTGTGGCCAAAGGAGCAGAGTCTTTTGAACAAGCCCAGGTACATCCTCTCTAACTGTGGGGATGGTGGGAGAGGTGTTCACTACTGCTTAACTCTTGGTTCCCAGCTTTTTCTTTGTTCTTACTTTGTAAGTCTTATTTCCCCTGCATCATTGGGACTCTTTTGATAACAATGGAGTGGAAATCCAACTCAAACTGGCTTACTCAGAAAAGAGAATTTACTGGTTCATATATAAAAGACTTCAGATGATGCTTAACCCAGCATTCATGTGGTGTCTCCTGATTTCCTACCTCTGCTCTTTGTCATATTGGTATATTGTCATTCTCCACTGAGGAACAGCTTCAGGACTTTATCCTTCCAGGTTCAAATTCAGACTTAGGCGTCACTCTGACTAGCTCCACACAGTCACTGGGGCTAGTGGATTCAGGGCTGTAATTGTTCAGGCCCATATCATGTGTTTCACCTTGGGACTGAGAGAGTGGGAGGGGTGGTTCCCTATAGGAAGTTTTGGTTATTCTTAACTTCCACGTCCTCTACATTCAGGAAGCCTCCCTGCATTATGGGAGATGTGGTATATGGGATTCTTTCTCTGGCTTATTTTATGTCTTTCCTTACACCAGTACCAACCTAGCCCCTCTTTTCCTTTTCCCAGGGTGTCCTGTTCACATCTACAACTTCTCAATTTCAATTTCTTCCTATAAACTATTTTGAAAGTGTAACATTTATTCCTTTGATGTTGCTCTTTCTCTTAGCCTAGTCAGATGCCCCATAAACTGTGGAACTACAAAGGCTAAACCCTTTGCTTTTTTCACTAGAGAAAAAGGGAGACACGTAAAACAAAATGTATGACAGAGGTGCTCTGTAGTCTTACTTGGAATGTGAGTTCTTGTTAGGCTAGACTGTGGCTGAGTGGCCAGCACAGGCTTCAACAGCACCCACCAATTGTGAGGAAAGTCAGAATTAAGCTTTTACACATTTATGGTCTGAAGAGGATGAGACAAAGGCTCAACCTAAGTACTTCAACTTGCCAAGCATGGGTAGGACACAGGAGATGGGAACAGTGAACTAGACACAGTTCTTGTCCTCTAGGAATTTCAGGCTAGTGGAGAGACAGGCAAATAAAGAGGCAATTTCAGTACATTGCTCCACAGCCAGAGATAAGTAAACACAGAGGGCCATGGAGGCACATAGGAAGAGCTTCCACCCTAGGCCTGGGGGAGAGGAGAAGGTCTGGAAAACTTTCCTAGAGAACACAATAAAGCTGAAGGGCAAAGATGATTTGACACAAACTATTGGGCACAGCAACACAAATTATGTAGCTACTGACGTTTCTCTATAGCATCTGCCCACCTCCTCTCTATTCCCCACTTTTTCCTTTAAGTTCTCCCAACCAGGCCTTTAGACCTCCATGCTGGCCCATCAAAACTTATCTGTCCTGTGTCCTATTCTCTGTCACCTAACTATCACATTGAAAATATACCAACTAAATCACACTAAGATGTTAATAACAGTTAATGCTCTAATGCAGTATTTTCCCCATCATTTTCTAGGATACTAATAGATGTTACAGGAGAATAAGTGTTTGGTGCTCAGATAAGTTTCTGAAATGTTGGGATAAGTGGGCAGCTTTACTGAAAGTTTCCCTAAAGCCCCTAATATGCCAAAGTGCACCATGAATCTCTAAGGGAGGGAATGTATATTTTCTATTGCTGCTATAACAAACTACCATAAATTTACTAGTTTAAGAAATTTATTAGCTTAAAAAAATTATTAGCTTAATAGTAGTTTAAAACGACACCAGTTTGTTATCTTACAGTTTGGTAGGTCAGAAGTTTGACTTGATCTCATTGGGTTACACAAGGTGTTGGCAGGTCTGTGTTTCTGGAGGCCCTTTGGGAGAATTCATTTCCTTTTTTTCCAGTTTTTAGAGGCATTCACTGGTTCGTTGGCATGTGGCCCCGTCCTCCATCTTCAAAGCCAGCAATATAGCATCTCTCTGGCTTTTGTCACCACATCTCTTTCTCTGACCACAGTCAGGAAAATCTCCCTGCTTCTAAGGGCTAATGGCATTAGATTGGGCCCATCCAGATCTAGGAAACCTTTCTATCTCAAGGTTCTGCCTTCATCAGATCTGCCAAGTCCCTTTTGCTACATAAAGTGACATATTCACAGGTTCCATGGATTAGGACATGGACATCATCGTTCTGCCTACCCCTGGGGGTGCTGAAATTGGTTGGCGTCTCTAAACTTGTTTGATCATAAAGAAACCTTCTCAAACATCTTTCAATACAGATTTTAGGCTCTTTGTATTCTAACAGTAGGCCCCAGGAGAAGAAAATGCATAAAGGAATAAAATCTTAATGGTGGAATTTCAGACACAGTGGCAACTGGTAGCAGTTGGGGACTAGCAGGCCCCTCATTTTCACCTATTTACTTTACATGCAAAGCCATACACCTATCTGCACCAGAGGCTGATAGAAGGATTTAGTTGTCAGAAAATCTATGGTCTCTCACTTAGACTTGTAGAGATGCATGTGTTCTTGATTGTCAAAGGCTGATTTCCCCCAACTCTGCCTTCAGAGATTATACAAAATTCAGCTTTTAGCAGGCTAAACATTGCAAATATGAAAACCGCTGGGTCTCCAGGGAACCCTTGGACAGACTACTTGTTTACTGTGCAACCACAGGAGAAGGGAAGGACTGTCCAGGGGTGGGAGGAAGGTCAAGAGAGACCAAATTGGGGGGGGGGGTTGTTCGGGGCCTGAAGGGAACACATCTGGGAAAGCAGCATCACCATGCTGGCCTTCACCCCAGCAACACATCAGCCAATCAGAGCAGCATCTGCATCTTGTGTTTACCAGCTATGAGGTGTCTTGAGGTAGAAGAACCAATGAGAAAGAGGCATAATAATCCAAACCATCTTGTGTTGCCAGGAGGAAGGGAAGTGAAGGGTGAAAAGATACATTAGCCTAAGGCTGGCCAGTTGCATCTCACAGTAGCTGTCGCTGACAGGATATTAGGGTACTCTCCAAGGAGCTAGGTTTCTCTCTTGAATTTCATGGAAACTCCTTTCTGGACTGTGATTCTGCTTTTCTGCAGAACCACCTTACTTTTCCTGGGTCTTCTCAAACCATTGGAAACTGCCTGACCCAGAATTTCCACACTGACATATGCAGGAAATATACATGCTAAATGAGGAGATACCAGTTCTTGACTTTTCTGTACCTGTCAGAAAAGAACGAAAGATCAGAATGGACAATAAGCTGAGAACAGAAGCAGTCATATGGCAGGGCTGATAAGGTAAGAAGTGGAGCTAAATAAGGTAGGTAGCTAATAGAAAGTGCAAAATTAGGCTGTTTTGCCCTGGCGTTAACCTGACAAGAGTTTCGTGCTCCGGAAAGGTCTTGGAGAATCTAGAGAGTTCCCAAATCTTCACTACTGTGCTCAATTTACACATGAGGTGATCCAAACTCGAAGAGGTAAAGTGGCTGTGAGAGCTTCCACTGAGGAAGAGCAGAGTAGGACCTGAATGCTGCCAGCTTCTTTCTTCAAGCCCAGTACTCCAGGTGCCACAAACCTCCACTCTAAATTAAGGGATTCAACAATTTCTAATGTTAAATAAACTTCAGCTTCTGGACGCCATATTTTGTGGGAGGAGCGAATACAGGGTCCCCAGCATCATATGTAGTGGGGGGACATATTCCTCCACTCATTCCAACATGTTATATATTTCCCCAAAACTGATGGGTGGGGCCCCTGGCAGGCACTTTTGTTTGCCTTTGAGGAAGAGGAATGGTAAAAGCATGAGGGCTTGCCTATGGGCTTGAGGGGAACAGGAAGTGGGAGGGCGATCTGATATCCACCTTGGCCAGTGACCCTCCTTGGTCTGGCCCCAAGGACTCTTGGCCTTGTGGAGAGAAGGCCTGTAGCAGAGGCTGCAGGAATTGGTTCTGTGTAAGGTTGGCCTCCAGCATCACTGCCCAGGTGCCAGAGGCACAGCCTAGCTCCAGCATCTCAAAGACTGGCCATTCTGAGAGCACTGGGAGGCCACACCTGGGTTGGACATCAGCACCTTCATAGCCAGCTCCAAGAGAGGTGAGAGTTTCTCCAGTGGCCTCAGAGACAACGCAGGAAAGGAAGATCAGGGCAGATGCCGGGTGGGCACTATGGGGAACGGACCGGTTGGTGAGCACGAGCACTCTGGAAAACACCCGGATGATCTGGGGGAAGTTTTTAAAAGGGGGGCTGACTCAGGACTGTGTATACAGTTATACAAATTATGCTGTACCTAAGAGTGCCTGGCCAGAGACATAAATGGGGAAACTTTTTCCTGCTTTGTTCACTCAGAGGAGACACCTTTAAAAGTCTGTCTGTCCAGAGGGGCCTCCTTTTTCTAGTTCACACAAAGCACTGTGTGCTAACTGTGGCCCTGGGCCTGGAGGTCCTATGGATGAGCCAGGGGAATTTTTATTACTCTGTTCCTGAGGCCCCACAGTGGTGAAGCCTGAGGAAATGAGTTACATACGGGTGTATCTATCCTTGTTCAAGGAGGTGGTGATCCCATGATAACCAAACAGCAGTTGGAATGGCTCTTGGCAGAGCCAACCAATGTGGGGAAGCTGACAGAAGGATGGAGTGTCTGGGGGGTGGGTATGTCTGGGCTCCCACTGCTTCTCTGCCAGAACAGGCTTCCTTGCTCCCTTTCTCAGACATTGCCTCCTGGGACCTGGTGCAGACTGTGGAAAGTTTGCTTCTTGACATTCTGAGGGGCCCCGCCGTGGGAGGCATTCCTGCAGATCTGGGCTCTGCATTGCTTTTCCAAGGAAAGGCCAGAGGTCAGAGGCCCCCAGGCTGGGAGAGAGTGAGACAATTGGAAACGACTTAGTGTGGCTGAGTGTGGGAGCCAAGCTTGGAGCTGTTTGGATTGCACAGTAAGAAGCTGACCACATAGATGTTAGATGATTCAGAGAAGAATTAAGTGAAGTGACAAGCTATGTGGCCTCTGTTCCCACCTGTACCCTCTACCCTAAAGGCTTGTCTTGGAGGTATGGGTCTTGGCCAGGATTGGCCAACATTCTTCCTTTCTTAAAACAATTCTGAGACTGAGGGCTGATGGGGAAACCTGAATTTGGGACCCTTCTAGAGCAAGGGTCGAGGAACTCTTCATATTTCAGAATCCCAGGCTCACTCCTGAGCCCAAACAGGCCAGCGATGAGAACTGCAGCCTCTTGAGCCAGGACAGACCCACACAGGCTTCCCTTCTCCTTCACGGAGGTTTTCGGGATATGTTGTCTCTGGAAGTTTCCATGCCTTTCTTCCAACACAGGCTCCAAAACTGAAGCAGGCAGAAGAAATTCAGAGATAGGCAGAGTTAGAAAAACATCATCTCCTAACAGCCAAAGACAGAAGTGGATCCAACCTGTTCCTATTGCTGATTTTCCATCGAGATCCCATGTAGGGAGTTAGGGAAGGCGGTGGGCGTTCTGAGAGAAGAGGAAGAGATGTTTGCCAGCTATGGTCCTTGTGTTTTCACCAGGGGAGCTGTGGTATTGGGAGGCTGGCTTCTGCCAGCTGGGAGATGGGTGACTGGCACAGACAGACCCTTGACACACATTACCTATGGCGCTGTCATGGGGAAGACCCTGTCACACAGACAGGTGTGAGAGAGGCTCATCTCCCCCATTCATGGGCAGCAGTTTCCTCAACTGCAAAGAAATTGGGCCTATGGCTCCTCCCAGCAATCAAAGGCTCTGTGCTCCAGGTTCCACCCTGCGGCCCTCACTAGAGTGTAGAGCCATGAGGCAGGGCGTGGCGTGTCTGACTCATCATTATTAAATTCCCAGGACCTGGGCCTGGCCCAAGGTAGGTGCTCATGAAACACTGGTTAAGTAGCTGACTGACTGACAGAATTTGACAATAGAGAATAGCTAGCACATGACCTTATTAGACCAAGCATTCTCGGATGCCCTTTATTCACTCAACATTTACTGAGTATTCTGTGTCAGATGCTGTGCCAGATGCTAGGGGTATAAATATATGAAGAAAAAAAAAAAAGCACAAGTCCTGTGCTCAAGAAAACCAATCTATAACTTGGCAGCTTATGTGCTGTAACCCAGTGTGTATCTAGAGTTTGGGAAGCTCCAAAGAGGATATAGCCCCTCCCCCACCTAAGCCTGGGGCTGAGAGAAGGAAGGTCAGAAAGTGCTTCTAAGAGGGGTCTTGAAAAATGATTCGGAGTTACGACTAGAAGGAGAGTAAGGGCTTTCCAGGCAGGAGAAACAAAATATCTAATTCAGGGAAGCAAGAGAATGCACTGGATGTCTGGATAACTGGGGGAGAGCTTAGGGATGGTTTAGGAACCTGGCTGGAGATGCCCCTGACTCACTGCACCTGGCAAACAGCAAGATTGGAGGGCAAACCCAGCCCCTTCTGTTCCCAGTCTAGGGTGGGCATCCAGCTGTAGCCTGGAAGCTGGATCTCTTCCCATTGAGCTCTCACATTTCCCAACTATGGAGCCACCTATTCCTCCTGCTCTGGGTAGGGACGGAAGTCTCCTCCCCACCCCCACTCCTGTCCCAGGTGAGAGAGGGGCAGGGCAGGGCACAGAATGGACACCTCACCCGCCCTGGAGGCATTCCCTTCCTCATCTCAGACACAGCTCTCTGATGCCAAGCTGTTTTCATCTATTTGCTTTATCCTGACTGAGCCATTGAGGCTGCCCTGACCAGGGGGAACTGCCCCGGCCGGTCTGACTGGTTGGGCTGCAGATGGCAGCTCCTGTGTCTCCCTGCTCCCCTTCTTGCTGCCCCCAGCTCTGACCTGTTCCGATTGGCTAGTGTGGCTCCTCCTTGGCCAGCCCTCATTACTTGGCACCGTCCCTCTCCCACCTTGAAGATGTGATGGAGAACACTGTGAAGTTTTAACTTCTGATATTTCCCTTGCCTCCTGGGCCCATCTGCAGACTGAGGCAGCATTGCTGTCAGGCAAGCTGTCCACACCGCAAGAAACACTCCCCTCTAGGACTTTGCACTCCAAATGGTTCTGTTCCCCAGCGGGTGTCTGGAGGGTGAGGGTATTTCTGGTCTTGAGGACCAGGAAGCACTGTGGGCATTTAATGGGGATGGGGCAGGGATGCTCTGCAAAGCGGGGACAACCCCACACAACAACAAATCGCCCCATTCAAAATAGCCATAGCCTCCCCCACTGAGAAACTCCATCTGGGCCCACTTTATTGACAGAAGTGTAGTTTGTGTAATCCTTACAGTAGGGCTTCTCGAACTTCATTGTGCACATGAATCACCTGGGGATCCTGTGAAAATGCAGATCCTAATTCAGGAGGGCTACGGTGGGGCCTGAAATTCTGTATTTCTTTTTAAAAATAATGTGTTTTTTTTTTTAAAGATTTTATTGGGGAATTGGCGGAGGGGAACAGCGTTGGGGAATCGGGGAAGGGGAACAGACAAGTTGCTGTCTTTTTGTTCTTCAGTTTAGCTGCGGAGGATGTTGCTTCACTGTTGGTATCGTCATTGCGCTCTTCCCGGATGAGGCAGATGGGTCGCCGGCCTCTGGATGTCGCTCACCGCGGCTATTGGCAGCTCACGCTTGGCTGCCGGCCGCTCACGCTGGCTGCGGGCCACTCACTGTAGCCTATGGCAGCCCACTGCAGCCCACTGCAGCAGGGGCTGCAGCCCACACCATCACCGGGGCTCGCACAGCCCAGCTCCAGGTGGAGCTGTTGTTAGCTGTAGAGGGCAGTGTCACTGGCCCTCATGTGGGATCCGAACCGGGGCCGCTGGCATCCCAAAACCAACGCTTAACCAACGCGCCACTCAGCCGGCCCTAATTTTTTTTTTAAAATGGAGGGACAGTGTGTTTTTCCAGGACCTATCAGCTTCAAGTCAAGTAGCCGTCTTCAATCTAGTTGTGGAGGGCACAGCTCCTTGGCCCATGTGGGAATCAAACTGGCAACCTTGGTGTTATTAGCCTGCGCTCTAACCACCTGAACTAACCAAGATTCTGTATTTCTAAGGAGCTCACCGGTGCTGTTCAGACTTCTGGTTTAGGACCCCACCGTGCAGAGCAAGGCTCTATGTCACAGCTGTGGACGGTTCATGTTTATTTTAGGGAGGGGCGTTGTATTTGGGAGCGATTTGCCCGAAGAATTTTTTGAACTGCTTATTGCCAAATACTTGCTTAGATTGGTGGGTTTTGTCCAGGAGTGATTTTGTCCCTCCCTCAGGGGACATTTTTGACTGTCACAACGAGGGGGGCAGAGGCAAAAGTACTACTGGCATCTAGCGGATAGGGGCCAGGCGTACTGCTAAATATCCTACAACGGACAGGACAGCCCCTCGCAATAAAGAATCACCCAGCCCAAAATGTCAGTAGTGCCAAGGTTGAGAAACCCTGGGCTAGATAAAATTTTTAAACAATAGGAAGTACATTTGTGGGCAATCTGACTTCATTGCAAGTTGGTGCCTCTGGCCACAGTGCTGTGAACAGGTGTCACTGACAGAGGGCTGGGCCCTTCTGAGCAGAAGCACATGGAGTTAGACATCAGAAGCCCAGGGCTGGTTGAAAAAACTCTGGCAGTAGGTGTGAGACTTCATAAGCCTTGGAGATCAAGTTTTTTTAAAAAAATCTGTGGGGGGCTGGCCGAGTGACGCAGTGGTTAAGAGTTGGCTTGGGACGCCAGCAGCCCCGGTTCAGATCCCACATATGAGGGCCAGTGACACTGCTCTCTAAAAAAAAAAAAACTGTGTGGGAAGAACGTAGTGGGATGGTGGGGAGAGGGATAGCATGAAGGAGGAGCACATAGGTAGATGTGGATATGGTCCATATTTTAGTTCTGGCTCTGGGCATTCATGTGCATTTCTTATCCTCTTTTGAAATAATTAAACATAAATAAACACAAAGGCAGGCTATGCCTGCATCAATGAAGAAAGAGGTCTATAGACCAAGGATTGTGATTACGCCAATGTACCTGGGGTTAAAAAAAAAAAAAGTTACCCAGGGCGAGTGACTAATAATAAAGTAATACCATTGTACTCATGGCAAAAAATATCTGTGAGGGGGAGAGAATGTGACAGTTTATACAAAAAGATGAAAGTCAGCACCTTGGGAAGAATGCCACTTGCCTCGGGTCTGACTCTTTCCCAGCACATGCATAATGGAGGGGGGATCTGGAAGGCAGGAGGGACACAGGCTTTCCTGGCTTGTGTTCAGTTTCAGCCATGCAGGGACCCTGAGGACTGTCCCTTGGGGTATCACTCTGGAAGACTGATGGCTACAGGTCACAACCCGACAACCTGCTGCCCAGAGAGGCTTCCCATCTGGTCCTCTAACCAGGCCTCTTTGAACAAGGCATCGGCCCTTGTCCCACCTCTGCCCCACAGCCCCTCAGTGATCCACAGCCTGGGTCATCATCTAGCACCTATTCTGCTAGGCAGACATGGAAAACCGATGGCATTTTCTTTGGCAACTTTCTGTGCTCCCACAATTTCCCCACTGTCCTTATGTCCTTTATGTTCCAGTTCCTGGGATCCTTGCCCGCTCTCTATTTCCTGCAAAATCTCAGAGTCCCTGAACAGTACACCTTGCTTCAGACTTTCTTTCTTACTCATATCCAAACGTATCTCTCTTACGCCCCACTCCCTCAAGACACTTCTCTCTGAGACTAGCTAATTATAAACATCAGAGAAGTTTCCTTAGCGATGCGGATGGCTTTTTTATTATGATAACCTCCCCATGTGGTGGTGTATGTGTATTTTAACAGAGGATATTTGGATAGCTAATGTCCCAATCCAAAGAAATAACGCCAGAGGTGGGATTTCTTTCATCGGAGGTGTAAGTTAAAAATCACCAAGTGTCAGAATGAGAAGAGGTCTTGCAGACCTTTTAGTGCAACTCTCTCCATTGACAGACAAGGAACCGAGGTTCAGAGAAGTTGTCCAGGTCACACAGCATATTGGGGGTAAAATAGAGAGCACAGCCCAGCTCCCATTTTTTTATTCAGTCAGTCACTCAGCCAGCGAATCCTTTCTGAGCATTTGCTATTACCTGTCAGGTACTACTGGGCAATAGGGTCACAAATAAGATGTGATTCTTGTCCCAAGTCACCCCAGTCAAGTGGGTAAGGAGATCCTAGTAGGAGAGAAAAACATATTGTGGTCAGTGATTCAACAGAAGTATCATATGCAGCTTAGACACATGGAGGAGAGAGAGAGAACGTCTGAGGCAGAGGTGGAAACCTTTGCAGAGCAGTTTTCTGACTGTGTCTAGGGTTTCTCTCCATAACTCTCACCAAAGGACAGATCTGGACACCAGAGAGTTGTAGGGATAATGGGTTTTTAACTATCTTCCACTTCACCCTCACCTTTAACTGGCTGCAGACACTACTCTCTACCAGCTTGTCTTCCTTATCTGTTCACAATCACATTGGGCCTGGCTGCACCCCCTGCCTTAGGGAACTTCATTGCAGCTGTCAGTATTCATGGCCTACCCAACACCAATTCCCCTTGCCAACAGGATGGTTTGTTAGGATGCCAATGTGCCCTGCTCCAAGCAATGGATCATGGTTTTCCCAACGCAGCCATGACAATTCTGTTCTCTAGTTTCTCAGCCTTCCCTTATATATATGAATGGCCATCTAAGCCAGTTATGACCCAATCAGAAATCTGGAGAGGATGGAGATAGAAGAGACACAGTCACTATAACACTTTGCCCTTCTTCCCACCTTGGAGATAGATGTGCTGTCTGGGGCTGGGCAGCATCTTATGACCATGAGGTGAAAGCAAGAAGATAAAAGCCAATATGCTAAGGGAAGGCTGAGTGGAAAGGTAGAAAGAGCCTGGCTTATGACAGCATCATGGAGCCATCACATTAACCTGGCATTGCTACCCCCAGACTTCTCATGATGTGAGAAAAAAATACCCTATTTGTTTAAGCCACTGTCAGGCTTTCTGTTACTTAAAGCCAAATTCATTCCTCTCATTTTTTTCTTTTTTTTTTTTTTTTTTTTTTTGAGGGCAGTGTCACTGGCCCTCATATGTGGGACCCAAACCAGGACTGCTGGCTTCCCAAGCCAGCGCTCAACCACGGTGCCACTCGGCCGGCCCCCAAATTCATTCCTAACAGAGACACTATCTGTATCAGTCAGAGTCCCAGCAGGAAACCAATGGATGGCACACTGTGAGATTTGATGAAGGTAGGGACAAGGTTAAAGGGGACCAATAAAGGATGGTGAAGTACTTAGGGACTAGCAATAGTGGGAAGCTGATGGGGCAGGGGTTGGCAGTTGTTTCTGGAAACCACTGAGAACTATAGCAGTGGGTGAGATGTGGCTGAAGGTAGAGGAACGCAGCCAATGACATGATGGCACCACAGAAGAGTAGATACTCCAGCCTCTCCTCCCATCTTCTGAGGCCCTCCTACCAGTGTCTCCAATAGCCAAGCCGACTGAAAGTCACAGGGCAAGAGAACTGTTTGATGTAGTCCTTCCAGAACACTGTTGAGAAAAGAGTGGAGAGTGAACCAGTTGAAGCAAATGAGGCATATGCAGCACACTTTCCAATGCAGGTTTCTAATTTACTTCCTCGCTGTGGGATGATACTATTGAAAATAGAGTTTGCTTTGTAACATGCCCATGCTGGCCCTTGTGCTCTTGACCACCCACTCTGATAATGAAAAGTACGTTAAGTCACCAGGTATCCCTTATTTGACTTGGCTGCCAGGAAGTTAGATGCAAAATGTTGCCTGCCGTTACGATGATTAACTTCAATGCACGTTTTCTGGAAAAAACTGTTACCCCATTTTTTATTAGATGCCTCTTACTCATTTATCCTTGTTTGCCTGATTCTATCACTTCTTTGTCATTTACTGTAAGGTGTCTCAAGTTATTTTTAGAAATAAGTGGAGTGTGAACAGTAAGTCTTAACATACTTCTGTCAGTAGGGATTAGGTTTGGCTATGGGTAACAGGGTGGAACGCGGTGGTGAAGAAAGGGAGGAGAGAGTTGAGTTGGGGTCCCAATCAGCACCCATGGAAGGAGGGAAATGTGGCTCCTTCAGAGGCAAAGCCCAGACTGGGGCCACCTGGGAAGAGAGTCTGGCACATTCCTTGGAATGTGACCTCCTCAGAGGCCTGTAGCTGAATTGTGCTAGAGTCAGTCCCTGGGTATAGGAAGGCAACCTCAGTGATATAAGTAGTCAATTGTAGTTCTAATTGTCATTAGTTACCTTGCCTTGGCATAGTGTCCTGGCCTCCTGGGTTCAGATTCTCCACTATATAGGCTCTGTTGTCTCCCTGGCATCCCCCCTTCCCTTCCCAGGAGGGGAAAGTCTAACATCATGGTGTAAATATCCAGGTAGTATGTGCTCTATCCCAAGCCCTGTTCCCCTCTAATGAGGGGCTTTGAGTGAGCTTTCGGACAGGCCTGGCTGGGGCATGGTGCAGTCAAGGGCCATCTCCCATCTTGGGTCAGCCCTAGAGTGCTTCCTGGCTCCCGCTCTACCCTTCCAGAGCTGCCCTAAGGCCAGCCTGAGCCTGCCGGGCTCCCCACAGAGTCCTGAGCCCAGACTCCTACTCCTTCCTGTGCTGGATTGTGGGAACATATCCAGACCCATTAGAGTGGAGCAGCAGCAGAGAAGGAGGGCCCCATTGGGGCCACCCTGCCCCTCAGCTTTGGCGGTCAGAGACTGGGAGCTACACCAGGGTGACCATAAAAAATATTGTGTAAAAAAAATAGTAGTGATGGGTAGTGAAAGGGGGAAACTTTTAATAATTATTCTTGAATAGCAGTTATATATTATGTGCTGGGACTGTCCTAGGCTAACCTGGACACATGGCCTTCCCCACTCTAAAGGTGGGAGGTACCCATTGGGCCCCACTTCTACTGGTCCTCCATCATGCTGGGGGGTTACAATCCAGGTTAACTTCCACCATTCTCAGTAGTTTCTTTTTTTTCTTTGAACCCTCTACAGCCTTGCTAATCAAAGTGGTTTGCCTTGTAATAAGATCTCTAGGTGATTCATTAAGGTTTGAGCAACACTGTCCTAGGCATTAGGCACAGGACTCTAAACTGTGGCTTGAGCCAGGAAGTGGGTATACTGTATGAGTGGTTAGAGGCAATGAGCTTTTGAAATGACAGGTTTTGTGGGTCTGTTTTACTGTCCTTGTTAAACTCTAAGCAGGGAAAAACCCGTTAGGAGGAG
The DNA here is from genome assembly GCA_033961575.1 of Aselliscus stoliczkanus. Classification (NCBI taxonomy): domain Eukaryota; kingdom Metazoa; phylum Chordata; class Mammalia; order Chiroptera; family Hipposideridae; genus Aselliscus; species Aselliscus stoliczkanus. The sequence continues at coordinate 95,056,438 of CM066732.1, read as the reverse complement.
GTTTTAACTGAATGTTGTCCCAGAGGAGCTGGAGCCCTTCCTGTAGGGAAGGTCCCTTTCTCCAAGGCTTTATTCTAGCAATAGCTTACCTCAACAGGGCCCTCTGGATCCTTAAAAGGGGGATTCTAACTGTGAGATCTGCAGACCCTCAGGACAGGCTGTGGGAACCCAGAGGTTTGGGGACCCTTCTCACACCATTCAATATGGGCTGCTGCCATCTCGGCCTGTGTGTGGACAGTCCTGTGAGCAAAGAAGGTAACTGCAACAATGCCATGTGAGTGGCTCTGGCCTGGGGGCCATGCAGGATTGAGAGACCTTGCCTCAGGAGACCAGATGACTTCAGGACACAGAGCTCCTGGAGAGTGGAATCTGGGGCCAGAGGTCAGGGCAGTCCAGACTTCCTTTAACCTGGTGAGGCTCAGGACCAACTGTGGATGCTGCCGTGGATGCTGCCATGCATGCTGGCCCCTCCCACTTGCTCAAGGCACTGCCTGGCTTCTGGGGTGGAGTTCTGAGTGACAGCTCATTAGATGCAGAGAGCCAAATGAAATCCAAACTAGAAAAATCTGTCTGGCATTGTCCAGGAGCCAGGCTGATCAGCAATGACCAGAGAACAAAGGACTCTGCAGATATGGGAAGAAAACAGCATGAAACTTTAATAGTGTACTTTAAAGGTAGGTGTAATGGATCAGAGCCAAATTCCCCTGCACTCCCAGGCCTGCTCCTTTGCCTGCCCTCCTGGAGATTTCCTTACAAGGCTTCATGCTGCTGGCATGTTCCTGTATGTCTGCTCCACTGTAGTTACTATGCAGATTCACTTGAGGGTGGGCTCTCCTGCCAAAGGGGTGTGTGCCTGGCAGGCCCCCTCTTTCCAGACTGGGGAGCTCTCTGTGGCACTGGGTTTCTGGTCCCCTGCTTCTGGGCTGCGGCACTGACCTGCCCTGCCCTGTGGTCATGCCACCTGCTTCCCACAGGCCAGCTTATAATATTGGGGTTGATTGCAATCACCCCTGGGTGCCCTTATTAATTCATTATTTATGTTTGCTTCTAAGTGTATGCAAATAGGCACAACATTTGTGGCTATCCCAGGAGGCCTGGTGTTATTTTTGTTCAGATTCCCAGACTGGGAATGTCGGGTTCACGTGAGTATTCCAGAGGGGTTGGGGGCATTTAAAGGATGGGGCCATTTCCTTTTTAAAGAAAACAGCCCATTTCCCCTATACTTCCTTTTCTTCTTTCTTTTAGAAATTCAGCCCTAGATTCTGTGAGAGAATAGAGAAATGTGAACCCAAACCCAAAAATGAAAGTCTGAAAGAAAGTCCCAAGCCCTCATGGGAATGGGTACAGCTTGTGGGGCACTGTATGTCCTGTAAAGAAACGAGGCCACAAGACTGTCATCTTAGTTTTTACAATAATAATTTTAGAATTAAAATAAACTTTGTGTTCTGCCATTTGAGTTTCTAATTTATATACTGGAAATGTAGATTGTAACTAAAAAGTGGACTACATCATAAGTTTGCTACAGCCTCCACTGGAGAATTATTAGAGAAATATTTAAGATGTAAATCTTACACTATTCTTAAATGGCTTTGGGGTGGGTCACAGAGAAGTCTTGGACATCTGACCTATCATACCCCTGTCACTCCTTCCCTTTTCTGGGAAAGGGAAGGGAAACTAACATTTCCGAGCATCTACGTGGTTGGCACCATGCTAAGCACTTGCACGTTTTGTCAGCTTGTTTAATCCCCATTTTTTATAAGCAGATGAAGAAACTGGGACTCAAAGAAGTTAAGTAATGTATAAGGGGCAAAGCAGGCTTCCTGTGTCTGAGGATTCCAAGTCCCACCCATCTTTTACTACCAGCTACTTCCCTATAACAGCCTGCAGTGGAGGAAGTGTTGCTTTACCAGCTAGCACAACCAAGGAGCCCAATTTTCCCTAAGGTGGCTATTCTTCCTAATTACAGGCAAGGCTTGGGGCGAAAATCCACTGCTCCCACAGGCCTCCTTTTGCACAACTACTTATCCAGGACGGCACTTGGACTCTAGGTTACCCTGGCTTCCATTTCACTTCCATATTCTGTTAAGCTCCACATCAACTTCTCTTTCTGTCTGAGAAATCATCCCGGATTTGGAAGGCACCAGAGATTTGCCAGGTGGGGCAGGGCATGGCCAGCATGCATACGGTAGACAGGCTGCATCTTGGGACAGTCTGGATCAGTGCATGATTGGGGCTGATAAAGGGTCTTACTTGTTTCATGAATAAGTAAAGTATTGGGGTGACACAAGACTCTCTTGTGTTCAAGGCAAACACCTTGCCCTCCAGATGGAATTTAACACTGAGTGATTAAAACAACATCAGGCTCAAGCTTTCTGTGTCTGGTATGGCAATCCCTCTAAGGGGAGGGGGCAGGATACATGGTTACATGACCCCCAGCTCAACCTCAGTTTAGGGAAGAGGCTTGTGTTCACCTGGGTCTTTCTTTTTGTAGCGCAGATTTATGGGAAAGGGGCATATGAGGGCCTCTTCCACACCTTCATTAGTCAAATAATTAATGTTAAAGTTTGAATCTTCTTCTCTTCCTATTGTTAATGCAAAGCTCTACCTAGAAATATAGTCCTAAACCTTAGATGTACATTTGAATAACCTGGGGAGTTTTAAAAATTCTAAGGCCTGGATCGCATCCCTAGAGATTCTCACTGGTCTTGTGGGGGAGCTTGGGCATCAGCTTTTATCTCCCCAAACCACAATACCTGGCACAGTTGATGCACAATAAATAATTTACAGGCACACTGGGAGATAAAGTGGGTTTGGTTCCAGACCACCGCAATAAAGCAAGTTGTAGTCTTTTTGCTGGTGGAGGCTCTTGCCTTCTATTTGTAAAAAACACAACATCTGTGAGGCACAATAAAACGAAGTGCAATAAAACAAGATATGCCTGTATTTGATAGAATAGCACTGATTGTAAGTTATAGTACTTGGTTATATACTTGCGTTAAATGTCCTCTATTCCTTCTTCTGTATAAATTATACCTCCTCAAAAGACTGTAAGACAACAAAAGATTAACAAACCAATATCAGCAACACATAAAAAAAATTATACATGAAATAGAAAATTGTCCCAAGATTGCAGGTTGGTTTAACATATAAAAATCAATAAATACCCAATATCAATAAAATAAAGGACAAAAATCACATTATCAACCTCAGTAGACACAAAAAAAGCATTTGACAAAATATAACATGTTTTCATGATAAAAACACTCAATAAACTAGAAATAGAAGGGGATTTCCTCAACCCGATAACGGACACCTACAAAAACCCCACGGCTAACATCATAGTGAAAAACTGAAAGCTTTTCAACACAAAGACATGCACGCTTGTCACTTCTGTGCGGCATTGCACTGGACGTTCTAGCCAGGGGAGTTAGACAAGAAAAAGAAATAAAAGGCATGCAGATTGAAGGAAGAAGTAAGACTATCTCTATAGGCAGATGACCTGATCTTGTATGTAGAAAAGCCTCAGGAATCCTCAAAAAAAGAAAAAACAAACAAACAGAACTATTAGACTAATAAATGAACTCAGCAAGATTGTAGAGTAACAGATAAATATGCAAAAATTAATTCTATTTCAATGTACAAGCAATGAGCAATCTGAAAATAAAATTAAGAAAATAATTATATTTACAGTAGCACCAAAAATAATAAAATACTTAGAAAAACATTTTTAAAAGATGTGCAAGATGTGTACACTGAAAACTATAAGAGGGGGCCGGTCGAGTGGCGCGTCTGTTAAGCACTGGCTTAGGAAGCCAGCGGCCCCGGGTTCGGTCCCACACGTGAGGGCCAATGACACTGCCCTCAAAAAAACAAAACAAAACTAAAAACAGTGAAAACGATAAGATATTGTTGAAAGAAATTAAAGATCTAAATATATAGAAAGACACCTCATGGTCATGAATTGGAAGACTTAATCTTGTTAAGATAGCGATGGCAATACTCCCTAATTGATTTACATATATTCAGTGCAATCCCAATTAAAATCCTAGCTGGCTTTTTTTTGCAAAATTTCAAAGTGGATCCTAAAATTCACATGCAAATACAAGGAACGAAGAATATCCAAATGATCTTGAAAAACAAAAACTAAGTTGGAGGACTCACACTTCCCTCTTTCAAAAGGTATTATACAGCTACAGTAATCAAGACAATGTGGTACTGAATAGGTGAGAGTCCAGAAACAAACCCTCACATATATGGTCAATCGATTTTCAACAGGCTACCAAGACCATTCAATGGGGGAAAGAATAGTCTTTTCAACAAGTGGTACTAGGACCACTAGATATCTACACACAAAATGAACTTAAACCTCTTCTTTATACCATACACAGAGATTAATTAAAAATGGAGCATAGGGGCTGGCTGAGTGGCGCATTGGTTAAGAGCTGGTTTTGGGATGCCAGCAGCCCCAGTTCGGATCCCACATATGAGGGCCAGTGACACTGCCCTCTACAGCTAAAAACAGCTCCACCTGGAGCTGGGCTGCACGAGCCCCTGTGATATGTAGGCTGCAGCCAATGCTGCAGTGGGCTGCCATAGGCTACAGTGAGTGGCCGGCAGCCAGTGTGAGTAGCTGGCAGCCAGAGTGAGCTGCCAATAGTCGCGGTGAGCGACATCCAGAGGCTGGTGACCGATCTACCTCATCTGGGAAGATCACAATGATGATACCAACATGGGCCAGTGAAGCACCGTCCTCTGCAACTAGACTGAAGAACAAAAAGACAGCAACTTGTCAGTTCCCCTCCCCCAATTCCCCAATTAAAAAAAAAAATGGAGCATAGGCCTAAATGGAAGAGCTAAAACTATAAAAGTCTTAGAAGAAAACATATGAGTAAATCTTTATGACTTTGGATTAGATAATGGTTTCTTAGATAAGACACCAAAAACATAAGTGACATAAGAAAGAATACACAAAATGAACTACATTAAAGTTAAAAACTTTTGTTCTGCAAATGACATCCTCAAGACAACAAGTAAAAAAGACAACTAATGGATAGAAGAAAATATTTGCAGATCATGTATGTAATAAGGGACTTGTATCCAAAATACATAAAGAATTCTTACAACTCAACAATAAAAAGACATATAACCCAGTTTTAAAATGGGCAAAGATTTTGAATAGACATTTCTCCAAAGAAGATATACAAATGGCCAATAAGCCCATGAAAAGATACTTAGCAGCATTAGTCATTAGGTAAATGCAAATCAAACCCACAATGATTCTTCAAAAGATTAAACATAGAGTTACCATTTGACCCAGCAATTCCCTCCTTAGGTGTATACTGAAAAGAATGGAAAACAGGTGTTTAAACAGAAACTTGAACACGAATGTTCATGGTAGCACTATTCACAATAGCCAAGAGGTGGAAACAACCCAAATGTCAATCCACTGATGAACAGATAAACAAAATGTGATATACCCATATAATGGAATATTATTCAGCTATAAAAAGGAATGAATTACTGATACATGCCATCACATGGATGAATCTGGAAAACATTAAGTGAAAGACGTCAGTTACAAAAGACAGCATAGTATGTGATTTCATTTATATGAAACATCTAGCATAAGCAAATCTATAGAGACAGAAAGTAGATTAGTGGTTACTGAGGCTAAGGAGGGGGTTAGAGGAAATGAAGAGTGACTGCTAGTGGATATGGGATTTCTTTTGGGGTAATGAAATGTTCTAAAATTGTGATGATGGTTACACAACTCTGGCAGTATTTTAAAAACCATTTGGGGCCAGCCGAGTGGTGCGGTGGTTAAGAGCTGACTTGGGACGCCAGCGGCCCCGGTTCGGATCCCACATATGAGGGCCAGTGACACTGCCCTTAAAAATAAATAAATAAATAAATAAATAAATAAATAAATAAATAAATAAAAACCATTTGGTTGTATACTTTAAATGGGTGAATTTTGTGGTAGGTGAATTACATATCAATTATATCTCAATAAGGTCTGTAAGAGCGTTCAATGGAAAGGCAGACAAGAGATGTCTTATGTCTGATGGCCTCCCTAACACTCGTAATATGGTTTGGGGCACCTACTATGTGCTCAATAAATACTTAATATAAAGGAAATAGTTTGTTTTCAAAGAAGTAATAATAATTTTAATTAAACTATTGGAGGATGTGTAGAAATAGGAAGAGACCGAGCAGGCCGAGTGGCGCATTGGGCCGGCTGAGTGGGTATTGGTTAAGAGCTGGCTTGGGATGCCAGCGGCCTCGGTTCGGTTCCCACATATGAGGGCCAGTGACACTGCCCTCTACAGATAACAACAGCTCCACCTGGAGCTGGGCTGTGAGCCCCTGAGATGGTGTAGGCTGCAGCCCTTGCTGCAGTGGGCTGCCATGGGCTACAGTGAGTGGCCGGCAGCCAGCGTAAGCTGCCAATAGCTGCGGTGAGCGACCATCCAGAGGCTGGGGATGATCTACCTCATCCGGGAAGAGTGCAATGACGATCCCAACATGGGCCAGTGGGGCTGCGTCCTTCACAACTAGATTGAAGAACAAGGAGATAGCAACTTGTCTGTTCCCCTTCCCCGATTCCCCAGCGCTGTTCTCCTCCCCCAATTCCCCAATAAAATCTTTAGGAAAAAAAATAAAAGAAATAGGAAGAGACCTCCCATTGCCAAAAAATAAAAAAGAGATCAAATGAAACAAAGTCCCCAAAACATAAGACTAAGTTATTTTTTTAAAATATTTCTCATATTTCAAAGACAATGACACAAACTTTGTTTTAAGTACCAAAGAAATGGAAGACAGAAGCTCTCTGCCTACAGGGTATATTTGAGCAATAAATAAGCAAAATTTCCTTCCTGCAGACAATGAAACCAGTAACCTCTAGGAATGCTTTCCAAAGAACTGCATTCTAAACCCAAAGCCACATCTTGCTCCGCTCTCAGAGTTTACCTAGTCCAAAAGCACAGTGAAGGCCACAGGTTATAACTTGTCTCAGAGCTGACGTAAGCTGGGGAAGTAGTTTCTCCCTGAGGTCAAGGTTTTATGCCAGGAGCTTATACAGTTTTGTGTATGTTATACCCTCATTGTGAGAGGGGTCAGGATTGAAAAAAGGATTCCACTCTGAAGCATCTGGGAATTTTCGATATTTCTATCCCATTGTGAAATCCAGGATTGATCCCCATATTTGGTTTCTTCATCACGAGTTCACATAGCCTCCAAGGATGCTTAGCAGGCCATGAAACCTGGAATAGGCTCTCTTAACCTGGTCTGAATTGGGGGAAGAGATCAGAGTTCCTGGGATCCTCCTTCATTCCTTAGAGGTTTATTATTATATATCTAGAACAGGTTTGATGACCCTGAAGCCTTACGAGAGAGCCCGAAATGGGCCTGTCATTACCCAGTTTCAGATTGCATCTTGACATTTTTTTCAAACAAAGTAAACCAGTATTGTAAGCTGAGGCTGAGCTGGTCCTAAAAGAACAATTTGACATTTATTCAAATCACTGGTTCGGGTGCTGCAACAACCCCTGCCAAGCAGTAAGTCTGCTTAGTGGTGCAAAGAGCATCAGAGAGCTGGGGGAGACCCATATAGCAGCCTCTGGTTTAGCATAGCTATCTCTTGGGGTGAAGAGACAGCGATAGCCCCACTTACAGAGCCATTTAAAGTGTCACTTAGACTCAAGGGAACCATTTTCAAATGGGGATGATAACTCCACACAGGGAATGATGACTTCCATTAAAAGTCAACCTTTTTATGAGCCCATAAAGGGCTGACCATCGCTGCTGGGGGTCAAGGTGAGGCCAGAGAGAGGTGGCAATTGCAGGAAGCAACCAGGTAGGAAGAGAGATTAAGGAGATAAAGAAAAAGTGCTGTATGGGGGAGAGGGAAAAGAAAGTTGGCAGAGAGAGAAATGAAGTCCAGGGTGGGCAGAAGAGAAACTACAGGAGGGAGGCTCTATCCTCATTTCCTGAAGATTCCAGGGTGATGTCAGGAAAGAAGCAAAGCCCAGTGCAGTGCGGCTGTCAGTCTAATGGGCACCACCCCAGAGACATCCTGGCTGTGTTGGCAGGCTCTTCAGCACCTTCCTCTTGCTGGCCCACCTGACAGCCAGACATGGCTCAGACATGCGGGTACTCATCCTTGAAAGGCAGATGTGAGGTAACGGTGGCTGCCTGGGACTTGTCTCCTGCATCTAAGAGGACTATTCCTCTGAGACACGGGATCTCTGATTGGTCCTTGGCTGGGAAAGCCCCTTCAGCCGACCTCCCCTCCCCCATCTGGCAATGTTGAGAAAAAAGGATGAGGGACTCCTGTTGGTCGTTTACAAATCCCATCCAAACGACAGACCACAGTCCCTGGTCCAGTCATGCACGTTAGCCTAAACCCACAGGGCCGGGGCAGGGCTAGAAGATAAGGCCGTGTGTGCTCATTGTAGGCAAGGATAGAAGTGGGAACTGAAAATGCGCCCCAGAGCTGATGCTGGGCCGCTGGACCGCTTCCTGCGGGTGATGCAATCGCTTCTGCCGCAGGTGGTGGTGGCTGTGGGAGTGTTTGCAACTGAGAGAAGCTGGAATTTACCTCGCTAGGCTGCCTCAGGCTGAGTCTTCCTGTTCTGGGGGCACAGGGGACATTGTGTTATTGATGGGGGAAGGGGTGTGAATTCTGTCTGTGGGGAGGGACGGAGTGTGCTTTTAAGGCAGTCGATGTAAGGGGATGTGAGCACCAGCGTTCAGGCCAGACAGATGTGGCCTCAAAAATCATAGTTCTGTTGCTGTTTGCCTGTCTTTAGAAATGTGACCTTAGTTTTCTTGGGTGTAAAATGGCCCTGGGGGAGGGGGTCATAGCTCCCTCTTGGTATTGTTTAGGATTAAATGAGACACTTTTTGTCACATGTCTGGTATTCAGTAGGTGCTTAGCCGGTGGGAGTTGTTTTGATTATAGCCCAAGGATCTCAGACAGGATTGAGATAAGAGACTGGTGTTGCCTCGAAGTCCTAACCCCTGCCCAGCCAGACTGTTTCTCTGCATTTGGCCACCTCTGAATCTGTAAGGGCACCAACATTACTGTGAGTGTTGGAAGGTCACCTGTTGATGGCAGAGCTGGGAACTGAACCCAGATCTCTTGACATCACTAGAGCTCTTTCCACAGGACCTGATGACAGGTGGGCTTTGGGAACAGAGAAGAAGTGGGGGCATCAAACTTTTCCGGGGTGCCTCTGTGCAAGGAAATGCAAGACCACCTCAGGGCAGGCCCAGCCTCCCTGGGAAGGCTGTCTAACCTTTGCTCCTCCAGTTGCAGCTCTCCCTGCCATACTCTTCACCTGTCCCCAAGTTTCTCTTCCAGCTTGTGTGTAGGTCTGCAAATGAGGGTTCCTGTTTGTGAAGAAAGAGGGCAGATATGTTCAAGGACTGTATCTACACCTTCAGCCCTTGGCAAGTAGCCTAGCACGTGGCAGGTACATAATTAATGTTTGATGAGCTCATACCTGGGTGACGGAGCCCCTCCCTCAATGCCAAATAGGGACCCTCTTCCACTCCAGGTCAGTGGGGACTGAGGGGTTGTCTGGGAAACAGCTGATCCAACTCATCTTCTTGGCCCAGATCCTCTCAACACTTGATTCAAAACCTGGGAGGCTCTAGGCCTGAAAGGGACAGGTCCCCAGCTCTTCCAGGGATGGCAGGTTTCCTTGAAGACAATTGATCAATTGATCTCTGGCCTCAGCTGGAAATTTCTGAGATTTCCCTGACAATCTCAAGGGAAGTATGTACTGATGTACTGATGTACCTTTGCTCAGGAAAGAGGATGAATCCTTGGGGAAGTAGATTTAAAGGAAGAGTATTTTGACTGGATTTCTTCATCTCCTGGCAGGATAAAGCCAACTTTTTTCCCATGGGATGAGCATGCTGAACTCTGGGCTAGGCAGGAGGTGACGGAGAGGGGAGCTGAGGACACTGCCCCGAGGCCATGCTTGTAGTTTTCTGTAAATTTGTCTCCACAGACTTAGTTCTGTCATGCGCCAAGCCTGGAGGAGGGTGGTCTGAGGGTACCAAAACATTAACGGCATCACCTTTGCCTTCTAAGGGGAGGGCTGCTAGCGAGAAGAACTCAGGTAAGGTCAACCATCCCAAGTGGCAAATACAATGTAGATAGGACATTCATGGAAAATTCTCACTAAAGGTTTTTTATTTCCCCCACTCCCCAATACAAAGCTATTCATATTTTTAAAATGTGGAAATGTACATTCATCCATTCACCATTCAGAAAATATTTATTGAGTGTTCCCCAGAAACAAAACTGAATATGTGTTTAATGTCATAATTCATGGGATTCTGGACTTCACCTTGTCTTTTAGGTCCCCCTGGACTTTGGCATGGCAGCCTCAGTCTCTGTATTTCCCTTTACATCCAGATTTCTGAATCCCCAAACGTTTTCTCTTTAGTACCTGCTTTTTCTATTTGAGTCTCACTGAACCAGTGATTGGCAAGTAGTGAGCTCCTTGACTGGAAATCAAGTCTCTCCACTTGTTTATCCAATTAGCAGAAACCTATTTGTCTGTTCTGCTATCTCCCTTTCTCCGTCTCTCTCTCTCTGTCTCTCTGTCTCTCTCTCTGTCTCTCTATCTCTGTCTCTCTGTCTCTCTGTCTCTCTGTCTCTCTGTCTCTCTCTCTCTCTCTCTCTCTCTCTCTCTCTCACACACACACACACACACACACACACCTCGGCAACTCAGAAGAGAGGGACTATTCCTTTGCAGGCAGATGGACCGAAGAGATAAATTCACTCTGCTAGAGCAAGTCCAGAGAGGGAAGGACCCCAAGTCTTCCAGGTGCTGGTCTTTCTTACATTGAGGATCTCTCCTGAAGGAAGTTAAGAGGCAAAGCAGTCAAGCACTATGGGCTCTCCCTCCAAGACCCCCACCTTACTCATAAATCAGTTTCCAATCTAACTCCTCCCTGGGGGTTGAGTTACAAACCTCAGTAACCCCAGGGCGGCCTGCCTGGTAATTCCTATTATTCAGCTGTCAGCTGGTTTTTTAAAAACCTCCCTTCCCAGTGATCTAGTTACTAGAGTTTTAGAGCCCATTCCTTGTCTCAGAGAGAAATCCTATAGCCAGGTGAAACAATGGAGAGGGCTCCTGCCTGCTGTCTACAGGGAGCTGGGTTTTCTCTTCTGTTGAAAGTGCTCCCCTTAACTCTTTGTGTCCCTCCCAGATTGGGGGGGAAGGTCTGCCTCCCTCTCAGGCCTGCATGCTGATGCTGTTCAGAGCAACTTTGCCTTTCTCTGGGGACCCTCCATCTAGAGCCAGCATCAGTCAGCAGAGGAAAAAGCAAATTGGGGCAAGGGGTGGGAAGAGAAGGAAAGAAAGGAAATTCTCCAAAATAAAGGCTGCTGAGACTGCAATGTGTGTTTGCTCGGAGCCTAGTCAAAAGCTCAGGGTTCGTCTGTTACTAGGGTGCTGTTGTTGGACAGGGGGCTCAGAGCCCAGATCTCCCGTCCAGCAGGTCCTGACACTGCTGAGTCTGCCCTATGCTAGATGGGAAGAAAGGGCACAGGGGGAGGGGCCTGCATTGACAGTGATGAGAGGTGGGGAGTGAGGCTCCTGACCTCCCTGACCCCTTTATCCCTGACAGTCTTTTCTGGTCTCTCTGGCTTAGAAGGCTGGGCCCCTGCTGCTTGACCTTAGAGGCTGAGCGCACAGGAGGCCAAGCCACCAGGTGTCCTTTAGAACCGGCCTGAGGGAACAGCCTGGGAAAGCCTGGGAGAGAGGTCTTAGAAGAAATGTCACTAGAGGGTGTGACACCCCCCTCCATCTTGCAAACTGCCCAGACCCACTAAGATGATCCCTTTTACTCCCCAGCCCTATTTCCCTGCAATGGTGATTTTTAACATTTTAGAGGATCATAGACCTCTTTAGGAGACTGTTGTTAGCTACAGAGCCACCCCTCCAAAAATGCATGAATCCACAAACACAATTTAGCCAGTTTCAGGGGTTCACAGACTCCAAAGCTGAGGAGACTCTGATGAGTCTGGAGAAGACATGAATCCCAGGTAAAAACCCTGCTGTACCAGCTTCCTTGCCCTGTGGACCCCAATTCCACCTTGCAGGGCAGTGGTGAAGCAGACAGAGCTTAAGCAGCTACGGTGGGTCAGGAGAATTAGGGTGACCCCCCCTCCCCAGGGTCTGTGTGGGGGCAGGAGTGGGGCAGAGGACAGATTCAGAGCTACTTTGTCCTTCAATGCCACTTTTGATCCAAAATAATTCCCATAGTCATCACTGGCCAGCCTGAGACACTAGCCCAGGAGGAAAGCTAGTGAGGATGGAAAGAAGGAGGTGAAGGAGATCTCTGCATGGTGAAGAGGGCTCCCCAGAACCCTGCACAGAGGCTGTGCTTGGCCTCCTCATCTCCCCACATGTGGCATGAGTGCTCAGTCACACTGACCAGTTCTGACATTCCCTCTTGGCCAAGCATCCTGGTAAAATAATGTACCTCTTTTTGGCTCCAGCACCTTTTTCTGGATATCTGTCAACTCCGGGGGGGGGCGGGGGACTGGGATACTAGCCAACTCTGACTCTCTCTTTTTCCCCTTTTCCCTCTTCTCCCTCCTTTGGGGATAGTGTTTTCTTACTCTAGCAACCGCAGCCCTCAAAATGCCTGGTGCGCTCTCTTTTACGTGCCCTTTGAGGGAGCCAGGGGAAAGCATGGGTAGGGAAAAGGCACCCGGTGACTTCAGGCTCCTCTGGGCTAAGGGTCCCAACTCCACTTAAATCTGTCTGAGTTTACAACCCAGAGAGAGCGGCTTGGTGGGAAGAGGAGGGCCAGTCCCCACTACCTCTGGGGTCAGACCCCCCCATCACTGATTTATGGCCTCTTCATTTGTCTTTCCTAAAATTCAGTCTTGGTCAAGTCACTCATAAAATCTTTCCTGGCTCTCCTTGGTCTCCAGAATAAAGTGCAGATTCCTCAGCCTGACATTGTAGAGACACCTCTGTACTCTTACCTGAATCTACCTGCCCATGCTCGCCTTCCTAACTCCCAGTGTGCACCTAATAATCTTGTCCTCTAGCCTGCTCCCAGGACAGATTCTCCAGTTTAACACTTTATTCTGCTGCCTCTCGCCTGGGCTGTTTTATCTGGTTTTTCTTATTGAAAAATTTCTCCATCCTTTAAGGCCCAATGCAAAAGCCATGTCCCTGAAGCTTTCCCCAGTTTTTGCCTTCTGAATTTTTCTGCATCTCCCATCAGTCGTTATCCCTAAAATTAACACATTTCATACTGCTTTCCATTATTTTCAAGTCTACCTCTCCAAGTAGATTGCAAGCTTCCTGAGAGCAGGTACCAAGTTTTTGGCATCTACCAGCCCTGTATCCGGCATAATGTAGGTGCTCAATAAATGTTTGTGACTAGCCCAGAGATTCCCGTACTGATAGTATGTGATTTGCAGGGCACGGTGCTCTCCTGGAAGCCCCAGGATGCTGGAAGCCGCCACAACAGGATGTGTGTCAACTGCCCAAGCAGCCCCTGCATTCTTGATCTCTTCTCTCCTCAGCCAGGTGCTTATTTTGTTTCCACGCCCAGTCAAGAAGAGGACATGTGGATTCCTTTGGATGAGTTTGATCTGAATGTCACTAAGTAACAGCAGCAGATATACGACGTATTCTCATGCTTCCTACAGATTTGGGACTGGAGTTTTCCCCAGACCCGCTTCGCAAGCGGGAGGGTGCTTTGCTGCCATACCGGGATCCGCAGGGACCCACACTTGCACCCACTGGACACCCGCCAGTCGCACTAAAAGCTCCCCGTCTCCTCCTCCCCTCCCTTTCTGGACGCGCAGTATTTATTCAGCCAATTCCCGAAAAAGAGAAGGCAAGTCACTTTGGCGCCTCCTTGCTCTCTCCTAATGGAGAGGAGGCCTCTCCTGTGCTTACCTAGCTTGCATTAGGAACCGAGTCTGCGAAGGCAACGGCGCACTGATTGCGTTTCTGGTGAGGGGTCAGAATTTTGCTCGGCCCCTTGCAATGTTTCCAAGGGGACGGTTCGTAGATTCATGACTGTCCCTGGCAGCCGCCCAGCCCGGGACTTGGGGCTTCACTCACCATTGGCCAGCCGTAGGCGTGACGCGCCGGAGGCGGGGCCTCATCAGCTGTTTGCGGGATGCCCCGAGCGGGCGTATTTTGGAAACAATACCGCGCGGTGCGGAGTGGCCTCCTCCGGTGCTCGCCCGCCCGCTGCCGCTGCGTCCCCTGCTCGCTCCTCCCGCCTCCCGCCTCTCGCCGCAGCCCGGTGAGCGCCCGGGCGGCCGGGAGCCGGGCGGAGTTGGATCGCACCTCCTCGGGGAAGTGGGGAGACGAGTCGCGCTGCGCGTGGGGGCCCGGGAAGGGTTGGGCTGCGGGCGTGTGGGGTGACCATGAGGGACTGGGGCGCGGGGCTGCGGGAACAGGGTGCAGAACGCACATCGAGGTGTGCTGCTCCACCAGGCAACTTGGGGGTAGTAGCATTTGAGAGTCCAAAGAGTTGGGTCCAGGTGGGCAGGGCAACCTGCGGTGCCCTGCTGAGCCGACCTAGGCGTCCGAGATCGGCCGGGCCTCTGGATCTTACTTTGGGGTAGAGCAGGGAGTGGTGGGGGCATCCTGTCTCCCTGCGGAGTTTGAAGGCTCCTCTCCTTAACAGCTGGGCTTTTTCCCTCCTTCCCAATTGAGTCTGGGCGCCAAGCCCCCGAGTGCTCGTCACGCTGGACCCTGGCGCGGAGCCCTGGCATCACGACTCGGAGGCCGACACTCTCTCCTGGAGTCACCCAGGTCGGCTGTGTGTTGTGTGAGTGTATGTGTGTATGTGAGCACTTCCAGATTTTAGCCCTTGTCGAGGTTCAGAATGTCTGCCTACTGCCTTCTCGGAGGAGGAGGAGGATGAGTCTTAAATTCAGCATCCCTGTTAGAGTCCTTAGGGGCTGGGATGGCTCTAGCGAGCCTTAGTTCCCCTTGCTAGCAATAAAGCCTACCCTGGCAGGGCTCTCAGGATGTGTCCGCCTCCCTCCTACCAGTTTGGACATCACCTCTTTTGCACAGGTCAGTTTACTCTTGACCTTGCTCAGCACCCCTCTGGAGGCACCCACCTGCAGTTCCTGTGGAGAGTGGGAAGGGTCTCCACCCCCCTCCACCCTCCATGGCAGAGCCACACCCTCTGGCAGCACCTCCCCCACCGTCCAGTCCAGGCAAGGATTGAACTTTGGGGCTTTGCTGGGAGGGGAAGGGGGAGGGGGAGGTGACGGGCTTCAAAGGAAGAACCAAGACAATGACTCCTGCTTGTGATTGGCTTTGGAGGTCCCCTTCTTAGGTTGGGATTGCCAGCTTGCTGAGAGGAGGTTGAAGAGCTGGAGGGGAGCCCCTGCCAGTGACTGGCAGGACAGCCTTTCCTTTAAGCGGGAAACTCTGTTTCCTGGTGCTGATAAGCTGAAGTTCTCTCACTCCACCCCTCCTTTGGGACACACTATTGAAAGAACACCAGGTGCCTGTTTTACCATCCAAGTAGGCATCTCCTCAATCTCCAGGGAAGAGGGCAGAGATAGGACCATAGATAGTTCCAGGAATAGATGGGATGGAGGGAGGGTTAAAACAAACTCCTCAGAGACAGCTTGCATTTAGGAAAGCCAGAATTTCTGAATTTAATGGAGATTTCTTTTAAGTACTTTACCAACCCACAGACCTTTTGGCTTGTTCTTCAAAGGCAAGAGACTGGGAGACAGAATTCCCAGGGGATCTCTAATCCAATCTGCCAGTGACAAACATTGTCTCTCTGTATCCTTAACCCATTCAGGTGGTTGTCTGTCTGTATCCTTAACCCCAGGGTCCTTGAGGGGTTCCTAGTGTGTGTGTAGGGGTCTGAGTTGGGAATCTCAAGATGCTGGATGGCTCCAAGCTCAGACTTCAAGAGCCAACAGGTGGAGCAAGAACAACTTCTTTATCACTAAGAAACTTATCAACAACCTGAGTAGTACAGGCAGGGAGTGAGGTCATGGAGAAAGGGCCAAATTTCACTTCCTTTCTGTGAGGTAGGTTGTACCAATCTCAGGTTCAGCGCTGGCAGGAATGGTAGGCTGGCTATGGGGAAAGATTTGAAGTCCTGGAGACTAATGAATAGACTGAGCTGGAAAAGCCTGGGCACGTGGCTGGATGCTGGACCTACCCTCTAGACGAAACTGTAGTGGGCAGACAGCTTTACTCTTCTGAGAGGGCAGCTGCAATGACTAACTTGGGTCTTTCTCCCTTCTCTCTCCCAGGACACTCTTACCACACCAAGGAGCCTGTTTGTTGTGTTGAGCAAGCAGGGGGTGGAGACTAGCATAGATGGGCAGCTGGGCGGGACCTAGCAGGTTTGGAGGGAACCTGGCTGCCCTAAGATTGCTGGTTGGCTTTTGTTTTTATTGCTGAGCCTGGAACTCAGCTCAGACTTGGTGGTTACTCCCCAGGAGAGAGAGAGAGAGAGAGAGAGAGAGAGAGAGAGAGAGAGACAGACAGAGAGACAGAGAGACAGACAGAGAGACAGAGAGACAGAGAGATTGTGAGTATTGTATGTACAGCTAGTCATAGCACCCTTCTGTCCTCCCACAGCCACTCACAGAGGCTAGTCTTGTTAACATTTTCCCAGGTACCCTGTGTGCTCGTAGCAGCTAATCATATCTCAGTTGTTGCTCAGAGATAGTAGCAATCAAACTTCATGACTGTGACCAGCTGGGTCAGAAGAAGAGGCCGAGGGGAGGGTAGCTCTGGGTGGGCCCAGGAAAGAGGTGTAGCGAGTCCCTGAACAGTGAGGCAGTCCACATTTGGGGGTGGATGCCACCCTTGGCAGTGCTTTTTCCACCAGGGTTATTTTCACTAGTACTTGCCCCCACTTCCCCAGATAAGAAGGGAGACCAGGGAAGAAGGAAGGGGAGGGGAGGATGCCCACTTCAGGGTTGGCCTGGGTGGGGACAGCATCCTGGATGCCTTATTACGCCCTAACAGGGGAGATGGAGCCACCTCAGTGTGTGGAAGAGCTGGAGGATGATGTGTTTCAGCCAGAGGATGGGGATCTGGGGACCCAACCTGGGAGCTTGCCCTCTGCTGACCTGTTTGCTCAGAGCCAGCTGGACTGCCCCCTCAGCCGTCTGCAGCTCTTCCCACTCACCCACTGCTGTGGCCCTGGGCTTCGACCCACCAGCCAGGAAGACAAGGCCACCCAGACCCTCAGTCCAGCCTCCCCAAGCCAGGGTGTCATGCTGCCTTGTGGGGTGACTGAGGAGCCCCAGCGACTCTTTTATGGTGAGTGCTCTTAGCTTCAAGACTCCTCCCATAGAGACTGGGGGAAAAGAGGGGACTTTCCCTCCCCAAACCTGCTCTTTGCTATTTCCTTCCCCAAATTTAGCAGCAGGGGCTATTGATTCCCAGCTCTCACCTGCTACCTTTCTGCTTGTCATTGCTCCTTACCTGTGCTCCTCATGCCCCAAGAAGGGCAAATTGCCCTGCCATTATTTCCATTCTTTTTTCCCTTTCTAGAGGGATCCTTGGTCCATGGTGTCTCCTCTGGAGTTGGAGAAAGGGTACCTGGATCGTGTAGCCCATTGAGTGGCCCAGACTTTTGTGCCCTTGTGCTGTACCTTCCAGTAGCTAATGTTGCCCTTGAGAAGGTTGAGTCTGTGACTTGCTGTTGACACTGAAGGGAAAAACCCAGCCCCCTCTGGGAGGGAAGGTTCCTAAAGGCAGAAGGTGACCCCCAATTGTCTCCTGGGACTTTCTGTGCTTGGAAGGGGAACTGGAGAAAGAGGTTGGGACTTCCTGGGCTCAATGCCAGCAGAGGGGCTGATTCTAAGGCTCAAACGGACAAGACCTCTTCATTAGTGAGCTTAAATGGTTTGTTTTATGAGCAATATGCCGTCCTCTGGCAAAAGGGCAGGGTTAGACACTCCGTCTGTTTTCTCTTTCAGCATAATAGCTTATGAAGGGAGGGGAAAGGTTTGGAGGCTATCTTGCTAGATCTGACAGACAGATTAAGGAGACGTGTAGTTATTACCAGAGGGAGCTGCCTCGTAGGGCAATTCTGGCATAACAGTTCTGGCGGGAGTCTGAGAAAATGGATAAGGCTGGCAGGCTGGACTAGGGAGAGGAGGGAGGAGGTGGGTGGGCGCCCCTAGCGGCAGCTTGATTGCCAGCACTCTGTCTCACCTGGGGCTGCCTCCAGAGAGGAACTTGGCTATCCTGTGGGTCTGAGGAGTTTTCTGTCCTTGGTTTTTGTACCATTGCCCAGAGCTTCAAGCCCCGAGACCAACCTTCCTTTGCTGCACTAAAAAGTGAAGGCACTTTTTTATTTTCTCTTTCTCTGCCCCTTGCTTTGCTCAATCCAGGAACTCTGGAGAGCTGCCTCCAGTGCTTTTCCAGAGAAGAGCTTTCAACCTGCTACTACATGAATAAATTGTGGTCAAGCAAAGCTTGGTAAATAAGGACAGAAAGTTGGCAAGTTCACCCACACAGATTACTTTTGCTGTGGCATTGCCAGTGAATGGAGAACTGAAGGGAAGGCTAGGACCATTCTCTTCTGTTCTCTTACCATCAATTTTTATACACTTGGGCAGCAGGCAAGTCAGGTTGTCCAATTTTGGCCGAGTGCCCAGATAAAGGCCTCAGCCCCAGGTCTCAGTCAGGAGTGTTGGGCACGGGAAGAAGGGGCAGTCGTGGAGAATGCTGAGATGTGGGCCCTCTGTCTTTGCAGGCAATGCTGGCTACCGGCTCCCTCTCCCTGCCAGTTTCCCTGCAGGCTTGCCCCTTGGTGAGCAGCCCCCTGAAGGGCAGTGGCAACATCGAGCAGAGATACAGATTGCCCGAAAGCTTCAGTGTATTGCAGACCAGTTTCATCGGCTTCATATGCAGCAAGTAGGCATGGGGCCTTGGGATGAGGGTGGAAGGGTTGAGTCTGCTGGGGCTCGGGGGCTGGGGTCTGCCTCAGCAGCTCTGACTCTGCCAGGCCTCAAGGATATGGTCCCAGAGTTTTGGCCGTGGCTGTTGTGATTCCCAAGGACTGGATGGGCCCTCATCTCTGAGCTCCAACTTGGTTATCTGCCCACTCTCAGCTCAGGCTCCATAACAGTGGTTTGTTGGGTGATGCTACGAGCCCTCCCTCCTGGGGAATGGGATGGCTTTTTGCAGCTTTGCTTGACAAACTGTGTCTTCTTGAGGCCAGGATTGGGAGATTGTCCCTCACAGGCGAAAGGGGAATATTTTCAGGGTGCAGCAGTGAAACTGGACAGTTGGGTGCAGTGGGAGCTGAATAACCAAGGCGGAGGGATGGGCCTGAGTGGGGGAAAGTGGTGGAACCGGTTGTAACCTGACACTTTCCAGCTGGGGAGGCCGCTCCTCATTGTCTCTGTCTGGGAACTGGGGCCTGGGACTCTGGAGAGTGTACCTCAGAGAGTCTCTCCAGACCAGGCGGCCGGGCGCTAGGGCTGGTGCTTGGCCGGCAGCCTGGCACCAGCCCCGCCAGGGTGGGGCATCGCGTGTCAGCGGAGCATGTGGCAGAGTCCATCAACAAAGGCGGCGGCTGGCAGGCTCGTGCTGGAGGAGCCCTCAGTGCCATGGGCTGGAGGCTGCCCTGCTCTGCAACCCTGTCTGGGCGGCCCCCAGGCACTTAACCCTTCCTCTCTGGGCTGGCTTTCTGGACAGCTGCCAAGGCAGGGAGAGAAGCCTGAGGCTGATCTGTGCTACAACCACCGCCGAAGCAGAGGCACGCCACCTGGAAATGAACGCATTCCCTAACTCTGGGACGTGTCCCTGGCCCAGCAAGATCTGTGTGTGTGTTTGTGTGTCTGGAACTTAAGAGAATAAATAACACCATGAACGGGCAGACCCTGAGGTTAGATAGGTCTCTTCAGGTAACCGGAGGAGAGTTATTAGTAGTAGGTTTGACTTAAGGGCCAAGCCATTGCCAGCCTGAGGGGGAAGAGAGATTGACTTTGGGTCTCTTTGAGAACAGGCTATCGGGGGTTAGGTATGGTTAGTGCCTTCTGCCAAGGAGTTCTGAGGAAAATTTGGGTCCAGAACTGGTCCTGGGTAGGCTCTCCCAGTCTCTTACTGATCAGTAAGGGACGGTGGCCCTGTGCTTAGATAATAAGGCGGGCTGGCCCTCTCTTCTGGCCCCAAGCTCCAGTTTCTAGTCTCTCCGTTGATTGTTCTGTGGAAACTTGGCTTAGCGTTTCCCCTTCGGTCCATGTGTGGACTCACTCTTGATTCTTGATTTCTTTCTCTTGGCCTCCTTCCTGCCCATTCACTCTACCCGGCTTGTGCAGGCCTTGGCAGAGTCCGGCTCACAGTTTCCAATCTTGGTGCTGGAGCTGATGGAAGACACTGGCTGTTGGTCTCCTAGACTCATCTAGAGGACTTCCTGGAAGGCAGCTTTCTTCATTCCCAACAGACCTGGTCTCTCTCAACAGGTGTTTCCCAGACTAGTCCCCATCCATTGATAAAGCCTGTAGGTTTGGGAACAGGCTGGGAGGACAGGTCTAGCTAGACCATAGCCCAGGGCCCTTTCTTCCTGACTCAGTTCTGAAGGGGGTGAGGCGGCCCTTATCCGAAGGTCTGACCTTGCTCTTTGCTGCTTGGCCTGGTTTCTCCCTCTTTGAGGGCAGGGTTCAGCTCCAGATCGGGTGCTGTCCTCCACCCCAACTGGGGAGGAGGAGGGGCAGAGCCAGAGGAGAAGTAATTGTAGGAGAGTCTTTCCTGCTCTGCATCT
Organism: Aselliscus stoliczkanus; assembly: GCA_033961575.1. Classification (NCBI taxonomy): domain Eukaryota; kingdom Metazoa; phylum Chordata; class Mammalia; order Chiroptera; family Hipposideridae; genus Aselliscus; species Aselliscus stoliczkanus. Next base: position 95,035,663 of record CM066732.1, on the reverse strand, counting down.
CACCTCATACTGGCTCCTGAGTTCCCTGTACCCCTTATCCACCTGCCAGCTTCCCACTTCTCCTATATTGCAGTGGCAGGAGCTGGCCAGTAGAGCCTTTCTAGCCCAGAGCTGTTTTTCCCAAATTTTCCATTACGAAGACCAGACTTTGTCTGTGGAGTCCTCTTGCTTTTAACCCTCTCCTCCCCACTAACCCTGCTCGCAGAGACCATCATCAGTTCATCCTGCGGGAAGGGCTAGGATAATTGCCACAGGCAGGTGGAGCACTGGCACATACAGGACCTTTTAGCAGCTAGTCTTAAGAAGTGAGTCATTTTCTGAACTTAATTATTACCAAAACCCACAACCTAATATTCTCTATCTGGAAAGTACTATTGGCACTCCTACATTATTATCCTTTATCTTCTTCCCCTATTCCCTTGCCTCATCTTTGCAGACAGGGAAACTGAGGCACTAGCAAGGAAGTGATTTTTGGATTAAGTCTAGGCTTTGAGTGTAAATTCAGAAGGCCCAGGTTTAAATACCGGTTTGCCACCTACTGGTCATTAGGAAGTCACTTGACCTTTCCAAGCCTATTTCCTGTTCTGTAAATTTGAGCAAATACCACAGAATTTTACTGCGAAGATTAAGTGAGAAATTCTAGGCACATAGTAGGTATTCTTTTTTTTCTTTTTAAAGATTTTATTGGGGAATTGGGGGAGGGGAACAACGTTGGGGAATTGGGGAAGGGGAACAGACAAGTCGCTGTCCTTTTGTTCCTCAGTTTAGTTGTGGAGGACGTTCCTTCACTGGCCCATGTTGGTATTATTATTGTGCTCTTCCCGGGTGAGGCAGTCGCTCTCTGGCCATTGGACAGCCGCTCATGGCGGCTCCTGGCAGCTCACACTGGCTGCCAGCCACTCATGGTAGCTTTATGGCAGCCCACTGTAGCCTCACTGCAGCCTATGATGTCTCCAGCAGCTCATGGCAGCCCAGCTCCAGATCGAGCTGTTTTTCACCATCTTAGATATAGAGGGCACAGTGTCACTGGCCCTCATGTGGGATCTGAACCAGGGCCCTGCTGCTCAGAGCTGGTGTCCCAAGCCAGCTCTTAACCAACGCGCCACTCAACCGGCCCCACAGTAGGTATTCTTTAATGCTTGTCTCCTTCTGTCTCTATAATCCTGACCAGCTCTCCCATTTCCCACCCAATCTGTCCCTCTGATCCCTGAGCTCCCCGCCACCTGCCCTGTCCGGAGAATTCGGTGTTCAAGCTGTTCGGCTGTGGGCTTCGGCCTTGTCCATTCTCCTTAGAGAATGGTGGTCATTCCCCATCAGTGTGGGCTGAGTTTAGAGAGCCACGAAAAACAACTCAAAAGGGGGCCGGCTGAGTGGTGCACTGGTTAAGAGCTGGCTTGGGACGCCAGCGGCCCCGGTTTAGATCCCACATATGAGGGCCAGTGACAATGCCCTCTACAGCTAACAACAGCTCCACCTGGAGCTGGGTTGCGAGCCCCGGCAACGGTGTAGGCTCCAGCCCCTGCTGCAGTGGGCTGCCATAGGCTACAGTGAGTGGCTGGCAGCCAGCGTGAGCTGCCAATAGCCGCGGTGAGCGACCATCCAGAGGCCGGTAACCGATCTGCCACATCCGGGAAGAGCTCAATGATGATGCCAACATGGGCCAGTGAAGCAACGTCCTCCGCAACTAGACTGAAGAACAAAAAGACAGCAACTTGTCTGTTCCCCTCCCCCAATTCCCCAATAAAATCTTTAAAAATACCAACAAAAAAAAACAACCCAAGAGGCAGTAAGAAGTTGAGGGAGCCTGGCCATCCTCTTTCTCCGCAGACCTGGGATGGTGTCCCAGGGCCAGACAGTAGCCATTGGTCCCTGAGTCCTAGAGGGAGTATGAGCTCTGCCTTATGAGCTCATAGCATTATGGCAAATTGAGTGCATCAACATGATGCCATACTGAAAAGGTTGCAGCTTCTCTGGGTGTCCTTTTATGTTGGCCATAAGCCCTCCCAGCATATTTCCCAAGGAGCATTTGGGGTGGAGGTCAAGTCTCCAGGGGAGCCTTTCTAGCCCAGAGCTAGCCTAGTATAGGGTGGCTCCTCTGCACCAACTGGCATGGAATTGGAGGCAGAAGATCAGTGTCAGCCAAGTGCTTGCTGTCGGCTCTCTGCGTCTCCAAAGCAGCAAGAGAGTTGGAGGCAGAGTGAAAGCTTTTCCAAACCTGGTCACACACCCCGCCTTTCCTTGGCTGGGTCTCTGGCGGAAGGTTCCCCATTTTGCTCTTCTGTGTGTTGACCAGCTGCAGCAGGTGATTTCTTGTGGTCTGCTGACCGTGGCCTCCCTTGACTTGGGCTCTGTGAGGGTGACCTGCAGGGAAGAGGAGGTACAGGTTAGCCTCCTCACCTAGCTCATGGCTGCTCTGGTCAGAAGGGGTGAGTCCCAGCTACTTTCCATTCCCCCTCCCATGCTCTTCTCCAGAATGAGCCTAAGAATGGACAGTAGCTGGTGTCCCCTCCCCTTCGAAAAGTCTCATGTCCTACTAGCACCATCTTGAAATTTGTGGGGCTATTTCTGGGCAATGTGAAGAAGCCAAGAATCATCCAAAAAAAGTAGCTACTGTAGACTGTTGAGTGAGTAAAGCTATAGGAGGGTTGGAATTCTTCATGTTGGAAATGGCTTTTTCACTTGGACCAGGAATGGTTTCATTCAGAACAGTCGGATTTGGAAATTCCCTGAATAGTAATTAGACTTTCTGGAAAATGAAATCTGAGAAAAATTTTAGCCACTCACTTAAAACCACCTTTAGTTGCAATATCACAGAAACGATCCTGGACTTAGAGACACATCCGGGTTCAAATCCCAGCCCTGTCACTTAGGAGTACTGTGTTCAAAGGCGAATAATTTATCTTCTCCAAAACTCAGTTTCTATTGCTTACCTTGCAGAATTGATGTGAAAGCCCTTTGTAAGTTGTAAGACATATAACTATTAAGGTATGAACAGTTTAACACTTTTGGAAATGTGTTAAAAGATGATTTTAGGATTTCGCTTGGACCTGCCTTTGTAGTTCTTGGGGGGCTCTTTTGGAAGTTGTACCCAAGGTGGTGTTCGCATGGTTTATTAATTTGCAGCTTCTCTGCCAGCAGCCTGGATCCTTTGTTCAAGGAGCCCCTGACTGCTTCCTGACCCTTTGGGATGCTCTTCTCTTTGGCAAGTGGTTTTCTGGAGCTCAGACTGTGGCTAGTGAGGTTGTTCAGGCTCTAGATGGGGCAGCCCTGGGCAGGAGCCCCAGATTCAACCTAAAATGAGAAGGGTCCCAACAGAGCCAGCCTTTGTCCCAGGAGTGGGAGGTCCACCTAGGACAGTGCCTGGGAAGAGTGAAGCTGGGGGAGGGGCTGTGGAAAGCTGCTGTGCGTGAGAGCCAGTGCTGGGGCTTGGGGGCCCTGTGTTTGCTCTGTGGCTGGCTCTGTTTATATCGCTGGCTATATTTAGCTTCTGAGTCATCAGCGTGGCTGACTAGAGGCTGAGTTCCCCACACAACTCTGCACCTGACTACTCTCTCTTCCAGGAGAAGGGCCTTGTAGTTCCGGACAGTTCATTCCCTCCCCACCAAGGCAAGGATGGGAATTGGCTTTTTTTTTTTTTTTCTCTTGAAGGGAGTAAAGAGGGAGGGGTTTGGAGGAGGCACTGAAAAAGAAGGATAAAGAAAAATGTCTGACCTGCCTTTTGATCCACGTCTGGCAACCAAGAAGGCATGTTCCATAACCAGAATGAGAACAGTCAGTATGTATGGTGAGGAGGAGGGTCTGGCCATCTTCTATGCTCAGCTTGCCCTGTCCTGTCCAGGGAACTGGCCCCAGGTGGGACAAGAACAGCCGGCTGCCAAAACTCCAGGTCTGAGTCAGAGCTTTGGGGTTCCCTCTCTATGGCCTTATAGACCCACATCAGACCAGCCCCCTCCTCGATCCCATCTCTCCCTGGCCTTTTGACCAGAGCACACACATCACTGTTCCTTTCGGAGCTCTTAAGAGGTTGCCTGATAGCTTGATGGAGCTGTTCTCAGGTTGAGAGAAACTGAAGCACAGAGCTGTGCCAGGGGAAAGCTGGCCAAGGCCTCAGCAGCTCCCATGGCCGGGCCAGAGCAGGGCTCTGGGGACGTGGGTGGTACGCACAGCCCTGCCTGTCAGCCCCAGTGACTGAAGGCAGTGGCCTCCGGTTGCATTTGAGGAGGCCCTCCTGTCTTTGACTGACAACCTGCTGGCCCCAGGCTGTCCTTTGCCATGGTGGTGGCCTGTGGCTTCAGCGTCCTGTTGGCACTGCTGGCTGGGCTGAGGGAGCTCTTGGCAAGAAATATTTTTTCCTTTAACATTTTGCCATTCTGTTGCTCGGTCCTCAGGTGTCTGGGTCAGAAGCATCCTGGGGGAGTGGGCCCACTGGGCTCGAGGGGATGCCCTGTGGGATTTAGAATCCCTCACTCAGCTTGGCAGCCTGGAGTTTGGAGCCCAGCTACTTCTGGCTGCCGAAGCCTAACTCAGAGTAAGTCAAGGATTTCCCCAGGACATGATGGGTCTGTTGAGAAGATAGCACTCTTGGATGGGCACTGTGAGCAGAGCGTGTTGAGGGGAGAGCTCAGCAAAGCGAAGCACGCCCAGGTTCCCCGTATGCTCATCAGGAGGGGTGAGCTCACTCAGCGCAGCCACCAGGCCTCATACTTTAGATTTTTCTCATTCGATCACCACAGCAACCTGGTGCTTCTAGATGGTATTATTCCCATTTTATAGGAAACTGAGATTCAGAGACATAAGGTAACATGCCCCAGGTTACACTGTAAGTGGCCAAGTTGGGAACCATACAAATCTGATAGACACTAAAACTGTTGTCTTCCCCCTGACCCATCCCTGCTCCTCAGCAAGCATATCCCCGGAAAGGGAGAACATGATAAGGCCCCCACTTCCTGCCCTGACCCTGCTCTGCCTCCTGTCACACTTAGCTCTGCGTTCTTGCGTTTTTCCCCTTCAGACTGTAAAATAATTGAGGACCCGGTTTACATTGCTCATCGTTGTATCCTTCATAACTCTTAGCCTAGTTGGGTGCTTGATAAAAGCTTGCTGAATTGAACCAAAGTATCTTCCCAGCTTTTTTCAAGTGGAATTTTCCTGAAGTCTCCCTTATCTCTTGTGTTCCTGCTCTCAGTCACGAGGCTCGAGGCTCTTTTCCTTCAGCCTCTGCCAGGGTGGGTTTAGAGGATGATGGGGGAAAGGGAAGAGGTAGGAAAAGATCACTCTACAGAGTGTGTCTCTCTGTAAAACAGAATATATACAATTCGACTTTTTAAAGAAATAGCATGGTTTCAGAACATGATCTGAAGTTGTAATTTCAGACCAGTTTTAGCCTTATTTCTGTTTGATCTTCAGTCAGCTCTGCCTCCGAAAGGTTTATTTTTTCTGGTCCACAGCATTCTTACTAAATAGTTAATGATCTGGAAACAATGTCTTTAAACATACTAGGAGAGCAGTTCAGTTGTGATTTGCTTTGAAAAGGTAATACGATTTTCATAATAAGAATAAGTACACTGTAATATTTTAGTGAAACAGCATAACTCTGGAGCCAGAAATCCAGGGGTCTAAACCTATCCAGGCTCCCCCACGCCCAGCTAATTTGCGGGGTAACTTTTCTGAGCCTTTGCTTCCCCGTCTGTGAAATGGGAGTGATAATACCTGCCCTTCCTATGTCCCAGATCTATGTGAGGAGCAAACAGGAGGATAGGAAAGCACCCTGTTCTGAGTATGAGATATAATAAATGGCTATCTGTTTAGGAAGTTTGCAGGGTTCTTTTAAAGCCGGGCCACAGCGCAGCCTTGCTCCTTCTTCTAATTCTTTGGGGTGAGTTAGCTCTTGCTGGAGCACTGGTGACACAGCAAGTCCCCAGGGGTGTGAATTGGATCCGAAGGGGAGAGGCCGAGGGAGATTCTTATCTGGGGAGGGCAGGGAACACTCTTTGTGCTTAGGGCAGAGGCCATGTGGGATGAAACAGAGTTTGATTTGTGTAATCCAACCATGTCGGACACCACAGCCAGCTCTTTTTTTAAAAAAAGCCTTTTACTCGTTGGGCCTCTCCCCAGGCAAGAGGCTGATACTATCACATGAAGTACATCTTTAGACCTGGCCAGACTTCAGTTGTTCCTGGCCTCAGACAAGTGGGTTATCTTGCAAGGCTGACTTTTCGGTACTCAATCTAGTGTGCACTTGTTGAGTACCTACTGTGTGTCCCTGTGCATTTCCTCTTACACAGGATGAATGACCATTCAGTCACAGCGCTTTGTACACAGTGGGAGTGATGAGAATGGTTGTCAACTGACTGCCCTTAATCTCTGAGCGCATCAAGAAAGTGGGACTGAGGCAAAGGAAGACCTCAGTGCTTTGTACACAGTGGGCCTCTAATGCCTGGTCGTGCTCTTTTAACTGAAGAGAATGTTTTTATCCACCATGACAGAACCCCTTTCCAAGGGACATTCACCTCTATTCTTTCCCTTCATGCCTTGGTCCTATGCTCTAGACTCTGAATATGAGGGCTTCTGGTATAAGTTTATATATCCACCAGCTTCCCATCCCCTGTAGCCCAACCCCCAGCCCTGAGGGAATCCTGACTGCATTCTGGGAACCCCACCTCCACAGGTTCCTAGACTTTGAGGGGTGCTCAAGCTGAGTCTGGGAGAGCTGAGCCTTGCTCCTGGGTTTGCACTCATTGATCTCAGATGATTTGCTGGGTGCTGTGCCAAGTGCCCACGAGTGAGAGGCCAAGCACACTCTTTCCTGGTTCCCCGTTCCTTCTCCCCTTCTCCCCCACACCCTCTCCTGGAAGGATCCATGTTCTCTGGTGTTTTTGTGTACTTCATCCTGTTGGGTGAATGTTGATTTCCTTCCTCCTTACTGTTTCTCTCACTGGCCTCCCTTCAAGTCCTTTTTTTCCTTTTCGAATCAGGCCCTTTTGTTTGATTTTTAAAAAAAAATTATTTATTGTTGCTCCTCAAAATCGGAGCATTCTTTGATTCTCTTGGTGTGAGGCAGCTTGGTTTCCTTTCAGAAAAAGGCCTTTTGAGGGCTGCCCTGTGGCTGGAGAAGGCTAAGTGTAAATACGTGTGGCATCTGCTTGTGCCCAGAGAAAGGGCTGCTGGGGCTGTGGGCACGTTCCCAGGCCTGCTTTCGCTGGTCTCACGGCTGTTGCAGCCGCCAGCTTAATTCACTGCGAGGCAGCCTGTTCTCCAGACCCACCCAGACCCTCCACCAGGCTGACCGGATTCAGTTGTTGGAGCGCTGAGTTGTAATCCAGCAGATAATTACAGATGACAAACTCCGAATCACCAAACCTTAGGGTTGGAAAGCACCTCATTGGTTTCCAAGTGCCTGCCTGTGGCCTGGCTACCATAGAAGCACCTGGGCAGGGTTTACCCCTGGCTTGGCCAAGTCATTACTCTGGTGGGAAGAGGTTGAAAGAGACTGAAGAAAACACCAAATCATGAAATGTTTTCATCTAGGCTATGGGATCGTGAATGATTTTTATTTTCTCCTCTGTAATTTCTTGTATTTTCCAGTTTCTCTACCAGTTAACATGTATTACTTTTAGGATTAAAGTATACAATAAATGTTACCTCTGATTTCAAAAAGAACGTCACCCAGGGAACTTGTTGAACATACAAATTCCTGCGTCTCCTCCTTGGAGATTCTGACCTAGTGGGTCTGTGTGGGGCTAGGGGACTCTGTATTTACAGCAGTGCCTCAGTGGTTCCTGTGACATGGTCAGGTTTGGGAACCTGCATTTCGCTTTTAAGGAAGTGAGGACTCAAAGACAGGCTGATAGGATGCCCCAGCCGATAGCCAGGTCCTCTGATTCAGGGCCTTCCTTGCCCATTCATGAGCCCTGAGGTCTGTCACAGGCAGACGCATGGAACCTGGATCCTTCCTGAGGGTGGATTTGCGTGTCCCCTCCTGGGCCTGAGCCTGCCTGTGTCTCCCAGCAAGACCTCAGCCTTCCTGTCTGACAGCACTCTCTGGCCCACAGCTGCTTCTGGGCCCCACAACACCCCCATGCTTTGCCTTCTCTCCAAAGACCTTAAGGCTCAGGGAGTGATCCAGGCAGCAAGTGTCCTCTATTGGCAGAATCTGGGGGAGAAACTGAAGTACACAAAGATGGGGTTGGACCAGGCCCCAAATCACAGAATTGTGATTTCACTTCCTTGGCCATTAGGCTGTTTTGAGATGATTTAGAGAAGGGGAGAAGAGAGGGTTAGATTTGTTATTAAAGGAAGGCATGTATGGTGGCACTTGGAGCACAGTGATAGTGGGAAAGGACATTGCGCTAGGGTTGGACAACCTGGGTGCAGTGCGGTCTCTGACAATTATTATTAGCTATGTGGCCAAGTTCCCGAACTCTTCCATTGATCTCGTCTGTAAAATGGGGATGATAAATATACCTACATCCCAGGATTGTTGAGAGGACCGAAGGAGTTCAATGTGTATAAAGCAGTGCTTCTTATACAATAATGTGTCTCAGAGTCACCTGGGGATCTTGTTAAAGGTACACATTCTGATTCATTCAGTAGGTCTGCATTTCTAATAAGCTCCCAGATGATGCTGAGGCTGCTGGTCCATGGACCACAGTCTGAGAGGTAAAGATGTAAAACACTCAGAGCAGAGCCTGGCACACTCAGTGTTACCACTCTTAGGATCGTGGCTGTTATTGTTACTTGGCCTTTTCAAACAGGCACCTGAGAAGACTGGGAATTCCAGCAGACTGGCCTCTCCAGGGACCAGTCTTTTCCTGGATTCTCCTGTTCTCCCACATGACCTTTGCACCTGTCCTAGACAGCAGCTGGGGTGGGAAAGGGAGGGCGCCCTGCCCAGCTGCTGTGGGCCTGAGTCTTCAGGTTTGCAGCTGAGTCCATTTTCACACTGGTTTACTCTAACCAGATTTTGTTAAGCCGGGTATGTTTCCTCTTTTTACTCATCTTTGTTTACAAAACACAAGGAAGCTATCAGTCTTTCCAGCCGCAGTCCGCCAGGCCTCCTCTGTGGCATGGCCCAATTTCCCTGCCCCTCCTAGCAGTAGCTGTGCCTCCACATTTTTGGGTTGTTTTCCAGTCTCCCTGGAAAGAAGACTATTATTGCCACAGGCACGGGGCATTCTGTTCTCCTAGACTGGCAGGGCTTTGAGGTCAGTCTCAGCTGCCGCCTCACCTGTCTTCTCTTTGTGGCCTGAGGCAGAGTGAAAGGGAACCCAGCAACCTGCATGGTTGCCCCCAGCCAGATGGGCCTGCGAAGCTCTGGGTGTCCAGGAGGCCTGGGCTCGCTGTCCAGTTCTGCCACTGACTTAGCCTATCCTCTTCCCATTTGACTAGGAGTCTCTTGGTGTGGACCAGGGCAATGGTGGAAGACAGCCCAAGAGAGGGTTCCAGCTCCCCCAACACTTCATGTAAATATGCTTGCTGCAGTAATCCAGGTCCAGCCTGTGCTGGCTCCTTCCTGCACACTAGGTTTTTATTCCCCTGTCCACTGAGAACCCTGTGGCGAGGGCCCCAGCCCAGTCCTCCTGCCCTGGCAGACAAAGAGAGAACAAAGATCCCCTCTTCCAGCACCCCTCAATCCCCTCTGGGCCTCCTCTGCTCCCAGGGAAATGGTACCTGTGTGTGTGGGGGCACCAGCCGTGATCCTGTGAGCCGCTGACCCCTGACCTTTGCCCCTGCTTCCCTGCCTGACAGTAGGACCTGGGATAACCTCCAGAGAGTAGTGTGCATTCTTTGTTTGTGTTTTGTTTTCAAGTATGTTCTTGCTTAACGTTTAATTGGCTCCAGTCAGTAGGAAAGCGCTCCAAGAGGGGTTATTTATGGCTTACTGTCAAGAGCAGCTATAAAAAGGGCAGCGCTGAGCTGGAGATGCTGGGAAGGGAGAGAGGGAGGGCGTGCAAGTGTGCGTGTGTGTGCGCGTGTGTGTGTCTGTGTGTGTGCGTGTTTGCACTGGATGAAATCAGATTTTTGCTGCCTCAGCAGTGTGGTTTAAATTGAAGATTAACCCTTTGACCTTCACAGTGTCAAATCACTTGCAGATGGAGGCTCCCCCCTTTTCCCCCTTGTTCTCTGTGTTACTTTGGAGTGGGGGGAGAAAGGGGGGCACTTCTTCTCTTTCTTTCTGAAGAAAGTTTGTTGTTCATGCAGCTGAGGTTTGAGGGGCTCAGGAGCCAATCTGATTAAAAGCAGCACTTGGCTAAACTCTGGAAAATCCTGCAAGCAGGGGAAAAAGTTTAATCCTCTTGTGCACAGTGCATAAAGAGCCTGGTCTTTTCTTTTTAATGTTAAAACTGCAATTGTTTTTGGAGAACTCCACTATCTCCCCCTCATGGCTACTTCTCTTGCCCCCTCCACCCCACTCCCCTCCCCCCCCAGTTTGCTGTACTGATAGGATTAAAGTGCCGCCCCAGACATGTTGATCTGAACTTTTATTGGAAATGATAAGGAGTCGTCTAAGGCTGCGTTTAGGAGTCACATTGATCTTTTTTTTTCCTTTCAGCACCAGCAGAACCAAAATCGGGTGTGGTGGCAGATCCTCCTCTTCCTACACAACCTCGCTTTGAATGGAGATGAGAACAGGAATGGGGCAGGTCCCAGGTGAGGCTGGGCTGCCCTCTTTGAAAGGGGCACCACAGGAAGGACATCAGCGAGGACTGACACTGTGTCTTGTGAAGTTGTTTTTTGTTGTTTTTAAGAGTTTATCTCTGTGTACATAAGACATACGCAAGTGGGACCTCTTTCCCTGTTCAGGGCCGCCACCAGGAATGGGGGCCTTTGTCAAACACTGTTGAAGTAGAGGTTGATGTGTCTCGGATGGTGGGACCTCCCAAGGGCTCTACAAGCAGATTCTCCAGTCAACAGTTGTCGAAGATGACCGGGTAGTGACACTCTCTGGCAAGTGGACTGGAGGTTTCCTACAGGAACTCGGATAAGAAGTAGGAGACTGGATTATTAGACTCCTGGTTCCACCAAGCCTATCAGCCTTCCACCGTGGAGGGGGCCTAGATCCGGATGGTCACACTGCTTGAACCCACCAGGGCCTTGGCCAGGGGCTTTCCAGCTGAATGTGGCAACTGCACCAAGCCGGTCAGTTTGTATCTGGGTTCTCATAGGGCCCAGCCAGTGCCTGCCCCAAGGGCTCAGGGATTCTTGCCCAGCCCCTGTCATCTCCAGCAGACCTCAGGGAGGGTTGGGTTTCTCCAAGGACCCCTCAAACATGCCGCAAAATGAACCAAACTTCTGGATAGGCCTCAAACCTGATTCGTTCCCACTTGGGTGCCCCAGGATTGCTCCTGAGGTACAGAGAACCACTGCCACCTCTGGCTTCCTGGAATTGGCTGGGTGCTAGCCATGGATGAGCCAAACAGCCAATCAACGTGCTGTCACCAGCAGCATGTATCTTGTCAGCTCTTCTCCCCAAAGACCCAGCAACAGGCTATATTCCACTGCCAGTATCAGCACTCTAGGGCATGAAGGGGCAGGATTACAGTGGGACTGGGAAATGTGGCCATCCCACCTGTAAGAGTTAGCCTTAGAGGAACCCAGACCCCTTGGTTTCCTTGGAAACAACATACCTCCTCCCCTTTATCCCCATTCCTTTTTCACACCTAGTATGATACAGGAAGAAGCCAGCACAGTGGCTTTGTCAGCTGCAGTGTGTCTTTTAGAGTAACAGACAATGATTAAGAATGCGGAACCCTCAAAGCTGGGTACACATTTCCTGTCTTCCTTCAGCTTCCAGCTAGGCCAGAAGGGTGTGCTCTGGAACTCTGCAGGATCACAACTGCCTCTGAACTCATTCCCTTTTCTCCCTGCTATGGCGCTAATGGAGAGAGTTTAAAACAGCCAGTCTGCCAGCTCTGATAGCAGACCCAGGGAATCTGAAAAGACATAGGGAACCTGGTTAACAGAATCTGTTCACCAGTCACCTAGGAATTAAATGATAATTTTTGCATATGTAAGAAAAGATAACATTGGTGCTAATGTTATGCCATGTCCAAGAGAAGCAGTGCCCAAAGAAAAGATGGCTTTCCTGGGCAGAGAAGACCCCAGGGCTACCCAAGGAAATCGGAGGAGTCCAGATCTGAAGATTCCCAAGCTCCTCCAATTCTATGAAGAGGTCTTCAGTACTGTTGAAGAAAGCCTTGATCTTCTGGATGTACGGGTGGGCAGGTTGTTCACTGCACAAAGGCACCTGCAGCGGAAGATAATGGAGGCTGAAATCCAGCTGGTGCTCTGCCCACTAAGTGGTATGCCCTAGTGCAGGGCTATGTCTGCCCAGAAGGGGTGCCTTTCCTAGTGTGCACGAGAGTGCTGTATGGGCTCACATAGCCCTAAGGAGAAGGACCTCAAACTGTGCATAAGCCTGTGTTTTGTTTTGCTTGGATGTTCTGGAGGTATTACCTCTTCTTGGCCAGAATTATATTCTCAGGGTGTGTACCATGGTTTGTCTGCTAAGAAGATGGGTTCCTGCTTATAAGGAGGAGCCTAGGGAACAGGCATGAAAATGGGCTCTGGGACATGCTGACCATTGTGAAATCCAGCCTTCCCTGCGTGTCTCCATATGATGTGCGTAAGACATGTGTTTTTCCCCTCTCCTGAACCAAGGCTGCGAACAGGAGGGCTGCTGGTATATGCCTGAGTGGAACACACAAGAAAACCAGGATTATTTCTACCAACCATTTTTAACCCCTCTTGGTGGAATTTCCACCTGAGCTAAGTGAGAGCAAATAAATGGTGTAGACTTTGGTGCTGAGGCAAAGCCATCAGCTTCAGGGACCCTGCTAGGCCCAAGAGGGATGCCCTGTGGCCTGTCCTGAGAACTGAGCCCAGAGTTTGACAAGCCCACGTGAACCTTGAGCCTGGGGCCAGATGGAGGGTGGTCTGACCTCACTGTCTCCAACTCCTGTGCAGCCAAGAATTTACTCACTATCCTAAGCAAGCCAGGGCAACACTTTAAAACCTCCTTCCTTTCCCCTCCCCCAGAAACCCAGGAGGTAACTGGCAGAATTGCCCCAGGAGGGAGAGGTTCCTCCTGGCTGGCTGTTTTTAATTGGCCTAGTGATCTAGACCAGCCCCTTCCCCCTCTGTGCAGAGTTGGTCTAAACATTCCTCAAGTCCAGCCTCAGGAGACAAGTCCCTCCCCGTGGGCCCCCTCTCCCCACCCCTCACCCCCAGAGGCTTGGCTGTCTCCAGTGAGTGGGTGGAGAATCAGATTTAGAGGGAGGGAGAGTCTGACCTGGGTCCTGACCTGTAACCAGCTGAAGACTTGTGGAGTTTCTGTGGTTTGCTGGTGGCGGCGGTGGTGGTGGTGGGGGGTGGCTGGAAACCTCCCTCCCCATTGTAGAAATGCCCTGGAGGAAGGGAAGCCTGCCATTCAAGGTCAAAAAAGGCCTTCCAGCTCAGAACCCTAGGGTTCTGGAAGCTGTAGACAGAGCTGGGGAGGGTACCCCCCCAAGCCAGACATCTGACTCTCCAAGCCAGTTGGAGGACTGGGCCTGGCCTCTGCCTTCGCCTGCTTCAAAGTCTGGGCTACTGGAGAGCTGCCCCCGTGGCCTCTTGCTCAATCCAAGGCAGATAGTTTACCTCCCAGTGACCTCCCCCGGCCCCTAGGGGAGGGGTCTGTGTCCAGAGCTTATGTGGCAGGCATGTTCCAAGTGTTCAGAGGCGCCCAGCTGATTTGTCTCATTGTCCCCAACAGCCAAGATCCGTCTGAGGGTGGCTCTGGCCTGGGCATGGCGAGGAGGGGTTGATTGGGATGGCCCAGCCAGGGCCTCCATCCACCCGAAGTCTTCTGGGAAAGAGGCTGGGCAGCCACTTGACTGTCTTGGTCAGCAAGGAGAACACTTGAAAGCTTGTTTTTTGTGGGGGAGACTTGATGAAGAGGGGATAAGGAGTGTGAAGAGCTGCAGAAGCAGGAATACTTCAGTTGCCATGGCTCTCAGGGCTTCTGCGAAGCTGTGGGGTCCCTCGGTGTGTTTTTGGTGGGGAACACTTGGTGGCTGGCCACCCTGACAGACTTGTTCCAAGAAGGGGTTAGCCAATCAGCCTGTGAAGCCTCCTGGGGACACTGGGCAGTGGGCACCTCAGGGCTGGGGAGGACTTGAAGGAGTGGCAGGGAAATCCGAGCTCTTCCACAGGAGCGCCAGCCTCGAGGCTGAAGGTGCTTGGAGCCTGTGCAGGCTCCCGGTCCACACTACCCTTCTCTGTGCAGGGCGCCAGTGCCTCTCCCTGCTGTGTGAGCAATGCTCAGCGGGCCCCTCCCATCCCTGGGTCCACAGGGGCTGTCAGGGGAGACCCAGTGAGAATGTAGCATTTTGTTCAACCCAGATTAGTTGCCCTGGGTTCTAGGCACTCTGCCTCTGGGAGAGAGACAGGGAAAGAGGGAGGGGAATAGGAACCCGTTGTGTTTTAACCTGTACAGAGTATTTGGCTTTTTGTTTTTCACATGCATGTGTGTGTGTGTGTGTGTGTGTGTGTGTGTGTGTGTGTGTGTGTATCTTCTTTCCCCCATCAATTGGTACCATTTTTAATAAAACCATTTAAAGCAAAGCTGGCCTGTCATTTTCAAGGTGTGGTAAAAATGCAAGGGTATCCGTTAGAGAAGCTGACTCCTACCTAACTTGTGTCTCAGCTGCCACCCTGAGTCAGGAGGCTTGCAACTTGTCAGGACTTCTCTTCCCCTTGGAGTGGAGAAGCAAAGCAGAGTCCCCATGAGGTGGAAAGACACAGGTTTTAGATCTGGACCTGGATTTGGATGTGGTTCTAGCCTCCACCAGCTGAATGATCTTAGGCAAGTTACGTAACCTTTCTGAACTGACTTCCATGTGTAAAATACAGCTGTGCGTACCTTGCAGAATTGAAGGCAATGTGTGCAAAAATCCTGCTCACGCCCCTTCACCCCCCCCCCCCCATCAAGCTGGGCTTCAGTTTCTTTTTATCAAGGTAGCATCTCAGGAGGTAGGCTAGTTGTAGGGAGACTTCCTGGCTTGCATTTCTTTGTGGATTAACAATGTGTCTGACTCAAGAGGGTAATTTAAAGCTCTTGACAGAGTTCTGAAAATCCTTGGGAAAAACCACCCCTGGTCCTATCAGCAGCAAGCTGTGAGCCAAAGGGCCAACTCGCCTTGCCTGTACCGGGCCCCATGATTTAGGAAGCTGTTGGCTCTCTGTGGACCAGTCTTGGACTCCAGTTCCTCACTTCATAGACGGTGGGAGCTTGAAGTGACGCTAAACCGTCTTGCCTAACCTCTTGGTTTTGTGGATGAGTAAACTGAGGCCCAGAAAGGGGATGTAATTTTCTATTTGGACTTTTTAAACAGCTGAGTCAGTCTGAGGGGGGCTTACCCCATCCATCTGGGTTTCCACTTGGAAATTGCAGTACTCTTGCCCAGATCTGTGAGGAAGCCAAAACTTGTCTATTTTTAATGCCAAATAACTGCCTCTTCTCCTGTAAAACATGGCACTTCTAACCACTCTATATTTGGACAGAGAGGTTTATTTTTACTGGAGTGTGGTAGAAGTGCGGCCTGGTGCCACGTCCGGATGTTATTCTACATTTCACGTGCTGGATTGTCGTTGAGCCCATTAGCAGCTCCTATGAGGTACACAGGGAATTAGTAGGTGATTGGTGATGTACTGTCTTTCTTTCAAGTCATCTGCTACTTTGGGTAAGGCTGCACTCAGTTGCCCAGGCTAGAAACCTGAGAGCTTGCCCTTGTCCCACCCTGCCCCTCCTGTTCTCTCTCTCTGATCCCTCTAGAGTAAGTCCAGTGAGAAGTTAAAGGCACAGCTGCCCAAATTTGAGCGCAGCCTCTGCTGCTCACCAGCTGAGTGGCACTGGGCAGGTCGGTCACATAGCCTTTCTGTGACTCAGTTTCCTTATCTGTAAAATAAGATGACAGTGGTACCTACCTCGTAACGTTGCTGTGAGCATTAAATGTGTGAATACATGTAAGGTTCTTAGAGTAGTGATTGGTACATATTAAGTTGTCAATAAATGTCAGCTGATAATGATAATGATATCACTGTTATTATTTATAGGCAGCTGACGGATGAGTTCTCACCATTCTTACTGGGAAATGTCTCTTGTACCTATCTGCTGCATTGTCTTAATGTGAGTCTTTTTGCCTGGGCAACTGCAGAGCCTCCTAACTGGTCTCTTGACCAGCCTTGCCCCTTCTACAGTGACTTCTCTGTGGCTAGGAGACCTTTCTAAAAGACAGGCCTGATCCCATCTATCCTCACTGGAAAACATGTCTACTGGATTAGCCTGTCTCTCCAGCTATCCCCTCGTATGAGAATTCTGCATGTGTATTCTGTATAATGAATGATCCCCCAAATTCAGCAGCTAAAAACAACAAACATGTGATTTCTGAGTTTCTGTGGGCCAGGAATTCAGGAGTGGCAGCCCAAGGTGGCAGCATGGTGAGAGGCCAGGATTAAGGTGGAGATTCCTGGAGCACCCATTTAATTTCCAAAGTCCACTCTACCGGCTCTGTTGGGGGTGGGTGCAGGGAGACAGAGCTGTGTATGATGATACAGTGCAGTAGACGGGCCTCCTGCCCTCCACTCAGGGAACACGTGCTGCGTGGAGTGAGTGTGACGTGGGAAAATGCATGACAGCCCTTTCCTGGCCTCATATCTTACCAGGATCTGATCACACTCAAAGATAAATTTTTCTGGTACAGTATGACCCTGAATGCTGGTGGTTTCTTTCCTCTGCCGTTCAACTGAGGCAATAGAACTTTCTTCCAAGCTGAAGGAAAAACTGGCTGGCTGGGATTTCCTGAGAAGTGATATGTCTGCTTGTTGTACTTCATGAGTGTCTAAAAAAAATTTTGAAGGGCAATTTTCACTTCATATGATTTTTGCCTTACAGGAGGTCTTGGAACCAGTTCCTGTGTAACATGAGCCTCCATTGGACCACACTACACCCAGTCACTCTGCCCTTAATCCCCTGCTTCCCAGGAGAAGCAGTTGGTCCTAAATGGGAAGGCTCAGAGTGGAATTAGAATTGGAATTGCCCTGAAGAGGGGAGTGAAAGTGAATGATGTCCTGTCTGGCTAGTGCTTTTGCTGTCATTCAAGGGTCTCCTGGCTCCCTGCTACCTTGCAGGTAAAACTGTCACTAACATTTGAATTAACTCCAAGTCCTGCCCATGAGAGAAGACAAAGTCTATCGAATGAGTCAGTGGCACTGGCTGAGTCCCTTACCATGAGCAAGACACCACCCTGCACAGATTTTAAAGATACAGGCCACAGGATCCCTGTCCTCAATATGTCCTAAAAGAAATCCAGTTAGTATGAAACAGTGGAAACCCCACCGAACTAGGATTAAGGAGAGTGGGGTTGTTGTTGTTGTTTTTTCAATTTTTTTTTTTTCTAGAGGGCCATGTCACTGGCCCTCATATGTGGGACCCGAACTGGGGCTGCTGGCATCCCAAGCCAGCACTTAACCACCGCGACACTCATCTGGCCCAAGAGTGGGTTTTAAAGATGACTCTGTCAATGGGCCAGCTGAGTGGCGCGGTGGTTAAGCGCTGGCTTAGGAAGCCAGCAGTCCTGGTTGGGGTCCCACATATGAGGGCCAGTGACACTGCCCTAAAAAAAAAAAAAAAAAAAGATGACTGTCACTAACTGGCTGAGGGACTCTGCGCAAAGAGGTGACTTCACCTCTCTGGTCCTTGGTGTCCTCACCTGTAAAATGGGGTGGGACCAGACTGCATCTTTGTGACCTTGATCATCCCCTCCCCAGCATTTTATTCAGCAGTTTCTGTTTTGGATCGTAAACTCTTTTGAGTCTGCTGAAACAGTTTAAGGATCCTCTCCTTGAGAGAAGGTACATAATATGCATGGACTCATTTTAGAATAAGATGTCTGGCAGTTTATTGAGTCTCTGAATCTGTCACTTGGTCCCCAGGTTTAAGGACTAATGTTTTATTCAGAAGGGAAAAGCAAAAAAACAAGTAATGCAAAAACTTTGAAACCAAAGCCAGTTCTTTCCTCCTTCCGCTCCTGAAGTTACCGCTAGATATGCCCCCCACCCCCACCTTGCCGGGTTCACTGAAGGAGGGCCGTGCAGTCTCTGGAGGCACTTGGGTTTATTGTACTGCATTTTGAATTTCAGAGACGCATGCTTCTCCTTCAGCACACTCGGAGGCTGATGCTGTGACCATGGTAGAGTTCTTTTGAAGGCCACATGCCCAGCCCAGACACGGTATTTGTGGCCACAGTCGTCTTTGCAGCCCTTCTGTCTTACCCAGCTTGAAACGGACAATGAGCCTGGGTACCTTTCCATAAACTCAGGGAGTTAAGGGACTCCTGATGAAAGTGTCCTCAGGGTGTGTGCTGAATGAGCTGGTGGGAAGCAATCAGATGCTAAAGGTGTAGGAAAATGTGGCCTTGGGCTCTGGGAGAACCAGGAGCTGTCAAGGGTGAAAACCGGAGCACTCTCGGCAGCCCCGATAAAAAGGTCTTATTTTTCACCTGAGTGAGCCCAGGGTTCTGCCCAGTGACTCTATCTTTGAAGTGGAGAGGGTTCAGTGCCTGGTGGTAACCTCATTTCTAACACATCATTACATTTGCCAAGTGCCCTTGAGCACTGAGCACCAATTTCATAGACGCTGTACATTTCTCTCTCTCTCTCTCTCTCTCTCTCTCTCTCTCTCTCTCTCTCTCTCTCTCTCTCTCTCTCGGGCTGGATACGGTTTTAAACAGCAACCGCAGAACAGCCCATGAGCCCCAAGTCCAGTGGATCAAGCCTGGGGTCAGTGAGCCTCCTGCCTGAATACTAGGACTTGGTCCTGCTGCTACCAATCATCGTTGCAGACAGAATTGCAGTGATTCCTCCCTGAAACGTAGCGAAGAGATGGTGATATTTCATTGACTGGGGAAACTGAATACACCTGTCAGACTAGATTTCATTCCATCAGGACCACCTCTCACCACTGGCAGTCACCATTTACCCAGTGTAACTATTGCCATTTTCTTGACCACTAATGGGCATTAGTGTGTGAATGGCTTGGTGCATGTCTGGATAGACTAAAGGCTCCTGGGGTCAGGAACTGGTCTGCCTCATTCACTGCTGTATCCCCATCATCCAGCGAAGAGCTTGACACTTACAAGATGCTCAGAAATCTTTGCAGAAAGGAGTGATGTGTAAGGATTGGAGGAGCAGAGTGAGTCCTGATGTGATATTCCGCGAGATATGACATCCACCCCCATATTCATTTTGGAACTCCTCCTGAGGAGTCCCATGGAGCCAGGCTTTGAGAGTGGCAAAATGAACTTTGTTTCCCTTTCCTCCCCACTGTCAAAATCTGGAAATCAGATTTTGCAGACTTTCAGGAAACTTGACTTGCTCACTTCAGAAAGATTCAATACAGCAATTTCTGGGCAGAGGTGGGGTTGGAGAAAAGGCACATGGCACTGGGGCAGATGGGCTCCAAGCAGCGTAAGATACTGGGTCAGGCTGAGGGCCACCTGCCACCTGCCTTACTCAGTATTAACCGTAAGCAGAGCCCAAGCTCACCAAGTGCCCGTGGGTCCCCGGCATGTTGGTGGGTACTGCTGCTGAGGGGCGGCTGATGCCTGAGGGTATAGCCATGTTGGCCTGCATGAGCAGCCTGCCAGCTTCCCTCTAGCAATGCTCTGCCAGTCAGCACCCTCCCCCATCCTGAGGAGGGGCAACGAGGGGGAGATGTGGTCCAGGCTGCCTGCCCTGTTCTCTTTTCTGGTTCATCCCAGCCATCCAGGACCCAGCGGGAGGAGCTGGAGGAGGGGTGTGTGTGTAGCGTTGGCACAGGAGCAGCCTGCAGTGTTTAGATGTTTGGACTCCAAGGGAAGTTCTATCAGATTATCTACCGACCCCCGACCCCAGACATTGCTTTTGCTCCCAGTTGCTTCAGCCTGCCTCATCTCAACACTGACTACAGGACTATAATGTGTTCCTTTGCAAACCAAGGAAGCTCTATTTTTTATTATTCTTATTATTTTTGAAGTTCTTTGCTCCACCATGAGCCACAAACAGAAGCTCCCCACGGAAGCTTCGGAGCCTGACACAAAGAGTTAACCTCCCTCCAGTGGCATCCTATCAGACCCTTGAAACCTGTGTCAGCGCTCTTTCCCTCTCCCCTGTGTTTAGCCTGAGGACTGCCAATCGCTTGCTCCCTGTACACAAAGACTTCTCTGTTTCTGGCCAGGCTGGAGTCACATGCTTTCACTCTTAACCCCAGAGCTTTAAAACTAAACACCCACCCTCTTTGGCCCCAGATGACCCTGTTTACGTCTGCTGAGCCAATTCCAAACAGCAACAGTAGTGAAAACTTCTGTCGAAACAGACTTCTTGACTATTGGTGTAAGAACAAATCTTCACTTTGTATAACGTGGGGACTTGAAGAAGTTTTGGGAAACGACTTAGAGGAAAAAAACACAAGGAAGCCAGCAGACTGCCCCAACTTCTCTATTTTCTAAAGTGTCTCTTACCAGAGACCTCGGGGGCTCAGGATAAAGCTCACAAGACATAGAAAATGGTGAGCAGAGTTTTAATGGCTGAGGAGAAGAACCTTCTGGATTTTCTTATTGAGATCCTGCTTTGTTTAATTCTTAAGGAAAGGGGTAGGGGTATTTTTTCTTTTAAAATTTATTATTATTATTATTATTATTATTATTTTATTTTTTTAATGAAAGATGTTTTCTTTGCTTCACATCACTGAGGGTAGAAATGAAAGATTCCCTTCCTTGGTTTAGGGGAGTGACCTGCAAAACTACAGAGGATTCTGGGGAGGAGGTCTGGACTGTAAGATTTCCAAGTTCTGGGTCAGAAGGACTTGCATTTCTGTTTTTCCCCAAAGATTCCTTTTCTTTCAGTCTTGTGTTAGTCCATGTTAGCTGTGAAGGAAGTCAAGTTTCCTTTGATTGTTCTTACCCTGATCAAAGTGGTAGAAGTTGAAGGAAAATACCGGAGCCCAAAAATGCTGGTAACATTGGAGGCCCCAGAATTAGGTATTTGTAAACAGTACAGATAACAGGACTGATCGAGTGCCTACTGGTCTCATGTCCATTCTCCCGCACCCCTCAAAGGAGGGGAGGTGGAGCCAAGCAAGCCAGTTTCATGTCCTAGGAGTCAGTGAAATTCCTTAGGCAGGGAACAGCAATTTAGCTTCATCTCTAGTGATGATACTGAGACACTGGCAGCCACCTGTGTTGGGAAGGCTTCTGATAATACATCGAGGCTTAGCAGAAAAGGGTGCCATGACTAATGAGCAATGTCTGCTGGGCACAGGGGGAGGAAACGACAGCACATAGTTGCTACCCCTGTCCTAGTACAATCTCAGAAAGTTAGATGATCGTACATATGTAAAGATAAGTAGAAAACAGGCAGTCCCAGAGAGGAAATGGTAGATAGGTTGAAAGAAGACATAGTAATTATGGCAGAGACAGTGGTGCTCGCTAAACGTTGTATTTAGTCCTGCATAGTCGTTGGGCCATGTGACAAGTTCTGAGCCATGAAATATAAGCAGACATGGTGTATGTCACGCCAAGGGCGGGGCAAAAAATACCCCTGTGCCCTGTCTTGCCTTGTTCCAGTGATTGAGAAGGCCCCGTGTTCCAGATAGTGCAGCTACAACGTGGTGTAACTTTTGTCACGCTGGGTCCCTGAGGTCTATATGGAGCAGAGCCCCTGGCCAACCAGGAATGAACACATAGCCTAAGAGAGAAATAAACCTTTCTTGTGTGTGTCCACTGGAATTTCAGAGTTACTTTATTACTGCAGCATACTATTGCCTATCCTGACTATTAGTAACCAAAGGGGAATAGTGTTTTGTTTTGTTTTTCTTTTTTCATGTTCTGTCCATATTTGAGATCATTATTTCAAAAAAATGAAATGATATGGCCTTGAAAATCCTTCCTGGTATTTATGAGAGTTGCTAATCCAAAAAACGCTGTTTAAATTAGTAATTACAATTCTGCAAAATAGAGAATATGTATGTGGAAGTAATTGGAAAGTATAAGCAATATACAAATATACAATATACAAATGTATCATATTTCAAACATTACTTCTAGTACTTATTCTACCAATACTAGCATTTCTGCCTGGAGCCAGAAAGGGTGGTGAGAAGAATCACTTATGAAAAGGAGAAAAAAAGGCTTCAGATTTATGAAAACACTAATGTTAGGGTTCTTGGACTAGAGAAATGTAAATATAACAAAAAAAAAATGTTGGCAATTTAATCATATGTCAAAGGATTTCTTAGGAAAAAATGCTGATTACTCCCTGATCGCAATTAACAAAGTATTTCCATGCCAGGATCTATTCACCAACCTCTTCTAAAATGTTTGTACAGATGGTTCAGTTTACACACTTGTTAAACACAGGGCTTGTTGATCAATCTTCTTATTTTCTTCTCAACTGCTGTTCTTCCTTATTCCCATCACAACTATTAGTATTTGTACTACTGTGCAATTGCCCAATCTATTTTCTTTCCTCTGCTGGCCACTTCCCATTCCCATATTTCAGAGCCTTCTGCAGCACTTACTGTGATTATAACCATTTAAGGGTTTGCTCATTGTTCTTAGGCTGTATCAGTCTTTGCATCTGTGATGATTTCTTTAGGAAACATTCCTGTAAGTGCAATTTCTGGGTCAGAAATGTAAGAAACACTAACTTCTCTATTAGATAACCATCCAACATCTCACAGGCTTAACAGAAAAAAATTTACTTCTCACTCACACAGCTGTCTACTGAGGATATTCGGTGATACAGGGACCCAGGCTCCTTTTAGCTTGTCATTCGGCCAACTTCACATGCGTCTTCAAAAGCCACTATAGATGGGGAAAGAAAGGGTGGAGAAGGCACATCTGCTTCTTAACCACATCACCTTAGAAATGACACACACCATCTCCATTCATTTTCCATCAGTGAGCACTAATCACACGGTAGCATACTTACTGCAAGAGGAACTAGGGAATATAGTCCATGGCTGGGCAGGCGTTTCTCAATATTGCCTGCACACTATGAAAGGGTGTATAAATGGTGCACAGATGACCATCTCTGGCCACAAAGGGTATTCCAAGTCTATTTGCATTAATTCTACAAGGAAAGTCCCAGGCACTGTTGGGTCACATGATTGATTACGATGGCTAAAATTTCACCACTCATTCTATTCCCTTCCTTTTTTCTCTTTTTTATCACTAGACTCAGTGAATCACTTTGATTCTGATAGTGGGATTTTTCTGCCCTGTGTACCTCTTTCCTTTCCACTTTTACCCAGCATCTTGGTAGGCTTGATGAAGGGGGAAATTTTCACCCTTACTCCTCTTCCCTTTTGTGGGGTGAGAAGTTATTTCTGCTGACTGCCCTCATTTGCTCCTCTGCCTTTCTCCTGCCCCAGGGTGCTTATCCCCTTTCTCCAGAGTCTGAACAGACATTCATTCCTCTGCCATTTGAGTCTACTCCATAGGACTTATCCTTTGGGGCCTCTCTGGAAATAAGCCCCTTTTACTTTTTGGGGATTTAAATTTTCAGCGCATGTTCATATTGGCTCTGGGCCTACTGTTCATCTTGTCTCCTGGCCTACATACAGTCCTACCTGTTCAGTCCTGTCCCAGGTTTGGGGAGAGGCATAGTTTGTCTCTGGCTGACTTCCGTGCTGATCTTGAAGTGTGAACTTGGAGCCCTGGGCTCGTCCTTGGGCCTGGTGGGTTCTCCTGCAGTGGGTAGTTATGTCTGGCATGGGAACAACAACAAGCACAGCACTTCTTTTTTTTTTTTTTTTTTAAAGATTTTATTGGGGAATTGGTGGGGGGGAACAGCGTTGGGGAATCGGGGAAGGGGAACAGACAAGTTGCCGTCTTCTTGTTCTTCAGTTTAGTTGCGGAGGATGTTGCTTCACTGTTGGTATCGTCATTGCGCTCTTCCCGGATGAGGCAGATCGGTCGCTGGCCTCTGGATGTCACTCATCGCGGCTATTGGCAGCTCATGCTTGGCTGCCAGCCGCTCACGCTGGCTGCGGGCCACTCACTGCAGCCTATGGCAGCCCACTGCAGCCCACACCATCACCGGGACTCGCACAGCCCAGCTCCAGGTGAAGCTGTTGTTAGCTGTAGAGGGCAGTGTCACTGGCCCTCATGTGGGATCCGAACCGGGGCCGCTGGCATCCCAAAACCAGCGCTTAACCAATGCGCCACTTGGCCGGCCCAAGCACAGCACTTCTATCCCCAGGTCCTGTTGACTCATTTTAATAGAGGAGGAGAGCGATGTTAAAGTGTGTATACACACTTCTCTGAGCACTATATATACTAGGTTTTCTGGGGCAGTTAGAATTGACGGAATAGAGTACTAAGCAATACTAATGCCCTGGGTGAACCAGAGAGCGCCCAATTTGGGCTGAAAGTGACTGCCACACATTCTGGAATCAGAGGCCCCTTCCAAGGCCTCTGGCATCCAAGGTTCTTCCCAGTGAATAGCTTCAGCTACTAAGCTTCCTAAACAGAAAAGCAGCAGGTGGGGCAAGTTCCTATTGGTCACTGGCCACTAGGAAGTATGTCCAGGAGAAGCAAGTTATAAACAGTCCATCACCTTCTTTCAGAGTTGGTGATGCAGGTGCTCTAACGAGACCTGCTGATGTTCTTGTAGCCCCAGGAGCTCTCTCTTTCCCTGCTTCTCTCTCTGCAAGCCTCTGAGAGTATAACTCTGAGAGTGTAACTCTACTGCGGGCATTGGCAAAGAGACCCCAAAGCCAAGCAGTTGCCTGGTCTCTGACCTGCCTTGGGTTTCAGACACCACCCTCTCGCTGATACATACAGATAGATACGTGCTCTTAGGATAGCCCTCAGGAATGGACCTTTTTTGGTGGTGGAGGGAGGGGGAAAGACACCAATTTCCTCGAGAGAGGTTGGGTAGGGGAGTAGCTGAGAGAAAGCTGCTTCGTCTGGAAAGGAAGCCAGAAAGGAAGACAGAGTCTCTTTGAACTTTTCCTACTGAGCTGACAGGAAAATTGCAAAAACACCTCCAGACTGGATCAGGATAAGGGAACAACCAGGAAGGCATGGCTCCTTTGAAGGTTTCCTGCTCTGCGTGAAGTATGGCTTCTGGAGGGGAACCCCACCTGAAGCGAGGGGCAAGCCTGGCTGCTCAAATCGACCCCGTGCTGGAAACAGACCCAGTGGTGCTGTTGTGTTCCAGGTGGTCACCAGAGACAGACGAAAGCGGGGATATAAGAGGTAGATGCGGATGAGCTGGCTGGGGACAGGGGAAGACCAGGAGATGAATGCAGGGGTCTGCAGAAAAGAAGAGAGTTAAGCAAGGCCAAGGCCATCCAGGATCCAGGAGAGACTGCTGGTGCGGACCAGCAAGGGCCCAGAGAGACAGGGACCAGGAAGATCAGTGTTAACCTTAGGAACGGAGATTGGTGGGGTGCAAGCAGAATCCACTACATGATTTTTGGGACCCAGTGTGAAATGAAAATGTGGGCCCCTTGTTAAAAAAATAATGAAGAATTTTAAGATGGCAACAACAGAGTATTAAGCCAAGTACAGGCCCTTCAAAGCACAGGGCCCTGTGTGGCTGTGGGAGCTCAGGTTGCAGACCTATGAAGCCTGCTCTGGGTGTGAGCTTCTCCAGTGTGAGAGATCTTCAAGTTCCTGAGTAAATGGGTGCCCAAAGGATGAGTCCAGCCTGTGGATGTGAAGGCCAGGGGTGAAAAAAAAAAAAAGGAAACTCCCTGAGGAGTCTTTTGGTTTTAAAAAATATTGGGGAAAAATAAAGACTCTCCATTAACAACACGTTTTTAACTTTTTAACAGGCCTTCACATCTCTGAAACCATATAACAAAGGTGACAATTTTATGAGCCAAGTTATGCATAGCACATTTTATGTTCCTAAACGACCTAAGTGTTTTTTGTGGGTCCTTAAAGGACACTAAAAAAGTAAGTGTAGAGGGGGAAGAAAAGAATTGTCTGTATTTCTATTTCTCCATCAAATGTCCATATTGCTTATAAAAAAGTCATCCTCCCACCATTCCTCCCTTTGTCCAAAATGTCTGGACATTTCTCAGTTTTGTTTCTTGTCACTGTGTCATCTTTCACAGTTTGGAGGCTACAGCTCACCAGGGTTAGAGCTGAGGTCATTTGGTGGGCCACACATTCTCCCCCCCCCCCCCAAGCTCCACCCACCCTCTGCTAGTCAGTCATTACACGTATCAAATGCCCTCTGAGAACAGAGCTCACAGAAAAGTAAAAGATCTGGTCCTAGAGCTTGAGGAGGGAAGCGAGGAAACTGAGGGTTCAAGGAAGAACAGGAGGTGACATGAGACCTAGCTGTTTTTCCTCTGCTCTTGGGTGGTCTGTTTCAAATGCCTCTCTCACTCCCTGGTCCAACTTCTCTCTCTGGGGGTTGGGGTGAGTTAGGATTATAACTGCCTCCTGGGATGGGATGCATCTCCACCCGCAGCTCTGAAGATGTGGGATGACCAAACTCGAGCAGGACCTGACCTCCCTGCTCTCCTCAGGGAGCAGGGACTGTCCCTCTGGGCATGTGTCCAGGTATTTTCTCTCCTCAGTGGGGTTTCTTGGACCTCTCAGGGGGAGAGATGTACTGACCATCCCCTCAATTGTGAAGACTCTGCCCAGTGGAATGATTTGTGTCCCTGATGTCAGGCCAAAGCTGCAAAACCTTTGCTCAGCAAGACTGTGAGACCATGATCTCCTCAGGATAGGACGAGGAGCCAACTTGAGATGGAGACACGTGCGGTGATGAAGAGTTATACTATACTTCATTGCCCAGGGGAGAGTGTCCAAGGAGAGTCTGGGAACTAGAAGTAAACTTAAAAAAGCAAATAATTTCCTTTCCACCGAGCCAAGCCCTGCTTGTAAACTCCAACATGAACAGCTTCTTAGCAGAGAAGCTGGGGAGAGCCCTCAGGTTGGCTCCTCTGCCTCCAGTCCCACTCCCTCTTCTGGGTGGGGTTGCTGAAGTGGAGCACAGCCAAGTGGCCCTGCAGGGTTTTGGAGGGACAGGAAACGAAATGCCCCGTGGGGCCCCAATCTGGAGACAAATGAGGCCTGCTTCACCTGCTCTTCCTGCTGACTGACACCAGCCAAGCTTAGCAGCTCGGGCAGGTCCTCATTCCTTGCCGCTGCCCAGCCCCCACCCCAGCCCCCACCCTAATCCCCACCCCCAATCTGTGGGGCCCTAGAGCAGCCTCCCAGGCAGCCTGGGACAGGAAGAGGCCGGATCTGGGACAGTCCCTGGGGAGGACCAAAGGTCAGGGCTGAGAGTCTGGGGGCCCACCAGGCGGCCCTTCCCCACTGGCAGTGACGGCAGCCGGCGGGAGCCCGGCCAGCGGGTGGCAGCGGGCGCCTGGGGCAGGCCAAATGCCCTCGTGGCCAGGGTGACTGAATCTGCCAGCTGTGGGGCCCGCCCGTGCCAAGTCTGCCCTGGCTCCGTCTAGTCGTAATCGATGCTGGCGCCAGGCCAGGCCCCCTGCCAGCTCCGGTCACACTCGGCTAACGCAAGAGGCCCAGCCCATTAACTCCTCGCCAAGGCCCATTGTCTGGGTCCCTGCCCGGTGGTTTATTTACGCCGGGGCTGTACTGCTGGGGCTGGGAGGCGGCGGGGCGGGCGGGGCCGGGGGTGGGAGTGGGGCTCAGCGGCGGCTGGTGGGGAGGGGCCGAGGGCTGGCTGAGCTCAGGGCCCCGCGGACTGGACGTCGGCGGCCAGAGCCCCAGGGTAGGGCACGCTGGGGAGGGATTTGTTTTGTTTTCGGGTTTTGTTTTTTTTCTTTTTCCACATCAAAGATTCCCTGTAAAGGCAGAGAGGGACAAATGCACTGCCAGGGGTCAACCCGGTACCTTAGGAGTGGGAGCAGGCGCTGTATACACGGGATCCTTAACTTCCATACAGTGGCCTTCAAATCTAAAAGGTGTGTTTTACATTACATACCCTCTTGTATTGTTTTAAGTTGGCATTTAAAATTTTTCATCACAAGTTTAAATAGTTCCAAAGGCTATCCCTTCTAGCATTTTATAAACATTGATTTTTCTCCCCCACCTTCTATGTGCCTTTATTTGATTATATATTAGTCATGAAAATTCAAAGGAAAATGAATATTGACATTTTAAATAAAAACTTTAATATCATTTTTAAATGTCCAAGGGTATCTATAATAAAATCATAGCAATTGGATACCCTTCCTCCATTATCCATTTAAAAAATAGAGAAACAAACTAATTTTGTAACAACTGGAAATTTACATTGGTCTTTTCCTTCCATGAACTTATATTTCCATTCCACCCCTGTTATAGATTTTTATCCTAATGTACATTTTTTGTGATTGAAAATCTTTTATTGAGTAATACATCAAAAATTTTAGTTAAAACTTCCTTTGTTCATAAAGGTCTGTGTTAAGAAATTTTGTTATGATTTTAGCTGTTACAGTGATTAACACTTGGTTGATCAGAGCAATATAAATAATTGTAAAATTTGATAAACAACTATTAAACATAAAAGTAAATTTTCTTGGAAATACATCTGTTGGTGAGGAGGTAGGGCTGATTTTCTTCCCAATTAGTGCATATGTATATGTGGATGCCTATTCCTTACTGCTAGGCTGAAGGTTCAACATGGATTTTATTCCCATGTTTTGTTTTATTTCTTTTTTTTAAAAAAAGAAATTTTATTGGGGAACAGTGTGTTTTTCCAGGACTCATCAGCTCCAAGTCAAGTGGTTGTCTTCAATCCAGTTGTGGAGGGTACAACTCAGTGGCCTATGTGGGGATGGAACCGGCAATCTTGGTGTTATGAGGCTGCGCTCTAACCACCTGAGCCAACTGGCCACCCCCATGTTTTATTTTTATAGATTTAAACATTCAGAAACATTGTTCAAATGACTAGATAGATAGATAAATGGAAACCAATGAGTTTTATTATAGGAAATGTCATTCAATTCTGAGCTTCTTCTAAGTTATATGTCTAATATCATTATTATTAAATTGTTTTTAATGATTTGCTGACAATTTGATTAGCGTTTCCTTCAATTTTGTTGAAAGCAAATAATTGGAAACCACTGACTTGCAAAAAGACTTGTTTACTCTCTTAGAGCCATTCAGGGTTCTCATACCTACTCTGCAATGCAGTGCTGGGGGAGGGGTCAGAATAGATAAGAGGTGCAGCTTTCTTTGTAAAGCCCTCTATTCCATCAGGTGTGAAGGAGGATGCCTTGTCATAGGTGCTTTTTTAGAAAGATCACTTCTAGTAAAGAGCATAGAAAATTGAGGATCAGAAAATGGATTCTCTTCAACTTCTCTTGATTTGAAACCCCCTTTTG
Organism: Aselliscus stoliczkanus; assembly: GCA_033961575.1. Classification (NCBI taxonomy): domain Eukaryota; kingdom Metazoa; phylum Chordata; class Mammalia; order Chiroptera; family Hipposideridae; genus Aselliscus; species Aselliscus stoliczkanus. The sequence goes on along the minus strand of CM066732.1, from coordinate 95,006,280 downwards.
AGCACTCCTGGAGTATGATACCCCAAATTTATGACTTAAGACTGAAAACGTACTTGAGAGCCAGAAATTAAATTTTGACTCCTCTGCTAGGAGTGAGCTCAAAAAATAGATATGATTTAAATACACAGATGCCTGTGACATCCAACCAATTGGCAAAAAATTGAGAGGCAACAACCCCAAATATCTGTACACTTAAAGTTATATACATGTACTACTACTGTCAACCCCTCTGTTATGTGGATTAAACTTGAAAAATAAGTGGATTGTCTTGTGAATGTTCTTTATAAACCAGTGCTCTAGAGCTTTCACTCAAGATTGTCCTCAAAGCCTCAGGGAATGGGGAGAAGGGGGAGGAGATGGCACTGGAATCTTTGTTCTGGCCTTCTCCAAAGCCTGCTCTGCCTCAGTCAATATTTACTAAGATTATGTACCAGGCACTGTGCTGGGTTCTGAGAATACAAAATGACAAATCTCTTGTTGCACAACAGTGTGAATATAGTTAATAGTACTGAACTGTATGTACACTTAATAATGGTTAAGATGGAAATTTTTATGTTATGTGGTTGTTATATTTTCCCCCCCACACACCAAAAAGACAATAGTATCTGCTCTTAAAGTGATTATAGAGTTTAGTGAGGGAAACAGAGAAAGGGCTTATTTGTTTATCTGGCAAACTTTTAATTAATGGAGTGCCAATCATGTTCCAGGACCTGTGTAGGTCCTGGGGAGAAGCCTGTAAGCAGAACCAGGCACAGTTAGTCTCTTATGGAGCTGATAGTCCATGGCCAGGCAGGAATGTGCACCTGCACCACACAATACAATAACTACTAGCCAGCCACACCTGGCTGTTTAAATGTATTAAAATTAAATAAAATGTAAAATTCAGACCCCAGTCTTACTTGCCACATTTCAAGTTCTTGGTAGCCACAGGTGGCTAGTGCTACCATATTGGACAGCATAGATAGAGAACGTTTCCTTCACTGGCTGCAAACAGCTCTTAAATAGTTAAGTGTGGTCATTGCAATGAATGGGATGAGCCAGGTCATCAAGTAGGACCCTTGTTAGCCTATCCAGTGCCTTGGTGGCAATTTGTAAAAGGTTTTCCCTCTGGGCACACACAGCTCTGTACCAGGGATAGGCTTGGGGAGCAGAGTGTGGTTCTGGGCCTAAGAGAAGTGAAAGTCTTGGGAACAGGGTGTGTAAATCACCACGTGGTAAGCAGGTCTCTGGAAGTTAAGGACTGGGGAACTCTGAGTTCTTGTCTAATCTCATCTCATGCTACACTTTCCTACCAATGAACCATGTGGCCTTGCTCAGCCTCTCCCTCATCTCTGCACCAACTAAAGTCCCTTCAAGGCCCAGGTGGAACACCACCTCCTTCCTCCCCAAAGCCTTTCCTGAACCCTTTATGAGGCTAATGAACATTTATTGAGCACATTGTGTTTGTGTTATGGGTGGGCATGGGCAGCGGAGTGTGGTGGTGTGGACACCAGGTGAAAACAGAGCTTTTCAGTGTGAGTGGTTTTAAGTCCCCACACCACATGGTCAGCATGGTAGCTTCACCATCAACAGCACTCATTCGTCAGGCAGTGGAAGTCTCTAGGACCCTGCACATATCTCTGTTCCTAACCTGTGTCTTCTGAAGAGCAATAATGCTTGACACACCTTTGTCCCCACCTCCTGCCTTATGTCATGCATAAAAGACACCAGGAAAGGATTGAAGGAGGCTACCCCTCATGCCTCCATTATCCAACCTGAGAAATGGTGAGGCTTACCCTTACCAGCTGACAATGACTTAAAAGCCTCCAGTGATTCTCTAAAGAACCTGGAATGTCAATAGCCACATACTTGGGCATAGTTCTCAAGAACACAAAGCTATGGGCAGGTCTCATCCTTCCTATGCATCAGGAGATCCTCCTTATCTGGGTGAGTTTCAGGATGGGTTCTGGAGTGATGGAGATGCATCTCAGCAAAACCTTCCTTCCAGCATCTGGTTGGCTGCCTCCTTGACCTTGCAGAACCTGCCCGGAATTAGACTGTGATTTCTTATGTTTCACAGGTGGAGCCTTGGGTAGGGCAGCCTGAAGAGTCACTCCCGTGCTCATGCTGGAGATGCTGTGTGGCCCAGTGAGAAGATGATCAGCATTGGGGACTGGCCGAGTGGTGCAGTGGTTAAGCGCTGGCTTGGGAAGCCAGCGGCCCCGGTTCGGGTCCCACATATGAGGGCCAGTGATACTGCCCTCAAAAAAAAAAAAAAGGATCAGCATTGGGGAGGGACCTGAGTTCAAACCCTAGTTCTGCCACCAGTCGGCCCAATGACCTTGGGCAAAGAACTCAACCCTTCTGAGCCCATTTCCATATTTGTAAAATGGATAGTAATACCTGCTTCACCGGTTGTTGAGGAAACTAAGTGACAATTAATCTCTAATGTATGCTTTAGAGGTTAAGATCCTGGCTCTGTCACTTATTGGCTATGGGGCTTTAGGCAAGTGACTTAGATGTTCTGTGTCTTTGTCACCTCATCCCTAAGGGGTGATCATAATAGAGGCTCATTTAGAGGGTCAGTGTGAGGATGACTTAATGCTGGATATCTGGTGAGCTCTCAGTGAATGTTCGCATCTATTATTTCAACAAGTGAGGTAAGCAAGGTCATTTATTACTATTCCTACCCAGCAGGTCAGGGAGGATCACACACTTGCTGTTGGTAAAGCCTGGGTGAGAATCCGGCTTCCCCACATCCTAGTCCAGAACTTCAAATCAATTCCATGGCCAGAACCTTGTTCTAGCTGGTTCTCTGGCTCGGTCCCAGGCTCATGGAGCTGCTCTGTAGTGAACAGCCCATCCCTGAGCCATGGCTGCTGGCTTTGTTTCCTTCCAGAGGATCTGGGGAACCTCTCCATGTCAGCCTGTGGCTTTGTCACTTGTCCCTCTAGAGTCTTCCCCACTGCCTATGGGAAGTTTCCTCTCTTTACTCATGCCTGAGATTCACTTCAATACCTGTACCCTTGGTTGCTCAGATCAGAGTGGCATGGAAGAGTGCAAGGAGCATTTTGGAGCCAGGGAGGAGGAAGAGGGCACGCATTGACTCTGCCTCCCATCTATCCTGACAGCAGGAGTATGTTTAATATATAAGGACCCAAGAAGAAAAGAGCCTTGGTTAAGTGGTGGGAAGGCTGAGGAGAAAGGGGGTCATGGAAAGGAGAAGGAGAGATCAAGATTTACAAAGCTGGGTGGGATCTCCTCTCCTCTCCATTTTATAGGTAAGGAAAATGATACCTAAAGTGACAACAACTACTTATAGGAAAGGTTGGGATGATAATCTAGCCTCTTGAGTGCCCACTCAGCTTTTCTGCCAGTATCCATTGCTACCCTTAGCCTTCTAATCTGCATAGTTTGTGTCTGGCAAGATTTCCCTCCCTTACCCCTAATATCGCTGCCTCACTGCCACATATCACCCAAGAGTGCAGGCTGGAGGAGGAGGCTAGGATGAGACCTGTTACCTTTGAAAGACCACCAGGATAATCCCATCATGCCCTGCAGCCCTCATATCCCCAGTCACCCCTAGAAGCCAGAGAACCGTGGTCATCCTCATCCCCCAGATTTACACTCCCATGCAGCTCTGTAATCCCCTAATCTGACCCAATTCCCTAAATCCTTTCACTTTTCTTTCTGGAACTCCTGGTTTATCATCAGCAGAATCTTCCCATAGACTCAACCTTTTCTGTGAACATTTCTTCACCTTTATACCATAATGAAAACCTCCCTGATCCTCAAACACAACTCTCTTGCAGCCACCTCCTGTGGTGGGTATTTCTTCTCCTATATTCCTCATACCAGTGTGCCTGGAGGTGGGGAGTTGTCCTTCTTGCTCCTGGTGGCTATTTCTGGGACTTTCTCCTTCTTCCTCACACTAAAACTCCATCTCCTTTGAAGACCATGTAATCAGACCAAACCAGCCACCACCTCTTCTGGCTGTAGACATTCACCATATTTTAGGCCAATCCCACTTATTCACAGAATATTCTAGTGCCTGGCTCATAATCTTCCTCTTCACCACCATTCCTTCATTACTTTTCGAGACCTTAACATTCATTCTTTCATTCAACAAATCTTCTTGAGCACTTACTCTGTGCCAGGTACTTTTCTTAGAACTGAGGATATAGGAAGAAATCAAAGAGAAAATGTCCCAGCCCTCGAGGTTCTTACATTCCCATAGGTACAGGTGTAATTAACAAATAAATAAGTACTGCTTAATGTAATGTTAGGCAGAGATGCTACAAAGGGAAAAAATGGCAGGTAAAGGAGTAGTGACAGGGGATGAGGGAGCTATCTTAGAGACAGTGGGCAGGGAAGGTCATCTAAGTAGATGGTCCACCCAACACCTACCTCTTGTGGTCTTTGACGTCCTCTCTCCACCGGTGTTCTTCCCACCTCCCCTCCATTCCCATGGCCATAGCTTATAAGTTGGCGCTTCTACACCCCCCATTCTCTGACCACCACTTCCTGTGTTTAGATCATTTACTCTCTTACCTCCATTTTATTCTTGGTCCCCTTTGAGACCTCCATTCCACTGAACTCTCCCCTTTCACTGTCCATCAGGCCTTTAACTTCCCTCTCCCTCTTGAGTGCATGGTCTGTGACAATCATTGCCCTTTGCACAAGCCCTCAACTCTCTTAGCCCTTTCCCGTTGGACTCCCCTAACACACCTTGACCCTGCTTAACCCCAAAGCCCTACCTACTCTGCACCTGCACTGAGAAGCTGAACATCACTAGAGAAAACACACAGCCACGCTGACTAGCCGCACTTTACATTTCTGACCACAAACCTCAAGTGGGCACTCAGCTTGCCCAGTAATCCTATTGTGTTTCTCTACAAAATTCACTGCCCCACTTTCCAAATGAGTGTTTCACATCTTCTCCAACCCTCAACACCTCCTCTTTGTTCCCTGCGATTAGCAAATGACCTTGCTTATGCCGCTGAAAAAAATAGATGCAATCATATGAAAAGTACCTGTCTTCTCACAATCAGATTCCCCAAGGTGTCTGCACCTGTGCCCTACTCGCTGCCTTCCTTTCTTACACTGATGGCCTCCTCTTGAATTCTGGGCCAGCCCCTCCACGTATGCATGAGCGTCCAATGCCTTCAGTTACTCTAGGACTGCCCCCGAATCATTCTTCTCTTTCCTGTACTATCCAACTGCCCTTCTCTACCAGATTATTTCTTTCAGCATATAAATGTACTGTAATCTCTCTCATCTTAAAAACAAACTCTCCCTTCACCCTATACCCTCTCCAGCCCTGCCCTGTTTCCTTCCTCCCACATCCTCACCCCTGTTCCCTCTTAGCCCACTCTAGCCAAGCTTTTGTCTCTGCCACTCCATTGAAGCTGCACTTGCCCAAGTCATCAATGACCTTCTCTTGGCACATCCAAAGGTCAGTTTCCGTCATCTTATTCAGTCTCTCAGCAGCATTTGCACAGTAGAGAAATTGCTGCTCCTTGAAACATTGTCTTCGCTTGGAGTCCAGGACTCCTTCACTGGCTCCTCCTCTTCTTTATCTCTAAATGTTAGCATGGTGGGCCTTTTTTCCTATTTACAGTCTCCCTGGTCTAATCCCATCAAGGCTTATGCCTTTAAAGCCACCTGGACATTGGACTCTTGGAGGCATTGGGGAACAGACAGAGAATGAAACAGCAGCTCTAGCTCTAGAAACTCTGGCTGGATGTGAATCCCTTCTCCGCCCTGATGACCATTTACATGGTGGTGACTCTGACCGTGCTACCTTCCCCACCTAGTGGGCATCTCAGAGGCCTATCATGTCCAAAGCAGAGCTCTGATTCTGTGTACCTCCCCCAATAAGACTCTCTTTTCCAGTCTTCTTCATTGCAGTTAAGCAGCCTGGATTCATCTTTCTCCCTCACCCCTCATATCCAATCCATTATCAAACTCAAAATATAACCCAGTCTGACCTCTTCATTAACTTCCATCACAAAGCAATGAGCCCAGGCCAAGTCACCATCCACCCTGCCTCGCCCACTGCAGTAGCCTGCCAACAGTCTCCAACCTCTACTCTTGCCTCCCTGCACTTTATTCTCCCACAGCAGTCTGAGTAATAATGTTACTCCCCTGATTAAAGCAGCCCTCCAACAGCTTCCTGTTACCATTTTTAATAACAGCTTTATTGGGATATAATTCACATACCATGTAATTCACCCATTGAAAGTGTACAGTTCAATGGTTTTTTTAGTTTTAGTTTTAGGTTTTTTGTTTTGTTTTTTACTGTATTCACAGGATTATATAACCATTACCACGATCAATTTTGGAACATTTTCATCACTCCCATTAGTATTCACTGCCCATTGCGTCCCAAACCCTCCCAGCCCTGGGCTAATCTACTTGAGAGATGAATGTACTTTCTGTCTCTATGGATTTCCCTACTTTGGACATTTCACACAAATAGATTCATAGAATATGTGTCTTTGTGACCAGTTTCTTTTTCGTGTTATTCCTAAAATAAGAACCAAACTCCTTGCCGTGGTCCAGAGTCGTTCCAAGGCTCCCTAGCTTATTGCCTGCCTCTCCCAGTCCATCTCCTGTAGCCTCACCCCCATGCTGTGAGCAGGCCCCCCCCACTCCTTTGTCCTCAGGCAACCCTTGCTTGTCCCTCTAACTGAGGACTCCCTTTCTAAGATCTGTGTATGGGCCACTCCTTCTCAAGATTCAGGTGTCTGCCTGAATGTCATCTCCTCAGAGAATACTTCCTTCTTGTCCATACTCCCCCTATCAATCCCCATCCCTGCCCCTTACTATCTGAAATATTTATGTGTTTGTTTACTTATTTGCTTACTGGCTCTCCCCCACTTTAGGCCTCCAGAGAGTGGGGAGTTTGTGCTGTTCATGCTTGTATTCTCAGTACCTAGTTCTGGGCACGTGGTTGATGTTTGGCATTTGTCATTTGCTGCACACTTGCTTGTAATACTTCTGGAAGTCCCACTGAAGAGTTTCCACAACTTCTTCCACACCGATAAAACAGTGTGAGATACCTTCAAAGTTACAAGTTCTTCCCTCGGTTTAATACACCCCACCATGTTGCATTCATTTTCTTTTCCTGCTGGGTATTGTGGTCCTCACTCATGTATAAACCCTACCACCACCCCCACCACATATCAGTAGGGCTCTCTCCAGGTTCTCCTCATAGCTCTTCTTCCTGGAGTCCCTTGTTCCCCCACTTATCAGCTGTAAGGGTTACTGCTCCAACGCAAATAAAACACCAGAGTCTGAAAACACCCAGTCCTCGGCTACCTGTGCGCCGTCACTGGCCAAGCCCTGGGCTTCTGTTTTGGACTTGGCCTTCTCCTCACCTCACTTCTTTGGAGCCCTGATATTGCCTTTTTCCTTTCTTTATTTTTCTTTATTTATCTTAAAGATTTTATTGGGGAATTGGGGAAGGGGAACAGCCAAGTTGTTGTCCTTCAATCTTAGTTGTGGAGGGCGCAGCTAGCTTAGCTCCAAGTCCCGTCGCCATCTGGCCGCCTGTCGGCAGCTCAGCTCAAGGTGCCTGTTCAATCTTAGTTGCGGGTGGGCGTAGCCCACCATCCCATTCGGGAGTCAAACCAGAAACCTTGTTGTTAAGAGCACGTGCTCTCACCAGCTGAACCATCCTGCCACCTGTTGACAGCTCAGCGGCAGCTTAGCTCAGGCGCAGCTCAATGGCTCATGTGGGAATCGAACCACTGACCCTGCTGTTTAGAGCTTGCATTCTTTTTTTTTTTTTTTTGAGGGCAGTATCACTGGCCCTCATATGTGGGACCCGAATCGGGGCCACTGGTGTCCCAAGCCAGCGCCCAACTACCGTGACACTCGGCCGGCCCGGAGAGCTTGCGTTCTTAACTGAGTCACTCGGCTGGTCCGCCTTTTTTCTTTCTTTAAAAAACAAAAAACAAACAAAAAAAATCTCAGCCTGGTGGGCAAAAAGTCCTTTTCATAGATTGCTGATGGGAGTGAAAATGGCACAACCTCTATGGAAGACAGTGTGCAACAACTCTCTAAATTACAAACACATGAACCCTTGGACCCTGGGTACCTATGTACACCTAAAAGACACATCTGGCACTGCCTGACACAGGATTGGAGACTGACCACCTAGTGCCATCAGTAGAGGACTGATTTAGAACAGGGAATGCTTTGCAGCTGTAAAAGAAACGGAGAACCCGCTATATGTGGATATAGAATAATCCCCAGGACATATTGTCAAGAAAAACCATTATTATATAATAGTAAACCACTTATTGAATAATAAAGAGGAAAAGTAAGAAAATATATTTACATAAAGAAATACTGGAAGAATATAATTTTTTTTTTTTATATCAGGGGATGGGAACTGTTAGGGAAAAATTAGGAGAAAATATTATTGAGACTTTATGTCATTTTTGTATTTGAATCACATGACTGTATTACTTGTTTAAAAATAAAATAAGTAGGGCCGGCCGAGTGGCGCGGTGGTTAAGTGCTGGCTTGGGAAGCTAGCGGCTCCGGTTCAGTTTCCACATATGAGGGCCAGTGACACTGACCTCAAAAAAATAAATAAATAAAAAATAAAAATAAAAATAAAATAAGAAAAATATATTTTAAAAATCACAGTTGTATTTGGAGGGTGCTTATCTTCTAAGGACTCTAAGATCTTCCTTTCAATAAATTGGAAGTGCTCCGTAGTTATGGTTGGGAGCAGATAGTAACCCCTCTGATATTGGCTGTGACCTCTGTCTGGGGTGTAAGCCTGTCAACTCATCAAGGAAGGGCCTTGCTTTATTCATCAGTGTGTTCCCAACACCAGCACAATTGATGACACACAGTAGGCACTCACTAAATATTTGTTGAATGAAATACGAAATAAACGCATGGATAGAAAGATTCCTAACTCAGTAATGGAGCACTTCAGTCTTGGCAAAAAGTCCAGATTGATATAAAATTGTCAGAATGATTGGATCTGAGCAAGGAGGAAAACAGCCACGCTGTTTGTGCCAGGAATCAGAAGGTGGCACACCAGGTGTGTGTTGTAGCTCTCCCATCAACAGATTTCCTGGAATTTTCTTGATACTTGGGGTCTGGACAACCATGATGAGTAAAAGCTGAATATAGTGTAATAATAGCAAAAAAGCAAAAACAACAACAGAAACCCAGTGTAGGCAGGATCACCTTGTCATGGGCCTTCTTGTCTAGCCCCTTCTCTCAGGAGCTCAGGGTTCTTTCACAGGGCTTTGCCTCCATATACCTGCGGGCAAACCATAACCAATGGCTGACTCTTGGCCACACTTTGTGCTCGTGGCCACGTGGCACTGCTGAGAATGGGCCAAGCACAAAGCTGGAGTACACAGTGGACTCTTGGCACTGGCAAGGGTGGTTGGCATCAGTTGTACACCTTGAGGAGTGTCAGGTTACACGGGCGCCCAAACCGAAGCTTGCCCAGTGCTTGCCCAGCATGCACCCTCACCTCCTCCAGGTCTAGCTGCCACCTTGCAGCTGGCCTCTTCCTGAGGCAGGGGAATGAGGACCAAATTGCGGCTTCTGCTGGGCCCTCTCTCTCCCTCCTCCCCACATCTGACTCAGGGGTTTCTGCAGATGGGTAGCTCTGTTTCCTTTCAAGCCTTCTTTGCCAAATCGCCCTCCCTCTTCCTATCCTAGTGGGGGAGTTGTCTCCAAGAGGGAGCTGGGCTTTTTTTTAACAGAGAGAGGCCACTGAATCCCTGAGCTTGAGGCCACAGAGCCTCACAGGGAAAGTGTTGAATTGAAGCAATTTTCCTGGAGCTGGATGTGAGATAAGCCAGAGCCCTGGGCCCTGTCACCGCCAGTGCCTGTCAGATTCCTGCCTTCCCATCCCTCCATCTCCCAAACCTTGGCTCTGGTCCCAAATGAATACCCTTCAGGTGTGACCTGGGCCACAGCACCCCATGTGGCTTCAACCAGATGTCCCCCCTGGGATTTGAGCGCATGCCCAGTGGCCAATGGTGGGGCAAAGGGCAGGAGCTGAGCCTGGGGACCCTGCTACTTGTCACTGGGGAAAATGTCCCAACAGAGAAGCTCCTGCACTTTTTCTTCATTGCCTCAGAGTGAGTAGTGTGCAAAAGTGTCTCTTGAGCACATTTGTCTGGCCCAGAGGGCAACTGGGTGTCCGCCCAGGCTCTGTGTCAGCCTGCCCTTTTCTAGGCTAGACAGAGAACAGAGCCTGCTAGAGTCCTAGCATTGTGGGTTCAAGGTTGTCTTGACCAACAGAGGCTGGCCCTGCCAAATCTCACTTCCTCCTGTTCCTTCCTGTCCTTCCCACTCGCCTCTCACACTCAACTCACCCTCTCCTTCAGGAGCTCCCACCTCACCCCTCCCCTAGGGGGAATGCCAAGCCCACACGAAAGAGACCGTGGCTTCTTCCAGAAGTCAGTTGAAGTTGGAACAAGGGAGGGGCTGAGAGGCCCTGCAGAGGGGGTCTGTGGCCACCTCCCAAACTGGAATCTCTGCCTCTGGCTTTAGCAGGACCCCTCCCAGTCCCGGTCACTCAACCAGAGCACTCTTTGTGGCAGGTCCGGGTCAGAGGGGTCAAGCTGGACCATGCCACCCCAGCAGCTGGACCCAGGGTGCGGAGCCCCTCCCAGGCGCCTCAGGCCATGGGGCCTCTCAGGTTCCCTAAGAGGGAGGGGGCTGCTGCAGAGCCAGCTGCAGCTGTGAGAAACCACACACCGCAGCCTGCAGGTGCAAGGGGCCTGGGGGAAGGGGAGAGGATTAACTATTTCTTAGGAGCAAGTCTTCTCCATTCCTTCCATTCCCAAACTGTGGCTTCCCCAAGATGCCTGGTACCACTCTCAGGAGTGTGAAGTGGGTACACGGCCACGGAAAAGTCAAAGAACTTGTGATCCAGGGATGTGAGAGACAAATCCCCGCCTGAGAGGCTCTGAAGCCTGCAGAGAGAGGCCAAGGCACTGTCATTGACTCTGGGCCAGTTTCGGAGGCCACTGAGAGAACATGGGTATCATGTCCCTTTTCAAGTCTGGCTTCCAGGTTCCCTCAGTGATTCCTTGTCATGTGACCCTGCCTGGCAGGAGGTGGAAGGGAGCTGCAATCTCAGGTGTGGCACTCACCCCCACCCTGAGGGTGTGCACACTGAGTACACCTTGAAGGGCTGCCTCGGAGAGCATTAGACCTGGTCTCAGAGGAGGGGCTGGTGCCTGAGCAGGCCTACTCTCACGCAGCCCAGGGCCTCTGAGTGGTAACCGTTAGTGGCACGTAAACTATGGCTTGGACACTGCTCTGGGGTTTTCAAAGGGGCTGGAAGCCATTCAAGGGGAAAACTTTCACACAGTTCCCTGAAAGAAGGTCTCCTTTCAGCTATGCCTGTCCCCAGAGCTTATAGTGGTGCTTAACACTGCCCATCTGCCTGCCTGCCCTGGTTGTTCTGACTTCTCACCCTGCCAGTCCACCTGCCTGGAGTCACTAAGAGCAGCCTCTGGCAAGAGGCCCAGGATGCCCAGAACCCTGTGGGAAAGGCCAGCCTTGCCCTTGGTTAGCCCCCTCCTCCTTTCCTCCCGGTATAACTCATCCCCTTCTCTCTCTATCTTTTGTAAATGAAAAAGGTGATGTTTTCTAGGAGAAGCTGAGTTCATTCCGCACACGTCTGAGTACCCGCTACTTGTCAGGCTGTACTAAGGCTTGGAATGTAGAGACAAATCCTTGCCCTGGAGGAGCAGTCTGGTGGGGTAGACATTCACACTCTATTCAGAAAGACAGTCATACTCTATTCAAAGAGAAAAACATTCACACTTTATTCAGAGAGACAAGGCTCAGGGAAGCACCAAGTTTCTTCAGAGACAAAGGAGGGGCCAGTGATGATAATGGATGTCTGCAGAGAGCTCACAAATGTTATACAAAACACATGGTGCTGATTGTGTTGAATGAAGCAGAGCAAGGTAACACAATGTGCTTCGGATCCAATTAGGAAGACAAGAACATGAATAACAACATAGGGCAGTAGGGGACTGACTGGCCCAAAGGGCTTTTGCAATTCAGAGCAGGGTCACTTCTGACTGAGGTAATCTGGGAAGGCTTCTGGAAGGAGATGGTATTTGAACTGGGGGGAATGTCAATAGGCTGAGTTGGGGGAAGGAGGGCTTAAGTCCTGGGGGCTTTGGTGCCTAAGCAGAGATTGAGAGATGCCTCCTTGTTCCAGATGAAACACCTGGGAGGAAATTAAGCACCTTTTTTTTTTTTTTTTTGAGGGCAGTGTCACTGGCCCTCCTATGTGGCACCGAACCGGGGTCTCTGGCTTCCGAAGCCAGCGCTTACCACCGCGCCACTCGCCTGCCCTGGGAGGAAATTAAACATATAAAAAGGGTGATTTATTCTACCAAGATATTAAAGCAAGGGAGTTGTGTCTACTGCTTTTCCTCTACTTCCATTTCCTTAGGAGGGAGGGTGTAATTCCTTTTCCTCTTACCCATCAATTTCTGACCCAACCTACCTTTCCATCCTCAGTTCCTCCTTCTTTGCCCTACAGGAACAGTCCATTATAACCACAGTGTAATAAAAAATATATATATTTGGTCTTTGTCCCCCTTTCCCTGACACAGAGCTTCAAAAACCCTTGTTTCCTGAGTAACAGGAGTGTCTTTTGTTATTTATAATGAGCCCTTTCCACCATACCTGAGTTTATGCTAATGAGATGACTCAGGTGGGCCCTTAGTGTCAAGGAAGGGGCTGGCCATGCCAGACAGGCTATAGGGAGGTGGCATTAGAGAATCGGCAATTTTATCCTCCCCATCCCCACCCCACTCCCAACCTCTAGGGGGAGGAGGGAGACTGGAGATTGAGTTCAATCAGGTGGTCCATAATTTAATCAATCATTTCTATGGCAATAAACCCTCTAAAACAATGCTGGGCACTGAAACTGAGAGAGCGTCCTGGTTGGTGAATATACTGATGTGCTGGGAGCGGGGCATGCCTGATTCCATGAAGAGAGGGCACAGAAGATCTGCACCCCCTCTCCCTAGACCTTTCTTATGCACCTTTCCCCTTGGCTGTTCCAGAGCTGTAATTTATAATAAAACTCTAATTGTAAATATAGCAATTTCAGTGAGTTCTGTGAGTTGTTCTAGCAAATGATGGAACCTGAAGAGGGGTAGTAGGAGCCAAATCAGACAGAAGTGTGGGTGGCCTGGGGACCCATTTGCATCTGGCATCTGAAGTGAGGGCAGTCTTCTTGGGGACTTTGACCTTTAACTTGTGGCATCTGAGGCTAAGTTAGTATCAGAATTGACACTGAATTGAATTGCAGGACACCCAGTTGGTATCAGAGATGTGTCGGTAAAACCAAGGAGGGCTCCTTTTAACCTCCTCTATAAATCACACGCCTTACTTGAAATGTCTACTCACCTCCCACATCCACTAGTCCACTGGTCTCAGTTTTTCCAAATCCTTTCTTTCTTTCCAAGTCCACCTCCTTCTTTAACTTGGTACTGGAGGTGCTGCTCTGAAGCCCTTCCTTGTATGCATGAATCTTTTCCTCCTGCCAAATAGAATATGTTTTGAAGAGAAGGGCCTGGTGCTTGGAGAGTGCCCTGGGCAAGGGAGTGGCTTATTCCATGCTCCTAGGGTAGTAGAAGGGGGAGGCTGCACTGCAGTGAGGATGGCTGCTGGCCTGACTAAGCACCCCTTGAAGATGCAGCCTGTAGTGCAGGCTTCTCCCCTTCTCTCCTTCCTGCATGCTGAGAGAAGCAGGGTCTTGAGATGGGCAAGGGTGGGAGGTGGGCTTTCGCTTTGCATCTCTCAACACCATTGGCCTTGACGGGCAATACCGAGTTTCGGCATCTTCTCTGTTGTGATTGCCAGTGCTCACTCAGGCCAACAAACACACATCGTCTTATTGTGTATGCACGTCTGTGTGTGTGTGCGTGTGTACACACACACACACACACACACGAGCATATCAAGCCAGTCTGCAAGTTCTGGGCTGCCATTGAGAAGTGGCACACTTAGGCTTGGTCAGGCCTGTTCCTCCTCAATCTTTATGCTATTTGCCAGCACTGGTCTTGGCAGTGTGCCGCCCTGCAGACTAAAAGCCAATGTAGACCCGTGTGTTCCGCTCTCCCACACCTTCTCACCCTCCCTTCCACTCTACACACTCCACCCTGTACCGAAGCTGCCTCCAAGAATCAAGGGTTGTGGCTCCTTTTTAAACAGCGCAAACAGAGTCTACTTCACCTAAGCCACGTGGGTAATCTGGTGGGAAGCTCTTGCCTCTCCCTTACCCCACTAGAAGGTGAGCAGGCAGTAAACATGTGGGAGCTAAACTGAGCTCCTCTTCTCAGGCTGCTACGGCCTGGGAGGCAAACGTTTCAGAAAGTGCACCAGAGGCATGTAAGAATCCCACAGCCTTCTGCCATATCACTGCCCACTGTGAACTGGTCTGAGCTGCCAGGCCTAGGTTAGGCCTCAGAAAATGCCTGGCTCCTGTGATATTTGGAACTCCATCTTCTCTCCGACTTCCAGTCCCACCCCTTTCAACGCTTCTCCCAGCAAACCCAGAGTCCTAGAAAGGTAGAATCTTAGCCATTTAGACCATCCTGGGAATTTAAATGGTATGTACAGTTTTAGCTGTGATTGTGGTATGAAAGGCTTGGTCCCCAGCTAAAGGAATTTTAAGGAGCAACTTGAGTGGGGAAGAGCATTGGGAGAGCTGGGACCTTTCCTGCCTGGTATTACCGCACCCCATTTTCTGCTCTCAAGTGTATCCCTTCTCTCAGCTCATTCTAAATTGAGGGTGGGGGTCTGTGACTGAGGAATGACCTCAAAATATCTAGTAGGATTCTAGCTCTTCACCAAGCATTGGGGAGTCTTCTTTCATAAAATTAGCTCATCTTGAGGTATTGTCAGTCTTACAGACCCACATTTCTTTTTATTTTTTTATTTTTTTTTGAGGGCAATGTCACTGGCCCTCATATGTGGGACCCGAACCGGGGTCGCTGGCTTCACAAGCCAGCGCTTAACCATCGTGCCACTCGGCCGGCCCCCACATTTCTTTATTATGGGGATCTAGGGAAACAAAACCCATCTCACATCCTAAATTAAATCCAATTCCATTTTATCTAGACCTTAATGAGATTCTCACCCTAATTTCTCTCCCAGCTACCCCAGCCCCAGACAGTTACTACAGCAACCCAAAGCTACTACAGAGCCTTGGAGCCTCACGGTTTTAAACTGGAAGCCACCATCAAGCTCATCAATTCCAGCTCCTCATGTTATAGGGAAGCAAAATGAAGTCCGCTGATGGGAAGTGACTTGTCCAAGGTCACATAGCTTTTTCGTGGCAGAATTAAGATTAGAACTCAGGCTTTGACTTCTAATCCAGTGCTGTTTCTGCAAAGCCACACCACTTAGCAGTCCCACTCATTTCAGAGTCCAAGACCTGGAGATGAGGCCTTTATGAAGAATCAGTCCCTGCATTCTCCTCCCACCCCCAGCTCTTGTTTTGTGTTTCACTGTCTCAATAAACTGAAGCAGGGCTCTAGGGTGGGAGGAGGCAGGGAGTGAGGGGGGATGCTGAGCCGTGTCATGGCTCCACTGGCCTCCGTGCCTGGGCTGATGGGGGCTTGTCCAAACCGACCTGGGGAGCAGGTGTGGGCCCTCTGTCCCCAGAGCTTCTTGAAGAACAGTTTGTTCTGTAGGGGCTGCAGCCGGGGTGGAAGGAGAGTGACAGACACCAGCACAGCTCTGGAGCTTGCTGCAGCTGTTTCCTGTTGTTAGAGGGCTCCTCCAGGGAGGGGCTAAGCTCCCTGGCACCCCCAAGCTCCTGCCTAGCTCTCCACATGGTCACCTGCTCAGTAGGCCAGCAATTCTCCATGGATACAGAGGAAGACCACGTTAAGGAGTGGGAGCTGAGGAAGGACATGTCTCTTGGCCAGGCCCATTCCCAGCCCCATTGCTGGGCAAACAGGGTCCTGTCCCCTGAATATGCGTGTTCATTCCAGCCTGGGCTCCCTTTCCCTGCCCAGAAGACCTTTCCCACCATCACTGCAGAGCTGAATTCTCCCCATTCTCAGGGCCTCTTCAGCCTTGTCTGAAGTGACTACCCCTACCCCACCTCCTCAGCCATACAGGACTGTCCAGTATAAGAACATGGGCCCCAATCTCACACTGCCTTGTTTTGTGGTTTGACATTTCACCTCAGTTTGTTTTGTCTCCTCTTGAAGGCTTAAAGATAGGAAATTCTGGGTCCCTAACCATTGCCTCCTAATTCAAACAGGATCCCTTACAGAGCTGAGCTCAGAGCTGACTCTATTGTCAGGGCACAATAAATCCTTGCTGAATGTCCCAATGTCTCTCTCTTGGTTGCCGCCATGCCAGGCTGGGGCATGTTGGGAGGAGAAGGACGATGACTGGGGTCCTCTCTCCCTGGAATTTTCTGCCTGGTAGTCATGTTGCCTCATTACAGGAAGTGACCAATGCCTTGCCCCTCTCCAAGCTTGTTCCCAGGCTCCCTCTGACTAACACTGAGAGTGTTATGGGGCTAGCCTGAATGGACCACCTCCTGTCCTACAAAGGATCTCTGCAGTGTGAATGCTTGCAGGTGTCTGGCAAAGGAAAGAGAAGAGCGATGGGCACCTGCAATGCCGTCCCCATATCCAACTCCAGGGCACTGCTCACAGAGCACTCACAGAGGGGGTTTTCCAGCTTTGGTTTCCCTTCTATGCCCCAAATCTCAGGTAGGGCCTACCTCATTTTCCCCAGGGGTTCTGAGAGAGGCTGGGGTAGGGGTGGAGTGAGCAGTAACCCAGGACTCTCAGTCCAGCGCTCTTCCCCCCATTGTGAAATGGCCTTGGATAAGGGCCAAGCAGGAAGCTGCCTCCTACAGCCTCTAATTTGATCTTGGCGCCTGGGGTGTGAGGATGGGCCCCAGGATCTTCCCTTCCCCAGGGAGGGCTGAGGTTAACATGGAGCCCACCTGCTAGGAGACTGCCTGAGCTGCCCTTGGCTAATATGCTTCTCCTCCTGGCCTTTGTCCCAGCCCTGTGGGGCTTTTCAGAGGTGTGAAGGGCAGTGGAAAGTGCATGGGCCTGGGGCTCAGGGCTTGCAGCGCCTACTCCGCCATTGCTAAGCTTTGTGACCTTGGCCAAATCACTTTCCTCTTGGGCCTTACTCAGTTTTCATACTTGTCAGTAACCAGACAGTAACGGGTTGGTCTACAGAGATCTCGGAGGCCTCTTGCCTCTCAGTATTGTGACTCACTGAAGTCAGTGATTCATGGATGTTATTACCAGGACTTGGCTCTGATCTGATGGGGAGTCTGTTCATTGTGTCTGTCTAGGTTCCCTACATAACTCTGCATTTGCTGGTCTCTCAGAGCTGTGGAGTGGGCTTCCCTGTACAATCAAGGATGAATGATGACAGAGGCCAAGAGATGAACAGCATCTGTTACTTCTGGGAGTTCGGACACCTGGATAATTTGTGTAGAAACTCTGGCTATATAATTTCCTGCCCTTAACTTCCAGGCAGGAAATTTAAAATTTTGGGACCCCTAATCATAATGAATAAAGGAGCCCATCTGCCCGCTTACTAAACCCACAGAATGGGGGGAAGGAGGAAGGCAGGAAGAGGACAGAATTCTTTTTTTTTTTTTTTTTTTTTAAGATTTTATTGGGGAATTGGGGAAGGGGAACAGACAAGTTGCTGTCTTTTTGTTCTTCAGTCTAGTTGCGGAGGACTTTGCTTCACTGGCCCATGTTGGTATCGTCATTGCGCTCTTCCTGGCTGAGGCAGATCGGTCACCGGCCTCTGGATGGTCGCTCACCGCGGCTATTGGCAGCTCACGCTGGCTGCTGGCCACTCATGTAGCCTATGGCAGCCCACTGCAGCAAGGGCTGCAGCCTACACCGTCACCGTGGCTAACATAGCCCAGCTCCAGGTGGAGCTGTTGTTAGCTGTAGAGGGCAGTGTCACTGGCCCTCATATGTGGGATCCAAACTGGGTCCGCTGGCATCCCAAACCAGCTCTTAACCAATGTGCCACTTGGCCGGCCCAAGGACACACCGCCAGCTTGGGGCTGGAACTATTTGAACAATAACCATGCCTGCTTTTCTTGGTCTCAGTTTCCCCTTGTACAATATGGGTGGAGTGAGGTGACCCTCCCCATTCTGAGGTGCAGCAAAGAAATAAATCATCAAAGGGGAGAACCTGTCAAAGTTCACACATGTTTCATAAGTGCCATCACCTGATTCTGTACATGGCTGACCTTCCAGGCATGTGGGGCCAGGGCTGCCTGTCAATGGGGTACAGTCTGTGGGGTACCGAGAATTCCTTTGAATCTCCCCAAAGCCCCCGCACCAGAAATCCCATTTTTAGAGCCGTAGCCTTTTCTTTGTTTAATATTGCCTAAGCTGCCTCCAGAAATGGAGTGTGTATGTGACATATGTAACCATTTGTCATGAACATGTTAGCATGGTTTAGCTCCCAGGTGGATTGCTTCTGTGCAGCTAGCTGAGGTTAGCGAGAGACTGGGGTTTTGGTGGGGGTGGAGGGGAGGGGTTTTGGGGAACGGAATATTGCCACTCAGGCCACTGCTTGAGTAGGAGGGGGAAATAACAATGAAACCTGGCCTTCCTACCATGGTTTGTCACTTCTAACTCCCCCACAGCAGTGTGAGGAAGACGCTCGTTTTACAGTTGAGGAAATGGAGGCTCATAGGGAGTAAGGAAGTGACTTTCCTTCAGAGACACAGCCAGAAGGTGCTGAGTCGGGTCTAGAATCTGAGGATTGAAAACCTAGGAGACAAAATTTTGCCTGTGTGGTGTGGCGGTGGTGGTGGTGGACAGGGGCTTGGAATGTGGGTCCATAGCAAAAGGGAGGGAGGGAAAATGAGAGGTGGAGAGTGGAATCCTGGGTTTTTCTATTCTGCCCAGACTTGGCCCCCTCCCTGATTTCCCTTCCTTCCCACTATCTCCTACTCCCTTCTTGCCACCTCTTTGGATATCTGAAAGTCCCTGCCTATCTCCAGCCTGGGCTCCCACATCAGGCTGTGTTCATTTGCTGTTCTTCTCCTGCGCAGAGACAGTGCTGCGTAATGGTTTTAAAGCTCTACTCCGTCTCTTTCTAGTTGCGCCACCTGAGGCACGTGGTGGTTCCACCTCTGGTGCCTCAGTGTCTCTGGCCAGAAAATGGACGTAAAACAACACTCACCTCACAGGACTATTATGAGGGCTCACGAGAGAATATATTTAAAGCACTTATAAGTGAGTCTGGCACTTAGTACTTTCTCAGTAAATGTAAGCAAGTTATTATTATCTGAGAAAAAAATTAGTCCCTCCTCTAATGCAGAATTCAGTCAGCCTCTTGTGACCCCAGCATCTAGAGCAGTGCCTGGCACGAGTGGGTACTCATTTGGTCCTCTTTCAATGATTGAATGAATGGTAAAATCCGTTTCACAGAAACGTCTAGCTGCAGCAGAAATGACTTTGAAAAATAATGACAACAATCTTGGATATTCTTATGGTCTAAGGACCATAAGGACAAACCCAGGACAAGAAGATCTGGGAAGGCTGGGGCTGCCTGTGGCTGCGCTTTTCCGGTGAGGTCAGGGCGTCCCCTGCTGGTCCTAAGGAGTGCTGCAGGCAGGGCCCTTCAAGGTGCTCCCGCCCAGAAGATGCTGGCTTGGAGGGAGGGCACGGTGGTATTGCCTACTTCCCCTTTCTTGCCATTAGCAAGGGGAAGGCCAGTGCTAACCACTGACACTCGTGGGCTCCTGAAACTTCTCTAGGGCCCCCAGGAGGGGCCAGGGGCAGAGAAGAAGTAGCTTTCCGAATTTTGGATGTAGAAGTAACCTCAGCATTCTAGTCTAAGTCCTTAATATAATGGTGAAAAATAAAAGAAATACACCTAATTGGTGCTTACTCTGAGCCCTTTACATGGACTATCTCACCGAAACCTGAAAACAACCCTTTGGGTTAGGCAGAGGAAACTGCAGATAAGTACCTAGCTCAAGGTCCAACACAAAGTAAGGGACCAGCAGCAAACCCAGGCCCCCTGACTTCCAGTCCAGTGCTCTCATGGGGTCTCTTTGGGGCACTAGAGCTGGGATCTAAATCCAGAAGTTCATCCCCAGGGGCGGGGGCAGGGGCAGGGGCAGGGGCGGGGGCAGGGGCGGGGGCAGAAGTCACTGGAGCGCTGAATCTCCCAAGAAGGCACACAGTGAACATTTATTGATTGACTGACTGAAGGAAAGAATAAAGGAATTGGTAGCTCCCAGTCTCTAGGTGGGCTCTGTTTACGAAGTGTGTTGCTATGGCTACAAGGAGGTTATTCTCTCATTCTGGGTAACCAGACATCTAGGACACACGCTGAATTCCCTCTGGCCATCCCTCTGGCCTCCTCTAGCATGCCTCCGCCAGAGCTAACCACTTTCCACAGCCTCAGAATATCTCCAGGCCTTCGGACCACTCTCCTGTCATCCTGAACCCAACCCTGCCAGTGCCATCCCCTGCTACCTCTGACGACATCCTCCCTCCTTCATTCTGAGCTGACCCTAAAGTCAGCACACTGGGGCTACAGTGAGGCAGTTCAGAACCTGTGGTGCCCCTCAGGGTGAAACTGGAAACCAGCACAACAGCTGGCAAGGTGGGCACTATTGTCATTGTGACCAGCTTCTGCAGAATGAATCCACCTTGATAAATAGAAGAGGGGAATCTGCCAACTCCGATCTAAGGGACTGGGATATAATAATACATGTCTTAGCTCATTTACCCCTCCCCATGACACAGTGAGGTAGGCACTTGAAGTACATCCACATTTTATCCATGAAGAAATGGAGAGACAGAAGGATTTAAGTAAATTTG
This sequence comes from Aselliscus stoliczkanus, assembly GCA_033961575.1. Taxonomy (NCBI): domain Eukaryota; kingdom Metazoa; phylum Chordata; class Mammalia; order Chiroptera; family Hipposideridae; genus Aselliscus; species Aselliscus stoliczkanus. The sequence goes on along the minus strand of CM066732.1, from coordinate 94,985,416 downwards.
GAATAAGCAAAAAAAAAAAAAAAAGGTAGGTGTTTCCAGTGGAAAATGATGCACTGTTTAGAGCACACCCTTCTGTGCCATGTGAGTATAGCCTCTCATTGCCTTTGAGCTAGTTTGCAGACCTGTATGTTGTAGAGAACGATTCTTGTCTATAGATATGCAAATGAACTCTGTTCAACCCTCCTCTCTTGTGGAAAATTCAATTTTACTTCCATTCACAAATTTATTTCTAGATTCCTGATCTATAATGGTCTGTTCATTGGATTCATGTGAATGGATGGTAGCATCTCTCTTGTTCCCTGATTAATAATAGTAAGGTAAATAGATCATGAATATGTGGGTGAGAGTCACTTCACCTTTAAAAAAAAAAAAAAGACATTTTAATTAGCCTCCAGTCACTCAGACAAGGAGAGGTTAGAGCAGGGATTCAACCCTGGGCAGCCAGGATGAAGCATCTGTGTTTATAGCCATCACTCTGTATTCTAGGCACTGCCACACTTAATTGCATTAGAGTAACTGTAGCGGTAAATTAATCAACCCTAACCTAAATAAAACCCTTAAACCTAATTCAAACCTTAGTCCTAATTGAAACCTAATAAATTCAACGTGCTCTGTCTGAGGCAAGGACACATGTTGACCACAGCATCTGGGAGAAGTGATTTTAGGTGGTACAAGCAGGACACGCCTCCAGGCCCAAAAGCCACAGGCCGCTGAGGAGCAGGTGGTGTTCTCTCCCAGGCCTTCTGCTGTAGCCCGGCACTTGGGGAGGAAGCCAAGGCTGGTCAAGCAGATGCAGTTGCTCTGTGCTAAGAAGCCCTGTGTTGCTCTTTTTATTACCTAGCCCTCCCAGGAAGTGGGAGGGGACTTGGGAGTCATTTCCGTTTTCTAGCTCTCCAGTGGGAGAAGGATTGGGAAGGGGTGTGGCCAGTGTGACTTGGAGCTCGTGACCCAGCTTCCTGCCTCACATACTCCTCTGCTTCAAGGGCCAAAAAGCACTAACTTAATTGTGAGGTAGAATTTTGGGTGCTTGACAACATTAAAATTGAACACTGTTAAGGTATTTGAAAAAATAATGACTGAAAACTTCCCTACCCTGGTGAAGGAAATCAACATACATGCCCAGGAAGTGCAGAGGGTTCCAAACAAGCTGAACCCAAACAGGTCCACACCAAGACACATCATAGTGAAAATGGCAAAGGTTAAAGACAGAGACAGAATCCTAGAGGCTGCAAGAGAAAGACAGCAGGTTACATACAAAGGAACTCCTGTTAGACTAACAGCTGACTTGTCTACAGAAACTCTGCAGGCCAGAAGGGAGTGGCAGGAGATACTCAAAGTGACACAAAATAAAGGCCTACAACCAAGATTGCTCTATCCAGCACGGCTATCACTTAAAATTGAAGGAGAAATAAAGAGCTTCTCAGAAAAGAATAAGCTTAAGGAATTCATTACCACCAAGCCAGCATTGCAAGAAATGTTAAAAGGACTTTTTTAAACAAAAGAAAGGGGTAAACAAGCTAACCCAGAGAGACAATTTAAGAAGATTGATGTCATATCAAGCAGATATAAAGGAAAAACTGATGGTTGCTGGTTGGGAGGGAGTGGGGAAGAGGGAGAGGGGGAAGGTTTTGGACAGTATATGTGGGACTACAATGTTGCCGCAGGGTTATGGGGGCAGTTCTGGGAATGTAATTGATAATGTTGTGAAGAGACTATTATGTTGTGAGAAATAAGTCAGTCGGAGAAGGACAGGTACCATGTGATCTCACTTGTGTGTGGAGTCTGAAGAACTGAGTGAACGATCAAAGTAAACAGACTCATAGATGTAGAGGAAAAACTGAGGGTTGCTAGTTGGGAGCGGGGTGGGGATGGAGGGAAGGGGAAGGGATTAGACAGCATAAATAGACAACTACAATATTGCCACAGGGATATGAAACACAGTTCGGGGAATATAATAATGTTGTAAAAATTTTGTGGCGTGTCAGATAGTCACATGCCTTGTTAGGGAGACCACTTCATGGATGGAGTAGAGGCTTGATCACTGCACTGTACACCTGAAGCTGATGTTGTATAGTATTGTATGCCAACTGCAACTGAATATGTGGGTGGTCACGGGATGTGGAGTATGCTGTGGAGGTGAGTCAGGGGAGTTGTGATGGATATGTATGATATGGGGGGAAGTGGGGTGGCGAACTGGGGGAGGGGGGTTTTCACTTTGCGGGGTAAAGAGTATAACTATTGCATTGTGTTGTACACCGAAAACTAATAAAATAAAATTTAAAAAAAAAATAAAAAAAAAATTGAACACTGTTTTATTGACATACGACTCTCAGTTTCATTGTTCACTGAGCTGTCTTTATTCCTGACTGATCATTAACAATTCCATTTTTTTCTCATTGGGGAATTTATTTTTTTAGGTGTCTATTTTTATAAGTTGATTTGCTTCATTATTGCATTATTCATTGTTTTTAATTTTTTAAATCTAAAAATGTTAAATTTTGCTACATTATTTTGTTTTGTACTTATTTTTATGATTCTTTTTATTTATGGCAAATGATACTGGTTTTTCATTTGTGAAAATAATCTTAAATAAACTTAAGTATAAAATGAGTCAATGTAAAGAAAAATATGAGGGCAGGCTAAGTGGCATGTTGGTTAAGAGCTGGTTTGGAACGCTGGCTCTGAGCAGTAGGGCCCTGGTTCGGATCCCACATATGAGGGCCAGTGACACTGCCATCTAAAGCTAAGATGGTGAACAACAGTGTCACCTGGAGCTGGGCTGCTGCAAGTTGTCGGGCGACGGCATAGCTGCAGCCCCTGCTGCAGTGGGCTGCCAAAAGCTACAGTGAGTGACTGGCAGCCAGTGTGAGCAGCCAAGAGCCTCTGTGAGCGGCCATCCAGAGGCAGGCGACTGATCTGCCTCACCCAGGAAGAGAGCAATGATGATACCAACATGGGCCAGTGAAACAATGTCCTCCACAACTACACTAAAGAACAAAGGGACAGCAACTTGTCTGTTCCCCTGTCCCAATTCCCCAATAAAAATCTTAAAAAAAAAAAAATGAACTAATAGTACAGGTGGTATTAGGATAATGGCAAAAATCAAGATGGTGGTGTCCAAATGATGGAAGATAGCTGGTCCATAAATAATAACAGTTTATTACTGTTTATTGAGCATTTATTGTGTGCCAGCCCCAATGCTAGCTAGCACAGTAACACTGCCCAAAAGAATCTGTGATGATGGAAATGTTCTATCTCTGCACTATTCAAGACACATGTGGTCATTAAATCCTTCAAATGTGGCCAGTGTGCCCAAAGAATTGAATTTTTTCTTTTATTTAATTTTAATTATTTAAACTTGAGTATCCATATTTATCATATTTGTCAGAACAAGCCTAAGAGTCTTAAATATAGTATGTTATAAAATTTTTATAACATCTATAAAGTACAGTCACTTTGCTAATAAAGAGATTTAGACCTTCCAAGGTTGCCTGAGGTCACATAATTAATTAACAGAAGCATGATCTGAACCCAGATCATCTGACTTCAGAATAGGTGCTCTTAATCACTCACTTCCCACAGAAAACTGGAGCCTAAAGAATGCTCTGTCAGTAGTTGAATTGTATTTGTCCAAGTGTGATGCTAAACTGGCAGACTTGGATGTTTGTATTACTACAAGAGTAGTTTGTTTTGTCATGGATGGCTATGAGATGTCACCCAGGGGCCAGCATGATTGTACTGAGGTATGACTGAGCCCATGGGAAGCAGTGAGATGTGTCCCACTGAGAGTAAGTCCTGATGAAGTTCCAAATGATTACTGGCCTCCAGGTTCTGTTCTCCTTTAGGGCAGGGTCATTTCCTTCACCTTGTGCCCTCAGCACCAACCCCATGGCTCCAAAGAACATAGCTCAATGTTCAACGAATGATAGAAACTTAGATCCTACAATCCTTAGATCATACAAGCACTGTAACTGGTTCTACTGAAATTCATGACCACAAATATCAAGTGGGCCCTGACATTCTTGGCAATCTGATAACACATCTTGAATATGTTTACATTCTGATCATTCATACTTTCTTCCAAATGTCCAGGCACCCTCTGCCCACTTCTCACCGTAGGCTAATGATCTTGTGTAGCAGACCTATGCTGGCTTTTGTTTTCCTGGGATCTGAACCTATTTGTAATCTCCCATTGTGTGGATCTTGGTGAAAGGCAAAGAAAATAAAAGGGTCACAGGATCACTCTCTCATCCACCCCCAGGACTTAGGCTCAAGTATATGACCTACGATTGGCGAATCTGGAGCTCCCAACCAAGACTCTGACTTCTGAACTAGTGATACCAAGGCCCAGGGCTCTTTAGAGGTTATTCACAGTGGTGGTCATTGCAGAGTGGTCCTGTGCCGGCAGCCCCATAGGAAGGCTTTCAGTAGACTGTTCCAGTCTGTGCTAGTCCCGTGGCATATGCAGATGTCTCCCCAATTTTTATTTATAATGTTTACCTTGCCACTGAGCTCCAAACTTCTATATTCAGCTGTTTACTTGATATTAGTTCTACTTGGACATGTAATAGGTATCTCAGATATTACATGACCAAAACAAAACTTCATCTTTTTACAAAACTTTTTACTTCCCAAGTATTTCCTCTCTAAGTAAATGGTACCACCATCTACTTAGTTGCTCAAATAAAAAACCCGAGTCATCCCTGATTTCTCCTTTCCTCTTAATGTTCACATGCAATTGAACATGAGTCCTGTTGACTCTACCTTCAAAGTACAGTGAGTCCTCACTTAACATTGTCTATCAGTTCTGTGGCTTTAAGTGAAATGATATACAGTAAGTCCCCAACTTACGAACATTCTAGCTGCAAACTTTCACAGATACGAACCTCGCATTAAGAACATTCGTAGATGCGAACAAATCTCGGAAATAGCTTACATGTCTGCCGGACATTGTCCCAGTTGTGCTGCTGTGTGCGTACTATACAGTGCGATAGTGTACAGTAGTCCAGTGCTCAATCAGAGCCCAGGATGTCCGGAAGCAAGAGGAAAAGCAGTGGTGATGTGAAGGGGACTGCTAGGAAGTGGCAAAGGTCTGTAAGACTCACTTTGTCGGACTTATGAACAAATCTGACTTACGAATGTTCTCCTGGAATGGAATTCGTCCGTAAGTTGGGGACTTACTGTATTATGAAACCAATTTTACCACAGGGTAATTGATATAAACAAGAGTTAAGTTTCTAGGGCAGCCCATCAATGTTATAATGACATTAATTGAGCACCTGCTGTATACCCTAATCTGATTGCAAATGTGCTAGCACCTGGACTTTTGAAATAACTTCTGTGGTAGGACCTCCAAAGATGTCTATGTCCTAATACCCAGAACCAGTGAATGTTACCTTACACATTTAAGGATTTTGAGATAGAGGGATAATTTTGGATTATCCACCTGGGCCCAGTGTAACCATAAGGTCCTTGTAAGAGGGAGGCAGGAGGATCAGAATCAGTAGTCGGAGATATGACAATGGAACCAAGAGGTTATAATGATGTGAGGAAGGGGCCACAAACCAAGCCAGGCAGGTGGCTTCTACAAGGGCAAGGAAACAGATTTTCCTGTGAAGCTTCCAGATGGAATGCAGCCCTGCAGACACATTGATTTTAGACATCTGACCTCCAGATCTGTAAAAGAATAAATTCATGTTGTTTTAAGCCACTAAGTTTGTAGTGATTTGTTACAGCCGCAATAGGAAGCTACAATCCTCTAATTGCTCTCACCATTTCCTGCCTTGTCTCTCTACAATGCACTCTCCAAGCCACAGACAAGGGATTTTTTTTTTTTTCCGAAAGAAAGCCAAGTTTTTATTTATTTATTTGGTAATTTTTATTTTATTTTATTTATTTATTATTTTTTTGAAATTTATTTTATTTTATTTTTTTTAGGGCGGTGTCACTGGCCCTCATATATGGGATCCGAACCGGGGCCGCTGGTGTCCCAAGCCAGCGCTTGACCGCGCCACTGGGTCGGCCCCTCCTCGTTACTTCTTTAATGCAAATTCCAGGAAACCAGGAGCTTAGTTTGTCTTGTCTCCTGCTGTATCCCCAACTCCTACAACAGTGCCTGGTACAGGCTAGGAGGCTCTCAGTAAAAAAATCATTGCATGATTGAATGCTTGACTTTACAGAGGGCCTAGGGTTCAAGTGGGCTACTAGCATATCAGGGCCTCAAACCCAGGTCTCTTGGCTGAATCCAGAGGTAAAACTAAGGCGGGGTTCCAGTCCCTCTTGTAGAGAGGCCCTACAGGGCCACCCAACCTGGTCAGAGACGAGGGAGAGTTCAGAGGACTGCTATGGGAATATATAATAATGACAATGATAATGAAAACAACAATAACAGCTAAGCTTATCGAGAACTTTCTATGTGCCAGGCACTGTTCTAGGTATTTACTATAAATTCACTTTTCACAAACACAGTGACGTGGATACCATTATTATCCACACTTTATTAATTTTTTTCTTTTTTTTTAGAGGGTGGTGTGACTGGCCCTCATATGTGGGATCCGAACCGGGGTCCCTGGCGTCCCAAGCCAGTGCTTAACCACCGCGCCACTCGCCGGCCCTATCCACACTTTAAGGATGAGGCAACTATACTGTTAGATAATTTGCCCAACAAACAGCTAAATATACAAAACCATAGGTTTCTATCAAATCTTTCTTTCGCCCTCTCTCACTCCTCTGATTGGGATGACAGGATTTCTTGTCAGGTGAAACCCAAGACAGCCCACAGCTCCCTCCGGATCGTCCCTCCCCCCCGGGGAAGGCGGGCATCCCAGCGCGCAGGCGCGGGCAGCCGGGGCGGAGAGCCGGCGGAGGCAGGGATCTGGGGACCAGGCGTGCAACCTGACAGCGGAAGTGCGCGCAGCCCGGGGCGGGACTTCCGGCTGCGATTGCGTGGGGCTTCGGCGGCCGGAGTGGCGCGCTCGGAGCTGGGATGGTGCTGTTGGAGAGCGAGCAGGTATCGTCCGAGTTGGCCGGCTGAGGGGCCGATGCAGTCGGGGAATAGCTCGGGGCCTCTGTCTCCGTCTGCGGGAGGACCTGGGACTTGACGCGGCGGGGCGGGGACCTGGGGCTGCTTCACGGGGCGGCTTTTGTTGTGTTCCAGTTCCTGACCGAGCTGACCAGGCTCTTCCAGAAGTGCCGCTTGTCGGGGAGTGTGTTCATCACCCTGAAGAAGTGTAAGCTGCTGTGGACGCGCCAGGCTGGAAGGGCGCTGGGGGGCCGAGCGATGCCCGGGCCGCTCCCCTTATTTGGGCATTTCAGGGCTGAGGGACCAGACGATATTAGGAGTTGTGGCTGGCGCGGCCCCCGGCGCTCAGCTAGTTACGCCGGTTTCGTTTGCAACGGGCCCCAGCATGTCAGGGGCTCGTCTTTTCGTCAAGGATCCCAGACCCCACCAGTGGGATGTAATCTGCTGTGATATTACAATATTCCCGTCGTGGAAATAGCAAGTCGTTTCCCGAGATTGGCCAAACCGTGGATAATAGTGGAGGAGGTGGTTAACAGAACTAGAGCAGGTCAGGGGGATTAGGCATCCTCCTCTTCCTACCCGCTCCCGACCTACGTTTGACTGTATTAACTACCCGTTAACGCCTGTGGTTGTGTTCACCAGAATGTATTTTTCATGCAGATGATGGGCGAACTAAACCCATTCCAAGGAAAGGCTCGGTGGAGGGCTTTGAGCCCGCAGACAACAAGTGTCTGTTAAGAGCTACTGATGGGAAAAAGAAGATCAGTACTGTGGTGAGTTGGATTGCTCACACGACCATTTTGGAATGTAAAGACTTAAACTTAACCGAGGATGGGGTTATATCTGAACCAGGTTTTTTTTTTTTTGAGGGCATTGTCACTGGCCCTCATATGTGGGACCCGAACCAGGGCCGCTGGCGTCCCAAGCCAGCGCTTAACCACGGCGCCACTCGGCCGGCCCTGAACCAGGTTTTTTAAGTAAAGGCGCGTAATTATGTAGTGCCCCAGATATTTTGGAATCAGGGCCTTCTTTTATTACCTTAATGCTAGAAAACTCAAGAGCAAAATTGAAATGAAGGTAGAAGTCCAACGCTTGTTCTGCTGAAATTTTTGTGGAAATAAAATTAGCACATTGGTCCGTACTTTTAGTAGCACTGTCAGGAGCAGTTGGCATACATATTTGATTACTTAGTCCCCTTACTATGCTGGGCCTTCAGTGAACAGTTTCTTGGTACCAGATGATGCTTTTAAGCTCTTGATTTCTTTATCTTTGTGGTTCACGTAGCAAGTGTATAACTATGCTAGGCTTGGTACTTGAGAGAGTACAAAATTAAGAGCCCTAGTGTTCCCTTTCAAGGTGGAGACTAAATATGACAAAGCAAGAGACTCCCTGGAATCCCAATGAAGACAGGCATACCTCATTTTATTGTACTTTGCTTTATTGGGCTTCTCAAATGTTGCATTTTTAAAAATATTAAAGAGCCTCCATCAGCAAAGATTATGACCCACTTTATTCTGATACTTTACTGTGGTGGTCTGGAACTGAACCCTCAACATCTCAGAGGTATGCCTGTACTTCTGTATTTTTTTTTTTTTTTTTTTTTTTAAGCTGAGCCACCTGTTGGCAGCTCAGCTCGGGCTGGGCATTGAACTGCTGTTGCTCAGAGCTCAGCTCGCACTCTTGAGTGAGCTCTTAACCAACTGAGCCACTCAGCTGGCCCTGAGACACATAGTTTCTTTAAGAGGCCACATCTGCCTCTTTTCCATCTTGGTACAGTTCTCATGTGAAAAAAGTCCAGAGCTACTTTGTTCCTCAGGCAGAGGAAAGTAAGAGTAGAAAAATAGCCTTTGGTGTATCATGACCCCCTGAAGTTGGGAAGAAATATTTTAAAGATTAAAATGTTGTCTTCTTGAGCCTTTTGAGTTATCTGGGATGAGGCAGGAGATTTCTATATCGGTAATAGGGATGAACTTTTTTCCTCTTCTTTTTCAGGTGAGCTCCAAAGAAGTGAATAAGTTTCAGATGGTGAGTGTCTGCTATTCCCTTTCTTAGGGCAAGAGTCAGCATAATATTGAACACTTGGTCAAAATTGATACTTAGGTTCACTGCTCTATGGCAGCTTTCACTTGTAAACTACTGGTAATGAATTTTATTTTCAACACTGATACTGTCTTCCTTTTTAGTTTTTTTAAAGCTAGATCTTGTCATCGTAGACTTCACATACGCTCTCTATAGTATACTTGAACAAGAATTTGCCTGCAGTTTTTCCTTTTAAAAAAAATATTCAACATCACTAGGTGTTGTAGAAGCTGCTAAAATGGGTTTTCCTCTTACACCATTTTCCTTAAGATACAAGTGTCCCATTGTATTATATGTTTTCTTTATCAGATAGGCTTTCTGATTTTGGCTACACTAAATCTATTATGGAAATGGGGCAGCTGCTCCACCAATTTGCAGTTCTTCCCACTAAGGTCATGCTCTGTGTCTTTTAGGCTTATTCAAACCTATTGAGAGCTAACATGGATGGGCTGAAGAAAAGGGATAAAAAGAGCAAGAGTAAGAAGACCAAAGCAGCACAGTGAAGGCACCAGCTTCCCTGCTTTTCCCAACTAACCACTGAATTGCTATTTTTCCTTTTGACCACAAAGCTTTCTGGTTCCTCTACAATAACTATTTTCATGTGAGATTAGGGTCATTTTGAATGGGAGAGAAAGGATGTAATGTTTACAGGGTAGTTTTCAGAAGCCAGTTTATTTTAGATCTGGCTAATTGGTCTGTGTTGCATAGGTGTATATTCCTGGATTAAAGTCTCCATAGCCATCTATGTGAAAAGGAATGTATCATTAAATCTATTTATCAGCACTGACCATCTCTTATTTATTCCTTTTCCCATCCCATTGTAATAGTTTCTGGCAATAACTTATAATTCTGGAATGTGATTATGAATAGGTTTTAGCCTTATCTTCTAAGTTATTGGAGTTGAAACCTGACAGTTGTATAAAAAGTTGTGTTAGCTCATGGATATTCTTCCCAACTGGCTATATTTTTATCATAGTTCCTTTAGCAAATTTGAATGAGTTCTCTAATAGTCCAATGAGAGTTTGCTTAACCACCTTAGAATAAGCATATTACAAATTCAAGAATAAAGATTCCAAGTTAATGATGATATTTGACATTTTTACACCCTTCAGTTTGGATATTTTCATGTGCTCAGTTAGAGTTAAGGGACGAACAAGGCTGTTGTATTCTAGCTCCACAAAACCTTTAGTGTTAAATTTACAATTAAAAAGCAGCAGATATATGAAAGCATTTATTATATTCAAAAAGAAATTTATATTACATATGAAAAAGTTACAAAGCTCAACTTTGTAGGACAGCTTCTTAGAATGTGAAGTTAACTTAAAATTACAATGAATGTACAACATTTTATAGTATACGTTCCTGTCTGAACAGTGTAATGACCATTGTTGAGGATTAAAATAAGATTCTATAGTAGTCATCTCTGTAGCTATACAGGAATAGCACAGACACCCTGCAGAAGAAGGGAGAAGGTGTGATCAGTATAATGTTCAGAAGAACATTAATAAAAAATTAATTTTAGAACATTTAACTGTAGGAGTTTTGTTTAATCAAAAACAAGATGGAGGGCTAGGCACTGAAATATTACATAAGGGTTACAGAAGCTGACAGGCAAGGGTCTGCAGTATAAAAGGTCCTATACAAGGAGACCACCGTTCACTTTACAGGCTTTGTTGCCTTATAAATGGCAGGTACCATGAACAACTAGCTTCGGACATAAAGCAAAGCAGCTATCATTTATACATTTCTAGGAGTTACCTGGGTGATTAAAATTATAAGTGGGATAGCTACTCCTGGGACTGCTGTGTTTTATTATTGACCAGATTGTGACTGTGATTCAGTCCTGAGCAAGATTTACTGGTTACCAGTTGCAGTTCTAACATAACAACCTATCAGCCATCAGCCATCAATAAGATAATAAAATCTGTTACTTTTTTTTTTTTTTTTTTGAGGGCAGTGTCACTGGCCCTCATATGTGGGATCCAAACCAGGGCCGCTGGCATCCCAAGCCAGCTCTTAACCACCTTGCCACTCGGTCAGCCCTAAAATCTGTTACTTTTATTTATTTTATTTTTCTAGAGGGCAGTTTCACTGGCCCATATGTGGGATCCGAACCCCGGCCGCTGGCGTCTCAAGCCAGCTCTTAACCGCCACACCACTCGGCCGGCCCTAAAATCTGTTACTTTTAAGCCCCAACTTGAGTTTTAACCTCCGTTGAAATCTGTGATGCCAAAGTGATCACTTACTTTTTTTCTACTTTGATGTTATAAATTTCGTCACAAACTAATTTTAGGTATCTTTGCTTTGGCAGGCGTGACAGCAGCTGCTTCACAGTTGTATTAAATGCCTGTTCATCAGCATCCCACTAGGAAAAAATAGATAAGATTTAACAACAGGTAGTAGGGTTTAATAGCTGGGCTTTTCTTAGGTCCCTAATGAAATGCCAATGCCATTCCCCCCCCTTAAGTATACCGAGGAAATCATTCTAGGGAGATAGTAGAACTGGAGGGGAAACTTCTGGCCGTCCTCATGTGAAGCATCCATTTTCTTTACAACGGACTGCCTTATTATCGATGGATCCTGATCAACAGTGCTGCAGCCTGTGTGCTAATGTGACTTTATATTGTCAGGTATATGCGTATTTACAAGACAACAAAATAGTGTGAAATGTTCTGGGGCAAAGTTCATTTTTCATCTGTAATCTGTGACTAAACAGTGGGTAGACTAAACAGTATTCTTTGATACATGTTGCAAAAATCATCTACAGCTATGATTACAGTTAAACATGAATAGCAAAGGTTTATTAATTGAAATTTAAAAAAAGTTCTTATTAGGATAATAAGGGTATGAACCCATGAAAAAACAAAGGACCAAAATTAATTTTTACAAAAAGATTTTCCATATAGTTCTAGTTCGACAAATGAGCTTCCCTAACTGGAGTGAAGGTTTGAGGCAGCAGAGTATGTATGGTGGTTAAGAACATGCATTCCATTAGGCTGCCCACCTTCAACTCCCGGCTCTGCTACTTATAAGTTGGGTCACCTTGAGTAAGATTTTTAACTTTTCTACTTCCATCCTATGTAAAATGCTTCCGTTTATCTGTAAAATGGGGATAATAATGGTACCCCTGTCTTGAGTTCATATTTGTAAAATGCTTAGAACAAGGCCTGCCAGAGCCTGACACTCAGTAAGAAGCACTAGGTATTTGTTAAATCTCTCACATTTAAAAGAACATCACTAGAAAAATATGATTCCTTCAAACTCTGATTTAGTAATATATAGGTCACATAAAAGGAACAATATTATCAAATCCCTGGAACTGCCATAAAAAATACCTAATATCGTTAAGAAAATAATGCCATTTTCTATTTTCTTTTGACAAATTAACAGCAAAACTAGGATTTTAAAAAATCATAATGTAGAAGAGTTCATCTTTCTTACCTCCAATGATAAAAACTGTAAGATTGTCTCTTTGGGTAGATCCACCTGTCAATACACAAAAATGGACATCATCTTTCAGAGAACACTAGGCAGCACATTATTGACTTGTGACGATGGTGTCACTGCATGGAGCAATAATAACAGGACCGGCAGAGTCTGGGATGCTAATGTGCTATAAAGCAGACTTAATGAACCATGCAATGGGAAGAGCTCAGCACTGGCGAACTAATACTCCCTGTCCTCACAAATGACACTCCAAGGATTTGACTCCGTATAGGCTTACTGAGGCAAAGGCCTGAAACAGAAGAATGATTTTTATTTTCACGTTCTCCCCCCACCCCCACTCCATCTTTTAGAGGAAGAAAACAGGAGAAAAACAAAACTTTCAATTTCCTCCCCAGTTTTTTACAGATTTAGATTACAGGTGCTTCACATCAGTGATAACAGGCTTGCATCCCAATACTGCTGACACAGTGAAAAAGCCTTGACCTCTAAGGAAACTACTTTGACAATATGGATAGAAACCATCCTCAAAATGTTAAAGAAAGCAACTTACAGCCAAAATTTCGATTTCATTGCTTTTCTGATGTAAGTTGGCAAGGGAGGTCTGAAGTCGAGTTTGTACCTAATGAGAAAAAAACATGTTAGAATTCAGAACCTGTTAAACCAAGCCATCTTTCTTGTCATTGCATGTCCTATCCAGGAAACAATCACAGGTGACAAACAAAGCCTGGAAGAGATCCAAGTATTATCCTAGGACTTGCTCTTAATCCACCTGGGGAAGATGAGTGTGTTCCCTATTATAATTTCAGGGGAAATGAGATTTTATGGACCACCTTTATAATCAGTTTAATAATCCACTTAGTTGCTTATTTCTTTGTAACTGAAATGATACCTAGTAAAAGCTCAGTGAAACAGTGCACGTGGAAGCAGGAAGATTTTAGTATTAAGCTCAATTTGGCAAAAGGGGAAGGTGACAGCCATGAGAATGTGCAACTGAAATACGGTAGGTGATGCAAGCGGTGGAAAGATGTGGAAAATGAGTTTCCACCCGTCATCCTGAGAAACAGGAGTGCTTACAAAATTAAGGTAACCTGATCTTGTGTATTTCAATCTATTATATTTCTAAAAACTGACGGCTCTCTTAACGCCCTCTTGACAAGTGAGGCTGGTGTGCTAGCTGTGCTCACTAGCAATGTCCAGACTCCTGACCGACTGTCCCTTGCACTTGGAACACCCTAACTTTCCCACCCTGTTTACTTCAGTTCTTCAGGGATCACCTGCATGAAGCAATCACTGACCTCCGTCTCTCCCATAATGTCTGTAGTACACACTAACACTCATATATATTTCATTCAGCATTCTATTACTTTTATCGTCCTCCAAAAGCATAAAATGCATATGCTTCTAAGATTATAAACTCTTTGAGGATTGAGGCCATATCCTACATCTTTCATATTTTACCAGGCACTTAGCACAGAATCACACACATAGCAGACAACGTATGCAAAAAGAAACCCGCCTCAAGTCTTGGGATAGATCTCTTCTGCTTTGTTATTTAAAGCAAAAACTAGCCCCATCTGCCATTAGCACCAAATCAGAAAGTTTCTGTTTAGATCCAGTAATTCTGACAACAGCTGCTTTCTAGGTGGGTGCCTGCAGTCCACACTGACGCCTCTTTGAAGGACATAATGGGGCGAAATCCTGGCACCAGAGAGGTGCTTTGTGTTGATGAAACTTTCAGAAGCCACTAAGTTAGGGAAGTGGGAAAAAAATATTTCCAGGAAGGTCTGTTTTTTATTTTCCTTTCCAGCTTTCTTGCTCCTCTATAGCTCCCATTACAAAGCCGTGGAAACTCTGAAGGGTACCTGAGTTTCATACCACCGCCTAGTGCTGGCCGACAGCTTCTCCGGGGCTATCACACTCACAGTGGGAACAACTGCTGCTCCATGGATTTCAAACAGACCTGAAACAAAGAGAGTTTCAGAATTCATGGCTTTATCTTGTCCCATGTTCTGTAACACCACCGACAACGACTGGAGATAATTATAGAATTCACCACTCTAGTGTAATTCTATGGGCTAGATTCTGTATGGGCCTTGTTTTCTCTCTCTGCAACTTCCTGCACCTGCCCAGGAAGACCCAGAACCCCAGCAGCCGCAGTTTTGATGCTTCTGTGAAGCCCACCAGCCTTCTCTCCTCAGGCGGGAGCTGGAGGTGATAAAGGCATAGGGATGCAAGACTTCATGAACCTAAGAAAAAAATCAAACAGTATCTCCCAAGCTCTAATACATCCTTAAATTCCTCAAAGTATTTGAAATCTGATGGTAGCAGAGAATCAATACTAACAGAAATGAATCAGAGACCTAATTCTGGGGCTGGCTGAATGGCTCAGTTGGTTAAATGCATGACCTCTGAGCCACAGGGTCACTGGTTCAATTCCCACATGGGCCAGTGAGCTGCGCCCAAACTATATGCCTGAGCTGAGCTGCCGCTGAGATGGTGAGAGCGTGTGCTCTTTAGCAGCAAGGTTGCCGGTTCGACTCCTACATGGGATGGTGGGTTGTGCCCACCAACAACTAAGATTGAGCATGGCACCTTGAGCTGAGAAGCTGCAAGCTGCAAGCATGTGGCTGGATGGCTCAGTGTTCAACAAGGTTAATGGTTTGACTCCCACATGGGATGGCGGACTATGCCCACCCGCAACAAAGATTGAAAGCGGTGGGGACTGGACTGGGAGCTGATGGGTCCTGGAAAAACACAATATTCCCCTTTCCCAACACTGTTACCCTCCCTAATTACCCAATAAAAGTCTTAAAAAAAAAAAAAAGACCCAATTCTGTTAAAAGCCAAATATGTCTTCTCATGCACTTAATTGGGACATTTCTTTTTCAGTAAGATAGATGTGATGAAGCTAAAGGCATAACTATCCCCACTGTTCTTTCCTGGCTTTCATAAACTGTTTTTCTCCAAGGGATTTTAGAATACTTTTCTATAATCTTCTGTATGGGGAAAATTCCCAGGAAAATTATCCAATTTAATCTATGCAATAAACCAAGTCGAAGGAAGATTAAACCACTTGTAAAAATAAGACAGTAAGACAGAGACATACCAGGATCAGAAGAGTCACGAAATGCCTGTTTTATTCTTTTCTAGGGTGTGGGTTTCAAACCATAGGAAGAAATTCCATTTGGTACAATTAATTGTATATGTGTTACCTTAAAAATATATTTTTGATGCAGCAAGATGTTGGCCACAGTCATAAGTGCTTAGAGCAAACACACAAAAGCATTATTAAGTTTAGATTATAATTAGTAATTATACCTGAAGTATTAGAAAATGACCCCTTCAGATTTTGTACTGCAAGATTATCGGTAACTTCTCTAAAAACAAGCAAACAAAAACAATTAGAAAACAGTCAATAAGGCAGAGCAACACAAATTACTTATAGTGAGCTATACTTAAAGTGAAACATTTTTTCTATTAAATATAAAAATATTTAATATTAGCTATTATTGGAGGAAAAACAACAAACGATTTGCACTTAATTATGATCTTAGTCAAGAGCAATTAAGAATTATAAAGGATGCCATTTCAAATTAAATGCCTAAAGACAACATTCTGATTTATTCAGCTGGGTTTGAATTCCTGGCTAATATAAGAAGCTAATTTTAATGAAATATAATGGATGTTCTTTCTGCTATCTTCACAATACAAGGAAATAGTAACAGCAGGCTCCACCTTCATTATGGCAACAAGCTCGGCTGATCACCCACAGGAGAATATTTAGTAAATTAAGAGATGCTTTCAAAAGCTGTGAATAGATGTTCTTTCAAAGACTGTGAATTAACTTATAACCTTTACATGACAATAGCACTCTATCCTGGGAAAACAGGGAAATAATCATTCATATGGAGGGAAGATTTTAAAACCTTTCCCTGCTAAAACTAGATCCCATCTGGCCTTTTAAGTGTCTTGATAATATTCACCTGAACTCGCTTATTAGTTGACTTTTTGTTTTCTAAACCTCTGTCTTTGATTTAGATCTGTAATCCTAATAACTGGTGACTTCAAAAACATTATATTCCCTCAGAAAAAGCCTGGTGAATTTATGCAAGCTGGATACAGATGGGAAGGGGTAGTGCCAGGAGGGAAAAGCAAGCAAAAACGTTTATTTTACATAAGCCAGGATTTCCAGTCTTGGCACAATTGACATTTTGGACCAGATAATTCTTCGTTGGGGTGTGGGGGGAGTCAGTCCTGTATTGTAGGATGTTTAGTGGTATCCCTGGTTTCTACTAGATAGATACCAGTAGCACCCCTAGTAGTAACAACCAAAAATATCTGCCAACATTGCCAAATGTTCCTGCCTGGAGGGCAAAATCTATGCTGGTTGAAAATACTGATGTGAGCCAAAAAAAGGTTGAGTATTGTATTTTCTGATTATGAGCCTATATATACAAGAGTTACAAATATAGAACAACTTAAAGAAAATGAAAATTCCTTGTAATTCCACTAACCAGAAATGACTACAATTGAAAATGTGGTACATCATTCCAGACATTTTTCTATGTATGGGCTGTGTGTTTTGGTTGAGAAAATTGGGACCATACCATACGTCCTATTTGTGGTCAGCCTTTCATGTCAATAAACTCAGCTTTACTAGAATCATCATTTTTATTATTTATTTATTTTTAATTTTTATTTTTTTTAAGGAGGGTGCAGCTCACAGTGGCCCATATAGAGATTGAAATGGTAACCCTGGGGTTATTAGCACCACGCTCTAACCAACTGAGCTAACTGGCCATCCCTAGAATCATGTTTAAAGGTTGCACAGTATTTCACTGTATTTACCATAATTCAAACAATCTATGAAGGAATATTGTGATATTATAAGTGAGAGATTCTCAAAGCGTGGTCCAGGGACCCCTGGAGGTCTCTGAGATTCTTTCACAGGTGATCTATAAGCTCAAAACTATTTCACAGTCCTAAGATGTTAATTATCCTTTTTATTCTCATTGTCTCATGAATGTGCCATTACACATGTAAATTTTTTAAATATTACATGATGTGTGATAACACACAGACTGAATACAGAGCAAATATGACAATCTAGTTTCTTCTATTAAGGCATTTTAAGGAGATTTAAAAAAATGTAAAACAATGCATTAATATCTGGGAAGATGTGAAACAATGCAGCTCTTCTTACTAAATAATTTATTTTGTTTTAGAAAATATTATTTTCCATTAAAAATATTTAGGTTAGCAGGTAATGGGTTTATTATTATTTTAAAATAAATCATCATTTTTGGGCTGGTTGAGTGGCGTGGTGGTTAAACGCTGGTTTGGGAAGCCAGCGGCCCAGGTTTGGGTCCCACATATGAGGGTCAGTGACACTGCCCTCAAAAAAAAAAAAATAAATAAAATAAAATAATCATTTAAAAAATGTTTACATTTTAATTTATAGCACAAATTATTGATAGATATAACCCACATAAACAAAGCTCTTTGGGGTCCTCAAATAATTTCTAAGGGTATAAAGGGGCTCTGAGGCCAAAAAGTTTGAGAACTGCTGGTATAAACAATGCTTTGTAGACATCTTTGTACATATCCCGAAGGAATAATTTTTACTATAAATTCCTGAAGGTGGAATTGCTGGGTCAAATTTTTCTTAGTTTTAAGGCTTTTAACTTACTGTATTACATTCCTATCCAAAGAGTTGAACCAATTTACATTCCCATCATAAATATGAGATCTTTTCCCAGAACATACTAGATCTCTAAAATATATTGACAAAACACTACTAAAATTCACTGATTAACAGACCAAATAATATCATGGCAGATTTTTGGTTTCTTAGGCCTTTCAAAATGATAAAATATTCTTTGACATGTTATGAAGAACAAACATTAAAAGTAAGATATGCCTACTCTTACATAGGAGGTCACGGAATTAAACTGCTGAGTTATTCAGAAGCAGTAAAAAGATTCATTAAAAGTTACCCTGACCTAGTTTATTTCCCAAAAGGATCAGATTGACTTGTAAAGCAAATGTACTGGCCCAGCCGAGTGGTGCATTGGTTAAGAGCTGGCTTGGGACACTAGCTCTGAGTAGCAGGGCCCTGGTTCGGATCCCACATATGAGGGCCAGTGACACTGCCCTCTACAGCTAAGGTACTGAACAATAGCTCCACCTGGAGCTGGGCTGCCTTGAGTCCCTGGCGACAGTGTAGGCTGCAGCTCCTGCTGCAGTGGGCTGCCATAAGCTACAGTGAGTGGCCGGCAGCCGGTGTGAGCTGCCAAGAGCTGCCATGAGCGGCCATCCAGAGGCCGGTGATGGATCTGCCTCATCTGGGAAGAGTGCAATGACGATACCAATATGGGCCAGTGAAGCAACGTCCTCCACAACTAGACTGAAGAACAAAAGGACAGCAACTTGTCTGTTCCCCTTCCCTGGTTCCCCAATTCCCCAATAAAATCTTTAAAAAAATAAAATAAAATAAAATAAACGTACATAAGTTCTACCTAGGTGCTTGCAGCTGGCTTTCTGGGCCTTTGCTTACTACTTACCTGACAGTCCTTTCATCACTGACTTTAGTCTTCAGTTTCTGCATAACATGGTCCATAAGATCAGATTCCAGCACGCGTTTCTCTGTTTGCCTTTCCTTCTCAAAGGACTTAACCTTAAAAAGAAGGAAACAGATCCATCATTTCTGAAGCCAACAGGCTGAATCAGAGTACCAAAGTAAGACTACTCAGTCAACAGTTCAGGTTGGTGGTTCTTAACCAAGGGCGATTTTGCCCCCCACAGCACATGTCATGTTTGGAGACATTTCTGGTCATGACAACTGTGGAGGTTACTACTGGCCTTTAGCGGGTGGAGGCTAGGGATGCTGCTAAACATCCTACAATGCACAGAACAGCAGCCCCCACAAATTATCTGGCTCAAAAGGTCAAAGTGTGGCTGTTGAAAAACTCTGGTCTAAACTAGAATAGCTTATCATAGATAGAATTAAAAAGAAAAAAGGCCACAGCGAACCAGCTCCTATATCATTTGATTCTTTCACATATGCTTGCCTTTAAACATCCCTTAGTCAGTCACCAAGGTTTCTATAGCTCCTCCCACTCCTTTCCAAACCCAGGTCCTGTTATCCCACTTTCATGGTAATTGCCCTTTCATCTTCACTCCCATGGCCAGCTCTCAATCTAGGCTTGGGATAGCCTGATATTCTTTCCACAGCTATCCCTGCCTTCAATTTTCCCTCACTCCAAGCTACACATCCCTGTAGACTAATTTTTCTCATATATAACTCTCAACTCGGATGTCCCCTTCTGTCTAAAACATATACTGGCTCCTCACTTAGGTGTTAAATGAAGTCCAGATTCTTTGGTTGGGTATGTTGGCTCTCCATGATCTAGCTAGAGCCATTCTCTCCTGCTGAAGTACCCTTGTTTACAATTCTGCTTCACCTAAAATAGAGTATTGAAGGTTAATACCAGAATTGTTCTCTACTGGCCTGCCTCTATCTTTGGGAAATCTATTGAAAGAACTACCATTACCTTTGCTATTCCTTCTGCTTTAAAAGGCCCTTTCAGCACATAACCTATATCCTGCCCACCCATAAAGATCCAGCTCCACCCTGAGGACTTCCTCGCTACTTCCCAAATAATCTCCTAGGCTGATGAACCCTCAGAGAACTTGCTCTGTAGGGCTTTCATGACATTTAGCATTTTCTAGGTCATAATTATGTACAAATGTCTTATGTTCCCTACCAGATTACAGGACCCTTGAAAGCCTGTGGCTTTAGTGTCGCTGTATCCTTCATGGCCCTAAATTTAATCCCTCCTGCACTATGAATGCTTAAAATGCATTTGCTGAATGGATGAATGAAATGTCTTGCCCTTCAAATATGAAAATGACCTGTCATCAACAGAGGCAGAAACAAGATTCAAAAGAGCTGGACAAGCTGGAATATGTTGAAATAAACAAGATCACATTTAATGGAGATAAATATGAAGTTCTGTAATGATAGCTGTCATTGTAGAAGGCCAGCCAGATATGATAATAACTGCAAAGTCCAATGGGTTTTAGTTGATATATTCAGTATGAGCCAAAGGAGCCATGTGGTTGCTAAGAGTTCACTTAGGAGAAATATGGTATCTTGATTGAGGGAGGTCAGAGGCCCTTTCCATTTAGTCAGAACATGCTTACAGAACTCTGTAGAATTCTAGTATCACATATAAAGGCAGACACTGACAAAGTTAAGCGTGTCTAGAGGTCAACTAGGAGGGTCAAGGATGTGGAAACCATATTATGAGGAATGGATGAAGAATGGCTTAAGTAATTGGAATGTTTAAACCAGAAACAAAGACACTTAAAGTAGCATGGCAGCTATCTCCTAAAATTTATTTGAAGGTAGTTGAGGGAAGGAGGAAGAATCAGATTTGTTTACCTTGACTACTCCAGAGAGTAGAAATAGGACCAGTGCGTTTAAATTTTGGGAAGCAGATTCTGATTCAAGTTTTTAAAATTTGCTCACCATTATAGCAGTGCTTTATGACACTGGAATTATCCATCAGAAGGTAGACAGTCATCTCTTGGTAACATTGCAAGAACAATCACTGCTCTGGAAGAGACCTGATCTTAGGGTCATTTATGATTTTGTGATTAACAAGCAGACAAGTAGTGAGGACTTCCAAATCTGCCCAAGGAGGATTAACTGCTATGAGTTGCCCTCCTGCATTAACTAGAAAACCAGAAGAAACATAAACAATGGTTTTGAGGCACTCGACAACAAGCACTGAAGGACTATTATCTCTGGGAGAAGGAAAACAAAGTGAGCCTTGAAGTGCCCCAGGTTACTGTGTTGAGGAAGTTTGTAGATTGCAGTGTGGGGAGTGGGGACCTAAACAGAGCAGGAATCTTGCTGAGTGGAGGAGACAGACTGGAGTTTAGGCAGGCCAAGTTGGCCAAAAATTATGGGGCAGAAGGTCAAAGAGGAGAGAGCTACACATTCACAGAGAAAGAATAATTTCTGAAGCATCTTTGGCAGGGGATTGATCTGTGCATAGGTGAGAAGAAACTATCCAAGGCTGAGGGAAAATCCACCAGAAATGAGTAGGCATAATTTCTGGAACTCAAAGGCTGGGACTACCAGGATCTCGTAATACACAGGGCATGAGGCAGCATCCTCCCAATGGCATTGCCTTAGTAGTGGGGCTAAATTAGGCTGAGGCTAAAGGCTGCCCTGGATGTGCCTAACAAGGGTTAAAACCAAGCCTGGAAAGGAACAAAAAGAATCCAAGGATCCTAACTACATCCCTGAACAAAGCTCAACAGTATTTATAGAAATTTAAGAAAACCCAGCATCCAAAAATGTAAAATTCATAATGTTCAACAACCAGTCAAAAACTACTAGGCATGAAAAGTGGTAAGAAAATATGACTCACAATCAGTTGAAACATTAAGAGATAGAAACAGATCCAGAAATGTACAGAGATGATGGAATTAATAGACAAGTACCTTAAAACAGTTATTACAAATCTTATAAAGAATGTAAAGAAAACAAGAACTATAATGCAGAAATAAATGGGAGACATGAAAAAAGACACATCTATAACTGGTACAGAATCTGAAATAAGAAATGCACTGGAAGAGATTAACAGCAGATTAGAGATTTCAGGGACTGATTCAGAATAAAGCAGAGAGAGGGGAAGAAAAACAGAACAAAACAAAAAGGAGAGTCTCAATGAGCTGCGGGGCAATATCAAACGATTAAATTACTGTAATCAGAGTTCCAACAGAAAAGGGGGACAAGGACAAAAAAAAAAAATTGAAGAAATAATATCTGAAAAATTTCCAAATTTGATGAGTACTATACATTTACAGGTCAAAGAAGCCCCATGAATACCAAGTATTAGAAACAAAGACTACCACACTGAGGCACATTATATTCAAATCACAGAAAACCAGTGACAAAAAAATCTTAAAAGCTACCAGAAAAATTTTTAAAAGATATATACAGAGGATCAAAGCAGACTTTTTAAAAATCAGGTCAGAAGACAAGCACATCTTCAAAGTGCAAAAATAAAAAATTGTAAATCTTGAATTCTATAGTTGGCAACAACAACAAAAAGGTGAAATGAAGACTTTTTCAGACCAGTAACAGCTGAGAGAATTCATCACCAGCAGACCTGCACTAACCAGAAATATTAAAGGAAGTTCTTCAGGCAGAAGAAAAAGCAAACCAGAATGATATTTGGCTCAATACAAAGAAATAAACAGTTCCAGAAATGGTAAATATGTGGGTAAATGTAAAGGACATTTTCTCCCTTATTTGAAAGCTCTTTAAAAAAGGTAACTGGGGCCGGCCGAGTGGCGTGGTGGTTAAGCGCTGGCTTGGGAAGCCGGCGGCCCAGGTTCGGGTCCCACATGTGAGGGCCAGTGACACTGCCCTCAAAAAAAAAAAAAAAAAAAAAAGTAACTGACTAATTAAAACAAAAATATTAACAATTGTGGGGGTTATAACATATGTAGAAAAATTATTTGGCAACAGCAGCAAAGAGGATGAGAGGTGAAATGGAAGTATTTTGTTGTAACATATATGAAGGTGTGTAATAGCTTTTGAAGGTAGAATGTGGTAAGTTAGAGATGTATACTATAAAGCCTAGAGAAGTTACTAAAAAATCCCACCCAAAACAAAGAGTTATAGCCAGTAAACCAACAGTGGAGGTAAAATGGGATAATGAAAAATAATGTAAAGACATGAAAAGAGGAAAAAATTGAAAAAAGAACGGATAGTAAAATGGTAGACTTAAACCCAAACATTTCAATAATTGCATTATATAAAAATGGCCTAACCTGGGCCGGCCGAGTGGTGCAGTGGTTAAGCGCTGGCTTGGGAGGCCAGCGGCCCCGGTTCGGATCCCACATGTGAGGGCCAGCAACACTGCCCTCAAAAATAAATAAATAAATAAATAAATAAATAAATAAATAAATACATAAATACATAAATAAATAAAAGTGAAAAAAAAAAATGGCCTAACCACTCCAATTAAAAGGTGGATTGTCAGAGTGGATAGAAAAGCAGAACTCAACTAGTGACTGTCTCAAATATAAAGACACAGATAGGGTGGGGGAAAAAAGATAAGCCATGTAAACACTAACCAAAAGACTTAAAAACAAGAAATATTACTAGGGATAAAGAACATTTCATAATGATAAACAGGTCAATTCATCAAGAAGATATAAGATCCTAAATGTATATTCACCAAATAACAGTTTTAAAATACATGAAGTAAAAACTGATAGAACTCTATAAAAGGAGAAATAGATAAACCTACACTTACAGCTACAGATTAATGCTCCTCTCTCAGTAATTGATAGAACAAGTAGACAAAACAATTTAGTGAAGATATTGAAGACTTAAGCAACGCTATCAACTAACATGAGATAATTGATGTTTATCAAACACCCCTCTTGGGCCAAGTGGTGCATTGGTTAAGAGCTGGTTTTGGGATGCCAGCAGCCCCGGTTTGGATCCCACATATGAGGGCCAGTGACATTGCCCTCTACAGCTAACAACAGCTCCATCTGGAGCTGGGCTGTGCGAGCCCCGGTGACGGAGTAGGCTGCAGCCCCTGCTGCAGTGGGCTGCCATAGGCTACAGTGAGTGGCCGGCAGCAAGCGTGAGCTGCCAATAGCCATGGTGAGCAACCATCCAGAGGCCGGCGACCGATCTGCCTCATCCGGGAAGAGCGCAATGACGATACCAACATGGGCCAGTGAAGCAGCGTCCTCTGCAACTAGACTGAAGAACAAAAAGACAGCAACTTGTCTGTTACCCTTCCCTGATTCCCCAATGCTGTTCCTCTCCCCCAATTCCCCAATAAAAACTTAAAAAAAAAAAAATCAAACACTCCTCTTAACAATGCCGAATACACATTCTTCAAGTGTACATGAACCATTTACAATGACAGAACATATTTTGGACTTTAAAAGCTGTCTCAGTAAAATTTAAAGGACTGAAATCACATGGAGCATGATCTCTGTATGATTAATTCCACAAAGGAATTAAACTAGAAATCATTAAAGAACGATTTCTAGAAAATACCCAAATATTTGGTAATTAAACCACACACTTCTTTTTTGGGGGGGAACAGTGTGTTTTTCCAGGATGCATCAGCTCCAAGTCAAGCAGTTGTTTCAATCTAGTTGTGGGGAACGTGGGGATCGAACCCGTAACTTTGGTGTTATGAGCATTGTGCTCTAACCAATTGAGCTAACCGGCTGCCCCTAAACCACATACTTCTAAATAACCTATGGATCAAAGAAGAAACCATCAAGGAAATTTACAAATATTCTGAACTGAATGAAAACAAAAGCACTAAATATAAAAATGTGTGGTATGCAACTAATGTAGTACTTAGAGTGAAATTTATAGCATTAAATGGTTATACTTAAAAAGAAGAAAATCTAGGGCCGGCCGAGTAGCTTGGTGGTTAAGAGCTGGCTTGGGACGCCAGCGGCCCCAGTTCGGGTCCCACATATGAGGGCTAGTGACACTGCCCTCTACAGCTAAGATGGTGAACAAAAGCTCTACCTGGAGCTGGGCTGCTCTGAGTCCCCCGGGGACAGCATAGCTGCAGCCCCTGCTACAGTGGGCTACCATAGGCTACAGTGAGTGGCCGGCAGCCAGGGTGAGTGGCCGGCAGCCGGTGTGAGCTGCCAAGAGCCACCGTGAGCGGCTGTCCAGAGGCCGGCGACCTGATCTGTCTCACCCAAGAAGAGCGCAATGACGATACCAACATGGGCCAGTGAAGCAATGTCCTCCACAACTAGACTGAAGAACAAAAGGACAGCAACTTGTCTGTTCCCCTTCTCAGGTTCCCCTCCCCCAATTCCCCAATAAAATCTTTAAAAAAAAAAAAAAAAAAAAAAAGAAGAAAATCTAAAATTCATGATCTAAGCCAGGTGGCCGGCAATTTTTTTTTCTATAAAGGGCCAGGCAGTAAACACATTAGGCTAAGCAGGTCACACACTGAGTTACAGGTCACATGCTGTACCCCTCCCCCTCCTCCTTCTTTGAATATAGAAACGATTTGTAGCTCACAGGCCATACAAAAATAGGCTGAGGGGCAGATTTGCCTATAGGCTGTAGTTTGTCAACCCCTGAATTAAATTCGGTCTGAAGAAACTAGAAAAAGAAGATAAATTAAATCCAAAATGAGCAGGATAAAGAAAATAATAAAGAATGGAAATCAATAAAATAGAAAACAAACAAAAACCAAAAATCAATGACACCAACAGCTGGTTCTCTGATCAGGTAAAGAGGGAAGACATAAATTACTAATATCAGGAATGAAAGAGGGATATCACAACAGATCCTACAGATAGTGAAAGAACAACAAGTGAGTATTTGAAAACTTAGATGAAATGGAAACGTTTCAGGAAAGATATAAACACTAAAACTCATGCAAGGAAAGGCAACCAGAATACCTCTATGTGTATATCTTGGCCAATGTGGCTTTACTGGTGATTCAACCAAATATATGAGGATGAAATAATACCAGTTCTACACAGAATTTTCCAGAAAACAGAACAGAACACTGTCCAGTTCATTTTTATGAAGCCAACATTATCCCGATATCAAAACCAAAGACAGTACAAGAGAAAAACAAGGGGAAAAATGTTGATTTTGATATTTTTCCTTTAAAAACAGAAATAAGGATTATGAGGTGGTATAGTTAGGAGCATTTTTACTTAAATGCAACACAGTAAAACTGTTCAGTAAGCAGCCAGAGGATATGCTAGTCAGTAGTATCAGCTCTAATTATTCTTATTTTCTTAGCTGGAAAAGGAAAACAAGGGGAAAAAGTAGGAAAAATCTACAGCTACCTTTTAAAAATTTTTTAAGCTCTAAGGAAGTGTGTGTTCAGATTCAGTTACTCTCTTCCTTTCTTTATAGTCTCTCCAGTAACAAGCCCAGCAACGCAGGGAGAGTGAAGTAATGAATTTCCACCCCACACCCAAGGCCAGGGCCTCAGTGGGAAGCTGGGCGCTCCACAGTTAGTACAGAGTTTTGGAAATCTGTTGAACTGGGAAAGATATCCTCCAGTGTTTACCTTGACATGGCTTCCTTCTTTATCTGAGACCAGGGCCACGTATGTGATTTCATGATGTCTGCAGTACTCCTGTAATTCCTCTTGGGACTGAAATAAATAAGCACAGTACATGA
This sequence comes from Aselliscus stoliczkanus, assembly GCA_033961575.1. Lineage (NCBI taxonomy): Eukaryota > Metazoa > Chordata > Mammalia > Chiroptera > Hipposideridae > Aselliscus > Aselliscus stoliczkanus. The sequence continues at coordinate 94,958,639 of CM066732.1, read as the reverse complement.
AAATAAACGCTGAGCACCTGCAGCAGCTTCAAGTCATGAAGGAGAATGAAAACACTGTTCAACTCTCTGCTCAAAGTGAACATGCTGACTTCAGGGATTATAAATATGAAGCAAGAAAAGTATAGAATTCAAAGGAGGAATAAGACCTCTTTAGCTTTCATTACTTTCCTATTGTTCTAAGGGGCCATTGGCAATCAGTGTGGTTTGGACACAGTAAGAGGTTTTCAAAAGCTTCAAGTCTCAGTGGAAGATGCCAAAACTTACACAACACACACACACACAAACACACACACACACACACACACACACACACACACACATGCATGAGCACACACACTGAAAAGGCATTTGAGGAAAGCAAAGGCAACACAAGAACTGAAGCATAAAGCAAAGAACATCAGAACAGAGAAGCCTATAGGGGACCACTGTGCAGGACTGATGTCATGGTTAGTGGGCTTAAACTTTACAGTAGAACACAGTTCTTCTCTAACAATTTATGAAACAAGTAAACAAACGGAAGATACTGCTCTTTCAAATGATTAAAAATTATTGCCCAGCCTACTTCTGATATTTTTATATAACACACAATAATGGACAGCAGCAGCCTCAGAAAAACCGTTTCGCAGCAGGTGATGTGAAGGGAGCTGGGGGGAGGAGGAGGGTTCTGTTTCCACAGGCACCTGTCTCCTCAGGCTCCGGAGCACCCTGAGTGTAGGGGAACATGTGTACAACCTGGACGATCACCTAGGGGTGCAGCCCCTCTGTGGTCTGTGTGTGGCACTACAGAAGTTACTTATCTAAAGGCCCCACATTCTAAAGGGCAGGCAGGGGTTCAGTCGGCTATAGGAGGTCTGAGGATATAAAGCCACAAAAACACTAAACACAGAATGCCTTTGGAAGCTGTGGTCGGCTAGATAATGGCCTACGAAGATGTGTCTACATCCTAATCCCTGGAACCTGTGACTGTCAACTTACATGGTAAAAGGGACTCTGCAGACGTGATAAAGTTAAAGATCTTGAGATTATCTGGGGGGACCCAGTGTAATCACAAGGGTTCTTGTAAGAAGTAGACAGGTGGGTCAGAGTTAGAGACAGACAGATGTAAGGATAGAAGCGTAGGTCAGAGAGGAAAGAAGATGCTACACTACCGAGTTGGAAGATGGAGGATGGGGCCATAAGCCAAAGAATGCAGGTGATCTCTTGGAGCTGGAAAAGGCAAGGAAATGGACTAGTCCCACCACAAGTCTTCAGAAGGAATCACCCTCTCAACACCTTGATTTGAGCCTAGTAATACTGATTTTAGACTTCTGAATTCCAGAAATATATGCTAATAAACCTGTGTTGTTTTAAACCACTAAGTTTGTGGTAATTTGTTACTGCAGCAATCAGAAACTAATACAGGAAGCAACTCCACCCATAGGGATACATCAAGTTTGAGGACCTAAAGCTGTAGAGGATGGTTTGCCATGGAAGCCATGACTATTTGCACTCCACTCACAGGGGCTTTTTGTCTCATTACCTGTGACCAGTCATACATGATTTCTGCTGTGATTCCCGCCGTCCAGAGTTTCTGGGTTATGTTGACAGCCCTGGACATGGACATCTGGCCAACACTGACAACCAGGAGGTCACAAGAGCTTATTGTAACCTGGATCAGAAACAGAGTGATGACATTTAGAAGAGTGAGACTGCATGCATGTAGTCTCACCAGGAGGGAGGCAGCACTCACGTGAAGACAGGCATTTGAAATCTTCTACAGCAACATATGTGCAGAAGTCTTTGCTTAAACATGATATAGTAAAATAAATAAATAAATAAATAAATAACATTAGAAATAACTTTAATATTTGTCTTTTAAAATAGAAATTATTTCAGGTATGCTAAGTCATTAGGAACATATTATTTTCCTCTGGGAAAACTAATCTTGCTTGAAACACAAATGAAAAAGAACCATTTCTAGCTTTGTAGGGTACAACAGGGTTTCTGAACAAGGAGCTTTGATATGAGTCTGTTAACAACTGTAACATCTCACATTTACATAGCTTAATACAGATGAGGAAAGTGAGGCTAAGAAAGGATGGATGGATTGTCTAAGGTCCCCCTGCTGGAGACTAAGGACTGAAATGCAAGGACTCATGTCAAGCCTTAGGCTTGCCTATCATGGCAAAAGCAGTCTCCAAACTCTAATCTGTTGCTGCCACATTGGGAGCTCCATGTAAATGACTACAAAATGAAAGACCACTCAAAGCACACTAGAAAGCAAGGCCAGAACTTACATGTTCTTCCATGTTGAGGACAGCAGCAGATATCTTGTCTATAGCTATGCTGACCCCAATGGCAGTGGGAACTGGCCCCAGAGCCTGTGGCCCTCTAAAATGGGGGATCTGTGGAGAAGGACACACAGCTTTGGTTATGAAATAGAGAAGAAACTTCGAGACGGGCAAAGCAATGATTAGAGGGCATGCACTCTGTGAGCAACTTATCATCAAAGTGTTCAACAAAAAGATGTGTGTGTTGTGTAGAGAGAAGCAAGCACACATGCAAGTTTAGGAAAATGTTACATACAGAACTATACTGTTCAATATGGCAGCCACTGGCCACATGTGGCTTAAGCATTTGAAATGTGGCCAATTTGAATTGACATGTGCTGTATGTGTAAAAAACACACTGGTTGCAAAGATTTAGAATAAAACAAAGAATGTAAAATAGCTCATTAATAATTTTTAAGATGTTTGATCAGATGTCTGATTACATGTTGAAATAGTATTTGGGGGTATATTGATTGAAAATACTTTTTTTTTTTGTTTGTTTGTTTTTTTGAGGGCAGTGTCACTGGCCCTCATATGTGGGATCCGAACCAGGGCTGCTGGTGTCCCAACCCAGTTCTTAATCACCACGCCACTCAGCCAGCCCTGATTGAAAATACTTTTAAAAAGGGAATGTAAAATAACTCCTTGATCATTTAAAAATTTTTGATTACATGTTTAAATAATATTTTGGATATATAAGGTATGATCAAAAAATACGGTGAATGTTTAAATTAAAAAAATATTGATTACGTAAAAGACACATTGCCATTAATCCCTTTCAAAATACTCCCCTTTGCTTTGGATACACTTATCCCATCATTCTTGCCACTTTCTGAAGCAGTTCTGGAAGTCCTCTTTTGTGAGTATCTTTAGTTGAGCTGTTGTGGCTGCCTTGATCAATGTCCTGAATTGATTCAAAACACTTACCTTTCATGGACATTTTGACTTTGGGGAAGAGCCAGAAGTCACTTGGTGCCAGATCCAGCGAATAAGATGGATGAGGACACACCATAATGTTTTTATTTAACAGAACTTGCCGTATACCAGAAGCGATGTGTGACACGGAACATTGTCATCACAGAGGATGATTTAAGGCACACTTTAAAACACACCTTCTCTAAACCATAGCTCACACCTGACAGACTGTACCAAACAAGTTGAAACTTGTCACACAGTTACTAAGGTTCAATGCACCGCTTCCCATATTGAAGATCCCTGCCTTTCCGTTGGATGGTGCTCAGCAGCAGCATTCACTGTATTTTTTATCACACCTTGTATTATATTAAATAAAATATATTATTAAAATTAATTTCACCTGTTTCTTTTTACTTACTTTATGTTACCAGACAATTTAAAATGTAACATATGTAGGTTCTGGATCCAAAACAGATAGGTACACTTTTCCCTATTCCTTGTGCTAAGTACAGCTTCAAATTACATATAAAACAAACATAAGAACATTCCGAAGTAGAGAGAAGGTGGTAGATGGCCAGGAACCACATGACATGTGGCTAGTTCCTTGGGTTTGGTCTTTGCCTCGTATATTCTGGATTGAGTAGCTGGAGAAACCAGCAACTCAGACATGTCAACGAGAACCAACAAAAAAGCCGGGATGAAAACCTTCTCTCTGGCCAAAAGACCATGAAAGGGGCAACCCAACAGGACAGAAAATTTAGACATTACCTGCCCTACTCCAGCCAAATACCACAGGAAAAAAACACAGGCTCACCCCCACCAGCAAAGGCTGAGTGCAGGTCTACACATTCACCTAGGTGTAAAGGAGTCCCCCCATCAACCAAAGTCCCAGCAGGGTGGCATCAGAGAAGACAAAATGGGAACCAGGACTTTCATTATCTGCCTAGAGGTAATGCTCCCATCCCCAACAGAATCAGTGGAAACCAGCAACCCCAGGATCCCGGATTTGCACTCCAAATCAAGCAGTAACAAGGCCTCCATCCCCGCTGGGGTGGTGCCAGAGCAGGCTGAGTGGGAAGCTGAACTCTCACCACTATGTAGCAGGAATGAGGTCTCCCGCCAACTCCCCCTCTCCGACCCCCTTCACCACAGTATCAGTGGAGACATGTGGGAAGCAGTAACAAGGCATGAGTCTGCCACCCTGGGGACAGCTAAGAGGGCTGAATGAGGAACCTCGATCTTCATCCCCAATCGGCAGTAACAAGGTGGCATCTCTCTGCCTCACAGGTGTGTTATCAGAGGAGGCCCGCCAAGCCAGAAGATCTAGATAGCCTCCAGAGCCTCAAAATATCCAGGATACAACTAAGAATCACATATCATACTAAGAACCCAGAAGATCTCAAAGTGAGCAAGAAAAGATAATCAACAGACACCAACATTAAGATGACACAGTTGTTGGAATTACCTATGGGATTTTAAAGCAACCATCATAAAAATGCTTCAGGAAGCATTACAAACAGGCGTGAAAGAAGTAAAAAAAGGAACATCTTTAAAGAAGTGGATTAAAAAACTCACTGGATGGGCTCAGTAGCAGAATGGAGATAACAGTGGAGCCAGTCAGTGAAATTGAAGATAAAACATTAGGAATTATTCAATCTGAACAACAGAAAATAGACTATAAGGCAAAATGTTCCAGGACCTCAGGGATATAACAAAAGATCTCACACTTGTGTCATCAGTCCTAGAAGGAGAGGAAAAAGGTGAGACAAAAGGTAATAGAATAATACCTGAAACATGGCCCCATTGATACTGTGGTAGGGGATGGGGGATGGGGGCATGGTCGGAGACCCTGTTACTGCTGGATAGTGGTGCAAGTTGTGGCTCCCCACTCAGCCTCCTCTGGCACCATCCCAGCCTGGAGTGGCTCTGTAAGGGCTGGGTGGGGATGAAAGGCCAGGATGCTGGGGTTGCTGGTCCCCACTGACACGGGAGGGAGAGCATTACCCCCAGGCAGGTATGAGAGTCCTGGCTCCCATTTCATCTTCTCTGATATCGCTCTGTGGGGTTCAGTGGGGGGTCCACACTGGCAAAAGACATAAACCTATAGATTCAAGAAGCTGAGAAAGTCCCAAACAAGATAAACCCAAAGAAAGTCATGCAAAGACACTTCATAATTAAACTTCAAACTAAAGACAAAAAAAAAAAATCTTTAAAAGCATTGAGTGAGAATCACCTTTCCTAGAAGGGAAAAAAATAATTCAAATAACAGCACAGTTCTCATCAGAAACCAGAAATGTTTGGGAAATAAAATAGATTTTCTTCTCTTGAGTTTCTCAGTAATAAGCATAGCATTGTCTGATTGGCTTTCAGTGTACATAGAGGAAGAATGTAAGACAATTACACTCTACATGGGGGATGGGGTAAGGGACATAAACGCAGGTGAGATTTCCACATGTCTTTTGACCTGGTGGTAAAGCTGACACCAGTAGACTTTGTGGTGATGGAATGAACAGCTCTGTATCTCAACTGCAGTGGTGGTTATGGCAACCTTACACTTGTGATAAAATGGCCAGAACTGTACACAGACAGTAGAGCAATGTCCACTTCTGAGGCTGATATTTTATTAGTTATACCAGGCTTAAAACCGTTGGAAGAAACTGGGTCAAAGGTGCACAAGGCCTCTCTGCACTGTGTTTACAACTTCCTGTGAATCTATAATTACTTTAACATAAAAGTTTAAAAAAGTTACAAATGTGATTCATAAGACATTTCTATTCCTAGAAGAAAGATATACAGGTAGGGTATTCAATTATATGACTGGTTCAATTTTTCTGTAGGTTTGAAAAAAAATCTCAAAATAACAAGTTAAGGGAGAAATGAAATTAAGCCAGAACAGATGAAAAGAACTACAGGGCTAGCCCTTACCAGCAGGTCGTATCTGCCACCAGCTGCAAGGATTTCAGATACAGCCCTTTGCCTCCGTCTGATGAGTGCCATGAACTGGAAGATGATTCCGCTGTGCTGCTGCACCTTGTAAACCAGGCCCAAATTGATCAAGACCTGTCAAGTGAAAGGCCACACGAATGTGTCAGGGGGTCCGTGTTCCATTAGTAGCATCGGAACAATCTACACAGCATAAAACAAGTATTAGATAAGAGCTGGCATAAAGTCTGTTTAGCTATAGATTGCCAAGTAAGAGAACTCTGCTCCTTCAAGAATAACCACTTCTCTGAGCTCGACATACTAAGAATTGCTGAATGACAGGAATTGTGACGCTGGCAAAGAAATTCTGATTAAAGCCAAAATTATTACTAGCTATCAAATGTTCCAAAATGTAGAAAGCAGAATTCTTTTGGAAAAAAATAAAACACTTATTAGCGTTAATAAAATAAAACCCATTTCCCCCTTTGCTTGCTGTTACGAATACTACAAACGCCAGAATCAAACAATTGCCAAACCTGTAACTTTATGCCAAGTTTCTTCAATAGTCCGACAACCTCCTCTAGATCTTTTAAGCCATACTTCACCAGTTGGGCAATGCCTGTTTTCTGTTTTATTAATGAATTTATTGTTGGTGTTAGATCTTGTAGATCTCCCTTCTGCTCAATAAATTTGTAGAGTCGACACAGCTGGAAAGCAAAGAGACACAGTTAGCTTCCAGTCCACGGCCAGGAGGACTCACAGTGCCGTACAAACAAGGGACCCCAGCAGAGCTTTGCACCGCCAAGAGGGGAACTTTGTAGTTGAAGGCTATTTTAGCCTTTACCATATCCCAATCAAGGATTATCCTTTTCCAGCAACTCTAAGGCACCTACTCCCAGTTTATTTTTAGTCACACAAACTTACAGTTAATGTTGATCCCAGCCAAGCAGACTTTGGCACTAGCAGAGCCTCCATTAATGATACATTTTCAAGCCAGTATTGTTCCCCTTCTCATCCTCATTCTCATGAATTCCCATTACGAAAGGCACACAAATCAGGGGCAGGAAGACAAAGACTGACTCGTCCTAATATTATCACACCCAGTCAGCCAGAAATCCCCTCTCCTTCCTTTGCTTGAATGGGATGCAGGCTGGATGTCATCTGCAGGCAGCCTCCTGATCTTTCCTCCCAGCTCCCACCTCTCACCAGCTGTACATATGGTCCTCCCCAGGAGAGGGCAGTGGCCGGTGATGATCTCTGTGGGCCAGGCACAGTCCCTGGCACGGCACAGGTGGAAGGAAATAACTAGGATCCTAAGACCAGGGAGAAAACTCCCAGGACCTGAAGTGGAAACTAACCAACAATATTATAGCTATTTTAACGTTGTAGGCAAGCGGAACCTGGCCCAATTATAAACTGGCACCTAGAAACTAAGAGCTGAAAGAAGACTTAGCTTAATATTAGTTTAATATAATAATCTTAAGTCATTTGTATTTCTTTAAAAATCCACAAAGTGTTAAAATCTATAATCTCTTTACTAAAGATACAATATTTTAATTTTAATTGTCTCATTAAAATTTTCTTCTAAAGAAATTCTTTGTTCTCAATAAATTAAAAAAAAAATTTTTTTTTTTTTAGAGGGCAGTGTCACTGGCCCTCATATGTGGGACCCGAACTGGGGCCGCTGGCTTCCCAAGCCAGCGCTTAACCACTGCGCCACTCGGCTGGCCTCTTCTCAATAAATTTTAACATTAAATTACCCCATAATAAAATACCAGAAGCACTAGAGTCAAAATCCCCAGGTTTGGGTCTTTATCCTATCATCAGCTAACTCCAGGTCACGTTGGGCTAGTTACAGTATCCCTTTGGGCCTTAGGGCCTCATCTGTGAAATAAGAAATCTGGGCCAGGGCCGGCCAAGTGTTGCGTTGGTTAAGAGCTGGTTTTGGGATGCCAGTGGCCCTGGTTCGGATCCCACATATGAGGGCCAGTGACACTGCCCTCTACAGCTAACAACAGCTCCACCTGGAACTGGGCTGCGAGCCCCGGCGACGGTGTAGGCTGCAGCCCTTGCTGCAGTGGGCTGCCATAGGCTACAGTGAGTGGCCGGCAGCCAGCGTGAGCAGCTGGCAGCCAGCATGAGCAGCCAATAGCCGCAGTGACCAACCATCCAGAGGCTGGCGACCGATCTGCCTCACCCGGGAAGAGCATAATGACGATGCCAACATGGGCCAGTGAAGCAATGTCTTCCGCAAAACTAGACTGAAGAACAAAAAGACAGCAACTTCTCTGTTCCCCTTCCCCGATTCCCCAATTAAATCTTAAAAAAAAAAAAAAAAAAAAAAGAAATCTGGGCCAGATATTTGAAACTCTTTTGCAAACTTTCTCCGCCCTTTTAAAAATATCCTACGGGCCAGCCAAGTGGCACGGTGGTTAAGCACTGGCTTGGGAAGCCGGCGGCCCCAGTTCGGGTCCCACATATGAGGGCCAGTGACACTGCCCTCAAAAAAATATAAAAATAAAAAAAATAAAAAATATCCTTAAAGTTCCATTTTTAATACCAACTGCCTTAATTACATACTAATTTTTCTATTTTCAACTAATCAAACATACAACTTTGAATTAATGCTTATCAACATCATCAAATGACCAGTGGATTTCGCAAAAAGAAGCTATTTTAGCAACAAGGCAGCTTTCATGTTCACGTGTGAAATGTTTTTGAAAATGTGACATTAGTTGAAAGGACTTTGCGGGGGTGCATAAACCTTCGGGTAAGAAGTTAGAAAACCAGGCAGTTCCTTGAACAGAGTTTCTATGCTATATACACATTTGGCTATTTGTGCACATAGGTATGTTGTATACATGTCTAGGGTACATTTAAATACCATGCTTCACATTAGAATATTATGCCATTGGGTCACTTTGCATATCATTGATATCTCCTCTGATATTTAACACTTAAAATGTAACCCGGCTGAATTTCTACAACTCCTAGTGCTATGTATCTGGTTTACTTTCCCTGTCTGCAAACCGTATGGGTGATTTCTTTAAACTGTGGTCTATGTGTGCCCTGTGAAAGTTGTTTTAAAGAGATGAGGGTAAATATATGAGTACGCTGCAATGTATCACCTCGTGGCACTTTAAAGGCCAAAATGAATTAAGAAGTTGAAAGCAGGGCTGGCAGAGTGGCATGGTGGTTAAGAGCTGGCTTGGAACGCCAGAGGCCCCGGTTTGGATCCCACAGATGAGGGCCAGTGACACTGCCCTCAAAAAAAAAGAAGTTGAAAGCAGTCTGTAGACTCCCCGTTATATCCCTAGCACTCTGCCTGCAATATTGTAGGTGTCCAAAAAATTGAATGACTGCCTGACTGGTGTATAATCATATTTTAATCTACCCCATAGTGAATTCTGCTGATCACCACAGGATCACGTAATTGAGTGTCAGACCAAGGGCTAGAAGGGTTCTGGGAAAGTCTTTTTAAAATCTCTCTTCTTATATAAACATTCAGGAAAATGTAAGAAATCCCTATTGTCTTCTGCCTTTTAGGGACTCAGTTAAGTGTGGGATACTATGCCAAAGACCTGGGCCCAATCTGATGCCTGTAGAGAGAATACAACAAACTTGTTGACCCCGTGAGATGTTCCTCATGGCCAATAGGAACAAATGCAAGATTTTAGGAATAGGAAATGTACCAGAAAAGCAAGAGCTTTAATCAGACTTGGAGGTGATAGAAGACGGGGTAGGGTGGGGTATGGGATGGATGGAAACACAAATGAGTCTGCAGAGCTCTGTGCCTCATTCCAATCCCATGGGATCTATTTCAGAAGAGGACAGCTAGTCCCAGTTCTGCTCAGCAGGAGACCCCACCCAGCAGAGCCTTGACAAGGAGTGTGACAGAGAAGTATCTGGAGATGGAGCCAGAACACGATGATGACAGCACATTAAGTAGTAGCCGGGGAGAGGCATTCTTTGATCACAGCACTGGTTTCTCTCTTCCCCTAATCCCTGAGGTTGCCATGGTGCCTATTAACACCCAAGGGAACAACTGTCTGTAAGGCGGCAGGAAACGCTGCTGCCTTACTGCAGCAAGAATTTGGTGACATTTTTCTGGTACCAGAATCACAGAGAGAGCTGTAATAACACCATTAGGAGGTACTTACGCTATACTTACACTATTAGGAGACAAAGACAGATTACAAAATTTAGCTTCCACTTCTCTCCTTGTCAGCTTTTCTGTCTAATACAGGAAAGAAAAAAAAAAAAAGGTAAAATGAGTGATGGAACTGGCCCTGAGCAAGATATAATTTCCAGGCTAATTCTGACAAGTACACCCTTCATTCTGGACAAACTCCTCCTAATCATGAAGGATGGATTAATTCTGTGATTTACAAAAAAAATTTTTTCCAAGTTACTTATAAAACTAACATTTTAAAATTTGAAAAACCCTGACATACAAGAATTAAAAAGGGTTAAGTTGCACTTGCTAAATTGGTGAGACGACCCAGAGTTGGCCAGTCTTAACCAGGGTGTTTCTGTTTGGGTGGGGAGGGGGTCAATGGATCTGTGTTCCTCTAATAAAAACCATGTACTGACGGGCTCAGCATGTCATCCCACACTGGGGGTTATGCTGTGGCTGTGGGATACGAACAAGGCTGACCAGAAACCCCTCGGCACGATCCCTGGGGTTTCTGCCAGGGATCCGATTGACATCATCATATTGTATCTATCATTGCTAAAAAGCAGCAGCACTTTTGGGAGAGGAGAGAACCACTAGAAACAAACAGTAATGTTAGGACCCTTGGGATGTACCTGCCAGATGCAAGAAAAGCTAGTTAAGCTTTTTGGTGTATAAAAAAACAATAAGCCATAATGAACTTCCACTATTTGTTCTGCCTTAATCATAGACTGGCGCTGTTACTGAGTCTCCCGGGTGCCTCTTATTTACGATAAAAACAACATTTAATATGAAAAGAAATTAGAAAAGATAAGCATTTACCTCCAACCAAGTCCCATAATTTAACACTATCTCAGATTCTCAATGCTTTCCCCTCCAAGGTCTGCACACATGTGATAAAGGACCTGCACACGTACTGCAGAGTAATGAATGCTATGTGCACCTCATAAGGAAGAGTAAACTGGAGGTGCCACTGCCCCAGTCCTGCAGGAAGGAGTGCTAAGTGAGGCTCCAACAGAGATGGAAGCCACTCTTCCCCAATGCAACCAATCCGAACCCATAAATGACGTTACTGAATGGAGTGGGCAGGTTGGCAGAATTAAGGGCAGGGCATAAGTCTTCCATTCTCAATATTAACACTACTTTTTTTTTTTAAGCTGAGCCATCCTGCCACCTGTTGGCAGCTTAGCGGCAGCTCAGCTTGGGCTGGGCATCGAACTGCTGTTTCTCAGAGCTCAGCTCGCACTAACACTCCTTTTTCTTGGCCTCTGTAAGGTATGTGTAACAACAGCACTTGTGAAGATAGTGAGTTATTCCACATGAAGAGCTTAGAATATGCTGGGTATAGGGGTAGGTTCTCAATAAAGGTCATTTTTTTTTTTTTGCCTTGAGAAGTAGGTTAGTGAAGAACTTTATTATCTTACAAATTAAATAAGATAATTCAATCTTTTGAAATCTGAAGTTAAAAAAAAAACACACCCTGGAGGTCACTAGTAGTACAAGGCTTAGTCCAGAATAAAAGCTCAACCAATACTTGTTAACTGTTTATATAATCAAAGCTCATAGCAATGAGGGAGGAGATAAAATTCACAATTCAGTGTTATAGTTACATCAGTAAGAAAATGCTCATGAACTAGTATTATTCTTAAACATCATGTCAAAGTTATTAAATGCTTACCACAGCATCATACAGAATAACATATACTTGACTGAGTTTATCTTCTGGGATCCCACAGTGTAAGAGTATTGCCTTCAATAACATGGTATGGTTCAAGTAAATATTGTAATTTCTTTCCTAGGATACCAAAAAAAAAATTTTTTTCATTATAGAAGCAATATAGGTACATGACCAAATCTGGAATCTTACCAATTTAGTGTCCTAATACATGGGAGGACTGCACACGGAAGACTGAATTTTAGCACATTGCTTTCTAGCTTATTTTTTCATATACATTCTTTTTACATTGTTGTAGTCAAAGAATGTAATATAATTTAACACTTTAGTACACACATCAAAAATATCTTGGCCTTCAGCTGTTAAAAAGCCAGAGCAAATTCACACAGATTTCAAGAGGGAAAGGATCTGGTTCCATAAGTTAACTGACTTCTAAGCACAGGCTGGTGGAATGGTTATCATTACTTTTGTCCACATAAGCCCATTAAAGAGCATTCAGAGTCATGACCTGTGTGCTGAGCTAGGTGCAGTGGGGCATACAGAAAAGTAGACACACGGGCTCTGCCCTGAAAGAGCACACACTCTAACTGAACAACTAACAACAGACAGAACTCCAGGAAGTGGTGATGTCTTATCTCAAGTGCTGTCAGTGCGAGTGGGAAAGAAAAGGTGGCCAGCCCATCAAAGAGAGAGCAGTTAGGCTTCCTGGGGGAGAAAGGGCCCAAACCATGGCTGGGAGGAAAAATTCTTTCAAGACAAGGGAACACCATGAGTGATGGCACCGTGGTGGGAGTGGACGGGGCATGCATGTGGGATGGGGAGGGAGGGCCCGAGGAGAGCAAACCATTGTGCTAGAAGCAGTCTCCACTGGCTAGGTAGCGTGCGAACATGAGGCAGCAGCCACTGAGGGTTCTGAACAAGGTATGAACATGCTAACAACATCCTAGGAATCTTAGCCTAATTTCTTATATTTTGGAAGAGTGGGCAGAGAAACAACACCCTTCTCCCAAAACAAAACGGACAAAAACAAAACCCTTTCCTATCAAGGCAGAGGTAAGAGCCTGAGGTAAGCCTCAAAAGCAACATCATCAAACTCTTTTCAGTTGCTTTAGTAAAATGGTGATTCCCTGCCAGCACACACTGAGGGGTTCTACAGGTGGTGACTTCCCCACCCCATGTTGGATGAAGGACCCTAGCGGGATAACCTCGGAACGTTAGAACACGGAAAGGAACCTGAAGGGCTGGAAACTCTTGGATAATTTCATAGATAGTGTAGATGATTTCAGCAGTGGGCAGAGAGCTGTTGGTGGTTGAGGTGACGATATCAAATGCACATTCCAGAAGTTCTTTGGGATGAAATCGGTCCAACTTGCGAGGTCTGAACACACGTTCTATGCAGTATCTGGAGAGAGAAACCTGGATTTCTAAGGTCATTGCTTCCTGGAATCAAATGTGCATAAGAGATTGTTGAACAAGATAAAAGTAACAAATATGAAAAAGTTAATCAGTGGTATGATCAAGAGAGCTTAAAGATAGACCCACCCGGAATAGCCTTGTCTAGTGATCTAGGTTTCAGTTCCCAGTTTTCCCACTATTAAACTATGGGGCTCACTTTTTTTTTTTTAAATGTCTGAAATAGAGATGAAATTACACACAAAAATCATTTTACCTTAAGTGCTTGCTTCCTACACAGTGATACCCACACCTTAGGACTATGGCTATTAATTGTTCACTTGCAGCTGGGCATAAAAGCATATAAAGAGCTTTGACTTCTTTTGAGGAAAAAAGCTTCAAAGTAGGGTGCCTCGTAGACAACAATACCGCTCCAATTTATGAAGACCTCAGTGTTAGGCCCCTGTGGTATCTGAATGTACAGAAAACCTTTCTCCAGTGCTAAGTGCTGGGAGCGCCCCAGCATTCACTGCTCCTGCTGGGCTTACTCCACTTCCCTACACACACAGCTTTTGTTCAGCTGCCAGTGTAGGCAGTTTTCACATAGGGACCACTGGCCATTTGTCCCTCCAATTAAATTTTAAAAGGGGCCCCCTGTGATCAAGAATAGCCAGATGTTTTTTCTCAGGCCACCATTTGTGAAAATAATTATTATGTTGCTCGGGGACATTTAGAAGTCACAGAATAGACTGCAGGAGCTTCAGGGTACTTACCTAACTGCTCCCTTCCTTCTAAAGAGGAGGCTGGCTGTCCTCATCACCTTATAGAAAGGGTTACTGTGGCTGGACATTTTGACCATATTCCAAACTCAATAGTTTAAACCCCAAATTCTTTACTGCATGAGGATCACAGGAGATAAGGCATTCATCCTGGGTTTCTTTCCCACTACTGCCAAATGAAACCCCTACTGTTTCTTTCTTTTTTTTTTTTTTTAGAGGGCAGTGTCACTGGCTCTCATGTGGGATCCGAACCGGGGCCGCTAGCGTCCCAAGCCAGCTCTTAACCATTGCGCCACTCAGCCGGCCCCACCCCCACTGTTTCTTACCGTTTTAAATTCAATATATTATTTCTTGCCACGTATCTTGCAAAAGGAACCTGAAAAATAAAAGTTTCAAAGGTCAATGTCAAGATGTGTCAACTAGCACACTCCTTTTGGTTGTTTTTTGTTTTGTTTTGTTTTTAAATTAATTAATTTATTTTTTGAGGACAGTGTCACTGGCCCTCATATGTGGGACCTGAACCGGGGCCGCCGGCTTCCCAAACCAGCACCTAACCACTGCGCCATTCGGCCGACCCTCCTTTTGGTTGTTTTTAATCACAGCTTTATTGAGATATAACTCACATACCATGAAGTTCACCCTTTGAAAGTGTACATTCATTGGTTTTCAGTACAGTCACAAAGCTGTGTAATGCTTATCACTCACATTTTTCTTGAGCTTGTATTATCTCTTACGGTGAGTTTCCTGAGTTTCCAATCAGTCATTCAGGAGAAATTCTAATTTCTATTAACCCCACAACTTATAAAACCATTTTGAGATTGCCCCAAGAGATCTATCATTAACTAATGGGTCAAATTTTCAAACGGTAAATACCTTTTATATTTTTGGCTCACTATTGGCTCACAGAAAGGGAGCAGATGTTTAAAAAATATGCACTTGGACCGGCCGAGTGGCGTGGTGGTTAAGCGCTGGCTTGGGAAGCCAGCGGCCCCGGTTCAGGTCCCACATATGAGGGTCAGTGACACTGCCCTCAAAAACAAAAAAACAAAACAATAAAAAATATGCACTTGAGTCTCCTATTGTCTAGAGAAGCAGCAGCCAGTTCTAAGTATAGCTATGTAAATATTTGTATTTCTACACTTTCTTTAACAAAGCCCAAAAGTCTGATATATTCATCTCTCACTTAAAATAATCCCAAGTCATTTTATGTATTGTAAAAGAAAAACAAAAGCCAAGAATATGGAAGGGATTTTTTTCTGAAAACATGTTCTTACAATAAGCTGCACAACATAGATATGAAAAAGAAACTGCCTTGATTCCCTAACGCCTCCAGAAAAATATGGTTAAAGGTTCAGTGTATTCTTTCCCATTTCACTCTGTGGTGATACAAACAAGCAGGCGTGTGTTGTCATTCACACGCATGTGAGAGCACGTTTCCACCTCACACATACCAGGTGATGCAAACGTATAGTGCACCGTATGCACACACTCAGTTGGTTTTTAAAAAACAAAACGTTTCTCTCTTTCTTTATAACAAAAATAGGACATTAGAGTTCCTTTTAAACACTTTTTTTCCCAACTAACTATATACCATGGACATTTCTACAGATCAAATAGAGATATGGATATATCTAAATATATACACATTTTGATCTTATACCACATTAATATTCCATAAGAATTTATTCAACCATTTTCCTACAGAGGAACATGCAGTTTTCGTTTTTGACCACCATAATATGACAGTGAACATCCTTCTAATATTCATACACCAATCAATATGTTTATTTTCTTTAAATCAATTCCTCAAGTGGAATAGTTGATTCAAAGGGAATAGCATACGCATCAAAAATTTTTAAATTTTTCTTAAATACTTTCAGATTGCTTTTCTAAAGGTTTACAATTTACATTCCCATCAGCAACATACGAAAGTACCTATTTTCCTACTACCTTGTCCTATCTGGATATTAATTTAAATATTTTTGTCCTATCTGGATATTAATTGAAATATTTTTGCATTTCCTCATTATCAGTGAGGCTGAACATCTCTTTAGAAGTTTATCAGCCCTGTTCAATTTTCTGTTCTGAGAATTGCCTGGTAATACCCTTTGCTCATCTCTCTACTTGTAAGTACTTTCTGTACATTAGAAGTATTAAATTCTTGCCTGTCTTATGAATGTACAGTGCTAGAGATGGGCCTGTTAGCAGCCAACACTGAGTGGGTGAATGGCTGGTAAGACTGTTGCTGTCAAAGGGAGCCCTGGGGCTCTGAAGAAAGCATGAGCAAAATTCAGCATATCCAATTAGAAGAGACACTGCTGTTACAAGAATTTAATGGTTCTGGACATTAACATGTTAGGAAGTTACTGAAGATCTAGCCAGGAAGTAAAGAAAAAAACTCATTTATTTGTCTGAGTTGCCTGGGTTGACTTGCTATGGGTACTCAGCAGAGCTCAACACAGAGGTACAGACCTGGCACCTACGATGCAGGGTTCTGGTTTCCAGGGCCAGGACCACTTGTACTATTAGCACAGTGGACATACATAGCGCCAAACGTTTACTAAATTCCTAGGAAACATTAAGTAAAGCTCTCACCCTGATAACTTCCATAAGAACATGTTTCCTAAGGGTGACATTTAGATTATAAGTCTAGAAAAAAAAAAAAAAAAGATCGGTGGGGGTAATCCTTTAACAAATGTGCCACCCCTGTGACCAGACATGGCATCTGAACTGTCAGCAGAGTGCTCCCAGCCTCACCCTCAGGTCGAAAGGAAGCATCACCAACATCCCGCTGTGGTCCATGAATAAGGCGGCTTCGTTGTGCTCGTATATTTGCCTATTTCGGGGAAGCAGCAGTGGGGTACACAACTGGACAGCTCCTACACCAAATGAGAAAAAACAACTGATTCTCAGGTTCTCGTTCTCCTAGGAGACAAGTTAAAATGAACACGAAGCTGACAGTTAAATAATCTGCTACTGGGACTGTTGAAAGCATCATCAGTCTATCTTTGATTCTTAATGGAGAGCTCACCTAAGGTTAAGTTTGTCAATTTAGTCACAAACTTTATAACCAGCTCACCTAAGGTTAAGTTTGTCAATCTAGTCATATTTTTGACTCTACAACCAGCTGTACTTAGTAACAAGGCTGTACTATTCAAATCTGTTTCTCCTCAACAATCTGGGTTGTAAAAACTAAGCTTAAATTTCACATGATGTCAGCTGCTTATAACTGAATTTAAAAGTAAAATATGATTGCGGGCAAATCCATTATCAGTACATTTTAATGATGAAAAAAATAATCTTTTGAGAAGGCATATGATTTTCTAAAAAGGACATACCATGTCTTTTAAAGATGCGGATGATGGTTTCACACACATGCTGCTGTATCTTGGCTGTACGGATTGAGAAGCTACCCTAAAACGACCAATTAAATGTCATCAGAGTCTAATCAAAGGCATTCCCCTAAAATATCAATGTATTACATTGCGAATTCTCAGTATCACAAAAGAGATCTCAACAATTCAGTCCCTTTTTGAACACATTCAGGAAAGAAGAAACCACATGTCGGGAACTATGTCCTGCTTGAGGAGGAAAGCTAGGTTCAAGGTCCAAGATCTTAACCACGTTGACATATGCCTTTCAGAAAGGGCTAATCAAATATCCGTGTTCTCATTGAGGACTCTCAGGGATGCGGTGGAGCAGTAAAACTCACAGCTGCAGGCCCCTCCCATATATTAAGGTGATTCGCAGTGGGCCCCTTGAAAGCCACATGACATTTACATATTTGTAAAGATCTTTCTTTTTCATATTTCTTATTAAAAGTAGTACCACTTCACTAGAGAAAATTTAGAAACAATAGATGAACAAAAAGACAAAAATAAAAAAGTCACTTATAATCCTGTATCTTTCTAATATTGTCAGACAGCAAAAACTGGCCCCTGAAATCTATAGTGATCTCCCACACATCTTACCACTGCTTCTTCTACCCGGAAATTATCTATTTTAAGCAGACAGAAACAGACAGACACTATAACAAAAACAATTATTATGCCCACCCAACTTTATGAAATTTTAACATTTTGTTATACTGCTTCAGATTGTGGTTACTCTTTTTTGTTTTTTAAAAGAAAATATTGAAGCCTTCCAAGCTAGCTATGCTTTAGAAACCACCTGGGCACTTTCAAACAGATTCCTGAGGTACCTCACACCTGGAGATTCTAAGTCATTAGAATGGGTGTAGGTTGGCCTGGGCAGCTGTACTGTCAAAGGGCTCCCAGGTGACTGATGTGCAGCCAACACTGGGAAGGGCTGACTACCTGATCTGGATGTGAGCTGGCTGGATGTTCTTTGTTGTTTTTGTCTTTTTCCAAGATTTTATTGGGGGAATTGGGGAAGGGGAACAGCCAAGTTGTTGTCCTTCAATCTTAGTTGTGGAGGGCACAGCTAACTCAGCTCCAAGTCCAGCCACCATCCGGCCACCTGTCGAAAGCTCAGGGCAGCTCAGCTCAAAGTACTGTGTTCAATCTTAGTTGCGGGTGGATGTAGCCCACCATCCCATGAGGGAGTCAACTCGGCAACCTTATTGTTAGGAGCATGTGTTCTGACCAGCTGAGCCATCCTGCCACCTGTTGGCAGCTCACTGACAGCTCAGCTCGGGCGCAGTTCATTGGTCCAGGTGAGGATCAAACCAGTGACCCTGTTGCTCAGAGTTCACGCTCTTAACCAACTGAGCCACTTGGCCAGCCCTGGTTGGATGTTTTTGGCTCTGGGCAGCTGGGCCAGAGCTCAGTCTCTAAAACCACTGCTTCTTAATTTTGTGGGAGGGTTGAAAGGGGGGATGGGTCAGGAATTCCTCCAAGTAAGTGATTAAGGATGTGGCTCTGGGCCGGCCGAGTGGCGCATTGGTTAAGAGCTGGTTTTGGGATGCCAGCGGCCCCGGTTCGGATCCCACGTATGAGGGCCAGTGACACTGCCCTTCACAGCTAACAACAGCTCCACCTGCGAGCCCCGGCAACGGTGTAGGCTGCAGCCCCTGCTGCAGTGGGCTGCCATAGGCTACAGCGAGCGGCTGGCAGCCAACGTGAGCTGCCAATAGCCGCGGTGAGTGACATCCAGAGGCAGGCGACCAATCTGCCTCATCCGGGAAGAGCGCAATGATGATACCAACATGGTCTAGTGAAGCAACATCCTCCACAACTAGACTGAAGAACAAAAAGACAGAAACTTGTCTGTTCCCCTCCCCTGATTCCCCAACGCTGTTCCCCTCCCCCACTTGCCCAATAAAATCTTTAAAAAAAAAAGAATGTGGCTCTTAGGGCCGGCTGAGTGGCTCAGTTGGTTAAGAGCTCGCTCAAGAGTGCGAGCTGAGCTCTGAACAACGGCAGTTCGATGCCAGCCCGAGCTGAGTTGCTGTTGAGCTGCCAACAGGTGGCAGGATGGCTCAGCTATAAAAAAAAAAAAAAAAAAAAGAAGAATGTGGCTCTTCCCAGAATGGATATGTACACATTCTGCATACCCAGACCTCAGATTCAGAATTTATGTTGGAGGCATTCAAGGTATCTATGAAAAGCAAGGAACTGACTTGATCCCTTGTGTGCGCCAGGTTAAGCTCTCTCTGGAAGCGTAGCTTAAGCCCACCTTCAGGATGTCACTGTCATAGGTGTAGTCGATGGCAGGGGGGATGCGCTGGTTGAAGATCTGGGCCATCATGGTGCGGTAGGCCTTCCCGTCGGCATTGGCCAGCGTGTGGTGCAGCACCTCATGCAGCTCCGCCTCCTCCAGCTGGGGCGGGGGCAGCAGCTCACTCCTCAGCAGCTCTGTGGCTGTGGGCCGCTTGGCTGGATCATGGTTCAACAGCCAGGAGATGACAGACTTCTAGAACAAGACGCAGGCACACCAGTGATGCTCAGGAAGTCTGACGAGCGGTGGTGGGTTCAGGTCAAAGAAAAGATGCCCACTTCTTGCACTTAGTTTGGTGCATTTTAATTTCTCAAATCTCTGGATTTGTCACTTTTCCCCCTGCACCTCATTATGGCCACAGGGTTGTGCAAACAGGTAATATGAGCGTTTCTTAAAAAGTGGAGGCCCTTTTCCTATTTTATTGTGAAAAAGGACCCCCCAAATCCTCAACTCAACAACTGCTTAGAAGCAGAATGCAGGCGTTCTAAACACACGAGACACTGTATAAAAAAAGATATGAGAGGGCCAGCCACGTGGCTTGGTGGTCAGGTCCCACATATGAGGGCCAGTGACAATGCCCTCAAAAAGGAAAAAAAAAAAAAAGATATGAGAACATAAAACAAATACCTTTGGATGTCTAATTTTACTAGAATGTGTGGTAGCTGCTGGAATCCTTAAAGCGGTGTAAAATATCTTTTTATTTTTTTCTTCTGCACTCATGTTATCTGTATTGATACCATTCCCTGGCATTCTCTTGATTTATGTTACTCGTTTACAGCTACTACCTCACCAAGCAGGGAACTATTTGAAGGCAACCTAAGCCTTTGAAAATTCCTTAATTCTCTTGTGTATCATAAGGATTTATAAGGAGCTGGAGGAATATTTGAGATCAGAAAAATCTCAATTTTTAGATGAAAGTTATTTTCTAATTATATCTCTTTAATATGTTACCCCCTCCCCCCTAACTTCTACCCCTATTTTAGGATGAAATTCAGGTTTTTGGTTTTCATACAAAGAAAGGAATTCACATGATACAATTTTTATGAAAAGGTATGTTAAATTAAACTGGTAAAAACAATACTCTGTTGAGCACAACAGACCCTGTTATACTGCTTAATGTCTGTGTGTGGCAAAGATTGTGTCACTCTCAGTCTATGAGCATTTTCTATGCTGCCTCCTTTCAGATAAAAAAAGCAACGACTATGGTGTGGCAATGGTAGTGGTTTTGTTGTGGTGGTTTTGGTGTCAATTTTACACAGTCCAAACGCAAATGCTCAAGGGTATCAAATAAGTACCTGTGATGGACAACAATCACTGTTGTGAGAAATGGCTTGTATAGTTGCCCTCATGTGTGCAGTTTAATAGCTATGCCATCACCTTCGCCAACATGTGGAAATGCTGAGAGAGACTGACCTTGTTAGCGGGAAAGGCTATGAAATGAACATTTACTTATGACATCCAGAAACACAGGAAATGACTCAGTTAAAAAAATAATAATAACAAAAGAAGTACGAACACAACTCAACGTATTTTCTAACGGTTCTCCACTAATTCAACAGATGAGGCAGAAAGGGTCCCTCTAGCCATAAATGTCATACTAAACGCCACCAAGTTACAGGATGTTAGTGCTGATATATAAATAAGGAGCACTTAATCCCTTTATTTTATAGGTGAGGAAAATTAAAGTCTAGAATAGTTACGTGACTTGTCCATCTGATACATCACCAATAAGTAAGAAATAGCAAACTAATGTAACATTCTAGCTAGGTTTCTGTTCTCAATATTAAAATTTAAGTAAGAAATTTTTGCCTTAATTGTAACTGTTAAGAGGAGTCAGTTTAAGGAATAAACTTCCATATGACAAGAGTATTAACCACAGAACGCTTCACCGAGACAAACCAGCATTAAGAAGAAATGCACACCAGAAGTGCAGTACACAAATTCAATAATACTCTGGATGCCAATATTAACCTATGATATGGTTACATACACACTCATAGATTTATAACATGGAGAATTTATTTTGCTTTAAAATACTGTACATCAGACTGTCCAGTCTTCCCCTTTACAATCTGTGCTACTTTAACCACAAAACAGATCATGGTTACAGTTTTAAATTATTTTTTCTTTTCTTAAAGTCCCAAGCTGTCTCTAAAACAATGAGCGTTCTCTTTTTTTGCACAGCTAAGCCAAGGTTGGAACTTCAAAAGCACTTCAAAAGCACAATGAACCACACAAAAGAATGCTGTTTGTTCATTTTCTATGCCAATTCTTGGCATTTTATGGTGTGTTTCAAGTCTAGTAACATTTTAAGTGCTTTATCTTTTGAGTTTTTCTCCCCCTACGTGGGTCCTAGGGCACAAGTAAATGAGTGGCAGAAGATTACTAATTGAAAAAAAAGAAAAGTAGTAATTAAAATCCAAGAGTGAAGATAGTAATTAAAGCATCAGAAAATTACCTGCTTTGTGTGCTCTCCATCATCAAAGTCTTCTGGAAACTTAGGCGAAGTGGGCTGAAAGAATATTATATTCAAATCAGCAAGTGGTTGGCAGACTGCCACAGTGAGAACATTTATTCATCAGAGGTAAGAAAAATCAAACACAGTATGAAAATCTGCTAATACGGGAAAACTGGTGTGATATCTTCTTGAAACCCAATATACACTCTTCCAAGTACATACATATTATTTTAACACAAACTTTACCCAAATGACAGCCTAGGTGATAGCACCTCATCTGACCTCATTTGAGATCAAAGGTATTTTAAAATCAAATGGTTTCAGAGAAAGTAGCTTTATTAAACACAGGGATAAAAAAGGGCAAAAACACCAAACCATCAATGCAGAGTAAGAGGAAAACATGAACATTGAAATTTCTACTTCCCCAAAAGTTCTTGCCTTTCTGGTAAAGAAGACCTCAATCATAACATTAACTTGACAATTTAGATATTCTTGAAATGAGAGAGCAAACATGAATTTTAGACTAAAGATAGGCACTTCATCAAAGGCATAATTCTCTAAGACCCTTCCAAGCCAAGGCAAGGACACAGCAATAACTTTATTTGCTCCTGTACTATATGAACACAGCTGTCCACACTAGACTGGCAGTAAAATAATTCCCGTGTTTTCTAACAGTTTTGCTCTGCTCAGGAAGGAAGAGAAAGGCTCTCCATATCTCTTGTTCATGAATATGTAAATCTAAATCTCCCTCCCCCAAACCTTACGTTCCACTTTCACCTCAATGCAGTTTCCAATGGGTATCCTTGACCTCACCACTGTTAATATTAGTCCCTTTTCAGTTTGGGCAATAACAGAGGCAAGGATTAATCCCAAGAACACAAATGGAAATGTCATTGCTGAAAAAATTCAAGTGCCTGATATTTTTCCCAGACCCCTTTTAACTTCTGGTCATGGAGGTTTTCTTTAGGCATTACCACACCAGGTCCATTCAGCTGGAACCTTTCATTTCTAGAACTAAATATCCATTATCCTGGTCCCCTATTCTCATTGCTGTAACTGCATCGATATTATGCAAAATTTTTGGATTCCTCCTTTGTTTTAAACTTAACAGTAAATCTCTCAGAATAATTCTTTAAAAAAACTATAACCTAGCAATTTCTCCAAGTAGGATTTCTAAAAATAAACAAAACACGGTAAGTTTCTCATCGCTGGAGGTGTGTAAGCAGAGGTAGATTGCCATTTACTAGAAATATAGAAAATGGTAGCAGGATCACCTCTTCTCTGTTATATCAGAAAAATACCCTGTATTGAATTTTGATGTCCATGCTAAAATTCAGGTTACTGGAAATTGATGCACTAAAACATCCGATACATACATCTCTGAGTTGGGTGAGAACAAAGATCCTTTCTGAGGCTGTGACCATGGGGTGATAGGACATCTCAAAGAAGATAATTCCCAGGCTGAAGAGGTCCACTTTCTGAGGAGGAAAAAGAATTGTATTTAGATAGCCTTGATATGAACATATAATTTATCAGGGAATTAGAGCATGAGCACTGTTAGTTAAAACAAAATTTGCAAAAATGAAAAACAAGCCACTCTAGAAGAAATTTGACTTCTTCTAAAAAAGTAGAAGGTATAAGGTATAGATGAGGTAAAATATTTGGCATGACTTTGCAACATTTTCCTTGAAAATTAATTATAACTGGTTTAGCTGTATATACAGATGTAGATAACCACTGGCTGAACCCTAAGAATAATCACTAAAGTGCAAGGACAACCTCAATACGCCATAGGAATTTACTTTGCATCTTTACTGATCATCTCAAAAGTGAAACACAGTCCAAAACCTATAGTTAATACTAAAGATCAGCTATTGATCGCAAAGCCATACCAGTGAGGATGGGAGAATGGCACAACAGAAAGATCATGTGATGAATCCTAACAAAGTATGAAAATATGAAAGCGCAAGTACAGAAGAAAAAGGTCACATCAGTGCAGAGTGTCAGGAGGATGGTGACTTTCAGAAGGCAGTGTGCCTGAGGCAGCTGAGCACAAGCTGGCTGAGGGGACCTGCTCATGGAAACTGCTCACAGGCACAGCAGCCACTTTCAAAAAAAGCTCTTGAATGAATTTGGATTCAAGGGTTAGTATGGGAGCCCCTTTAGTTATCACTAGTGACCTCTGAAGTCTTAAAAACAAACACTCGTTGTGATATTTCCTACATGTGTTGGCTATAGAAATTGCAGGAACACACTGAAAAGCCCCAAGAATAGAACAGCAGTGTGTGGGTGACCACAATGCTATTGCTCAAGTGTAGTTACTACTGATGTCTAAGATATGCACGTTTTGCGTTGTTTTGAATGTATATATATATACATGCACACACTATTGTTTGTAAATTTTATTCCCTTAATATAGTAAGAATCTTTTTCAGTATTATATCATTTTTTTTAAAACAAGCTTTTAATGAAATATAGTATTCAATTACATGGGAGTCCCATAATTTACTTAACCAATTCTCTATTTTTAAAGTTTTTATCATTTTTCACTGTTACATAAATAATGCCGTGGCGAATCCCTTTCGCATTAATCTTTTTGGACGGTCTCTGGTTGTTTCCTTTGGATACATTTGAAAAGGTGGAGCTGCTGGCTCAAAGAGTGGAGCCCTTTTAAGGATTTTATTCCAAAGTGAACTCAGAAAGATGACACTGAAGATGCCTTCTCTCACCCATGGTGTGTGCATGTCCATCTCACCACACCCTCACCCTTGCTGGGTAATTGGAGGTCTGCCTCAGTGCTCTGTCACTGCCCAGTGCTCACTGTCAGAACCGAAACCCAGGCTTGTATTTCCACTGCAAGCCTGAAAATACGCTTTGATGTGAATTGCTTGAGTATTTCAAAAATTGAACCCTGCCCCCTAAGTGATCTCATCCAGCCTCATGACTTTAAATCCCATCTGTGTGCTGACGACTCTCAAATTTATGTCTCTGACTCTGACCTTTCTTTTGAACTTGAATCTTGAGCCTCTCACAGCCTACTGGGCGTTTCCTGTTGGATTTCTCATGAGGCATTTCAAATTTAACATGTCTCCAATGGAATTTTCCTGCCGTCTTTTGTCTTTGTCCCGGTGTCTTTCCTAACTATCCGGACTCCAGGCGCTCCAGGCAGCAACCTGAGCACTGCCCTGTTTCCTTTCCTTTTCCTCACCCAACAGGTCCCCCATTCGGAAAACCATTTGGTCAACTCGTGGCACCCCCTCATCTTTTATTAGATGCATCCCGTGGCATCTTTTAAAAGATGCACCCCGTGGCATCTTTTATTAGCATGCTTCTCTCCATCTCACTTGCTCTACTGCTCTGGTCCTAGCCATTGGTTGCTTCACCGGGACTTCTGGGAAGCCTCCAGCAGCAGCTAGAGTGAAGTCTGTCATTCAGGATCCCTCAGTGGCTCCCTGTGCACATTCTTTATCATGCTAAACTGGCTCTGCCTGGTCTGGCCCCGCCTTTCTTTCCAGCTTCACTTTCATGCCTCTCTTGCGAAGTGGTACCCATGGGGACCTACTTGATGACTGTCTTAAATGGACCAAGCTAGCTCTCACCCAGAGCCTTTCCTTTATGCATGCTATTTCTGATGCTTCACCCCTTTTTTTCTGCCAGGCATGCTCCAAATTTGCATGACTTTTCCGTTTTCCTTCTTCATCTTAAAAGCCATCTTCTTGGGGAGGCCTTCTCTGGTCTATCTAAATACAATGTCTCCTATTTTTCTCTGGTCACTGGACTCCTTTTCTTCTAAGCTCTTATGACAATTTGTGGTTATTTCTATTATTTTTTAATTTGTTTATCATGTTTCATCCACTAATGGGTAAGCTTCGTGAGGGCTGGAATAAGACATCCGTCCTATTACTCAACTACCTTATTTCTTGGGTTGCCCCGACCTGACCGGGAACCAGGTTAGTTCAAATCTATGGATGGATTGGGGGGGGGGGCTGTAAGCTCCTTGGTGGCAACCATGCTAGCTTTAGTCACTGTCCTTGGGCACCACGTGTCCTGTTTGCTGTAGTCACTCAATATCCATGTGAATATATGTATCGAGTGAATGAATGTTCCTGACTACTTCAGCTGGTAATTAAACCCCAAATGCTGTGATCTTAATGTCATACTATTATCTCACGCTTGAGACCTTTCCTTCCCCTTTACCTGGTTGTACGCAGATTTGGTGCTTCCTTGGACCTCTGGGCTTACATACAGGGCAGTGCCAACCATTCCAGTCAAACGACCTGCACAGAAGAAGGCAGAAGGAAGGCTTTCCAATAAGAGAACTCAGAGAAGGGAAATTTTTATTTAAAAGAAAAAAAATGTTTCTTAAGATTGAGGCATGATCTGTTAACTGTTCACATTATCCGCAGGAAGAAGCAGAGTGTATTTCGCTAAGCGACTGACGCCAAGTCATGTACAGACGCACACTCTGTCCCACACAGGATGTCTTTCATGCTGCAGGGGACAGGCAGGGCCAGATGGAAGACCCGGGATGGCCCCGATGGCTCAGGTCATGAGGTAACCTCCCACGACCATGTGGGCTCGGACAAACTGTAACTGTCTACTCATGGCAGCCAATTAGTCTAAATGAAGCCCTAATTTCTTAAGAGTTCTAAAGAACAATACAGTGAAAAGGGAAAAAAGTTCAAGCATTTTCATAATTTTGTTAATTGAATGAATAATTATGATTTACTTTAGGATAAAATCTTTACAAATGAAAAACAGGTTTCAGATTAAGATATTTTATACTGTACTGTATGCTTAAAATTTTCCAAAGAGGGTAGATCTTACGTTAAGTGTTCTTACCACAAAATAAATAAATAATAACAGTAATAATAAGTAAAAGGGCAGGAGAAAACTTTTGGAGGTGATGGATATGCTTATGGCATAGCTTACGGTGATGGTTTCATGAGTTCATATATAGCTCTAAAGTCCTCAGGTTGTATACATTACATATACACAGCTTTTTGTATGTAAAAAAATAAGATGAGAGAAGGAAAAAGAAATTTTGTGGTCTGTTTTTGTTTTTTTTTAGCTGAGCCATCCTGCCACATGTTGGCAGCTCAACGGCAGCTCAGCTCGGGCTGGTTATCGAACTGCTGTTGCTCAGAGCTCAGCTCGCACTCTTGAGCGAGGTCTTAACCAACTGAGCCACTCGGCCGGCCCCCATATGGTATGCTTTTAATACACAAATTAAATCTACTGGATTTACCTGAAGGGTCTGATTTAATCAAGCCATCTCCTGACATATCATCTTGCTTTCCGTCAGCCTTAAAATACAAGTAAGCCAAATATCACATTAAAATGTTATGTTATATTATAGGAATGGCTTATCCACTTCTAAATGAAGACTGAGTAAAAAATATTACACAGAAACCAGAATAATTATAATAATGCTTTTCTTGAGCTTCACTTCTTTTTTGTTTAGTTAGCCCACTAATGCAGGGCTTACCAGAAACCCAATGAGATCAAGAATAAAGGAATTCACTATAGAACCTTTTCTTCATGGTAGAAACCCATGGGAGCTTATAGATGCAAATGCAAAAACAGAATCCATTTACTGGAGTATTTTTTTAACAGTAACAACCACCTCATTTTCTTTTCTTTTCTTTTCTTTTTTTTTTTGAGGGCAGTGTCACTGGCCCTCATATGTGGGACGCGAACCGGGGCCACTGGCATCCCAAGCCAGCTCTTAACCACCATGCCACTCGGCCGGCCCAGCAAGTTAAATTCTTTAGTGTGGGGATCAAGATCCCCATCATTTAGCCCTTTCTTGGTTTTAGCACTCTTCAAAATGCCCTGTTGTTCCGTTTAGGACCATGTCCTTATTATCCCCCTCCCATTTCCTCCCTCTCTGCTCCTTCTAACCTGTCCTTCTAATTTAGCCCCTATTTACCATTTGTCCAAATGGATTATTTCCCATTAATCCAAACCCTATTTCCTTTTCCCGACCACCCTTAAAATGAACTGCATTTACTATAGATTTTGGTGCCTAATAATTCTGGCTTATGATGTCAAGTAACACTCTTTGTCTGGCACGCAAGGCCTGCCAGCTACAAAACTCCCAGCCTTCCAGAATTCTCTCTCACTGACCCCCTACATCTCATAGTTCCAACCAAGAGACAACATGCTGGCCTTTAAACAATCATGTCTGCTCACCCCAGGGTCTTTGCTTATACTATTCTTTCTCTCTGGAATCTCCTACCCTGGTGTCACCATGTCCTGCCCTCAATCCCAGCCTGTGGAACTCAGACCCATCCTTTAAGGGACATTTGAAATGCTGTTTTCTTTACACAGCCTTCCTTATCCTCATAACCATATGTAAATTTTCTCTTGTCTTTCACTCTGATATCCCTATTTCTCTCACTTCACCTTAGTTTAGCTTTGTATGTTGAACAGCTTCTGTACAATGTTGTGGAGAACAAACACCTTCTGAATAATATGTGCTCTAAGACTGGTGGTTTATGTTTTTTTAAGCCTCATTTCTCTAAACTAACTAAAAGCCCCTTGAGTATCAAGTATCTAGGCCAGTGCCTGTCATGATAGACCAAAATTCCAAATTATCTCATGAAGTATTATATACCTTTCACCTAAATATCATTCACAAACCAATAATTTTATGCCCCTCGAGCAGAATATATTCAATAAAATGTATTCACAATGTCAAAACCTAAAAGATCATTTGCCGTTCACCCCTTCAGATCTATATCATTTACTGAGGATTACACAGCAGAGTTCAGTGAACCTATTATCTCTCCTGTTTTCTAACACTTCCATGGTTACCAGGGAATGTGGGTCCATTTTCAGGCACAGTCTAATCTAAAAAATACTCACAGCAAAGGTGAGGTGGTCTGTTGCCAAACCAAAATCACCTATTTTTACATGGTCGTCGGAATCCAAAAAAATGTTGACAGGCTTCAAATCCCGGTGAATCATTCCCTGATGGAAGAGAGCAAAGAAACCAAGTGTTTCCCAAGCACAGTTATAGTTATACCTGTTTCCTAATTTGAAAGGCCAACCCAATGACAAAATTGGATGAGCCTTCTCCCATAGACCATGCTGCTCTAGCTGTCTAGCCTCTGCAGTGTCTCCTGGCTTTCCTGCCATTGACCTTGCGACAATTTCCCAGTCTACTTATTAGGCCCCACTCTACCACGCACACAACTTTCTTTCTTTCTGCTGCATCACAAAACCCCTGCTCTGGTCAGGGAGATGCATGCCATTTTCATTCCTTCTTCTATTCCTTTCTTTATGCTATTTCCCTGCCCAGGAAATTCTTGCTTTGATCCACTCATTTGAGTTGTATCAACATTTACAAATGCCAATGTGTTCACGAAACCTATCCCAGTAATTCTAACACTTCAGCTTTGCATCCCCAGCACACACTGAAGGTGCTCAATGATTATTTGTTACATGAGCATGCTTTCTTCCCTTCCTAATGGAATTCTCATAATGCTTATTGTTCCAGGTGTTATAACATAGGAGAGAATCATATGGAATAAAAACATATTGTATGATCTCTATTACCTTTATATGAAGGTAAATTTTGGCTCCCTCAAAAAAAAAAAGAAGTCCCTTTCAAGTGTGGGTTTTGTCACATACTTGTGCCTTTCCGTATTTCTAGGTGTGGCACAGTGTTAGTCACTGATTAGCAGATACTGAGTAAATTAGATTGAAAGAAGAGAGCATACAGGGCACGGTTCTAGGACCCCAGGCTGTAACAGAGTTTTAATGGCCTTAGTTAGAACTCATTCTTAATTATAACCTTGCAAATTCTGCTTCCACAAAATCATTTACAAACTAGACAGGCGTAAATTACGGTCCTGGCTTTTTAGTATAAATATGGTACAGTACAAACATTTTAAAGTTAAAGAAAATTGACGCAAAGGAAAAAACATACTTACACTGACTAATGCATTAGATAATTCCATTTCTTAAAAAAAGTAAGCAGTATTTCATCCTGAAGCTAGGCCCATTAACATTTACATTGTAATGGCAATTTCTAGCTTTAAAATGATATTCTATATATGTGGCAAACTATGTTACTCAAAGAGTCTCATCTCTATCCTTGCTAGATGGCTTTCTGGTTTCTCCATGCCCGTAGGGAGGATGGCACTAAGTCAGAATCAAATAACATGGCATGAATTAACCACACTCTCACTGTATTCTAAACTATTCAAGGAATCATCCTCACATTCCATACATGTTCATATATTTCCTCCAACCCCGAGTTTGGCAGATTTTTTTTTTTTTTTTTTTTTTTTTGGTAAAGGGCCAAAAAGTAAATATTTTAGGCTTTAATGGACCATATGGTCTCTGTCTCAACTATTCAGCTTTATAGCAGTAGCACAAAAACAGCCACAGGCTATATGTAAACAAATGTGGCCCTGTTCTAGTAACACTTCATTTATGAACACTGAAATTTGAAGTTCATAGAATTTTCATGTGTCATGAAATATTACTCTTCTTTTGATTTTTTAAAAATAACTATTTAAAAACGTAAAAGCCACTCTTAGCTTACAGGCTGTACAAAAGCAGGCAGTGGGTTAGACTTGACCAGTGGGCCACTGTTTGCTGATCTTTCTTCTAACCTTCAATGTGTCTTTTGGAATTTTGGGACTTTGTACTATTTTCTTATCTTTTGACACACTGTTTTATTTCCTATAAAATAGATTATTTCAATACATCCATAATTTCTACTCTATTTCTGTCTTTCTCCAGTCTTACATTATTTTTTTATTCAGTCCTAAATTTTATGTAAACAGAAATTTTCAGATATGAAACATAAAGTTTACTTTCTCATGGATATAAGCCAATCCATCCAGAATCTCTCGAAAAAGCCTCCAGAGTCTGACGGTGTCTTGATACAGTCCCTGGTCAATGGTGTCACGTAAAGTGCTCTTTTCACAGTACTCCATCTACAGACAAGAACAAACCAGGCAGGATTTGGTTATACAGAGTTTCAGTTAAAGAGGACAACCTCAATTAATGTAATCCCTCATTTTAAAACATGTACCACAGATTTCAAATAGTTATGGGAAAGGCTTAATTTTTTTTTTTTTTTTGAGGGCAGTGTCACTGTCCCTCATATGTGGGACCCGAACCGGGGCCGTTGGCGTCCCAAGCCAGCGCTTAACCACTGCGCCACTCGGCCGGCCCAAGGCTTAATTTTTTTAAAATTGAAAAATTCTATGTACTTCTGTATCATTATAATTATTTAAAAACATTGGGGGTAAATATGCATAATCTTAGCATCCTAACGTAACCAATTTTTCATATTACTGTTCATTTAAAAAAAAACTTACTAATTTAAAATCTGTCAAAAATAATATGAAAAATGGAGAAGTATAATTTTATTTATTGTTTTACGGGATTGTTTCTAAACCCAAATTTCCAAGAAGGGCTAATTAACCTAATGATGTCATTAGCCTTTCTCATTTGCACATTAAATTAATGACAACGTTCTTAAGTCTAGCACAAAACATTATAAATATCAAAAGATTCAAGAAAGGGCCCTTAAGCATATTGTAATGGCAATTTTTAGCTCACCCCCTAAGTGTACTGATGGATGACAGAACCATACAGTATCATTTAAATCTTAAACTGGCATGTAGCATTTGATTTGTGAAACTAGCCTATATGTATCCAACCAGTGCCAGAGTTGAGATTTCTCATGAAGGAGGATCTAACTGTTTTTAAAGAGAGGACATCTCATTTTAAATGAGAGGAATATCCTCTCATGCTCAGAATAACTGTCTACAAATTCTGACTCATCCTCCAGGCCTCATAAGGGCCTCTGACTCCCACTTCTTGATCCTCCCTCATCTCGGATGTACCTCTTCTATGTACTTCTGTATCATTATAATTGTTTAAAAGAGTAATGGCACATAGCAGACACTCAGAAGTTAGTGGGTTGGGAGACAAATGCTTTATCGTGTATGTGAGTGGTACCTCAGAGATGTTTCTGTTAGGGAATACCTAAAACCACCTCCACCCCCAGGAAAACCACCACCTACTTCCTCTCTTATCTGAGGGCTCCTTCCTCCACTGCATCTCACATTTGAAGGTTTGCTTACCAGCAGATATGACTGAAAATACTAATAAAGATCCTGTTTACTCGGGGTGGAAGCAAGTTTTCCTCTTTGGTTTGTGGCTGTCTCTCTGCTGGCTGAGCTCACCACTGTCCAGGATGCCACCACTCAGGTGTGTGAGCAGGTCAAAGCCTACAGGCTTTCCCTTCAGTAACATCTCACTGGAATTGGTTTGCCTGTGGCTCCTGCCCGCTACAGGTTCTTCTAACTTATTGGACAAAGTAGAGTTTCTGTACATGCATCATCTAGTATTTATGGAACTCAGATATGGTTCTAATTATTTCACATATGTATTTCACTTATTTGTCATATGTCATTGAGATAGCTACTATTAATTAATTTATGGATGGGGAACCTCAGGCATAGAATGCTGAAGAAGCGTGCATGAGCTCACACAGCTGTGACTGGTGGATCCATGATGTGAACTTACAAAGCCCGAGTCTGGAGCCCACCAGCACTGCCCTATGCCATCTCCTGCTATGGTGCAGGAGAGCATGAGTGCACGGCTGGGGGAAAGGTCCTCCACACTGCAATCCTCTCTGGCCAATCCTTGGTAGTGCCAGTGAGTCCTCTTCTGCCCAATGTCTTCTCTAGTCTCCTAAACATACCCACCAGCAACTACTGGAGTTGCTGTGTCCCCAAGCTGCTCTCCAGGCCTCACCTGGATATAAAGGTGGTGCACAGCCTCTGTGGTTGCCGATGGCTCACTTTCATCGCAACTGTTCTTTCCATTGCAGTCTTCATCCTAACCCAAGAGGAGCACACAAGAACTCAAAATGGGGGCTACAATTAAACAAGGTCATCACCATCATCAGGTCATTTGTGCCTGGTCCCCACTAAATACATGGCCATTCTGTTGCCTCAGAGGGGAGTCCAGGGAACAGAACATGACCACTGTCCTCTAGCTGCATACAGCATTCAAAAGGCAATTCTGCTGCTACCAGAATCTGCTGTATAGGTCTCACTGTATAGAACAATGGAGAAAATAGAAAACAGGTAGGTATCAAAGGTGTGCAATCTATAGAAAGACTCCATGTCAAGTCAATGCTACCATTAACATCTTTCTGTGGATAAGAAGGGAAGAATGTATACAGACTAGTATTTCAAGACTTCAGTTTTACTGAATGCCTTCCTTTGGAAACAAAAGATTAAAACTCCATCTTTAGATAAAACAATTTAAATGTGATCATATGACCAAAGAACGGGCCGCCCTCCAGGCTATACTCCTGCAGTACAAGCACTGGGCTGCCACTTACAGCCACTGAGCTTCTCAACTACTTTTCCACATGGCTGGTCTGTTTGTCCCCTATAGCTAATTTTCTAACTCATGTCCCCTTTTTAAAAAATTTCTTTTTTCTTCTAAGAGATGTTTTTAAATATTCCACCCCAACCCCCTGCCCCAATTATGGAAAAAAGCGTTAGGTAGCATTTGACCATTTCTGATTTACAGGTTTTTCTTGTTTTGTTTTATTGTAGAAGCATGTTTCAACATTTTCCTCTATCGAAGGAAAACAAAATAACTCTGCTCTGGAAACAATCAGATTCTACTTGAGTCATTTATATACTCTGGGAATTATCTGGGGGAAGACTGTTAATCTCTTGGAGGCTTCTCCCATATTGATTAGAATGCCCATGGGATTGTGTCCTTAATAGAGCAAAACCAAGATTGTAAATTTGGTGCCCCCATAATAATTAAATGCATAATTAATGCTCAAACCAGTAGTTTAGATTATGTATGCCATTATTCCTGGTTAAACTTATAATTTCTAAATTTAAATTGAGAGGATGATTTTAATAGAAAGGGAATTATTTAAAAAATGCTAGGCTAGCCAAGTGGCGCGGTGGTTAAGCGCTGGCTTGGGAAGCCAGCGGCCCCGGTTCAGTCCCACATATGAGGGCCAGTGACACTGCCCTCAAAAAAAAAAAAAAATGCTGGCTAATGCATTTAAACCTCCTTCAAATCAATTTAACTACTTATCTAACAGAATCTATTGGGTTGTCGGAAAAGTCATGACACATTTTTGCAACAAAAAACAGAAAAAATACATGATGACTTTTCCGACAACCCAATATATGTAGATGTTATCTACTATGAATGCCCTTTATAACTGCCAATGATTATATTTTTATTTCTGGTAATAAAGTCATTGCATTCAACCCCAGGTGCAGAATGCTTCTCTGCAGCAACAACTGACAGTGTTGGTAGTGACAAAGCTTCACCCTGGGCTGTATGCACCAGCATTGAGGGGCTTTGCTGGGCTGGGAAGAGGAAAATACAGAATTGAGTAGGGCTCAAGGCCTGGAACAGTGCTTTTCAAACTTTTCTAAGCATGATCTACATGAAGAAATATATATATACATATATATATATATATATATATATGTATATATATATATATATATATATTTTTTTTTTTAACCACAGCGCCACTCGGCCAGCCCTGAAGACATGTATTTTATATTACACCTAGTACACATACTCATGAGAGAACAGTTCCACAAACAGAGTGTACCTTGATTAGTGTGATACATTTGGTATTCTCTACTCTTCTGTACAGCATTGAGAATAAAACAAAGTTGGGCCGGCCGAGTGGCGCGGTGGTTAAGTGCTGGCTTGGGAAGCCGGCGGCCCTGGTTTGGATCCCACATATGAGGGCCAGTGACACTGCCCTCAAAAAGAAAAATAAATTTAAAAAAATAAAAGAACAAAACAAAGTTGGTTGTGACCCTTAAAATAGATTACACATCCTGTTATCGGATCACAGCTCACAACGTTAAAACACTGATCTAGGGGATGAATTATGAAAATAAGGAATCATGATTAACTGATGTGAGAGACCTACTTGTAGAACTCCACAATCAGGCTGTTTAGTTACTCAATTAATTTGCATTCAATCCTCATCCCCAAACATATAAAGTTTCCCCAAATCCTCTAGGAAATGGTTTTTATTTAAAAACAAAAAAAATACAGGGTATCATTTTACTCCTCTTTTCTAAAAGCAGGCATGTTTTATTATGTGGATAAATTAAAGCCTATACATAAACATGTGAATAGCATATATTTTAAATAATATGGTTTTAAATGGAAGGTTTCCATATTTGCGTATCAGATTAAGGCTTTACTATTCGACCTTTCAACCTGAGGTTGATAGCATCAAATATTAGTTTTCTTACATACCCACACCACGATGAATAAAATAGTATAATTTCTATTTATATATCTACCTGATTCTGGCTTTTACTGTTCTCATCTTCATTGTCAAAGATGATATCACTTTCAGAATCTGAAGCAGGTCTTAAAAGAGAAATGGAGAAATACTAATGAAACCAAAATCTCTGTTATAATTTTGAAAATCAACTTGCTAATGACTAGAAAGCAAAGAAGCTAGAGACACTGTACCATGACCGTGCAGGCATAAATCCCTTCACAATACCGTGCTTTGTGTTTCCCTAATATGCGAAACACAGAACTCTTGATTTAAGTAAAAATAGGCCTGAATAATTTTCCTGAAAAAAAATTTAATAGTTAAGAGCTATGATAAACTGTATCCACCTGGATACAAGGAAATAAAAATCATGAAATTAAATGACTGGGGTAGATTCTGAGATGCATATAAACTATAGGTTAGGATCATAATTATTGGTTTGGTAACCTTTCCTGGAACTGCAGTTGGCACTATATCAAGACTCCAAATTAGTTATTCAATGTTCCAGAGTTGGAAGCGCTTATCTAAAGAAACGACCTTTAAATCAAAATTCTATTAAATGTGTTAAGATGAGGTATTGGAAGAAATTTCTATTTTTCCTTTCTCCAGGACTTGGATGTTGGAGATCTTTTGCAGATAGTGCGAAAAACCTCTTCGGTTTGCACTTGGTTACTCTGTGAGAGGGGTTTCGTTTTTTGTTGTGTATTTTTAACACGGCACACGGGCTTGGGTTTCTGTATGAATCCTCTCTTCCCTGGGGTGGGCTTGTGCAGATTACACTAGGGGCTTGCCTCAAAGAGCCTGCCGCCCAGGCAGCCTGCTGGGGGCGCTGGGAGCTCTTACAGGAACGACTGTGAGAAAACTCCGGCGTGCTCCTCCTCATCGTCGTCCTCGTCGCTGCTGGAGCCCGGGCTGGCGGCGGAGAAGCGGGCACTGGTAGAGCGCTCGACGGACGTGCTCCACTCCACCGAGCTGGTGAGGATAGGCGGCGGGGCGGCGGCCTCCATGCTGTCGGGGCCATCCGTGTCGCTGTTGCCCACCGGCAGCCGGGGCAAGGCTGGCCCATCCTGGGCCTGGCACCTAGTGCCCGGGCCCGCGGGCCGCTCGTACTTCTCGATCCAAGCGTTGTAGTAGCGCACAATGTTCTCATGGTGCAGGCGCGACAGCAAGGTCACCTCGCCCTTGATCCTGCGGAAGTGCCTGCTGGCCGGGTTGATGGGGATGCGCTTCACCGCATAGCAGCAGCCGTCCAGCTTGTTCTGCACCTGCGGTGGAGAAGGGGAAGGGCGCCGGTGCTGTCAGGGGCTCCGAACCTCACGGACCGTCACCAGTCCCCTCGCCCGTCCCCTCGCAAGGAGAAGCTGGAAGAGGGAAAACCAACAACCACAGTCGAGATCCACATGTTTGGGGCTATTAACGCTGAAGAAAGTCTTGACTGCCAAAAACTTAGAAAACCTCTCACCCCAAACTAGATGTATTTAGCTTGCTAAGCGACCCTGGGGAACACAACAGCCATTTCAATCATGAATTTTATTGATAATTACATCCCTGCTTTTCCAATATCACATCTGCTATGTAAATTTCTAAGGAAACCTTATTGTTTTCTTACCTTTGTTTTAAAAATAAGTATTTTCCACATAAAATCAGTGTACGGTTTCGGATTTTAGTTTCTGATTTTTCTTTTTTTTTACACTTAAAATCACTAAACACAAACTAAACTCCAATTTTAACAGATCTAAATGAAAATTCTAATTCTCAACTTAGAAAGCTGTGTGAGCTTGGACTAATCAATTTTCTCATCTATAAAATGGCATCTATAACCATTTTCCTCACCTCAAAGGGTGACTAAGGATTCAGTGAGATGAGGTAGGTGAAGAGCACCTGTATGAAGGTCTCACAGAGAAAGGTGATCAGTATTAAGACAACTACTGCCCACTGATTTTATTACAAAGACTGAAGATGTATCATTGATGACATGTAGTGAAACTGAAACGGTATCAGTAGGAGCACAATAAACTACAAATACAAGAAAATGTTTCCAAGGCAAGTCTCCAGGCATCCTTATGCTGGGCAGTTTCACTATGCAATTGGGTTGACTGAAGTAACTTTTATAAAATGTCATTCACCAGAACATTCCGGTCCCACACATGCAGGTCAAGTGAGATAATAAAAAGCAACAATTTGGCCATGGGCAGAGAGAGACAAATAATTGAAAACAAAAGACAAGAGAACATCATTCTTTTGTTTGGCTCAGGTTTCAATTGCACTACTAAAAAACTACTTGTAAGAATGACAAAGAAGTGCTATAAAATGGAGTTTCATGTGACCTTTTTTGTGTAGTAGTGGAAAGAACACAAAACACATGCTTTCGAGTAAAACAGATGTGGGTCTGGATGCCGCTTTTAGAATGTATGTAACTTTAGGCAAATTGCATAATTTCTCTGAGCCTCGGTTCCCTCATATGCCAAGTGAGGATAATACCTATTTCATAAGAATGTCATGATTGGGATGACCGGTTAGCTCAGTTGGTTAGAGCATGGTGCTGATAACACCAAGGTTGCTGGTTCAACCCCCACATGGGCCACTGTGAGCTGCGCCCTCCTTAAAAGAGTCAACTATGCCATTGTAGCATGAAAGCAATGTGTAACCAATGACCATGGCTGTTCCCCAGTTAAAAGAAAAAAAAAAGAGTACTTGTCTTTTAAAAAGAAAAGAATGTCATGATAGTGATGGAAGGAGAACTGACTCTGGGTGGTGAACACACAATGTGATATATAGATGATGTATTACAGAATTGTACACCTGAAATCTATGTAACTTTACTAACAGTTGTCAACCCAATAAACTTGAATTAAAAAAAAAAAAGAAAGAATGTTATGAGATTGAAGGACAAGGTTTGTAAGCTACCTGGCACACAAACTAAAATATGAAATATATTCCCCCCCAAAAATGATAGTTCCTTTCCTTCCACATTAATAGAGTAGAAAACAGTAGGAAGTCTTAACATTATCTTTCCTTATTATTTTTTTTTTTTTAGAGGGCAGTGTCACTGGCCCTCATATGTGGGATCCGAACTGGGGCTGCTGGCGTCCCAAGCCAACTCTTAACCACCGCGTCACTTGGCCGGCTTAATATTATCTTCCAACATCATGTCTCAGTACACATCATATATGCTATGAGTCACTGACTGTGGGGGGAGGGTGTAGACTCCTAGGAATTAATTTATTCAAATGGAAAGGTGCATCAACAGTTATGGGTCCCACTCCTAAGAAAATGCCAAACCAATGAGAAGAATGCCCTAACCTAACCTGGCAACAGAGGTGGGGTGTGAGGGCTGTGGGGTTCTCATAGGTAGAAGCTATAAGAAAAACTTGGGGGCTTAAATTACTGAGACATTTTTGTTTTATGAGCTCATTAATCATTTTTAAAAGTACCTGTAAGGAAATGAAATTTGACAATGTTTTGCATTCAAAAATCTAAAACATAAAGAAGTTAAAAAATAATAAAAATAAAATAAAATATAAAGAAGTTAAAAGGCTTGATCAAAATTACAGTCTGAACTAAAGGAATAATCCATACTTCAATGATTAACTCCTCTTAAAGATAACTGTGATGACCTGATCAGGATTCTGTCTGTCCACAGTAGATCTATTTAATCATCTAACTATAATGTGTATACTTTCAAGAAGAAAATTGAAAAAAATTTCCCATACCATAACATCCTTTTGCAAAGCTTGCTTAAGAGGGTCTTTCTGCCCGATTACCGCAGAAAACCAATCCATTTTTTTTTTTTTTGGTGTAAAAGGCCTTCCACAGTAATACCAGTAATGCTTCCTAATAATACTCTCAAGGATCCTAAACACACATGTGCCTAGTGATGGTCGGCTACTTCTTATGCGCAAGACGACATACATCTTATATGGATTTAATCTTAACCTGGGTCTCCTAAATTCAAATAAAATACTTAAATTATACAAAAACAGTTGAAATCTCTTTCTAAAGGGGCAGATAATAATAAAAGTCACCCAAATAGACCAGAATAAAGAAAGGAAGACCTAAGAACAGCATACCTTAATAACATATCACTAATTTTGCATCTCAATAAGAACTGGAAAATAAAAGCCATCAAGACCATCTGGGGCCATTTCCCAGTTGGAATTCTATCTTAGTTCTAACCCTGCAGTCCTTTTATCTACAGCAACTCTGAAAGCAAATGAGAGAAAAAGAGAAGAATTTTCTTTGTGAACCACAGGACACAGAAATGTTCTTTGTGTAAAGGTCTGGACTCCACTTGAAGGGCTGTTATCTTCACGCAGTTTTCACATCAATGAATCAAGCAACGAAGAGGAATGATGCATTCTTAGTGTGTCCAGTGTAACTCTAAAGCCTTTAACTTCATGAACGTCATCATAGTTTCAAATGGTCGAATTCACTTCCCTCCCCACTCTCAAAACAGAAGCCACGTCCTTAAGTCTGAAGAAATGGAACACAGTGAGAGCTCTAAAAGGGACTGGGGACAACTATATATCACACCTTGATGACAGCTCCAAAAGCTCCTTTGCCGAGAAGCTGTAATTCTTCAAACTCAATGAAATAGCGGGAAAACTGTTTCTGTGTCTCACTGAAGAATGCAGCACTAGGTAGCTGGTTGCTTGGAATAACAGTCTCAATGTAATCTTGTCCTCCGGAATCTGAGATAAAACAAAAGGCAAAAGACAAATGAGGCATCAGAAATACAGGAAGAGCTGCAATATCCAACAACGATTCAAGCGCAAGAAGGAGCACCAGCTAGTAGTTTGGAAAGTGCCTCTTAACCTGGCAGACCCTTGAATACTTCCCTCACCTTGTCCTCCTTAAAGTAGGTAGAAATATACAATTAGCCCAAGTTTACAGGTGGAGGTAACTAAGGAAATGACTAGATATTAGAGCCAGAACTGAAGCCCAGGTCTCCTGATCCATCCTAATCTCTACTGAGGTCCCTTAAACTGCTACTTTAGGAGCAGCACGGAAATCCAGTTATGTGGCAATAAGGGTGACATGACAAGAAGGGTTTCTAAACACTAAAAGGGGCTACACCAACGGACACTCCCATCAGTAGAGACTAGAAAAACCAGGATGGCAAAAACAGTTCCATGCATATACTACCCATTAAATGACTGGATTTATGTATAGTTCAGCATAAAATTGGTAAAATAAATGATCTATATATAGTCCTTTCCAGTTTTAGGCTTATGTATATTTTCAAAATAATTTATGTCAAGAAGCATATCAAAAAAGAATGGTAAAAAAAACCAAAAAACAAACAAACAAACAAAAAGAATAGCAAAAGACTCACCTTCAGGACTTCGATCCACTAAAGGCATTTTTGGCTGAGGATTTATAAAGCTGTGCTTCAATAGCTGCTGAGGAGTCCATCTTTCCTTGTCATCCAGGCAAACACACCTCAGTGAGAGGGAAGAAAGAATTTATATACTGAATACCAGGCTGGGTACAAATGGAGAATCAAGAAGTATGCAGTGGCCACCCCCTTATCCATGGTTTTACTTTCCCTGGTTTCAGTTACCCACAGTCAACCATGGTCTGAAAATATTAAATGGAAAATTACAGAAATAAACAATTCTTATGTTTTACATTGTGCGCTGTTCTAAGCAGCATGATGAAATCTCCCGCCATTCTGCTCTGAGTCATCCCTTTGTCTAGCATATGTGCTACCTGCCTGCTAATCATTTAGCCATCTAAGTTACCAGATCAGCCATTACTGGTATTGCAGTTGCTTGTGTTCAAGTAACCCTTATTTTACATAATAATGGCCCCAAGGTCAATAGTAGCCTAATGCTAACTTACAATTTCTACATCATTTACCTCCCTTCATCTATATAGGAATTGCATCATCTCACATCATCACAAGAAAGGTAAGTACCGTACAATAAGATATTTTGAGAGACATAGAGACCACATTCACAGAACTTTTATTATAGTATACTGCTATAATTGTTTTTTTCAAAGATTTAATTGGGGAATTGGGGAAGGGTAACAGCATTGGGGAACTGGGGAAGGGGAACAGACAAGTTGCTGTCCTTTTGTTCTTCAGTCTAATTGTGGAGGACATTGCTTCACTGGCCCATGTTGGTATCATCATTGCACTCTTCTCGGGTGAGGCAGATCGGTTGCCAGCCTCTGGACGGCCGCTCATAGTGGCTCTTGGCAGCTCACACCGCTGCCCGCCACTCACGCTGGCTGCTGGCCACTCACTGTAGCCTATGGCAGCCCACTGCAGCAGGGGCTGCAGCTATGCCGTCCAGGGGAATCACAGCAGCCCAGTTGTAGGAGGAGCTGTTGTTCACCATCTTAGCTGTAGAGGGCAGTGTCACTGGCCCTCATATGTGGGATCTGAAATGGGGCCACTGGCACCCCAAGCCAGCTCTTAACCAACACGCCATTCGGCCGGCCCTATAATTGTTTCATTTTATTAGTAGTTATTGCTAATCTCTTACTGTGTCTAAGTTATACATTAAACTATCATAGGCATGTATGTATAGAAAAAAAACCTCATAAGTCTATGTAGGGTTCACTACTATCCGTGGTTTCAGGCATCCACTGGGAGTCTTGGAATGTATCCCCCTCAGATAAGGGGGTAATACTGTAGTTTCCAGGGGCAGAAAGACTTACTCTCATGGGACGATTTTTAAACCATCTAAGATAGCACAAGTACGTTATAAATTTTCACTCCTGTTAATAGTTTAATGACTTGCCATGCTAAATCAAGCCTTTCTGGAGACCAGTCATAAAGCTTTCCAAGGAAAAGCAAATCAGATAGCTGAGCATGGCTGGGGCCCAATACGAGAAACTTTAGATATAGCCTGTTCATTATAGTATTAAGTTGGTAACAGTGAAGACCTACTTTTTAAAAGTCCCACATTTTATCATATAGTGTCTTTTAATTCTCATTCCTTGAACATCTTAACTTACTGTTTATTTTCACTTTTTTTTTTTTTTTTTTTTTTTGAGGGCAGTGTCACTGGCCCTCACATGTGGGACCCAAACCAGGGTCGCTGGCATCCCAAGCCAGCGCTTAACCACCGCGCCACTTGGCCGGCCCTCACTTTTCAATGAATGAAAACAAGCCATACCTATAACCCAGTGGTTCTCAACGTGGGGTCCCTGACAAACAGCATCAGTAGCACCTGGAAATTTATTAGAAATACAAACTCTACTCCATCTCAGGACTAGTAAATCAGCAACTCTGGGGGTTTGCGCAGTAATCTGTGCCTTAAACTCTCCAGGTGGTTTCAATCAAGATAAAGTCAGAGAACAACTGTTCTAACTCATCTAAGCTGTTTGGTTTTCATAACAAATGACCCAAGTAGCACCACTTTAGTACTTGACCCTGATTATAAACAATGTATTTAAAAGACTCAACCATCATTCTGAATTCTGGACTTAAAATCTATACCTATAAAATGGTTTCAGCAACTGTCATAAAGAGTATATTTTATTTTTCTTCTGTCAGCACGAAAAAGTGGAGTACTCCTAATTTAATATCTTGAAAGGGAAAGAAGAGATGGTAATAAAAGCATTTGTGTAAGATTCTGTATTTCCCCCTAAATTTAATTTTTAATTATATCAGCAAAATATAACTTCTTCTTGCAAATACTATTCAAATATTACTGATAATGATAAAGACTTTGACAACCATCCAAACAAAAGATAGTTTGGTTTTGTGAACACTGATTTTTTTAAAAAAATGACATCATCCTGTACATATTATTCTACAACGTGCTTTTTTCACTTGACCATGTAAAAAACTGCACCCAATTCCACCGTGGAAGGTGGTGTCTAAAACCAACAAGCAGTTTTCTGACACTAGCTGGATATCCAATTCAACTCAATTCTGACACTATTAACCTGGGGATAGCATCAGATCCCATAGGTTAAGGGTTCAGTTTACAAGATCGCTCCCCACCCCTGCTTTAGACAAGCCAATAGGTAAACCCAAGTTGTTACCTGAACTCGGACCTTTCCGCTTATAGATCAGAGGTTCCAGTGACCTCCTCCCTGGGTTTGATTAATTTTCTGGAGAGGCTCACAAAACTTGGAAACATTTTACTTACTAGATTACTGATTTATTATGAAAAGATATAACTCAGGAACAGTCAGATGGAAGACAGGCATAGGGCAAGATCTGTGGGAAGGCGGAGCTTCTATATTACATCCTCTCCAGGCATGCCATTGTCCTTGCACCTCCATGTATTCACCAACTTGGAAGCTCTCTAAACCCAGACCTTATGGGTATTTATTGAGGCTTCGTTACACAGCCAAGATTGATTATATCATTGGCCACTGGTGATGGATTCAACCTCCAGTCCCTTTCCTATCCCCAGATGTGAGGGGGGTGGGACTGAAAGCTCCAGCCCTCCAATCCCGTGGTTGGTTCCCCTGGCAATCAGCTCCAATCCTCAGGTAGTTCCAAAAGTCATATCATTACCATAACAAGAGACGCCTGTGCTGGTCTCAAAAGGAAATTCTGGGAGCTCTGTGCAGGAAATAGGGACAAAGACCAAATATAGGTATATTTATTATAAATCACAATATCACACCATGTGTCTTAGAGATCTTTCTAAGCTAGTACTTAAAGATCTTTTTGAAGAGGAGGAGGAAAACGATGAAACAAGTAAGGAAGAACTATCAGACCATGACAAAAATAAAGATGATGAATTCAGTGATGAAGATGACTTACTAAATGGCACAAAGTCTAAACTACTAAAGTTGACAAGCAGCAGCATAGATCCTGGTCTGAGTATCAAGCAATTGGGTGGTTTGTATATTAATTTTAATGCAGACAAACTACAGTCGAACAAGAAAACCCTAACACAAG
Source organism: Aselliscus stoliczkanus (assembly GCA_033961575.1). NCBI lineage: Eukaryota > Metazoa > Chordata > Mammalia > Chiroptera > Hipposideridae > Aselliscus > Aselliscus stoliczkanus. The sequence goes on along the minus strand of CM066732.1, from coordinate 94,914,128 downwards.
TCAAGGAGAAAAGGAAAAATGAGATGCTGCAAAAAGCCGTCATTATTCCTGATTTTGAAAAAAACTACTGTGTCCCACCATATAGAGAATCAAAATATCAACTTCAAAAAAAACACAGAAAGGAGTGACAAAAAAACAGCAGGTGATGGCTGGTATGGTATGAAAGCTCCAGAATTGACAGATGAACTAAAAAATGACCTCAAAGTACTGAAGATGAGAGCTGGCATGAACCCAAAAAGGTTTTACAAGAAAAATGATAGTGATGGCTTCCCTAAGTACTTCCAGATTGGAACCATTGTTGACAATCCAGCTGACTTCTACCATTCCCGAATTCCCAAGAAACAAAGGAAGAAAACTATTGTGGAAGAACTACTGGCTGACTCTGAGTTCAGAAGATATAACCGAAAGAAGTACTCAGAGATCATGGCTGAAAAAACAGCAAATGCAGCAGGAAAGAAGTTATGAAAGAAGAAGAAATTTTACAATTAAAATTCACCATGCAAGTCACAGTATTTTACATCACCCCTTTATTTATTTACTAAAGATGTTTTTGAAAATTAATATCATCACATAAATCAACATATACTGATCACATTTATATATAGGGATTTCTGTTTAGAAAAAGTTGATTTGAGAATCAATCACGTGCCTCTTAGAATAAAAATAGGTGTGTCTACAAAAGACCACCCATGCTTAGACCCTTTAAGGAAAGAAAAGGGAAAGAACCTTAACCAATTTAAGATAATTGACATTTTTGTAAAGTTTTCAATGCTTAGTTATTTAAATAAAATTGAATTAAATGACAAAAAAAAAGATCTTTTTGCATTTACCAGAATTTATTTACACATTCTCCTACTGTTGGACATTTAGATTATTTCCAATTTTTCACTTGTACCAAAAATGCTGCAAAAAACATGTTCTGTTGGGTTTCTGCAGTAGATTATCAACTCTAACTCAACTGTGACAGTAATGTGATTGACATCAAAATAAATCCGGATCAAGGCAATTATAAAGCTTACCTAGAATGAAATATAACTTGAAGAGATTTTTATAGCCACCAAGATCTCAGTTAAAAAGATGAAATTCTCTAAGCCAATAATTTTGGCATCAGAATAGCCACAAGTAGCAGAGGCAAATGCTGGGTCCAGCTTTGAAAGAAAAGGGATGAAATGCCTGGAAAGTTCCATGTTAGGTCCATAGTTCCCACTACTGGGATGGAGATAACAATCCCTGGCGCAGCACCACCAAGTGCCCAGCAAGACTGGAAGCACTTGACAAGTGTGAGCTCATTTAATCCTCACAACCACCTCCTGCTGTGGGCGGTGCTATTATCCCTATTTTACAGGGAGGAAATTCTGGGTGGGCAGTTTAAGTCACTCAGCCAGTAAAGGTAGAAGTGGATGTGAACCCAGCTGTCTGGCTCCAGAGTCTGGGCTCTCTCCCATCACAGAGACTGATTTGAAACAAAACCTTTCTCCAAAGGATTGGTCCACCAATAAGCAAACATGTAACTACAAATGAGATGTTGCTCTACTTTCATTGTTTGTGAATCATGTTTTTCTTTTGTTTAATGGGGGCTGGACAGCAAAGGTGGTAAAACAATATAGTGCACCTCCTTCGTCACCCACCACAGTCTATCAAACCACTTTAGGAGGATAGAGGAATACACAAAACAGGCTAAAGGACAACCAAGTTAACAGAATAGAAATAGTGCTGAGCTCAAGGTCAATACTGACAGAACATAGATAGTTCCCTAAGAAGTGAACTAGGAGGGTTTTAGCTACTGAGTCTGTCATTTTGCTATAAAATGTGAAAGATATGTTCTACTTAAATTTCTCAGTGTTGTTTTTAAAAATACACAATGCTATTGCTAAACTTTACTAAATTATTCTTGACCAATGAAGAAAGGCAGAAAGCTAAAGATGCCATTTTGAAGAATGAAGTGAGTCTTTCTATCAGTGGTTCTAGCACCATATTTCTTTTTGACCAACTACATTGTCAGGGTGCATTTAAATAAATATTTTTAAAGTTCTAGTGCATTTAAAAGAAATCATTAAAGATTTCTTTAGAAATCTTAAGATGTTCATATACTTTAATGAGAGAACAACGTAAAGAATCAAGGTTGGCCCCTTTCCACAACTGTATGTTTATCATGTCTACTTTTAATTTATGGTACACAGAAGCTATCTTATTTAAAGATAAGTACAGCTACTCTCACTTTTGTAATGGGTAAGACAATGAGTGACAGGAAATAATATGGATTAAGTCAAATGGGAATTGGGATAGATGGGAACAGGAAAAGAAATGTGAAGGGTAAAAGAAAAGAATTGTAAGGAGTAAATTAAGTGAATTAAAACAAATGATTGGAAAAAGAAATAAGATAACAAGCAAGACAGACTGTTTGAAAGGGAAGAAACCATTCCAGGTCACCTGCTGGGAAGCTGGACTAGAGGAGTATCTAGAAAAACCCTAACTGGAGGCATCTTATTTCCCATTTAACAGGGAAACCAAGAACCTAGGTCTGGCTTGGACTGAAAATAGAGGCAGTGCTACACAAGAAAACACTGAATTGAAGGACATGCACAAAGACTTCAGGACCAAGGAAAACCTCTCAGTAAGGATTGTCTCAAAGTGGGTAAAACTTGGCTCTGTAATTAAATGTGCACTTATAATTTATAGGGGTGGAAAATCCTCTGGCTAGAGCAAGAAGTCATTTGCATTCTATTACTTGGGTGAATGAGACACTGCTAATGAAGAATGGTGAAGAACTGGGGGCAGAATTCCACTCTTGTAGCTGTTTTCTAAATAGGAAACAGCTATGTCTTTGACCCTGAGGAACCAACAGCAAAGGCGACAGAACGGGTCTCCCATTTGGAATATCTGGGGCATTTCTCCGTGTAGCCACCCCCATGGACTTCCTAGAGTATACCAGGCAGTCCCCCAAAAGGTAGTCTGAAAATCTATTACTAAGCACAAATGAATTTAGGAGAATGTGGGAGTTAAGGAAACGATAAACGTAAGCCAGAAAACAGAACATATGTGGCTGGGAAAGGATTAGGAGAACAAAGAATGAACTCTAATCCTGTTGCTCACTTTTCAGCTTATAAACATCCCGTAGATGTTTAGCATTCAAGCACGGCCAAAAGGACAGGAGTAAAGTGCAATTAGAGAGAATCTCAGGGATACTCACTTCTTTAGAAAATCTTGAAAGTCAGCTGGCAAGTCACTGGGGATGGTCACAGGGTACTCTCCACATTCTTGTCCTTGGCTGAGGGACAGCAGCAGGAGGCCAAGATGCCAAACATCCCCTTTCTTCCCCGTTTTATATGGCAGGGCACTGTCACTAAAACGGACTCGGGTTTGCTCAAACACATCCTCCTTGCAAATGTCTGCTAAGCGTTTAGAAATGCTGTAATCCGTAATCTTGACGGTGCCCTCTGCGTCCACCAAGACATTTGATATACTCAGAACTTTGTGCACCACAGAATTGCTGTGCAAATAGTCAAGGCCCGACAAGAGCTGAGCTGCATACCGTCGAAGCTGATGCACGGGGATGGGGCCAGAGTGGCTCAGGTGTGCAGCCAGGGAGACCCCATTAAAGTGCTCCACTAAAATGTGCACCATGATGGAGTCGTCTCTCTCTTTGAGATGCATTGCAATGTAGCGCACTACATTGGGATGGCTCAATTTTACCAGTGAGCTGAACTCTGTTTCTGCCCCTTGAATCTGATAAGGAAAAACAAAACCCAAAAAAAACCCAGTAAGATAATATTGGGTTGATCAGCATTAACTAATGTTTCACCTCGAAAGTGAAATATGTAATAGAAAATGTACTTTCAAAGGAGAGGAGAAGGAATATGCCCTGAACTGAATGCCCGCTTAAACAGTATGATCAATGTGATAGTTCATAAAGTTGGAAAAAATCTAGTTAATTCTCAGCTTCTTTGATCTCAGAACTCAGTTTTCAAATACTATAAAATTAGTGAAGAGCTTTTAAAATTTCTTTTGCAATATGGTCACCAGAAAAAAGAAACAATTTAAAAATAACCTTTTCTGATTATAAAGATTCATTGTCAAAATTTCAATAAGTACTAATACAAAAGAACCCCCCCCACCCCCAAATTAGCCATGTGGTCACCACCCAGAGACAACGGTTAGGATTTTGGTGTATTTACTTACAGTTTTTCTTCTAGCAAAAATACACTCACATTTCTAAACACAAGGCTTTATCTACTGTTTTGTAACCACTGTCTTATGTAATGCTACAATGGTCAATATTAAATGTTCTCCTTACACTCAGCATTACAAATTAATTCTAAAATTCTCCAGTCCTCTAGAACTCAGTTCTGAAGCAATATTTCAAAAGATTGTAAAAAGCATGTGATTATGAAGTACTATTTAATTCTAGTTGAAGAGATGCCTATTAATGCTATAATAAAGGCTGAGAAAGGAGGTTAAGAAAACAGCTGCAAAAGTTTGGACCATGTTGTGAAAATTCTGAAAGAGGCAGCAAGGGGCTGAGGAAAAACTGGTTACGAGCTGGTCCCCAGCCATCCCTTCTGGTTAAACAGGTCTCATATCATTCTGGATTACTTTTACTAGCCAATCAAATACAGAGCTGTTTTGTTTAGCAATTAGGTCTATTGCTTAGTGAGCCATCTTGGATGCCTACCTGCTTTCTGCACTTATCAATCTTCTCTTTTTCTTGACTGGTAAGGAGTAGGCCCATTTTTTTCTGCCACTGAAGGACCCACTCATACAACATGACAAAGCTGCCAGTGGCTGCTTCCAAAGCATTATAAACGAATTTTCCAAGCTGCTCATCACTGCCTGCACATTAAAAGAAAATGAATTAAATCTCACTGGTACACGTTCTGTGGGGATGAAAAAAGAGGGGATATGTATTTATTCGTTCAACAGTGGATACCAGGTGCTTATAAAAAAACCAGGGTTTCATGGAATACATGCTCTTTCGTAACCAATTTTGAATATTTAACAATATATCCTGAGCCCTAAAATATTAATTATTACTATAAAGGGACAAGGATCAACAATGAAATCTTAGTATCAGACCAATGCTTTCTTCTAGGAGCCGGTATTTACAATGTCACTTTCATAGCTCACCTCTGATGGCTGTGACTACTGGTGCAATGGTATATACCCTTACACAGCTAAATACCAGCTAAAGTGACAGGAGGAATGTGGAAATATGAACACTCCAAGAAAGATTACACTATCAGTGTAGATTGGTGAGCACAGCAGAAACAGATTTTAGTAATTTGGAAATTTGAAAACATCCGTGGTTTTCTAAACACCAAATTTGAATATGCTCAGTAAATACAAACTGGCTAATAGTTTCAAGGGAAGGAACAACAAATGACAGTTTACTTTGAAGCTAGAAAGAGACACATTTATTTAGTGATAGGCATATGGTTTTTACTTCTACCTAGAAAGCTAAATTTCGGTAACACCAAAAATTTTCTTATAAAAATCTATATTTTCTTTTTTTGAAATTTATTAATGTTCAGTTGGCACATAGTATTACATTAGTTTCAAGTGTACAACACAGTGACAATTTATATACCTTATGATGTGGTCACCACAATAAGTCTAGTAACCATCTGTCACCATTCAAAATTATTATGATAGTATTGGCTATTTTCCCTGGGCTGTACATAAAAGTCTGTATTTTCATTAAAGATTATAATAAAAAATTACCAAAATATTGGAAATGGAGAAAAATATCACCCAGAATATCACCATTTTATTTCTCTTCTAGTTCCCTCTACTCTTTGTCCCCCTAATTTACCAAATCGTTATATAACAGGGTTTCTCACCCTTGAAACAATAGACATTTTGGACCAGAAAATCCTTTGTTGAAGGAGGCTGTCTTGTACACTGCAAGATGTTTAGCAGCATCCCTAATCTCTACCCTCTAGGTGCCAGTAGCACCCCCACTCTAGTCTTAACCATTAAAAGTATCTCCTGGGCCGGCCAAGTGGTGTGGTGTTTAAGCACTGGCTTGGGAAGCCAGCGGCCCCGGTTCGGGTCCTACATATGAGGGCCAGTGACCCTGCCCTCAAAAAAAAACAAAAATCTCCTAATGCTCCGTAGGGAACAAAATCACTCCCAGTGGAGAATCATGGATATAAAGCATTCTTTTTCACTTAGTATATAAATAAGTTTTCCATGATGCTGCATTGTCTTCATAATGAAAAAAATTTTCAAAGAAACTGATGATAATTTTTTCCTTTTAAAAAATGAAAAGTAGGGCCGGCCGAGTGGCTCATTGGTTAAGAGCTCGCTCAAGAGTGCAAGCTGAGCTCTGAGCAACAGCTGTTCGAGGCCAGCCCGAGCTGAGGTGCCGTTGAGCTGCCAACAGGTGGCAGGATGGCTAAGCTAAAAAAAAAAAAAAAAATGAAAAGTAAAGTAACCTGTATATATAAGACATAGTGGTCTTAGCAAATATACTTTGGAGAAATGTGGCTGAACTAGCCACATTTTTATCTGAGACTTTTTATCTGAGAAGCACTTTTTACTTCACAGAAATGCTTACAGTTCAAGAAAATTTAATTAAAATGATCTGTTATGCTATACACAAATAATCCCTGATGTTCTTATCCTAAGAAAAAACCCTGATATTTGGAAATTTGTCAACCAATGTGGAATATGGGGTCTAAGAAGTACACATAGCGACACAAGACATTAAGTGTTTATGGGATTGTGATGTTATTTATATAAAGCCGAGTTAAATTGGTGCATTAAATTGGAGACACTGCAGTGTCTCACGATATTTCTCCCCATTTGGGACTAGGTAGGTATTTTATAATTCCTGGTTGCTTTTGGGATTTTTTGGGGGGTATTATGATTTTATTATTGCCACCCTCTTCCTGTCTCTTTTTGGTGATGGGGATAATAACAGAGACAAAAGAACATACTGCAATGAAGCTAAGGAAAATATATTACCAAAAGAACTCTAACTGATAGTCTATTGTGGGCTCACAATCATCATTTATACAGTCTCTGTAGTGCTTTACCCATAAGGAAGTTCCCAATGCTCTGTAGTTCAAATGACTTTAAACTGAAAAACAAATGTTAATTAGGTGATCCTTTATAAAAACATTTCATAGAAAATTAGGACATTTTAAAACTAAACCCATTGTGAGAAAACAAAATAAAAAATTTACATAGTTTTTTTATAAAAAAGCTTCATAGGGGCCGGCCGAGTGGCGTGGTGGTTAAGCGCTGGCTTGGGAAGCCAGTGGCCCCGGTTCGGTCCCACATATGAGGGCCAGTAACACTGCCCTCAAAAAAACAACAACAAAAACTTCAGATTGCAAATATGTCTCCTGATGAGGGTCTTAACTGAGGTGAATCTGTCTAATGAGTACTGATGAGAATAAGAGACCTAGCTAAGGTAATAAGCAGTTCATTTCCCTTCCTGATCTCCCCAGATTATTAAAAGTAGTGAGTTTTATGCTGCCAGTTCATGAGACTGAAATGCCTCTGGGTCATGGACAGTCTGAGGACCAAAGCTAGTCATCTCTACGGAGTCTTGAACCTGCGCAATGGTTGCTTTGTCTGAACAGGGCAAGCCCTGCGTATGGGCAGAATTCTGCACGGTCCAGGCTGCTTTCAGGCAGCCAAGGTTGAGCATCTAGTTCATAGGCTATTCAGATATTTGGTTTCTTCTCCCCCCACCTGCTGCCAGGGAACTCCCCTGCTTATTTGCATCTCCTTAAAGAGGAAGGACAAAAGACATTGAAAGAAAGCAAACTTGATTTCGATTTAGGTAATCTGGCTACTGGTTAGCACTGATAAGAATATTCATGGGATTGAAAATTCAACTTAATTGTCGAATTTATTATATGCAAGTGATTCCTACACCAATTAGTGGCTTTATCTGTATGGCTGATAAAAGATGACATATGTTTAGGGCAAAGGAATAGATACTGAAACCCAGATTTTAATATAAATAATTTAAATCTCAAATTGCCAAACCATTTCACTGCAAATAGCCATCAGTAGACAAAACTTCTAAAGGCACACACAGAATAAAAAAGTGGTATTCCTAGTCATGGACAACGTGCCAACCAGGAAAATGCTAAGCAGATGGATATCAACTTAAGAAAATAGGACTTGGTCATTAAAGATCACAGGCATTAGAACTCATTTTGTTATATGTATTTTATCAGGAATAGATGCACATGATACAAAATTCTACTGATTCATAATGTTTCAACCATTTTGGCTTCAAAAAGCCCAACTAATTATAATGATGACAAACTGTAAATTATCTTCCTCACAATATTTCTAAGAGCCTAGGTTTTAATTTCCATCTTACAGAAGGGGAAACCTTGAGTGACTTCTCATTCTGGCTATTAGCAATGGGAGCTAGAGTAACAACTATTAAGGAAGACTTAGGGGCCGGCTGAGTGGCGCGGTGGTTAAGCGCTGGCTTGGGAAGCCAGCGGCCCCGGTTCGGTCCCACATATGAGGTCCAGTGACACTGCCCTCAAAAAAATAAAAAAAATAAAAATAAAAAGGAAGACTTAGTAGTCTCCCTTGGACTGTGCTGGTCCAGATGACACAGTGTCTATTCTACCCTGTTCCTTCATGAGGAACTTTTGTTGTTAGAATAATTCAAATGAATTTAGTTAGTTTACTCACCAATACATTTTCCTTTGTACACCATGAGCTGATCAGGATTACCCACAGAGAAATACAGGATTTCACAAGAGCCAGGAGAGTCTTCACCACTATGTATAGAACACTGACGCTCTCGCCTTAAAAATAAATTTGGACAATGATTTTCTTTTCAACTTAAGATGAATGCAGGAAATGCTTGCCCCTTCCATTTTCTCTTCTTTACTAGTCTATTTATGGTCTAACATCTGTCTCTATTGGAAATTGAGTTGAAGGTGCTAATGGGAACGTTAGTCCACTTGCCCACTCCCCACTGAGGTCTTCTCCACATGAACTCTACAAACCCCTACCTCTAGATCTGTGCTGTCCAATATGGTAGCCACTGGCCACATGCAGCTACCTAAATGTAAATTAATGGAAATTAAATTAAAATTCAGTTCTTTAACTACAGTAGCCACTAGTGGCCAGAGGCCACCATATCAGGCAGCACTGAAATAGAACATTTCCATCAACACAGCAGTTCCACAGCAGTGATTTAGCTCAATCCCACATTAATTCTAAAATATCTTCATTCCCATGCACAGGTTCATCTGGAGAAAACTGAAAAACAGGAGGGGTTGGGGTACTACAAATTCCTGGTTTCCACTTGGGCCCCCAAACCACTGAATGTTTATTCATTCTTACTTATCTTTGGTAGGTAGATACTCTCTGCCATTCCCCTTCATGACTTCTCCAAAACACTCAAAGCCCAGTTCCTCCTCCCGTCCTTCCCTTTTCTACCTTTTTTTTTTCTGAGTGGGGAGCAATAGCTGGGCAGCTAGATTACAATACAAAAATTATGAATAAATTGGGGAGGGGGTGTTGCAGGGAAGTGGCCAGGGAGAGAGTCTTGATGGTCAGTCAGGATTGACCACTTGTAAGAAATGCTTTGATGGGGCACCTAGTCAGATCTCTAGAAAGAAGCCACCTCACCCTACGAATGATCTTGATTGCTACTTTCACTAAGAACATGAGGCAATAAGGAAAGAAGCGCCCACACTTCCCACTGTTCGACCTATAAAGTTACTTGGAATCTGTAGCATTCTTTCTTTTTCCCAGACTCTAAGAAGGGTCAGTTACCCCATTCCGAATTCCATTCTCTACAGTCTCCTCTGGGATCTTGGTCCATCAGTTAGTCCCTCTCTCCTGTATGTTCAGTCTGTCTCTCTAGATTAGCTCCTTCCCCTCAGCCTATACATCTCTCCCATCTCTTCTGGCACCCCCCAGTCTGGCACCCCATGCCTTCTTGTTCTTTGTTTTCAAACTTCTACACTTGCTGTCTCCACTTCTGCCCTTCTATTTACTCCTCATACCACTGCTTTGTCAATAAAACTGCCACCTCCCTCTACCCTCTCTCTATCTGACTTTTCCCCTTGGTTCTTTTTTTTTCTTAAAGACTTTATTAGGGAGTTGGGGGAGGAAAACAGCATTGGGGAACCAGGGAAGGGGATCAGACAAGTTGTTGTCCTTTTGTTCTTCAGTCTAGTTGTGGAGGACATCACTTCACTGGCCCATGTTGGTATCGTCATTGTGCTCTTCTCGGGTGAGGCAGATCAGTCGCCGGCTTCTGGACGGCCACTCACACCGGATGCCAGCCGCTCATGCTGGCTGCAGGCTACTCACCGTAGCCTATGGCAGCCCACTGCAGCAGGGGCTGCAGCTATGCCGTCCCTGGGGACTCACAGCAGCCCAGCTCCAGGTGGAGCTGTTGTTCATTATCTTCACTGTAGAGGGCAGTGTCACTGGCCCTCATATGTGGGATCTGAACTGGGGCCACTGGCATCCCAAGCTAGCTCTTAACCAATGCACCACTCGACCGGCCCTTGGTTCTTTTATTTTGGTTCATGGCATAGTGTTACAATAGTCAAAAATGTGTGAGTCTCCCTATCTGAAAATCCATCAGATTTCACTACGAGCTCTTTTATTCCTTCTACATCTTTCATTCTTCCAGATCAGAAATCTCAGGAACTTACCTAGACCTTCCCGATGAGTTGGTCCGATGTTTACCATTTCCTACAAAGTCAGGAGAGCCTCCATGTAGAATGGCAGCCGTTCTGTGTCCTCCTGGGTCTTTCCTAGAGGCATGATCTTGGTTTGCCAAACTAACAATTTCCAAACGTTCCTAGAAAAAAGAAAAGTAAGACCTACTTTAGATGTCAATCATAAAGGGAAGACAATCATGGTACATAATCATGAATTCAGAAGAGAGTGCGCATTTTATTTAAGCTGAATGTTTTCAAGTGTAATAAAGTTGAACTCAATTTTTAAAAATTTAATGCCCAAATATGGTTCAAGAACTGAAGGCCAGGTTACGCTTTCAAGAGAATGTGTATTTATAAATGAAAATGCTAGAATCTTGGCATATGCATGAAAAGTTAGAAAGAAGAGCAAGAGGAGAAGAAGAGAAGGAGGCATTCAAAGAAAGAGCAGAGTGGCTGACAGGAAGGCAGATCAGACCTAAGACAGGAATGTTGGTGGAGACAGCAATATCATCTTACATTTGTACATTCAGAGGGCAGAGCATTTATCTGTGAGAATGATTACATGAGACATAAAGGAAGGCATCATCAGTTCCATCTTAAGGCACAAGGAAAAGGAGTCACAGAGGGACTCACCTAAAGGTCAAAGAGCTAGGCAGTAGAAAGCCAAAGCTTTAAGCCAGGTGCTGCTTGCTTATATCAGAGCCTCCTCCCACTAAACCGCATAGTTTCCTTTAGGTTAAATGCTATAATTCTATAAAAGAATATGAGTGAAATTTTCTCTGGATTTCTCCAAACATGTATTAACAGGCTTTTGGATGGAGCTAGACTCAGGAAAAATATAGGAAAAAGGACATTATCCTTTTTTACCACTGCTTTTCAAACCTGCTTTGTTGAATCCTTCTTTTCCAACACTGAATGAAATCTCAAACAGATCTATATGGTTTATATTCACTATTCAGTATGAACAAATTGCTTTATTTTCCAAGCATTAAGAATTCCATTCTGGGTTAATTATCAAAGCTTCCATCTCTTCTCTCCTTCAACTCATTTGATAAACTACTGTAGTTATGTCATCTACAGTCTAAGACATCTACAGATAGTATACAATTCTAAATTTTTGCTTCCTGTTTGGGGATCATTTTAGTGCTTCATTTTAAGCTTTACTACTGATAGTTTACTACTGAGAGGAAAATATCATTAATAGCAACAAGATTTTATGTTTAGCAAAGTGTAAACTATTTTAGTACGGTAGAATTGATAGAGTACCTGCTTGGCCATTTCTTTCCTTTTTTTCTCTTCTTTTATCTCTTCTTTCCTTCTCTGAATCTCATGAAGGATTTCACGTTGCTGAAAGAAACCATATTGCCATCAAATGCCAGTCTCTGAAACCTCTACAATATATAGATTCCGAAATCACAAAAACACTTGGGAATCGCAAAAATAAATAAATAAATAAATTAAAAAAAATTTAAGTCCTCCTTTCCTAAGAGACCTGAATACATAGAAACTTAGTACAAACTGTGGTTACATCAGTTTTATCAGAGCGCTTATGCAATAGGCATTCCCATTTAAATAGGTATCAAGACTGTGTGGGGAGGGGGCACTCACACCCCACTCTTCATGTTTCCACGTGGAAAGACTTTCACCACAGTGACACTGTTGGCTTCTCGCTTCTCTCCACACTTGACCTAGCCCCATCTCTTTGATGTCTGCCAGTCTGGGGGAACATGCACTTGAGACTGCTCTCTGCCATGAGGTGTGGGACTGACTAGGTGGAGGTGGGCTGAGCTGTCCTCAGTGCCTGGACCCAGGGTGGCACAGCTGCCACCCCCACACATGCCACAGGCTGTCAGCTACATTCTCCAGTCAGCTTTCTCAGGATTAAAAGTGGTATTTTGATCCCCATGCAATTGTCTCATGTATCTATTGCTCAATTGGGTCTGAATTTAGGTAGGGAAGAAATAATGTGTTTTTTTTATGAGTCTCTTAAATTTCCAGATTGTAATATCAAAACCATTAAGAGACTTACCAAAAACTGTAACAGCAATAATACAAACTGAAAAAATATACCTGGAACTTACATAGGCCGTTATAGCAGTACATCAAAACAAGATTGTTAGCTAAATATTCAGTATCTTCTAATAAAAATATGCCTTCCTAAAAACAATAAGAAGCTTTAAATTTGGGGTGGCTGGTTAGCTCAGTTGGTTAGAGAGCAGTGCTTATAACACCAAGGTTGCTGGTTCAATCCCTGCATGGACCACCGAGTTGCACCCTCCACAATTAGACTGAAACAACTACTTGACTTGGAGCTGATGGGTCCTGGAAAAATGCACTGTTCCCCAATAAAAAAATTTAAAATAAAGAAGTTTTAAATTCTAAATGATAATTAGGCTACACAATTAAATAGGAGATAAGCAGTAATAAAGGGAATGGGACCCACAAAGAGACAGTGTTAACATAGCACAAAATGAACCAGGAAAAAAAAAAGGAAAGGCAGGAGAAACAAAATTCTAGAAGTAACTATAAGAAATAGTAACATCCATAGGAAGAAAACCAGAATGCCTCACCAACTTAAAAATGAGAAGGAAACTGAGATGTGTATATTGACTTTGATCAAAGGATTTAAAAAATAACCCAGGAGTGTATATCTTTATGCCAATAAAGAAAATACAGATGGTTAGCAAACATAAAAACAGTTCAATCTCTGCCTTTTGCTACTTATTTGGGCATGCAATACTTGTGCCATAGAGGGAAGAAGAAAATAGCCTCTAAAACTCAGGGAACTCCTGCACAGCTTTACAAGGGCAGAAAGAGCAGAAGCCGGTTCAACTGACTTCTGTTTTCTTTTCTTGTATTGAAAGACTTGCACTAAGGGCCCTAAGGGCAGCATTGATGTTTGTTGGGAGGGAATGACTGGTAGAATCTCTCAATTCTTCTTAGGGTCAGTCCTGTCACACAAATCCATAGTTCTTCAGTCCAGTGCTGAGCAAAACGTAAGTAAATGTGTAGGAGGAGACACAGGTACAACCTGGCCGCCCATGGTGACAAGGGTCTCTCACCTCTTGCTCCTCTTTCCGCTTGGCCTCTAACAGCCTTTGCTGCTCCTCCTGAGCCCGCCTTTCCAGCATTTCTTCATGGAAAGACTTGGGAGGCGGCTTGTTATGTTCGCTGAGAAATGACTGCACGTGGTAAGCCAGTTCAAATATCATCACCTAGACATGTAGATGAAAATCAACCACAAACGGTCACATAATGGGGAAGACAAGGGGCCCAAAGGAGAGACTACAGAAAAACATGCAGACAATCAGAGACCCACTTACAATAGTGATGTTCATTTGGGTAGGACACGTTCTGAATTAGGTCTGTGAGGCATGCACAGCAGGAAAAGGCTTTTACAAGGCTCATCTTATCGTGTTATCAAGACAAATCACTACGTGAATAAAAAGCTTCACTTGTCTTTTGGAGTCCTAGTCGATTTATTGGCATTTTCTGTATAATAAATCTGATATAATGTTTTTCTGTACCAATAAGCCTAATAAAATATTTAAGACTGCCTAAAAGTAAAAACTACCTTCCCAGCTTGTAAACCTGTCTACCTAATGACAGTTGAACAGAGAACCATCATTGCTAACATCAGAGCTCTCATCTGTCCACACAGGGTACAGAGGCAGATATTTAAAGCTCTCATTATCTCCCTGCTAGTAATGGGCCAGTAGGCGGCTGATCAATACCGAGAAAGCATTTCATTTCCACTTAGGGACATATTCACAGACAGTACAGACGAAAAAAAAGGCACCCCTCTCAGACATTCTTTACGTGACCATAGGAAGCTACTTTCCCTGCTCCAGGAGCCATAAATCATAGCGGGGCTGGTAAATCAATAGAACAGGGTTTCTGGGACCCCGTGCTGACTAACTAGCCCATCCCCAAAGAAGTCAAGAGTGCCATGCTCCTTCTGTGGCTGAGGACTACTACACTGAGATTTCTTTTTCCTCAATTGCAATCAAACAGCTTAAAAATTATTTCAATTATAAGTTTACAACAGTTTTCAAAAGAACTAAACAGGGTAGTCAATAATAGAAGTCACTGTACACCAGAATGTAAAGTTAGTTCACTTGGTATTTACCTTTCTTTCAGGGAATAAATGCAAAAAAGCCACAGCTTTGTTGAGGGAAATGAATGTATTTTTTTATTATGCCAGAAGCTGTGGCATCCATGGGATATGCTTCGATTTACAGTTGAGAAAAACTAGTGCGGAGTCTAGGAGGCAAGCTCTTCTAAGAAAAGCTCTTTTAAGAAAAGCTGGGAAAAGTAGGCAGTTTCTTTTATGTCAAAGGAAAACCACTTCTACACCAGAAAGGAGCCGGGAGCCAAGCAGTGGAGGGTTATTCTTTCTGTTTAATTTACTAGCATTTGCTATACAAATCTGATAGAATAAATAATACTAGATGTAAATAAGAACTACTTTCAAAACTGGCAGCTGTACCTCTCTCTCCCTAGATCTACATGGTTCACTGTCTTGCTTCCCTCAGGCTTCTGCTCAAACGTCAACTATCAGAGGCCCCTCCTGACCGCCTTATTTACAGCAGCCACTCTGACTCTCACAGCACACATCTGCATTAGTCAGGGTTCTCCAGAGAAACAGAACCAACAGGCTGTGTGTGTGTGTGCAGTGGGAGGGGGAGAGAAAGGGGGGAAAAGGAAAGGAGGGAGAGATGATTATTTTTCAAGGAATTGGTTCATGAAATTATAGATTTATAAAGGGTGGTAAGTCCAAAATCTGCAGGCTGGAGACCCAGGAAGAGTGAATGTTGCAGTTCAAGTTCAAAGGCCGATTCCTGACAATCCCCTCTTCTTCTAGGAAGGCCAGTCTTTTTCTATTAAAGCCCTTAACTTACTGGATGAGACCCACCCACATTATGGAGGGTAATCTGCTTAACTCAAAAGCTACTGATTTAAATGTTAATCTCGTCTAAAAAGTACCTTCACAGAAACATCTAGAATAATGTTTGGCCAAATATCTGGGTATTGTGGTCTGGCCAATTTGTCACATTAAATCAACCATCACAACATCTATTAGAACAACTAAAATGAAAAAAGTGACAACATCAAATGCTGGCAAGGATGTGGAAAAACTGTATCATTCACATATTGCTGGTGGGGATAGAAAGTGGCACAGCCAATCTGGCAAAGTTTGCCAGTATCGTAAAAAATCTGTAACTACCATACACCCACAATTACACTCCTGGGCATTTACTCCAGAGAAATGAAAACTTACGCTCATATAAAAACCTGTAGGTGACTCTTTATAGCAGCTTTAAATAACCCCAAACTGAAAACAATCCAGATGTCTTTCACCTGGTAGATGGGAAACAAATTGTGGTACCACAAAATACTAGACTATACCATAGAATAGAGCTCAGGAATAAAGACTAAGAAATACTGACACACACAACAATGTGGATAAATCTCCAGAGGATTATGCTGAGTTAAAACAAAGCCAATTTCAAAGGTTACATACTGTATAATTCTACTTATATAATTTCCTTGAAATGAGAAAATTATAGAAACGGAGAACTATTAATGGTTGCAGGTATCATGGAGAGGGTGGAGGTGGGTGTAAAGAGGTGGCTATCAAAAGGCAACATGAGGGATTCTGTGGTGAAGGAACTATTCTGTATCTGACTGTATCCATATCAATATCCTGGTTATGATACAAGGTACTGTATGATAATTTTGCAAAATGTTACCACTGGGGCAAACTGAATAAACAGTACATGTGATCTCTCATATTATTCCTTATCACGGCATGAGAATCTATCGTTATCTCAATATAAAAAAAGTATAATTTGAAATAAAGGGGAAAAAAGGCAATAAAAGCAAAAATAAACAAATAGGACTAAATCAAATTAAAAAGCTTCTGCACATTGGGCTGGCCGAGTGGCGTGGTGGTTAAGCGCTGGTTTGGGAAGCCAGCGACCCTGGTTCGGGTCCCACGTATGAGGGCCAGTGACACTGCCCTAAAAAAAAAAAATTAAATAAAATAAAATAAAAAAAAAGCTTCTGCACAACAAAAGAAACCACCAACAAAATGAAAAGGCAACCTATAGTATGGAAGAGACTATCTGTAAGTTATATCTGATAAGGGGTTAATACCCAAAATATTATATATAAAGAATTCATACAACTCAATAGCAAAAAACCAAACAATCCAATTAAAAAATGGGCAGAAGAACTCAATAGATGTTTTTCCAAAGATGACATTCAAATGGCTAACAGGTACATGAAAAGGTAGTCAAACATCACTGATCATCAGGGAAATGCAAATCAAAATCACAGTGAGAGTTAGAATGGCTGTTATCAAAAAGATAAGAAATAAAATGGTGAGGATGAGGAGAAAAGGGAACCTCCTGCACTGTTGGTGGGATAGCAAATTGGTGCAGCCACTATAGAAAACAGCATGGAGGTTCCTTAAAAAATTAAAAATAGAACAACCACATCATCCAGCAATCCCACTTCTGGGTATATATTCAAAGGAAAACAGGATCTTGAAGGGATATTTGCACTCCCATGTTATCACAGCTTTATTTACAATAGCCAAGACATAGAAACAGCCTGTGTCAATAGAGGAATAAATGAAGAACATGAGGAATACATACACAATGGAATACTATTCAGCCATAAGGAAGGACATCCTGCTGGACCTTCAGGGCATTGAGCTAAGTGAAATAAGTGGAAAACCACTGTACGATAGCACTTATATGTGGAATCTAAAAATATGGAACTCATAGAAACAGAGACCAGCATGGTGGTTGCCAGGGGTTGTTGGGAGTGGGAGGAATAGGACAGATGTTGGTCAAAGGGTACAAACTTCCAGTTATAAGATGAATACGTTTGGGGATCTAATGTACAACCTAGATTACAGTTAATAATAATACTTCATTGTAAAGAAAATAAAGCAAAAATTTTTTCCAAAAAACACATAAGTCACGAATTCAAGAAACCAGAGGATTCTGTAGCTGAATTTTCAATATAACTTCTTATTATTTTTCAGTTAGATATTAGAGTCTCCTTATACTAGAAAGAACTTTGGAATAATTCTCAACATCTAGTGTTTTTGTCTGAGCTGTTCTGTAAACATTTTCTGTGCCTCCACAATCACTGAAGTTTGTGGAAACAGCAATGTAAGTGGGAAGAACTGTTATAGCCAAAAAGCAGCTCATGGGTCACGCTGTGAGTCACTGTGTTATACAATAGAATGCAAGTGAAAAACTGTGCAGGCACTTTTTCTTACTGGAGGTCCAAAACAGAAAGAGGCGTAGGGCTAGGCCTTCCTTAACTCTTCCCAGTTTTTACAGGATGGGACAGTTAAACACGAGCTGCCTAGGCAAAAACACTAAGAGATTTTACACAACAGTGAGGATGATACGTAAAGAGGATTGGTCTGTCCTAATGAAAACACAGTAATACTCAGCCCTAAGCAGTCACCTAGGCTAGCCCTCCAGAGGGAGAACTCATGCCCAAGGGAGAACTCGATGTGCAGACCCCGATGTGCAGGGGACTAAGAAAGAACATTAGTATTGAATTAAGTGTAAATGCTCCAGTAGAGAAGAGACGTTGAAGGAATCACAGCATGTCGCTAATCACTGACAAGGAAAACAGTTCTTCTGATGTGGGAAGAGAAGGGACAAAGTTTGATCAGAAGTCACTTGTCTGTAAACATTTTCCAACACAAAGGTTCAAATCAAGATCAGGGCATGATGCCAGGTCCAAACTATGCAAAATGTATGGCCAGGTTCACATGGACCGTTTTCTGAAAAATTCTTTAGCATCAATAATACCATCTATATATACTCTACAATTTGTAATTCATACATACTATAAAGAAATACAAATAGCAATGTTCCCCTTTGTAGATATCAATATGAAACAAAACTTTATAGTCAAAATCAGAGTTCATGTACAATGGAAAAACCTTTAAGCCAAAGAAAAGCCAGGAAGGCATGCACTGGTCAACATAATGAGATTTTTATTGTAATTAGAATATAGTTCCAGTTCTTAGAATTCCGGTTAAACAAATCTCACCTCTCCACAGTGTTTTTTGGCTACTTCTTCCAGGCCGAGTTTTAACAAATTAACACTTTCATTCGACAGACCCTTGGCATTCTTTAACTCTATTTCAGGAACTCTGGAAAAGAAAAAAAATACCAAAAAGGAGTTACTCCCGAAAATGTAACTTGTTTTCATCAATATTTGCTAAGTTCCAATCACCAGGTCTGGGGATTTCATACAGGCCTCATTTCCCTTCTCCTCCAAAGGATTTCATCTATACCTCAGCAACTTTACTGACACAATGCACATCATGGAGTCACCTGTGTCCTGTGGGGAGCAAGTGTGCTGGCAAATCATCAGTGTGGGCTGTCAGGTGTCCTGCTCCCCAAAACAACCAGACTTCCTGGGGTTCAATCCACGTCAACTATTTTATCACCTTAAAAAAAAATAAGTTACACACAGCTCTGTGTGTAACTTAACGCTTTTATGGTAATGTTCGACCTTGGCTTGCCCCCGGTATCAATTCACCCAGTTCTAACAGCTCACCCACAAGAGGCCACGTGCTTTGCTCTAGTTCATGTGTTCTAGCCTAAACCAGCACAATAGGCCACATGGAGCCACGATGATCCATCTAGTATTACCACAACATGCAGTGTCTAGTCACTCACAGTGATTGCAAACAAGGTGGGAAAATGCTCCTTCACTCATGCATAAATCTAGCTCTGCACACTCTGCAAACTCTGCCTGTTCCATAGAGGCCTAACTCACACTCCTCTTCACTCTTATAGAGCACAACTAAGACTCAATACTGTCTACTCAAGAAAAGTACACAGCCGGCCTCCAGGTTTCCTTTTATTCCCAACCAATAAGCATCCAATAACAATTCACTGAGGTTAAATAGGCTTGATTTGATTTTACTGAAGAGAAGATGATTCTCTGCTTCCCACCAAGCATTTCTGAGTAATTCATGGTATTTAACTTAGCGCAGCCTTTACTGTTCAGCATCTACGAGTTCTCTCAATGCTTATGATAGGTTGCTACAATCGTTATCTTTCTGGGTAGATGGAAATCTGAAAGAAAATAGTTTATGTATATGAGAAAAAAAAAATAGAAATACTATATAGCCCTGAGTCTATGCATGGTCCATTTAATCCAGGAGTCTCTCATTGTGGAATCAAGGACTATTTTGCAGAAAAGAAAAGTTTTTCTGCATCATATCACCTCAAAGGATAGGAACATTCCCCTAAATCAAGCCTTACATAATTAAAAAAAAAATCAAGCAGTCATTATATAGTAATATTAACAAAATGGTGAAAACTTCATCTACAATACTAATTAAATTTTAAAAATTTCCCATGGGCCAGCTGAGTGGCACGCTGGTTAAGAGCTGGCTTGGGACGCCAGCGGCCCCAGTTCGTATCCCACATATGAGGGCCAGTGACACTGTCCTCTAAAGCTAAGATGGTGAACAACAGCTCCACCTGGAGCTGGGCTGCTGTGAGTACCCAGGGAAGGCATGGCTGTATCCCCTGCTGCAGTGGGCTGCCATAGGCTACAGTGAGTGGCTGGCAGCCAGCGTGAGCGGCTGGCAGCTGGTGTGAGCTGCTGTGAGCCACTGTGAGCAGCCGTCCAGAGGCTGGCGACCGATCTGCCTCACCTGACAAGAGAGCAATGATGATACCAACATGGGCCAGTGAAGCAATGTCCTCCACAACTAGACTGAAGAACAAAAGGACAGCAACTCGTCTGTTTCCTTTCCCTGGTTCCCCAATGCTGTTCCCCTCCCCCAATTCCCCAATAAAATCTTTAAAAACACACACAAAAAATTTTCAATTGTCTCTTTATGCCTTTGCCACATAATTCATAATTTTATGTAGCTAATATTATGTTTACATTTTAACTTTGTATAAGCACTTCCATGTTGTTGTTTTTTTTAAATCATACCATAATATTTTCACCAAGTGGACACATCAAAATTTACCTGAATATTTCTCTCATGCAGTGGTTCTCAACCAGGTGTGACTGTGCTCCCCAGGAGACATCTGTCAATGTCAAGAGGGCATAGAAGTGCCACATCCCTCCCTAGATTCCTTGCCAATGTATCTCTTCCATGGGGCTGTTTCTA
The DNA here is from genome assembly GCA_033961575.1 of Aselliscus stoliczkanus. Lineage (NCBI taxonomy): Eukaryota > Metazoa > Chordata > Mammalia > Chiroptera > Hipposideridae > Aselliscus > Aselliscus stoliczkanus. The sequence continues at coordinate 94,893,281 of CM066732.1, read as the reverse complement.
AGTTGTATCCTTTATAATAAACCGGCAACAGTAAGGAAAGTGCCTCCTGAGTTCTATAAGTTGTTCTAGCACATTACGGAACCCAACGAGGGGGTTGTGGAAACCTGGGAATGGATAGCCTGTTGGTCAGAAACACTGGTACTTGCAGGTAGGCTTTGAAGCCTGGTGGGACTGAACCATTTACTGGTGAGGTCTGCAATAACTATGAAAAGTTTGTGTGAGAACTGAGTTGAATTGTTGGACACCCAGTTGGTGTCAGAAATGACATCACCTATTTGGTGTCAGGAAAAATAAAACCTAAAGAAGCGCTGTCTTAGTTTTCTTGTATAAATTTAATTACCTTTGAATCAATTCATTAACTTGCTGTGTACCTACTACATCTACTCTAAGCACAGTGGCACAGTGCTGGGGACAAAAGAAGGTTACTGACTTCCAAGAGCTCATCCTGATCTATCTGTATTTTCACATCCTCCATCACCTCTTAGCATAACAAATTCCAAAAGCTTACCACCTGCTGTGTAAGGCAGTGCTGCCTTTTATTTATCACTTTCCTTTATAGGTTCCCTGCACAGTAAGTTAAAACCATAAAACATGAGATCCAGGCCAATCTGCCTTCTGCTGTGGAATGTCTGGGGAAAGATTACACAGAACATACACGATACTTCAAAAAAAGAATACTTGAGGCCCAGATGCTAACATTTTGGCTCTATTAGTGGTTCTCAATCAGGGGGAGTTTGGAAATGCGGGGTTTTGGGGTTGTCTCACTGGCTGGAGAGCATTCCTAGCATTAGAGGGGAGGGGACAGAGACGCCACATGCCCTGCAGGGCACGGAATAGTCCTGCACAGTGAGGATGCATTAGCAGAGTCCCCAGAAACAGGGAGACTCGAAATCCTCCTTTACTCTAGGAAGTAAAGTCCCATTCGGCCCAGAAGGCTACTCCAAGTCCTAAAGCCAATCATGCTTTAAAACTAAGTATGCAGAAAAACAAAAAATAAAAGAAATAAAAGAAAAATACAAAAAAAAGAAAAAGAAAACTAAGTACACAGGGCAGGTCGAGTGGCCAGCTGGTTAAGAGTTGGTTTGGGATGTCAGCTCTGAGCAACAGGGCCTGGGTTGGGATCCCACATGAGGGCCAGTGACTCTGCGCCCTCTACAGCTAAGATGGTGAACAACAGCTCCACCTGGAGCTGGGCTGCTACATTGGCTGCAGTGGGGCTGGCCAGCAGCTGGAGTGTGCTTTCGTGAGCTGCTGTGAGCAGCCATCCAATGGCTGGCGAGCGACTGCCTCACCGAGGAAGAACACAATGATACTACCAACATGGGTCAGTGAAGAAACGTCCTCCACAACTAGACTGACGAACGAAAGGACAGCAATTTGTGTGTTCCCCTTCCCCAATTCCCCAACGCTGTTCCCCTCCTCCAATTCCCCAATAAAATCTTTTAAAAAACCCACAAAAACAAAAACTAAGTATACAAGTTACCATGCCTTTATTCTTTTCTTCTAGATTGTGTCTCTTCTCAGTTTATGATTAATTAAACAAACAAAAGTCAACACGTCAGAAGAAGCAATTAGTCATGGAGTAAATATTAGTATGTTTTACAACTAGAAGCAGACTTAACATGAGATAGGTTTTATGAAAATATCTATTGCTGATATAGTTTTGATGAAATACGGGCAACAGAAAATGAAATTTTAAATGAAATGGGGTCAGGAAGAAGAGAGTACATTAATTTCAACCTATTTCTATGTTGTCAAAACAGAGAACTGAAATCACATCACAGCTATTTATAAGTGTACTCACACATCTGGGTAGGTTGGTGGGCATTTTACCCTCAAGTCCACTTTCACGTATACTTCTTCACCAGTCAGGCCCTGAGGGTACAGAACTAAATTGATTTCAGGGGGTCCTTGGACCTAAAAGAGAAAAAGAAATGATCATTTTTTTTATCTTGAGATCCAATCATTAATAATGAAGATAATGATCATATAAGCTCAAAAGTTCTGCTTTGTAAATAACACATATATCTGATATAGCATTTGGTCATAGTTTCCTAAAGCAGTTTAAAAATAAAACCTGTGCCAGAGAGTGCATTTTCTTTTTCAAAATTATCTAAGGAGTGACCCATAAAGTTCCACATGGCTTCCATTCATTCAAATGTTACCAACTGCCGATTATGTGCGAGTGCTGTCCTAGAGGTTGGCAGTATAGGGGTAACTTTAGACAGACATGGGTCCAACTAGCTGATAAAACTAGAAGACAAATGAACACTTTCAAATAGTGGTGAATGCTGTAAACCAAACAGGGCAGAGAAGCAGAACACAGTGGTGGGGAGAAGATATTTGGCCAGTGGGTGAGGGAAGGTCTCCTGAGCAGGGGATGTCACACTTGAGAGTTGGATACCAAGATAATAACAAGGGAAAACCTTGACATGGAAATCTGATAGCTCTTCTAAAATTATATATGCTTTCAATCAACTGCTTTTCACCATATAACTAAATACTCTATTGTCTTTTAATGTATTAAATATACTTTTTCCAAAAAAGGTTTGAGGCGGTTTACATTATCTACGAAGACCAGGAGAAAAGAGAAGAAAGATCTACATGGCCCAGGCATTATACCGACTCTGCAAGGTAGGTGCTGTCTCCATTTTACAGATGGAGTAGCTCAGGCTCAGTTTCAACTTCTTGCCCACAGAGATACAGTGATAAGGCAAGACTTCAAATCCAACTTTGACTCCCAAACCTGTGTCTATTTCATCAGCCACTCCCTGGTTAGGGCCAATCCTGAGTTGCCGTGACTGAATTGTTGCCTTAACTTTGTCTCAGAATGTCCAGGCAGCCAGGGCAAAAAAAGAAATGTGGCATTATTTCACAGAAGAGGAAAAGCATAAAAATTCTTTTAGGGACAACACAGTACTTGGCAATACTAAACTCTAGCAGAAATTTATAACCTGAGCCTTACATACGGTACCTTGAATTACATATTAAACAAAGTTCTCATTAACTATGTGTATAAAATATGTAAGCTCAGTTTTTATGTGGCTTTATAATATGAAAGCTGTGGTAAAGCTGCAGGAAAGCATGATTCTGTGAACGTGGTCCTGCCTGGGAAGGGAAAAACATCTGTGATCCTCACGGCCTTTCATCCACCCATTCACTCAGAATGTGTCGTCAGCCACACGTATTGAGCCCTGACTCTGCCAGACACTATTAGCGCATAATGGTGAGAAAACAGACGCTGTTCCAGCTGTCACGGAACTTCAGGTCTGGAGTGGGGGAAAACAAACAATCCATATGTAAGTTCAAGGTTAGAAAGTGCTATGGAATAGACGATGTGATATCCCTGAAGGGTGACAGACTAGGCCACCGCAAAACATGCTACTTTGGCCTAAGGATTATTTTGAGCTAAAGGTGCTTGAAAACAGCAGGTATAAGAAGGGCATTCCGACTTCCTCTTTTCTTCCTGAAAGCAGAAGAGAAAGCTCCCAAGTGAAAGATGCCCTCCTACGCCAGGAAGAAAGAAACATTCTTATTGCCATACACAGGGAACTGAGGTCAAGGGAATTCTGTACAAACAGACCTTGTTACAAGAACTCATTTTCCTTATTCTCCCCATATATTTTAGTTACTTTTCTCCACAATTGCCTCTCTTTGTTCAACCTACTATATCAACACGTTAGGCCTAGCCACTTCTTTGGGTCTTCATTTTCCTACAGGGCTTCCTATGTATGTCTAAAAATCTGCCTGCTTTTCTTCTGTTGATCATCTCACAGGTCACACATTTTGGAGAGACATCATGATCACCAACTTAAATTTGTCCAGAAAATACTTTTGTGTTTCCTCTTTGCTGTATATATCACTTTTGAAGATACAGAATATTTTAGCACCAAAAGTAGGAGGAAGGATAGAAATAGAGTAGAGCTCAGTCTTATCCTAAGAAGGGTCAATTTATCTTATGCTAATATGTCTTCCCTTATACATCATTCTGCTTTTCATTTTCTCATTTGACTGCTGACCAGTGAAAACTTTATTTCAGAACTAATGAGAAAACTGCTTAAATCCATATGGATGGACAGCTTAAAAGAAGCAAAAGATCAGCCATAAAGAAGAATGAAACATTACCATTTGCAACGACATGGGTGGACCTAGAGAACATTATGCTAAGTGAAATAAGTCAGACAGAGAAAGACAAGTACCATGCAATCTCACTTATATGTAGAATCCAAATAATAGAATAAATGAACAAACAAAAGAGAAATAGACTCAGAGATACAGGGGAAAAAAATAAAACTGAGAATTGTTAGGTGAGAGGGGGGTGGGGATGGAGGAGAAGGTAAAGGGATTAGAAAGTACAAATAAGTAATCATGGCAATATGAAATACAGTTTGGGGAATATAATTGAAAACATTATAAAGATTTCATAGGGGGTCAGATGGGCACTTGTCTTATTAGGGAGACCACTTCATGGACTGTGTAGATGTCTAAACACTGTGCTGTACACCTGAAACTGAAGCTGAATAATAATGAATGTCAACTATAATTTTATATATATATATATATATATATATATATAGTCACAGGATGTGAAGTACAGTGTAGGGAATAGAGTCAGTGGAACTATAACAGCTATACACGATGTCAGAGGGGTGGTAGATTGGGGGAGGGGGGTTATCACTTTGTGAGGGGTGTAAATGTCTAAGTATTACATTGTTTTGTACACCTGAAACTAAAAAGAAAAAGAAAAAGATTCTTGTGAGGGTGAAGGTCATGGTTAAGCACAAACCATGATAAACCACAGGGTGATAGTCAAGATCAGAGTGATTGTGAGAATTAGCATGTCTAAGTGAGGCTCAGGGTCATTGTCAGAATGAGCATGATTGTCAGAGTCAGGTTAAGGATTATGGGTTGGAGCCAGTGTCGGTAAGGTGAAAAATCAGAATCAAGATGAGGGGGAGTATATGTTTCAGGGTGAAAGTCAGGGTGATGATCAGTGTGAGAGTCAGGTTGAAGGTTAAGGTCAGGGTCATGATAAAAGTGAGAATGAGAATCAGAATTAGAGTGAGCATCAAGTAAGGGGCCAAGACAAGAATGAGTCTCAGTGTCAGGTTCAGGCTTAGCTGAAAGACTGGTCAAGGTTGCAGATCAGGTTCAGGATATGTATAGGTTCAAGGTTCAGTGAATGGTGTGGATAAAAGTGTCATGGTGAAAAGTAAGTGTCAGAGTCATGGTCAGGTTCAGGGTCACAGTGAGTAACATAATGAGGGTCAGGGTCACAGCATCAAGTCAAGGAAGGGTGAGAATGAGGTTTAGCATCAATTTCAGGGTCATGATGATGATCAGGATCAAGAGACGTATGAAAAGGAGTATGAACTCAATGAGATTTGAGGTTCAGGGGAGGGCTGGGACAAGTGTCCTTGACGAGGATCAGGGTCTAGGCAGTGTTTGGACAGAAGTCAGGGCAAGGGTCAGGGTCAAGGTTAGGGTGAGTGTTGGTGTCAGCATCACAGTAAAAACAAAAAAAGGCAAAAGAAATAAGAAGGTAAGAAAACAATGGGAGCCAACTGTAATTGAATATATAGATAGTCATGGGATGTGGATTATACGGTGGAAGAGAGTCAAAGGAATTGTAATAGATAGTACGATATGGTGGGGAGGAGTTGGGGGGAGAATTGGGGGAGAGGGGGTTGTCACTTTGAGGGGTAAAAAGTATAACTACTGCACTTTGTTGTACACCTGAAGCTAATTAAAAAAAAAAAAAAGAAAACAATGGGAAATACCACACAGCTGGTCTTCTTATACTAAAATAATCAAGACCCAACAAGTTCAATGTCTAACTGTTAAGTCAAGATGTTAAAATGCAAGCATACCACCTAGGAATTAATGACAGATCTTCTGTTTTTGAAGCAACAACATTGGAGTAGCCCTCTATAGTTGGAAGGAAAAAGAATCACGTAAATGTAAGTACAACTATAATTATCAGCAAGCTATATAAGTGGGAACGACAATGCAAATGAAAGGATAGGCTTTTCTTGGGCCCAGTACGGAAACAAGCTTGCAACATACAGACAACATAAGAGATACCACAGGAAGGAAGGGAGTTATCTCTGCATATGGTGGTAAGGTAACAAATTTAACATTTTCTTTTGTCTTTATATAGGAAGTGAAGAGCACATCTAAATGTAAGTAACCTCCAGAAATGGTAGTGAGGCCTTTGCATTATGCCCAGAATCACTGGAACAGGGAGCAAGCTTCAGCAAATAGAGGCCTATTGGGGGAACTACATATTTTGAAGATAGTCTTTACTAAAGGGAATGCTTAATAAAGCACAATAAATCCAGTTAAGGATTGCCGGCAAGCCTCTGGGAAGGAAGCCTCTGTCACCCAGCCCCTAGGACCACCAGGAAGAACATTGTATGTAGAACACGGGGACCCAAAAAAGTAATTAGGATCCTGCAAATACTCCTGGGTGGGACCAGCTATATAACTATGCTGGCCTAGTATTCTAGTTACTTTCACAGCAGAGCAACACCAGCAAGGTAGCAGTGATAATGGTGGAGAGCCCAGATAATGCCCCATCAAACTTTGAGGGAGAGGAAAGAGTTTTGATGTAAAGTGAAGAGACTCCTGAATGCATAAAGATTTTAGCTTTAAGAGGCACAGGTGTCCAGTGATGGTGGCTTGGATGAAGGAACAGACCAAAGGCCATTGAAGAATAACATACAATTGGACAAAAACCTCACAATTTGTCCAGATCTGAGTACCAAATGAAGTCAACCCAAAGAAGAGGACACTGAAGCTACCAGGTGATGACTACTTTGAAAGCCTTTATCTTTGGTTGACAGTTTTAAGGGACCATAGTTATATTCCTCTCCACAGGGCATATACTCTAAGGTATTTCTCAGCAGAGCCTATTAGTTGTTCCACAATAGCCATTCTCCCTTTCTTTCTTCTTTCTTTCTTTTCTTTCTTCTTTCTTTCTTTCTTTCTTTCTTTCTTTCTTTCTTTCTTTCTTTCTTTCTTTCTTTCTTTCTTTCTTTCTTTCTAAAGATTTTATTGGGGAATTGGGGGAGGGAACAGTGTTGGGGAACTGGGGAAGGGGAACAGACAAGTTGCTGTCCTTTTGTTCTTCAGTCTAGTTGTGGAGGACGTCACTTCATTGGCCCATATTGGTATTGTGATCACATTGTGCTCTTCCCGGGTAAGGCAGTTGCTTGCCGGCCACTGGACAGCAGCTCATGGCAGCTCATGCTGATTGCCGGCCACTCACGGTAGCTTACAGCAGCCCACTGCAGCCTACACTTTGCCAGTGACTCACGGCAGCCCAGCTCCAGGTCGAGTAGTTGTTCACCATCTTAGCTGTAGAAGGCACAGCGTCATTGGCCCATGTGGGATCCGAACTGACGGCCCTGCTGCTCAGAGCTCGTGCTCCCAAGCCAACTGTTAACCAACGAGCCACTAGGCTGACCCTCCCCTTCTTTCTTAACAATAGGACCCCTGACTTTTTTAGCTGGATACATTTCCCAGACTCCTTTGCTGCTAAGTGTGGCTACTAGGTTAATTTCTGGCCAATAAGATGAAAGAATTAACATATGCAACTTCTCCATCCCTTTCTCTTTCTAGTTGGCTGGAATGCAGATGTGATGATTGGAGTTCATATAGCCATTTTGGTCCATGAAGGGCATATTAAGGATGGTGGAACAGCCAGGTTTTTCTCAAGCAAACTGAGAGCTCCCCAACATGGGAAGAGCTTTTATGCAAAACACGTTTAGAATACCAAGCATTATCTCATATTTGGGCATTCAGAGACTCCTGGAGCTAAACATAATTTGATTAAAAACATTTTTTTTTTTTTTTTTAAAGATTTTATTGGGGAATTGGTGGAGGGGAACAGCGTTGGGGAATCGGGGAAGGGGAACAGACAAGTTGCCGTCTTCTTGTTCTTCAGTTTAGTTGCGGAGGATGTTGCTTCACTGTTGGTATCGTCATTTCGCTCTTCCCGGATGAGGCAGATCTGTCGCTGGCCTCTGGATGTCGCTCATCGCGGCTATTGGCAGCTCACGCTTGGCTGCCAGCCACTCACGCTGGCTGCGGGCCACTCACTGCAGCCTTTGGCAGCCCACTGCAGCAGGGGCTGCAGCCCACACCATCACCGGGGCTCGCACAGCCCAGCTCCAGGTGGAGCTGTTGTTAGCTGTAGAGGGCAGTGTCACTGGCCCTCATGTGGGATCCGAACCGGGGCCGCTGGCATCCCAAAACCAGCGCTTAACCAATGCGCCACTCGGCCGGCCCAAAAACATTTTTTTTTTTTTTAAAGATTTTTTATTGGGGAATTGGCGAAGGGGAACAGACAAGTTGCTGTCTCGTTTTGTTCTTCAGTCTAGTTGAGGAGGACGTTGCTTCACTGGCCCATGTTGGTATCGTCATTGCGTTCTTCCTGGATGAGGCAGATAGGTCGCAGGCCTCTGGATGGTCACTCACCGCGGCTATTGGCAGCTCATGCTGGCTGCCAGCCGCTCACGCTGGCTGCCGGCCACTCACTGTAGCCCATGGAAGCCCACTGCAGCAGGGGCTGCAGCCTACACCGTCGCCGGGGGTCGCAGCCCAGCTCCAGGTGGAGCTGTTGTTAGCTGTAGAGGGCAATGTCACTGGCCCTTATATGTGGGATCTGAACTGGGGACGCTGGCATCCCAAAACCAGCTCTTAACCAATGCGGCACTCGGCTGGCCCTGATTAAAAACATTTTAACAACCAAAATGTATCAGGGAGTGGGGTAGGGACAGGGCCTCCTTCATGCTTTTACAAGTTAAATGATAATTAGAACTCAGTGTTGATAAAATCTTTGACTTAACCTGCACCAGGAAATAATGAATTCCTGGAACATTTGCATGCAAATAAACACAAAGTAAGGGGTAACCCAAAATTTCTGAGAGCACTAAAGGAAAAAAAAGCACAATGCAGAATGTGTCAGCTACAAAACATATACAATCGTACATGAGAAAAAAATTGTTTTGAAGATTGAAAATGCAAGTGACACGAAAGCAATATAAAAAGTAGTAATGGAGTAAAGGCCATACATTGCTACAATAAGACATGAGTTCAATTTGCTTCTTAATGGGATCACGAAGCTGGTACTCTCTTGAACTGTTAGAAAATAGTCCAACAAATCCTCAAGCATATAAAAAGTGAAAGAGCGATATAAACTGAGTCCTGAAACAGAAGACAGGTAATGCTCATTTGGAACTCATCCAAAAATAAAAAATAAAAAAACATCAGCTCTTCAAGAAACCCCAAGGATCTTAAATTACCCCCACTGGCCTTCGGGACCCTCTGCTTGGCACAATGCACACCGCCTGGAGGAGCCAATGCTGTCACGAATCCCTGCTGCTTAGCACGGAGTGTTAGGAAATGTCAGGACCAACAAATCAACTGGTTTAAGAATGTGTCTATTTCTGTTAACAGTACTGGTGTGAAGGATAAGACTATTAAAAACAGAATTTTATCAGCTATTCCACACAGCAGCAAATCTTTTGGTTCCCACGCTGAAGCACAAAGGTTAATGACAGCCCGTGGTTAGACTTCAAGGGTTTATAAGATCAGCAGGGGAGTGAGGATGAGGTTTGGAAAATTAATTAAAAATACCAACACAATATTTCGTTATACAACAATATAAATATATTTAACATTACTGAAATGTACTCTTAAAAATGGTGAAGGTGGTAAATTTTATGTTATGTTTTTTACCACAATTACTTTTTTTTTTTTTTAATTACACAATTGAAACCACTTTCAGGCATTTGGCCTAGAATTGCTACCTAGGATTCTGCTAATCATATCTTCCTTAAATTTTGATGGCAAGACCTGGCTCAACATGGCCTCTTGTCTCTCACTTGCTTCAGATCTCATATTCTGTTAAGTTTTGTGAGGAAGAAACCAGTCTGAAAATATAACACATCTAGAAATAAAGTAATATGTTCAAACTGGGTAATCTGGGCAAGGCTTTGGTTTTAAGTCTGTGAAGATAGAAAAACCAAAATGATGATAGCAAAAGCTCAGAAAATGGAAATGAGATAACATTCCTCTAGATTTTGTGGGATTTAAAAATTCTATTTATTTAACTAAAAAAAAAAAAAGTTTGCCCATCCTCTCTCCCCTCCATTTCTGTACTTATCTGATGAAAGTTTTACAACACAGTCATGAAAGAATTAAAAGAAACCTTAAAGAATTTATTTTTTGGTAACATTGGAGAAGGTAAGTCTTTTCCTAGAAAAACAAAACAAAACATGGGGACCATAAAATAAACAAAATATATATAATATAGTCATTTGACTAAGGTTTTAAAAAATGTGTAAATTACATAAATATCAAAATGCACATGGTTAATTAGGGAAAAATATTTGCAATATATAATCCAAAATGCAAATGTTCTTAATTTATAAATAGTTCTGACAAACAAATAAGAAAATATGTAATACAGTGGAAAAAATGTACCAAAGCACATCAACAGTCCATAGAAAAAGAAAAATCCATGGCTTACAAACAAAGGTGGCCTACATAATTTATAACTAAGGAAATAAAAATGTTTTATTTATCTACTAGCAAAGATAAAAAAGTCTGATGTCTACAATGTTGGTGAAGATGGAGGAAAACTACTCTCAGGCACTACTGGTGGGCCCAGAAACAGAAGCAAGCTTTGGGGAGGAAGTTTGCAAAAGCTACCAAATTATAAATGAGCAGGCCCTTTGCTGACATGGAAAATTAGCCAAGATACTTAATAATAAATGTATAACTCTAGAGCAAATTATATTTTAATTTTGTGGTGTCCAAACTTTTTTTAGTATGTAAAATAATTTTTTGCATTCGCTTCCAAAGTGTTGTTATTATAAATGATACACAAATGTTATTAAACTGAAATCTACATTGTGTCACAACACCACCCTCCACCAACAGAAGTTTAAAAGACTTAGTTTTTATAAACCTTCAGTTTATTCAGGTCAATAACCTGAATCTATTGGCAGCATATTGGGCCTGAACTGACATGAGGCTATTACTAGTTAACTTTATTTATCTGGGTTACAATGTTTAGTTGTTGTGTTTGGTTTTGGATGTTGCCCCTCCACTCCACACACCAAGGGAGGTGTTAGGTAAGGTATGGAAATGTGCACAAATGAAAGTGAATGTGAACACAAACACTTCTGAATTCTGAAACTCATCAGAGGGCTCAAGGATTTTGGATAAAGGATTGTGAACCTGCATAACCTTTTCCTAAAGACTGCAAATAGCAGGCGATAGATAATAAGTACTTGCTGAATGACTACACTATGATTCATCCTTATGACCATCAGTTATTTGCCTGTGGGGCCTATAAAAGTGTGAAGGAGGCTTGCCCGGTACATCCTGGATCACAGGCAGCTATTTGAATTCCTCTGCCTGCCTTTTATAGTTTTTGTTTGGTTTTCTATTACATCTTGTTAGAAAGGTCACTAGCTAGAAAATCTGGTGAAATCCCTACCTTCAGCTGTAAAATGCCTATCTACAGCAGCTCCTTTTTCCTTTCTGTTTTTTGTTGTTTTTTTTGCAGCTTTGGGATGAGATAATTAAGCGTGTACAAAGTAAATAAACTGGCTCTGAATGAAGTCTTAGGGGCTTTGCAGTGAGTCCAGGTGTGACACCTATTTTGGCTGCTTAACAGGCCTGCTTCCTGGTGCTCAATGTTTAGGAATAGAGAAGTTACCAGATCACCAGAAAGTTATGTTATTATTTTATTATAAGCATTCGGGAATATTTACATTGTTACTATTTCAGGTTTAAGATAACTTTTGAAATCAAGCACTAGAAAAGTAAGCTCCCTGAGGGCAGGGGTTTTTGTCTTTTGTCCCTGGTTGTATTCCCAATGCCTAAAGTGAAGATCCTATTTATTGAGGAAATCCTGGATGTGTGGAAAAGATGTTGTGAAATGTCAGAATTAAAGCCAGATGAAGGAAGAGCTACCTTTTAAATGATAATATTCAGAGACCTAATAGTTCCCCCTAACTGTCAGTATCAGCAGTTTATAATGTACCTTAACTTCCAGTCAAAAAGGTAAATAACAGTTTAAACCAAATGCCACTTAAAAAGGTCTAGAGGGCCGGCCGAGTGGCGCGGTGGTTAAGCGCAGGCCTGGAAAGCCAGCGGCCCCGGTTCGGTCCCAGATGTGAGAGCCAGTGACACTGCCCTAAAAAAAAAATAAAAAAGGTCTCCATTCAGCACACGCCCTCTCCATTACAGCTAAGATAAATAAATGTACTTTAAAGGAAGGTACAGGAAAGTTCCTCCATACCGGAAAACACAGTGAGGCTGCCTGGGGAGTGAAGTGGGGTTTTAGGCGCTTTACAGTTGTGAACACACGGAGGGGTGAGCCTTGCTGAGAATTCTGATTGACAGCATCAGTCAGGTCTGTGCAAGAGCACACCAAAGTTCCAATAGATCCCTATGAATGCACTGTTGTATCCAACTTAAGGGATTTCAGGGGGGAAGAGGGCAAGATTGGAGGGAAGCAGGGACTTTACAGGGTCAGTGGGAACGAAAAGCAGTGCCAGGTGAGAGAAAGGAGCCGACTTGGAGAAAGGCTGTGAGAGAATTCCGTCCAGGTGGGGCTTCTAGAGACCCTCCGAGCGGCTGCGGATGCAAGTGTAGAAATGGAGTGTGAGTGGGATCGCGAGAGATTAAAGGACTGCAGAATGCTAAAGAGGGTGGAGGCTCGGCTCTGACAGGGCCCAGCCGGGCCTGGCCAGGGGAAGTGGCGCCGAGAGAGGCTGGGCCGCAGCGAGCCAACGCCGACCCGATGAGCCACGTTCCTACCGGTCCGCACGCATCTGGCCGCAGGTCCTGGAAGTCGGCGCCGTAGATGGCCTCCAGGGCCTGCAGCTCGTGGTCCTGTCGCTGCGGATAGCTCTCCGGTGGCTCGTCCCGGCCGCGCCCGGGGACCCCACGACCCCCAGACATTGCAAAGCGGCTGCCAAAGTTAGGCGGCCCTATGGCCGCCGGGGAGCCGCTCCTCGGCTCCCAGCACTGGCACGTGGGCGGGGCTACACTCCGGGGCGGCCCGTTGGGCGGGGCGCCGTGCCAGGGGCGGGGAGTCGCTCGGAAAGGACTTAGATTCTGGCGGCACCACGAGTCCTAGCTAGGGAGCAAGGCTGGAAGACTTTTCTGCCAACATAATGCAGGAGAGCCAGACAGAGCAAAGGAAATCTTCCTGAACGTGGGAGAACAAATTAGTCAGACTGGAGTGATAACGCCACATGGTGTCGTTTTCACGAAATAAGTCTCTAACAGAAATGCCTGCTAGAATTCCCTCACCCTGGCATGGGTAGTGACCGGAAACCCTTAAAGGACAGACTTTGATGGCTTTTCAAGTCACTTACTGTCTCAGCTAGAGCCTTCCCACAAGTCTACCAGGAGTAAAAGTCGTGAACACTACTTCCCTTCCCCTCAGTTTTGTACCCCTAAACTCATCTCCTTAACCATCTCCATAACATCCTATGCGTCTTTTCTGTCCCCTTCCAAGTCAGACTATGAGTCACAGTATTTTATAGCCATATCTCATTTTAGAACAAAGAAGATATTACTGTCTTGATCACTTAATTCACCAGAATTGGTACCAGATAACTTTTGGCTCTTTCAAGAAAATCAAATTTATTCTTAAAGGACATATTTCTGTTTTTTTTTGTTTTTGTTTTTTTTTTTTTAGCTGAGCCATCCTGCCACCTGTTGGCAGCTCAACAGCAACTCAGCTCGGGCTGGCCTCGAACAGCTATTGCTCAGAGCTCAGCTCGCACTCTTGAGCGAGCTCTTAACCAACTGAGCCACTCGGCCGGCCCAAAGGACATATTTCTTATGATCAGGGATGTAAGAAAGGATGTGCCTGCTTCTGAGGTCAACTCTAAAAAACGAATCCCCAAAATGTGTTGAGAAATGATATTCTTCAACAGTTAAATAGCTTCCCAAGATGAGTCCTTTAAAGGTGATGATACTCATTGATATTCCAGTTTTGGCATATTTGCTAATAACAAAACACTAGTCAGGTTGCTTTATGTGTGTATGTACATGTGTGTGTCTGTGTGGTGAGACTACCTGGAGTGGGAGAGTGCTCAACCCTCTACATTCCAGATATTTTGATGAACTTAATTGCAATCTATAAGTGTGAGAACTAGTACAAATTGGGAAACTGGATTAGGAGATATATTCATAGATTCATATTAGTAGGAAACAATTTCACAGTCTGCATATTAAGTTAATTTGGAATATATGAAGCTGTGTTAATATGTTTTTAAACAGATAACCCAAAACTCAGAATTCTAAAGTAAATATATTTAGTCCAATAATGTGAAGGCTGAACTCCAGACTTCTAACTTTTCAACCAAAATTTCCCCAAAGTTGCTGACCTTTGCTAATTGTAAATTAAGTGGTTCTTCTATTTTTTTAAATACAAGGCTTGTTAGGCAGTATTTTATTTAAATATACAAAGACAGAATTCTTTAAAATATTGAAAGGTGAGGGCCAGCCAAGTGGTCCATTGGTTAAGAGCTGGCTTGGGACACCAACAGCCCTGGTTCGGATCCCACATATGAGGGCCGGTGACACTGCCCTCCACAGCTAACAACAGCTCCACCTGTTGCGCAAGCCCTGGCAACAGTGTAGGCTGCAGCCCCTGCTGCAGTGGGCTGCCATAGGCTACAGTGAGTGGCTGGCAGCCAGCGTGAGCAGCTGGCAGTCAGCATGAGTTGCCAATAGCTGCGGTGAGCGACCATCCAGAGGCTGGCGAATGATTTGCCTCATCCAGGAAGAGCGCAATGATGATACCAACATGGGCCAGTGAAGCAACATCCTCCGCAACTAGACTGAAGAACAAAAGGACAGCAACTTGTCTGTTCCCCTTCCCTGGTTCCCCAATGCTGTTCCCCTCCCCCAATTCCCCAATAAAAATCTTTAAAAAAAAATGTTGAAAGGTGATACTTTTTACCCTTTTGATATTTTAGAAATAAATATTATATCACTTTTTAATAATTTCCTACAATGCGCCAGAGGTTTGTTTGTTGTTGTTTTTTGAGGGCAGTGTCACTGGCCTTCATATGTGGGACCCGAACCGGGGCCGCTGGCTTCCCCAAGCCGGTGCTTAACCACCGTGCCACTCGGCAGCCCCAGAGGTTTTCATTAATTCAATATTTTATTGTCCTCAAAACAGCCTTACAAAATAGACATTTTAATCCCTATTTGATAGAGGAGGAAAATAAGCTTAAGAGAAGTTACATAACTGCCCAGTGTCACAAATGGAAATGGTGGAGGAGGCATTTCAAACCCAGCTTCAACTGACACCAACAATCATGCTGGTACCCTCTCTCCACTATGCTAGATTCTTATCTTGAGAGAGTTGGTAGGTTTGCCAATGTAGAGACAATCTGGGTTTCCAGGAAGAAAGAAATGGGTTATCACCTATAATAGGCTTAAGCACTCTCCAATGGAGCCATTTAAATGACATAAACTTCTCAGAGGCCATAACCCAATAGTTCAAATCAAAGATCCCCAGAGGCTCTATCTATTGTCAGCTACCATTTTTATTTTGTAAGGACCTAGGATATCTTTATTGCCACTACCAATATACACAGAGAGTTTTTGAAGTTCTGACTCCAGAGCTTTTATTCCCCAGAAATAAAATAAAGCTTGCACTCTCTTAAATATGCAGGCCCCAGTTTTCATAACTATATCTGCCAGGATAGGCTAGGTTATGCTGTGATAATGAGTGGCTCCAAAAATCTTGGTTGTTTAGTGCAATAAAGGTTTATTTCTTGCTTATACAAAATTTGTTGTGGGTCTGGGTGGCTCTCCAAAGCATCTGCCTGTGCCCCCTCACCCACCAGTGTTGACTCAGAAACACAGGCTGCTTCACTATTTCAGCCCTTTTGGTTCCCCTCCAGAGTCGCAATGGCAGGACAACAGAGAGTCTTGAGAATCACAGCTTTTCACTGCCTTAGCCCAGAAATGATGTCACTTTTGCTCACGTACCATTAGTCATAATAGTCACATAGCTCTGACCACTTGCAAGAGCAGTTGAGAAAAATAGTCTGTGTACCCCTGGAATAAGAGAACGAGATACTGTTGAACACTAGTAATGTCTATGTAATAGTCTGCACTATTTATGTCTTTTATATAGGCATAGAAGTAGCCATTCAGAAATAGAACCACTTATTCCAGATGGGTAGCCAGGTGCTATAAGGGTCCCTCTTTTTTTAGCTGCTACTTCTTGGGCTTACCAACTCAAAGTACTCTCATTTCTCCAGCTTTTCTCTTCTCCCCACCTTTAGTGGGAGGCCATACAGGGGCATAGAAGGGTGTGGTGTGGGGGGGTACAGGAGGCAGGAGGAGGAGACCTTCAATGGAGAAAGGGAAGAAGGAAGGGAAAATAAAACCCATAGCTCTGCCTCACTTCCCCCTACCACATTGGTCTTTGCAATTATCCTAAATCCTATTTCATCTCTTTTTCTGCCTACTCAATCCCCTTCCTGCTCTTCAATAAATGCCCATGAAAGTTGGAATATGGGAATTCTTTTGGACAGAAATAGATCCTATGACATTCTATAAGTATGGATGGACTTGTTATTAGCACCTATATGCAAATTTTACCTATTACTACACCATAGGAGTATAAGAGGAAAAAGAGAAGGAAATACTTTTATAATTTTTTTAAATTTTTTTTTTTTTTTTTTTTTAGCTGAGCCATCCTGCCACCTGTTGGCAGCTCAACGGCAACTCAGCTCGGGCTGGCATCGAACTCAGGTCTCACTCTTGAGCAAGCTCTTAATCAGCTGAGCCACTCATCCGGGCCCGAGAAGGAAATACTTTTAAAAATGACTGATTACCATCTGTTCTAGTCAGACCTTCAACTGATTGGATGAGTCCCACCCATTTTAAGAGGGCAATCTCTTTTACTCAGTCTACAGATTCAAATGTTAATCTCATCCAGAAACACTCTCAGACACAAACCCAGAATAACATTTGCTCAAATATCTGGGCAACCCATAGCCCAAATTCACATATAAAATTAACCATTATACCTATTTCCCCATGGTTATGAGAAAGAAAATTCCTAAGCAAATCCCTGTAGGAATATGATTAAGGAATAGGTACTGAAGAAAACTGTGAGAATTTGTTGTATTCCACACAGCAATATTGCTGCCTTCCCAGCAAAAAGGGTATTAATATTTGTTGAGTGAATTACTGGTGCAAAGAAAAGAGAAGTTACTTTTTAAAAATGCTGTGGTGACTGAAGGAGGCAGAACTTTAAGGAGGAAGGTAGATCTATAGACTGAGAAGGACCTCCCTGGGAGTCCTTAATTCCCAGAAACTCTCACTCCCTCGGTTTTTTGTCCCCCACTCTGCCTGGGAAACCTATCATTGTGTTTATTATTTCTATAAGGAAATGGATCCTGAGTGCTAAACAAATAACTTAAAAACTTTAATTGAAGTGGACTGTAATTAGTTTTTATAGTTTTTGACCTCTTCAAGTTTAATTCCAGAAGAACTATACCTGAAATGGGACCTTTTGAAGGATATTTTTTTTTTTTTGACAAAAAGAAAATAGGTATTATGGCAGATGATATTTTCTTTAAATGACTGCAACAATCTCTCATTTCATATATTCTTCTTACAATATGACTGACACTCCTCCCATCAGGAGATGTGGTCTATGTCCTTTCCCCTTAAATGAGGTGGGTTTTTTTTTTTTTTTGACCGCTTCCACAAATAGAATAGAGTGGGCTGCCATGCTATGTGTCTTCTGAGATTAGGTCATGAAAGTCAATGCAGCTTCTGCCTTGTCTTCTTGGGAGTCTTTCTTGGAATTCTCACTTTTGGATTATATTGTAGCTGTCAGGCAGTGAGGAAGCCAAGCAGCCACATGGAGAGGACACATATAGGTATTCAAGCTGACAGCCCCAGCTGAGGTCCCAACAGCCAGCATCAACTGCCAGACTTGTGAGTGAAGAAGCTATGGGATTCCAGACCCTGGCCTCAACTTTTGAGCTGCCCCAGCTGATGTCATGCGGCAGGGAGACAAGCTTTGCCCAAATTGTGTATTTGTGAGCAAAAAAAGGATTGTTGCTTTTTAGGCCACTAACTTTGTGATGATGACCTGACTACTATAGACACTTAACATATATTGAAATCGTGTCCAATTTCTTGGATGAATCTTAAAGTCTCTTGTAGCCAGTGAAAAATTCATATAGCACATAGCCATAGGAATCATGCCTGTCCTTGGTCCTATATTTTCACAAGCAATCCTCCTGCATGTCTGAGAATCATGGTGACCTGAGCTGATCAGGCTACTTCTTGATTCAACTAACCCTATACTCTTAACACCAATTTAGGGGCTGTAGAGAATGTAAAGATATTTTTTTCAGAATAAAAAAAGTGGGAGGTTTCTTGCTTTCTTCAACACTCTTTACATCTGCAAAATTGTCACTTTCCTACACCTGTATCTCAATCCTTATTAGCAGTTTTGAATAGGGGGTAGCAGGTAAATGTGGGTAAAAGGGGTGTTTTTTACAATTGTTAACAAACAACTCATTTATACACACTCTTCCCCAACCCTTCCTAAAGGAATGTGCTGGATGTCGGTGAATTATTATTATCCTTTTTGTTTTGTAATGATTATAGTGTAAGGGTTTCCATCTTGGAATATATGTTTGGACTCCCAGAACAAATTTTAACTTTTTTTTTGAAAATACAATTAATAATTAATTGTCCATCTCCTCTTTTTTGGCCTCCAAAATGTTTAAAGTAACTGCTTTACCTGGAGGGTTATTATGTGTAGGTATTGTGAGAATCCAAAGATGCACAAGACATGGATTTTTGCCCTTTCAAGACCAGTAATAAGGGTCACCAGTGAAAGTCGTCATATTGTAGCAACATCAGCTTTGAGGCAACCCAAAAAATAACTAATTTTAATAAACTTTTAACTCTTTCACTGTGTTGATTTCAATGTTTCAAAATGTGTCAGAAATCCACAAAAAAACAGAAAGTTGATATTTTTACTATTTTATGCATTTAGTAACCATTTGAGTTGCTTTGTATATAAATGATGCTATTTTTGTTTTTATTTTTATTGTTTTTTTTGAGGTCAGTGTCACTGGCCCTCATATGTGGGACCCGAACCGGGGCCGCTGGCTTCCCAAGCCAGCACTTAACCACCGCGCCACTCGGCCGGCCCTAAATGATGCTATTTTTATGTATAAAAATCTCGGATATAGTCATGGATATATCCGACCATCGCAGCGAAAGGGTTGAGCGTTTGTCCTGGACCTAGTCCTATCAGTCATGTGTCGGAGCCCTGAACCATGTCCTTCACTTATTAAAAAGAAACCAGTTTCCATTAAGTCAAAACAAGCAAATCTTTTGTTGTCTTTTCCTGTCTCTCATGTCTCCTTTTCTCTAGATGCCCGTACACATTCCTTTTCCCCTTCAACTTCTCTTACTTGTACCGGTTCTCCTTGTTTCCTTGGTCATCCCAACCCCCCAGCCTTTTGCATCAGCCCACAGGAAGTGGCTCCCTCCCAACGCCTCGTTCCAGGAATCCATCAGACCTGGGTTCTAACCGTGTCCTTTTTATACCTGAGTCTCAATAACAGAGCCCAGGATTGCATTCCTAAATGTTATCTTTCTTAAATGCTTCGGCTACACCCAAGGCTTGACGGAGGAGAAGGGAGACTGGGCTCCCAGCCAAGGTGACAGCGTCGTGTCACTAGGCGCCTCAGGCAGCCCCTGCTGACGAGATAAGGGGCAGTAAGGCCAGCAGTAAAGGAAGTGAAGCCTGGAACGAGCCGCCAGTGGGGCCACCGCAGCCCAACACGGATCTTCCGCGCCTCCCACGCTCCGGACCCCGGCAGTCACGCTCAGCAGGGCCAAGATGGCGTCGTCCCCGCGGCCGCCTCGGCGTGGGGGGCGGTGCCAGGCGCGTCACGTGACCACCCCCGCGGGCCGCGCGCCGCTAGCGGGCTGCCCCAGGCGCGCTCCGGGAGTCCGGCGGCCGCGCGGACCTCGCTTCTGCCCCTCTGGGGGCGTGCTGTGTAGTGCCCGAGCGGCCGCGAGGCTCGCTCTCAGCAGCCGAGGGCCGGAGCCGGGTCAGAAAGGGGGCGCTAGGCCAGGCAGAGGCAACGGGGTTGCGGGACGGGGGTCCCTGCAGCCGGCGCCGAGGCGGGAGGTCGGAGACCCCAGCGAGGGGCTGGGCCGGAGGAGACGGAGCGGGCGGGCGTCCTAGGGGACGACCAGGTGCTGAGGGCGAGGCTGTTGGGGGGGAGATTCAGGGCACTCTGCCTAGGCCATGGGCGCCGTCGGAGGCTCAGGGCTCCCCTCGGGGTTCCGACCACTTGGCTTGCCCATTGCACAGGGTTCCCATAACCATCCAGCCTCGAAGCCTGCAGGATTGAAAAACGGCCTCAACCAAGTGCTCTCTTCTCTCTAAGGAGAGGGGCTGAGCCCGTCAGCCGAGGCCCTCGGGGGATGGAAGGAGCAGAGGTTGACGGAGGCGGCAGCAGCGGAGAGCGCCCTTCTTGACCATCAAATGCTTCCTCCAGGGTTTCCGTCTCTGCTGAGTGCGCTTGGCCGCGCTGACCACTCGGGAGGAGGGACGCACGGTGCTCAGCGGGCTCTGATCGTGCCACCTTCATGTGGCTGCTGACTGGGACCCAGGAGGGTACGGGCATGGGGCGCAGCCTCGCCCTCCTCGCTCCCCGTCTCCCAGGCGCCGGGGCTGGAGATGTGGAGACGTGAGGGGGCCCGCCGCTGCCCCGGCTTCTCCAGGACGCCACCAGGCACCCGCGCGTCCCTCCGCGCTCGGGGCAGGAGAGACGGCCGCGGGGCTCGGAGGCGGGCGGAAGGGCTGGCGACGCACCGAGCCGGTGCCCCAGCCTAGCCATGGGGCATAACGGGAGCTGGACTACCCGAAACTCCAGCGAGCCGCGCAACGCGTCGGGCGCGGAGACCGCGGGCGCCAACCGCAGCGCCCTCGGGGAGTTCGGCGAGGCGCAGCTGTACCGCCAGTTCACCACCACCGTGCAGGTCGTCATCTTCATAGGCTCGCTGCTCGGTAAGCCGTCCGCGGGGGCTCCTCTTGGGGCGGCTTGTCCGAGGGCACAGGCTCCCGTCTAGTCCCCATAGAGCAAAGTGCTGGTACTTGAAGGAGGTTTAGGAATGCCGAGGTAACTGCAGGGAAGTTAAGCTGGGACGGTCGACTCCAGCCCCACGTTGGAAGCAGAAGAGTTGCTGTAGGGTTTTCCCTCGGCCAGAGGACGGTGCCTGGTCCAGGAGGAAGTCAGCCTCCCCAGGCGGCCCTTGCGGAGCGCTTGGGGATGGGTGCAGAGTTGTGCCCTTCACTCCTTACCTCCCTGGGGCCAGGGCGCCGCGCCGGCTCTTGTTTACAAATAGAGAGGAACAAAGCTTCTGCTTTAATTGCTGATGACTGATGTGTTTTCCTCTCCCATCTATTCCCTATCTGTAAAATTATTTTGGAAGACTCTTATTTTGCGCGTTCTATGGCATGCTTCTAGGGAACATCAACCTGCTGGTAAACAAGCCTGTGGAGTTACGCTGTGTTGCCTTCAGATGTTTTTTTTTTTTAACCCCCAAACAAAACAAATCCCAGTTAACTTCTCCACCTACGTTTTGTTTGAAGCACAGAATAAAGACAGGATAAAAAAACACAGAACACTACACACAACAGTTTTAGGTATTCTTGTCCGGGGAAGAAAAAAGATCACTGGATTGAAATGAGCTGTTAGTAAAAAAAACGTTTGTCCATTAGTGTGAGAATTACCAGTACTTCTGGTAGCTACTCTTTAAGTGATAAATGATACAGTAAGTATCATTTCTCTTGAGGTTTGTTGAACATGTTGCATATTACTTGTAAATATGTGACTTCCCTTCAAATGTAAATTTTCTGATGTGGCCTTTATAGGGATGTAAAAAGGTTGTGATTATGTGTGATTTTATGGCCAAGAGCAATCTTAAAGTTTCAGCATAGGAATAGATTACTTTTTTTGTAGATGCCTATGAATTTCCACGGAAACGAAGGTAACTGAAATTAAAAAGACAATGGAAGAATTTTACGTGTTTGGAATTTCCCTTCATAATTTCTCTGTCATCATCTTATCCCATTCTATCATATTTATCTTCTACTTTTTGTCATGAAGCCCTTTTCAAGAGTAGACGTCAATGTGCTATATTTAGATTGTGTCTGTGTGTGTGTATGTGTCTGTGTATGTAGATTTTTTTTATGAGTGGAACATTGGATGCACATTAACAAAGCAAAAGCTTGTGTTTGAGATACTTTCAATATTCATTTAACAAACAACAAGTGCTGAACACCTACTAGGTATCAGGCACAATGCACTGTGGATTGTTGGAAGGTAAATTCCAGTATTGTCACATTTATTTAAAGTTAAGATTATTGAGGAGGGCAGTAGAAGTGCCTGAATTTTTTTTTATAGTGATACTATATTTTATTTTTATTTTTTTTTGAGGGCAGTGTCACTGGCCCTCATATGTGGGACCCGAACCGGGACTGCTGGCTTCCCAAGCCAGCGTTTAACCACTGCGCCACTTGGCCAGCCCAGAAGTGCCTGAATTTTTATTTGTGCAGGATTTCTCATTACTTGGGCCCTCCTAAAAGAGAATTCCATTGCTGCTTTTCATTTTCATAAAAAGTATAAATATGGTTAATTTTCTAGAAATCCAAAGTCAGAGAACTTGTGCAAAAGTGAAAGGCATTTCTGGTTTCCTTAAAAGCTTAGCTAAATAACATTGTCCTGTGAGCCATTTACTTATTGGTATTCTTGATTCATTGTTCTTTGAAGATTTGACCTATACAAACATATCTTAATGACATTTGAGGCTCAGAGCTTAAGTTCCAAAGTCATTTGCAGCCAGTTGCAAGGCAAGTAAATTTGTGAAGCATAATTTTATGAAGCCCCAAAATATAGATAGAGCATATATTAGGAATAAAAAGATTTATCATGGAAGAATCTGTAACTCCTAAAATTAAAGGGAGGATAGCATGTCTCAGATTTAATTTACTTGTTTCCCCTGTCCCCAAACATAGATGAATGACTTTTCATTTTTTTCCCATTAAACAAATTCAAATGTACTTCCTATATTCTCTAAATAGAATTTTTCATTGGGATTTCCAGAGACCCACTATTATGTGAAAGTAATTCTCTGAGGAAGGGGAAAATTTCCCCTTTTCCATCATAGTTATTCTGACTGATCTAATAATCAAATTGACATGATACGGATTATCAGGAGGAGTAAATAACCAATTTTTTTACTTGTGTCTATACAAGGGTTCCATAAAAATATAGGACCTGAGGACAGGTTGGGAAATTGGGACCTGTATGCCATCTTTAGCTAAGGAGAAAAGGGGCAGTGGTTTGGACATAAAAGGGAAGATAGGCAATTCACAGATAGATGACAAGGAGCAAACATTGGTAAACAAATTCTTTGCAGGTCATCCAGAAACAATGGGACTCTGAGGTTATTTTAACAAATGGACTGCTAGGCTCCTTTCTGTCTGCCACACTTAACTCATGTTATGGTAAGGTGATACTCTTCCAGAATTCCTTTAGGTAGATAAGGGGGAGAGTAAAAGATTCTTCTGAGTCTTTTGTTCCTTAAAAATAACCAGCTTAAAATAATATCCCCAAAAGGCATATTTTGGGGTGGCAAACTCTGTTCCCCCTCATTTTTTTTTTTTTTTTGGTGCTATTGACATCTTAGTGCCTTGTATTAGGAAAAATCCCCAACAACTTGGAATAGCTATAATCCAATCATGGGAACATTAATTGCTGTGTTGAAAATGAACTCAATTGTATATATTCAAATAATGCCTTTTTTGTGGATTTATGTAAACTAGTGTTTTGTCAGCCTTCTTTATGCAAAATCTTGGGATATCTTCAGATATGCTGTAGATCTTGAAAGAGAGTCAGATAATTTATATTGCCCTTCAGTAAGTATAGGACACATACCACTTTAAGTTGCGAACAGTGTGAAATCAAAGATAAAAGGATCTGGGATCATGATTTCCAATAAATGCTTCGGATCTAACTCCTCAGGGTTGATCTTTCTTCCCCATTCTCCTTGGATTTACAATCCACAGGTATGGAAAGCTGGGACCCTGTCTAGTGCTTTGACTTGAAAAAGGTCAGTGGTTGTGACCAAGCTTATTCTAAGCTCCTCCTGCACAAATTGCCTGTCATCTGTGCTTATTATCATTGGAAGCATTTAGGAGATTTTTTATAAATAAATTAGCACTGTGGACAATAGCCAACAAGTATGTATCCCACCCTGAAATTTATTTTAAAATATTTTAAAATAGAGAAATCAGGCTTTCTTCCTCTTGCCAAACCATCATATGTATGGTCCTTATTTTTAAGCCCCTTTCCCTGCCAATGGTCTATAGTGAACCAGTCTGAAATTGATGACTCCAACTGAACACCCAAATTTTCTGTGGCCTGATTGCTTGAAATGACTATTGAAGTATTCATTTCAAAGGAAAGGTGGGGAATTGACTTGTTGAATCTGTTTGACAGATAATATGGGTAAACACCATTTTTGCTCATGCTTGTTTATAGTCTTTACACAAAACCATATTGGATATCAGCAGTGTTCATGATACTTGTTAGACAGAGAAATATACTTGTGCTTTTGATTCTAGTTGAAATTAACCAGGTAATAGGGGGATAATTTTTGGAGTTCCCTAGTTATATGTTTGATAGAAACAATGTTAATACTAGTTTGTGCTTATAATTCATAATTACACAGGATGATTTTTAGTTAACTACAATTATAGCCAATAATAATGTAATATTAACAATCTTATTCTATTTGCTTTTTCTATTTTTGGTATGCCTAGAAACCCAGTAGAGTATATCAAGAATAAGATAATCTGGGGCCGGCCGAGTGGTGCAGTGGTTGGGCGCTGGCTTGGGAGGCCAGCGGCCCCAGGTCGGGTCCCACATGTGAGGGCCAGTGACACTGCCCTCAGAAAAAAAAAAAGAATAAGATAAACTGAATTGGCCTAAGGAATTTGAAACGGTGCGATCAATAGTTATTAGCTAGGGTAGGTGAACTCCTAATGTACTGAATCAAATTGCCTCACTTTGTCTTTAATTTACATTTTTTTCTTTTATAATGTAATATGTTAGGCACAGAAAATTAATCTGATCTCTATCTGAATGAAACACTTTTGGTAACCCTGTACTTCTCCTATCTAGGCCTTTAGTGTATAGCCTTCTACTTTCTAATTCTTCCTGCAAATTAAATCCTACTGTGAAAAGTTAAAAAAACCCAAACCAACCATCTTTATTGAGATAAAATTCATATGCTACACAATTCATCCAATTATAGTATACAATTGAATGTTTTTTTTTTAGAGTATTTAGAGTTTGCAACTATCACCTCTATTGTTCTAATTCCAGAACATTTTTATCACTCCAAAAGAAACCCATTAGCTTCTCATTTCTCCTCAATATTCTGAGCCCTAAGCAACCACTGATCTACTTTCTGTCCTAATGGATTTGCCTTTTCTGGACATTTCATATAAATGAAGTCATACAATATGTGGTTCTTTTTTTTTTTTTTAAAGATTTTATTGGGGAATTGGGGGAGGGGAACAGCACTGGGGAACCGGGGAAGGGGAACAGACAAGTTGCTGTCCTCTTGTTCTTTAGTTGTGGAGGACATTGCTTCACTGGCCCATGTTGGTATCCTCATTGAGCTCTTCTCAGGTGAGGCAGATCGGTCGCCAGCTTCTGGATGTCCACTCACAGTGGCTCTTGGCAGCTCACACCGGCTGCCGGCCACTCACTCTGGCTGCCGGCCACTGTAGCTTATGGCAGCCCACTGCAACAGGGGCTGCAGCTATGCTGTCCTGGGGACTAATAGCAGCCCAGCTCCAGGTGGAGCTGTTGTTCACCATCTTAGCAGTGTCACTGGCCCTCATATGTGGGATCTGAACAGGAGCCACTGGTGTCCCAAGCCAGCTCTTAACCAATGTGCCACTTGGCTGGCCCAATATGTGGTTCTTTATAATTAGCTTCTTTCATTTAGTATACTGTTTCAAGGTTCATCCATGTAGTAGCGCATATACTTTCTTTCTTTTTTTTTTTTTAACTATTTTTTAAAAAATTATTAGTTTCAGGTGTACAAAACAATTTAATAGTTAGACATTTGTACCCCTCTATTGCTGAGTAATATTCCATTGTATAGATATACCACCTTTATCCATTTATCAAATGATGGGTATTTGGGTTGTTTTCACTTTTTTGGCTATTCTGAATAATGCTACTGTGAACATTTCTGTATTTTTTGTGTGGACATACTATTTTTCAGTTCTCTTGAGTATATGGCAAGAGTGAAATTTTTGGGTCACATGGTAACTCTTAAGTTTAACCTTTCTAGGAACTGCCAGATTGCTTTCCAAAGTGGCTGTATCATTTTACATTGTTACAAGCAGTGTATGAGGGTTTTAATTTCTCCACATTCCTTCTGACATTTGTTACTGTTTTTGTTGTTGTTGTTTGTTTGTTTGTTTGTTTGTTTTAATAGCCATCCTATAGTGAGTGTTAGTGTTATCTCATTGTGATTTTGATTTACGTTTTTCTTTTTTTTTTTTTAAAGATTTTATTGGGCAATTGGTGGAGGGGAACAGCGTTGGGGAATTGGGGAAGGGGAACGGACAAGTTGCCGTCTTCTTGTTCTTCAGTTTTAGTTGCGGAGGATGTTGCTTCACTGTTGGTATCGTCATTGCGCTCTTCCCGGATGAGGCAGATCGGTCGCTGGCCTCTGGATGTCGCTCATCGCGGCTATTGGCAGCTCACGCTTGGCTGCCAGCCGCTCACGCTGGCTGCGGGCCACTCACTGCAGCCTATGGCAGCCCACTGCAGCAGGGGCTGCAGCCCACCCCATCACCGGGGCTCGCACAGCCCAGCTCCAGGTGGAGCTGTTGTTAGCTGTAGAGGGCAGTGTCACTGGCCCTCATGTGGGATCCGAACCGGGGCCGCTGGCATCCCAAAACCAGCGCTTACCCAATGCGCCACTCGGCCGACCCTGATTTACGTTTTTCTAATGACTAAAGATGTTGAATATCTTTTCATGCCCTTATTGACCATTTGCATATCTTTTGAGAAATATCTGTTCAGATCCTTTACCCATTTTAAAATTGGGTTATTTGTCCTTTCGTCACTGAGTTTAAAGTTTCTTATATATTAGACCTTTATCAGATATGTAATTTGCAAATATTTTCTTTTATTCTGTGGGTTGTCTTTTTACTTATTGGCGTCCTTTGAAGCACAAAAGTTTTAAATTTTGAAGCATGTTTTTTTCTAAAAAATTTTGTTGCATGTTTTTTTGGTGTCATTTCTAAGAAACCATTGCCTAATCCAAGCTCATGAAGATTTATTCATATTTTCTTCTAAGAGATTTATAGTATTAGCTCTTATATTTAGGTCTTTGATCCACTTATGCTAATTTTTGGGTATAGTATGAACTGGAGGTCCAAAATTATTCTTTTATATGTGGAGATTCAGGTGTCTCAGCATCATTTGTTGAAAAGACTGATTTTCCCCACTGAATTGTTTTGGCACTCGTGTCGATCCTGTGAAAACTTTTTTTTTTTTAAAGATTTTATTGGGGAATTGGGGGAGGGAAACAGTGTTGGGGAAACGGGGAAGGGGAACAGACAAGTTGCTGTTCTTTTGTTCTTCACTCTAGTTGCGGAGGATGTTGCTTCACTGGCCCATGTTGGTATCGTCATTGTGCTCTTCCCGGATGAGGCTGATCAGTCGCCGGCCTCTGGCTGTCAGCCGCTCATGCTGGCCGCCAGCCACTCACTGTAGCCTATGGCAGCCTACTGCAGCAGGGGCTGCAGCCAATACTGTCGCCGGGGCTCGCAGCCCAGCTCCAGGTGGAGCTGTTGTTAGCTGTAGAGGGCAGTGTCACTGGCCCTCATATGTGGGATGCGAACCGGGGCTGCTGGCATCCCAAAACCAGCTCTTAACCAATGCGCCACTCGGCTGGCCCATCCTGTGAAAACTTTTGATGTTATTGTCCCACTGTAGGATTTTCATAAACCTTTGAAGAGGAATAAATAAACTCTTCCTAGGCGAAGTCTGGTTAGAGTAAGAATACCTTGGAAGATTAAGGAAAATAAGTTAGTAAGTGGAATGAGGGAAGAGAACTCTAGAATGTTGATTTCTAATAATTTCACATAGGAAGACATTACCCATGGCCACTTTGGGAAATTCATAGAGGGTCTTTAATGAGGAAAGGCAAGAAGAGTTTTGCTAATGGGAGATGGATGCTTTGTGTACTACATAGGTACCCTTGACTTATCTACCAACATGGTAGCTGCCAATTAAGAATACTGTCTTAGCCTTACATTTATGCTGGGCTTTATATAATAGTTTATAACATATACCACATTATTCAATCATAATAACCTTATGAAATAATGTAGGGACCTTTTTTTTTCTTTTTTTTTTTTTTTAGCACACCCCTTCCCCCCTAATAGGACTGCCTACCCTCAGTAACATGAGCATAGCCACTGGTGAGCCTCCCTTCCAGTTATTCATCAGGGTTCTTAGTTGTACACAACAGAGCCTGTTGTTAAAAGAAGACACAACTACGAATGCATTTAGTAAAGAAAAAAAATTTACTTGCTGAGTTGGATTGCAAGGGAGTTCAGGCTCTAGAAGGCTGGCTTGCCAAATGAAATATACAACAGGTATTTAAAAAGAAAGGCACCACAAGAGTACCAAGTTTATAGTTACTGTGTTCATTGTGGGGGGGAAAAAAGCAGTTATCTCACATGAGTGTTATAACCTCAAAGATTGTGTCAAAGCTTCAGATATCTGCATTGTAAAAGTCAATAAAGTAATAAAACAATAAAGGTGTTGTTAGGAGTTAGTAACATACAAAAAAGGCTCAAGATTTCATTTATCGTGAGGACCAGAACTAGATAGAGTGGTCCTGGCTCTTTTTCATGTGTGTCTTTATTTTTGGGGAAGAGAGGGACTCAGGGAACAAAATGTTTGGTTTTTCAACTCCAGACTGTGGGACCTAATGGGCACCTTTTTTTCATAATGCATCAGGGCAGCATATTAGTTTTATTCTACACCAAACTAGCCAGTTTATGAAGAAAGATTTATTACAGGTTACTAGGTGGCTTCCCAGATTTATGGGAGAGCCCGGATACCAGAGCTAGGGACACACTCAGAAAACATGCACAGTCATACCAGTGGGTCTGGCAGGAATCATGAAGCTGTTGTCATATACCACCAGTGAAGTAAGGGATTTGACTAGAGAATCCTAGGACACAGCTGGCCCAGAAGAAGCAAAGACATCTCATTTCCCTGCACCTCCTGGGAGACCTGATGATTGTCCCCAGCCGGAACCTCTCATTAATCGTGTCTGCTTTCCTAGGGACCAGCTGTTGGGCAAAACCTGGGTCATAAGCCTGCACCCTAACTGCAAGGCTGTCTGAAAAGTATTATGTGTAGCTTTCCAGCCTTAGCAGCAGAGGGTAACAGATAGTTAAAAGATGATAAGAGTGAATATTTCGTGAACCAAACTATAGTATCTACCGCTGTCCACCTCGCGTGGTTCCTTATGTGACTGCCCCTCATAGAACTCCCTATAGCTCACTCCCACCCAGGGAGACAAGGGAGGCACATGATCCAGGCCTGCTGCCTCCAGGATTCTGTTTCCCTGTCCTCAATGATTATCAGGGGTGGTCACGGAATGGGCAAAGGCCTTCACATAGAGATGCTGGTAGAGAAGCTCTGTTTTTCCAAAGGGGCTGTTAGGCAGGGATAAAGGAGCTGTCTGCTTAGGAGAGAATAAGGGGAGAGAGAAGCAGAGGGTGAGAGAAAGTGGGAGAGGCGGGACGGGGGAGAGACAGAAACCATCCTGATGATACTGTCTGACAGGTTCTGAGCCTGTATTTTCCAATTACGTGAACCAAAAAACCCCAAATCTCCCTTTTGACTTGTGTGAATTGGGTTCCTGTCACATGACAGAATATCTATCTATCTATCTATCTATCTATCTATCTATCTATCTATCTATCTATCTATCTCAATATAGTGTTTTTTTTCACAACTTTGGGTAAACAAGTTCAAAAGGTTGTCCTTGTTCATTAGCCCACTCTCAGCTGGCAGGGCCTGATGCAGTGGAAGTCTGATGCCCAGGAGAGAAGAGTGGCTGAGACCCAGAGCCCCAAGAGCTAAGCAGGAGGAGCTAGAGATAGGTGGTAGCTGGCGAGGTGCTCACGGACAATGAGCAGAACTGTCAGTGTGGCTGTTGAAGAGGTCAGGAGTGGAAGGTCACACTCAGGCCCAGGCGTGTGAGGGAGGCTGGCTGCCTTGGGCTTGTGAAAGGCCCTCCCCATGTGCAGAGACGGAGCCCTGAGGAGCCCCCTGGATCAGGGAACACTGTGGCAGCTCTCCTGAATTAGCAGGGCCCCTGGTACTTTTTCTCTCAGCAGAACATTTAAAAAAAAGAAATAAAGTTATTTACACATAAATAGTTGTTCACTGTTAATTAATAGAAAAACGTAGTAAGAAAAAAAATTGAGCTGTGTTAGAAAAGGGAAATACTGCCTTTGTTAGATATATAGCCTCTCAGGGGAGATGAGCTCAGCAGACTCGGGGTCATAAGCTGGCCTCCGCTTTCCTGAGTGTCTGTAGGAGCTTCTGGGGAGGTCAGCGGGCAGAGCTGTGTGGGTGAGTCCTGTAAAACACAGCCCTTACCACTGTCACATGGGTGGTGTGGATGAAGCCCCAGGCATCGGGCAGGTATATGATTAGGGACTGAGCGGTTTTATGTTTTCTGCTTTGAATTTCACCATGGCCAGTGTCCAGCTCTCAGGATGGTTTAAGCAGAACACTTCTGGGGTGGGGAGAAGGGGGTGTCCTCCGCTGATCCAAGCTCAGGGCATCGAGCGGGGAGCAGGAGCCTTGGCAGCACAAAGCCCAGCCATCCCAGTGCTGGGAAGAATCTGGGCTGGAGTCACGTGGGTATTGTCCAGTTAAACAGACAGCACAAAGGCAGAAGGCGCAGAGCGGGTGGCAAAAGGTGGAGAGGAGCAAAGCAGACATATCTCCCATAGCTTCCGAACCACCTTTCAGTTTAACATGTCAAGTTCAATACCACTAATGACTGTTGTCCTTGCTGTTCTTTCTGCCCTGGAATGTTCTTCCATAGATGCTTCTTGTGGCTGACTTGTGTTCATCCTTTAAATTGCAGCTCTGATGTCACTTCCTCTAAAACAGCAAATCTAAAGCAGTCTCCCCTCCACTTCTATCACATCATCCTGTTTATTTCCTCTATCGCAGTTATAACCCCAGAAATTATATTGTTTGTTTGGCGTTGTGTCCCTTTCCATTAGAATGCAGAACCACGGGGACAGACTTTGTCTCTTGCACTGCTGTGTCCCCAACAGCTAGAACAGTACCTGGTATATAGTTGGTGCTCAATAAGCACCAACTGATTAATTGATGGAATGAAATGCCCAGGCTTGGGGGTGATTAAACAGAACAATTAGTTAAGTATTGGCATAGGGCTTAGGAGCTTTCTGGAAATGAGCATTTTGCCCACAGCTGGGACTCAGACACACAGAGTTGCATCCAGTGGCCTGGAGCCATGCTCACAAAAGCTAAATATCAGGAGGGACAGCTGGTCTCTTGATAGGAAATCTACAAGGACAGAAGTCATAGCCTGATTTAAGTTAGAGTTAGCCTATGAAATAAGATAGGCAGTATTTTGAACCAGGCGGCATAATGTGCATGGGGATGTCACTATAACTTTTAGAGGCTTTTAAATCCTAGACAAAGTCAAAATTATTGCTAGAAGCAGCCTGGGGACATGGCTCTGCCTACAGGATAGTGGGTGAGAGGCAGCGTTGTCACCAGGGAGGTCCAGGTGGCATTTGGCTGCCTATCCTGAGACAGATGGCTCCTAGATATGTGAGAACAGAGTGGCGCCTTTGAGTTTCTATCCGTTATTAGGGAACCGCCCCTTCTACCTGTCTATCCAGGAAGTTCAATGGTGGAAATGGGGATGTTGAATAAGGTCTGAAAACAACAAAGAAAGTATTTTTTACTCTAGCCAAGTGTTATGGGTTGAATTATGTCTCCCACCCCCAAAGGATATGTAAAGTTCCTCAGAATGTGACGTTATTTGGAAATAGGGTCATTGCAGATGTAATTACTTAAGGTCGTACTGGAGTAGAGTGGGTCCTTCATCCAACATGACTGGTGACCTTATAAGAAGGCCACCTGAAGACAGAGACACACAGGGAGATCACTATGAGATGAGGGCAGAGTCTGGAGTTGAGCAGCTGCAAGCCAGGGGACACCAAAGATTGCCGAGAAGCCACCAAAAGCTATGAAGAGGCAAGGATGGATTCCCCTACAGGTTCCAGAGGGAGCATGGCCCTGTCAACTCCTTGATTTCAGATTTCTAGCTTTCATAACTGCAAGTCAATACATTTCTGTTGCTTTAAGCCACCCACTTTGTGGTACTTTGTAATGGCAGCCCTAGTAAACTAATATACCAATACAACCAGCAAATATTAGGTGGAAAGCCTAATAACAGGGTTTTCAACCTAATATTTGCACAGTTGAATGCAGTGGGTTTTACAAAAGAGACAAAGTATCTTCAGTTGATAGAATATGAGTCAGTGGAATAAAGGCTGGTCATCTCATTCCATCCACTGGTATACACACAGCTTTCAGCACCTTTTTTTAAAAATTAAACTTTTTGTTTGGAGAGAATTGTAGATTCCTGTGCTATTGTAAGAAATAATACAGAGACATGCTGTGTCCTCTAACAGCACATGTGTGGTACTGGTACTGGTGTATGGTGGGTATCGTGTCATCTCCAGGATATTGACATACAGTCAAGACACAGCACATGTCTCTCACTGCATGGGTTCCTCTTGTTGCCCTTTTATATCCACGTCCACGTTCCTCTTGTCCCCCACCCCCTTCTTTTTTTTCCTTTTTATTTTTTTTTTGAGGGCAGTGTCACTGGCCCTCATATGTGGGATCGAACCGGGGCCACTGGCTTCCCAAGCCAGCGTTTAACCACTGCGCCACTCGGCTGGCCCTCCCCACCCCCTTCTTAACTCTTGGCAACCACTAGTCTCATGCCACTCGGCCGGCCCTGGAATCATATAAATTATTATATAAATGGAATAATATAGTGTTTAACCTTTTGGGATTGATTGTTTTTTTTACCCAGTATGGAAATTCATCCAAATTGTTGCATGTATTCATGTTTGTTGCTTTTTATTTCAATTCCATTTATATGACCTTCTTGAATGAAGACGTGGGTAACTCCACAATGTTTCTGGTTATTCTTCAGTAACAAAACACTCAATTTAGGACAGTAGTCCCGCCTTTAATCACAGTTTTAATTTATGAGTTTCAGTTACCTACAGTCAGCTGCCATCGAAAAATACAAAATGGAAATTCCAGAGAAAAACAATTCATAATATTTAAATTGTGCACCATCTGAGTAGCAGGATGAAATCTCTTGACATCCCGCTGTGTCCCACCCAGGACATGAATCATCCCCTTCCAGCGTCTCCACCCTGTATGTTAGCCCTCTCAGTTACCACATAGACTGTCTTGGTATCACAGTGCTGGTTTTTTTTTTATAAGATTTTTATTGGGGAATTGCGGGAAGGGAACAGCATTGGGGAACCAGAGAAAGGGAACAGACAAGTTGCTGTCCTTTTGTTCTTCAGTCTAGTTGTGGAGGACGTTGCTTCACTGGCCCATGTTGGTATCGTCATTGCGCTCTTTTTGGGTGAGGCAGATTGGTCACCAGCCTCTGGATGGCCGCTCACAGTGGCTCTTGGCAGCTCACGCTGGCTGCCAGCTGCTCA
Source organism: Aselliscus stoliczkanus (assembly GCA_033961575.1). Taxonomy (NCBI): domain Eukaryota; kingdom Metazoa; phylum Chordata; class Mammalia; order Chiroptera; family Hipposideridae; genus Aselliscus; species Aselliscus stoliczkanus. The sequence continues at coordinate 94,859,305 of CM066732.1, read as the reverse complement.
TGCTGGCTGCCGGCCACTCACTGTAGCCTATGGCAGCCCACTGCAGCAGGGGCTACAGCTATGCCGTCCCCGGGGACTCACAGCAGCCCAGATCCAGGTGGAGCTGTTGTTCATCATCTTAGCTGTAGAGGGCAGTGTCACTGGCCCTCATATGTGGGACCAAACCGGGGCTGCTGGCTTCCCAAGCCAGCGCTTAACCACCATGCCACTCGGCCGGCCCCCAGTGCTGGTGTTTTTAATGAGCTCTTGTAAAACGTAACCACGTATGATGAATGATACAGTTGCCTCCTTTTTTACTTATTCCATAAGATGAGTTTTATAAGAAATCCCAAGTAATATGTGTGCGTGTGTGTGTGTGTGTGTGTATATATATATATTTTTAAATACATAATTATATATATAATATATATTATTAGTTTCAGGTGTACAAAACAACATTGTGATTAGACATTTACATATTGCACACAGTGATAACCCCTACAAGTCTAATACCCATCTGACACTGTACATAGCTATTATAATACCATTGACTGTATTCCCTGTACCATACTTTACATCCCGTGACTATTTTGTAACTACCAATTTGTACTCCCTTCACCTTTTTCACCTATCCCCTAACCGCCGCCCATGTAGCAACCATCAGTTTGTTCTCTGTATCTATGAGTCTATTTCTGTTTTGTTTGTTCATTTATTCTGTTCTTTAGATTCCACATATAATTGAGATCATATGGTATTTTCCTTTCTCCTTCTGACTTATTTCACTTAGCCAATGTAATATTGATTAAGGTAATTTTAGGTCATTGTGTCTTCTGCAAACCAAATTCCAAATAAATTAATTTATTACTTGTTCCAAATAAAGTAATTGAGATAATGCCTTGTATTAAGTGACTTTGTATTTTCTGAATTAGGATGTTTGAGGACACCTCTGCCTCGTGGTAGTGGGTGTGTGATATTCACTCCCTGGTTCCCTGGGCATCCCTGTGTGGGGCTCATTTGCACCTTTAATTACAGCTACTTTTTGTTGGGGCCTCCTGTGTAGTTTCTTAGGACAAGAAACACTTCCAAAGGTTGCTAAATGGAACAGAAAGAATAACTCTCTGAAGTCAACCTGAGTGTGAATTTAATTTCCAGGAACACAGAGTTCAAGCGAGACTCAAGCAGAGACAAAATAATCAAATTTTGGTTTCCAGACCCTCTCATTGATGGATGAGAATAGTGCCTTTTGTGTTTGTCCTGTTGTTTCTGTGGTCTTCTCTCAAGGCTGCAAATCCTTAGCAAAAATGATTCTACAAATGACCAGAAGCCCTAAAATCAAGCTTTCTGCCTCCGCCACATGGAAGGGCAGCATTAGGGACTGGAGGGTTAATTGCCTATTTCTCTGCAGGATGCTGTTATTGTTAAGATTGGATGCGACTTGTCTCTGAAAAGCATCAAATCATTTTTCTTGTTAGTAATAAGCAAGTGGACTCTAGCTGGTAAGGATCACAGCAGGTACTAAGGAAGGGTGAATTCTAGCCTGCTGTTGAGTGGTGGGCTGGTTGAATGTTGGTAAATCACCTTGCCTCTCTTGTGATTGTAATTGCAAGGCAGAGAATATTAAACCCAGTGTGCATAAAAATCACTTATTAAAAATGTGCATTCCTGAGTTCCACCATCAGAAATTTTGTTTCAGTGGGATTGAGATGGGGTCTTGGAGTCTGTATTTTCAATGAACATGCTATGTGATTTTGATACAGGTGCTTCATACTTTAACATTGATCTAAGGATTCCCAACGGAAATCTTAGTGTCTGTGGAGATGACAGGTGAGCATCTCCCCAGGAGTCAAGCAATGAGGGTAGATGTCAGGAGGATGGAAGGGAGAAGACTGCTTATTTAAGGTAAGTGCTTGAATCATTAGAAGACGTTCTCTTTTCAAACTCCTGCAGGAGTACTAGCATTGACTTCTGCCAACTTTTTCTTGTAAAGAAAGTGGTTGGGATGGGGAGGATGTAGGAATTTAATTTGGGGGTAATGGTTACCAGTTCTACCCATATTTTTAATAGCTAGTGTGCGTAAGGTCTCAAGGAAATATGGAAAAAAATAGAGAGTCTCAATATGATTAGGCAGGGCCTCTTCTCAAATCTGACTTAGAACCTTATCTCAGAATTTTGTGGATGAAATTATCTAATTTCCTAATTTTGCCCCTGCTAACCATCTCCATCTCAATCCCTAGCCTATAAGTAATAACTAAATTATTTACTCAAAAAGGTAGGAGGGGAGTTTCTGATGGTGCGTTTTGAGGTACAGTAATACCTCGGTTTGCGAGCAAAGTTCATTCCGGAAATAAACTACTTGTATTGCAAGACATCGTTCATTTACCAAATTAAAATGTATTATTAGGTTGGTGCAAAGGTTATTGTGGTTTTTGCCATCGTAAGTAATGGAAAAAACTTGCTATTACTTTTTCACCAACCTAATAGAAATGTTTGCTTGTTTTACGTAACACTCGCAAACCCAAATCACTCGCAATCTAAGGTTTTACTGTATATGTTTTTATAAAAGGAGTGGTGGGTTTATGTGATTACTCCTCCTTATCTGTAGATGCCTCTTTTTTACCTTTCAATCTAATGTCTCAGTATGGAGCTTCAGCTGGAATTCTTGGCTGTCAGAAACATGATAGAACTATCCGAAGCTACATAAATTGGAAAACACTAAATCAATCTCTCTGCTTGATCTATGCAGAATTAAAAAAAAATCACAACATTTTCATTGATATTGAAATAAAAAATTTAAACTGTGCACCATCTCACTGGGACTCCTCGTTACATACCACTCCTAGTGTTTTGGGTGCCTCTCGCCTTCAGCTGTTTGGGTTCCTCCTTCTTTTGGGATTTCTTGATACCTTAATAATTAAGGCATGAAATTGCTCCCACTTGTCTCCAGTCTGGACTTTCCAGTGTCCCTGAGATGTCTGAATCCCAAATGTGTCCTTCTAATACCCAGTATGTATGCAACGACTCTTCCAAACTGGGAAACTAAGTCTTTATCAAAAGAGCCACAAAGAGGATACATGTGGGAACACATGTAAGGTCGTTAGGGGTCATTTTCAGCTTGGCACAAAAGGGAACAGAAGGGGCAAATGGGCGATCAGAAGAACTAATTTAGAGCTATTTGACTTTGGGGACAATTATGACTAATTAGCATGCAAATCTCATTAAAATATGCACAAAGGAGCATGTGTGCAGCTTTGAAAGTACACTCCACTTCAGTTTGGTGTGTTTCTTAGGCCTTCTTATTGTTACTATCAGGCATCTTTAATTTTGACTGTGGGACCTTTGTGCACTATCTCAAGTCATAGAATGCAAAAGCTAGCTTAAATCTCCACAGCCCCCTTTTCACCATAGCATGAGTCTTGTGCTGTTGGGGAGTTCGGCATGTAGGTTGGACTGAACTCACATATTATCCCATTGACTTCATATTAATGTCAATATGTTGACTCACGTTGAATTTAGCCATCTACTAAAACTCCCAGGTCTTTATTTCAGATACTGCTATTATGCTTCTTTTTCATTGTCCTTATCTTTATTCAATTTAAGAGCCTGGATTAGCACTTTAGTTTTATCATCATTTTAATTAACCTAAAGTTAACTAAAATGTTTTAGTTCTTTGTATTCCATATGGCTTGGGACACCAGAGGCCCCGGTTCGGATCCCATATATGAGGGCCAGTGACACTGCCCTCTACAGCTAACAACAGCTCCACCTGGAGCTGGGCTGTGAGCTCCGGCGACGGTGTAGGCTGCAGCCCCTGCTGCAGTGGGCTGCCATAGGCTACAGTGAGTGGCCAGCAGCCAGCATGAGCTGCCAAGAGCCACGGTGAGCGACCATCCAGAGGCCGGTGACCGATCTGCCTCATCCGGGAAGAGCGCGATGACGATACCAACATGGACCAGTGAAGCAACATCCTCCGCAACTAGACTGAAGAACAAAGGACAGCGACTTGTCTGTTCCCCTTCCCCGATTCCCCAACGCTGTCCTCTCCCCCAATTCCCCAATAAAAAAATCTTAAAAAAAAAAAATTAACCTGGATTTGCAGATCTCTGGTGACAGGACCTCCAACCTTCTCTCCCTAGATCAAAACTTTTTTTATTGATAATTTAGATGCCGATACAAAAGATACATAGCTAGTATCACTCAGCTGGCCATCAGAGGTACGTCTTAATCTTTTGTTCACAGTAGGTATTCCGTACATGTGTGTGGAGTGAGTATAAAATACGTGAAATATTTAAAGTTCAGTGAAGGAAACACCTTTGCTTCATGAAGGAGTGGTGCTCTATAGTGTGTTTTGCGCCTGCTGGATCACAGTGTGTCCTAGATGCCTGTGACTGTACAGAAAGGCACGCAAAAGAGAGGGCGAGTTGTCAGTCTCATTAAGGAGATAGCATGTGTTGATATAGTTTCCTTTTCCCCGGGGATATGGCACTGCTACTGAATTATTTTCTAGCTGAAATGCCAGGAGTGGGAGCTCTGGTCTCCATTCATTTCACTGATTTCCTGGCCAGTCTATCTCTCAGTAATGACTCTTGGTTTATGTTGCCTTTCAGTATAATACATTTTGATTCCAGCTGAAGTCCGACTCTGGTAGGTTGCTTACCAGGAAACCAAGACACCACAACCAGAGCTAGAGGCATTATTTTAAGTTATGAAAGCTCAGAGTCATAATAGTTTATTTTGTGAAAGAGTACTTGCCTTGCCAAACTTGTTCCTCTATTGAGGATGATGTTCCTGGAATTAAAAATAGGACTCTGGGGCCGGTCGAGTGGCACGGTGGTTAAGCTCTGGCTTGGGAAGCCAGTGGCCCCGGTTTGGGTCCCACATATGAGGGTCAGTGATACTGCCCTCAAAAAAAAAAAATAGGACTCTATATAAGCTCAGTGTTGGAGGCTACAGGGTTCTAGAATCAGATAATTCTGGGTGTGAGTCCTGGTTCTGTCACTTGCTAGCATTTTGTCCTTGGGCCAGGTTTTAATACTTTTAAAATAACTTTTTTTCTCATTGTAAAGTAGAAAATAATTTAGAAAACATAGAAAGTTACAAAGAGTAAATATTCCTATAACGTATGAGCATTTTCTCATATCACTAAATGTTCTTTAAAGCACCATTTCATATATTTATATGGTATTCAATTATGTAGTCATTTAACTATTCTTATATTTTGGACATTGAGTGTGTCTTGGTTAAACCATGATGAATTATGCTGTGATGAATATCTTTTAATCAAAAAAAAAATTTGTTCAAGTTCCTTTTTCAATGGGATAGTTTCCTAAGAAGGCTGTTGCATAGTTTTGTTTATTTGTACATTTTTATTTATTATTATTATTTTTTTACCTGAGCCATCCTGCCACCTGTTGGCAGCTCAGTGGCAGCTCAGTTTGGGCTGGGCATCAAACTGCTGTTGCTCAGAGCTCAGCTCACACTCTTGAGTGAGCTCTTAACCAACTGAGCCACTCGGCCGGCCTTATTTGTACATTTTTAATATTTGCTTTGGAAGTTCTTAATCACTGAAAGCGGGGTAAAGGGTAATGTAACTGAGCTTCAGGTTTCTTATTTATTTGTATCTCATAATGCTGGGACGATATAGGCTAAGCATCTAGCACAATAACTGGCAAATATTGTTAATGTGTTTAGTCTTTGCGTAAATATATCCATTGTCCATACTATATCATTAAGTGCACAACCACCCCCATAATCCCCAAAAAAGGAAAATAAACTTTTACTGAGTTGGATGTGTTTTTTGTGATATAGAATTTGTATGTATCTAGCCTAATGCTCTTTTTTGAAAACTGCCTTAAAAAAAATGTGTGTATGAGGGGAAAGGTAGAGGGCAAAGACATTATCTTGTTTATTAAAAGCATTTCTTTTGAATTAAAAAACAAACAGGAAATTATTATTATTATTATTATTTTTTTTTTTTTGAGGGAAGTGTTACTGGCCCTCTTATGTGGGACCGAACCGGGGCCGCTGGCTTCCCAAGCCAGCACTTAACCACTGCGCCACTCGGCCGGCCCTAAACAGGAAATTATTGCAATCCATTGAAAGCTTGGCCCAACTGGCCATTGTATGGATATTGGTTTTAATGTAGTGTGAAAGCTTGTCATTCACAACTCTGTGAATTTAATGTATTTCAGTTATATGTGTGTTGGCTGGTGGGAGAAGAAAAAGAGGAAAGGGGACCAATGTTCTTGATACTGCAAATTGTTAGTGTAAGTTAATATAATTTGAGAATTGTAAGCCACCTCAAAAAAAGGCATAAAATGGTCATTTTAATAAATGAATCAGGAAATAATGAAACCTGTTTTTTTCCCATTTTCACACATGTACTTGCAGAGCATGGCCCCACTAATTTCTTAGGGTTGCTGTAACAGATTACCACCAACTGGGTGATTTAAAACAACAGAAATTTATTCTGTCCCAGTTCAGGAGGCTAGAAGTCTAAAATAAAGGTGGTTGCAGGGTTGGATCCTTCTGGAGCCTCTGAAGGGAATCTGTTCATCCTCTCTCCTGCCTGCTGGTGGCTGCCCACAGTCCTTGGCGTTCCTTGTAGATGTGTTGCTCCAATTTCTGCCTCTATCTTCATATGGCCCTCGACCCAGTATCTTCTGTCTCTGTGTGTCCTCTCCTCATTAGGACACTACACATTGGAGTTAGGGCCCCTCTAATCCAGTATACCTCATTTTATCTTGATTACATCTGCAAAGATCCTATTTCTAAATAAGGTCACATTCACAGCTGGAGGGAGTGGGGGTTAGGACTCGAATATATCTTTGTAGCAGGAAACAGTTTCACCCACTACAATGGGAAGTGTATTATTAAGTTCAAATAGAAACTCATGATCTCTCCTTCCTCCCCATACCCTGCTAACCTTTCTAATCACAACTTGATCAGGTTGTATTACTTTAACTTGCTGTTTCCCTTTGCCTACTGTATTTGGTTTAAGTTTTCTGTTTTGTTCTACCCTATCTACCCAACATGATTTCTTGCCATAAGAAATTGCTCTCCTTAACTTTGAATCTTATTCTTCTCTCTTTGTGCTCTTACCCCACATGTGAGGTCTTTTCTCTCGCTTTATGTAAGTAAATCTTATTCCTAAGGGCCCATTCCTTTATACTTCCTTTTTTCCTTTGCAACTAGCCCAGAAGTAACACATTTCCTTTGCACCTTTGTAGGTAGCACATAACATGGGCTCAATAAATATTTTGATTACCTTTGTGATAAAGTAGGAGGATATAGACGATAGATTGGAAAGAAAATTAAACAATGGTTTTATGTGCTTGAATTCCAGAATTCAAGTTGCTTGAGAATCAGTCCACCTTGATAGCTTAAATTACTCAGGTAGACTGTTGTTTTCTCTTTGATTTAAAACTTCTGCTTGGAGTATCAGTATTGCATTTTACTTTCATTCTGGTTTTATAGCCTATTTTGGCTTAAAAAAGCATAAGGAGATGTTTCTGGCATATCAATTGTTCTGTAAGAAGTTTTTGTTATTGTCAATACTGAGTTTAGGGTCTAGAAGATAATTTCTTATTGGTGGTGTAGTATCTTAACAAAGTAAATAAAACCAGCTTTGTAGTTTGCTTTATCTTTATCATCATTGTTACATAGCTGGAAAAGATTTAAGAGGCTTTCTAACCTAGTCTTCTACCTCTTCAAAAAGGAGGAGGCCTACAGTAGCGATGATGCTTCTTCCCCGTTGGGTCCTGTCTTATTCCACTAAACTCCACAATTGTAAATTTGAAGGGATATGTATCAGGGTACCAAATATAGCTTTGGCCCTTAAGGAGGTCCAGTCAAGCCCAAATTATCCATGGTCTAGGTGACCTCAGTTCCAATTCAGGTTTTTTTTGAACAAGCCCAGAACCATTAAGTAGGTGGGAATGGTTTTTCATGAACAAAAGGGCAAGAGTCAGTAGTTTCTTTGGTCTGGGTGATATTGAATATGGGTATGTGTGGTGTTTGTAGCTGGAATAATAAGTAAATATTTGTTAAGCAAATTGACAGGTGCACCCCACATAGTAAATTGCCATAAATATGTTTGAAAGTAGAAAGCATAATTTGTAGTCAAAATCAGAGTATATGATTTCATGCTGCACAGTTCAAAAGAGCTCTATGCTCATCCCGACAGGTTCTCCATGAACTGGGCCTGAGGCTCATCTCCTCAGCATCGCATTCACTCCTGTTGTATGATTGTCTTTGCTTAGTTAACTCTCATTAACTGTAACTTTGTGCAGATGGGACATGCCCTCACAGAAGAGTCCCTTCAATTTCCAGTGCAGTCTCTTCTATGCAGCCCTCCATCTTAGAGTTGCAGAGACCCCAAACCTTGCACCGCGAGGAGCATTGGGAGTGTGCTACCAGGGGTGGGAATTAAAGAGCAGAAAAGATAAGAGTTTTGTTTGGAGTTTTAGTTCATTAACTAATCCAGAGGAGGTGACTGTCAATTACAAGCCATTACTTGCCTCATTAAAAGTTAATGAGTCAGACAGGGAAAGACAACTGCTATATGATTTCACTTAAATGTAAAATCTAAAAATAAATAAATAAACAAACAAAACAGAAACAAGCTCATAGATACAGAGAACATTCTGGTGGTTGCCAGATAGGAGGGGTGTTGGAGGAGATGGGTGGAAAGGGTGAAGGGATTAAGATGTACAGATTGCCAGTTATAAAAATAATCATGGATTTTAAAGTACAGCATTGGGAATATAGTCAGTAATATTGTAGTAACTATGTATGGTGTCAGATGGGTATTAGACTTACCGGTGTGATCATTTTGTAAGTTATATAAATGTCTAATCACTATTTTGTACACCTGAAATGAATTTAGTATTGTATGACAATAGTAATATTGTATATTGTACTACTATAATGTTGTATTTGATGACACAAGTAAAGAGTTAACGGGAGTGGGCTTGTGAGCTGGCAGGATGGGACAGGCAAAGAGTTAACAGGAGCGAGCTTGTGGGCTAACAGGAGTGAGCTTAAACAATAACCGCTTGGCTCTGACTCCCCTGGCCAGCATTGCACCTGCAGGCTGACAAGCACCTTACATCCATCATAGGAGGGAACAGAAGAGTTCCTAATCACAACGGCAACCCTGTACACTAACAAACACCCATCATAGATGGGAACAGGACATTTCCCAATCACAACACCAACCCTCTGCAAACTGACATCCATCATAGATGGGAGCAGGATAGTTCCCAGGAGAAGACAATTGTAATGGCACTCCCACTGCAAGCTGACAAGCACCCTACATCCTGCTTGGAAAAATATAAAACCCAGCACTCCTTCTCATTGGTGCAGCTGTCCCCCATCGGAGTCTGCCCTGCCTACACCCCTGCCAGTATCCCTCTCTTACCCTCTGTCTCTGCAGCTCTCCCTCTCAGATGGCCCTGGCAAAACTTCTGCCAGTTCCAAAACGAACTCTCGCTCTCCCTTTTTGACTTTCAATAAATCTTTTCTCTAGATATTCTTGTAGAGTCTCGTAAATTCTTTTACATTCTGTGAATGACCAGGGGTTAATTGTACACCAAGACAGTATTTTAATTGAAAAATAAAAAAAATTATTTAAAAACGTTAATGAGTTGGAAGCTTACAGAGTGGACAAGCTTCTGGCAACTAAATTCATGTCAAAGAATTGTGGCCTATGTCCTTAAGAAGGGTCAGCAAGGGTTGTCGGGGCTACGGATGGCAGAGCTCAGAGAAGATGATATGCCCCTTTGGAAGACGATTTAGGAGTCTCAATGAAGAACCTCACATCTCTGCTATTGAAAATCACTGAGCCAGGCTTACTAGTAAGTGGTGTGATTTAAGGGGCTCAGATTTTCCTCAGGAAACTCAAAGGCTTTAGATAAGCAAAAAACAGAAAGAAAGGAGACAAACTCTTTTGGAATTAACTGTTTGATGCTGCATGAGTTTGCTTGGGTTGCAGGGCTCTTCAGAACCTCTGCTCTGCTGTTTTTTTTACCTGTTGAATCAATGATTCATTCACACACAGTATCTAATGAGCTGCTGCCTTACTCAGCATCACCATTTCAGCAAAGGCAGATTGAGGACCATTCACCTGTCTGTTTGTCTGGAATATGCATTTCTCCCTTCATGCCCAGCTCTTACCTTCCTTGGAAGCAAAGACCTACATATTCATCATACTGGTTTGGATTTGAATTCTTGATTGTGTTACTTTTAGTCAACTGAAGAAAACCAAGGCCCTTTTCTCCTATGAGAACCCCTCCTAGCTGCTTTGGAATGACCAGCATGTCTCCACATATGTGTTAGGATTATCTATCATAGTCATCTTCTGGTGCTTCTTTAAAATCCCCATTCCTGTGATGCACCCCAATCCTCCTGAACCAGAGTCTCTGGAATGGGATTTAGGAGTTTGCATGTTTAATAAGTTTCTCAGGTGAATTATAGGCACAACAAAGTTTGGGAGCCACTGGTTTAAACTCATGGACTGTTAGGAAATAACCTCAGAGTTCTCCTGGGGTCCTACATGGGCCCCATTGGAATACATGCAGCCTGCCTGACCCTGGAGGTAAGCCTGGGAAAGGCTTAGAGCCTTATTTTCCCGTTTAAATCAGGATACCCACACAATCTGGTATGCTAGTAAGGACAAAACCTCTTCCCAGGGGTCACCAATATGTGACATGCTGCTGCTAGCAGGCTCAGGTCAATTAGCCATTATTGTTAAAAGTGAACATAATTATTTTGTCTTCAGCTGCTGAAGTTTAATTTTGCTAACATTATGTTATGAGACCCAGACTTTTTTATTTTTTTTTATTTTATTGAGGAACTGGGGAAGGGGAATAGTGTTGGGGGAATTGGGAAAGGGGAACAGCCAAATTGTTGTCCTTCAATCTTAGTTGTGGAAGGTGCAGCTAGCTCAGCTCCAAGTCCAGTCGCCATCTGGCCGCCCATTGGTAGCTCAGGGCCACTCAGCTCAAGGTGCTGTGTTCAATCTTAGTTGTGGGTGGGCGTAGCCACCATCCCATGCGGGAGTCAAACCAGCAGCCTTGTTAGGAGCATGTGCTCTCACCAGCTGAGTCATCGTGCCACTTGTTGGCATCTCAGTGGCAGCTCAGTTCGGGCGCAGCACACTGGCCCATGTGGGAATTGAATCGGTGACCCTGTTGCTCAGAGCTCACGCTCTTAACCAACTGAGACACTCGGCCAGCCGGAGAATCAGACGTTTGCATGATAGTTGACAAAAAGAAGCTCAGTATAAGTAAACACTTTTTTGTGCCCTTGGCTCATGCTTTGTCACTCTTAGTATCTGTGTCCAAGTGTGGCTTCTCTCAACTCAGTAGCATTTTAATTAATTAATTAATTTTTTTAGCTGAGCCATCCTGCCACTTGTTGGCAGCTCAGCGGCAGCTCAGCTCAGATTGGGCATCGAACTGCGGTTGCTCAGATTGGGCATCGAACTGCGGTTGCTCAGAGCTCAGCTTGCATTCTTTTATTTATTTATTTATTTTTCATTCTTTTCTTTTCTTTTGAGGGCTGTGTCACTGGCCCTCATATGTGGGACCCGAACCGGGGCCACTGGCTTTCCAAGCCAGCGCTTAACCACCACGCCACTCGGCCGGCCCTCAGCTTGCATTCTTGAGTGAGTTCTTAACCAACTGAGCTACTCAGCTATCCCTCAATAGCATTTTAAATAATAATTCATTTTCCATACTAAGTCTCTGACCATTTGGCTTATTGCTTGGGGACAACAACACAGATATTTTAAATTTAGTCCGTTGCTGACATTTTATATTACAGATCTGTAAAATCAAGATGGGGGGATGAAGTGACTTATTGGGGTATGTCTGGGCTGTAACAAGTCCCCAGGTCTTGCCACTTCTAGGTGAGTGTTCCTTCCTTGGGCTGCCTCCTAGCAGGATGGAAGTGTCCCTGTAAAATTCTCTGCTGAGTCTTACAGTTCTTGACAAACGAAATCCAATATTCCCATTTCTAAAGACACATATTGTTGAGCATTTTCCTGTGATAGCAGGGAAATTGCATTGAATTATCTATTCAGTCTGACATTTGGAGAAACCATGTCTTCCTCTCTGTGCCTTGTCCGGCATGACTGTGTGCTTGCCTTCTAGAGGAGAGGGGCAGTGCCTGGCTGAAATAATCTAGGCCAGCGGACTGCCCTCAGTGTCTCTGAGGGCAGATGTGTTGCAATGATCAAGTCCTGTGATAATGTTGCAATGATCAAGTCCTGTGATAATTGTGCCACAGTTAATTAATTGGAAGACTTGTCTCTAATTTACCTTGGAGACCTATAGGTGATTCAATTAGTGGGCTGTGCCCGGGAGCAGCAAGTGTGTGTGTGTGTGTGTGTGTGTGTGTGTGTGTGTGTGTGTGTATGGTATGGGTTTGTTTTTATTTTGCATTCCCATTCCTCGTCTTTACCTGCTCTTACCCGGTTTGCTTTTGGAGGTAGTCCTGGCTTTATTGAAAGAGCACAACAGATACATTTCTTACTGTGGAATCAGCAGGAAAATCTTCAACTAACAGAGCAATGCTGAAGGGTTTGTTGATTCTCTCAGAGGGTGCTGATGAGCTAGTGACTGTTTCTGTCTTCTTTTCAAATGCTCTTTGTGATCATTACTAACGTGATGTTTTCTAGAGTGTGGTCAATCCTTTTAGGGGAGTAGGGTAATAAAAGTCAGTTATGAAGAGTAGGTTTGATAGTAAAGCATCAGGAACTCGGAGCTATTTCTTGGAGGAAAAAATCCCCTGTAGTTAGTAGACAGTTTGAAGTTTGAGTTATTGGCTTTTGACTTGTGAAGTTTGAGCAAAAACCTAAAATGTCCTTGATTATGTGGCAGCCACTGCTTGTTCCCTACTTAGTGTCCATCCTTTTGTTATTTCTTAGAGGACCTTGATTTTTTTTTTTTAGGGCAACCATGTGCCCAGATAAAAATACCTTAGAGGCTCTCTTGCAGGTAGGAGTGCCCATGTGACCCAGGTCTCACCAGTGTGTTGTAAGTGAAGTTTACTGGGTGGAGCTCTGGGAATGCCATTTTTCCCAGTGAGAAGGGATGGGCTAAGTGGGAGCATGCCTTTTCCTTTTGCTCTTTCCCCTTTCTGCCAAGGGATGAAATGGCTGTCTTGTAACTATGAGGACACAAATTTCGTGCTCAGCATGCCTGAGTAGGAAGTTAGACCTTTGGGTCCTGGCCTTGGTGACTTCTTTAGCAGCTGCCCCAGTCCTCTTGTGGACTTCAGGTTGCATGAGAACAACAGTCTTGCTTAGATTAAGCTGTTGTAGTTGGCTCTCTGTTATATAAAGTCAAATATAGCTTTGGGAAACTGCTGGTTAGGTGGTCCTTACACATGCTGTTTGTAATTATAGTCTAAGTCAATGGACAGTTCAACTTTTTATATAGAGTTGGACATTTTAAATGTAGAGATTACCATCTCTGCTAGGCTTGCTTTGTTGGAAATTACAGGACACCAAGTTACAGAAATTTGCCAAACGTTGTTCTACCTAAGGCAGTGCTAGTGCTAGCGGCAGTCAGGTATTACCCACACCGTTGCAGCCCTGCGCTGAATAAGGATTACTTCAAAAGTCAGAGCAGTCCAGAGCCAACACGTTACTGTGACTCCCTTGTCTTAAAGGGATGGGGCCTGAGGAAATGACCTGGTTACTGCTTCCAAGGGAGGGAGGAGTTTGGACCTCATTTATTCCTCAGGCAGAGATGATGATCCAGGATAATGTTTAAGGACAAATCTATTGCCTCACTTGAGGCAGGTCCAATGAGCAGGTTTTCTCTGATAGACCCATTAAATAGCAAATAACCATATTTCTGAACAGAGATTTATCATAGAAATTTTGCAATCATTGCATGTTCTTTTTTCTTGTCACTGTATATTAGCAACTACAGACCACGTAGAGGGTGCCTCGTGCCTGACTGGACCATAATTGGCGGTAAATATTTTTAAAAGGTCAAAAATTTTAATAATAAAAACCATGCTTCCCAGCAGATAAGTAATAAATGTCTGTTAAACTGGAAAAAAAAATGCTTAAAAACTAATAGTGCATTTTTTTTTATCAGTGAAAGATATTATTTCCAAATTTCTAAATAAATATCTAATATTTAGCTAGATGATAGGTACCATAGTTAGTGTTTTCTTCTTTCTCCTTATTTTACTAAAACAGAAAATACTTCTTCAACATTAGTCTGTCAGGGGTGGGAGCAAATGTGTGATGAGTCTGTCAGTTTGGGAAGTGGGATGATTTAGTTTGAACCTGTTTCAATGGTGTGCTTTCTCAGTTGAAAAGCAGGGGTCAGTGTTGTGTCAGATGCTAAGTCTACAATTCTATAAGCACAGCTCCCACAAACGTGTTCAGTCCTCTCAAAGAATCTCTATAGCTTATTCTCCATATTTAACATAAACCTGTTTTGGTCCTTAACCAGAGGATCAGGAAAATCAAGATAACTATATTGCTGACATTTGCCACTTGAAACCATGGAGCTGCTCCCTCTGATGTTATCTGTGTGGCACAGGAAGGCTTTCGTCTCATTCTTCATTTCAAAAGTTGGCGTGAGCATCCTTGACAGCCAGGGTACTTCTGGGCGGAACAATCCATCTAGGACTCACTGCCCATTTCTTTGTAGAGCATGCTGAGAAAGCAAATACTCAGCAGCTGTGATTTGATTATGTTCACATTTTAAACTTTCCTACAACATAGGCTTCAGATTAGGAGGCCTATTGTTGTGTGTCATCCGTTTTAGTGAATAAAACAGTGTGTGTTTTGGCATACCAGTGAAACTTCTTTTACTTACTGTAAACATAGCTGGTTATTCTATCAGTACTGATCCTAATGTACCTTTTCCAATTTTCATAATATCGTATACAAAAAATTAATTAAATAAAAAACCTTGTTTATAGATTGGGTTTTTTGGTGATAGAACCAAGAGTTTTAAGTACTTCTCCCTCTTAATATGTTCCACTCACTCACATGCTACTTTGCACATCAGTGATCTTTTTTTTGTTGTTGTTGTTGTTTTGTTTTTTGGGTTTTTTTTTAGCTGAGCCATCCTGTCACCTGTTGGCAGCTCAGCGGCAGCTCAGCTTGGGCTGGGCATCGAACTGCTGTTGCTCAGAGCTCAGCTCACGCTCTTGAGCGAGCTCTTAACCAACTGAGCCTCTCGGCCTGGCCCTGATTTTTTTTTTTTTAAAGATTTTATTGGGGAGTTGGGGGAGGGGAACAGCATTGGGGAATTCGGGAAGGGGAACAAACAAGTTGCTGTCCTTTTGTTTTTCAGGCTAGTTGTGGAGGACATGGCTTCACTGGCCCATGTTGGTATTATCATTGCGCTCTTCCCAGGTGAGCCTTGCTGGCCATTGGATGGCTTCTCATGGTGGCTCATGGCAGCTTATGCAGCCAGCCATGCACGGTAGCTTACAGCAGCCCACTGCAGCAGGAGCTGCAACCTATGCTGTCGCCAGCGACTCATGGCAGCCCAGCTCCAGGTTGAGCTGTTGTTCACCATCTTAGCTGTAGAGGGTGCAGCATCACTGGCCCTCATTGTGGGATCTGAACAGTGGCTCTGCTACTCAGAGCTGGCGTCCCAAGCCAACTCTTAACCAATGGGCCACTCGGCCGGCCCCTGAGCATCACTGATTTCACCTACCTGTAAAGCAAAATATATGGTGGTGTACATGTAATTGTGATTATTCTTCCACATTGCATGCCATTGATGTGTGATGCCGAGCAGAGCCATTAAGAATTTTGCTAACACTTGCATAGTTTGAGTTTCCTCTGAGCATTTTATTTGTCATTTACCTGGTAGCGAGCTTTATGCATTTTTTGGAAATTTGTTTTGTATGAGGAGTGCAGCTTGGAGTAATGCTTCTGTAATTTTGGTCTATTTTCTGCCCTTAGTGACAAAATAAGCCAATTTCATACTGGAAAGCATTATTTTGTATTTGTTTTGGAAAAATCTTAGGAAGTTTAATAGGGATGCTTTGCAATTTTTGAAATTCAATTTGAACATGACGTGACTTGACTGCTTTAAGCCGCTCTTTGATAAAGGTTTATGACAGAAACACACCTAGAAATGGAATGATTTTCCAGTATAATCAAATTCTAAGATATTCCTTGGCAGCTGATTGGATTTCCTTCACCTGTGTGAAATTATCTCCATGATATAGTCACATTCTTGTACTAAAATGAGGTTTACTGTTTATAGTTAAAATATTGTGAGTTCTAGTATTTTTGTTGCTATTTTCATCATACATTTATGCCTTAATGAGTACTTTTGAACCATCCATTCATTTGTGTAAACTGGGGATGAAATACAACACATTAGTAACAGTGAAAAATTGGAAATTTTATTAATAAACGGCAACACACAAATATGTTAAAATATGTTAGCAGGGACCAGCTGCACCAAGTACTGCCTTTAGATGGCGAATGTATGATATAACACCATTAAGTTATTAACAACATAAGAGGAATGCTGGGAAAAATCCTAATCCATTTTGCATTTCAGATTTGTAAAGTATATAGGTATAAAACAATTGCTCCCTTGGGCCGGCCGAGTGGCGCAGTGGTTAAGCGCTGGCTTGGGACGCCAGCGGCCCTGGTTCGGATCCCACATATGAGGGCCAGTGACACTGCCCTCAAAAAAAAAAAAAAAAAAAAAAAAAAACAATTGCTCCCAAACTGCCAAATTGCCACCAGACCACTTGACCGTTGATTGCCTAAGAACCCTACAGTATTGCCATGGGGATTTGAAAGACAGTTTGGGGAATGTAATCAATAATGTTGTAAAGATTTTGTAGGGTGTCAGATGGGCATGTCCTATTAGGGAGACCACTTCATGGACAGTGTAGATGCTTGACCACTGTACTGTACACCTGAAGCTGAAGTGGAATATTATTGTATGTCAATTATAATTTAATATATATATAGTTATGGGATATGGAGTATAGTATAGGTAATAGAGTCAATGGAGTTGTAATAGATATATACGATGTCAGGGGTAGTAGATTGGTAGTAGATTGGGGGAGGGGAGTTATCACTTTGTGAGGGGTGGAATGTCAAACTATTACATTGTTTTGCACATGAAACTAAAAAAAAAAAAGGAACACTGTACTGTTAGGTCTTTTAATGACGTAGTAGGTTATGTCATACCGTCTAATAGGAAGTTTCTAAGTTTGGCCATTCATTCTTCCTCATTCATTGAGTACTATCTATGCCAACCACTTTGTTAGTTGGTGGAGATATAAACGAGATATAGTTCCTCCCCTTAGGAAATCAACTCACAGTCTATTGGGAAAGGCAGAAATATAAACAAATAGTTATAATTCATTGTGCTAAGTGTAATGCTGGAGAGACTCCAGAGAGAGCACACTATGGCACATGGAAACCACAACCACTTCAGAGTGCCTGGAGGATAAATTGTAAGGCAGAGGGTGGTAAAAGGCGAGGCTGCAGGAGTGGTCAGAAACCGGATCCCACAAGGCTGAACATGGATGGTTAGAAGCTTGGTGTTTGTCCTCTGGGCCTCAGGGAGCCACAGCGTGGCTTTAAATATTTAGGACAGGGTCAAGTGCAGGTTTATATTTTAGTAAGATCATTCTGTTGGCTGTTTAAAGGAGGGGCTTGACGGGGACAAGTTTAGAAGCAGTAAGACCAATTAGAAGGCTGTTGTAGAACTCTAGGTAAGATATAATGAGGGCTCAGATCAGGGCATGGCACTAGGGGTGACATGTTGGTGACAAATTCAAGAAATACTGGTGATAAGATTCTAGGACTTGGTGATTGCCCAGATGTGGGGTTAAAGGTTAGGTTAAGGCAGAGTTAAGGATGAAGCTTAGGCCTCTAGGCTGGGCATCTGTGGTGGTGCCATCAGTAAAAAGAGAGATTGCGTTCAGGGGCAGAAGCAGGTGGGATAAAGCAGAGTGTTTAGGAGATGAGGTATTAAGTGTGGTACAAGGTGAGGTGCCTAATACCCAGTTAAATATTAGAACCTAAAGCTTGAGGGTATAAATGTAGAAGTCATCAGAGTAGATGAATAAACCATGAGAGTGTGGATGAGTTCACCTAATGAGAGTACATTGAGAGGGCATTTTATTTTATTTTATTTTATTTTTTATTTTTTCATTTTTTTTTTGAGGGCATTTTAAAAGCAAGTTAAAGAAGAGGAGTCCCTGTGAAGGAGAGGGTGAAAGAGTGGTCCCAGAAATGGGAGGAGAACTGTGATAATGAAGTGCCCCAGAAACAAAGGGAGCAGACAGTTTCTAGGAGGTATTGATCGATGACATCAAACCCAGCAGAAAAAGACTAGACAGTGCCATTGGATTGGCAAAGAGGAATGGATGATGACTTGGGAGAGAACAGTTTCAATAGAGTGGTGCGCGTAAATTACTGTGGTCCTAGAAGTGGAACGTGAAAAAGTAGAGTGAGTTTCTCCCTTAAGCCATTGTGATCACAGTTTAAGATTTCCTAGCCAGGGAAGTGCTGAATAATGACAAGGTTGAGGGTATTCACTGAGTGACTGAATGAAGTGAAGAGAAAGAAAGTCAAGTTCATTGGAGTTGACAGGTACAGGAATTGTGGATCTGATCACCCACATGGGACTTTGAAATTATTCTAGATAATGGTAAGGCCTGAGAAGGACAGAGGCTGTGAGTCAGGTGCTAATAAAAAATGAATTAGGGCTGGCCGAGTGTCGCATTGGTTAGGAGCTGGTTTTGGGATGCCAGGAGCCCCGGTTCGGATCCCACATGAGGGCCAGTGCCACTGCCCTCTACAGCTAACAACAGCTCCACCTGGAGCTGGGCTGTGCGAGCCCCGGCAACGGTGTAGGCTGCAGCCCCTGCTGCAGTGGCTGCCATAGGCTACAGTGAGTGCCCAGCAGCCAGCGTGAGCGGCTGGCAGCCAGCATTAGCTGCCAATAGCCGTGGTGAGCGACCATCCAGAGGCCAGCTACCGATATGCCTCATCTGGGAAGAGCATAATGACGATACCAACATGGGCCAGTGAAGCAACATCCTCCGCAACTAGACTGAAGAACAAAAAGAAAGCAACTTGTCTGTTCCCCTTCCCCGATTCCCCAACGCTATTCTCCTCCCCCAATTCCCCAATAAAATCTTAAAAAGAAAATGAATTAGGTGGAAGCTTGCAGATTACAGAAACAAAGAGTTAGTCAAAGGAGATATAGCCAGATGGCATGAGCTGTAAAGAAGCCAAGGTTTACATAAATATGGAAGGACAGTGTCCTCGATATATAGGAATGAGGAGTGAGGAATCTGGTGACTCAGTAACCACTCGGAGGTGGAGTGCATAGGAGAAGGAACAGTAACCACCTGGGAAGCAGGGCACTTGGGTTTTATTTAAGGCCCAAGGCTTGAGGGCCAGTGACACTGCCCTCAAAAAAAAAAAAAAAGGCCAAAGGCTGCAGGGAACAGTGTGTGAAGTAGGCAGGATATTGTCAAGCGTTGGTCCTACTCATGCAATGGAAGTTCCAGAGGGTACAGTGAGAGGTAATAAATAAAGGAGAGCAAGGCCAGGGAGAGGAAGCCTGAGAAACCTGGGGATGAGAATGTGAAAAGAATAAAATTGTGGATCTATGATAAGGATGTGAAGTGTGGTGGAATTAACTGGCCTGAAGATTTCAGTATCTCTTAGGGATAAAGTTGCTTTACATGTTCCACAGGCATCTAAAAACCCGCTGATGACCACTGATCTGTTCCAGTCAGGGATGTGTGGCTCCTGTACCCATGTTCTCTCAGTATCACAGAAAGAGGTTGGTGGGTTTTTCCGTGAAGTAACCCCATAATTATTCAAGGTTTCAGAGAGTTAAGAGACTGGAATTTAGTCTTAACTATGCCTCTAACCTGCCTTGTGGTCTGGGGCAAATCACTTAACCTCTTTTGTTTTTTTTTTTTGTTTGTTTGTTTTTGAGGGCAGTGTCACTGGCTCTCATATGTGGGACCGAACCAGGGCCGCTGGCTTCCCAAGCCAGCACTTAACCACCACGCCACTCGGCCGGCCCAAATCACTTAACCTTTTAAGGCCTCACTTTCTTCATTTTTAAAATGAAGGGGTAAGCCAGAGGTTCTCTGAAATGGTAGGTTGATTCCGTTTGCATTCTTCCATTAAGTGTGGTGCTTATGGTACCATTGTGGCACCGTTACCACACTCAATAACCTCCCACTGTCATCTCCACCAAGGTGGATAACCTTTCAGGCATAATCATATACATGTACATCCAGCAATGCCTGATCTCATTTTACCCCATCGATGACATTCAGGAAGGGCTGTGTCCTCAGAGCCTAAACACACAGGGAGTTCTTGGGTGTTCTACTCACTGGACTTCGAAGGATAGCCCTGCAGCCAGCCAGACTTCTCTGGCTGTCATTCTAGTCATTTACTTTTTGTCTCATTCTCCTCTTTGGTATAATGATGAGCTTTATTATTCGAGGAGCTTCAACGTGGTTTCCTAACTAAAGACAAGAAATATTGGTAGTGAAGGAAAATGAGCCTGTCTTATTTTTTTGGTACACCCCTATTAGGAAATACTGTATGTGTAGCAGAAAGAACACGGAGCTGAGAACCTGGGTTCAGTATACCTGTAACCTAGTTCATATGTGGGTGGTAATTTGGTAAAGAGCAGTGATATGATATTTAGAAAAGTATTTGCTCACATTTGACAGGACCTCTTTGTGTTTGTCTGCATTTGGATTTGTGTGGGTCTGGGTGAACATGATTGTAAATGAGTGTGTGTCCAGGGTGTTTACTTGAACATATCTGTGTGGTTGGGGACAAGCCTATTCTGTCTTAGCTTTTGTTCTCTACCTTGTTCTTATGTTTCCTGGCAACAGTAAGTTTGATAAAAGAGATCTCTCCAAGCCAAATGGGACAACAAACTAAAGAATGAAAGAGAGACTATAAATAGCACTGAGGACCAACATGGATTTCTGTTAGGTGTTCTCAGAGCTGCTAGACTCAGTAATTGGGTTTTCCTGTGAGGCTTTTTATTGCTGTGTTACATAAAACAGGATAAAATAAAATCAAACAGATAAGATAGCCAAGCTCTCGAACTGGAAAATGTGACTCCACATTTGTGAATTGAAGAAATAATCATTCCTTCCCAGGATTCTAAGACCACCTTGAAGGGACAAAAGATAGTGTAGTCCACTTATTCTTGGAGCATATATCTGGCAACTGGAAATATTTCCTACCAGAATGTAAGCTAAGGAAAAAGCTTGTTTTCATGAGATACTAGCTAGGGCATTCTATAATAATAGCAATAGAAATTAAAGCATAAACATAGTTACACCTCAAGCACTGGAACAACTGGTAGAACGCCATTTTGAGAACCGCAGCCCACACTGATCCAGGAGAGGAGAGGGGAGTGCAAAATCCAGTTTTATTGGGCTTGAATTCCTTTTGCACAAGAAAGTGTAATGAGATTGCCTAAGTTCAAAGGGAAAAGATATTCCTGCAGTTCTTCCTTAATGGACTGTAGCATCAGTTAATTTATTTTACATGTTTAATATAATTTTTAAATGCATGTTGGTAGGATCATGAAAGGGATCATATGTGTATGAAAACTGAAGCATTTATTTTTATTCCATTGTCTAGTACTCTTCCTTTTTAAGAAATACTCTTTTAAAATGTTAAACTTCGGGAAGAATATAGAATAGATTCAAGTATCTGCTGAAAATACATACTTGTATAGCATTGAGAAGCTCAATATTTATGAATGAGTCAACTTTGCTTTTATGTGAGAACACACGCATTTTTTCCCCCCAGGAATGCCTTTAAAATGTCACTTCCAAGGCCGGCCGAGTGGTGTGGTGGTTTAGTGCTGGCTTGGGAAGCCAGCGGCCCCACTTTGGGTCCCACATATGAGGAACAGTGACACTGCCCTAAAAAAAATAAAAAAATAAAATAAAATAAAATAAAATAAAATAAAATAAAATGTCACCTCCAAGAATGATATGGAAATATTAGTCCATCTGGTGTGCATTCTGTAAAGAAAAATATTTCTCTGAAAACAAATCTTACCAAATTATGATACCTTTGTAGTTAAAGAAACAATAGACGTTAGACATTAAAGAACAACAGACATTAAGATCCCTCAAGATGGGTTCAGTAAGTATTAAAGATGGATGCCAATTAGCTTAATATTAATTTGGGAGGAGGTGAGGAGAAGGCTTGGTTTGGTGAAAATGGATGGTTTCACAGTCTTTAGGACTGTTTTCATCAGCAAATCATCCAGGTGAGGAGTCATTGGTGAGTGCCTGATGTCACTCCTGAGGGGTTGTCAACTCTTGGGGAGTCATTAAGGAGGGGGGTGTTATTACCACTACAGGTAAGCATTTTACAAGAAGATGCCCAATTCTAAGGAAGATCAATGAAGGGAAGAGGAAGATGACTTGTGTTAAAGTTTTTGAAGTATCACTCACCTCTTTGGTTGAAAAATACTTAGAGATTGCAAACTTAAATAAGTCATTTCGGAGTTATGAATAGCTTCTTTGGGACCTAACCTTTATGTAGTAAATGTTGAGTTCTTCATGTTGCTAGGTTTTAGGAAAAACATCACTGTTTGATTTCACAGATTTCATTTTGCCCAGTAATTTTAACATCTGGCCTGGAAAACCTTTAATCACTAACAGGGAGCTCATTTTATCAGTTTAAATTTCACCACCTGGCTTTGCACATTTCTGCTCTGTGATAAAGATGTTGTTCATGAATAGATTGGCCAAAAGGAGGACCAAGGAGAGTAAAAAGGAAAAGTGAGTGACATGACTGGCCGTTGTGGCGGTGGGGAGGGAGGGTTGGCTGGCTGGTGGTGGTGCAGCTGTGTGGGATGCAGATAGAAATCAAGCATCCCTCTGTGTTGGTCTACTTGGAAGCAGACCTTCTATTGAATATCCATTGGTGAGATGAACTCGAGTGCATACCTGGGTAGTTCCTCATAGCACGAAGTGTTAATGTACAAGGCAAGGTCACCCATGAGACTCACAGATTCAGGAGCTCTGCATTTGCTGTAGCCGGTGTTAGAATTTTCCGTCCTATTCTGTTGTCATCTTGGTACTGAGTGACACTCTCACCTGCAGACACCTGGACCAGAAATTTT
Organism: Aselliscus stoliczkanus; assembly: GCA_033961575.1. Classification (NCBI taxonomy): domain Eukaryota; kingdom Metazoa; phylum Chordata; class Mammalia; order Chiroptera; family Hipposideridae; genus Aselliscus; species Aselliscus stoliczkanus. The sequence goes on along the minus strand of CM066732.1, from coordinate 94,836,167 downwards.
ACAGTCATATTTGATTTCTCCTTTTTCTCCATTCCAAAATCTAATCTGGCATGAGGTCCAATTGATTCTACCCCCCAAATATTTTCCATATGGAGTGACACTCTCACCTGCAGACACCTGGACCAGAAATTTTACAGTCATATTTGATTTCTCCTTTTTCCCCATTCCAAAATCTAATCTGGCATGAAGTCCAATTGATTCCACCCCCCAAATATTTTCCATATGACCTGCCACTGCCCTAGTCCAGACCTTGTCACCTTAGATATAATAGAGTAAAAACTTGGGCTCAGGAGTTGGATATGATTTGGGAATCTGGTACTGTCATCCACTAGCTTTATGGTCTTGGGCAAGTTACTTCTCTGAGCCTCATCTTTTCAGCCAGAAAATGAGGTTAGAACTAGTCTCTATCTTGTGGGGTTGACTTGAAGATTAAATGAGATAATACATGCAGAATGCTTACTGTTGGATAAGTGTTTGCCAATAAAATCTGCTGCATCATTATAATGGACTCTTAACTAATTTTGATTTCTCTGATATTTTGCTTCTACAAACCATTTTCTTAACTATTGTCAGAGTTATTTTCTTGCATTTGATTACTCTTTTTTTTTTAAAATTGGGGAATTGGGGGAGGGGAACAGTATTGGGGTATCAGGGAAGGGGAACAGACAAGTTGCTGTCCTTTTGTTCTTCAGTCTAGTTGTGGAGGACATTGCTTCACTGGCCCATGTTGGTATCATCATTGCACTCTTCTCGGGTGAGGCAGATTGGTTCCTGGCCTCTGGATGGCCGCTCACGGCGGCTCTTGGCAGCTCACACCAGCTGCCAGCTGCTCACGCTGGCTGCCAGTCACTCATTGTAGCCTATGCAGCCCACTGCAACAGGGGCTGCAGCTATGCCGTCCCTGGGGACTCAGAGCAGCCCAGCTCCAGGTGGAGCTGTTGTTCACCATCTTAGCTGTAGAGGGCAGTGTCACTGGCCCTCATATGTGGGATCTGAACCGGAGCCGCTGGCATCCCAAGCCAGCTCTTAACCATTGTGCCACTTGGCCGGCCCACATTTGATTACTCTTATGATTAAACACACACACACCCTCACACAATAGCAGCAGCAACACGCGGGCATTTCATTATATTTATGAAGTTTGTCTGTTTTGACCTCTTACACTGGGGTCCCATCCTGCCTTGCCAACTTCATGTCCTGTTGTACTGAGTTGTCAGCCTATGTTTCCCCATCTCATACTGCTCACCTTTTCTGCATACATCATGCACTTGGAGCTTTCTCCCTGCTTTAACTGTGTCCTCCTTCAATTTGTGGAAACATTCATCTGCCCTCATCTATTCATTCTGCAAAGCCCACCAAGTCAGACTTCATATCTTCTCCTTTTCTCTCACAATGTTGTTTGTGTCTCTATTATACAACTCATTTCTGTCTGCCTTAAAAGAGTTTACTGAGATGCTTTCATGCTTTTGCCACCATCACATTCTAACATTGGGAATCTTTGTTTTCTCCATAGAGCCTCTCAGTGAATTGCATTTTTGCAAGTGCTCAGGAAATAAATGCTGAGTTGGATAAAATAATTATAGCTTTTTAAGACCATGCCCATTGGACAGTGTTCTCATTTACAGTGCTAATCCAGTATTTATTTTTTAGTGTCTTTTCATGTTTGCTTTGGGGTCACTCAGTAGGGATCAGTACGTAGCATAGTGTTGATATTAGATGAATGTACTCATAGGTGCTTTGAAGCATGATAGGTTAGATTCTCAGGTAGGTTGACTTACTAGTTGTGAGAAAATTATGTAATAAAAAGATGTCACTCCACCAGGCATTGGACATCTGAATGGATGGAAAAGAGCTTATGCAGAGACTCTTGAGATGAAGGGAAAGGACTTTGAGTTCATTTAGGGAAGCTTGGAGAAGGGTTTTGAAGCATTTATTCAGAGAGCAATGAGGAACCATAATAAGTGTTAGGAAAGGGGGCCTGAGGTCAAGGTGACAGTTGAGGAAGGTGACTTTAGTATGTGATGGCACTTCTTGTTGTATACTGGTCTGTTAAGCAGTAAGACCTGCATTGAGGGACACAAGCTGTACTATATATCTTTCTCTCTACAGAAATTCCCTGCAATGAAACATACTCCTACATCTCTACTCTCTACCTTACCTTGTTGGTAAGAGATGGAAGGATATTAAGAAAGAATAGCTTATTAGCCTCCACTTTTTCTTTATAGAATCTCCCTATTCTTTGATATCATGCCAGATGGGAACTGCAAAAGAAACCTCAAAAAATTATTTTTTGACTACTGCATTAGACCCTAATTTAGTGTTCTTCATCTTGTTCGGGCTACTGGTTTGTTGAGAATCTGATGCAAGTTATGGACCCACTCTTTCGTTAAATGCATATGTGTATGTGTGCTCTAAACTGTTCATATAATTTCAGATAGTTTGTTGATCCTTCAAATCTGTCCATGACACTCCCTGTTCAAATTCCATATTTGCAATCTGTCTTAGTTTTCTATTACTGCATAATGAATTATCACATACATAGTGGCTGAAAACAACACAAATTTATTATCTCACAGTTTCTGTGGGTCAGGAGTCTGGGCACATGTTAGCTGGGTCCTCTGCTTGGAGTCTCACAACATGTCAACTGTGGAGGGCCGGCCGAGTGGCTCAGTTGGTTAAGAGCTCGCTCAAGAGTGCGAGCTGAGCTCTGAATAACAACAGTTCGATGCCCAGCCTGAGCTGAGCTGCCACTGAGCTGCCAACAGGTGGCAGGATGGCTCAGCTAAAAAAAAAAAAAAGATGTCAACTGTGGCTGTGATCTCATCTGAGGCTTGGGGTCCTCTTCTGAACTCATTCAGGTTATTGGCAGAATTCATTTTCTTGCAGTTGTAGGACAGGGGTCCCCATTTTCTTGCTGGCTATCACCTGAGAGTCACTCACATCTTCTTAAAGGTCACCCTTAGATCGTATTGTAATGGCCTTCTCATAACATGGCAGCTTGCTTCTTCAGAGTCAGCAGGAGAATCTTAGTCCAGTCAACTATGGTGGAGTCAAGAGAGTGACATCCCATTATATTCCCAGGCCCCACCCACACTGAAGGGCAGCAGATTATACAGCGTGTGTAACCCAGGGATGGGGAATGTTGGGGTGACCCCATTCTAAAGAGCTGCCCACCACGCCAGCTCTCCATTTTGTTAGTTTTCTAGTTTTGGTGTTATGACACACTGATAAGTCGAGATGTCACAAATAATATATTATTAGTAAAGTATTGTAATTTACCACTGTCTCCTAATAGCAGATTCATGGTTATCTCTGAAATGATATGATTCCCCTTGTCTTCAAGGGAATAGAAATGGATAACGTTACTTTAGTCCTCTGTGATTGGCTGAATAATGGCCCCTGAGATATCACATCCTAATCCTTGGAACCTATAAATATTAGCTTATGTGACTTTTCATAGATGTGATTGAATTAGGATCTTGAGATGAGATTTTTCTGGGGTTATCTGGGTGTACCCTACATATAATCACAATTTTGGAAGGCAGAGGGAGATTGGACTACAGAAGGAGATGTGACAATGGAAGCAGGAGGCTGGAGTGACATGAGCCAAAGAGTGCAGCAGGCTTCAGAAGCTAGAAAGGCAAGGGACAGACTGCCTTAGAGCTTCTGAAGGAACCGGCCCTGCTGTCACCTTAACTTTAGCCCAATGAAACTGATTTCGGACTGTGAGAGAATAAATCTGTGTTGTCTTAAGCCACTAAATTTGTGGTAATTTGTTATAGCAGTCCTAAGAAATGAATATGACACCTAATAGCTCTACAAAATTCTAAATACACTAGTGGAACATCATCACCCCACATATTTGTTAATTAGACATCTATGATATATATATATATATATATATATATATATATATATATATATATATATATATATATATATATGGTGCCAATATAGTGCCAAACAATGTATACACATTTTAATAAAGGAAAACAATTAAAATTGTAATACTCAATATATAACAATAACAAAAAATGAATACAAGTCACATTTGACTTCTGCAATAACAAGAGGAGCTCAAAGTGGTTACCATCAGCGTCCAGACACTTCTGATTATGGTGAGCAACGTTGACAAAAGTGTTTACTTATATACATATTTTTGGCACCCTGGATACATATATATGTTATAATGCACTCAGACAATTTGGAGACAAAGATAGAAGAGGTGATGGAGAACATTTCTAAAACTCAAATGTGATTGTGGTGAAGAATTAATATTGTGCTATTGCATGGAGGCAGTGGGCCTTTGAACAAGGCTTGATCATTATAATGAAAAAATAATAAAAGAAGGAAGGGATTAAAACAAAAAAATGATGGAGGAAATGAAGATGAAGGGAAGAGAGAGAAGAAGAAAGGGGACTGAAAAGTCCAATCTGTCTGTGCAGACTTGCTCTGTAAATTGCTTATGACAAGTGGCTTCTGTTTGGGAGGCTTGATGGCTCAAGGCTGGACCTCTAGGAGCCAAGAGACCTGCCAGAGGTTGGCACCATGATAGTTAGTCCTTCTCCATAGCTCTGCAGGGTTGTCACATGAGCAGCTTGCTGCAGCTTCTCATAGCTTCAACTGCTGAGTGTCTGGGACTCCAACTCTAAGAATCTTTACTTTCCTTTTAGGCAATTTTATGGAGGAAAGATATTGAGTATTTTTAATTCCACCAAAGCTAAGCATTTTTCAAACTATCCATGATAGAGTCCTATTTAAAGTAAAATTACAGATGTTAAGACTGCAAAATATAAAGCTCACCAAAGGGTTCTTTACCTTTTTATTTTTAACTTGCAAAAATAAATGTGTGAGGTGAAGGGTAGTGCTGGTACTTGAAGGAAAGGAAAAGGGGAGTGTAGATACAGTGCTTTTGGAATCTTAGATGTCTCAGAAAATGTTCTGTAGGGCTAAGGTCCTGATTTGAGGAACACTTTATTTCAGTAGCAAGTCCATTTCCCCATTTCCAGAATACTCAGACCCACTTATGAGGCTGAACTTGCTACCTTGCTGAGTACAGGTCACTCAGGTGAAGGTCAAGTGTCCAAAGAGGGAAAGACCCAGGCCAGGCCCCTCTTTCTCCTGTGGGCACAACCACTGTCCAAGTACCCCCTGCATTTAACGGGCTGCAAGGAGGACTGATTGGTTACTGAAATTTTGATCTAGCCCCACATTTAATTGTAATCCCTCTGTTAGTGGGCTATGTTAGTACTAATTAAGGATATATGTCTTAAATAAAGCCTCTGCATTGAAAATACATAAAAGTCTAATAAAAAAAAATAACAGTAAGCCTTTTAGAAAAGTAGTTTTTAAAATTGACTGTGTGCCTAAAGCCTTACTCTGTCTTGGAGTGACCTTTACTGCCCTACATAAGGTGCTTACTTAGTCGGCTCTTATTTTGCTGTAACAGAAATGCCACAGACTGGGTAGTTTACACAACAGATATTTGTTTGTTACAGTTCTGGAGGCTGAGAAGTCCAAGATCAAGGTGCTGACGGATTCGATTCCTGGGGAGGCCCAGTTTCCTGGCTTGTGGACAGCTGCCTTATTGCTGTGTGCTCACTTGGTGTGTGCACATGGAGAGAGAAGGAGTTGTCTCTCTCTCCTTCTCCCTCTTCTTATAAGGGCACTGATCCCATCACGAGGATTCTATCTTCATGGCCTCCTCTAAACTTAATTACCTCCTAAATGCCCCACCTCCTGATACCATCGCATTGGAAGGTAGGGCTTCAGCAGATGAAATTTGGGAGATACTTAGCGATGTGCCACTTGTGGTGAAGAAGTGCCTAAGTTGTTAATTCCTATTTTGTATCTCATTTGTATGCTTTACTACAATTCTGTAATCTTGCTTTTATTTAGAAGGTTTGCTATACACACAGTTGGCATCGGGGCCTATTTTTTCTTAGGCTGATGTGCTGATTGTTTTTGCTGAGACAATCCCCTCCTACGGCCTGTGTTCTGATTGCCTCAGACCAATAGCCATATTTATCAAAAGTGATAAAGACTCTGAGAGCCTGAAGAAACCAATTGGTGGGTGTCTATTCATGATCCTAAACTTATTTTCTATTGGTCTCTTCCCTCTTCTGTTTTCTCCTGGGGCTCGTGTAAACCTCAATTCTCATTTACCACTTTCTAGTCTATGGTGGAAGGTTCTTCTGTCCCCAACCCACTTCTCTAGTGAGATGTAATTTATTGACTCAGAAAGTGGCACCATGACTTAAGTGTGGGTCAGCCTGAGCAAATAGTTAGAATCCAGCTATTACAATACTAAGATTGGAAGAGACTTCAAAGTCATTCCCCCCAGGCACCTGAATTGTCTCCTATACCAGAACTACATGAGCAAAGATGCCACAGTTCTCATCATTTCTTATAGCTGATGGTCAGGACACTCCAGGCTCCATCCTCTGCCTTAGTCCTGCTTCCATTCCTCACTCTGAATCGTTCCCTCTGTCAATTTGTCCTCATGAATACGCCTCTAGAATCTATCCTCTCTCCTCAGCCTTAGTCATCCCTCAGGAAGGGATCCTAACTATGTTTCTGTGTTTCCTGTCTCGCTCTCCTCCAATTGTTCTAAAATCCATATCTGACTATTTTACTTAGTTGCTTAAAACTCCCCAGTGGCTTTCCATAGCCCCAAACTCCTCCCACCTGGTCTTCCCCTTGCTTCCCTTCTGACTAACCATTTCCTGACAGGTCATGCATTTCCAGACCTCTGTGTCTGGGCACATGCTGTCACCTCTCTCCATCCCCTGCCTCATTGTCATTCTCAAAATTCAGAACCTGAACCCCCAGCCTGAGTCTGAAGCTTTTTTTATGGGGTCCCATTGCACCTTCTAAAAGAGCCCTTAAACGACACAGTGTGGTGGTAGGTTCACTTGTCTTGGCCCCCACTGGACACCTAGCCCGTATTCTTATGGGACTGCTTGGGCTCAGGTGTCATGAGCACTTTCAAATCAGTTCTATGCTTTCCATCTTCACCTCAGTGTATCACCTGCTACCTTCCTCTCCATTCTCAGAGTAAGAACTGTCTTTCTAAAAAGTTAATCTTTTACCTGGATTCTGGACTCTTCATGACCCTGTTGTACAGGTTATGTATGTTCATTTTTGTTCACTCTCTCCTCTCTGTCTTTGCCTGTCTTTCTCAGATTTCCATTCTCTCCTTCCTTTCGGTCCCAAAACATGTCTCCTTTGCTACTCTCACTCCACCCCCGTCTCATAATGCTTTACAATCTGATTTCCAGACTTAACCACCCTCCTCAAATGTTTCAGTGTTTTATTTTGTGACACATTTATGGTATCATTGAAAATAGTACATTTTAGAAAAAGAAAATACATTTGTCAGAGTAGGAATCAGAATCAAAGTTCTGATTGTGTATTTTTTGTTTCATTTTATATTTTCTGTTTTCTCTTACTGGAGTGTCATGGTGGTTCCTAATGACATTACCATCTTATTTTCTTCATTCTACATTACACTTAAATTAACTGTGTAGTTATGGTATTAATTTGAGATACAGTTATGTTCAGTTGTTTCTTTTTTTGTTCAATATAGGGTTTGCTTTGCCCCTTTTGAATTTAAGATTATTTGTTAAATATGTAAAACATTTACCTTGTTCAAAATTGAGAACTATATAAGGAGGGATAGCTAGAAAAGCCCAGCCCTGTCTTCCGTATCACACCCTCCACACCTTATAGATATCCATTTTCATAAATTTTAGATTTATCCTGATTTCTTTTGCAAAAATAAGCAAATATGTATATACATTCTTATTTCCCATCCTTATATAAAAGGTAGTATATTCTATACATTTTTCCACACTTTTCTTTTTCACTTAACCAAGTATCTGAAAAAATCTTTCCATATCATAAAGCTCTTTTTCATCCTTTTTGATGATTTACAATGCTCCATTGTGTGGACATAGTTTATTCAATTGGCCCCTTATTAGTGGACATTTGTTTTCAGTCTTCTACTGTTACAAATAATGCTGCAATGAATAGCTGTTCTGTATGTTGTTTTATATTAGTGGACATGAATCTTCTGGATGGATTTATAGAAGTGGGATTGCTTGGTCAAAGGGTAAAGCGTAGGTAATTTTGTTAGATGTGGCCAATGCAGATGTCAATTTGTTAGATATTTCTTCTATAGGGTTTAACACATTTTGCATTTCCACTAGCAATGTACATAGTTTATTTCTCCACAGCTTTGCCAACAATGTATTATCAATATGATAGTTGAGAAATGGCATTTGAATGTAGTTTTAATTTCTTATTGTGAGATTAAGCATTTTCCCCATATTTGTAAGGACTGTTTGCCTTTCTTTTTCTTTGAAATTCATGCCTTTTTTGAAGGGGGGAGTGCATTTTTTTCTGTTGGGTTTTGGTCTTTTTCCCCAGTTTTTTTTTTTTTTTTAAAGATTTTTATTGGAGAATTGGGGAAGGGGAACAGCATTGGGGAATTAGGGAAGGGGAGCAGACAAGTTGCTGTCCTTTGGTCCTTTTGTTGTGGAGGATGTCGCTTCACTGGCCCATATTGGTATTGTGATCATTGCGCTCTTCCTGGGTGAGCAGTTGCTCACCGGCCATTGGATGGCTGTCCATGGTGACTCACAGCAGCTCACGAAAGTGCATGCCAGCTGCCTGCCAGCCCCACTGCAGCCTATGCCATCATTGGCGACTCACGGCAGCCCAGCTCCAGGTCGAGCTGTTGTTCACCATCTTAGTTGTAGAGGGCGCAGCGTCACTGGCCCTAATGTGGGATCCGAACCGGGGCCCTGCTGCTCAGAGCTGGCGTCCCAAGCCAAGCCAACTTTTAACCAACTGGCCACTTGGCTGGTCCTTTTCTCAGTTTTTAAGAGCTTTTTTTTTTTTTTAAGGTTTTATTGGGGAATTGGGAAAGGGGAATAGACAAGTTGCTGTCCTTTTGTTCTTCAGTCTAGTTGTGGAGGACATTACTTCACTGGCCCATGTTGGTATCATCACTGCGCTCTTCCTGGCTGAGGCAGATTGGTCACCGGCCTCTGGATGGCCACTCACAGCGGCTCTTGGTAGCTCATACCGGCTGCCAGTCACTCACACTGGCTGCCGACCACTTACTGTAGCCTATGGCAGCCCACTGCAGCAGGGGCTGCAGCTATGCCATCCCCGGGGACTCACAGCAGCCTAGCTGCAGCCCAGCTCAGGTAGAGCTGTTGTTCACCATCTTAGCTGTAGAGGGCAGTGTCACTGGCCCTCCTATGTGGAATCCGAACTGGGGCTGTTGGTGTTCCAAGCCAGCCCTTAAACAATGCGCCACTCGGCTGGTCCAAGAGCTTTTTTTCACATTAAGTTTTTTTATACATTAGGGAGATTATTCATTTGTATAAGTTGCAGATATTTTCTCCCAATTTGTGATTTGTCTTTTCACTTATGGTTTTTCTTGTCATAAAGGTGTTTCTTTAAAAAAATTATTTTAAGTAGTCAAATTTATCAGTCTTTAATTGTTTCTGGATTTTGAGTCATAGTTGCAAAAATGTTTCCCACTCATAGATTACAAAACAACTATCTTTTCTTCTATACTTGTGTGCTTTCATTTTTTACATTTAAATCTGATCTGTTTAGAATTATTCTAGTGTATGGTGTGAAGTGTGGGACTAAAATGATCTTTTCTAAATGTTATCTAGTTGACCTAGCCCTATTATGAAAAACTCTCTTCTTTTGCTCAGAGAATTATGATGCCATCTTTATCATATTCTAAATTTCCAAATGTTCATGGTATAATTTTTCACTTTCTATTTTGTTCCATTGTTTTTTTTCATCCAGTCACATTTAGTACCACTGCTTTAATCAAAGAGGTTCCATGGGTTGTTTTAATAGCAGTATGGCTACTTCTCCCATATGCCTTTTTTTTTTTTTTTTTTTTTAGGGTTTCCTGATTTTTCTGGATCATATTTTTTCATATGAAATTTAAAATCAGTGTATCAAATTTTAAAGTAAAATAAAATTGCTGGTTTTATTATTGAAGTCACATTAAATTTATACATTAATGTGAGAGAGCTGATCTCTCTCTCTCTCTCTTTTTTTTTTTTTTTTTTTTTTTTGAGGGCAGTGTTACTGGCCCTCATATGTGGGACCCAAACCGGGGCCACTGGCTTCCCAAGCCAGCACTCAACCACCACGCCACTCGGCCAACCCTGATGTCTCTCTCTTTTAAATTAAAGTTTAATGGGGTGACAATGGTTAGTAAAGTTACATAGGTTTCAGGTGTACACCTCTGTAATACATCATCTATATATCACATTGTGTGTTCACTACCCAGAGTCATTTCTCCTTCCATCACCATATATTTGACCCCATTTACTCTCTTCTGCCACCCCCTTTCCTCCACCTCTGGTAACCACTAAACTGTTGTCTGTGTCTATGAGTTTTTGTGTCTTTATTTGTTTGTCTTGTTCCTTTGTTGCTTTCAATTTTATATCCCACACAGCAGTGAAATCATATGGTTCTCGACTTTTTCTGTCTGGTTTATTTGCTTAGCATAATAATCTCGAGATCCATCCACATTGTCACAAATGGCACTTTTTCATTTTTTCTTATGGCAGAATAGTATTCCATTGTGTATATATACTACATCTTATTTATCAAATCATCTATTGAAGGACACTTTGATTGTGTCCGTATCTTGGCTACTGTAAATAAAACTGCAATGAACATTGGAGCACATATATCTTTACAGATAAATGAATGGTACTATATCAAACTAAAAGCTTCTGCACAGCAAAAGAAACCATTGACAACATAAAGAGGCAACTAACCGAATGCGAGAAAATATTTGCAAACTACACCTCTGATAAGGGGCTAATATCCAAAATATATAAGGAACTCATACAACTCAACAACAACAACAAAATCCAGTTAGAGGGCCGGCCGAGTGGCGCATTGGTTAAGCACTGGTTTTGGGATACCAGCGGCCCCGGTTCGGATCCCACTTGAGGGCCAGTGACACTGCTCTCTACAGCTAACAACAGCTCCACCTGGAGCTGGGCTGTGCGAGCCCCGGTGATGGTGTGGGCTGCAGTCCCTGCTGCAGTGGGCTGCCATAGGCTACAGTGAGTGGCCGGCAGCCAGTGTGAGCGGCTGGCAGCCAAGCATGAGCTGCCAATAGCCGCGGTGAGCAACATCCAGAGGCCAGCGACCGATCTGCCTCATCTGGGAAGAGCGCAATGACGATACCAACAGTGAAGCAACATCCTCCGCAACTAAACTGAAGAACAAAAAGACAGCAACTTGTCTGTTCCCCTTCCCCGATTCCCCAACGCTGTTCCCCTCCCCCACTTGCCCAATAAAATCTTTAAAAAAAAAAATCCAATTAGAAACTGGGCAGAGGACCAGACTAGACATTTCTCCAAAGAGGACATACAGATGGCCAAGAGACATATGAAAAGATGCTCAACAACACTAACTATCAGAAAAATGCAAATAAAAACCACAATGAGATATCACCTAACACCAGTTAGAATGGCTATCATCAAGATAAAAAATAAGTGTTGGAGAGGCTGTGCAGAAAAAGGAACCCTCATACACTGTTGATGGGAATGCAGTTTGTGCAGCCACTGTGGAAGGCAGGGTGGAAGTTCCTCAAAAAATTAAGAATAGAATTACCCTGTGACCCAGCAACCCCTCTCCTGGTATCTATCCCCAAAATCTGAAAACATTTATCCGTAAAGATATATATGCTCCAATGTTCATTGTAACCCATCTCTTTATGATGTTGAATAGTCCTAGGTGAGAGCAAGCAATGACTCTTCCTTTGTTCCAGTTTTGATTCCAGTTTTTCAGGGGTCTTTGAGAATTTCAACAAATAATGACAGCATTTTCAATGATTAAAAATAAATTTTGGGGCCGGTTGAGTGGCTCAGTGGGTTAAGAGCTCACTCAAAAGTGTGAGCTCTGAGCAACACGGTCGCCGGTTCCATTCCCAGCCTAAGCTGAGCTGCTGCTGAGCTGCCAGCAGGATGGCTCAGCTTAAAAAATAAATAAATAAAAATAAATTTTGACAGTTGAGACTTTATTCATATCATTTCAAGAGCAGACATAGATATCTGATATAGCAGACATAGATATCTGTTCAAATATGACAAAAACCTATCAATTCTCATTTTATGGTCACAAGATGATTTCAGAGCCTTTATTGATACTGAATAAACAAACAAATGTGAATGATTTTACCAGAACAACTGCTACTTACACTTGAAGACCAGATGGGTTATTTATAGAGTTGTTGCAAATGTGTGACTTGCAACTAATTGGAAAAGATTCTTAGAATCTGTTTGATTTTCACCTCTGTGGTTTTTTATTCAAATGAACCAGCTCACATGCCAGCAAACTAATCGATGACCCTGGTTTTCCTAACAGGGAAAACATCGTCACTAATATCATCAGGTAGGGTCTTTGTTTAAAAGTTCTTAGCTTATATATTCCCATAGGAAAAGCTTTTTATGTTTTAGCAAAATGACTGGTAAAACATGAACTTTTGACCAGGTCTGGTTTTTTGTTTGTGTTTGTTTTAGCTTTGGTTTTAGATTGTGCTATGAAAATTTATGTTCAAACAATATGGAACAACAACTACAAAAAACCCAACCAAACAAAATGAGATGGAAATAATATGATAATACAGAAATAAGCTTAGTTTTAGATTTCGTGTGTGTGTGTGTGTGTGTGTGTGTGTGTGTGTGTGTGTGTGAGAGAGAGAGAGAGAGAGAGAGAGAGAGAGAGAGAGAGAGAGAGAGTGAGTTAGGAGGTTAGCCGCTCTGTTTCTAAGAGCAGAGGTATGTTACCCAAAGAACTAGGAGCAGTAAGTGCTGAACACAGGGGACAAGGATAGTCCAAACATTGAGAGTGAAACCAGAAGTGAGTTCTCACTCCAAGGGCCAAAGCAGGGCCAGAAATGGGGACTAAGCCAGGAGTGTCAGCAGTCAGACAGCCTGTCTGAGTATATCTGGGCTGCTGTAACAGACTACCATAGACTGGGTGACTTACAAACTACAGAAATTTATTTCTCACAGTTCTGGAGACTGGGAAGTTCAAGATTAAAGCTTGACAGGTTTGGTGTCTGCTGAGGGCTCACTTCCCTGTTCACAGACAGCTGTCTTCTTGCTGTGTCCTCACATAGTGGAAAGGACCAGGAAGCTTTCTGGGTTTCTTTTTTTTTTTTTTTTTTTTTTCAGCTGAGCCACCCTGCCCACCCTGCCACCTGTTGGCAGCTCCGCTCGGGCTGGCATCAAACTGCTGTTGCTCAGAGCTCAGCTGACACTCTTGAGTGAGCTCTTAACCAACTGAGCCATTCGGGCCGGCCCCTGGGTTTCCTTTATAAGAGCACTAATCACATTCATGAGAGTCCCACCCTCATGACCTAATCACTTCCCAAAGACCCCCCACCTCCAAATACCATCATATTAGGGAATTGGTTTCAACATATGAATTTGGGAGGGACACGAACATTGGGTCTATAGCACAGCCACTAAAGTGGTGAGTTCCTAAAGGGTCCCCAAGGGAGAAAGGGTCCTAAATAATTACTTCAAACAGAGGGAAAATGCCCGAAGGCCCAATCCGTGGTACTTGAGTATGCTAAGGCACAGCAGGGTTTGGGCTAATAATTGAACATTCAATCTAAAGCTCTGGAAGAGTCATCTTGTTAAGGTTTGACAGGTTGTTACCACTTCCTTTGGGAAACAAGTCTTTGACATTTTTTTAAAATGAGAAATTCCTGAACTGAAATACTAGAAGCTCTCCAGCTGACAGCTAACTGATGTCTCTTTGATGTGAACTGATGTCAGATTTCCTGCTGGGTGCGCCATTTACCTCACTCATAAAGGGTACAGAATGTTAAATGGGGATTGTCACATCTTTTCCCTTTTTTAAGAGAGATTTCTTTTTGCAAAGCCTTATTAAAGGTGCTGTTTCTGTCATGTTGACACTAAAATATAATTTTATAATCAAATGAAACACTTTTCATACTTTACAGGGAAAGTAACTCTATACGATGTATTTCTTGGAACGATTTACAGCCGTGTGTGTATCATACCATGATTGATAAACTTTGCTAGCTGTCAATATTGTATGGATTTTTTTCCCCTTAGATAAGGAGAGTGTTAGGAGGGTTTCCATGGAGAGTTCATTGAGTTCATTGGGTCACACTCTGCTGAAACACTGAATTCCTGGGACATTTAGGGGGGTATTGGGGGCCACGATGAACAGGACGCTCATAATCAGGACTGTCTCAGAATCTCGCTGAGGAGTTTCCCTTCTTCAAGGGAATTAATTGATTCTAATTCCTTCTTTTGATCCACTTGGTTCCTGCTTTCTAAATGGAAGCAATTTCTGGATATTCCAAAGTGCCCAGCACTGTAGTAAGTAAGAAAGGAATGTGTGTTTCATTTTCAGGCAGGGCTTTGGCATTGGGCATATTGTAAACAGCAGAACATAAACACAAGAAAGCGGAGCCAGCCAGGCTCCTCAGGACACAGAGGACTGTCATCCTGAAATCCCTGTGAGCTTCTTACCCACAGGAAGGAAACCTGTGTTCACCACCCTCAGGTCTCTTTCTTAGCGATTGCCCACATTTAGCCAACTATAGGAGAACGTAGTCAATGACTGGGAAATGATGGTACATTAAGTCATTTTCTAACAGACATTCCAAAATTTGAGATCACAGAGGGGCTAGAATCTGGAGGAAAACACACCCAAACTGGAATATTTGCAGTTGGCCCTGTTTGTGATGCCAACATGCCATGTAACTCCCCTGTGTCTCAGTTTCCCTTTTAGAGGCTGGAGCAGCCACCCTTGCTTCTGTTCTCCTTTGCAGGCACATGTAGAATGGATAAAGGGAGGAGCACTTGACTGCCCGGGATAGGGGTGGAAAATGTGCCCATTTCCCCAGCCTTGGCAGTGCTAGAGAAGGTGGTTCTTAGATAAGGAGAGCCTGAAGCTTGCCATCCTGAGGCCTGCCATTAACAGCCCTTGATGCTTTTATTTAAAAACCCTCTGTCTATACCTTTTCCATTGCCCATTTTCTCATCCACTGTGAAAAGCATATGTTCACTCCAGTGTTCATTCAGTATACTTACCATTGGGTGGATTTTTTCTTTTTTTTTTTTTAAATTCTAGTGTTGTTTTCAGAGGAGTATTGCTCACCTTGAAGCCCAAGAGCCAAGGAATTTATGAGTGATGAGTGATTATGTGACCAGCTTTAATCATTTCTTTAAATTTTTTTTTTTTTTTTTTTTTGAGGGCAGTGTCACTGGCCCTCATATGTGGGACCTGAACCGGGGCCGCTGGCTTCCCGAGACCAGTGCTTAACCACCGCGCCACTCGGCCGGCCCAATCATTTCTTTAGTTAGCAGAAGTATCATTGGCATTTTTTCAATTTAAGGATTTTTATAATTGGGGCTAAAAACCATATAACATAAAATTTACTCTCTTAATAACTAAGTGTACTGTCCACTAGTGTTAACTACATGTACATTGTTGTGCAACAGATCTCTAGAACTTTTTCATCTTGCAAAACCCACTGAAAAACAACTCCCTTTTCCCCACTAGCCCCAACCCCTAGTAATCACCCTTCTACACTCTGTTTTTAAGAATTTGACTGTTTTAGACATTTCATATAATTGGAATCCTGCAGTATTTGTTTTTTTGCGACTGGCTTATTTCACTTAGCATAATGTTCTCAAGGTTCATCCATGTTGTAGCATGAGACAGATTTTCCTTTCTTTTAAAGGCTGAATAATATTCCATTGTATATGTATATTGCCTTCTGTTTCTCCATTCATCCATTGATGGACACCTTGGTTGCTTCCACCTCTTGGCTGTTGTCAATAATGCTATGAACATGGATGTGCAATGCTCTCTGAGTCCCTGCTTTGAGTGTTTTCTGCATATACCCAGAAATGGAATTGGTGGATCACATGGCAATTCTGTTTTTAAAGTTTTTTGAGGGACTACCATATTGTTTTCCATGGTGACTATACCATTTACATCCCCATCAACAGTGTACAAGTGTTCCGGTTTCACCACATTCTTGTCAACACTTTTTAAAAAATTTGATAGTAGTTATCCTGATGGATGTGAGGGTAACAGGTATTTTTTGAGTGCATACTGTGTACCAAGTAATGTTGTAGACGTTGTGGATACAGTGGTAAATAAGACAGACAAGCTCTGTCCCTAATGGGCTTGCTTGCTTATTTATTTACTTTACCACCCCTCGCCCCTACAAGCTTTATTGAGATACAGTTGAGATATAACATTGTATAAGTTTGAGCTGTACAATGTGTGGATTTGATACATTTATATAATGCAAAATGATGATCACATTAGCTAATTCTTGCATCCCATTACATAGGTAGCACTACTTTTTTGAGGCGAGAACATTTAAGATCTACTCTCTTAGTAACATTTAAATATATGATACGGCATTATCAGCTATCATTAGCATGCTGTACATTAGATCCCCAGTACTTGTTAATCTTATAACTGGAAATTTATAGACTTTGACCAACAGCCCCTTATTTCCTGCATTCTAGTCCCTAACAACCACCACTCTCTACTCTGTTTTTCTTCAACTTTTTTAGACTCCACATATAAGTGAGATCATATAGTATTCATCTTTCTCTGTCTGACCTATTTCACTTGGCATAATGCCCTGAAAGTTCACAAACAGCAGGATTTCCTTCCTTCTTTTTCTCATGGCAGAATATAATGTGCCATTGTGTATATATGACATCTTCTTTATCCATTCATCTATCAATGAACCTGATTTCAATTCCTTTGAGTATATACACAAAAGTGGGATTGCTGGATCATATGGTAATTCTCATTTTTTGAGGAAGTTCCATACTGTTTTTCATAGCGGCTGCACCAATTTACATTCCCACCAATAATGTACGAGGGTTCCCTTTACTCCACATTCTCACCAACACTTGTTATTGTTTGTCTTTTTGATGATAACCTCTAATGGACTTATTTAAATATGTGCCCCAAGTTGCTTTTCCATTAGTAATGATAATTTTGAGCTGATTCCACATGCATACTTTTTTAATCTGCTAATTAAAAAAATCTGATACAGTATATACTTGTACCATAGCTGGTTAGGGTTGAAAATATAACCTCTGTTTGGGCAAGAGGAAAAAGCTAACAGCCACATACATCTGGGATTCCCCTATAACCTTGTTTGTTTTAGCAAACACATTTCTAAATAATCTGTAGGTCAGAGAAGAAGTCTCAAGGTAAATCAAAGACTATGTTTGATTTTTAACTGCCTGGTTGATAACTGACGAGTTGACTTTGCAAGTGAGTTCCCCAGGAATTAACAGACTAGCTTTCAGCTTGTTTTGCAAAGTCTCAGGATCACTTTTGGACAGCTACAGTCAAACCAAATGCTGGACTTGATTTTTGAAACATTGGCCAGGATTCTAGTTCTAGATAGCAAACAGATATCATTGCTCTTACCAACTCCAGTTAGTAGCAGTTGCCTGGAGTGCAGGGTTGAGAAGGAATTTGAGGTCTTGAACTGGGCTCAGAGGGAAAGAGAGCTGTGGTAGATTTTTCAATGTTTGCCATGGCGAGAAAGGGAGAGTGATAGGGTATGTGCTTTCCATGTCCTCTAGGGCCATGTGGAAACTGTTCTCCAGCAAGAAGCCATTGCCTTTGTGATTCTTTTCCCTGTTCCTCATAATATTATAGTTGAGCAACCTCATCATTCTGTTTTCTTTTTTTGGGTTGACAGAAAGCACTAGACCAGAGGAGTAAGAACAGTACGAAATAAGGAATAAGTAGATTATTTTCTTCAGGATATATCATTACATTATTGTTGCCTGGTGGGCTGAATCTGATTACCTGGATTTATGATAACCCTTATGATAACCCTGGGCCACAATACCAAAAGGGCAGATTGCAGCCAAGGGGGCAATTACAATCAAAAGTCTAATGAATTAAGAGGCAAAGCTGGAAATTCTTTTTTGGTGTTGGTCCTTAGCAGCTGTGACATTCTAGAAACAAAACACATCTGAGACAGAAGAGATGACTGGAAATGGCACCAAATCCTTCATGTGCTAAAATATATGCTCAAAAAAAAATAAATAAATAAAAAGTGCTACTCTATGTTCTGAGAAAACCAATTTGGTGTGTGAAACTGGAGTTGCTATGACAACCAGGGGCTGCAGCCCACTGACTTGTGCTCTTAAGGAAAACAAGAGTTGATATTTATGGATGAGAAAGAGTGAGCCGAGGGTGTGTTCAGTTAAATGCCCATTCCTCATCTTGAGACTCAGGAAGTAAGTTTCTAATAGTACCCCATGGTCATCTGCCTTTTGGGCTAAGTCCTCCAATTACTTGAACTTGGTGAAGCATCTATGTTTGACTTCAGGAAAAAAATACCTGAGCAAGAATATCAGTTTGAGTGGGAAAAAAATATTTCAAGTAGACAGTTAACATGAAATAGTGTGTTTACAACTTCAGGGTAAGGTCTTGCTCTGGTATTTAAATTCTTGAAGAAATGTTGGAAACAAGAGTTTCTGATTCAGCAGTGCTTCCTTGTTTCTTGGTCTCTTCAGGTTTACGTTTTCTTCATTCATTTCATTCAGAGCTACATAGCCTGTATTGAGCCTTAGAAGCTCTTCATGTATAGGGTAATTGTTTACATCCAAATTGTGAATGTTTTCCAGGGAGAGGGTACACTAATTGAACAATAGTCTCAAATCTCACATGTTTCTGGGGAACAGATTCTTCCTCATCTCAGTAAATGACACCATTATCTATCTAATTGTTCAAGTTAAGAAATCCAGGAATTGGGCCGGCCGAGTGGCTCAGTTGGTTAAGAGCTCGCTCAAGAGTGCAAGCTGAGCTCTGAGCAATGGCGGTTCGATGCCACCCCAAGCTGAGTTCCCGTTGAGTGGCCAACAGGTGGCAGGGTGGCTCAGCTAAAAAAAAAAAAGAAACCTAGGAGTCATTTTTGACTTTTCCTTTCAATCTCCACACATAGTCCATCAGCAGATACTGTTGATTATGCTTCTACAATATATCCCCAATCTACCCACTTCTCCCTGTTTCAACTCCCTGTTTCCTGCCATGGTAGTTTTAGCATGATTGTCTCCTGCCTGCGGGACTTCATGTTCCCCTAACTGATCTCTCTGTTTTTTAAAAAAAGATTTTATTGGGTAATTGCGGAAAGGGAACAGACAAGTTGTGGTCCTTTTGTTCTTCAGTCTAGTTGTGGAGGACGTTGTTTCACTGGCCCATGTTGGTATCGTCATTCCACTCTTCCCAGGTGAGGCAGTTGCTCACTGGTCATTGGACAGCCACTCACAGCAGCTCACGCTGGCTGTCGGCCGTTCATGCCGGCTGCCAGCCACTCATGGTAGCTCACGGCAGCCCACTACAGCAGGGGCTGCAACCTACACCATCGCCAGCAACTCCTAGCAGCCCAGCTCCAGGTTTAGCTGTCGTTCACCATCTTAGCTATAGAGGGCTCAGTGTCACTGGTCCTCTTGTGGGATCCGAACCTAGGCTCTGCTGATCAGAGCTGGCGTCCCAACCCAACTCTTAACCAATGCACCACTTGGCTAGCCCTAACTGGTCTATCTTTTACTCCTGGTTTTTATCATTCATTTTCCCCACAGCTGACAGGATTTTATATATTTTATATATATTTAAATGTTTTACTTGAGATATATATATATTTTAATTAAATGTTTTATTTTTAGATAACTGTTGATTGACATACAGTTGTAAATAACAATACAGAGATCGGGTGTGCCCAGTTTTCCCAAATGGTAACATCTTGCATTATTATAGTATGTTATTGCAACTGGGATATTAACATTGATACATCAAGATACAGAGCATTTCCATCACAACGAGGATGTTTTATAACCACCCCTACTTTTCTTCTACCATCACCCTCACCTTAGCACCTAGCAAACATTATTATGTTCCCATTTGCATAATTTTGGTCTTTTCAAGGATGTTTAATAAGTGGAATCATACAGTTTGTATGTCTAGAATTTCTAGCATTATTTTGAAAGAATGGTGATCATGGATGTCCTTGAATTGCTCCCAATCTTTGGGAGAAAACATTCAGTCTTTCACCATTCAGTATAATGTTAGCTATAGGTTTTTGGTAAGCGTCCTTTTTCAAGTTGAGGACGTTCCCCTCTATTTCCATTTCTCTGAGATTTTTTTTTTTTAAAGATTTTATTGGGGAATTGGTGGAGGGGAACAGCGTTGGGGAATCGGGGAAGGGGAACAGACAAGTTGCTGTCTTTTTGTTCTTCAGTTTACTTGCAGAGGATGTTGCTTCATTGTTGGTATCGTCATTGCGCTCTTCCCGGATGAGGCAGATCGGTTGCTGGCCTCTGGATGTCACTCACTGCGGCTATTGGCAGCTCACGCTTGGCTGCCAGCCGCTCACGCTGGCTGTGGGCCACTCGCTGTAGCCTATGGCAGCCCACTGCAGCAGGGGCTGCAGCCCACACCATCACCGGGGCTCGCACAGCCCAGCTCCAGGTGGAGCTGTTGTTAGCTGTAGAGGGCAGTGTCACTGGCCCTCATGTGGGATCCGAACCGGGGCTGCTGGCATCCCAAAACCAGCGCTTAACCAATGCGCCACTCGGCCGGCCCTGAGATTTTTTTAAAAAAAAAATCATAAATGGGTGTTGAAATTTGTCTGAAGAAACATGCCTTTCTTCACTGATTGATAAAATTATGATCTTTCTTCATTAGTGTATAAATATAGTGGATTACATTGACTAATTTTCAAATGTTGAAGTCACCTTGGTAATCATTGAGGGGCTGCCCAAGTTCAATTCTTTAAAGCTTTGTACTGTTGAGGCAATGTCTAGCACATATTCTCCCTCAGGCAGCAAACTGAGGAAAAGATTGGGCACTTCCTGGGTCAGGATCTATGTACCCTATAAGTTCTTGCTTCAAATTCTCACCTGATTTGTTTTTTTCAGTGGGGGAGGGTCTTGGGGAGAAGCGGTTAGGCGGAGGAACTCCCCTTGTGTTAATCAGGAACAGTTTGGAAGAAGATTCTGGATCTGTATTCATTGACCCCCTGTCTGTCCTGTGTCTGTGGTGAGTGCCCCATGAATGCTATCTAGTTGTGGTTTGGATACTGAGGTAGGTGAAAAGCCAATTGACAACTATAGATTGTGGGTTGAGGTTAAATACACATTTTATAGCAGTGTTTCCCAAAGTTTCGTCTGAAATTACCTTTTTCAAGATCACCTGGGTATTCTTAAATACAGATATTTAAGGCCCAACTCCACAGGTGGGGGGAGGGGACCAGGAAACTACATTTTTACGAATACCTCATGTAATATTCTTTTTTTTTTTTTTTAAAGATTTTATTGGGGAATTGGTGGAGGGGAACAGTGTTGGGGAATTGGGGAAGGGGAACAGACAAGTTGCTGTCTTTTTGTTCTTCAGTTTAGTTGCGGAGGATGTTGCTTCACTGTTGGTATCGTCATTGCGCTCTTCCCGGATGAGGCAGATCGGTCGCTGGCCTCTGGATGTCGCTCATCGCGGCTATTGGCAGCTCACGCTTGGCTGCCAGCCGCTCACGCTGGTTGTGGGCCACTCACTGCAGCCTATGGCAGCCCACTGCAGCAGGGGCTGCAGCCCACACCATCACCGGGACTCGCACAGCCCAGCTCCAGGTGGAGCTGTTAGCTGTAGAGGGCAGTGTCACTGGCCCTCATGTGGGATCCAAACCGGGGTTGTTGGCATCCCAAAACCAGCGCTTAACCAATGCGCCACTTGGCCGGCCCACATGTAATATTCTTGAATCCTGACATTGGAGGACCATTTTTCTGTTGCTCTGTACTATTTAGATGATGTCCAGAGGATACCTGGGGAAATGGCCTGATTTTACTTCTTATTGGAAGGGCCACAAAACAAAGTATTTGGGACTTTGAAGGGCTTTATTATATATAAACAATGAACACATACACATATTTTGTGTGCTGAATGTATTATATACTGTGTTCTTACAATAAAGTGACTAGAGAAAATAAAATGGTATTAAGAAAATGTTAAGGAAGCAAAAATAAATTTACAGTATTTATTGAAAAAAATCCACATATAAGTGGACCTGTGCAGTTCAAATTCATGTTGTTTAATCCTCCATCGGGCGCAACTGATCTCACAGATTCATTGCACACAAATTTTCAAATATCTAACAGTTAAGTATCATGACTCATCACTTCTGTATCATCCCCTCTACCTTAACCTATCTCCAATCAGTGTTTGTGACTTAGTACAGTAAAGACATATTTCATAGTGGCATCTTTGTGTGCAATGAATCTGTGAGATTAATTGCACCCGATGGAGGGTTAAGAGTCAACTGTATTATAATTCTGTTTATTGTGTGGCATTAAGGTTTGGGTAAAATTTGGAAGAGCAATAGTAGCAATCCTCTTGACACCTTACTAAAGCTATTTTTCTACTTTTAAGGCAGTAGAAAGAGAGAAAATATTAGTGGAAAGTGACAGGATAATATCTTCATACCTGTTTAACAGCTTTTGCTCTCAGCTTTACAGGCCTCCCCTAGGACTGAAGGGAAAATTAAATGAGGGAAGTGAGTCAAAGTCACACAGGAAAAAAGATAGCACTTACTACCCTGTATTCTGAAACTGGGCTCAATTCCCAGATCTTTAAGCTGTTTTTTGTTGAAGTCAGCATTTTCCCCCGTTAACTTACACCTGCTGCCATTAGATGTCTGATATTTTAAAAATGAAATCTACACTAGAGAGATATTTATTGCTTTATAAATCCAGGTGACATTTTAGCTAGGAATTTGGCTTCCTTTCCTACCTCAGTCAGAGCTACCCTTATGTAATAATCTTTTGCACTAGCAGAGTGTACTATTGATCTGTCAATCAACTGGTATGTTCCAACTCCAGATATAGGCTAACTTTCAAATTTTGACTCTGTGAGTGGCTGATTCACTGTAATTGGGGCCGATTTGGGGCTCTGTTTCAGTTGATGGCAACTTCCATGGTGGCGGTGGTGTGTGGGGTGGGAG
The DNA here is from genome assembly GCA_033961575.1 of Aselliscus stoliczkanus. Taxonomy (NCBI): domain Eukaryota; kingdom Metazoa; phylum Chordata; class Mammalia; order Chiroptera; family Hipposideridae; genus Aselliscus; species Aselliscus stoliczkanus. The sequence goes on along the minus strand of CM066732.1, from coordinate 94,813,075 downwards.
TGGCTGTACAGTAAGTCTCTTCATGTTAGGATTAAATTGAGACCCTAGGTTAGTCTAACAATGGCCCAAACTAATGATAATAAAAATAATGACTTAGAAATAGAAATTTCTTTCTTGATTATAAATTACCTTATAAATATATACAAGGGAGCCCATTTCATGTTGGCTTTTGTCCCCTCCTTGTAGGGCACAGCCCTCTTCAGATTCAAACAGGGCATTTCATACCTGCAGTCAAAAGTCTGGATGCTCATGTGACAGCCACATTCATTTCATCTTCCATTTCAGTTATCAGGCTTTCATTCCACATCTGCTGGTGCCCTCCTCATCTAATTTGGATTTCCTCTCTACTTTCTTCTAGGCTGAAATTACCTCCCTCTTTCCCCCAATTCCCAGAAATTTGCCTCTTTTCATCTCCCTGTGTTCAAGACCCTGGCTAAAATTTCTCATAAAATCTCTGAGTTTTTCTTTCTTGAACAAAAGGGTGTGGGCAGGGGCTACGGGACTGCCATCCTCCTAACATAGGGTGGTCCAAGGTCCTATATTATATGGTGAGTCAGAAACCACCCTATCTCAGTCAGATGATAAGTGTGTGAATTTATGCATAGCAATGGAAGTGACAGCAGGAAGAGGTAAAAATGTGTTCTGGAGGTATCGAGATCTGGTAGGGAGCCAATGGCTCTGATTTTCACCTTCCAGCACCAAATGGCCTCTGCATTGCCATAGTTAGCCTGTGCAGTTAGGATGATGTCACAGACATTTGCTCCATTTCACTTTGGTAAGAAACGAAATGATAATCTTCTCATATAAAATAACTCCACAATGACTGTCTAGGTATCATGATATATTATTGTTTAAAGCAGTGTGTACTTTTAAAAATGATAATCCATATTTGTCTCTGGTATCAATCAAGCATTATCTTTATTATTATTAATTATCAATAATAAAATCTTATTAAATAAGAATAATAAAATTATATATCTTTATTATTTATAAAATTTTATTATTTATTATTGTTATATAAAGAAAGCACTTTATACATTTAAATAGCTTGATTTAAACCAAACCAAGCTCATCTAATACTTGTAGAGAGCATGAGCAGTCCAGTTTTTTTACTGTACCTGGAGGTCGTTTGATAAACCGGACCTGTTATACATGGATTATTGTGGATAGAAACCAGTCCTCTGCAGGAGCTGGTTCTGTCCTCGGAGCTCAGCTGGGATCTTCCAGATTCAGCACTGAAGCTCATTTAATGTCCCATGTCACACGTAGGGACTTGTTGACAGTAAGGATTTTTTTGTTTATTCATTTTTTGCTTATTTATTCATTTTATACTTTTATATATTAACTGTTTATCCTGTACTTAATTTGATAATATTCTGACTATTGTTAGGCTAGGATAATTGCATCCTTACTCAAACATACAGCAGAAGAACAAAGGTAAAAATTTACCCCATAATATAGATAATAGGAAGGTACTTAAATGTCTCTGGGTGTACAAAGTGTGAAAAATCCCTTTCCCTCTCTCAGTGTCTTTATACATTTTAGAAAAAGAAATGCCTTCTAAAGGGTCTACCCAAAGTAAAAGAGATGAGTAGTGAAGACAGTGGCTGAGACTAGATGTTTTCTGGTAGCTGTTCCTGCTCTTTCCATAACAATAGAAACCCTGGATTTTAGATGGGCACAAAGCTGCCCAGAGTAGACAGTGTGGTCATGTGACCAAAGCAAATCATCACATGATAGCTTCCTGGAATTTTCCTTAAAGACCGTTGACACGTGCTGCTCTTTCCCCAGCTTCTTCGTCTCCCCTTCCACTCCGCTGCCTGAAATACAGAGGTGTTCCATGGAGATTTAGTAGCCACCTTGGAATGTGAGGATGGAGGTCCTGTATTGGGGATGGTGGAACAGTGAACTGGGAAGATGTTGAGAATTTTGTGGGGCAGAGCCCCAGTAACCAACCCTGGACTGTTGCTACGTTTTTGTATGCGATAGAAAGACATCTTCGTTTTGCTTAAGCTATTATTTCGTTTTTCAGCCAAATCTAATCCTAAGTGATAACAGTGATACCCTTTAGAAGGGAGATTTCATAACCTTTCCTGGAAGCTTATTATAGGGCTTAATCATCCTTGAGAACAAAATATTCCTTGCTATTTTCCAAAAAGTAACTTTGGTACAAGGTATTGCAGTTTCTTGTTCAAGTCTCCAAAAATGAAGACCAATTGGTTGACTTCTTCCCCATAATAAACTTTATGGATTATAAGATTTTTGTTGTGCCTTGATTTTATAGCTATCTGTCAATCAGGTATAATATTCTGGCTATTGCTGGGCTAGGATAACTGCATCCTTACCCAAACATAAAGCAGAAGCACACGGTAAAAATTTATCCCTAAGTATAGATAATAGGGAGGTACTTAAATGTCTCTGGATGTACAAAGTGTGAAAAGATTCAGAACTTTAATTAAAGTAATCATTTTATGAAAAATATTCATAACTTGACTCCTTTTTCATAAGAGAATTGGCTGTGCGAGGCTTGGAGTTCTAATTATGCCTGTGATTTGTTGTTAGTGGGTTATATCATGCTTGCTCTTAGCAAAATGAATAAGCTGTTTGCTGAACTGTGAAAGGAGGAATGTAAGTACTGGAAAAAAGCACTTATACTATAATATTTGGAGAGAATTAGTAGAAAATGGGCTTTCTCTCTGTATTTGTGTGTGAGTGAGAGAAAGAAAAGGGGACTGTCTTCAAAGCAGACCACTTCATGTTTAATTGCTGCCCTGGTTTCTGGCTTCCTGCAGAGCAGGAGGCTCATCCAGTGAGGGAGCAATGTCAGATTCCTCTGGTGCATGAAATTGGGGCCAGACGCACTTCTCTGCCAGCTGTCTTTATACTCTGAGTTGGTCAGGAGACTATGTTCCCTGCAACACAGTCACTGTGAAAGCAACCTTTCAGGGAAATGTAATTAAATACGTATTATGAGTTCCCTCATTTCTGTGCTGCACACCTTTAGGCCCATGCTGACTGACTCACTTTAAAAAAAAAACAGTCTTTACTAAAATATAAGTCACTCACCATACAATTTACCCCTTTAGAGTGTACAGTTCAATGGTTTTAGCATAGTCACAGAATTGTGCAGCCTTCGCCACCATCAATTTTGGAATATTTTCATCAATCCAAAAAGAAACACTGTAGTCATGGGCATCCTTATGCCCATCTCCCCTGTCCCCCTCTCCCCCAGTCCCTTTCCCTCCCACCGGCCCTAGGCAACCACTAAGCTACCTTCCATCTCTAAGAACTTGCGTATTCTGGACATTTCACACATGGAATCATACAATAGGTGGTCTTTTGTGACTGGCTTCTTCACTTAGCATATGTTTTTGAGGTATATGCATATTGTAGCATATATCAGAACTTCATTCTTTTTTATGGCTAAATGATATTACAGTGTATGGAAATATCACATTTTCTTTGTTCATCCATTGAACTTTTGGGTTGTTTCTACTCTGTCTATTATGAAGAATGGTGCTATGAACATTCGTGTACAAGTTATGTGTGGACCTCTGTCTTCGTTTCTCTTGCCTATATCCCTACCTAGCAGTGTTATTGCTGGATGTGGGAGGCAGCAGAGTGGTTCCTGGCTCAGAGAGAGGAGATGGGCACTGATTGTGGAATGGGTCAACTTTGAGGAGGACATTTAAAACCTTCACGTGGGAGCTGTAAAGCCAGGTTGCCAAGATTTCAGGTGACGTGGGGACAGTGCTAATAAGGTCCAAGCAATAAGCTAATACATTTTATAACAGAGAAAGTAGTCAAAATGAATCCCGTTATATAGATTTGGCTTAAGTAGCTATTGTCATTTTAATTTTTGACCAGAGTCTGTCAAGCACATTATGCTCTCAGGTCTTTTCTGGGTGTGTCCTAAGTTCACCTTTCCATCCTAGTATGTGCCATCTTTCCCTGCAGACTACCTGTAACCCCTCTCTTCTTGAGTTTCCCTAGATTCTACCCTACAACATTGGTTATGCTGGTAAACTCATAATTTCCGCACACCTCACCCCTAACTCGGGCATTCTTTCTGATCTCATAGTTTCCTCCCTCACACCAAGGTTTTTCATAAATCCATCCCACCAGTGACATCCTTGGACCTTGTTCTCAGCATCAGGGGTTGTATTGTCAGGTGTTGTTTCTTCTTGTGGAGGCAGTATGTGCAGTGTTTACATCCTAGGCTCAAGTCTGACTGCCTGGGGCTGAATTCTAGTCCCATCACTTATTTATTTTATTTTTTATTTTTTATTTTTGTTAGCTGAGCCATCCTGTTACCTGTTGGCAGCTCAGCGGCTGCTCAGCTCAGGCTGGGCATCAATCTGCTGTTGCTCAGAGCTCAGCTCGCACTCTTGAGCGAGCTCTTAACCAACTGAGCCACTCGGCCTGCCCTTCCCATCACTTATTTCTATAAACTCACCTCAGAGTGCCTCAGTTTCCTCATCTGTGAAATGGGATTAAATAGTACATTTCTTATGGGGTTTGTGATACATGTAAAGACTCAGTGAGTTAGTAAGTATTCGCCGCATGCTGCCGAGTAGTATCACTCTTTCCAGTGTTAAGACACTATGTCTGCTTATATTTCAGTTACTCCAGCCTGGACAAACAGGCCCACATACGATGTGGGGAAGGCAGTTGTGCTGTATACTCTTCCAAGCCCTAGAGCCTCTGCCCTTAGTTTCACACTGTGGTTGAAGTGGTAGTGTGTCTGCCAGTGGGGCATGCAGTGTCTCTTTAAACTCCTTATGAGTTCTCCTGGTTTTTTATAACAAGGGCAGGCCAATGCAAAACATCACATGATAGCTTCCTGGAATTGTTCTTTTTTTTTCATTTTTTTAAATTAGTTTCAGGTGTACAACACAATGCAATAGTTATACTCTTTACCCCCAAAAGTGACAACCCCCCCGCCCCCAGTTCGCCACCCCACTCCCTCCCCCCATATCATACATATCTATTACAATTCCTTTGACTACCTTCCACAGTATACTCCACATCCTGTGACTATCTATATATTCAATTACAGTTGGCATACAATATTATACAACATCAGCTTCAGGTGTACAGTGCAGTGATCAAGCCTCTACTCCATCCATGAAGTGGTCTCCCTAACAAGACATGTGACTATCTGACACACCACAAAATTTTTACAACATTATTATAGTCCCCGAACTGTGTTTCATATCCCTGTGGCAATATTGTAGTTACCTATTTATGCTGTCTAATCCTTTCCCCTTCTCCCTTATCCCCCACCCCCCAACTAGCAACCCTCAGTTTTTCCTCTATATCTATGAGTCTGTTTACTTTGATCGTTCATTCAGTTTTTCAGATTCCACATATAAGTGAGATCATATGGTATTTGTCTTTCTCCGACTGACTTATTTCACTTAACATAATGGTCTCTTCACAACATTATCAATTACATTCCCAGAACTGCCCCCCATATCCCTGCAGCAACATTGTAGTCACCCACCTACGCTATCCAAAACCTTCCCCCTCTCCCTCATCCCCATTCCCTTCCAGCCAGCAACCATCAGTTTTTCCTTTATATCTGCTTGATATGACTTCAATCTTCTTAAATTTACTGAGACTTTTTTTGTGGCTTAACGTGGTCTATCTTGGAAAATGTCCCATGTGTACTTGAGAAGAATGTATATTCTGTTGTTTCAGGGTGAAATGCTCTAAAAATATCAACAAAGTCCAGCTGGTCTAAAGTGTCGGTTAAGGCCACTCTTTCTGTGTTGATTTTCTGTCCGAGGATCTGTCCATTGGTGACAATGGGGTGTTGAAGTCCCCTACTATGATAGTGTTACTGTTGATCTCTGTCTTTATGTCTGTCAAAATCTGTTATATGTAATTAGGAGTTCCTGTGTTGGGTGCATAGATGTTTATTAGGGTTATAATGCCCTACTTTGTCTTTTATTGTAGTCATTTTAAAGTCTATTTTGTCCAAAATAAGTATTGGTACTCCAGATTTTTTTTTCTCATTTCCATTTGCATGAAATATCTTATTCCATCTGTAAACAGCATATACATGGGTCCTATTTTCTTATCCACTCAGCCACTCTCTGTCTTTTGATTGAAGCATTTAACCCATTCACATTGACAATGATTATTGATAGATGCATATGTATTGCCATTTTGTTATTTGTATTCCTGGTCTTCCTGGGTTAGCTTGTTTACACCTTTTTTTTTAAAAAAGCCCTTTTAACATTTCTTGCAATGCTGGCTTGGTGGTAATGAATTCCTTAAGCTTATTCTTTTCTGAGAAGCTCTTTATTTCTCCTTCAATTTTAAGTGATAGCTGTGCTGGGTAGAGCAATCTTGGTTATAGGCCTTTATTTTGTGTCACTTTGAGTATCTCCTGCCACTCCCTTCTGGCCTGCAGAGTTTCTGTAGACAAGTCAGCTGTTAGTCTAACAGGAGTTCCTTTGTATGTAACCTGCTGTCTTTCTCTTGCTGCCTCTAGGATTCTGTCTCTGTCTTTAACCTTTGCCATTTTAACTGTGATGTGTCTTGGTGTGGACCTTTTTGGGTTCAGCTTGTTTGGAACCCTCTGCACATCCTGGGCATGTTTGATTTCCTTCACCAGGGTAGGGAAGTTTTCAGTCATTATTTTTTCAAATACATTCTCGACCCCTTGCTACTTCTCCTTCTGGTATTCCTATGAGTAAAAGGTTGTTGCGCTTCATCTTGTCCCATAGGGCTCTTAAACTATTTTCTTTTTTGCCTATGGCAGCCCACTGCAGCAGGGGCTGCAGCCTACACCGTCGCCGGGGCTCACACAGCCCAGCTCCAGGTGGAGCTGTTGTTAGCTGTAGAGGGCAGTGTCACTGGCCCTCATATGGGATCCGAACCGGGGCCGCTGGCATCCCAAAACCAGCTCTTAACCAATGCGCCACTCGGCCGGCCCCTTAAACTATTTTCATTGTTTTCTATTCTTTGGTCTTTTTGTTGTGCCAACTGACAAAATGGCGCCCTCCTTACACCACTCGCGTGCGGGTTCCACACCATGGGACCAACAGTCCAATAGCCTCCAGCCTTTGCACCAAAGGTGCTCAGTTCAGTCCATCCCTGCAGGCTCCTGGGCCCAGCTCACACAGCCACTCCCTCCACCAGGAACCAGGTAAATGCTCACCGGCGAGCAAGTCCGGGCCCCGGCCCCACTGATTCTCCAGCCGCTCTTAGTCTCACCGAGCTGAGCAAAGAGAGTCCTCACTAATTTACTGCCGGCTATCATGGAACTCCTCTTCCCGGCAAAGGAGCTCTGGGCTGGTGAGCTTGGTGTGCGGCCGGAGGGTCTCTCCCCCAACCAGACAAGCTTCCCACGGCTGGGGCTTCCCTCACGGGGCTCGCCCTCTCTCATCTCCGCCCGTCCTACCAGACCTGATGTGGCCTCCTCTTAAAGTTCTTCGTTTAGTGGTTCTGTTCCTCCAGTGTTCCGGGGCCCTCCAGGGTTGAATGCTGCATAATTTGCTTGTTCTTAAACCCAGGAAATTGTTGGAGCAGAAGGCAATCACACTTTTCTGATTACTTGTCCTTCTCCCTAAGTTAATTGCAAGAAGCCATGTCTAGCACCTTCGAACCCTGCCACTCTCTCAGCCTAGGCTAAGTCTGTGACCCTCTATGGGTCCATGTTTGTTGCCCTTTCAGCTGGCAGAGGGCCAATGCCAGGCTAGTGCTCACCCTCAGAGAACCAGGAAAGAAACGTGAGAGCAGCATCCTGAATAGTGCTGGCTTCAGGCAAAGCAGGAAACCCCTGTATCCCACCCACCTCTCCTCTTTTCAGTGTTCTCCTTCCCAGATGAGGTGTCAGTGTCCGCAAGATGCACTTCAGTCACGCCAGGAGCCCGGGGCCTTTCCTCCCCACTTCCCCACTCAGACACCTACGTGTTCTCTCTAAGGATGTTTCTCTCAGCCTGCTGTCAGTGCTGGAGGGCAATCAAAGCTTTATCTCCCGCCACCCCCAAGTGTCAAGGGCCAAAAAACAATTTCAGGAATTTGTTTTTTTTAACAAATAGAAAAATTAACTCCTAAAAGTAACGTTTTCAGCATCATACCAGGTTGGCTAGAAATAGAGGTGTGTGTGTGTGTGTGTGTGTGTGTGTGTGTGTGTGTGCATGTGTGTGTGCATACAAACATATTTTTCCGTTCACTTCTTAGTTTAAAAACAAATTAAGTTACACTTATTATGCCATCTCCCAATTCCGCCTTACTAGAGGGAATCAATGCTGACAGCCTGGGATGTATCTTTCCACACATTTCTCTATTTTCCTATAGGCACATCCTACAATTTATCCTAATGCTGGACATTCAGGTTGTTCTCAATTCGGGAGTCACTGTCAACTGCTTTCAGACCCCATCGCTCAGTTTTCTCCAGGGAAGAGCTGAGGAAGCAGCTTCAGTGAGCACAGTGCATTTTAATCACAGAAGCTGATTATGTGCACTGTATGAATTTAAAACTATCAAAAAGAGGGATTTCATGTAAATGCCACTGGAAAGGTTATAGGAGTGAGGAGGAAAGAATAGATAATGTGTATGCACAGAGGCTGTGGGTGTTCTGGCTTTGCCCCAGCTCAACAGTGGTCACCGTGGGGATGTGCTGCTTTGCTCTGCTGTGCTCTCTGCAGAACCTACAGGAGCCCCCTGCATGAGGGGAGGAGCTTCCAGTGGCTGGCATGTTGGGTTTAGAGAGACGGGCACGTGGAGTGGTAAGGATCCCTAGAACAAGCAGCTTCCAAATTTTCTTACATGCTTCCTGCAAAAACTAGGTCCATCTTCCAGTGTGGCCCCCTTTCTCAAGGTTTTTCTAGCTCTTAAGCACCCCTGGGTCCCGTCTTTACTTCAGCTGTGGAATCCCCTCAGCCTTTTCTGGGAGTTTACCCCCATCAGTGTCCTTTGCTGAATTAATGAATGGATTTTTCTAAAAGTGGATGACTCTTGGGGCAGAGTTGTACTATAATGTTGGGGGGACTTCTTTGTTATGCATTGTAGCTTTCCTCTGAGGCATAAAGTTTCTCCCTTTCTATCTCCTGACACTCTATCCTCCTTTTCGTCCAGCATGCTATGAAGCAGGCACCCCAGTATAATGCATGTGAGGACTCTCTTGGGGGTGCATTTCTCCATAGAGGCGGTGAATGTGATTTGGGAGACAGCACTGATGATATAGGAGGGTCTGCCTGACCCACACAGTCACTGTTTTCAACCTCAAACTGGCTGGATTGCTTTCTGGAAATGTTACAGTAATCCATTCTGAAAAGTGTACCCTCTACAAATGATGCCTTGTCTGTGAAGCACGGGGCATTGGGCACAGAGATTACTCCTTCTGGGTCTTCATATAACTTTTCACCCATTTTTTAGCAAAAATCAATGAGAAGTGATAGCACCTGCTGCAGACAGGAATTGTGGAGGAAAAGGTTCTATATAGGCAGGCCTTGGAGATATTGCGGGTTTGGCTCTGGACCACTGCAGGAAAGCGAGTATCACAATAAAGCAAGTTATAATCTTTGCTGGTAGAAGTCTTGTCTTTAATTTGTAGAAAATGCAGCATCTGTGAAGCTCAATAAAATGAGGTATGTCTGTATGCACATTGCTGGTGGAAACGAGAAATCAATATCACAGAAATAAAAACACCAAAAAATAAGCATATACTTACAATATTTACTGTAATATTGTTTATAATGGCAAAAACCCATAAACAAAGCAAATGCCCATTTGGAGGACAAAGAGTGAATAGACTGATGTATTCATACCATGGAACAGGGGATTTCCCCACTATATATTACATATATAAAATAAAACTTTATGTTTATTTAAGAAATAATGACAAACCACCACATATGTCAGTAAATACAGTATATATATTTATATGTGATTAAATAATGAAAATGGAGAAAGGTGTGTTCACATTGGTTACTTAAGAAGACAGTGTCCACCAAAGACAGTGTGTGCAAATATATTCCATTTACATAAGATTATATTTATATTCAGAAAGAGATGTATTAAAAGATGACCAGAATGTTAAATCATGTTTATCTTAAAACAGTGGGATTTCAGGTGATTTTTCTTTCTGTCATACTTTTCGGAACCATTTGAATTTATAGCTGTGAACATGTGTTAGTTTAAAGAAAAAAAAACTAAGAAATAAACTAAAACTATTTTTATTGTGAAAAAGCAAAGAGGTAGAGGAAGGAAATGCAGAGCTTGTGATATGTAGCCAGAATCTTATTTCTGGGTTCCTCTCAAACTTGGGGTCCAAATAGGATCCTATATAACTTGTAAGCAGAGAGCTTATGGGATATGCTCCCCTGTGTTCGTTTGTTTTTCCACTTTTTTTCAGTCATCAAGGATATATTTAGCATTCATGATTACCAGGTACTGCTCTAGGCATTGGGGCTGTAGTCAGAGAAATAGTAGATGCAGCCCCTGCCCTCCTAAAGGTTACCACTTAGTGGAGATCAGCACAGATGATTAACCAATTCCCAGTATAGTAAATGCTGCAAACAGGAAGTAATCAGCATGATAAGAAACACCAGGGGGCCAGCTTTGGATTGGAGGTGGCCAGGGAAGGTTTTTCTGAAGAAGGCCTGAAAAGTGAGGTAAACTTAGAGAAGATGGGGTGGAGGGCAGCAGGAACAGTCAAGTAAAGGCTCTCCATCAGAGAGCTTTGAAGTTTTAGGGATTCAAGAGAAGATCTAGAGAGATTATGGCACCCCCTTATCCATAGCACTACTCTAGGGGGCACTGTTCACATTCAAAATCATAGACTTGTATCCATTACAATTAAATAACAGATGGCAGTGAAGAGGCAGCTTTTTAAATTCTTACAAGAACCAATGGTGGGGCAGACTGGACTTTTGGATTTGTCTTTATGAACAACAGGAGAGCAACAGAAGTTTTCAAGAAGGGGAGTGATGTTCCTGATTGCTTCAGAAATGATCACTTTCTGAGATGGATAATACTGGAGAAGGGGGAGATTTGGGAAATGTCAAAAGTTTAGTTTTGGACTTGTTAAGTTTGAGATACTCCCTGAGAATCCTATGTAGAGAAGTTGGGTGGGCATATGGATATCTGATTGGCATGTGGGTGTCTGGGTCTAAGGCTCAGATAAGAGGTGAGGTGGAGCAAGAAACATGGGAGCCATTAAAATTTGGGAAAGAAGATCAATAGTCTGACAGTCTGGGAGTGGGGATGAGAGGAAGTTAGCATGAGAAGGGCCCAGAATGCGCTTTGATGTAGGAGAAACCAGCAGAAGAGAATGAGAAGTGGCCGAAATGGTAGTAGTAGGAAAACCAGGAGAGTGTACTCTCTACATAAGTGTTACTGACAGCTCCTAATGTCCAACTGGGAACAGAACCAAGGCCTTTGAATGATCAGGTGAAGGTCATCCCATAAGGTAAAGGCGGATGTTCTCACCATGGGGCACTCGCTGCCATCTCACAGCTCTGAAGTCCGGGGTTAGTGATGGATGTGCCTTCACCATGGTTTCTATGTTATTAAAAAGAGCCGCTTCTCAGGGCAAATCAGATTTTGTCAGTTAAGTAGTTATTGGGTTGTCAGAAAAGTCATGATGCATTTTTTGCAACGAAAAACAGAGAAAAAATACGTCAACCCAATACATTTTTTGATTTCATTAATTTTACTGCTAATGAAAAGAAGTCAAGCTGATAAACCTTTTTTAAGGACTATTGTTTGGGTTTTGATGTTCATTACACTTCTGAGATAGTCAAAGAATGAGTAAACAGAATTGTATCCAGGAGAAAAGTTTAAAGGATTTTTAAATTTTTTATTTCTTAAAGGAAGGGTAAGTAAAATCTAACTCTCCAATTCTCTGAAGAAACATTTTGTGGTTGCTCAGTGATGCCTTTTGTGATTTCTAGAAATGTCTCACTATAGTTGTGAGATGACCAGTAAAAGAAAGTTAACAATTATCCTCACATAATATTACTGTTATTTAACACTTACTATGGATGAGGCAGAGTTTGGCACTTTTTATACATAATCTCATTTATTACAGTAGCCCTGCCAAATGAATGTTATCATCCCCATTCTGTAGATAAGCGAAATAAGACAGAGTCTATGCAATGTGTTTAAAGGTGGACCTGAACACATAATAGCTTAGAACAACAAACAGGTGTTACCTTACAGCTTCTGTATATCAGGAATTTGGGAGCAGCTTCAGTGGATGTGTCTGGCTCAGGGTCTCTCATAAGGTTACAGTCAGGATGTTGGTCAGAGCTCCAGTCACCTGAAGGCTTGCGTGGGGCTAGAGGATCTCCTTCCAAGTTGGCTCACTCACATGGCTGTTGGCCAGAGGCCTCAGTTCCTCACTGTGTGGATCCATCCATAGGACTGCTTGAGTTTCTGTAAGATGTATCAGCTAGCTTTCCCCACAACTAGTGATTCAAAAGAGTTTAAGATGGCAATGGCAGTGCCTTTTATGATCTAGCCTTGCAAGTCTCACTGTCACCCTGCTGTGTCCTATTGTTTACACAAGTGGGCCCTATTTATTGCTGGAGAGGTCTACACAGGGATGTGACTATCTGGAGGTGGGGAATCATTGGCCACTTTAGAGGCTGCTTACCAAAGGGAGCATTAGGAGACTTTTCCCAGAAGTGTTAGCAGTTAGCAAAAATATTTTTCTCTGTGTAAAACTTACACAGTCTTATCTGGAAACAAGGAAAGCATAGATGATTCTTCTGGTTCCAGCCATATGAGTGTATAAAGTTTATTTGGTGTTGTAAATTACCTTTTTATTTCTATTAAAGAATTTCAGAGTTCTTTATTAGAAAACAATTTTAAATGTGGCAGCATGTCACTGTTTCTTTGATAATTGCATATGTGCTCACTTTTGTTTCTTTACCTTGGGTAATATTAAAATCTGTTCGCTAAGACTTATTAGCCAGTGTTCTGCCTTCAGGTATGCTAACTGGATGCTTCAGCCTTTATAAGATAATGTCAAGGGCAAGACTAATAGAAACTGGGGCTTAATGAAAGTAAACAGATTTTATAGTGTACCTTATTTATTTAATCCACGTTGAATCAGTGACATTGATTGCACTGTGAAAGCCAGTAATTTACAAACCCACAAAGTGGAAAATCGGTATTTCACAGGATAGAGAATTCTTCCTCCTGCCTTTCGTTTTATAATGGGAAAATAAGAGGTCACATCTCCTCGCTCATCTTAGTGCTCTAAACAAGCTAATAGTATTTTGTGCTGATTTTATTTTGAACCAGCAGGAAAATTACATGGTAAATAACTCAGTGTTATTCAAACCAACTAATATTAGTGGGGAAAATGCAGGAATTGGAAATTGATTGTTTATGAAATGCCAAAATGTTAGGAGAATTATCTATGTCACTGTGGTCACCGTAATCATGAATCCTGGAATCTTAGAACATGCTACAAAGCAAGAGACCTTTTGTCCAGTTTTTGGTAATGTGACTAATGAAGATGCATGCACCAACGGCCTGTGTTGCCTTAAATAGTCGCTGGGAAATGCACACACCAAATAGGCCTTGTCATGGGAGATAAACGGGATTGACACTATTCTCCCTGTTATTTCACTCTCGGTATTTGCCCTCTTCTCCTCCTGTCTCTCCATCCTCTGTTACTACCTGAGGGAGACAGAAGAGGAAAAGAGAGAAAGAGAGGTGTTAGAATTTGCTTTCTGAAAAGTACTGTTTCTGCCCTCCCACATGCACTCCATTACAGTGTTTTACTTACAAGGCCCTTAGATAGCAGCTTATTGGTTTAGTTCTTGCTTCACAAGGAACGATTTCCAAGCTCAGGGCCTAGACTGTAGTCGTCTCAGTTATCAGGCTGTTTCTTTGTTATCCGTGTGCCAATCTCTTATTTTTTATTTTTATTAATTTATTGGGGGTGACATTGGTTAGTAAAATTATATAGGTTTCAAGTGTATATTTCTATGATATATCATCTATATATCACATTGTGTGCTTACCACCCAGAGTCAGTTCTCCTTCCATCACCATGTATTTGACCCCCTTTAACCTTTTCTACCATCTCCCGCCCCCCCTTACCCCCGGTAAACCACTAAACTGTCGTCTTGTTTACTTTACTCTGCTCCCTCCTTCCTATGGAGCTCTTGGTTCCTAGGATTTTGTCTGAGCATTTATTCCATTTTCTTATGTGGTCAGTTGGCCCTGATGGGCTGTGTGCCGTAACTCATCTTTTCAATGCCTCTATTCTCAACTTTGCTGTGACTTTCAGATCCATCATTGCCTTCCAGAGCCTTCCCTGCCTTGGTCATCATTTTTGGCCCTGTCCTGGACCTGGCCGCCTCCCTCTTACACCATCTGCTCTGTCTCTCTCTGAGTCTCAGCTCCTCACTTTATAAGCACCAGCTGTTGGTGGCCTTCTCCTTACTTGCAGAGATGGAGAAAGTGGTGAAGGAAGCATGAGAGATCTACTGTAGAGAAAATTTAACCTCCCAGGCTTGGGAGGTTGGCCTGAAATCTGTTAGAAGAATCAGAATGTCATTCCTTGCTCCTCACCCTCTAGCCTCTCCCCTTTCTCCTGCCTCTCAGCCCAAACTCAGCTAAAGGAAAAGGAAAGGAATTTTTAACTTTTAATTAATGCCTTTGTCAGATGACACCAGATCATAAGGTGTAAGAGAGTCCCATTTCCAAAATCTTACTCCTGTACCACACATCAGCCGTGCTGGGTCCCTATGGACTGAAGCAGAATTGGGCTCACTTTCTTTTCTTAATCCTCCAGTTATCATAACCTCGTGTTCTTTGGAAATATTTCCAACATAATTCACCCTTTCAGACTGCATAATTATAGTTACTGGAGCACAGGGAGTAGGATAATAGAGTGCATGAGTATTCAGTGTACGTTCACTGGACTAATTAGGGTCTAGCGTGATGGATCATTGCTGAGTGCATGTCCCCCACGCTGCTCTGACACTGTGTTGGCAATGGGGAGAGGAAACATTCAGCTTGTTGATTTAAGGCAGTTTGCCATCCATAGACACACCTACGAAATTGAGGACACAGAAAAAGCAATTCTGATGATTCTGATAAAGTAATAATCAAACTTCAAGCTCTTATTTAGGTATTTATGAAGCAACTCCTGTGATATAAAATTGTGATTGGTGTTTATGAGGGTTGATAGAATTTTCTGGATAAGGTTTTTTTCAAGCTTCATAATCTTACAGTATTTTAGAGGAGAAATGACCCCATCTGGGCTAAATGCCATATGGTGCAGAAGATATGGACCCTGCCTTCAAAGATTGCATGAACATTTTAATATAGGAAGGACCTCTTAGTGAGGCGGCCTGCAGAGTGGATGTTTAGGGCAGTAAGCTACTTCAGCTCCCCTCAAGCAAGAATGGCTTGTTTAAGGGCCGGCCAAGTGGCGCGGTGGTTAAGTAAGTGCTGGCTTGGGAAGCCAGCGGCCCCGGTTCGGGTCGCACATATGAGGGCCAGTGACACTGCCCTCAAAAAAAAAAAAAAAAAGAATGGCTTGTTTGGATGAGAATCCAAAGGGAGCATGCTTAATGGTAGAGCTAGATAACTGTTTCCCTCCTTTTCTCTGTAAGCTTTCTCCATATACCTGTCGAGGAGGAAATGGAACCTGTGGTTATTAAAGCATTTCAATGATGTCACAGTTAATTGGGGCCCATATCCTGAGATTCCTGACATAGCTTTTCAGGGAAGAATATTCCTCCCAGGGAGGTTCATAGACTTACTGTGAGAGATCAGAGAGCGAGGTATCTTGTGAAGCTGTGGAAATCTGCTAGTTGGTTTACATGGAAAAAAATTCGAGCAGTTAAAGAAAGGAGAGTTACCAACTTCAGGCTCTGACTGTGTGTCTTTCTTTTTACCTTATGCATCTATGTGTGCTGGGCTGTGTGTTAAGAGATGAGGGACAGCTCATTTCAGGAGCTTTGTGACTTCCATGAGAGAGCCCCAGTGGCTGTGGTGGTCACTGGGATCTTTTTGTCTTGATTATGCTGTAGAGTTTGCCTTTGGGGACACCATTGTTGCTAAAACATATGTGCATTTGTTATAGACTCGCCTAAAATCCTTTGTGTGGCCTCCCAGGAGCTGACTGGAAGAGGCTATTGTTGGAGTCTCTTAATATGTTCTTATGTATTACAAAAGTGAATCCTGTTAATATTTTATCCAAATTATTCACTGGGAGCAAGTATTCTGAGGACAAATCATTCAAGGTTAGATTGGGATATGTATTTCATAAGATGCTTTTCATTCAAAGTAATGGTGTAAAATTCACCATGAATTTTAATCAGCTTACTACTTAGCTTCTTCCGGCTAACTCAATTCCTGCTTAATTTGAACCTCCTATATCATTTTGGAAAAACCTCTGGAATCAAATCAATGCTAACTAAAATAGCATAATTTTCTCACGCTAACAGTGATCAACTTAAACAGAGTTGGGCAGGTATTAGATCATTTAATCTCAAGTTACAGCAAATTGACACTTCATTAGTGAGGAAGAGGCTCAAATTTTTAGATAGGGAGGAAGAGCAAATTGTCATAAAAACCCCAGGCACAGCTCTCTGGCTGCAACCTGGTTCCTCCCCCCACCCCCATTCTTGTGGATGGCCATAATTCTCCTGATACCACTGGCAAAAGGGCTCTACTTACCACCTAGCAAATGCGGACTCCTTGGGTAGCTGGGAAATGTACATGCTTAGATTAAAGAAAGAAAGATTAAAAAAAAAAATCAGAAGAAGAATCCTTTTTAGAACTATGTAAGCTTTTCTTTGGAACTATGAACTTTGAAACTCAACTTGTCATCTTGGTGTCGCCTATGCCCACGTTCACAGAGCTTAACAGTGTGGCTTTTTTGAATCCTGCAGGTACCCTTTGCCTTCTCCACCCTGAGGAGCTCTTTATTCCCCCCTTGTCTGTCCTTCCCTGTCTCCCTTGCTCTCTTTCTCACTCTTTCTTAGGAAGAGGAGCTTCTTTTGAGGGTTTCGCTTGGCCAGCAGATTTAAGGGTTCAGAGAAAAACACGGACCCTTAGATTTCCAGGCTCATTCCATTCCATCAGGAGGCTCATTCCATATTAAAGGTCATATCTCGACATTTGATGTCGAGAAGTTTGGATTTGTTTTATTCTTTTTTTTTTAAGAAGGCAATGTCACTGACCCTCATATGTGGGATCCGAATCGGGGCTGCTGGTGTCCCAAGCCAGCTCTTAACCACCGTGCCACTCTGCCGGCCCAAAATATTAGCCCTTTTGTATTTTTTTTTTTTTTTTAGCTGAGCCATCCTGCCACCTGTTGGCAGCTCAGCAGCAGCTCAGCTCAGGTTGGGCATCAAACTGCTGTTGCTCAGAGCTCAGCTCACACCCTTGAGCAAGCTCTTAACCAACTGAGCCACTTGGCTGGCCCTTGAATTTTTTTTTTCTTAATGACAGTTGGGAGCTATTGAGTGCTTTTGGTAAACTGAATCAAGTTGCTTTTGTATGTCTGCTCTTCTTTAAAATGGATTTAATTCATCAATCTCACACTTTTTTTGTTCTCTAGCAACTTTTTTTTTTTAACCAACTCAGCGTCATAATGAGACTACATCTGAATCATACCAAAATAAAATGGACCAATGCCCTCAAATATTTCAGGGACACTTTTACTTTCTGGTGCTGGTAAGAAATTGACTAGGTTCCCCTCCCCCTAATTTTGGTTAAAATTCTTAATTGCTCATCTTGTGAGCACAAAGGTGGTGCTCAGTGGCTACCTGCTAGGAAGATAGTGAGTAATGATTAATTATTATTTTTTTTAAAAAGATTTGTTTCTTTCTTTCTTTCTTTCTTTCTTTCTTTCTTTCTTTCTTTCTTTCTTTCTTTCTTTCTTTCTTTCTTTCTTTCAATTGGGGAAGGTGAACAGTGTTGGGGAATTGGGGAGGAGGATCAACCAAGTTGTTGTTCTTCAATCTTAGTTGTGGAGGGCGCCAGTCGCCATCTGGCTGCCCATCGGCAGCTCCTGGCCTCTAAGCTCAAGGTGCTGTGTTCAGTCTTAGTTGCAGGTGGGCATAGCCACCATCCCATGCGGGAGAACCAGCAGCCTTGTTGTTAAGAGCGCATGCTCTATCTACTAAGCCATCCGAGTGGGAGCTCAGCTCAAGGTGCTGAGTTTAGTCTCAGTTGTGGGCGGGCGTAACCCACATCGAACAGGCAGCTTTGTTGTTAGAAGCTCGTGCTCTCACCAGCTGAGCGCTCACTGGCCCATGTGGGAATCAAACTGACTGCCCTGTTGCTCAGAGATCGTGCTCTTAAGCTAACTCTTAACGAACTGAGCTACTTGGCCAGCCCCTGATTAATGTTTTTAAAAGAGTATTTCTAAACAAACAATAAAATATAGTTATCATTACTCTTTCATTATTTGTAACATATCCTTGGCTAGATAGCATTTTAAAAACTTTTTTCATAATGATATGAATAATTTCTTGGAGGTTTCATGCTGTTTAGATAATTGTATTTAAGGCATTATCAAGCAGTCCCATGACTTTGAGATTTTTTCATTTTTCTTAATGAAACCATGTCAAGATCATTGATTCCTTTTTGGATTTCCCTGACCCTTTGTGATTTTTTTTATTTACTCTGGTGCTGTAGTAAGGTGTATCATGTTTGTGTGCTGCTGTCAGAGTCTGTGGGGTGTTTGAAGTGTTTTACAATAGGCTTGGTGGATTCTAGGAGCAGCACCCAATCTGGAGAAAACATATCTTTGCTTTGACACCGCTCATGTGATTCAAGCCGAGGCTGGGCATTCTAGAAAGGAGCAGACCTCGCCAGCGGCTCCTGCCCTCCCTGCTCGGGAGACAAGGCTTTAGTGAAGTTACTGAATCCAGACAACAAGGAGGGAGAGGGAGACAAAGTTGTATGTCCCACAGGGATGAGAAGAGAGCTCTAAGTTTGCCATGACTACCCGAACGCCATGGTCCTGGGCACTCATCCTGACCCCACGAGACAATCTGCTGTGTTTCTGCCAGAGCAGCGCCAACCAGGAGACCTCCACAGGGTAAACTTGGGTGATTCTTCCTGGGTAGACTGCACTGTTCCCTTTGGACCTGGGAGGTCAGTCAGTGCTACCTGGTCTCACTCCTGCTTGCTTTCAAGTCCCTCTGGTGAGATGTCCCCTTCTGTCTTCTCTATATATGGCTCTAGGTTTCTTTTCCGCTGACTCAGCCTCTCACCTTTTCTTTCTCTGTCAGGTCTTTCTTTCCTTGGTGCCCTCTGGAACCTCTGTGCAACTAATAATACCAATGACATATAACACTTCCATAGCACATATTATTTACAGGAAGCTGTTCTAAGCACTGTTCATCTATTACTTGTATTGATTCATTTAATTCTTACAGTACTCCTAGAATACAGATATTGTTATCGTATACCCTTTACAGATGATGAAACTGAGGCACAGAGAAGTTTGATTCACATGTGATCACATAGCTAGTAAGTGGTAGAGCTGGCACTGAATATAGAGTAAGACCTTGTGGTGTGTGCTCTTAGTCAAAATATCTTGCCTCTCCCTAGGATAAATATTTCCATATATATCAACCTTTTTCACAATGGTCCTTTAGTCATATTGTCTTTTTGTGTTTGTGTGTGTGTGTGTGTGTGTGTGTGAATCCCATATTGAATTTTTTTTTTTTTTTTTTTAGCTGAGCCATCCTACCACCTGTTGGCAGCTCAGCAGCAGCTCAGCTCGGGCCGGGAATCGAATTGGTGACCCTGTTGCTCAGAGCTCATACTCTTGAGCAAGCTCTTAACCAACTGAGCCACTCAGCCGGCCCTGAATTTTTTTAAAATTAGTTTCAGGTGTACAAAACAGTGCACTAGTTATGCTTTTCACCCCTCACAAAGTGACAGCCCCTCTCCCCCATTCCTACCCCCCAAAATATTTATTGGGTCAGCTGAGTGGCGCGGTGGTTAAGCACTGGCTTGGGACACCAGCAGCCCCAGTTCGGGTCCCACATATGAGGGCCAGTGACACTGCCCTCAAAAAAAAAAAAATTACATTATCATCATATTGTCTTTAATATGCACACAAAAGTGCAAGAAAGTAATAATATGTGCTTAGCTCACCACTTGGAACCCTTCCACAGCCAGAGAGTATAACATACTGTAAGGAACTGTTCACCCTGAAAGCTAGCTCACCATGTAGTAACTGGCGCACACCCCGCATCCTGCTTCATGCAGTACCCAGCGGGTAATACATCGCCCATATCCTGCTGGGCACAAGTAGAAGTTTTCCGTTGCCCCTAGCCATTGCCCCCAGCCATTGCCACCACCAGTTGTTGCCACTGGTTACTTACTCCACCCTATAAAAACTAGACCCTTCCCTTGGTCAGGGCTGATGCCTCTCATGGCCTCAGCCCTGCAGGTTAATAAACTTGCTTGCTTGAAGACCGGTGTCTCTCATTCCCTCTCTCCTCGGCGAACCTTTCATATACCACAGGAAAACAACCCCCCCAAACTATGAGCTCATCATTGAACATTCGAAACCACGTGAAAGAACTAGCAGACCCAACAAGTGGCAAAATTTACACTTATACAGCTAGCTAGACACAGCAGAACAACCTGAAAGAAACTTTCAGTATTTAAAAATATGATTACAGATATTAAGATATTATTACAGAAAAGGAGAAAGCTGGACAGAACAAAAGAGAATGCAACCCAAAAGTCTCCCTCTCTAGGCTACAATTTTAGTCACTGTGTGATACAGTAACTCCCTCCTCCTCCCTGTTGTCTGGATTCAGTAACTTCACTGAAGCCTTGTCTCCCGAGCAGGGAGGGCAGGAGCCACTGCGAGGTCTGCTCCTTTCTAGAAAGGCCATCCTCAGCTTGAATCACATGACAGGCCTCAAAGCAAAGGACATCTCCTCTCCAGATGAGATGCTGCTCCTAGAACCCATCGAGCTTATTATTATTACAGATAATATTCCTTAAAGGAGGAAATAGAAGCCATAGCAAAATAACCGGACACTAGCAATAAAGAATAGGCAGTTTGAAGTAGACCCAAATACAAATTTCAAAAAGGTAAATGCTCAAGAAGGTTAAAAAGGGTATGATTTGATTATTCCAGATGAATTGAGAATTGATAAAATGGAAAGTAGACCTGAGAAATATCCCCCAATTGTAGAAGAGGATAAATTGATGGAAAATGTGCATGAGAGGTCCAGAGATACAACCAATAGGGGCCGGCCGAGTGGCGCCATGGTTAAGCACTGGCTTGGGAAGCCAGCGGCCCCGGTTCGGGTCCCACATATAAGGGCCAGTGACACTGCCCTCAAAAAAAAACAACAAAAAAACAACAACAACAGAGATACAACCAATAGAATGAGATCTAACATAAGTCTGATAACAGATCCAGAAGAAGAGAATAAAGAGAAAAATTCAAAGAGACAATGGATGACAATTTTCTAGAAATAAGGAACAAAATCCTAGGATTGAGGAAGCATGCAAAATTCCAAACCTTTTAGTGAGAGTGCTGAACTTTTAGCAAGCACATGGGGAATCCATTTCTTTCATATGCCTTTTTGTGGAGGGTTATTTAGCAATATCTAAAATGTGTAAACCATTTGACCCAGAAATTCTGCTTCTAGGAATTTATTTTCAATAAACAATCTGTTCAATTCCCAAAGATTTATTATATATGTGAGGATGTTGATCTCAGCATTGTATAATAGAGCTATATTGGAAACAGCTTTAAAAACTCACCAATAGGCAATAGATGAAATAAATTGGGGTATAGCCATAAAAATACTGTTGTTTTTATGTAGCTGTAAAAATGATGATATACATCTGTTTTTATTTATTGTCATAGAAAGATGGTTGATATGGCGACAAGATCTAGTTAAAAATCAGTGTGCATAGTTTGGTCCCACTGGCATAAACAGAAGTCTGTATATATAAAAAGTTTGGAGGGATAAGTCCTTATAGGTTACAGATGATTATCATTGGCTGGGTAATTTTTTACATTCTTCTTTATACTTTTATGTATTGTCTGAATTAAAAAAAATTAACCATGTGTTACTTTAAGAAACCATAAAAGATTATATAAGAAACCATAAAGCCTTGCACGTGGGAAACACAAAAAACAAACCTGAAACAAAAATGGTGCCCTGAAGTTTTAGACCTCCAAGCAATTATAAGAAGCCATAAAGTATTTCATGTGGGAAACACAAAAAACAAACCCCAAGCAAAAATGGTGCCCTGAAGTTCCAGACCTCCAAGTAATTAGAGCTGCCCTGATGGCCAAGGTATAAACTGTATCACACAGTAAATAAAACTGTAGCCTGGAGAGCAAGGTTCTTGGGTTGCGCTCCCTTTTGTTCTATCCTGCTTTCCCCTCTTCTATGCAGCTTTCAGTAAGTGACCATATTTTTCAGCTTTTGCCTCTTCTTTGTAAAACCAAATATATGTTCCCCAGGTACTTTGTCATTACAGCATGCATGAGTTTATTTTTAAAATGGAAACAAATGGATTAAAAATTAATTAAAATCCTCTGTCCCTTCTGTTTGGCCAGTGACAGTGAGCAGCAGCTGGGAGATACACAATGAGTCAGTGAGCACTGATAATAAAAAATCGGCCGAAGGATGTCATCCTATCCTGTAGGAAAAGCTGTGTCTGTAGCTGGAACTGATCCCGTGTCTGCAGGTCGTGCCGAGACCCTGAGCAGCAGCCCAGCATGGACTCTTGGCCAGAGAAGGATTTCCTTGGAGCTCTATGGATACTATAAGTAGAGTTCATCATGACTTGTGTATTTTTGCCTTCCATATTGGGAAGGGCTCTCTTTATATTTGAAAAAAAACAATGACTACATTGAGGTACTCAGTGTGATGAAGGCTGACAATGAGTGGCTATGGTTGTGTAGCCTGATTGGTCATCATAATTTCCTACTGAGCAGGTAAAAATAAAGATTCTCAGGCCCCCCAGGGTTCTGATTCAGTTGGTCTGAGGCCTGGGGATCTGTATTTTAAATGCTTTCTAGGGGATCCCAACAATCATGCAGGTTTACGAACCAAAGGTCTATGGCATGGCGTAGTAATAGGTGGTGTCTACTTACACAAAAGATGTTTACATTTCTCTGTGCCCTAGCCTCCTTTTTTTCTCTTATCGTCTTTTCCTTTTCTCCCACTTTAAAAATTATCAAATATGTTCTTTCTTGTGTCCTGCCTATGTGAAGTCCCATGAGTATTTATGGGACTACGAAATGAAATTGCTGATTCCTGGCCTGGGATCTGGAATCTAACCTAAATAATGCTTCTGTGTAATTGTGTGTGAATTTTTTTTTTAAATTTTATTAGGGAATTGGGATAGGAGAATAGCATTGGGTAATCGGGAAGGGGAACAGACAAGTTGCTGTCCTTTTGTTCTTCATTCTAGTTGTGGAGGATGTTGCTTCACTGGCCCATGTTGGTATTATGATCATTGTGCCCTTCTTGGCTGAGGCAGATCAGTCGCTGGGCATTGGACAGCTGCTCATGGTTGCTCACAACAGCTCATGGCAGCTGCTGGCCACTCACAGTAGCTCATGGCAGCCCCACTGTAGCCATTGCCGTCGCTGGTGACTTAGGCAGCCTAGCTCCAGGTCGAGCTGTTGTTCACCATCTAAGCTGTAGAGAGCGCAGTGTCACTGGCCCTCATGTGGGATCCGAACCGGGGCCCTGTTGCTCAGAGCTGGCATCCCAAGCAAACTCTTAACCAACAAGCCACTCTGCCAGCCCTTGTGTGTGAATGCTTGAGTGTGCATGTCTGTCCAAATGTCCTGGAAATACTATTTAACAGTATCTATTGTCTTAAAGATGATGTCTGGTTTTCAACCTAAAATTATGAGACACACTGAAGAACAAGAAAAACACCATTAGGAGACAAAATAATCAAAGATCCCAACTCAGATATGACCCAGATATTGAAATTATCAGATAGAGATTTTTTTTAAAAACTATGATAATCCAGGATAACCTCCCTATTTTAAGGTCAACTGATTAAGAGCCTTCATTCCTCTTTGCCATGTAACCTAATATATTCATAGGTTCCAGGGATTTGGATATGGACATTTTTGCTAGTGGGGCATTATTGTGCTTACTACTCATACTACATGTAATGAGAATCTCAGAAGGGAAGAGAGAGAAGGAGAAGAGATATTGGTCACCTGGAATTTTCCAAAAATAATAAAAGACACCAAACCATAGATCCAGGAAGATCAGAGTACCCTAGCTGGGTAAACACACACACACACACACACACACACACACACACACACACACACACACACACTTAGACACATCATATTCAAACTGCTAAAAACCAAAGAAAGATATTAGTAGAGAAAAAAGACACATTACATACAGAACAAAGGTAAGATTTATAGAAGACATATTATCAGAAACTGTGAAATCCAGAATCCAGAAGATAATACAATCACATCAGGCAAGTACTGGAGGAAAAAACCCTCTCAACTCAGAAAATTATACCCAGCAAACATGTCATTCAAAAAATGAAGGTAAAAGGGAGACATTTTCAGACAAACGCTGAGAGAATTAATTACTAGCAGACCTGCACTACAAGAAATTCTGTAGTCACAAGGAATAAGATACCAGACAGAAGCTTGGATATATACAAAGAAATGAAGATCTCCTGAAATGGTTAAAATGAAGATAAATATAAAAGACTTTCCCTTTTACTTTAAATTACTTTAAAAGTTAATTGACTGCTGAAAATAAAAATTTCAGCAATGTATTTAGTTTATAGTTCATATAAAAGTAAAATGTATGACAATGGAAGTGCAAAGATTAGTAGGGAGGAAATGGGAATATAATATTTTAAGGTTGTCATACTACAAATGTAGTAATGTAATAGTATTTGAAAGCAGACTGTGAGTAATTAAAGATGTATATAGTAAACATAGGGAAACCACTAAAAATTTTAAAAAGACATAAATGATAAGTCAATAGTGGAGATAAGACACAATTCTAAAAAAATACTCAATCCAAAATCACAAAGATAAAGAGGAAAAAGGAGTAAAGAACAGATGGGACAAATAGAAGACAACTAGCCAGATGGTAGATTTTACTCCAAGCAGATCAATAATTACATTAAATGTAAATGATCTAAATACACTAATTAAAAGACAGAGATTGTCAGATCAGGTAATAAAGCAAAAGCCAACAATATGCTGTCTATAAGAAAGCCACTTTAAATATAAAGACATAGATAGGCAAAAAATCATTCCTATTGTTATCTGGCAGATTAATTAAAAGCGTTTTCTAATATTCATTTTACATAATTTTTTTTTTAACCCAAGAGATTCTGTTCTTGGTTACTTTTTTGGTTGCAAACAGAAACAAAGAAGAAATTTAAAATTCCATTCTACACAAAGTAATTGCCTGTTCTTTATTTCTTCTGTTATGGAATTGATATTTCCTAACTTGCTTAGACTTTGTGCATCACATGTTGTTTGCATCACATGCTGTTTGCTGAGTGTAAAAATCCTCTGTGGTCTTTTTAATTCTTTTTAATTCATTTTGGCCTCCCTCTTGGCACAGTCTGTCTTCTCAGGATTTTCCTTGTAATGTAATATTGACTCAGTATGTTATCATTCTCTAAGAGTATGGCTGTGAATTTTTTTTTTCCTACTGCTGTAAGTTACTGGGGAAGAAGCTGTTAGCTCTTAAAGGCTGTTGTAACTGTTTTCCCAGGAGGATTCTCAAAGGCATCCTATTTTCCAGGGCACTTTGGGAATATTTCCTTGTGGTTAATAGTCTGTTTAGCACACTAGGGTTGTTGCTCTTATAGATGGAAAGCCTATGAACCAGTTAAAAAGGACAATCGCAGTCTACAATTTCCAGAGGCAAAATTGCCTGGTTAATTTTTCAGGGTCTGTCAGGCACTATCTGTGAGTTGTAGTTAATTGACATGTCTCTGCTGTCACCCTCTCCCTCTTAGTCCCCTTTTGGTTGTATGTGCTGTGAGTGTGTACTAGCTGTGTTGCTTGCTCACAGCTCTGAGACTAAATATTGTCGTGGAATCCAGCATTGGAAAGCGTAGTGGGAATATATAGGGAGGAAGAATGGGTACAGAACTTGAATCATTTTTAAGGGAGATTAGGAGATTTAGAATATGACCTCTAAAATGAAAAGTATCTCAAGGTTGAACACTGTGTTATTTAAAATATACACTGAGTTATCCTTAGTGGGCATTGTAAAGCTAAGATGAATCTAAAGTGCTAATGAGATTAAGTGGTCAAATATATAATTATCTTGCTTTGCTGCTATGTGTATATTTGTGTGGTTGCCTGGGTATATGTATACTCTGTGTGTGTGTGTGTGTACACAGATACACATCTTTTTTTATGTGTGACCAATCAGATATTAAGGTGCCTCTCGATATTTTGGTCTAATTCAGGTTCTTAGAGCAAAATGAGTATTGATAAGTGAAGGGAGTGAAGGGAGAATGGAAAGAACATAGGCGTCTTAGCTTCAGTTTCTTAATAGCAAAAGAGATTAAGCCTCCTAGAGTTTTATAAACCAGTGGAGATAAAAATGTGATTATAGCAATCTCGGGTTTTTCAATAATAACCATTGAAAACAAGTTTCCTCATTCACCAGTATGGACGTACTAATAAAATGTATGATTTTTAAAAAAACAATAACAACAATAAAAAGTATGGCTGACATAATAGAGAAGGAGGGAGAGACAGGAGAGGAGAGTGTGAGGGTAATGATAGGAATTAGTTTCAGTTAAGTTTCAACAGAAGCTACTGTGTGTATCAGAGACCCCGGCCCACAGCCTGTCTTCTCCTCTGCAATGAATTTTCCTGTTTTTTTTGGTTATTCAGAACGTTTTGTTCAGCATAACCTACCAAACTACAAGAATTAACAGTGATGAGAGAAAAAGAAACTCCTAAGGGTCTTAATTTATAGCAAAGGAGGATTGTCTTTATGAAGTCCCCCGATTTATGGAGACCCCCCCCCACCCCCGATTTTGACAACTGAAGACACTGTGACATGTAGACTCCCTTCGTGGCAGATTTCATTAAGTGGGCTGTCTTATTTTTAGATGGTTACCAGAGTTTAAGTTCTGTATGTGAAACTTAAGTGAGGAAAGATGTTTCAGCCAGATTTGAATCTGTGCTTCAGTGGAAAAGGGCTGAGGAAAAGAATTCCCCAAGTCAGTGGAGCCTCAGATACATTATTATTGCTCAGTCTATCACCTTGGTGGCAGGAATGCTTGAGGGGGCTGGAGGTGGTGGAATGAGTGTAAGCATCTCTTATAACGAATAAATGTGTGTAGGTATAGATTCACACTGCTGGTTTTATGTCAGTGAGGCAGTTACTAATGTAAGGAAAGTTTGGTACAGCAGTTCCTGGAAGCAGCTTACCTACTTACCTAAACATAGTGGTAATTTTTTCCCCTTGGGCAGAAAAGAGGTAGCCATAGAATATTGTGTTTGAAGAAAGACTCTTGGCAGTAAGTTACGTCAGTATCTGAGTGCTGAGGCAGCTCTTTGCAGTGACTGGCTGGAGCCTTGAACCTTGCCATCCCCTCCCCTGGCACTGTCATTCTCCTTCCAAGTCAGGCTGAGCTACGGGCTTAGTTTGCTGGGTGGGTGGCATTTCCTGAGCATGTGCACAGGGGTAGCAGTATCCTGGGGCCATGACGGATTGGCCGAATGGACCTGGCTCTTTCGCCTGGTGAAAGCTGCACCAGTAGAGCAGGCTGCCCCGCACACCTGAAGACTTGGTCCCTGCCGCTCTGGGGGCGGCAGCTGTGGACTGTTTAGAAGAGTTGTTCGTGAAACTTTGGGGGCCAACTGTATCTGGGGTGCTTGTTACAAATGCAGGTTCCCAATTCCATACCTATTAACTGTGATTCAGGATGTCGGGTATAGTATTTCTGATGCACAGCAAGGTTTGGGAACTACCGACTTAGAATATCTTCACATGATGTACATCCTACACAAGGGAGGGGTTATCTTACTGCAGGAACTTGGGATTGCTGTTTGTCCCCTGATCGTACAAATTTGTTTATTAAACAAGTATTTATCGAATGCCTGTTGCGTGTCAGATGCTGAGCAAGGCAGTGGAGATACAACCGTGAACAAAATTGACATGGTTTTTATTCTCATGAAATGGAGGGGAACCCAGTAAACAATAATTATGATAAGAGCTATGAAGGCCATAACAGGATATTATACTAGAGGATAATGGAGGGAGTATTTAAAATAAAGAGATGATTAGAGAGGAGGCAGCCATGACATTAAGACTTCTATTAACAGGAACCAGCCACACGAAGAGCATGCTAGAAAGTGTAAAAAATGTGTGCAAAGGCACTGAGACAGGATCAACCTTGATTCTGTTTCAAGAACAGGGCAAAAAAACAAACAAACAAAGGCCACAGTGGCTGGTGCCCAGCAAGAGAGGGGAAGAGAGGAGTGAGATTAGGCAGGTAGGCGTGGATCTGTAGGCTCTTGAAGACCAAGGGGAGGCATAACAGATTTACAGAGGTGGGGAATCAGACTTTCTTTTTGTTTTTTTTCTTATGCTGTACATTACATCTCCATGACTTATTTGTTTTATACCTGGAAATTTGAACTTCTTATCCCCCTTCACTTTTTCCCCTCCTTTAAAAAGTTTTTCAATTATAATTGACATTCAATATTATTTTATATTAGTTTCAGGTGTACAGCGTAGTGGGTAGACATTTATATAACTTACGAAGTGATCCTCCTGACTGCCTAGTACCCACCTGGCACTATACATAGTTATTACCTTATTATTGACTATATCTCCTATGCTTTACTTTACATCCCCATGACTATTTTCGGAGTCAGACTTCCAGTTGGAAACAGGAGTCTGGAGATGAGAGGAGAGGCCTAGTTTGGGATCCAATTGTGGGAGTCATCAGCATTTCAATAGAGAGCCACAGAGAATGGATAATCTTACCTAGGGAGGGGAGGGGAGAGGAGAGGGGAGAGAGGGAAGAAGAGAGGAGAGGAGAGATAGAGATAGAGAAGGCCTGGTAAGAAAACTAGGAGCATCCAGGACTTGGGAGAGGTGGGAGGGTAGGAGGAAAACCAGGAGACTGTAGGCCTGTGGGAGCCACGAGAGGAGAGACTGCTCAATGAGAGCCAGTCAAATGTGCCATTTCTGCTAATGGTCTACTGTCCTGTAACAGTAGCCGCTAGCTGCATGTGGCTATTCAGCACTTGAAATGTTACTAGTGCAAATCGAAGTGTGCTGTAAGTGTAAAATAAAGTGCACACCATGCACACCTGAAACTAATACAGTGTTGTATGTCAATTATATTTCAATTTTTAAAATGCACACCCGATTTCCAAGACTTAGTACAAAAAACAACAATGGAAGGTATTTCATTACTACATTTTCAAGTGGTGATTGCATGTTGAAATGATAATATTTGGGATATAGTGGATTAAATAAAATACACTTAAAATTTCACCTGTTTTCCACTGTTTAAAAATATGGCTACTAGAAAATTTAAAATTACATGTGTGGCTCGTGTCTTATTTCTGTTGCAGAATTTGGCATTGGGAAAGTCATTTGCAAACCTGGTGAGAGTAGATTGCCTGAGGTTAAATAACACCTAGCAAATTGTTTATATGCAGAAGAGACTAAATCAGCATCATAATACTATTATGCCTAAATTAAGTAACAAAACTCACCACTAAAAATTCTTGTAGACATTTTGAGATGTAAGTGATTTAATCATTTCACATAAATTGATAATATAAGCAAGTTTCAAATTAAATCTTTTGAAATCAACTCTGAAATGTGATATTTCAATCTTTTTTAACCTGTATTTCTTTCTTTTCTTTTTTTGGTCTTCTTTCTTCTATTTAACATTTATTTTTATTTTAAATTTAAACTCCTCCCCCCCCCCCCATATCTGTCCAGGAAACTTCATGGTGTTATGGTCAACTTGCCGCACAACCGTGTTCAAATCTGTCACCAACAGGTTCATTAAAAACCTGGCCTGCTCGGGAATCTGTGCCAGCCTAGTCTGCGTGCCCTTCGACATCATACTCAGCACCAGCCCTCACTGTTGCTGGTGGATCTACACCATGCTCTTCTGCAAGGTTGTCAAATTCTTGCACAAAGTCTTCTGCTCGGTGACCATCCTCAGCTTCCCTGCCATTGCCTTGGACAGGTAAGATCAGGTAGCCAGGGGCTCAATTTTTTAAAAATTTTTTATTGGGGAATTGGGGAGTGCAACAGTTTTGGGGAATTGGGGAAGGGGAACATTGTGTTTTGCTGGGACCCATTAGCTCCAAGTCAAGCTGTTGTCCTTCAGACTTAGTTGTGGAGGGCTCAAGCTCAGCTCTAAGTCCAGTCACCACTTTCAATCTCATTGCTGGCAGTGGGGTGAGTAGTCCACCATCCCATGCGGGAGTCCAACTGGCAACCTTGTTGTTAAGAGCATGCACTCTCACCAGCTCAGCGGCAGCTCAGCTCAGGCGCAGCTCACTGGCCCATGTGGGAATCAAACCAGTGATGCTGTTGCTCAAAGCTTGAGCTCTTAACCAACTGAGCCACTCCACTGGCCCTCAATTTTTTTTTTAAGTGTATTGAAATATTAGCATCATAAAGCAAATGGGAGATAGTCATTGTTCCACTTTTTAGTCAGCCTGTATGTAGTCAACAGAAAGAGAATGAGCTGTCAAAACAGATGCCTCACAAAAGACAGGTTGATTTAACAGCAGGTATGGAAAATGGCAGCATTGAGAAAAGTTGTGATAGTGGGAGTTACCTCAAGAGGATGCTGGGCCACTGTGGTGTAGCTTCATTGGTGGTATTTGTGTTGCAATTTGCAGTAGATTGCTTATCTGATTGATAACTCTGCAATTAGGGCTTTTTGATGTAGGATGAAAACACTTCTGGAAGAACAAGAGAACAATTCAGGGGTTATTTAAATGACTAGACCTGGCCAGATAACACCAGAATTCTTTTGGAGGATTTATTTCCAAGGCTTTGCATTGTGATGGTTGTTTTCTCTTCCCATCCTCTTTAAAAGGATGTTCATTTGGAAATGAACCTTCTCTTAGCTACTGTCATCATACATAATATGATCAAATTTATCACAAAGATCTCAGTAATCAACAGCTTCCTGCCTTTCCCCTTTATTGCTAGCATGTCATGAATACAGTTGAGATAATACATTTTAGAGAATAGAATTAAATAAGCAAACAAAAATTGAAAAATATTTTGTGTTCATGGTACTTTTTTTTTGTGTCCATGGTACTTTTGATTTCAAGGTTTACAAGAAGGAAAAGTTGCTGAAGGAATAGTGCTAGCTCTTTTGACATTATACCCTGTGATAAATTTAACTACATTTTAGATGAATTTGGAATTTCTAAACTTTTTGTCCATCCAAAACATACTTAATGCCTTAATGACCTGGAAGGGTATGGATTGCAGAATCAATTTGTGGAGTCACGTCTTAGGCCTGAACCCTGATGTCATTAGCTGCCCAGGGTCATCTGCATGGAGGGACACAGAGTAAGGCAAAGCCCCTGCTTACTAGAAGTCGTTGGCTCAAGAGGGAACCCTGGAGCCAAAAGCCTGGAATGGGGAAGGGAGAGTCCCTTTGTAAGGGGTGAAAAGGATAACTAGTGCATTGTTTTGTACATCTGTAACTAATAATAATAATTTTAAAAAAGCCTGGCTTTAAGTCCTACCTACATTGCTTTCTTGGTGGGTGGCTTTGAGCAAAGTGGCTTAACCTTTCTGAGCCTCAGGTTCCTCAACAGGAAGAAGAATTAAATGAATTGTTTAGAGCTTGTGCCTGGATAGGTCGCACCAATATTTGTTTCTTTAGGCCTTGTTTCTTATTGGCACATTTTTCCTTAGATGTACTGCCTGCAATCATTTTACCATCAGATCTTCCTGCAAGCCACTCCAGCTCTGGAAATTTCTCATTAGAAACTCACCATCCACAGGGTCAGATGAGGCAGGTGACAAATCCAAATGACATGGACCTTGAGGTTGTGTGTCTGCTTTCCTGTTCATTGGGGTCAGATCATTCAGCTGATACAACTAATAGTTGCTTTGTGGCTATCTAGACTCAGTGGGCAGGACTTCCTATTTTCTTAGAAGAGAAATTGGAATCTAGAATGCTATCATTTTTTAATGTTTGTAATTAATTTGCATTCAAAAAAGTACTATGTAGGGCCGGCCGAGTGGTGCGGTGGTTGAGGGCTAGCTTGGGAAGCTGGCGGCCCCGGTTTGGATCCTACATATGAAGGCCAGTGACCCTGTCCTCAAAACAAAACAAAACAAAACAAAAAAACAAACAAACAAAAAAAGAAAGTACTACGTGGACCACTCAACTCCTTCCAGCAAGCTGACTGTGTACCATGCGATGTCAGCCTGCCATGCTTGCTTTGCAGGGACTGCATGTCTCTTCCATGCTCAACAAGAGGTCTTGGACTGTCTGAGAAGTGCCATTCCACAGCATTAGAATGAAAAGTCAAAGTGAAAAGTCAGTTAGTGGGTGCTCTAATGAATTTTATGAATTTTGTGTTGAACCGCTCTGTGTTCATGGCGAGTGTCCTTCTAACTGTTCCTTGTATGACCTACTCAGTGAGGTCTTAAGTCTTCAGTCCATATTGTGGACTTTTCTGAAAGGTTTTTAAAAACAGTTTTATTGAGAGATAATTTTTTTTTTTAAGATTTTTATTGGGGAATTGGGGGAAGGGAACAGCGTTGGGGAATCGGGGAAGGGGAACAGACAAGTTGCTGTCTTTTTGTTCTTCAGTCTAGTTGCGGAGGACGTTGCTTCACTGGCCCATGTTGGTATCGTCATTGCGTTCTTCCTGTATGAGGCAGATTGGGAGAGATAATTTATAAATCACAAAATTCAGCCATTTTCAGTGTACAAGGCAATGAATTTTAGTGTATTTGTAGTGTTGTGCAGCCATTACCACAACTGAACTTTAGAATATATTCATCACCCTAGAAAGAAGCCTCACCCTCACTTACACTCGCTCCTCATTCCCATCCCCAGACCTAGGCAATGCTAATTGATTTTTCTGTCTTTATATGTTTGCTTTTTTTGGACATTTCATATAAGTGGGATCGTGCAATATATGTTCTTTTATATCTGGGTTCTTTTACTCAGCATAATGTTTTCAAGGGTCATCCATGTTGTAGCACATATCAGTACTTCATTCCTTTTTCCTCCCCTTCCAGTTCTATTGAGATATAATTGACATACAGCACTGTATAAGTTTAAGGTGTACAGCATAATGACTTGACTTACATATATTGTAAAATGATTACCACACAAGTTTAGTTAACATCCATGGTCTCATATAGATACCAAAAAAAAAACAAGAAAACAAAACTTTTTCCCCTTGTAATGAGAACTCTTAGGATTTACTTTCTTAACAATTTAATTCATTTCTTTTTATTGCTGAATAATAGTCCATTGTATGTATATACCACATTTTGTTTATCCATTTACTAGTTGATGGACAGTTGGGTTGTTTCTGTTTTCTGGCTATTATGAATAATGCTGCTATGACTCTTGAAAATTTTTAAAGACTAAGATTCAACAAGAGTGGGAACACATTATTTTGAACACTGTTCTGTTAGACTTGGAATTAATGCAATAGTGACATGTGGGTTCCTGGGCCCTCGGTCTTGGGAAAATATGCTAACAATAAGAAATCCTTATTTTCTTTCCCTCAGAACACCTATTGTATATTTGCCATTATTTTTAAAAAATTTATTATTTATTTATTTTATTTTATTTATTAATTAATTTTTTTAGCTGAGCCATCCTGCCACCTGTTGGCAGCTCATCGGCAGCTCAGCTCAGGCTGAGCATCGAACTGCTGTTGCTCAGAGCTCAGCTCGCACTCTTGAGTGCTCAGCTGGCCCTGCCATTTTTTTTTTTAAAGGTAAACAAGTCCTTTTAATAGAAACACAAGACTGGTAAATTCTATGTTATTATGGAGAGATACAGGTTGCTTGTAAGCTTAAGTATGGTGTGCATAAAGACACAGGGAAGGCAATCCTTTCATTTTTTCCTCAGATACTTGTTTCTGGTACCAAGTCAGCAAGTTAAATGGGAGTCCACTTACATTTCTTGCATTATACTCTAGAGATGTGCACACTAACACAATTATTTATAATGAGCCTGTGTGCTGGTGTTGCAGTCTATTTCCCAATACATAATGGAAGCAGAAATGGCTGGAAGCCTGGGTTTGTTATTCGCCAGTGAGCAAATGGGAATCAGAGACAGTGGACGTCTGAGCTTGTATTTGTGAGTGGGTACACGGCCATCACATTGGATATAAAGAGTTGTGGTTAGAAAGCTTTATCTATATTCAGAGAAATAACATTGAGAGCACGCATAACTTATGCATATCTTTCTCCTTTTTTCCTTCCTAGAGACCTAGAACATATCTCACCATGCTCCATCCATCTCCGAACGTCCATGGTCATGTTGTGTTTGCATTGCATCTCCTTCAACCTGGAACATTCCCCCCCAGCTTGACCCCTGCTAGACTTCACCACAGCGCCACCTTCTCTTGACATTTTCCCAGGTGCTGCCTTTCCCATACCTCCTCTGTGCATACCTCCAGTACAGACATCATCTCCTCATCTATAATTGTTTGTTTGCATGCTTTCCTCCCCCCACACCCCCACTGAGTTTGGAAACATTTCTGTATATCTTTTGATGTTTGTAACCCAGTGCCCGGCATAGTACTGGGCACATAGGTGGTGCTCAGAAATCTTTACCGCAGGAAGGTGTGCATGCTTTTCCGGCCCCGTGAGTGAATGAATGTTAATAGGGCTGTAAGGTGGACTCCAGCATTAGCTGACTGCAGAGATGGGGGCCGAGCTAATCTCTGATAATCACCATATCTCTGGTGGCCACTGGCCG
This sequence comes from Aselliscus stoliczkanus, assembly GCA_033961575.1. Lineage (NCBI taxonomy): Eukaryota > Metazoa > Chordata > Mammalia > Chiroptera > Hipposideridae > Aselliscus > Aselliscus stoliczkanus. Next base: position 94,778,134 of record CM066732.1, on the reverse strand, counting down.
CCCTTTCCTGACAGATGTGGCTCCAGGGTCTGAAGAATCACTCAGTTCCCCCAAATCATTGGTGATATGGAAACAAGGGACTTTTGGAATACTGATTAGTTGGTTGTAGAATAACCAAGTTAAAAGTTGAAGGAAAAAAAAGTTTAATCTAATTTTAACAAAAATCTAATTAATCATGGAGGCATTTTAGACCTATTAATTGCTCTTAGGGGTTGCTAAGTGATTATCATGGGAACACCAGCTATCGAGCAGGCATAATTTTTGTCTGTTGAATTGATTTTATGGAAGGACTTTGTCAGAATCCATCCTTCATACTGGGTTATTCTGTTCTGAGCAGCTGTAAAGGGAATGATACCCATGCACACACTGCAGCATGGGTGTGCTTTGGAAATGTGTGCAGACAAATTTCTTTGTTAGTGGCCTTAAAAATTGCCCTAAATCTCTTCTAGCCCATGTAATTTTTTTTTTTTTTTTACAAATTACCTGTTACCCTTAAATTGAAAAATGGATGTCTCCACAGCAGATGGAGACATCCTTTACATCGAGAGCACTCTTTGAGACCTAATCCTGGTGCCAGTAATTATAAAGCTAGCTATGAATTGTACAGCAAAGTCCTCAAAACTTAAGGTTTGGCTTCCTAATTCCCCTAGTGGTTTCTTCTGTCTTACATAGAATCAAAGAACTTGATCCATTTTTCCCTTTCTCCCATTTTTGCGAATATAGATTTCCCTAATTTAAAGCATGTCTTCTCCCATGAAATGAATTGTGTGCATGTATTTTTCAGGTACTATTCGGTCCTCTATCCACTGGAGAGAAAAATATCTGATGCCAAGTCCCGTGAACTGGTGATGTACATCTGGGCCCATGCGGTGGTGGCCAGCATCCCCGTGTTTGCCGTGACCAACGTGGCCGACATCTATGCCATGTCCACCTGCAGTGAAGTCTGGAGCAACTCCTTGGGCCCCCTGGTATATGTCCTGATCTATAACATCACCACGGTCATCGTGCCTGTGGCTGTGGTCTTCCTCTTCTTGATCCTGATCCGACGGGCCCTGAGTGCCAGCCAGAAGAAGAAGGTCGTCATAGCAGCGCTGCGGACTCCGCAGAACACCATCTCTATCCCCTATGCCTCCCAGCGGGAGGCCGAGCTGCATGCTACCCTGCTGTCCATGGTGACGGTCTTCATCTTATGTAGCGTGCCCTACGTCACCCTGGTCGTCTACCAGACCGTGCTCAACGTCCCCAACACTTCCGTCTTCTTGCTGCTCACTGCCATTTGGCTGCCCAAAGTCTCTCTGCTGGCAAACCCCGTGCTTTTCCTTACTGTGAACAAATCTGTCCGCAAGTGCTTGGTAGGGACCTTGGTACAACTGCACCACCGGTGCAGCCGCCGTAACGTGGTGGGGACAGGGAGTGGGCTGGCTGATGCCAGCCTAGAGCCCAGCATACGCTCGGGAAGCCAGCTCCTGGAGATGTTCCACATTGGGCAGCAGCAGATCTTTAAGCCCACAGAGGACGAGGAAGAGAGCGAGACCAAGTACACTGGCTCTGCTGATCTCCAGGCCAAGGTGACACTTAGCCCCTGTCTGGAAGGAGAGCAGGGGCCACAGTGTGCGCCCCCTGTGCCTCCTCCAGGCACAGTGGACTCTATATCTCAGGTGGCACCAGCAGCCCTGGTGGAAGCAGACACACTCCCTGACAAGTACTCCCTGCAGTTCGGTTTCGGGCCTTTTGAGTTGCCTCCCCAGTGGCTCTCAGAGACCCGAAACAGCAAGAAGCGGCTGCTCCCCCCCTTGGGTAATACCCCTGAAGAGCTTATCCAGACAAAGATGCCCAAGGTAGGCAGGGTAGAGCGGAAGATGAGCAGAAACAATAAAGTGAGCATTTTCCCAAAGGTGGATTCCTAGCAAAGGCTGAAAAATCCCCGGGAGCAGAGGGAGCTCCCTCACTGCTGTCCTCCCCTTGCTCTGGCTCTGTGATTCTTGTGATCACATGGCAGCCCAGGATGGGTTGACATCTCCTATCTGGGCCACATGCTTTTGGATAAGAGGGAAATCTCTATAAAATCAAATGTCCTCTTTATTGAGGGAGTATATATATATTTATCCCAGCAATCCACGTCCTTAGTAAAGTCCATGTTCCTCTCTGTGGAGATGAGAGCTGGGCAGTGTGGAATGGGTCTTGGGGTGGCTACTCCATGTACATTTTCTGGGGACTCCTTAGTTCTGAGGGCCCAGCAGAGAATATGCAGAGAGAAAAGCATCCATGAGCTCAAAGGGAGCAGGGGCACTCCAAGCGATGCCCAAATTAACTCTGGAGCAGTGTGACCACAAAGAAAACGCCTATTTGATGGACTTAAATATGACACATATTAAAAATGTTTAACATTGATCTGTACCTTCAGGGAAGACAGGGACTTGGCGTTTGACTGCTATTCTCTGGGAGTCCCCATCGTTTGACTTGCAGTTTGTCCCAATGCCCTTCATCCTTTCCTTGGGATGTGGCTGAGGAACAGCTGTTCCGCCCCTACTTGACAGACATGGCAATATATGTGCCTGGCGGTGAGGGAGACACTCTGTCCTTGATTTTCCTGACATTCTCCTAACATCACTGAGGCCTCAGAAAGACATGTTTGCCATGTTGGTTAGAAACTACTGCAAGCTCTTTATTATGTCTTTCCCCCTTAAACTGTGCAAACTGTAGGAATAAAAGCATTGGGTTGTCGGCAAAGTCATGATGCATTTTTGCAACGAAAAACATAGAAAAAATACATTTGACTTTTTCGACAACCCAATACATTGAAAAAAATTATCCCATGCAAAACTTCTGTAATTCAAAGGTAATTTAAAAATGCAAAGTTAGTGTAAACTGGGTCCCTTAGAAAGATCAAGCTAAAATGTCTTGAACAGGAAAGGTGATTCTGCCCAAAAGAGTGGGAAAAGGCTGACAAAAATGGCTCCCTTTTCAGGAGGACTCCCGACTCAGGCTTGGCCAGTCCCTTTTCAGTCTGTGCAACTGTGGCTCTCCTTTCATTTTGGACATAAAGGAGGACTATGACATGGAGAAAGAATGAATCATTGTAAAGTGCGAAGGCAACACCTAGCCCAGGTGAGCTTTCCACTTTCTCTTTCCCAGTGAAGCTTTAGCTGCAGACAGAATAGATAGTAGAGGGAGAACAGTGTCTTTAAGTGATTAGTCCCCCGCGGGCTCTCACAAGCACTTTGGGTCCACTCAAGGTGGCTTTCACCGGGCTGAATTCAAGCCACAGATGACTGAAGTGCCAGCCTTGTTCTTCTCTCTAGGGCATTTTGTTCATGTTAATAGCACGTAAAGGAGCCCATCCAGTGCCTTGAGCAAGCTTGAAAGGAAGTGGGCCTTCTCACCACACACTTCCGCATCCCGCAGGCTGTGGTCCTCGTGTGTCCTATCCTTTCCACTGGTCCTTGGCCCACAGAGGAAGCTCAGCCTATCAGGAGTCTCCTTTTCCTGTCCTCGACTGGGTGCGGTATCTTGTGATTCTGGAACATGAACCCAAAGAGCCTTCCCCTGCACAAGTTGTGCCTTCCTCTGTGTGTTTTGTCTCCTTGAAGCTTTGTGTGCTCACAGCAGAAATGGGGGGCTGCCACCCCCTCTCCCTGCCCCCCTTGCCTCCTGGGCCCTGTGTGCATGCCATGGGTAGCTTCTTGCCCTGTTAGTTACCCTGTGGCCCTTCAAGCTTATCTTTGAAAACCTTAACAATTGTTACAACTTTCATCAAGGGGAAACATCATCTGTCAGAAAATTGTGTCCACTTTAGAAGAATCTGTCAAATGTGGCCACTTTGGTGTTGTTCTGATAATATATATATGTACAACTTAATAAATTCTGATGAGGCAGAATTTAGTAGGTATTTCTTCTGTATGTTTGAAGCATATGGGTGACTTCTAACAGGTCATTGCCAGGTGTATTTCTATATACTCTTTGAAGAATTACATTTTAATAAAAAAATTGAAAAGCAGTTTCTGAACTCAAAAAAGATTGTATGAGCTATGTGTTTTTGTTTCTTCTTTTCCCTCAAGTGGCATATACTACTGTCAGAACCCCTCTCTTCCTACATGATCTCAAATGAAAGGTATTCATTTTTTCCCCCATAAATGCAGATGAAGCTTCACAGTAGCATTTTTTCCTCCATAAATGCAGATGAAGCTTCACAGTAGCATTTTTTTGGTGCGTTGTTGCAACTTAAAAAAATGAATTCCCAAAGAAGAAAATGCAATGTTTGAGCAAATGTCACAAACGTGGGTTCCAAATTGAATTCGTGGATGGGCTGCTCCCTCTCCAGGGGAGAGTGGCGTGCCGCTGTCTCACATGAGGGGCATGGGTGATAGCACATGGTTAGGATCATGGGCTTTGGGGCCAGACAGTCCATGTTTGAGACCTGGCTCTACCACTGACCAGCCTTATGACCTTAAGCAGGTGAGGGAGCCTTCATATTTTCCTCTCTGTAAAATGGGGAGATAATCACTGCGTCAGAAGTTTTTGGCCCCAGCACACGTGCTCACCTCTGATTTGAGCCATGTCAGCAGTGGGCCATTGCTGGCCTCATCCACTTCCCTGAGAGCTTCTTTGTGTTCTGCCCTGTGAGAGCTCCCAGGCTCCTGGGTATCCTTTGATCAGTGGGGCATAGGAACCAGTGGGTAAATGCCCCTGCCTCCTGTCCTCCTGCTGGACAATTGTGGGAGACATCTTTGCACATCTTTCCTCAGGAGGTCAGGCAGAATTAAGTCCCTCTTGCCCACCATGGTGTCTCAAGAATGAATCTTTTTATTGACTCCTCCTCCTCTTTCCCTGTCTGGCCTTCTTTAGCTGTCATTCCAGTCCTCAAGGATCACCTCCCCAAAACATTACTGTATGAAGCTCTTGTCTCAAGCTCTGTTTTCAGAGGAATCCAAGTGAGACAATAATATACCTCCTGGGGCAATTGTTAAGACTAAATGAGATGATCTATTTAACATGATGCCTGGCACAGAGCCAAGCTATATCAATGTGAGTGCTTACGCATTACATTTTTTTAAAAAAAGTGTCTACTGGCTTGTTTGGAATGTTTTTGCAGAAAATTATATTAAACTGGTGTTTTTACCAGTGACCCCAATAATGATTAATATCCTTGATGATGATATTTTGAGGGAGTTCCCAGGGCCCAAAGACTATTTGAATCCCTGAAGAAGAAAACAACTGTGTAAACTGGAATATTTCTTAACTAAACAATTCTCAGTTTCAAAAAAAGTGTGTGTGTGTGTGTGTGTGTGTGTGTGTGTGTGTGTAATGTTAAAAGAATGTTCAACTTTGCTTTAAACCTATAAGGCAGATTGTGAATATGAGTGGGCATAAGTGATGAAATAAGAGGCGAGCAGAGTATATAGAGTAACTCAGGGCAGATATACAAATCCTAAGTGGCTCCCTCCATGGAAAAGGAACTGTAAGTTAATCACTTGCTGTGCTAAATAACACCTGGAGCTCAGGCACAAGTCAGATTCAGCTGGAGAGAGCAGCTCAGGACTTTCTGAGCTCTTGGCCGCCACTTACCAGAGTTGGGGGCTCGGCATACGCACAGCTGTTACCATGTGCCAGAGCCGAGATGCTCAGGGGGAAAAAGCTTATTTTAGGCTGAATTTTGGTGGAGGGAAAGGGAGTTAATGCTTTCATATTGTAGTGCTGGTAGGTGCAGCAACATACAATGTAAATAACATTATAGCAAAGTGATTAACTTCCCCTAAAGATATAAAACTTAGCAGTTTTGTATCAGAACCTCTTGTGCTATATGAGAGTTCTGTAGCCAAAAGAAAAAAAAAGATTCTCGGTTAATGACCTGAGAATATATGAATAAAACAGGACCTGAAACCAGAGCAGCATCCAAAGTCTTGTTGTGCGAGCTCAAGGCTTTTAAAATCAATTGAAATGATCCAAGATTCTCCGTACATGAGCCTTCAGAAGCTAAAATACCTACCTTTCTCTTAGCCTCAGATTCAACCAGTGTTTTCCCCCATTTGTGTCAAGGTGATAAGCTGGTTAACAGGTAGAAGAAAGACCTGGAGACCTTCATAGAACTGAAACTATCATCTCTGGGATTGTTTTCCATGAACCTCTTACAGCAACTCATATTCAGGGGACTTAGGAACCACTTATTTCTAAACTTAAATGAATGAATTATGAATGAATGAATAAGACCAGGAAAAGTAGCTAAATCTTTCTTGTGCATGAGCTGATGAAAGATATACTGTCAGTAGAGTTTATTGCTGGTTCTTATCAATTTCCTTGGAATGACTCATGCAAGGATTAAAGGCATCAAATGCAAGGTCTTTGATCTATCTCTTTCTCCAAATACCTAAGCCTTGGTGTAATTCACTAGTGGGAATGTAAGTCCTAACCCTGAAAGGGAAGTCCAATACTGAGAAACACAGTTCCAGCCATGTGTGTTGAGCATGAAAAATAATCCTTTTTTGTCAGCTATATTGATCAGAATTTAGTGACTAAATCTCTTCCTGCTCCCTCTTAAAGTTTTTAACATGCTATTCATTGCAGTCTATACACAAAAAGTAATTACACACAAAGGAGGTACTAGAATGACATGTGGTGTCCATTTTAAGGGAACAGGTGATAAAATACAACATAGGTGGGATAGCACCTTTAAAATATTAACCACATTCCCTGATGCATTTAATTTCTCTTCCCTCCTTTGCCTTGCTCTTCACATTCACATGCATTGCCTCAGGGATGGAGGAAAAAGCATTCATTGCCTCAAAGAAAGCAAATAGCCCGTGAGACTCTTTCCAGTTGTGCATCAAAGCCTGGGTCTTAGGAGAACAGAGGGGACTTTTGGGGTTAGCCCAATGGATATTGATAATGACTGTTGAGAATTGGGGAGAAGTACTCTGGCATCTATTGTGTAAAGGCCACGAATGCTTCTACACCCCCCCCCCCCACAACACACAGGAGCTCCCTCCACAACAAAGAATTATCTGGTCCATATATCAATAGTGCCACAGTTGAGAAACCTTGGATTAGTCAAAGGTTTGAGATGGTTTGAGGAGGTTAGAACCATATTACTTCAGTAGAAAAAGCTTTCCTGGAATTGAGGATAGTCAAGAAAAGAGTAGTCAGATATAAGTAATAAGACTGTAGACATCTGTCCCTTCTGGGTAAAGGGTCCTAATGCTGCCTCCCAGGCAAAGCCCAAGGAATGCAATAAAATAGACTTGAGTAATTGCAAAGAGAACCTGTGCATGCCCTGCCTTCCAGCTTGTGGAGCCCCGGTGCAATCGGGCAGTGAGTCCAGGCAGCGGAAAGGAAAAACAGGTCACATACTAAGGATAAGGAACCAGATTGGCCTTGAACTTCTCAAAAACATTAGGAGCTATTGGATAATAAAACAATGCCTTCAACATTCGTAGAAAAATTATTTCCAATGTAGAATTCTATACCCAGCCAAATTATCAGTCAAATATGAAGGTAGAATAAAGATATTTTCAAACATGTAAGTCTCAAAAAACTTACCTCTCATGTTGTCTTCCGAAAAGTTACCAGAGAATATTTTCTAAAACAAAAAGAAGAGGAAGTCAAGGAGTGGACACAGGACAGGGCATGCGACACAGGAGGGTGGCATAGGGAATCCCAGTGTCACAGTGAAGGGAGGTCTTAGGATGATAGCTGTACCAGGTATGGAGGTCAACAGTCCATACTGGAGCAGTGTGAGTATTCATGAAGGCTGTGATTTTGTCTGCCAATCTATTGTCTTTTTAATCTGAAGAAGTTGCTGGATATTGTTCTCCAACAAAATGAGGGTGTAAACCATGCAAGAGGAGGATGTGACGTCCAAGAAACAGGGAGTTCATTCAGGATATAGGCACAGGAAATTTCTCAGATAAGAGTGGAAGGAAATCCCAGGATGATGTGCAGTCCAGAGAAGAGGAGATAGGAGGGATGTCTCCAAGAAAAGAGTGTAACTAATAGATTACTTGACCTGGTGCAGAGAAACCTTTGGGAGATGTGGGAAGAGTTAGCAATGGGTACAGGGAGAACTAAATGAAGGAAACAATAAGGTAATTATTAACCTCAGGAGAGACCTGAAAGGTGAGAGAGAAAAGATAATAATAGATTATAATTTTAAGGGATAATGTTTGGGTATGTTAATGTAAACATGGAATATTTATTTAATCAAAAATTGTTATTGTAGAGGAGAAAGATAGAGGAGGGGACATAAAGGGTATGATTGTGCAAGAGAGTAATGTCCTTATCTGCCGTAAAAGGTTACAATCAAATTATATCCAAGAATGAAGCAAAAGAGAGTAGAATACACATATTTAGAAATGTGGAGATGTGTGAAGGTCAGAAGAGACAGCTAAAATTATTGCAAGTCCTTGTCTCTAGGACTGTTTTTGTTTATTTTGTTTTAAGCCCTTTTGTTTTAAAACAATCTACATATATATAAAAAATACAAATTACTTTTAAAAGCTTTTGAATTTTAAACATACCAGCAGACTGAATAAAAGAAAAAATAAGAAACCATATGCATAATTAAAGGGAATTAAGAAAACAAGGCCATTTAGGCTTTCAGGGGTCAGAGTAACAAGGGCTTTTTCCTGATATGCTCAAACAATGTCAACTTATTCAGATAATTCCTTTGTTTTAGCTGTTTGAACTAGGTAATTGTAGGCTGTTCTGAATTCGATTTTTCTCCCATATCCTCTCAATAATCAAGAAGAAATATTTCTTTTTTGTGTATTAAAGCATATTTAAGAATTGTTACCACTTTTTAAGAGTAAATTTAATTTAAATAATGTGTTTGCTTCAGAAATGAATTTAGAACTAACAATATTTTAGATAGATATAATTTAAAATATTGAGTTTCATGAATTAAACTATCTTGGAATTTATAATTTATGCTCCTATTTACTTCAAAAATATTTAAAGTGAATGCAATATAAGTACCTTTCCATTAACTGCTTCAAATCATTAAAATGTTATTTAGAAGACCTTAAATAATTTTAATCTAAAATATTCTCTGTCTTAAAGTTCATTCCCTTGGTAGCATTTGGCTTATCATTGCCTGCTTTGTATTTACATATGATGTTTCACTGGAGGATATTAAAGCACAGCCCACAGACTTTCTGTAGGAAATGATATGATCTCTATTTTGCAGATGGGGAAACTAGAAGCACAGATGGCCATGTCATTAGCCTTAAGAGATGAAGCAAGTTAGAGACGGAACTAAAAATGGTACAGAAGGCATTAAGGCCCAATTCTTCCACTGCACCCTTCAAAATACTCATAATCATTCTCATCAATCGTTATGACTATTTTTTGAATACCAACTTGGCACATATTATTAAACTATACTGGGAACTGGGTTAAAATCCTTAATGCTTGGCAGCTGTTTTTCTCAGTTATTTCTCAAATTTCCTTCTGTTGCATAATTTCCCCTGTTTTGTTGTAGAGGCATTTAGTTCAGAGTAAATGCTAAAAAACTCTGAATGGAATGCCAAGATTGAGACCGCTTGGCCAAGAGTACCCACAGGCATCGTCTTCTGCCTCGTGCCCTCCTTCTTACTTCCATCCCGAGTTTCCCATTAGTTTCATTTAAGAGTCATTGCCATCAAATCACTCTGACCAACTCAACTGTCCACACGCTCACAGGGGCGCTCGGTAACTCTTCCCTGCAAGTATATGAAATATTAGCAAGATTCATTCATTTGTAACAGTAAATGTTACTGCCTTTAACACACACTGTTATAATGGAGTAGAAAGTGTTTAAGATATGGCCCCTGAACAGCTTAGGGGAAGAAAACCCCCCACAGGAGATGGAGAGCAGTAAATGACCAAGTGCTGACAAGAAATGCTGAAGGGAAGCGAAAGTTCTGTTTTTCTGAGGGTGTGCGGCTTCCTCAATGATTTTGTTAGATGGATAACAAGGTTTTTCTTTAAATCCAGGAAATTTCCTTCTCTATAAAATGCCCATTTACTTCCTATAATCATAGTGCTTAGAATTGGAGGATCTTAGCCTTGTCATACACCACCTCTGTAATTTAATATGGGGAAATTGAGGCCCAAAAGATTGATCTTTTTTTAAGATCTTGGACCAGAACTCCTGATTTAAAAATACTCCTAATCCATAAACAAGATGTGAGTAGTAGAAACTGGTGTTTTTAAAGGTCTGTTTTCATGATGGAATTTAAATCAGTACTTGGTAGGTTGAGAAGAGAAAAAATAATATTTCCCCAACTAAAGCCTTCCATTTTCTTCTGCTAGTTATTGTGAATAGAAAGAGTCACATAGTTAGCACTCCAAAATTCCCTTTACCCCTGATTTTTTCTATGTAAAATGAGTGGAGGTGAGGTGCTGGAGGGAGTTCATGGGACCATCTCGCTCCTGCCCATCAGGATCTCTGAACAACTAGGAGTGATTAGAGGAAGAATGAAAAGTTCACTTTCCATACAAGAAATAGCTTGCTAGAAGATTTGACTCACAGTAAGTGACCAAAAAAAGGTAGACAAAGAAATGCGTGAAAGCAAATGTGCCACCTGAATAGTAAATTTCTGTGAATTTGGGCTAAGGTAATGATCTCTAGATTAATAACAAAAAGTAGTTGGCAATTTTAACAAAAATACCAAGTGATCTGTAGCAAGAAATGCAACATAAATGAACGTTTAATGGATGACAGACGTGAATTGAACCTGATAATTCACTCTCCCCCACCCATTCTCCAGCATAGGTTAGAAGGCTGCTTTTATTTGAAATGAAAGTACTCATTTTTAAAACCATTACCGTGAAACATTCAATATAGAATCTCAAGAACTTTTTAATTTCTCTACAAAGTAAGAAAAGTGCTTGGGAGTTTTCTTCCCATTATTTAAGAGGTGGGCTGATAAATAGAAGCCTGAAGTCAAGAGGCTTCTTCTAGAATCAACAATAGAGGGCGATACAAGCCTAAGCCTCATAAAACCTAAACAAATTTCCGTTTCATTTTATTGCATAAAATGCTAGAGAAATAGGGCACACGTATTGTGGTTTTGCTCTGTTTAATTCTTTGTAGATTGCATAGGACAAGACAGATGGCTGTTACCGTTGCCCGATATTTCAGAACAGGTCATGCTTGCTGCCCAGCTTTTTGAGCACGTGCCTTTTATGCGCGTATGAATATTGTCAAGGTTCAGGCTGGGACACATGAGCAGGTCATTTCCAAAAAGAGCCCTGCCTGCTTAAATTGGATGACAACAGAGTTGCAGGGCTGAAAGTGTAGAAACCTTTATCCAGTCTCTTATTTTACTAGATGAAGAAACAGGCCGAGAAAGGTTAAGAGACCAGGCCCAGGTTGGTGCTTCGCAGACACCAGGTGAGAAACCAGGGATGCATTTAAATTTAATACATCATTTAAAATGGCTTTGTGTGTCAACGTATGCATTACTTAACACATTTTGAGCCAAATTAGAATATTAATTCGTTTGTCTGTTAGCATAAGATGAAGGGAAAATAGGGTCGGCCGAGTGGCGCATTGGTTAAGCGCTGGTTTTGGGATGCCAGCGGCCCCGGTTCGGATCCCACATGAGGGCCAGTGACACTGCCCTCTACAGCTAACAACAGCTCCACCTGGAGCCGGGCTGTGCGAGCCCTGGTGATGGTGTGGGCTGCAGCCCCTGCTGCAGTGGGCTGCCATAGGCTACAGTGAGTGGCCCGCAGCCAGCGTGAGCGGCTGGCAGCCAAGCATGAGCTGCCAATAGCCACGGTGAGCGACATCCAGAGGCCAGCGACCGATCTGCCTCATCCGGGAAGAGCGCAATGACGATACCAACAGTGAAGCAACATCCTCCGCAACTAAACTGAAGAACAAGAAAACGGCAACTTGTCTGTTCCCCTTCCCTGATTCCCCAACGCTGTTCCCCTCCACCAATTCCCCAATAAAATCTTTAAAAAACAAACAAACAAAAAAAGATGAAGGGAAAATAAACCAGCCTCTGTTAAATAAGGAATTTGGATGATCAAATAAGAAAAGGATTTAAACAGGAAAGCCAATAGTCATCAAAATGATGACTAGTTCATAGTCAACTAAACACATATGTTCAGATCGAAATATTACTTTGAATTTGAATTACGAAAAACGGATGTGTAGGAAGTGAATGAGATGCCAAGAATGAGTAAGGATGGCAGCCTGACTGCTGGCTGATGAACATCCCTGGTAGTGGTTGACCCATTTCTTCTTTCTCTGCATTTAACTCTGAGAAAAATAATTTCTCTACCTTGCTGCTTAAGACCCTTTGTTGAGTTTGAATACATTTCTAATATGCTATGTGAATTGCTTTAACTTCTTTCATTTTGTGTTAAAATAAATTAAGGTTTATATAATAATAAAGATTTGTATAATTTATATACTAAAAATGCATTTTAGTATATAGACCCAGAGACCAATTTAAAAGAAAGAAGCCCATACAGGATCAGAGACCTAGGCTTCATGCAGAAGTTATGGTTTGGAATCGAAGACAAGCTTGCCAGTAGATTGAAGCATGAAGCATAACACTCAACGCACAGTGTTCCGAAAAACTATGGATTTCAGCCCTAGATTGATCATTGTAGTGAAATTACTAAACTTCTCTTCAGCCATTATCCCCAAGCAGTATTTATCCACAAGCGGTGTCTTGTCCATTCCTCTAGCAGAGGTGAAAGGCCAGGAGTAGAACACCATAGTAGAAAGGCCAGGAGTAGTATCCCCTGGGATCTAGCAATGGAAACCGCAAGTAGCCTCAGGAAACTTCCAGAAACTCTTTAATTCTTTACAGGTCCAGAATTGCTGCAGGTGACGAAACTTTGGAGCCAGCAATATAAATGAGAAAGCTAAGCAGCCTGTCACTGTGCAGGAATTCTCAGAGCAAAGAGGAGACAGGTGTCACCCTTTCTGGTGATAATGACTCACTTGGTACTTGGCAGAGCAGAGCTCTTGAGGGCTGGTTGAACGGAGATGACCAACAACACAAAACAAAACAAACAAACCCACAAAACCTCTGGATTTTAGAAGATATCTCCATTTTCTTTGATTGACTTATCTTTTTATTTTTTTTATTTTTTTAAATTCTTGTTTTGAATTTAAAAAAAAAAATATTTTATTATCTTTTTAAAAACAAGCCTCTATTAGCTTTCTGGGCTGTAAAAATATATCTGCACTGTGTGTATGTGTGTGTGTGTGTGTGTGTGTGTGTGTGTGTGTGTGTGTGCATGCATGTGCATACATGCACATGCAGATTTTTATGTGTCTCCTGACAGGGTTTTGTTTTGTTTTTTTCCCCAACACTGACATTCATATCACTTGAACAAGTTAAACAAGGCTAACTTCTTTCACTTACAAAATCCAAATGGTATCATTATGTGTTTGGGCTAATAGATATAGAGAAGCAGCAAGCTTTTTTCCACTTTGATTTTTAAAATGGGGTCATCCTTCAACTACCACTTGATTCTACCTCACAATAGGTAGGACGAGGAAGGAAAGGGTAGGATCAGGAAGTGGGAAGGGAGAACACTTTTCAATTTCTAGCTTACTATTTACAAGGAGGTACTGGCAGTCTCTGTCAGAGTCCCTGGGCTCTCAGCTCCAGGGGTCTCCGTGGTGCCTCTTGGAACAGTGACCTCATCACTATTTCCCCTTTAAAACACAAATTTGAAGTCAGTGTTTTTAAAAGCACACTCATGATTTTACTGCACCATTGTCACCAAAGCACTTGTTAAAATACAGATTCCTGGGCCGGCCGAATGGCTCAGTTGGTTAAGAGCTCGCTTAAGAGTGCGAGCTGAGCTCCAAGCAACGGCGGTTCGATGCCAGCCTGAGCTGAGTTGCTGTTGAGCTGCCAACAGGTGGCAGGATGGCTCAGCTAAAAAAAAAAAAAATACAGATTCTTGGGCTGGATCCCAGACCTACTAAATCAAGAAATAGGGACTAAAACCAACATTTAAAACAACACCTGAAATGATCCTTATGAACAACAAAAGATGAGAACCCATTTTTAGCAGACTTATTTTGTAACTTTTAAGTACTAAAAAAATGTACTAAAAAAGTACGAAACACATACTAAAAGTGAATTTTGTTTGAATAAAGATAGTACTACCTGTTCTAGACACTGATTTTTGTTCTTAAGCCTTTATTTACTTCCCTGTTCATGACTCTTGATTACATGGGTGGTATTGTGGCCAAGCAGGATTGGGAGAGGGGTGTGTGTGTGTGTGTGTGTGTGTGTGTGTGTGTGTGTGTGTGTGTGTGTATAGTTGGTATAAAAGGGGTAAATGAAAGAAAACACAGACTTCTTTTTAAGTCTGCAGATTTTATATACATACCAATATGTATGTATATACACATTTAAGGGCTTCATTCTCTTGGGGTCACCAATGGCATTTGAAATTAGATATTTATAATATGTACTAAGATATTATAATGGATTTTTAAAAATATCCATTAAGTTTTTAAGAGATCTCATTTTTCCTTTTCTATTTGGATAGCTATTTAAAGATGTACCCAAGCACAGTTCAAACACACAGTATATTTCAGTTCCGTGGTTTCTTGAATCACACCTAAATTCTAAGGAAAGTGAGTTTCTGAAAGAGCATCTACAGTTTTGTCTTTAGCAGAAGACTGTCAGCACCATCTAGTGGACACAAATAACCTCTTTTCTTGAATTCAGTCCAGGAGGAGGTGGAGAGCAATATTTGGAACTTGGGTTGGAATCCAGGTGCCCGTTAGTTCATGAATGACCTTGGAAAAATTACTTAACCCCTCTGTGTTCTGCTTCTCAACTATAAATCTGGATAATAATAGTGCCACCTCATAGGCTGTTACAAAGTGAAGTGAAATGATGTATCTAAGGTATGTCCTAAACATTTAGTGAATGTTCTTTTTTAATAACAAAAATCAAGGTGGGAACTGTCCAGTGGCACACACTTTTAACTGCCCTTCAAAAGAAATGGCTATTTAATCTAGTTTGTGGAATATATGCTACGAGGCTTAATGAGGTTTTTCTAGAATGTTGTTGCATTTGGCTGAAGCTTATGGTGAGAAAAAGGAAATTGGGGCAACAAGACTAGAATGGTAGTTGGAACCCAGATGGAATACAATGTGTGCTCTCTTCTCATTCATTCAAAATCTGACTCCACTCAGAAGGAGAATGTCAAGAGCAGAGAGCGATTGAAAACAAAACCAAAAACCAACACTGCCATATGTCTCCAACCTGGAATGAGACCAGGAAAATTTTAGCTTAAAATATCTTGACTTAAGAAGAAATCTTTGTGAATTATTTTGAAAGGCACAATACTTCCTAGAATATGTTTGAGGTTTTTGAACACAGAATTTCAGAAAACATCATAAAAATATGGTGCTCTCTGATTTATATCTGAATGTGAATTGTTTTGAGGGTGCTATCTGCATTAGCCAACACAGAAGTATTTCAGGAAATTAAAAACAAAGACACAATTTATTGTGTACTAAAACACAACAAATGCAATTTATTAAAGTGTGCTGTCAAGGCACATACATCCCAGCAGTGTGCAAAATTGAAGCAGCAGGAGATAAATAAACAAAGTGAGAATGACAGAAAACAATTCAAGATGAGATGAGTTTTGTGCAACATGTCCTCAATGAGGATTTAGTTGGAAAGGTTACAAACAGCAAAGAGACACTAAGTTTCTATTGAACTTGAATTTCCTTTTCACTTTCTTTATATGTATCTTATGTTGCTTATATTTTAAAAGCAACAGTTAAAAACAATGTAAACACCACTTAATCATGGGCACTGGTCATAGCCCTACCTTTTTTGTTGTGGTTTTTAGTACTTTTTTTCCCTTCACATCCCCAAGAAATCTGAAATGTGTTGTTTTCCTAATGAGCATCATTAGCTGCCAAAAATAAAAATGGAAAGAGCGGCCTTTATTCATGGAATACTAGAATTGCATTTGGAGATTATCTGGTCACTAGCTGGTCCGTGGACCAGAAGCATTGGCATCCATCATCTAGGAATCCATTAGACTCTTCTGTCCCACCTGACACTGAAGCAGCAGTTTAAGAAGATCCCCAGGTGATTTATCTGCAATTAAAGTTTGGGAAGCCCCTGAGTTTCAAGTTCATTCGCTCTCAGAGACAGCCAGGGGATCAGTAACTGTTTATGAAACCTCCCCAGGTGATTGTAATGCAGTAGAGTTAAAACTGCAAAACTAGTCTAACTTCAGTTTTCAAATGAGGAAATTATGGCCCACAAAAGCTTATGGATTTACCCAAGATCACCCAGCTATTTAGTATCAGAATCTGAACAGTGTATCTTTCCTCCTTATAAAAAAACAAATAAGGCAGAGTCAAGGGAACAGAGGATAAGGAGTACAGAGATGGGGAGGGATTATTTCATATAGGATGGTCAGGAAAGGCCTGCCTGAGGAAGCAGACACCTGTGGGAAGAGAGGAAGCCAGAACTGTGTTCCGGGTGGAGGTAGGAGGCTGGTGTGTGTATGTGTGTGTGAATGGGGAGCAGGGAGGGTGTTATTCATGTTGGAGAAATAAGGAGTAGTGTTTCTAAATTCCCAACAGATACTAATTTATGGGAGGCAGAAACAAGAATCAAAACTACCAGGAATTATCAAAATCTTAAGTTATTTTAAAATACTTCCAACCTTCTTCATATTCTTTACTCATAATGAGGACTGTCAGAAGCATTTGTTTAAGAAATAAGAACTATTAAATTTATTTATTTATTTATTTTTTGAGGGCAGTGTCACATATGTGGGACCCAAACCAGGGCCGCTGGCTTCCGAAGCCAGCGCTTAACCACCGCGCCACTCGGCCAGCCCAGAATTATTAAATTTAGAAATGCTTACAAGAACTGTAGCCTATAGCAAATATTCAAACATGGGAGAACACAGAGAGCATTATTGGGTACCATTTGAATAATGTAGCATACAACTCTCCAAGCCAGGTTAACAACACCTCATAGAATCACAGTTTGGAAATTGCCAATTTAAGGAGTTATTTTGAATCAATACTTGTTATTTCTTGCAACACCACTCATAGAATTTGTATAAAGTATACAATGGTCATCAATTTATTAATATTTATTTTATTTGTAAGAATGACTCCCTGTTAGCAGCAGGCAGGGCCAGGAACCCATGCTTATAATATG
Organism: Aselliscus stoliczkanus; assembly: GCA_033961575.1. Taxonomy (NCBI): domain Eukaryota; kingdom Metazoa; phylum Chordata; class Mammalia; order Chiroptera; family Hipposideridae; genus Aselliscus; species Aselliscus stoliczkanus. Next base: position 94,760,963 of record CM066732.1, on the reverse strand, counting down.
GCACCAGCTGCAAGGAAGATCAACCAATCATATTCTGACTTCATCCCTCCCAGGTGCTCCTGTTTCTGGAATATTGGCCTCAACTTCTGACTCAGTTTAGTGTTTCCTGCTCTTGCTTTTTACTTGCCATCAGTGGATATCTTCAGTAGCATCTCTGTTGATTGCTAATGTTTAATCCTCAGAGAAGAATCAGAATACTTTTCTCCAGTTTTCCTGATTTATCAACTGATTTTTTTTATTTGGAAAAACATATAAATGTCCCAAGAAATGCTGGAAATAAATTCCTGCATAGGAACAAAGAGGGCAGGGAGGCTGGAGAGCAAAGTCTACCAGAAGAGGTGGTAAGGCTGGAGGTCTGAGACAATGGAGGGCCTCGTCATTTAGGACTGGTCGGGGAAAAGCAGGTATTTCATGGCCCTGGGGATGAAGAAAATCAGTCTGGGGACTCAACACAATAGTCTTCATGCACTGAGAATCAGAAAAACTACAAATAGCAATTATGACCCTTTTTGGACAATAGCTCAATTTGTGTAAAACCACTATTTTTTTTTTTTTTTTGTAGCTGAGCCATCCTGCCACCTGTTGGCAGCTCAACGGCAACTCAACTCGGGCTGGCCTCGAACAGCTGTTGCTCAGAGTTCAGCTCGCACTCTTGAGCGAGCTCTTAACCAACTGAGCCACTCGGCTGGCCCAAAAAACCACTATTTTTAATGTATACGGCACCCAAACTTGACCAAGAACTTCGCGTACATGATCTTTCGGAGCTGCACAACAATCTGCGGAGGAAGGAATTCTCATTTTATGGAAGAGGAAACTGAGCCCAGAGAGGGTAGCCGACCTGCGGGGCACCACATTAATAGCGAACCATACAAGCATCCAGATATCCTCGTTCCGAGTTCAATCTAAATACGGTCAAACCATTCCTCGCCGACACGTCCTCCGGGAACACCGAGGAGCCCACTGGGCAGCCTCAGCTCCCGGGTTTTAGCAGTTCCTCGCTGCCTCTGGCCCCCACGCCTCAACTCTGCATGGTACAGGCCTTTTTTCTTATCGCGAGACTGGAAGCGCGGGGCTTCTGGTTACCAGGGGAACAGCGTTCTCGGAAGCAGGAGAGCTTTGGATCCGTAGCTCCTTCCACTTCCAGAGTAGCTGTGGTGGCGGGAAAGACGCGTCCTCTTTGGGGGACAGTGGATGACAAGGAGAGCGTCAGTAGTGCGTTTCTGAGCCGATGATGCTCTGATGACTGGTGACTAGCTCCCACGGTTTCCGCAGGTAAGTGGACCGACTGTGAGCCAAGCTCGATAGCTGTGCAACAAGCCAATGAGTGAATGGGCGGAGTCGTGTTAGGCTGCTGGGCCCAGAGACTGGCTGTTACGGAAAGGGGGAAGGGCCAATGGGAGGGCGGGGGCGGTACCCGGGGGCGGGGCTCCGCGGGGACCTGTCCAGGCTTGGGTGCTTAACATCCTAGAATTTATATTAAACATCAGTCACCAGAAATAGACTATAAATAGCAAAGGATGCAAATTGGTATTTCACAGACAACATAAAAATAAAAGGTGGCCAGTAAACATTTGACTAGAGACTCAAGTTCTCTTGTAATTAAAGAAATTTAAATCAAACTTCAGATACCTTTTGAGACTTACCAGACGGACAAAGATGAAAAAGTTTTGACATTAACCAGATTGACCACAGTCCAATGAGGGGAAACGGACATTTTCATCTCATCATACCTTGTTGGTGGTAGTGTAATTTCGTAAATCGTTTTGGAGGACGATTTGGCGGACCACCATAATTTGAAACTCCAAGTGTCCTTTGACTCAGCATTTCTAATTTATCTTCTGGATATATGAAAATAACTAAACAAAGATTTGCAAAAGAGATTAATTTAAAATTGAGGTATACCTTACATACGGCATAATTCATCTTCTTAATGTGCAGTTCTATGAGCTTTGACAAATGCATACAAGTTACATAATTACCACCACAATCAACATACAGAACTATTTCATCATTTCCCTCAGCCCTTTTGTAGTTAACACCTCCCCACCCCCAGCCCTGTTAACCACTCATCAATTTTCTGTCCTTGTAGGTTTGTTTATTCCAGAATGTCATATAATTGGAAGCAAACACCATGGAGCCTTTTGAATCTGGCTTCTTTAAATTTAGCATAATGTAGCTGAGATTCATCCATGTTTTGTATCAGTTGTTCCCTTATATTGCTGACTAATATTCAATTACGTGGATGTACAATAGTTTGCTTATCCATTCCCTAGTTGAGTGACATTTGGATTGTTTCCAGTTTTGGGCAATTATTAATGAAGCTACTATAAACATTCATGTACAGGTTATTGTGTGAATACAAGTTTTCATTTCTTGAGTAAATAGGAATGAGATTGTGAAGTCATATGGAAGTGTGTATGTTCATAAAAACTGCCAAGGGGTTTGTAACCTGGCTGCCTCATTTTGCATTCTCACAGGCACTATATGAAAGTTCCAGTTGCTCCCCAACTTTGCCACCACTTGGCATTGTTAGTGTTTTTTAGAAAAGTTATTTTTCATTATTCAAATGTATAGTTGTATCTCATTGTGATTTTAATTCACATTTCTTTGATGACTAATGATGTTGAATATCTTCTCATGTGCTGATTTCCCATCCATATATCATTGGTGATGTGTCTGTTCAAATCTTTTGTTTTCTTATTATTGAATCTTGATATTTCTTTATGTATTCTGGATACAAGTCCTTTGCCAGATATGTGTTTTGCAAATACTTTATCCCAATATTTGGATTTTGTTTTCCTTTTCTTAACAGTTTCTTTGAAGAGTGGAAGCATTTCAATTTATCAGTATTTTATTTTATGAATCATGCTTTTGATGTTGTATTTAAAAATCCTTTGCCTAACACAAATTCACACATATTTTATCGAAATTTTATAGTTTTAAGTTTTATTTTTAGGTCTGTGATCCATTTTGAGTAATTATTTGTATTGCTGTTAATAGCAAATACTCCATATACAACCTAAAAGATGATTAAAAAGTACTACATCTCTGCAATGGAAAACTATGCCATCATGTAAAAGCATGAAGTATATTTGTATATGGTGATATAGAAAAATCTCCAAGTGCGAGCTGAGCTCTGAGCAACGGCAGTTCGATGCCAGCCCGAGCTGAATTGCTGTTGAGCTGCCAACAGGTGGCAGGATGGCTCAGCTAAAAAAAAAGAAAAAGAAAAAGAAAAATCTCTAAAATATATTAAGGAGATTTGTGAAAAAGCAAGTTCCAAAGCACCATATCATTTGTTTATGTTTGTGTTGGGGAGGAGTAGGTGAGTATAAAGGAGAGAAAGTTTGCATATGCCTAAAAAAGTGAGACTTACAAAAATCTATTAACAGTGGTTTTTGGGATGAGGGGAATTTTGGCTTTGAAAACCTTTACATACTTCTGTATTATTTGATTTTTTCCACCACATCTCATGGGCAAGTATTTCTTACATAATAAACAAATATATAAAATAAAAAAATCTACCATATAATAATTTTTAGACATTAAAATCAGGAAAATACATGTAATGCCACTTTTTTTTCTTTTGGTTGGCTATTCATTATTACTAAACAAAGGAGTATTCATTTTCTTTTGATATTTCCATCCATCCAAAAATATCAAATTACTGCAGCCATGTGTCCCCATTTTGTTTTTAAATCATCCATGATGGTTGCATTTCTCACAAGCCTGTATGAAAAACTTTAACTTTATTTGAAATGAGTGTTATAAAAAGTTGCTACATGTTAGTAGTGATTTGTTACAATTTAGAATCTGGTTATATATCCATCTATTTAATGGAATACCATGAAGTAAATAATATTCTATTTTTGAAGTATCTTTAATAAGAAAATGCTCAGAGAAATATATGAGTCCAATTTTGTTGAAAAGACATAAAGAAGAAATGGAAAAGAAATGTGCCAACAATGTTTAGCTCAGGAGGGTGAATATTGAGTAATTTTTATTTATTTTTGAAGACACTTTATTGCATTCTAGAAAATTTTCTATAATAAGTAAATTCTTTAATTTTGAATTGAAGATATATTTAATATAAAACCAGAAATACAGGTAAGCAAACGGTGAATAAAAGAAAATCCATGAATGCACCAGTCCAGAACACACGTGTATTACTTCCTTGACTTGTGATCATCTTTCAGGTCCCGTTCTGTATATTTCTTTAATTAGATATATTGGACTTGTTTTTTCTTTAGAAGATACTGCCCATTTGTCTTTCTTCTTTCTCTTCCCTTCTTTTTTCCCTTGTTTATGCCCTGAGCCAGTTTATTGGAATGTTTCTTTTCCTTATTGATTGGTAAGCGCTCTTTAAATATGTAAATTTATTAACCTTTTGTGTATCATCTATGTTGCATATGTTCTTCTGTTTCTCAGGTGCCTTTTAATTTAATTTAGAGTTTTTTTTTTTTTTCGGTTTGATACTCAAGAACATTAAATGTTATGTAATCAAAATCTATGTCTCTTCCTTTTTGATTTATTCTCTTAGTAGTGTCATGCTTAGTAAGTCATTAACCTCATTATTATGTAAATTATCTTTATGTTTCCTTCCAGTCCCTTGGAGATTTCATATTTTACATTAATTTATTATTTTTAAAATTAGGTTTTACTTTTATTAAAGTAATATAATAAAAAATGTCTAACAGTATTATAACATTTACAATGAAAAAAAAAGCAATCTCTAGTCTCATTCTCCAAGGGCAGCCATCTGAACTTGTAAATATTATGCTTATATAACTATTTTTTGGCTTTTTCAATTTTTAGACATTCTCTTTGATTTCCGATATGACAAATAAGATTTCTTATACTACCTCTCCTTTTACATGCTCCTCCGCACATACACTCAATATATAACTAAGGCCTGGTATTTGGTTAAATCCATATTTAGTGCTGTGTAATTATAAGCATTTTGCTATCATTTGATTGCTTTGTTTCTTGTACATTGTGTTATTTTTCTTGTGGAATTTCCATGTGGGTATTGATATTTCTTCTCAAACACTTAAAAACATCTGTAAGACCTGAATTCAATGCCCTTTATCCATACCTTTTTCTATATGGCCAAATTCATAAGATGGTGAGTTGCACTCCCACTCATCCTGGGAACTGTATTTAATTTAATTTATTGTTTTCAGGAGCAAACATAATAGAACAGACCTATTTGCTTTAGAAAACGGAGAGATTTCTAGAGCCTGTTAGTTGATCCATGTCACTGATAGTTCCCTGGGCCTCTTGCTTTGCTGACATGTATTCTACTAGCTCTGCACGTGTTTCTGTCTCGCTGCTCTCCCAGTTAGCTGTATTAAGCTGCTTAGCACATTTACAAGACATTTGGCCTTTCGGTGACTTATGCTTTTTGATCGTGACGTGACAGGCCAGGGTGATCCGTCATCCCACAATAATAACGTCAGTGGCTTCCTGAGTGAGCTCAAACCCTTTTGCAGAGTTTGAATAATGTTGAGATCAATGCCTTTTTCATTTGCTGAGATGGAAAGAATTGACCTAGTGGACCCATAGGCATCAGCTTTGGCACACTGAATGGTTGGAGGCCAAATCAAATTATCCCTCTTTGTGCCTTGGAGGAGTACCAGGTTGTTTATGTTTGTGCTTCTGCTTGCGTCCAAAACTTCCCTGTACTTTGCCTGTACTGTTCAAAAAAAGAAAGAAAAATGACTCATTTCATAGAGTAAGAAAAGGACATTGTTCCACTTGCTGGGCCAGAGGCAATGGCCTTTCTTCATTCTGTTATGAGAGAAGTGGTTTAATTCATAGTTGATAGGAATTTAGGAAAGGATTTGGTTGAAGATATCCATTCACATATAAAGCTAAGTATTGGGAAGACAAAATCTGGAATTCTTCCTTTTTCATTCATTTTACTCAGCATGCATGATACCCTCACATTACCAAACAAATCTGGAATGGTCCTGATCCAGGGCCCAGTTTGAAAGGATCAGTGTGTCTGCGATGGCCGAATTCTCTCACTAGTTTAAACCACCCTGCCTAACATTTCCTGCTTCAGAAAGCTGCACTGGGAATCGAGTAGCCAGAGCGACAAGAGGCCTGTGGATGGTGTCACATGAAAAATAGTTAAAGAGATTGGTGTGTATACAGATAATGAAAATCGGTCCCCTAGGAGAGAAAGGAGGTTTTGTTCTCTGCTGTTTCAGAGGGCAGAAGTACAATCATGGGTTTTAGAAGGGGATGGTGGATAGAAACAGGTCAGCCACCTGGAGATAGGTAATCCTTGACAATGCGGCACCTGGGAGGAGAGGAGAAACCAGAGCTGAGAGGAGAAACCAGGCTGAAGGCTGAGCTAGCATGAGAAAGGCTGGAAGAAGGAAAGCAAAGCCCGAAGAAAGTAGAGGCCTTAGCCAGTCATTACGACAAAGTCCGAATCGAGGTTGAGAGGTGTGTTGCTCCATGAGTGTCTTCGCAGTCAAAAGACACAGTAATGTTTGTCAGAGGTGTTGGAAGCCATCAAGATGGCACTTACATCTGCGTTCCTGTTTAGCTGCTTTCGGAATCTTAACATCCCAGGCAGCATCGTTTCCACCTACAGTGAGATGAGATTTAATGATCCACGGACACAGATGTCTTTTGATGAAATTAGGGTAGTGTGACTTTGGTAGCTACATAAATATATCAAAGGCTGAATTAATTGCATATTAATAGTAATGAAACATTTAAATACATGTCATAACTTGTTTTAAAATTTTTTGTTGGTTTGTTTCAGAATATCAATGGATATTATAAAGGGAAACTTGGATGGAATTTCAAAACCAGCCTCAAATTCAAGAACACGTCCTGAGAGCAGAGGTTCAAATGCTTCGTTGGAGGTGCTTTCGCCGGAGCCAGCATCGCTCAAGGTACTTTGCTGTTTAGAAATGATTTAAACTCCTTCTCCTGACCTCTAGTAATTGATAAATCAAGGTTGTTAACATTTCATTTTAAGGTTCCTCTTTAGAAGGTGTGTTCTGGGCGCACTCACAGATTTCTTAGATTTTACTCTAGATCATTTAATATGAAACAGTGTTTCCTTCTTTACCTCCCTTCATGTTTTATCTTCCCTCCTGTTGAGATTTGTAAACAATCTCCCCTACTGTTAAGCCCTGGAAACTCCCTATCTGTTCTCTGTCCCCATAATTTTTCCTTTTCCAGAAGGTCATGTGAATGGAATTAAAAAGTATATCGATTTTGAGCCTGGCTTTTGTCTACTGGCACAAAGCGTTTGAGACTCACCCATGTTGTTGCATGTGTCAATAGTTCACTCTTTTTAATTGCTGAGTAGTATTCCATTGTATGGGTGTATCATGGTTTATTTATCCATTCCCCAGTTGAGGACCATTGGATTGTTTGCAGGTGTTGGTGATTATGAATAAAGCTGCTATAAATATTTTCATACTGTATTTTTTTAGAGGGGAGTGTAAAATTGATTTTTATTTCTCTTGGGTAAATAAATACCTAGGAGTGGGGTTGCTGGGTTTTATGGTAAGTGTATGTTTAACTCTGAGAAACTGTCAAACTGTTTTCTGTTCCCACCAGTAATGTATGAGAGTTCTAGCTGCTTTGCATCCTCACCAACAGTTGGTATTGTCAGTTTTTTTAAAAAGCTGTTCTAATAGGTATACAATAATAACTCACTGTGGTATTAACTCACATTTTCCTGGTGATTACTAATATTGAATATGTTTTCATGTGCTTACTTGCAGTCCACATATCTTTATTGGAAAGTGTATGTTCAAATTTTTTGCCTAACATTTTAAAAAATTGTTTTTTTTTCTTATTATTGGCTTTTGAGAATTCTTTATATATTCTAGATAGAGTCTTTTGTCAGATATATTATTTGCAAATATTTTTTTCCCAGTCTGTAGCTTGACTTTTCATTCTTCTAACTGTGTCTTTGGAAGAGTATTTTTAATTTTGTTAAGTGCAATTTATCAGTGTTTTCCTTTGGCAGATTATTTTGTTGTTGTTGTATCTAACAATTCTTTGTCTAACTCAAGGTCCCAAAGATTTTCTCATATTTTTTTTCCGAAAGTTTTATAATTTCATGTTTTACATTTAGGTGCTTGTGGCCTCTCTCGTTACCAATGAGAAGATGTTTGTAAACCTGATATTCATTCCAGTGTGGGTGGTCTAGTTTAGATATTTTTCTCTGGTTGCTTTGTTTTCTCTTTGTCTTTGTATCTACTATGACACACCTAGGTATGGGTTTATTTAATTTATCCTTCTGGGGACTAGTACTTCCTCAATGTAAGAACTTGCATGTTTCGTTTAATTTGAAAATTTCTCAGTCATTGTGTTTTCCCACTTTTCAAATGCTGCCTATATTTTTTTTCTATTTTGTTATCTTGGCAGTCATATTAAATGTCTTTCGAACATTTTTCTTCTATCCTTCATGTCTCTTATCTTCTTTTTAATATTTTCTATTCATTTATTTTTCTCTGCTTCATCCTGAGGAATTTTTAACATATTTTCTAATTTTTGAATTATTTTTTCTTCTATGTCAAATCTGCTTTTTCATCCAATGAGATGTAAATGTAATGATATATTTTTAATTTCTGAAAGTTCTTTTTAGTTTATTTTTAATCCATCTGTTCTTTCCAGTATCTCGATCTCATGTTTTTTTAAATCTTTAAAATATTTAAAAAAATAATTATGCTATCAAGACAGTTTGGTATTGGCATAAAAACAGGCACATCGATCAGTGGAACAGAACAGAGAGCCCAGAAATAAATCCAAGCATTTACAGACAGTTAATCTATGACAAGGGAAGCAAGAATTTACACTGGAGTAAAGATAGTCTATTCAATAAATGGTGCTGGGAAAATTGGACTGCCACATGCAAAAAAATGAAACTGGATCATCTCCTTACGCCTTATACAAGAACAAATTCAAAATGGATTGAAGACTTAAATGTAAGACCTGAAACCATAAAAATCCTAAATGAAAATATAGGGAGTACATTTGCAGACATTACCCGGAGCAATATTTTTACTGATACATCCCTACAGGCAAGGGAAGTAAAAGAAAAAACGAACATATGGGATTATATCAGACTTAAAAGTTTTTTCACAACAAAGGAAACCATTAATGAAACAAAAAGGAAGCCTACTGAATGGGAGAATATATTTGCCAACGATATATCTGATAAGGGGTTAATATCCAAAATTTATAAAACACTCATGAAACTCAACACCAAAAAAACAAACAACCCAATTAAAAAATGGGCAGAAGATATGAAGAGACATTTCTCTAAAGAGGACATACAGATGGCCAACAGGCATATGAAAAAAAGTTCAACCTCACTGGTCATTAGGGAAATGCAAATAAAAACCACCATGAGATAACACCTCACTCCAGTCAGAATGGCTATCATCAACAAATCAACAAACAACAAGTGCTGGCGGGGTTGTGGGGAAAAGGGGTCCCTGCTGCACTGTTGGTGGGACTGCAGATTGGTGCAGCCACTATGGAAGTCAGTATGGAGGTATCTCAAAGAACTGGAAATAGAGCTACCGTTTGACCCAGCAATTCCACTCCTAGGTATTTATCCTGAAAAAACCAAGACACTTATTCAAAAAAAGTTATGCACCCCGATGTTCATAGCAGCACAATTTACAATAGCTAAGACTTGGAAACAACCAAAATGCCCATCAGTAGATGACTGGATTAAGAAACTGTGGTATATTTATACAATGGAGTATTACTCCGCTATAAAGAAGAATGAAATCGTGCCATTTGCAATGATATGGATGGACCTAGAGACTATAATGTTGAGTGAAATAAGTCAGTCAGAGAAAGACAAATACCATATGGTCTCACTCATATGTGGAATCTGAAAAACTGTATGAATGAGCAAAGTAAACAGAAACTGTCCCATAGATATAGAGGAAAAATCAGGGTTGCTAATTTGGAGAGGAATGGGGAAGAGGGAGAAGGGGAAGGGATTAGACAGCAAAAATAGACAACTACAATATTGCTACTGGGATAGGAAAAACAGTTTGGGGAATATAATTAATAATGTTGTAAATATTCTGTGGAATGTCAGATGATCATAGGTCTTGTTAGGGAGACCATTTCATGGATGGAGTAGAGGTTTGATCACTGCACTGTATTACTAAAGTGGGGGTGGTATACCTACTGTAATTGAATATATATAGATAGTCATGGGATGTGGATTATACTGTGGAAGAGAGTCAGAGGAAGAGTAATAGATATATATGATATGGGGGGGAGTGGGGTGGTGTATTGGGGGTGGGGGGTTGTCACTTTGAGGGGTAAAATGTATAACTATTGCACTGTGTTGTACACCTGAAACTAATTAAAAATAAAATAAAATAAAATAAATAATTATGCTTATCTTTATCAGCATTTTAATGTCTTAAATTCTTTTGTTTATTGTGATTTATGCTTATTGTTAGTCCTATGTTCCTGGATTTTGAGCTTTTGGAATATAAGCTTTAATTTTGGGAATTTTATGGAGCCTGATTTGATACTTTGTCTTGCAGAACTGGTTTCTGTTCAGATACCTCAGAGAAATCACTGGCATAAATCTTTCTCTCTCTCTCTCTCTCTCTCTCTCTCTCTCTCTCTCTCTCTCTCTCTCTCTCTGCTAATTTTTTAGCTTTAAGCATCCCAGAACACATGAATAATATAAATTGGAACCCAAACCTACACGAAGCATGACGCTGTGGTTGCAAATTCTCAAGGAAGGCTTTTTCCCACTTGTAACCCAGGCATGTTTTTGATTCTTACCCTGTGCTTTTGGCTAGATTTATTTTCCCGGTCCACCCTCTCACTGTGGATGCACCTCTTGCTTTATGAGGGATCTTGCTTTATGAAGCAGAAGAGGGAAGGTTCCTTTTCATCTCCTTGTCTTGCGTGGGTCTAAGGCCTCCTCTCTGACCACCCTGCATGGGTATGAAGCCTAAGCTCATGGCTTTCTGATGCCAGCACATCCCCATTCACATCTCTTTGTTGCTCCTATCCCCACCCCCAAGCAGGGCAGCTGCTTTAAGGATTTTACAAAGTTCCTGTTCTAGTTTGTCATTTCCTTTTAATTTCTGTCCACTGGCAATTTCCCTAATGTTCTTGTGAGTTCACTGATGTATTTCTAAGTAGATGAAATATTTTAATTTATTCCGTTTTCCATAGAGCCCAAATTGGAATCTAAATAGTGAGTATAAACCTAAACTCTGGAGTCATGGCTTCAAAATAGGACTCTGCTGACCACATTGTATGTGATCTTGGGCAAATTACTTTGACTCTCTGTGCCAGTTTCCTCATCTGTTCTAAGGTCTAATAATACTATCCACCTCATTGGCATGTTTTAAGGATAAAATGAAATAAAATACCTAAAGTTCTTAGAGCAGTGACTAGCATCTAGTTAGTCTTCAATACATCTTTGCTACTGGCTTCAATTCTTTAACTTAATTGGTCAGTCCTTCCTATGTTGTTCACAGCATTCAGCATAAAGTCTGGCACAGAGTAAGTATTCACAAATACGTGTCAATAAATAGAGAATCAAGATTTTTCCCACTCTGTGGAGGTGGGATAAGATACAAAGAACTGCCAAAATTTGGAGTAGCATAGAATTAGTATTTCTGCTTACATATTCCTGGGCGATGATTTTTTTAAAGCAGTAATTTCACAGTATTGGCATACAGGTTTCAATACATAGATTAATATTACTTTGTTCAAGACTTATTTATTTAAAAGAAAAATATCAGTAATTACTTCAAGTAAGATTTTATTTGAACCCACTAAGCTATAGGTCAAACTCTCTAGCATATCTATTAGTCACCAGGGACTTTGATATTTTTTTTTTTTTTTTTGAGGGCAGTGTCACTGGACCTCATATGCGGAATCCGAACCCGGGCCGTCGGCGTCCCAAGCCAGCTTCTAACCACTGTGCCACTTGGCCGGCGGGACTTTGATATTTATATCAAAAGCAAAGCCTCCTAAAATTGTTACTTATCTTAATCAAGTTTATGGAAACTAAATAAGGTTTGTCTTAGGTTGGAGAAATTAGCCACAGATACACTCCATGCTGACTGCTGATTACAAATGATTCGGTGTCTATAAAACCTTAGATGTTGTCTGAATAATAAATCCTGGAGTTTTGTTTAGTTTTATTGATCCAATTTGGCTTTTATTAGTTTCTTACCAAAATTTTCTATATGGCAGAAAAAGAGTTTACAATGCTAGATTTTTATGAAATTTCTGTAGTAATAATAGATTTCTCATTCAAAATATTTTGGTTTCTTGTTGCTTATGAATATTTTTCTTGAAAGAGCCAATAGTTATAATTCATAAAAAATTTCACAGCATTCAGGCAGAAAATCTAATTGTTAGGGAGGTTTATATAGGGTACTCGCCATTCTTGGGACTAACATGAAGGTACGGAGTAGGGGACATGGAGCAATGAGAAATGGAGGTGGAATGTGGCTTTGAGAATGAAGACGAAAGAAAAACCATACACATAGGCCACAGGATAGGAGAGAAGGCGGGTTCAGAACAGAGAGGCCAGTGGGCAATGGGCTGGGGTAGGTGGATGGGGAACTATGGGTAAAATTGTGAAATGGTCAAAATTTGTCTTTTGTTCTCCACTTCCATCTTTTTTGCCTTATTACTTCCAGCCCATTTTAAGATTTAAGATCACATGGGATGATACATGTGAAAGGTTTTTGTGTATCCTGAAGTGCTATCCAAATCTAGTTATCTTTTGTATATTCTGTATTCATCTATATAAAAACCCGTTCTCAAGGAAAGGTCGGCTAATTCATTTATACCATGATATAAATGACTGACAGGCCTTACATGACCTCTCCCAGCAATTCAGCATTTTCACAGAACTATATAGCCTTAAGGATTTACTGGGTATTATGGAATTTCAGACTTTACCTGGCCTTTGACAGAAGTATGTTTTTGAACAGGCAACCCTCTTTTACACTTCTGAGATTACATAAAGTAGGCATTGTTTTGTTTGTAAGTTGGGCCTCTACTTTCATTCCATCCTGGGTCTGTTTTCTTCTCTGTCACATCAGGGAAGCAGTGCCTTTACCATAGGGTCGCAGTGGGGAGTGAACAAGGCAGTATGTGTAAAATACTTAGCACAGGACGTGGCCAATACTAATTCCTCAATAAATGGTGACTATGATTATTATACCACCTACTCAGCTCAGTGCCACTGGGGCTTATGTCCTAGTTCAGCGAACAGAGATGTGCCTGCGGTCCTGTATCCCTGGCAGTTTAATTCTCAGCACCACCGGCCGGCCTTCTGCCTTGGAGAGTCACAACGGGGCACAGATGACAGTAGGGAAGAGTTGATCATGTGGATGCCGAGAGAACATAAGACCTGCCTAGCATTGAGCCCTAAAGGGCTGGTGCCAACCGTTCTTCCATTGGGAGGGGAGGGGGAAGGTACTCCTCTCCCAAGTGGCTGGCTCTCTTTCCCTGAGGCTTTGCCTCTCCCTTGGGCTAAGTTCATTTCCACTGTGACTCTCACTGCCAGTTGCAGCCCTTGGGGCCCTAGGATAAGAAACCAAAATGAAATAGAAAAACTGTGAAGAGCATACAAATAAATTACTCACCAAAGCACATGGTTCTGACCTGACGTATTCTATCAGAAACACATTTCAATTCAGATTGTTCACTTTTCAACTGTTCAATAGCCACATCTGGCTAGTGGCTATTATATCATATTGGACAGCACGGCTGTAGGCTGTGGACTGTTGTGTCTCGTCCCCAGAGCCTGGCAGAGAGCAGCTGTCTTCAGGACTCATTCCTGATTTCTCCATTATTGCTAGAAATTGCTAGAGAATGATGCATATTTCTTTGGTGCAAATTGTTATTAAATTTAATTGTGTGGTTAAATTACATTTAATTAAAGAAATGTTATCATTCTAGAACACTTTAATGCTAGTATGTGTGTGTTCCCACATATACTTCCATCAGTATTAAAATAGTCTAGAAATTTAAAGTTAAAAAAATACATTTTTTTGAAAAATGTTTCTTTGGAAATAATTTTTAGGTTGATACTGCAATCAAGTTGAACTTTGTTAAACAAGGTCATTCAGAAAGCAGCAATACAGAGGGCAGTACAAACAGTAATGATGAAAAGGGGGAAAAGAACTCTGAGAAAATAAAATGGGCTGAAGAGGGGTCAGATGAAGATTCGAACGTGGTGCAACCTCAGATCATCTCTAAATGTTCAGGTAGGTGATTAGCTAATGATAATTACAGATGTTATAGTTAAAATATTAGAATTAGGTATGTTTTTTATCAGCTAAGTAGGAGTAATAATAGAAAAATGACCCACATTTTTTGTGAGCAAGCAATCACCAGTTATTTAGAAGAATATTAGGAGTCCTTACATACATTTAGAAAAATAATAAGACATTTAGTAAAATTATTATTGTGGTCATTTTACATTAATCAGGTAGGAAGTATTTCTGCGTTTTATGTCATGATTTATTGATCTTTTTGGATGATTAAAACTGCACAATAAAATGTTTTCCGGTAAGTTAGAAATGTCTTTTTAGGAATAATCCCACTTGATCTTAATAACTTGGATTTTAAAAGACTCCTTTTTTTCATGGTTAAGTTAATACTGGTCAGAATAAAATAGAGCAGCAGTTCTTAAAATGTGTTCTCTGAGACCCTTTCAGGAGATCTGCAAAATAAAAACTCCTTTCATCATAATACTGACATAATATATTAGTAATACAGTTCCTCATAATACTGAAATAATGCTTGTTGCCTTGTTGTCCACTGAATGGACATTTGCACTGGTGGTACAAAAGCAATAGTGGGTAAAATCACTGGTGCTTTTGCATGAATCAAGGCAATGGCACCAAATTGTACTATTAGTCATTGTATTCTTCATGACCAGGCACTGGCAGAAAAAAGAAATAGCCAGTGTCACTCGAGAATGTATTTGATGGAGCAGTAGAAATTATTAATTTTATTGTGTATTGACCTTTGAATACACATCTTTTTAATATCCTGTGTGATAAAACAGTTCAGCTGTATACCAAAATGTGAAGGTTGTGTTGAGGAAAAGTACCTGTGTGATAGTTTAGTGGCCACTTTTTTTTTTTTTAATATTTTATTGGGGAATCGAGGGAGGGGAACAGACAAGTTGCTGTCCTTTTTGTTCTTCAGTCTAGTTGTGGAGGACTTTACTGCACTGACCCATGTTGGTATTGTGATCATTGAGTTCTTCCTGGCTGAGGCAGTCAGTCACCAATCATTCAGGCCACTCATGGCAGCTCTTGGCAGCTCTCGCCAACTGCTGCTGCTCACACTGGCTGCCAGCCACTCACGGTAGCTCATGGCAGCCCACTGTAGCAGTGCAGCCTACGCCATCGCCAGCAACTCACAGAGTCCAGCTCCAGGTTGAGCTGTTGTTCACCATCTTAGCTGTAGAGGCTGCAGTGTCACTGGCCCATATGGGATTTGAACCCTGGCCCTGCTGCTCAGAGCTTGTGCTCCCAAGCCAACTCTTAACCAACATGCCGCTCGGCCTGCCCCTAGTGGCCACTTTTTAAATGGAACATCATTTTTACTTGAAAGAATGACAGGAAAACTATTATCAGTCAGACTTGGGTATTCAGCATTTTTTTTTTTTTAATTTTATTGGGGAACAGTGTTTTTTTTCCAGGACCCATCAGCTCTAAGTCAAGTCGTTGTTTTCAAGTTGTTTTCAATCTAGTTGTAGAGGGTGCAGCTCAGCTCAAGTCACTGTCTTCAATCTAGTTGCAGAGAGTGCAGCCCACTAGTCCATGTGGGAATTGAACTCGCAACCCTGGTGTTATGAGCACTGCACTCTAACCAACTGAGCTAACTGTCCGCCCGCTTCCCCCATCCCCTTTTTTTAATGAAATGAGCCTTTTACCTCAAGGAAGACAACTAATAGTAGTACATCAATGATAAATTTTTTTTTTTTTTTGCCTGAGCCATCCTGCCACCTGTTGGCAGCTCAGCAGCAACTCATCTTGGGCTGGCATCAAACCACCGTTGCTCAGAGCTCAGCTCGCACTCTTGAGCGAGCTCCTAACCAACTGAGCCACTTGGCCGGCCCTTCATCAATGATAAAATTTGAACTTGCAAGTAAAAGTTAGAATTTTGGAAAACTTATGTATGTCATCATGAGCTAGACAGCTTCCCAATACTTAGACTTTTCTAATAAAAATTGGTGGCCATATTAACAAATATGATTTTTTGATATTGTATACTGAAATGTGTTAATATTTTGAGGGTCCGCATAATTCAGTGAAGCACTATTTTCCAAATGATGAATGTAGGGTAAAAGATCCATTCAAAACAAAAGATAGATCCATGGATTTTAATGGAACAAATACAAAATGCTCAATGATAGGGTTACAGATTTTGTATTACAACTAGCCTTTTTGGGACTACCCCTTGTTGAGTTCTGATGTTGTGTCAAAACAGAATATCCACAAGTATCTGAAAAGGCTATCAAATTTCTCATTCCCTTTCCAACTACATGTCTCTAAATTTTCTTCATATACTGTAGCTGAAACAACAGATTGCATTAGATTGACTTAAGAAGCAGGAAGGAGAATCCAGCTGTCTTCTATTAATCCAGATATTAAAATATTAAGACAATGACACTCATCTCAATGATTTTTTTGGAAAATATAGTTATTTGTCAGAAAAATGTTATATTTATGTTAACACATAACTAACATGGTTACTATTTTAAAATAAATATAATATTTTTCAGTTTTGATTTCTAATGTAATTATCAATAGATATAACTCACATCAATAAAAGTTACTTTAGTGCTGAATAATTTTTATGGCTGTAAAGGGAAGTTGAGATCATAAATAGTAAAAACTGCAGACTTAGAATGTTTGGGATGAGATCAGCTCTTACAGTTAGGCCAGGTGACTCAGGATTACAGTTATCAGAAAACAAGGTATTATGGTTGGGATTAGCTATGGGCCCAGTTTTCATTGTATTCGTTAATAGTGTTTCAGTACTGCATGAGTTACTTCAAAATGCCTGCTGCATAAACCAACTATATACATGGAGCCTGAGAATGCTAGGATTGGCGGTTGGGAATTAGAACTAGAGGCTGTTGCATTTGAAGTACGTAGGCAATAAGATTTGCACAGCCTCCTTATTAATAAGATCAGTATTCTTTTAGGATCAGTTAATTTCCTCTAAAAATATCTCCTTTTCCTTAAAGTGGAATGATATATATTATAAGGAAACTTATAATGGACTCTGAGTTTTGAAAAACTGCAAAATTTGGACTTTTGTAGAATAATATGCCATTTCTAATGATCTAAACTGGAGTACGTGAGACTTCAGTATTTGAGCATTTATGCTTATTGCCAGACTGTCATCTTTCATCAAACTCCACAGAGGAAGTGTCGCCCTGTGGTGAAGAGCTTTGGCTCTGGAACCAGGCAGGTCTACGTGGAAACTGATTCTGCCATTTACTAATTATACAATATTAGCACGAATATGTATGTAACAGTTACAAGTTAGCCTCACTTTACTAATTTGTAAAAGGTTTCTAGATGTTGGAACCACTTTGTGTCCCTTATGACATGCTACATTTTATTGTAGCTATTTGTGTACATGCCTTCTCTTTCAGTTAGTCTGAAGCAGCTTTAGAATAGAGTATTTGTCTTATTCCTTATTTGTTAATTATGAATACAGAAGGTAGAGCAGACTGAAGGAGAAAGGACTTGGGGTTTAAAGTCATATAAGACCCACTTCTGAGTTCAATGCTATAATTTATAAGCTGTTGGGAAGGACCCAGTTATGTCAACTGTAAAATAGAGATACATGTCTATTTCACAGGGTTGTTAGATAATTATATAAAAAGATACATGTGAAAAGCTCCTTGTAATCAAGATACATGGCATCAGTGTTAGTTATTACCACCAGCCATAAACATTTGTTGAATGAAAGAAGAAATAGTAAAAACAAAACAAAACAAAGTTTTATGGTTTACTAAACTTAAGCTCATTTCTACTTTCAACACAATATAGATGAACCCGAATTGAAAGAATTAGATTCTCAATTTCAAGATGCTATTCAGAAGATGAAGAGGCTTGATAAAATATTGGTGAAGAGACAATATAGAGAAAAAGAAATTAAGAAGCAAGGTCTAGAAATGAGAATAAAGCTGTGGGAAGAACTTAAGGTAAGAACTGTATAAAAATATATCTTCCTCTATGATGAGTAAGAAAAACACAGACAGTGGTAGTGCTAATGTGGTCTGCCTTTATCGATTTATTTTGCAGAAGTAGGTAACTGTGCAGCTTTCCAGATTTCAGGCACTGCACTGGCACTGGCGCGTTGGTTCCCCTTGGACAGCTCAGTGGGCCTGTCCTACTGGCACCAGGCTGGGGCTTCTCCATCTCTGGAATAGAAACGGGTGGGGTGCCTACTTTCATCAAGGATGTATGTCTGCTTTTTCTCCAGCAAGGTTCAAGTTTGGAGATGGATACACAAAGACACAAAAATTTAAACCCTTTGTTCTCATTATAATTTGAGTAAACTTTTATAAACAACTGTTTCATATGCTGGTCAACATCTCTTCAGGAAGCAGTAAAGTGCTTGAGTTCTGGAGCCATGCTCTATTTGCTTCTGTCTCAATACATTTCTAATGCTTGATTAACTTTCCTTGGCCCTCTTGGACATCTTATTCTCTGTAGTATTGAGGGGGTGGAGGTTGACCAGATGTTGGCACTGACTTGATGTAGAACCATTGGCTCACATTTGAACTTTGCCCCTCAAAGGAGAGCACTTTAAAGGTAAGAAACATTGTAATAACAGATTGGTTGTTTGTTTTATTTTGAGGGCAGTGTCACTGGTTCTCATATATGGGACTGAACCGAGGCCGCTGGCTTCCCAAGCCAGCACTTAACCACCACGCCACTCAGTCGGCCCCCAGATTGGTTGTTTTTGATAAATTCCTCCTTGATCAGTTAGCTGACTTTAAAGGAAATTTCCCAAATAATAATATGAATTAATAATAAAGTAATTAAGAATACACTTTTACAAGGTTCCCAGGAAGACTGCTGAGATGGAAAGAAAGCACAACATGCAGTGCTTTAAACTAGAGAAATAATTTGTGTAGATTTTAACAGAAAAAAAATTAGCCTATCAGTTATTCTTACTGAATCTCAAAGCCGATTTTTACTTGCTTGGAAACAAGAATTATAACTGGAAACATAATAAAAATACAGTAGCAATCTTGAAATGTCTGAAATTGTAATTTGATGATGGACCTTTAAATTACTCATTAGTTATAGAAATACTAAACAGAAACTTAAGAAGCTTTCAGCAAGGTAATTATCATATCATGATAGATACATATATATTAACTCTTTCTGGGAATACCTGTTGACAGAATTTTATGCGAACAGGAAACATTAACAGATTACCTAATTAAAGGAATAAAAATGACCTGAACCTTCTTGTTTGTATGTGGACAATTGGAAACCTTATTGGAATTTAACAAAATACTGATGTGTATAGTTGCTTTCTTTTCTTATGTTTAAACTTTCATTTCTCTTTCATTAGTCTGCAAAAAATCGTGAAGCTTTGCCAAGTAATGAGGAAATGGAAAATACAAAAAAGTTTCTAGCTTTGACTGCTGCACCAGAAGAAACTGTTGGTGAGTGAAATTCATTCATCTTTATGTTTATCTCAGAGTCATGGAATATTTCGATTAAGGTAAAATTCCCAATTCAATTATTTTTCTTTTTGATTGTGAGTTTAACTCTTGTTTAGAGGAAATGATCAATTAAGTAGGGTTGTATGGAACTACCTTGAGCTTAGGTATGTTTCAGAGTCTTCAAGGCTTTATATCTGAACAAGGGTTGGGGGCAAGGCAGTGAAAAATCAGGAAATAGACAAAGTATGTCTTTGCCTTTACGTCCTGTGTGTCTTAGAAGCTTCTAGACACCAGTTTCTGCAGCTAGTCCTCTCATGGCCTAGGATTCTCCCATGAGGTGTCTCACTCAGACCTCTGCAACCCCTTTCATAAAAATCCATTAGTGATTTGCCCTGTTTCCTGTTCTCTCACAGTCCTGCCTTTTAAAGACCAGCCAATTAATTTTGCACATATGTTTCTACTCCCCCTCCCACCTTGGTGTGTATGTATATTTGTGATCCCCTCCAACTCCTTCTATTTCCTTTTCTTCTAATTTTTCTTTTTCTTTTTTCTTTTTTTTTGGAGGGCAGTGTCACTGGTCCTCTATGTGGGATCCAAACTGGGGCCGCTGGCTTCTGAAGCCAGCGCTTAACCACCGCACCACTCGGCCGACCCCTATAACCTATTTTAACTTACTTATATTATGGTGAAAATGTTAGGGATTGGAATGCAGTTGATATTTTTGGCAGGACACTTTTGAAGTCCTTTAACCTACACCACATGAGTGGTCATCTAGTACGGCTTGGGCATTAGACTGGTTCAAGCTCTGAGAATCCTGGAATCCATTTGTCTTTTACAGAGTGAATGTCTAACATTTCAGAATCCCGACAATCTGGCCCAGGCTACTGCTACTCTAGCAGGAGCTTTGTTTGACGTGGGTGAAATTCCTTCAGGGTTGTGCCTTTCTGGACACAGCATTGACAGCTCAGGAGCTGCTTGGGCCTGTCTTCATGCAGAGAGAGAATGATGCTGGCTAGTTCCCATCTACAGTGAGTTCAGCAGTGTCCCTCCCAAATGCATGTCCACGTGGAACCTCAGAACATGACCTTATTTAGAAATAGGATCTCTGCATATATGTAAATAGATAAGATGTGGCCATACTGAATTAAAGTAGTCCCTACATTCAATAACTGGTATCCTTATAAGAAGAGAAGACTCAGAGAGACATAGAGACACGAGGACATAGGGAAAAGGCCATCTGAAGATAGAGGCAGTGATTGGAATAATGTCGTTACAAATCTAGGCACACCAAGGATTTCTGGGAGCCATCAGAGGCTAGGAAGAGGCAAGGAAGGGTTCTTTCCCAGATTATTTTGTTATTGCCTTCTGTGGTAGGCAAAAAAAACAAAAGCCTCCCTCCCTCCAAAATATTAATGTCAAATCCCTGGAAGTTGTGATTTTTACCTTATTTGGAAAAAGGGTTTTTGTGGATATGATTGCATTAAAGATCTAGGATAAGGAGATAATCCTGGAATATGGAGGTGGGCCTTAAATGCCATCATAAGTATCCTTATGAGAAAGGCAGAGGGAGGAGAGACTCACAGAAGAGGAGGAGGGGGTGTGAAGATGAAGGCAGAGATTAGAGTGATGTGGCCTCAAGCCACATGTTTTCCTTTCATAAGTTATTATTTTATGAAATAATTACAAATATTAATCTATTTGGAATTTGTTTTGGTGTCACATACAAGATAGAGAGTTGATTTAGTTTCTTTCTGCCTAATTTGTTAGCTAGTTGTCTCAAGACCCTTTATTGGAGAATCCATAATTCCACCACTTATTCAAAATGCTAATTTATCATGCACCAGTTGGGTCTAGTTATAAAATTTCTATTCTGTTACCTTAATATATCTGCCTGTGCTGAAGTTAGTATTGCACTGTTGGATTATGGTTTGATTATGGTGGCATTTTGTTAGGGCAGGTATATTGTTATCTTTTTCAAAAGTTTTTTTGAAATAACATATTTTTCTCAGACCCATTTTTCTCTCAGAACTGTTTAGCAATAACTACATTATTTAAGGAAAAAGACAGCAAAGCACTTCTAAACCTATAGCTTATAAAATGCTTTTTTTTTTTACTAACTTAAATGTCTAAAGACTATTGTATGAAGATAATATGTCTAAAAAAGTGTAACTTTTTATATTTTCTTTCATGTCTGTCAAATAATTCTACACCTTCATAGAATTGAGACTCCACCCCTTATTCCAAATAAAACACATGGACAGTGTCAGGAAGATGATTCAGGATGCTCTAGCCTCTCAGCATCTGTATTTTAGGAAACAGAAGCTAAATGCTGATTTCTATATAATGGATGAGGGGATGTATGGCAGCCTTTAGACATTAGCCTTTTCAGCCAGGGTTCATTACCAAGTGAACTTTTTGCCCTGGAGGGCAAGACTTTTGTTTTCAGTTGTCCTATCTTCAAAATTAAGCCAGAACTATCAAATACCTTAATTTTTAAAGCTCATGACATGTCTATTTGGCTTAAACCTATAGAGCTCATATTTGTATCTCTGAAGTCACTGGAGGCCTGATAAACAGTTCCAGTCAAGTTAGATTAGTACGAAGGTTCTAACATGGACATTAGTGGGACTTAATGAACTGAAAGCTGGAGTTACCAGGGGCTTGAAAGTTCTGTTCAGGGGAGGGGCAAGATGGCGGCTGTGAGGAGGGCTCCATGAAATCTCCCCTGGAAATATCCACAATTTGAACTTCTAATACGCTTCAAAGAGACATCTACTCATCACACAGAGCAACTAAGAGTTCTACACAAGGATTGCTGGAAGGTGGGCAGGCCGGGCGAGTAGGGGAAGAAGGCGGCAAGACGCGTGAGGTGCAGCCCGCACCCGCGGCTGCTGAGTCACGGTGAGTGTTGCACCGGCTCGCTCCCTGCGGCCTGCGGCCCACCTAGAGTTCAGCAAGAGCGAGTGGGTTTGCAGTCTGAGGCAGAAGCTCAGGCCGGGCAAGTGCGGGAGGAGAGAGAGGAGACGACTGTGCAGAGGGACGAGCTGTACCCGCGGCTCGCCGGGTCCCCAGGAAGCAGGGTGCAGAGCCCCGCAGCGGCAGGACAAGATCAGTCCCTGCACCCTCCCGGTTCAGGGATCAGTCTCTGTGCCCACCGGGTCCCGCGGAGCGCGGAGGCCTGAAACCTGGGAGCAGGGGAAACCAGAGGACTCGCCCGCGGAGACGCAGGTCCCCGAGAGACGGAGCGGGGATCGGAGCCGCGTGGAAAGGTGTGCGCAGTCCCCTGAAGCCCGGCGGCAGTCCCTCCAGGAGCGCAGCAGGAGAACGGCGCGGGCGGGCGCCGGCTCCAAGGCAGAAGCCTTAATCCCGGGAGCAGGGGAAACACAGGACTCGCCCGTGGAGACGCAGCGCGCCGGCCCGAGTCACAGGTCCCGGAGAGACGGAGCGGGGATCGGAGACACGCGGCACGGTGCGCACAGTCCCCTAAATCCCGGCAGACCGTTTGGGAGAGCAGCAGGAGACCCGCGCGGGCGCGCCGGCTCCGAGGCAGAAGCCTGGAACCTGGGAGCAGGGGAAAAAGAGGACTCGCTCGGACAAGCAGCGCGCCGGGTGGAGACGCAGGTCCCCGAGAGACGGAGCGGGGATCTGAGCCTCGGGGCAGGGGGCTTGCAGTCCCTTAAACCCCGACAGTCTCTTCGGGAGAGCAGCAGGAGCACCGCGGGCGCGCGCCGGCTCCAAGGCAGAAGCCTGAAACCTGGGAGCAGGGGAAAAAGAAGGCTCACTCGGACACGCAGCGCGCCGGGCAGAGACGCAGGTCCCTGAGAGACGCGGAGCGGGGATCTTGGCCACACGGTAGGGTGCGCGCAATTCCCTAAATCCCGGCAGACCCTTTGGGAGAGCAGCAGGAACTCCGCTGGAGCATAAGAGGCAAAGGCCTTAGCTTGAAACAGTGTTGGAACTGTGGCTTTGTTTATTTTTATGTTTTTTATTTTTTTCCCCTTTTTCTACTCTTGAACAGAAAGCAAAAAAAAAACAAAAAAAAAAACAATAACTCACCCACTCCCACAAACTTTGGCCCCCGCCAAGACAGTCTTAAACTGACTCCTGAATGGAGCAATAGGGGCAGACTAGGAAGATATCCTTACCTGCAGGGGGTTGAGAATTTCCACCCAGTAAAGGCTGCAGAGTGAGATTACCTACCCCGCCCCCACCTTTACGCAAGGCTTGGGAGGCAGGGCAGGTTCATCTGCTGAGGCACTAATTAACAGATTCTTAGCAGCAGGCTTTTGGTAGTGAGGAATTCTTTAATTCTCCACGGCTGTCAACCCAAAGGGTGCCCAGAGACACTCATTGAGCCTTTGGGGGTGCAGCCTGCCTTGGGACAGGCAAAAGCAAAAAGGCAGTGACTTTGTAAAAACCACCAATCACACGGCACAACCACACTCAAGTACAGCAAACCTGCAGTGCCAGGATTACGCTAGGCATCAGGTGGCCTACTGTTCCCACAAGACGCACAGGAATTTTTGTACAGCAGACAAACTGAAGAGAGCTTGGTGGACTTTAGCCTAGACCAGCACGGGTATTTTTGGTTTGTTTGGTTTTATTCTGTTTTGTTTTCCCTTTATTGGCTGCTTATCTTGGTTGTTTTTGGTTTTTATTTCTATTTCATTCTAATCATATTGTAGTTTTTAATATAGGCATATATATATATATATATAGGTGTATATAGGTGAATATATGTCCATATATATGGGTGTGTAGACAAATATATATATATATATATTTTTTCCTTTTTTCTTTTTCTTTTTCTTTCTTTTCTTTTTCTTTTTTCCCCACCCTCACTTTCTCTCTTATTTTATTCATTCTTCTCACTGCTATACTCTTCCTCTTTTCCTTTTTTCTGCAAATTTTATTTTTTAAATTTTTCTTACTTTTTTTATTATTATTTTAGTTTATTTTTATTTTTTATTTTTTAGGTATAGCTAATCGGTTTCTCATGTTTATTCTATTTTTTATTTTAGGATATTGTATTTTATTTTGTTTCCTCTTCTGTTATTATTGAGTATGTGGTTTTTGTTTTGTTTCTGTTTGTTTTCTTCATTAGTATGATTGATATTTCTGTACAAGTTGACTGTAGTTTGATGGTTGGTTGTTTTTACTTGTGCGAGCATTTGGTTTCCTTTGGTGGCTGCGGAGGTTGTTCTTGTTGATCTGTTATGCTCTAAAATCACTCTGCAGCAGTGGGTCCAAACAAACAGACACAAGAATCATATACCCGGAGGCCAACTTTAGATAAAACTAGAGCATTTCTGGGTTTGACATACAAGAGTCACACCCAAAAAGAAGTTACTACAGGTACTAAGACCCATAGGGTCCAAGTTTCATCAGAGGGGTCAATCCTCTCACAGCAGCTCATAAACTGCAGAAGCTGCTGATCCTCACAGCTAATCAATCTGGGAGTCAATCCCACCTACTGACAAACCAAAAGTAATCAAAACTAAAACTTCAACAAGTGAGGACGCACGACACAAGGAATACCTCAGATACAAGCACAGGAGAATAGGGAGACTGAGTTAATTCAAATATAAAGGACACACACCATATAAGTTTACCCAGAAAAGACTGAGAAATCTGGGGGATCTATCTGTTATATTGAAACAAACACAAAGAGTAAGCCAGAATGGGGAGACAAAGAAACACAACACAAATAAAAGAACAGAAGAAACTTCCTGAATCAGTGGAAATAGAGGAAATAGAGGTAACCAACCTATCGGAGACAGAGTTCAGAACACTGATTATTAGAATGTTCAAAGAAATTAATGAAAATATAAAGAAGGATAGAGAAATCATGAAAAGCAACCAGCTAGAACTTAAGAACACAATTACTGAATTAAATAACAAACTTGATGGAATCACTAGCAGACTGGATGAAGCAGAAAATCGAATCAGTGACTTAGAAGACAAAATAGCAGAGATGACCCATGTGGTACAACAAAAAGAAAAAAGAATGAAAAACATGGAAAATAGTTTAAGAGAGCTGGGGGACAACATCAGACGCAATAACCTAAGGGTCATTGGAGTACCAGAAGGAGAAGAGAGGGAGCAAGGGATTGAGAATATATTTGAAGTAATAATGTCTGAAAACTTCCCTAACCTGGCAAAGGACATTGAAATACAAGCCCAGGAAGTGCAGAGAGTTCCAAACAGGATGATTCCAAACAGGCCCACTCCAAGACACATTATAGTGAAAATGGCAAGGGTTAAGGACAAAGACAGAATCCTTAAAGCAGCAAGGGAAAGGCAGCAAGTTACTTACAAGGGTACCCCCATAAGATTATCAGCTGACTTTTCTACAGAAACTTTGCAGGCCAGGAGAGAGTGGCAGGAGGTTTTCAAAGTGATGAAAAATAAAGGCCTACAACCAAGATTGCTGTATCCAGCAAGGTTATCATTTAAAATCAAAGGCGAGATAAGGAGCTTTGCAGAAAAAAATAAGTTAAAGGAATTCATTACCACCAAGCCAGCTTTGCAGGAAATGCTAAAAGGGCTTCTTTAAGTAGAAGAGGAAAACAACCTATGAAAGACTACGAACACAAATAAGAAAATGGCAATAAATACACACCTATCAATAATCACATTAAATGTAAATGGATTAAATGCTCCAATAAAAAGACATAGGGTGGCTGAATGGATAAGAAAGCAAGACCCCAGTATATGCTGTATACAAGAGACTCACCTCAGATCCAAAGACTCATACAGGCTGAAAGTAAAGGGATGGAGTAAAATATTTCATGCAAATGGTACTGAGAAAAAAGCTGGAGTAGCGATACTTATATCAGATAAAATGGACTTTAAATTGAAGAATATAACAAAGGACAAAGAAGGACACTTCATAGTAATGAAGGGATCGATCCAACAAGAGGACATAACTCTAGTAAACATCTATGCACCTAACATAGGAGCCCCTAAATATATAAAACAGATATTGTCAGACATAAAGACAGAGATCAACAGTAACACTATCATAGTAGGGGACTTCAACACCCCGCTGTCACTAATGGACAGATCCTCCAGACAGAAAATCAATGTGGAAACAGCGACCTTAAATGACACATTAGACCAGCTGGATTTAACAGACATTTTCAGAGCATTTCATCCCAAAGCTACAGAATATACGTTCTTTTCAAGTGCACATGGAACATTTTCTAAGATAGACCACATGTTAGGCCACAAAACAAGTCTCAATAAATTTAAGAAGATTGAAATCATTTCAACTGTATTCTCTGACCACAATGTTATGAAACTAGAAATCAATTATAAGAAGAAATCCGGGAAGCTGACAAATAAATGGAGGCTAAACAATATGCTATTAAATAGTGAGTGGGTCACAAATGAGATCAAGGAGGAAATCAAAAGATACCTCGAGACAAACGAAAATGAAAACACCACGACCCAAAATCTCTGGGATGCTGCAAAAGCAGTCCTAAGAGGGAAGTTTATAGCAGTGCAGGCCTACCTAAAGAAGGAAGAAAAATCTCAAATCAACAGGTTATCCTTACACCTAAGGGAACTGGAAAAAGAACAGCAAAATAGGCCCAAGGGGAGTACAAGAAAGGAGATAATAAAGACCAGAGCAGAAATAAACAATATAGAGAACAGAAAAACAATTCAAAAGATCAATGAAACCAAGAGCTGGTTTCTTGAGAAGATAAACAAAATTGACAAACCTCTAGCCAGGCTCATCAAAAAAAAAAGAGAGAGGACTCAAATTAGCAAAATCAGGAATGAAAGAGGGGAAATGACTACAGACATCACAGAAATACAAAAAATTCTAAGAAATTACTATGAGCAACTATATGCCAACAAATTTGACAATCTGGATGAAATGGATAATTTTCTAGAAGCATACAACCTTCCAAAGCTAACACAAGAAGAAACAGAAAATCTAAATACCCTGATTACTACCAAGGAAATTGAATCAGTAATTGACAAGCTCCCAAAAAACAAAAGCCCTGGACCAGATGGCTTCACAAGTGAATTTTATCAAACATTCAAAAAGAACTATCACCTATTCTTCTCAAACTATTCCAAAAAATCCAGAAGGAGGGAAGGCTCCCAAACTCTTTTTATGAAGCTTCTATCACCCTGATTCCAAAACCAGATAAAGACATCACAAAAAAGGAAAACTACAGGCCAATCTCCCTGATGAATATAGATGCAAAAATTCTCAATAAAATATTAGCAAACAGAATTCAGCAATATATTAAGAAGATCATACATCATGATCAAGTGGGATTCATCCCTAGTGCACAAGGCTGGTTCAACATCCGTAAATCAATTAATGTGATACACCACATCAACAAAACGAAGGATAAAGATCACATGGTCATTTCAATAGATGCAGAAAAAGCATTTGACACAATCCAACAGCCATTTATGTTAAAAACCCTTAGCAAAGTGGGAATACAGGGATCATATCTCAACATAATAAAAGCCATATATGATAAACCTACAGCTAACATCATACTCAATGGGGAAAAGCTAAAACCATTCCCCTTAAGATCAGGAACAAGACAAGGCTGTCCACTTTCTCCTCTTTTATTCAACATAGTGCTGGAAGTTCTAGCCACAGCAATCAGACAACAAAAAGAAATAAAAGGCATCCAAATTGGCAAGGAAGAAGTAAAATTGTCATTATATGCAGATGACATGATACTGTATATAGAGAACCCCAAAGACTCCATCAAAAAACTATTGGAACTGATAGACGAATTCAGTAAAGTAGCAGGATATAAAATCAATGTTCAGAAATCGGTGGCATTTGCATATACCAATAATAAACTAATGGAAAGAGAAATTAAGAAAACTGTCCCATTTACAATTGCGTCAAGAACTATAAAATACCTAGGAATAAATTTAACCAAAGAAGTGAAAGATCTGTACGCAGAAAATTATAAGACACTGAAGAAAGAAATCATAGAAGATACAAATAAATGGAAACACCTACCATGCTCATGGATAGGAAGAATTAATATAGTTAAAATGTCCATACTGCCTAAAGCAATATATAGATTCAATGCAATTCCTATCAAACTACCAAGGGCATTTTTCACAGAAATAGAAAATATAATCCTAAAGTTTATATGGAATCATAAAAGACCCAGAATAGCCTCGGCAATTCTGAGGAATAAAAACAAAGTCGGGGGGATCACGCTACCAGACATCAAAACCTACTACAAGGCCACAGTAATCAAGACAGTTTGGTATTGGCATAAAAACAGGCACATCGATCAGTGGAACAGAACAGAGAGCCCAGAAATAAATCCAAGCATTTACGGACAGTTAATCTATGACAAGGGAAGCAAGAATTTACACTGGAGTAAAGATAGTCTATTCAATAAATGGTGCTGGGAAAATTGGACTGACACATGCAAAAAAATGAAACTGGATCATCTCCTTACGCCTTATACAAGAACAAATTCAAAATGGATTAAAGACTTAAATGTAAGACCTGAAACCATAAAAATCCTAAATGAAAATATAGGGAGTACATTTGCAGACATTACCCGGAGCAATATTTTTACTGATACATCCCTACGGGCAAGGGAAGTAAAAGAAAAAATGAACATATGGGATTATATCAGACTTAAAAGTTTTTTCACAACAAAGGAAACCATTAATGAAACAAAAAGGAAGCCTACTGAATGGGAGAATATATTTGCCAACGATATATCTGATAAGGGGTTAATATCCAAAATTTATAAAACACTCATGAAACTCAACACCAAAAAAACAAACAACCCAATTAAAAAATGGGCAGAAGATATGAAGAGACATTTCTCTAAAGAGGACATACAGATGGCCAACAGGCATATGAAAAAAAGTTCAACCTCACTGGTCATTAGGGAAATGCAAATAAAAACCACCATGAGATACCACCTCACTCCAGTCAGAATGGCTATCAACAACAAATCAACAAACAACAAGTGCTGGCGGGGCTGTGGGGAAAAGGGGTCCCTGCTGCACTGTTGGTGGGACTGCAGATTGGTGCAGCCACTATGGAAGTCAGTATGGAGGTATCTCAAGGAACTGGAAATAGAACTACCGTTTGACCCAGCAATTCCACTCCTAGGTATTTATCCTGAAAAAACCAAGACACTTATTCAAAAAAAGTTATGCACCCCTATGTTCATAGCAGCACAATTTACAATAGCTAAGACTTGGAAACAACCAAAATGCCCGTCAGTAGATGACTGGATTAAGAAACTGTGGTATATTTATACAATGGAGTATTACTCTGCTATAAAGAAGAATGAAATCGTGCCATTTGCAATGATATGGATGGACCTAGAGGCTATAATGTTGAGTGAAATAAGTCAGTCAGAGAAGGACAAATACCATATGATCTCACTTATATGTGGAATATGAAAAACTGTATGAATGAGCAAAGTAAACAGAAACTGTCTCATAGATATAGAGGAAAAATCAGGGTTGCTAATTTGGAGAGGAATGGGGATGAGGGAGAAGGGGAAGGGATTAGACAGCAAAAATAGGCAACTACAATATTGCTACTGGGATAGGAAAAACAGTTTGGGGAATATAATTAATAATGTTGTAAATATTCTGTGGAATGTCAGATGATCATAGGTCTTGTTAGGGAGACCATTTCATGGATGGAGTAGAGGTTTGATCACTGCACTGTATTACTAAAGTGGAGGTGGTATTCCTACTGTAATTGAATATATATAGATAGTCACGGGATGTGGATTATACTGTGGAAGAGAGTCAGAGGAAGAGTAATAGATATATATGATATGGGGTGGTGTGGGGTGGTGTATTGGGGGTGGGGGGTTGTCACTTTGAGGGGTAAAATGTATAACTATTGCACTGTGTTGTACACCTGAAACTAATTAAAAATAAAATTAAAAAAAAAAAAAAAGGAATAAGATGTGAAAAAAAAAAAAAAAAAAGAAAGTTCTGTTCAGAGAGAATCATTGCTTTAAACATGATCACATTAGAGTTTCAATTTTAGATTTTGAATCCCTAGCCAATTATTACATATTGGCAGAGCAGATAAGATTTGTTTATTTATATTTGTTTATATTTCATTTAAATTTCATTTATGCATGTATTATTATTTATTGATTGTATTACTCATTTCTATTTCCTTATATTTATAAGACTTACCAGATTGGTTTATTATGCATTGGCAGAGCAGATAAGACACAAAAGTAGGGTTGATGTAAAATGAAATGGGAGTGAAAGACAGGGAGGTGAACCAAATGTCTGTGTCCCCACTGTTTTCACTGTCTTGACCGGTTCACCAAAATGAAGAGACAACATTATTGTATTTCTGTTTCTTCAGATTTAATTAGAACATATTTTTTGATGACTGGTCATTTATAGAAGGCAAATTCCTTAATGAAATTTCCTGCTAGCTCTTTATATCCTAGGTATATATTTAATAGTCACCTACCTGATTTTTAAAAATCTTAAAAAGCAAAAGAGATAGTATTTGCTTTAGAATACATTACTAGCCTAGTTACTCATTTAAAAAATACTTTACAAAACATAATTATTACCTTATTCCAAATGAGGAACCTTTTGGAATCTTCTGTTTAAGAAAGATATCAGGGCCGGCCGAGTGGCGCATTGGTTAAGAGCTGGTTTTGGGATGCCAGCGGCCCCGGTTCAGATCCCACATATGAGGGCCAGTGACACTGCCCTCTACAGCTAACAACAGCTCCACCTGGAGCTGGGCTGTGCAAGCCCCGGTGATGGTGTAGGCTGCAGCCCCTGCTGCAGTGGGCTGCCATAGGCTACAGTGAATGGCCGGCAGGCAGCGCGAGCTGCCAATAGCCGCAGTGAGCGACCATCCAGAGGCCGGCAACCGATCTGCCTCATCTGGGAAGAGCGCAATGACGATACCAACATGGGCCAGTGAAGCAACATCCTCCGCAACTAGATGAAGAACAAAAAGGATAGCAACTTGTCTGTTCCCCTTCCCCGATTCCCCAATGCTGTTCCCCTCCTCCAATTCCCCAATAAAAAAACCTTAAAAAAAAAAAGATTAAAAAAAAAAAAAAGAAAGATATAAGCAGGGTATTTTCACTGCATGTATGGAAGAAATGAATAAAAATGCAAGAGTCCAATTTGACCAGATAGCACTGAGTTTTGGAAGTCTCATATTCCTCATATTCCTACTATTACAACATAGCAGCATATTATAAAGTGGTGTGAAACTGCTTATATCTGTTCCATTCTAAGATCAGTTTCTTTCCCATGTTTTTCACTGAACTTTAGCTCCCTCTCTTAATCCAAAGTATAAAGAATTAAATAAAAATTATTTTGATCACGCCTATATATATATAGCTGTAAGTTTTAAAGTAAAATGTTTTTATAAGGCTCGTTATGAAAACAAATCTTTTGCCCTTTCCCTCCATGATCATTTTTTTCTTTGTTATCAGGAAAGCACAAAGCCCTTGTAAATTGTCCAGTAGATGGCAGCATCTAGTTAAAATACAATATAATACGTACTTAATAAGAATTGAAGAATTTAGAGGCCAGACGTTATTTGGGTTTGAACTTTAGATGCACATGTACAAACATACCCAAATCTATGTTCTACTTTTCTTCTTAGCATGAATGTTGTTCTTTGTCTCTCTCAGTCATTTCTTTAACTTTTTATTTAAGAGCAATTTAACAGACTTTGGACTGGTGTCAGAATGGCAATTTCCAACCTATTTTCCAGCCCCGAAAACACAAAATACATCCTAGTCCCCTTCTCCCATCACAAATAACCCACAGCAAAAGAAATAAAGAAAAATGAAAAGATACTTATTGAGTGGTTATTGAGTTTTATTTATAGAATTGAACATAAGTGAAACCTTGACTCCAAGAGAAAGATAAAAGCCACATTAAAGTGATTTTTTTAAAACCACATTTTGACTTTATAACCCAGAGTTAATAACCTCAAGTATAACTACTAAGATTTTGAAGTAGATAATATTGCACCTGGCTAGGGCTCTCAGAAACATTTTAGAAGTCTATTCCACCCCCCTTCTTGAGGATTCACTTTTATGTTTTTCTGGAGAAATGTTTTGAAATTCAAAACTCTTTACCATACCAGGAGTTCCCCCTCCCCCCACCCTTTTTTTTTATTTTTTATTTTTTAGCATTTATCTGATGGGTACAGACAGAATTCAATACTCTCTGAAACAGATACATCATCTCCAGTGATATGGTTGTTTGTTATTGGTGTTTTTCACAGAGGTTATTTTGCCTTTGTCGTATTTGCCTCTTGTGTTTCCAGCTCCAAATTTATGTGTGTGAAAGCACACAGCAGTGACATACTAATCAATCATGCCTCTCAAACTCTGTGAATACCTCTTTTGAAGTGCTTTTCTGTGAAAATCAGGTATATGATACTTCTGCTTTTGGGTGTTAAGATTAAATATTTCAAGAGAATCTGGTAGTCTCTTCCTGTTCTGATTTGCAGAGGACTGAGGAAGAAAATCATATAACAGTGCTAACTGGTACAGTCAAGACATTTTGGCTTTTAACCTCTGTTGGATTCTCAATATTGCCTGGCAGTTTCTTTTGCAGTCCCCAAAGTGGCTATTCCAAATTGTTACTATGTGTTTAACCTCCTATCCTTTCCTGCAAGTTCTTCACTCCGGCAGTTGTACTGTCTCCAGACAATGATTCACCTGGTGGGAATCTCTCCCCTCGTCCTTCTTTCTGTCCCTAAATTGCACTCTGGTTGTTTTCCTCCATTCCCCTTCACTCTTACCTTAGATCTTACCTTTTCTCCAAGGCCAAAGTCAATAACATCCCATCCCTTTCACCCTGTCACTGGTTCCTGATCCGTCAGTCATCCTGTCTGTCACCTAGACCTTCCCTCTTTCCCTTCTCTGGCTCCTTCCCTTTAGTTTACCATGTTTAAATCCTGTGGGCCTAAAACAGAATCAAGGAGCCATCAAACCTACCAAACACACAAATAAAACCTTATCCCTCTGTTCTTTACCCTATTCTCAAACAGATACCGCTCAATTTTCCTTCTCTCCTTAAAAGGTCAGACTTCTGGAGAGAATAGTTCACACCTACTGGTGCTACTTGATCAACTTCCATTTACTTCTTAGCTCCTCAATGGTATGTATTCCCTCCTATCATACTAAAGAAACTGCTTCCTCAGTGGTCCTCCCAATTTTTTTTCCCTACTTGATATTTCTGTAGCATCTGATACAGTTGACCACTAATAGAATGGTAGCATTTTTACTGGATTCATTGTTTGCTGCTGGCTCTCTTCTCCCCTCCACCCCCTTTACTTCCCATTGTGGACACCTAACCCTCCTTTTGTATGTTTTTCTATCTTGGTGAATAGTTTCATCATCTACCCAGTCTTTATAAAGGTTAATTTTATGTGTTAACTTGAGTGGATCAGGGGATGCCCAGATGTCTGGTTAAGTATTATTTCTGGAGTAACTATGAGGGTGTTTCAGGAAGAGATGAGCATTTGTGGAATGAGTGGAGTGTATTACCTTCCCCAATGTGGGTAGGCATCATCCAGTCTGTTGAGGATCTGAATAGACCTAAAGGGTGGAAGAAGGGAGGATTGACACCCCCTCTACCTGATTGCTTGAGTTGGGACATTGCCCTCCTCCAGCCCTCAGTGACAATTAAATTATCTTATTAATTCTAACTATCTTTAGTTGTTTGCTTTGATTCTTGTCAGTTTATGACCACCTGGTAATAATGCTAACTTTTGTGCCCTTTACAATAATTATTCATATTCTGAGAACTTTAGAAGGACTTAGTGTTGAAATTTATTGAATGCATTTCTTTTTTTTTTGTAATTCAAGTTTATTGGGGTGACAATTGTTAGTAAAGTTACGTAGGTTTCAGGTGTACACCTCTGTAATACAGCATCTATATATCACATTGTGTGTTCACCACCCAGAGTCAGTTCTCTTTCCATCACCATATATTTGATCCCCTTTACCCTCATCTACCATCCCGCTCCCTTGTTACCTCTGGTAACCACTAAACTATTATCTGTGTCTATGAATTTTTGTTTCTTCATTTGTCTTGTTCTTTTGTTGCTTTCAGTTTTATATCCCACATATCAGTAAAATCATACGGTTCTTGACTTTTTCTGCCTGACTTGTTTTGCTTAGCATAAGAATCTCAAGATCCATCCATGTTGTCGCAAATGGCACTATTTCATCTTTTCTTATGGCAGAATATTATCCCATTGTGTATTATATACTGCATCTTCCTTATCTAGTCATCTTTCGAAGGACACTTTGGTTGTTTCCATGTTTTGACCACCGTAAATAAAGCTGCTGTGAACATCGGAGAACATATATCTTTACAGATAAATGTTTTCAGATTTTTTGGGTAGATACCCAGGAGAGGGATTGCTGGGTCATATGGTAATTCTATTCTTAATTCTTTTTTTTTAACATTTTATTGGGGAATTGGGGGAGGGGAACAGCGTTGGGGAATCAGAGAAGGGGAACAGACAAGTTGCTGTCCTTTTGTTCTTCAGTCTAGTTGCGGAGGATGTTGCTTCACTGTTGGTATCGTCATTGCGCTCTTCCCGGATGAGGCAGATCGGTCTTGGGCCTCTGGATGGTCGCTCACTGCTGCTATTTGGCAGCTCACGCTGGCTGCCAGCCGCTCACTCTGGCTGCCGGCCACTTACTGTAGCCTATGGCAGCCCACTGCAGCAGGGGCTGCAGCCTACACTGTCACCGGGGCTTGCAGCCCGGCTCCAAGTGGAGCTGTTGTTAGCTGTAGAGGGCAGTGTCACTGGCCCTCATATGTGGGATCCGAACCGGGGCTGCTAGCATCCCAAGGCAACTCTTAACCAATGCCCAACTTGGCCGGCCCTATTGTTAATTTTTTGAGGAACCTCCACAGTGCCTTCTACAGTGGCTGCACAAATCTGCAGTATTGAATGCATTTAAATATCTATTTAAGTTATTATAACGTTTTTCTTACTTGACAAACTTATTTAATATTTTTTTTTTTTTAAAGATTTTATTGGGGAATTGGCGGAGGGGAACAGCATTGGGGAATCGGGGAAGGGGAACAGACAAGTTGCTGTCTTTTCGTTCTTCAGTTTAGTTGCGGAGGATGTTGCTTCACTGTTGGTATCGTCATTGTGCTCTTCCCGGATGAGGCAGATCGGTCGCAGCCTCTGGATGTCGCTCACTGCGGCTATTGGCAGCTCACGCTTGGCTGCCAGCTGCTCACGCTGGCTGCGGGCCACTCACTGTAGCCTATGGCAGCCCACTGCAGCAGGGGCTGCAGCCCACACCATCACCGGGGCTCGCACAGCCCAGCTCCAGGTGGAGCTGTTGTTAGCTGTAGAGGGCAGTGTCACTGGCCCTCACGTGGGATCCGAACCGGGGCCGCTGGCATCCCAAAACCAGCACTTAACCAATGCGCCACTCGGCCGGCCCTATTTAATATTTTAAAATAAATTCTAAATGAGTCTTTTATTCCTGGGTCAATATTTCTTGGCTATAGAGGATTATTCTTTTAATTCAGTTCCAGATTTGAATGACTGAATTTATTCAGAATTTTTGCATCTACATTTTTAAGTGAGGTGTGTGTGTGTGTGTGTGTGTGTGTGTGTGTGTGTATCCTATGTGCATGTATGCTATGGTGTTGTGGGCAGAGCTGAAATTGGGGGTATATGAGTATGTGTGTGTATGCTTTGTCAGGCTATGTTAACTTCATAAAGTGAATGGGTCTGGCTGTTAATTTATTTCTCTGCTTTGAAATAGTTTATATAACATGGGGATTATCTGTTCCCTAAAATTTTGAAAGATTTCACTAGGAAAGCCATCTGGTTCAAATAATTTCTTGGAGGCAATTCTCTGACTCTTCTCAGCTTCTTTCGTATTTACTATTGTATTTCAGTTTACTAGTCTTCTGGAGTCAATTTTGGTAATACATCCACGTCACTGAGATTTTAAAGTATTCATTTCACTGAGATTTAAAATTCTACTAACATAACATTTCATATACACTAATATTTTAAAATAGTATTTCTCCTTCTTGTTTATATGTCCCATTTCTTACATCTAATTTTGTTCATGTTTTCCTTCTCTCTTTTTAATGTAAAAGTTTATTCTTTTTAGCATAGGTTTAGATTTATAGAAAATTTATGAAGATGGTACAAAGATTTCTCATATACCTGCAACCAGCTTCCCCTGTTATTAACATTAGTATGGTATATTTGTTATTAACGAACCAATATTGATACATTATTGTTAACGAAAAGTTTGTACTTTATTCAGACATTTAGTTTTTGCCTAATGTTTTATTGTTCTGTTCCAGGGTCCCATCCAGGATACCACATTACATTTAGTCCTTACATCTCCTTAGGCTACTCTCGGCTGTGCACTTTCTCAGACTTTCCTTGTCTTTGATCACCTTGGCAGTTTTGAGGCGTGTTGGTCAGGTATTTTGTAGAATTTCCAGCAATTGTGATTTAAGTCATGTTTTGCTTATGATTTGACTAGGGTTGTATGTTCTTGGGAGAAAGACGACAGAGTAAAAGTGCCTTTTCCATTATATCACATCACGCTATGAACATGACTTATCACTCTTGATGTCAACTTTGACCACTTGGCTGAGGAAGTGTTGCCAGATTTCTCCACTATCCCCCACCTCCCTTCCATACTGGCCTCTTTGGAAGGAAGTTACTATGTGCAGACCATGCTTAAGGAGTGGGGAGTTACGCTTCCCCTCCTGAAGGCAGATTATTTACATACATTATTTTGAATTATTCTTCATGAGGGATTTGTCTATTCTCCCTATGGATTTATTTATTCAATTATTTATTTATATCAGTATAGACTCGTGGATATTTATCTTAAACTTTGGGTTATAATCCAATACCACTTTGTTTTGTTGCTCAAATATTTCCAGCTTTGGCCTTTGGGAGCTCTTTCAGTTTGACTGCTGCATCCCTTGGACATGCCTCCATCATTCTGACTTTTGTTTTGTTGTGGTTGTTGAGCGCTTCCTTGTTTCTGGTACTGCAAGATGTGCCAGACTCATCCTCTGTATTTCCCACCTGAGTCCTAGGTTGAACCCTCTTCCCAATGAACCCTGGTTCCTTTGAATGGAGAATATTAGAAACCAAGATCTGGGTTTGAGGTGTGCTTGTTGCTACTGGGAAGTTGTTGATTGCAAGCCCTCTGGGAAAGGAAATATTTGCGTGTATACTAACCTGTTATGCACATATCTGTAAACATTTCTATGTGTAACCATCTGTGTCTGTATTAAGCTAAACATGAATTCATACCAATGTCTTTAACTTTATTGCGACATGGAACATTCCAGCCTTTTCTCCTTGCTCTTCTGTAACCTCCGCTCTTAACAGTGAGAACCCCAGCTTACACCATACGCCATCCATTTATTTAAATTGTTCAGTTCCGCTATGTATGTGTAATGATATCAAAATTGTTGACCTGTACCCCGTTAGGACACGACTTAATCAACTGCAATGCAGTGCTGGTGTGCAGTTTTTGTTGCCTTTATTTAGTCTTTCTCCACTCATTTCCCAAGTTACTTAAGGTGAGAATCTTTTTTTCTCTAACCATTTCAGTGAATTTGTTCCATACATTTGTAATACAGTTAGATTGTCTTGTCACATTTTGCATTCTGTCTGGGATTCTATGACATCTTAAATAACCCTTTGAAAATTTATATACATTAAGGTTCAACTCTTTGTGCTGTAAAGTTACAGGTTTTCAAAAATACATAGTGTCATGTAATCACCATTGTGGTACATATAGGATAGTTTTACCACCCTAAAAGACCCTCTCTGCGAATTCCCGTTCAACCCTCCCTTCTTCCTCCAAATCCCTAGCCAACATTGACCTTTCTACTGTATCTAGTTTTGCCTTTTCCAAATGTTATATAATTGGAATCATACAGACTGTAGCTTTTTCAGATTGGGTTCTTTCACTTAGCAATGTACATTTAAGATTCATCCATATCTTTTTGTGGCTTGATAGCTCATTTTTTTTTTTTTCATTCTATGGCTATACCATTGTTTATTTATCCCTTCACCTATTGAAAGCTATTTTGATTGCTTCCAGTTTTTCGTGATTATGAATAAAGCTTTTTAAACATTTGTATAAATGTTTTTGTGTGGACGTAAAATTTTATTTATTTAAGAATCTATCTTGGAGCAGGATTGCTGGATCATATGTCTAGACTGTTTAACTTTGTAAGAAACTGTCTTCCAAATTGGCTGTACCATTTTGCATTCCTTCCAGCAAAGAATGAGAATTCCTGTTGCTCTACATGCTTGTCAGCAATTGGTCTTGTCAGTTTTTTGGATTTTAGCCATTTTAATAGGAATAGTGATATCTCGTTGTTTTAATTTGCATTTGCATTTCCCTAGTGAAAATGATGATGCTTTTCAGATGCCTATTTGCCATCTGTATATTTTGTTCAGTGAGTTGTCTGTTCAGATCTTTTGCCCATTTTAAAAATTGGATTGTTGTTTTTCTTATTATTGAGTTTTAAGAGTTCTTTGTATATTTTGAGTACAAGTCTTTTATCAGATATATGTTTTGCAGATATTTTCTCCCAGCCTATGGCTTTTGTTTTCGTTCTCTTAACAGTGTCTTTTGCAGAGCAGAAGTTTTTAATTTTAATAAAGTTCAACATCAACTTTTAAATTTCATGGATCATGCTTTTGGTATTGGATATTAAAACTCATCACCACAGCCAAGGTCATACAGAATTTTCTCCTCTATGTTTTCTTTTAGAAATTTTATAGTTTTTGCATTTTCTAGAGATTTTTTCATTTTCTTTCTGAGCTGCCTTATTACTTTGGTTACTCATGGCAATTAGTGGGTTATTTCTCGTCCTGGACATGTACAGGCGTTGACTCTGCAGCAGGTTGATACGAAGAGGTCTTTGTTTTGCTTCCCAGTCGGTGGTGGTGGAGCATTTCATGACCTGGTGCTTCAGCATTTTATTTTCTCTTGTGCTGTTCCGGTGTCTCATGTGGTGGGAGATTTCCTGGGAGGTGGGCTTCTCCCCTGTGATAAGGTCACCTCAGTCTCAAGGCACCACCCCCATTGGAGGATGTGGCAGGCAGTGGGGTTCTCAGCCTCCGAAACCCCAATGCTACCTCTGCAGCCCAAGGACAAAGCTTGTGTGTGTCAGCAGCCCTCTCAGGGATCATCCGGGAAAGGTGGGGGTGCGGTGGGCTGGGAGAGGTGGCTGGTGTGTTTGTAAGCAATGGCACCTGGCAGCCCACAGCTGTCTTGCTCCCAGAGCTCCTTCCCTGTCTCTGAAATTAGCCTCACTATGCATCTGTCGCTCAGGAACTGTCTCTCCAGGGTTATAGATATTCTGCTCTTCATTTGGCGCTGCTGTAGTTTTTCCTGGGGGCCCGCTGCTAACACTGGGAGGGTGGGGGAGACAGCCAGGCTCCATGACTTTGTTTTCTGGTTGGCAGTGAGGGCAGTGAGGGCTGTTGCACTTCTGTGTTTGGTCTCTGCCCTGATCACTGGGTTTAGCCATATTGTATACTGACCCTCAGGCAGGATTGCGGGCCGCAGAAAGTACACTGCTGTCTCAATCCTCTTCTCTCCCAGGGCCCCAGTGAGCTCCCAGCTGCATCCTGTGGCCCCTGTCTCTGCACCTCCCCCTTCTCTCCTCCCATTTGCCCTGATTTGTCTACCGTCAGATATTTTGATGCACGGATCTCACAGATGTGTGTGTATGTTGTGTACGGAATCCTTTGTTGAATTATAGCTGTTCAATTTGTTGAAGTTTCCACGGGAGATGTCAAAAAGGACTGCTCACGCTGCCATGTTTCTGACATCACCCTCGAGTTTTTGTATTTTCCATTTAAGTTTGTAATCCAGTGTGAGTTAGTTTTTATTTTTGTGAAAAGTGTAAGGTCTGTATCTGGGTTCTTTTTTTTTTTTGCAAATGGACAGCCAATTGTTCCAGCACAATTTATTGAAGAGGATTTCCTCTCTCCATTGAATTTCCTTTGCTCTGTTAAAGATCAGTTGACCATGTTTCTGTGGGTCTATTTCTGAACGCTCTCTTCTGTTCCAGTCATCTATAAGTCTGTTCTTTCAGCAATACCATGCTATCTTGATTATAACTAGTGTATTAGTGTTTTCTCTTTTTAAAATCATACTTGCAGATTTTTCTTTCTTTCTTTTTTTTTTTTTTTAAGATTTTTATTGGGGAATTGGGGAAGGGAATCAAGCAAGGCGAACAGACAAGTTGCTATCCTTTTGTTCTTCAGTCTAGTTGTGGAGGACATCACTTCACTGGCCCATTGTTGGTATTATCATTGCGCTCTTCCTGGGTGAGGCAGATCGATTGCCGGCCTCTGGATGGTCGTTTACTGTGGCTGTTGGCAGCTCACGGCTGGCTGCCAGCCACTCACTGTATCCTATGGCAGCCCACTGCAGCAGGGGCTGCAGCCCACACTGTCGCCAGCCATCTTAGCTATAGAGGCGACCAGGTGGAGCTGTTGTTCATCATCTTAGCTGTAGAGGGCAGTGTCACTGGCCCTCATATGTGGGATCCGAACCAGGGCCCCGCTGCTGAGAACTGGGGTCCCAAGCCAGCTCCTAATCAACACGCCACTTGGCTGGCCCCACAATTTTCTTTTTATACTTTCAAGAACCAGTTTTGAATTTCTTTGTTAATTCTGGCTCCTTATCTAGTTATTTATTTTTTGAAATTGTTTTGTTATTCTTTTCTCTAGCTTCTTCAGTTAAATTAGTTAAGCTCATTTTATTTTCTCTTAAAATATGTCTCTTAGTGTGTTAGGGCTCCCATAAAAAATACCACAGGCTGGGTGGCCTAAACAGTAGAAATTTTCTCACAATTTTGGAGGCTAGAAGTCCAAGATTAAGGTGCTGGAAAATTCATTTTTTGGTCAAGTCTCTCTTCCTGGCTTGCAGATGGCCCCTTTCTCATTGTGTCTTTGTAGGACCTTTTCCTTGTGCATAAGGGGAGGTGGGTAAGTGGTGATTATCTATCTATCTATCTATCTATCTATCTATCTATCTATCTATCTATCTATCTCTATCTCTATATCATCTATTTCTATATCTATATATCTGCCTCTCAGTCTCCCTGTCCACACAAGGATGGACACACACACACACACACACACACACACACATACACACACACGGAAATTGACATTGATACAATATAAAATACTCTTATCCATAAATCTACAGGTTTTATTAATATTTTGTCAATTGTCTCACATAGCAAAAAGAGATCCCAGACCACCTATTCCATTTAGTTGTCATATCTCTTTAGTTATTCTTTGTATTTTATGACTTTGGTATTTTTGAAGACTATAGGCCTGTTATTTTGTAGACAGCACTTCAGTTTGCGTTTGTTTTTGTTTCTGCACTATTTGGTTCAGTTTATGCAGTTAAATTTTTTTTTTTAAATTTTGAATTACAATTGATATTCATTATTATATTAGCTCCAGGTGTATCAGGTTTTGCATTTTTGGCAGGAATCCCACAGAAGTGGTACTGTGTCCTTCTCCATGGATCATATAAGGATGTGCATGATGTCAGTTGTCCCATTACTGATGATGTTAACTTTGATCATTTGTTTAAGTGTCTGCCAGACTTCTCCACCGTAAAGTTACTATTTTTCCTTTTTGTGCTGAATAAGTTACCTTGTGAGGAGATGTTCTGAGGTTATTATCTTGTTATTCTTCAAAGTTTCACCCACTAGTTTTATCATCTTTGATGATTCTTTGCTGCATCTGTTATTACTACAATGGTTACCAAATGGTTATTTTCTAATTCCATCATTTCTTCTGCATTAGTTACTTTTTTGCTGTTGTTTTTTTTTTCCTTAAGGAGATGAACTCCTGCAGTTGAATGCCTGACTTTCAAAACTGTTGTCTTTTAAATCCAAAGCTGAACTCTGAGGCCTATGTTCTAAGCTGTACTCACCTTCCATCTGAGGCAACAAATTCCACCAAGATTATGGGCGATGAGCCACAGGGCCACAAGATTAAGATCGGCCCAGGAGAAGCCCCTCGGTTTAAAATCTTCAAATATCATCTTGCTATAATAGTTTTCAGTATTGCAAATTTTTATATTTTTGTGTTTTTATAGGTGCTTTACTGTATAATTGAGTGAAACTGCTATTAAAAAAGAATTATGGGATCAAAAATAAATATATTATCACTTTAAGTATATGAAGTAATTTAAACTGATAATAAAACGTTGCCAAATTGCTGACTTGCTGAACCTCTTTAATGAATATTTAAGACCCTTGATAATAGTGGTTGCCCAAATTGTCTTTCGTATCCCTGTGGCAATCTTGTGGTTACCAGTTGTGCTTTCTGGTCCCCTCACCTTCTCCCTCATCCCCACCCCCTTCCCATCTAGCAACCCTCAGTTTTTTCTCTATATCTCTGAGACTGTTTCTGATTAGTTTGTTCATTTATTCTGTTCTTTAGATTCCACATATAAGTGAGATCATATGGTATTTATCTTTCTCTGACTGACTTATTTCACTTAGCCTAGTGTTCTCTTGGTCCATCCATATTGTTGCAAATGGTATGATTTCATTCTTCTTTATAGTGGCATAATACTCCATTGTATAAATGTGCCACAGTTTCTTAATCCAGTCATCTACCGATGGACATTTTGGTTGTTTCCATGTCTTGGCTATAATATTGTAAAGATTTTGTAGGGTATCAGTTGGACACTTGTCTTATTAGGGAGACCACTTCATGGATGGTGTAGGTGCCTGACCACTATACTGTACACCTGAAGCTGAATAATAATGAATGTCAACTATAATTTAATATATATATAGTCACAGGATGTGGAGTATAGCATAAGGAATAGAGTCAGTAACAGCTATATATGATGTCAGAGAGGTAGTAGATGGGAAGAGGGGTTTATTACTTCGTGAGGGGTATAAATGTCTAACTATTACATTGTTTTCTATACCTGAAACTAGTAGAAAAAAATAATAGTGGTTGCAAAAAATTAAAGTTTGGTAAGAACTTTAAATGTTTTTGTCTTTTGAATAGCTTACTGCTTTCCTAGTCAAGGTCTACACCACTAATTTGCTAGATTAACTCCTCGAAGATTGTACAAGGATTAATCCCAATGATGCTGTGTTATTATTAGTTCCAATTTAGGGAATTGGAATTGCTATCTTTGTTTTTAGTACCTCAAGTTGTATGTTTTAAATTTGGTGGTTTGTGAGTTGGGTGAAAGTATCTGCTGCCTGCCTCATCCTTTGCCTGTGTCATCTCAGAGGGATGCTTGGACGAGGTTTGTTTCAGAGATCAGTGGTGGTTTCTGTCATATCTTTAAAACTTGTCATGTTTTCTGAAGCAAAACCATTTTTGTGCCGCAACCTGGCGTATTCTCCCATGTTAAGGCATAGAGAGAGACTTAAAAAAGGCTACTTATTTATCTTAGCAGTTTCTTGCAAATATATAGTGTCAACTAATAGGAGAATATACAATAAATTACATTAAAACAAAGAGTTGAGAAACACGATTTCCTAATTTCTTTATGGGATTAGCCCAAGAGAATAGATCACAAAAGAAGAAATCTAACTGTTAAGAATCTCCTGAGGTTTCTCTTTCAAACACATTCTTTTATATTAATGACTAACCATATATTTGAAATCTTCACCTTGGGGATCTAAAATAAAAAAGAAAAACATAATTAAAGTTACTCAGTATGCACAATCGCTATATTATGAATGTTGGACTTTGGATATATTAGCACACCCTTGTACATCCTTCTGTGCACAGAAGTTCTAGGGAAATGCTGTGTGACTATCTTGATTTCTGCTATTTATTTCAGTGGCTCGTGTAAGAGATGATT
Source organism: Aselliscus stoliczkanus (assembly GCA_033961575.1). Lineage (NCBI taxonomy): Eukaryota > Metazoa > Chordata > Mammalia > Chiroptera > Hipposideridae > Aselliscus > Aselliscus stoliczkanus. The sequence continues at coordinate 94,716,341 of CM066732.1, read as the reverse complement.
ATCTCTACCTGGAAGTGACATTTTTTTTTTTTTTAAAGATTTTATTGGGGAATTGGCGGAGGGGAACAGCGTTGGGAAACCGGGGAAGGGGAACAGACAAGTCGCTGTCCCTCTGCTCCTCAGCCCAGCCGCGGAGGACGTTGCCTCACTGTTGGTATCGTCATTGCGCTCCTCCCGGACGAGGCAGATCGGTCGCCGGCCTCCGGATGTCGCTCACCGCGGCTACTGGCAGCTCACTCTTGGCCGCCAGCCGCTCACGCTGGCTGCGGGCCACCCACTATAAGCCCATGGCAGCCCACACCATCACTGGGGCTCGCACAGCCCAGCTCCAGGTGGAGCTGTCGCCAGCCATAGAGGGCAGTGTCACTGGCCCTCACGTGGGATCCGAACCGGGGCCGCTGGCATCCCAAAACCAGCGCTCAACCAATGCGCCACTCGGCCGGCCCTAGAAGTGACATTTTCTTAAGAAATGTGTGTATGGAGGGGATTTAAGAATACTGCAGAGAATATTAGTTCTTATCTTTTTGTTTAAACAACTATTCATGTAGCCAATTCCTTATTTATTTTGTGTGTTTTGAACAAATGATTTTTTAAAATTAATAGATCCTTCTCATTATGAGCCTGAAGACACCTTTTTCTCAGTGTTTCACACTCAAGTCCCTCCAGAAGAATATGAAAACTGTATACAGAATGTCAATCAAGGTATGTTTCAATTTGTGTGATTTTATATAACATCACAAGAAAATACTAGCTGTATACAGAAATATTCACAGGTGAAACCATTTGATGTGATTTAACCCAGAAGTGGGTGGAAGTAGGCGAGGCTCTAGGTGAAACAAGATTGGTCATGAGTTAATCATTGTTGAAGTTAGTTGTTGAGGGTTCATTATACCATTCTTTATACTTAGGGATGTTTGAAATTCTATATAATAAAGACCTAAAGAAAAGAGGGCTATAGGTAATGGAAATGTAGCTTAAGGAAAAAAGAAAATTTATGGAAAGAATGCTGGTGGTAGACAGCTTCTTTTATTCCCAAGAACATATTCTGTGGTAGTCATTGAGAAGGAGACTCTTCCAAAATCTTAGAGAAGAGACCAACTAATCCAGCGTGGGTTAGGTGCCTACCCAGTCTAACCAATTCGTCCAACCCAGCAAGGATTGGGGTCACTAAAGAAACATGGTAGCTTCTGCCATGGATCACCACCAGGATGGAGAGAAGAGGACATTTCTAATGAGACAATTCTGACCATATGATCTGGTGTTTCTCCTACAATTTATTGAAAGTATATTTTTATTTTTATTTTTATTTTTTATTATTTTTTTATTTTATTTTTTTTTAAATTAGTTTCAGGTGTACAACACAGTGCAATAGTTATACATTTTACCCCTCAAAGTGACAAACCCCCACCCCCAATACGCCCCCCCACAGTCCCCCATATCATATATATCTATTACTCTTCCTCTGACTCTCTTCCACAGTATAATCCACATCCCATGACTATCTATATATATTCAATTACAGTAGGTATACCACCTCCACTTTAGTAATACAGTGCAGTGATCAAACCTCTACTCCATCCATGAAATGGTCTCCCTAACAAGACCTATGATCATCTGACATTCCACAGAATATTTACAACATTATTAATTATATTCCCCAAACTGTTTTTCCTATCCCAGTAGCAATATTGTAGTTGCCTATTTTTGTTGTCTAATCCCTTCCCCTTCTCCCTCATCCCCATTCCTCTCCAAATTAGCAACCCTGATTTTTCCTCTATATCTATGAGACAGTTTCTGTTTACTTTGCTCATTCATACAGTTTTTCAGATTCCACATATGAGTGAGATCATATGGTATTTGTCCTTCTCTGACTGACTTATTTCACTCAACATTATAGTCTCTAGGTCCATCCATATCATTGCAAATGGCACGATTTCATTCTTCTTTATAGCGGAGTAATACTCCATTGTATAAATATACCACAGTTTCTTAATCCAGTCATCTACTGACGGGCATTTTGGTTGTTTCCAGGTCTTAGCTATTGTAAATTGTGCTGCTATGAACATCGGGGTGCATAACTTTTTTTGAATAAGTGTCTTGGTTTTTTCAGGATAAATACCTAGGAGTGGAATTGCTGAGTCAAAAGGTAGCTCTATTTCCAGTTCTTTGAGATACCTCCATACTGACTTCCATAGTGGCTGCACCAATCTGCAGTCCCACCAACAGTGCAGCAGGGTCCCCTTTTCCCCACAGCCCCGCCAGCACTTGTTGTTTGTTGATTTGTTGATGATAGCCATTCTGACTGGAGTGAGGTGGTATCTCATGGTGGTTTTTATTTGCATTTCCCTAATGACCAGTGAGGTTGAACTTTTTTTCATATGCCTGTTGGCCATCTGTATGTCCTCTTTAGAGAAATGTCTCTTCATATCTTCTGCCCATTTTTTAATTGGGTTGTTTGTTTTGGTGTTGAGTTTCATGAGTGTTTTATAAATTTTGGATATTAACCCCTTATCAGATATATCGTTGGCAAATATATTCTCCCATTCAGTAGGCTTCCTTTTTGTTTTATTAATGGTTTCCTTTGTTGTGAAAAAACTTTTAAGTCTGATATAATTCCATATGTTCATTTTTTCTTTTACTTCTTTTGCCCGTAGGAATGTATCAGTAAAAGTATTGCTCCGGGTAATGTCTGCAAATGTACTCCCTATATTTTCATTTAGGATTTTTATGGTTTCAGGTCTTACATTTAAGTCTTTAATCCATTTTGAATTTGTTCTTGTATAAGGCGTAAGGAGATGATCCAGTTTCATTTTTTTGCATGTGTCAGTCCAATTTTCCCAGCACCATTTATTGAATAGACTATCTTTACTCCAGTGTAAATTCTTGCTTCCCTTGTCATAGATTAACTGTCCGTAAATGCTTGGATTTATTTCTGGGCTCTCTGTTCTGTTCCACTGATCGATGTGCCTGTTTTTATGCCAATACCAAACTGTCTTGATTACTGTGGCCTTGTAGTAGGTTTTGATGTCTGGTAGCGTGATCCCCCCGACTTTGTTTTTATTCCTCAGAATTGCCGAGGCTATTCTGGGTCTTTTATGATTCCATATAAACTTTAGGATTATATTTTCTATTTCTGTGAAAAATGCCCTTGGTAGTTTGATAGGAATTGCATTGAATCTATATATTGCTTTAGGCAGTATGGACATTTTAACTATATTAATTCTTCCTATCCATGAGCATGGTAGGTGTTTCCATTTATTTGTATCTTCTATGATTTCTTTCTTCAGTGTCTTATAATTTTCTGCGTACAGATCTTTCACTTCTTTGGTTAAATTTATTCCTAGGTATTTTATAGTTCTTGACGCAATTGTAAATGGGACAGTTTTCTTAATTTCTCTTTCCATTAGTTTATTATTGGTATATGCAAATGCCACCGATTTCTGAACATTGATTTTATATCCTGCTACTTTACTGAATTCGTCTATCAGTTCCAATAGTTTTTTGATGGAGTCTTTGGGGTTCTCTATATACAGTATCATGTCATCTGCATATAATGACAATTTTACTTCTTCCTTGCCAATTTGGATGCCTTTTATTTCTTTTTGTTGTCTGATTGCTGTGGCTAGAACTTCCAGCACTATGTTGAATAAAAGAGGAGAAAGTGGACAGCCTTGTCTTGTTCCTGATCTTAAGGGGAATGGTTTTAGCTTTTCCCCATTGAGTATGATGTTAGCTGTAGGTTTATCATATATGGCTTTTATTATGTTGAGATATGATCCCTGTATTCCCACTTTGCTAAGGGTTTTTAACATAAATGGCTGTTGGATTTTGTCAAATGCTTTTTCTGCATCTATTGAAATGACCATGTGATCTTTATCCTTCATTTTGTTGATGTGGTGTATCACATTAATTGATTTACAGATGTTGAACCAGCCTTGCGCACTAGGGATGAATCCCACTTGATCATGATGTATGATCTTCTTAATATATTGCTGAATTCTGTTTGCTAATATTTTATTGAGAATTTTTGCATCTATATTCATCAGGGAGATTGGCCTGTAGTTTTCCTTTTTTGTGATGTCTTTATCTGGTTTTGGAATCAGGGTGATAGAGGCTTCATAAAAAGAGTTTGGGAGCCTTCCCTCCTTCTGGATTTTTGGAATAGTTTGAGAAGAATAGGTGATAGTTCTTTTTGAATGTTTGATAAAATTCACTTGTGAAGCCGTCTGGTCCAGGGCTTTTGTTTTTTGGGAGCTTGTCAATTACTGATTCAATTTCCTTGGTAGTAATCAGGGTATTTAGATTTTCTGTTTCTTCTTGCGTTAGCTTTGGAAGGTTGTATGCTTCTAGAAAATTATCCATTTCATCCAGATTGTCAAATTTGTTGGCATATAGTTGCTCATAGTAATTTCTTAGAATTTTTTGTATTTCTGTGATGTCTGTAGTCATTTCCCCTCTTTCCTTCCTGATTTTGCTAATTTGAGTCCTCTCTCTTTTTTTTTTTTTGATGAGCCTGGCTAGAGGTTTGTCAATTTTGTTTATCTTCTCAAGAAACCAGCTCTTGGTTTCATTGATCATTTGAATTGTTTTTCTGTTCTCTATATTGTTTATTTCTGCTCTGGTCTTTATTATCTCCTTTCTTGTACTCCCCTTGGGCCTCTTTTGCTGTTCTTTTTCCAGTTCCCTTAGGTGTAAGGATAACCTGTTGATTTGAGATTTTTCTTCCTTCTTTAGGTAGGCCTGCACTGCTATAAACTTCCCTCTTAGGACTGCTTTTGCAGCATCCCAGAGATTTTGGGTCGTGGTGTTTTCATTTTCGTTTGTCTCGAGGTATCTTTTGATTTCCTCCTTGATCTCATTTGTGACCCACTCACTATTTAATAGCATATTGTTTAGCCTCCATTTATTTGTCAGCTTCCCGGATTTCTTCTTATAATTGATTTCTAGTTTCATAGCATTGTGGTCAGAGAATACAGTTGAAATGATTTCAATCTTCTTAAATTTATTGAGACTTGTTTTGTGGCCTAACATGTGGTCTATCTTAGAAAATGTTCCATGTGCACTTGAAAAGAACGTATATTCTGTAGCTTTGGGATGAAATGCTCTGAAAATGTCTGTTAAATCCAGCTGGTCTAATGTGTCATTTAAGGTCGCTGTTTCCACATTGATTTTCTGTCTGGAGGATCTGTCCATTAGTGACAGCGGGGTGTTGAAGTCCCCTACTATGATAGTGTTACTGTTGATCTCTGTCTTTATGTCTGACAATATCTGTTTTATATATTTAGGGGCTCCTATGTTAGGTGCATAGATGTTTACTAGAGTTATGTCCTCTTGTTGGATCGATCCCTTCATTACTATGAAGTGTCCTTCTTTGTCCTTTGTTATATTCTTCAATTTAAAGTCCATTTTATCTGATATAAGTATCGCTATTGAAAGTATATTTTAAAGAAACTATTACAAATGTAGACATAGATGCACTTAATTTGAGTTATTTGAATGTTGTATTGTTTAAGAGCATACATGTACGAAACTTCAACTGAATGAATAAACCTCATATTTCAATTAAAAAGACTATATACAACTTGGATTCTGGGAAAAATTTATATATTTTATATCTAAGGAGCCCACTTACCAAAAAAAGTAACTCATACTTTAACTGTTGGTAATTGATTAAAAAATTATGTTATTGGTTAGAAAATAAAACCCCAATTATGAAGCACAGATTTATTTGTCTAGAAACTTGTAACTTAAATTTGAGTAAAACTTGTTTTACTCACTTTTATTTTTGTTTGAAAAAAATTTGAATCTGGAGATCTTACTCTTTTCCTGGTTCTTTCCAGTTATTGTTGTCAAAATTTATTCTGCAATTATTACATTATTGAATCTCGGATAATTAGCTATAAATACACCAATTGACCAGCTCCTTTAATGCTTTCCATTGAGGTAACTTCTCTTATAAAACAAAGATAACTTTTAAGTAAACCTTGTCTAGATTAAGCTACTGGCTTGTGTTTTTGCCTTTTGGACTTTAACGTGGTGATTTATCCTGTTTTGTAGGATGGACTCCATTTGTGATTTTTAGAAGACTCTTCTTTATGCATATTTTTAGAGCTTTAATGAGGGATTCATATGATCTTGTTTTAAATGCTTTAAGTATGACTACAGTGAAAACAAGATATTTAATAAAGGGAATAAGAGTCCACAAATATTTTTCTTATCCTTGTTTTGAGCACTCAGGTTGATTTAAGCCTCCTTTCAAAGTTGAGAAAACTGACAAACTTGTGCCCAGACCAAAGACAGGTATGAACAAAAAGTTTATTGTACAGAGAGGGTGATGGCAAATTAATAGAAGAGCAGGAAATGACTCTAGTCTTTAGGGAAAGTTTTGTTTCATATAAAGACTACAATAAAATATATTTTAAAATTATTGTAACATCAGAGATTTCTCCTTCACATTTATCACTTGCAGTTCTTTTCGTATTTCCCATGATTCCAAAGGAATAAAAAACAAGAAGTTTGAAACACGATAATGAATAACAAAAGTTTTTTTGCAAACTTTGCAAATTATGTAGATATATTATAATTATTATTATTATTAATTTTTTTTTTTTGAGGGCAGTGTCACTGGCCCTCATATGTGGGACCCGAACCGGGGCCACTGGCTTCCCAAGCCAGTGCTTAACCACCGTGCCACTCCGCCGGCCCGTGTAGATTTATTTTAAGAATAAATCTCTCTATACATTAGGTTTCTGGATCTGGAATTTAGAAGTTCTTCTATGTGTGTTTTATTTCTTATATATTTTAATGTATGCTTAAGGTAAAATTTTAGCATAATGAACAATTGTAATTATGAAAAAAATTTGAACTTTTAAATATTAGATTTTACCCGTGATGTGGAAAAAAATGAGTCATTGATCACAGCAGAAAAGAAACCTTTCTCGAGTACAGAAAAAATTGACCTCAGGGGTAAACACAGCCAGGATTTTATTAAGAGGAACATTGAGGTATGTATTTATAAATTTAGAAGTCAGAATGTGGGACTAAATGAATTGCGAAAATGGATATAGTTGTAGTTGGTTTCTTTAAATTTTTTTTTTTTTTTACCATAATACATGTATATGTATTTTAAACAACATATATAACTGAGGAATATAACTTAGGAACTAGTACTTAACTTCACTATTGTCTATCCTATCCTATCCTATCCTATCCTATCCTATCCTATCCCTTTAAAAAATGTTAGCTGCAACTCAATACGTTTATTTCCCTACCCAGAAACGAATCTGGTTCATGCAATTTGAAAAACATTTATTTAGATAAGAGCTTTGCAACACATTTTCCAGATTTTAAATTGCATGTTTGCAAAATTGTTTTTTTTTTTTTTTTTAAGCAATGAGACTGGTTTTATAGCTGGTGCATCTAGAAATTTGAATGCAAAATACTCCTGGCAGAGCTGGAGAGGCCAACTGGTGGCCCCCACACCCTGGCTCACCCCGCCCAGCTGAGCCTCCTGGCAGCCCTTCACTTGTCATTTGCCTTGATTAGCTCCCAGCTTCAAAGGTCTGGCATTGGTCTTATAGGCCCTGCAACCTGATTTGGTTTGTTCTCAAGGCAGACTCAGAGTAACCAAGGGCACAAGGACTCCTGTATTAGACCAGAATACTAATTAATTAATTTACAGCAAACAATATAAATGCAGTGGTCAGAGGCTCATAGCCAACTACTGAGGCAGTTAAGTCAATAGAAAACTGCATTGGTGTGTGTTGAAGTCTTAACAGGAAGAGAGAGTTAAATAAGTTTTTCACAGTTCAAGCCTGATTCCTTTTCCTCAGTTGGCATGTCATTTCCATGCCGACTGCATTCATGGGTCAGCTTGTCACTGCCAGGACTGAACTCTAGGACTCTTAATTTTTCTGTGCTCCATGTTCCTATGACCCTTTGCACTGGCCCATTGTCTGTTGATTTATTGTTTAATTTTCCAAGAGCAGTAATGTTTTGCCCATATCCAAGTTTTTGCTGATATAATAGCTCCACTATAGATTTCTCTTTCTCCCTTTTAACAATAGTAACTGAATCTTTATTTAAACTCCTGACATGATATTCTTAACATTTAAAAGCAGTTTCATTTAGTGGACATATGCTTCCTAGGAAGTGATAAGAAGATTCCTTCCAAATGCCCTAGCAAATAGGTTTTTGCATTGATATAATATAAAGTGAGGTTTGGAAACTGCTTGTGTTTTACTGTTTAATTTTATTTTTTAAATAAAATGTTTGTTGAAATGGTTAACATGAAGGCCTCCTTATAGTGGGAATACCTTTGCTTGGAGAATGAACCTATACCAAAAATTTTACATAAAATAAAATTACCTAGCAAATGAAAAATGCCTAATCTCACAAATTTTACTGTAGTGTATCTGTACTGTAGAAGTCTTAGGTTTCTTTTTTATTTTCCTGAACTATGAATTGCTTTGAGGTTTTAATATTTTTCATTAACTTCTGTAGTTGGCCAAGAATTCAGGAAAACCAGTGGTTATGATTGACAGAGAGAAGAAAAGGCTGATTGAACTTTTGAAGGACTTAGATGATAGAGATTCGGGGCTGTCCAGTTCTGAGGTATGTAGCCTCTGATCATCAATTACCTCTACGCTTCTTAATTTTTACTTTAGTATTATGTTATTGACCTATTAGCCTAAAATTACAATAATTGTTCAAATTATGAGACAATATTCTTTGACTTTAAAAAAAATCCTGTTTTACAAAGTTGTTTTTATTGCAATTTCCAAATTTATTTTTGGCTGTTTCATTAGTGACTCCCAAAAGATTGTTTTATGTCATTATAAGAGTGACTACACATTGGTTATCACAATAATAATCTCTGCCAGTAATGTAATAGGCTTCGGCACTCATGGCATATAATTTTTCTCTGTATCCTTTTGTTTTGGACGTTTCTTATTGTCCTAAACTGGTTGTCTGATATTTCTGTGTAGACTTCAGTAATCCTAAACAACATTGCCTGCTCCTGCCCAGTTAACCTTGAGCATTCATTTCTCTGCAGAGTCTGGGGGAAGCACAGACTGAGCCGAAGCAGGGGAACAGCATATAATCCAAGGTGCCAGTTTGGGTATTTACAGAGCCATAGCAGGCCACAGAAGGAGTGCAGTGGCTCAGGATATTCACTTGTTTGCATACCAAACTTATAGCAGTATATTTATGTTTTTATTTTTTTAATTTGGGAAACAGTGTGTTTTTCCAGGACCCATCAGCTCCTGGTCAAATAGTTGTTTCAATCTAGTTGTGGAGGGCGCAGCTCAGTGGCCCATGCGCGGATCGAACCGGCAACCTTGGTGTTGTGAACCTGTGCTCTAACCAGCTAAGCTAACCCGCCACCCCTATAGCCATATTTTATACCTCTACAAAGATATATGTTCTTGTGTGTTCCTTGAAGCTCTTACCCTGTCATCTAGTTTCTATTCGCCCTTGTTTAATAGAGACGTGATACGGGAATGCTGCTGACCCCCTGCCCAGTTCCCTTTTACCTGGCACCTTTCTGTGCATACATCCCCTTCCCTATGCCAAGGGTGCACAGCTGCCTCCTGCCCTGGAGAATCGCCATGGGCTAAATGGAAGCCGAACATCCCATGACCGCTCACCCTCCCCATCCCTGCCCTCTCACTCAGGATTGGACCAGTTCTGTGGTGCAGCTTGTCCACCAGAGCTCCCCCAGGGATCAACTAGTCTTCCGCTGAGTCCACATCCTTGCCTGGCTTTCTTCCCTTGGCCTAGCCTGCTTCTCACACCCCTTTTCCTGAAAAGACCCTCCTTCCCCCAATAAGTCACTTGAACAAGAATCCCTGTCTCAGGTTCTGCATTCAGGGAACCCAGCTGGAGATGGATAGGTTCAGAGGGTACTTTTTGCTCTAGGGACAAAAGCAGTGCATGCACAGCGATACCTGTGGCTTGCCCATCCACGGGAGCCAAGACTCAGCATCAGCTATTGGCTGTTGTGTGGTACCCCAGCCCAGTGCTGCCTGGATCCTCCAATTTGTCAAGAGATGCTAGAAATTCAGATTTTTATGGCAAAATCCTTCTTTTTAAATGTTGACAACCACTGCAGTGTACACCTGAAGCTGAAGCATACTGAATGTCAACTGTAATTTTATATATGTATATATATATATATATATATATATATATATATATATATATATATATATATAGATAGTAGTTAAGGGGTGTGGAGTACAGCATACAGCACAGGGAATAGAGTCAATGGAATTATAACAGCTATATATGATGTCAGAGAGGGTGTTATCACTTTGTGAGGGGTGTAAATGTCTAACTATTACATTGTTTTGTACACCTGAAACAAATAAAAATAAATAAATGTTGACAACTGATTCCATGAAACAAAATTCTATGTGGGCAAACAAAATCTCTACCCTCCTCCCTTACCCCAAACCAAAGCAAATCTACAGAACAGCCCAGACTGCAACCTCTTAGTAATCTTTTCTGAGATGGTGAAGGCTGAGTGGGGGCTGTGTCAAGGAATGGACGAAGGTGTTGCTGCACCTGGGGCTGGTGAGATTTCCCAGGGAGGTCCAGAGGAGAGCCAGGCCGCTTACATCCCGTGTGTTCTGCGAAGCAGGGGCACGGAGTAGGTAAGACAGCCCGCTAAATGCCCACATAATTCTGAGATATTTTACTTTAGCATCCAGGGTAATTTGCTTATCTTATTAATAAAATCTAAGGTAACGGTAAGAATTAAGGGACCTGGGTCTCATTCCTGGTTTTGTTGTTAATTATTAAGTTGGACAAGCTGCCGCCCACCGATCCTCTGGGTACCAAACTATGGCATGATAGCTCTTCCTTATACATTCTAGGAATGCCTTAACAATGCATCTGTGTTATCAATATTGTCTTTCACATGTTGTTTTTGTTAGTACTTATCTCTTATCTCTTTTAAACTCTTCGCTATCATTTAGTTTTAGATAGATCTTTTATAAATACCGTATAGTGGATTTTTGTTGTTGCTGTTGTGTCTTTATCTTTAATTGTTTCTTTATCTTTATTATTTCCTTATTCTTTATCTTTTAATGAGGATATTTAATTTGTTCATATTTTGATCATCACTGATAATTTTTGGACCTTTTCCTGACATCCTATTTTATATTTCATTTATTATATATATTTTTTGTTTTTGTAACTTTACCTCCTGATCCTCTGAAAACTCAGTATCTTTTTTCTGATCCGGTGCTGTTAACCCTTAAGTTCTTAAAAGACATTAAAATCTATATTTTCCTTTCAACATCAATAATTAATTATATTTTAACAAGACAAGATCTTTGGTATGCTTTTATTTTCTTTTTCTCCCATTTCCTCTTCTACAGAATGTATTGAAATTATCTGGAATTTTAGTTCCAGAATATTATAAGTTTTTACCTTTAAAAATAGTATGCTTCTTGTATTTTGGTTACTGTTTCTTAACAGTAAACAAATTTTTAGCCACATAATTAACTATGTATTTAGGCTTAACTTATTGTTTATTATTTTTATTTCATTTTTTTTAGCTGAGCCATCTTGCCACCTGTTGTCAGCTCAGTGGCAGCTCAGCTTGGGCAGGGAATCAAACGGGCAACCCTGCACAGAGCTTGCAATATTTTTTTTTTTTTTTTTTGAGGGCAGTGTTACTGGCCCTCATATGTGGGACCCGAACCGGGGCCGCTGGCTTCCTAAGGCAGCGCTTAACCACCGCACCACTTGGCCGGCCCCAAGAGCCTTGCACTCTTGAGTGAGCTCTTAACCAACTGAGCCACTTGGCCAGCCCTTCATTGTTTATTTTTGAATTATTCTTCTGGGTATTTTTTGAAAAATTACCCTAAGAAATAATTTTTAAGGGTTTGCATATGCAAAAATGTATTTATTTCTCCTGCATTTGAAGGATAGTCTCAAAAGGTAGCGTCAAATGGTGGTAAGTAAACTCTACATGCAAAATTCTTTTTTTCTGGAAGCATGTAGGATTTTCTCCTTATTTTTGAGTTCCCAGATTTTATCAGAACATACTTATGTGTGTCTTTAAAAACATTTTTGTTTCTACATGGGACCTTGTAAGCCCTTTTTATCTGAAGGTTCAAGTTTTTCTTCAGTTCAGAACATTATCTTCTATTATTTCTTCTCTTCCATCATCTCTTTTCTCTCCTCTTGGGCTATGTATACAATGGAATATCACTTGGGAATGTGATTGGATGCAAGTGACAGAAAACTTTATAAACAGTGGTGTCAACAAGTAAGGAATTTGTTTTTCCTCGGTAACAAGAAATCTAGGGGTAAGCACCCAGTGTGTATCTTCTGACTTCACGTTCTTAGTATGGTTTTGTTTTTAGGTTTGCAAGATTGCTGCTGTATCTGAGGTAAAATGTGTACATTTTCCATGCAGAAAGAAGGGCGGAAGGGTCAGGGAACAAAGAGACACTCCTCTGAGGCTTTGCCTTTTCATTTGGGAAGGTATGGTATCCCCAGGGCGTCCACTGGCACATCCGTGGCCCAGCTGGGTCACATTGCCATTCGCTTCATACTTTGCTGAATGTGGGACTGGGAAATTCTGATATTTCACTTCCTTGTTTTTGTAGTAAGGCAAGAAAGAAGAAAATTGGAAAAGGGGGTTAGGTTAGTCAGTCAATGTACAAGTGTCTGCCACAGATGGGTATAGAACTTCCTGGATCTCTCCTCACTGTTTTATAACATTTTTCTTACAATCTTCATCTTTTTTGTCATTTTGCTATACGAGTTCATTGAACAGTTTTGTAAGTTGGCTTTCAACCATGTATGTTCTGTTATGTAGTTATTCAGCCCTGTTTTGAGATTGTTGTTGTTTTTACAGATATTATTGTGTTTTAAACTAGTATTTGCTGAGAGTTTTTTTCTGCAAGTCCTCTGAGGAGAAAGAGTGTCCTTTCTAATTATCCAGCAAGGGAGAGACACTTTATACATATCTGGCATATTGTAAAGCTATATAGACAGTGGCTCATGTTGGAACAGAGATTCAGAGGAGGAAGATATGAAGTGTGGCAGGAAGGATTTAGGAACACTTTGAGGAGGGGACCTATCGACTGTTTCCTCAAACCATGTCAATTTCTAGCCATTTCTCAAATTTGCTGTATTCTTAGAAACTCCTGTGTACCCTTTTCTTTACGGAGTGCCTTACCATTTCATCTCTGACAAATGCCTGTGCAACTTAGAGGATGACTAAAATGATGCTTTCATCCCCCAGAACTCTTGCTTTGGGTTGCTCTTTATAATGGCATGTTTAATTGTGTGGATGTGACATTCTCTTGAATCTCTTTTAGGATGCTTAGAGTTTTTAAAGTTTCCTCATATGTTGGGAACTCACACTTGCATCTAATGGCAGCCCCCCAAAGCCAGATGCCTCTACTGCTACCCTCTCCAGCAACATGGGTTTCACATCAGATCTCAAATTACTCACATCTAAATCAATATTGAATGGGTACATCTGATTGTGGACTCGCAGTTACTGGCGTGAGCCACAGCTGTGAAAAAGGGTGGTGAGGAGCATTTTCTAGGTTCTGTCTCAGAGAGGCAAGGCTCCTAAAAGCTAGAAATTTCCCACAGATAACAAAGGTATCTAGAATGTGCTAGATGGAGAAACATGATACCATCCAGTACATATTACATTTAATTTCCTTCTGTAACTGCCTAGTGCATGAAGCATTTACATTTCTGTTGAATTTCATCTTACGTGCTGTTTTCCCTCCAGTGTCATTAAAAAAGAATCCCATTCAAAGATTTAAAATTTATTAACCAGTCATTGTGATTTCATAGTTTTACTTTTTTATGATTCTTTATTATTTCTCATTTAAGTCATACAGTATTTATACCACTTTTGTTTAGGAAAAATTAACCAGAGTTTCTTATTTGTGAGTAATTAGGTAATATTATTTTAAAAATAATTACCTATGACTTTCATATGTTAACTTACAAGTGTATTTAAAATGTTTATTTCTAATGTATCCTTATATGAATATACTGCAGTCTACTCACTTTTTCCCTACTTTCAGACATTTGGGCTTTTTGCCCTTATTCTTTATTGTAAATAGCATGGCAAAAAACATATAAGTCTGTGTTCTGGATTGCAAGAAACAGAGATGGACTTAGATTAAAATAATAGAAAATGAATTTCTTGGAAGACTTGGGTAGCTCACACACTCAGTGGGAAGTTTGGAGAACCAGGTTTGTAAACCAGGAGATGCCAAGGTAGCCAGAAACATGGCCATAGAAACGTCTCAGAAAGAGGCTGCACCACTTAGGAGTCGCACCACAGTCATCAGACGCTCCTGCTAGGTGATCACTGCTGTTACCGTCACTGCTACCCACACTGCATACTCACTGCTACTGCTGTCACCTTGAATCATTTCCCCACTTTCCCTGCATCTCTCTCTCCCTCATGAGTCAAAGTCCAGGGTGTTCACTTCTGATTGGCTGAATCGAGGCCATATGCTTGTCTCCTTGCTGCCAGTGGGTAGGGAGGAGTGTCTGATGGGGACCTGTCCTCTATCAAGACTCATGCAGTGTTTGGTTTCACTGAAGCAGAAAGGGAGATTGGATGCGGGGGTCAGAGGGAGACAAATAGAAGTCTTTCTGCATAAGTTTTTGCATGTTTCTTCTGGTTACCACCTAGGGATGGATGCACCTGGTATTAGAGTCACAAAACCAAAGTGTATGAAATTCTTCCTTGCCTTCCATCTGCTTCTTTATTCTAAAAGTGTTCTTCATGATTCTCCTGTCCTTGTGCTACATGCTTCCCTGTGTGACCTCACCCATTCCCATGGTCCAAGAGTTTTAATCACTGTAGATAGATGGGTGAATCCAAAACACTTATTTCCAACCCAAGTCTCTATCTTGAATTCAGAAAAATATATGTAACTACCCAACATGATCTGTGGATATCCTAAGGACATCTGTGAATGTCACAAGGCCTCAAACAAATTCATCATCATTTTTCTTCTCACATCTACTGTCCTGTATTCTCTAGTTTAATTAATATGACCACCAACTTCCTAGTTGACAAAATCAGGAATTTAGTTTTTGTCCTTGGTCCTTCCTTTTCCTTTACTTTTCCAGTAAATTATCTCCATATTCTGTAAATTTTACTGCCTATGTGTCTCTGAAACCTGTCTTATGTTCTGCAGTCCCAGGAAACATTCCTTAGTTCAGGTGTTCATCACTTTTGTCCTAGATTATGGCTTTTGCTTCTTCTCCTTCTCCTCCTTCCCCTTCCCCTCCTGCTTCCCTTCCTCCTTCTTCTCCTCTTCCTTCTCCTCCTCCTCGTCCTCCTCCTCCTTTTTCTTCATTTCAAGTGTACAAAACAATGTACATTGTTAGATATTTACACCCCTCACAAAGTGATAACCCCCCTCCCCCAATCTGTTACCCCTCTGACATCATATGTAGCTGTTACAGTTCCACTGACTCTATTCCTTGAGCACCTAAATATATAAAACACATATTGACTGACATAGAGACAGAGATCAACAGTAACACTATCATAGTATGGAACTTCAACACACCACTGACAAGGACAGACTCTCCAGACAGAAAATCAATATGGAAACAGCGGCCTTAAATGACGCATTAGAGTAGTTGGATTTAATCAATATTTTTAGAGCATTTCACCCCAAAGCTGCAGAATATACGTTCGTCTCAAGTGTACATGTAACATTTTCCAAGATAGGCCACATGTTAGGCCACAAAAACAAGTCTCAATAAATGTAAGAAAATTGACATCATATCAAGTGTCTTCTCTGACCACAATGCTATGAAATTAGAAATCAATTATAAAAAGAAATCGGGAAAGCTGTCAAATAAATGGAGGCTAAATAACATGCTACTAAATAGTGAGTGGGTCACAAATGAGATCAAGGGAGAAATCAAAAGCTATCTCAAGACAAAGGAAAATGCAAACACAATAACCCCAAATCTATGGGATGCAGTGAAAGCAGTCCTAAGAGGGAAATTTATAGCAATGCAGGCCTATGTAAAGAAACAAGGAAAAAATCTCAAATCAACAGGCTATCTTTACACCTACGGGAACTGGTAAAAGGCCAGCAAGACAAGCCCAAAGGGAGTACAAGGAAGGAAATAATAAAGATCAGAGTGGAAATAAGCAAAATAGAGATTAAAAAAAATACAAAAGATCAATGAAAAGAGCTGTTTTTTTGAGAAGATAAACAAAATCGACAAACCTCTAGCCAGACTCATCAAAAAAAAAAGAGAGGACCCAAATTAATAAAATCAGAAATGAAAGAGAAGTGACGACAGCACAGAAATACAAAAAATTTTAAGAAAATACTATGAGCAACTATATGCCAACGAATTAGACAATGTGGAAGAAATGGATAATTTTCTAGAAAGAAGCATACAATCTTCCAAGGCTAACTCAAGAAGAAATGGAAAATCTGAATAGACTGATTACTACCAAGGAAATTGAATCAGTAATGAACAAATTCCCAACAAACAAAAGTCCTGGACCAGATGGTTTTTGCTTCTTAACTGAGTTTTCTGCCTCCAGTCTTGCCTTCACCAGCCTGTTTTAAAGTGCATTGTCAGTCATTTTGTTTCTTTGATTAAGATTGATTACCTCCTCCAGGAAGCCTTCTCCAACCACTTTGTCCCTTCCTGTTCAACTAACAGGTTAGATGATCCTCCCTGGCTCCCGTGGTGCCTTGGGCTTACTAGTGTGCTTTATTTACGCCTTGTTAAAATTGTTGCTGCCAAGAGACAGAAACTTGTGAAATTCGTATTGAATCATGAGTGCCCAAATTAATGCCCACAACATAGTAGGCACTTAATATGAGACTTTATGAATGAATTCATTCATTTTATGAATGAATATCATGAATGAGTATTAATTTATTATGAAACTAGTGTTAGTTGACCGAGGAGTTAGATCACTAATTAAGCTCAAAATCCAAACAACTGAGTTTATATATAGATCCTGTGTTACTTTTCAGGTATTTTGAAAAGACCATGTCCATTGTAGGGTAAGCATGATTTCTCCCTGTTCAACACATCACAGTCATTTTTTCAAAGCGGAGAAATGAGGACATTATTAGAACCAGACTGTGAGAATAAGAGATTTATTCCACAGGGGAAAAAAACCCCACAACATATAAGAAGATACTTTATACAGAGTTGACAGATAATGAAACTATAAACTATTTAATTTTTCTCTTTCACTATCCCAATGTTAATTCTGGGTTTTTGTTTTATTTTGTTTTGTTTGTTGGTGTGAAGTCCTGAGTGTTGATATAGCAGTCTGAAAGGTATAGTTTGGGGAAAATGTAGCATGGGAATGACCTGACGAGCCTCGTTTCCTCCTAGGGCGATCAGCCTGGCTGGCTGGTGCCAGGAGAAGGATACACACTTGCAGTCACCCAGCATCAGCAGCTTGCTGAAATTGATACAAAACTCCAAGAATTCTCTGCAGCTTTCTCAACATCTTCCAGCTTCTCTTCGAGACTTGAAAATCAGAACAATCAGGTATGTTTAACTCATGAGCACACAGACTGTTCAGGTTTATGTGTGTTAAAGCTAGTTCATATTTGATAACCTGTTCAATAACTCAAGAGGTTCCTTCCCAGGTGCTGTCCCCATGACTACCACTGCAGTGACAGTAATTTCCATAACAGTGCGTATTTTCCTTTGGTAACTGCCACTACTTTTCATTTTTATTTCAGTAGGCAGTTTGCTGGGATGGGGTCACTGAGGAAATACTTATATTGTTATTTATTTATGATTTAAGCTAATTCTTGTTTTTTTGTTTTTTTTTAGCTGGGCCATTCTGCCACCCGTTGGCAGCTCAGCGGCAGCTCAACTTGGGCTGGGCATCGAACTGCTGTTGCTTAGAGCTCAGCTCACATTCTTGAGTGAGCTCTTAACCAACAGAGCCACTTGGCTGGCCCCAGATTTAAGCTAATTCTTGATCATGATCAGGAGAGAGGAGAGGAAAGAAAATTGATATAACATTCATTAGTCCTTGCAGAACCTTATTTTTTATTTTATTTCTCTATTTATGGCTATTAGCAATGGCAGCCACTTGTCTCTTATTTTGCCGCATTCTTCTAGCCCTTTTTTTTTTTTTAGGTGAGCCATCCTGCCACGTGGTGGCAGCTCAGTTGCAACTCAGCTTAGGCCGGGAATCGAATCAGTGACACTGTTGCTCAGAGTTTGCACTGTTGAGCGAGCTCTTAACCAACTTAGTCACTCCGCCAGCCCCTAGTCTTTTAATTTAACATTACACAGTGAAACTTACTAGGTTGGTGACTTCTCTACTGTGTGGGTTTTGAAATGAATGTGTTCGCTCTCTTTCCATAGTTCCCTCAAATATTCTTTTACAAAGCTAGTAGACGGTGTAGAAAACAGAATAATGGCAGCTTTGGGAAAGTAAATTTTTTTTAAATTTCTTTTTTATTTTTGATTTTTTAAATTTTTTAATTTTTTGAGGGCAGTGTCACTGGCTCTCATTTGTGGGACCCGAACCGGGGCCGCTGGTGTCCCAAGCCAGCACTTAACCACCGCGCCACTCAGCCAGCCCAGGAAAGTAAAATTTTTTTCTCCCCCCTCTATTTCAGTGCTTAATGGGATCTGGTTTGGGGTTGGGTGGTAGTTTTCACCTGAAGAGAAAATGGCAGGTCATAATATTGTTCTGTTAATCCTCTGCCAGTTTTGTAAACACTTCTCCAAATCATTTTCTGTACAATCTTAGATGCATGTGATTTTCTTGGCCCTTGAAAAGATTTGAATATCAGTAGTCTATAGGTAATAATTCTGCTTTATAGTGACTCTTTTCTTCAAGCTATCAATTGACGGTTAGGGATTTGGCTTTGGGCCAGTTGAGACTACTTCAGGGGAAAAGAGTAGTGTTAAAATGTTCGAAAGAAAGTTTAGTCACTGGCAAACCTTTATGGAGCCAACTCAGTTTCCTTATGTTATGTTTTTAAGGGTCAGGCACAGCTGCTCTGAGTCTTTTACACAGCAACAGTGATGGTAGCGGAAACCATCAATTCCTGGATTGGGATCAGAGTTCTTGGAAAACAGAGGACTGGAATCTCTGTCCCCACCCAAACATACCCCAGGACTTTGACCCTAATTACTTCGCCAGTTTATTTGTTACTGGGTGCCATTTCTCAAAAATGAGGGAGCCAAGATGAGGGAATCAGATTGTTCAGGGATATGATTTGTTCTTTTCATGTTACAGCTGATTTGTTGTTGTTGTTAGATTTCCAGGGTAGTTGATATCTCAAAGCTGAATAATGGTCCTAAAGATAGCAAATGTCTTTTTTCATAGTTGTCAAATGTTATTCTTGAAAGCAAGACTGAGAATTTAGAGATTTGTTTAGCTAGTAGGACTTCAAATAAAGCATGACTATGGTCAGATTCTGTCATCATCATCTAGGTCACATTTTCAGAGTTTACATTTGTGGTTCTAATAAAATATTTAAAAGATAATAAAAGGGAAAGCCAGTACATTACTTAGTTGTTAAATACTGAGATTATATATTTTTATGTGAAACAACATATATTTAGAGAAAAAAGAGAAAACTGCATTTTGGGACTCCCAATGGATGCAGAAACAGAAATATAGCATTAGTTCTTGAAAAGAAATAATTAATGCTTCTTGCATGCAAAAAAAAAATATCTTTTGAGTTTTTGTTCAATTTCCTCTTGGCATTTCCTCATTTCTAACTGAAACCAGCACTGCACATTGAATTTTCAATCCAGAAATGCTAACCTGACAAATTATTTTACAGATATTATTTTTGGATGGGAATTCTTTTTGAATAAATACACTGAAAAGTATCACAGATAAACCTAGTGTATCTATTCAGCTGATGAATAGGATCCAATCTATTGCTCAACCACAAATATTCATAGTGAATATTCATGGTATTTTTATTTTTAACCCTTCTGCAACTTATTAACTCATCAGTAATTTGTCTCCATGCTCCTTAAGAAAAAACATCTTTTAAGTGGAATACAAAATTTCTGTGTTTTGATAATCAATTCAACACATATTAATCAAGTGCTCACTGTGTGCAAGGAATTATAGAGCACTTAAAGATAAATCAGGCAAGTACAGAATTGCAGAGTGTACAGCTTCGCTTCAAGTTCTGAGGACTTGGGCATTAATTAGAAACACTCCAGACCCCGGCTTCCTCCTCTGTAAAGTAGTAATAATAATATTATTCTTTAGGGTCCTTTTAAAGGGTAGATGAGTTAATGTATATAAAATGCTAGGCACAATGTCTGACACAGAATTCAACCAATGATATAATAATAATAATAATAATAATAATATAATAATGTGACTTAAGGAATTTATTTCCTTGTGGGAGGCACAGATTGTACATTTGAGTAGATAACTGTGCTACAAGATGCACAATAGAAAGGCTATAATAAGCAAAGTGCTGTGGTGATTCAGAGAACAGAGAGAAAGCACTTCCAGAAGGAATAGCAAGAAAGTGCATTTCCGCAAGTAAGGAACAAGAGGGGAAGGAGGAGGCAGAAGGGGTCAGAGGCCCAGAAGAAGATTGTTGCTATACAGCAGGAATTTCAAAGCTGGTGGCCTGCAGGGCAAATTTGGCGCACTGGTAGGTTTCCTTTAGCCCAGATAGGGTTCACACTCTTTTTTTTTAGCCAACATTTAAAAATCGGGTGAACTGATATAAAAATCCAAATTTCTAGTTTCTCTTGAAAAATGAGAAAATTTGGCAGCATTTGGCCTGAATCCTTGATTGGCCAACTACAGGACTGAGCTGAGTAGCACCTGCTGCTTTACCTGGAGCACAGACTCTCCAGTTGGCTACAGTATCCACATTTCCTGCTGTACCGACAGCCTCGAGGCCCACCGCATGCATTCATGTTCCTTGTCTAGTCCCTGCACAGGCCATCGAAATGCAGTCGATTGCCTGCTTATTCATAGGAGGTTTGAAGTATCCAGATCAGTATGTGGCTCCATTTCTGACCTTACAGCAGCTTGTGGGATACTGCAGCGTAGGATGTAAACACAGGACAACTTGTGCTGTGATCGTCAATGAAGCAAAAAGTACCACAATATGGGAACGGATCTTATGAAAAGCAGAGAAAGTGTATGCTGGGGGAGCACAGAGAAAGAAAAGATTCTTTGATGAAGACATGCTGTTTAAAAAATTAATTTGGCGATTTTGAGACTGAAGAACAAAAGGACAGTAACTTGTCTGTTCCCCTTCCCTGATTCCCCAATAAAATCTTTAAAAAAAAATTAATTTGGCGATTTTGAAATTTTGGTCAAGAAAACAGTTTCCCAAACAAGTGGACACATGCAGACTTTCTGACTAATGCACCGATGGCAACTAGAAGGTGCTAGGTTGGTAGGCACATGAGCCCAGGATGATAAATGTACCTGAGTCAGAATAATTTGTGGGATCCCAGAACTGTGACTCAGAGATTAAGCAAGTGTTGGTTGTGAAAGAGGCAGAGAGGAAACCTTCTTTTCCTTGTGAGCTTGCTGATTATGATGTTCTCATATAGACACCCTGTCCTGGCTCTTAACTTTATGGCAATGTTTTAAAAGCAGAGTTGGCTTTTACGTATCCAATTTCCATAGTGTAAAGTAAAGCATGTGGTCACGTTCAGAAAAAAGCATGGCATATTACTGCTATTGCTGTAATGTGAGTCACATCATGTGGTTATAGTTTTTACATCTGCTTTTTATTTTCATTTCATCTTAGCAAAGAGAACTAATTGAAGCGTTTTTTTCCCCTTAAGATCTGTGGTTTACCTGTGCATACCTTTCTGCACCCATCTTCTAACCCTCCACCAAATCAGTTAGTTCTTTCCACGTATTGTAAATCCCGCCATAAAATTGAGTGAGGTTCCATAATTTAGTACTATAGTTCTTATTTGTAGCTGTGTTAAATTCCAGATTTCTCCAGCAATATTTAAGTTATAGGAGTTACGTACGCATTCAGTTTCTTAAATCCTTACCAACTGGATTCAATAATAAATTCTGTTCAGTTTGGCTCTTGCAAAGAAGGGTAATTTATTCATCTCTCGTGCAATCAGTCTTACTAAATCTAGAATTCCAGTGTATGGTTAGATTTTTTTTTTTCTCATTGGGAGAGGGTCTACAGAAATGGCTCTCATTGACAAGAGGTATTTCTTTGTTCTCAAAGCAAGTCGTTTTATTGAATATAAAGTTCCTCCTTAATTTGATTTATTTTCTTGTTCTTAAAATATTGATTCAGTTGTGCACAAGTTGGTAAGAACAACAAAAAATATCAACAAACATTTGATTGGGAAAATTGTAGTTGTATTTATCTCTTTTCTTGCCAAGAGCATACATACTATTGCTGACAGCAACAATTAATTGTTTTTTGCCTTTTCCTGTTTCAGCATTAGCTAAACCTGAAGAAATATAAAACATTGTTTGACAAGTAATCTTAAAAGATGTTTTATTGTTGAGTTCAGGGATATGCAGAGTTCCAACAATGGCCATGCAGTCCAATTGACTTCAAATTACCTAATATACAGGTTGAAGGCAGGAATCTAGGAATTTTTTATGTATGCCAGTCACAAGCACAGAAATCTTATTGGCCATCTGTTCATTTCCAAAAACTATAATACTATGCCAATCTTAATAGCATGGAAACCTGGACTGAGGAATAAACAAGAAGTTACTTCAGAGTTTCTTGCTTCTAATGTTAACCTATCAATCATTCCCAATCAATTTTGGGGAATTCTTGCCATTTGTATTTTACAGATTATGTTGGAGTTTATATGTATACACCCCGCCCCCCACGCCATGTTAAGCTTTCTTTGTAGTCAAGGTTTTTTTCATTTCATGACAATATTCCAAGATGATAAAAACAAACTGGCTGAAAGATTTCCCACCCCCCTATTTTTAGTACTGCCATGCAAATGATCTATCTAATGATAGGAAATAGCAGTAGGCTTTTGAAAAGTATAGTGTTAGCTTGAAAGCACAGGGCAAGCTAGCTTAATTAAGGCAGGTTTGTATTTTTATTGCCCTTAACTCATACCTTATTTGCATATCAGATAACTTATGAATATGTGAGTAATTTCCTCTGTATTTGGCTTTTGGAAATGAGTTTACTTTACTTCAAAGACCCCTGTTGGCTCAGTCAACATCACAGATATTTTTCTAAGGATAAACTTGGAATCCCTTGGCAATCAATTAGTCAAATCAACAAATATCTATTGACCTCAGGCACAGTTCTCTTTTTGTGGCTTTTTAGATATTTGTGCATATCTTGAGAGCTTTTACTGAACTGAACTTTACTTTTGCTGAATAAAAACATTTCTGTGTGACTCAGAAATGTTGAAACAATATAGATGGTCAGAGAGTCTACTCAAACATTTCTATTATAGGAATCAAGGTTATCTGCTGTTGATTGTGAAAACAGATAGTACTGGTTGGTATGTTGATGTGACAACAGAACCTCTCCTGGCACCACAGAGCTTCTTAAATATGTCACTGGGCAACTTTTGCCAGAGTCAATGACTACTTTTCTTGCTTCCTCTTAGCCTCTGCTTTCATTATATGCTATCCTTCAAATATTTGAACGATATGGTTATGCTATCAGAGACCATGACTGAGGAAAGATGTTACATATCCTTAGGCCTAACTATAGAGAATTACAGACTCATAAGATATAGAGTATGAAGAAACTTTATCAGAAGAAATTGAGACTCAGAAAGCGAAAGTAACTTGCTCAAAAGTACACAGCTTGTTATATATCAGTAGAACAGGGGCTAAAATCCAACCTTCAGGCCAATACCTTTTGGGTATAGAGAGTTACATTGTCACAGCAGAACAAAAATAGCCTTGGTAGAATAATTATCTTTTTTTTTTAAAATAAAAAATTGACTTTTTCTGCTTATGAAATTAATACATGTTTATTATAAAAAATTCAGGAAATACAAAAACATCTAATAAAAGTGAGATAAAATAATTAAGATTTTTAGTATTGAGTTAAATTTCTTTCCAGTCCACTTCTCTGTAAATACATACACACAGATGTGCACTGCATACATATAAGGTGTAATAAAAAATATGTAATGTTTAGAAAAAAATTATTACAGTAAAAGACACATTGCCATTACCCCCCTCAAAATATTCCCCCTCACTTCAAACACATTTACTCCATCTTTCTTGTCACTTTTTGAAGCAATTCTGGAAGTCCTCTTTTGTGAGTGTCTTTTGTTGCGCTCTCATGACTGCCAGCGATTCAGAATGTATACCTGAATCAATTCAATGTCCTGAATTGATTCAAAACGTTTTCCTTTCATGGTCATGTTGACTTTGGGGTAGAGCCAGAAGTCACACGGTGCTAGATCTGGTGAATAAGATGGAAGAGGACACACCATAATGTTTTTTTTCTTTCTTTTTTTTTTTTTTTTTTTTGAGGGCAGTGTCACAGGCTCTCATATGTGGGACCGAACTGGGGCCGCTGGCTTCCCAAGCCAGCGTTTAACTGCCGCACCACTTGGCCGGCCCTGTAATGTTTTTATTTGGCAGAAATTGCTGTACCAGAAGTAATATGTGACACAAAGCCTTTCTGTTGTGATCAAAACATATGGTGAATGCTGCTGCCCAGTGCCATCCAACAGAAAAGCAGGGATCTTCTATATGGTAAGTGGCACTTTGAACCTTTGTAACAGTGTGTGACAAGTTTCAACTTGTTCAGTGCAGTCGGGTATGAGCTACGGTTGAGAGAAGGTGTGTTTTAAAGTGTGCTGTAAATCATCCACCATCATGACAACGCTCTGTGTCACACATCACCTCTGGTATATGGCAATTCTGTCAAATAAAAACATTACGGTGTGTCCTCATCCACATGATTCACTGGAGCTGGCACTGTGTGACTTCTGGCTCTTCCCCAAAGCCAAAATGATTCAGGACATAGAGGCAGCCATGACAGCACAACTAAAGACACTCACGAGAGAGGGCTTCTAGAACTACTTCAGAAAGTGGCAAGAATGATGGGATAAATGTATTTGAAGCGAGGGGAAGTATTTTGAGGGGAATTAATGGCAATGTGTCTTTTACTGTAATAAATTTTTTTTTTTTTTTTTTTGAGGACAATGTCACTGGCCCTCATATGTGGGACCGAACCGGGGCCGCTGGCTTCCCAAGACAGTGCTTAACCACCGCGCCACTCGGCCAGCCCAATTTTTTTTTTTTTTTAAGATTTTGGGGAATTGTGGGAGGGGAACAGCGTTGGGGAATCAGGGAAGGGGAACAGACAAGTTGCTGTCTTTTTGTTCTTCAGTCTAGTTGCGGAGGACGTTGCTTCACTGGCCCATATTGGCATCGTCACTGTGCTCTTCCCGGATGAGGCAGATGGGTCACTGGCCTCTGGATGGTCACTCACCGCGGCTATTGGCAGCTCACACTGGCTGCCGGCCGCTCACACTGGCTGCCGGCCACTCACTGTAGCCTATGGCAGCCCACTGCAGCAGGGGCTGCAGCCCACACCGTCGCCACGGCTCGCAGCCCAGCTCTAGGTGAAGCTGTTGTTAGCTGTAGAGGGCAGTGTCACTGGCCCTCATGTGGGATCCGAACCAGGGCCGCCGGCATCCCCAAACCAGCTCCCAACCAATGTGCCACTCGGCCGGCCCTGTAATAAATTTTTTTATTTAAACATTCACTGTATTGTTTGATCACACTACATACATACATACATACATACATACATACATACATATATACATACACACACACACATATTCATACATAGTATACCAGTTAGCGTTCTGGGCAAGAAACAGAAAAAACACCCAGCTTGGATTTTGAAGATAATTAAATGAAGGAACTACTTTTAGATTTAAGGGATCCAGTAAAAAGTGTTGGGACACCCAGGGACTAGCAACAGAGGGTAGGGGGAAGAAAAAGGGTATTGGAGTTTAGGGAGATCTAGAGCCATGGTCGAAGAATCGGCCATCCAAAGTAGTAATCATAGAGGGCCTGGGCAAAGGATGCACAAACCCATCCCCCTTCAGCATGAGAATTGGAGCTATACTTAAGTTCCTAACTGTTTCCCTGGCAATCTGATGAATGTTAGAAGGTCAACAATGTTAGGAGGCCACCACACATATGCTAAAAATGACCCCTGGATTGGGAGAATTATAAAGACTGGATGGGGAAACTATACTCTGGGCTCCCCTATGTGCAGTGATTCTTGTGGCTGGGCATGGCCCTTGCTGGGACTTTGGATGCTGTGCCTATTGGTGTCATTTCAAAAGATGATGCTCCTATGGGATATGAAGCTTTCAAGCCAGGGTAATTTCCTTGCTCCTTGTACCTGTACTGTGATGACCCGGATTGCAGCAAAAACTCCCACTGAGGAGAGATACCTGACACTGCTTTGCTGTGTTTCCTGTCCCAAATCCTTCTGAGTAGACTGACTCCAAGTGTGGCCTCTGTTTGTCTTTGAGAGTGAATATGCAGTTCAACTCTTTCACTAGGTTAATTGATTTCGTGTTTTTTTTTTTGTTTCCAAAATGTGTCAAATATCCACACACATGCACAAAGTTGATATTTTGACTATTTTATGCATTTAATAACATTTTGAGCTGCTTTGTACATAAATGACATTATTTTTATTTTAAACCTTTGTTATATGGTAATAAATTTACCATTATATTGAATTTTCGCAAAAAATACTCAAAACATATAAATGGCATCAATTAGATCTAAGTCTAGATAAATTAGAATCTAGGGCATTGATGACATAAAGTTATTACAAAATGTTGCACATATATGGCATACGAAACATCTTTGTTGTTGATAGTGCAAGCCACAGGAAAACATATCTGAACATGGCAGCAAAAGAGTCAATCTAAGAAAACCTTTCTGATGGGCACCTCAGGGATATATCACTGCCAAAGCCACAATGCCAAAGCAGGTAGGGGAAGGAGAAAATACCCGAAACTCTCTCTCCTCCTGCCTTCCAGTCTCTTAATACTCCTCAACCCCCCACTGACTAAACCTAAATGCAAGACAAAGGTCAAACAGAGTCTGATTGTGCCAGTTTATATCCGGTGCTCACCTGTTTATCAATCTCATGTTGATGAACATTTGGCTATATGAATAAAGCTGCTATGAATATTCATGTACAAACTTTGAGTCAGACATTTTCATTTCTCTTGGAAAGATTCACAGGAGTGGAATTGCTGTGTCATAGGATAGACTGTGTTTAACTTTTTAAGAAACTCCCAGTTTTCTAGAGTGGTTGCACTATTATATACTTCCCAACAACGTAAGAGTTTCACTTATTCCACACCTTTCCAAAATTTGGTGTTAGCAAACTTTTTTTTTTTTTTTTTTTTTTGAGGGCAGTGTCACTGGCCCTCATATGTGGGACCCGAACTGGGGCTACTGGCTTCCCAAGCCAGCGCTTAACCACCGCACCACTTGGCCAGCCCCAGCAAACTTTTTCATCTGCGCCATTCTAGTGGCTGTGTAGTGATATCTTACCATGATTTTAATTTGCATTTCCCTGATGACTTAATGAGGTAGAGGACTTTTTTATGTGCTTATTTGTCATTCAGATGTCTTCTTTTATGAAGCATCTGTTCAAGTCGTTTTAGAATTTGGTTGTTTTTTGATTATTATTATTAAATTGTGTTAATTCTTTAAAAATTCTGGATTCAAGTCTTTTGTCAGACTTATGCATTATGATATTTTTCTCTCAGTCTGTGGCTTGTCTATTAATGGTGGCTTTGGGTAAGCAAAATTTAAAAATACTGATGAAGTCAGATTTACAAAGTTTTTTCTTTCTGTGTCTTTTCTTTGCCTACCCAAAGATTAAAAAAAATTGTAGTTGTAGATTATTAAAATGATGTCCTTTTTAACAAATGATTTTTGTTTAAAAATGAAATCTAGGGCTGGCCGGTGGCTCAGTTGGTTAAGAGCTCTCTCAAGAGTGCGAGCTGAGCTCTGAGCAATGGCAGTTCGATGCCCAGCCTGAGCTGAGCTGCCGATAAGCTGCCAACAGGTGGCAGGATGGCTCAGCTCAAAAAAAAAAAAAATCTAATTTGGAAGTTTTTCAGATCACTATGTGCTATAGACTGAATGTTTGTGTTCTCCCAAAATTCATATGTTGAAATCTAATCCCCAATAATGTGATGGTATTTGGAGGCTGGCCTTTGGGAGGTGATTAGGTCATGAGGGTGGGGCCCTCATAAATGGGATTAATGTCCTTATAAAAAAGACCCACAGAACTCGCTTCTCCCTTCTGTTGTGTGAGGACACAGCAAGAAGAAGGCCATCTAGGAACCAGGAAGCAGGGCTTCATCAGATATGAGTGCTAATATAGTTTCAGGATTAGAGTTTGTGTTGGAATACAGAGTTGGATCAGTCATGGTCCCTGTCTGGGCAGTGACAGTGTGGTAAGTACAATAAGGGAACACATGGAATCCTGGAGAGAATAGCTACCCTTCCTGGGTCAGGGAATATTTTGAGCCCAGCACAAATATGTTCTTAAGTAGCTGTACTTCAGGTTGTCAGTCCTCAGTCCTTACCTATTGAATCAGAATCTTGGGTGGAGGCTGGCCCTTTCGGTATTTTCCCAGACTCTGTAGGTAAGCATGCAGCACACTGGGGTTTGAAGACTACTTGTTCAAGTGAGTGAGGATGAGGCAGTGAGAGAGAGAGAAGGGCCATGATTGAAGAGGTATTAGAAAGTAAATGGTGACTATTCTTGATGACCAAATGTGTATAAGGAATGAGAATGTGGAAGGATTCAGCCTTGAACAACTTCAAAAATATCATCTAAGCCAGTCACTACATAGCAACACAGAGTAGGAGATCTGTGGGGGAAAATATGGAAAGTTTAGTTATAGCTATAAGACTGACTTACTGTCAAGAAATACCCATTTACATTACCTAGAAATAATATTAACTTTGGGAGAATATGGTTCTGTGGATTCAAATTTGGCTGATAATAATAAAATACTTTCATTGTATAATGCTTATTCTTTTCAAAGGACATATTCAGCTCACATTTGCTAGGCACTAAGATTGTTGCATGCTTACTACCTAATATGATGACTTTTGGCTAGATATTGTTATCATCATCATCATTATCATTTTGCAGATGATGAAACTGAAGCTCAGAGAAGTTAACTGATTTCCCTAAGGCCATCTTAGGAAGCAGGGAGAGCCAGGTTTCAAAACTCTTGGTTCTGCCAAGACCAGTTCTCTTTTCACTATTACAGAGGTTTCTCTCATAACATGGATCGGAAGGGTTTTTATTTTCATTGTTTGTATATGATGAACTTGAAGTCCAGAGCAATTGTGATTTGTCCAAGATTCTAAGCGGAAAAGTACAGAACAGGGACTAGAGCCCCGGCCACTGTTGGTTTCACTCTAACTTCCTGCTTTCTATGTAACTGAGCTTATTTCCCTACTTGTTTTATGTACAATTGGACCTTTCCCTTCCCAAATAGGAAGGGAGTTCCCTTCCCAAATAGGAAGATTCAATTCCTTTAGAGGGGTGTGTGACGGTATATTTTCAGCCAGTGCATGCATTTTTTTTGTTTTTGTTGTTATTTTAGGAGCCTGACCTTAATGGTGATGATAGAAATATGGAAATAACTCCAGGAGAAAAGGTACTTCGGAACACCAAAGAGGAACGGGATCAGCAAAATCGGCTAAGAGAGATAGATGAAAAGCTGAGACAGATGAAGGAAAATGTGGTAAGTGTTTTTAAAAATTTTAATCCCATTATCTTGGGTGATCTTCATGCCTCATTAAGTTTTAACCAGTATGTCTACTTTGTTGCCATATCTACCTAATGAGAGTCAGGCAATGGAAATAAAAGGAATAAATGCATTGTGATTGTGCTTTTCTTTATAATTCATTTTTACTTACTTTTCATGGGAATTGTATTCAGGGAGACCTCTGTTTTTATTTTTTGAGGGGTCTTTTTTTCTTCTTGAGTCTATTGAATGGGGAAGAAGTAGGAATGGTTAGGAAGTGTAAAGGGACTTTTGGTCAACAGTTACGGTGGTGGTGATGGGGCATTTCAAACTTGATGTGGAAAATAAAATGTTTATGGTATGACTGGTTTTGAAAACTGTTGGCACTTTTCACCCCACATCTGCCAATCCAAGTCAGGCAAAGCTTCATTCTCCATAATTCAGTTTTCCTGATTTCTAATTATTATCCTATGCCTTGGACATATATCTGTTCTTTTCTACCATGTCTCTTTCATTATTTAATTTTTGACTCAAAAATTAAGTAGCCTTAGGTTTTATTCCAGTGTTATATGAAAATTGGCTAGACTTAAAGAGATATAATAAATATCAAGAGTTGGTTGGTATCTAAGTGGAAAAGAATAATATATAAGTCGAGGAGAGCAATTATTGTGTACCCACTATGTGCCAGACACTGTTCCAAGTACTTTACAATTTATTAACTCATCTTTATAACCACTCTAAGAGGTAAACACTACCATCATCATTATATAGATGAGGAAATGGAGGCACGGAGAGGCTGAGTAACTTCCTCAAGGTTATATAGCTAGCAAGTGGAAGAGGTAGGATTCAAACAGTTAGCTTTTAACAACTTTGCTATACTGCCTTTCTCGTGCCTATCTACTTCACTTCTCATGATTAATATTGCTTTTTGATAATTAAAGCATGATAAGTTTGTTATAATATTTATGGGCAAAATGGTTGGAATCCCTCATATAAATAATAATTTGACAGTTTTGTGTTTTATAGTCAGTTCTTTCAGAAACTGGCACCTGGTCAATAAAGGCATTGATCTGTACTGTTTTTATGTTTCAATTGCTTAGTATTTCATAATATCCTATTAATCATATTTGTGCTGTGTGTGCTTTTGAGGGAAGATATTGTGTCTGTTTCAAACTCTGTAAAACCCATCGTGCCTCACAAACCTCTAGGTACTATGTGGGTTGCGAATCTGGAGACCTGCGTCCTTTTTTTCAGTGTGGTCAGTAGCTCGGGTATCTTGAATATGTCACTTAGTTACTTAGAAACTTGGTTTTGTTACTTTAAAATCAAGGGAGTAGGGCTAGATGACTTTGCCCTTTTGTGTGTGATTCTTGGCATACTTATTTTTGGTGAGAAATGATGATATTTACAGTATCCAAAACTCAGTTTATGTGCTATCTAAATATTTAGCATTAATTGGTTTAAATCTTCTAAAGAACAAAATAAACGAACAAAGAAAATAGGCACGGCCTCATAGATACAGAGAACAAACTGATGGTTGCCAAAAGGAGGGGGGTTAAACTGGGTGAAAAAGGTGAAGAGATTAAGAAATACAAAATGGGGCCGGCTGAGTGGCGCAGTGGTTAAGCGCTGGGTTGGGAAGCCAACAGCCCTGGTTCGGGTCCCACATATGAGGGCCAGTAACAATGCCCTCAAAAATAAATAAATAAATAAATAAAGTTCCTCTGTATATTGGGAATGGAGAAGGATGTGATTTGGTGGGGCCAAATAATATCTGGACATTCTCTGGGAATAAATATTATAAAAAAAAATACAAAATGGTAGTTACAGAGTAGCCACAGGGATGTAAAGTGCAGCATAGAGAATATACTCAATGTTGCACCAACTATGTATAGTGCCAGGTGGGTACTAGACTAATTGAGGAGAAATCACTGCCTAAATTATATGAATGTCTAACCACTATGCTGTACATCTGAAACTAAAATAAAATAATATTGAAAGTCAATTGTAACTTTTAAAATATAGATAAATAATTTTTAAAAATCTGTTGAAAGTTACTTTTGGAAATAAGACTTTTTTAGGAGACTGTGAGATCGTCATATACAGAGGGTGCCAAAAAAATGTATACTCATTTTAAGAAAGGAAAAAAAAACTATTAAAATTGTAATACTCAATATATACCATTAACAATAGATGAATACAAGTTACATTTGACTTTTGCAATTACAAGAGGTGCTCAAAGTGGTTACCATCAGCGTCCAGACACTTCTGATTACAGCAAACTACTGCTTGAGCAACGTTCACCAAAGTATCCATTTGTATCATTTTTTTGACACCCCTGGTATATATAAGTTAGCCTACCACCTACAGACCAGAGAATATGATTTCTGAATGAAAGCTTCTGGGAATGGCTAATTTTGCATTTTGTCTTATTGTTCCTCTCACAATGGAACATTGCTTTAAGAGCACTGATTTGGGTAATAGCAGTAATCTGTGGCCATTGAATTAGTCACTTAAGGATCAAATCAATATTCAGTCTTAGTGATGAAAGAGTGAACTGATGGACAATGTAAGAGTCCTGGGAGGTATTCCTGGGGCCACCTGGATCCCAGGATTGATTGATTTGTCAATGAAGGCTGGAAAAGTGGTTGCTGAGGCTGCAGATGCACATTTGTCAAGATTGGTTGGGGTGGGCCGGCCGAATGGCTCGTTGGTTAAGAGCTCGCTCAAGAGTGCAAGCTGAGCTCTGAGCAACAGCGGTTCGATGCCAGCCTGAGCTGAATTGCCGTTGAGCTGCCAACAGGTGGCAGGATGGCTCAGCTTAAAAAAAAAAAAAGATTGGTTGGGGAAGTGGGATTTGATTTAGTCTGAAGGCAGTGGTGGTATTGTTGGCATCAATGGATCTAACTAGTAGGAGCTAGGGGAAGTAGGCACAGTGAAACAAGTCTGAGGTTCACAAATGTAATAGGAAATTCAGTGGGCATGCAGGGGCCCTGATCACCGGCTTCATAAGCAGAAGAAAGGTTAGCTATGGCTGCTAGAAGTAGTATCTTGAAACATCTCTAGGATTCGCTCAGTGTGAGTCAGCAATGTAACATACCTGTTATGGTGCACATTAGGGGAGAGGTAAGCACAAGGGATCACATTTGGATAGTAGAATGACAAGGATGAGGATGAAATGTAAAACCACATCATATGAAGGGCTGTTGATGGGACTGAGTGTGTTTATTTAGCCTGGCAAAGAAAATGTGTGTGTGCGTGTGCATGTGCGTGTTGTGGGGAAGAAGGGGTGGGCTGATTTGGTAGAAAGATCACACATGATAACTTCCCAAAGACATTTAAAGGACTATCATTTGGAATATTTGCTTTATTCTTTTTTTTTTTTTTAAAGATTTTTGTTAGTGAATTGGGGAAGGGAACAGTGTTGGGGAATTGGGGAAGGGGGACATTGTGTTTTTCCAGAATCCATCAGCTCCAAGTCAAGTTGTTGTCCTTCAATCTTAGTTGTGGAGGGCGCAGGGCGCAGGCTTAGCTAGGTTGCCTCTTTCAATCTATTGGGTCGTCGGGAAAGTCATGACGCATTTTTCTGTGTTTTTCAATGCAAAAATGCGTCATGACTTTCCTGACAACCCAATAGTTGTGGGGGAGTGTGTGGGGTGGTGCAGCTCACCATCTCATGTGGGAGTCAAACCTGCTACCTTGTTGCACACTGAGTCATCCGGCTGCCCGTTGGCAGCTTGTGGGTTGCTCAGCTCAAGGTGCCCTGTTCAGTCTTAGTCACGGGGTGCAGCCTGCCATCTCATACGGGTGTCGAACCAGCAACCTTGTTGCTGAGAGCATGCGCTCTCACCAGCTCAGTTCAGGCGCAGCTCACTGGCCCATGTGGGAATTGAACCGGAGACCCTGTTGCTCCCAGTTTGAGCTCTTAACCAACTGAGCTACTCCGCCGGCCCTAACTTTATTCTTTTTTTTTTTTTTTTAGAGGGCAATGTCACTGGCCCTCATATGTGGGATCCGAACCAGGGCTGCTGGCATCCCAAGCCAGTGCTTAACCACCGCGCCACTCGGCTGGCCCTAACGTTATTCTTTATAGTGTAGAAAAAAAAGCGTGGTGATTAGAAAGCAATAAAGAGACAGATTTCTGACAAATAGCAAGAAAGAAAGTTAGAATTATCTCAGTGGAAATGCTCTGCCTGGGGCAAGGTTTTCAAATTAGGCTGGAGTGACACTTGCTGGGTAACTGTAGAGAGGGTTTAACATCAAAAGGGTGGCTGGATGGCCTGGGTCAGTTTCTCAGCGCAAAGTAGATAGTTTGTGAATGGTGAGTATGTGGAGGTGTTGTGCTTTGAGCTCTTTCATGTGGGGAGGGAGGATTTGTGCTGAGCCACTCACCTCTTGCCTCGTTGGTTCCCATGGATCAGCAGCAGTATTGGCTTAGACCATGGATAAGAGTTCCTCTGTCAGGCTACCTACTTGTGTGGTGAGAATTTGCTGTGGTGAAATCAAGAGAAAATGGAAATAGTCATGCTCCTAGAATAGGCAACACAAGACAAATGCCGCAGACACCCTCTCCATCATTTGCCTTCCAGCGGGGTCTGGTCCCTCTGACCCCTGATTTTCCCCTCTGTTGTTGTGGGTGCTTTATGAGCCTCTCTGCTCATCAGCCTTCTAACCCCACTCTGCTTTGCATTATCTCCCTGGGGTATAGTCCTGTTATGTAAACTTACGTATATTAAGAGCCAGACACTGAAGCCAGACTTCTTGAGTTTGAGTCTCAGCTCTGTACTTACTGGCTTTGTGACCTTGGGCAGGTCTCCTGACCTCTTTGTGCTTCTGTTCCTTGACCTGCAGATTGGGGATAGTGATAATTAATACCTACCTCATAGGCTGTTATGAAGATTTAGTTAGTTAACATATGTAAAGTGCTTTCAATGGGGTCTGGCACATTTTAAGTGCTATATGTAAATGTTTATTGTTCGTATTTCTATTGTTATTAACATTATTAATATGGCATTTACATAGCTTGTTTTTACGATAAGGAAGGGGAGGAAATAGTATAGAGGATGAAAAGCTTTGGAGAAGAATTAAAATGCCCTTTTTCTGACTCAGGATGAAAGACAGGTTTAGAGATTAAGAGCAGGTGAGAGGTCATGCCTGAATGTTCTCTATTTGCTCTGTAAATTAGAGATCAAGCCATGTGGTCAGAATGAGAAGGTAGAATAGGAATGGGGCCTTGAGGCAGGGGAGGAAAGGACTGGAATAGACCCTGTCTATTGATGAGAAAAAAACAATGATGAACAATAAAGACAACAGAGCTGAGGTGGGAAAGCCTCACTATGAGATGGAGCCCGTCAGCAAGGCTTGGGGTCTTCACTGATAGCCCTCAGCAGTCCACCAAAAATGGAGAAAATGGGTCGTCAGCTGGGGTAGGGTGACTGCAGTGAAAAATCAAGGAGTCAAGATAATTGGTGGTACCTAGGAGACCATGACTAAAATAAGAAAGCAACAAATGTAATGTGTATGCTCACATATCAGCTGGGACCACTTTGCCTTTCTTCAACCTGGTTTCATAACTTATTTTTATAATATATATATATTATATATATGTATGTAATAGAATGCCATATTGCTATCAAAAGAATGAGGTGGATCTATCTATATATTATATCTTGGAAAGATGTCAGATATATTGGGTTGTCAGAAAAGTCGTGACATATTTTTTCTATGTTTTTTGCTGCAAAAATGCATCGTGAATTTTTCGACAACCCAGTAGTATTTAGGAAAAAGAGCCTGTTGCATAAGACAATGATCAGTATGATTCCATTTTTATTAAAAATCTGGAACAATATATACCAAATACTAACAGTGATTGCTTTTAGTGGGGATAGGCTGGATAGGAAGGTGAAAAAGGGAAATTCACTTTTTTTTTTTTTTTAAGCTGAGCCATCCTGCCACCTGTTGGCAGCTCAGCGGCAGCTCAGCTCAGGCTGGCATCGAGCTGCCATTGCTCAGAGCTCAGCTCTCACTCTTGAGCAAGCTCTTAACCAACTGAGCCACTCAGCCAACCCGAAATTCAGTTTTTATAATGTACACTATTTAAAGGGAAAAGTGTGTTGGGAATATGGGTGATTGTTATATTATTTCTCATATTTATCTCTATAACCCAACTTTCCATAATAGACGTGTGTTACATTTGTAAATAGAATTAATGTTTAAAAATATGGAAAACATTGATTCACACAAAAGATCAATACTTATTGTCTCTCAATAAGTGGTCTTTATGCATTTAGAAAAACAGAGTGAGTCATCATAAGGAATAATGTTCCTCCTTACCAGTGATTAAAATTCATATTCAAATCACCTTTACCCACTATGTACTCTTATAAGACCAGCAAAAATAATGATAAATATGATATAATTATATGTTAATGAGGGTGGTATAGAGGTGGAGACAGCAATATTTAAACATCAGTAACTTTTAAATTGGTTATTTTCCCCCTGGAAAGTAATTGGTCAATTGTTATAAAACTATAAATAATGTTATAGCTGTTGCTATAGCTGTTGCTATAACATTTTGACCTATAATATTCCACTTTTAGGAATATTTCCAAAGAAATAATACTGAAGGGAAACCAAACTAAACCAAACAAGAAACAATTTAAATGCTCTCAAATAGAACACCTAAACAATTTATACAATTTTAACCTTTAATACTATGGTAGGAAATAAAAATAGCAGTATATGAATTTGTCAATAAAGGACTTTTAGTTGAAAATGGGTGATATAAAATATAAAAACATTCTGGATAGATTTTAAGTATCAACTATAACTATGTAATGTATATGTGTATATATATATATATATATTGACAAAAATCTGAAGGGAAATAGAATATGTGTTAATAAGTTAGCTTTATTATTTTCCAATTTCTATTATTTTATTTATATACTTTTAATCCTTTAATATGGTGATGGACTTTTTGAGTAAGTGAAATAAATAGTAACACTAATTCATGTTTGGTCTAATTTTTATGAGGTATTGAGTGTTCCATTGTGATAGTAAGACTAAAGGGATTTTTTTTTTTTTAAATAAAGAACATCTTTAACTTCTAGGATTAGGTAAAGTGCCTCTAATGATGTTGAATAATAATTCTAGCTTTCACCGATCAAAAGAATTCAATTTTAGTTTTTGTATTTTCCAAGAAAGAATCATCAATCTCATGTCATCTCATTGGCTCCTTTAATGATAAAATATTCTCAAAATGTTTTGTTAGTATTGTTAGGAAAAGCTTTCCATGGTTCCTATCATTCTAAATGCATTGACTATACTTTTTAGGTTTTTATTGTGTCTCTTTTTGATTCTCAGTTTGAACTTCATTCATTTTTTTGCATCATTTGAAGTCTCTACTATTTCCTTCTGCATTCTTTCCTGTTTTGGTTTCCAGGAAACCACTGAGCTTGACCTTGTTTGGTGAACTGCATTGTTATTATTGCATCAAAATGTTTAGCACTTGAAGCCTTGTTGCTGAGCATTGTGGATAAGAATGTGGTTCACAAAAGATGATAAGGCCTTGTGTTCTGATCCTTATTTTGACATGCTATTGCCACTTAACCTGGTATGAGAATACATGGACCCCAAGCAGAACACTGGAGGGTTTCTTCTGCACAGTGAATGGATAGAGGGGCTACCTTCAATTATTAGACATGCCATAGGATCGGAATTATGGAATGTGAAAGCCGAATGGATCTTAGACGTCACGCGGCCCAGTTCCATGGATTAGAAACCAGTCTTGAATGGTTAAATAATTTTTGAAAGACTGACAATTAGTTAGTGATAGATTGGGCCAATCCCCAATTCTTTTGACACTTCATTCTGTGAACTTTTCATTAAATCCAACCTCTTTAAGTTATACCTGTATAGCTCAGCTAATTTTCAGCTGAGATCTGAGGCTACCCATAAACATGGGCTTTATTCTAAAACCTTTAACCTGTTACCAGCTGTTTGTACATCTTTTCCAAATTCAACAGAGCTCCAAACAAACTTGACATGTTTGTAGTTAAAGTGGAAGGCTAACTAGTGTGCTTTAATATTTGTATATTTATTAACTTAGACCCAAGTTGGAAAAGTGGTTATACTCTCTCTTTGGTGTCATTGTTCAGAACTGTAGAAATTACTTAATCTTTTTTTTTTCTTTTGTAACATCTTTTAGGAAGATGGGTAAAATAACATTGACACATAAAATTGATAATTTTACACAGTGGTGTACAACCTTTGTTTTTCTTATATAAGTAATGACAGGTGTGTGCAATAATGATGCAAAATATTTGGTTGTAAAATTTTGAGAGTGGATTTGTACATTAACAATGAAACAAACCTGAAAGATTTGTTCTTATAAACATAGGTAGAGAAACACATTTTTCTTTTTTAAAGATTTTCTTGGGGAATTGGGGGAGGGGAACAGCGTTGGGGAATCGGGGAAGAGGAACAGACAAGTTGCTGTCTTTTTGTTCTTCAGTCTAGTTGGAGGACATTGCTTCACTGGCCCATGTTGGTATTGTCATTGCGCTGTTCCTGGATGAGGCAGATCGGTCTCTGGCCTCTGGATGGTCGCTCACCGTGGCTATTGGCAGCTCACGCTGGCTGCCGGCCACTCACTGTAGCCTATGGCAGCCCACTGCAGTAGGGGCTGCAGCCTACACCGTCGCCGGGGCTCGCGCAGCCCAGCTCCAGGTGGAGCTGTTGTTAGCTGTAGAGGGCAGTGTCACTTGCCCTCATATGTGGGATCTGAACCGGGGCCACTTGCATCCCAAACCAGCTCTTAACCAATGTGCCACTCAGCCGTCCCAAGCAACACATTTTGAAACAAGCAGGACATATAATTTTCAGAAGCACTTGTATGTATATTTCTACATCACTTGATGCAGAAATCTTAACAAATCTTGCAAGTGAATAATATGGTTGAGAAATGAATAATAATGTTTGAGAAACAGCATGTAGCAGTTACAGGTACATGGCTGGTGTTCAGAAATTATTTTGGATTGAATAAATGAGCCAGTAATCTTTAAAAAGTTATTGTTTATATATAGTATTTGAGTATAGCATAGTATAAATTGAAAAGGAAATTAGCTGTCGTACTTTGGGAATAAGATATTAGCTGAATGTTTTCATTGACTTATTTTGTTTCAGCTATAATTTTTAATCCCCTTATAAAATAGATTTCAGCTTCAAATCTATTTTGGAATGAAAGGAGTTATAAATATATCTCACATTCTGCCTATATAATAAAACATTTTTAAAAAGTATTAAAGATATTTTCTTTTGGATTATAATTCTTCACATATATTAAGGTAATGCAGACCTGATAACGTTAGAGAAGGGGTAGGTATTGTGCTGTTTTTGAATGATATGTTGCATATCATGTAATTTACTTCAAAAAGGAAAATTTTGATGGCAACTTTGATGTATAATATTACCTGGTTTTTCCTTAAAGCTTTATTGTTGAGCAGAAGCTTTATAAACAGATAATACAGCTAGTTAGGTTTTAGCGTAACTTACCTCTTGCTTTCTGAATTAGTTTTCAAAGTTCATCCGTTAAGTCCGTTGACCATGGATGTAGTTACATGGAACAAGTGCATGTGGAAGATTCAGGCAGTAAGCAAACAATATCCCATTGAAGCATATAATTAAATATAATTATATAATATGAAATAAATGTTATAAAAATTGTAATATGCTATATACATACGCATAAAGCACACTTAACCAGTATAGCATTTATCAACATAAAATTAGAATGCATAAATAAAAATTATGACAGTTTTAGAGGTTGAGCTCAAGCCTACTATTTGGATGTTAACATGGGCTAGTAATACTATTTAATTTCTTTCTCAACACCTGAGGTCATTTTTAGTGTCATTCTTTTAGTATATTAAATTCCTGAACAATTCTTTCCCAATTGAGGTGCTATTAGTATTCAAATGTGATCTTTCATACTTGCATTGTTTTCTTAACAAGCTCTAGCCATTTTTTAAAATTTTTTTAAAGCAAACCTTCAGATCCTAGATCTGCTTCTGGTTGCCATGTAAGGCTGACCAAAGCAAAGATTCTCTAGCGCAGTGATCTCAGTGGAGATGGTCAGAGAACTGTTTGGTATTAGTGAGGTTAAGGAACTTTCACCAGAACGAAAATCCGTACATTTGTTATTGATCAAGAAAAGCTAGCTTGGTGACATGATTGATTTAGATTCTGGCATAGCTCCTTATCTCATAGCTGACTGGTAACAGTTTGAAGACTGGCACTGACTGGCAGACCACACTTTGAAGAGCACCGAATGTAGGCCCATTCTTGACCTCTGATGTGGAGGCCATGGTTCTGAGCAACGAGCTTCCTGGATCTCAGTCATCGAGAGGTGGCTGTCCTCTCCTTTCTTTACCTTCATCTTGTGTTTCTTGGGACTATGTTCCTCCTAGATAGTGATGTTTTGATATCGCCGGATTCTGCCCTGGTTTTTGGTTTCCAGCTCTTTGGCTCATTTATATTATAGGGAACCACAGAGGCTGCCATCTCTGGTTTACTGGGCTCAGAGGTTATCTTTATCTATTAAATTCTTCTTCTTAACATCCTGTCTGATTAACAGAATACCATTGCTCACTGACATGCTAGCTTTGATGCTATTGTTTTAGGAGAAAACATATATGACAATGAAAAAATAATGCCCATAAAATTCTGTCTGAAAATTTTATTTAAAAAAATAGTTTAATCTTGTTTTTTTTTTTTGTCAAGGTCATGTATTAACCTAAATTTATACTTACTGTGGCTCCAACTATATAAAAAATTTAAGACAGAGCATAATAATAAAGCAAGATGTATTACTCTGTGAGCAGAAGTGCAACAGAAACACACAACTTAACTGACCTGAAGCTGGGAGTTTGACTGATGTGAGGTCAGAGTGATCCATGTGAGGCCAGGGACCAGAACCAGATTCGCTGTGTGGAACCGAGGCCAGTGTGGGGTTTCCGTGGCCACGGAAGGAAGTTGGAAAAAGCTAAAACAAAACAAAAACATTGCCTGGGGTTATGAATTATGTAAAGTTTCATATTAGAAATAGGAGAAAACGTGATCTTGCAACCAGGCCCTTGTGCCAAGTCTCTTGAGTGGGAGAGTTCTATTGGGTAGTCTGAAAAGTCATGACGTATTTTGTCTATGTTCTTCAAAGGTCATTTATTTATATAAAGAACAAAGATCAATCAATGACATATTGCCTGTTTTGTTTGATAACCTTTTGCCATCTTTCAGTGAGCTTCATAATTCCTTGTTCATAGAAAGACCTGTCTTTATTTGCGAAAAACTGAACAAGGTGCTGATTTACAGCCTCATCTGAACTGAACGTTATACCATGCAAGGAGTTTTGAAGAGAGTGAAACAGGTGGAAGTCTGACGGCACAAGGTCAGGCGAGTATGATGGGTGTGGCAACACATCCCATCCAAGCTCCAATAATTTTTGATGGGTGATCAAACTTGCACGTGGTCTTGCCAAGTTGTCACAGTGAAACACAACTCCTTTATAATTAATGAGCTCTGGACGTTTCTGGATGATTGATTCATTCAGACTGTCCAATTGCCAACAGTACACATTCGAATTGATTGTTTGGTGCCTTGGTAGGAGCTCGAAAAGCACGACACCTTTAAAATCCCACCACACTGAGAATATAACCTTCCTCTGATGAATGTCTGCTTTTGATGTCATTTGAGGCAAATCATCACGTAAGGACCAAGACCTTTTGCTCACCACATTGTTGTAAACATTCCAGTTCTCATCACCGGTTATCAGTCGCTTCAAAAAAGGATCATTTTCCTCATGTTTAATGAGCATATTGCAGATGTTTATACGCACCATCAAATGAACTTCTTTGAGTTCATGCGGAACCCAAATATCGAGCTTGCTTACATATCCTAGCTTATTCAGGTGATCGTGAATACTTGAATGATGGATGTTCAATGTCCATGCAATCTCTCGTGTCATGTAACGTGGGTTTCACTTGATCAATGCCTTTATTTTGTCGTCATCCACCTCGATGGGCCTCCCTGACCGAGGAGCATCTTTGAGATCAGAATCACCAGCACGGAATTTCCTGAACCATCACTGGCACTGATGTTCTTGTAGTGCATTGTCACCATAAACTTTATGCAACTTTTCACAAGAAGTGCGTTCTTCCCTTTATGGAAGTAAAACAGTAAAATATGGCAAAAATGCACAGTTTGGTCTTCAACTTGTTGTAATATCTCCAAAACTCAACCAAATCGCTCAATTTTTTTTAGAATGAAGCTAGACTTGTCAGCTGTCAAATGACATAGCAATAACAGATGTGAATGACTCTAGTACTTCTGAAAATGAATTAGCGCCACCTGTTGCAAACAGATGGCATGTGCGTCATGCCTTTTCTGACAACCCAATATATGGCAGATTCTATGTTTAGAGAAACTCCTCTTAGCAGAGCAAACCCACATATGCTGGATAAAATAAATTTATTGAAGGCAATACTTTTTTTTTGTGTATGTGAGGGCAGTGTCACTGGCCCTCATATGTGGGACCTGAACCGGGGCCGCTGGCTTCCAAAGCCATCTCTTAACCACCGTGCCACTCAGCCGGCCCTATTGAAGGTAATTTTTAAAGCATGGCTGAGCTGGCAAAAAAGTAGGGGAATTCCTTGGAGGACAGAGATGACAAAGGAGGGGTAAGGCCATTGGAGGCACTATTTGTCCCCGAGGTATCTATCTGTTGATCTCTAATTGCCTAAAGCCTGGGTTTTAACAGGCCATGTGTAGAGGGCTCAGGAGACAGAGCCTGAGGCTGAAGAGGTCCAATCAGAACTCCCATATAGAGTTGGCACATCAAATGGTTAAAACCTCAGTGGATGAACTAGGAAAACCCTGCTCTGAAGAGGGAGTGATGGGAATTTATATCTATATATTTATCTGTATCTATCTATATCTGCTTTGGTTGTGGGTGGAATGGTGGGGAAGTCTCCCATGAGAATTTCTAACTACAAGTCTTCATGAAGGTAGGTTTTTGGGTTTGAGTTCACACTACCTGTAGGGCCTGCAAAACCCCAAGCTGCATGTTTAGTTGAAAGTGGTCTTAGGTTGGCAGAACTCCTGGCTCCTGATGGAAGGAAACGGAACTCTCTCTGGAAGAACAATTTAAATCTAGATATGAAATAGTTTCTACAAATAAAGTTTGAGGACTATGAATTCACAAGAAGACACCTCACCCGTCCCAACCCCACCACCACAAATGGAAGTAAGCCACCATAAGCAAGAGTTAATAGAAAAAACACACTATAGAATCAGTTCCATGTAGACTGCAGTTTGGAATACTCTATTTCAGAATGTAAAATAAGTCTGTTTAATATATTTAAAGAAATGAAAGGGGCTTTTAAGAGTATGGCAATGGAAGACTTGAAATGGAACCATTTAGAACTCATAGAAATGAAAATAAAATGAAAGTGGAAATTCTTGAAGTTAGATCTTTCTTGATCTCTGCACAGGATCCTGGCACTTACACTTATTTCCCCCTCATTTTTCTTTATATCATCTCTCTAGTGAGAACAAACCAATATT
This sequence comes from Aselliscus stoliczkanus, assembly GCA_033961575.1. NCBI lineage: Eukaryota > Metazoa > Chordata > Mammalia > Chiroptera > Hipposideridae > Aselliscus > Aselliscus stoliczkanus. The sequence goes on along the minus strand of CM066732.1, from coordinate 94,672,943 downwards.
TTCAAATCAGCCAGAGAAAAGTTATATAGCTTTTCTAGAATAGCACATCAGCCTCTGAACTGTAGGGCAGAAGAAAGAAAAGGAAATATAACCACACATAACCTACATTTGCAATAATACATCACTGCTATATTTTTCCCAGTAAGATGGATTTTTTTCGACTGTTTATCTGCCTTTCTTATTGCCCCTCCTTACTTTAGCTTTTTAAAGTGTTAGCGCTTATTACTTGAACTTTTTATGTTAAACAGTTTTTAAATTGGAACACACACCAGATTTCATAAAGAAATGTACTCTCTGATACATTAAAATTTTTTTTTTTAAAGATTTTATTGGGGAATTGGGGGAGGGGAACAGACAAGTTGCTGTCCTTTTGTTCTTCAGTCTAGTTGCGGAGGATGTTGCTTCACTCGCCCATGTTGGTATTGTCATTGTGCTCTTTCCGGATGAGGCAGATTGGTCTCTGGCCTCTGGATGGTCGCTCACCGCGGCTACTGGCAGCTCACACTGGCTGCTGGCCACTCACTGTAGCCTATGGCAGCCCACTGCAGCAGGGGCTGCAGCTATGCCGTATGGGGGACTCACAGCAGCCCAGCTCCAGGTGGAGCTGTTGTTCACCATTTTAGCTGTAGAGGGCAGTGTCACTGGCCCTCATATGTGGGATCCCAACCAGGGCTGCTGGCGGGACAAGTCAGCTCTTAACCAATGCACCACTCGGCTGGCCCTACAATTTTTTTTAATAGACTTTATTTTTTAGAACAGTTTTAGGTTTACAGAAAAAAAATCTCAGAAAGTATAGCATTCCCATATACCCACTCCCAGTTTCCTCTCTCTTGCATTAATGTACAAATAATGAACCAATATTGATACATTATTATGAATTAATGCCCATATTTTATGTTAGGGTGCACTCTTTGTGGTGTATAGTTATATAATTTAGCAAATGCATAATGTCGTGTTTCTACCATTACAGTATCACAGAATAATTTCCCTCTCTAAAAATCATGTGTTCTATCCATTAATTCTTCCTTAACCCCTAGACACCACTGATCCACAATTTCCCCTCTTATTAACATCTTGCATTAGTGTGGTACATTTCTTACAATTGATGAGCAGACATTAACATGTTATTATTAACAAAAGTCCATAGTTTACATTAGGCTTTGATCTCTGTGTGGGATATTCTATGGGTTTTGACAAATTTCTGACATGAACCCACAATTACAGTCATACAGAGTGATAGTTTCATTGCCCCAAAAATCACCTGTGCTCCACCTGTTAATCCTTCTCACCCTCCACATGAATCTCTGGCAACCAGTGATCTTTTTGCTGTCATTATAGTTTTCTAGAATGTTTTATTGTTCCTGTCTTCTTAGTTTCCATAATGGCATATAGTTGGAATAATACAATATGTAAAACTTTAGATGGCTTCTTTCACTTCGCACTATGTATTTAGGATTTATTCATGTCCTTATGTATCTTAATAGCTCATTTCATCTTATTTATGAAAAATATTCCATTGTGTGGATCCGTACCAGATTAATCTACTAAGCACATCTTGGTTGCTGCCAAGATTTGGCAATTATGAATAAAGCTGCTACAAATATTTGGGTGCAGGTTTTTGTGTGGACATAAATTTTCAACTTATTTGGGTTAATGCTTAGGAGTGCAATTGTTGGATCCTGTGGTACCCTATGTTTAGCTTTGTAAGAAATTGCCAAACTGTCTTCCAAAGTGGCTGTACCATTACATTCCCATCACCAAGGAATGAGAGTTTCTGTTGTTCCACATCCTTGTCAGCATTTTCTATGGTCAGGGTCTTGGATTTTAGACATTTTAATAGGTGAGTACTGGTATCTCATTGTTATTTTAATTTGCAATTGCCTAATGGCATATGATATTGAGTATCTTTTTTTATGTTTATTTGCCATTTGTGTATTTTATTTAGTGAGGTGTCTGTTTAGATCTTTTTCTCGTTTAAAAAATGGATTGTTTTCCTTTTTTTGTTTTTTTAAAGATTTTATTGGGGAATCGGGGAAGGGGAACAGACAAGTTGCTGTCCTTTTGTTCTTCAGTCTAGTTGTGGAGGACATTGCTTCACTGGCCCATGTTGGTATCATCATTGCGCTCTTCTTGGGTGAGGCAGATCGATTGCCGGCCTCTGGACAGCCACTCACAGAGGCTCTTGGCAGCTCACACTGGCTGCCAGCCGCTCACTCTTGTTGCCGGACACTCATTGTAGCCTATGGCAGCCCACTGCAACAGGGGCTGCAGCTATGCCGTCCCGGGGACTCACAGCAGGCCTAGCTCCAGGTGGAGCTGTTGTTCACCATTTTAGCTATAGAGGTCAGTGTCACTGGCCCTTATACGTGGGATCCAAACTGGGGCCGCTGTCATCGCAAGCCAGCTCTTACCCAACGCACCACTTGGCCTGCCCTTGGATTGTTTTCTTATTGTTGAGTTTTAAGTGTTCTGTTTGTATTTTGAATGGAAGTCCATTATCAGATATATGTTTTGCAAATATTTTTTCTTACTCTGTGGCATGTATATTTATTCTCTTAATGCCTGGTACATTTTTCCTGGTGTAAGGATTATACATATCCTTACAAATAAAAAAGTTCTAGAATATAATTTTAAAACAATATGAAATACTAGGGTTAAAAAATATTAGTCTGAGCCATATGTAATTGCCGTTTTCATAGGTCAAAAATGATAAGCGTATTCATAATTTTATATAGTTCAAACTAATAGAAGCCAAAAATCTTTCTCTACAGTTTTCTGTGTGTATACTATCCGTCAGCAACAAAGTGTTATTTTTGTCTGTGAGATGATTCTAGAGGAAAAATTAAGCTCCTATTGGAATCAAAAGCAGATGTAGATGTTATAATCACATGGCTTTAATTTTCGAAGATAGCTCAGGTTTCAATTGCTCTGGTCACCAGCCATTGAAATGTCCCAGCTATTCTAGGACTTCTTGTCACTTAAAGTTCCATTTTAAATGGGAGCTTACCTGGAAATGGCACAAAAATCCTGTGTTTTAATTATTGGTTTAGGAAATTTATTCATTCTCTTCCAAAGCTCAAGAAATTTTGTGTTAATGGATTCTGCTGCTAAATTTATGAAGGGGTGGGGTGGGGGTGGAGGGCCATGGGCTGCATACAGGAATAGTGAGTGCCTTGTATAGACACTTGTAGGCAATTTTCCCTGCTCAAAAAGTCATAGGACATCCCTTCTGATATTTGTAATATATTTGTTTCTTCTGGACTCCCAAATGAAAAGCAATGGGTTAATTATTATTCTGAGGGTCATAATTCATTACCAGATTTAAAAAACGATGGCAGTGAATGACGTTGCAAGGTTAATTTAAATTGTTCTCTCAAAGAGATAAAAAGCAAATCCAGATTTAATTAAATGTAAACCAATTTCTGTGTATTATGTTATGAAACTCTCTTTTAAAGGTGGGGTATAGAGTCAAGCGTTTGATCTGGTGGTAGAGGATAGAACTAGTAAACAAATACAATCATATAAGGCAGACTAAAACAAGTGACATGAAAGAAGTGTGAACAAAGTGCTACATTTGTTGGAATTGGAGAATGATTGTAGTGAAGAGATCCAGAAAGGCTTTGTGGGAAATGTGAAATGTGAGTTGAATCTTGGGGAATGAATAAGGCTTCGCTTTGTGTAGATGGAGGTGGGCATTATAGAAAGAAGATAACTTGCTGGATTAGGGCCAGGTATGGGAAAGCTTGGTCCATTTTAGGGAACAGTAAGGAAGATCAGTAGCTTTTATGGACTAATCATCAAACGTTTTGACTTTTGCTAATGAAACAAAAATACATGACCTTGAATTTTGCTGATGCAGGAGTGAACCAACCTTTTTGGGGGCTCTTATTTGGGAATGAGTCACTTAGCCAGTGCACCTAGCTGCCCGCCCAGCACCCATAGCCTACACAGTCTGCCAGCCTCAGCTCAGCATCACATGGACCTTAACACTTGTGAGGTATTAAGAGCTATATTTCCAGGTTTTTTTTTTGTTTAAATTAAAAAATGCTTTTCTAGTGATTGAGATTTGCCAAGGTAGTGGTGATTAGTAACAACACCAGCGCTTCAGGTAAATGTTAGAGTGATTGCTGAATTTGATATTATATCGAATTGGTGACAGGAGTTTGGGACTTTGCAAATGACTTGGGTCTTTCCGTGACCCAGGGTCTACTATTTTTATCCAGGTTGACTGGAAGGGAACAGAGGAAAATAAAATCATAAAAGTAGAATGGAGCCATATTTCACAGCAGGCTATGGCAGACTGAATATGTTTTCTGAGCACCTGTTTAATATGAGCTGAACTGTGCTTTTAGAAAAATTTTTATGGATGTGTTCATTAAACTTTTACTATCAACAAAGGTGATGCTGAAAGTTACTCTAAGGACTAGTTAAAGAAGTAGAATTTCAGTAAAATGAAATGATTCATGTAAAAAATGTTCCATTCTCAAGGCTTCTCCTCTCCCAATTTTGTACCCTCCAAGAAGATTGTAGATTACATTGAATTTTTCTGTAATCTTTATCTTTGCGGGCATTTATCTCTCTAAAAAATTGCAATCATTTGTTATATAAAAAAAATAGTTATCCTAGACATTACCAATTACCGACCCCAAATCCATTTACCCTTCTTTCTTACTGATAAAACTCGGGGACAGCCATGTGCCTAATTATAAATATTCACTGTTCCAAAGTTTTTATATCTAGGGGTGGTCATGTAAACCAATCTGGCCAATGGGATAGAAGCAGACATATCCTGATAAACAGAGAAAGAGAAAGACTCAGCTGACATATGCCCTTTGCCCTTCATCCTTTCTCTTCTTCTTGGCTGGAACATAGAAATATTGCTGGAACCTTCAGGTGGCATCTTGAGACCATGAAGACTGAACAGAAAGAGAGAGGCAGTGATGCCATCACGAAGTCAGTGCATCACTCCTGGCATGCTTGCTTCTGACCTATTTCTTAAGAAAAACAACCTAACTTAGGTTCTGTCAAACAGGTCATCTGGTTTCTTTTATGGAAGCAATTCTAACTGCTAAAGGAGCCTACTTCCGGTCAGGAAAATGGTTAACAAACCTTTGAGGCTAGCCAACGGGGGGAATGAAGGGAATTAACGAATTCTACTGGGGAATTGCTACGTGTCTGCATTGTAGGAAGTGAGTTTCAACCCCAAACTGAAAGTTACGTCTTCCACCAGTGGGAGAAAACTATAACCTCTCCCTATTGCTAAAGTGTGTATGGCGTTGACAGCCAAACATCCAGGGGAAAAACACTGATTACAGGGAGCACAGAGTGCTTAGATTAAAGAAACACAGGAGATTCCAGTAAACACAGAGCCATATTTGAGGAAATTGAGTAATTAGTGACAGGTGTTTTCAGAATGTGGCGGGAGCAAACCTTCCCTAAAAGGCCACTGGTGAAGACTCAGAGTGACAGTGATGGTAGTAAGAATCCTGACCGTGATGAACTAGCATTCTAGACCAGCCCTGTCCAAAGGAATATAATGCAAACCACGTATGTAACTCTAAGTCTTCTAATAGATGCTTACAGAAAATCAAAAAGAAACAGGTAAAACTATGTTTAACTCGGTATATCCCAAATATTGTTTTAATAGGTAATGAATAGAAAATTATTAATGAAATCCTATATGTTCATGTTAAGTTTTGAAATCAGTGTGTATTTTACATTTATAGCACACCTTGAGCCAGACTAGTCAGTAGCCACACGTGGCTTGTGATCTGCTGTACTGGACAGGGCAGTTTTAAAGAAGAACAAAGTGATTTTTGTGTTATGTAGATACATTGGTTTATTCTAAAAAAAAAGTGAAAATTTTCACCCAAACTCTAATTGTCTAGGGTTGTAGAAGAAATAGGCATTCGTAAGTTTCTAGGGGAATCTAACAATGGCGAAGGAAAAAGATCCTCCTATGTAAAGTGTCCAACTATCTTTTTAAAGTGAATCTGCCCCGGGTTGTTAGAAATGATCTAAAAATACGATAGCCAAGAAACAAAAGTCGAAATAAAAGATTTATTAAAACCACATGTGTAGTCTTGGAAACAGAAAGAATACTCTCAGTTTCACCTCTTGGGTATATTAAAAAGTAGGAAACTATTTGTATCTTTTTAGAATAATTCACAGTGTCTATCTAAAATGGTGGGACTTCATTTAACGTGTTTTATCATTATGGTATTATAGCCTTTTCCTTCCTTAAATTGGGAGAGAGAAGAGAAGACAAATTTGGGGAACCACAGAGAAGCCTTTATTACTTCATTTTTGTAGCTGTTGTGCTTGATATCAGCTCAGTTTGTATTTGATTCTTGAAGTTAGACTATCTCAGTAATCTTGCTTCGGGCATAAATTTGCTAATGTGATTGTTATTTATCTCAGTTTATTTAGTGAATGAAGTACAGTATTTCGAATTATTTATTTATTTATTTATTTGTTTCAGGTGTACAAAACAATGCAATGGTTATCCTTTCACCCCTTACAAAGTGACAACACCTCTCCCCCATCCACTGCCCCCGCAGATACTCTATGTACCAGTGGCAACAGTCTGACGTTTCAGGTTCCACCTCCACTGAAATACTTTCCAATGGAATCACTAGCGAACATTTTTAAAGGGTCTCTGCAGACATACAAAATGTTTTAATGTTGTTTTTTTTTTTGGTGTGTGTGTGCAGTATAATCAGAAACATGCTTTGTGAAGACAAAGGATTCTCTCAACTAGAGATAATAGATGACTGCTTCTAAAGATAAAGGAGAATTTGTTGAAAAAGTTCTTTAATTATAAAGTAATTATGCCAACCTGGTTACAACTTAAATAAATTTTCATAGTGAAAATGGCTTTTTATAGAATTCAGGCAATCCAAAAAATATAAGGAAGAAAGGAAAAATCACCCATAATGTCACCTCTTAGAAAGGTGACCTCTAATACAACCATAGTTAACGCTTGGCCATTATACTGCCTGACGTTTTCTCCTATTCACATGCTTCCCACATGCTCCTGATTCCTACCACAGCACCCCGTACCCCAACCCCATCTCTCCGTCCCATTCCTTCCTGTTGTCTTTGTCTTTTTACAAAACTGGGATCATAGCCTACAGACACGTAAGAGCCTGCTGTTTCGTTTAACAATGCATGATGGGCAAATTCCTATGTTAAAGCATATATCAACCTCATCGTTTTAAATAGCGTGATACTATATTAGTGTGTCTACTGAGCAAGTCCTCTAATAGTTTGTTTGAAGTTATGTTCAGTCTTTTTGTTATTATAAATCATGTACAATGAGCATCCTTGTCTATGCATTTGTGAAAATAATTTGAATTATTTTCTTAGGATAAAATTCCCATATGGAATTTGCTAAGTCAGAGTGTATGGGTAAAGAGTTTGGCTCTATGTTGCCAAATTATCCCCCCAAAATGTTGTTAAATTTGTACTTGCACTAACAGTGTTTGAGTGCTATATGTATGCCAATTGTGTTACCATTCAAAAAAGTTGCCAATTTGATAGTTTAAAATGATATTGTTGCTTCAATTTGCTGCCCTTTTTTTTTTTTGGTTATTAGTGAATTTGGACAAGTTTTCAAATGTTTTTTGGCAGTTTGTATTTCTTCTTTGGTGAATTCCCCATTTGTATTTTTGTTCATTTATTTTTTAATAAGGCTTTTTTCTATTTTATATATAGCTATGTATATTTAGAACATATACTCTTTGCTATGTATGTTACAGTTTTAACGGTTTCCAAAAAGTTTATTCTACTTAGTATTGTTCAGTATTAAAAAATTTGCAGGTTCTGATTTTATAGCTTATCGTAATATGGAGTCATTTGTGAGAAATATATGTTGGCTGCTGCAACTTGCTTTGTGTTTCTTGAAATGATCCATCAAAAGTATTTATATCCTTTCATGTCTAAGCCCTGCATCATCTCTAGAGTATGTTTTGAGTAAGTAATGTCAAGGAAATCACCATCTAATTATGTTCTTGCCCAAGTGCCTGTTACTAGCTTTGAAGTTTGCATCTAATCTTTACTTAGCTACATTTCTTTGGATCTAAGATTTAGATAAGCAGTGACAAGTAAAAACATAGAAGAATGTAATTTCTTGAGGGAATCTGCTTTTCATATTTTAATTTAATGGTAACACCAAAGAATTAGCAAATTCACGGTTTTTATTTATTCTATCTCTACATTATATGAAAACACACATAATCAACATCCATGATCTAAGGTTATCCTTCAGAAAAATTTCTGAGTCAGTTACTCAAGCAATATGCTGCCATCAGTGAACTCTTAATAATGGACTAAGATTTCAAATACCTGTTAACTGGTACTGCATTATATACTTGAATGTGGAATGTTCTCAACACAAAAAAGAAATGCTAACTATGTGGAGGGATGTGAGTAAGTAGCTAATGCTATGGTGCTAATCATTTTGCAGTATATAAATATATCAGCTTAACCCTTTATAAACTTATACAACATTATACGTCAATTATATCTCAATAAAGCTGGGGGAGATTTGAAATACCTATTTAAAAAATAGGGCTTTCCACAGTGTAGAAAGTCTAAACATTTGAGTGGCACCTTTACTCACTGTCATACTTTTGGGTGTGAAAGTAGCATGGCAATATTAAATTTGACTATGAAAGATAGTAACATAATAAATTCGTGTCTCTAAGAATTTAAAATTCAGTAGGGGACATGAGACAAATAAATATTTATCTTTTGGAAGACTATCAACAATAATTTAACAGTTTTTGAAGGATAAAATATTTATGATGGTATTTTGATACTTTGGCAAAAGGAAAAGAAAACTTTACAGGTAGAGCCTGAGTTATTCAGAGAGAAGGAGTGGAGTGAGATAAGCAGAGGAGGAACAATTGGGGACTGGATGCCACAAGGATACTGATGGGGATTGGCAGCCATGTTGGGCAGGCTGGCAGAGAATGTGCCAGGCAGTGACTGGCAGTGGGTCCTGATGCAGATAGAGGGCAAGAACTAACCCCAAGTAGGCAGCTCGATGGAATCTTGTCAAAACAGTGGGCGTGGCATGGCTGTTGCATGCAGTCTAAGAAAACTGGTAAAATGCTAACATATGCGAACGTTAGAGAAGCACAACCTACACAAAAGCAATACAGAGCTCTAAAAAATCCTCTGGCTCTATGACTCTATATGCTGGGAAAATATAAACCCCACTGACTGCATCTTTAGCACAAATTTATGGGGGAATAAATGGGCTAGGAAAGAGATTACTTAACTCATTATGATTTTTCTATGGTACCTAACTCACCAGGTGTATTTTAAATTATTTGATTAGTTGACTAAAAATTGCCTTTGAAAAATGGGTCATACTCTAATTCAACTTTGCACATATATATGTATAAAGTCATGAACTTATATCATTCTTGAGAATTTTGTATATATAATTTGAATCTTTTAAAAGTTGACTTTGTTTTATAATACTTGCTGGTTTTTTGCCATCCATTTTTAACCGTGTATTCTGTTTAGACAAATTTCATAATTCTTAAGACTTTGATGATCTGACTTGTATGTTTATTTTATTTATTTATTTATTTTTGTTTTGTTTTTGTGAGGGTAGTGTCACTGGCCCTCATATGTGGGACCGAACCGGGGCCGCTGGCTTCCCAAGCCAGCGCTTAACCACCGCGCCACTCGGCTGGCCCCCGACTTGTATGGTTTTCAGCGGGTTAGGAAACCACCAGTGGAAATGGAGTGGCCTCAGTGGCCAAGATGGCTACATACTGAAATCCTTGAATCAGACTGAAAAATAAAAAAGATCACTTAGTGTCATTGCAGCGCATAATCATTCCCTTTATTTTTACACTGCATCATACTTTGCAAAGTACTTGGACCCTGAAGTTTGACATGGTCTTCATGGCCACCTTGGAGGTAGGCGACAGCTGTCACTAACCCTGTTCTTACAGGTGAGGACTTCATGACATGGGGCCTAAGTGATTTGCTTGTAATCCGTATCTCCTGACTTCCAGGAGAGATTTCTTTAAATATATGTATCCTCTATTGTCATTATTGGGTCATAGCCCCCCAAATAGATGATTTTGGAAGGCAGGACTTTTGATTTCTTCCTCCTTTGTATAATATGTGCCATTACATACTATCACAGGCCTAGCAGAGTTGGCACGCAAGTATTTGAATGAATTCTTTTTCCTGAGAAAGGTAGTACTACAGCTCTACCTTAAATAGATTGTTAAAATATTTACATCTCACTCGGGCAGATATTTTGAAAAATGAGATGTAGGGATAGGTCAACAGCCATGCTCTCAGCTGGAGTCCTTGGCAGAGATTTATTGCAGCAGTTAAGCGTGGAGTGTGAAGTGGGCAGACAAATCTTTTAATTAGCCCGTGATCATGGAGCTTGCCCCATTTGTTTCATAGACCTGCAAGGGCACAAAGAGAGGTTGTTTCAAATGATTTTCATACCGTTTTTGTGGCGTGTATACTTGACTGTTCAGGACCTACTAGACCATAAAATCCAGCCAGTGAGAGCACTGGAAGTCACAGAGCTCAAAGGTTTATTAAGTGATGTGAAACCCTATTGTTTGGTGCATGTGTTAAATAATTGCTGTCACTACAAGACTGTTAAAAATTCCCAGCTAGCAATAACGCAAATAGTACTTTATGGCTTTAAAAGGAGATAAAAGAAATTTCTTAGTCAGCACTTTGGCAATGTCATAGCGTATGTCACTTTTGTCATTGTGAGGACTTTACTTTTGGCAGCAGCTCTCCATTCTGGCAGCAGAGCTCTAATTACCATATTAATTAAGCTGGGAAATGAGTGGAGGGCACAAAGCCCCGCCCCTTCTGCGTGTATTGGTGTTGGGAGTGCTGCAGTGCCAAGCAGGCATAATGTAGGCTGATGGGTTGGAGCAGGCTCCCTCTCCCCTTTCTTTCCATTCAGATTGATTAGAGGAACATTAAGCTGCTTAGCTGCTGTGCAAACACAAGGGTCATTCTTTTCTTCTTCTTCTTCTTTTAAACCCAGGGTCTTTTCTGCAACAGCATTCCACAAATTAGCCTAATCCATCCTGCATTAATTCATAGGCACTAATTATATCTCAGCATACATTCTTACTCACTAAATTATAAGTATCCTTACTTTAATCAGTTGTAGCTAGTCCTTAAATTGAGGGTTTAGCCCTTCCCTTTTATAGGATAACAGGCTTTGCTGTGTTATGAGATGGGATTAAACCCTTTATTTAGGACGTGGAGTTGAAGATGTGGATGGATGATGCGTTATTATTAGTTTTTTTTCCTAAAGAGCTCTGTGTATTCTTCTGGCCAGGGTGTAATTCAAAACTTTAGAATGTCCCTTTAAAATGTGTAAAACGGTGTGTAATGCTTAGGTAGATTTGGGATGTGAACTAATAGCCACAATTTGTAGGGACATAATTATAAATACAAATGAATAATGGTTTATAGTTGTGAAGTGTTCCCCACACAAACTGTTTTTTTTTTGTGTGTGTTTAAGTAACCCTCAACATGGGTAATTTAGGGATTAATATGAGGCAGTCGCTGCAGGCCACACAGTTAGCTGGTAGCACAGCTGGTGTTACAGCCAGTCTCATCTCCCTTCAGGGGGCTTTTCTTTATTCTGCTTATTGACTGGGGTTCCCCCCACCATTACACTTACATATTTATAAAGTTCCTGATGAAATATCTTTTCCTATCAGCATTCTTTATTTTTATTTTTATTATACTTTGTAGAAAATCATCATAATGTAAAGAGAACCACTTGTAAGCATTCTGCAAAATTTTTACATTTTACTGACAGCATAAACTTTTTTTTTTTTATTCTTTGGCAAGTCATTGGTATTCTATTCCTTAAAAACAATTATATGTATAAAAATTGTTATTACCTTATAAATGAAGCTGGGAAATGAGTGGAGAGCACAAAGCCCAACAGATGCTTTCTGCTTGTACCCACTCTGCTGCCAGAAGGGAGAGGACCTGCCAAAAATAAAGTCCTCACAATAACAAATATCTATCTATCTATCTATCCATCAATCATCTATCAAATATCTAATCACAGGGTTTTAAACTTCTTTAAAAGGAGACTGTAAAGAAGGTAGTCTGATGATTATCCCCTTGAGAACTGGCTATTTTGAGTGGGTGAGAGAACTAGAGATTTCTGTTCTCCTGTCCGCACCTCTCCTCTCCTCTTTCAAACTGAGTGAAATGTCCAGGCACATTGTTCTTTAGGTGAACATGGAAAAATCACCCTTTCCTAAACACTTGACTAGGCACTATTAATTATGCAAATGTAAGGTAAATAAGTAACAACTATTCTGGGAGAAGAGTGACAGGAAATTGGTGGTGGGAGAAAATTATCACTGGTAGTATCCCTTAGTATGCACTGCTGAGTGTGGGCACAGGGGACCAAGGAACCACCTGGGAGGAAAGGGAACCAGAGTCTAATGTGAATCCTTTTTCTGTTTTGGCTCACTTTTACCAGAACCTCTCTGATGGATTGATGTTGCTGTAGCAGAGGTCCCTTGGAAGGAAAGAATTCCAAGGATCCCAAAGGGAAACTCACTGGGGCAGGAGGAGTGTGAACTGGTGACTCAGGCTTAACATTAGTGCCTTTGGAGACTCATGGGGCAGGTTCTAGTGGCTGAGCCCAGGTCCCTGGTAGAATTCTGGTCCTTTGACAGAAGGTAAAAGAGCAGTGCCACAAGGTCCCTCGTGTGATGTACCACCATAATCTGTGAAGGGCTCTGGAACACTAGGGCTCATGGCAGCAGCGGATGAAAATGGCAACTCTGTGGCTGTTCTGGGAGTCATGGCAGCTAGAAATGTGGCCCCATCTTGGACTGATGAGACTTCCCATTCTCTTTCAGCCTGGTATTTGGAAGCAGGACACACCACAGAGTTTTTGAGCAGTTTGGGGTAGGGGTGAGGGGATAGCTTCTAGAGGGAGATTCTAAAATTGCTGCTAGTATTATATAGGCTTATGGGGTCTTAAAAACAATGAACTGGAAAAATAAGCAAACTCCACAGTTATGAAGGGAGCCATAGTATGAGGTTCTTCCTCATTAATGTCTTTTACATCCTTCTCTGCCTCACCCCACCTCCTACAGCCAGTGTCTCAAGTCTGTTTCCACAGCACTATAAGAATGATGGCTCTCTCCTGCATAACACCTTGTAATGAAACGCTCTTCTAGCCTGCCTCTGGCAATAGCTCCTGTCTGCCCAGCGCACCCACTGCTCTGAACAGTGCTGATGCCCAAACATGCAAAGCTTCTTCTGGCCCCTGAGTCTTTGCCTATGTCATTCTTCGTCCCGTTTTTTGGCTTTCTCATCCTGGAAGGCTTATTTAGATGCTATATCCTTTGTGAATCTCTTTCCTCCACGTGTCTGTTTTTCCCATGAGGCTGCGGATGGGGACTGCGTCTTATTCATTCATATTGGAATGAATACACCTGATGTCTAGCCCATGCCTGGCAATAGTAGACTCTATTAACTTTGCGAAAGAAGAATAAATCTGGAGACTAAGTCTTTGGCAGGAATGGAACTTTCCCAAGTGCCTCTGAAATCATGCTAGATAGATTGGTCCTCCAGGCCGAATTCAAGGCCTCTTTCCTGCTCCATCTTACAATTTATTTAGGGCAAGGTTCCCAAAGAGGAGGAATGCTGCTCTGCTTTGAAAGCCTGACTGGGCCACATTTTCTAGGGCTGGAGCTGTCATGTGTGAATATACGCTGTTTTTGCTTTCGTTCTTCCACTGGCTGGAGTTGTGTGAGAGTGACTTCTTTGAAATGGGAAGAGGCCTGGCCTGGTCCCTCGTTTTTTCCCTTTCTCTTTATTTCACCCCTTTCTCATCTAGAGGCAGGTAGTTTCAGGGGCTGTGTTCTGGCCTGGGGTAGGGTAGGTGGCAGTAGGTGTTGGGTCACTTTTCCTTTGCTTGTGGTCAGGCTCTCTGGTACCCTTTTCTTCCCTGCTGATGAGCTTGCCCTTTTGCTCCATGCAGTGATAAGTTCTCCAGAGGCTTGGATTTGGGCATGGCAGAAAATAGGGCAGCCTTGTGTCCTGTTCTGATTGGGAAAAGCCCTTTTCATGGGTTCATTCACATCTCAGCTAACATTAGATTGTGCCCTTTGCACACAGTAATCTCCTCAAGGATCTTTTGGACTGGGCCAGGGCAGGATTTTGTAATTTGTCAGAAAAACTCTACTCCAAACCATCTGAATTCCACCCTGGCAGCCTTAGGCGCTGGTCTCCTACCTAAAACTAGTTTTGATTGATGGTTTAGATGCTGGTTAAAGGGAGAATGGAAGAATAGATTTTCAATATGAGAAATGAATGGCTTAAGAAAATGCACATTGGAAGAGAAAAGTAGAAATAAAATTGTAATGCACCAAAATGATTTCTTCATTGGAAGAAAATATTACTTCCATTATTTTCTCTTGGAGGACTTTGGTGATGTATACCATCTGTTTGGACGTTCAGGTAACTAATCGTTTTTAATTATTATTATAAATATAATAATTTGGCTTAAGTATGGCTTTATCTTTCTGATGAAAGGATTTGCTATATCCTTTCAGGATATATATTAGAATATATATATATATATATTCTAATCATTCTCTTCTGCCTATAGTTGTAGTTTTTTAAAGTACTTACTAATACATATGGTTGTAACAACCTTGAAACAAACTAGTCTGTTGGTTTTTTTTTTTTTTTTTTTTACACGAGAGGTAGTGCTTAGGAGACATTTCCTATAAGCTGTCTCCTGAAATGGTTCTGGGGTTGCTTGGAAGACCCCTTTGCCCAATAATATACTTCCTTTGTGATTCCTCATACCCGAAGTGTTGTTTCTTTTTTTTAGCATGGTTCAGTTCCAGATTTTGGAAGTTAGAAATTAAGAACCTAATATAAGCTATAAACCTTTTTCCTAGAAAAAAATGCTCACATACATGTACATAAAAGCTTGTTCTTGAACTCTAAAATTAAGAACTCCTGTATTAAATAGAGGGAAAGCCTTTCTTTTACCACCATTAGAGAAGAGGCTTAAAGTATGAATAGGGAAGGCAAGGGGATACATTCATGAAACAAGAGTTTATTGAGGACTAATTATTTACAAACACCATGGAGGAGACCCTCATGTGGTCAGTTACAATGTGAGGCCTTCAGGGCTAAAAGAGAGGCAGGTAAGAGTGTCGGGACCAGGTGGGAGGGAGGGACCAACTCTGCCAAGTGACCAGCACTATTTACCTCTGAGTGGAAATGCTGATTGTAGACCCCTTCTTTGATTAGTGTACAGAGGAGAAAGGGAATCGAGTGTCAAGAGCAGCAGGTGTTACTGAGCAAGAGGCTGAAAAGCAGGGAAGAAAGCAGGTTGGGGAGACAAAGCTGAGACTGAGGCTGCCAAGGAGAAGCTGCACATGCTTATAAATTTTACTTGGGACCCGGTCTGTTGGTAGGCACCTGAAACTGAGGTGATATTTTGCAAATAAATACAAGTAAATAGGCAGAACCGCCTGCCCCATGCCCTTATCCCTGACAATGACCAACAAATTTAAACATTCCAAATAAATGAAATGCCCATTGCTCAGGCTTTCCCTTTCAATCTAATGATGCCACACAAGTCTTGGGAAATCTGCTGATTGTTTGTGAATGCTTGAAGGTCATAGCCTTGACCTGTTTTTAAAAAAATATTTAAAAATCTCATTTAAAATGGATGAAGGGGGTCAAATATATATGGTGATGGAAGGAGAACTGACTCTGGAGGGTGAGCACACAATGTGATATATAGATGATGTATTGTAGAAATATACAGTTGAAACCTATGTAATTTTACTCACCATTGTCACCCCAATAAATTTAATTTAAAAAATGGATAAGGAAATTATATACACTCTACTCTGTCCGCAGGGTTATTTGACATTTACCATCATTGACTGGGGTTCAAGAAATTTTAGAGGCTACTGTTTATTATTATTATTTTTTCAGTTAGACACAACCTTATATGTTAGCCACCATATATAGGGAGGGGCAGAAAGGATCTCTGTTATATGCATTCAGAAGATATTTATGACAAAAAAGAATGAAAATAAAATTTTCCCAATTCTGTGTTGTGTTTCTAGAATGATACATTGCCAGAGAGAGTGGGAGACAATACCAATTTAAAATTACGGTTTTGTGAGATATTCTTTGGTGATTATACACCAAAGCATTATCTGTAGAAAGTTACAGGAAGCACTTTTTATTAAAACCATATTTTCTAGATTTGGTTTTATTTGTTTTCTTCGTTAAAGTGAGGGGCCTATGTTTTGAATTTTGCACTGCCCGTATTTTGGGAAAGCCATCGTAAAGGAGGAAGTACGTTTTCGAGATAAAGAAATGGTGTGGAAGTGCCATCTAGTGGTCACATCATCGTGTTTGTATTCTCTTTCTTGCCAGTGGGGATTGGGTGCCTGTGGTGGGTTGCCCATAGTGGTGGGGTTCCCTGCAAAATCCCTTTAAGCTAGAAATGGTGGATTTGATTAGCATATTGTTGTCCTTGATAGGACAATATTTTTTTCCTCTGTTTTTTTGGTCACTAAAATTGCCACGCCCCAAATTCATTATTTGAAATGAGTTTTATTAGCTGGATGGTTTTGTTATCCTTTTTGCTAATGTTTTTAGCTAATCGTGTCAGCAGAGATTTGAGTTAAACTTGAAACTCATAGCTCAGTGATAGTTTACCATTTCATTGTAATGATATCACATGTAAATATACAGAAGACATGTAGAGCGTCTGGAGTGTGTCCTGGGATGATGGCCAGGAGCAGTGAAATTTCACGAAAAGGCTTTCTTTTTCTTTTAGGATTAATCTCTCTTTAGTAAAATGTAGAAGAAAAAGATCAATGAGAAAGCTCATCTTTTGGAAATGTTTTTTTGTTTGTTTAGATGAGCTACGGGCAGCAAGCACACACCTCATTAGAAAGACAGCCACAGATGGTTGATTATAATTTCTTTTCTTTACCTTTAAACCACATGTAATCCAGAGTTATGTCAAATGGTGAGGTTTTCCAAAACAAATTGTTAGTGATAGAGATCTGAAGAATGATCAAAATTCTCACAGGGCATTGTATACTTTATCTCCTCAGCGACAAGACCTTTGAAGGTTCCTCTGTGTGTGGGTGGAGGTAGGGGTGAGGGGAAGGTGTGTGTAGTAAAGGGCTTTCCCTGGAATGGAAAAATTTTCTCAGGAAGATTTTTACTTTATTAGTATTGTTTTGGTATCTATTTTGGGCAATATTTACATAAAGAATCTTAACATCTGATTACATGCTAACGGTTTGTTTTATTGCACATTAATAGTTTTGTCAAGGAAATTCTCATGGTGGCATTAAATAAAACATTAAAGAAACGGTGGGAGAGCCCTCTAGTGCAGTGCAGACATGAGCTAAAAACTGTCCCTATTGATGCTCTCGGGATTTGCAAAGACAGCCTAAATCACACACCAGTTGTTTAGACTGTGAAGTGTCTACTGCAGGCCCAACACTGTGGTAGGTGGTAGGCTGAGATGTGTGGTGGAATCTGGGTCCTACTAAAAGGAATGTTGAGACAAGCATGGAGCCAAATTGCCTGTGATTCAGTCCCTGCTCTGCCCCTTACTAGCAGTGTGACTGGGAGAAGTTACTTGACTTCTCTATGCCTCTGTTTCTTCATCTGAGTAGAGATAATAATAAGTGACCTTGTAGGGTTGAATGCCAAGTGCTTAGAACAGTGACTGGACATATGGTGGGGACTCAATCCTCATTAGGAATTTTCATTCGCATCATCTGGTGAGGCAGCCAAAGCTAAGAGCCATATCCAAGTGGAAGTGCAACACTATTTTATCAAGTAAGAAATTGTTCAACTGCCGCTTGCTGGAAGGGTTCACAAAATAGAAGCCAGTGTGGACTGGGATATTTTGGAAAGCAAGGAGTTAAGGAATGGACCTGGGTTTTGAACATTTCAAAAAGAAAAGATAGATTTTAAGTTAGTTTTCCCTATTTGGATTTCAATTAAGGAGAATAATTCATCATGATTCTTGGTGCTATTTCCTTCTACGGGACAAAGTATAAGCCCTCCCGTTGTTTTCTGTTCATTCAGCAACGACTTAGGAACTGTGTCCTATGTGCCAGGCATTGTGTTTGGTTTGGGGGATACAATGGTGAGACACACAAGACACACAGCTGTAGTTTTTGTTTTCCAACCTTTTAATAATGTTCCCCATGTGCTTCATAGGGAATCCTCTCGGGATTCCTCATGTTGAGCTTTTTAAAAGAAAAAAAAAATTATTAAAAAACTCTGTATATGAGGAAAGATTTCAAACACATACAACAACACAGTCAGAAAAAAGTGTAATGGAAAGCCGGTATCCATTCCACATCTTTAGCTTCAACAGAATCAAGTCTGTGTCCCCTTTGCTGACCCGACCCCCACGGGAATTATTTTAAAAGAAATCCAGACATCATGTCATTTTACCCATAAATACTTGATGAATTAATAATTGATAAGGGTTTTTAGAGATACAACCATCAGGTCATTATCCACCTAACAAATGAACAGTTCCTTAATATTAAATTATATTAAAGATGTCTTAAAAGTTTTTAAATTTGAAATTAACATACATTTTGCATACCAGACATTTTGCATAACATCTTATGAATTTTAACACATGTAAGAATATAAAACCGTTCCATCGCCCCCTCAAACTCTCCATGCCTTTATAATTATAGCCTCTCCGCATCCAGAAGAGAACACCATATACATGGAAAAATGCAGTATGTACATACTCTTGAATCTGGTTTCTTTCACTTAGCATAATGCCTTTGAAATTCATCCAAGTCATTCCATGTATCAATAGTTCTTCTCTTTTATTGCTCTATTGTATTGTACGGAATACAACTGATAGCGTTTCATTGTACGGATGTTCCACAGTTTATCCCTTCACCCACTGAAGGGCATTTCAACTCTTTTCAGGTTTTGGCAGTTATGTAATAAATAGAATTTTTATAAACTTTGTATCAGGTTTTCTTGCGAACATAAATTTTCATTTCTCTGAGATAAATGCTCAAAAATGAATTGCTGAGACATATTGGAAGCATATGTTTACCTTGAAAAGTAACTGCAAAAACTGGTTCCCACAGTGGCTGTGCCACTGTGTATTTCCCTCCTGCAGTGCATGAGGGTTTCAGTTGTTTCATACTCTTGGCATTGTTAGAATTTGAAGTGTCAGCCATTCTGATAGGTGTGTGGTGCTATCTCGTTGTTTCAATTGGCCTTTCCCTGTGGCTAATGCTGTTGACTGTATTTTCACGAACCTGTTGCCATGTGTACATCCTCTTTGTTGAAGTGTCTGTCTTTTACCCAGTTTTTAATTGGGCTGTTTCTTTTCTTAGTGTTGAGTTTAGAGAGTTCCTTATATCTTCTCTTTGCTAGTCCTTTATCAGATCATGTGGTTTACAAAATATGTCCTTCCAGTCTGTGGGTTATCTTTTCATTCTTTTAAACAGTGTCATTTGCAGAGCAGAATTTTAAAATCTTGATATAAATTTATAATTTTTTTCTTTTGGTGTCATGTCTAAGAAGTCTTTCCCTAACCCCAGGTCATGAAGATTTTCTTTGAAAAGTTTTATATTTTTACGTTTTATCATTAGATATATGATCCATTTTGACTTAATTTTTGTGGAAGGTATAAGGTTTAGGACAAGGTTTTTTTTTGTTTTTGCATGTGGATATCCATTTATCCCAACACCATTTGTTACAGACTATTCTTTTTCCATTGAATTGCTTTGATACCATTTTCAAAAATCACTTGGCCATGTTTGTGTCGATTTATTACTGGACTCTTTATTCTGTTCTGTTGTCTATTGTGTCTGTCCTTTTGCCAATACTGCACTGTGTTAGTTACTGTAGCTTTTTAGTAAGTCTTGAAATCAGATCTCAGTCTTAAAATGAGATTTCTGTAACTTTATTTTTCTTTTATCAAAATTATTTTAGTGACCTTAGTTCATTTGTCTTTTCATATAAATTTTAGAATCAACTTATCTATATTTACGGATAGTCATGCTGGGATTTTGATAGGGGTTGCACAAATCTATAGATAAAATTGGATGAAAATGAGGGCTGGCCGAGTGGCGCGGTGGTTGAGCGCTGGCTTGGGAAGCCAGTGGCCTCGGTTTGGGTCCCACATATGAGGGCCAGTGACACTGCCCTCAAAAAACAAAAAAACCCCAAACAAACAAACAAACAAACAAACAAAATTTAAAAATTGGGTGAAAATGGACATCTTTATTATGTTGACTCTTCCAGTCCATCGATATGATATGCATTTCTATTTATTTAGGTCTTCTTTTATTCCTTTCAGCAGCATTTTGTAGTCATTACTATATAGATTCTGTACACACTTTTTTAAGATTTATATTTAAGTAATTCATTTTTTGGAACTATTGTAAATGGTGTGTTCTTCAGTTTCTAGTTGTTCATTGCTAGTGTATATAGAAATATGATTGATTTTTGTGTGTTGACTTTTATCCTGTGAGCTTGCTAAAATGACTTACTAGTTTTAGGAGGTTCCCACTCTCCACAACCCCGCCCCTCTCCTTCTTAGGACTTTCTTCACAGCCGATCCTCTTGTCTGTGAATAGGAATAGTTTTATGTCTTTATTTCCAATCTGTATGCTTTTTATTTATTTCTTTTACTTGCCTTTTTTCTTACACCTGCGGGAACTTCCAGTATAATATTGAATAAGTGTAGTGAGAGTGGATATTTTTGCTTTGATTCCAATCTTAGGAGGAAAGCATTCAATCTTTCTCCATTAAGCATGATGTTAGCTACAAATTTTATCAGATTGAAGAAGTTCCCTTTCCTTTTTACTTTGTTGAGAATATTATGAATTTCATTACGAGTTTTTATATGCATTGTCAAATGCTTTTCTGCATCAATTGATATGATTATTTTATTTTATTTTTTCCTTTGGACTGCTAATATGGTAGATTACATTCGTTGGTTTTTGCATTTTGAACTAGTCTTGAATTCCTCTGATAAACTCCACTTGGTCATGGTTCATGTCAAGTTTTGAAGTTATAACTCGGAATGTCTAATAAGTAGTCAACTGGAAGAGAACATACAGACTTGTGTTTGGGCCAATATGTTGGAAATCAGTTGGCTGCTTGGGTGGTTAACCAGCCACCTTGTTAGCTTTTGCTGACCTGCTCCTCTCCCACTCAGAGAACAACCATGTCTCAGCTGCCAGTATACTTTACCTCCACCTTCTTTTATCTACGTATATTTCATTTCATTCTCTTTGTTTACCTGTACTGGACCAGGAACTTCTATCTATTGGTCATTTCTGGACATTTCCTTTCTCCATTAGTGCTGGGCATATTTAATTTATCGTGGGAGAGTTTGGGGATAAATTGTATTTAAAAAAAATATATATATTTGCTTTAATATAAACACATCTGTGTTTAGAGTATGAAAACTGAAATGATAGTAAATCATTTTTTCCCACAAATTTTGTCTTTTCATGAGACAAGAAAAGAAAATAATATGGATGCCTTGCCATATGTAGTCTTCTAAGATCTGATTTTAAAATGCAGTTTTTTTGGAAGGCCATGGAAGCAAATGAGAGAGCAATATAAATGTTTGCATGTGGTTAACATAATTCGCTTGCCTCCCCAGAGGCTAAATTCTGAAGAATTTGTTTCTGTATTCTTGAGTCTGGAGCAAGACAGAGATCCCTGTGAAAGCAAGCCCTCATCCGGGGAGCCTCGGCATGCATGGCCACCCCACTCAGCCCTTCCTGGGGAGCAGTGAGAATGCCATGGGTTGTGGCATGAGCTCAGAGCGCTACTTTCTGTTAAAACATAGTCTCAGTGTCTTTGAGCAAACCATTAATAGATGTCAAGTTCACATTATAGGTTTTAGTTCCCAAGCAGCGTTTAAAGCAAATGTGTGGGGTTTTATATTTCCAGCTGCCTTTTTTTTTTTCAAAGTAAAATATGTAGGCTTTGGTTTTCAGCAGGCCACATTTCTTCTAGTAAAAACAGTTGGAACAAAATGTGTTTTATAAGCATATAAAAATGTCAGACTATAATGATTTTAGTGCTACATATTTAAAAATGGGTCACTAGTAGTTAAGATATTAGTATCTGCAAAGAAAGTAAATTATGGAAAGTAAATTACAATGTATCATTTATATAAAGGAGAAAGTGGTTGGAAACTAGACCAGCTACTATATTGAGACCATTTTATTTCAGCTTCTATATAACATGCATGTCTTTTGGCTTTAAGTTATTCAAATTTTGCCCTTAAAATTATTAAACTTTTGTACTTGAAACTGGGCCCCAAAGTTCAAAAATCCTATTTCTGTTTGGAGATACAATTCATTTTGTGAAAAACTAGCCTCTCTCTGTGGACTCACCAGAGAAAGCATCTCAGGTGTGGTTCCAAAATCAGTTGTGCTTCCTTCTGATGGCTCACTTTCTACATCAAATTGATATTCTGAGCTCCTTTTTGGCCTGTCTGCTAGGAAGCTCAGAGAAATATTTTCAGCCTATCTCTACCAAGGCTACAGGACTTTAGTCTATGCATTTTGCACACTGGGTACACATCTGGAATCATTTTCATCTTCCTTATTTTTATTTTTGTCTAAATTTTTCACTTAACTCTTTCCCCATGTTATATTATAGTTAGTGTTATAAACTGCTATATATCCATATTGGAATAATATAGTTGGGAATAGATTTTTAAAAAATCTGAATTCTTTTTCTTTCCTCACTTCATCCACATCATTATATTTTTCTAGCACTTTGGCCCTTTTTCTTTTTCTTTTTTTTTTTTTTATAACTTACAACTACATATTCTTAAATGATAACATTCCAAACAGAAGAATTCCTGGGACATGTTTTAAGAAATCTTTCCTGCCTTTTCAGATAACAAAAGTAATAGTAACTGGTTATAAAAACTTCAAACATTATAGAAATATATAAAGTAGAAACTAAAGGTCTTCTATAATCTCCACCTTTGGAAAAAAAAATAAAACACACCAAAAATAAAAAAAACCAAAAGTCAAAATTGGTAACTATTTGGTGTATAGCTTTATAGCATGACTTTAAGTTGTATTATATTGGAGTGGCAGTGGGAATGATTTTTTTCCCCTCCATGAATCTTGGCTATATAACTGTTTCTTATTTCTGTGCTGTATATAAAAGTCTATATATATATGTGTATTTTATATGTATATAAAAGTCTCTCTCTCTCTCTCTCTCTCTTTATATATATCTATATCTATATCTATATATGTATATACACACACTTTTTTTTGGCACTGTGTGTGTGTATGTATGTATACACACCTACAGACAGAGGATGCCAAAAAACTGTATACACATTTTAAGAAAGGAAAAAAACTATTAAAATTGTAATATTCAATATATACTGATAACAAAAGATGAATACAAGTCATGTATATGCATGTTTTTGGCACCCTTGGTATATTATATATATCAGGGGCTGCTTATGGTAATGCATTGGCTTTCTCTTCATAAAATCTTTTGATATTTTATATATGTACATTCATACACTATATATATATATACTGGGGGTGCCAAAAAATGTATACAAGTAGACACTTTGGTCAGCATTGCTCAAGCAGTAGTTCGCTGTAATCAGAAGTGTCTGGGCCTGCTGAGTGGCAAGGTGTTTAAGCGCCGGCTTGGGAAGCCAGCAGCCAAGGTTTGGTGCCACGTATGAGGGCCAGTGACACTGCCCTCAAAAAAAACCACAAAAAACCAGAAGTGTCTGGACGCTGATGGTCATTAACCACTTTGCGCACCTTTTGTAATTGCAGAAGTCAAACGTGACTTGTATTCATCTTTCCTTATTGGTATATATTGAGTATTACAATTTTAATTGTTTTTTCCTTTCTTAAAATATGTATACATTTTTTGGCACCCACTGTATATGTATTTTTTCTCTGCATAGTCTTGAAGATATACCAGTCACATCTGAGGAATATACAGCTCAGTGGTCTTGGAATGTGTTGTAGGAGGGGATCGTGGTTGCTTTCCATATCCGGCAAATGGCATTTAGGGTCTAGAGGGTGATTCACAGCCTGGCCATAGCGTTAGCGTTAGATAGGTCTGTGTGCAAATCCCAGTAGCTGAATGACTCCAGGCAAGTTACTTCTCCTCCATAAGGCCTGGCTTTCTGGTAATAGTAATAATTATTTTAAAGTATTGTTGTTATGAGCAAGAGAGAGATTACAGGCAAAGCACTTAGCACGATGTTCTGGTATGTAGTAAAAACTAAATAAATGTTAGCTGCTGTATTATTTTGACTAATGCTTGACTGCTATTTATAGAGAAAGTCCAAATAATCTGGCACAAACAAAAGAGAACTTTCTTTCTTTCCTGTATATATGTTTAGATAGAAGGTCCAGGGCTGACTGTGGTTCCACAGTTACTAAGGACCCAGGTTCTTTGTACCTTGATGCTCATATATATCTTCCATCTCATGGTTTAAGATGGCTGCTCTAGCTCTGACCATCTGAACCATATTCCAGCCAGGGGGAAGGTCATGACTGAGCAGTTGCACATAGCATATATATTCACATCCTGCTAGCCAAAAGTTAGTTATGTGGTCATACTTAGCAGCAAGGGAGACTGGGAAATGAGTCTTTCGCTAAGTGGCAATATGGCCAACTGAAAATACTGATACCATATTAGAAGAGAACAGACACTGAGAGAAGACCTGCGGCTCCTTTCACGGTAGCTATAGACAGGTGTTCTGAATATGTTCTTTCTAAGAACTGGCTCCTGCACTATTACCTATGCATTTATCAAATACCTTTGTAAACTTGTTTCTATTTTTATCTGTTACTAATTCTTTGGACTAGTGATTGCTAGATATTTAATAGGTTTTAGATAAAGAACTATTTCCTTTTATTCTAACATTACTTTTTTTACGTTTTGAGACCTCCCCAATAACTAGGACTCTGGGCCTTATTCTTAACATTTCCCCAGTTCTTTGTTTTCAGAGGTACAATTTATTCATTGAAATTAGTTGAGTACTGTAAGAACTTGTTCAAGAGTTTCACTCCTTCAGATTAATGTGGTATCGGCTTCAGTTACATGATTATAAACTTTCAGATGAATGTTCAATGATTCAGAGTTGGAAAAGCTGAAGGTTTATTATCATAAATAATCGCTTTGGCACCTTGTGGCTATCTCAAATATTAATGTTAAAATTTGTGTCTGTGACAAATGGAAAATTATATAGCCAGGGATGCACCTGTGGTAACTTTAACTGTGATAACATTGTTAGGTTTTTCTCCCTTAATAGATTAATATTTCTTAATACTGAGGAGTCACTAAAATGCTCTAGCATAAATGTTCTTGTTGGTATCTATGATATTCTTGCCTGTGGCGATAAAATGTCCTGTTTGATTAGATCATACCAAGTTCTGAGTCATCTCAGATATATGCAGAACTCTTATTTTTAAATTAGACTTCATGGTTGTCTCCGCTGAGACTATGAGCAAAATTTGGGTGTTACTTATGGCAGACATTCTTTTCTCCAATGCCAGTTTGCTAGGGCAACAGTTCAGAAAAATGTACATGGATTTACTATATTTGTCCAGATCTGTTTGGTTTCTAAAGCTGGATTTAAGCTACTCAGTGTCCTTGGTTGCTTAGTGTTTAGCCTATTTGGACTCCTAGGCTACTGCAATACTTATGCTGAACTACCCTCTATCTTTCTTAAAACCCTAATGTCAGTTGTCTGAGTTACAGAACTTCCTCAAATTTCATGAAAATCTATTTAGCTTGTTTTAATTAACAAGGAGAAAAACTGAGTCAAAGCCACTAAATGGCATAATAAACTCAGCTGAAGAATGAATGTGTGCATATAAATAGCCCAACACCCAGATGAGATCCACCCTTGCTTTTTGAATTCTGTTTTGAGACCATTATAGTGGGGACTTTCCCTAGATTTTTTAAAAAAGAAAAAAAAACACACAATAAAATAATACCCAGAGAATTAAAAATCCTAACAGTCTTTTGATTGCCCATCAGTGAATCTGGAAAAAGAAGGAAAATCTGATGCCCTTGATAAGAATTAGCATTAGAATTTTATTTTTAGAAAGCAAAATTTGGAAACAACTGTATTTGTTATTTTCACAGATTTTAAAGTATTTTTATAAAGTATATTTCACTGTTATCATTATTCTATATATGAAGGCTTCTATATTTTAAATAAAATATTCATTAATATTTACCTTTCCAATGAGATATTTTATTTGCATGACTATTTTTAAAGCATGTGCTCATTTTGGTGGAGTTGCTCTTGTGGTGTTTAAACTGTATTTACATATTTTCCTCGTCCTTATGAATGTTTCATTTCTGACTTATAAAACTAAATACTAAATGCTTTTTTTT
This sequence comes from Aselliscus stoliczkanus, assembly GCA_033961575.1. Lineage (NCBI taxonomy): Eukaryota > Metazoa > Chordata > Mammalia > Chiroptera > Hipposideridae > Aselliscus > Aselliscus stoliczkanus. The sequence continues at coordinate 94,646,462 of CM066732.1, read as the reverse complement.
TTTTTTTTTTGCGGTTGCTGGATAGCTTACAGGTAGAACACACAAACAAAAGAGTATGTTTATTATTTACAAAATTCATTTGTATTTCATTTATTAAGCATAATTTTAGTTATTTTTATAAGCTTTTAAATATATTGACTGCTAAGTTTTTTTTTTATTAGCAAAATGTAAGTGCCTTTAACATTTTCGTGTATTTCTTTCTACAAGCTCTTTTTCTATGGGTAAAAATAGATTCATGAATACTTATATAATAAATTAGAATTCAGTTGTATTTATATTGTATATACATTGTGTAGATTGCATATATGTTATATTGTGAAAATTCCCCTTGTCAATAATTACACTTTGTAAATACACTTTTAAATAACTGCCTAGTACTACACTATGTTGTGTGATATACCACATTTTACCAATTCCTTTGTTGTTGAACATTTAGATTTTGTATTATTAGAAACAGTGCTGCAGCAAACATCCTTGTTCATTTCCATGTTTATTTATCTTTGAGTCTCTGATAATTTCCGTAGGGTAAATTCCTCAGAGTAGTATTGCTGGTTTAAAGGATTGTGAAAAATTTTTAAAGGGTCTTGATATATAATGCCAGTTCATTTGTTCAGTCAAAAAATATTCTCTAAGACATTTCTCTAAAGAGGACATACAGATGGCCAACAGGCACATGAAAAAATGTTCAACCTCACTGGTCATTAGGGAAATGCAAATAAAAACCACAATTAGATACCACCTCACTCCTGTCAGAATGGCTATCATCAATAAATCAACAAACAACAAGTGCTGGCGGGGCTGTGGGAAAAGGGGACCCTGCTGCACTGTTGGTGGGATTGCAAATTGGTGCAGCCACTATGGAAGTCAGTATGGAGGTATCTCAAAAAACTGGAAATGGAACTACCTTTTGACCCAGCAATTCCAGTCGTAGGTATTTATCCTGAAAAAACCCAAGACACTAATTCGAAAAAATATATGCACCCATATGTTCATTGCAGCACTATTTACAATAGCCAAGACTTGGAAACAACCGAAATGCCCATCGGTAGATGACTGGATTAAGAAACTGTGGTACATTTACACAATGGAGTATTACGCAGCTATAAGGAAGAAAGAAATCATACCATTTGCAACGATATAGATGGACCTAGAGAACATTATGTTAAGTGAAATAAGTCAGTCAGAGAAAGACAAATGCCATATGATCTCACTTATATGTGGAATCTAAAGAACTGAATAAACGAGCAATGTAAACAGAAATAGTCTTAGAGACACAAAGAAAAAACTGATGAGGGCTAGATGGGATGAGGATGGGCATGAGGGAGAAGGGGAAGGGACGAGGCAACACAAACTGATAACTACAATACTACTGCAGAGACAGAAGAGACAGTTTAGGGAATATAATCAATGAGGTTGTAAATATTTTTTAGGGGACGAGATGGACTCATGTCTTGTTAGGGAGACCACTTCATGTATGGTGTAGTGGCCTGACTACTGCACTGTACATCTGAAGCTGTCGCTGATTAATATTAGATGTTGACTATAATTTAACACATATATAGTCATGGGATGTGAAGTACAGTGTGGGGATGGAGTCAATGGAATTGTAATAGATATGTATGATATTGGGGGTAGGGGACAGCGGAGGGGGAGGGGGTAGTCACTTTGTAAGGGGTGAAAAAGATAACTATTGCATAGTTTTGTACATCTGTAACTATTAATAATAATAAAAAAATAAAAAAACCTATCTCAAACTGAAAAAAAAAGTAGTGAATAGTTTTATATATTAAGGAGAATACAATAAAATCATAGAAAAGAGGCATGAATGGAGAAAAAGTCTTGTCTTCTTTGGTTAGTATAGCATTCCAAGAATTCCAAATAATAAAATTGAAAGTTGTAAGAAAACAGGATATATTTGTTTTCTGAAAATTTGCCATATCCACAGACAAAAAGAAAACAACCAAATTAGCACAAGATTTTGTTAAAGTTATTTGTCACTCTTTTGAGTTCATTTCACCAACAGAATTACCTGTTCTCTGTTTCTGGGAAGTTTCTTTTGATCATAATGTTTTGTTTTATTATAGGAAATAAAATTGTTGTAATTAAAAAAAAATTCTCTAAGCACCAATATTGTATCATGCCCTTGGGATACAAGAGTAAATAGGACAGTCGCTGCTCACCGTCTAGTTGGGGGACAGATATGTGTATGATTAAGCTCAAGCCGTGCTCTCCAGGAAGGTGGTATTAATTTACATGCCATTAACATTGTCAATGTATGTAAATAGTTTTGAAATGTGTATATGTGTTCTTTTGAAATTAGGGCAATATGGAATACTTTATAGGAAATAAAGATTTTTGTATTTTGGTTATTGCGTATCATGAATCACATTCCTAATAATTTTTGACATTGTTGATTTACAAAACCTACCCCATTTCAATATCCTCATTTCTGTAAAAAGGCATCTATCTACATTTTTATGGTGTTCTAATTTCTATAGCTTTGTGGGGGCTTTTCTACCATGTTTTCCCAGTATCTTGATACTTTCTACCACTGACAAATAGAAACTACTCTGAAACTTTGAATGGTTGATAAAGAACACTAAACTTATGTTGCTTAAAACTGTCTTACCACTTTTTTGTTTTCCTTTACGAAGGAGAAAGACCCTTATTTTATATATATTCTTTATAAATGTGGGTAAGGCATGGGACTGGAACCTAAATACCTATAGTAATGAAAACTCATGATAAATGCTATTATATTTAATTTGTAGATTTTTCAATACTCACTAAGGCTGCTTTAATATTCTGGATAGAAATTGCAGATTTTCTAGTTCTCCGGACAATGGGTTGATTGGTTGTATCCATATAACTAGTATATTAGATGTCTGGCAATCAAAGGCAATTATTCGTGATGAGAATAGACTAATGACATTAAGGAGGGAAACCCCCCACATTTTTAGTGTTATTTGAGAGTTGGGAGGGCAAATATATCTTTCACGGAGCTCTGAGCTGCATTCCCATGTCCAGAATACACAGTCCTTGGGAATAATTATTCCATTCACTGCTCAATAGGTTTCCCACATGTGAAGGCTGCCAAGTTCCTCGGGCTTCTAATTTAGGAGCTAAGAGATTTCCTTACTGGGCTCAAAAATGATTTTTGAGCAAATGTATGGCCTTCCCCATTCAGTAAAAAATGGCTACTGATGGACACTATACCGAACGTGGCGAGATAAATGATGTGATTAAGCTGTTTTCCAAAATGTACCTTTTCACAATAATATAACTACTATTTTTCTGGCCTACTAGAGTTCTTCAAGATTCTCTTTGTGATGGAGTGTGTGATCCCCATCCTTAAAGGAGCAAGCAAACTATTCCTAATAAATAATGAGAGATGGTAGAACGTTTATTACTGTACACTTTTAGTTTTATCCATCTGTATTTCATTTGCTCTTGATGAAGTACATAATTGTATCAAATGAAATAAGTGAAGCAGATTGCATATTACACCATGGAAGTTTTGGAGATTTGTACCTTTAGGATAAGTTTATAGAGAGGCGGAGATTTGATAAGTTTGATTGTTGTTTTGATTCCTGGTTTAGTCTTCAAAGTTTCTATTTGAGTTTATATTTGATAAAAGAGTATCTTGGTATTGGTAATCTTTTGGGACTTAATTGCTTAGGGAGCATTATATTGCCAAGATTTATGTATATTTTTGTGTGCATCAGTATTGTGCTCTTTTTGAGGGCTATCTATAATGGGGATATGAGTTCTGACAATTAAGTTCGTGAACTACTCCTAGGAAAAGTGCTACATACCTCATTGCTGAATATCACTACCATTACCTTCGAAGTACTCCCCTTGGGAAGCTAGGCACCGATGCCAGAGCCTAGTCCACTGTTCAAAGCAATTTTGGAACTCTTTTTCAGGAATGACCATCAGAGTGGTATTACCCTTGATGTCCTGAATGTTATCAAAATGTCTTCCTTTCAATATTACCTTTATCTTCTGGTAAAGAAAGAAATCATTGGGGGCCAGATCAGGTGAGTGGGGAGGGTGTTCCAATACAGTTATTTGTTTACTGGCTAAAAAGTCCTTCATAGACAGTGCTGGGTGAGCTGGTGCATTGTCATGATATAAAAGCCATGAATTGCTGGTGAAAATTTCAGGTGGTTTTTGTCTTTTCACGCAGCCTTTTGAGTATTTCCAAATAGTAAAGTTGGTTAACTGTTTGTCCAGTTGATACAAATTCATAATGAATAAGCCCTCTGATATCAAAAAAAGGTTAGCAACAAGTTTGCAAACTTAATTGGCAGACTGCATATGTGTTATGAAGTAAGAATTATAAGTAACTAATATTGTGGTTGAAAAAAATCATATTTGTTTTTATGAGACTGTTGCATTTATTTTCAAAATATAATATAAAATATCAGGTGTAACTGATTTAGTTAAAAGAGTCATTTTTTTTTTTTTTTTTGAGGGCAGTGTCACTGGCCCTCATATGTGCGACCGAACCGAGGCCGCTGGCTTCCCAAGCCAGCGCTTAGCCACCATGCCACTCGGCCGGCCCAAAAGAGTCATTTTTAAAATGCCCATGTGCTTTGGGCCGGCCGAGTGGCGCGTTGGTTAAGAGCTGGCTTGGGACGCCAGCAGCCCTGGTTCGGATCCCACATATGAGGGCCACTGACACTGCCCTCTACAGCTAAGATGGTGAACAACAGCTCAACCTGGAGCTGGGCTGCCGTGAGTTGCTGGCGATAGCATAGGCTGCAGTGGGGCTGGCCGGCAGCTGGTGTGCGCTTTTGTGAGCTGCCGTGAGCAGCCGTCCAATGGCAGGTGAGCGACTGCCTCACCCGGGAAGAGCACAATGATGATACCAACATTGGCCAGTAAAGCGACGTTCTCCACAACTAGACTGAAGAACAAAAGGACAGCAACTTGTCTGTTCCCCTTCCCCGGTTCCCCAATACTGTTCCCCTTCCCCAATTCCCCCAATAAAATCTTTAAAAAATAAAAATAAAATAAAATGCCCATGTGCTTAATTGTTATTTGTTAAATTCCTCTTCTTTAGAGACCCTTTGGGCAGTTTTTGGCTGTGAGACTTAATGTCATGACTTACATGTGCTTTAAGGTCTACACATCCTAAGAGTGAAAAGTTCCAGGATTATCCTGTGTTCTCTATTGTTTAGTCTTAAAATTACCAGATGAGTATGTGGTCCTCATTTCCTGTTGACACTTCATGCATAATATTCTGTAGTGTACAACAGGCTTGACACTTTCTTTAAGTTACTTAGGCCACACACTTCCGTATTGAACATGCCATGCATTTCCATCCTACCCCATCCCATTCATCTCATGCCATCATGTAGTCTGTTGTATGAGGTTTGCAGCTTGCAGGGATGATATTTGGAATGTGTTATAGTGGTTATGAGCATTTGGAATGAAACAGACTTGGACTTGAGCCTTGGTTCTTCTCTTGACTAGCTGAGTGGTCTTTAGAAATCTTACCAACCACTTTGAGCATCAATTATCTGAAGAGCTTGCATGACATTTGTGTTAAATTTTATCTGTTATTACTATTATTATTATTATCATCATATCATCATCATATATAATTAATTTTTGTATCTCCAGGTGTATACTGGATGCAATTTCAAGCTACTGATCTATATTTCCTCTTGAGTGTGCTAAAGGTGTTGGTTGTTTTATTCCCTGCGTGCTGAAAAGAATCACAATGCCAAAATATCCTTACCTCTCCTTTTTAACCAGTAATTTTTCTGTTTTGTCTGTACTGTTTCTGGAGAGAGGGAAAGACAGGCAATCATGTCACTCACAGCCAGGCCCTTTCAACGCACAGCTGACAGATGGAGGTGTTGGGGCTGATCTCAATGCTGAGAACAACATTAACAGTGATCGCCCCCAAGCAATGGTACTGAATGCCTTACCCTCAGCATCTCACTAAGATTCTCACCCAATTCCCCAAAGCAGATTTTACTTTCAGCTTGACATCAGGAAGTGGGGCTTGGAGACGTTTGATAGCTGGCCCAGTGCCCCACAATTAGTAATTGGCGAAACCAGGAGGCACTCCCTGGTCTCCTTGACTCTAAAACCTACACTCAGCACCACTGCTTACACAGATGCAATTCACTGGAGAGCCTTCATGTCCCCCATTTTCTGCATGCTGACTTGGAAGTATGGGGAGCCTGGAACTCAGTGGGACCTGCTAGGTGGGTGACTGGTTGGATTCCTGGTGCCATTTGGGGAAGCCAGCTCCCTGCTGAGGCCAAAGAGGCTCTGCAAACTTTGGGGACTATTTGGCCATTTTCTACTGAAGATTAATCTAAAATGATTTAATTCTGGGATTGATAGAGTTGAGAAAGTTTTGCATTATTCAATTTGGATAAGTAATAGTTAGGAATGTGGCACTCATGGCTGTATTTTGGATTTTTTTTAAGTCAGAAAACTAGAGGGTTTGTAAAAACCTTTGGAAAATATCTGTAGCATGCTGAAATAAAGTGAGAGCTTAATAAAAATATGCATTAATGCAGGAATCCACTGCCCTCACACTAAGCACAAGAGATCTCTGTTGAACCTTGGGAAAAATAAACTTACTCCCTTGGCTTTTATGGGGGTGGCACTAAAATTTGGTGGCTGTGCCCAGGAGTGGGGTAGTGGCACTGAATGAAAACAGTCTGCAGGAGCCTTTGGGTTCTTTAAAATACAACCAAATTAAACATCAACTTAGTCTTTACAGAATGAATCCCCGATTCCCTCATCCCACACAGACAGCTGATTTTTTTGAAAGAAAAATTTAACTTAAAAAGTTAATTTACTTTTCTACTTTTACCATGAATTTAATTCATCGTGATTACCTGAAGGATAAAAAAATAAAGTTTTTAGTTTAAAATTCTTTCCTTCTCCAGCACACCAAAAAAGTGACACAAATTTTAGGAAGAATTATTAAATTTTGTTTTTTGCCCTTTTGCTAGTATCCTACCAGTTAATATTAAAATGCTCAAAAAGCAATTACCATTCATCTTTCAACTTGATGAACAAGTATTTTCATTGCAAATGAAGTATGTCCTGTAAATGATTAAACATTAGTAAAAACAAGAATCAACCTGATTTGTTTCAACACCTCTCTTTCTCTGCAGGAGGTGACATTTTTCTGTCAGAGTGTCAAAGTGTTATTTTTGCAGCCTCCCTTTCACTCAAGTAGTGTATATTTGGCTTGGTTTTAAATTCAAAGACTTTAAAAGAATATGACTGAATTCTGAAATGAAAAATAATATCATACTTCTCAGATTCTGTTTATAAAAATGTTGCATAGGTGCTTATAATACATTTAGAAGTTTGTGGCCCCCCAGGAATTTCTATTGCATCTCTCCATATTCAGGATTTACAGTATATTTAAGTTATTGGCAACATTGAATAACATCCATTATAACATGGCAGCCCTATTAGACTTTCCAGTAAGCTGCCTTAGTAAAATGGTAGTTGACCAAAAATGGACAACGTTTTCTGCCTTTGAAAGAAGTTGGGTTCAACATTCCCATTGAACCAATTGACCAATTGACCTTTCTTCCATATTCTTTTGTATACCATTAGGAGAATAATAATCACTATTTTTTACTTTACAGCTACCTTGTTGTTCTTTATCCTAATATATGGGAGTACATTTTCTGTCATTTTCATGTGTGGGGTTTTTGGGCCAAATTTGTTTCCTGCGTTCCTGTTTCTGTTCACCAAACAAAGTAATCACTGTTGAAATAGATTTACCCATCCAAACAGTGATTGGCTCATAGTAGGTGCTCAATAATGTTTGAATGAGTAAAAGCTAGAGAGTAAATGCAGGGACTTTTGGCCTCTCTGGTCATATATTTAAGGGTTTAGAGTGAACATTTTCTTTCGTGTTGCTGCTGTGTAATATTTTAAAAATTATTCTTACCTGGATAATTTAAAGTTTCAGTCTTTAAATATTTCCTCCAAATTTAGGTAAAAGTAAAATTGCAGCATTGGCTATAAGTAAGCAGGGAAATATATTAATTTCCCATTTCCAGGAGGGTTGCAGAAGAGATTTCCTAGAATGAGCATGATTTTATACTAATAGGAGAACAAAATTAAGTGGCTTTAATTGCATAAAGCCTTGGCACTAACTCCTGAGTGGATCTTTGATCATTGGTTGATTTTGTATATGTGCTTTGCTGGCAAAAATACTGATTGTTATTTTATTCATGCCGAGTAGCTATGGAACCAGCTTTGTGTAATACATTAAAAAATAGAATGAAGGATATCTCATGTGTTGGTTGTTATATATAATTTTTGGTACTCTTTTACATCATGGAATTGCATGTGCATATATAAAAATAACCCTAGTGATGTCATTAATTATCTTTTTATATTTCAGAATTTATTTTTCAAGATATAGTTGAAAGTTTATGTCCTGGAAGAAGAGTGGAATAAGTCCTTTGAAAGATAACCTATTTTTTTTTTCCTAAAGTATCAGCTAGCACTCAATTTGCTTAAAATATGAAATAAAAATATATTTCTGTTATAATAGAACAATTTCAAATCAAGCTGCTCAACAGGCCTGTTCTTGGCATTTCAAATATGTAGTTAAGTTTTATGTTGACCTAGTTAATGCCTCCAAAGTAAGTAAGAAGAGTGTGGCAGTTTGAATTCTCTAGAAGCCAGGCCAAGATGGAGTTTGAGGTGGAACCATCACCTGTCAAAGGTCAGGAGAGAAAGCATGTTTGGGCAGAGGGAGAAGCTGAACTGCCGTGCAGACCTGGCAAGCCTCCAAGGACGAAGCAGGGAACTGTGGAGTGAGGGTTTCCAGTTGACGGTGTCCTGTGTTGGCTGAAGTGGCCCTGCCTGTCTATTGCCCTTGCTGTCACTGAATGTCGGCCATCCTGGAAAATGCCTGACCTCAGGAAAGCAGTTTTCAGTAGCTGAGGTGGCCCAAAGAGCTACTTGCTAGAGGCTGTCTGCTGACCACACTCCCCACAGCTGGGCAGGAAGGCCTTGAGGAGGGGATTGAACTCTACCACATGGGGCTTGCATAGTTCTTATTAAAAAGAATGCTTATATTTTATGTGCTTATACCATTATCTTCATCTGACCAATGAAAAATGGAGGCAAAACAGTTTGCTTAAGATCTGATAGTTAATTCAGGGCAATGCCAGAAAGAATAACTTGTGTGTCACAATTTATTAGCCTTCAGCAAACTGATGTGATGTTGCAGTGGACATATGTATTATTTTTAAATCTGTGGTCAATGTATGGGAGGAAAAAATGAAGGAAAGGAATTGTAGTTACTCAAGAACGAGTGTGGTAAACCAGAAAGGGCACAGGTTTAGATTCCAATTGACTTAGCCTCCCAGTTTTTCTCTCTTGGCTCTGTGACAGGCAAGTCCCTTGGTCATTGTGACTTTCAGGGTTCTGATCTGTCAATGAAAGGAATGAAGTTAATGCGTTGACTGAACAGTGTAGATGAAACTATGTACCTGGTCTTGGTGTTCATAGCAGGAAACACAATACTTGCTAATTTTCTTAAGTACCAAACACAAATCAAGCTGTCAAATGTTGGTAGAAAAATTAAAATTTCAACTTGAAGGCAGAGAGAACTTTTCTCTGTAATATTTTGCTTTTGTATCTCCCTTATACGTTTAGTGTTGACATACTAAGAAATAACAGATATTTTTTTTATGGAGAAGTTGCTTCTGCAGTGTGGGGCCATTGCAGACAGATACGTGAAGGGCACTGTTTAAAATAAGTAGAGGAAGAAGCATGGAATGAAAAAGATGGAATCAACAGATAGTCATGAGATGCTTACTATGGCTCGGACTTTTTAAAAAATGTAATGTTATAGTTCATTAGAAGATCAATGAAAGCACAAGATCTGAGATCACTGAAGACTGCCCACTTCTCTCTTTTCCACTGCCATCCTCTTCGTTTAGTCTCCTACTATTATCCTTGGTTCACTGCAATAGGCTGGCAACTATTTTCCAGCTACCTACTGCAGGCCCACGTTCAACTAATTCTTTATATAAATTCTGATCCTGTTACACCCTACTTCCCGTTATTTTCATAAAGGCCAAAATACTGTACTCGGCACTGATTATTGCATGGAACTTGCCAACCTCTTCTCTCACTGTTTTCATGACCAAACCCACACCCACACCCATGCCCCTTCCCCTCCCCATCCTTCTGCCTCACTAGTTCCTCCCACAGGATTTACCCTCTTGCTTCAGGCCTTGGCCCATACTGGTTCCTACTCTTGGAATGCTGTTTCCCTTTCTTTCTACACTGGGCTCACTTCTACTTGGTGTACACATAACTCCCTTTGGCAAAGCTTTTGCTGATCCCTAGACTAGATTGGATCTCCCTCTTACTCTCCTCTAATATTCTCTCTTAGAACTGCTCACAGGAGGTAGTTACGTGTTTGTGTGGCTGTCTATTTCCCTCATCAGACTGCGCCTCCACGAGAACAGTGATTAGGTCTCAGTTGCCAAGCACAGTCCTGGCACAGAGGAGAGACCATGAATCTTTGAGTGAAGGACTTACAAGGCTGACAGAATCCTTTCCTGACCAGCCTGTGTGTCTCACCTCACTGCTGGGCCCACTAAGGATGGACACAGCAGTGTAAAACCCATTTATAGTAAGCTATACATTTGCTAGCACAGAGACTAAGAACCAAGCCTTTGCTCTGATGTCGACACTGAAAAAATTCTTATCTTTGTTTAAACCTAGTATTCTTTATGTTTTAGTGTACGTTGTCAGGTTAAAAAAATCATGGTACTTTTGATTTAAAACATTATTTTCCTTAATTAAATCATTGAATTTTGAGCAGTGATGACCTTTAAGCATTATTATTCAAATAATTTTTTAAAATTAAATTTTATTGGGCTGACAATAGTTAGTAAAGTTACATAGGTTTCAAGTATACAATTCTGTAATACATCACCTATATATCACATTGTGTGCTCACCACCCAGAGTCAGTTCTCCTCCCATCACCATATATTTGACCCCCTTTACCCTCTTCTACTATCCCCCTTCTCCCCTTACCCGCTGGTAACTACTAAATTATTGTCTGTGTCTATGAGTTTTTGTTTCTTTGTTTGTTTGTTTTGTTCCTTTGTTGCTTTCAGTTTTATGTCTCACCTATCAGTGAAATCATATGGTTCTTGACTTTTTCTGTCTGACTTATTTCGCTTAGCATAATAATCTCAAGACCCATCCATGTTGTTGCAAATGGCAATATTTCATAAAGGACCTGTTTTTTGTGGGTAGACAGGACCAAGCACTTCATTCACTTCTAAAAACTCTCCTAATCTAATGTTTTTTCCTTGGACTGAAAGCTCATCTCTTTACAGCTTCCAGTGTCCTGTAAGGAAGAGCTAAGAGGAAGAGTAAGGATGGAGCTGAAGAGTGGAAGTCTCTAGTTTGCTTATAAGAGTAACTGTAAACCTTTTCGTAATAAGTGCATTTCTTGGCCATTTTATGCTAGTAGGAATTCAGGCTTGCCAACTTTAAAAGTGGACATCTATTTTTATAGGAAACAGATGGAATGTCTGGAATTCTGCTTAGAAAAAGGAATCCGTATCCTGCTGTGAAGCAGCAAAGTACTTGCTTTTTGTTAGTTGTGGTCTTAGACTTCAATTCTAAAGGCATCCTAAAAATTGGGCATGATTGACTGAGGTCAATATTGCATCTTAAGAAAACATGAGAATACTTAGATGTGGAGCAACCGAAAATGAGAGGGACTATATAAATTTAGTTAGAAAAATTTGAGAATTTGTGTTTCCATCACTTTGATAGTATGACTGAACTGGCCACTTTGTCTTTGTGTTTTATTTTGAAAATATTCATTTTATAAAGCTTTTTACATGAATATTTATTTTTACTTTGAATAAATTAAAACAATTGGTAGTTTAATTTAATTAATGCCTCTTGGACATTCCAGTGGCTCCTATATATGAATGCCAGAACTAATGGACTAAAAAATAGTTTGTAATCATTCATGCAAATAACAATACTAAATCAGAACTTTATTGGGAACCTTTTATTTTTTTTTATCACTATTAAAACAATGTGTAAATTGTAGGCTTATAGTTTATAGATAAAGTTAGTCTCTCTAAGTCTTGGCCATATCATTCTGCCATATATGCTCACTGTACCAGAAACTGGGCTGCCTGAATTTTTCAGTCACACAAACATGGCTTTATCTTATTAATTTTCAGTACAATCTGCCATTTCACACTGAGGAAACAAATTGATAGATCAACAGCGTCGATTAACAAGGAGTTTCTTGCTTCACTGTTTATTCCCTTCATGATTAACCAGAAGCTCCAAAGTGCTGATATTTTAATTTTTAAGGTTACTAAAGTTAATAAGTATGTGAGATTGTTCTAAGAGCATCAGTTTCCACAATGTGAATGTAACTTCTCTTGGGAAACTCAAGAATTCAAGAAAAAAAGGAAATTAGGTGTTTTTCTTGCATACTCATTATCTTGTAGGAATCCACACAGAAAAGTAGCTATTGTACTCAGAGCGTTTTTTAAAAGTGGCTTTTGTTTAGCTTTGTGTGATATGGCCCAGAAAAAAACTTGTTTGTTCATATTAATAGCTTTCCCTCACTGCATTTTATTTAGTACACTTAATTAGTTAACTAATTAAAATTTTAGTCTGTTTTTGTTAATAGACAAAATAAAATGATCAATTACCCGTATAATAACAAATACCTTGACTTGAAATCTAAAGAGTTGGTGTGGATTGGTGGAAAATGAAAGCTGTTTTTTTTGTTTTGTTTTTGGTGTCATTGAGATAGAGTAGTTAATAGACTTTGCCATGGCCTTCGTCTATGACGTTGGGGAAAAACTATTTTCAGTTTTCTCATTGCAGACTTAGGCTGTCTTTCCATCAAATTAAGTGGCACTCTAGACTTGTCAACTCTGTATCTAAATGCCTTCTGCAAATAAAAGTAATTTTTTTCTTATTCATTACATAGGTATTTTTTTCTTACATGTTTCTTGTGAAAAATATGAGATGAGTTGGAAAGTAATTTATTAAGCAGCTTGGAACTCCCCTCCTCCCCCCAATTCAGTTAAAGAAACTTAGTGAGCTCATTCAGGCATTGATTTAGAATCTAATAAACAGTAAATAATAAGGCATAGTCTTTCCTCTGAAGTACCTTGTTTTATAGCTTGCAATGAGAAAATAAGGGAGAAGATATTTTTCAAAAGCCCCTCCCCCGAGTGTTGTGGGAGGCATACAAATGTTATAGGATTGATTCATTTTTTTCGGATGTTTGGGGTCAGGCTAATAGTGCTGCCAATGGGAGTGGCAGGAGAAGAGAATGTAATTCTCAACAAATAGTCAAGGAATATTTATTGCACATCAATTACGTATGAGCACTCTCATGTGTTGGAAAGCCAGTGTGAACAAGACAACATCCCTGCTCTCATGGAGCTTATATTCTAGTGGGAGGAAATAGCTACTTTTGACAAATAGGTAATATTTTTAAAGGTAGAGAGGAGGAAAGTTATTTTCAGTTCTCCTTGCACTTTCCCCCCTCGGATGGGTCAGAAATGCTTTGTGGAGGGTCAGGAGCACATGCGGGGGTCTTGCTCTTGGTTGGAGGAAGGGCACCTCTCCCCAGAAACAGGAGGAAGAAAGGGACAATGAGAATTGATGCAGGGGTTTATAACTTGATGGTGGGACTTTCAAGAGCTCTTATCTAAAAGCTTTTGGTTTCCCGACAAAAATGAGTGAGGTCATCAGCTGAAGGAGTCAGATGCGTGTTGAGGTGGCTGAAGGAGAGCAGAGCAAGTGTGAAACAGTTGTCTGAGATGAGAATACACACTTCCGAGAAATATAGCAGGATTTCTGGGCATCTCTGAGGTGAGCGATCATGAATGTAAGATAAAAATAAACCTGCTTGGTTTGATTTTCCGTTACTAATAGCCTACTAGTATTCAGGTCCTTGGCTACAGGCTGATGTCTGGGTTCATCTACTACTGAGGTTTTCACTGACTGCCAATAAATTTGATGAATGGATGGATTTTTGACCAATTTTATATGGGTCTGATGAAACCCAAATGTTCATTTTTAAAAATACTTTAAAATGTGCTTCATTTAGCCAAAGTTATAACATTTCTTAATTCTAATTCTTTTTGATCATAAAGACTTTTGCAGATTGACATTAAAAATATGCTAAACTCTTTCAATTGACACGTCAATTTATGAACCTACTTTTCTAAACGGAACAAATTGCATCAGGTGGAACTGTTATTGCTGAACATTTTTTAGTTTTTGAAGAATAATATAATTCTAGAACTATGGAAAAACCTGCTCTCTGCTGGGGCTGTCTAGATGTGAAGCCCCCTTCCCCCAACATGTTATTTCGTAGCTGCACTGTTCTCTGCATTTGTTTCTTTTAACAGCAGTTCAGTGTTTGCAATTCAAAAAGCTTTTAGTTACCATTGGGAATGGATCCAAAATCAGTGACAGAAATTAATAGACAATACCTTTGAACAATGCTTTGTTACATTCCATTGCACAATATCTATCTCCATAAAATTCTTTTCTTGCCAGTGAAGCAGAGTTTAAATAGAGCAGAGGGTCACTGAATGATGCCTTAAGAAACATTCCTAAAACCTAATTATCCCTTTAAGACTTTCATCTGTTTCCTTTTGTGTTTGAGTCTCCCCTTGGACAATATTTTTTATCCTGGAAATTAATTCTGCAGCCACCATTGTTTCATACCTTATTTTTCTCAATACATTGCACATTGTTACTTCTGCTCAAGTTCCCTTCAACGGAAATAGTTTAGTGCATTTTCATTCCTAACCTTATATTGTAAGGCTGTAGTATGACTGTGCCAAGTACAGTTCCTGTTGTTTTGAGTTGAACATAACTGCTGCTACCATAGAGACCTAAGTGTGAATTTTCATTATCTTCCCTTTACTCCACATCAGAATTTAATTTGTACTGGGTATTGAGTTGGATATATTTATCTTAGATGTGAATGCAAATAGGTAAATAGATATAGAGATTATTTGTATCTATTTAGATATGAATTAAAATTTATGTATTATATATATATATAATATTCTCTGGGGAGTGAATTTCTTCTGTTGTGATATCAATTATTTTTGGTGTATTTAGAAATTCAGTGTGTTAGTGAACCTATAGGTTTTGTTGAAAAACTGCACAAGTGTAAGTGGGCTGTAATGTGATCTACTCATTTTCAAGTGGGAAAAAGTTGGATTAAATTTAGTCACTATTATATGGCATTTAGGGGTTTGAAAACCACAGTATAGGCCTGTAAGGGATCTTTATTTTACACATCATGAATCTTTCAAATTTTTGACAGAATTAATTTATCAATACAAATTTATAACATGAGAGCTTGCTTGAATTTGGCAAGGATGTTTTCTAAGATTATATTTTAAACATGTCATTTTTTATTTTTGCTAAATAAGTTTTTGTGAGTGAGAAAATGTACAGAGTTCACGAGGCAGTAATCCTTTGGTTGTGTTTTGATTTATGGTCTCTTATTTTACGATATTGACTAGTTCGTTTATATTTGCAATTATCAGGGAATTGTTTTGCTTTTATAAGTGCTACTTAATAGTGCTTACATTTTATTATCAATTAATAGAGTTTTTTCAAGAAGGTCAATTAATATAAAGCATTAATGGTATTATGTTTTTGTATGACTTAATGGATTTTTCGTAACCTTTTGGCCTAATGCTGGATATTAAGATAATCATCCTCATCTAACTGAGGAAGTGGATTTAATTTCTCAGTACTATTCAGTGTGGAAAGCTGGAGAAGCCCTTGCTGCCTAATGATCCATCTCATTCTTCTTTGAGTAATAGTATGCAAATTAATTGAGAAAAGAATTACAGGGTGTGTGACTCCTCCTACTTCATGTTCAGAACATCTGTTATTTCAAAACATCTCACCTGCTCAATCTTTCCTTATCCTTTTGGGGCAGATAATGAGACCCTCATGATAATTCACCGTCTGAAGAACTTTTTAGGTCCTGTGTTTTCAGCTTTTCTAAATTTGGTATTTATAGCTGCTATTTTTTAGGTTTGATAGATTTATTTAGGAATGGCACATTTAGACTCCTACTAACCAGTGTAACTTTGTTAAAATTTAAAAATAATGCAACTTGTCTAAATTTTTTGTTTGATTGCATTTGAATAATTACCTTCACTCCCTCCTCACAACCCTTTCCCCCATCCCTGCCCCAGCCAGAAAGAGAGGCAAGCGGTTGAACATTAAATTAAAAGCGTCTTCATGTTACTGTATTTCTGAAAACTGGATACCACTCTTCTTCCTGTGACTCTTTCCTTTGGGGTATAGGATCCTTCAGAAGGAGAATCTAATAATTGTTCAGAAACATCCTGGCTTGTGCAAGGATATAAACTTTTCAATGCATATGCTGTATTAGAAGGTGTTAATGGAATTCGGCAGAGTAGGTTCCTGAATGGCTGATTAAATAATATTTTTATATCCTGAAGTAATGTTAAAACCAGGCAATCTTAGTGGGGAAAAAAAGAGTGATTTCCAGTTGGGCAGAACTCTACTAAGTATGGCCTAAAAATTAATATCTGTGGTTAGGAAGCTGTATCTCTTACAGAGTCAAATTTTCCTTGGTGTGTGACTTGAAGGAAAGAATACGGTAATTAGTTCTGGCACCTGTAACCAAGCCCATAGTGCTTTGAGTCTAGATTGTCCCATTTCCAGCAATAAGGGCAACATGAATTTTCACCAGCATTGCTCAGAAAAAAAAAAAAAAATGACCGTCTTGGAGCTTAAGTAAGTGAATGAAATCCGTTTGGAATTACATTCTAATTTTTTAAATTAAAAAAAACTTTTAAACTATTATTAGTTTCAGGAGTACAAAACAATGTAATAGTTAGATATTTACACCTCTCACAAAGTGATAACTCCCCTTCCCCAATTTACTACCCCTCTAGCATCGCATATAGTGTTAAAATTCCAATGACTCCACTTTCCATGATATATTTATATATATATATATTTATTTATTATAGTTGACATTCTAATTTTTATATCATTCAGATTTTTCTCAGAGTAATCATGTAATTAGGTCCTAGTATGAAAAATATCTAAGTAATAAGATTATACAAAAGAATCTGGGATTAATTTAAGTGGGAAATTTTTATAGTAGCTAAGCTTGGCTCAGAAGAGTCA
Source organism: Aselliscus stoliczkanus (assembly GCA_033961575.1). NCBI lineage: Eukaryota > Metazoa > Chordata > Mammalia > Chiroptera > Hipposideridae > Aselliscus > Aselliscus stoliczkanus. The sequence continues at coordinate 94,629,231 of CM066732.1, read as the reverse complement.
AAATTTGTAGCCAAGCTCTGTTTTGCAAATATTTATCCAGACCTATTGTATGAAGACAGCCACCTCATCACTTAGATATAACCTAACTGGAAGTTTACCCCTGTCCATAGGTTGAAAGAGTTTGTTAAGAAAATAGATGGCAGAAAATAATTACAAGGGGAATGTTTAGCTCCTTAGTGTTTTGAACTCCCTAGTTTGCATACCAATAATCTAGTATGTTTCTCATTATAGAGGCCAGTAGGTCTCCAAATGCTTCATGTTCTTTTTTTTTTCCTTTTCTTTCTTTTTTTTGAGGGCAGTGTCACTGGCCCTCATATGTGGGACCCGAACCGGGGCCGCTGGCTTCCCAAGCCAGCACTTAACCACCTCGCCACTTGGCCGGCCCTTCATTTTTTTAACTAATGTATTTAGAGGTGGAATTTCTGGGTCATATGGCAACATTATGTTTAGCTTTTTGAGGAATCCATTGACTTTCAGTACAACTTCTGAATAGGAAGCAGTCAAATATGGATTCCAAAGATTTTGGAATTAGATTATTTGGAATAAGTTAAGTATTTGGCATATCTAACTTAAAAGTCTTATTTTAATGCAACATTCTTATTTTGTAATTATAGATAATTTAGCGTGACTTGTTTGGTTGTATATGTTATGTTGAATAAAGAAATAGATGATCATGTCTGCTGAGGCTGAAAGAAGAATCACATTTCCTAGTGGAATGTTGGTTAATTTGCATTGATCCTTCATATTTCATTGCCTAAAATGGTAACCTGATAACAAATGTTTAAGGATTTCTTAGTTTTTAAAGGGTGAAGTGAAAGAACACAGCATAGATAATGAAATGTGAAAATGTACTCACTGGTTTTGTTTTATGTCAGAGTATATAGTCAGTATTCTTTTGTTAAATCATAAATTCAGTCAATCAATATCTCCATGTTTTTGTGCTGACCATCACTGGTTCTGCCTGATAGACTTTCTCGAATGAGTGGCCCAAATGCTAATTAGGCATTTTCAGAATTTTTTTGTTGCTAGTGTCTTTCCTATGAATTTGTACAGTCATCTCTTTCTATGATAACTGTCTTTTTAGCCACAATTCATGATTTTTGGCACTTTCTTGTACTCTTGGACGAAATCACTTCAGCCAATAACTGCTGGCTATGATTTTATATTAATATTAATTTTATGATCAGAGGGTAGAGACTATGGTTGTCTTCATTTTTATGTCCCCTAGGATTAATGTAGTGCTGGCACATTGTGAGTGCTCCCCAAGTGTTTGCTTTATGAGTAAAGGAATGTATGAATGGAATTTGTGGCTGTACTATTTTATTTTCAAGAAGAAAGAATGTGGACTAAAAGTTTATTTGATGTTTTTATAAACATTATTTAAGCCTCCCAAAACGCAGGATGTTCACGGCTGAATTAAAGGTGGGCCAGCTTTTCTCCAAGAATAGAAAAAAACAAAATAAATTTTTTTTTTGCCTGAGGTTAATACAATAAAAGTAAACATGTCATTATTTTTTGTTTGCCAATATTTCCTTTTTGTCATAATATCAATTTAACATGGTGACCATGTGAATCAATTATGATATGTGAAGCCACTTTTGTAAATTGTGCAATTTTGTCCCTGCTTTTATTTGAACTCTTCTCAAAGTTGAAGGCGTGAGACCCTTGGTATAAAATTGAGAAAGACTTCTTGGTTGATTCTTATTTTGATCCTGACTCAGGTTACTGGTCCCCTTCTCTCCATTTAAGATGAGGTTTCTCATATAGTAAACAGTTTTGTGAACTTTGGGACTGAGTCTGGATTTGAAAAACCCATATTTCTCACTTCTTGATGATTTTATTACCCAAGTTCTGTTTGTTGCTTTTCATTGTAGCAGGACCTAGGATTATTGTTTTGTTTTCCAGTTATTTCTATCAAAGTATAATTTCTTTTACTTAATCTTAGTAAAAGAATTCTTTAAATATATGTTGACAGCTACCAGAAGTTGGCAGAATTATGTTCATACACGAAAGCCATCCTTTTCTAGTGGATATGATTTTTCTGATATTTGCTGTTTGTATCTGAAAGCTTTTTCCTTGTGGCTGGGAGAGTCAAGAAAATGCCTTTTGTGTTAAGCTCCTCTGACTTCCTGCTGTCATGGTTTCAGCAGCCACAGAAACTGCTCCTGCAGTTTTCCTTCAATAGACGCCCCTTGCACTCTTCACTGGACTAGACTGCAAAGAAGCCATTCTTGGAGTTAGTGACTATGCCAGTTATTAAAAGTCTTACCCAGGTGTTACGTGATCCTCCACTGAGAAGATCTGAGAATTGAGAAATCACTGTACCACCTATAGTGCTTGCCAAAGAAGAGAGCAAAGTCACTGGAGAACAGGAAGCATATAACTGGCCCTAACTATTACTATTTAAAACGTAGCCATTGTGGCCAAATATACCTAGATGTCATGTCCAGATCCAGGATCTGAGAATTGTGAGGCATGTTTTCAGGCACTCCTGGCACGTGTCCAGTATCCTGAGTATCAGTGCTGATGGCTTTTTACAGGGTGTGCCAGATGCATTCGGCCTGCATCTGTGTGAGGTCTGTGGGAGGGGGCCAGCGACGCGCACAGCCCAAACCTCAGAAAGCAGATTTGGCTCTGGTGACTTCTCTTAGAAACGGTTTCATTTAAAAAGAAAAAAAAAACAAAGAAAACAAAATGTTTTTAGCAGTCCTTCAAAGTTGACTTTTCAGCACAAGATGTCCAAAAAAACCCCCTATTTTTTGAAAAATAACTAAAGCATATACAAGCTAATAGTTCACAAGATTCTGGGAAGTATACAATTTCATGGATGCTAATAACTCTGATCTTAGAAGAATTGTCTTTGAAAACGAAAGAGGGAGGAAGCCAATGTTTAGGGAGTTGTAAATATGATAAACTCTGCCTGAGAAACTGTTCTGGAAAAGAGAGTTATAGGAACTTGGGGGCAAGCGTGGTACTCCGCTGCCTGTCAGATCTGAGTGTGAGAGACGGGGTTGGCATTCGGGACTAGGTAGGGACTGCCCCTTTTTGGCGTGATGTGTTGCGGTGAAGGGTCACATGACCCAGAGCAGTCGTGAGGGTCCAAAGGTGCGGTGATCTATCTACTGTCTTCCCTCGGACCTGCTGCATCTTCTCTGAGAATCTCTTTAGTCCATTGCGGGAGTGTGTGACAGGGGCCTAGGTGATGCTTCCCACAGAAGGTCCTACTTCTGCTTTTTCTCAGCATCATTGCCAAGCCTCCTGGCTTATAATTGGTGAACACACCTGGGATCCACGAGGCCTGGGCTCCGTTTGCCTTTGTTATGAGCACAAGTGGGCCCTCAGCCTGCCTGCTTTTTTCTCCTCTGTGAATGAGGGCATGAGATGGGGGAACACATGGTCCCCTGAGTAAAGGAGTCAAAAATAAATGATTGTCTCTTTTCCAGAAAAAGGTAAGTTTTGATGATTCTCTCATACTACTTCAGAACACTTCCGAAAATGTCACTTAATTCAACAAATTTCAGTTGTCTTTTGCATATTAATGGAAGTCCACAAGATTGTGACATTGAGAACATCTTAGAAAATGCTTTATAGGTAAAAGAGTGCTTTCCACATATCTCTTGATTCTCACAAAAACTATATGAGGTAGGTTATTTGGTTAATTTATAGATGGAAAAATTGAGGTTCACAATGATGAAGCGATTTGCCCAAGTCTCCAGCTAGTAAGTGGCTGAGTCAGGATTTGAACCCAGGCCCTCTGCTTTCAGTGCCATATGCCCTCAGACAATTAATTTTTAGTTCTACAGGCGGGACGTTGGAGGTCCTTGAGAAGTCTCCAGTAGCATGAAAGAGGAGGCTTTCGAGTAAGACTGTCTACATTTCTAACTTTGTTTTGTTTTTTACTTTCACAGGAGCTATAGGTATAAGGAATTTATACCTAGTTCTGTATTGTACACATTTAGGTAACATTATGAGAATGATAATGTTCTTAAAAAATATTTTACAAGTGGCCTGTGTAATACTTGAGGCTGGGAAGCGTTATGGTAAAGACTTATGCTGTTGAAGCCTTTTCCTTTCTTACAATTCATATCTGAACTGTGATAACACCCTTTACACTGACTTCCCAGCCTCCATACACTCACTGCTCAGTCTAGTCTACTTGGTGCTAACAAAGACATCTTTTTAGGGTTCAAGTCTTTTTATGCCTTCCCTCTGTGCACAGATGTCCTCGCCTGACATTCAAAGCCCTTTGAAATATGCACAACTGCTCTTTTAGCCTCGTCTCATCTACAATTCTTATTTTAGTCATGTCATTCTATACCGAATTCTCTCCAAATATTCTCAGATTAATTACCCAGTGCCTATGTACCCTCTCTATCCCCTATTCCCGAGTTTTGTTTGTCCAGTGCTCCCCAACCTTTAAAGCTGTGTCAAGATCTCTTCTAGATCAAGTCTTCCCATAATACCCCAGGCAGAAACAATTCTTCTCTCCTCTCTGTTTTTTTAAATGGTGGTAAAATATACATAACATAAAATTTATTTTTAATCATTTTTCAGCTTATTGAAGTATAATTGACAAATAAATTTGTAAGATACCTGAGGTGATGGATGTGTTCGTTAACCAGATGGTAGGAATCCTTTTACAGCATATATGTATCAAATCACCACTATATATACTTTAAATATCTTTCATTTTAACCATTTTAAAATCTACAGTCCAGTGGTATTAGTGCATTCACATTGTTGTGCAAACACCAGCACCATCCATTTCCAGAACTTTTCATCTTCCCAAACAGAAACTGAGTACCCATTAAACACTCACTCCCCTCTTCCCCCTCCTTTTGGACAACTTCTGTTCTACTTTCTGTCCCTGTGAATTTGACCACTCTAGGTACCCATATAAGTGGAAACATACAATGATCATTCTTTTCTGTCTGGCTTATTTCACTTAGCATAATGTCCTCAAGGTTCATCCATGTTGTAGCATGTGTCAGAATTTCCTTCCTTTTTAAGCTGAATGATATCCCGGTGAACGTATGTATATACCACATTTTGTTTATCCACTTATTTGTCAGTGGACACTTGCATTGCTTCCACCTTTTGGTGATGGTGAATAATGCTGCTATTAACCTGGGTGTGTATAAATGTCTGTTTCAGACCTTGCTTTCAGTTCTTTTGGGTATACACCCAGAAGTGGAATTGCTAGATCATATAGTAATTCTACATTTAATTTTTCAAGTAACTGCTGTTTTCCCCAGCAGCTGCATCATTTCCTATTCCCACCAGCAATACACAAGGATTCTGATTTCTCTGCATCCTTACCAACACTCTCTATTCTCTCTTCCTCTCTCTCGATTTCTCCATATCCTTACCAGACCTTGCTATTCTCTCTCCCTCTCTTCCTCCTTCCCTCCCATCCTCCCTCCCTCCCTTCCTCCCACAATCCCTCCCTCCCTCCTCCTTCCATCCTCCCTCTCACTCATCCTCCCTCCTTCCATTCTCCCTCCCTTCCTCCTTCCCTCCCTCACTCCCTCCCTCCCTCCCATCCTCCCTCCCTCCCTCTGTTTTATAATAGCCATTCTAATGGGTGGGAAATGGTATCTCATTGTGGTTTTGATTTGCATTTCCATAGTGATTAGTGATGTTGAGTATCTTTTCATGTATATCTTTGGAGAAATGTCTATTCAAGTTCTTCGCTTATTTTATTTTTATTTTATTTTTTTTGAGGGCAGTGTCACTGGCCCTCATATGTGGGACCTGAACCGGGGCCGCTGGCTTCCCAAGCCAGTGCTTAACCACTGTGCCACCCAGCCGGCCCAACTTGTTTTTCTTTTTTTTTCGCTTTGCTTATTTTTTAATTTTTGTTTTGTTATTGTTGAGTTGTCCCCTGTTGTTTTTAAGCACTTAGTTTGTACTGACCTTGTAATACTTTCCATAGTTTGACAGTATGGTTCACATGGACATTAATTATGTGTGTCTTTATTTCCCTTGGAGACTAGGTGAGCCCCTAAGAGATGGCCATGGTCATTGATCTCTTTTTCCTAGCACAGGCCTCGTTTTGCACACAGTAAGCCTTAAATAAAACTTCGTTAAATGGGTAGTAGAAGATAGTATAATCCTTCATTGAAAACATTCTTTAGTGACAACTGTGGGCAGCACTCTCTCTGGGCACTAGATCTGAGCATGGGCACATGGCCAGAGTAAGTGAGGGGCAGCAGTGGGGGGAGGACTGGGGAGAGGTCATTTGGATAGTGTGGTGTGATGTCTCCCCATGAGATCTTGCCCATTCAAAAAAATACTCCTATAAGTATAGAATCATCACTTATGTCTTATTTTCGTACCCTTCTGCCTTGTTTCTCACAGTTACTTTCCTTCAGCCACCTTCTCTTTGTGGGCTAGCTAATTGGGGTGTTAACTGGAAGGCTGAGATGTCACATGGGGACATTGGGAGCCATCATGTCACCCTCCTCCCTTCAGTAGGAAGTTTAGTTTTCCAAAATCCTGTGGGTGTTCTAGCTTTTTCCCAAATCTCTGCTACAGATAACTCAAACATGAGAAGTGACAGTTTTTAGCAAGGTATTACCAAGCTACTACGCAGTAATGTACCAAACCATGTATGGTAACTCATGACCTTGCTGTGACATCTGATAAATTCCAGATTTAATTGTGACATGTGAACTCTGACCTCTTGGGTAAGGGTGTGTTGTTAGCTCCAGGAGAGCCACCTATGTCCCTACTATTTAACCTTGGCTTTCCACAGTCAGATCTATTCACCTTATTAAACTTCTGAAGTTTTAGTAGAGAAGTTACAAATTCTGCTCTTGAAATATCCTTGAGCCTTTTCACTTATTTCCATGGCAACTACTTTTTAAACATTAGGAATGATAGGCATTTATAAGTGTTCTCAAATGCTATCAAATTACTTCAATTGAATTAGGTAAAATTGCTTTGTTCTCTAATAATACTAGCATCTTGGCAGCAAATTTACAGAGTTTGGAACTTATATAAATTGAAAATTCTTTAAAAGGTAGCAGTTGGCTGAACACACCTTTTAATCATTTTTTATATCTTATTAATGTTCTCTGTAACCTGTTTAGATTGTATATTTTTCTAATACATGAGTCCTCATGAAAATGGTATATAAATCATTTTTCTATTACATTTGTGTTAGGAGGAAAATTTAAGAACTAAAGAGAAGAAGGAGCTTGTGTAGTTTTGGGGGTTAGTACCAATTGCTTGCATATTATTTGTGACAAATGATAAAATTTTGGACCCACTGTCCACTCATGTCCAACATACTCTCTTGGTGCCCATTCTATCACTATTTGGTTAGTATAGTTAGGTATTTTAAAGAATTTGATTTTAAGCAAAATGATAGTGAGAAGATAAATTTGTTATGGGAAATAATTCTTCATTCTAAGATGAATACTAATGTTTTTGCATTCATAAGTGTTGTTTAGGTTTTTTTTTTTTTTTTTTTTTGAGGGCAGTGTCACTGGCCCTCATATGTAGGACCTGAACCCGGGCCGCTGGCTTCCCAAGCCAGCACTTAACCGCTGCGCCTCTCGGCCGGCCCAGGTTTCTTTTTTTTTCATGGCCAAATATTGGCCACAGACCTGTGTGTGTACACACGTACACACACACACACACACACACACACACACACACACACACACACGTACACACACACGCCCTAAAACACTTGAAAATGATGAAGAATCGAAAGCATATAAATAGTAAGAGTACAGGTAACCATCTGTCATTTGTAATTGATGAAGAAGATTGAATCACTTAAAACCTTTAGATTTCAGATATTTCAGTTTTGAATATTTGTAAGCCAGGGTTACTATAGGAAGCAGATGGACTCTTTTTTTTTTTCCTTATTTATTTATTTATTTATTTATTTATTTATTTATTTATTTTTAAATTAGCTTCAGGTGTACAACACAGTGCAATAGTTATACTTTTTATCCCTCAAAGTGACAATCCCTTTTCCCCAATTCTCCACCCCACTCCTCCCCCCCATATTATACTATCTATTACAATTCCTTTGAATCCCTTCCACCATATAATCCACATCCCGTGACTATCTATATATTCAATTACAGTTGGTGTACAATATTATACAACATCAGCTTCAGGTGTACAGTGCAGTGATCAAGCCTCTACTCCATCCATGAAGTGGTCTTCCTAACAAGACATGTGACCAGCAGATGGACTGTTAAATGAGATACTTGAGGAGAGATTAATAAAGGAACTATTTACAAAGATGTGAGCAGAGTAAATTGAAGCCAGCAAAGGATGGTGCAACACCCTGGGATAACAACTGTCGGAAGCTGTTGCCTTCCTGTTCCCACCCTTGCCAGAAAGAGTAAGGGAGGGAGAGGTTTTTAGAAACCAGAGGGTAGGGGCTTCGAGCGTAGGGGCTTCCTGATAAGAGCTGGGGCCAACCCATGGTGACCTGGCAGGGAGGAGATGGGGAATAAACTTGTTCTCGCTCACAACCCTCTCTTTAGTCTCCTGCTGATGCCTACTTTTGGCTGATCCAACAGGAAGCTAGAGGGCAAGGAAACCCATACATGTCAGTCCCCAGAGCACATAGCGGATAGAGGAGGGACAGAGTGGATCTCTAAGGCCAAATGAGAAATAGCCATCCTGAGTGTGGTCCTTTTTACCCCCTCCCTATTATCGCATCATGATATCTTGTACTAGGTCTCTGAAGAAGAAAGGTCTCTAGCTTTCTGGGCAATGCAAACTATTTAATACTGGAAGTTCTGAATGATGTTTCCCCGGAAATCCCGAGAAGCCCGGATAAAAAGTGACATCGAGCCTTGTTGGTGCACAACCTGTTTTTCCCACTGGAGAAAGATCAGGGGCTGCCTCTGAACGTAGCTCAAGCACTTCTTGCCTTGTGTTCCTTGATTTCTCACTGGGGCGGCTTCATCAGGACTGCCTAAGCATTCTAGAAAATTGAGCCCATCCAATGTGCCAGGCATGAGCTAAGTTTTGGAGTCATAAAGACAAATAAGACCTAGTTCCTTCCTTGAGGAGCTGATAGTCCAACAGCGGTGCCTGATCTTTAAAAATTATATGCTGTGATGGGCCGGCCGAGTGGCGCGGTGGTTAAGCGCTGGCTTGGGAAGCCAGCGGCCCCGGTTTGGTCCCACATAAGAGGGCCAGTGACACTGCCCTCAAAAAAAAAAAAAATTATATGCTATGAAATGTTACAGGCAAGGGAGTCTTCACAGAGCAAATTAATCTTGAAAAATGAGTAGATACCTCTGGGTGAAAGGTCCATACAGCAGCATGAACAACGGTTTGAGGTGACCTCGCCTACCCCAAGACCTTATCAGGACAGTTTTGGACCAGCCACGTCCTCCAAACCAATCAAGGTAATTCTGTCTTTAAAGATACAAGTCAAATTCCTAGCACTTGACTTTCCCCTTTGGGAGTATGCTGGTAGCAACAAGCCAAGGGTGACAGAACTCCACATCCTACTCACCCCCACGACCCGACCCGCTAAGGTATTTAGAGTTTCCTGGGATTTTTAGGCAATAGTGTCATATTATGCTCAATTTCTATAGTCATATGCTGTCTTGACCAACTTCCACAAATGGAGAGTCCACCTGGATACTGACTGTGATGGATGCCTTCAGGGGTTTCTTCATCTCAGCTGCTGTCTAGGCCTACATCTCTCCATATGCTGTAGAAATGGCTGCTTGTAGTGTTACAATGAGTGATCCTGTTCTGGGACCTGTGGAAGGGTCCAAAGCATCCTGCCTAAGATTCTGAATGCTGTCCTAAAAAGGTTCCAAAATATACCATAGTCTTCTAGGTTGACCCATGTACCTCTCCCAGTGGGCCATCTGAGTAAGGATGGTTTCCTCTAGCTCATCTTTTAAAAAGTAGTTGTATACCAGCACCAAGTATTTTAGGGACATAGACACTGAAACTTGAGAGTTTAACTTGAGGTGCTTACTTGAAACTTGATGTGCTTACTCATGGTTGCAGAGGTTTTGAGTTTCAGAGTCAGGAGTTTCAGACCCCATAAAATGATTACAACATTGAGCTTGGTAGTAGGCATGCAATAAATGTTTGTTGAATGAATGAATAGATTGTCAATCTTGTTGGAATGTCAGGTTAGCAGAAGAATTGGCTGGGTGATTACAACTGAACCGAAGAGTTACTTTTTTTTTTTTTTGAGGGCCGTGTCACTGGCCCTCACATGTGGGACCTGAACCAGGGCCGCTGGCGTCCCAAGCCAGCGCTTAACCACCACGCCACTCAACCGGCCCAGAAGAGTTACATTTTGAGGCATGTTGTTCTCTGAAAAAATTTGTAGCATGGAAATCCCTTTTTAATTCTTTCACTGAGTTAATTGAATTCAAGTTTTTTTTTTCTCCAAAATGTGTCAGAAATCCATAAAAACAAAAAGTGGATATTTTGACGTTTTTGCATTTAATAATAACAATCTGAGCTGCTTTGTATAAATGACATTATTTTTATGTATAAAAATTTCAGATATATTCATTCAGATATAAACGAACATTGCGGCAAAAGGGTTATGGGTCTCTAGTTCAATTTTTTTTATGCCTAAAAGGCAACTGCTGCTCAGGGAGGGGGTGGTGTGTATCTATGAAGACCCTTAAGAAAAAGATTCCCCAGAAATTTATATTTCTTTTCCAGAAGGATAAGTTCTCCTATAACATAGTCCATGATATCTTAAATCTCTTTTTGTACTGCATTCCTCCTAAGGTTGTTAACAAGGAAAAAAAGCAGGTGCTGGGAAAATTTTGGTTTGAGAAACACAGATACAGTGGAATCTCCTAGTGGTTTTTCTGTGTTTAAGTTTTATAAACTCGTATACCCTGATTTCATTTTACTGATGAGCACTAGAGAATGTCAGCTTAAGCAATAACACATGATTGTGTGTTTTGGCTTTTTTTATTTTTATTTTTGAGGGCAGTGTCACTGGCCCTCACATGTGGGACCCGAACCAGGGCTGCTGGTTTCCCAAGCCAGCGCTTAACCACCGCGCCACTCGGCTGGCCTTGTTTTGATGTTTTTCACGTATTACTGAAGAAACCATCAGTTTATCATCTACTGTGTCTATTTCTGGAACATGAGTGCTTTCATGATTCACCTTTAAGCCTATGGACAAACAACCTTCCTTTAAAGGAAAAAGATTTACATGGTCAGAATAAACCAGCTTTTTTTTCATGTCATTTATCATTTACCATACTTGGGATCCATGGAATCTTTTCCCCCAGTTTAGCCTAATAGTCATAAGAGCAATTGGTCACAGGTCTCCCTGTCTGATGTGGTGTCCTTGTGAACTAACCCCGGTGAGCCTGTAGTCTCTGACTGGTGAAAAATGAATGCACTTGTTATGTCTAAGAGAACACATGTTCTTGCCTCCTCTTTTAAAACTTCTGCAGGGGCTGTCTTTGCTCTAACTGGGCAGACTAAATTGGATTTATTTTATCTCAGAGGACTCTAGCATTTTTTTTTCTCTGTAGATGATCTATTTAAAGTGTCCCTTCAGTTTTAGTGTTTCAGTCCTCTCATTTAACATTCCCTTTAAATGTTCTTCCTTTGTGGGCAGTACAAGAGAAAGCTTGTAGTTTTCTAATCTAATCAATGATAAGACCAGTCCTTCTGGTTTACCCTTAAGAAAAATTGTCTTGCCTACAATTTATGTAACTTGGAGAATACTTCGGGCAGGTGAGAGGACAGCTTCTCTTCCATTCTTAGGCAACGTGGAAGTTTGGCTTAACCAGCTAAGGTAGAGCAGATGATCTTGTTATCTATTACAATAATTTAGTGACTTACATACTCTCTCTTCTAGTGATAGAAGCCTTTGGTATTAGAAAGACTTAAGGTCTTATAAATATGAATGAGAGGACAAAGCAATAGGAAGGACATACCATAAATTATGTGCTGGGGTCATTAGGCATAGTCATTCTTGACATTCCCAAGTGTATACTTGGACTTCTAAAATGTCCTTCAAGAAGCTTGAAGTGTTTTACACATGAGAGCTTATTAATCTATATATCCAAGTTTAATTTGGAACGAGAGTAGAAAAATTCCTTGGAAAAATGGAAATTGCTACACACTGTACCCAGAGAAATAAAAGTATATTATTGAAAAAGTGCAAGTCTTCACACCTAGGATCTAAAATTTATACCCCTCTTCTAGGTGAGCGTCTGGAGGCCAGAAGCTGTCTTTTCATTTCCATAACATCCTTAGAAACCTCTAGGATGCTTCTTTTCATATTAAGTTAAAGAGAATGGAATTTTCTGAGCTCTACTGCATTTCTTGTCTACATCATCCAGATTACCCAAATTATTGTAAATCATTGAGGGTGAGAACTCTAAGGAGTCCGAATATTCCCTGAAAATATTTAGCACAACGTATTGTTAATGCTTAATAAATTCTTGTTGTTAATAAGTTAGTTATGTTTGACCCAATCCAAAGAAGATAGTGTCAGCTTGAGGAGCTTCCATTAGTTAATAATTAGTAAATGTTATAACAAATGAAATGGGCTGAAGATTTAGAAAAGGGTGTTCGAGCAATTTTATAGAAAAGTTTACTTTTCCTTTGGTTTCTGAAGTTATTAAAATTTAATCCAGTAGAAAGGAAGCCTGCCTAGATAAGTGGGATCCAAGATTTAAAAAAAAAATGGGAGGAAAGGTTTAGGTGAATGTAGTATTTTGATTGTTAACCTACACGTGTCAAATCCACAACAAATTTTTATTTAAACATTCCTTAGTCCTCTGTAAGTAGAATTTGCTTCTATAAACACAGATGGCAGTTCAAAATATATAACTAACAAAGTGCTGACTCTGAGTGTACAAATGTTTAGAGTGAGCTTTTAATCAAAACTTAATTAATCACTTCATGGTAATCTGCATTGGAAACATTTATCTAAGTAAATGAATTGAGGTTGTATTCCTCCAGACTGAGCTGTGCTTCATTCTTGAATAGCATTGGGCTTCTTTTTTTCAGTGATGATATTTAGATGGATCCTCCCCTTCAGACTTGACTGTACACAAAGTAATAGTCCGGCCTTTGAGGCCGGCTGTGAGTTGGAAGGGAACCATAGAGGTCATCCCGTCTAGCGGTTTCTTGACCTGCGTACAGTCACACAGCTGGTTAGTGACATTTATGGGAGTACAGTTCGTGCCTCCTGCCTGGGGAGGACAAACAGCCCTTCTTTTCACCCCTTAATTCATCCTCTAATTTGTGGGCCAAGAGTTGAACCATTTCAGTCTGGTTTCATCCAATTGCATTTTACTTCTTTCCCTCCCTTTTAATTGTATTAAGCTTTTTGGATGATGTAAACTGGGAGAGACAGATGCCTGGTGGTTGAGAGGGGGAAATTATTAAAGGTAACGGAGACCATGTGAGAAATATTTTTGGGCTTTTCCAACTCAGATATAACTGTTTTTATAAGTTGAGTTAGAATAGTGCAGTAAGATTTTGACTATCAAGTTAAAGTGGTATAATCTTAAGAGGCTTAACTATCCTTTTTTAGAATAATAATAATAATAATAATAATGCCAATTAAACATTAACAGCCATAATAATAGCAACAATACCAATAGCAATAATGATGTGTCAAGTGTTTTGAATATATTATTTTCTTGAATATTGATGACAATCCTATGAGGTAGGTATTGTTAGAACCCCCACTTTACAGATGAGAAAACTGAGGCATGAGCAAACTGAGATATAACTTGCCCAAATTCACACACCTTAAAGCTTCTTAAGAGAAATAATGTATTTTTCTTTAATTAGAACTTGAACTAAATATAATAGTTATCCCTTTTTAATAGATTGTTGAAAGAAAAATATGAAAATGTGAGTTGCTTACCATTTTGCATTAACCATTGTGAGAAAACCATATCAACATTGCAAAATTCATTAGAATAATGGACTAGAGATACTTTCAACAGTCGAAGCATAAGAAATTTAATGTTTGTTAACTTAGAAATCCCTAAATTCTGAAATGAACTGTTTAGTTGTTAGACCACTGGAACTTGAACTATAGCTAGACATGGAGACTTCCTACAGCTGTTTTTCACAGGTTCATGTCCACCCTCTTTTTTAAATGAGTTCCCTTCTCTGTGGTCAATGCTTTCTGAGACTCCATCTGACCAACTACCAGAGATACATATTGTAAATTAAAGAGCTCAAGGAGTATTGCTGTTACCATTCCATTTTTTTGTCTTGTAAAACCTTTGTTAACTCCAGTCCAAATTGCGGGAAACCTAAATTAACAGGAATTGTTTTTATTTGAAGGAGGCAAATAATAAGAAATCAAGATAGTATTAGAATAATAAGAAAGCAAAGCACAAACACACAAACTCCTGAAGAATGTTCTGGAAATGACGAATTTGGTCTAACATCTGATAATTTCGCTCTTAGTTTTATAGAATTGAAGAGTGAATACTCATTTAAGGAATAATAACACTGAGATGCTGGCAGGTAGACCATTATAACTGGCAGAGTCCCCTTATTTTTTAGATGAGGACACTGGAGCCCCTGGAGTGGTCTGTGAAAAGTCATTTTTTAAGAGTGGTGCCATAGTCTTTTTGTTATTTCACCCTGCCTCAGTCACTGTACTGTTTACATGGCAGGAAGGTAAATTAATGCATCTTAGAAAACTTTCATCAAAAGCTGAGACAGATTTTTCTGCTTTAACTCTTTCTTTTTAGTCATAAGGGAGGTAGAACTTAATATTTTAGATATTTGAAAAGGATTAGGATGTATAGAAAGGATAGAGAAATAACAGGATAGTACGATAGAACCAGCATGCGATTAAGTGGTAAATCATATGGTACCAATTTTCAGCAACAATGAACATTTCCCAGACAGGATTTCCCCGGGATATCAGTAATCATGCTGTAAAAACATGCTCCGTGCCCATGTAAGTTTGTGAAACGCTGACTGCTATCCCCCCCTCGTAGGAATTCACAGCTGATGTGAGCTTTTTAAAGGCTCTGAGAATTCCTATAGTAGAGAAACATAAACTTCGTTTAAACCAGAGTTTCCGATTTTATTTGAGAAATGAAATCGCTGAAAGTGTCCTCGGAGAGTGCTAGGTGAACCCACATGGAAAGATGCCCAATTAGGGATCCTGCAGGTAAATAAGGAAGCTGAATGGTAGGTCAGTACAGTTGAGAAGAGCTTTGTGGAAGACCCGGCATGGCATTTGAGGCAGGTTGGTAAGAATGGGTGAGGTCTAAATACACAGAGGGGGACAAGATGAGCAAAAGTGTGGGGCCAGGAATGAGCACCAGACCTGGCACTCCGTCGGTGCTCAATAAATGCTTTTGAATGAATGTGTAAGTGAAAACATAATTTCCATCACAGCAGTCAAGATATGAGCTGTATTGGAATGAAATGTTGAGAGAAGTGAAGACAAAGTTGAAGAGGCAGAGTGGTCAGATCACGGAGGGCCAAGCTGAGTATTTAGGACTCGTTGGTTCCCAGGCAGAGGATGGCACAGTAAAATAAAATGGCATTTGGCAAGAATAACCCGAGAGTGGTGTGGACCAAAAATACAGTGAGGAGCAAGGAGCCTTAGAAAGCCATGCTAACCTCTGGGGAGAAAGTGGTCCTGTACTGATTTTTATACATGCCTAGGTCAATGCAAAAACAGGAGACCTATTTAAATACAAGAAATAAGCTAGACTATTCCATCACAATCATCTTTGACAGCTTGAAGAACAAAGGGATAGTGGAGTATTTAGGTAGAACAAAAGTCCTTGGAGGTAGAAAACCTAAGGTATGCTGTACTTGGAAACTGATAATGTCTTTATTTTAATGATGTATTTGTCCTTTATTATGCTCACAGGGTGTGAAATTCAGGATGAATTACTCTGTCAGGAAACCAGCTAGAGTTCCTGGCGTGGGTTAGACACTGGCTTTCCAAGTGTTTTCGGTGTCCTCATATTGCAAAACTTTATGTGAACAAGCGTGTAATTTCTCTTTATGCATCTTATTGCCGCCGAAAGTTCTTAGGACTCTTAACATAATTTCCTTTCTTAAAGAAAGAAGACTAAAATAGTGTTTAGTCAAATGCTTATGTGCTTGTCTTCATTTTGTAATTGAATTATTGGTTATTTTACATTTGCTCTACTTAGACAAAGAGTTCAGTTCTCTTTGGGATGAAATATTTTCTAGAACAGTTATAAAAATTAATCAAAATAAAAAACCTTCCACAATAAAATCTCAGTCTTAAATGTTAACGGCATTCCTTTAAAAACAATGATATAAAGATAAGGCACTTTATAATTAGAGCCATTATTGCTTGGTGGCTTGAATGCTCAGATTATTTTAAGGGGTTGTCTTGAAATATCGGCCCCTTTTTCCTTGTGATTCATTGACTTTCTTGACCTTTACAATTCAATTTATAACGTCTTCCCCCAAACCATCTAGTGCATCACACATTCCACACTTCCCAGTCTGCTTTTACATCTGTGTGCAGATGTTAGTATTTTATTTACATGATTAGTATTTTCTATTTGTGTACTCACTTCTTCTGGGCCCTTAATCACTGCATACTTTTTCTCCTAAGAAGGTAAGGTCTAGAGAGCAATGGTCTGCCACAGTGGTTCTCAGCCACTGAAGATGAGAATAATTTGGAGAACTTTCTAAAATTCTGCTGCATAGGTCCCCCTATGATTATGATTTAATTTGTAGAAACACTGATCTATGTCAAACACAAATTACGAAAACACTATACTGTAGTGAGTAGTACAAAGCCATAGACTCTATTAACATATGGCAAATGTTTTATATTCAGGTAGGGACTAAAATGAAAATTATCTAGGAAATTTCAGGCTGCCAGTACAAAGCCAAGTTTCTCTGTTTTTTTTTTCTTGTTTTTTTTTTTTTTTTTGTAACAACTTTGTACAGATTCTTGCATGCATTTAAGGCTAGTGACTAACTTAATTAACTTGAGGGTAGAACATAGTGATAGTAAATTCACTTTTGGATTCCAGACTTTATATGCTGTTCTTTTTTGTTTTTTAACCAGCATCACATCAGTATCTATAGGTCCTATGCAGCACATATGGTTAGAACATTTAAACGCGCATGTTTGGAAATTAAAAATTAAAAAAAATCTTTTTTTAATATACCTCCCCCATTTGTGTGTGTATGTGTGTGTTTTCAGCCTTTAAGCAATAATTTTTTTGAATGACTGTTTTGAGATTTTTAAATATAAATTATTGTCCCATGACCTGAGACTGTTAGAAAACACCCAAACCAGAGTAACACACCAGTGGAGTCATGGGGGAAAGTGTAGAAAAGTGTGCTGTGCCCAGGGCAGGAAGGGGTGGGTTGGAGAGTTGAGCCCCACTTACCAGAAGACAAAGCTCCATATTCAGTGTTGAATAAACCCCAAATTATGCATCCATAGGACTTTTTCCCTTATACCTTTTAACAGCAGCTTTGTTCTGAAAAGCTTCTCTTGGTTATAACTGTCTGATATTGATAATTGTGCAACTCACTGATGCCTGGTTGAGAAATGGAATTATACTATTTTACATGAGCAATTTACATGAGAAAATAATCTTATTTTCTCAACCTCTGACGGCAGCAGACCTTCAAAAGGGTTTTCCTGAACAAATAGAAGCTAGCTATAAAATAATTTTACTTTTAGTTACATATGCAAAAAAACCCCTCTCTGCTAAGTTAATTTTCCAGTACTTGTAAATCACAAGGCCTTTCAGAGAGGTTTTGAACATTAGACATCTAGATATTGCTTTTCAGCCCTAGTGGAAATACTTCTCAACATCTGAATTTGAAATGACTTTGCAAAAGTTCTCTTGAGTTCTTGGAGGCCATAAAGCAAGTTACAGGCAATTCAAACAAAGGTCTCTCAGATGCATACCTGAAAAGAATCATTTTGGCAGATTTGACTGATAAATGAGCACGTGTTAGAAAGGGGATGCATGGTGTGCTGGCTCTGCAGGCCATCTTGACTGGCGGCAATAACAGAAGATCTGTAGGGTGACCTGTCCCCTCGGAAACAAAAGGGCTGCGCGTTTCCAGTCATTAATCACCCCAGAAACAGCTGTTTTAAACCCTCAAATCTAACTAATAGTGACATGGGACACTCTGCCAGGTGGCTGGAGGTTAATGCACTTTCCTATAGTTGGGGAAGTGTTTCGGACACTCACACACATTCAGTTGTGATGAGCATGGAATTCCAGGAAGAGGTGCATTTGAAGGAGGTCAAACATATCAGGGACATTTCAGAATGAATTTTAAAGTACAAAATCCTGATGAGAAATCGAAAGATGTAATAGGATGTCTCACAGACTATTTTAGTTGATGTGCGTTTCAGCTGAGGGAAATTATTGTCACCAGAGTTTGTTAGTCATATGCGTAAACTTGACATTAGATCCTCTTTAGACTTGTAAACCATGTAGTTACATTCTGCCCTTTCAGACTGTAATTTATAGTTGTCACACGTCCTTAGCTTTGCAGAATTTTCCAATCACACCAAAGCGAAGCCAGAAGGTTGAAAAATTTGACATTGATTTTGGAAGATTAGAGCCAATTTAAATAACTTGTTTATGAAAGAATATTTATGTTGAAGAACAAAGCATGAAAACACTTTTGTAAGGTATGTGGCAACTTGCAGGCAAATCCAGAAATAAGGGACAGACTTGATGTTCTCACGTGTTTTAGGTAACATCCACTGTTTCTTACAAAAGTTAAGAAGCACGCCACCTAGATTTCTCCAGATATATTCAGGAGTCCCAGAATAAATTCAGGCAAATTGGAACCTGACAAGCATTACCTACTCTCTTATGAGTGGTGGGCTGGCTTCTTTCTGATTAGAAAACAAACTATGTTGTTCATCTGTTTCTCCATCCTTTTTATTGATTTATTGATTGCATTGACTTTTCTTAGACCACTCCTTTTGGGTACCTCAGGATTTGGCCCAAATTAACCCAGGAGGGCAGCTCCCCATAGGAAAATCATCTGAAATAGACCCCATTAAGATTTGTGCAGGCAAATATTTTCCAAAACTACTCTCAACACTTAAAAACTCAGTTTTAAATTTCTCTAATGACTACCGGTTTGAAATCCAGAAGAAGAAAACAAAATTGTTGTGATTTTATTGTTGTCTGCTTGTACTTGTCTTATAAATATTTTCTTATACATATAATCACCGTTATAATCAAGTAGCAGTCTACTTCATATATTTCATATATGGGACCTTTCTGGTTTTTTTTTTTTTTCTTTTTCTCACTTTATAATTGAACTTAACTCTGCTCTGCCAATGCCTTAAATGGTGACATTAATTTGGCACATTTCTGACCTCAGGCGCAAAGAATTAGTTGCCACAGGATTTTCTCCTATGGCAAAAATCTGAATATGAATTTATTGATTCAATATTATGACTACCACCTAAAAATGAATTGTTTCAAGGATTAAATTAATTGTGTAAAGAGACTATCTCTACTGGAGGAATTTTATTTTCTCTCTAAAACTCCTGGGAAAAAATTATAGTACAAAGTTATTTTAGAAATATGCTCAGCGAAGGTCAACAAGTACAATGATGATAAACAGATAATTTATGCACTTTACCAGAGGAATAAACTTATATATTATTTTTTATTTTGGATTCAGTTAATGGATCTTAATGGATGTCATTTTGTGATCCTTACACCACTACTTAGAAAACTCTAAATCATTTTGAAAGTTTATGCCCCATCTCCTTTATAAAATAAAAGGTTTTGGATTTTCTTGTTTCCTTATTTTCACTGAGACGTTTTCCCCCAAGACATGAAAAATGACTTTATAGCTTTGAACTTGCAAGCTGAGTCACAGCAGGCCTGAATATAAAATAGCTGAAAACATGTGTGTGCATTCCTACCCTAAGCAGCATTCTTTATTCCATAGATCACTGTCACTAAAGAATTCAGTTAAATACAAAGACCCTCAGGTAGAAATGGGCTGTTAAGAGCCACCCCCGATTCTGTGCGTCTGTGAAGGAACCAGAGAAAGCCACTCATATGTGTGAGCCCTGCTGAAACGGTCATTAGTAAATGCCTATCACTCCAGTCTAGGAAATGATTCCTTGGACCACAAGCAGGTTAAAAATAATAAAATAAATAAAAAATAGGGATAAGGGTAGGGGAGCTTGCTTTAAGATTTTCCTCTTATTAAAATTAGCAAGAACGCTTACTGCTTTCTTCATTATAATGAAGGGATCAGCAGCTAAGGTTTTTGGTCCTACAGCATTTTGCCTCTGCACCAGGAGCACTTGCAATATTATATAATGATGATATGATGATAATAATGGAATCATAGATAGTAACCATGACTCATTTCAGTTTCAGTAACTCTGATAAGCCTAACATTAAAATTGGAGGCTTGCTAGCAAAATATCAAATGTGAGGTCAAAAAAAAATGAAGGTTGATTTCAAGGGTCCCAACCCATTCCTTTTCTGGTGACTGCAATTTGCATTTTTATAGCACCCCATAATCAAGGACTGCTCAGTAATTATGTGAATATTATGAAGGTTCACAGGCTTTTATAAATTCATGCTAGCAGCTCGGTGATCTATTCAGAGTTCTGGATTTTTTTCTATTTTCCATTTGCCTGTTGATGTAAATGCCCTTGAACATAGGTGGTGGGGCTTGTGTTTTAATCCTGTGTAATTGTGTGATAATACAAGAAAGAGAGCAGATTTGGGCCCTAAATCATATCAATGATAAAGTGGCAAACACAGACTGGAAGCCATGACTCATGGTTCTTCCACTGTACCTCTGAAACAACATTTCATCAGGTAAACCAGGAAAACGGCTTTCGTTGGAAAGTCAAATAGAACACCACATGAGTTTCATGTCATTTTTATGTATCATATTTTATGGCATTAGTCATAGTGCTTATTTGATTTCAAATACCATAAACCCTGTTAATTATAGTCAGTAAACAGTTTTGAGGTTTTTTTTTTTTTCTTTTTGCCTACTTATACAACTGGTTACTATATATGACGTGATGAGAGGCAAATGACAGGCATCCAGGGAAGTCTTGTGCGTTTACCCTTTGGTGCAATTGACAGTTGCCAGCCACACACGGTGATTCTGAAATAAGGGCCTGAACTATGCGTTGGTGCTGTGGTGCTCGGTAACATGTTGATACCACGGCTTTGACTGAGAATGTGTCCCATGGAGAGAAACTCTTGCTTTCTTCTCTCTGGAGAATAGGAATTAAATTTCTTCTTCTTTTTTTTTTTTTTCAGTTTGAAATAGAAATAGAAAAAAATTTGTATATGTAACTTGCGTTACCTTCCCTACACATACCCTTTTATGGCTATTTGAGGCATCTTTGTCTCCCAAGATTTCCAGGTGTCTAATAGATCTTTATATGTAGCAATGAATCATTTTTGTCCATGAGCCTTTGGGGGTTAAGGAACTTGAATAAAGTGATGTACAACTTAGTGTCCTTTGTGGTACCCTGGTGGATGACATCCAAACAGTTCTCTATCATGCTAGGTGAGAAGAGGAATTTTGGAGGATAATATATTATATATAGCCTCTCCCAACTTCTTCATTTCTCTTGTGTAGCTTTCATTTGTACCACTTTTTTAGACTCCCCTGAGCATCTGTGGTGGGGAATTGAGCACCTGTCCTTCTTCCAAGCATTTGGTTCCTGCTACTACCAGCTGAATTTAGGGGGACCTAGTATCATAATTTAGACAGTTTAATAAGTTTGCCTATTACATTTTACCTAACCGTAGAATAAGAAGTATGCCAGAGATGAGAAAAAGGCCTAACTCTTGAGTGGGAAATAAAAGACTGGAAATCCAAGTATTTGCTATAAAACTATTTCCACCTATCTTATACTCATACACATCCAGATACCGGAGTAGAAATCAGTCAACCCTTGAGTTTTGTGTAGTGTGACTGTGTAACAGTGTTATTAAAATGGAACTAGATAGAGGCAGCTCAAACCAAGAAGTGGCTTGAAAAGTCTTGAATTCCTAATCAGCGATTAAAACTATGGTCAGTGTGCAAGCTAACAAATATCTTGACTGTGTAAGACTTCAGGGCTCTTCAGAACAGAAGTTCAAGTTTTTGCTCTGCTGCCAGGGCACTGGGGCAAGGCACTCAACCCCCCTGACAAATTCCTCATCTGTGAATTAATGAGGTTGAATTAGGTGGTTCATGTGTTTCCTCTGGTGCTAAGGTCCTCTGATTCTATGACATTACCTCCTCCTGAGAATAATTGCACAGCCACATGAGATCTCATTGTATGTTATTAGGCACCATTGGGCAGGGCAGAGGACCAGTTACCAAGCCCTGAACAATATTATCTCCTCGAAGCCTCCTGTAGCTGTTTCTTTTGAAGAAGAGCCTCTATTTAAGAATGAGAGTTCTCAAGGTGCCATAATCAATAGGTAAACTGCCAATAGGCTTTTCCAAAGATAAGCTATTTTCTCTTAGTTCTTTTTTTTTTTTTTTTTTTTAGCTGAGCCATCCTGCCACCTGTTGGCAGTTCAGCAGCGGTTCAGCTCGGGCTGGACATCGAACTGCTGTTGCTCAGAGCTCAGCTCGCACGCCTGAGCGAACTCTTAACCAACTGAGCCACTCGGCCGGCCCTTCTCTTAGTTCTTTCAGTATAAAATTGCATTGCCTTCCTGCCTCTGTTGGCTGATGAGAAGTCTGCTGTTCATTTTGGTATTCCTATGTCGGTAACTCTTATTGGTTTTAGTATATTTTTTTCTCTTCATCTTTTTTATTTTGTCTTTCATTCTTTTATTTTTCTCAGAGGTGGAAAACATCTGCTTATTTTCTAATTGACAATACTTGGGGCCTAAGTATATTTTAGTATACTAAGTATATCCATGTATATGTAAAGTCAACACTTAGATATTCATTGACTTATTGTTTTATATGTTGAATATTCAGTTATTCAATTAACATACATTACTGAGCATCTCCTCTGTAAGGACAACTTACACAGTGCTGGGATTACAATGAGAAACTTGGCCGCTGCCCACATGGTACCCACAGCCCAGTGGGAATACTAGTCCTTGTTCAAATTTTGAGAAGAATTTGCAACGACTGTTTTACAACTAAATTAAGTTGCTTTTTTACTTATTTGTAGACTTCCACTTTTTTTTCTCTTCCTGGATTAATGAAAATTTATATGAAAACATAGTCCCTAATATGTCCTTAGAGTGTTCTGTTGGGTATCCAGAGTATGCTATGGAATGTACAATCCTTGACAATATGTTCTCATTTGCATTGTGATTTTAAACAGGAAACGTGCTCTCTGTATATCTCTCTGTACTTTAGGGTAGAGCCAAAATGATTACTTGGAAGAAGAAAAAAATCTGAAAATTACAGGACTGGTGAGAAACTCTAGCTTATTCACTTTTGTTGCAAAGTTCTGATACAAAATATAGTTTACCCAGTTCCTGACTACAATCTTTCCAAAAACGTAATTGTGGAGTTTTGTATATCAACTTCTAATTCAACTTTATTGTTACTGCTTTTATTGCCTTTAACTGAAATTGTTTGTTTAATTACAGACCAAGCCTGTGCTTTCCCTAGCTTTCTTTTCACTTGCTGGCAAGGTCTTTTAAGTCAGACCTAAGAAAGCTATGTTAAAAACATTTTAAAAAAATGTCAGAGAAATAAGGAAAATACTTTCTCTGCTTCATCACCTCCAGTGCTCAGAGTCATTCCTCTTAAATTCCTCTGGGCCCCCCACAGCCTTTCTAGCTTTGGCAGTGACCACTATAGTTTCAGAAAAAAAGAAAATGAACTTTTGTCTTCGTTGTTCGTTGGGAACCAAGAGGATTTGGTCAATTTTTAATCTGATATTTTGAAGGTTTTGCTTTTTTCTTTTCATTTCATTTCTTTTTTCTCTCCAGTATATTACTTGTGATTTCACAATATCCTTCTGATTTCATTGATTACATTTAAAATTTAAAGGTACACCTTTATATTTTTCTCATCATATAGCATTGAGCTTAACCTGGCATTAGTTATTTTTCCACCAGTTTTATTGAGATAGAATTGACATATAACATTATATAAGTTTAAGGTGTACAATGTGATGATTTCATATATGAATATATTGTGAAATGACTACCACAAAAAGGTTAGTTAACATCACCATCATCTCACATAATTACCTTTCTTTGTGATGAGAACATTTAAGGTCTTCTGTCTTAGCAGCTTTCAATGTACAATATAGTGTTGTTTAACTGTAGTCACATGCTGTAAATTAGATCCCTAGAACTTAGTTATCTTATAACTAGAAGTTTGTACCCTTTGACCAACATCTTTTCATCACCTCGCCCCTTCCCCCAGCCCGTGGCAATCACCATTCTGCTCTGTTTCTGTGAGTGTTGGTTCCCTTGTATAATCTAAAGTTGACTCAGGTGAGACCAAAGAAAGAGGCAGACCACTCCAGAGTGTTACGTGGCAGGTTTAACAAGCAAAGAAATCTATACATGAAGCTTGTCTCGGGCAGCTGCAAGATGAGTAGATCTTCACGCCCACTGGCCAGGAGCTTAAAGTTTATGTAGAGGTCTTATTTGGGCGTAGTCACATGTACCATCCAGATGGTCTCAGCAACACCTTGCTCTCTCAAGGCTGTGCCCTTGGAACAGCTCCCATTGAGGGAAACCCTGGCAGAGCAGACATTCCAAGGACAGGGAAGGTGGTGAGGAGCCTCTGATTGTCCTGACCCAGCTCCAGGATCAACCTGCTGGCACAGTCCTCTAGATTATCTCCTCCAACAATGAGTTGGGCTTTTTCAGATGTCACATATAAGTGAGATCATACAGCATTTGTCTTTCTCTGTCTGACTTGTTTCACATTGCATAATGCCCTCCAGGTCCATCCATGTCGTCACAAATGGATTTCCTTCTTTTTGTGGCTAAATGATATTTGTGTGCGTGTTTGCTTTGTCTATTCATCCGTCTGTGGACACAAATTGTTTACATGTCTTGGCTCTTCTAAATAACTGGCATAAGTTTTTATACTTAGAAATAAAGAGGCAGACCATTCCAGATTGGTAGGTGGCAGGTTTAAAAAAAATAACAGAATTGTGAAGTTGAAAGCTTCTATTGAAATGAAACAAGTTTCCTTGTCAACTCCCTCCACTCCACACACACACATCCACGGAGGAAATATTAATACTAAAATAGTGTAGTCACTTCACTTCCCTCTTTGTCTCTGTTTTACTATCTTCTTTTCCCTCTTTTGTCTCTTTCACTTCTCCTCATGGTCAGTCTAATCAAGTTTTTATTAAGTGTTTTGTCTTCTAGATATCTATAATTGAAACACACATAGTGAAGTGGATGTAACTATTCAAATGTTAACAACCAGCTAAATGAAATATTTATATAGTGCTCAGGTGATTTATAGGAGGAGGGAGGAATACATCCCTGTGCAAACTGAGATCACTGGGTATCTTTTGTTTTCTTAATACAGAGAAAAAAAATATCCTGTTTTTCACCAATGGCAGAATATCTGAAATCACTTCTTGGAGGGCAGAGTGCTTGAATATAACCTGCTATAATGTGCTTTAAACACATTTAAAGGGCAGTATGATATAAAATTATTATAAGAATTTTTCTTTCCTTTGATGCTCATATTCATTCAAGTTGATAGCAAATGTTCTCCCGTGGGTCCTCAAGGAATTTTAAAACATTCTTGAGAAAATACTAGCAGATATTTTAAATGCTTTTTATGAATCAGCCTTAGTGAGAACTGACAAAAGGATGAAGGATCAAGAGTATTATTTCCAGATTCTCTAATTTGCATGGTTAAACTCAAGTGAACTTTTACTCTTTACTAGATGTTTGTTTTCTTCTTTGACATTCCTCTTCTTCATAGATGCCAAATACCCACAAGTAAATGAAACTTTTGCAACACTATTTTCCCTTTAGCATGGAAAATTTCCAACTTTGGCTCACATAAAAATCCATCTTCTTCTGTTGTAATGATGCTTCCCAATAATGTAAAGAAGGCACCAGTTAAGGCAGCAATGGCAGCAGCTGTAGCAGTGGCAGCCTGTCTCTGGGTGGTATGATGTCGGTCAGTGAGCTCAGCTAGCTAGCTGAGTGGTCCAGTGGAAGCAGCAGCCCTGAACCATGTGTCAGGGGTTTGGTTGTGGTAGCCTCCTATGGTTTTCCAAAACTCTTCTCTGGCCTTCTTAGTGATCATGTGAGAATATACAACATTGTTTCAATTAATTCCATTTCTCCTTAAAGCAGCCAGTCTTGATTTTGTTATTTTTATCATTTTCAACTAAGAACTCTGATTGGTATGAAATTTTACACCAGGCATGGTTGCAGGAAATGGAACCACAGAGAAATGGGGTGCAGAGACTGGGATTGAATGGCGTAGTTGGAACTGAAGGTCTCTGCCATACTATAACATTCAGTGGCAAATCAGCAAATAAATCATCTGTGAACTTCTAGAATGAAGTGCTCATTGAAGGAAAAAGCCTTTTGGAACCAAGTGGGACCTTCCATAAAATAATGTAGATGAGGGTAAAAGGGATCAAATATATGGTGATGGAAGGAGAACTGACTCTGGGTGGTGAACATACAATGTAGATGATGTATTACAGATGATGTATTATAGAATTATACACCTGAAACCTACGTAACTTTACTAACCATTGTCACCCCAATAAACTTTAATTGAAAAAAATAAAATCACAACAGCAAAAAAAAAAAATTCTAATTAAAAAAAAATAATGCAATGGGATGAGGATTTAAAGGACCGGGGTGGTATGATAGCTGCTTTTTTTATTCAAAAATTTTTAAAAAATTATTATTAGTTTCAGGTGTACAAAACAATGCAATAATTATCCTTTTCACACCTTACAAAGTGACAATCCCCTTCCCTCTTCTTTTGCCCCCCACCGCTGATATCATACATATCTATTACAATTCCATTGACTCCATTCCCACACTATACTCTGCATCGTATGACTATATATGTATTAAATTATAGTTAACATTTAATATTATTCAGCGACAGCTTCAGATATGCTGTGCAGAGGTCAGGCCACTACACCATCCATGAAGTGGTCTCCCTAACAAGACATGAGTCCATCTGGTCCCCTAAAAATTATTTACAACATTATTGATTATATTCCCCAAACTGTCTTTTCTAACCCTGCGGCAATACTGTAATTACCAATTTATGTTGTCTTGTCCCTTCCCCTTCTCCCTCATGCCCATCCCCGTCCCATATAGCAATCATGTTTTTTCTCTGTGTCTCTAAAACTATTTCTGTTTATATTGTTCATTTATTCGGTCCTTTAGATTCCACATATAAGTGAGATCATATGGTATTTGTCTTTCTCCGACTGACTTGTTTCACTTAACATAATGTTCTCTAGGTCCATCCGTATCGTTGCAAATGGTACAATTTCTTTCTTCTTTATAGCGGAGTAATACTCCATTGTATAAATGTACCGCAGTTTCTTAATCCACTCGTCTACCGATGGGCTTTTTGGTTGTTTCCAAGTCTTTTTTTTTTTTTTTTTTTTTTTTTTTTTTAAAGATTTTATTGGGGAATTGGCGTAGGGGAACAGCATTGGGGAATCAGGGAAGGGGAACAGACAAGTTGCTGTCTTTTTGTTCTTCAGTTTAGTTGCGGAGGATGTTGCTTCACTGTTGGTATCGTCATTGCGCTCTTCCCGGATGAGGCAGATGGGTCGCTGGCCTCTGGATGTCGCTCACCGCGGCTATTGGCAGCTCATGCTTGGCTGCCAGCCGCTCACGCTGGCTGCGGGTCACTCACTGTAGCCTATGGCAGCCCACTGCAGCAGGGGCTGCAGCCCACACCATCACCGGGGCTCGCACAGCCCAGCTCCAGGTGGAGCTGTTGTTAGCTGTAGAGGGCAGTGTCACTGGCCCTCATGTGGGATCCGAACCGGGGCCGCTGGCATCCCAAAACCAGCGCTTAACCAATGCGCCACTCGGCCGGCCCATTGTTTCCAAGTCTTGACTATTGTAAATAGCGCTGCAATGAACATAGGGGTGCATATATTTTTTAGTGTCTTGGGTTTTTCAGGATAAATAACTAGGAGTGGAATTGCTAGGTCATAAGGTAGTTGCATTCCCAGTTTTTTGAGATACCTCTACACTGATTTCCATAGTGGCTGCACTGTAGCTGCTTTTAATAGTGCTGGATAGTTTAAAGAAAGAGAATATGAGCTCAAATACCTAAAGTTTTTTTTTTCTTTAATCATGGATTAAAAACTAGGTACTTACTATGACTGCTCTAAAAGAATATCTTACCTTTTGTAATTCAGGTTTGAAAAGGTGAAAAACCAAATGGGGGCTGCCAAATTAGAGTGTCATTTGAATTCACAGCCCATGTCACTTACGTTAAAGTTTGGTCATTTAGAGAGAAAGGATGGGATCCTGAGAACTAGAACAGGAGTATGGTAGGGTTTGGTGAACTCTGGGTACTCGGGATCCCCAGAGTCATCAAGTCGCCCTTGCCAGCCGAAGCAGCACCTGTGCAGCTCTCTGAGGAGGCTATTCCTGTCCTGATTGAGTTTTATGTCACCTGAAAGAGTTGCATTACAAAGTCAGCTCTCCTTATGCCCCCGATGCCCTATCTCAGATCTGGCACTAAAGTTAGATCCCAACATACCTCAAAATATCAATGACAAAGTCAAAGCCAGGAGACGATGGCTTATAGTGCTAAAAAATTGCCAGAGTCTGCCAATTAATATTGAAAACATATCTGGGAAATATGTGTGAGAATGGATTTTGAAGGTTCTATGTCCAAGAAGGAACAATACAATTTTAGATGGATTGAATTTATTGCTATGGGTGCACTTAATTAGAGGTTCTGGATTCAGTGTACTAGCACGAAAAGGTGATATTGATTCTAACAGTGTCTTCGATTGATTGACTAAAACATGGACTTTGGCCCGACTGAGATGCTAGAAATTTCTTTATAGACTGTAGGAGCAAGGAATCCAAATACTCAGGGAAATAAGATTATTGGAGGGGATATAGCATGGGTATTGAACTCCATATTTTAACTGTGTTCTTTGAGGGGATCCCAGTGAAACTCTCTTCTACAAAAAAAAAAAAAGAAAAAAAAATTCTAATTAAAAGAAAAACGTAATGGGATGAGGATTTGAAGGACTGAGGTGGTGTGATAGCTGCTTCTACTAGTGCTGAATAGCTTAAAGAAAGAGAATATGAGCTCAAATTCCTAAAGTTTCCTTTTTCTTTAAGCATGAATTAAAAACTAGGGACTTATTTTTCCCAGCAAAGGAAATCATCAATAAAACAAAAAGGCAGCCTACTGAATGGGAGAAGATATTTGCCAACGATACATCTGATAAGGGGTTGATATCCAAAATTTATAAAACACTCATGAAACTCAACACCAAAAAAACGAACAACCCAATTAAAAAATGGGCAGAGGATATGACGAGGCATTTCTCTAAAGAGAACATACAGTTGGCCAACAGGCATATGAAAAAATGTTCAACCTCACTAATCATCAGAGAAATGCAAATAAAAACCACAATGAGATACCACCTCACTCCGTGCAGAATGGCTATATCAACAAATCAACAAACAACAAGTGCTGGCGAGGGTGTGGAGAAAAGGGAACCCTGGTGCACTGTTGGTGGGACTGCAAATTGGTGCAGCCATTATGGAAATCAGTATAGAGGTATCTCAGAAAACTGGAAATGAAACTGCCGTATGGCCCAGTAATTCCACTCTTGGGTATCTACCCAGAAGAATCCAAGACACTAATTCGAAAAAAATATATGCACCTCTATGTTTATTGCACCACTATTTACAATAGCCAAGACTTGGAAACAACCGAAATGCCCATCTGTAGATGACTGGATTAAAAAACTGTGGTACATTTATACAATGGAGTATTACTCCACTATAAAGAAGAATGAAATCGTACCATTTGCAACGATATGGATGGACCTAGAGACTATTATGTTAAGTGGAATAAGTCAGTCGGAGAAAGACAAATACCATATGATCTCACTTAAATGTGGAATCTGAAAACTGAATGAATGAGCAAAGTAAACAGAAACAGTCTCATAGATATAGAGGAAAAACGGGGTTGCTAGTTGGGAGGGGGGTGGGGACGAGGAAGAAGGGGAAGGGATTAGACAGCAAAAATAGGTAACTACAATATTGCCACAGGGATATGAAAGACAGTTCGGGGAATATAATGTTGTAAATATTTTGTGGGGTGTCAGATGGTCACATGTTTTGTTAGGGAGACCATTTCATGGATGGAGTAGAGGCTTGATCACTGCACTGTATACCTGAAGCTGATGTTGTATAATATTGTATGCCAACTGTAATTGAATATATAGATAGTCACGGGATGTGGATTATATGGTGGAAGGGAGTCAAAGGAATTGTAATAGACAGTATGATATGGGGGGGGAGGAGTGGAGGGGAGAATTGGGAGAAGGAGGTTGTCACTTTGAGGGGTAAAAAGTATAGCTATTGCATTGTGTTGTACACCTGAAGCTAATAAAACAAAAACAAAAACAAAACTAGGGACTTACTAGGACTGCTCTAAAAGAATACCTCGCTTTTTGTAATTCAGGTTTAAAAAGGTCAAAGGCCAAATGGGGGCTATCAAATTAGAGTGTCATTTGAATTCACAGCCAGGTCATTTATGTTAACGTTTGGTTATTTAGAGGTGAGTAGGGAGTATGTTCCAATACATTTATTTGTTTACTGGCTAAAAACTCCCTCACAGACAGTGCCATGGGAGCTGGTGCATTGTTGTGATGCAAGAGTCCATGAATTGCTGGTGAAAAGTTCAGGTCGTCTAACTTTTTCATGCAGCCTTTCAGCACTTCCAAATAGCAAACTTGGTTAACCGTTTGTCCGGTTGATACAAATTCATAATGAATAATCCCTCTGATATTAAAAACGGTTAACAACATGGTTGCAACAAGTTTGCGAACTTAATTGTCAGACTTCATATGTACACAGGGGTAGGTGCTATGTATGGAGAGAAATAAAGCAGGGAAGGGACACAGGACATATAGCTGTTGTGCTTTTACATAGGGTGGTCAGGGAAGGGCTCGGTGAGATGACGTTTGAACAAAGCTTGAAAGACACGAGGGAACAAGTCATGAAGCTATTTGGGTGAGAAGCATTTCCAGAAGATGGACGGAAAGGGCAAAATCCCTAAGATAGGAGCATGTCCGTCATGTTCAAGGCAGTGAACAACTGGCAAGGCAGTAAGAGGGGCTAGAGGAAGCGAATGCGGAGGAGGAGGAGGAGAAAAGGACAGAAACGTGATAGAGAGACCAAATTCTTAAAGGAGTTTGACCTTTACCCTGAGCGAACTGAGGACCACTGGAGGATTCTAAGCAGAAAAGCACCCAATGATTTAACTTACATTTTAGTAGGATCACTCTGGGTTGAGAACACTCAGTAGGGCAGCAAAGAGAAGCAGAAAGAACAGTTTGGAAGCCAAGCAGCAATCTGGTGAGAAATGAAGATGGATTAGGGTGGGAGCATGGAGGAAGTGAGAGTGAATTAGATTTGGGATATATTTTGAGGTAGAACCAAAAAGATTTCCAGATATATAATATATATGGTGTGAGAGAAAGTTAATCAGTTGTTTTGGCATTTTACAAGGGTAGTCTAAGCAGGGACAATTTTGGACATTAAAAAATGGTAACTTGTAGAAGGGAATTTACATCCTGTAAATGGAAGCACTTGTCTGAATCCACTTTTCTATGTTCCTATTTTTATGCATTTTGTATTTCAGTCTATTATCCTTACATTAATTGTTATTAACTGACATAGTTGGGAAATTGTGTTTTTATCCTGCACATTGCAAGTTAAAGTATTTGAAATTCAATTACAAGGAAATAAAGGCTGTTCATTATTTTGTCTGACTTTCAGAGACAATATTTTCTGTATTATAAAATCAGCAAGTACAAAGATTTAAAGCTTTTACTGCCTTTTTTCTAATTTTAACACGTTTAATTAGGTGATGTTCCAACACCTCCACATTGAACATCAATTATACTTGTCAGTCCTGATATCATGCATATACCATTCTAAAGTAGTGATGCCCCTCTACACACCCCATATACCCCCTCCCCCTCTAACCTTGGATGAGGTTGGAGCTCATCCAAGCCCATCACTGGAAATCAAAAGAGAGAACGTTAACATGACATGATTAGAAAATATGCCCCATGGAAGGTAGGGACCAATTTTGGCTTGTTTATTTGCAGTATTTATTTACTAATAAAGAACCTTTGAGAAGATACTTTCCCTATAAATACTTATGAAAATAAATGGTTTTCTGCCATGCTTGTGAGGCTTTCTGTATAAGTGCATTAGTAGATTTCCATAATTAAACCTAACCACAATCAGAGACTGTGATTATTATTCAGTTCTGTTTTTATAACAGACCAAATTAAACCTCTATGTCAGACTTGTGAATATTACAGCGACAGGCCCAAAATGTAGGCTTTTTATTGCATTTGGGATTTTTGTGAATCCGAAGCATGTTTCCTTGGTCCGTGGGCATGAGGTTGGTTGGGTGGGGGACAATCCTTGTTTGCACCATCTTTGCCCATAGGTGAGCTGTTGCCTGTGGAAGGTGATATGGAGAGAACCAGAAATATCCCCTCTCTTCCACCATTTTGTCTGTCTGCTTGCCCTTGCTGGGATCTGAAACGTTAGGGAACCCTTCAGGAGTTAAACCATTATTGTCTGGTCTGCCCAAATCATAAGCAGAGGTTCCTTCATCGATTAAACCATCACCTTCCAAAGCCATGTGGGGAGAGCAGAGTCCAGAGGGAACAGGATGCAGGGGAGAGAGGAGGGGCTGGGCCTTCTCCTGGGACCACTGGCGAGTAAGGGGACAGACAAAGTAAGTCTACTGAGTTTAGTTCCTCGGAGCGTGGTGCCACTGCAGAGGATGGATGAGTATCCAAAGAAGGTTTCGTGTAGCCAACAAATCTTTGCCTTGTGTCCATCTTGTGCAAAAGGCCTGGGGATGCAGAAATGAGGAGGACCTGGTCCCAGCCTTGAGAAACTTAATATCTGTCCGAGAAGACAGACACAGAGAGTGCTGTGCTAATGTAACCTGGAACCCCAGGTTTGAGGGATGCAGAGGACAGCTGTCATCCACTGGCAATGGCCTTTCGTTCAAACGTCTGCCTTGCGTTTATGATGTGAAAGGGGCTCTCCGACTGTACAACATTTTCTGATGTAAAATAGAGTGTGGAGGGGCCATGTCATGGAAGCATGCTGCTGCCAGCGTGCTCTCCCTGGAAAATGGAACTTAATCAACTCTTCTAAGCATCTGTGTGAAGACCGGTCAGGAGTATGAAAAGCCCTGACTCTATATTTTTTTATGTTTTTATTAATTCAGGGTCTTGGACCAAAATACTTAATTTCTCTGGGCCTTAGATTCTTTAATTTTTCAATGTAGAGAGTGATATCCCACTTCCCCTCATTGGGTGGTGGGGAGAATGAAATGGAATAATATATGTCAGCATTCCTGGTACATGGTGGATAGTTGGGGACTATAAACCCTGTGTATGCCATGCCCCAACCTCAGTGCAACTGACTAATGAGAAGGGTCGGTCTGGACACTTGCCTAATATGGGACCTGATGACCAGGGAGGGAGGTGGAAAAACTTATCCCTCCCCTATAGCCTCTTGCTATATGTAGAAGGGAATTTTTTAAAATTTAAATTTCAGCATCGTTTAAGAGAGACTATGCATCAGGCTATTTAGAGCCTTCCGAATTTGAATCTGATTCACCAATGGCTTTTTGTGTGTGTTTGATTTCTAGAGAATTTAACTCGCACAATTTGGCTCCTAGCAAAACTTGGAAGCTGTTATTCACAGTATATTATCCTTATTTTCAATGGTAGCATGATATCATTTTCAGATTGGCAAATATAAAAGGACAGTTCACTGAGCAGCAATATTCATAGAGAGCTTCATGTTTATGTAATGAGGCCGGGCTGTATGCTGTGCAGAATGCACAGGGGTAATTAGATGTTTCAGATACTTGTCTAGACAGGGTGAAGTTTCAGGAACACTTGCTCAACCCTGGGAAAGCTACAGGTGACCTGTTTGTGACCAGAAAAAGCTCTCCTCAATCAACAAGTTAAATGTGGAGTTAACTCTCTGGTGCTAGATTTACACCCAGGAGGAGGAATATCATATCTGATTGGATTTGACGGGCCCATCACTTGTAGACCTAGACCAGGCCTAACTGTGTGGCCTGAACTGAGGGTGCTAAAATGATGTCTCCTAAATATCTTTCTACCATCCAGCTATTGTTTTTACAATCACCTATTTGGATTAAGTCATTCTGATTTGAGGAGGCTCCTTTAAAATGCGAGCTTGTTGCTTGGGAGGATTATACATTGACCTAGATTGCTTAATTTTAGGGACAGTAATGAGGCAACACATCTCAGGACAGGTAAGTTGTGATGTGAGGGCAATAGAGCATTTTAAAGTTTAGAATTGTGTATCCTTTTGGAAAGGGGGTCTACTCAGGTGGAGAGGGCTGAAGAGACAGTATGGCGTCTTCAGATGCCTTAGGGATGGGAGCAGAGAAAGGAGAGGGGACTGAGGACTGGTCAAAGGGAAAAGCATTTGTGTGTGTGTGTGTGTGTGTGTGTGTGTATGTGTGCGTGCGTGCGTGCATATGCACGTAAACTCAGGGACAAACCCATTTCACATACATCCCTGTGCTTCACAAGTGTCATCTCGAGCCTTGGCATTGATTATTTTGAGCAAAGATAAAAGTGTCCTGAAACCAGCCTCTTCCTGGTACTGAAGACGTACTAGTGTCTGCCCTGTAGTGTTACCTTCCTCACAGTCCACTTTTCCCTCTTTGTGCCTCTCCCAGCATCTGATGGCCTCTGTAGCCACCACACGAATCCACTAGAGTTCACATGACAGTTTACTCATGGCAAATTGTTAGTTGTGAGATGATCGGTAAAGTTCTATTCTTGGTACCCCAGAGAGACCCTCAAGGGGAGGGGCCAGTTGAACTTGGAATGGGAAGACTTCCGGCCGTAACTTCCTAAGAGGGCTCCTGTAGCCATTATTGCTGTCGGCCTCTCAGATGGAAGCCTAGTGTTTCCACTGATGTCTGACACTGATGGAGACCCTCCTACTGCGCGCAAGGCTGAGGCTGGTGCTAGTGGCTTTACACATGGATCTCATGTTCATTGCCAATTGTTAGGTGTTAGTTTTCCTTATTACTAGTTAGGAGTGAGCTAGCTATTTCTATCTTAGTGTTTCTATGGGACAGTTTAGAAATTGGAGACTTTGAGAGGTCAAGTAATTTGCCCAAATGGAGCAGCTGGGGAGTGAGCAAACTGGGATTTCAACTGAGAATTGTCAGCCGCCCTCTGCTACTCTGTGCTGCTGTTAAGGATATTTCCCCTCATCTGGGAGTTTGTTTTTTCAAAAAGATAGCAGGCAGCCTGAGGAACGCTTAACTTGGGGAATGCTTCCAAATGGAATATAAATGGCTGTGGGAATGCAATATGGAGAAAGGGTGCTGGAGACACATGTAAGGTGTGGAGGGGATGTCACCTATTTGCATGCCTCGCCAAGCCCCCCATTCTGATTCCTCAGGGGCTGCGGGTGGATTAGGCTCTGGTTTTGCTAAGCTCCCTTTAGGCCTCAGGCCTTGTTCTATTCTGCCTGCCCAGAATGAAGGCAGGCCTCATCCTGAACACCATACCATAGCGTTGACATTCACACTGCAGCTGACCTTGGCTTTCTCCCCTAGGCTCCATTTATATTCTCCCTGCAGCTAGGCTGCCTCCAACTGCCCTGGGCAAATGTCCTCCCAAGACTCCAGACAATTTTCTGTCTTGACCCCACCCCTTGGGCAGTGCTCTGCTGCTCCTGTCTGGCAGTGCCAGCAGGAACCAGCTATTAAGCCTGAGCCCCAAGGGTCCAGAAGCCTTCTTTTCCCTCCTATGGCCTTGGCGGTGCTGGCCACAGCTCTGCAGTCCCTGCACCCCGCCAGCGCCTGCCTGCTGGCCTCTGACCATGCTGCAGAGGCTGGGGTGGGGCTGCTGGCCCCACGCTGCCAGGCCTTCCCTGCACAGCTCCAGCTGCCCCTCCCAGAGCCCTGTCAGGCCTTGGGAGCTGTGGCTTATTGTGACCATCTTAGTCTGAGGTAAAAGCTTATGTGCTGCCACTTAATTGTCAGAAGCAACCCCAGAGAAGCAGAAAGGAGGGGGGAAGGGAGGGACGCAAAGGAGGAGGCAGAATAAATATGAGAGGTGTATTGTTGATCTGATCACTGCTCGCTAGCAAGTCTAGCTGATTGATCTTAAGGGACATCTTCAGAGAGGATCCATACAGGTGACTGCATTTCAGGAGGTCTTTCCAAGGGAGGGATTTTATCCACTGCTCCTGTCTCCTCTTGGTCAATGTCTGCCCCAAAGGCAGGCTTACACTTCTAGTTTGCACCATCTCAGCTCACACTTCAGCAGCAATAGGGAAGTTCTGGATAGGAGGCAAGAGGGGTGTGATGTGCCTATGGGTGACATGAGGGGCCATGTGATGACATCAGTAGTGATACCTGGATGCACAGCTGTGGGGGTGGCACAAGCCACATCAGATCTGCCCAGCCCTGCAGCAGGCAAGTGTGCAGCTCTGGATAATGGATAAATGGAATCCGGTTGTGTAGGAGCATTTTAATGTCAGTGCAGCTTGGCCCCTGGGGTTGTTTGTGCTGCTAGGAAACGTCTTGTCCATTCAAGGAAATAACTCAGTGTCTCTTTCCAGTTCCCAGGGTTGAGCATCAAACTGAGGGTCCTGACTTGTTTGGGTGGGATTCAGCTGAGTGTTCTCTCTAATTGGGGGGCTTCCAGATAATGCTCCAATAGTGAGATGATTCTCACAGCAAGAGGCAGAGGAGCTGTCCTCAGAGCAGCTGGTAAATGGGATACTGATCACGTATCAAAGGCCTGTGTGTCATGGTCAGATCCTGGAGGCCTCATCCAATCCACTGAGGCCAGACACTACACTCTAGGCTCGTCATATCTCCACCTTGTTTCCATGGCAGTAGATGGCCTCCTCTGCGCTCTCCTGGACTGGGTGTGAGTGGTAATCATGCATCTTCCTTAACACCTGCTGGATATAGTCCCCTGACCTGGCCTTAAATGAGCCCCTGATGGGAGAGATCCTGTAGGGACCACAGCACCACCCCATCTCCAGGCCACACCAGAAAATGCATATTGAAGACCCCAGAGACAGGGCTCTGAGGTCACCTCCTCTTCAACTGGGAAGTTCAGATGATGTCAAGAGAAGTGTTTAAAGTTCTAGAGCGACAGCCCTGTTGGGCATACAGATGTTCTTTAGGTTTTGATTATATCGAATTTTTCTGACTTGACTCATCTCCCAGCTGACCTCTCACCAAAGGGTGGGGCTTGATCCGGACTCTAGCCCAGGGTAAGACATGTAAATACCTAACGGCCTTCTTGACTTCTGACCCCATCATGGTCTCCATTGACCCAACTTGTCTGAAAAATAGACTTTTCAAGCTGAGACTAGGAAGACAATGCAAATGATTTTCATAACTGTTACTATCCCATAAATCAGCAATCTGCAGAGCAGTGGGGGTTTGTTGCTCTAAAAGTGACATATTGGATATATTTCCTTGAATAATGGGGGGGGTGAGTAGGTGGTCCAGCCCCCTGTAACCAGGAAACGTTCTCTGTACCCAATTTTGCTCACCTCATTGCCAACAACTGCTTGGCCAAATTTTATTTGGCTGGGAGTATGTGGGACACGGATGCCAAGGCTCCTTCCTAGTATAGAACTGGAACCCAAGTCTTATTTCTGGAAAGAAAGTGCTCAGAACAAGTGGACTTGCCGTCTCTACTGCTAGAAAACAGCAATTGCTGGCAATCCTCAAATGCTAATTTTCTCACCAAATGGAAAAATTAGAGCCCCTTTTCACCCATCAGCCTGTTAAAAATCAAAGTAATGAAGTCGGGGGCTGGCCGAGTGGCGCGGTGGTTAAGCGCTGGCTTGGGAAGCCAGCGGCCCCGGTTCAGGTCCCACGTATGAGGGCAAGTGACACTGCCCTCAAAAACAAAAACAAAAACCAAAAACCCCCCAAAACCCAAAAAACCCCAAACAAACCAAAAAAGTAGTGAAGTCGGTCTAGCTCTACTCCCAGCACACCTGCACCCTTCTGAGTCTGTCACCAACTAAAGCTGAGTTCCTGGCCCCTTTTCAAGTTGGAGGAATTGAGAATCCATATCCTGCTTCTAGTTCCTCCCATCCATGCCCACCCTTCCCTTGTACACGGGGATCTTGCTGGGATCCCATGCCTCTCGTCCTCATAGATAGAAGCAGAAAGCGTGGCTAGCATCGGAGCTGAGAAGACCCATCACAGAATGCTCAGGGCACAGCAGCCTTGCACCAGGCAGACCCATCGGACAAACCCTTCCAAGCCCTGCCTCGCCCAGCTGTTCGGGGAAGATCGGTGACCCGGACAAGGGTGGTGTCCTGTTCCACATGGTTACTTTGACATGCCAGGCCCCACATAAAAGTAGGTTGCCAGCACCACCGTGACATTCATGAGCTCACTTCAGAGCCACTTGCCTTGACCTAGTTCACACTTCATATTATTCTGTCCACAGGTCCTCCTGGCTTCTGACCTGGGGCCTGACTCACTTTCCTGTTTATAGCCTTGCCTCAACCCTCATTCCTAATGTTTTAAATAGTTTCGCTGGCAATGACCTTTGCCTCTCTTTTGACTAGAGTTCAGATTCTCCTCTGGCCAGACAACCTCTGACTCTTGTGGGTAAAAATATGCTAGATTTTGCCTGGCCTCTAGGACCCTTGGTCCCTGATGTGGCCTCCTGAGAGCATTGTACCTGCTGGACTTGCCTTTATATGATTGGGGTAAACTCAGTGTAAGAGCCAAGTACAGAGGGAAGGAGCTGGGAGGGGGAGGACGAATAAGGCCATTCCTTCATGAATCAC
Source organism: Aselliscus stoliczkanus (assembly GCA_033961575.1). Taxonomy (NCBI): domain Eukaryota; kingdom Metazoa; phylum Chordata; class Mammalia; order Chiroptera; family Hipposideridae; genus Aselliscus; species Aselliscus stoliczkanus. The sequence continues at coordinate 94,590,193 of CM066732.1, read as the reverse complement.
TAGAACCCTTGATGCAGACTTTAAAATGAACACCAGTCATTTTACCCCCATTATTTTTAGGCTTGTTTAATTTTAAAGAGCCACAGTAAGTGATATGATCCTATGGAGTCTATACGAGTCTGTTAAGAGCATCCAACTGGAAGTCCAGCTTATCATTCTATCATTCTATCCACAAGTGAATACTTTCTGACAAGTAATTCTGCTTTTATATCTCAATGAGCTCTTCAGTGAGTACTCAGATTAAATAAAATTGATGAATCTTGGAAACACCTTATTGCTTAATTTCATTCAATGTTAGGTTCTTTCTGATAGTTATTTACTTCATAGCAATTATAGTGTATAACAATGTGGTAGATTTATTTTGGGGTCCTTGCTCGGCATATGTCTTCTTCTTTTGGAAATCCCCCTTACCCACAGCCCTGCCGAAAACTTGGACCTGGGTTACATGTTCATACCGTGTAACCCTCACAACAGATGATGGGACTACTGGTGAACACTTAACACTGACACATTGTCAGTCCATCATCTGGCCAGTGGCCAACCAGGTATCTTGCTTGAAAATTTGAGCTAAAAGATAGGTAGTATAAAGACTATTGTCAGTCATTGGTGGGCACCAGACTCTTAAGATCTTGTTGAATGAGGACTAGAGTCAGTTAATGCTACATAGGCAAGCTGAGGTCGTGAGAGGGCAGAAACCATCAATAAGCAGAGAAATCTGGTTTGCAGAGATGAGAATGTATCGGACAAACAGTGGGTAAAGAGACCATAGGAATTCAGTAAGAGAACGATGAATCACATGACTTTGGTTCCTGGTAGCTTCTTAGCTCCAGACCCCAAACACCTATCTATACTTTATTTCCTGCTTGTTGGTATCCATGAGATGACTTCTTAGATCCTACAACAACATTCACCTCTACTACCTGAGATAAGGAATTCCCAGACAAGAAAAAGCTAAAAGAGTACATTGCCTGCCCCCCACCCCCCTTTTGAGATACGGATTTCTGTTCCTTATGGCTAAAAAAACTTGATGAAAACAAACTGCTATTTAGGTGTTCCCTGCTGTGGCTGCAACAGTGAATTGTAAACTTGCATCCTGGTAATTAAACAAAGGGCGGAATGTTATTTAGCTGCTTGTTTTAAAGTAGAACTGGATGTAATTGAAAGCTATTTGCACCCATACTCTTTTTTTAAAATTATTTTTATTTATTTTTTTTGAGGGCAGTGTCACTGGCCCTCATATGTGGGACCCGAACCAGGATCACTGGCGTCCGAAGCTAGCTCTTAACCACTGTGCCACTCGGCCAGCCCTGCACCCATACTCTTGTTGTTAATCACTTAAGACATTCTGACTTTCTACCCTTTTCTCGCTTGTGATAATTATATTGGCTTTATAGGATGGGTCTTTAGGAACTCAGCATTTGTAGAGGGGAAAAAACACATTGGACATAAGCTTACATCAAAGGACAAGATTGCCTCTGCCAGTTTATAGGCATGAACTTTCTGATTATCTGTACCAGAGAGATAATCTTGATTGTATTGTCAACAGATCCAGTGCCTGAATAACTGGAGATTTTTATGGCTGGGAAAACTCCGGATATATAGCATAGGAGGGGAAGCAGAGATGAGGGTGAAGTAATTCACAGTCTGTAATCCATCTCCAGCAATTACCAGTTGCCCTCTCCATCAGATTTAGCTCCTATACCAAACTGGTATTTATCTGGGTGGAGAAGTGTAAACAGTGGGCACCCTGGGAATGGAGCTGGGTTGTTTTTTTTTCTTTCCTGAAATGAGCTGAACGAGAGGACACTATGTAAGTCTGTATGAGATACTAAGCTAATCTGGGCAATAAAATCCAAAGTTAAGTGGAATAATGTACAGGAAGAGTTTTTATATCAAAGGGAGTGGGCCGAAAAATGAATGTCAGTTGGGAAAAGGATATTTAGAGAATGGTAGAGGAAGAACCCATTTATAGTGAGAGACTGTGTAGCCTAATAGTTAGGCCCATATGCTCTGGACAACCTAGGTTCAAATCCCAGGTCCACCACTAAGTAGCTGTATGACCACGGACAGGTTACTGAATTTCCCAGTTTCTTCGTCTATAAAATGGGAATAACAGTAGTACCTACCTCATAGGTTTTCTGTCAGCATTAAAGGAATCGACACATGCAACATGCATAAAGCAGTGTCTGGCCAGAGTATGTGCTTAATAAATGCTAGTTATTACTATCCTTAAAACACCATCTGATGTGCCAACAGGAACAGCAAAATTTAGGCGAACTAACATCACAAGTGTTCTACGTTATTTTCCTGATGAGAAAATCCAATACATTTACGCTTTGACTGTGGAATGTGTGTGTGTTTTGGCTAAAACAAGAAAGAAGATCCTAAAATGAAGATGGGAAGAGAGGGGCTTTCATATAAGGAGAGAAAATGGATTGGGCTCTAGTCTGGAAAAATGAAGACTGAGATGCACTATGGTGAATTTTATGGAGGACAGGAATAGCATGAATAATAACTTGTTTTTGAAATACTGGAAAATTAGAACTGGCGTGAAAGACGAATACTTTGAGGTGAATACTTGAACAGATGGTTCCTTGACAAGCTTGCCTTGCACAGTGAGTCCTTTAGTTCTGGAGCTTGCTAACTAGCTCAGGAGTTTCAAAGCAATTTGCATGAAGGGTATGTGTCGTGGTCCCTTAGCTCTCAAGGGTAGTTAGGGATGTTTGTGACAGAGTACCAGTTTAGTCCAGATCAGCATTTGTAAATATATTAATGTAGTACTTAGCCATTTCAGAAACACTCAGCAATGTTAATTCATTTGATTACCATGACAGTGACTTGCTGAGTTTATATGGTGGCCAAGGCTCTGCAGGGAATTAAAAGATGAGAAAGATGACTCGTGTTCAAGGTTCTGATCTGTATAGCCACTGTAGTTAATTTAATTTAATTTAATTTAATTTGAAGGCTTAATATATTTGCTTTACTTAAACTCATCGTCTTTTGAGAACGGAGAATTTTTAGTTACTTTTTGAGTTCTGGATTGGTATTTTGAAAAAAGCTAAAGAAAAAAAGTTCACTTTTTTGTAATTGTTTTGTTTTCATAAATTCTACCCAGGTGGCAGACACTCTAATGTCAATGGAACAGCTTATTCTTATATTTATTTTTTGAGTAGTTATTCATAAAAAGCCATTTTTGAGCCAGCTAAAAGTTAATTTAGAGATCATCTCCAGTTCCTCACTTCACAGCTGAAGGAGAAGGGTCCCTGAGGTGACATGCACAAGGTGGCAAAGCTTGGGCTGAAGCCCAAGGTCTAGTCTCTTCTTTCCCAGCAGGCCACTTCCGCTAGAGGATCAATCAGGCTTATCGTAGTTGAGCTTATTTCTGTGTACACACAGACAGATGTGTTATGCTTTATCTTGGAGATCCCAGGAGCAGAATTTGCTAGGAAGCCAGTGAAGGTCCCTCACTTGTATGAGTGGGGAGAGGAAGCTGGGGTGCATATTAGGAAACAGTCCTGTATAAGAGTTTCTGATAAATGACCTAAAGAGACAGTGTAAGGCTTGACTTTCCAAATCTTCAGTAATTTGTTGTGTTTTTTCACATCCTTAAAAAAAGAAAAAGAAACTCACTTTTGTACTTACTTTCTATTTGTAATTTTATATTCGTTTTCTTAAAGAAGTACCTCCCCCTGCTACAAGATTATTATAAATTTCAGGCTCCATGAAACCTGGATCTGTTTCTGATGCTCAAAGATATAATCAGTTTGGAATTTCATTTTAATATTTCAGATTTTTATTTTTAATTTTTTATTAAATTTTAATTTTTATTAAAAACCTGAATACATGTAAATTACTTTTATTTTTATATTTTATTTTAAGTTAATTTTAATTTTTATTATAGTAATAAAATAAAGAGAAAGTTGTGTTAAAATGTTTTAAAAATGGCAACTCCTTGCCCTATCCTTCCCCACCTCTTAGTTTTGCTCCTCAGTCAACCACTTTTAATCCCTTTAAATTTTCCCTGTTTACTTTTATGGTGTTTCTTAATAGCTTGCTTTCATAATTGATCAGTTTTAGATCAACTTATAATGATATAAAGTTTTATATGAATAATATAATGACATTATATTATTTTATTAATTATATATTGACTTCCTGTGATGGTAGTTAAGGTTTTAACGTTGTTACTCCAAACATTCATTTTCTCTCCTCCCATTTCCCCCAAAATAGTTAAATTACAATTTTTGGTTACCTCAGTTATCATTGTTTATATTTTGATGACTATGTAAATATTATTTAAAGCAAAAGCAAGTAGTATCCTATGGTATCCTTTCTTGTACAACTCTTGGTTTATCCTATTGTTAATAATAATCTTATTTTCTTTTGCTTAATTTTCTGTTATCTAGCTGAAACAATACCTTTCCTTTCTTTTCATATAGCTTTTTGTTCAGAGTTCATAATAGCTTTGTTTCTACTTAATTTTCTGTGTATCTAGCCAAATACATCACCAGAACTATCAATCACCTATCTTCTCAATATTATTTGTGGAAGTGGTCAAACATCAGATAATCTACCAATCTTTGACCCCACCTTTTCCCCCACAGAGACCTCCTTCCATCCTCCTACTTGGGATGGAGTGAATTTTTTTCTAGTATCTGAAAATTTCATGTGATAAGCCTTTAGTGAAGATGTGTGGTGAGGATGACACTCAGTGGGCCCTTTCTAAGTCCTAAGGAATTGTCTACTCATTGTAAGCAATTTTATATAAGCAAGGTTTGAAAGTGTATTTTAAGTACCTAGTACCATACAAAGACCGCTTTCATTTTTTAGTTGACTAGGTTTACATAGTAGGGTGAAGTGAATGCTTCTGATAATAGATAAAGTTCATATTTAGATGCCTGAAATGCCTAGTGATTCAAAATAGGATTTGCAAACATATAATTCAACTCCTATTTTTTTGATGTGTGTTAACTATAGGGTGAATTACATTAATTTTGAATCCCAGATAATTATTAAGAATATATTCCCAGACTATTTCTTGTTATTCTCAAACTCATAAGGGCACTTGCCACTATGAAAATGAATTTTTAATTCATAGAAGTTAAATATAATTTTAAAACACATGATATATTTTAAAAGCATGATACAAAATTTGTTTTACATACTATCTTTTGTTAGTTGCATTAGAAGTGTTTCACAACAATGGGGTTATTAACTCTACTAGTTCCAGTAACAGCTTTCCCCCCAATACTTGATATATGCAGAATATTTGATTAATTCTTACAGTGCACTACAAAGCAGGCCGACAGCATTGTTTTACTCTATGGAATAGAAATTAAGGCTATTGTAATTAATGATTAGGTTTTCTTTTTTTTTTTTTTTTTTTTAGCTGAGCCATCCTGCCACCTGTTGGTGGCTCAACGGCAACTCAGCTCGGGCTGGCCTCGAACAGCTGTTGCTCAGAGCTCAGCTCGCACTCTTGAGCGAGCTCTTAACCAACTGAGCCACTCGGCCGGCCCTAATGATTAGGTTTTCTTATGAGGACTTCCTGTTATCAGATAATTTATTCCACTGTAAAGCAGGATTTATGTTATCCTAGATATTCCACTATGTAAAAGTATGGTGCCGATTCTTTAGAGAAGGAAACTTTTTTTCCAGTGTGTTTCCATATATTTTAACCCATTCCTTTTTGAGACTGTTGCAATTCAAGTGGCATACTCTTTAGTTGAATTCTTGTAGAACATAGATCTCTATAGTTTCATTTGATTTTTTTCCGAGAACATCCCAGGAAGAAAAAAAAAAAGTTTTTAAATCCTTAAGATCTTGCTTGAAACACTCAGCTCTGATAACCTTTACAAGCAGAGATAAATGTGTTTGATCAGATCCTCCTCCCAGAATGCACTGCTATTGGAATGCCCCTGGCCTCTGTCTAGACCTGTAGTTTTGAAGCAACTACGCATCTCAGGATACACCACCCTGTCATCCTTCCTTTTCTGTCTTCAGTGGAATTGTCTGCTGAAAGTTGTGGACAGACATAGGAGAGGTGAATCCCCAGGGGCAGGTATATAGCCTGCCCTGTTTGCCTGAGATTTTTTTTTCCCAGTTAAGGAATTGGGTGGTGTTGGGGTTTGCACTAAGGAGTGGTAGGAATGGAGAAACACCTACTGGAGATTATGGCAGGATTCCTGGCTGTTTATCAAAGAGTTGGTTGCTTGCTTCCCTGCCTGGTGTTCTAAGACTTACAAAATTGAAGGTGCTTTTCTAGTATCTCCATTTCAGCTCAAGTTACTTCAATGTGTAGAGAGAGCGTTGGTTAATTTGGTGCAGTAATTCATGTCCATCAGCGTTGTGGGACCTTACCCTGGATTTTAGTGCAGGGGATTGATTCTAAACTTACTCTCTGGGGATGCTGTACATTTCTCCTGCAATTTTGGATACTTTAAAATGAACGATTTTGCTATTTGGGTGCTTTGGGTAAGGGGTTTCCAGGCACTTGTATTTGTATTGTATTACACGAAGCTTACTGAAAAATAAATGTGTTTACTCAACAATTGACTATGAAACCCTTTGATTTGTTTCATCAGTTAGATTCAACATCACTTCTCTCTGAGGAACAGTTAAGGTGTCTTCTGGATGAATGCACATTCCAACAAAAATCCATGAGTAGACTTTCTTCAGAAAGAGAAAAAGAAGATGTTGAGGATATAACACCTGAGCTCCCCCAGCTGTCCAGATCTATCCTCTCTGACTTACTAGCTGTGTCAGAAACAAAGGTCAGAAGCAATGAGGTGGAAGACGCAATTATGCCTGAGAATTTAAAATGTGAGACATCTACAGGCTACTATCTCACCAAAGCCTTGGGTGGGAATTCCATGTCACAGGCTCTTGTCACCGAAGCTGAGAATATGGAATGCTTGCAGTTTTCTGATGATGACATTATTAGTGATACAAAAGACTATTTTATGTCAAAGGCTCTTGGCATTGGAAGACTGAAAAGGCCTTCTTTCTTGGATGATCCACTGTACGGCATCAATGTGAGTCTGTCATCCGAAGACCAACATCTGAAACTCAGCCCTTCAGAGAAATCAAAAACAGGTAAGGCTTGGAGAATAATTCTTACTAAGCACTCAATATAAAGGTATTATAGTTTAAAGTGGAGTAGGACACAGAAGTATGCTTGCGAGTCACAGATGATGTTGATTAAGAGCATGCAAACAGGGCAGGCCGAGTGGCGCATTGGTTAAGAGCTGGCTGGGGATGCCAGTGGCCTCAGTTCAGATCCCACATATGAGGGCCAATGACACTGCCCTCTACAACTAAGATGGGGAACAACAGCTCCACCTGCAGCTGGGCTGCTGTGAGTCCCCAGGGACAGCATAGCTGCAGCCCCTGCTGCAGTGAGCTGCCATAGGCTACAGTGAGTGGCCGGCAGCCAGCGTGAGCAGCCGGCAGCCTCCGTGAGTGGCTGTCCAGAGGCCAGTGACTGATCTGACTCACCTGAGAAGAGCGCAATGATGATACCAACATGGGCCAGTGAAACAATGTCCTTCACAAGTAGACTGAAGAACAAAAGGACAACAACTTGTCTGAGCCCCTTTCTGGTTCCCCAACACTGTTCTCCTCCCCCAATTGCCCAATAGAATCTTTTTTAAAAAAAGAGTATGCAAACATAAGAATATATTTATCAGTATTCTATGAGATCAAGGTTGAGATGAGTACTCTTATGAAATACATTATTCTTAATGGTAAGTCATATATATTCTTTTTAAAAATTGAGGTAAAATTGGTATATTATATTATGTAAATTTCAGGTGTATAATATTATATAATTCAACATCTGCATACACTACAAAGTGATCACCACCAAAAGTCTGGTTACCATCCTTCACCATACAATTGTCCCCCTTTACTCTTTTCATCTACCCCCTAACTCCGTTCCCCTCTGGCAACCACCAATGTGTTCTCTGTATCTATGAGTTTGTTTTTATTTTGTTTTATTTGTTCATTTGTGTGTTTTTTTAGATTCCATATGAGTGAAATCATGTGGTATTTGTCTTTCTCCATCCAAGTTATTTCACTTAGCATAATACCTATGTTGCCATCTGTGTTGTTGCAAATAGCAAGATTCCATTCTTTTTTTTATGGCTAAGTAATATTCCAAATTATATATCTACATCATTTTATCCATTCATCCACTGATGGACACTTAGGTTAATACATTCTTGATGGTAATCCAGAAAGCAATATTGATTTCAGGGGAAAAGAGAAATTAGTTTGAATGGATACAAGTAATTTGAATAGATTTACTTAGTATTTCAACTTCCCAACCTCAGTGATGAAAATTTGTTGTAAGGAATGAATTTGTAAAATGCCATGTATCGTTGTGGTTTTATTAGTTTCTGTATGAAAACTTTCTATCTCAGCTACTTGTATATTCTCAGGTATTTTGTCTTGATCTAATGTTGCATCTTACAATGGTACAGTGATACAGGATACAAATACTATGGGCAATTTTTGACATAAAAACATTCAATTATTTATGTTAAAAATCTAACATATTCTGTGTTGTATTTGGTGACTCTATTTAAAAAGTTTACACTTTTCCTCTAGTGTAGATTACTCTCAAATATATTATCTGTTAAAGCTGTATCTATATATTACTTATTTAATCTATCTATTAATTCTGAACTAATTCCACAGTCCAGTATTTCTACCTGCCTGCTAGACAACTCCACCCAGATATGATCTCAAACTGAATTCCTCATCTTTCTCTCCCAACTCATTTTCTTCTTGACCTCTGCTCCCTCAATTGCCCAGCCTCAAAGTCTGAGTCATCTTTGCATCTTCCCTCTCTCTTGCTACCCACTTTCCATCTTCAAATACCATTTGTCTACTCCTGCAGTGTCTCCCATGTCCATCCCTTCCTTGCTCTTCCTGCTACTTCAGCTGGACCAATGTGATGACCCTCTGTTCAGACCTCCATGCCTCTGGTCTCTCCCTTCCTCCAGCCATTGTCAACCACCATGAAACGAATTCCCCCAAAGTACAGCTTTGATAACCATACTTTCCTACTCAAAAAGCTTCCATGGCCCTCCACTGCCTGTTGAATGGAATCTAAATTGTTTCAGTTGCTGTTCAAAGCCTCCAAAAGGTGCCCTGAAGCTCTCTTCCTGATCAATCTCTACCTAGTCCCCTAAATATTTTTCAGATTATAGCTGCCCTGGTCTCAGGCTTGCCAGTGCTTTCCGATGCCTCTACCATTCCTAGGCTTTTTTCTCAGGAATGTTCAGGGACCCCTTCCATGGTAGTTGAATTCCAACCTCATCCACTCTGAATTGAACCTTCCCTGGTCCCCTCTTTTAAACATTTTCTTTTCCCTCTGAATGTCCCAGAGCATTGGTCCTCTATCAGATCATTTTACCTACACTTTCTTGACCTTGTTATACACACACACATCTTTTCTTCCTTAAAATGGTGTAACTGCTTTGAGGACAGAGATCCTATGTTCTGCTTCATTGTTGCATCTTCTATGATGTCCAAAGTGCTGCTTTAAACCAGGTGCCTGTTTAATAAGTGAAAGAATTTAGATTATTCAACTTTAGAATAGTATACTGAAAATGTGGTTCATATTTATTCTTCACATTGTGAATGAAAGCAGGTGATATCACAAAGAATTATGTAAGCCTCGCATTCTACATAAAGATTTGGAACTTTTTTCTTTTTTTAAATGTAATTTAATAAGCTATAAAGTTTTTATCCAGCAGCAGAATTCACTTACAATGTACAATTGTACAATTCAATTAAATGGGTGTGTATGACTTCCCCCACCAAAGATGGTCATTTAATAAATAAATGAAAGAACAAAATATGAAAACTTTGTTTTCTAAAATTGTAGTGTATTCCCTTTATTTTTGGACAAAAGATTTTTATTAGAGAGAAAGTATCTGCATCTCCTCTTTGTTTACCCCAATCAAACTTACTAAATTGGATGTGATGATTTGTTGTCTCTGGTTTCTCATTCCTGTGGGATCAGCGTGTGTGTGTGTGTGTGTGTGTGTGGGGGGGTGGTGGCGGGTTAGAACAGCATTTGCTAAGATCTGCCTTCCATGAGAACGTGAGTTATACTGATGTATATCTGTTGCTGAGTAGAATATGACGAGATGGAATGTGCCTTAATGGAAAAAAGCTATGGTGGCTTACCTCTAACTCCACAGAACATGGCTCTGATGGCACCAGATAATCCCAATGTATGATTATAACGACGCTTGTGGGCATGGAGGATTAAGATGGCATGGATGTGAATATGTGAACCATATTTTATTTTCTGTTTATTACATAACAAACCTTAAGGAATAGGTCCTACATTATCATTTTGAGTGCAAGTTAGCGTATATCTGAAGTTGGAGTTTTTCTCTTTATTTTACTAACCTCAGCACGTACGAGTATTAAAATAACTTGCTAATCAATTGTATTCTAAAATGCTAAATTGTATATTATATGCTTTCTACAAAAGTGAACACCAAAACTGAATGCTAAACCCGTTTTCTTGGCAAAAAACCGTCTAAAAATGTAACGGATGAGGGGTTGCCCTGTGTTCAGCTATTACATTATATTCCGGCTCTTTCTCAGGAAACAGATACATGTGAATGTGATTCGGAGTAGATTTCCACAAACTGACAGAAAGGAAATAAGAAACACCATTTATCATTTTCTCTTTCAATAACAAATATTATTGATATGTAGCTTTCTTTTCCGTGATGAACTGAGGTCTGCTACAAGTATTAAAATTCTGCTTTTAAAAGCCAATCAGATAACACTTCAAAAGGAGAACCAAACCCAATGGCATTGAGGACCAATTTAAATTCTGGCATTGAAAAATAAGGATTGTCTACACAGCTGTGTTAAGTTTCCAATGTGAAATATTGGGTTGTTGGAAAAGTCATGAAGTATTTTTTCTATCTTTTTCGTTGCAAAAATGCGTCATAACTTTTCAGACCACCCAATACATTATTTTTCACATCTGTGCTTTAAGTGTAGTGGTAACTACTGTTGTTATTTGACTTCCTAGATGCAAGGTCCACTAAATTCAGTGTTGTATTCACTCACTGTTGGGGTTCTAGGGGATCCATGAATAACATCGTCTCTTCCCTACCCAGATCAGAACCAACTGAGAGAGAGAGATGGGTTCCAACAAATGGAGATCAAAGAGGTCGGCTTTATTGCTTATGAAATGTAGGAGATTGTTGTGACTTGGGTAGGCAGCCAAAGAGTCTTCCTTATGCTACGCAGCCAAAATAAACTTACACATCCAGTCACTGGCAGAAGTGAACAATCTCAAGCCTTACCTATGTACACCTGTCCAAGTAGAACCAGTAATATGGAGGAGCAAAGAAGCCCCCTTGGGGGAGGAGTGCTGCCTACCTTGGAGGAGGGGGCTGCGCTGAGCACGCCATTTCTTCCCCCAGACTCACCAATCAGATAACTGGCTCTTCTTCCCATGGGGAGAGTGGAGTGAAGTTGGATGCTTCCCTCCTCTAAGTTCTTCCGCGTGGAAGTGTGAGGATGGTAGGGAGTAAGTATTCCTTGTTACCACTTAACCTCAGACACACTGCTGTGTGCACTGGCATGTCAGAAAAAAAACGCTTCAGGTTGTGGTTAGTTTGTTATTTAGTCAAATTATGCTGAATGCTTTCAAGATCATAAAAAAGGCATCTATGCATGTACAATATTTTTGCCACTAAGCATTTGAGCTACTTATCGACAGAAATTCATAAATAAAGAGTGAAATATGAGTAACAAATAAAAATAATTATTAGAACAGGGCAAAAGAGATACAAAGTCAGTCAAGAAGGGGAACAGAACTATATGAATTTTTCAAGGAAAACAGTGGGATTTCTTAGAGGACCCATTTAGTGAATAGTGTTCTTAAAAAATTCTACAATAAATGCAAAAACCAGTCAGGTAAGTCTGTTTTAAAAATAACACCCTAAATGAAAAGTAAGGTGACCAACTGTGTTAGTTTGTTCAGGAGTGTCCTGATTTTACCACTGAATGTCCCTTGTCCCAGGAATCCCTCAGTCCTTGGCAAGCTGGGATGGGTGGTTGCTTGAAATGGAAACTAAGAACATAAAACCATAGAGCAGATTAATTACCCTAAGGGCAAAGCTGATAGGGTCCAGGCTAGAACGTAGATAAGCAGAGGGATGCCTCGCCTGTCTACCCACTGGCATGACCTGGCCATATGGTTAGGAGCCTGGGCTCTAGGGGAGCCACACCTGGGCTTGAATCTTGGCTCTGCTAGTGGCAAGTCACTTACTTTCTTTCTCCTCTACACCTTGGTTTCCTTGTCTATAAGATAAGATGGCTTTAATATTTACCCTACAGGGTTGTAACAAGGATCAAATGAGAAACTCCACATAAAATGATTAGGTCAGTGACTGGACTTAGTTAGCTTACATGGAATGTGACATTTAATCAGGAGATGTCCCATAAGCGTCTGGATTTCTGACTTTTCTAACAAATCAGCAGGTCCTTCCACCAGTGAGGAAAGCTGAGCAGCAGATGGTCCCTTAGAAGGGGCATGTACTCTCCAGGAAGACACGGCTCCCATCTGGCCCTCTCTACTTCATGTGCTTGGCCCTTTGGAACCGACCCTGTGATCCCCATCCATGTTGGAAGTCTTTGCTCCTTAGAGTGTGGTCCAGTCATTGGGGGCCTATTGGCAATGCAGAGCCAAAGGCCCCACCCCAAGCCCACTGAATCAGAATTTGCACGTTAGTACATTCCCCTGGGGATACTTACAGTGAAGTTTGAGAAGCAGTGTTACAAACTTCGGAGCATTATTCCTAACCAGGATGAGCGTTGGGATCATCTGGAGAGTCTTTTGCTTGTTTTACGCTCAAGGCCCTACGCCCAAGGCCCTAGCCAGCCTTAGTGAAATCAGTCCCTGGTATGGAGAGCATTCAGGCTGTCAAATTAATGCAATCCACAGATTTTGCTGAGCATATTTGAGAAGGACAGGTTTCAGTTTAGATGTGCGAAAGCTAACTGTGTTATCCTATTGTGGTCCCCAGACAGAACTAGTTCTATCCAAAATGGCAGCTGTGAAACCTGAATATACTTCATGTTGACATTCTGCCCATCAAAAGGCCTATTTGATTCTAACTTGCTGGATAAAGCCTGGTTGCAGGTGGACTGACTTTTGGGAAGGATGTTGCAGTGGTTTGAAGGGAAGTGTGTTAGTATATGTTATTATTTGTACCACCTGAATGGTTTCAAAGAAATGAGGTTGTTTGGAGAAAGTTTTCTTACTGGTTTGCAGTAGAATAGTGAGATTCTAAAAATACAACACTATTAGCTGATTTTTTTTTTCCTTTAGAAAATATTTTGGCTTGCTCTTAGGGAAATACTTAACTCATTGCTTTGATGGATTTCTGTTTCTCTCAAACAGTGTGTGCCTTCAGGCCTCCTAGTTATTATTTGTTAAATTACTTTTCCAAGGCTGCTAATTGCTTCTCAGATGCTCTTAGTAACTTAATCCTCATCCAGTTTATTTATCAAAATATCAGTGCTGCCATGGTAGAAATTTCCAGTGTTAATTCCTTTTTAAAAAAATATACAACTTCGTTATATAATAAATTTATGTTTGATGACTTTATCTTTTCAAGTTATTTATTTATTTATTTATTTATTTATTTATTTATTTATTTATTTATTTATTTATTTTTTGAGGGCAGTGTTACTGGCCCTCATATGTGGGACTGAACCGGGGCCGCTGGCTTCCTAAGCCAGCGCTTAACCACCGCGCCACTCGGCCGGCCCTCAAGTTATTTTTAAACTAATTTTCTTTAATTCAATTCTTCTTGAAGTAGGCTTTTCATGTACATATTTACTGTTTATTTTTTCTATCTGCTTATAAAATATCACCTTATCATTTTGTTAGTGGTGTGATGTGAACAATGGCATATTGGAGATGTTTAATATTTAATTGTACTTATCACTTTATCAATGATTGGGAACTTCTGATTCTGTTGCTTTATTCAAATTGTGTAAGAGGAGAAGTTACTGAAGATCGTGACTAGACCCCACCTATGGACCAGCGGTAAGGCCATCACCTGGGATCTTGTTAAAAATGCAGAGTCCCAGGCCCTTCTCCAGACCTACTGTATCAGTCTGCATTTTAACAAGATACCCCCAGCAGGTAATTTGTATGCACCGTAAAGTGTGAAAAGCTCTGGATTAGATGGTTTACTAGTCACTCTACTTTAGGACTGTAAAAAATACTGGCGTTTGTGGCAGGGGTGAAAATAATGTCATAAGATATCTTTATTTTTTTCTGCCCAATCCCTGCTTTTCTTCATTTTGATGCAAATTGTCATCTGATCTCTCCAGCCATCCCTGTTGTCTTTCTTTTGGGTAACCTTCCCCGTAGCCACTGAGAGCAAGCATGTCCTAGCTTGAGTTCTCTACTCTTTTATGGTTAATATTCTACTTGGAGAGATATATAGCCAGCATGGGATTATCTATGCTTTGTACACTTTTGATTTTTAGATCTGTTTGTTGTCTGCCTCAAATCTGTCTGGCATTTTAAACTATGCTGAGTCCATCCCTTAGGCAGCGCTTCTTGCCTCTGGCTGCACGTTAGGATCACCTGGTGAGATTTAAAACACATTCATACCTTGTTTCCATCCCAGATGAATTAACTGAATTGCTAAGAGTTTGCTCTGGGCATCAGTATTTGTAAAGTCAGCTTCTGAGATTGGGGTCTGGGTGATTGTGTGTATAGCCATGCTTGAACCTCACTGCTGCTGGGCTCCATCAGATTCTCTGAGGGACATTGTTCCAGGATGTAAGATGAGGAGGACATAATTACTACTCTGAATATTTCATAGTCTATTGATGAAGACAGGCCCTTAAGCAGATAATCAAAGCAGGGTGGGACAAGTATAATGAAAGCTTCGGGACACAGTGCATGGAAACACTCCAGAGGGGATGATGAAACCTGGGGAGATGGGAAGGTAGTATTGAAGTTGAGCCTCCAAGGATGAGTGGTCATTTACTGGGTGGGCAAGAAAGAGCACACTCTAGGAGGAATAACACTTACGAAGGCGTGGGGTCATGGTCTTATGATTCCTTATCTTACATGTGGGATACTGAGATCCCCTTTTTATCAATATCACCTTCCCTGACATCCTGTTTAATATTTCTTCTTCCTGGGTGGACAGTATCACTACATTTTTCACTTTACTCTCTGCAACTATAAATCATTTGCCCTTATTTATTAGATTGTTCTATTTTTATGCAGCAACTTTGCTGATACATATTTTATATTCCTGTATTAGATCATTATAGTTGGCACAACAAATGATCACAACAGAAATGTATTATCTCATGGTTCTGGGGGTCTGAAGTCTGAAATCAAGGTGTCAGCAAGGCCACACTGCCCAGAGGCTCTAGACTACTTCCTCCTTCCAGTTTCTCAGGCTGTTGACATTCTTTGGTTTCCTTGCTTTGTGGTCTCATCACTCCAATCTCTGTCTCTCTCTTCACATTGCCTTTTTCTCTGTGTGTGTCTCACATCTCCCTCTGTTTTTCTCTTATCAGGGCATTTGTTATTGAATATAGGGCTCACCTGAATAATCCAGACTGACCTTCTCATCTCAAGATCTGTAGCTTTAGGACCTTTGCAAAGACCCCTTTTTTCCAAGTAAGGTAACTGTCACAGGTTCCAGGGATTAGGATATGGACAGAGCTTTTCTCAGGTCACTGTTCAACAATGCTATGCACTTGAGTGATTTTTAGTATATTCACAGGATTGTGTATTCTTCACCTCTACCAATTTTACAACATTTTCTTCACTCCCAAAACACACACTGTACCCATTAGCAGTCACTCCCCATTTCCCTCAACCCCCCAGACCTAAGCAATCACTAATCTACTTTTTGTCTCTATGAATTTGCCTGGTCTGGACATTTCATATAAATGGGATCATACAGTATATGGCCTGCTGTGTCTGGCTGCTTACACTTAATGTTTTCAAGATTCATCCATGTTGTAGACTGTATCAGTACCCCATTCTTTTTTATTGTTGAATATTATTCTGTTGTATGGATATGTCACATTTTATTTATCTGTTTATTAGTTGATAAACATTTGGGTTGTTAATACTTTTTGGCTATTAAATGTAATGCTCCTATGAATACTGGTGTACAGGTTTTGGGGTGGATGTGTGTTTTCATTTCTCTTGGACATATTCCTAGGAGTAGAATTGTGGGGTTTGTGGTAACCTTTTGAGGAACTACCAGACTGTTTTCCAAAGCAGCTGCACCATTTTAGATTCCCACGAGCAGTGTATGAGGGTTCCAGTTTCTCCTGCTTTTTTTTTTTTTTTTTTTTTACTGTCTTCTTTTGTTTGGTTCTGTTGTCAATTTTGCCTTTTCTGATAATCTTCTCACCAAGGTTGGTAGAAGAATATTTCCATGCTATTTCTGTTAGTGTCATAATTTTTTTCTCACATTGAAGAAATGAAAGATGATCAGTTCTTACCTACTCTAAGTATAATATTTACTTTTGGTTTCACCCTACTTCCTAGAAACTTAATTCAAAGCAAAAAAAAAAAAAAAATTTGATGCCTGTCTCCAAATCCATAACCATTTTAGCTCTCAAAATCCCCAAAATTCTCCCTCATCTGTAAACTCAATGAGGGCAGGCTTATCTTTCGCTTTTTCTTGTAAACTTTGTATGTAGTTTGTGGTGACTGTTCAATAAATATTAAATAAGAATGTGATTATTGTTTCATGTGTAAAAGGATTTAATGTTTTATAGGCTAAATGATTTTTCTTAATTATGTATATATTTTTGATTGCCTAACTGGCTATTGTTTTTAATGTGCAGATGAACAAGAGACTGAAGATGTGACAGAAGAATGTAAAGAATCTTAAGTAAAGACTTGCTGGGATGTGCTTTAAGAAAGTTGGTAAATTAAGTGAAATTATACTTTTTCCAATTCTTTGAATTCAGTGGATGCATTTGAGAGACCATTGCTCAAATAATGATGTTAATGTTTGGATTCACTCTTCCTGGATTATATTTTCTTGATATTTTTGAGACTTATGGTATTATTGTTTAATAGTTTTTCTTCATTGAAATTTTTGAGAAAATTGTTTTTTATTGCTAATCTTGCAACATCAGGGATACATTATAGAAACCAACATTTTATGTATGTGTGCAATTTTAAAACTAGTTGAAGTGCTATGATTGTTTTGTATTTGATTTTATATGCTACAACTTTATTGTGATTCAGATTTAATCACTATGAATTCTCATTTTGGCCCTGATTTCCCTTTTTTCCTTTTCTCTCTGCCTGTTAGGTACAGTTTGCCATAGAAAGAAATGGATTTTCTCAACAAAACAGTGTTAGGGTAGCCTTTACTATCTTACTTTGTAATGATACTTTTCTTAACCAAGAGTTTGCGTTATTTGATATATTACTTTCAGTTTTTTACCTTTTAGGGTTTGCCTTTTAGAATGCAGCAAATGAAGATCAGCTGTTTAAAAAATATTCTATGATATTATTTTAAGAGAGGAGGTTTGTCTAGTTACAAGTCATTAACCTGGATTTATGAAAACATTTCATGTCAACACTCCATATGATGAATTGGCATTAGAACCAGAAGTCTAGTTTATTTTTGATTAAAAAAAAAATGAACTGGCTTTAATGAAATTTGGAGTAGTGTATATGTGGCGTTATTATTATTTGCACATTTTCATCTACTGATACTGTATACTCTTAATATTTGCTTATGTCAAATTTCCTTGGCTTTTCAGAATGAAGAATTCTATAGCTACTATTTGCAGAGCAGTCGATAGGCAATTTCATTTTTGAGCCTCCTTTTTCAGTTTACATTAAAATAGCAATGGTTCATGCTAATGTCAATGTGCTACAGTGTAATTTATCTTCATGCCAAGAGGTTTGCTCTTGGGGTGCCAACAGAAGTTAAAAGTCGTGATTTTAGACTCACATAAGAATGACATGTGTGATGTAAGGTTTGGCTCAGAACAGTGAGAGGGGAAAGGTGATATGGGTGGGAATTTGGAGTGGTGACAGAAAGGAGCCAATTTTGCCCATCAGACTTTCAAAGGAGCTCAGTTTTGTAAACCCATGTACTTGTGGTATTTGGTGTGTGTGTGTGAGATGGGGAGAGGGAAACAGATATGAGTGGAGGGGTGGGGCTGGGAGAGCTTATGGCTTTATAATGTGTTTCTGCAAATTGTATTTGGGGCATAGTGAGAATTTATGTTACAGGAGTTTAAGAAGGGGAAGGAAAACAGAATGATCCTAAGTGGTGAATTTTACCATTACAAGAGGTAATACCACGTAACAGCATGTCAACTGAAGGTGCCTCCAACAAAGACTGGTAAGCTGAATTTATAATATAATTCAACGTGAAGGCTTCAAATTAAAAAGGAAATGTTACACTGATAGGGAGAGACAGTGTTCTTATTTGAAATCACTGTTTTTATTTTAAGGTTCCCTGTAGACCTAATGATAGAAAAAGATAGAGATGAAAAAATAATAATAATAAGAGCTAATTTATTTCAGATATGAATGGCAGATCTTAAGATTGGAGGGTTTTTTGGACTTAAGACTTCTTTTTATTTTTGAGTGCAGTGCCACTGGCCCTCATATGTGGGATCCGAACCAGGGCCGCTGGCGTCCCAAGCCAGCTCTTAACCAATGCACCATTCAGCCGGCACTGGACTTAAGACTTCTTAAGAAAACTATTAGCACCACCTTTACTGTAAATTCCCATAGAATCTTAAGTTTGTTGCCCTTCAATCCAACTCTCTCTGAAATACATGACAATAAAGCCTTGCAGAGGGAAAAAGCTATCACCTTGATGTCATAATTTTAATTTTTTCCCACATTACAGAATTAAATTTAATAGGAAGCAATTCTCTTTAAAATATATAATTAGGAAGCAAGTAAAAAATGGCAAGACAAAGGAAAAGTACACAATGACATATTTAGAAGAAATAATAAATTCATAAAGTGAGATAGTCAGAAGTAGAATTTGGAGAACAATTACAGTGTTTTCTCTAAGAAAGGAAAGAAGATGTTGCAAGGAACTAGTATAATTCTTGGGAATAAAATGGTGTAAGAAAGTGATCCCGTTTCATTCTTTTGTATGTATCTGTCCAGTTTTCCCAACACTGTTTATGGAAGAGACCATCTTTACTCCATTGTAAATTCTTGCCTCCTTTGTTATACATTAAATGACCATATATAGGGATGGGTTTAATTTCTAAGCTCCCTATTCTGTTTCATTGGTCTATGTCTGCTTTTATGTCAGTACATGCTGTTTTGATTACTGTAGTCTTATAATATAGTTTGATATCAGGTAGTGTGATACCTCCAACTTTGTTTTTCTTTCTCAAGATTGTTTTGGCTATTTGGGATCATTTGTGGTTCCATTTAATTTTAAGATTATTTGTTCTAGTTCTGTGAAAAATGCCATTGATATTTTGATAAGGTTTGCATTGCTTTGAGTAGTATGGACATTTTAACTATGTTAATTCTTTCTATCCATGCATACAGTATATCCTTCCATTTATTTGTATCCTCTTCAATTTCTTTGTTTAGTGTCTTACAGTTTTCCAAGTACTGATCTTCTACCTCCTTGATTAAATTTATTCCTAGGTATTTTATTCTTTTTGATCCAATTGTAAGTGGGATTGTTTTCTTAATTTCTCCCTCTGATAGTTCATTATTGCTGTATAAAAATGCAACCAATTTCTGAATATTAATTTTGTATCCTGCTACTTTACTCAATTCATTTATTAATTCTAATAGTTTTTTGGTGGATTCTTTAGTGTTTTCTATTTACAATATCATGTCATCTGCAAATAAATAATGACAATTTTACTTTTTCTTTTCCAATTTGGTTGCCTTTTATTTCTCTTGTTTGATTGCTGTGGCTAGGACTTCCAACACCGTGTTGAACAAAAGTGGTGAAAATGGACATCTTTATCTTGTTCCTGATCTTAAAAAAATGCTCTCAGCTTTTCACTGTTGAGTACAATGTTAGCTGTGGGTTTGTCATATATAGTCTTTATTATGTTGAGGTATATTCCCTCTATTCCAATTTTGCTGAGAGTTTTTA
The DNA here is from genome assembly GCA_033961575.1 of Aselliscus stoliczkanus. Taxonomy (NCBI): domain Eukaryota; kingdom Metazoa; phylum Chordata; class Mammalia; order Chiroptera; family Hipposideridae; genus Aselliscus; species Aselliscus stoliczkanus. The sequence goes on along the minus strand of CM066732.1, from coordinate 94,570,031 downwards.
TTATAAATGGATGTTGGATTTTGTCAAATGCTTTTTATCCATCTATTGATATGACCATATGATTTTTATTTTTCATTTTGTTTATGTAGGGTATCATGTTATTTGATTTGTGGACATTGAACCATCCCTGCATCCTAGGAATAAATCCTACTTGATAATGGTGTACGATCTTCTTAATGTACTGCTGAATTTGGTTTGTTAATATTTTGTTCACGATTTTTGCATTGATATTCATCAGGGATATTGGCCTATAATTTTCTTTTTTTTGAAGTCTGTTTGGTTTTGGCATCAGGGTAATGTTGGCCTTGTAAAATGAGTATGGGAGCCTTCCTCCCTCTTCTATGTTTTGAAACAGTTTGAGAAGGATAGGTGTTAATCCTTGTTTTAATGTTTGGAAAAATTCACTTGTGAAGCTACCTGGTCTAGTGCTTTTGTCTGTTGAGAGCATTTTTATTATTCGATTTTGTTAATAGTTATCAGTCTGTTAAGATTTTCTGTTTTTTCCTGAGCCTGCTTTGGAAAATGGTATGTTTCTAGGAATTTATCCATTTCTTTCAGGTTGTCCAATTTGTTGGCATATAACTGTTTGTAGTATTACCTTATAATTTATATTTTTGTGGTGTTGGTTGTCACTTCTCCTTTTTGATTTATGATTGTATTTGGGCCCTTTCCCCTTTTTTTCTTCATGAGTCTGGCTAAATAAAGGTTTATATTCAATTTTGTTTATCTTTTCAAAAAATCAGCTCTTGGTTTCATTGATCTTTTCTATTTTGTTTTTAGACTGTATTTTGTTCATTTCACCTCTAATCTTTATTTACCATTTCCTTTCTGTTACTCACTCTGGGCTTTATTTGTTCTTTTTCTCTCCCCCCACCCCCCTAGTTCCTTTAGGTGTAAGATTGGATTGTTTATTTGAGATTTTTCTTGTTTCTCGAGGTAGCCTGTATTGCTATAAATTTCTTCTTTATAACTGCTTTGGCTGTGTCCCATAGATTTTGGGGTCATTATGTTTTCATCTTCATTTGTCTCAAGGGCTCTTTTGATTTCTTCTTTGATCTCATTGTTATTCATTCATGTTATTTAGCCTCCATGTGTGTGTTTTTCAGTTTTCTAGTTTTATACCTGTGATTGGAGAAGATGCTTGATATGATTTCAGTCTTCTTAAATTTCTTGAGACTTGCTTTGTGGCCTAACATGTGGTCTGTCCTGAGAAATGTTCCATGTACACTTGAGAGAATTTATATTCTGCTTTGGGGTGAAATGTCCTAAAAATATCAATTAAGTCCATTTGGTCTAATGTGTCATTTAAGGCCCAGCTTCTTGTTGATTTTCTGTCTGGATGATCTGTCCCTTGATGTCAGTGGGGTATTAAAGTCCCCTGCTATGACTATTACTGTCTATCTCTTCCTTCATGTCTGTCACTATGTGCTCCATATACTTAGTTGCTCCTACATTGGGTGTGTAGATATTTATGAGAGTTAATATCCTCTTGTTGGATTGATCCCTTTTCGTTTTGAAATGACTTTGTTTGCCTCTTGTTACAGCCCTTGTTTTAAATTCTATTTTGTTTGATATAACTATTGCTACTGCAGCTTTTTTTGTTTGTTTACTTTTGCATGAAGTATCCTTTTCTATGCCTTTACTTTCAGCCTGTGTGTGGCTTTCAATCTGGAGTGGGTCTCTTGTGGGCAGCATATGTACAGGTCTTGTTTTTTAATCCATTCAGCCACACTATGTCTTTTGATTGGAGCATTTAGTCCATTTACATTTAAAGTAATCATTGATAGGTATGTAATTGTTGCCATTTTATTGATTGTGTTTTGATAGTTTTTGTAGTTCTCTATTTCTTTCTCATTCTCTTGCTCTTTCCTCTTGCAGGATGATGACTTTATAGTGTTGTGTGTGGATTTCTTTCTCTATATTTCTTGTATATATCTTGTAGAGTTTGGGTTTGTAGTTACCATGTGCTTCATATATACCAAGCTATATTTATAGCACTCTATTTTAAGTTGATGTCTGCTTAAGTTCAAACACATTCTAAAATCACTACAATTTTTACTCACTCTCTCCATGCTTATGTTATTATTATTTTTATGTCTTTTGTACATGTATCCCTTAATTTTTGTTCATGCATCCCTTAATTTTGTGTATCCCTTAATTTATTGTTGTAATTATACATGACCCTCCTACTTTTGACTTTTAACTTTTGTACTATCTTTATAGTTGTCAAACCACTGCTTTTCCTAAGTGTTTGCCTTTGTCAGTGATACATTTTCTCTTTCTTACAAGTATATTTTCTTATTCATATTTTTATCTTTACTTTTCTACTTAAACAAGTCCCTTTAATATTTCTTATAATCTTGATTTACTCATGATGAATTCCTTTAGCTGTTCCTTGTCTGGGAAGCTTTTTATCTCTTCTTTGATTCTAAATGATAGCTTTGTTGGATAGCATGATCATGGTTGCAGGTCTTTTCTTTTCATCACTTCAAATATTGTGTGCCCCTTTCTTCTGGCCTCAAAGTTTCTGTTGAAAAATCACTTGATAGTCTTATGGGAGTTCCCATGTATATAACTAATAGCATTTGTCTTGCTGCCTTTAATATCCTCTCTTTGTCTATAACCTTTGGCATTTTAATTATGATGTGCCTTAGTATTGGCCTTTTTGGGTTTATCTTGTTTCAGACTCTGTGCTTGCTGGGCTTGTATGTCTATTTCCTTTGTCAGGTTAGGAAAGTTTTCCATCATTATTTCTTTAACTAAGTTTCAATCCCTTGTTCTCTCTCTTTTCCTTCTGGCACCCCTATGATGTGAACGTTGGTATGCTTGATGTTGTCCCAGAGATCCCTTGAACTATCCTCATTTTTTTTGGATTCTTTTTACTTTTGGCTGTTCTGATTGGGTGTTTTTTGCTACTTTGTCTTCCAGATCACTGATTTGATCCTCTGATTCATCTAATCTGTTAATTTGCTCTAATATAGTCTTCATTTGTTATCATATTCTTCATTTCTTACTGTTTTTTTCTTTATGGTTTCTATCTCCTTGTTGAGGTTCTCACTGAATTAATCTGTTCTTCCCTTAAGTTCATTGAGCAACCTTATAACCAGTGTTTTGAACTGTGTATCTGATAGATTGCTTGTTTTCATTTTGTTTCGTTCTTTTTCTGGAGTTTTGTCCTGCTCTTTCATTTTGGATGTGTTTTTTTGTCTCCTCATTTTGGCTGCCTCCCTGTGTTTATTTCTAAATGTATTAGGAAGATCTGTTATATCTCTCAGTCTTGGCAGAGTGGCCTTGTGTAGTAAGTGTTCTGTGAGGCCCAGTGGTGCACCCTCTCTGTTCACCTGAGCCATGTGCTCTAGGAGTGTCCCTTGTGTGGATTGTGTGTACCCTTCTCTTATAGTTGAGCCTGGATTGTTGACATGTCAGTAAGTGGGATTGACTGTGAGGACTGGCTATGACTACATAGACAAGCTGTTGTGTGAGGGCTGACCCCACAGAGCAGGAATCATTTTAGTGGGGCTTTGGTGCCAGCTGAGTCTGCCCTTTAGGTGTGTTGGTTCTGTAACCTCTTGAGAGGGGCTGTGGTGCAGACCTAGGTCAGCTGTCATTTGTTCTTGGCTTAGGGCCACCTTATGGGAGCTACAAAGTGATTTGTGTTTGGTTGCTGCTTTTACTGAGTTTGATGGTGCTTGGGAGGGGCTATGCTGTGAACCGAGGCTGGCTGCCATTAATGCCATGCTTGAGACCCTTTCATGGACACTACAATGTGAGCTGATGCCAGCTGCAGTTTTGCTTGGTTTGTAGCCACTTAGTTGAAGCTTAGTTGAAGCTACATTCCAAGCCAACACTGGCCACAACTTATGCTAGGCTTGGGGCCTCCTGATGGGGTTTACAGTGCAAGTTGAGACTGGTCGCCGCTTGCGCTGGACTTAGAGCCACTTAATGAGAAATAGAGGGCATGCTGACACCAGCTGCTACATGTTTGGGGTTTGTGGGCCTTTGAGAGATTTTAGGAAAGTCTGCAGCATAAGCTGAGGCAGGATGCTTGGGTGGAAAAGCCACCAGAAGTGATTTAGGCAGACCGTGCAAATTGGGTGGGTCAGGGCCTCAGGGATTCACCAGGATAAGGTGATTGTTGTTAGCTAAGTTAATGGAGAGCTCAGATCTGGAGCTTGCTGTGCCTGCCAGCTGGGTGATAGGAGGGCTCACTAAAGGAGCAATGGTGCCTTCCAGCACTTCCATCCCTAGAGAGAGCTGCTCTGACCTCTGCTGCTTCAGCCATCACCCTGAAGCTAGTCAGTTCAGTTCCTCTCTTTATGTCCCCTGTACTTTTTGAGCTGCTTCACCTGCACTGGGGCCCAGATCGAGTGAGTTTGTGAGCAAGTTAATCCATGCATGGACCCCTCAAGAGGAATGCCTGGCGCCTGGGACTCCAGCAGCCCTCCATCTCACTCAGATGCAATCCCTGCTGATTTTCACTGCCAAATGTTATGGGGACTCCTCTTCCCAGTACTGGCGCCTCAGACTGGGGAGCCTGGTGTGGGGTTGGGACCCCTCACTCCTCACGGGGGACCTTTGCAGCTGAAATACCCCTGATTCTTAATCACTACATGTGGGTGTGGAGCCAGCTCATTTTGCATCTCCACCCCTCCTACCAGTTTCCATGTGGCTGCTTCTTTATATCCTTAGTTATAGAAGTTCTGTTAATCTAGTCTTCAAGTGGTTCTAAAGGTTGGTTGTTCTATAATTTAGTTGTAATTTTGATGTGGTTGTGGGAGGAAGTGAGCATAGTGTTTATCTACTCTGCCACCTTGACTAGAGATGACAATAAACACTTACAGGAGGAAAAAGCTATCACCTTGATGTCATCATTTTAATTTTTACCAAGTCCTTTATTTCAGTACAGCCTGCTGATTTGCAAGTCAGTCTTGGTGTGAACATGGAACATGCTTGGGAAATAAGCTCCTGTTCCCACTTTTTCTGTCCCATCTCGATATTTTCACTTACTTTTGGTCTGCTACTTAAAAGTGAATTAGAATTCTCTCCCAAGACTTTACATGTGGAGATAACTCTGAGAGTGAATGATATCATGTTTCAAAGAATCATTTTATCAAATCAGCTTTCTAAACTCTATAACCATTACCAACACCTCCTAGTTCTTGATTCTTCATCTGGGTGCCATAAAATGATTTGACAATTTATACTTACATATGATTATGCTAGGCTAGATAGATGTTATTAGAATGAGAGAGAAAAATCAAGAAGATTCTATTTCACTCAGTCCTTTCTAGTGTTTAATGGACCTCAAAGCCAGACCTTTACTCATAAAAATTTCTTATTCTATTCTTATTAAACTGGAACTTAATTGATCAGTAGTTTAGTCATGGTTAGCTACCTGAAACTCAGGGTCTGCTTGTGGTAATACATTGGTCTACTCTTAATATAATAATTGGATATTTTATGTATATCTCAAATGTATACAACTGGGGTGCCAAAAAATGTATACAAGTGAACACTTTGGTCAGCATTGCTCAAGCAGTAGCTCTCTGTAATCAGAAGTGTCTGGACGCTGATGGTAACCACTTTGAATACCTCTTGTAATTGCAGAAGTCAAACGTGACTTGTATTCATCTTTTGTTATTGGTGTATATTATTCCAATTATCATACAGTTTTCCTTTCTTAAAATGTGTATATATTTTTGGGGATGTCTATATATATTTAAATTCCACCTTTGTCTTTGGTCATCTGTTTTGACCAAAGGTATATTCATTCTCCAAAAGGTGATATATATATAGTGCTTGATAACATGCATTATGTTGCTCACCCAGAGCCATCATTCATGGGTCAGAAAAAATAGGTGTGAGAATTATATGTGTTTCACTCCTGTTTTTTTCCCTCTGTTTTCATTGTTCTTTTTAGAAACCGAACTAGATTTTGAAAAGGATTCAATAAATGACATTTAATGATATTAGTAAAATATGAAATTGTATCCTTTTGGGGCTCATATTTTAGGAGTTGTTTCTTCTTCCTATGGTTTTAATATGGCAGACTAATTTTTTTTTCTTTGTTCCACAAATCAAGCTAGTGTGTATTTTAAGCTAAGCAACGCAGTCTTCCTAAGTTGTATAGAAACTGAATGTTAACCATTACTTACTGGAGTTTCTTTTTGTGTATGCTGTACTGGTTTAAGAACAGAATTTACCTGCACCTCATAACAAAGCAGTAGAGAACAAATAAACGTGGATACCGTAAGTATAAATATAAATTTCCATATGATTTATTGTTTTTCCTTGTACATAAGAAACAGTAATATACAACTTACACTGCTTTAGAATGTAAAATGGATAAAAATGTGTACAAAAAAGCACATTCCTAGGAAAAGGTATTGGCAAATAGTAAAAACTGGGGATGGGTGGGTAACAAGCAAAAAATAAATCAAAAACAAAACAAAACCCAACAGTTCTTCAATTCAGTGTGCAAACATTTTATAAAAATAGAAATACTAACTCTACAGGCAGTATTTCCTGATAAATTATTTAAATAGCGTATCTACACAATCTGAGATATCTATTCCAATGGCAATGAGAAAATAATTTATAAAAATAAAGCAATGGTATACAAGATGATAGAAAAAAACGTAACTTTCAGAAAATGTATTTAACATTTCAATGCTATTTCCTTATTGGGAATACTTTTATGCAAAGAATTTTTATACTATGTACAACATTGACGTTTTTAGGTACTACAGTAGCTTTAAGTTTGTTAGACACTTAACTCTTTCTGCTTGAGCCAAAAATTCTTTACTCAGTCACACAACAAATGAGGTAATATTTGTATATAAGTTTCACCTTTGTTATTTTTTTCTTTTGGAAAAAATAAGTGTAGATGCTTTTTCTTCTCCCTGGAAATAGGCACAAGGGATGGGTAAAACAGTATCAAAGGCCTCATGGCTTTCTCTGCAATCTAAAAACACTTGCAAACAGACAACCAGCTACTTCCACTTGAAAAGACAAAGACAAAAATATAAATTCCAAATCATTTACTCTAAGCACAAGGTGAAGAGCAGCTCACTATGCTGATTTTCCCTGTGCCCTTTTTGCAAGAGATTTGCTGATAATTCTCAACTGCCTGCTCTCAAACACCTTCCATATGAAACCTAGGTTCCAGGTAGAACAGAGTTAATAAATAATCTGTATTTACAATCTTTCAGTCATGAAGACTCGTAACAAAGATGATATGGATAGTCCTTATGCTTCTTCCTGTTCCATGAAGTCTTTCAGACAGATCCTCCAGAGTAAGTAAAAAATAAATATTTTACATTGTAAAGTATTTGTAGAACAAAACAAAACAAAACAAAACAAAACTAGTCCAAAAGAGAATTGGAAAAATCCATGATATTCAGAAAAGCAAAAGAGAGAAAAGGAATGTTTTAGTTAAGTTGATAAATTTGTGCCTTTCTAACCATAAAAATACAAACCTGGCTGCCCCGCCCTTGGGAGGCAGCCTGGTATTCACTGAGATGGTAGGTTTTCTTATTTTCCTGCTACATCTGCACAATTTCAATGTAACCAGGCAGTGGCAGCCAGCACTGCTGTCATTCTGGTTTAATTCTGACTCCTTATTCTGGTCACTACAGGTAACGTGTAAGGGGCGGGGATCCAGGAGGAAGTGCGGAAGCCAGTCCTTTCCTCCCTCCCCTCTTTCTATTTAAGTGCCTTTCTACGTGGGTGAATCAGCTAACATCGGTCCGCATCATGAAGTCCAGCAATAGTCTTTCAATCCCCTGAAAATGGTTTAGTACCAAACATGTAACAGTTCCTCCATATTTTCTCATACAATCGTCTCTTGGGTAAGCGCCCTCCCCTTAAGGCTTTGGTCCCTGCTCCCCCTCTTCCCGAGGGAGTAGGTCAGGGGTGGTTTTGTTTGCCAATTCTAGTGAGTCCTCCCTTCTCTCACATGCCTGAAAGCGCTTCTGAGTCCACTGCTCAGAGATGGCCTCACAGTAGCACCCTGCTCTGACAAAAGCTGAGTGGAGCTGGCACCTTCCAACTGAAGCAAGTGGATGCTTTTGCTTTTTCAAAAGCAAACCAAAATAATTGTTTGTATTCTTGGAAGATTCTCTTCTCATTCAGAGGCTGAAGGCTGAGTCTGATTTGGAAAATTGCATTTTCTTGAGGCAAGTCACATGTTTTAGGAGTCCACACTGAGGCAAAGCAGAGAAAAAAGGCAGGCAGGGAGGAGTGATCCTGGGGGTTTTCTTAAGCCCATAGTTCCAGAAGGTGCAATACCAGCATTGGTTTTGATCAGTCTTTTGATCAAGCGTTGGATGATTAAGAATCTGTTAAACAAACAAACACATAAGTATGTAAATAAACTAACTCATAAAGGCGTTGTCATCTTAATATCAGTTAATAAATTAACCTAGGTATAGTTCTACTTTTTTAGTGATAAAAACATAATTTAAGATTGTCAGCGGATAAAATGAAATGTGAATATGTTTGAACATGGTTGCCAGGAGACCAATATATTGCAGAACTTAGAAAGGCCCTCAACGTTTCAAGTTTAGGGAGTTTGATTTTAAAAATTCAGACTTAAAAGATTACATCATAATTGAAATACTTTGAGTAAAATCAAACAACTTTTTTTACTTCAATTGATTTTGATATCAAGTCTTATCCCAGAAAACATTTATTAAGTACTTATTTTTTGGTAGGTCCAATATTGGACTCCATGAGAGCCTAAGTAATGACTGAGTGAAAAAGAATGGAGACAAAAGCAGCTAAGGTTAGTAGTGGAAATTAATTTAACATGCCAATATGAAGGCAAGACTCTTCTCCCTTCTCTTGTAACAGGGAAAGGTTGTGAAAGACAGCCTGTGCTGTAATGGCATAAATACAACGATAAGGAATGTGTAAGACATAGAAGCATGTAAAGTTTGAAAGTATTATTAATGTGGTCTAAACTGTACAGGAGCTTGTCCGCAGTGTACCTTTGCACTGTGTACGAAGAGCACAGAGATCGCTAAGCAAATTAATATTGTTAAGGAGGACGCGGGATTTCATAAGCCACAGTTCAGAGGCCTTATTTCATTTTTATCACTGTGTCTTCAACAGCAACATATAGATAATAGCTCTGTCTGTACATCAGACTCTCCCATAATTGGCCTTCGCAATAACAGTCTGAATTAGAGATGGCAATTGTACATGCACTGTAATGTTCCTCCTACCTCTGCATTCGTATTTCAGGTCGGAGAAGAACACCATTTCTTGAGAGAAGACAAAGAGCCCTAGCCTACCACCAGCATAGGTTTTGTCATAGATGGGTCCTGAGTCGGCCATGATTTTCTTCCCTTCATACATTACCACTCTGTAGGGAAAAAAAAAAATCTCATTAGTGACACCCCTTGATTTTGGTTTCTTCCTTCTTGACCCCCATGAGTGTGACTATAAGTGAAATTTAATCAGTGCAATCTTACCTAATGAAACCCGTCTTTGGCCTGTGGCTGAGACGCCATCTGTAGGCAGTGAAATCTTTCCAGCCTATGTGACGAGGGTCATGCCACAGGGTGCGCACCTGAAGGCAAAGGTAAAGAAAAGGTCAAAACACAGCTCCACGATGAAAAGATTTAGATTTCATTCCATAAAACACAGTGCTTGAAAGGTACCAAGTTGACCTAAATTAGAGGGCTGCGATATAGGAGTTTTTCCATGGCTTCTTTCCTTTGCTGTGCACCCTTGAATGCACAAATACAGTAGAAAGAGGATGGAAGGAGTTTTTTTTTTGTTTGAAAGGCTGTAACTGTCTTTGGATTTAAAGTGGAACTCTAGTGAGCTCCCTCTCGGACACTATTCCGTTTTCACAAAGCAGAACTTAATGCTGCACTTGGTGATTCTAAGACTCCGTATAAAACTCCATCTTAGAGTCCTGGTCAGAGCACAGCATCCCTAGTGCTAGTCAAGCACCTCTCCACTCTCTCCCTTCTGCAGGTCGCGTTTGTACCTGGCCAGGGGTGTTTCCAGTGTGCCACAGTGCATTCCGCAGGTGCTCGCCAGGCCCCGTGGTGGAGTTCACGACTTTCACAGAAAGGCCCGAGTACCCCTGAGCCTTGGTAGGGTGGACGTCCCAGTAGGACTGGGTGATCTGCTTCCACATCACCACGTAGAAGCGGCTGCTGGACTGGTAGCCGAACACAAACCCGGCATAGTCATCGTCCCTTTCGGTGTTGATGAAGAAGGTGCCGCTGAAGTCCACAGCGTTAAACTCGTCATAACCTGGAAGACGAGGCCAGTCCCAGGTTAAAAACTGCAGCCTGCAGAAGGCTCTCCATTCCTACCCCAGACATCCTCAGTACCCACAGGGACACATGTCACCACCAGGTTTTATATCTGCTGCTTTCCCAAGTATGCATTAGCCTTGTGTTTGAAGAACTCACTACTCACCAATAGCAAGTCCAGGATCACAGTTGACAGTCTGGACAAGTTCTTTGCCCTGATGGCGCACCACCCAGTTAGGGTCATTTTGGGATGTCCCTTTGGGATCCAGAGGAATCATCTGGAATCGGCGGAAATCAGTCTCACTGATATCAACATTTTCAGGACAGATGTCATCGATGTCTGGCACACTGTCATGGTCAAAATCATCTTTGCAAGCATCACCTCGACCATCACCTAACGTAAAAAAGACAAGAGTTCAGCGAAATTCTGAAATGCTATTCTTATTGGTGTCAGAAATTCACTGTCTTGTCAAAGTTGGCATTCAGTCTCTTCATTCTCTCAAGCGCACTCAGCTTTATTTTTATGTTCTTCGTACAGACAGCCATGGTTTCAGTTACTCCCTGAAAAAGTGGCTCTCCTGACTTACCATCAGAGTCCTTCTGGTCGGGATTGGGCACGAGTCTGCAGTTGTCCCTGTCATCAGGAATGCCGTCGTTGTCATCATCATGGTCGCAGGCATCTCCCTTGCCATCTTTGTCATGGTCGGCCTGGTTGGCATTGGGCACATAGGGACAGTTGTCCAGGTTGTTCTGGTGGCCATCTTCGTCAATATCCTGATTGTTGTCACAGGTATCTCCAATGCGGTCTGAGTCAGAGTCAAGCTGAAAGGGAGATAGGAACAGAAGGTAAAGTATAGTTATTAATGTTAACTGTAACTTATGGAAGATTCTCCAATGTTTGATACGGCCAGTGGGGTTTCATGTCTACATGCTGCTGCCAAAAGACAGTAACATTAGCAAATTTTAAGTGTTTTTCCTTAATGGTTATTTTCATATGAAAATTTGAATAGGGATAGATAAGAGTTTTTTTTTTTTTTAAACAAAATTAAATAGAAAGCGTTCTTTAATCACTAAGGAATGAAATGCAATGTTAATTGCTTATATCTTAACGTTCAATAAAATTCTTTGGGTATATTTTGTTATTTTCCATTGAAGGGTTTCAATTGTAAACTTGACATGTCAGCTTCTAGTCTAGGCCGTTAAATGGTGGAAACATGGCACTGTTTTTTTGTGCATTCTGGTTAACGGGTATAGTAGGGATCAATTAGTTTCTTTTATTTTTAGGTATTTGATTGTATACGTCTAGTCCATAAGGATTGTCATCTGTTGGCTGAGGTAAAGTCAAAATTCTAAGTTTTTTCAAAACTATATTTCTTAGAGTCCTTTTACGTTATCCAGTGTGCACAGGATGCTTAAGGGTTATTTATACACAAATTGATATTTGTGCTCTTTGCTAGTAAAGTTTTTACATGATGTCTGAATTCCGTTATAAATTTTATCACAGTCTGAAGAACCAAAATCTCATCCAGGGAGATTAAATAATATTGAAGAGGTTTAATTTATGGTAAGACCCAAACTCAAACAAGATGACCTTCAAAAACATTTAATCAGCTAAGCTATCTCAGATCATTCACACTTTTGCATTATGGCCCCAAAGCTCTTCATCCTTTTGCTTTTCATTTTACAGGACCTCACAAGAGCAAATACTAGAGGAAAAAGTTAGATTTCTCCTATCTTGAATGTTATAAAAACATTCCTATTTTTTTTAAAGCTGGTTTCTAAATTTCCAGAACAATGCATTTTAGGAAAAAAAAAAAGCCTTAACTTTTGTTTCTAGAAGATAATGATGGGCAATTACACAAGAAAAGAAATACTTTCAGACATGGAACCTGTTCTGGCTAATGTCTGTTTGTGGCACTCCCTAGCATTGGTAGAGAACACCTGTTTGCAATGCCAAATACTTTTTTTATTTTTTTGAGGGCAGTGTCACTGGCCCTCATATGTGGGAACCGAACCAGGGCCGCTGGCTTCCCAAGCCAGCGCTTAACCACCGCGCCACTTGGCCGGCCTGCCAAACACTTTTTGAAGAGAGACAAAGAAACAGGGATTTCTCCAGGTTTGGGAAATAACTTTAGTTTGATGATTTTTCTGACAGCCAGTTTGTATCATTAGCCATGAAAATGGTTATTTTGCTTAAGGATATTTTCTTTCATCTCTTAGTCTTAAATACAATTAATATTACTAGAGTTGTTAGTTAACAGATTTCTGCTTCGTATAATTTATTGTAATGATACATCATGCCGAACAAGTCACAAAGACCTTTGAGAAGACAAGATTGAAGCTACAAGATTATCACGCTAAGGATCTACGGACTCTGCAAGGGAATCACATCAGATAAACTGTTTACCTGAAAATATTATAATCGGCTGTGAGAGTATTGACAGCCATGGTAATGAAAGTGTTTGAAGTCTATTTTTAAAGGCCTAGAAAGGGATATTCCAATCCTTTCCTGAAAGATTTTCAAGGGAGTCCACCTACCTGATCTGGATTATGTTCCAGGGGGCAGTTGTCACACTGATCTCCAACCCCATCCATATCGGTGTCCCTCTGGTCCACGTTATAGACATACTGGCAGTTGTCTCGTTCATTGAGGATACCTGCAGAGAACAGGGGACTGATAAGGGTCAGAGTCTCCAAACTCGGATGTTCCCCCAAACTGTACGCTAACAGCCAGGGCTGAGCGTGGTCACCACCACCTACGGGTCTGCTGGAGTCAGGGCGTGCCTTACCGTCCCCATCAATGTCTGCAGCACAGGCGTCTCCTTCCCCGTTGTTGTCTGTGTCAGCCTGATCTGGGTTGTGGTTGTAGGGGCAGTTGTCACAGCGGTCTCCCACGTCATCTCTGTCATAGTCATACTGGGCTGGGTTGTAGTGGAATGGACAGTTGTCCTACGAAGACAAAAAATGGAGCATTTTACAACACTGTGAAAATAGCTCAAGACTCAAACCTCATGCATAACATATTATCTGTATAAAACTGCAAAAATCTGCAACAGTCATTTTCTATTTAGTGGATATGCTAGGTAAGTGCTCAGGGTAAAATCACTGCAAAAGTTAAAGGCCAAGACATGACAAAGGAAACATGGATTCCTGTTGGTTACGAGTCAGTGAGATATAAATATAACCTCATCCTCTCAGTTCTCAGTATGCCTAGAGTAAATTTTACTGTAATGTAGATAAGACATTTGAAATGAATCTGGGGAGCAAAGTGTCATTTGTTTATATATTGTAATTTCTTGCTCAAATACAGAGAGGGAAGGTTGTAATGAAAAACAAAACCTGTTTAAAAATTCTCCGGGCAACACCTACAGCCTTAAACTGCTACAACACAATGAATAATTCCTCTCATTATCTTACATATCAGTTCGCTACATTTTCCCTTATAACTCTACATTCATTCAATTGTAAAGCATTTCAGGCTGTCACTGAATAGAGACGATAAAAGGCAGACATCTGTTTTTTACCCTGTCATCTGGAATTTTGTCATTGTCATCGTCAGAGTCACAGGCATCGCCGACTCCATCCTTGTCATAGTCTTCCTGCCCGGAGTTGGGAAGGTTGGGGCAATTATCCTGGAAAGAGAAAACGTACATTACAGCTGTAGGTTGCATACTCACCCTTTGCTCAGCTCACGCACAAAAGGACTGAGTGCTGGTTCCGTAACAACATATTTTTTTATGGGAAAAAAAATGAAACATTTTCTTGGGGGCCATCGATCCATATATAATGTGTATAAATGTTCTAAGCTTTATACATGCTGGGAACACAAGTCACACTCTGCTGGTTATTTGGTAGAGTAGTGAACTTTTTCTGGACAAAATAGTGGACCATGGAACACAACTGCCCAAAGGGCCAGCCCCACTTCTTTCTTGCCACCAAGTGATTTACTATTAAGAATGAATGCTGCTCTGCCTTTGGGTGACTTAATCTTTCAGTCTCATGTTGGAGCTTGAAGCATTTCGAGTCCTTAGCCTGTTCTTATGCTTAGGGCGATGTGATGTGCATGAGGGGAGCTGGTCTTACCTTTTTGCAGTGGTATGTGGCGTTGGCCACGCACACCAGGTCCTCGTTGGGCCAGCCATCCAGGTCAGTGTCCTCCCCACAGATGATGCCATTGCCAGCGTAGCCGAGCTTGCACTCGCAGCGGTACATGGGGTCGCTGTAATGGCCCAGGTAGTTGCACTTGGCATTCTTGTTGCAGTCATGCGTCCCGTCCGTGCACGGGTTACGGGGTTTACACACCTGAGGGTACAACATCCTGATGTTAATGCAGAGCCTTCAAGAGTCTCCAGATACTGCAGATGCAAGAAGAACCCAGAGCTCTGTGATCTCCATACAGACAGAGACCCCGTGGGCAAGAGGGTGCGTCACCTCTGTCCTTCCCCATTCGCCCCCTGAGGATATCCAGGTTACAGCTTAACTTTGCTTTATGCGTGTTTTTCTTGAAATTGCTCAGTACTTAGGCATGTACAAGCCCATCGGCTCCCAACTTATTGCAGAGCAGCATTTTCAAACGTGATGGGTTTATAGTGGATTTTCTAGTCATGATTCTAAAAGCTGGACTGTGCATTCACCCCCATTCCTTGTTTTGGGGAGAGGGGATGAAATGACCTTCCTTCCTTTCCTAGTTTCAGTCAAGGTCACCCCCTCCCCCCACTTTAGTCTACCAGCCTGGTTTGCTGTACCTGCTTGTTGGCAGTGGCATGCTCCACACCCTGGCCGAAGGGCTGCGAGCCAGTGAAGCGCGGTGGGCAAGGCAGGCAATTGTAGCCGGGGTCTGTGTTCTCACACCTGTGCTCTCCGTTGTGGCTGAAGCAGGCATCGGGCACCAGTTTGCACTATGGGAGAAACACCAGGTTGTTTCATGTTTGAAAACATTGCCATAGGAAATGACGAGGACGGGTTAGTTGCTTTCCTAGGTCTCTTGGCTCTTGAGCCGTCAGTTCCTCACCTCATCAACATCTTTGCACTGGATGCCATTTCCGCTGTAGCCAGGAGGACAAGCACCACATTTCCAGCTGCCGTCAGGGTAGCTAGTACACTTGGTCCCAGCAAAGCAGGGACTGGACAGGCATCCATCTGAGACAAGAGAGGCAGGCAAATGGTTGGTCTAAGCTGCTAATGGCCATGGTGGTCATTAAAAAAAAGAAATACAATGTAAAATAGTGTAGGGTCTATGTAACTGATAACTTGGTGAGATTTTGTTGTCCATCTGGCATTTTACAGTGAGCAAACCACTCAGGACCATGCAAAGCCAGAGCTCCTGGAAAGCTGACCTGTGGCCTTTCGTTAAAACAAACAAAAACCCACGGGTGGTTTTGTCCCGGGCTGCAGGGCTCACCAATCGGACAGTCCTGCTTGTTGCAGATCTGGTTTTCCGTCACATCACCAACGCAGTCCTTGCCTCCAAATTGCGGGGCGGGGTTGTTACAGAGCCGGCCCCGTTTCTGTACCCCTCCTCCACAGGTGACAGAACAGATGTCCCAGGGCGACCAGGGACCCCAGCCTCCATTGACTGTAAGAAAGAGAACCACATGCAAAAGTTAAGGTCAATTTTCAAACACCTTACCTGTCACAGAACACTCCCCTCAGTTTGTTCAAGAAACCTCTGCTCCCCTGATACATGGGAAGAATGTCTGGGAAGATGATGAGCTTAAAATGGTGTTCTTTCTGTTTTTCATTAAAAGAAGCTGCTGAGCATGCAGGACTTCGCTTCTATTTGTTTCTCTAGAAAGTAACCTTTTCCCCTCCCTGACCCACTGAACAGAAGGGCCCGGGCAACCAGCTGGGCAGAGCTGCTGCTCGGGGCTCAGCGCCCCGTTGGGCAGTGTGCTCACACTTACCAGGACAGGCATCTCGCTTGCAGGCTTTGGTCTCCCGAGCTTCACCTTCACAAGGCTTCCCATTCATCTGGGGGCTAGGTGAGTTGCAGAGCCGGATCCTTGTAATCACACCGTCACCACATGTCACAGAGCAAGATGACCATGGGGACCAGTGGCTCCAGCCGCCATCCTGTTTAACTACAGTACAAAGCTGATGGTTACAGGGTGCTTACAACGAACCAAGCTCGGTGCTAACTGCTTTAAATGCATTAGGTAAATGAATTCCTCAAAATAACTGTATCAAGAACTATTAGTATCCCCAGTTTGAAGATGAGGCAAGAGCCTTAGAGAGTAGAAATTGTGCTCAGGGGTATACAGATGATGACAGAATTTGGGTTCAGATCCAGAGAGTCTGGGACCTAGGCTCTTAACCTCTGTTCTATGGAGTTGCCCTTGGCGTTGACAAGGAAGGTCCGTTCTCTGCATTCCCACATGGCCAAGGTACTTACATCTCTTATCACATTCCTGAATGTGGCAGGTCCTTGTCTGGACGGAGGAGCCCTCGCATCGGTTGTTGAGGCTGTCGCAGGAGCGGCCACGTTGCTGGATCCCGTTGCCACACGTTGCAGAGCATGAGGTCCACTCAGACCATGGGGACCAGCCATCGTCTGCAGAGTCACTGGCTGCAGAGGAAACGGGTTCATTTAGCGTGTGGTCATGAAGACTAAGGTAGTCTTCAGACTGCTCTGTTAAGGACTTTCTTCCCTTGCCAGAGAGTGAAAAGCAATATATTTCTTAGGCCAACAGCCCAGGGGTTTATCTCAGGTCATTATATTTACTGCACTGGGGTAAGCGAATGCTTTGCCTGGGTCAGCACAGCTCAGCCTTCTCCCAGTGTGTGTTTTCCTGTTCATCATTGCCTCCTTCCTCCTGTCTCAGCATTTCAAATGAGTTTCTTTTTCCTGACTCTAGATCTCTTGGTAGGCATTTCTAGTCTGAGGCTTCCAAGAATACCGGAGTTTTAGGCAGCTTATAGGAGTCACTTCTGACTTTCAGGGGAGCCACAGACCATGTGTTTGGCAGATGAGCTTGAAGGCAGCTCAGCTGCTATTGGCTCTACACTCCAACTCGGTCATGAGGTTAATCTGTGTGTTGCTCCTCTCACCCTAGCATTTGGGGCCTTCTCTGCACATATTTTCACAAGAGAAGGTGTTTGTTTACCATCTGCCCAGGCACCATGACTACAATCATATCTAGCTGTATCAGACACAAGATAGAGAACTTGTTTTCTCTTGCCATCAGTTGGACGATTTCCTAGCTCTGCCCTGATTCAAGTTCAAAACTCCACTAGTCTCCAGCTAGCTTTGTTCCCTTTAATCCATACCTGAAGTGAATGCTGAATAGAAACAGATATACAAATGATTCTGTTATTCCAGCGCCAGTATCACTAACGTGATCCCCAGATGGGACTGGTTCTTCTGAGCTGTGACCAATGTGTGTAGGGGTTTCTGCAGAGTAAGTATTCCTTTCCTCTTTTATTTCTTATCTCAGCATGATAAATCATTTTTATGACTTGTACCGACTACATTCAATATTATCTCAGCACAGTGATTAATTTATACTGGCAACAAAAACCAGGGATAGGGTGCCACAAAACAACATAGTGTTTTATTTCTTTTAGTGCCCTAAAACTCAAACTGCTGCTATTCTTCTGTTAGGCCTCCTATTCCTGCAGATAAAATGGGTGGACCTTTCAGGCCCCATTAAGTCCAATACTCATATGCTAGCCCATCAATTTCTCTGGTAAGCGGAGTGTTCTTGGCTCTAGGCCCTAAGGTCAAATTCTAGAAGCAGTTGACTGAGCTGTTGCTGCCACACAGTCATCTCTCTTTTTCTCAAAGCATGCAATCAGGATCAATAAGCTATACTGAGATGATTACTGCCTATACCATAATCCAGAAGATTTAGTCATGATAGAGTTTTGGCTCTATACAGCAGACGAGCCATCAGTTAACCAGATGCTGCAGCAAAAACCGGAATGAAAACCTCTGATGGAGATGGGGCTAGGGTTCCAGTGTTGTGCTCAGCTGTCCAGTGTTTATGGAGAATTGACCTAGTCACTGAAGAATGGTTTTGCAGTCTTAGGAACTTACGCCAACACCGCGGGCAGCATTCTCCATCAGGAACTGTGGCGTTGGAGCAAGGCATGATGGGGCAGGACACTTTTTTGCAGATGGTAACTGAGTTCTGCAGAGGGAGAAATGGGTTACTAAGCATTTCACAAGCACAGGTTTACATACTGTAACATTTCCGTTACAAGATGAATGTGGTCAGGGCTATAAATACTCTCCTGGCATGATTTTAATAGGAGGTCTGTCTTATTTGCAGTCACCAGTATTGTAGAGACAGTTTTAGTGCTAGTTACTTGTCACTCCATTCCTTGGAGAGTTCTTTCTTAATTGCTACTTAGTCAATGATAGAAGTTATAGCAGGGTGAATTTATCCACAAGGAACCACCAAATATCGTAGGTCAAATCTATTCATCTGCACCTGAAACCAAACTCATAAAAAACTCAGCCAGGACTTTTCAAAGTATTTATCTTTATGGGGAAAAGAAGACCAATGAGCATATGTTTTCCCATGTATAGATCTGAGTTTATATTATATTGGAGAAAAATTGGGAATTTAATAAAATTGGCTCCAAAATTCATCAATCCATGATTTGTACTTAAGCTCGGCTTTCCTTCATGAGCCAGGTAAATCCCCAAACTCACCTGCCACTGGCAGTGAGGAGAGCTAGAGGGAGACACATACACTGTGGGCAGTGCTATCTGAGCTCCGTAGATAGTTACATCCTAACAATGCCAGGCTATTTGAACAACAATCAGCAGTTCTAACCAGGTGTTATTTACCTGACATTCAACACCTAGCCTTTGAACTAAAGCAGGTAAATTATTCTGATGTCTTTCTCAGTAGATTTGTTTGAAAAAGTTGGAGCATTTAAAGACTTTATAGATGTCATAATTGTATCTTAACACAAAACAAAACAACCCACTTTGGTATCAGGCCACAGAACGGAAAAAGAGCTTGTGTGGCCAAGTGGGTATTTCCCCAGAGACTGTGGCTTCAAACACATGCCATCAATCCGTATTTCAGTTTGGAAAGATCCCTTACCTGACAGCGACACTCAGTGCAGCTATCCACAGTCCACTCCTCATTATTCCTGTACTGAACTCCATTGTGGTAGCAGAGGGGAGGTCTCCTTAGCTCGTTGGCCAACTCTTTGTTCTCTTCAGTCTGAAAGCGGGGGAAAGGTTGTTAGTGCCCAACCTCATTCTAAGTCCTGTGGGATCCTCTGTGCTACGCGTTCAGGCACTCATGCTAACGGGCTGGGGGAAGAGGTCACTGACCACTTTGCGGATGCTGTCCTGCAGCGTGGTCACAATGGTGCGCAGACCCCTGAGCTCCAGGACCATGTTGGACAGCTCATCACAAGAAATGCCGCAGATGGCTTGCAGATCCTTTGTCTTATGGCCAATGTAGTTAGTGCGGATGGCAGGGCTGGAACCATTCACCACGTTGTTGTCAAGGGTGAGAAGGACATTGGTAGCTGCCAAAAAGCAAATATCGCAGTGAGAACCGTAATAGAAGATGCTGTCACCAGCCAAGCCCCTAATTGTAAAAGACATTGCATTTAGGGTGAGGGATGCAGATGAAAGGGATGTGTGTGTGTGTGTGTGTGTGGAATAGCCTTGAAGGTCACTTTTAAATACCCCTTAACTATGCTACAGGGTAGTTTATATCTAACCAACATTGCTTAAATTTCTCAGCTTGTTTTGGGTGGAATTCCCCGAATTTCCCGATACGCAAAGAAAACAGAAGGGTACTCACAGCTGGAGCAGCCTTTGTTCCTGAGGATGTCTTCTGGTGTGGTTCCAAAGACAAACCTCACATTCTGCAGCACCCCCTGTGGGCAGAGGACACGTTATTTGTAGAGTGTTGAGAGAGGCACGTGGGTGGGAGAGACTGTTTATGCTAGGAAAAGCACACAATAGATGTTCTAAAAGTTTGAAAGAGATCCCTTTTAAGACTGCCATGTCAAAGTAACACACCAACATAAATTTCCAGACAACTTCAAAATCTTAATTGTATTTTCTGCCAAGTCTTCAGTATTTTACAAAGAATTCAGTTATCAGCCTACTTGGGTACACAGGAAATGGAAACTAAGGCCAGAGGATATAATGACACTCTCTAGTGTCAAAGAATTAAATGTGGGAGTTTCAAAGCCCCAGTTGCAAAGATCTAGAAGTTTAAGCAAGGAAGAAGCTGCAGCAGCAAATAATCACTATTTTAACCTTTTATTTGAGACCAGCTAGTCCCCATGAGGGATCAAATAGCAAAGTGGTATTTATTCTGCTAGAACAAAGTATCCATTTCAAGCAATATTACAAGTGGCTGAATGCATTTGAAATAAGTTATTCTCTTGAGAAATGTATAAGGAGTATCTAAAGCTTGAACAGGCTGCTATAGAAAAACCATTTGTTTCCTTTAGTGGTTTTCAAAGTGTGGTCCCCAAAACACCTCCACCAGCATCAGCCTCACCTGGAACATATTAGAAATGCAAGTTTCAGGCCCCACCCCAGACCTGCTGAAACTCTGTGGGTGGGGTGCAGCCTTATGCGTTTAACAATCCTTCTAGGTGATTTTGGTGCTCCCTAAAGTTTGAGAACCACTGCTTTAGTCCACAGGTAGTGTTTCCTGTTTGGGAACCCCTGCTTCTCCTGCTGTAGCCCTCCTGACAGGTCAGCTGGCTAGCAGGCCACCCCAGAGACCAAGAACCGGAGAAGAGGCCTCACCTGGAAATTGTCATTGACATCCCCTTTTGCGATGCGCAGCCTGGCGATGCTGCCCAGGTCCCTGGTGAAGATGCTTTGGATGGGGACGTCCAGCTCAGCATTCTCCATCTTCTCACAGTCGATGTACAGCTGGGCCCTGTCCTCCTGCACAAACAGGGTGATGCTCTTCCACTGGCCGGTGGCCAGGAGTGCTTCTTCCACTGACACCACATGCTGCTTCCCTTGCACTGTCAGGCTCAGGTCCAGGGTGCCCGCTTTGCCATTGGAGACCACGCTGAAGACCTGGCCAGAGTGGTCTTTCCGCTCCACTGCCAGCAGTGTGCCCCGGGTCTTCTTCATTTGCCTTAGGGAGGCCAGGAGGAGGAAACCTTTCTCTGCCCGCACAGCATCCACCAGGTCTTGAAACTTGTCATCAGGCACAGGGGGAATCAGGTTGGCATCCTCGATGCGGAAAGCTGGGCTTGAAGGGTCAGGGCCCTTCACCAGTCGGCGTCCAGAGCCCTTTCGGGCAGCCCCCGTGAGTTCAAAGATGTCGAACACGCTGTTGTCTCCGCCAGACTCTGTTAGGAGCAGGACACACTGTGAGCTTTCTAGACTGGGGGTGGGGGGCTCAGCTCTGAAGTATGGGGCCGGGGGATCAGGGTGAAAACTCCTGGCAACCACTGAAAGCTGAATAAACGCCATGGTCAGAGGGAACCTGCCTCCTGATGTTCAGTCAGGGAGAAACAGCTGGGGGGGAGGGCAGCACACCTGGGGTGACCAGCACCACCATCTCTTCCTTCCTCCCACCTCCACCCCAAAGGTTTTATACAGACTCACCTGGAATGCGGCTAGAGCCACACACATGCAGTAGGAACAGGACACAGAGTCCCCAGGCCAACCCCATGGTGGAGCTGTTTGTGCCCAGCAGGGAGCCTGCAGGAAGAAGCAGAGCCCAGGGTCAGAGGCAGTAAGTAAAGCAGGGAGGGTGGGCAATAACTGGGGGATGGGCATGGGGCCAGGTCCCTGGGGATCTTCCTTTGGCCCCACATTTGCTGGAATGAGGGACAACAGATTTTATTCAGGAGTGGTTTTATTCAGGAGAGGGCATCAGGAAGAAAAGGAGAGTTGAGGGCAGAAGATTGTGATTTTAAAGTGAGGATGGGAAAAACCCACTCATCTGGGGGCTTGTCCTAGGGAAGTTGAGGGTAAGCAGCAGGGCCAGGAGATGCGGGGAGGGCATGGGGAAGTATAGACTCTTCTCTGGGGGGCGGGGGGGTCTTGGAGAGTAGAAGAAAATCTTGGGATATCCTGACGAATGGTTTGTCAATCCCAAGGCTGGAGAGGATGGCTTTGGAGCCCTTCCACGAGCAGAGTCCTCCAGCGGCTGGGAGGGACAGGATGGGGAAGGCCAAGGGGGCGAGTGTGAGGTCCGGAGTGCCTAAGGGGCTGGATCCTCGGAGCACCAGGTGGATGGCCAGGGCAGCGTTGGTACTCGGCGGCAGCCCGCGGAAACCCCTTACCTGGGTGCACAAGGGCGCAGCGGCCCGGAGTGGAGGCGAGTCCTGGGGAGCGCGGTGCCCCTGGGGAGGCTTCGGCCGGAGTCGGAGGCTGAGCAGGGAGAACTCACCGGAGCCCAGAGTAGCCGGACGGCTCAGCTGCAGTGGCTAGCGAGGCGGAGGAGCCGCGCGCTTTTAAAGGGGCGCTCACATTCCTGGGGATTCCTCTGGCCAATGGGAGGCGGCCGGGCAGGAAGCGGGGGGGGGGGGCCGTCTGGGTTCCTCTCTCCGCCCCCCCGGCGCTAGGCGCACAACTTTCCAGCTAGAAAGTGAAGGGGGAGGCAGGGGTCGGGGCCCCAGGGCCCTGGAACTTCTCAGAAAACTTGGTGCCCGCCCACGCGGCCTTGGCGCACGCGGGCTCAGCACTTGGGCTCTTGCGCCACGCCGGCCCTGGAGTTCAGGGCGAGCATCCCGAGCAGCGGCGGGGCTTCAGCCACCCACCCAACACCCTCAGGGGACTACCAGACAAACACGTCTCCTTGAACGCCAGCCAGGGCTATGGCTGAGGGGTGCACACTTGGAGACCGAGCCCGTTAGTTAAAAAAAAAAAAAAAAGCCCCACAGGGTAAATGGGACCAAGACAGAACCAGTCTTTAAAGTTCCCTCTTGCGTACTTGTTGACCCTCATCCATCCCTCCGGGGTGGGGTGGGGGACCACGCGTCCGGCTTTGTGCCACGCTCCTGCCCTCCGCCTGACCCACTAGGGGAGGTGACTGTGGTGTCACGCCGCCCCGCAGGGCAGTGAACAGAACTCGCGTTCCCGCTGCTGGTCGGGGACACACTTTCTCCAGTGCCTGGCCGCCTAAGTCCCAGCGAAAGTCGCTCCTGCCGATTGCTACAGCGCTTCCACAGCTTGCCGCTTGGGGGCGGTATGCTATTGTGATCAAGGGGATGGAGAGGACAACTTTCTAGTCAGGAAGGTTAACGAAACTTACTCGCATCCAGGTTCCCCAAGCCAAAATTGAAATTGTGTCTTGAAAAACAGTTTTTGTGCCCACTCGTGCTTCTTAACGTGACTGCTGGTTGGAGGATTTGCAGAACCATCTGGCTCCAGGTTTTAAACTATTTACAGAACAGACCCATAAAATAATAAATTACCCTCTGCCTATTATTTTATTTCCTTTTTACCCTCCCTAAACGTTCTTTTCATTTTTCGGCTCCTGAAACGGAGGTGTGGGTTACATTTCTGTGGGTGCACCAATTGCCATGAACGTTGCCACTTAAAACTTCTGTCATTGGAAGTCTGGTCTCCAAGCCACTGTTCCACGCCAGCATGACTCCAGCTGCCTGGAATTCCATTCATCTCTTCGGGCTGGGATGTCAGCAGCCACACTTCCCTTCTGTGGTACCGGCGCTATCAGGCTGGCCCTGAGACACAGGGGCAGGTCGTAGCTTCACCGAATAAGGATCCCAGCCACAGGCTGGGGAAAGCCCTGGGGTTCACCCCCCTTCCTAGCACTCACACCTGGCAGGACTCCTAATTGCTGGAAACACCCATGACTTTACATTCATCAAACAGCAATTTCACTTTTCTTGTGTGGGAGTGTTGTGTGACAAGGTGCATGTGTGTGTGTGTGTGTGTGTGTGTGTGTGTGTGTGGATTATGGAGTGAGTTTTTTCCAGTTACTCAATATACATGAAGTGCCTTTAGAAGATGACAAGTGTGTTCCTAAGACACATGTTTGTTTGTTGCTTAAGTTATTGCTTAAGTAATAACTAAACCTGACAGCCAGATAGATTTCACATGTTGAGAGACAGAAATAAAAGCCTCTATCAGATGATTAGTCATATCAGATTCCTGTCGTGGAAGTCATAGGCAGTGATTCACCCACACAGAGCTGAAGATTCCAGAGTCAGCAGCCATATACACCCCTCCCCTTTCTTTTCCCTAGCATCCTGTTTGCTCCTTGAAAGGTGATTTTTTTTTTTTTTCACTTGCTACTACTTCATGATACTTGGTACTTAGGAACAGTTTTCTGAGAAATGGCAAGCTCATGGCCCCCTGCTCCTTTGGCACACTTGCTAATTTTATACAGGTGAGCTGAGGGCTTGAGGTCCACAAAAGCAGGGTACATTTCTGCTTTTAGAAAACAAGCATCTCCCCTAGGCTTAGCCACTGGGATGGAGTAGAAGCTCCCTGGAATGTCCCTCCTGGCTAGGCGCTTCCGTGACTGTAGGAATGCATCTGGGTTTTTCTGGGAACTTCTTTCAACGAAACAAGAAGAATTTTAACCTCTACATGCTTTACACATAGGAAGGTGACTTATATGGTGGCAGGAAGAGCTTCCTTGTCAGAGAAAGCTGACAGAGGTACAGGAGTTATTTATCTCAAACACAAGGGCCTTCCCCAAGCCCCCAGTTGTTGTGGTGGAAAAGAAGGATCACAGTTTATGGGGCGTCTGAGCAGCTGTTAGTAACTTACAGACATTGCTGTTTCTCAACGTGTGCCGATAATATTCCTCAGAAACTTAAATACCTCTGGGAAGCTTTGAGAGAAGCAGGAATGGGAAAAGAGGAAAGTAAACCTATACCTTTCTTATAGGGGGCATTGTCCCTGTAGTATGTATGTATCCTTAACCAACAAGTGCTGGGATTTCAGGCCAATCATCTGATACAGACCAGAGTGACAGGCCTTCCAGGAAGAGGGTCCAGTTCTTTCTTTGTCAAGTTGCCATCTTTGAGGATTACTTATTTAAAATAAAATTCTAAGGCTTATGGCATTTTACTGTAGGATTTCCTTTTTCCAAGTTTCCCTAATTGGATGTGGGATTGACCTAAGAACATTGCCAGTAAGTAGGAGGACAGGACTGCCAGGAACAGCTACTTTGAAAATTGCATGTGATTAAGGAGAGCAAGATAATTATTAAAAAAAAATTTTGTTTATCTAGCAAAGAACAGCAAGGTGGGCTGTGATTTTGTGTAAGGATTTTAAAACATGTTGGAAATGTTCAGCAGTGGAAAATTTCTTAGAAGTGAGCAACCAAAAATCATCGTATTCTGGAATAGACCCAAATCACAGCATCTCTAAAATGAAGACATCGTAAAGTCATTTTCTCTGACTACTTTCCCTAAATCATGGTTCATAGTTGTTTTAGTTCAGCTGCCTCTATGGTCAGAACCAGAGAAAAGTTACCAACACACTTTTCTTACCCTTTAGTCAAACACCAGCTCAGGCTCTCGCTCCTTCAGGAGATGGTCTCCAGTAAGCTTTATGTTGCATTGCTTCTTCTTTCTGTGAAATTTTGAAGCATACGTTATCTCTGCCACATAACTCATCACCTTCCATTCTTTATTATTTCGTTTTTAAAAATCAATTTTATTTTCTTATGTATAAGGACTAGATGGTAAGGACCCAAAGGCTTGGGCTTGAGAAGAGCTCTAATATTTGCATTTCCAAATTGATTTATACTCAAATCAATTTATGGCTCAGAAGGACTGGACTGAACTTATCACCAGTTCCCTAACCAGCTATACCATTTCATACAGTTATGCCTTAGCGCATGGGGTGGGCATGGTGATTGACTCCCAAACATTGTCCCCTTCCCTGCAGAACTGCAGCATATAGTCGAGGAACTGATCTCCATGGGAAGGGGTAGTTTAAGGAAAACTACCCTCTCTACCACCACCTCCCACTTCCCAGCTAGTTATTGACTTTAGAATTAGCATGTGACCCAATTCTGGCCAAGGAGAGGTGTGCTGAAAGCTTCTGGGAAATGCTCTTTCTTGCTTATAAGAAACAGCCATGTGAAATAAGGCTTTCTCTGTCTTCATTTGGACATGAACAAGGATGCTGTTTAGGTCTTGGATCCATTTTGAGTTAATTTTGGTACACAGTTACAGATAGCAGCCTAGTTTCATTCTTTTGCACGTGGTTTTCCAATTCTCCCAGCACCATTTATTGAAGAGACTGTCCTTTCTCCATTGTATATTTTTGGATTTTATGAATTTGACTTCAAAGGCAAGGGAAGTAAACACTAAAAGAAATGAATGGGATTATATCAAACTAAAAAGCTTCTGCACAGCAAAAGAAACCATCGACAAAATAATGAGGCGACCAACCAAATGGGAGAAGATCTTTGCAAACAATACCTCCAATAAGGGGCTAATATCAAAAACATATAAGGAACTCATACAACTGAACAACAAAAAAAACAATCCAATTAAAAAATGGGCAGAGCGGGCTGACCGAGTGGCGCATTGGATAAGAGCTGGCTTGGGATGCCAGCAGTCCTGATTCGGATCCCACATATGAGGGCCAGTGACACTGCCCTCTACAGCTAACGACAGCTCCACCTGGAGCTGGGCTGCATGAGTCCAGGCGACAGTGTAGGCTGCAGCCCCTGCTGCAGTGGGCTGCCAGAGGCTACAGTGAGTGGCCGGCAGCCAGTGTGAGTGGCTGGCAGCCAGCATGAGCTGCCAATAGCCACGGTGAGTGACCATCCAGAGGCCGGCGACCAATCTGCCTCATCTGGGAAGAGCACAATGACGATACCAACGTGGACCAGTGAAGCAATGTCCTCCGCAACTAGACTGAAGAACAAAAAGACAGCAACTTGTCTGTTCCCCTTCCCTGATTCCCCAACGCTGTTTCCCTCCCCCAGTTCCCCAATAAAATCTAAAAATAAATAAATAAAAAATAAAAAATGAGCAGAGGACCTGAATAGACATTTCTCCAAAGAGGACATACTGATGGCCAATTACCATATGAAAAAATGCTCAACATCACTAAACATCAGAGAAATGCAAATAAAAACCACAATGAGATATCACCTCACACCAGTTAGAATGGCTATCATCAATAAGACAAATGTATTAACAAGTGTTGGACAGGCTGTGGAGAAAAGGGAACCCTCATATACTCTTGGTGGGAATACAGATTGGTGCAGCTGCTATGGAAGGCAGTGTGGAGGTTCCTCAAAAAATTAAGGATAGAATTACCGTATGACCCAACAATCTCTCTCCTGGGTATATACTCCCCCAAATCTGAAAACATCTGTAAAGATATATGTGTTCGGATGTTCATTGCAGCTTTCTTTACAGTGGCCAAGACATGGAAACAACCAAAGTGTCCTTTGATAGATGATTGGATAAAGAAGATGTGGTATACATACACAACGGAATATTACTCTGCCATAAAAAAGATGAAATAGTGCCTTTTGCGACAACATGAATGGATCTTGAGATTATTATGCTAAGCAAAATAAGCAAACAGAAAAAGTCAAGAACCATATGATTTCACTGCTATGTGGGATATAAAACTGAAAACAACAAAGCAACAAGACAAACAAATGAAGAAACAAAAACTCATAGACACAGACAATAGATAAGTGGTTTGAGGGTAAGGGGGGAGGGAGGTGGTAGATGAGGTAAACGGGATCAAATATATGATGATGGAAGGAGAACTGACTCTGGGTGGTGGAACACACAATGTGATATATAGATGATGTATTACAGAATTGTACACTTGAAACCTAAGTACCTTTACTAACAATTGTCACCCCAATAAACTTTAATTAAAAAAAAAAGAAGAATGCTGGTAAGTGCTGTTTGGTGCTGTTGGCCACTAGGGGAGCCAAATGTAGGATGTGACCAGTGTTGGAGAAGGAAAAGCAGAGAGATGGAAATGGAAAAATCCTGTACGTTATAGACCACATTTTTGAGCTAAAGCTAAATTACCAACACTAAAGGCCATCATACCTCTGGGTTTCCTTGCATATATGGATATTATTTAAGCCTATTTGTTGTTGTTTTCTGTTATTAGAGTCACACACAACACACATCATGATGCTGTTTTTCCTCTACCTGGATAGCCTTTTCACTCATACTTTGCTTGAACCCGCTCTGATTTCTTTAGGATAAGACAAATAAGAGTAGGTCATAGGATAAAAATGTTTTAAATACTCTTCACTTATATTATTAAAGTGCTTCCCAGAAAAGTTGTGCGATCCTCTCTCCTCCCTGTCTGTTTGCCAGCAGGCCACTCTAGTCTCAAACACTATTCACTGCTGACTGGTGAGAGTGAGTGTTTCTTCTGAATTTACTGTGTCTTTTTTAAAAAATTAACTTATTTTATTTATTAGTTTTAGGTGTAAAAAGCAACTTAATAGACATTTAAACCCCTCATTAAGTGATAACCCACCCCTCAAGCTACTATCCCTCTGACATCTTATATAGCTGTTACAATATCATCGACTATCTTCCCTATGTTGGACTCCACATCCCGTGACTCTATATACTTATATATTTAGTTATAGTTGACATTCAACATTATTCTACTTCAGCTTGTGCTGCGGGGTTCAGTGGCGTAGTCTTTCTGGTTACCTGAGCCATGTGCTCCAGGCGTGTCCCTTGTGTGGGTTGTATGTCCCTCCTCTTGTAGTTGAACTTTGGTTGATAATTGCACATCAATGTGAGGGATTGACCCTTGGGCACACTTGTTGGGAGGACTGCAGTGGAAGAGTTGTTGTTCAGGGGCTGACCCTACAGAGCAGGATCTGCCTCAGCAGGACCCTGGTGTCTGCCCAATCCACCCCTTGGGTGTGTTGTACTTGGAGGCAGCTGGGTAATGCTCCAGGTCATTTTGAATCTGGCCACTGGGGGCACCAGTCCCAGGACCACCTTGGAAGGGATCTGCTGTAGGTCAAGTTCAGACACAGCCTGTGTCACTCTTGGGGTCACCCAGTGAGAGCCAGAAAGAAATCCTCAGATGACTGCCACTTGTGCTGTGCCTGGAAGCACCTTGAGAGGCCAGCTGATGCTGTGCTGGCATAGGGCTGCTCAGCCAGAGGTACAGGACATGCTCAAGCCAGATGCTGCTTGTCTGGGTTCTGTGAACCTTTGCGAGTCTAGGAAAGTCTGCAGCTTGAGCCAAGGCAGGTGGTCTGCACAAAAAAGCCACTGAAAGCAGCCTGGGTGTGCCTGAGCGTTGGGCAGGGCCAGGCCTCTAATTGCCAGGGTGGGGCGAATGAACTGTGGAGACTCAGATACAGTGGCCACCTGTGCTGGCACACCGGGAAGGGGAGGTCTCAACAAAGAGACAATGGCCTCTGCCAGCTCCCCCTTCTCAGAGAAAGCCGCCTCTCCAGCTCCCAACCCAAGCCAGGTAACTCAATTCCCCACCATTTGTCCCTGCCATCTTTTTAGCTGCTGCTCCAGTGCTGGAGCTCAAAATGAGTGATTCTGTTGGTGGGTAAGTCTGCATGACACCCCTTTAAGAGGAGTGCCTGTGAATGCAGCCGCATTATCTCACTCAGTCACAATCTCCACTGGTTTTCACAACTAGAAATTATGGGGACTTCTCTCCCAGGCACTGGAACCCTGGGATGTAATGGGGTTGGAATCTTAGCTCCTGTAGGGAGTGGGATACCCCCACAGCCAAAATAGCCCTCCCGGTCTTTAATGGTTACACACGGGTGTGGGACCAGCCTGTTCCATGTCTCTGAGCTTCCTACCAGTCTGGAGGTGGCCTCTTCTGCATGTCCTTAGTTGAAAGGTTTCAGTTTAGCTTGATTTTAGGTGATTCTCAATAATGGTTGTTCTCTAGATTAGTGGTAGTTTTGATGTGGTTGTGAGAGAAGGTAAACACACCCTTTACCTACTGCACCATCTTCGTTGTCTCTTTTACTGCGTCTTTGTATCCCTCTTTGGGGGAACTTTAAAAGATAGCCCATGGGGTGCACAAAGGAAAGAATATTTAGGATGAGTTGATCTTGAGGGAAGCACGTGGGAAATCAACCTGCTAGGAAATCAAGGATGTGGGGGCAAGAAGATGGGAAAAGGAGGTGATGAGATATCAACCTGGGCCTTGAGAAGGAAGCAGGGAGAATTAGCAAGAAAAGGAGGCGAGGACACCGGAGCATAGCCTCTTATTATGTGATAATGATACACCCCAAAGCTATCTTTGATAAAAGACCCATTAGTACTCTGGATAAAAGGGAAGAGTTACTTAGGGCTGATCATGGAAAGCTCTGTATTGAGAGCAGCCTCTCTGACTCTCCTTTCATCACCCTCCTTTCTATTCAACTTCTTTTTCAGATTTATTGAGGTATAATTGACAAATAAAACTAAGATATTTCAAGTGTACAACGTGATGAGTTGATACATTCATACATTGTGAAAGGATCCTCACTATTGAGTTAATTAGTTAAACACATCTACCTCAGGTAGTTACTTTTTTTCTTTTTTCTTTTTTTTTTTTTGGTAAGAACATTTTAGTTCTACTCTCTTAGAACATTTCAGCTGTACAATATACTATTATCAACAAGAGTCACTGTGTTTTACATTAGATTCTCAGACCTTATTCTTTATGCTTTGTCATCTTTATGCCCTTCTGGGACATCATTAGAATGAGCTGGTTTGGGTTCCAGTGTGGAAACTTATTCTTTTCAAATGTTTGTCACCTCACAAGAAGGCCATACATTTAAAGACAGCCTTATAAACAAAAGGTGGGGGCTGGGGAGTCATCCATGAGACCTAATTTGATGAGTCTGAATCATAACCCCTGTCTCCCAGTTTCTTCTCTTTTCACCAGTGCTTTAAATCTCTACCCAAACAAAATCATGTAAAATTTTAAGCCAGAAATAGCCATCTAGTCCATCCACTCAGCTAATTGATGAAGTTGATTCAAAAAGGTGAAGTGACTTGAAAGAGGTCACAGAGCCTGTTGATGGTGGGAGTCCAGAAAACAACGAAGGCACCCTGACCTCTAGCTCCAAGTCCTTTTGTTCATATTCCTCAGCACTTGGAGATTCATTTCATATGGTTTAGAAGATGTTTCAGTATTAAAATCAACAGAAATGCTTGCTTGCTAGCTTGCCAGTTAAGAGCAAAGTATGTGCCCAAGGTAAGAAGATACGGAGAGGTGGGAGGCTCAGGAGGTGAAGCAAAAGGGAGGAAGGAAAGACAGCAGAAGAGACTGACAGTGAATTGTTAACTGAAGGACAGCCTGTGGTCCCCGACACCCCCCACCCCCCGCCCTCAGAGTCCTGACTTTCCCAGTGCCCTGACTCTTTTTCGAGCTTGCTCAAACACTACTGTTGTTCCAGTGAGGGGCAGTGCATTTTGCCTGCAGGTTGGGGTTGTCAGTAGCTTTAGAAGTGCATTATCACTTCAGATTTACCCAGCCTAGAATGTGATGAATCAGTTTGATTATTAAGCAGGTATATGGATCCAGAGGCAATCTGGCCTCCCAGATTCCTAGGAACTGCGAACCAATCTTTTGGCACCTCACAGACCAATTCCTTTGTAGAATGAGATGTTTGGTTGTTCTGCCCACAACAGAAGGACCCAGGGAGCTCTTTGGTTATGTACAACAGCCACATGGATGGCGAAAGGACTGAACAAAAGTGCAGACCAGTTAGCTTGCAGAAGAGAAGAATATGACTTCATTCTGTACTTTTTTTTTCTTATTGAGACTGTGAAGGTGTCAATCTTGTTCTTTGCACAAAGGATGTGGAGCAATAGCAGTGTCTTTGGAAATGGTGGAAGATTCCCTAAGATCAAGGATTGTAACCCTTGGGAAAGTGATTGAGATTTTTCCGGATGGCTTCACCAATAGTATGGATTAGGCAGTTAATCTGGGATGGAGAGACTTCCAGAGGCCCCATCACTGAGGATGGCTATCCATCTGCTCATTTCTCTCTCTCCAACAGTGGAGATTCCAGGACCTCCGTGAGGAACTTCGCTTCTGACGCAGATTAAATACATTTCTCCTTAAGAATATAACTCCCTAGGGCTCAACAAGTGACTTCAAGCCACCCAGTTATAAATTATAATTTTTCAAATTTTCTGAACTATCTTCACATGTGTAGCCCAGAGTAAGTGATATTTCCAAGTTTTCTGTTTTTACTGTTTTTCCTGGAAGAAAATTACGAGTGTCATTTAAAAAAGTAAGTCAAGCAAACGTAAAGAAAACCCCAAATGTTGTGTGAAGGAGGTCGAATGTGACATGGAGAATGGCATCCAATTTGTCTGGGATGAAAGACTCACATGCCACCAGGAAATGTGAACAGCAAACAAATGGGAGGTTGTTTTTCCCCTTTTTTAATAGTGAGATCATGACAACTTGCATTTTGCAGAACTGAGCCAAGGGAATTGTCATTCTTTCTAATTTAAGAGGATGAGTGTATAGTCTAAAGAAAGCTTTTAATTTTATTATGACACCAAAGATAAACCCGGCTGCTTCCCAGGGAAGTGGTGTAACACAGAGGGAACTTTTTCTTTTTTCTTTCTTTCTTCCCCTTTTCTTCTTTATTCATCCTATCCCCTTCCTTTTTCCTCCTTCACTTTATCTCCTTCTCCTCCTTTTCCCCTCCTCTTTCTTTTCCCTTTCTTCCTCCTTCTCTTCTTTCCCTTCCTCCTCCTTCTTTTTCTTCTTTCTTTCTTCCCCTTCTCCTTGTATGTCTCCTTCTATAGTAAGGATGAACTGCAGTAACCCATGTAAAGCACTTAGCTCATCCTTATTCAATAACCTGGGGTCCACTTGCTTGAGTTCAAAATCCTGACTTCCCTCAGAACTCTAGCCATTCCTTCCATCCTCTTTGTCTTAAGACTTGAAAGCAGAGGACATCTGTGTGACTTCGCCCTTCCTGTTTCCCTTGTCAGTCTGTCCATCCTTCCCTAAGGCATGGTACTCGGCCTTTTGAGCTTCATGGCCTTGTTGAAGCTTGTACATTGGTGGTTGGGTTCCATGGGAGAGGGTGTCGGAGGAGCGCAGAAGTGGATTTACGAATGAGCTGATGGAACTTAAGTTTCAGGGCCCCTTATGTGTCTCAGCTCCTTCCAAGGACCTAGAGGGGCCCTAGCGATGTGTTCATGTGGTCATATGTTTGGTAACATTTACAAAAGTAAGATATTTTAGCCACAGCTGGTTAAGTCCACTGACTTTTCCATTCTAACTTGCCTCAATTAATCACACTTCTCATATTGGAGGGTTAGAGTGACTATAGGTATTTTTGGATCTGACTAAGGGAACATAGTAGCAAGATATATTTATATGGTTTGCGTCACTTCTACATACAGTGGAGTAATTGTTAGCATCCTTGTGTTGGAATAGCTTCTATGACTTTCTGTTGCCTACCTGCATGAAGGTGTTGCTTAGAGGTTGTATCATAATATACGTGTCCTTTGGTGTCTGACACTGGATGCATGCTTTTTTTCTATTAAAGATTTTATTGGGGAATTGGGGAAGGGGACTAGCCAAGTTGTTGTTCTTCAATCTTCATTGTGGAGGGCGACAGTCACCATCTGGCTTCCCATCGGCAGCTTGTGGACTCTAAGCTCAAGGTGCTGTGTTCAATCTTAGTGGGAATCAAACCTGGCAGCCTTGTTAAGAGCACACACCCTACCCACTGAGCCATCTGGGCGGGAGCTCAGCTCAAGGTGTCGAGTTCAGTCTTAGTTGCGGGTGGCTGTAGCCCACTATTGAACAGACAATCTTGTTACACCAGCTGAGCCATCCTGCCACCTGTTGGCAGCTCAGTGACAGCTCAGCTCAGGGGCAGCATCACTGGCCCATGTGGGAATCGAACTGGCAGCCCTGTTGCCCAGAGCTCGTGCTCTAAGCCAACTCTTAACCAACTGAGCCACTTGGCCGGCCCCTGGATGCATGTGTTTAATGGAGGAGGAACAAAGATTGAAATGTATGGAGCCAGAGGATAGCCTGGAAAAAATATTACATAAGTGTATAATAACTTACATAAGTGTGTGTGTGTGTGTGTGTGTGTGTATATATATATATATATATATAATTTTTTTTTAATTTTATGATGTTTGTGGTATTTGTTGAAGTATTTTTTTAGTTTATTTTGTGACTCTCATTTTAAATAAACATATATTTAAGCCTAATTTTGAATTCATAATTTTATATTTTGTTTCTTAAATAAGACTTTATATATTTCTTAAATAGGACTATATACTATAAAATATATATATATATATATATATATATATATATATATATATATATATATATATATATATATTTATTTATTTATTTCATGCCCACCTAACTTGAATTCTCTCCTGGAGGGATGCAAGAGGGAGACTGTACAAGGAGAAAGCACTGCCCACATGATAACAGAGATGACCAGTGCCAGGGTGCACAGGATTTTGTCTTTTTGTGCTGTGCTTATGTGTATGTGTGGTAGGCATTGTTAAATGAATCGTATCAGGAACACTGTAGATGCTGACGGTTCGACAGATATTGGAAAATAAGTTAAGCTAGAGCAGGGCTAGGAAAGTGTAACTTAGCTGTGCTAATTATTTTTCTAATCTACATGAATTGCTTACTACCTGATTACTATATAGCATAATGATTACCTACGCCAATTAATGTTTCAGACTAACTTGTTTACATCTTATTTGATTGTAACCTCACATATTCGCCATGTGCAATAATCTTGCAAAGTCTGAAGAGTGAGCTCCAACAACTAAAGCTTTAATTAGTCAAGATTTCAGTAGCTCAAATCACAGTGCCTTCAGTGTATGTGTATGTCAACATCTTGCTCTGAAATTCTCCCCACTATTAAAAATAAACGGACCCCACACCTTTAGTAGTTAGAGTTGAGAGTTACCTTTTAGCTAATTACCTCTCTTTTAGCAATTTGGAAGATGTGGTGGGTTACATGTGCCCAGTGATAGGTCATTGTTTATCTTGTACTATATGCCAGATTTTTTTTCTGTTTATAAATGTAAATTGCCCTTAATGTAGTCTTTATTATTTAAATGCACACAGTGAGTATTTTCTTTTTATGTTTCTTCCTTAAATGCGTGCTCTGAAAATTTCATTTATTATGTATCATTTATTATGTGCCAAAGACCTGAAATATATCCACTAGGCTCCTAAGGGAGAGGGATCCACAAACATGCAATGCTGACCATGAGGGCTGAGCTGTGAGGAAAGCATGGGTATGTGGGAGTCCCGAGAAGGGGCCTCACTGGGCCTGGTTGTGTGCGGGGGACTGGGGGTGGAGAGATTACAGGTTTTCTTGAAGAGATGTTGTCTCAGCTGAGGCTTGTAAGACTGTTCAGAAAGGTTTGGATCTTTGGGTACGGAAGAAAGACTAATTGATGTATTAACATTCACAGCCATCATTTTTGCTTCCACTAAGTTCTTTCAGGATCTAGGAAGAGGATCTGATCAGTCTCAGGAGCCTCAGAGGGGAACATCTGTGTTTTTGATTGTCCAGAGTATATTTTGGAGGGATTTTTCTTTCACCTCCTTCTTGCCTTCTCTTGCCTTCTGTGTTAAGGTAACACTGCAGTGCCAGGAAAGCAATTAACCAAAGCCAGTAATTAGCTTTCTCCTTGGATGGGCATAATGAATTCAGATTTCTTGGCTGATGAAATGTATTGTGGATTGTTCTGCATGCATCTCTTTGCTTGGCAATTTTGCCAGCAACATAGATGCCACTCTTCCTGAGCTTTAATAAGTCCAAAATCTCAGAAGCTCAAATCATAGCATCTTCAATTTGTATGTATATCAATATTCTGCTCTTAAATGCTCCAGGCTTCTTCCTGTATATTTCTCTTAGCACAGTGTCTTGAACCTGACAGGTACACAGTCAACTTTTATGAAGGACAGAGTGGATGAATGAATGAATAAATGTTCAAGGGAAGCTTTATTATCACCATGAGTAAATCTCAAAGTATGTAGTATGGGTAACAGTTAAATTATTTTCTTATTTATCTTAATATGTTTAATTATGCTAACCTTCCTTTCTTTCCCCTTTCCCCACAAAAACCAATACCCACTCACAAAAACCCTTTACATTCCAAAGAGAGGGGGTTAGGAAATAGTTCTTAGTCTATTTTTAAGCTCATAGAGGTTTTAAGATTAATTCTCTGTGAAAATACATCTAATTCAAAAAACATGCTTTGTTGAGGTCCAAGGACAATATGTATTTTCTTTGAACAGTTTAGGTTTAAAATGTGCGCGCACACACAAGCACACACTCTAAGAAAAAAAACCTCTCCGACCACAGTTATGGCTGAATGGCAAACAGAGAAGAGTGAATTACTCCAGATGACATCCCTAAACACTCACAGCGTTCCTTCTGGCTAGTCTGGCCTGCTTAGGGAACACACGTGAGCCAGCTTCAGGCACAAAGATCTTGTCCCCTTCTCGGTTCCCCAACCAGGGAAGCTTCTGCTGCCCTCTCACAGATGCTGATCTAAAGCCTAACTGAGCTGTTTTTTGAAACAGAGACAGAACAGAGCAAGACATGCCCAAATGACCCTGTGAATCACTGCTGAGGCTGGGGGATCCATGCCAAGATGCAAGGTTGCACAGGTAGCACACCTTGTCTCTGTTGTGTCTCTAAGGCCCCAGCTGTGTTTCCTCTTCTTATAGCTCCCCCTACCACCTTGGGAGGATCCAGAAATAGAAAATTATTATGTCCTAAGCCACAGCCGCACACCTAAGGAAACCTATTGTATTCATCTTCCAGACAGACATTGATAGGTTTAGAAATTAAATATAAATTAAAAAAATCTTTAGGCTCTGAGAATTATGTAATGAATTATAGGAACTCCTTTAAAAAATCCTCTTGGCAGTAGGGATGAAAACAGGTGTGACCTTGAACAATCTTTTCTCTCTAGGACTCTGTTTCTTTTTCTGAATTAGATGATGGTTACAGTCCTTTCTGGCTCTGACATGATATGATTTTCTAATTCCTCCCCTCTCTGCTTTAGGTCTAATATATCTAAACGTAGGCAGGTCAACTGGTCAACCTGTGATTTACTTGTGTGAGAGAGGAGACCACAATACTATGTATGTTTTCTGAAAATACTATATGCTATATCCACTGTGCTCTATGAGTATATGATTTCTGGAAATCCAAGGATTGGTAACTGTATCAGTCACATGACTGCAAAGAAACGAATTCTGGCTAGTTTAAGCAGAAAAGGGATTTATTACAAGAAATATCTGTGAGGTAACTCACCGACTCTCTGGAAAGCAGAGAACCACTTGAAATAATGAAATATGGCCAAACGCCACACAAGGTTGCTCCAGTAAGGACACTGCTCAGGTATGGATAGCTGGAGTATTTGTTGTAATTGCTGAGTGTTGCTGCATAACTAACCCGGCGTGTAGATTCTTTGTTGAGGTAATGGGCTGCCCCTAGAGTTGAGGCTGGCATGCACTTAATGTCACATTGTATATGCTAAAATACAGAAAGGATTACAGTTACTTTAAAAAAAGCCTAATTACACAGTCCTCAAAATAAAAGCCAGAGACTTACCTCATCAACCTCTCTTGCTACTAGAGTCTGTCAATTGGGTGCCCTTGCACCTGACTGTAAAGCTAATGATATAAAGAAGCAGGTGAGACTTTATTAGTTAACATAGTAAAAATCAGAAATGAGGTTTCACTGTGAAAATGAGTGGCTTTTGAATTAGCAAGGTGAATGTTAGATATGAAATCCCATTTTGATAAAATCAATATTTAGGATATTATGAGCTGAATTGTATCCTCCCAAAATGCGTGTGTTGACTCAATACCTCAGAATGTGGCTGTATTTGGAGATAGAGCCTTGAAAGACATGATTAGGTTCAAATGAGATCATAAGGGTGGCCCTAATCCAACACGACTGGTGTCCTTACAATAAGAGGAAATTTGAACACACAGTGAGACACCAGGAATGTGCACGCACGTAGGAAAGACCATGTGAGGACACAGAGCGAAAGTGTCTGTCTACAGGCCAAGGAGAGAGGCCTCAGGAAAAATCAGACCTGCTGACACCTGGGTTTTTAGTCTCTAGAACTGTGAGAAAATAAATTTATGTTGTTTAAGTCTCCAAGCCTGTGGTATTTTTAATGGCATCCCTAGCAAAGTCATACAGATATGTAGATTGGTGAAAACGTTAGAACCATTCCATGAAGAGGGCATCAGAGTCCAGTGCAGCCCGCAGCCTTTTGCTTAGGGGTCGTGCCTGGCTCGATCCCCTAAATGGTCCTGTGTCCAGCCACGTAGTGGAAGAGTTTCTAGTTGTCTGATGTAGATGGACCATGAAGCATCCAGAAGCCTGCCTCTGGAATAGTGTCATGTTTGTCTTGAAGAAATGTTTCACTCAAGGTGGTGGAGACAGCATCTAAAAAGGGAGAAAATGGAGCTTACCAAACCTGCTGTATGAGCTGTTAATAAATATTTATCTAACAAATGTCTGTAAGCGGGACAGAATTTGGTCCAAGGCTTGGTTTTCTTATGATTGGTCGAGAGATGATGGGGAGCTTGCTACACTTCGTTCACCTCAGGCATGACCACACTGGCTTGGGTTGGTTTACTGCACATGTTCACAGGCTCTGAGCATCCCTTCCAATGACAAACCTCTTTCTTAGTGACCTGATGGGGAACTGGGCTCCATGGCAGGTGCAAGGCCTGAATTTCTTGTGACCCAAAACTTGGCCTTCCCTTCACCTTAATTTTAAATAAGGTTGTCTTTTCAAATGCACTTATGTTTTCCTTTCCTTTAGAATAGATTTCCAAAATACTTGCCACAAAACATTCCTCAAAATGGATTTGTGATCAATTTAGGAGACAGTCAAATGCATACTTAAGATTGCATTGGAGATTCAGAATGCATATTAGCATCATGTTAAAGATATAGAGAAGTCTATAGTAAAGACACTTGTTTAAATTTATTAATCCAGCATTACCCACATGACCACAGATCCATTTTTCCTGGTCAGAACACCTGTTCATATCCCAAGGAACTTTGTTCCATGGAACACACTATCGAAAGTGCAGTTTTTGATAGTGTGATTAGATATGTTTCATTTTTCTTCGCATAGAAAAAGTTCTACCTTTCACTATTCACATATGCAGGCAAATTGAGTCAGGGCATAGTTTTAGATCTATGGCGAATCAAATAATTGATGGAATTAATTATGTACCATTTTCACAGATTCAGTGGATTACTTTTTGAGAGGCCAAGACCTTGCTTGGGAATGGTAAAGTGTTTGATGTATTGGAACCTGGGCAGACATCCCTGCAGAAAATGCTGGAAAAGCTTTTCTGGGCCCTGTTGGTCATGACATTTAAATGGCAATCCTATGCTCTCTGTGCTCAATTCCATCCTTCAAAGGTTGGGATTGAAATGCTTGCTTTTTCTTTCAATACTCATTATTACTTAAATAAATTATTACTCAAATAAAAATAAAACAAAAAGGTATAAAATTAAAATGGTACAAACCAGACATTTCTGGGTACAGGTCAGAACAACCACAATGAAGGAAACCCTCTGGCCGTTAGTGTCATCCAAGATGGGGAGCTTGTTCAATATTCGTAAAATCCTGGGCTGGCGAAGGGTAGTTGTATTTGAAGCTAGGCGATCCAAGGGAGAACAGACCAAGAACAGCCACTTCTAGACAATGCTGTTGCTAAGGCTAATACAGCCACAGGGCAGGGGCTCTGTGCTTTAGATTGGTATGGTAGTTAGTTAGTGCGGTCCACCCATATTTTCAAGTTGTCTTCCTTTTGGGCTAATGGTAGGATTGAATTTCTATGCCCTTTTGAAGCCAAGCATTGTTATGTGACTTGATTTAGGGCAGTAAAATGTGATTGGAAATGATGTGTGTCTCTTCTAGATAGAAGACTGTGAGAACCAGTGCCTAATTGTGTACCTTTCCTTCCCCTAGCCTCAGCCACAGCAACTGACAGCAATCCATTGTAATAAAGTACAAACTAAATAAGTAAGTGTCACCTATTTAGAAGCAGAGGGTGAAATTATCAGTATCAATTATATAGATGTTATGATTGTCCATCTAAAACCTTAAGACAGTCCACTGAAAAATGACTAGAAATTCAACAAGGTGAGTGTATTCAAAATAAATGTTCATAAATCAAGTTTTCTTTGATAGCAACCATAACTAATTAGAAAATTTATTAGAAAAAACTGTCCTTTTCAAAATGTAATACCTTGTACAAATTCTAGAAGGATCAAATACATAATTGTTTTAAAGTTTGCAAAAAGAAGAACTGGAAAGACAAACAAGACATTAATAAAAACAGCCACCTACAGGGAATGGTGGTGATGGGGGAAGGAAGGTAGAGGTAGAGGCAAGACCTTTTTGTGTATATCTATCTCTAGAGATTTAGCCTTTTAATGATGTAAATGCATTATCTTTTCAAAATATAAAAAAAAAATCATATACCTACTTGAAGTAAACAAACATGGATATTAGATCATGCGGGGAAATGGCTTGTATACTTAAAAACATAGGAAAGGACTGAAAAGGAAAACATGGATAGATTTGACTATATAAAAATTTAAAATTCTTTCAAATAGCACCATGAACTAAATCAAAGTAAAATGACAAACCACGAAAATATTTGTAATTTATATACATATATCTATGACCAAGGAAATATGTAATATTCATAATCTTTTTAATAACAACAAAAAACTAGAAGTAGTCCAGCATAAAAAAGGGAAAAGACACAAAATAATTTATATATATATATAAAAAAGTACAAGTGGCCATTAAGTTTAAGGAAAGCAAAGACCAATCTCAGTAGTAATCAAAAAATGGAAATTAAGATGAGATATAATTTTGGGTTGATCAATGTGACAAAGATTAAGAAAGAAGTTAATATACAGTATTGATGAGATAGTGATAAAATGAACAATTTTATATTAAAAAAATGAAAAAGTAGATTACAAGTGTTTATATTTTCCAATTAAAAATAATACATATATATTTAGAATAAAAATCTTGGACAGAAATATATGGAATGTTAAAAGTAGTTACATCATGTTGGCCATGCATGATCTATATTTTTTTACTTAATTTTTAAAGTATTTTTCACAATTTTCATTACAAACATGTACTATTTTTATAAAGAGAAAATGTCATTTTTTAAAAGAATGTGAGATAAGAATCTAAAGTCCTCCTGAGTCCAGATATCCTCCTCATACTGTCTACAAAAATTGCCTCCTTTTCATCAAATTCTAATTAAACATTATTTCCTGAGGTTGTTATCATGAGAAATAACTCTTTTAAATATTTTTTTAAAAATTATTTTTAAGTTAGCTATACTAATAGAGCAGAAATGTTTTCCCTGTTTTCATCACACATGTATGATTTTAGCTGCATTATGAATACATTAGGTTTGGGCTACGTACCTGATGACACTTATAACACTGTCCCTTTGGAAGAATGTGTTCTGACCTCTAAACAATGAATTGAAAAAGAACAAACCAAAAAACTTTTGGGATTCAAGTCCAAAAGATGCTTGTAAGATGCTTGTGCTTTCCAGATCTTGCATTTTAATTTCTGATCACACGTTGTTCTTTAAAATCCCACAGGGGACTTTAAAGTTGTCTTCTTTTCTCAAGTCGGAGACTGCACACTGCTCTGGGATAGAGCAAGGGTGTCCATTAGGCACTCAACAAATGCTCACAGGACAAAACAGGAAAGAGTCTTGGTTTAGAAAGACGTGAGGCATCAGGTTGCGGCTGTGAGGAGAGCCCAGTGTTGACAGACTGCATTCCAGCAGTTTCCAGGTGAGCAGCTGGCATTGTCTTTCTGGTCCCTTCACCTGGATCCAGTGTGCAGATTACATTTCCCTTCAGTGGATAAATGTTGAGAACTAAACTCGCCAGTTCCTCCTCAGTCCTGTTTTTGGTTCCTCTCCCTTGCACACACCTGCTGAGACACTGAACTCCTAGTCCAGGCAAGAAGGGGGCTGTGTTTTGAACTCTGAGTTTTGTGTGTTTCAGGCTTGAGCCTTCCAGGACACGCCCTCCTAAGATCGGTTGGCTTTCTAGGACAACATCCTTCAGCTCTAAGGTCCTCTTTTCCTCAGTCGGAGTACTGAGAGGAATTCACCTTATTATTTGGTTCTTCCTAAACATTTATTTGAATTCAGCCAGTCGTAACATAAAAGTAAACTTGTATGATGTTTTGTGGGATACTGAGCTCTCAATTTAACCATATTTTATAATAATGGAAGGATTTGACCCTGTCCTCTTCCTAAAACTTAGCAATAAAAACCCCTATGTTTTCCAGGAATTTTCTCTTAAATATTTCTCTTAAATATAGTTTAAGAGAATTTTAGTGGGGCACGGGCTGTGGCTCAGATAACCTCTCCTTTTATTACTAGTCAGCCTCATCAGAAACGGCTGACCTGGGGCTTGTTTGCTGAACAGTGAGCTTATATGCCATCCCCTCCAGAACATTTCTATCTGCATTTAGGTCTTGGAGGCTGTGGCATCCATTAATTTTTTGAGAGACAAGAGTTCCTTTGCGGGGGAAAATGTGGCCAGTACTCTGATCATTGTTGAAGCTCAAGGTAAGGCTACCAGCAAAATGAAACCTAGAGCAGTAATTCCTTAAAATGTCAACCACAGACCACATGGATTAAAATCACCTGTGGAACTTATTTAAAAAAGCAAACTCCTGGGCCCCACTCCAGAATCTTAGTTCTTAGGGAAAGGAGGTCCGGGATCTGTAACCGGGGCATTGGGAAATTCTTTCACACCCCAGTCTAGAGGCTTGATGCCAAGCCTAGTTCTCTTCCTACCACGCTGGCAGGCCTTTCATCATTGCATGCCTTGTCTAGCAAAATACTGTACCTTTGTCTTCTCTGGGAGTGGGTTTCGGTGGCTCAGCCACCCCGTCACATGCATGCTTCCATTTGTTTTCATTCTGCAGGTATGTTTTGAGAACATACTATGTTCTAGGTATTGGAAAATCTCAAGAAATCCAAGGATGGCATCCAAGGCTGCCTTTGGGGCCAGTGGCTATAGCAAGACAATATATATTATTATTTGAGTCCCTTGCCATTTCCTCTTCTCATGATGGAGGCTGTGTGCTAGGAAACTCTTTCATGTGGAACCCAGCTCAATGAGTAACAGGACCGTCATCCAGCCCTCTCTCTTTTGTGGCAGAGCAGTGTTGGGGCAGACCCACTTTGTATTTTGGTGGCAGGGGGTGGCAGCAGCAGCAGCAACAGCTGTCACAGCAGAGGGTTTTTGATAGATGGTGAGATGTGGGAAGACAGACTGCAGGCTTGATTGGACTTGTTCATGTGATTTTTGCTTGGGTTCAGACACCCTGTGTTCAGGTTTAATTTTTCAATGTCTCAACAGCTTCTCAGTTTGCCTAGGAGGTCTGAAATGTAAAAGACTTACCAGTTAGAAGAAGCATCTGTTATTGTGGATTGAACCTTTTGGAATCAAATTTCATGATCATTTCTCCTTCGTCCTCACACACAACCCCTTCTTTGTTTTTGCCCCAAAAGGCCTATTACTGGCAGCCACCCAACTTCAGTGCAAGTGTTGCTTGTTTGTTATCCTTCATCTTACTTAGGATAAGTAGTTGCAAGAACATCTTCAGAGGTATATTAGGCTACACAAGACAGGAGACACAAGGGATAGTCCCTGGAGAAGTAAACAAGGGAAGTAAGTATATGAAAAGTTTTCATCTAGGGATGTTGAGAATGCATTTTGAGGCGTCTGGTATCTGTCTCTGCCACATTTTTGTTTATTTAGCATCATCGAGCACTGCTAAGTGCTTTATCCTGAATGCTCTCTACAACCCATTTTACTGATGAGAAAACTGAGGCAGAGAGTAGCTTAAATTCACACAGACACAGAAAGTGCTGGAGCCAGGATTTACACCCAGACGTCTAGCTCTAGTGCCTGCACTCTTCACTGCTCTGCTTTCTGCCCTCAAGGGATGCTGCAATTTCCCTCCTTGTCCTTTGAAATGCTTACCTACCTTTGAAATGTATGGCACCTTTTCAATCCCTTCTGCCTGATTCTTGACCCATTGGGCTGGAGGTTGACTTATTAGAAGTCAGAACCACAGAATCCTGAAAGAAGCATTTCCAGAAGAAGGGGACCTTTGACACACACACACACACACACACACACACACACACACACACACGGTGCCAAAAAACATATACATATTTTCTGAAAGGAAGACTGTATTAAAATTGTAATAATATATACTGAAAACAAAAAATGAATACAAGTCCCGTTTGACTTCTGCAATTACAAGAGGTGCTCAAAGTGGTTACCAGCAGCGTCCAGACACTTCTGATTATGGCGAACTACTGCTGGAGCAACGTTGACCAAAGTTCCACTTGTACACATTTTTTTGGCACCGCTGGTATATATATGAGAGGCTTGCTTATTGGCTGGGCCACAGTGGAAGGATCCGTGTGCTCACACTGCTCAACGACGCCTCCAAGGCTCTGGAGACAGAACTGAGGCTCAGAAGAAAATGGGGAAGGAGCCCACTTAAAGAGAACGGTGGGTGCCTCTGCAGCAGAGGGAAATAGCATAGGTTTGTGGAGCCCGCGGGACACAAAATCAAAGGCAGATG
This sequence comes from Aselliscus stoliczkanus, assembly GCA_033961575.1. Taxonomy (NCBI): domain Eukaryota; kingdom Metazoa; phylum Chordata; class Mammalia; order Chiroptera; family Hipposideridae; genus Aselliscus; species Aselliscus stoliczkanus. The sequence goes on along the minus strand of CM066732.1, from coordinate 94,525,146 downwards.
ATTGCACTCACTAGATGTGTATTCTCACACAAGCTGCTTAACTTCTCCAGGTTCTAAGTGTAACAGTTATCTCACAATTCTGCTGTTGTAGTTAAATGGAACAACAGGAACCACTGGTCTAATATGGTGCTAGAGCCATAGCAGGCACTTAGCACACCGTATCTATTGAAAATTCCTTTCTCCTGTAACCAGCTAACCTAATTCCCGCCCTCCCCCCTTCCCCGTTTTTTTCCCCCCTTTTTAGATCAGGCTGCTGTAGAATTATGGAGGCTTTTTAGATTTTGGTTATTTGCACATGATGATTAAAGCATGGCAGTGGTTGGGGAAAAGATCTTGGCTTCTAGACATTTCTTGTAGCATTTGATTTTTCTAGAAAGAAACCATCTATAGATGGTAATCAATATACTGATAATCAATATATTCAGGCTGATACCTGTCTGAAGGCTGGACGGGACTGGGAAGTTTGGGGCAGGCTTCCTGGGTCCTGTGTAGCCAGACCTCCTCACCGAGTGCTATCCACGCTCTCCATGTCAGTTTAGGCATATTATTGTGTTTGTAGTATATGGAGTTCCGATGAATGTTTCTCTGATGAGCTAGTTTGCTTTTTTTATACATACTTTCAGCTTTCTGTTTTGTTGGTGGGTTAAACTTTGTGGGCTCATCCATCTCAATCTGCCCTTCTCCTTGGGTTTTTCCAACAACCCTCTTTGCAAGTCTTCAGATTTCTTTCAGGGGTCTTCTGTTCTGTCTTCCACTTTGCTAGTTAGAATGTAAAATTAAATCTAAAGTGAGCAAGCACTGACCCCCGGGCGCCATGCTAAGCACCTTTTCTTGCCTCATCTTTCCTTAATCATCTTTTGTTAGCATTCAACTCATGTGACTTTCCTTGCCAATTTGAGCCATGTTAGCAATTAAAATTTCATGAGATGCTGTTTGAAACGCTGCAACTCATGCCCCCAAATGCAACATCTGCTGTGTTTCTTTTCTCCTATCATATGGTTACCCTTTCAAAAAAACAAAAAAAACAAAAAACCAAGATATGTTGTTTTGTAGTTTTTTATCCTTAAGCAAGCCCTTTTGCTTAGTGCTTGAGAGTTCCACTGTCCTAGATGTATTTATAAATAATTTTTACCCACAACTATCCTTCCTTTGCTAATTACAGACCTACAGGTGCTGGTTAATTTCAGGACGAATGTCCAGACATTTTCAATTTCCACTCCCTTCCATCCCTCTGCTTGCCAATAAATTCTGAGAAATAATGAAACCTTTCACTGGTTTCTTACCCAGGTCTTTGAACATCCCAAACTACTTATTACCTGGCCCTTTGATTTGTAAATGTTCAGGTTGTCCAACTACTGCTTTTTGTGTTATTTTCCATCACCTCTATTTGTAGAGTCTTTGAAGTAATACCATGGTTACAATTTCTGTATTTAGAAAGGTCCTTATCTGAGTGCTGTGGTTTTTAGTTAGGGCTGCACATTAGAAACCAGGGTGGAGCCTTTAAAAAAACAGATGCCTGGGCACCCCCTACCCTCCAGGTGTCCTGATTGAGTAGGTTGTGGTGGGATCTGAGCTCTATATACTTTTAAAAACTCCTGAATTGATTCTAAGGGCAGCCTGATAGAGAGTCACTCCCGAGTGAATCCAAGGTCTGCAGTGTCCAGACCACCACCCTGACTGGCCTCTGTAGACCCCTGGGCCCTGGTCCACGGACACCGACCCTGGGCTCTGGCTTCTATTACCTCTTCCGGACTGGAGAAGTGTCTGTTTGAGCTGGAACATGGGTAATGTAGGGAAGGGGAAGGGTGCACATGAAAGGAGAGCTTTCTAGGTGGAGAGAAGAGCAGGATGAGAAGCGCCGAGGTGGGAAAGCAGAAGCTCGTTGTAGTTTAGGGAAGACCTGGATAAGATGGAACTTAGCGGGGGACGAGTGGGAGTCAAGGGTAGATATGGATTAGGGCCTTTACTTTATACAGGAAGTAGCGGTAGAAGCCAGTCCAGAGATAATGCCAGGCTGTGAATCCCAATGATGTCACCTGTGTCAATAAATCCAAGTCCTGTCTTTCTTCTCTTCATTATTTTCGGAACAGACTGTTTAGAACCCAGAGCTTTTTGAAGCAGTTAAGAATGCATTTAGGGCCGGCTGAGTGGCACGTTGGTTAAGCACTGGCTTGGGACGCCAGCGACCCCGGTTCGGATCCTACATATGAGGGCCAGTGACACTGCCCTCAAAAAAAAAAAAAAAAAAAAGAATGCATTTAGCGTTTCAGTCTCTTTCTTAGTTGGGTTACAGTACTGTTGGCTTCTTCCACACATTTGGCCCAGAGGCCTGGCTCCTGCTAAGGAGACCGCTTGAGTCTCTGCACTTTGCCCCAGGATCCTTCTCCTACCTCTGGGCAGGGCAACCAACCACAGCAAACACAGGAGGTGTTCCCTTTTCTGGACAGGGTTTCTGCCAATGCCTGTTTTATTTTACTTTGCTGCGTTTTATAGGTTCCCCTTACAAGATGAGGAAATACAGGATAAGAAACGAAAAGCTTTTTGTTTTTTAATATTTCTCAAAATGTATTTGGGCAGGCATTATTATCTAGATTTTATGGCCAATGACACTGAGGCTTAAAAGAGGTGAAGTATCTTGCCTGTGGTCACAAAATAATAAGTGGTGGAACTTGGGTGGAGAGCCAGGTCTGTCTGGCCTCAAACCCATGCTTTTTTTCATTACACCTCTTCTGTCCTTCCGTGTGGAGGATTCATCAGGGGCTGCTGAGGCATCTCTGAGGTTAAACGTCATTTGCGTTTTTAATCATACACTAGTCTAATGGCATGTCTAGGCTTATTGGAGGGTTTGAAGCAGATTTAAGGCAGCTTAAGTGCATGTAGTGTCTGGGAGATTGATAATGAGGGGAAAAAGTTGGGATGGTTTTTTATTTTTTAATTTTAATTTAATTTTATTTTTAAGCTTTATTGGGGAACAATGTGTTTTTTGGGGAACAATTATGTTTTTTCCAGAACTCATCAGCTCCAAGTCAAGTTGTTGTAAGTTGTTGTCCTTCAATATTAGTTGTGGAGGGATGCAGCCCACCATCCCATATGGGAACTGAACCAGCGACCTTGTTGTTAAGAGCACACTCTCTAACCAGTGGCTCAGCTGCAGCTCAGCTTAAGTTATTGTCTTCAATCTAGTTGAGGAGGGCGCAGCTTACTGGCCCATGTGGGAATCTAACCGGCAATGTTTAGATTCTAAGCAACTGAGCCACCCAGCTGCCCTGGGATGGTTGCAAGACCAACTTTGCCTGCTTTGCAGTATTGTCCAGGGCTGCAGTAGCACCCAGTGTTGCTGTTTAAGCTGAGATATCAGCACTCTTTCGGAGTTCTTAACATTGGCTCTCTCCAGTTCAATCTTGTCTTCCTGCTTGGCAGAGAAGGAGGGAGAAACTGATGCAGCTCTGTAGAATTTCTTTTTTCTTTTCTTTTTTTTTTTTTTTTGAGGGCAGTGTCACTGGCCCTCATATGTAGGACCAAACCAGGGCTGCTGGCTTCCCAAGCCAGCGCTTAACCACTACGCCACTCGGCCGGCCCTCTGTAGAATTTCTTGAGCTGTTCCAGGTAATCCTTTTCTCAGGATGTTTCTGGCTGCTGTTTCCCTTTTTCAGCACTCTTGGGAACTTTTAAGGGGTGGCTGTGTCCTCATTAGCTGTTATGGGACCATCTTCTGATAAATCTCTGAGCTGCTGGAAAATGACTCCCATGAAGGCAGGGTCTATACATCTCCAGCATCTAGTACAGTGCCTGACTTAGAGCAAGTGTTTAAAAAAATGTTTGTTGAATAAATGCCAATGTTCTGGTTACACATGGACTTTTCTACAGACATTGGTTCTACATCAAAGAGATTCCTCCAGTTTACAGACAGAATGGAGAGGAACTAAATCCACTATACCACCCTCATTCTTCACCGTTATTTTTCTTGTTTTACCATGTAGTTAGTTTAGGGTTACTTTGTCTCTTCTAGTTCTCCAACCAATTCCCCTTGGTATCTTCTTACATTTTGCTCATGTTATAGAGAAAAATGAGGTGACGAGGGAAGGAAAGGCTGTTAGCATACCTTAGTGACTTACTGAGATCACAAAATCACGGGCCCCATTTGCTTTGAGGGGCCCCTTATCCGTGGACGGACTAGGACATCCTTGCTTGGAAGGCGCAGCGCAGAGACAGAGCGGGGCTGACACTTCTTGCTGAAGGGAGGGCACAAAGATGACAAAGACAAGGCTCACCTCTCCTCGGACTGTAAGCATAGTCCTTCCACGGCACAAGCTGCAGTCACGGGAAGGTGGAGATTGCTGTGGATGCTGTATCTGCCTTAAATTTCACTCCTTAAAACCTTCAAATGATCCATTGTAGGTGTTTAAACTATTTTGGGGTGGGGGTAAGGCACTGGAAAAAGGAGAACGTTTGATTTTTATTTAGACCTTGTAAATGTCAGGGGCTTGGCAATGAAATGGGGTCAGATTCTTTGAACTGCTTTGGTGTGGTTGGGTTCTGCTGAAAGTGAAAGAATACACACAGGGGATTATTTAAACATGAAACATAACTTAGCATCACAATTAGTCTATCCAAATATAAAATCTTATTTATAAAAAGCACCACCCCTCCCTTAATATAAGGGCTGGGTTACTCCTTTTTATTGCCTATTTCTACTCTTGGTGGTATGGTTCTTATCCATTTACCATTACTCAACTTAAGCGAGTTTTTTAAAAATTTGTATTCTTTTTGTCTCATGCTGTGATAAAGGTCTGAGGGTTGTAGGGTCTAGAGGTGAGAATGATCAAGCAAATTCCTTCTCCCTGAACTGTCAAAGTAAAGCAAAGAAATCAGATGGCTTCAAGAGTTAAGTTGTTAACCTAGAAAAACCAACCAAATCACAGCAAACCATGGGAAAGCAAAGAAAAGTAGATTAAAAGCACACATCTCTAAGCCACTTATCCATTGTGGAATGGAATTCCAGAGGGCCAATAGGTACCTTAAAAATTTCAATTAATACTAAGTTTTACTCTATCTCAAGCTTGTCAAGTAGTCATTTATGCTATCTAGCCCTGAGGAATTCACTATCTTTTATTTTATCTGAAAATTGGTCTGGCTGTGAGATAGAATTTTACTCAATAAAACAAATGTTGACTCTTTTTCTTGGGCTTCTTTCATATATTTACATATAACATGTCTTTAAGTAATGGTTTGCGAATCATTTATAGTTTTGTAGCCTGCTGATTTCACTTATACTGGGGGTGCCAAAAATGTATATACATTTTAAGAGATATTATCTATGTATTACTTTTTGAAATTGATTTGAATTATGGTAGCAATGTGTAATTTCAGAAATCAAACGTGACTTGTATTCATCTTTTGTAATCGGTATATATTAAGCATTACAATTTTAATACAAAAAATTATATTAAAAGTTTTTTTCTTTCTTAAAATGTGTATATATATATTTTTTTGGGCATCCTCTGTATTGTGAATGCTTTCCTGTCACTGTATATTCATCAAAAAATGAATTGCAATGGCTTTAAAGAATTCTAAACCATTATTTTACTTTACTCCTCCTGTTGAACATTTAGATTATTTATAATGTTAAATTATAATGCCACAACAGTAAATTCAAAACTCTGATTCTATGTCTCATTATTTTCTTAGGTTATTCTAGATGTGAGGCTACTGGGTCAATGTGTATGAAGTTTTTAAAGGATTTTTATGTACATTGTGTTTCAGATCATGCTGCAAGGACAGATACTAAGAGATTTGTATGTAGAAAGTTTACTAGGGAGTGCCCTCAACTCCCATGAGAGTGTGAGGAAAATGATTGAGCAGTGGAAGAAGTTGAACTATACTATAACAAGGACCTCAGTTGATTCTGGGGAGTTTTGGAATTTGGAGGCCCATTTAGAGTTGTCCTAAGCTGAGGCAAAGGAGCTGAGCCTTTGTGCCCTTACACTGATCACTCATTGCCTATAGATTGCCTGATGAGGGAGCAGCCATGACCTTAGCTGAGACATCTCCCTTTAGCCAAGGCCAATTCATTGAGAAGGACTCAACTGCTAGCTGTCAGTTGCTAACAGTCCTAGAAACTGGGGAGTGAGTTCTCAGAACTGAAGGTGGGTAATCTGGTGGTGTATCACAGCATCCACTGAAATCACCCCTTGCACTTGTAGGATCCACTTATTTCTCTAAAAAAAATTCATCTTGTCTGGGGAGGGATCCTCTAGAATTCTGATCAGCCTCCTAGGGAAATGCACAAGAGAAAGTGAATGGGACAAACTATAGTTCTTGTTGATACACCTGCTCTCAGGGACACCTGACACTCATCAAAAGCTTTCGCTACAATGGTATAGATTCCTTTCCATCTAGGCTGGCAGTTCTGCTGGCCAGGGGCTTACCTGGTGGGTGACCCAGATTTTCATCATTGAAGAATCCGAGCTCCTGGCTATCATACTACAACTCTTATCCATCTACCATGACAGTTGGTTAGGAGATTACTAAGAAGTGCCCCAGAGGTCCTCCTGGGTGGCAAATGTAGTCTTCTTCATCCCCACTGTGTAACAACAACCCAACCTTTTTCTGATAACCAGGGTAAATTTTCCTGCAAGGATGGTGATGCCTTCTTTTGCCTGTTGATCTCTTGGCACAAGAAGTCCAAAATGCCTGGGTAGCAGCAATAGCTTTAATTTAATGGGATTTTAATGGGATACCCCTGGTGGAAGTATTTCTTTAATCTTTAGATCCACAGAGCCCAGAGTTGTAGAGATGGAAGGTGTAATTTTCTGGGTAGGTCATTGGAATGGTAAGTGGTGCTACCCCTATTTTTATTCCCAACCATGTATTCTATAGAGACAGGACTCTGATTGAAGATGTTCACTGCATCCTGAAAGATGACACCTCATCCTTAAGCATCATCTCTAATGTTTAAAGCACATTTAAAGGCTGGTTTTTTTTTTTACCCTATAAAGTCAAGAGCTTCTGGGTTGTATAGTATGTGACAAACTAATGTATATCCCATGGTCATGTGCTCACTACTGTTCTTCCTTTGTTTTAAGTGAGTTCCTTGGAATGATGTGATGTTATGTGGGATTGTGTTAGTGAATTAAACATGAGATAAGCCCTCAGATAGTGATGCTGGATAAGGCTCTATGAACAGGAAAGGAAAACCCTGAGTATGTGTTTTTTCATTCAAGATGGATTGCTAGCCTTTCCATGGAGAAAGGGGTAATGCATGCCCCACAAAGCAGTTGGCTGGTCTCTTTGAAGAATGCTTCTGTATCAAGGGTTTGACAGTAATCCCTGTTCCTGGTAGTGTGAACATACAGCAGCAGCAATAGATAGGTCAGCTTTTTTGTAAGCTGGATTCCTACAGAGCCTCTATCCTTGCCACCATGACTACTCTGTTTATATTCCTATTGTGCTAGCACTGGGGTGTAATGAGAGAGGTTGTCTGACATCAATAGACCAAGTCATTCTGTTTACTTGACTATAAAGAGTCTCCTTCATGGTGAGTGCTCTTTGGTTGGCATTTACATGGATACCGAGATCTTCACATTTCATGTACAGTTCCATATTCCTTTTCCTTAGACATCTTGTTGCTCATCTTTTAATCTCTCTTTTTTTGAGGGCCACTAACCAACCAGCCAGTCATTTACCACTGTCCATAAGTCTGTATGGATTTCACAAAGTGGATGACCAGGTACATCACCTAAAGTCCATTGGGAGGATTTCCCCTTACTGTTGTCTCTCAGAGTCACTCCTGAGTGGGGCTGATAAATCTAAAGTCCTTTTCTGGTTTGCATCCATACATGAAGCTCACCCATCTGTGAACAAAGCTTGGCTTTTCCCCTCATCCATCAGCTGAACCATAGGTGGTATAACAGAAGTGAATGACATGGGATTTGGGTCACCAGCTCATGCAAATTACTTGTGATCAGCCCTTCATGGCTGACTCTATTATCTGGCCCCCTATGTCCTCACTATAACATGAGAGGCATGATGTTACTTAATTTCCCTAGATATCCATGTCATCTTGGACTCCGTATCCATCAGTCTTCTCAGTTTTGGGACAACCCTCTTTCCTCAGTTTATGCTGACTTGAGTAAGTGACCATAGAAGCCTTTAGAGGAGACTAAGGCAATCATTAGCTTACGTACTTGCTACAGCAGTGCAAGATCTTCCCTTCTGGGTATTTGGCCTTTCCTTCAGTCAAAAGGTGGAAAATCTGAAAAGTGGTTTAGTTCTGGAAACTGGGCAAAGGATCACAACTTTTTATTGGGTGGTTGCCTTTAGCCCATCCAGTCTTGATTTCCTTTGACTGTACAGATTGAGAAATATTCTTGTTGATTGCCCATCTATCTTGCTCTTATGGATGCCATGTTCTATTAACCACTCCATAGCTCCCCGAATATCAGTCGTCCTTGGCCGCTACTCCAATTTTACTGCTCGGTGCAATTATTGCACTCATCTTGTTTCTGACAGTTAAGTGCTGCCCTTTGGCCTCTATTATGTTTATTATTATTTTTCATCTCCACTGCTTTCAGGGAGACCAGTTCTGTCACAGCATCTGCTATGGTTAGCCCCACCTACAGAGGACACGACCACTGAGGTTCTTGATGTTGCTACTGCTCTCTCAGTACGTTTCTCAGCACTCTGGTGAATGCAATGTCCTCCTGGACTTCTGCAGGACAGAATCTATTTGTAGGTCTTCCAGCTTCCATTGTTTGCTCTGGCTCATGCCCACCTCTTTGAGCCTTTTGATTTCTTTTTCCATAATTAGCATGGTGGTCTGGCTTTTCTATTTTACTTATGCGGACCATTGCTTTTTCCTTGTTTCCAAGAGCCATTCTAGCAGCAGGTTAACACCATCTACCTGGGTGTTCACCAGGGTTGATAAATCCTGCATCAAAGAGAGTACTTTCATAGCAATGATCTCCCCCTTATTTAAGTTTATATTCTACTCCCTTTGATTTAGCCCTCTGAGGATCTGGTCCCATTTAGAGTTTATTGACCCCTGCTGGTGCATATTGTCTGGGACCTGCAGCCCCTTTGGGGTATGGTCTCTTTCCTCTCATTGCAGACCTAGCACCATCCTGGCCAGGTTAGGTTGCACCTTGACCTCTGTTGGCCAGGAGGAGAAACCATGTTGTTTTGCCAGGCAGAGACCCCTGCAATGTCTTCAAGTAAGGAAGGAACATTAAGCTTTAACAGGAAGGAGACTCCAGTCAGTTGTGTATCTCTAAGAAAGCAAATTTTTCTTTTTGTGCTTCACTTCTATGCAGCTTTCTTTCATTCATCATTGTCCTGTCTCTGGTTTTTGATTCCCTTTTGCCTTCTCAAAAGTTTGACTTCCTGTTTTTCTGATGTAATATATTATATACTGCAGACAGTGACTTCCCCTCTAAAATAAATTAGAGAGTACTGAGGCCTTTCTTAACCCTTTAACCTTCTCCTCCAATAGGATGACCTATTTTCTTCTCTCTCCTTCTTTCCCTCTCTCGCTGTCTCTCTCCCTCTCTTCCCCTTTCTTATGTGAGTGTACACACACACACACACACACACACACACACACACACACACTCCTGGTAAAAACAAACAAAACACATAACCTGGCAGCTGGCTGGGCAGTGTCTCAGCACCAATACCCTTTGCCTAGTGTTGACTCCTCAATTGAAATTACCATCCTTTGCAGCTCTAATTTTGATACCACTTTTGGCTAATTTCTCTACTGCAGAAGCAAGATACATTTTAGCTGGGCTGTCCACTCCAACCTTAAATGACCAAGGGCACCAATAAGTCATTTTTTACTTTGCTCCCTTCTTACCCCCTTCCTGATACCACCCTCCCTTAGGGCATGCATATGTACTTGGAAATGCTTGGAAAATCACTGCCAGCAGGCAAGCTCCTCCAAACAGTTATTGGTTTGTTGTCTATCCAGTAAATAAATAACTTGGAAACATTTTAGAGAATTTCTCACCTTTCCCACCTTCCAGTCTCTGTAGCAAGGCCAAACTGGGGTTCTGCTCCAGAGTCTGAACACAGGAAATAAGCTTAGGAACTGCCTAGGTCTATTGGTTCCTGGGCATTCTTGGGATTGGGGAATGTTTCTGTCTGGCCAAAAACGCTCAGCTGGCTGTAGGCCTTGGAGGGCAAAGCAAGGACAGAAGAAAAACTATGCCCTATGTTCTGAGTCTGCCATTAAGACAAAACAAGAAACGACAAACATCTTTCAGGTCCTGTGTTAATTCTGCATGAAGACAAAATGGTGTAAAGATCACACATTCATGGTGGAGCTTTCTCCATGAGCTGCCAAACTTCTTGTGGTTGCCTTTCTGTTGAGAAAATTAAAGTTCATTCTTTGGTATGTTTGGGTGGTCATTCAGCTCAACAATGCAGCTTTTTTGTTTATTTTCCTTTACTTTTGGCCTTGTGACCTTTAACCAAAGACAAGGCAACTTTCTTCTCTCTCTGGGAGCATATCATACCTGGTTTGTAAACATGGCAGACACTTTTTCTCTCTGGGAAAAGGTGATACTTGGCTTCCCCAAGTTTATGGGACACAAAAAATTAAGGACTCAGAAGACCAGCTTTACAACTCTTTTTTTCCCCAGCATACTCTGAATCAGTGTTTTTCTGGGAGAAGTAACATGTTGCTCTATTCACAAAAGACAAACTATCGAGAAAAATTTACCAGGAAAGGCAATAACATTTTAGAGTGAAAATGTTGGGTCGGTTCTGCTTAGAGGGCTTTCCATTCCCATAAGCTTCTCAGCTGAGCCTTAGGAGTCTGGAATGTAGTGGGATTGGCTCAAACTCTGGACTAGCCCTGATAAAAAATTTCTTCAGGGAACTCTCATCCTCATGTAAAGGAGGCAGAACCACAGACCTATGAATCTTCTCTCCAAGTGTTTGCTGATATCCAGTGAGGAGAGAACTGGCTATGACTGGCTCATTATAAAAAGTGAAGGAAACAGTCAGTCAGAGAAAGACAAATACCATATGATCTCACTTATATGTGGAATCTAAAGAACTGAATAAACGAGCAATGTAAACAGAAATAGGCTTAGAGACACAAAGGAAAAACTGATGAGGGCTAGATGGGATGGGGGTAGGCATGAGGGAGAAGGGGAAGGGAAGAGGCAACATAAACTGATAACTACAATATTACTGCAGAGACAGGAGAGACAGTTTAGGGAATATAATCAATAAGGTTGTAAATATTTTTCTTAGGGGACCAGAAGGACTCATGTCTTGTCAGGGAGACCACTTCATGGACGGTGTAGTGGCCTGACCACTGCACTGTACATCTGAAGCTGCTGCTGAACAATATTATATGTCAACTATAATTTAACACATATATAGTCATGGGATGTGGAATATAGTGTGGGGATGGAGTCAATGGAATTGTAATAGATATGTATGATCTCAGGAGTGGGGGAGCAGGGGAGGGGAGGGGGTAGTCACTTTTTAAGGGGTGAGAAAGATAACTATTGCATTGTTTTGTACATCTGTAACTAATAATAGTAATAAAAAAGTTTTTTTAAAAAAGTGAAGAAACAGCAGGGGACCCCAAACCATCTACTCTTTGTAAAAAACTTTATCAATAAGGGGTCCTTGAGGAATGAAGAATGGCTTTTCTATGATTTATAGAATGGGTAAAGTAGATAATTCTCACCTATCCTTACTTGCCTAACAACTGTACCCTCTCTAATCAAGCTACAGATCTGGGCTACAAATCCCTAAACCTCCAAGGGCTGGACTATGGCTGGTGACTACTGACTGGCCATAGATATTCACTCTCCTGAAAACTTAGCAAAGGTATGATTAGGGTGATCTAGGGCTTGATAAGTCTCTTCTAGCCTGTTTGTGTGATTAATTTGAATGTGAGTTTAAAGGCAGATGGACATCCTCGGGACTACATTCTAATGAGAGGGGTGCTGCTTGTACTTAGCATTCTTTTTTTTTTTTTTTTTTTTTGAGGGCAGTGTCACTGGCCCTCACATGTGGGACCTGAACCAGGGCCACTGGCTTCCCAAACCAGCGCTCAACCACCGCACCACTCGGCCGGCCCTACTTGGCATTCTTTATGCATTCTCCCAATATCAGCAGTATTGCTTATTTTAATATTGTGAATTGTGCTCTTTAGTTCTAGATTTAGAGGGGCCAGATCACTTGCTTAGATACCCACCTTATTTTGTTATATGTGATTTGAACTGTGCATCTAGGGTTTGCCTGATGTGTGCTGTCCGCCATACCATTCCAAATGCTCCCCTGAGACTTGTTCACCCCAATGATTGCCTTGAGCCTTTGGATCTGCGATTCCTTTGGGCCTCTACACCTAACCCTCAAGTTGCGAATGTGTTCGTGTCTATTCCTCTAGACTCTGATCTTTGATTTGTCCTCAGGACTTTGAATAAGCACATCCCCTCTACACAAATTACTTTGGCTAATGTTTCCAGGCTGAACAAACTCATTCTTCATCAGTGTTTCTCAAATGGCAAACCAGTGACCCAGGAAAATCTGGAAAACTGCAGATTCCTACCTAGTCCCCACCCCAGGTCTGCTGAATCAGAATCTCTGGGGATGAGCCCAGGAATCTGCATTTTAGCAAGCCTCCCAGTGCTTTTTTTTTTTTCATACATACTAAAGGTTTTAATAACTACCTAGTTTTTTTAAAAGATTTTATTGGGGAATTGGGGAAGGGGAACAGACAAGTTGCTGTCCTTTTTTGTTCTTCAGTCTGGTTGTGGAGGACGTTGCTTCATTAGCCCATGTTGTTATCATTGCGCTCTTCTCGGATGAGGCAGTTGCTCGCCGGCCATTGGACAGCCACTCACAGCAGCTCACAAAAGCGCTCGCTAGCTGCTGGCCAGCCCAACTGCAGCTTACACCGTTGCCGGTGACTCACAGCAGCCCAGCTCCAGGTCGAGCGTTTGTTCACCATCTTAGCTGTAGAGGGTGCAGCGTCACTGGCCCTTCATGTGGGATCTGAACTGGCGGCCTTGCTGCTCAGAGCTCGCGTCCCAAGCCAACTCTTAACCAACATGCCACTCGACCAGCCCCTGTTTTTTTTTTTTTTAAATTAGTTTCAGATTGTACAAAACAATGCAATAGTTATGCTTTTCACCCCTCACAAATTGACAACTCCCCTCCCCCAATCCACGGCCCCTGACTCCCGATATCATACATATCTAATAATAACTACCTGTTAACTCTGCCACTTTGGCATGGCCCAAAGTCTCTTCTCCTCTGGTTTATCCTGTTCTTCAGTTACCCAGGGCCCAGCCTTAGAAGGCCCTCATGATGGTATGTCAGACACCCTTGCTCGCCACTGTAAACAGGGATCCTAACCCTGCAGGATGCCTCTTTAATTTGATCCCTCGTCTCTCATCCCACACTATCCTCAATCACCCTTCAGAGGGACCCACCTCAGGCTGAAATGTATATCAGCTGCTTTTAGAGGGACCAAGAGCCACACGCGTTGAAATGCATTAGCTGTTGTTTTCCTTTCACTCAAAAAGGGATGTAACCATGTGACATACAACAGGGTCATTGAAAACAGGCCAAGGTTTCTGCAGTTTCAGTGCTATGGTTATGGACATTTGTAGTGCCCATATCCAAATAGAGGAGTGGTGGAAACTGGAAATGCAACAGCCCAGTTGTTGAACAGGAGAGCAGATAAACAAAATAACTCCTTTTCCCTGCTCAGTTTTATGATTTTAAATGGATGACGAAATGTAGAGATTATAAAAACAAAACAAACAAACAAAACAAACAAACAAAAAAACAAAGGCAAGCTTTGCCAGTCCCGGTATGAATGGTTCTTTACAATCTTTCATTCTGATGAGATCTTTTTTTTTTTTTTTAAGTGCAGTGTCACTGGCCCTCATATGTGGGATCTGAAACGAGGCCGCTGGCGTCCCAAGCCAGCACTTAACCATCATGCAACTCGGCCGGCCCTCCGATGAGATCTTAATACAGGAAGCAGGAGGCGAGGAAAGCCTGGCCTCTCCCTGGACTTCTGCCGAGGCCTTGCTCAGCCTCTAGGTCAGAGATGGGAAGCTTCCTTGGGCTGCCTGCCTGGAGAAGGGAGAACAGACCCCTCTGTTAGTTTCTGCTGATGATACTGCAGATTTTGTGGGCAGACATTGCTCATCCACTGAGCATGGGTTGTTCACCTTTGTGTACAATGTGGCTTGGCAGGCGAGAGGGCATTAGGAGGCCATTGATTGAAATCCTGGTAGAATTCCATGTTTCAGAAACCCACCTAAAGGTGATAGCCTTGGGGCTTTATTGGGGTGTTATCAAATCCAAGGGGAATGCTCTAGAGAGTGTGGCCCCTCCTTGCGGTCTCTGTTCCTATTTTCCTTCAGTCCTGTGAAAGCAGGGAAGAGCTGGAAACTCTTTCTGAAAAGGTTTAACAGTTCCTGGACTAAACTCGCTGCTCTGTGCTCACTCACCTACTTGTTTTTCAAAAGCTGCAAATCAAAAAGAAAAAAAATTGTATGTGTTTAGACAAGTAAGGACAAATAGACCTGTGAGGTCAGAAGGCCATTGGCGGTGAAGGAGCTCAGAGGACTAAGAAGATGGCTCATGACAAGGGTTAACTGTGGCTTCTCAGAGTGTGATAGCCTGGCCCATTTATCCTGGAACACTAGGGACCTTTGGCAAGGATTTTAGAGTCTCTGTGACTAATCACCTGAGAAAGGATGTGACCTTCGCTTTGAATCCCCTGCAGATCCTACCATGATTCTTGCATATGGTTGGTGCTCAAAATATAATTGCTGAATATCTAATGGCCTCTTAATGGGCTTTTTGGTTCATTTACGAGCACAGAACTATGCCTTCTTTGTTTCATCCACTCACTCATTTGGCAAAAATGATTGGTAAGCATCCTACTCCTCAGAACGCTGAGTCAGAGGTACTCCAGGGACAAAGTCTCCTTACCTCCTCCCAAAAGGATGGTTCTGCCAGGTCCATGGGCATATTCTTCCTGTGCCCAAAGTGAATTAATGAATAAATGTACCTGAGACATGACAGCTATCTTTATAGTGTTGCCTTGTTCCTCATAAGCTTCTAGGACTTTTGAAAAATATGCTGCTTCTTGGTGAGCAAATATCCATCCTCCTCTGTAAAGAAAGCTTTAAAAAATCAACCAGCATCAAGGTGGTTTCTACCCCTATTATATCAGGAAAACAAGTCTTTTCATCTAGAGCATTTCTGATCATTCAGGCTTCCTTGGCATTCTATAGCTGGGAGAGGTCCGGCTGGAGACATAATGTTGGGGATCATTCGCAGTGTTAAAGTCACAAGATTGGTGAGGTCATCAGAGGAGTGGGTATAGAAAGGAAGGCTAAGAGGCTGAAAGACTGGGGGCGCTTTAACAGTAAGTGATTGGGGCGGGAGAAACCAGCAAAGGAGGCCCAGTAGGAGTAGCGAGAGAGGTAGGAGGAAAATGAGTGTGTGTAGGGATGGTGTCCAGGGAACCAGAAGGAGAAAGGATTTCAAGGATGAGGAAAGAATGATAGTGACAGGTGTAGTGAGATAAAGATAAGCTCTGCCACTGGTTCTAACAATGTGAAGTTATGGATGTCTTTGGAAAAGGCATTTTTGGTGGAGAGGTGGAGGTGACAGGGTGGGCTCAAGGAGTTCACTTATCTTTAATGAAATGGAACAAAACAAGAACCTCAAAAAAACCTCTGGTCAGGGCAG
Organism: Aselliscus stoliczkanus; assembly: GCA_033961575.1. NCBI lineage: Eukaryota > Metazoa > Chordata > Mammalia > Chiroptera > Hipposideridae > Aselliscus > Aselliscus stoliczkanus. Next base: position 94,509,405 of record CM066732.1, on the reverse strand, counting down.
ATAGTACATACTCCATCCTGCATATATTGTCTCCTTTTATAGCTTCTCTGGAATTTTGTACAAGTTCCTAGTTCATGGGAGTATGAATCAAGTCTCAACCATATGAACCACGTCATCAAATTTGGGGATTGTAGCAGTTATTGCAAGGCTTTGAAGTTAAAGCGATGGCATTTAGATAGGACCTAGAATATTTAAATAGAAAGTTAGAGCTCTTCTAATTGAGTCCTTCTATTTTACCTATGCGGAAGCTGAGGCCCAGATTATGAAGGTGATTTACCTAAGGTCACACAGCTTCTTTTAGGCATTGCCTCTCTTCTTCTACCCAAGTGTACCTGGTGGATGAATATCTATATATTTTTTTAAAAAACTAACTACTATGGCCAAATCTACCATTTCCTTTGGATATCCATTTTGGGGCAATCAAATTTTTTTTATAAAGAAATTAAATATCTCAGATTGCAATGTCAGCTAGTTTTCCATAAAGGATTCATTCAGAAAACACTGACCTTGGCCTTCCGGTCTCCCTTGTTGACTTTTCTGTGATGTAAGCAGAGTCCCTTTGGCAAGCTTCCCCAGGCTGTTTCTCCATAGATGGCGGCTGGCTATCCCTGCTTCCTGCCAGTTGGTGTTGTCATTCTTGGACAAGGGCCAGGCTGAACTGTGCTCATGCATTAGAGCTTGCTGGTATTAGGGTGTTCATCCCAGGGCTTCACCCACTGGGCCTTCATCCAAAGGAAGGAAAAGAGCTCAGAGCCTCCTGTGAGGAATTCTAGATTCTTAACCAGGAACAACAGTGAGACTTCAGTCCAGTCATCTGCCTGGTTTGTCCTTGAAAGTCTTCTGTTCAGAGATAAACAACAGGTCCTTGCTCTGCTTTCTAAGAGGATTCCAGGCTGTGGGTGAAAAGCTATTGTGTCCTGTGTCTGGGCTTGTGTCTAGTTAGGCCTCCTTCTGTAGATGTCCCAGCTCCATGGAAGATGTAAGATATAAACTTGGGACTCATTAGAATTAGCAGCACTGGGCATTGATTTAAAATCTATTTATAACTTAAAGAGAGCCAATTATTGTTTTGTTTAATAACTGGATATGAATGAATGAAGATCCAATTGGAGAGAGATGTTAAAGCAGTGGCTTTCAAGCTGGGCTTCCCATTAGCCTCATCTGGGGAGCTTTGAAAACCCTTAGTGCCTACGTCATACCCCATACTAATTAAATCAGAATGTTGAGAAGTGGGACCTGGGCATCATTAGTTGTTCAAACTCCCCAGGTTCCATTTACACCCAGTTTGACAACAAGTCTCATAAATCAATACTTCTGACACTTTACTGTATATAATAATCACCTGAGGATTTTATTGAAATGCAGATTCTGAGTCAGTAGATCTGAAGTGAAGCCTGTATTTCTAACACACTTCCAGTTTATGCTGTGGCTGCTGAGATCTGGGTCTTTGAGGCCATAGAACATAAAATACAATGACCTGATAATCAGTAGAAACCTGAAGAAAGCTGAGTGGTGATGACAGATCTATTTCTTCAGCATTAAGCCTTAGGACTTCACTGTAGGAAGGCCCTGGAATGATGGGTTCAGCCCAATCCTTTTGTTGCAGATAACACCGAGGGTTCTCAGCTTGTGAGGCTTTAGTCACAGAGCCACCAGCAGTGGGCCCAGGACTGCTGAGAGCCTGCAGGCCCCCTGTGTGGCTGCACCTGTGTCACTAGGTCATGGTGACTTGCACGGCTTTCCTTGGATGGAGCTCAGCCCATAGCAGGCAGTGGCCCCAGGTGCTATAAGACCCTTTTGGGAGGAGGGGGCAGGATTCTCTCCCAGGTGTCAGGAGTCATTTCTGAGGAATCTGCTCCCTGCCATGGTCTGACCTTCTCCTTCTGAACAAGTTTTATTCATTCTCTATAGTCCTGAAGTTGCCTGCCCAATCTTTACATTGTAGGATCTAATATCCCCCTTGTTAATTAACAGGAGATGCAAGATAAGGAAAGAGACCCCCCCTGGAAAACAAAGAGAGGCTTTAGTCTCCACATTTCTCTTTCAAAAGGGGTTCTAGGATAGTGGCTCTGAGAGAGCCCTTTGCATGTGCCAACCTCTGAGAAGACCTGTCTCTTATTGCAGGACTGCCCTTTCACTTCCAGTCAAGGTGAAGGACATGACAGGTGCTGGGGGTGGAAGGGTTGGGAGGGGTCATATCTGTCATGCACTAACAGAAGCATCTGAGCTGGCTGGTTGGACCCTGAGAACACATTGATCATAGGAAGGGCCTTGTGATGTGTCAGCTGCCCAGGGCGGTGGGGAACACATATTGATCGCACAGTGCTAGGCTACAGAGATCCGGAGATGAACAAGCCCCACTCTTGTTCCATGAGTTGCTCCTTTGGGCTAGAGGGGAGATAGATGAATACAACAGCATTTACACTGAGATTCAGTTTTGGAGGCTGGGCTGTCCCTGGGCATGAGGGTGAAGTCTGCAGAGAGCCCTTGGGTCCCCTTCTTTTTGTTCTTCCTCTCTCTGTGGCTCTTGCTTCCTCTCCCCTCCTTCCCTCCATAGTTTCCTGTCTTCATGCCTGGTAGAGGTGGTGGTGGTGGGCATTAGAAAGTCACACTCAGAGGCAGACATGCTGCTTCTATAGAAGCATCTCCCTGCCCCTCAGGCCCCAATGCTGATTACCAGAGCAGCCAGGTGGGCTTTGTCAGGGAGCAGAAGAGTCCACAGCAGCAGATCCTCACATCATTGCCACCAGGAGCCCTGCCAGCCTGACCCTGAGCCCAGGAGCACGACCTTGTCTGAGGGGAAAAGCGGTGTGCCAGGGAGGAGGTGGGAGTGAGAGGCGGGGACTATAGACCTGTCAGTCCACAAGCTCCACATCTGTAAATAGGAAGCGCCAATGCAGACACAGAACTAGTTAAGGATTGTTTGCAGCCTTCAGTTAGAATGGGAGAAAAAATATCAGGCATAAACAGGTAGAAAGTTGGTGCTTGTTGTGCTGTACTGACTTGGAAGTAAGTACCCTTAGAGGTGAGTGCTTTTGGAGGTGAGTGCCCGTGGAAGTGAGTACCTTTGGAGGTGAGTGCCCCTGGGCATTGTGTTCAGGGCTGGGCTCAGAGACCCACAGCTGCCTCCTTGCTCTCCTGACTTACTTGCTCACTGGCTTCCATTCACTTTTCCATAAATGGTGTTCTGTGGCTTGAGGACACCACTGCCAAAGCAAATACATAGTCACGTCAGGCCCCTGGGGCTTTTTGGCATGAGCTCTACCATCAAATCCTGATACTATCACTTCCTCCAAAGCTGTTGCCTACTTAGCAACCTTGCTGATAGAAAGCTCCCTTCCAGAGCAATGGACTATCATTTGGAGAAAGCTTTTAATCTGTGACTGTTTTGAGTGCTTTAGGACTGTGCTCTTAGAAGAGTGCATGCATAGATTTAAAGGGAAGGGCTAAAATCCAGAGGCGGGAGGAGAGATTAATATGGACACCCCATAGTGGAGTTGGGGCTTCAGAGGAGAGTGCTGTGAGAGAGATGAGGGTGGGGGACATTGGCCAGCACTGTCACAGCCACATAGTTGAGACATGACTTGGAGGTAGGTTTTAGTAATAATGAAGGTATCCTTTAATGTATATCGAAACACAGGCTAGCATCTGTGTAGATGTTGTCAGTCCCCAAACACCCATCCACCTATCATGGGTGTTCATCTTATTTTTATTTACCCCTTCCTCTGTTCAAGGGTTAGAGTTTCAACTGCTTCCCCAAAACATTCTCTCACTCGGTGTCTGTAACTCATTTTCCTTCTGTAGCTGGAATGGGGGTTGACAATTTTATCTTAGTAATTATATATGCAAAGAAAAGGTAGTTTTTACTTTTCTGTAATGAATTTAATCTTGCTCCGGCACCCTCACTCAGATAGGTAGAAAGGAAAACACTTACCTTGTGTTTCAACTTGCCAATTAAAGAATCTGAAACACTTCAGGTCGAAAAGTGTCTTTCAGTTTAAAGAAGTCACCTTTGGAGAAATATTCCTTTTGGGTAAATTCTCAGTCTTTCAGATTTATATGCCTACCTTTTTTCCTCTCCAAGAAGGTGATGGTGGGGCCTCACAGGGGTGGGGAGGCGTCTCCACATGCAAGTGTGGTGCCAGGTGGAAGATGGGTCTGGTCCTGGGTCCCTGTTCAGAGCCTGTTCCCTATATTTTAGGATCACTCACTGATGAAGCCCATTAGTCTGGCTATTTGCTAAATCACACTCCGTGAGAACCAAGCACCTTCCCATTCCCTCAATGTGTTACATAGGACCTTCTCTCTCAACTGGGTTTTCTAGAACCTATCTTCCTCTCTCTGATTTAATCCCTTCCCTTAGCCCCCCCCCCCCCGCCACCCACCCATACCCACCTCAGTGTGCTGTGTCCATGAAAAGACATTACCTGGTATTCTTCCCTCCTTTTTGAACAATGCAACTATCTTTCATTCGGGAGGTTCTATGGCTCAGTTGTACCCTGCCCTCCCCCATCCCCAAAGAAAAAGATATGTTGGAATCCTAACCCCTAGTACCTCTGAACATGACCATATTTGGAGATTGGGTCTTTATAGAGGTACTCAAGTAAAACGAAGTCATCAGTATGGGTCCTAACCGAATATGGCTGGTATCCTTACAAAAAGGGGTAAAAATGTGAGAAATGCGGACACCGAAACATATGTAGAGGGAAGATGATATGAAGACACAGAAAGGAGGCAACCATCTAGAAGTCAAGGAGAGGTTCCTGGAACAGGTCCTTCCTTCACAGTGCTCAGAAGGAACCAACCCTGCCCATACCTTGACCTTGGACATCTAGCTTCCAGAACGGTGAGGTGATAATTTCTGTTGTTTAAGCTGCCTGGTTTGTGATACTTTCTGGTGGCAGCCCTGCCAAACTAATATAGGAGGAATTGACTTCTTTTTTGTACTCTTAGTAAAGTAGTCCTCCGAAATGCAGGAGTCAGTTCTCTTGTCAGTACTGGGTGCTCTTGATACTGAATTGTGAAACCTCCTTGGCAACTGCAAGGGTTGAGATTGGCTACAGATTGATGCCTTTCATGTGTGTTGAATGAAGTCGTTTAGGAGGGACTAGGAAGGAAATTTCCCCTTCCATTTCAAGGAGAATGTATGGTTGGTTCCAGGCCTCTCCATGAAATGATAATTATTTATAATTATTTTTGCCTTGCAATGCATTTCCACTTAATGTAGGTTCTGCCTTGATTGGATCAGGCCTCTCCCTTTTCTAAACCAGATTGGCAGGACCACAGGCCCCACTCCTCTGCTTGTTTCCATGTCCAAAGCAATGTTTCGCCAGCTTTCTGCAGCCAACCAAAAGGGTATTAAGTGACAACGTGATACACATCAGCCTACCTATTATAACAGGTGCTCAGGCCTTTATCAAAGGCCTGGACATCATGAAATGTAGACTTCAGAAACTCTCTCCCCAGGGATGGCTGCCAGATGCTGGGTGCCCTCAGGTGTGATGACTCTGCACCCACATTCAGCCATGCAAAGTGGCTTTCATTCTGCTGGAGCCCAGCTCCTTCCACCAAAATTGGGCGTAAGTGATTTCTCTTCTCTGTATTTCTGTGGCTTTTGAGCCTTTCAAAACATTGCTGCCAAATCTTGTCGGAGAAGAAGGTAATGCTAAAACCATCAATAGGGACTCTTGAGCTGAAAGAAGAAGAGAGCATGGAAACTCAGAAAAACAAATGTGGCATTGGATGAACCTTACCAAAGATGTGGCCTCACTGCTGGAATTTACTGATGTTGAAGTGAGGTTCCAGATGAAGTGATTAGTCCAGGGTCACAGAGTAAGTTAGAGGGAGAACTGGGAACAGGACCAAGATCTGCCTCCCAAGTTGGGGCTCTTTTCTCTGCAGAAGAAGTGAGATGAGGCAGCTGAATATCAATAGCCTCCCAATTTAGTCATCTTTTTCCTGAACCAAAGCTAGTCTCTTCCTAACATACATGAAAACTTTGAGGCTCCCCCTTTCTAGCCTCTTTCCCTCCCCACTGAGTCCTCCACCACCTGGCTCTCACCTACGTTTCCCCTCACTGCTTCCATTTATTTGTCCCAGGTTCTTTGGGTCAAGCTATCCCATTCCCTGACCTCTTTTCCTGCCAGTATTTCCCAGATTTTAGTATTGGCAAAAATCTTCTGGAGAGACTGTAAGATGGAGATGGCCAGGCCTGTGTTTCAGCCTCAGACATTCTGGATTAGGAAGCTGAAAGTTTAACAGGAATCCTCTGTGAGTCTGAGGCTGGGAGCAAGATATCATGCCTTGAGAATCACAGCTTCACAATTTCCTACCTCCACTGGGGCAATTTTTCTGCTTGTGTAATTGAGGGCTTTGGAATTCCCACTTTATCAATTACTAGCTAATGTGAGCTTGGTCAAAACACTTGATCCCTCTAAACAAAATTTCACATCTGTCAAATCTGTATATCAGTTTCTATATTCTAGGGGTATTGAGGAAGATTAAACACACAAACAAATAAATAACATTTAAAGTAGTAAATATTAGCTCTGACCAATTGGCAGTCACAGGAAATAAGGCATAACATTTTCTTTCTTGGGGTAGATATGGTCTAAAAAGTGATCTCGAGAAAACCACAAAGCTCTCAAAATTTGAAGAAATGAATGGCAAAGCATTAAGCAATAGACTGTGTAGAGAAAAGGGTGGGCTTTTGACCAAGACCTTGCACATTCCCCGTAGGCATAGAGGGTTGAGACCCAAGCCTGACCTGAGGTTAGTGACTTAGCACACGTTACGTGGTCTGTGTGAAGCCCAACTACCTCATCTGTAAAATGGGGATAATAGTTAAGCTGCTGTCCCTACCTACCCCGTGAGACTGCAGTGCTCTTCAAATGGGACATACCAAAGCATTTTGTGAATTATAAAATTCTCTGGGAAGATAAATAACTTATTTTCACACTAAAGTGGCAGGTGCCTAATCCACTAGATATTTCTCTCAGGATCAGAATAAAGTAACCAGTTAAAAATCAGACTGTCAGGAAAAAAACAACTTAAAATAGAGCCAGAATTGGAGATGTGCCTCATGTGGTTAAGAGAAGTATTCAATTACCGTTTCTTTTATTGATCTGTTTCTGGGAGCTGTGTTGCTGCTTTATCATGTGATGAAAACTTTGGAATTCCTATTCTATTCTTTAGTCGCAGCTATACAACCTGTGATCCCTTCTGTTTTTTCCTTATTGCTGACCATATCAAGCTCAAATTTTAGGGACCTAAAGGTAAAGCCTATGGGTAGTAAAAAAAAAATAAAATAAACAAAAGACACCAAAAACAAAAAATGCAAAGAAATGAAACAGTCCACCAAGATTTCCTGAACTAATTATGATAGAAGGTTGATGAAAGTTTAATAAACTAGCACCTGGTTTACACCTGTTGCACGCAAGCCTGGCTTTTAAGACTGTGCCTTCACTTGCCTTTTGGCCTTCACCTCCCAGGTCTGTCCTTTGCGAATTCTTTCCTCCTGCTTCATGGTCTGCTTTATTTCCTCAATCCACTGTGTACATTCCAACCACTGCCTTTATTCAAATGTTCAAACCACCATCCCAAAGACGTGTCTCCTCTGCTGTACTGTACTTTGTGCCTTTTTTTTCTTTCAGGGCACAAGGCTTCCTCCAAAGAGCCTTCCAGAAGACCTCAGCCCTCCTTGGGGGATCTCTGCCTGTGCCTCTCATGTGCCCTTGGCCTAGGCCTTCTTGCACAGCTGGTTGTCTATGTGGACAGCTGTTCTGTAGACTATCAGGTCATCAGGGCTGTCATTTCACCTCTTCATCCCAGAGTCTGGCACAGGCCCTACAAACATGGGAGCATAGCCGTTACCTACGGTTGTTGATAAAGATTCTGAAATGATCATTTCCTTTGATGAGAAAGGATAAACAGGGATGGGTACTAACTTTTAAAGAGCAACCTGATGTGTGACAAACAAGTGTTAGGTAGAACAGTTATATGTATGGGCTCTGGTCTTAGATTGCACGCCCATTTCTTGCTTCCAAAGTTATGTAAGTATCAATTCAAAACATTAAAAAATTGTGGATACTGCGCCTCTCTAATAATAAAATTGATCTCTTCGTGACTTAACATTTAAGCTATCACATGTGCTGGCGCATGAACTAAAAATATCTTTTCATTTAGGCGTTGGATATAGAGGTGAATATTGAACCCATTTAAAAGAATTTGGAACAGCAAATATTTTGCTAACAAATTATATTTTTAACCCAGCAAGAGATGCTATTCCTTCAAAGGCTGTAAACTCATATCTCTCACAAAGAGAATTTTTCCAGTGTATTTTTTTTTTTTTTTTTTAGCTGAGCCATCCTGACAGCTGTTGGCAGCTCAACGGCAGGCAACTCAGCTCGGGCTGACCTCGAACCGCTGTTGCTCAGAGCTCAGCTTGCACTCTTGAGCGAGCTCTTAACCAACTGAGCTATTCGGCCGGCCCAACAAAGAGAATTTTTAAGTGGTTCTCTTTTTCTCCATTGTGACTATAGACACATTTAAGTAATTTCGTCAAATGAAGGAATTTCTAATAAGACAAACTCCAAGTACTTAGGCCATGTCATGGTGAATTTTCTAAGAGAGGCTAAGTTTCCCAGGTATTTGGGACTCAAAAATAAATGTACTGATGGCATAAATTTATACAGTGTCATTCCACAATCAAAATGCCACTTGTATTACTATTTTTTTTTCCTCAAGACATTAGAGATCTAAATTAAATTGAAGAGGGCCGGCCGAGTGGTGCGGTGGTTAACCACTGGCCTGGGAAGCCAGCGGCCCAGGTTCGGTCCCACATATGAGGGCCAGTGACACTGCCCTCAAAAAAAAAAAAAAGAAAAAAACATTTGAAGAAACACACTCACACAGTCTTGAGTTCAATTGCCAGCCTTTATTTGATAATGCTGCCACTATACCTTATTTTAAATGATTATTGTGAGATATCAAACGGTACTTGGGGACACAGGATAATGCTGTCATGGGAAAGGCAACTACTCATCACTCCTGACCACTGGTGATAGGAGGACAGCTGGCTGGGAATTTTAACTGCTGCTGATTGGCTGGTAGCTGGTAGAACATGCTGTGGAGAGATACCTGCTGGCTCTCTTACCTTCTGAGTCAAAATGGTCTAGTTGAGACCCAGACATGAGGAAGTGACCTCCTACCAGGAGTATAATGAAATCTACTGAAAGTATGTGACACAGCAGCTCTTCAACACTCATGATCCCTCGACTGCCACATTTACACGTTGATTTACCAGATGAGGATGAATGGAGACCAGTAAAGCTGTGCCAAGGTGAGGCTGCCCTTGGTGGGACAGTCTCACTCTCTACCTAGAGCCCCATTTTGATATACACCTGAGCAGGGAGCAGGATTAAAATTCGTGCCTTAGCAAATGACTAAAAATGGGTCATGGGAATGAGTCAAGAATAGTTTACCTCACAAATACCAAGAAGTCCTGTATAGCCTATATCCCCCCTCAATTTATTTCTGGGACAGGATGTTCAAGCATTCGCCTGTCTTGGCAGCCTAGATAGCATGGAGTCTTGCCTTGGCTCTAGGATTAACACCAGAAGGAACACCTTGGCCAGTGATTGAGGTATATTTGTGCCTCACTTTCTCCATCTACATACGCACTGTACGCTTAGGTTTTGGTGAATGCAAGCCATTTGGTAAAATGAAGCTGACCTTGAACTACTTCTACCAGTAGCTGGAAGGTCAGTGTTGGTGGTGCATGGCCTTCAGTAATTCAAACCTGGTGCCAATCGTCCCTATTCAGGAACCATCTCCAAAGGTTCTGCATCCAAGACTCTGAGAAATCCAGCAGCCTATGCCCTAGGCAAAGGCTTTTTTTTTTTTCAATCACATTTGAGAAAGAAACAATACTGCTCTGTCTTTTTCTCTGCTCCTCCCACCTGGCCAAGGCCACTGAGTGCTTTGCATTTCACTCCATGCCCCTTTCAGGCAGCTGGAAAACAGCTGAAAAAATGGAATGGAGGCTTAGCATAGAACAGGATTGCACATAAGCTGTCCTGAACTCAGGGCCTGAACAGATTTTTTAAAGCCAATGATCCTTGGTAGGAGCTGGCCAGATAAGTGTTGTTGGAAAATTTCTATGTTTAGTTCTAAGTCTTCCCCTCTTTCTTTTTTTCCTTAAGAAAAGGAACATAATAAGAGAAAGCAAATGTGTTTACTTTCCTGATGTTTCCTTTATGTGCAGAGCATTAGCGGCCTGTTTTTTTATGGTCCTGGTACTGGGCCAGGAGGAAGGAAACTGGAGGTATAGGAAGAATGATACCTGGATTTAGAAAGACAACATTGCAGCCAAACAAAATCCACAGACCAGGCCTCAGGCCTGGTATCTATTGGACAAGACTTTGTAAACAAATTGTCTGCGTCCTAGCATTTTTGAGCTTCCCTTCTCACCCTGAGATACATGTACAAGAAGACATTAGTATTCTGTGCTGTGTACCTCTCTTAATCATCACATTTCATCATGTTTTTGACTGACGTAGGAGAGCAGGGAGATTTCCCCTGATTCTTCGAGACATTCTCTGTGTTGCAGCTGAGTCTCGTGAGAGAATGAGTGAACATCAACACTGTAGCCCCAAACATTGGAGCTGATGGAAACTCTCCAGTCTCATCCCAGGGTAACTGCTGCCAAATTTGTGAAGCTATGTATGTGAAATGGCCATGCCAAACTCCTATGTTTTCTCATAGGACAGAAACTCATGCAGGCAGGAAATGTCCTTATTGAAAGTATAATGTCCAGGGCATAGTCGTCCTCCCCTCCAGTGGATGCCTCCTAACTGTCTGGGGTAACCAGTGTCAGTTTTTTGTCTGGGTCAGACATGGGGTGGTTTCATCCTAGTTGTCATGCCTGAGACAGTGGTACTCATTAAACTTGAATTTATGTGGTGCTGAAGCGTCATCAATGGAGAGTTCGGCAGTAGCTAGAATCCCTGTCACTTCTGCCACTATTTGCAAAATGATTTTTAGTGGCAACCCATGTGTAGTTTAATGGACTGGGGACAGTTTGTTTTAGAATTTTGGAATAAAGATGATCCTTATAGGTCATTGCATCCAACCTTTGTACCTTCCCATGCAGAAATGCTTTTTTTTAAGATCCTAAAAAGAAAGGTTATTCTCCAAGTCCTAGTTGAAACCCCTCAGCCCTCACGAAGAGCTGCAGCTGCAATGTGCACAGATGGCAAAATATATATTCATGTCCAGGAGTGCCTGATACATGGTTTAGACCCTACTGTGTACCAGACCTACCCTTTGCCTCTGGGCAAATTGGAGACTTGCCTAGGATGTCTGTTCCTCTGAGTTTTTGGAATTATATCATGATAACTTGGCCTCATCTGTGTCCCTTCTTTGCAAAGCTTGGATAACTGACAGCTTGGTTGTGAATTAAGGTAAATTTTGATTATGATTGGCAGATAAGAGTCACAAGCCTACCATGTTGGCTTAACATAATTTCCTTCTTATTAAGAAGGAAGACAATATTAAGAAAAAGCCAAGAATTATTAGTAGGAACTTCTGCTCCCATGGTGAAAATAATTGAGAGTTGCTGTGAGAATTTTCCTTGAGACTTGGGCAATCCAGGCCCTAAGTAATGCTTTTGTCTGATAAGCAAAATGGCAATATGGGGAGGTGATGATATGGCTCAAGGAGTCCTAGACTTGCTTTCTGAGACATGGGTTCTTGGAATAAGGCTGTCCCTTATTAGCTTTGTAACTAGCAAGTCACAATCTCACTCAGACTCCATTTCCTCATCTGTCAAATGTGGGTAATAATACTTGGCCCAGCCACTTCATGGGGCTATTCTGAAAATCAAAAAAGATACAGTAAAGTTTCCTCTTATAGGAGGGTCCTTTGATAAAAATAAAGTATGGCACAAGTATCCTTACTACTAGGGAGATTTCAACACAGTTGGTATTTTCTCCAGTTCTGGGACAGGTCGTTGTTTCTTCAGTTGAGTGTGAGATGAAGCAGTTGGTTTGCATTAGAGGCTGGGTTGTACGAAAACATGTGTTTTAAACATTAAGATTTCACTTTAAATGATGTGATTCTCCTAAAATGAGAGACATATGGGCAACCTGGAAGAAGGGCACAGCCACTTCCCCCTTCACAGACTCATGAAATGGAAAGGCGGATGGAATCACCTATACTGTGTACATCGTTTCTCTCATTCTTGTAAATATTGTCATTGCTTTTCTTTATTGCCTCATGTCTATAGTTGAATTCTTATAAGTTACATGCATGCATGTGACTACCCTGCAGTAAAACCTTTGGGAAAAAAAATCAAAGGGCTATATAAATGAAAGACAAAGATATCAGGCAAAGAGCAAGATGAAAGAATGGTGAGTCAGAGCAGCCACGGTAAGCCAAGAGGCTGCAGTATACGAAGAGCGAACTGGTGTGCTGGTGTTGAGGCTACCATTGCTATCTTGTTCCTGAGACCAGGATCTCAGCAGAAAAGGTATGTTATTTATTTATTTATTTATTTATTTATTTATTTATTTTAGCTGAGCCATCCTGCCACCTGTTGGCAGCTCAGCTGCAGCTCAGCTGGGGCTGGGCCTTGAATTGCTGTTGCTCAGAGCTCAGCTCGCACTCTTGAGTGAGCTCTTAACCAACTAAGCCACTCGGCCGGCCAATGTGTTATTTTTTAAAAGCAACTTTGCAGATGTAGAACAAACTGCATATACTTAATGTATAATTTTATGAATTTGACAAATACATATACAGTTGGCCCTTGAACAATTGTAGTGTTTAGGAGCACTGACTCATTGCAGTCAAAAATCCATGATAATTAAAAAAAAATTTTTAATTAAAAATACAGTTATCATACAATATTATATTAGTTTCAAGTGTATACAAGAGTTATTTAACATTTATATATCAAAGAAGTGATCACCATTATAAGTCTAGCAACCATCTAACACCATACCATGCTATCAGAATATTATTGACGATTATACCCTATGCTGTATATTATATCCCCATGACTTACTTGTTTTATACCTGGAAATTTGCACCACTTATTGCCTGCCCTTCACCTTTACCCTCCCTTCTTAATTTTTCAGTTACAGTTGGCATCCAAAATTATTTTATATTAATTTCAGGTGTGCAGCATATGGTTAGACATTTATATAATTTAAGAAGTGATCCCCCTGATTAGTCTAGTACCCACCTGGCATTATACATAGTTATTACCATATTATTGACTATATTCCCTATGCTTTACTTTACATCCCTATGACTATTTTGTAACTACCAATTTGTACATCTTAATCCCTTCAACTTTTTCACCCACCCCCAACTCCCCTCCCATCTGGCAACTATCAAAATGTTCACTGTTTCTATGAGTCTGTTTCTGTTTTGTTTATTTTGTTCTTTGGATTCCACCATAAGCCATATCACATTGCATCTGTCTTTCTCTGTCTGACATACTCCACTCAGCACAATACCCTCCAGGTCCATCCATGCCACTGCAGATGGCAAGAACCCATTCTCTTCCCTGGTAGAGCAATATTGCACTATATATATATATATATATATATATATATATATATATATATATATATATATATATATATCACCTCCTCTTTATCCATTCTTTTATTGATGGACACCCAGGCTACCTCCACATCCTGGTCATTGTAAACAATGCTGCAATGAACATATGAATACACATGTCTCCTTGAAGTAGCGTTTGGGTTTTTTCAGATAAATACCACAAAGTGGAATTACTGGGTCCTTCTTTGTCTTTTGTTATAGCCTTTCTTTTAAAGTCTATTTTGTCTGGCATAAGTATTGCTACCACAGCTTTTCTTTTCATTTTCATAAAATAACTTTTTCCATCCCTTTACTTTTAGTCTGTGTGTGTCTTTCAATCTAATATGAGTCTCTTGTAGGCAGCATATGTAAGGGTTTGTTTTCCTACCTATTCATCCACCTATGTTTTCAATGGAGCATTTAATCCACTTGCATTGAAAGCAATTGTTGATAGACATGTAGTTACTGCCATTTTATTATTCATATATACATATATATATTTCCCCCCCATCTTAAAGAAGTCCCTCTAACATTCCTGGTAATACTGATTTGGTAGTGATGAACCCCTTTAGCTTTTTCTTGTGTGGGAAGCTCTTTATCTGTCCTTCCAATTTTAAATGACAGCCTTGCTGGGTAGAGTAGTCTTGGTTGTAGGTCCTTGTTTTTCATCACTTTGAATATTTCATGCCATTCCCTTTTGGCCTGCCAAGTTTTCTGCTGAGAAAGCCACTGACAATTTTATGGGAGCTTCCTTGTAGGTAACTAACTGTTTTTCTCTGGCTACTTTTAGGATTCTCTCTTTGTCTTTAACTTTTGCCATATTAATTATAATGTGTCTTGGTGTGCGCCTGCTTGGGTTCACCTTTTTGGGACTCCCTGAGCTTTCTGAACTTGTATGTTTATTTCCTTTACCAGTTAAGGAAAGTTTTCAGTCATTATTTCTTCAAATAATACCCAATCCCTTGCTCCCTCTCTTCTCCTTCTGGTACCCCTATGATATGAATATTGTTATACTTGATGTTGTCCCAGAGGTCTCTTAAACTATCCTCATTTTTTTGGATTCTTTTTGCTGTTTTGATTGGGTGTTTTATGCTACCTTGTCTTTCAAATCGTTGATTCAGTCCTCTGCTTCATTTAGTCTGCTGGTGATTCCTTCTAGTGCATTCTTCATTTCATTTATTGTAACCTTCATTTCTGACTGGTTCTTATTTTTTTTATTTTTATTTTTTGAGGGCATTGTCACTGGTCCTCATATGTGGGCCCTGAACCAGGGCCGCTGGCTTCCCAAGCCAGCGCTTAACCACCACCCCACTCGGCTGGCCCCTGACTGGTTCTTATTTAAAGGTTTTATGTCCTTTTTTTAAGCTTGCAATCTCTTTGTTGAAGTTCTCACTAAGTTCCTTGAGCATCCTTATAACCGTTGATTTGAACTCTGTGTCTCGTAGGTTGCTTGCCTCCATTTTGTTTAGTTCTTTTTCTGGAGTTTTCTCTTGTTCTTTTATTTGGGAGGGAGTTCTTTTGGTCTATTTTGGCTGCCTCTCTGTGTTTCTATGTATTATGTAGGGCTGCTATATCTCCCGGTCTTGCTGGGTGGCCTTATGTAGTAGATGCCCTGGCACAGTCTCCCTGGTCACCTGAGCCAGGTGCTCCAGGAGTGTCCTTTGTGTGGGTTGTGTGTAGCCTCCTGTTATAGTCAAGTTTGATTGCCGTTGGCATGTCAGTCGGTGGTATTGACCCTCAGGCTAACTGGTTGTGGGGTTTGGCTATGTCCACAGCTTATGGACTGCTGTGTGTGGGGCTTACTTCATGAAGCAAGATTCGTCCAAGCAGGCTCTGGTGCCTGTTGAAACTTCCTTTTGTGTGTGCCACTTGTTGGGCTAATTGGGTGGTACTCTGCTGTGGTCTGAAGCTAACCTCCAAGTATGTTCACTCTGGGGCATCTTGGGAGGGGTTCCCATGCAGGCCCATCTCAGCCACTGCCTATGACTGGCTGGGGAGTACCTGGTAGGAGCTACAAAGTGATCCATGATTGGTTGCTGCCTGTATTGTGCCTGGATGCATGTGGGAGAGTCCATGCTACAAACTGAGATGTCTGCCATCAGTACTGGATCTAGAGTAGCTCTGCAAAAAGCCAGGATACTCCAATGCCCACTCCTACCTGCCGGCCCCCTTAAGTTTCAGCCACTTTTAAAGCCTCTTGCAGTAAGCTAGATGGATAAGGCTGGGTCTCAGTGAGTCAGCAGGTTGGAGCAGCAGAGCTCACCAGGCCAGTAAGATTCAGATTTGGCCTGTAGGGGCAGGCTCAACACAGGAAAGATGGTGCCTGGCTGCTGGCTGAATGGGAGGAGAGCTCCACACAGAGCAAATGGGGACTGTCTCTCCAGTCCTTGGCCCGAAGTTACACAACTCAGTCTCTCGTCATATGTCTTCTACACTCCCAGAGTTACCATGCCTCTGCTGGAGCCCAGGGTGAGTGCCTGCACAGGCCCTTTAAATGGATGTCTGGGTTTTCGGTAGCCTTCCATCCCACCCAGGCAGTTGGAATCCCTGCTGTTTTTCATAGCCAGAAGTTGTGGGAGTTCTTTTTCCTGGCACCAGAACTCTGGGCTGGGGAGCCTGTTGTGGGGGGCAGGGGTCCCTTGCTCCTTCATGGGGAACCTCTGTGGCCGAGATATGTGTCTCAATTTTCAACTGCCATACATGGGTGTGGGACCTATTTTGTGTCTCTGCCCCTCCTACCAGTCTCAATGTGTCTTCTTTATATCCTTAGTTATAAAACTTCTGGTCAGTTAGACTTCAGATGGTTCTCCAGGCTGATTGTTCTATAATTTAATTGTAATTTTGATGTGTTCATAGGATGAGTCAAGCATAGCATTTATCTACTCTGCCATCTTGGATCTCCTCTGAGAGTTTGAAAACCAATGATAAATTTTGACTCCCCCAAAACTTAACTATTAATGGCTTACAGTTGAGTGGAAGCCTTATCAAGAACATAAATAGAGGATGAATACATATATTATATATATATATTATATATATATATTTTTTATATATAATATATATGTATATACGACATATATACATATATATTATATATATATTAATTTCTATGATAAAGTAAGCTAGAGAAAAGAAAATTTAAGAAAATCATAAGGAAGAGAAATATATTTACAGTACTTATTGAAACAAATCTGTGTATAAATGAACCCACACAGTTCAAACTCGTGTTGTTTAAGGCCAACTATACTCATGACATTATCCCCACAGTCAAGACAACAAACATTTCCATCACTCATAAAAGCTCCCCCACATCCTTTTGTAATCCATGCCTCTCTCCACCCTCATTTCCAGGCAACAACTGATCTACTTTTTGTCATTGCATATTAGTTTTCACTTTCTAGAATTTTATATAGATGAAATAATATGTATGTATGTGTCCTTTTTTCAAGGGTGTTTTTCTTCCTTTACACAGTATAATGATTTTGAGGTTCATCTATGTTGCTGCATGTTTAAATATTTTGCTCCATTTTATTGCCGAGTAGTATTTCATTGGATAGATACACCACAATTTGTTTATTTATTCACTGTTGATGGACATTTGTGTTGATTCCAATTTTGGCTATTACATATAAAGCTGCTATAAACATTCATGTATAAGTCTATGTAGACATATGTTTTCATTTATCTTGGGTAAATACCTAGGTGTGGAATGGCTGGGTTATATAGTAGGTTTATGTTAAAACTTTGAAGGAACTGTCAATTCCCCCCGCCCCTAAATTGTATCATTTTATATCTCCACTAGTAGTTTATGAGAGTTCCAGTTACTCTGCATCTTCACCATTACTTGGTATGATCAGTCTTTTTAATTTAAGTTATTCTAGTTTATGTGTAGTGATATTTTGTTGTGGTTTTAATTCACAATTCTTTGATGATTAATGAATAATGTTGAGCATATTTGTATGTGTTTTTGGCCCTACATATTTCTTATTTTATGATGTGTCAGCTCAATTTTTTTATGCTCATTAAGAATAATAGGTTGTTTGTCTTGTTCTTATTGAGCTGTAGGGGTGCTTTATATATTCTTGTTACAAGTGCTTTGAATATTTTTCTACCAGGTAGAAGCTTGGCTGAATGTTTTCTTGATGTTTTTCAAAGAATACAAGTTTCTAATTTTGATGAAGTAGCACTGGTCTGAAAACATTTTGAAAATGGTTTTACTTTTTTTGTTTTCTATCTGACAAAACTTTGCCTACTCCAAGGTCACAAAGCTTTTCTTGTTTATCTTCTTTCAAAAGTTTTATAACTTCAGGTTTTACATGGGAGTCTATGCTGCATTTCAATTTACATTTTGTATATGGTGAGAGTTAAAGGTTAGTCCCCTTATGGATATCCAGTTGATCTAGTACCATTTGTTGGAAAAGCTGTTCTTCCCTCATTGAGTTGCCTTGCCACATTTGTTGAAAATAATTGATCATATATGTGTGGGTCTCTTTTTGGCTTCTGTTCTGCATAGGATTTGTAGTAGTAACCCAAGGGAGGAATGGGCATTGGGTTCTAATCCTTCCTTTAGAGAATCAGCCCCTAATATGGCTTTTTTCTTTTAAAGATTTTATTAGGGAATTGGGGGTGGGGAACAGCATTGGGGAACTGGGGAAGGGGAACAGACAAGTTGCTGTCCTTTTGTTCTTCAGTCTAGTTGTGGAGGACATTGCTTCACTGGCCCATGTTGGTATTGTCATTGCGCTCTTCTCGGATGAAGCAGATCAGTAGCCCGCCTCTGAACACCTGCTCTCAGCAGCTCTTGGCAGCTCACACCAGCTGCCAGCCACTCATGCTAGCTGCCAGCCACTCACTGTAGCCTATGGCAGCCCACTGCAGCAGTGGCTGCAGCTATGCAGTCCTGGGGACTCACAGCAGCCCAGGTCCAGGTGGAGCTGTTGTTCACCATCTTAGCTGTAGAGGGCAGTGTCGCTGGCCCTTATATGTGAGATCTGAACCAGGGCCGCTGGCATCCCAAGCCAGCTCTTAACCAATGTGCCACTTGGTTGGCCCCCTAATATGGCTTTTAACAAAATGTTTATATTTTTCATTATGAAATTAATATACTAGTGATTCCTAAACAAAAATCAAGAAAAGAGCATACATGTAATGGAAAAGTTTAGTCATTATTTCACTTTCTGAAGAAAGCCACTCTTGACTTCAAAAGTGTATGATCTTCCTTTTTGTTCCCTCCATGAATATTTAAGGGATGTAATCAAAGGTAGAATTGCCTGATGGCAAAAAAGTACAATAGGGAGTTGGATTACTTACGTTCCAATCCCAGCTCTTCTATTCACCAGCTTTGTAATCTCAGTCAAGTAACAATATCACTTGGGTTTGTTTCTCATATCTATAAAATAAAATCTACAACCCATGCTAATTTGGGGAGTTGAGATAACTTATGGGAAGCACTTAGCATAGTCTCTAGAATAAAACCAATGCTGCATAATTCTTGGTTACCCTCATCATTGCCTTCGTTGCCACCATTCATTTCTAAACACTGCTGTTTTCTTAGGGCCAGGTAACCAGACTGAAGCAGGTTCTATGAAGAACTAACCAAGTCTTACTGTGGTCATGCTTTCATTTTAATATGGGTATCATCTTACTGTGTGCTTAACAGAGAAGCCAACCCTGAAGAGAGCTAGTTTGGGTGCAGGTATCAGCACTGTGTTCCATGACCAGTGAAGACCTTGGGCCTCCTGGCAGCTGCTGGGTAGAGGGATTGGATGCCAGTTAGCAGGAGGTCCACCTGCCTACCTGTACAGTATTGGGAAAGTAAACACTGATGGCCTTCAAAGGCCAGGTGGTCTCTGCAGAGCTGGCTTCTGATTACTCACACAGATTATCCCCTGCCACAGATTTACCAGTACTTCAAAAGTGAAGTAATGTAGTTCTTCAAGTCTAGAATATGTTTAAGTCTTATAAATACAATATGCAGTACAAAGATGATATGCAAATGTGGGTAGATTTGAAACATTGCATACATTAATGGAGTTATTTTATTTTTTAAAGATTTTATTGGGGAATTGGGAGAGGGGAACAGACAAGTTGTTGTCCTTTTGGTTCTTCAGTCTAGTTGTGGAGGATGTTGCTTCACTGGCCCATGTTGGTATTGTGATCATTGCGCTCTTCCGGGCTGAGGCAGATTAGTCGCCAGCCATTGGACGGCCACCCACGGTGGCTCACGGCAGCTCACACCAGTTGCCAGCAGCTCACTCTGGCTGCCAGCCATCCACAGTAGCTCACGGCAGCCCACTGCAGAGGGGGCTGCAGCCTACATCCTCACCGACCACTCACGGCAGCCCAGCTCCAGGTTGAGCTGTTGTTCATCATCTTAGCTGTAGAGGGCACAGCATCACTGGCCCACATGTGGGATCCGAACTAGAGCCCTACTGCTCAGAGCTGGTGTCGCAAGGCAACTCCTAACCAACACATCACTCTGCTGGCCCTAATGGAGTTATTTTTATTAAAAAACTTACCCAAATATTGCAAACAACAGAAATTGCAAAAAAAAAAAATAATTACCCATAGGTTATTTATGATTAAATTTACCTTTCACGTTTTTCAAAGCACTGTAAGTGCATGTATTCATTACTAGATTTTAAATGTAGTAATTTATAGTATGAGGAAGGGCAGCAAAGGTGTGATACAGCTGTTGAATCAACTCCACAGAACAGGTGGGCCCCAGATATTTAGAACCCCCGCTCCTTCCCCCAACAAGAAGAAATACAAGGTGCAATTTCAAACTTTCCTGTAGGCCTCCGTTTTGGTTTGTTTTTGAAAGGATCTTGTCTTTTGTAGGATAAATCTGCTGAAGAACCCATGTAGATGAGGAATGATGGTATGAGCATAAATTCTCTGGAGGGCTCATGGGTGTCCTTGGTTTTCTCCATTTACACCACCACATCCAGCCCACCTCTCTCCAGCTTGCTCTGTGGAAGCTGACTCGAATGGACCTCATCAGGGAGCATTGGGTTTGGCCATCAGGAGGCATCAGCAGGAGATCAGAGGGTGGGAGGAGAGAATGTGTGGGGTTTACATCCGATCCTCTTTCTCTGTGCTCCACTCCTCTGCTGAAGGATTTAGCTTCTCTGAAGCTGCCCTCTCAGTTATGACTCTCTTTCAGGGTTCTGGTAGCAGCTCTCCTCCTTCATCCTTCAGGTCTAGGAGAGGTGACATCTTTCTGTTGTTAGTTCTGAAGTGTTTAACCATTCCCTGCTGGTTCCCTTAATCCTGCCCCCACTTCTCCAAATGCTTCCTCCATGAAACTCTCCTCAATTGGAGTGCGCCATCTGTTTCCTGCCAGGACCCTTACGGACACAGCAGCCAAAACAAGTTCCTCCATGTGAGGAGAGACAGGCAATAATGATAAGGGAGATAATAGTATCTACTTATTTCAGCCTTTCATATACTAAGCACTGTGCAACACAGTTTGCATATATTCAATAAATATTTACTTGGTGCTTAGTGCAGGCTAAACATCATTAAATAAAATAAATTCTGCCCTCAAAGAGATGATACAGTTTAATCTTCACAACAACACTGTTATTGTAATCACTACTTCAAACATGGGGAAGCTGAGTCTCAGAGAGTTTAAGTTACTTTCCCAAAGTCACCAGCAAGTAAGTGCAGAGCTAGGATTTCCCAAGGTCACCAACAAGTTAAGTACAGACCCTGGCAGTCTGACTCCAAAGCTTATTGCAACAATGGCTGCTCAATTTCCCTCTCAAGTCAGCCACTGAAGGAATTCCTGGCCACTGGAGCTGTTTCATTCTGCTTGGGGATGAGAAAAGTGTAGGGGGAGTCTGGAACTTTCACGAGAGAAGGGCATGGGCTGCACTAGCTTAGGGATGATAGTATCAAGGATGAGCTGGTGGAGGGCTGAGTGTGGTAGGTACTGACAGATGAAGACAGATGAATTCAACGTGGCCATGTTTAGGCTGAGGATGAAGCATTCAGATTCTCACTCTGCCCCTTCCCAGGTCTGCCAAGAGCTAGCTTTTATTTTATTTTATTTTTTTATTTTATTTTTTTTTGAGGGCAGTGTCACTGGCCCTCACATGTGGGACCGAACCGGGGCCGCTGGCTTCCCAAACCAGCGCTTAACTGCCGCGCCACTAGGCCGGCCCTAAGAGCCAGCTTTTGACAGCGGATCGAGATAGCTTTTTTGTCTAGGTCTAGGCATTTTCCTCTGCCCTGAGACAGGGGTTTGTGTGCCATGAAGGGACTGGGTTCCTCACATGCAGGAAACCTCATTAGGAGATCATTTTCTTCTGCAGTTTCCTGCTGAGCCCTAAGAGGAAAAATAAATTGCTGGTATATAGCTCCTGGAGTTAGGATTCAAACCTTGGGTCCCCCTTCACTCTTGTGAGGATTAGTCATTAAATTATATTCATTAAATAATGAAGAGAATGACCTTGGAGTGAACCAACCTTCTGAGGGTCATTGCTGATCATCAGCAGGACTGGTCTGTGCAAGTACAGCAGAGCCCTCCAGGAGCCCTCAGGGCAGCCATTCTAGGAGTGTAGCCCCAGACTCACAGACCATCAGCTTGGCAGACTGAAGCCTGGATGGCTGCCCAGTTCTCCTCAGATTTGAGGCTGACCGGGCCAGGACACAAATTAGGGGGGAAGAAGGAAAGCTTTTTTCATTCTCTAATTTTCAGAAGAACCTGGTTTCATTATTTCTCTGACTTAAAAAACCCCCACAAAAATCCAAGAGGCTCCTGACTAGCACAAGGCTTCTCCCTCCCCTCTGTCCTTCCTTCCATCCCTCTTCGATCCTCTCTCCCTGTTCCCACTCTACCTCCTTTTCCTCCCTTAGAGTCTTCCTGGACTCCCTCTTTTCCTTGACAGGCCATCTCAGTCATTTGACTAGGTGCTGATATTCAAAGTTTGAAGGGACTGCTTCCTTTGAAGGGTATATTTTTCTATGGGGCCCACATGGCAGTCCCTGAAACCTCATCTCATCAGGCAGATAAACACATACCTCTTGACACAGAAAAGGCTTAGCCTTCAAAATATGAAAATGAGGAAATTACAGCTAATTAGAACATGGGCATCAAACTGGAATCTATTCATCTGAGGGGGTTCAAAGAAACAGATTATTTTATTCATGCCCATTTTCTATCTGTAACAGGCTAACTGTATCAACAGTTGAACAAGAAAAAAGCTCATTGTTTTTTTCATGAAACTAAAATATAGGCTGATTTTGAACTTCCTTTGCCTCTTGCCTTTGGAAAAACCAGGGTAAGTAAATGGGGGAGCCCAGATTATACGTCAAGTTATCCGAATCATTGCAGGGGCTTCTCATCTTTTCTGTATCACTCTGCTTATCTTTCAGTGAGCCAATCGACTCAGCTTTCCTTTAACTCTTTCACTGTATCCTCATGTATGACCAACAATGCAGGATTCTCCATGACCCAGAGAATAACAGTTGATGACAGAAGTGAGAGGCAATTGCCAAGAAATTTTATTTGTAGAGAAATCCCTGGAGAAGTTCTTCTCCATCCCCACCCTATTCCAGTATGTATCCCATTCTGATTGGCCCAACATCCTCGCAAACCAGTCCAAGAAAATGGGCGAGTCTATCCTCCAAAGGCCTTATAACTTAAAACAAAGGAAGGCCTGGAGCTGGATGCTATCTCCCATGCCACCATCTAATACAGACGGGGTGGTGTCCCATGAATGGAAACACCTGCAGTGTCAGAAGGGCCAGGACAATAATTTTGACATCACTTGGCACACAGAGAGCTAGGCTCCCTGGAAGTTTAAGCTCACTCCCCAGGGCAGAAAGAGGAAGATGATTTGAGTGTTTTCTGTCTCAAGATGGCTGCTCCAGGCCTGGCCTTGTAGAGGCTTCTTGGCTTAGGGGAAGGTGAGGTCATCAGCACTTCCTGCAGCTGCTGGAGCATGAGGGCCCCCACCTCACGGCCCCAGAGAGAAGCTGCTGTTGAGAGGCAGTTGTGTGTCGGTTTCATGATCGAAATGTCAGTCTGCGTGGGGAGGCAGGAAGAAAGCAGTATTCAACACGGCAAATGGGCTAGCATGGTGGCCTGATTGATAGAGAACCTGTATGACCCTGAGGCATAGCCATGTCTTCTCCCCACCCTCCAGGGTGTGGTCCACACTAGGTCAAGTCCAAAGTCTCTTTTGTGTCCAAGTGGTCTAAATAGATCTACTGAGTTGTTCTTAGAAGAGGTCAAAAGGTCCTGAGTACTACCACTGGATTAGGTTTGAAGTTGTTTTTAAAATTATTTTCTTACAAGTAGTGACCAAAGACCTGATTGTTCTAGAGCACCATTGCCCCTAACTGATGAGCCAGAGAATTTCAATCTGCAGAACTGGTGTGCATTAAACAAACAAACCCAAATTGAAATGTACTCAAATACATTAAACACATGCTAAAAAGTATATTCCTTTGGACATTTGAATTCGTTAGCATATTAGAGAATCAAAAATCCTGCTTAGGTTTTTAAAAATCCAGTGTTTGTTAAACATACTTGACCATGCCACTTTCCAGCACATCTGTTTTATCTTATGGAATACGCCTTTCTTGGGCTGCTCTCCAGCACATTCTAGTCTCGGTGAGAAGACAAAGCCACACATGGCTATTCCTTTTGAAGGTCATTTTTTTTTCTTCTCACCTTAATTTGTTATTCATTCAGCAGACATTAATTGAATCCATTTATTCATTCCCTCACTTATTCATACGTATTAGAAAATAACATGCAGTGCTTCCTGCAGTGCAAGCCTTCAGGGATAGGTGACAGGAGGTAAGGCATAGTGCTCATCTTGAGGACTTCACAAGTCAGTGAATAAACTGAGGCAACCCCTGGAGATAAAGCAGCTGAAGATGCAGAAGCTGAACCTCAGGAGAGAGATCTTGCCTGGAGCCATGGATTTGGGGAGGTGTCAGCAAAGAGATGTGAGCAGAAAGAAGCAGAGAAGGGAGGAACACATGTAGGGTGGGAAGAAGATTGGGTCAAAGATGGGATTCCAGGAACCAAACACACTTAAGGGCTGGATAAAGGGAAAGAGTCTATGAAAGAGACAGGAAACAGAAGGCAGAAGAAGCCTCCTCACCATTAGAGAAAGTCTGGGCTCTGAGCAGCATGATGAGGCATTGGATCATTTCACTGGACAGGGAGAGAAAGGAAGACTGGTGGTGTGTAGTTGTGTATCTGTGTGTGTGTGTGTGTGTGTGTGTGTGTGTGTGTGAAGATAATGAGGGGTAGTTGGGAGAAAATTTTTGCTCACAAATTATAAGTAAATGGAAAATTGGTAATATGACTGTAAAAGCTGAATGGTCTGGTGTTAAAGAGCATTGATCATAAAATCAGAGAGCTCTAGGTTTGAATCCCAGCTCTGCTAGACAACAATTTTTTTAAACACTTTTTTTTTTTAAATTAATAAGTTTAGAGAAAAACTTCATTGAATCAGGGGACATAATACAAATTATGGCAATCTGCATATAAATCCTGATGCCAATTTGGCCCTTTGGGAACATGGATATATAAAAATATGTGTTGAATCTGCATTCCAACACAGTGCAGCTGCCTACAACCCTGACAGGAGTGGCTACAAAGATGGGTCTGGTCTGTGGACACAGGAAGCTTTTGGCCCCACAGCCTCAGGGCTGAGCCCCGGTGAGAATGGCCGCCTCTGAGGAGGAGCCAAGAGAGTTTGCCTTGAAGGCAGGACCCCTGTGAGCAACAAAATGTTACAGGCATGGCATAAAATAAAAATGGTGCTGGATAAGAAGGCAAGAGGTTAGAAGGGTCACCCTTTGTTTCCTAACAAAAACAATTTTTTAAAGGACTCACACGCCAGAGTTTAACAAAGCTTGGCCCACAGTAAATACTAAATTAATACTATATCATAATAATAATATTAAAGAGGTCCTATATATTTGCTGTTGTTGAGATGTATTAATAGATATCTTTTTTTTTTTTTAGCTGAGCCATCCTGCCACCTGTTGGCAGCTCAGTGGCAGCTCAGCTCGGGCTGGGCATTGAACTGCTGTTGCTCAGAGCTCAGTTCACACTCTTGAGTGAGCTCTTAACCAATTGAGCCACTTGGCCAGCCCAATAAGATACCTTTTTCCGGGGACATAGATGGCAAGCAACTTCAAATAGGATGTTTTCACAAAAGCAAGAGTAACTCTTGGATCTTCCCTGAAGTGTAGTATTCCCTGTCTGCAGCCATTATAATTCCCTTTGACTTTGTTGCCGTGTTACCAATGATCTGTATTAACTAACAAGACCCCCATCCCTGATAGCTGTTTTAGAAACAAACAAAAAACCACAATAGCATTATCAAAAACAAACAGGCAAACAAAACACCCAAACCTTAAAATATCTCTAATATCTCTATCTGTACCATCATGGTCATATTTCATTGTCCATGGGTGACTTTCTGCTTTGCAGCAATTTTAACTTTGTGAATGTTTAGGTAGCAGGGACTATACAAGGTGGCTTTAGATGATACTGATGGAATGCTATCTTTTCTGTATTTTCCTGGTTCTCATCGGAAGTGCTGAGTGGATTGAGGGAATGGGATGGTCACTTGAGGCTAGAGTGGCTAGCAATGGTTCTGTACTCAGAAGGGCTCAGTGGTGCTTTGGCCTCCTTTCTAGAGCCAAGTGGTTCATTACTGGAGCCTTGGATTGGTATGGGCCCTGTCTCTAAGGATTATGTATGTATGTATAGTTGGTATGCAACATTAAATTAGTTATATAAGTTTCAGGTGTACAATATAGTGATTCAATATTTTCATACCTTATAATGTGATCACTCCGCTAATTCTAGTAATCATCTGTCACCTTGCAAACTTACCACAATATAAATATAATTGACTATATTCCCCTTTACCTTTTTCACCTACCCCCCTCTACCCCCCCCATTCTGAACAAGAGCCTTGTCATTCTACACAATCTGCAGCTCCTCAAATTGCTCTATAATTGTAGTGACACAGGATGCTAGTTTTCTTGATTAAAATGAATGACTGCGTTTTCTAGTGTTTCAAAAAATAAATCATTATGAAGTAACAGAAGCTTTGGAAAAATTAAGAAATGGCCTTGTTTTTATCATAGAGCACAGATAGATGAGTCAGACCTGCTAATGTGTGAATCATCACTGCTTTGACATGTCTTTGACAACATACAATTTTTTGGATAAAGTTTATCGAAAATCATGTGTATAGAACGTACACCACGGTCAGGTGAAACTTCTTTCCCTTAAGCATGGAACTCTGTATGGGTTTTATTTTTATCCCCCTTAATCTTCCCATCCTCCCAGCAAGCTTAAAAGAGATTGCTAGTACCTTTTGACAAATAAGGGCCCTGTAACTTGAGAAGTTAAATAACTTACCCCAAATCACACACCACTGAATGGCAGAACCAGGATTCAAACTCAGGCTGTCTGGTTTACAATTCCTACCTGTATCACTACTAGGTTATGCTTCCAAGAAGCACAGACATCCCGCTTTGGGGTTTCAGGGAAAGTTGGTTACCAGGGTCTACTGCACAGGTTCAGTTCAATTCAGGGCTCTGACTTCTACCAGGCTGTGTGACCTTGAGTATGTTACCTAACCTTTCTGTGCTTGTTTCCTGTGCTGCAAAAAGAAGCTAATAACAGTACCCACTTTATAGGGTGGTTGGGAGGATTAAATGAGTTCATATATATAAACTGCTTAGAACAGTACCAGGCACATAGGCCCCTAGTAAATATTAGCTCTTTATTATTTTCTGCCGACTTCCTCTGAGCTCCTACCCTTCTACTGCACCAGACCCATTTTTCTAGGGTGAGAACCTCAGAGAAACATTTTGTCCTTTAGTACAATCAACTCTCGAATGAGCTGTGGCCTAGGTAACCACAGACCTTTTGTTTTTTGAATGTAGGATATCTGAATGTCGTTTTGGTGAAATTTCTTCCCTGCTTGTGTTTCATTTTGGCAATTAAAAAAAGCTAAATTGGCTTTCTTTTCATTATTCTTGCCAGCTGCTGATAGGGGTTGGCTACCAGCAGGCAGACAGAAGACCAGCTTTTTATTTATGTATTTATTAAAAAAAATAATAATAATTTTGACAAATCCAGTGGCTACTTTTCAGCTTCTAATGTAGATGGCCTACATTTATTCCAGGACTACCGAGGGATCAGTCATTTCTTCTGGTCTCTGGAGTCTGAGTTCCTGAGGACAGAATGACGTTAGCTTGCCTCTGTAACCCTTCTTCCTGGACAGAACTGGCAAGCAGTGGGCAATCAAGGAATGCTTGTGGGATGAATTAAGGAATGAGTGAACCCATATTCAGGGCACCTGTTTCCCCTGAGGGGGCATGAGCTTTTCTAGTCTAGAGTGGAGACAGTTTCTGTGCTTGTGGGACATTTTGGTTCCTCACCAAAAGCAAGAATTTTGACATTGAAGATGAATAACTCTGTCTCACAGCTTCCTCAGCTCATTGCCAGTTAAGTTACGAAAGAAGCCTAGTGGGTCAGTTTTGGGAATTTGCCCCCCTTTACCTCTTGTCCCCAGTGTGGAGTTTTTGCCAGGTGAGCTCTAGAGCTGTCTTCCCCACTGCCACCACCTACCACTTATCTAGTGTCAGTACATGATCCTAGTGTCTGGCTGCCTCACATTCTATCCTGTTACATCAGCATGACTCATTTTTTTTCTTGAAAAACATTGCTTGCTGTTAAGTAGTGCTAACTGGTTTGAGTTTAGAAAGGCTCTGTGCTGGATTACGCTAATGACGTTGCTATCTTATTTATGTTACTTTCTCGTGTGTGGTTATTTAGTTAAGGCTTTCTTGGAGGAAGGAATGGCTCAATTGTCTGAAAGGAACATTCTGTTTCCCAAATAGGAATTCCACGTCCACAGCTTATCTCCGCAAGAACCGTATATTTGTGACGACATGGGCCAGATTCTCAGACTATGTAATTTTATTGGAATTCTCCACAGTTCCTGCAGCATCTTAATGCTGACCTTATGTTTCTTTTAATGATGATGCCCCGCAGTCTCCTTTCTGAGCTTGCATGCTGACAAGAGACGCTTACGCTGGCTGAACAATCAAGGATGAAAGCTTATAAGTGGGAAGGCCCCACCCAGATTGGAAATAGTCAGAATGTGGTTTTAGAAAGGGCTGGCAAAAGTTCCCAAGTTATTATAAATCGAGTTTCACTTAGACCGCATTTATTTATATTGAGAATGCTAATCAATAGGAGTTTGGAACCCATTTCTGGGGGCTCATGGACCCACATTGTTGGTCCACATGCATGAGATTAAGAACCTCTGATCTGTCAGATGCTCGTTTCACAGATAAAGAAACTGAGGGGAATCACATGGTCAATAAGTGTCAGAGCCAGAATTTGGATCCAACTCTTAGAACTTAGGTCTTTTCAACCAACCGTTGACCTGGGAAGCCAGTTCTCCCCACCCGCCCCCCTGCAATGTGGCTTCATTACCACTAGCTGCTCTAAAGCACACTGGCATACAGAGATCAGATAGAAACCACCTACATTTGGCATATGCTTTACTTGGGAGCCCATCCCTTCAGTTCCATTCAGAATTAGGTTCTTCTTGGCCAGAGGAAGCCACATCTGTCATGATTCCTCCTGTTTCATTAGTCATCTCCTTGACCTCTCTCCCTTTCCCAAGCCCCTGGTCCTCAGGGCTAGCCACATCGATTTGCATGAGCAGCCCAGTCCAGCTGACTTCAGTGCTGGTCATGGACCCGGGCCTGGTCCATGCAGAGGCAAAGGAGAACTTGGGTGGAGGAGGAGTGGGGATTTGCACACAGTGTGAGCTGGGGAGGCCGCGTCAGCCCTTCCAAACACCAGCAAATTGCACCAGAGCAGCTACGCCCAGGTCAAATGATGGAAGCAGTGGGGCTCCCCACATCTTTCTCAACTGAGCTGCCACAGCGCATTGCCGCACTGCCTGAGACCTGAGCTTAGACACCCAGGTGGGACGCTCTGGCACGTATGAGTGGTGTTGGGCAAGTGTCAAGAGTACAGAGGCCAGAAAGACCAGTTTTGGGGGTGAAATAAGGGATGTCAAGTATGGTGTCTGGGTCCATGCCCAACCCATGCGCCCAGAGAGGACAGTCCCAGGCCACCTGCAGCCTGAGGTGAGGGGTCTGCCATTCTGGTCCTTGGGATGGCGTTTTCTCACCTTCTACCAGGGTTCCCAGGCACAGAAACTGACTTAGATAGTAGGGCTTTTGGCTTTGAAAGGGAAGTGATGACCTCAACTTAAAAAAAGTTTTGGCTTTGTTTCCAAAATAAAACTAAGTTTAAAAAGCTACTCACGCACAGACGACACCGGTGTTTTTCTAGAAATTCTGACTGCTCAAGTTATGAGTTTCAGATGTGTTTGTCATAATCTAAATGTCTGAATAATAATGGTGATGAAAAGAATTTTAGTGCTGATTGTGGTAGCTATTTTTTACGTTAATCCTCACAAAAATCAAGGGAAAGAGCCCATTGTCTTCACAAAAATGTAATTTTACTAATGACACTCATTAGTAAGTGGGGTAAGTGATTCCCCTTGTTAGAGAGTGTGGCAGAGCTAGACTTGAAACCTAAGCCTATTAGATGAGATGGCTCTTTTCAAGACTCTTAGAGTGCACCTCTGCCAGCCACCCACTATTTGCCTTAAATGCTTTTTAGAAGGAGGAAGTGTATAAATAAAACAAGACAGCGTTAATATAGGGATTCAAAATTGTTAGAATGGCATCATACTCCGTAGGTCTCAAAGTGTTTTTATTTCTTTTATCTCATTTATTGTGTCCAACTAAGTCACTGTGTCTCTGTATTACAGAAGAAAGTACCTTATTATAGGAAGCTCAAGAGGTGACTTGCCTGAGGCCACACCACTAGCAAGAGGCAGAAATCAGACTCAGATCTCACTCCCAGTTCTGGGTTCCACTTCTCTTCCCATTACATTGGTTGTCTTTCTCTGTGACAAACACTATGGAGCAAATTCTAAAAATTGGCTCTCACAGGACCTCACATCTTTAGGTCTATAACCTTTGCAACGTGACTTTGCCGATCTTCCCTCACGAGGTGGAGCCTCTCATTAAATCCAGCTGGCCTTCGGACTTGCTTTGGCAAGTAGAATGTGAAGGAAGTGATTGATGTTCTGGGGCTTCCAAGCCCAGGCCTTAAAGAGGCTTTGCAGCTCCCACTTTTTCTCTCGGAATCCAGCCACCACATAAAGAGATCCTGTCAGAAAGAAAGGCCACATAGAAGAGAAATGGACACCCCAGCTAACAGCCAGCACCAAGGCCCCGGACAGGTGAGTGAGGCCGTCTTAGATCCTCCAGCCCCAGCTGAGCAGCTTCAGCCAACACCACGTGGGGCACAGAGGAGCTATACCGGCTGATCCTTGCCCAAACTCCCACCTACGTGCAAGTGCATGGGATCAAATGGTCATTATTTTAAGCATTTTGAAGTCATTTGTGACATAGCAATCGATAACAGATACACACTGGCTTTGGTACGATGAGACTGCAGAGTGATTAAGATATAAGCTCTTCCTTTAGAACTTGTCAACTTGCATTCCAATCTGCTAATTTTGTTTATATTATTAATATGTGAGGAATAATGGTCCTAGGACAGGCCAGGTGAAAATGGACAAAGAGCTACACTGGGGGAAGATGTTAATCTATTTCCTTGGACTACTGTCCTCGTCCTCACCCAAACTGTAGCCCTTGCCCTAACCCTTGCCATAACCCTAACACTCCCTTCTTGTGCCCTATCCAACTGAGGTAATTTCTCATGACTGGTTGGACTCAGAGCAGACATGCAAAAACACCAAGATTACCCAGGTCCTAATCTCTGGATGCTTTGTTAGGTACCTGCAGTGTGGGATGGGGAGACAGCCTGGGCCTGAGGTGAGGCAGAGGGGGCCATGCTAGATCTACTCCCCACTGTTAACTCACAGTGTGTTCTCAGACAAGGCCCATCACCACACTGAGCCCTGGGCGCCTCATTTGAAAACTAAGCTGGGTGGATTGGATATGCGCATTTATTAGTACAAGGCATGGGCACTGGAAGACACAGCCTCCTGTGCTCTAAAGCCTTGTGCTTCTGAAAAACTCCAAGAAAGCTCTCAAACAGGCTCCCCCAGGTTAGCTGGGTCTTGGCAGCTCTCTGGTGGCAGCACCTTGAGAAAGAAAAGCATATCCTGGGCGGCAAGCAACAGTCTTCAGGCAGGATATTTTGGAAATGTTTGGAGGGAATTGGAAGCACCTCAAAAATGTAGATGAAAACCTGCTGGGGCCCAACCCAGCCCAGCCTGGAGCACAGTTCTCCATACTGAGCTGAAATGTGCTCCTCTTCCTCTGCCAATCACACAGCCAAATAGGAGGCCCCTTGTTGTCATCCTCAAGGGAAATTCCTGGACTCAAGACCCATGGCTTTAGTTCAGACTGTCATCATTTCCAGTTATTCTGCTCCTTGGACTGTTGATCCAATGACGGGAGTTTACTGCTACCTCCTGCTTGGCCTGAAATGGCTTCCCAATCAGGGCTCCCTGGGCTGCTGCCTCCCAGGCCTGTCCTCGGCACATGCTGGGAAGGGAAATATGAAACCCTCAGGGCCTTTCCTCCATAATCCCTCTTTCAGTTTTATCTAAGCTATGGCGCACACCATCACCTCCCTCTAGGAGCTGGGGCAGAAAAACATGTTGAGGGGTTACAAACTGGGTGTCACTGAGCCATCAGAATGCATCTTATTTTATTTTTTAAATTATTTTTTAAAATTATTATTATTATTTTTAACTTTATTGGGGAACGGTGTGTTTTTCCCAGGACCCATCAGCTCCAAGTCAAGTTGTTGTCCTTCAATCTTAGTTGTGGAGGGCGCAGCTCAGCTCCAAGTCCAGTTGCCATTTTCAATCTAGTTGCAGGGGGCATCGCCCACAATCCCATGTGGGAGTCGAACCAGCAGCCTTATTGTTAAGAACACGTGCTGTAACCAACTGAGCCATCCGGCCGCCCGGGAATGCATCTTATTTTGAAAGAGATCTTCGCAGTTGTTTCAAGATGTTATCAAACCTGATATGATCATCACACAATTGTGAACATTTTCCTTTATGTCTAATTCAATTTCCATAGTTGCAACGTGAGTCGACATCTTATAACTTTGTGTTTGGGAATGAAGGTATAAAGCTGCCTTTACTCATCTTGCCATGTTACCTACAATGGCTATGAAGGACCCTCTGGTGGGAAGGTAGGAGCCAGAGAGCAGGTTTCATTTGCGCTGACCCTTTTCTGCCAATCTTCTTCTGTGATGAAAAGTGGCGTTGCTTACACAGCTCTGGGTTTGGGTGAATCCTATGAAAGGACAGCTGGTGACTCAAACTGTTGGGGACGCTTTTCCTTCATGCATGTGAGCTTAGCAGTGACAGAAAGAGCCCCCCAGATCCTGGTGTGTAGAGCAAAAAGTTCCAGCCTTTCAGTAGCACTTGGTGCCATTTTCCAAACTGTCTGCCTGTCTCCAAGTTTAGACGAATTTGGGTAGGATACCAGTTGTGCTCATTGCTCCATCTCCACTCCCCATTGATTCTGGCAAACAACTCGGTAGAAGTGATGAAGTAAGGATGGCAATGCTGATGATGATAATGATGATGATAACTAGGACTCTGTGACAGTTATCAATTTATTACCACTCAGTTCCAAATCCATTCTTCGTGGTCCTGCTTGTGATATTGGAACATTTCTTCATTTCCAGCAGCCAGAGAGCACTGGAGGAATCCCTAGGCTTTCCCCTCTCGTTCTGGTGTGTTATTTTTGTCTTGCCCTTGAAGTATGCAGTGGACAGTAGCACTTGGACACTCACTGGTGCTTGCCTTCCAGCTGTGGCTCCCTGATTGGCAGCATCTCCATACGAGGGAGGTTTTCCTCTTGTGGTTTGCAGCCTTGCTGCTCATGGCTTCTCTGCCATCTGTAGTCTGCAGTCAGGATGTCTCAAATGAGGACTGAATCCTAGTCTTGGAGATCCTTCTCCATGCTGGTTGCTTCCTTGGGTTCTGCGATATTGTGATTTATAAGAAATATAGATTTTATCATTCAGGTGACCAAAATATATTTCTCATTTTTATTTGGTCTTGGCCTAATGGTTCTGGCTCACAGCTCTCCCAACTCTTGGTATTTCCTGAGCAATAAGGGCAATGGAACCATCTTTTGTCATAATATTTGGTCTCTTTTCCTCAGTTTCTGAAATTGCTTCAGAGCTTTAAGAGTGAAAGGGGTGTCCTGTTACTCATAACAAGACCCTTTACACCCCAACTGGGTTTATGTTAATGAGGCAGCTTTTTGGAAAACACTTAAGGATGGGATCTGGTTGTTGGGGGAACCAACATTGAATACAGGGGTGGAACTTTCAGTCCTACCGCTTAATTTCCAGGGAGGGAAGAGGGACTGGAAGTTGAATCAATCCCCAAAGGCCCATTGTTTACTCAATCATGCCTTTGTAATGAAGCCTCCATAAAAACCCAAAGGACAGGGTTCAGAGACTTCCAGGCTGGTGAACACTTGGAAATTCAGAAAGAGTGGCAGCTTGGAGAGGGCATGGAAGCTCCGTGTCCTCTCTGCACACCTTTCCCTATGCATTTCTTCCATCTGGCTGTTCCTGGGTTATATACTTTTGTAATAAGCTGGTGATCTGGTAAGTAAAATGTTTTTCTGAGTTCTGGGAGCTGCTCTAGCAAATTAAGCAAACACAAGAAGAGGATGTGGGAACCTCTGATGTATAACTCATCCATCAGAAGCACAGATGATAACCTGAATTTGTGGTTGGCATCTGAAATGGTGGGGGAGGGAGGCAGTGTTGTAGGACTAAGCGCTGAATCTGTGGAATCTAATGCTATGTCCAGGAAGATATTGTCAGAATTTAGTTGAAATGTAGGACACCTAGCTGGTGTCTAAGAAGTAATTGCATATTGGTGTGGAGTAAATCTCTCCACCCAAGCCACTTTGGAATTGGGTCTCAGAACTCTTTTAGGTTCTCTCATTCAGGACATTCTTTAGAGTTCTCTTTATTTTCTTAGTAGCTAATCCTCTATAAACAGTTAATACTTCTTTATGTTAAACTTTCTCTGTTCATATAACCATATTGTCTGGTTTCTGCCTCTTGATGGGACCCTGACTGCTATACCCTCTTACCAAATCAACCTCATTTAACACATTGTATGTGGGAAACGAGTAAACTCGTCATATAGCTTTTTATGCCCGCTTACAAAGTATTAATCCTAACAATGTCTTTAGGAGGTAGGTGTTCTCATTAGTCCTGTTTTACAGGTGATTAATCTGAGGTCTAAGTGGTAGTTTTCAGGTTACAATCTGAGCTCCTCCAGAGCAAAGGACTTGGTTCAACATAAGTTATTTTTCTAATTTCCTGAAAAAATTTCCAAGAAGTCTTGAGCCTGTCATTTTCTTGTCAGCCTCAGTTTCTTTATTTATAAAATTGGCATGGTATTTGTCCCCAGACAATACCAAGGGCATTTGAGGAGCTTTGGAGAAGAGTTGCAAATGGTATTTATAACTCTGTCATGAGCCTGAGTGAGAGGAAAATAAAATCTTCTACGCTGAGATACCAGGACTTGCCTGTCTTATCATGTCTTCCTTTGCTTTTCCGATTACTAATGGTCTGAGCCTTCTAGATCTCCTCTGGCAGCCCCCACATCTAGCCAAAGGGACAGTTGAGCCTCTGAGAGAGACTTTTGAGTAAAAGTCTCATATTATGAGTCCTTTAGAGTCCTTGTGTCTCCTGCCCTCTTTTCATCTGGCCTTACGTGAGAGTGTAAGAGCTGCTGGTTTGTCCTTTCTCTCGGGTGACAGCTCCCTGGCTCACCTGCACCAGAGCAGCCTTCCTAGATGGGGCTGCATAGACCACATTTGGAGGAGGGGTAGTATTTGGGTCCACTGATGGTGCTTTGGGGGAAGCCATGCTCCTCAGCTTTTGCTTGGGAGGGAGGCTAGCTAAAAGAAAACTTGGAAAAAGCAAAGGATATTGGTTAAATCTAAATCTTTTGATGAAAAAGATTGATTTTTTTTTTTCCAAAAAGAAATTGACTTTCTTTTGGAAGAAACAAGAGCAAGAGGTTTATTTTCTCTCTAGGGAGACATTTGGAAGCTCAGTGTCTATGTTTTCTGGAAAGGAAGAGGGAACTTGAAATATTGTAAGGCTAACGTCATTCAAATATTTTTTACCATGTAATGTGAAATCTGAAAATATGTTGGGTTTGTCTTTGGATCACAGCAGGGGAGCAGGCTTTTCCCTCTCCCTGTGTGGTCGCTGGCAGCCAGGCTCCCGGGTGAGAATCCTGCCAGCACACCAGTGTGAGCCTGGTGTGTTGGGATCCCCTGTGATTGTGACGTGGCCCAAGATTGGCTTTCAGGGCACTAACATGAAAAAGACAAGAGGCCAGGCTTCAAATGCCTGCCTTTTCACCTACTGGTTTCATGATTTCAGATGAATTATTTCATGTCTTTGGATGTTGGCTCCGTCAAGTACAAGTGATGATAATACTAGCTGCCTTCAAAAGTTGTGTGGTCAATAATTGAGAAGTTAGAGGTCATGGAAGGGCACACTGTGGGTGTTCAACCAACCTTAGTGCCCTTCTCTGGGGTCTTGAAGACTGGGGTTCAGTGTGGGACTTTGTGGGCTATGGTTCTTAATTAAACAAGTATAAATGGTGGATGACTTTATGTCACTAAAAAAGAAATGTTGGATTTAGCCATCAAGCATGAGGCAAAACGCACAAATTTTAGTCACACAGCTTTCCATTCAGATTCTGGCTGTACTACTCATAGTTCCTCAATAAAGAGTAGCTATTATTTCTCTAAAAAGAATCCCTGTGCCATTGTAGAAACACTCAGTAATTAAGTGTTAGAAATAGGAATAGGAATAGGCAAAAATAGTACCCAGGTTTTCACTACTCAGTCTCCTGATTACTATATTGCATATTTGCTCATTTATTGAACAAATGCACCCATGTCTATTAAACATTTAGTATATTAATATTTTATGTAATAATGCTAATTATATTTCATTCTTTTAAAAGAATGAAAACATTCTTTTGAATGTTTACTATTTTACAAGCACTATATTAAGAATTTTACACAGATCACTTTTATTATATAATGACCACATCATTTGTTGTGGGTCTACTCTCTGCTTGGGAGCTATACCTGATGATTTAACAAATGTTAGCCCTGACTTTCAAAAACATATTTATGATACTGTGATTCATTAAACACTTATGTGTGTAGACACTGTGTGCAAAATCCTTTTCATATGTTCTAGTGATATTAGACCACACATCCCAACAACTTCCCTCCATTTTTCAGTAAGTTCTGACCACACTGGAACACTTCCCAATTCTTGAACTTTATCACTTTTGACCTCTGGGCCTTTGCACTTGCTGTTCCATCTGCCAGTGTTGGCACTGCTGCCTCCACACCATGCAGACCTCAGCACCACTTTCACTTTGCCAGTGAGCTCTTCTCTGACCACATCAAGTAACTGCCACTCCCACACCAAGTCATTCTTTACCTCGTCGCTTGTGTTTAAATGATATTTTTAGTCTGGTTTTTTTTTTTTTTTTTTTTGAGGGCAGTGTCACTGGCCCTCATATGTGGGACCTGAACCGGGGCTGCTGGCCACTGCGCCACTCGGCCAGCCCTGTTGTTGTTTTTTTTTTAAAAACAGATTTCATTTACAAAAAGCAAAGGTTTCCAATGAGAACTTATCTGCAGTTTGCTATCCCTAACACATAATGCTGAGAATATCCTTAAAAATATATGCTGCAAACATATGACAAGCTCCAATCAATTTCTACAGAATATCTTAAAATAATGTAATTCTGATCAATTCCTTTTGGAATTACAGTGTTGTCAAACAAATACAATTGAATGGTTTTCTTAGAACCCTAACTTGATAGTGTACAACTAGGTTCTTTCCCCATTCTGTCAGTGTGTAGTTGGCAAATTGTTGTCCTAGTCATCTCAGTTTCTCTCTTTCTTTTTTCTTTCTTTCTTTCATTTTTTTTAAACAAATTTTATTGGGGAACAGTGTGTTTTTCCAGGACCCATCAGCTCCAAGTCAAGTCATTGTTTATCAATCTAGTTGTGGGGGGCACAGCCCACCATCCATGCGGGAATCGAACCCACAACCTTGTTAGAGCATGTGCTCTAACCAACTGAGCCACCCGGCTGCCTAAGTCACCTCAGTTTCTTCATCAGCACAATGAGAGGGTTAGGTTGATGGATCACCATGGCTCTCTGGCACAATCTTCTAATTATGCATAAAACTAACTTATTAAAGTTTGATATGTCAGATACTGTGTTAGGTGCTGTCCATGTATTATCTGATCTAATTATCTTAGCACTTCTAAAAGGTATCTGGTTTTAGTCCCGTTTCATAGATTAGAAAACAGACACTCAGAAAAAACAAACCTTGCCCACCAACTACACACACTAACAAGATTTTAGTCCATCTATAACCATCCGATTTAAGTATTAACCCCCAATCATGTTGGAACACTGCCTATCTGAGGGTCTCTGGGGGTTGAAGGCCTATCTTCTAAGCAGGAGCTTAGGTTACATTCAGAAGAGAGCTATATCTCCAAGCAAGAGTCATGGAATTATATGTAGCTCCTATTAGAACTAGAAGCTGAGCAAAGCAAGGCTGAAATCCACCTGAAGCTTCTGTGTATTCTCCCATAGCCCCTCAAGGCATTTCTTGTGCATGTGGATCACAGTGTCCCTGGAATTTGGAGTTAGTGATTTCACATCAACTTTGTAGAATTCAAAGTAATTAATTAAGGTCTGTACCACTCCTTTAGAATCTTGACTTTCAAATCCTTTAACAGACCATACTTGCACTGTTCGCCTTCAATCATACTATGCTTTTCCCTGCAACTGATAAACAATATATAATCTTGAGCTCTCTGTGTTGAGGGGTAAGAACCCATATAGTCACCAAGTCATATGGATTTAATTATGCAATGCAGACGTAGTTCAAATGTTTTCTGAGAGAATTTGTTCTAATCTCTAAAATTAGATCAAAGCACACGCACACACAAATGCATGCGCACACATATTTTGGCTTTGTTCCTCTGTCTCTAAAGCCTTCCTTTATTGATTGACCTAGTCTACTATGTTCCAGAAAAAGGTTTTTTTTTTTTTTTTTTTTTTTTTTTTTTTTTAATTTTACTAAAGGACAAGGAATATGTCTGATTCCACATCTGTGCACATAAACTACTGCTGTGTATGGAGGAGTGGTTAGTTCATATTTATTGACCTTGTGATGAAAAGGATCTCAGAATTCACCTAATTTAATGTGACCCAAGGTTGCCTGGTCATAAGAATCATCTGTACGTTCTAGAATAATCTAGTAGTTCTTGGAGTCAGAATCTACTAAGGGAGGTGCCAGATAATCTGTATTTTTAACATACCAAGTGATTTTTATCATTACACAGATTGAGAAAACTGATCTCCATTATCACAAAGGGTGTACAAATCTTTCTACAGCTTCTCCAGTGATGTGGGGTTTCAGCCCTTTGGTTTTCAGAAACAGAGACCCACTCATTTTAATTCACGGAAAGGAGGATTTGTGATAAGAGTGAAGAGCATTTTTTGGGGAATCTAAGAGTAATTAGTGAAGTACAGTCAGTTCTCAAGGAACTATGGCTCTGTAGTCTTTCATTTATGATGTTTTTGCTAGTCTCTGTGCATCAAATTCATTTTCTTCTTTCTACTGGCCAGGCTTCCCATGACTTAAGCTTGTCCATGGCCCATAATATCCCCTTGACCTTTAGTCCTTCCTGAAGCCTGCTGAGTCAGTGTTTCAGTTTCCCAATTCAATATTTCTAAGACACCACTTATAGGCTCAGCTCGGACTTTGGAGCCAGGTTATCAGAGATATTGTTACAGGCAACTCATGGATGCATTTAAAAATACCTCTCCAGATATGATTGGGGAAGGGCAAAGTACAGCAATTTTATTATGTGACTATCCTGACATTAAAAATATATCTCTAGATTGTTGTAGATAATATTTGTTGAAAAACCTCATGGTTGTGATTTTGGACTATGGGAGAGAGGTTTATAACCAGTTTGCCCTAATGGCTTCTTCAGTTGTAGATAAATACTCTTCAGAGTTGTGAAACTAGGATTGTGCAAATGACTAAATAGCAGTAACGACAAAATACGTGAAAAACTTGAATGGCAACAAGATTTTGAATAGTTAGAGTTTTCACTCCATTTTGACTTCAGCTTGAGGGGTTTCAATGGTCTTTCCAGAATGTACTTGGTAGCTATGAGAAAGGATCAGAAATACAGAGGGAATAGTCGAGGTGAAAACTGCTTTTCCTAATGTTCTGTTTCATGTTGAGTGAGCCAGGTGGCTTTCCATTTCTTCAAGACCAAACTAGACATTAAGAATCAAGCCAGCTTATCTCTTTTGGTCCCAATTTTCCAGTCCAGGTGAGCTGCTGTCCCAAGGAAGAACGCAGTATGACCTGACTCCTTTGGCATTGCCCCCGTTTTTTCCTTGAGACTTGCACATACATCATATGCCTGTCCATTGACTCCCTCGTTGAATACAAGTTTAAATAAAATTAAAATAAAATTTCCTTTTGTTTGATAGAGAATTTACTGTTGTTCTAGGAAATGTCACAGAAGCAAAGGCAATGTTATTTCACCAAAAATAGTTGTGTCATAATCTAAGAGTTACGTCAAAAACTTCTAGAAGTTTGGGCTTCAAAAGCCCATGTGATGTCTGGTGACAAGTTCATCTGTGGCCCAAACAATAAAAATGTTGTTTAGAGGTAGAAAGAAATGACTCTATATAATCTAGTTCACATACTAATTATCTTTTACTTTTCTCTCCCCTTCCCCCCACTTTTTTTTTTTTTTTTTTTTGCCTGTCCTTGTGACTATAGGCAGGAAAGACTTTAAAAAGAGGTCAGCCTAAAGGCCGGCCAAGTGGCGCGGTGGTTAAGCACTGGCTTGGGCAGCCAGCGGCCCCGGTTCAGTCCCACATATGAGGGCCAGTGACACTGCCCTCAAAAAAAAAAAAAAAGAGGTCAGCCTCAAAAAAATCAAATTTTCATCTGGTTGAAAATCTTGGTGGGTGTTGAGGTTAAAGCTTAATATAATGAATATCTGGATTATTGGGGCTGAGGTTTCAAATTATATTGATCTGATTTAAATGTGAACATTTGAATATAGATGTTATTTCATTCACTCTGGTATGTTTGTGAAGCTTATTCTGTGAGGGCAATGAGAGAAACACAAGGCAAAGCCGTGTGTGTGGTTTTGGAGTATAAGTGACCAGAGTGTAAAAGCTATCACACACAACACAAAAGAACATAACTAAGCAATGGACTTCCTTATACTGAAGGACATAGATATTTAAAGAAGGAAAATTTTGTAGCAGATGAGTCTTTCAAATAGAATTTGATTTATAAGGCTTCAGGGGGATGATGAGACTATAAGTTTTGTTTTATCATTTCCTTTATATTATCTATTATTGGAAATCCATTTTCAATCAGATTAGAAAAATACCACATTAAATTTATAATACTTTCATTGTTTTTAAAAAATACTTAAAAATATCTTCTCTATCAAGGTCTTTTAAAAGTATAAAGAATGAGGTAAGGATCAAACTTTCTGTTGGGAAGTGAACTAATTGTTGCACCAGTAAAGACCCATGAGGGCCAGAAATGTACCTGTTATATTTTCCACTGTTTCCCACTGTCCAACATAGTGTGTGTTACACAGCAGTACTTGGAGAATACTTGATTAAATGAATCATGTCCATGGATGATGGCTGTGTTTTGGTGAGATGGAGGACAGTTTGAACAAAGGAATCAAGATGGGAACTAACCTGATTTGAATAGAGGTCGGGGGAGATGGGGTGGTTGAAAATAACATGGAATAGCTAGAGAAAGATCAGGCTGTAGAAAGCTTTGGAAGTGTGTATGTTTGACAAGATAGGCAAGAGAGAGCCACTGAGTTTCATGAGCAAGAAAATAATAATAGGTGCTTTTAGGAAAAACATCTTACAAGATTACAAAAAAATGAGTTGGAAGGAGCAGAGAGGCCAGTTACTTTGTGACCTAGTGAGGCATAGACCTAGGTAATGAAAGCTGAAATAGACACAAAAGTCATTCTAAAGGACAGGTGCTAGGGCCTCGTGACAGTAGATCTGAAGAAGTAGGAAGTAAAGTCTGAAAGACTAAAAGACTAAAAGAACGGAGCTAATATTGAAGGGAAGGGAAGCTAATATCGAAGCTTCAGTTCATGCTTGAAGCAATGGTAGGGCGTCTATCTGCAGATGGCTGCATTTATATAAGTTGAGAGAGGTTAGAAGTCAGTGTTGGATTCATACATAGATCAAAGAAGCATTAACATGATTGTGAGAGATCACAATAGAGAATAGAGAGGGATGAACAGAAGACAAGGATCTTAGGGGCCAGAGTGAGGGCAGTGGCTTGTCAACATGGATGAAATTTACCTAATGACTCCCTTGAGAGTAGGGGACATTTACTATTCATTTTTGCATCCCCAACATGAAGTAGACTGACTAGCTCACAGTAGGCATCCTCAATAAATATTTGCTAAAAGAATGCAATTCCTACCTGTGCTGTATTAATCCGTGGGAATCTTAGAAGTCAGGTGGCAAACATCTGAAAAGCTCACTGGGGATGTGAATCATTGGAGCAGGGAATACAATTTTCCTTTGAACAGCATTGAGGGTCCATTTGACCTCTTCTTTTGTGTATGCCACTTTTTCTTGTTAAGTTGAAAAGAATAAGCAAGATGTTAGCGCATCTCTCATTTGTAGTGTGTTTGGAGTATAAAAGAACGAGTTAAGCATTCTTTCTTTCTCAAGCAACAAAAAGAAACAAACTCGACAGTAAACTTAAGCATTTAAAATATGCTTGGTGCTGTGTGGGTCCTAAAGAAACTCAATCCTGTCCTAGAGAGTTTATAAGCAGAGCAGTGATAGGTTCTATGAAAGCCAGCTCTGACCATGTCCCTCAGGCTGCATCATTCTGTGTCTTTGGTGACTGGCACCTTTCTTCCATCATGGAGCAACAATGCCACTTTAAATCAGCTTTCTGATTCATGATCCTTAGGAGTGGCCTTTCCAAATGCACAGGTGTGAGAATAGTCCTAGACTCTGTAATATCAATCTCCAACAGACCATGATTATCCATACATTCAAATTACATGGAATTTTAAAAACCATCAGATGGTTTCTAACAGTATGGAATTTCTGCAAGCACTCAGTTTATTAACTCTTGGCAATGTCTTTGCCTGTGGAATTCCTAAAATCCAGAAGACCTGCCAGAATATTTCCTTTGCTTTTTCCTCTTTCCTTCTTCCTCAGCCAGTTTTGAGGAGAGCCTGTGAGTGTGGGTTTTATGCGGCAGCCATCTTGGGTGGATGTGTAGTTTTAAATGGTGCCTTTCTTTGCAGGGAGTTTGGCAGACAGAACACTGCTGGCAACTGGACGGTTTCAGAGTCTCAGCTTAGGACAGGAAAGCCCATGCTGAATTGCTTATTCATTCTTCCTGTAAGGGCTGGTGTCTCAGAATTCTACTCAGCACCCAGTTAGCTGGGAGAATTTTGTTTGCTGCTTCTTGTAGAGAGTTTTTTGTGAAACGCCCGGATAAAGGAGTTTATTTTTTATCTACTATGTTTTTCTTTGGCAAAGAGTAGTTTCACAGCCCAAAACCTTTGACTTCCTTGGGCTTGGCATCTCTCCTTTGGGCCTGGTTGTCCTATCTATTTCTATACTTATATTGCCATTTACCTAAAACCCACCCCCACCTCACTTGGCTTCTTTCTCCCAAACAGCATGTGCCACTTTCAGCTCAGACTTGGTTGCTGGCCCTGGAGGGCTCAAATGCTATATAAAGGGGTGTGTTAAAAGTTGAAGGGAAATGCTTCTTTAGGCCAGGCATCTTTCTGGATATTACGCATTGCTTACTTTTTCTTCTATCCCTTCACACTGGCCAAACGAGTACCATGAGCTTTCTTTGGAGGACCTACATAATTACATAATACATGGTTGTAGTATCCCTAAGTTGGAGCGTGATTAAATGACACGTAGTACCCCATGAGTTGAATGCATCTGAGAAGCCAAGCTTCCTTTGTAAATTCTACTTTGGAGAATGGAGTATGGGGGGATAGTAGAAGGTACCTACAGGTTGTCATTCATTCATTCAATGTATATTTACTGAGTACTCACCCCTGGCCAGCCCCCAGGGATTCAGAATTAAAGCATGATTCCATTGGTAATATGGAATAGCAGAAAGACCTTAGGATTTGGAGTCAGGAGATCTGGT
Source organism: Aselliscus stoliczkanus (assembly GCA_033961575.1). Classification (NCBI taxonomy): domain Eukaryota; kingdom Metazoa; phylum Chordata; class Mammalia; order Chiroptera; family Hipposideridae; genus Aselliscus; species Aselliscus stoliczkanus. Next base: position 94,465,394 of record CM066732.1, on the reverse strand, counting down.
TTGAGTCTTTTCTTTGGTCTGCCACCTACTGACTTGGAAAAATCAGTATGAGTGTAACATACAGGGGCACAGAGGAAGGACTGATTAATTTGGCCTGACAATTGGGGAAAGCATCCAAGGGCTGAGTTGCATTTGAGCTGCTTCTCAAAGAATTGTTGGGAGTTTGTCAGGTGGGCAAAGCGAGGTAAGAATGGGTAAATTGAATAGTGAAAGGAAAATCATATACAATGAAAATGCACAACATCTTAATGGGACAATAAGCTGTCTGGGGAAGCCAGGTCATCTAGTGTATGGGAAAAAATACTATTGAGGATATGGCTGGGAAGGTAGATTGACACCAGATTATAAAGGCCCTGGAATGCCTTGAGAAGGAGTTTGGACTCAGTCTGCTGCCAGGGCTACTCAAACCTCAGTTTTTAATGAGATGGGTCAAATGATCAGATTTGCATTTCATATGATCCTGGCAGCAGCATCAAGGTGAATTGGAAGGGATGGATCTGATGGGGAGCGAGGAAGACAGGGAGATTGTTCCTAATTCAGGTGAGAGTTGAGACATTATCATTTTTCACGTCTGTTTCAATAAAGCACCATTGATACTTCTGCAGCAAGACAAGTCCAGTGAGAGTGTGTGGGTGAGTAGTGGAAGAATGTCTTAGACAGTAAGTGACAAGCAGTTGATTATCTGACTGTATTGTGGTGACTGAGAAGTCCCAGGGGAGCATGCGGGAGAGGCCCTGAGGTTCACTGGTGCCAGGTTTCAAAGGCATCAATGGTGAGGGCTGCCACCTTTCCAAGGGCAGCATGCTAGCTCCTTGGGGTAGTCCCATGACCCCGATAGCACGACAGAACACTCAGTTTTCTCTGTGTGAGCTTTTGAACCACTTTGAAGTCAAGAGGATTTTCCCTCTGCCACAGCCAGAATGTTAGTTCTCTTTTATGTACTTTTGTCATTAGACTCCATGGGGAATCTCTTCTTGGCAAAAATCTTTGTGCACTTGGCTAGAAGCCACTGTTGTTACATTTGTTGGACGCAGCTGGTGTTCTATTCACCCCAGATAATAAAAGTAGTGATGGCTGTGATGCCAATCAGAGCTAATTGACAGAGAAATAATATTATTCTATGTAAAGGCGAGGAAAGGATTATTGGTCTGGCCGCTCTGAAATGGTGGTGAAATGGGTATTTGTTGCAGGGTCATGTAGAAACTGAATGGTGTCATCAGGATGAATGAAAAGTTCTACTGTGGAAGTAGATGGGAAAAAGAACAAAGAAAATATGGTCCCCTACAAATTTATGACTTTTTACTTTATGTGAAGTTTAGAGTAAAATAAAAATAGATAAAATTTAAGGTTATACTTATGGAAGAAGCAGTAGTGAAAGCACTGGGCTATGACTGGATGTAGCCAGCATCTAACCTGGCCCTTTCATCCACAAGATGTTATATCCTTGATTCAATTTCTTACCCACTTCGAGCCACAATTTCATCTTTGCAAAGAATGAGGGGCTGAACCAGGTGATCTCTGATGTACAGTGTCTTTCAATTCTAAAATTGGCATCTATGATCATAATATGCAAATCTCTTAAAACTCTTAAGACAAACAAAAGGTGCATGACCAATTCCAGAAAACTCTTCAACACAGCAGACTTTGTGTCTAAAAATATAGAACTAGTTAAAATCATGTGGCTAATGCATAGAACAGAATATTGTACTACGGAAGACTATGTAAAAGAATAGGAAAATGTTTGTTGCATATTGTTAAGTACAAAAGCTGATCACAAAACATTATTACAGTATGGCCTAATTTAAAAAATGTGCATATATGAGTTATACACTCGCACACACTTCGTTCTGAAAAAATAGAAACAAAATGTGATTACATCTGAGTTGTGGGTTAATGAAATGTTTTCCTTTTTTCCACCTATATTTTAACAAGGAATGTGTGTGTGTGTGTGTGTGTGTGTATATATATATATATATATATATATATACATACATATATATATATACACATATATATATATAATCTGATAAGGAAAACAAGCTTTGTTTTTAATGAGAGGAAGCAGTAAGAGAAAGTTTTGGGTTAGTGTTCTTGCTTTTTGTGTCCACATGAGTTCAAGTACCATATTGGCCTGAGAGGTAAGGAAAGGCTTTAATATATGCCAAGTACTTAGAGGATGAAAAACATGTGGGAATGGACTGCCCACATATATCACCTGATGTGAGTAACAGGCCTTATCGAGAACCTGAGAGAAGGGTTTATTCCCTCCCCTCAGGTGCAGTGGTGGTCTCTGCACTGACAGCATTTGCTTTAGCGTGGGGTTGAGTCTGGGCTCCTCATCTCCCTGCCCAGTGGGCAGTGCCACACTGCTGCTACCACCATGGGAATTTCTCTGGGCCCACCCAGAAGGAAAAGCATGGTTTAAATGGAGACATGTCTCAAACACTGTTATCATTGGTACAGAACCAAGCTGATGATCTAAACCTGGCTTCTTGTTTTACAAATTAGAAAACGAACGCTGAAAATGACCATGTCTCACAGCTAGTTAATGGGCAGTGATTGCCTCCATTCCACATCCTGCTTCCTTGTTTCCACATCTAGTGTTTTACAGATCCTCAGCACAGCCAGGAAATATACCTGGAAGTGGAAAAGGAGACCAAAAGCTAAGACTATGTTCTGGAAAACCCCTAAGAACAAACATTTGTATCACTACTTAGTTTAAATGAGAAGAGAGAAAACCTGAACTTTCTCCTCATAGAACCTTGTCCTAAGCCATATTTTTTTTGTTACTCTTTTTGGTTATTTTCCTTTAAAGGGGTTATTACTGCTGTGGAATCATAAATCATCATCAGCGAGTTGTAAACAACTGTTAACACATGGGGAGAGCTTGCTTAATAGAAATTCTTGTGATGAAAGGCCAGGAAGATTCATTACATTTCCTTAGCATCGACTAGCGTTGAAACTCAGCTAGTCTTCTTACTCCTTTCCAGAGGTATGGATATATAGACAGTGTGGTATTGTCTTGATCATGAGATAAAACAATTCCACTGTACTCTGCACTTTAAGACTATATTTAGAGTATTGTCTCCAGTCACAGGCATCACTGAAGATACTGAAAACTTAGAGAACACCCAGAGGTGACAATCAAGAGGCTGACACATCTGAACACTCTACACTGAGCAGTGGACCATGGTGGGAATGCAATGCATGTGTTCAGACAGTGGAAGCACGGAGTGTAGAAAGGATAAAAGAAAGAAGGATGCTGGTAAATGGATGAACTTTTCAGAGAGGAAATTTGACCGAACCCTAGGAAGCTATTCCTAATAATTAACAATGCTCAGAATCTCTGTCATGGTAGGATTAGGGGTATTGACCAGTGGTCAAAGATACAGGAGAGGGTTTCCTGTACTGAGAGGGTGGTGGTGTGGTGGTGGGGACATAAAATACATCACATTTATTCTCCTTCCCAACCATGAGAGATTACAACTCTAACTGAAGCCATGGACTGAGCAGAGATTTCTAAGACAAGGTCAGAAACACCAGAACTTAGAGTCAGGAGAAAGAGGTAAACATCAGAGCTTGGGTTAATGAGACTGGTGGGAGGTCACCAAGAGGAAAGGATTTTTTATGTTTTTAAATTGATTAATTAATTTAAAATTAAGGTATAATTGACATATACCATTTGATGAGTTTCAGGTGCACATGATTAGATATTTGTATATATTAAGAAATGATCACCACAATGAGTTTGGTTAACATTGATCACCATACATAGTTACAAAGTTTATTTTTCTTGTGATGAGAACTTTTAATATCTACTCTTTCATCAGTTTTCAAATATGCACTATTGTATTAACTATAGTCACCATGCTGTACATGGCATCTCTGTGACTAATCTTTTTTGTAACTGGATGATCATACCTTCCTACTCTCCTTTTATCCAACTGCCTTTAACAATGTGTTTTCTCTATCTGTGAGCTCGTTTTGTTGTTTTAGATTCCACATATAAGTGAGATCATATGGTATTTATTTTCTCTGACTTATTTCACTTAGCGTAATACCCTTCACGTCCATCCATGTTGTTGAAAATGGGAGGAAAGCATCTTGAGATCTCAGTTTCCTGGTTGCTTTATGTGGATTTCTCTTTCTGTCTCTGGTTTACAGGTTAATTCCTGAATGTCCAACTTATATGATTTTTCTACAAAAATGAGGAAAAATGCAACAGAATGTAAAAAAGCATGTTTTAAAAATAGCTTAAACATATTTCATATGAATGGATAAAGAAGAGGTGGTACATATTTACACTGGAATGTAGCCATAAAAAAATAATAAAATTTTGCCATCTGCAACATCATGAATGGACCTAGAGAGTATTGTGCTCAGTGGAGTAAGTCGAACAGAGAGAGACAAACACCATATAATTTCACTTATATGTGGAATCTAAAGAACAAAATTAATGAACAAACAAAACAAAAACAAACTCATAGATACAGAGAACATTTTAATGGTTACCAGATGGGAGGGGCTTGGGAAGATGGGTGCAAAGGAGGAGGGATTAGGAAGTAAAAATCAGTAGTTTCTAAATAGTCCTGGAGATGTAAAGTACAGCATGAGGAATATAGTCAATAATATTGTGATAGCTATATATGGTGTCAGGTGGGTACTAAATTTATTAGGGTGATCACTTTGTAAGTTATATAAATATCTAATCACTATGTTGCATACCCGAAACTAATATACTCTTGTATGTCAACTGCAATTGAAAAATAAAACAATTATTAAAGAAGACTATCCTTGCCCTCAGTGGTTATGTCAGCTCTCAACTTAGAAGACTGTTAAGTAAAACTGTCCATCACCCCATAGAAAACACCCTGTAGATGATCATCTTGTTATTGTAAAGCTCAGGGAAGCAAACATTTAGATAATGTACAAGAAATGAAGCTGGTGAATCAAAGTGTCTGCTCATAAAGAAACAAACAGGAAAACCTCCAAAGTTTATTGGTAATAGAATAAGGGGATCCTGGTAACTCAGGACTTAGGAAACCATGGATACATAGGTATGGATCTTTTTTTTTTTATCATATGGGCCTCTGGATTAGATTGAGATTCAAATAAAGCAGGCGATAGGAAGAAGACAAAAACAAAATTACCCAAAACAGCTAATGGTATGTCTTATTATGATGTTGTGAAAGTACAATCAATTCTACCAGTTTATTTTTGGTGAATGCGTAGAAGTTTAGAATCTATTTACGGGCTGAGTTATTACCCAGTGGGGAGGGATGCTATTTACAGCAGGAGCAACATAAACATTTATGGGTTTCATGAGTCACAATTTTTGTTGCTGAAGGCTGGTTTTAGAAACCTTCCCACAGGGACCTCTGATGATGATGATGATGATGATGATGATGATGATGATGATGATGGTGAGATGGTGATGGTGATAGTTTCCATTTTGAGGGCTTCTTATGTGCCAAGGGCTGTTAAAAAAAACCATTAGTAAAAATCAGAGCACTTAGCAATTAATTTTGCACTCCTATCTTATGACTGTGGCAGCTACTGGTGGCTCATCTTTCCATTATGAGCTTTAATCAGATTATTTTTACACACCATGTTGACAACTTCATAAGTTTTCATGTTTAAGCTCAAGCAAAACCCCACTAGTTGCTCAACCTGAACATTTCCTTGCCCATTTATGCAGGCGGAGCTTTTGAGAAGAGAAAGGACCTGGCCAGTGTCTCAAAGTCTTAGCCCTAGTGTACACTGTATGGGCATTCAGGCCCCCAGGCAGTGCCAGCCTCTTGCTGGGAAGATGCAGAGAGGCTTCACAAGTGTGCCCCAGGTCTTGCTGGAGACTTAGTGTATATGCGTTATGCCAGAGAACGCCGGGGCACAGACTGCCAGCACAGCCAACTCTTTGTAAGTATCTTAGGTGACTCCTCTGCAACCCAACAATTAGATTGGAAAGGATACAAAGGATGGCAGTGAGGAGAGGCTAGACACAAAGCCTAGGCTTACTCTTTGATTTTAGAATGTAAGTGGGAGAATCCTGGAATCCTCCTTGATGGTGAAGGCATAATGGTTAACAAGAAACACTGGCTTTGGAGTGAGATCCAGTTGAGTGTATAACCTCTCTCAGGTTTTTCTTCTGTAATAGGGAGATAATACCATCTGCTTCATGGGTTTCTGGTGTTGATTAAAGAAGGTTATATAGACTTCATTGCTTAGATGATTTACCCAGCTACCTTAATTTGTTTAGGTCTCAGCTATTATATTGCTTTCTCAGAAGTGCTTACTCTGCCACTCTGTGTAAAATATACTCTGCCCCTTTGCCCATAACTTCCTAGCACCTTATCTACTTTAGTTTTCCTTAATAGTATTTATTATTACTCAAAATATATGTGTATGTGTGATTTTTTATTTAAAAAATTTTTTTATTGTTGCTCTCTCCCTCACTAAACATAAGTTTTAGGAAACCTGGGACTTTTTAACTTTCTTCCCTGCTATGTCCTTATCTCCTTCAGGAGTGATGGCACATAGTCGGCACCTAATAAATGTGTTCAATGACTAAATGGATGAATGCAATGAATTAATGTAAAATGCTTTGCATAGTAGTTGGTACATAATGAGTACTGAAAGGACTGAAATTTCTGTTATCAGTTATATGTAGATTGGCTCTGAATAGAAAGCTTTCCTCTGGGGAAAGCTGTCTCATTCTATACTTGGTTGGGCCAGACAGAATGGGGAAGGCCCAAAGGCTCCTGATTGATGTATGATCATCTAGAGCACTTTATCAGGCCTTTAGTGGTATAGAGTCCAGCCAATGGGATCTGGAGGAAGTTCTTTAACTCTCTCCACAATTAGAAACCAGGCAGGGCTTGTAGGTCACAATAGGATACTATGAATGATCACTTAGGAGGTCACCACAGCAGAGGCAATACTGGCCTGCTTCCAGGAACAAATGATCTGCTCCTGCTTTTCCTTTTATTATGAGAATACGAATGGCCGTACTCTTGATGCTTCTTTTGTGGCCTCAACTTGCATAATGGATATTTATTTAATTTACAGTGTTGCAAACAAAATAAAGCCACAGACACAATAAATCAACTTGACTCTCCATATTATGTTTTGTTGCTTTCATACTTACACTAATCTTAAAAACGTCTTCAGGGTGCTAATTTATATCCAGGGAACAATCCTAGCCTCTTCTGCTTTATTCCTACAGACACAATTCAAATGTCCATCCTTGGATTATTCAGGATTGTCCCACAAGCAGACACCAAGATAGTGTAAAATGTTGCAAGGATTTTCTGGGAGAAGTACCTGTGTGGAAGGACCTATGCAAGGACCTGGAGAAGGCTGGCTTAGCAGTCAGATCATGATGTGAGCCTAAGTGAAGGAACGCGGAAGAGAAGGCTGGGTAGAGGCAGGCCAGACGAAGGAAGCTTCAGCAAAGCCACTGGGAAGTCCTTGTGCTGGGTCAGCCAACCAAGGAGTCCCGGTTCTGCCAGGATGGAGTACCCCAACTCTACCCTATCATTGGCAAGGAGCAGCCCTGGGAACGTGGGGTCATGTTGCAAATACATCAATAGATTTCAAAGTGCAGCAATTAGGGCTCTGCGTCAATTCCATTCCCTGCAGAAGGAGGTTTGTGAGGCAGATTCTCATGGTTTCCACACTCCATGAAGCTAGATGATGCCATAATTATCCCCTAATGCTAGTGACTTTGCCATGAGGTACCAGACTGCCAAGGGGGAGATATGGTGTCAAAACTTTCACCCAGAAAACTGCAAATTAAATGAGTTAACCAGACATAATGGAAGGATAGAATCCCTTCTTTCAGTGGCTACTGTGGCCACAATGGTTGTCTGATATTTCCTGACCCAAAAATGTACCCCTCAAAGGTTGGCCTGGTCCTCTTAGATTTCCCTGAATCCCTCTTCCCTAGGACACAGATTGTGCTCAGTAGGGCTGAGTCAGAACCAGTTCTGAGAGTTACAGCCTCCAAGAACCAGAACCACTACTCACTCTCATAGGTCCATCATAATGTACAGGCCTGTCCACAGATCCAATCTCTTTCTATCATGATGTTTTCGCTTAAAGGCGTTGGTAGCTCCTTCTAGCTCTGGGCCTTGGTTAGGGTCACTCAAGCCACACTGACGAATTTCCATTAAGGAGAATCCCAAGGAGCTGGGCTTGCTGTCTCTCTCAGGAGGCCATTTGGGTTCCTTATGAAAATGTCCTCATCCTTTCCCTAGCATCTTTACATTCCTATATCAATAATTTACTTCTGGGGGGAAATTATGAACACATGCTTCACTGTGACTCTCCTATACTTTCTAGCTGAGAAGGAGAACAGTTGAAATAACATCTCAGACAAATATTTTCCATAACCTGTAGAGAGTAATCAATACTTGGGAGGAAAGTTACTTAGCGACAGTGCCAACATTCTGTTTTCTGAAGCATTCTTGTGTGCTGGACTTTGAGGTCTCATACCTTTTCATTATTTCTCAGCTACTAGTTAATGTGACTTCTTAGAACCCTGATGTCCTCCTTGTGCAGATTTGTGTTGCTGATTTCTGTGGTTTCTTTTATTCTCCTAGAGTTTTGGTATTATGGGAAAAGGTCTCATGAAGCAAGTTAAATAATAAATAGCTGATTTCGTTCCCTGGAACCCCCTTTTTCTTTGGAACATTTACTGTCTGATTTGTCTGTGGGAAGACGCAGCTGTCAGCTGGCAGCCTGTGTGCCCCAAAGCAATTGAGGAGAAGACTTCCTGTGAACTTCAGAGCACATACTGGGGGTGGAAGGACTTTGTTTTTCATTCTTAGAGCTTGTTGCTCCCAAATAAATGAATGTAAATGGAGATGAAGGGATAAGACGTGTGACTAATTTCTCTGGGGAGCCCAAATATCTCCATGGCTGACCCTCGTGTGTTGCTTCCTCTGTCTTCTCACTGCAAGACTCAGAGCAGCCTTATGACAAGGGGGGTGTTTGTGATCTAGTTCAGGATGGGGACTAACCCAGTTTTCCCGGAGGTGGTGTTCTTTCCATGACGGGGCTGACGCTTAGCCTGTGGAATCCCAGTGAGCTGAGGGAACAGGCAGTATATGTCAGGTTGATTCAGTTTAGGAAGTCATGGCCTCACTTTAGCCTTATAAGGCTGGGGTTCCGGTGGAAGCGAGACTGTCTCAGCTTGAAAACCCAAAGCTCTGAGCATTCCCAGATGACATCTGTAGTTTTTCCAACACACATTTGGCTTCCTTGGTTCCTTGCAGTGCTTTGATTATGCAATCACGACTTGGCATGTTCTTCACCCTGCAAAATCTGTACATTTTCCGCTCTGACATCTCAGAAATAATCACTGAAGCATTTTTATCAGGGCGGCTTATCGTAAACCAGAACCACTCCCACTGACATTTCTTGTAACCAGGACTAGGAGAATGATTATTTAGGAAACAGAAAGGTGTAGTGGAAGGAAGGCTGGCTTTGGAATTGGCTAGGCCAAAGTTCAAGCCTTGACTTCCTTTTGTTACTTGTTGAAGGAACGTAGGGGCTCAGATTAATCTGTAAAATGGAGAAAATGTTAAAGTATCAACCTTGTAGGGCTGTTGTGAGCATTTGATATAATGTAAGCTGAGAGTTAAGTAAATAAATGAAATCAGTAGGTTTGTAAATATATATGTGATGTGATGTTTGTGTGTGTGAATGTATGTTTATATGTGTGTGTGTGTGGAGGGGGAAGGTGTGTTTGTCTGTGTGTCTGTGTGTAGTGATGGTCCCAGTATAGAGATGGAGATGGTTATAAGCTGATTGTATATATAGGGAATCTTACCTCACTTTTTAGGTCTCAACAAATTATACACAAATACTCATATGCATACACATAACCTTGCATACACACAAACACATACACCACATGCATGCACACAGGCATGCACACATTCCTTGTAAATCTCAAATGTATTTTTGATAAATAATTTGCTTCTGGGGCTGGTCCAAGACTATATGTCTGTGAGTTACTCCTAAAATCTCTATACTGTCTGGGAATGTCAGAACTGGGTTCTGTGCTGACACCCACAGAGGCATGTCCTAGGCTTTTCCTTTCTAGCTATCAACTGGCAGCAGGTACAATCAAAAGATGACCATTGCTTCTAACTCTCTCACTAAAGTCTAAGGTCTGAAGACAGGAATCATTCTGAATCCTAGTTTGAGATATCTGGGAAATACAGGACTATTTTTCTCCAGCTCTTGAAATAATCTCCTGTCACTGCAGCATGCATGCTGTTTCCAAATAGAGTTTATGACAGGCCTTCTTTGGTAAAGTGAGAAAAGACACAGTCTCTTTCCTTATGAAGTCTCTATGCCAAAATATTGTTCGCCAGCTTCTTAGCTCATTTAGTAAAATACTTGATATCTCATAATTATGAATACAGTCCCAAGCAGTATATTGGGGGGAAAAAAAGATAACTTCTCCCTGGAATAAACTTTGTAAATTTGACTTATTTCTTTTAGCTAATTGGTATGTTGAGCTTTGTTTTTATTATTTAATTACTCAGCCAATTGATTAAGCAAAGTATTTATTAATCCACTACATTCTATGTACTGATGAAGTGGCGGGAATACAATGATGAACAAGACAAAGAAAATTATTGTTTTTTATGGAGACTGTAGTCCATGAGTTAAGAAACAAGATGCAAAGGCTAGGGGGAAAGAAGTATAGGGCACTGAGGTAGCACAGGGAAAGCGTTCTCTGTCTAGACTTGCACAGAGAGAAGGCAAATCATAACTCAGGACCTGAGAATGATTTAGTGTGGATGGGCCCTGAGTGCAGGGGAAAAGTGGCCGTGGGTGAGATTTTGCAGGAGAGGCAGGGCCAGATCACAGATCTCACAGGGCCTAACAGCCACTGTGGAGATTTTGGATTCTGTTCTGATGGGGAATCTATGAAGGATTTTGAGTGAGCATAACATGGGAGGAAGATCAATATTTCATTTTAGAAAGATCAGTCTGGTGACAATTTAGCGTATGGACTGGATGGGCCTAAGTTTGGAAGCTGGGAGGGTATTTGGGATTTACTGCTGTGATCAGTGCAAGAGATGATGATGGCCTTAACTTTGGCAGTTGTAAGAGAAAGGAGTAATGGGTTGAAGACATTATTTAGCAGATAGAAGCAATCGAACATGGTAATTTATTGGAGAGACAGGCAGAACAAAAGAAAGAAGACAAGGGTGATGCCGATTATTCTAATCGAAGCAACCAATCATATGGTTTGTTTACTGAGACAGGGAGTATAAGAAGAGGAGAAAGTTTGGGAGAAAGAGTGGATTCCGTTTTGAACATGTTGAACTTTAGATGTCTATGATCAAGTGGAGAGGTTGAGTACACAAGGGGGATATTCGGATCTGAAACTCTGCAGGAATAGCAAGCCTGTAAATGTAGATTTGGAAGTTGTCAACATACAGGTGGTAATGTAAGCCAAGAGGATTTATCACTAAAAAAGACGTGGTGCTGAGAGCTAGGCCAAAGGCAGATCTCTGAGGTTAAAGATGGGCAGGGAAGAGAAAAAAGGAAACAAGAAGGAGCAACCAAGTAGGAGAAGAAGAGGAAGGGGGTGCAGGAGAGTGGGAAGAGAGAGTTTCAAGGAAATAGTAGTGGTCCAATGTGTCTGGTGCAAGTCAGAGGTCAAGGGAGATAGAGATGGAAAGCTCCCTTTGGATTTTAAAAAAGGGGAGTGTTGTTTATCTTGGCAATAGCAGTTCAAGTGGAACAGTGGTAAGGGAGACAAGATTTCATTCAGGCTGATGAGTGAGTGGGAGATGGACAGGTGCACAGATATGCGAGAGCGGAGGTAGGGCAGTAGAGAGAAGTGCACGGGGAAAGAGCAGATTTGGAGTTTTTTTCCCTCTTTTTTTTCTCTACATATATGTATATTTAAAGTTAATAGAGGCTTGAGAGTGTTTCGATGCTACTCAGAAGGAGCTGTTAGAGAGGTGTTAATCTATGAAAGGGATGATTGACAGAGGAAGTGCCCTGGGAGGGAGAGGGAAAGTCCCAGTGAAGGAATGAGCCCCATAAGAGGGGCCCCTTCTCTACTATAAAAATGAGAAGGAAGGATGTCTACAAGCTGGTAATTTTAGTGGCTTAAAATGTAATTTTTCCTGCCCAATCTCCTTCCACAAGCCATGGCCCCTTGTTCTCAGCTTTATCCTTATATTTGTGTATTATTTTAAAATACAAGGATTTATCTACCTGCATATTTGTTCTTGTGTTTATGTTATCAGTTTCTATCTTTAGTGCCTAAACTATAAGTTCTGGAGGACTGGGCATCTATTTGTTCACTTTGTTCTGAAATGAAATGTTTTGCCTTTGCTGAATGGGCAGCCAGGAGTTAGAACACAGCCTGTGGCTTCAAAACAGAACAAAACAAGATTAGGGCTGGCTTTCATTCACCTAGTGCTCTAACTAACTGCAAATCAGCCACAGACACTCATCAGTACTTTATGCAGGTTAGTGCTTCATCTTTCATTCTTACAAAAAATACTTCAAGAGCTATTCTCAGCTCACTAAGGGAAGGGAGTCTAAGCAGTTTTGCTTACTTTTAAATTGTTCAAGCAATTTGAAAGCATGGCAAGTATAGGAGTTGTCTTCTTAGGAGCAATTTCCTTTAGATTCATATGGTTGGCTTGGCTCTAAGTGGATTTATGTCTTAGAGTAGGACTATCCCAGGGAAAGTAGCGCTGAGGCAAATAATTAGCTTCTATACCTTATATAAATATTGTTTATATGTGTGAATTTGAGCCACAGTGAGTATTAAAGGCAACTTTGAATGGGCAAAAAGATGCCACGATGTGGCCACTGGTCAGTGTCCTGGAGCTGTTTTGGAGGGTAACTACTAAATCCTTTAATCTCTCCATCAGCAGCTAGCAGATTGATCTCTCTCCCCATCTTCCTGTTGGGCAGTTGGGGATTCACCTAATATGTGTGGCCCAGGAGAGCAGATGGATTGTCAAGACCTGGGGGCATTCTGCCTCTGGGAATCTATAACCAGGGGAGAAGATTATTTCTGTTTGTTGTCCCTGAGAGGGCAGCCATGCCTTTACTCTCAGTGTGATTGAGCAACCTTCTGAAGTCTTGCTGGCTCCTGGATCTGGCTCTCAATTTGACTGCATACTGAAATTGTCTAGGGAGTTAAGAAAAATACTGATGCTTAGGTCCCACATATTCTGATTTAAGTGGTCTAGGCTGTGTTCATTACACTGAGATTTAAAAAACAAAAAAATCTCTGTAGATGATTCTGATGTGCAGCTAAGTTTAAGAGCCACTGCTCTAAATCACTGGGGCTTTTGAGAGTTTAGCTGGGCTGGAGATCACAAGATGCAAGAGGACCCCAGATAACTGATAAGTTCTTAAAAAAGAAAATATTTTATTATTTGCAAGTCATCATAACATAATGGACTCCTATACATTTGTTTTTTAGGGCTACACTCATGTGTATTTCCTGGAAACATTTTGAGATGAAGGGTTCATTCATTACCATGGTTCACTACATTAGCATGGGTCACTACAGTATCCCACACTACAGACCAGTTGCTAGTGTGGCACTTGGACAAAAGAGAAGGGACTATTTCTAGAGGAAATAATATTTAGTTTCCATGTAAGCAGCCCCTTTGGAGAAGATGGAAACCTAGGAAATACACTGCTCCAAAAAGTCCAAATCTCTTTTCAGTACTACTTGGCTGCATTGTTTAAAGGTGAATTTAGAAATGGTTTCTTTGCAGGATCAGAGTTCCTGAGGAACTGGGAGTGAAAGCAGAATGCTGTATAAACCCAAAATATGCAGAGTTGTATATTTGAATTCCATACTGCCCAATTCTAGCCTGCCTATGGAGATGAGCCAAGTCATTCTGCAATAGCCCAGCTTTTATTCGTTAGCATGATTCTTTGCCTTAAAATCTGTATGAACTCTACAAGAAGGAACACAGTAGTCATTCTTATTGGAGCCAGATCTGAATTTTTTTGGTGAAATAAATAACACTTAAGCACACGTTCTTACTTAAGTCTGAATATTCCAACAGGTGAATTTAGTGACAGTGTGATTCCTGGAGAGGATGTCAGAGAGGATTTAAGGTCTGAGAAGTCGTCTTTGTGACTTGAACAAGTCTTGTCATGAATATGATACCTAAATCTCTTCCTCAGGATTTAAAAAAAATTTACTAAAATGCTATTGAGAAAGAGTCTTAGTTTTTTCATAGATAAGAAGAACTTCAGGACTGGTGGTTCCTCAGAAGAAAGTCTTCATATGTGGAAAGCAAGGACTTTTCCTTGGTGAACAACTTTTGTTGCTTTAAGTTCCAGGTTCTTTCTTTGGTAACTGATTTTTTTTATTTTGTTTGGTTTTCATTTTTGGTATGTTTATGATAAACTTTGTAATTTTCTTAGCCTTGATAATTCACAGCCCCATTAGCATTTTTTAAAAGTTGTGAAGTCATCTTACATTTCTTCTCAGCCTTGCCTTCTGGGAATTACATTACTCTGTTACTCAAATACTCTTTGAGAAGGGAGATATGGTGGTGAATTAAAACCTCTCCTTCCTACAACTTCAGATCTTTTGGGAGCCTTACACTAAATGTGAGAAGGGCCAGTGCTATTTGTGAAAGTGCTCAACTAGAAAACTCTTCCTGATGTAAAAGATACTGGGATTTGCATAGGAAGAGTTGGCTATCATTTCATGATTCAACCCATAATGCTTCATGACCTGTCTCTTGGCAGCCAGACAGCATTAGAACTTTCTATAGAAGAAAACATGATCAAAATACAAACCTCTCCATTCATTGAGCTAGAAACATTGGCTATTAGAATTTATAGGAGGCCTTTTACATATGTCATGGCAGAGGCTCAGCGGCTGGGGTGCAAGTCAAGGTTTGAGTCACAGAGGAACTGTGGGACCAGGCAAGAAATCCATAATTCAATGCAAAACTGGAATTTGTAACAAGATCAACTTGTGCTCAACTGATGAACTCTTGAACTTCTCATTTTCCCTTTAGAATATGTTTGAGCTGAGAGTGGAGGGTGGGAAGTGGGTAGATTTCGCCCTACCAGTGAAGGTTAAGTGGCCAGTGGTCAGAGGTACATAAATCCATATGTTATTGTAATTAAAGCGTTAACCTTTTTATGCTATGGACTCTTTAGCAGAGAAACTGATAGTGCCCTTCTATTAGCAGCCCTAGCAAACTAATACAATTGATAAAACCATTCAAGTGTTTTAAAATCTGTGATTTAACTAGTAAGCAGTCCCCAGGTTCCTTTCCTCAGCCCAGAAAAGCAGGATCCTGGTAGAAATGACCATCTGACTATTAGAACCATGAATCTTTTTTGGCACAGATTCCTAAGTAGGGTCTATGAGTAGGCTTCAAGGATTCTTTATTCTGATATTATTTCTTCATTTTTATAGCAACAGGGTTCAGAACTTTCACAAGATCCTTCAAGTTTTTGACTCTCCAAAGGTTTTTAACCACCATGTTAGAATTTGTTGCATATTCTACCTGGGCTGCTCTACTTTGGCTACCTATGGGCATAGAGTATACCTAAGGTCTACTGATCATTCCTGCAGCTGGAATTGTCCACTTAAGCAGCTCTCAAGTGGAGCTGCCAATGTGTTCTGAGAAAGACAGGAAAGCCCGAAGAACAAAGTGAAGGCATTTATTTAGGTGTATGTTAAAGATAAGTCTTGGTGTTAGATGTAGAGATATATAACAATGTATAAGGAACTACCCTTAACCTCATACACTGGAAGTGCTTCAAACCTTGATATTTTTTGAGTTTCATGACTCATGGTGGCTCCTTTTGGATGAGGCTGGGCAGACAGCTCTGCTGTTCCTGACCCTGTGAACTTCCATGAGCTTGACAAGCGCATGGCCTCCATGTGTGTCCATGGGTCCCCACCCTTTTCACAATCGTATCTCTATAAAAGCAGTTTCATGATTGGATCTGCTCTCAGGAGACAGCTGGGAAAGAAAAAAGAGAAAGAGGAAACCAAAACAACAACCTAATAATACCAAGTGTTTGTGAGGATGTGAAGCAATTGGAACTCTTATATGTTGCTGACAGAAATGCAAAATGATGCAGCACTCTGAGAAAAGTTTAGCAGTTTCTTATAAAATTGAATATATGTTTGCCATATGACCATCAGTCCCACTCCTAGCTGTTTGCACAAGAAAAATGAAAATGGGTTTACATTAAACTTGCATGTAAATATTTATAGATACTTTATTCATAATAACATGAAAATGCAAACCATTCAAATGTTCTTCAACTTGTGAATGGTTAAACAAACTGTAGGGCATCCATACAGTAGAATAGTACTTAGCAATAAAAAGATAAATTAACTATTTATATGCAAAAAAGGATTGGCTGAATCTCTACTGCTTTGTGTCAAGTTGAAGAAGCCAGACTCAATGGCTACATACCGTATCATTCCATTTATATGACAGCTGAACAGGTAAAATAATAGGAACAGAGAACGGTTGATAGTGGTGAGGCACGAAGAGTAAGAGGAGGATTTGACCACAACTGGGCATCACCAGGCAGTTTTTTATGTGCAAAGGAACTCTTCTGTGTCTAGAGTTTTGTCATTGCATGACTCTAGGCGCTTGTCAAAACTCACAGAACTGTACGCCTAAAAGAGTTAATTTCACTGTATGCAAATTTAAAGATAAATTAATGAAAGCAAAGAAAAAGAAAAAGAATAGAAAAGAAAAAGGAAATGAAAGTAACTCCTGGCTGGAGTAGAGTTTATTTCATAGCCAAGAAGGGAGCTCAAGGTTACAAGGGGACATTCCACTCGCTACTGCTTGTTCCACTGGCTTTAGCCAAACCCTTGGTGTGGACAGGCAGTTGGAAGAACATGACCATTTTCTGGGTGCAGGAGCCCTAAGGTTTGACTCATAAAACTAGAAATAGAGATAAATCTTGGGAGAGGGCAGTTGTGTTGAAGTAGACAAATTGGTCTTCTCAGAATGAAGTTGGGAACAAATATTTTGGTGTTACCACATTGGAAAAGAACAATGTAGATCAGGGCTCGTGGTGGTTGGCTGAGAGATCTGAAGAACTGCTGGAACACTTTCAAAGCTTGGACCCTTCTCTGTGTCTTTTTTCTCTGCTAGCAATTAAGTCAGTTAAGGCTGTATCCATAAAGGGAAGCCAACTCTTTGGCTTAATAGCAGCAGATTTTAAGCATTTTTGTAAGAGTTGATGGGTTTTGCTTTTATTCTCAAGTGTCAGGCAGAGGAAGAAACATGTAATGGTGGAGAGAACAAAGGGTTTAGCCTCAAGCTTATCTGGATTACAGTAGGTTTTGTGACCTTGTGCTAATTACCTTCTCTGAGCCTCCATTTTCTCCTCTGTGATATAAGGTTGTTGTGGAGATTGGAGATGAGGCAGAATGAACTGAGAATGGGTTTTTCCCCCTCTCTCCTTGTCACTCCCCCTCACACACACACAGGCATACACACACACACCTGCACATCTGAGAGGTCTGGGAGAGCTATCTGCAGCTTGTGTTCATAAGGAAAAGATCAGAGTCAAAGTTATGCTCACAGGAGGGACATCCTTTCCTGTTATGGAATGGGAGAAAGTGGTGAGGGTTATGTCCAGCCAAATATGATGCACCCTAACATGGCAGCATGCTTCTCAGGTAACTCATGAGAAGGTCACTGTAGCTCTTTTCAGTGAGAAGCTGGAAAGGAAAGAGAGCACCTGCCGTCCCCCCATTCCCTGGACTAGAGTATTCCTCTGCCCTTTTTGGCAAAATGTAGGCAGAGGGGAGCCTCCATTTGCCTCTTGATCAAGCTTGAGGGCTAGAGTCTGGAAACACCCATCTTGTGGGGAGAGTTGGAGTTTCCCTGGGTGGAGACTCAGGAATGAGGGGATGCTAAGCAAGTGGTTTATGAAGAGAAGAGATGGAGAGAGAGCACGCACCATGGTGGGGTATGGTGCTTTCTGACCCCCACATCCACCTGTCAACCTTCTTTCCTCTGTGTGGTAAAAGACAACACACAAGTGAGAAACATTCACAACCTCCCTTTATACTGAACTGCCCAGTGTCATGGTATGAGAGATCGTTCATCTTTGCTTGCATACTTCCATCATGGTTCTGTGTGTTGGGTCTGGAGGAGACTAATTATGTAGAAGTACTTGGTGACATGGGCCTTAACTGTTATGTGATCATAATCATCATCACTATAGTTAATGTTTACTGAACAATCACTGCATGCCAAGCCTTGTTTCAATCACTTTAATTATTTCAACATATATTTAACACCCCCCATGAACCCCAGGTGTGTTCTTTTATTTTAAAGAGGAAGAATGTGAGGCACAGATGAGTTAAGCACCTTGGCCTTGATCGCACAATGACAGGAGAATTTAAACCTAGGCCATTTGGATTTAGAGTCCATGCTTTTAATTACCTTCCTATACACAAAGTCCCCCAGCCATTCCCACCCCCACTTGAGAAGCTGCAAGAATTAATTCTCAGAAAGAAACTCTCAGTTATCAAGGAGCCCTGTTTCATTTTGAGACCATTAAGAAGGGTGTAGTAATAATGAATGGCTTGGAAGGGCTCCTACACCTCACCAGGGTATTATGATTAGCACTGTCCTCGTTCTTATCATTAGCTCTGTCTCCTGGGGAAGACCATGTGGCCTTCTCTCCTTGTGTTATTTTGCATTCTCTCCATGGCTGTAGCATATCACAAGTTACACTTTGGTTAGTTTCTGATGATCTAGACCAGGGGTTAGGAAACTGCAGCTCGTGAGCCACGTGCGTCTCTTTGGGTAGGTACATCCCTTCTCAAAAGTTTGCCAACCCCTGGAAGAGCCAATCCTATCTCTTGCAACAATTTAAGAATTATTCAAGAACCATAAATAGATTTTTACATAATCACCATTATATGAATAATATCCTTTAACAATTTTATAAATGAAACTATGATAGTTTTATTTTCATTTTCAATTTTACTTCAGAGCTTGTGGCTCGCCAGCCGTAGTTTGCTGACCCCTGGCGACTCTTCTGTCTCAAAAGTTTGCCCACCCCTGATCTAGATGAACTTTTCATTACCATGAGTTGGTTTGAAAAAACAAATAGGAAAAAAATGAGATCTTGCTTGGTACTGATGATCAGATGACATCACAGATTTCACACTCAATTGAAACGATGACCAATAAAATAGGAAGCCTGGAAAAGATCTGTGGAGCCTCAAGTCCCCACTTCTATAGAAAGAAAGACATCAGTTTGTTTAAGGAAGTTTAAGTGTCACATTTCTTAAAAAGAGAAGAATTCTTGGTGACTTTTTTTCTTCTACCCACATGGTCACTTTGTGCCTGGTGTGTGCAGAGCAGCTGGCTTGTGGGGGCATGGTCCATCTCTTCAGAAAGATACTAGAAGAAAACAATAATGAGTTCAGTATGGATACAAGGCAAAAAATAGGATGGGATTTAAATTAGAATTGACCACGGGGATCAATTCAAGCCCTTCCTTTCTCAAGTTGGCCTGAATTCCTAGTGTTGAATGAAAGCTAGTCACCATTGCCCTGGAATTTTCACATAAGTGAGGAAGTCTTTTTGTGTGGTCTTTGGAGGCTGTTGTCAGAGTCTTACTTCAGTTGGCTAAGTGCAGTGTTCAAGTTTGGGCCAGTCCTACTGATAGGCTAACACAGAGACGCAAGTCTTGTCTTTTGAACTTGTTGGCAAGTGTTGTACACCAAGAACTCTTTCCTTTTTTCACCTATGTCTTGGGGCTATTTTATAAATAATACTTTAATCAAGTTATTAAGGACTACTAATATTTACTACTCAAGACACTATTGTATACTAATTCTTGCTGCCATTAAACACTTGACATTTTGAGAAGCTCTCACTGGACCTATCCACAAAGCTGAAATTACCACAGGTTTTGGAAAGGATGCCTTGTTATTACTGTATTATCAGTGATGTTTTGCATTGGTTGGTCATGGTTTCAATTGTTGCTGTTCTTGCATTAATGACTATATTTAACATTTAAGGATGTATATTTTTTAATTATTTTGCCTTAGTGTAATAATTATATTATTACTGTTTGATTTCTTTTCATTCCTTTCTTTATCTTTTTTTTTTAATCATTGAGATCTTTCCACTGGTAATTAGAAATTAGTGGGGGTAGATAGGTCACTTTTTGCTCCACCTATAAGAACCACTGGATAGAACATGGTATTAAGGATTCAGTATAAAGCTATTTTCATTGCTACATTCCTGTTCTTCTACCGGGTTGTCCCTCTGGGCTTGCATTTGTGAGTTGAGTGGCGAGGTCTATGAATGCAGGACCAACAAGGCAAGTCAGAACGACAGCCTCTGCTAGAAAAAACAAACAGACAATAAACCAAACCAAAACCACAACAACAAAAACAAAAACAAAATCTCCAGCGCATGCTCTATTGCTGCAGAATGATGCTCTTTCAAATAAGAAGCAAGGACATAATATAATTTCCCCTTCAAAATCTGGAAATATATGTCCTACTGTCTACACAACCAAGTCCTGACTTAATTCTTTTTTTTTTTTTTTTTTTTTTTTTTGAGGGCAGTGTCACTGGCCCTCATGTGTGTGTGACCAAACCTGGGCCGCTGGCTTCCCAAGCCAGCGCTTAACCACCGCGCCACTCGGCCGGCCCTTGACTTGATTCTTAAGATGAGACATTTAAGGATCTTCACAATACCAGTTGATATTACTCAGCTATAAGTCCTGCCCCTTCCCCATTATCCCACACTTTGGTTTATATGAATTATCCTTCACTCACACACATCATGCCTTTGCTGAGACTGTAACCTCAGTGTGGCATGGTCTACGTCTTCTTCCATCCCCATTCATGGGCCTGTATGTGCATGTACGCAGTCCCTCTGACTACTGGGTGAACTCCAGCACATCCTGAAAGATCCAGTGCAGTCCTTTGTCATTCTCTCCTGTAGCATTTCCAGCACAGTAAAATCTGGGGTCCAGGTTTGTTCTTAGTTTCACTGTTCAACTAGATCAAAACCCTCACCTCTCTATGGTTTTTTTCTTTTCTTTTTTTTGTAAAAATGACAATAATGCCTTTCAGCAAATGCAGCTTATTAAATATTTTATCTTCAGATAAAAGAAATAATTTAGTGGAATGAGTTTCGTATGACTTGACCAATTGTTTGTGCCAAATCCTCGAGCCAAATCCTTTCTTGCCTTTGATTCGGATTTATGTCTGTTTGTGTGTGTTTGTAAGAGAAAGGCATAATGTGGAATATATGTATGTGTTTCATGCTTTCCCATGAGCTCAGTCAAATGTATTCTGTGGTATTTACATTTTATTTCACAGAATATAGAAAACACTGACTGTTCAGTCAGTGACAAGCTTCCAACAAGCACCAGCCCTGCGAGGGACATGTTGTTAGGAAATGTACAAATGTGCAAGGTTACACAGTAGGGCTATAAATTTTGATTAGTGCATATGGAACATTCTGTACTTTGCAAGAGGAGCAAGACAGATGTTTGTCTCAATTTCATTTAAAAGGCATTTTCCTCAGATTCGTACACAGAACCATATGACCAATAGTTTTTTTTTTCCTTTTCATAACTCTTTCATCCATGTGTTATTCGTTATGGATTTAGAAGGCTGCAAACACCAAAGCCAGTGTGAGTCAGCAGAGGCCATATGCAGATAACAGGATATGCAGTTATCCCCTCTTTGGGGCTTCCCTCAGCTCATCCTGACCATTGCACACAAGACGCCCCCCAGAATCCGGAATTGAGTTCTGGCACTCCTGGATGTAAATGTTAGGACTTAGACTGGATCTCCTGGTTATTCCCTTAGGGCCTTGTTATTAGTTCGAATCCCATTCTGAGAGGCATCCTTTCATTTACTAGAAAAGGAAAAAAAATACTTAAAAAAAGATTTGAGATATTTCTTATTCAAGAAACAGTTGTGTATCTAAAATGGACTGGACACTTTCCTGGGTACAGAGATATGAAGACAAACAAGAGGAAATTTTTGCTCTTCAAGAGCTCCCTGTCTGCCCCTGAGAGACAAAGTGTATTGTGGGGAAAGCCATAACCCAGGTCTGGATGGGATCTTACTAGGACCTTGAAGGATGTGTGACCAACTCTGACTAATGAGGCTTGCAAAGGGTGATGGAGAAGGTGGCATTTGAATTGGGTCTTGAAAGATAATTAGTATTTCACCAATTTCAACCTTAGAGGTATAAGCAAAAGATTATCTTGTTTCATTGTAGACAAAATGAAGTGATATGTCAAAATCAAACTTATTTGACAGAGGGTGAAAAATAAGATATATTAGACAATTCCAATTCAGTTGTCAAATGGAAACCACATTCTTTATCACAATTATAAGAAAATACTGATAGGACATGATATTTGGTTTTCTATCCAAGAACTCAACAAAAACAAGGTAAGAAAAACTTTAGAGGAGATTTCAGGACTCACTGAAAGGCTTCTTAGCAGAGTATTTTGCAGTACAGGCAGTCCTCACTTTACATGGCTCTGATGTGTTTAGATTTCAGATACCATGGTTTATTTCAATTGCACCAGTTTCCCAACAACACAGTTCAAATTTTAGTTATCATGGTATATTAACCTTGGATAACTGCACAAAGTACAACCTTTGCTGTGGCCTCTTCAGTCTACAAGTTAACATGTAAATAACAGATGCACTTTAGGATAAATGACCAATCATGTTGCCTTCTTGTCACTTTGTCATAAAGTGACATTTTACAAAAATAGATAACTGAAAGAAGAACTGGCCAACAAAGAAAAAACAACAGCAAAAAATAAAATTTGATACTACTGGATAGTGAAATGTGAACCAAATATTAATGGAGTTATAGAAAAAATAGCTGACTGTGAAGTTGTTGGCCCTGCTTCTAAGACCCTAGAAATGCAGCCAGAGGAACTTAGTGAAGATGAACTTATACACATAAAGGAAGAAGGTATTTGAGATGAAAAAGATTAAGATGTCCCAGAGGAAGTGACACCAACAAAAAACTTAATGTTAAAGGAACTGTTGGAGCTATTTCACAATACTGAAAGCTCAAAGGATAAATGTTGGAAGCTGACTCAAATTTAAAAAAGAGTATAGCAATTTGCCAAGGCAGAGAAAAGATGCTCACGCCATAAGGATGCTGTGAGAAAAAGAAAGCAAGTCCAGGTCAAACTCCTGCTAGGTTTTTTTTTTTAACAGAGAAGTAAAACATTTTAATTCTCAATGTTTCTACTTTTTAAATTATGCTACACTAAAAATACATTAACTTCATGTTTTTTTACTTTACTATCACCAACAGTAAGAGAGTTTTTAAAGTTTTGACAAAAAATTTTAAAGGCCATGGAATGACTAATTTTTCCCATTGGTTATTCAGATCACTTTGCATCTTTTCAGCTTGCACAGCCATTTTTATGGCTCCATGTCACCATGTGAAGCAGGAACTTCCTGTATGTTGAAAAAACCCAAAGACATTAAGTGCCAGTAAAAGCCCATAGCAGGGAAATATGTGAGTCTGCTCTATTGTCAATTTCATTCTTAAATCGAAGGCTCTAGCTGCATAAATAGGGTGCTTTGCTTTTACATTTCAGAACTCTTTTTCATTTCACAGGGCAGGGGTCACTTCCTGGAGGCAACACTAATCTTAGAACGTTGTATATAAATTTTGCATTATGAACTGTTTTCATCTCTTTGGCTTCTGAAAGATTTTCCCAGTTGCTATTTGAACCTGTTTTCAGAGTTCACCTTCACAGACAGCAGTTGGTTTCTGTCTTGTGAGTTGAGAAAAGTTCATGGTGAGCTTTGCTTTTTACTTGTAGATCATGTACTGGTGGAGTCAGCAGATCAGTGAAGGAAAGCTATTGTATGAATATCAGTTTTTGCCTGTTTAGGGTTCATTCCCCAATATGCTGGTAATAGTCCCCTGCTTTGGGATATGCATTTCCCATTGTATACAGTGGGAATCTCTTAAGGAGCCTCACATTTCTTAGCCTTTTTGCCTGGAGTTCGAGGACTGAATAGTATGATCATTGAATTTGATTCTCTCTAAGGAGATGTACCCTGCAATGCTGTCCATTAATTCTGCTCCTTATATCTCCAGAGAGGCCTTAATTTCCATTCTTTCTAAGTCTCATTATTTAATTTTTCCTTTAATTTTGTAGACTACCATGCATTCTTCCAATAGATTTCCACTTTTTTGTGCCTGTTAACCAGATTAGTTTCATTGCTTGTTTAACCCTCTGTCGGGCGCAACTGATTTCACAGATTCATTGTACACAAATTTTCTAATACCTAACAGTTAAGTATGGTATCTCTTCCTCATCGCTTCCGTATCTTCCCCCTCTATTGTAACCAATCGCCAGTCGTGTTTGTGACTTAGTAAAGACATATTTTATAGCGGCATCTTTGTGTGCAATGAATCTGTGAATTCAGTTGCGCCCGACGGAGGGTTAAGAAATGTAAACTGTGCTTTGCTCTTAAACTGGGTTTAATTAAAAGGTGAAGACAAACTTTAAAACCTTCATGTAAAAGAGTAATCACGAGATGTGTTTCCACATCATGATAATCAAAGACAAGAAATATCAGAGATACTTGGTTCAATTCAATGGATTTCTTCTTCTTTCTTTAAAAGGACAATTTGGCTGGGGCCAAACTCACAAAAAAGTAACTACATCTAAAAGAAAATGGCAACGTATTAGAAATTCTTTTTTTTTTCTCTTTGTCTTTTTTACTCAATGTCTAACTGAGGTGAGAAAGGAACATTTTGCCACAGATTTCATTTCATTTATTAAATTATTTGTTGAGCACTTACTATGTACAGACACTGTTCTAGGCACTTGGGATGAATTGGTCACCAAAACAGGCAAAAATCTCTGCTCTCTTTGAGCTCCCATTTAGTGAGTAGAGAACTAAAGGGGACACATTTTTTGGCCATTATTATTTTGATCTAGGGACTATAAGATATAATGTCTAGATCAAATAAAATTTTTCTTGAGATTTTGAGTTTTTTGCCTCAAATAGAAACCAAACCCAAACTAATAGTTTTCATAAGTGTTCAACTATTTTCCTATTTCTGGATTTGCCAATTATTTTCTCTTTCATCAGTCATGGTCCAAATCAGAAGACAAGCATGTCTAGCCTGGGTGAATTTAAAATTAGCTCCAAGAGACTCACCAGTGTCTGGTGCCTGGAATTTGGCAAATGATTCTCCACACGTTTGTTGCTCAATAAGCATTGGATAATGGATATTTTTTATCTGAAGCCAGTTTCTCAATACAAGATGGGAGTGATCCTGCCCTGGGGCAGAGAGGAGAAGAAAGCTCCTTTTCCCTCTTCCTTCCCCAATTTCTGGGATGAAGGGAAATTACTATGGAAATGAATACTCAAAAAGCATTTTCTGGCTCAATTTCATGATATTAGAAACAATGCTTTGGTATTCAGTGTGAATTCTAACATTTCTAACTGCATCTGTCCAGTTAGCATTGCTATTTAATAGACAATTGAATACAAACTTTGTTTTTCTGAAGGTTTCAATCCATCTCCATTATGCGTCCCTAAAGAAATACATTTTGAAAACAACTCATTGTACTGCTTATAGAATCATGTTTTTTGGAACTGCGCAGTAGAAACTGTGACATCTGAGGTACAAGGCATAAGATGGGAGGTCCATGAACATCATGGCCAGTGAGAAACAGCAAACAGAAGGAAATCAGCAAATAAACACTTTATTTGTTCTTCCGATGGACAATTCAGAGACACTGTTTTTTAGGTAGTGTGTCTGTGGACTTCCTACAAGGATGTATGATTGCCTGTGTTTCTTTATGAAGCGGTAGCCAGCTTAGTCCCTTGTATTGGCTTCCCACCCTTCCTTATCTCACTTCTCTTTCCCCCACCCTTATTGTTCTGGAATCTTCCAAAAAGCATTAACACTTAAGTCTTGCTTCAGGTACTATTTCTAGAATATTCAAATTGTGAGAGGAGGTGATCTATTTTTTCCCAAGTGGATAGCTCTTTGTCTTCAGACTGTTTACTGAATAAGCCATCTTTCCTCACATGTATACCTGGCACTGCTTCTCAACTCTACTGTGTTCCATTGATTTATTTGTCTTTTTCTACACTATTCGCAAACTTTTAATTCCTATGGATTTAGGATTTGAGATCTGGTAGGTTCTGAATCTTAAATTCACTATCAGATTTTTTCCTGCCCTCAAACTCTGCTTTCACCTTTCTTCAGTTTTGCTTTTCTGTTTCAGTCCTACTCTCTTTCTCAGCATGGACTCTGTCACTGGCCCCTCTGATCTGCTGCCAGCATTTCAGCCAGCTTCATCTCTTAATCCAAAAGTCCTTGTGATTTGACTATTATAGTAATTGGTAATGCTGGTGATCTCCTTTTTACATGGTGATAAAACCTCTGACTTTTGTGCATACAGTCTGCAGAATGGCAATCCCATTTCCTAGGCACACTTGGATCTAGGTTTGACCATGTTTTTAGGTTCTGTTCACTGTGCTATATAAGAAATTTCATGTGGAGACTTTTGATAAACTTCTTAAGAGACAGTGTGAGCACCCTTTGCCTCTACCTCTTCATTTTCCTTTTCTCCATTTTGCTGCCTGGAGTGTACCAGCCACCATCTTGGTTAATTCATGGTTCATCTTGACTATCCACAGAGGAGCAACAAGATGGAAGGGACTTAGGTCTTTGGCTCTGTGAAGAACCAGACCAGCCCTGGATCTCTTACACGGGGATATAAGTTAACTTTCATATTGTTTAATGCACTGTTGTTTAGGGTTCTCAGCTATTCATAGACAAACTGAATCTGAGCAAATATGTTGGAGAAATGAGATGAAGACTGCAGGATAGATGGAGGGTATTGACCAGAAGTGCAAATTAAAGTTTTCTCTCCTATTACTGAGAACATCAGGAAACTTGACAAAATGTTTAGCTTTGGTCTAATATGACCTTTGTGGACTTTGAACAAATTATTTGATTTATCAAATGACAGTCAAAAAGGATCACCCAGGCTTACTGTGTACTAGAACCTTAGAAATCCTCGCTATCAACCCATACCGAATTATCTTAATAGTTCACAGAAGTCAAACATTGTTTTTTACATGGTTTCTTGAGAAAGGAGAGTGAAAAGAAAGAATATGTTTTCTGGTTACATGATTAAAGTATTCCAAAAAGCTCTGCTGGATGAAACTGGCTGAGATGTACTATATTATATACTTCTGTCGTTGAAGGACATGGACCTTTGGTAATTGAAAAATGAAAAGAAGACACATTAATGAGGATTATCTCCTTATTATAAAATCAGGGCTCTTTTTTATTTTTTGTCGCTATATGTCATCATCTTAAAAATGAGCACTCTCTTCCAGCCATGGTCATGGCTCACTAAAAAGTCATCATGTGCCAGTGTAAGCCTTTTTCTGTAAGGTTAAGAAAACCTCTGACAGATACAATGGACTTCTTCTAGTGAAGGGGAAAAGAATCCTGGCTCTAGGGTTTAAGGATAAGGAAATTTATATCTCCTCTTTGGAGCATATGTTTACACGGACTCGCCTGGGGGTCTTGATCTCCCATGTACCTACAGATCTGGTTACACAGAAGATTCCAGAAAACCGGAGCTAAATATCTTTCTATTTTCACAATGACCATTACAGTGGAAGTGTTGGAGGCAGGGAGAAAGAAGGGCAAAGCTCCACCACTCTGGGCTCTCTGGAGAGTTCACTCAAAGATCAGAGTCATTAGAGCTGTGGCTGCTATAAGAAAAATGACAAAGGTCAGGATCGTTGAGTAAAATGAGTACCAATTGAAAAAAACGAAACCTACTACAAAAGGAAAACCAAACAATGTAATGCTTGTTTTGGTGGTTATTTTGCTCATCTTCTAGCAAAAGACTGCTCGAGATAAGAAGGAAGAAATCAGAATAAAAATATATCAGGTTCTGCAATCACTGTGTGAAGGGTGGTGGGCAATAGTGAAAGGTCCATCATTTCTGATATGGCTTCTACTCCCCCCCCCACC
Source organism: Aselliscus stoliczkanus (assembly GCA_033961575.1). Classification (NCBI taxonomy): domain Eukaryota; kingdom Metazoa; phylum Chordata; class Mammalia; order Chiroptera; family Hipposideridae; genus Aselliscus; species Aselliscus stoliczkanus. The sequence goes on along the minus strand of CM066732.1, from coordinate 94,437,321 downwards.
CTGTCTCCTGCTCATGTCCTGTTCCCCAGGAACTTTAGGTGAAGTTATTGCTTCTAAAACACTCTATTTAAAGGTAATAGGGAGCCTGAGGGAGTTAGATTATCAGGCCACCCTCAAAGTGACAGTCTAATTGGTTAATTTAGGAGTTCGGGGCCTGTGGGAGTTGAGCCCAAGACATTTTGAAAGGTGTTTAGGGGCAGAAAATTTGGAGACTAGGCCATCACTGGGTTACAACAGAGGGAGGCCAGGGCAGTGCCCAGAGTGAGCCAGGGGGAGGGTAAATAATAAGACACAGAAAGGGGAGGTAGAGAAGGTCAAAGGCAACATAGCTTTGTATCAAGGCAGCTTGATATTCATCACTTCACTGAAAAAGTATATTTTCAAATCCCCAGATTTTCATTTATTAATTGATACCTTTAAAATGATGGGTTTTGGGGATAATAAATATCAGAGAGCTCTTTATTTTTCTCATGTATGGAGTTTAGATTCAGAGCTTTAGAAATCAGATGAGAAACGGGAATCCAAAAAGCTTATTTCTATGTTAGTATGTGTGTGTGTATTAGCAGGGAGAGGTTCCAGTTCGATCTTAGGCTATGTCTACTTCTTGCAGACATGCCAGGACTCCTGGCAGGGCAGAACCTGCAGAAATGTATTTGCAGGAATGCTTGATGAGCCTTTGAGGAGAAAACTCATCCTAAAAAAGAGAGAGAGCAGGTTAGATGTACTTGATTTGGTGAAAGAATTTAGACTGGTGGCCATCAGAGGGGAGAAGGAGACCGTTGAGTAATTTACATTGTCTATCATTTGTTTTTTTTTATCTAGCCCAGCCTCACATGGATTACTGTCTAAGTCCAAGGTGAATGGGACAGAAGGTAGAAACTGAATCATGAAACTCTCTGTAAGACATCCTTGTACAAGAGTATTATGTTGGTATCCAGTTGGGCAAGGACAGTCCACAAAAGAGGTATAGGTCCTACTTCTGTGTGGAACACAGTGTGACTTTCATGGAGTAAGGATCCTAGAGGACACACGTTGGAAACTTCAGGATGTCAACATATTTGTTCCAACAGTGCCCAGAGAGAGGAGGTGTCTCCAGTGAGGTGATTATGGTGCTCAGTGGAAACCACAGAGAAGTCAAGTGGACACACGGGAGCCCCACAGGTGGATGCTGGGTAGAAGAGAAGTGGAAGTAAAGCAGGAGATTTTACATAATGGGCGATCGGATTGATTGTGAGAGAAAAAGATCTCCTTGGGCCCCATGTCCTCGAGAAAAATGCTGGAGTGATGCAAAGGTCAGTGAAAGTGTGTGTGTGTGTGTGTGTGTGTGTGTGTGTGTGTGTGTATGAACTCTCATTGATAATGTCACTTATTACTAAAAGTACTTGGTATTTTTTCTATCTCCAGAAGATTTCCAGGGCTGTGGAGTTATAGAACCCATCTCCACAGTCACAGACTTTAGCTAACTACTTCTTGTAATATCTGCTTGCCTGCTGCTTGATGGCGTGAAGCATTAAATGAAGCCAAGGTCATGGGACCAATCCCTGTACTGGCTTGTAAGATGCAACTTTCTTAGTAAATCTCATGCCTGGCCTATTTAACCCTCTTACACACAGGTCCTGTCATTTGAAGGGGACTTAGAAAAGGAAATGTGTGTGTATGTGTGTGGGGAATAGATATACCACGCTAATTATCCTTCTTTTGGGATTGCTAGTCTGTGAGTGTTCACTTGACGGATACAACTTCATATATAAAGGGAGCATGCTACCATAATAAAACCAGTGCAATTTACTGAGCACGTATTATATAGTACTTTACAGAGATTGTATTATTTACTCCTCACAATAGGCCTATTAGATAGGTACTAATATTGTCTTCATTATGCAAATGAGGAAAGGGTGGCTTAAAGAGGCTAAATAATTTGCCCCCAACGCTCAGCAAGTAAATAGCAGAGGCAGGGAGAACTGAACCCATAATTTTAAAGCCTGTGTTCTTTTTTTTTTTTTTGAGGGCAGTGTCACTGGCCCCCATACGTGGGACCCGAACCGGGGCTGCTGGCTTCCCAAGCCAGTGCTTAACCACTGCAGTACTCGGCCAGCCCTAAAGCCTGTGTTCTTAATCATTGTGATATGCTACCTCATTCTTTAACTGTGATTTCTTTTAATTCAAAAATACCTATTTTTTTCTTTTTAAGAAAAGCACTAGTAAGTTTATATAAATATAAAAATACGCACAAACAAAAGGAGGACAAAATTTTCAGTCTCTCTCTCTCTCTCTCTCTCTCTCTCTCTCTCTCTCTCTCTCTCTCCCTCTCTCCCTCCCTCCCTCCCTCCCTCCCTCCCTCCCTCCCTCCCTCCCTCTCTCCATGTGTGTGAAAGATTGTGTGTGTTCTAATGTGCTTTGGTGAACTATTTCAGGATTCAGTTTGGTTTATAGTTGGATTAACCAAGCACAGTGAGGCCAGGAAGGGATATAACTAAGTCGCCCTTGGAGGTGAGTCAGGGACAGGGTCAGCACGCAGGGTCTCCTGGTTGTTCAAGTACTAAGGATATTGGATAGGACAGATACAATTCTGCCAGGAAGCTGAGTTTGGAGCCATTTCCACTACAGCAAAGAGCAGAAGGCAGCAGGAATCCGGATCACTCATGTCCTTCAGAGGTCTCTGGGGAGGTGTCATTTTTCCAATTTGCTCTAAAGAGTGTAAGGGACCATGACTTAGGGACTTTTCAGGCCAGAAAGAGCTGTTTACAAGGCTGTGCATTCCAGGCAATGCCACCTTCCTCCATGTTCCTGCTTGTTGGAACCCTCCTTGTCTGCATCACCATTATGAATTTTTGTTCCTGGGTTCTTTGGCTCAATCTCTTTCTTGCCCCCTGTTGGTTAGGGCTCTGAAAAGGCACAAAGCTGTCTGTGCAGCTCTCTAGTTCTTGGGAGAGAGTGTGAGAAAAACCAAACCTGAATGATGAAACACAAATGCGTCCCAGTTCCCCCAGAGCCTCAGCTATTTTCTTGATTTTGGAATTTGTCTTTCTCGATTGGAATACATGAGGGGTCTCACAAGGCTTCTGAGAACTGACTCACCCATCTGTTGCCCCTTGGGGCCAGTGAAGAAGTTTTTGTGTAAGAAGCAACCCTTGTAGGAAGATTTTTCAGAATGTAACTTGTAGACTCTCTGGACCATCTGATCTAGTTTCTCTCAAGGAAAATTCCTGGACCTCTTCTTGTACCTAATGAATCATAGTATTTGAGTTTGACCCCATGAATCTGCATTTCAACAAAGCTCTAGGTGATTCTCACGTCCATTAGAGTTTGAAAACCATTGATGTGTATTCATAACATTCAGAGGTGAGCACTTACCAGATGTCAGGCATGGAAGTGCTTCACATATATAAGATCTCATTTGATCCATGAGAAAAACCATATGCAGTAGGTATTCTTCTCTTATAAAGGAGGAAACGGAGGCATAGAGAAGTTAAGTAACTTTTACTATATCACACACTTGTAAATGGTGGATGCAGAATTTGAACCTGGCTGTTTCTACCTGTACATAACATGGCACAATTGAGAAGAAATGTTGAAGAGCAGCAGCAATCAGGGAGAGTCAAGGTGAGTCCTAATATGGAGTCTCTGAGAAGGGGAGTGAAAGATGTGCATGGGAATAAAATGTGTTCTGCCTTATGAAATGGGTTTAAAAAGTGGAAGGACATTATTCAGTCAGTTTTCCCTGAATGTATTAATTGCACTAAAATCATCTTGGTTGCATCACGTGAATGGATAGCCATGTGCAGAAGAATAATTGATAATTCTGGCCTTGGAGAGCACTGAGGAAGAGCGTGAGGGAACCTGAGGACTCCCATTAGGTAGAATGGGGTAAGCAGGACCTTAGTTGAGTTTGATCTTATCCATCACTTCCCCATATTGATGAGTAGTATTGATTTTGACCTCTACAAATTCAGAACCCTATTTTTTTGAACTTTAGAGTTCTTATGGACATTTTGTTCTCATGATATTATAGGTCCAGACTCTCAGCCACATGGATTCAAGGGATGTTTGATGAGTCATGTTTTTTCTAGAACCAAGTTGACACTAACCACACATCCTCATAGTAGGATTATTAATCACCGCAATGAGATAAGAGTCTGAGCCTGGAGGATTGAATTTGGGCCTAAGTCTAGGATCGCCTTGGAATCACTGTCCTTATATTTTCTCCGACCTTGTTTATTTGTTGTCATCAACGTTATTTTAGGAAAGGTGTAGTTCTTCAATATTTAATATTAAAAGGGAGATGTCCAAAGCTGTAATATGACAGCAGCGACAGCGGCCTGAATTCTAGAGAGCCAGGGTGATTTTTTTTTTTTTTTGAGGGCAGTGTTACTGGCCCTCATATGTGGGACCGAACCGGGGCCGCTGGCATCCCAAGCCAGCTCTTAACCACTACGCCACTTGGCCGGCCCAGGGTGATTTTTGATGCTTTAAAATTGATCAAGTTTTTGCAGCAGTGATAGCAAGTACGTCCAAGGGACAATTAAATGATTTGGAAATTTGGAAGAGCAAAAGGATTGGATCAGTTTGTCCTTGATATTTCTCTGTTTAAAGATTGAATTTTTGGAGCCATGGCAATAATGGTTCAGTGTCCTCAATGTTTTTTTGACATTGCCATTAATAATTAACCTGCTGGAAGAGTTGTCTTTGAATTATTTTTTGAGGTGTGCCCCAAAACGTGTTTTTTCGTTGTTTTTGTACAGGTGAAAAGGGGACAGGGAAATCAACTCAGAAGCCATTACATTATAAGAGTTGCCTTTTCCACAGAGTTATCAAAGATCTGATGGTTCAGGGTGGTGATTTCAGTGAAGGAAATGGATGAGGAGGGGAATCTATTTTTGGAGGATTTTTTGAAGATGAGAGTTTTGCTGTTAAACACAACAAAGAGTTTCTCTTGTCAGTGGCCAACAGAGGAAAGGATACAAATGGTTCACAGTTCTTCATAACAACAAAACCAACTCCTCATTTAGATGGGCATCATGTTATTTTTGGGCAAGTGATTTCTAGTCAAAAAGTTGTGAGAGATATAGAAAACCAGAAAACAGATGCAGCTAGCAAACCATTTGCTGAGGTGCGGATACTCAGTTGTAGAGAGCTGATTCCCAAATCTAAAGCTAAGAAAGAAGAAAAGAAGAAGCATAAATCCTCGTCCTCCTCCTCTTCATCCAGTGATTCAGATAGCTCAAGTGAGTCTCAGTCCTCTTCTGATTCTTCTGATTCTGAAAGTGCTTCTGAAGAGAAATTAAAAAAGAGGAAAAAGAAACATAGGAAAAATACCCAAAAACACAAGAAAGAAAAGAAGAAGAGAAAGAAAACCAAGAAAAGTGCATCTAGTGAAAGGCTGAAAATCTTGAAGCACAACCCAGTTTACTGTCCGTCCAGAAGGGATCCCTCCTATAGAGATCCGTCCTATCTGAAAATAGGTTTCTAATGAGAAAAAGTCCTCCTAAAGCCGATGAAAAGAAAGAAAGCCCAGAGAAAAAGACAGAGAGAGAAAATGTAATCCACCTAACTCCCAGCCTGCTTCATACCTGAGGTGACTTTTAGTTACTAGGTCTAGCAGGAAAATTAAAGGAAGAGGACCAAGGCATTATTGAACTCCATCTAGATCCAAATCAAGGGATCGTTTCAGACGTAGTGAAACTCCCCCACATTGGAGACCAGAGATGCAGAGAGCTCAAAGAATGAGGGTATCAAGTGGTGAAAGATGGATCAAAGAGGATAAGAGTGAGTTAAATGAAGTAAAAGAAAATCAAAGAAGCCCAATTAGAGTAAAAGAGAAAAAAAATCACTGATCACAGGCATGTGCTTGAGAGCCCAAACAGAAAAAGTGAAAAGGAAAAGAAAGTTAAAGACCATAAATCTAACAGCAAAGAGAGAGACATCAGAAGAAATTCAGAAAAAGATAAGTATAATAAAAACAAAGTGAAGAAAAGGGCCAAATCTAAAAGTAGGAGTAAAAGCAAAGAGAAATTAAAGAGTAAGTAAGGAAATAGATACAAAGCATAATAGACATGAAGAAAAGAGAAAGAGGTCAAGGAGTAAAGAAAGGGATCACGAGAATGTTAAAGAAAAAGAAAAGCCTGATTCTAAAGGAAAAGATCAGAAAAGGAGTAGAAGTAAAGAGAAGTCTAAACAATTAAAATAGAAGAGTGAGGAACATGATCATAATAAAAGTAAGGAAAAGGATAGCTGTGCACAGTCTAGGAGTAGAGAGTGTGATATAACTAAAGGCAAACACAGTTACAATAGTAGAACAAGGGAACGAAGCAGAAGTAGGGGTAGGAGCAGAAGAGTGCGATCCAGAAGCCACGACCATGATCGCAGCCGAAGCAAGGACTACCATAGATACAGAGAACAGGAGCACAGGAGAAAAGGACTCGGAGTCCAGAGAGAAGGGCAACACCAGGAAGATCAAGAAATAAAGACAGAAGGAGGAGGAGGAGAGATTCACGGAGCTCAAAGAGAAGAAAGTCAAAGCAGAAACAAAGAAAAATATAGAAACCAGGAAAGTAAGAGTTCACACAGAAAAGAAAATTCTGTGGGTGAGAAGAGAATGTACTCTAAAAGTCGTGGTCATAATAGCTCAAATAATAAGGAAAAAAGGCTGATAGAGATCAAAGTTCTTTCTCAAAAATAAAATAAATTAGTCAGGACAGTGAATTAAAATTTTCCACATTGAAAAATAAGGAGGATGAGTAGACCATATCCTCAGTGGAAAAAGAAAACCAAAAATCAAAGGGTCAAGAAAACGACCATGTACATGATAAAAATAAAAAAAAAAAAGATCATGAATCAAGCCCTGGAACAGATGAAGACAAAAGTGGATGAGTGAGTTGTATAAATTTCTTAGTTCCATCCTGTCTCAAATTTTGTTTTAGATACTTGCTGATGAATCTCCTTTATGTTGTTTTCGTCTTTCATTGTTTTTGGGTTGTTTTATGTTTGTCTTTTTTTTTTTTTTTTTTTTAAAACGTGGACTTCATTGAGTTGAGTTTTTGATAATCTGCAACCTGGATAATTTGTACTGCTAAAGTTTTAATAAACTTGAAATGAGAAAAACAAAACAAAACAGAAAAACAACAAAAAACAAAAGAAAAAAACAAAAAAAGGGAGATGTCCAAAGAGGCAGCCTGTTTTTCCTTCTCTTATTCCTTCTCTCCCTCTCTTCCTTTCTTTTTTTTCTCTGCCCTTCCAAAACAATGATATTAACTGTTATTTCCCTATAGTTTCATTCCATAATCTTGGGTTTAGCAAGGGAGCTGGATGCCAAGCTTATTAGCAATAAAATAATTTCTTTTCAGGGCAATATTCCTGACTCATTTGACAGAAATTTAAAAACAAGTGAAACTATTCTGTCTCCACAATATTGTGAAACCTCCCTTAGGTCCTGCATAACTGCTATGAAACCGAATGCAGAATACAATAGATTTTGGTGATCCCAACTCTTCTATCATTTGTGGATATAGGCTGGAGAGCCAGACTTGGGTTTCTGAAGCACTTCCCCAAATCACATCAGGAATCTCAAAGAATGCATATGCACGTACACACACACACACACACACACACACACACACACACACACACACACTTTTACTCAAATAACCCAGGCATCTAGGGAGAGGGGAAAAAAAAGCAGATTTAGAGGTTCATATACATCTTGCCATACACTCATATTACTTTGAGGAACCGTTTTGTGCATCCCGCTGTGTAAGTATGAGGATTCTGTTGAGTAGGATCTCTAAATGTCATGTTAAACTTCATGTTAGTCTTTCTTACTTGTCCTCTTTATAGAAAGGGTTTACCCAACCTAAGAATTTATGAAGATTATTTTGCTATGAGAGGTGGTCAGGGTCTGTCTTATAAGGTCAATGGGTAGTTGTAGTCTACCTGATATGCCATATCTTAGACATTGCCTGCCACCTTTAGAAGTCCCATCTGGCCTCGTGGTGTGTGGTGGAGGTCATTGAATTGGGAGTTGGGAGACCCAGGCTCCAGAAGGGACTCTGCCACTAGCGTGTGGTGTCACCTAAGACAAGTCTGTGTGGCTTCATTTCTTCTACTGTTTCCAGTGTCTTTTTTCTCCAACTCCCCATGCTGCCATATAACTGCCAGAGTAATTTTTCTGAAACATAGTCAGGATCACAGGCTACCCAGAACTTACACAGTGGCTTTCAGCCCTGATTGTGACCCTGGGTGAACTGCAAAGCAAATCCAACTTCTGAGCATGGAAGCTTGCAAATCTAAACTTATTATATATATATATATTTAATCCCCTGGACCATGCCTCCCAAAGGTATCCAAATCCCTTCACAACCTGGCCACAGATTCCTATTCCAGCTGCATATCCTTCAGAGATCCCCATGGGTTCCATGCTCTAGCTCAACAACTTTAATGCTCTTTCTTCAAAGCAACATACACTTGGGCACCTCCAATTGCTGGTGTGAGCTCTACCACCCTTCTCCACCAATGAGGCCCACCATAAACTAGCTTATATGTCAAGTCTTCTCGAGGGCTTCCCAGTCTCCCTCTGTGTACTTAGAGCACCTTGTTTTCACATTTTTTAAAATTATAAATAGTATTGCATTTGAGCAAACTTATTTTTATGCCTATTTACCTTAAAAGAATGGACTCTCCTTGAGAATAAAAACAATATCTTAAATAATTTTGTGTTGCACCCTACACCACCATCTCATTGCTTTATATTATAATTGCAGGTTATACCATATGTAAGTCCTCCCTTATTACTCTTCTTTTTTCATAATTATGTTAGTTTTTCAAATGAACTTTTCCCCCTTTTAAGCGTTCCAGAAAATTTGCTAATTATCGACACTTTTAAATGTATTAACATAGAATTATATGCAGTGTTGCCTTATAATATTAGTATCTTTCTTAGCTGTAGCTTTATCCCTTTTCTCTTTCCTAAAGTTGTTTATTAATATTTTTCTCCCATTCTCTGTTCATTCTTCTTGTTTAAAATTTAATGCATTTTTAAAATTATACTTTTTCTCTAAATAAGTTTTGGCTGTACACTGTGCATATTAATATGTAGTTTTTGTCCGTATCATTATTTTTTTTCTCCCAAAACTCTAAAACTGCAAATTTGATTTCCCCTTTGACCCAAGAGTTATTCAGGCAAGTGCTTATTAACTCCTTTCTAGCATCATTTTTCTGTGGTAAAATGAAAGGCACAGAGAGTACATTTTAATAGCGGGAGGTATTAAGGGAAGTCTTGACTGAGACAGTGTTGGCACAGCCTCGTGGGTAAAGTGCTTGATAAGCAGTCTTGGGATTCCTTGGTGAAGGATGCAAAAAATAGGGCAAAGGATGCTAAAAGGAAACATGGGAGAGAATTAAGAGCACACTTCATGATTTCATCAAGTGCTGGCCTTGGTTCTGACTTCTCTGCGGGTAATGGTTGGTGGACTTAGTCCTTCTCCTGCTTGGCTATCTTCTCTAAGCCTAGCAGCTGATGAGAGCTGTGGGGGACATCTTGATACACACAACCATACTCGTCCCTCTCTGAGTGTACAGCATGACACTTGGCGTAATTTTTTTTTTTTTTGAGGGCAGTGTCATTGGCCCTCATATGTGGGACCGAACCGGGGCCGCTGGCCAGCATGACACTTGGGAAGCCAGCATGACAGAGCAAGGTATGTATGCCATCTGGGAAGAAGAGGCCCTAACTTCATTCTCCTTCTTTCCCCACCTGCAGGGACCTCCTCCCAGGAACTATCAAAAAGGCCTCTTCTCCCCGAGTTCGCCACCCCACTCCTCCCCTCCATATCATACATATCTATTACAATTGGGGGAGGGGTCTGTCACTTTGAGGGGTAAAAAGTATAACTAGTGCACTGTGTTGTACACCTGAAACTAATTAAAAATAAATAAATAAATTAATTAATTTTAAAAAAAGGCCTCTTCTCTTGAAGTGGCAAAGGTGGAAAGGCTGAATAATATATTTCTTCTTTTTTAAAAATCCATGTTACCTATAGTTTTTCTATTCTTTTCTCCCCAGTTTTATAGAGATATAATAGACGTATAACATTATATTAGTTTAAGGTGTACAACATGATTTGCTATATGTATATATTATGAAATGACCACCACAAGAAGTTAATTAACATCCATCACCTCACATAGTTACAAATATCTTTTTCTTGTGATGAGATCTTTTAAGATTTGCTCTCTTAGCAATGATTAAATATACAATACAGTGTTGTTAATTATAATTGCTACGCTGCACATTACATTCCCAGAACTTATTTCTACTTTTGCTCATTTCTCCAGGCTCCTTGATCCCAACAACCTGCCTCTGGAAAACACCAATCTGGTCTCTGTTTTTATGAGTTCAGTTTTTTTTAGATTCCACATATAAGTGAGATTATGCAGTATTTGTATTTTGGTGTCTGACTTATTTCGCTTAGCATAATGCTTTCCAGATCCATCCATGTTGTCACAAATGTCAGGATTTCCTTCTTTTTTTATGGCTGAATAATATTTCATTGTATATGTGCACCACATTTTTGTTTTTATCCATTCATCCATTGATGGATAGTTAGGTTGTTTCCATGTCTTGGCTATTGTAAATAGTGCTACAGTGAACATGGGTATACAGATATCTCTTTGAGATAGTGATTTTGTTTTCTTTGGATATATACCCAGGAGTGGAATTGCTGGATCACATAGTAGCTCTATTTTTAATTTTTTGAGGAACCTCCATACTATTTTCCGTCGTGACTGCACCAATTTACATTCCCACCAACATGCACATGGGTCCTCTTCTCTCTACATTCTCGCCAACACATGTTATCTCTTGTCTTTTGATAATAGACACTCTAATTTATTAATAGGTGTGAGTTGATGTGTCATTATGGTTTAAATTTGCATTTCCCTGATGGTTAGTAATGTTGAACGTCATATGTCTATTGGCCATCTGTATGTCTTCTTTGGAGAAATGCCTATTGTGTTCCTCTGCCTGTTTTTTAATGGGATTGTTTGTTTTTTCTTTTCTACTTGGATAGCACCAGCAGCACCAGTGCCTTTTGCCACAAATGACAGAGCAACTCCCTTTGGCAAAGATAGCCTTCATTTTTGGATACTTTTTTTCTTTCTATTTCTTTTTTTGTATGGCTTAAGCATGGCCTGTGTTTGGTTTGACAAGTAAACCTTCAAAATGACAAGCAGTGACTTGGAGGAAGCCTGAAATACATGGAACGCAGGGTCAGCCTGTTCTTCTCTCTTTGTCACAGGTGTCGGCATTCGTTTTTCCTTCCTTTCTTTCATCTGAGGCAGGCTTGCTGAGCCCTGGGTGTGTGTGGGGAGGGGGTGTGTGTGGGGGAGCTGTCTGCCCACCTCTTTCCTGTTTTTTTCCATCTGCAGGTTGGATGGGACTTGCCGAGTTCTGGCTGAGGCAGCAGCTGTGCTTTCTCCTGCATGGTGGCTTTGCAAGTGAGCTTCCTGGTGGTTCTGCCTAGCACTGGCATTTCTATATTACAGACTTACAGCAGGACATCACATGATGACTGGCAGTGCTCGCCAGACACCGCCTGGATTTGAGTAATAAGGTCATGACCTCTGATCTGAAGCCAGCCTAGGGACTATATGAACTTTGAGACAAACTCTATGGGGTAGCATTTGTCCCAGACAAAGTTTGGGGAAGTTTCTCATCTTGCCTATTCTTTTCCTTTTAAGTATTTTCTTCAAAGCTGGTGGTGCCTCCTTTCTCCCTTTAGAGAATTTGTTATTTTTTTCTTCCAGTTCACACTTGTCCTCAAGAAATGATTTGGTAAACGCAGCCACCCTGAGGCAGCATTTCTGCCTTGTAGACAAGAGTGCTAATGGTCCCCTGATTCCAGTCCTTCAAGCAATGATATGCAATGCTTGCATATCATCTGGGCCTGTGGCTGCCCAGAATAAAAAGGCTTCTTTGCCAGCCTTTCTTGCAGGTTCTTATGGCCAAGTGAAGAAGTTCTGGCCTCTGCTGCCTCTTACCTGCCCACACCCTCCCATCCCACTGAACTGAATGCACATGGGCTAGGGAACATCTGGGGTCATATGAACAAGGGACAAGAGACTCTGGATGTCAGAGCAACAAGATAGAAGGGCCCTGGGTCTCAGACACCGGGGAACTTCCATATCAGCCTGGCTTATGCTTAGCTGTGTGGTTTGGGTTCTGTTCCAGTAGTTAAGCCTGATCCTAATGAAAGTTCCTGTGAGATGTGGGTTGATAGAGCCTGAGTGGCAAAGTAGCACCACCAGTGGTGAAGTCAGAAGGGATTAGTAAAAGCAGGTGTCTGGTCTCATATCACTGCTCCAGGAGACTTGCCGCATACCTGACCACACCTGTGCTCAGGAGCCTATTTTACAGTCTATAATAACAGTCCCATGCAAGTTTTCTACTTCTGAGCTCCCTCCAAGCCTCCTCCAACATAGTATATGTAGGCAGGAGAAAGTTCGCCGTCCTTTCTGAACAAAAATTTTGAGCTGTCCTTTAAAACTGTGTTCTGTATATATACACTTTAGACTTGATAATACATCCTTTTCTTCAAGTATGGAAATCAAATGTTTTCTCTGTTTCTATAAAAAGCAGTTGTAATTTTAAGCATTTCCCTGGCCTAAGGTAGGATCAGGTAAAGATGAACAACCAGAGACCACTTATTTGAGAAATAAAGTGTATGAAACAGTTTAGGGAAGAGGTTGGAAAACTATTACTGTAAAGAGCCAGACAGTAAATGTTTGAGACTTTGCGGGGCCAGAATGGCCTCTGTTACAACTATTCAACTGTGTTTCTGTAGAGTGAAAAGCAGCCATAGACAATAAACACATGAATGAATGGCAGTGGCTGTGTGCCGGTGTGAACTGTGTTTTGATGACCCCTGATTCATAGTCTTTCAGCACTACTGACTTTTCAGGGAAGTTGTACACAAGAGTGTATAAAAGGTTAGTTGTTTTTTGCATTCTGCTTATCTTGAATCTGCAGTGTTTTGACAATTGCATCAATAATAATCTTATTAAAAATATGTTAGCATTTCAGTTGGTTCTTTGCTTGAATGGGAATGATCTTACTATGAAATTAACGGAGCGGTCTACCAATCGGCAAACTCCCCATACTGGCCATGTGATAATAAATACTCACTGATACCAGCGCGGGAAGGGCAGAAGCTTGGCTCCTACATGTGTGAAAATATTTTGGAGGAAAGTAGGTTTACTCAAGACAAACAAACAAACAAACAAAGAAAAAACCCAAAAAATAAACAAAATAGCACAACAACTTAATTATAAGGTATTTCTTTCTTATGTAACTATGATTAGAATTTTTAATGTTACTTTCAGCAGCCGTGTGGAGGACGCTGAGCATTGGAAAAGTCTTCAGATGTGTGCATCTTCTTTGCTTTCATAAGTCACAATTTTAGTATATGTCTTCCAAGGTGGGAACTCAAAGATTATTTTTTTGGCTTTTTTCCTCCCACAAGGGAAGAATCAGAAATGACTGGGCATTTTTGTGCTTTCATTTTTATTTAGGAAACCCTGACAGGCGTACCCATTGAGAATTTAGCAAAACCGGAGAACTATGCCATAATATTGGGGGATTTATGTACGTGCTTTCTAAGGTGCTTTTGTAGTAAATATTGCTGTGGTTTTGGAATGAGGAATGAGGTGTTTATTTTCCTCTTGGAAATGTATGGCCATGCTTTGATTTCAGTTCCTTTAAATTCAACAAGTCTTCATGGAATACATTCTATGTGTTATTCCATGTAGGTTAAAAAGGAAAAAAATGGGGCCGGCCGAGTGGCGCGGTGGTTAAGTGCTGGCTTGGGAAGCCAGCGGCCCCGGTTCGGTCCCACATATGAGGGCCGGTGACACTGCCCTCAAAAAAAAAAAAAAGGAAAAAAATGGAAGATAGATCCAAGAGCTTCCTTAGTAGGAGGTTCCTGATTTTTGATTTGTAGTTTTATTCCCATTGTATGCATAGATCAGCATCCTAATATAACTGTCATGGTTTTCTCTGCTCTTTTACATTGGCATCTGAAAGAGAAAATATGTAACACTTTGGTCTCTCAATCCATCCCGAATGGTTAGAACTCTTTTGGGTATCATATTTCTTTCAGATGTGTCTTGGGAACATGTGATTTTTTTAATGTTAATTTGTCACAGGTCCCCTCAGAAAAGCATACTCTGTAGTATCAAAAGGGATCCAGGCTTCCCTCATCAAACTCCTGCTTCAGACCCAGGGAAAGCAGAGTGTGTGGAAACAAGATAACCTCTTCTATAAACAGGGTACCCTTTGAAAGTGAACAGAGCAAATATTCGAGGCCCTTTCCTTCCCACCTTTCCTCTCCTCAGCCATATATAGTAGAGGGGCCAAAAGGAACAGACTTGCTACTTTTAATAAAAGGAATTCTTTGATGTGGGAGGCTGAGCTGGGCTGTTCTGGGCCTGTGGTGGGAGGGAGTTGGGGAAAGGGGAATTAAAGTTCATGGAGGAAGCTGCAGTCTTTCTGTCAAGCTGAGATGTGACCCTCAGAGCTTGCCAAGTCCATGAGGGAACATAAGTTGCCTTTGGGTGGCTTCTCAATGGCCCCTCTGTGGCCCTGGGTCCCAGGCCCTGGTGCAATACTCTCTGATGTGAACTGGGAGGGTCATCCTGCACAGCAGGGACCTGCCTTGTCTACACAGGAGGTTAACCAGTGGCATCTCCCAAGTAGAGACTTGGGGAAAGGAAACATACACACAAGACACTTACCCCAATGCCCTAGCTACTTAGCTCTATTAATTGGCTTCTTTTCCATCAATAAAGAAGAAGAGTAATTTTTTAAAAAGTTTCCATCCCTACAGAATTCACTGGGGCAATGTAAACTATCTTTTCCTATTAACTTGCAAACCTCCAACGCTCTTTGTGTCCTGCGGAAATATCTTAAATGTGTCCTGCTGATCCCCAAACTCTGAAAATGACCATTGCTTTCTATGACCCAAACTCTTGTTTATTTAATTCTCTTAAAAGTCGGCGTTGTTGCCAAACCATAGTTTTTGTTTGATTTTATGTTTTGTATTCTCCCAGGGACACGAGCAACATCAATTTTAAAAGGGACCATGTTTATGGTTATTGTCTAGTCAGTTTGTCTTTCTAGTTCTCAGGCACTGACCTAAGACTGTTGTGTTTGGGTTCCCAACACTCCAAGAATGTTGACATTTTAAAGTCCCTTTCAGCATTCTCTCTCTCTCTCTCTCTCTCTCTCTCTCTCTCTCTCTCTCTCTCTCTCTCTCACACACACACACACACACACACACACACTGCATATTAAAGAAAAAGACTTTACTTAAAAAATGCGCAAAAAAGAGATTTTTTTTAAAGACTTTTTTGGGGAATTGGGGGAGGGGAACAGACAAGTTGTGGTCTTTTTTTGTTCTTCTGTCTAGTTGTGGAGGACATTGCTTCACTGGCCATGTTGGTACCATCATTGTGCTCTTCCTGGGTGAGGCAGATCAGTTGCTGGCCTCTGGATAGCCGCTCACGGTGGCTCTGGGCAGCTCATGCTGGCTGCCAGCCACTCACACTGGCTGCTGGCCACTCACTGTAGCCTATGGCAGCCCACTGCAGCAGAGGCTGTAGCCATCTTAGCTATAGAGGCAACCAGGTGGAGCTGTTGTTCATCACCATAGCTATAGAGGGCAGTGTCACTGGCCCTCATATGAGGGATCCTAACCGGGGCCCGCTGCTCAGAGCTGGTGTCCCAAGCCAGCTCCTTACCAAAGTGCCACTTGGCCAGCCCTGACATGTTGGTAGGCAGTCAGAATGCCTGGAAAAAGATTTGGGTAAACAATCAACCATCAAATTTTATTCTTTTCCAGACCTGTTAAGCTTGGAACACAGGTTAAAAGAATCTTCCGAGTCCTGTTCTTATTTTCTCAGGAAAGTTTCGGAGGGAAAAACAAAGACTTTAATGTCAAAAAGACTCAGGCTAAGATTCTCATTCACATTCTATCTGTGTGAAATTGGAGAAGTTACTTGATTACTCTAAATCTCAATTTCTTCATGTGCAAAATGCAGATAAAACCTGCTTGAGATCCTTCTGAAGATGACATGTGATAATCTCTATAAAGTGACCAACTCAGAGCCTGATGACAGTCTCTTCCCCAACTACCTCCCTGCCTGCTGTGGCTTCTCTACTTGTGGGTACTTGGACTCTGGCCAAACTAGCCCATCACTCTGCAGTAGCTCTTGTGAATGAAGGCAGGGTGAGACTTGGCATATGAGGTTGCACGGTCAACCAATGTTGGGCAGAGACAATTCTTCCTGCACCTGTTGAAGGCAGAGAAAGCAAACTCACCTTCATTGAACTCTCTTATATACACAAGCACCCTTAAACCTTTCATTTGTATAGTCATTCATCCTAAGAATCAATAGAAAGATTGAACCAAAGAAGACATTATCACATGAAATGGTTAAACTGGATGGTGCATGGCTGCTGCATACAGCATAAGAATGAAAGACAATATCTGTTCCTGACAATGTGGTAAACACTATGGAATGTAATGGAAAGTCACCTCTCTGAGGGGCCACTTGTTCTCTTTTGATTTACTTGAAAAGTGGGAGAAATGAAATATTCACAATATTCTCTAGAAATAGGAGGTCACATTATGAAAACTTTATTTCAAGGTTTGTTGTGATCGTACTTGAGGAGAGACCCAATGGGTGAGCACAGAACTTGGTGAATTTTTTTTTTGTAGTGTTGAGCACATTGTTGGCATTAAATAGAGTTTTGTTGAATGAAGGAAAGAAGAACTTTCTCCCCCAATGCTGATAACTCCCCTACCAAAGACTGTTAACATGATGAATACTTTCTTTTCATCTGTGTTCTCATTCTTCCAAAATATGAAGGTATCAGCTAGTAAGCCACTAGCCTCTGTGCTGAGTGGTATTCTGAGAGGAGTTTATTCACAGAATATGGACCACATTTGTCCAACTTGTTGGATTTTTCCTAAGATCCCCTCCATATTTTTTGATTTTTGGACTATAATTCCAAATGATTGTAGATACTGGCCTAAGTCATCTCAGCTTGCTTATTTATATGGAAGTATAATTAACAGTGCAAAACACCACACACCCAGGCCTCAAAATAACTGGGGCCAGTCAAAAGAAATTAAGCTGGAATCAAGTGAAAACATTAAAAATTGAAAGATATCACCACAGCACCAGCAGCATATTAGCTAAGGTCACAAGTGCTCAAGGCTCTTGGCTATCTCATTGCTTTGGCATTGATGTGTGGGCTAAGAATGTTGTTTAAACCAACTGACTTTAAAAAGCATTTTATAATGTAGGATTCTATTAAATACTTCCACTTGTCAAAGATCTCCAGAGTGCTGACTCTGACAGTCTATTAATGGAAATGTACACATGAGATTGACTTGCTTTCTTTATATAGATGCTTACCCAAGATGCTGGGCATGAGGGATGCTTAGTGACCAGGAAAATGCAATCATCTGGGAGGACTCTGGCAGGGAGAACCATATTGAGGAGGAGGTGCTCACTGAGAGGCCCCTCGGAAGAGCAAGAAGGGAAGAGGAGACTTACTGAGCTGGTACACACCATGGGAGGAAGGCAAAGAACAACCAGGCTACAAGGAGCGCACCTGACAGCCATTTTGCCAGGTTTTTACCCCCAAAAGGAATCATGCCCTGTGAAGTGGACTAGTGGGGGATACTTTAGGTTTAATGGAAGGCTTTTCAAGAACATCTTTACTTGCTGCCTCAATCTATCTCATCGGCGATTATTCTGTGCCCAAGATACCATGATAAATACTGGGGTTATGAAAAAGTATGCATGGGACTATGTCTACCTTCACAGAGCCATTGATATCTTTGAGGGGACCAGACCTACACAGAGACATGCACAGTCTTATTCGTTTAGTGATGAAACTTCATGGAAAGATGGCTGATGCAGCGTAGATGTGCTACATGGAAGACGTATCAGACTGCCAAAACCATAGTCGGTCACTACTTGACAATTGTGTTCTCTAACAATGAGCTGTTTTTCAAATATAAATGAATTTCAAATTTCTCTGAAATGACCAAAGACCACTTTTTGTTTTCAAAAGGGAAATGTACACTACAGACAGGGAGCTGGTTTCCCTTTTTTTTAAATTTCTGCTCTTAAAGGAAACAGTGGAGTGAGACTTAAGTGGGGCTCCATGCTCAGGGCAGCATGTACCACATTAGGGACTCTTGGGCAACCAAAATGGAGACATTGGAACACTGCTTGCCCAGGCTGAACTGGTATGAACTATTCTCTGGATGTTTTACCCCTTAAAATTTCCCCCTTGTTGCCAGAGCCTCTTATGAACAATCTCATGCATTTACTTATGTATTTATTCAGCATATATTTTGACCCCCAATTATGTGTCAGGCACCAAGTATCCAGGGATATACAGGCCCAAATTGTCCCTGCCCTCAAGGAGCTTAAATTCCAGTGAGGGAGACAACATTATTAGTTTAATAATAACTATACACTTTTTTGTGTGTGGAATATTGCTGCCTAAAAATTATCATTATGTCAATTCTAAGATAAATTACAAAATGCCCAACAGCTAATGAATATGGGTAGTCATTTTCCATTAGTCATCCGCACGTCATAATTTAAGTACGTTACTGTTGAGAGCTACACTGACAAAGTACAGGGTGTGATGAGAGTGTGTAATGGTGACAGGCCCTGGCCTGCAGGGACCGGGAAAAGCTTTCCTGAGAAAGTAGGTTTTAGTATGAGACTTGAAGAGTAAATAAAAGTTGACAAGGGGAAGAGGAAGTAGAGACAAAGAATAGAAAGTGGTCCAGGCAGAGGGAACAGGACGAACAGAGGCCCTGAGACCTTTGAAACTAGTCCCAGTCTAGATTTGTAAACCCTTTCAGGGATGCTCCCGACTGGTCTCCTTGTATTTTTCAAAGAGAGTTAAAAATGCCTACAATTGCCCACCTGATATGCTGTCAACTTATTCCCAGCTCCCCCGTCTTTCCCCATCTCCCTTACCTTTACCATCTGTCCATAATGTTCAGTCATACAAGAGAGCTCATGTGTTGTACAGGGTTTTCTTTGACTCTGGTCAGCAGAGCTTTGGTAGGAGACATATGTGTCTAGACAAACGATTGGTTAGTCTTTGGGAAAGTGTTTCAGGTCTGACTCAACCTGACCAAGAGCCAAGAAAGAGATGATAAGGCTGATGGAAAAGATCCCCTTAATGAACGGCACTAAAACAACAGCCCAGAGGTGAAGGCTCACCACAGCCTTGGTGTTTCCTGAGGCTGCTGGCCCCAGACAGTCCTTGAAAGCACTTAAGGATAAGAAGTAGGAAGGTTATTTCATTTTCTCTCAGCTACTTTGTATTTTAACACTTTCCTGCCTCTCACACTAATCACCTCATGCCCCAAACAGTCACACTTGATATCCCTCTTAGGTGTGATAAAATGTCTAGGTTACACAGTCCATAGGAATGGAGACTATTTAGTCAACTTTCCTGGTTGTCCCTTTTTCTTTAAAGCCTTGCAACCTCAGTGTGTTCATTTATGAAATGGTTGGAAAGATGAACCTATGATGTCACCATGAGGACTGAGAGTTTAAACAAAGAATTATAAATTATATGGAAAGTTGGATATTAAAAACACCCTTCTCATCCCCTAATATCTCCAGGTGGCCATTATTCATGGTGGGGGTGTTGTCACCTTATATGCACTTAAAGTACCTCACTTCAGGGTACCACCAATGTAATAGTAATCCTGCAGGCATTTTTTTCCCCCTCAAATAAACAAGGTTTCAATTAGTAGCCAAGAGAAATATGTTGCTTTCAATTTTAATATGAAAAATTTAAATAATAAAACCACATCTAACTCTTTTTTAAAAAGATTTTATTGGGGAATTGGGGGAGGAGAACAGCATTGGGGAATCAGGGAAGGGGAACAGACAAGTTGCTGTCCTTTTGTTCTTCAGTCTAGTTGTGGAGGACGTCGCTTCACTGGCCCATGTTGGTATTATCATTGCTCTCTTCCTGGGTGAGGCAGTCGCTCGCCGGCCATTGGACAGCCACTCACGGCGGCTCACGGCAGCTCATGAAAGCTCACGCCAGCCCCTCTGCAGCCTACACCATTGCCGGCGATTCATGGCAGCCCAGCTCCAGGTTGAGCTGTTGTTGACCGCCTTAACTGTAGAGGGCACAGTGTCACTGGCCCTCATGTGGGATCCCAACCGGGGCCCTGATGCTCCGAGCTGGCATCGTAAGCCAACTTTTAACCAATGTGCCACTCGGCCGGCCCATCTAACTCTTTTAAGACACACTATAATGTAGGTACGAAGCTCTTTCAATATACAGTGATGTGCCACATAATGACCTTCTGGTCAACCATGGACCAC
Source organism: Aselliscus stoliczkanus (assembly GCA_033961575.1). Lineage (NCBI taxonomy): Eukaryota > Metazoa > Chordata > Mammalia > Chiroptera > Hipposideridae > Aselliscus > Aselliscus stoliczkanus. Next base: position 94,416,885 of record CM066732.1, on the reverse strand, counting down.
ACATATATAATGGTGGTTTCACAGACTATAATGGATTCTAAGCAAAACGTTTGTTTTCAGTGTTAAAATAAAAGGTTGGGCCTGTTGAATTTACTGCTAGCTCTGGGTGGCTTAAATAGAAGAGAAGGCTCAGCATGCTGTCCACCTGCCCTGTGCTCACCCCTGACTCGGCCGGGCGTTGGCAAGAGAGATGAGAGAGCTGAGGAGGAGCCTAGCCCTGGAGCCTGCTCCCTGTTCCCTGCCCCCTGCCCTCATTCATGACCACCCCTGCGTGTGTACACACACACACACACACGCAGCACAAACTCCCTTTCTTTCCCTCCATTTGTTTTATCTCTATGTCCTCCCAATCTTGCTTCTCTCTCTTCCTTCCTCCCTCGCTCCCTCCCTCTCTCCTTCCCTTTCTCCCTCCTTCCCTCTTCCCCTTGTATTATTTCTCCTCTCAAGCTTTATTTCTTTGGGTCTCTTATGATCTCTGCTGTCCCTTTCTCTCCCTTTCTCTTACTCCCTCTCTCCCTTCTTTCCTCCCTCTACCTAACATCTTTTCTCATCTTCTTCTTCTTCTCTTTTTTTTTTTTTGAGGGCAGTGTCACCGGCCCTCACATGTGGGACCTGAACCGGGGCCGCTGGCTTCCCAAGCCAGCGCTTAACCACCGCACCACTCAGCTGGCCCCTCAACATCTATTCTTCCAGTGGTGCCTCCCTCCACAGCCCTCCCTGGCCCCCAACATATGCATGTATGCAGAGCATCAACACATATTATCTTTTATACCGTATTTTTACTGCACCTTTTCTGTGCTTAGATATGTTTAGATATACAACTACTTACCATCGTGTTACAATTGCCTACAATATTCAGTACAGTAACATGCGGTACAGGCTTATAGCCTGGGAGCAAAAGGCTGTACCAGATACCCTAGATGTGTAGTAGGCTGTACCATCTAGGTTTGTGTAAGTGCACTCTATACTGTTTACACAATGACATATTTCTCAGAATATAAACCCCTTTAAGTGATGGGTAGCAGTGGTGAAATATAGATCTTACTTGGGTCTCCTTTTTTCTCTTTCCAATGATTCTTGGGAGGTAAGTAGCACAGCTCTTTATTTTATGGACAGAAATCTGAGACTCAATGAAATTAAACCTCTGGCTCAGAACCATCTAACTAGCAGGTGGCAGAGATAGGCTTTAACCCAGGTGTTCTCATTTCAGGCCCAATGATGTCTCTGCTTTATATACTGCCTCTGGGCCCAAGAGCTCATACCGTTGGAGGACATCTGCTATGCTTCATCACGGCATCCTGGTATGCTTTGGGGCTCTACCATTTTGGGGCTGTGTGATCTAAATTACAGTTCTATTATTTGTGAAGTGAAACTAGTAATACCTATCTCAAATATTTCCCTGAGGATTTAAATGAGCACATACGAGTCCTACACAGTATTTGTCAGAGGCAATGCTCAAACGTTGGTGCCCACATGGCTGCATGTAGGACTCCTATTATATGATTTTTGTTTATTTGCTTATATGGTTATTAATTATTTGTTTATCATCTGCCATGCACATTATATACATGTCAAATGACTATAATTTTCAGTCCACACTCTCCAGGACAGCGACATCACCTCCAGTGCCTACAACCTTGCTTGGAACAATGTAGACATGAATCAATATTCGCTTAAAAATAATATTGATCAAATAAGTGCATTGATGCTAAAGCAGAGAGATAGAAGCACTCAGTGAGCTAAGAGAAAACTCAGCCTCTTAAAGTCTGGGGCATGTCTGATCTTTGGGTGGCCCCAGGGAGAGAGAGCAGTCTCGGGCTACTGCTGGCTTTGCTGGGCTGCCCTCCTCTAGAAGCACGAGGTTAGGGCACTCTGACTGCCTTGTTCTGGCTTCCCCTCTAGAAGCCCTGCATCTCCACAGCTCCAGGGCTGCTCTTGGAGCTGGCACCCCCAGAGTTGGGCTGACCACAAGCACAAAGAAAAAGCAGCTCCTGTTCCAACACCCAGGGGATCCATCTTTTCTCCCCCTGATCTCTAGCATCATCATATCATGAACGGATAAGCCTATGCTTTGACAGTGAAGAGAGGTAGCTGTGCTAAGTCTCTCCTCAGCATGCTGTTGGGAAAGTTCCTTAGCCAAAAGCAGAAACTGGTTGAAATTCTGGCATAGTTGGTTTATAATGGAGCCAGAAGAGGTAGATTTTTCTGTGTCTGTTTGCTAATAGGACAGCCCAGCATCTCTGCATAACTCCTGAAATGCCTCCCACTCTTGCACAGTTCTAGTTGGGGGATGAGTGTCAATGGAGCAGGACACATGGACAGCATTTCCCGGAAAGCACGCTGCACATTCACTGTCTTTGTCAAAGGTGGGGGCACGTGTTAAATCTGTGATGACACATGGTGTAGGCTTTGGTAGTGGCTTAAAAATAGCTGAGGGTTTGGTTAACCACAGGAAAGCTGAGGTGGGGAGAGCAGTCCCTCCCCTCTTGTGTTCCTTCCCTAGATGACTCAGGGTGGTCTGTAGCTCGGTGTCAGAAAGCCAGATCTTTGCAAGCCACCTGTTGCCAAGTGGCAGGAATCATTCAGTACAAGTCATGGACAGTGACCAGAGTGGTTGGAGCAGAGAGGTGGAGCCTGGAGGACTCAAGGAAGCTGCATTAGACACATGCCCACAGTCTTGCCCTAGAGCTCTGTCGCTGATGACCCCAAAAGGCATATGACTGACATATGCTTATTATAGCCAGGACTGAACAAACTCAAGGAAGCAAAACTCTATGTAGCACTGTCCAAAAAAAAAATAAAAAAACATAAAAAAAATCACATCAGCAATTACCATGCCCATGCCATTTATGCATTTTTTTCAAGTTGGGGGTTTAGTTTTCCCTGTGGGCTGGCTGGTGTAAGAAATGAAAGTGAGTTCTGGGTAACTTTGACCTTGCTTGCCTTAATTTGAGCAACTTGCACACCATGACTTGTAGCACAGTTATTAGAATGTTTGTGCCCCCTATGAAATGGTGAATTACTTTTTCCTGGACCTCACTATATTCACCGGGGGAGAGGTAAGGTAAAGAAAAATTCCTTTCCTAAGACTCTTGTTATGAGTAGGTTATGCAAAACCTGCAAAACAATTGGCTGCCATCCAGTGCTTTAATCTGCCCATTTTGACTATGATGGATACTAGTACCCATGATTGAAATATTTCAATGCCCCTGCAGAATGGCTTATCAGAGAACCCGGGGTCACATGTGAATGGCTGGATTGGGTCCACGTGTGCAGAAAGGCTCAGCACTTATTCCACTTCTCTAGCAGCATTCCTGGCTCTCCAGGTGGAACGTGCATTGTCACTGAATTCTGAGGATGAATGTGCAGCAGGGGCTCTGCCCAAAACCAGGGTCAATCCAGGCACTGCTTTCTGAATTAAGTACCACAAAGGTTGGCATTTGATTCAAAAATTCTCTGTTCCATTAGAATACCTGGCAGAGATATACTGAATGGTCATCTTACGTGGAATTGATGAATTCCATAAGCCTCAGTGTATAAGAGTCTGCAATAAACAGCAAGCAGATAAAAGTGAGAATTGACAGATGGATCATCAATCCTTTGATGTCACCCTTGGATCAAACAGGCAAGTCTTTGTGGGTGACTTCCAAATTAGCCCCACCAGGCCTAGCGGAGCAGGGCACTGGGTCTTTAGGGAGAACAGCTGTCCTGTTTTGCAGGTCCCCACCCAGGCCTGACTCACACCCAGTCTCTGGGGGACCTGTTGGAAAGTTCAGACTTGGCAACCTCTTGAACATAAGGCTGGGGTCTATTTTAGGCTCTTCTGGAAGTCAAGGTAGGTTTTTTTAGTGGTTCATGAAATATTAACTTTTTGCAGAGATGAGAAGGCAGACAATGCCCCCCCCCCACCACACACACACACTGGGAACTACATCTAGGTTTCTAGGTTGGCACCGGGAACATTCTGTCTTGTCATTGAGGTATTGTCTGCCTCCACATCTTAGAGGATTTTAAGCTCTTGCAAAAAATTCTCTTTAGGTGCTTGGAAAAGCCATCTGTTCATTTTTCTTGTGCCTTGTCTTCTCATCTGGACAATAGCCTTCTTGAAGAACAGTGATCTTGTCTAACATTGATTTACATTCTCCATTGTACTGAGTGTAGTGCTTGGCAAAAAAGGTGCGCTCCATGATATTTGAATCGATGGGACAATAAACCTGTTGTTTCTTAGTATCTCAGTGAGTCCGTGCAGATGCACAAAACAGATAACTAGGAGATGTCTTTGACACTGTGTAAGTTGAATTCTCTGGGAAGCAGATGCTGAGATAGAGTTAGAAGTGCAGGAGGCTTATGGAGTGAAGGGATAATACCTGTAGAGATAAAAGGAGGCAGGAAACAGGACTGGGCAGGGAGAGTATTCTGAGACCAGTGCAGATCTGACACCTGTGAAAAGGAAAGGAGGAGGAAACAGGATGGAGCAAGGAGCATCTCAAGCTACAGTGCAGACCTGAGGGAATCTTGGGAAATCCAAAAGAGAGTTCCTAAGAGATTGTTGCCGTTAGCAGGCCCTTGTAACTCTGCTCTGTGCTGTCACTGACTGAGGGCTGCCTGAGAAAAGTGTGGCTTCAGCACAAAAGCTGAGCAGATCCTGAAGGTGCCAGCAGTTTGAGGCTGTCAGCTAACTGTACTTCTTGCAGCTGAACAGCAATGTTCATCTGGAAGGGAGGTCCGGGCCGCACACCTCAGTGGCTGCACAGAGTTCCTCTCTTCTTTACTTCTTCACCTTACCCCATTTTACCCATCCATACCACATCTGTAACCAACTGCCTTAAATTGATCTCAGTGATACCTTTTAGGTCGATTTACTTTTCCATGTCTTTGACACTAGCCCAAGGTTAGCATCTTCTCTCTTTTAAACATATGGCCAATTTCATGAGCACATGGCCAGTGCAGTCTCATAGGGCCCCACACTCCACAGGATTCTCTGCCTGGGGTTTAATGTTCTGTATTAGCTGTCTTGAAATTCTTAGCAATAATTTTATCTTTGAATTTGTATTTTTGTCAGTGAAGTCTGATGGGACAATGGAACATGCGCTGGGGGCTTGGAGCCTTGGCTTACTTGTGATCCCATCTCCTGCTGCCACTCCATCTCAGATAGTTCTTGCTTATTCATTTCCCTGGTTCTCTGCACCCCAGACCCCGTCTAGCCTCCTCATCACCTTCCGTCTCTAATGGGGACTCAGGCACATGGGAGGATTGGGGTTGAATGTGGGACCTTGGGGTATGCCCGTTTCTGTCCTGCACTGGCAATCCCAAGATGCATTTTGTGGGTGACTCAGTGAGGGTGAGCCCACCCCTCATCCAGGTACCTAGCATGTCCTGGCATGGAGGCTGCAATAACTTTGAAGCTTGCCCTGTGTCATGGGTTGGGGAGGCAGGCCTATGTGAAGGGAAGTTACCTGGATCAACTACCCCACCCTAGCTGAGGCATGGTATGGTGGTCTGGAACGTGGCAGGACATCTATGGGTCTGCACTCACTCATGAGTATCCCCATGCCCAAGGGAGCAAGACACTAAATAGCAAATAAAAGCCCTCAGGACAGATTGAGAGAGACTGCAGGAGAAAGGAAACAGCTTTATATCTTTAAAAGCATGTTATGTATGTACCTTTAAAAACACTTTATGCTGCTTCGTGAACAAGGGGCCTCACAGCTTCATTTTGCAGTGGTCCCTACAAATTAAGTAGTTAGTCCTGCCAGGACCATTGCAATAACTCCCTAGGTGTCTTTTGACATCTACCTAGCCTCCTTCCAATGTGTTCTCCACATGGTCGATAGGGTCAGCACTCCAAACCAGAATCTGATTAGGTTACCACCTCACTCCACCTGGGGCCACTGATGGTTCCCCAGTGCTTTCAGGGAGAGTCCTGTAAGGCCTGTAGCAGGTGCTGACCATACTTCATCCATTTACTACACCTGAAGGTAGTTCCTCTCCATGCTAAGAGCTTCCTGCTTTCTCTTGCCCAGAAGCACCCTCAACCAGGGGGAGTTGGAGGTTAGTGGTCTGTCTTTCTTTCCCCTCCATGGGACAAATCTGAGGTAGGTTCTGCCTGGTCTCTCAGAGGTCCCTGGATGAATTGGGCCCATAGCAGAAACCCACTCATTGCTACCCCATTATTGCTTTCCTCTTCTTCCCTTTCTTTCTCCTCCTTCCTCACTGAGAGTTCTGGAATCAACTCCTACTTCAACTACCTGAACCTAACCAATTCTTGTCTCGGCTTGCTTCTCAGGAATCCAAATGAAACCCAGCCCCATCCCCCCTCTAGCCTCATCTTGTGCTGTGCTCCCCTTTGAGTTTCTTGATGGTGCCCTGCTCCTTCCTTCCATGGCCTCGGTATGTGCAGTTCTCTCTTTCTGAAATGTTTCATGCCCCTTTTTTCCCTTCCAGTTCCCCATTTCTAATGACCTCCTATCAATCCTTCAGAGCTCAGCTGAAAAAGCCCCCACAGGGAAGCCCGTCCTGACTCAAAGTCCTAGATAGGTCCTTTAATTATACATTCTCAGAGCCTGTTTCTTTTGCACCTGACAACTTAGCTCAGTTTGTAAATTTGTATTCATTATAAATGGTAGTTGATTAATATCTATCTTTTTCAGTAGACTATAAGCTTCCTGAGTGGAATAACAGGATGTCATATTGCTTTCCATTTTTTCCTCCCAAAACTGTCACCAAGCTTGGCTCATTGTTGGTGTCCAATAAATATTTATTAAAAGCCAAATGAGTTCAAAGATATTTTAAAATTGTTACAGAGGCCACTCACAAGAACTCTGAATTATTTAAGCTGTGTGATGTTGGGCAAGTTCCTTAAACTCTCTGAGCCTCAATTTCCTAATGTGAAAAAGGGGGTAATAATAGTCTGTATGTTTTAGGGTTTTCGTAAGAGGTAAATTATATAATGCAGGTAAAGTGCTTGGGAGGGTATGTGACACATAGTAAGTGTTAATTAAAATGTTAGGTTTGTTTATCTCCATCTATACAATGTGAGAGAATTAAGGATTATATGAAAGGATGATTATGAGGTAGATAATAAAATATATGAGAACAGGTAAAAAATGATGAACTCAGTGTGCCTGGAAACAAGAAAGATGAGGGATTATGAAATGTCACACCAAGAATAAATAGAGGGAGTCCCCAGGACATTATAATGGGCTCCTCTGCTTCCCTCAGTATAGAATGTGAGAACATGTTGATAAATGTCAGCATGGTAGACATTTTAGTTGTAAAGTAAAATTTCCATTAGAGACCCAAGTGCAATGTTGTGTCCCACTCATTTCTCTCTTTTCTTAACTATTGTTGTGATAATTTGGTCACAATTTGTCTACATGTTAGTTAGCGTCTCTGTGTCGCAAGAGATGTGATGCGTCATTGGAAACTGACAGCAGTGTTTCATGGCAACGTATTGGTTTCTATTCAGACATAATCAGGCCAGGGCACATCCTGTCTTTGCGTGCCTTCTCTTTCATGTGTTCTCCAGATGAGCAATTAACATTTAAATATGCATTTCAAAGCTTTTTAAAGATGAGAAAATGTAAAACATTGGAAAGTACTTGTGACGTGAATTCTTTCATATAAAAATTTGATACGTGTGAACTGTTGCCTAGCACTTCAATTTCTACAGCCTGAGACTTATTTTTATCTGGCCCATTTATTTCAGTTGTGTGTTTATTTACTATATAGTGTATTTAGTTTGCATTTGAGCAGTTAATATTTCTACCCTATTATGTGTGTATTTATTAATTATGCAGACATTTAACAAATATTACTGGGTATCTTCTAGGTAGAAGTGGTAATTCAGAGTACTGGAGGTGTTTTCAGCTCTAGAGAGCCTCACTGATAGGAGAATGAAGAATCTAGAGCACAGTTAATTTCTCATGTGATTATTATTTAGTACTTGCTATATGTTCCAGGCATGATTGTAGGCAATGGCGACATAGTCTTCAAAAAACAAGGTTCTTTCTTGAACCTTACCGTATGTAATGCCAGATGGTAATATGTGAGAAATTTTATAAAAGAGGAATACCAAAGCACTCTTCAAGTATAGAAAAAAAAGAACTCATCCATTCAGGAAATTTTCAAGGAGGAGATGGACCTTAGAGAAAAGGTAGGAGGCTGATAGCTTAATAAAAGGCCTGAGTCTTTCCAGGTGAAGAGAAGAGGGCACAGAGAGGGGAAAGGTCTGATCCCCAATTCCACTGTGTGTGGGGATTTTCTCACACTACCCACCATTTCTCTGACACCAGCAGGTGTCTTACAGTTCAACTCAATTCTGACACTACTGTTAAACAAAAAAATTTAACTTCCAAGGCTGTTTTTTTAAAAGAAGTCCTTTTAAAAGAATGGATTTATTTGCCCATTGCTAGCTAGAAAAAAAAAAAAAAGAAGTACAGGCCTGGGGGCATGGAATCTAAACTGCCAGGAGCATGGTAGAAAAGACAGACAGCTCTTTGTTCCAGAGTTTTGCAAGTGTTTTTATATATCAAGTGGTGGGGAGAAAGATGCAAGTCATTCTGAAAGAATTTACATGAGCTATGGATGAAGGGGATGGGATGAAGGTGAAGTGGGGCTAGTTCTGGGATAGGCGCAGCAGTAGGAGCAGTCTACAAAGCTCTTGTGTAAATAAGAAATGGAGGCTCTTGGGGTTTGATAGAACCTATCTCGGAAATAGCCACCCAGAAACAAATTTAATAATTCCAACATACACTAAGGAGTGTGAGCAGTCTTTTGGGGTTTTTTTCACTGTAGTTGTTAACTGATTAACCCCATTGTGTCTCTTCCTCCCACCCTCTGGCCTACTGTAATTTAATTGAGGACATCTCAGAATTTTTTCCTTGTCACTATCTGCCTAGAGATACCTAATCTGATTACACAGGTTAAGGGCTCATTCCCACAAGACCATCCTCCACTTCTGATGTGAGTCAAAAGCCCAGATTGTTAACTGTACTTCTGGCCAATGGGTTATAACCAGATGGTCCCATGAGCCCCTCCTGGGGTTTGATTAATTTGCTAGAGATGCTCATAGAACGCAGGAAACCCATTTACTCAGTAGATTACTGGTTTATTACAAATGGTCTTAAAGGATACAAATCAACAGGTAGATGAAGGGATATGTAGGGAGAAGTCCCAAACAAAGGAGCTTCTGTTTCTCATGTAGTTTGGAACTAGGCACTTGTGCAGGTTGAAGCGTTCTGGTTCACCAACTTGGAAGCTCTCTGAACACCCCCATCATTTGGGGGTTTTATGGAAGCTTCATTACATAGATGTGATTGATTAAATCATTGACTATCAGAGATCAATTCAAACTTCAGCCCCTCTTCCCTCCCTTGGAGGCCAGGGGAGTGGGACTGAAAGTCCCAACCCTATTATTGCATGGTTGGTTCCCCTGGCAACCAGCTCCCTTTTTTAGGTGCTTTCCAAAAGTCACTTCATTAACACAACAAAAACCATTTTTATCTCTCTCATTCTATAGGGAATTACAAGGGTTTTTATGAGCTCTGTGCCAGGAAGGCTAAAGGCCAAATATATATACTTTTTTATTCTAAATCACAATATCACAGGGAGTTTGAGGGTTTGAACACATGAGCTATGTCTATGGGATTGCAAGTCATCTGTTAAAGAGTTGACCACAAAAAAAGGAGTGGAGAGAAACCTATATAATTTCTCTGCCTCAGCCCTATTGACATGCTGAGCTGGATCATTCCTTTTTGTAGGGGCCTGCTTTGGGCATCATAGGATGTTAGGCAACATCCCTGACCAGTGTTCATTAGATGCCAGTAAGCAGTATGCCCCCAGCTGTGACCAAGAAAAATATCTCCAGACATAGCCAAATGTCCCCTGGAGGGCACAATGGCCCTCCTTGAGTGAGACCCAATTGTGGAGACTCTAACTACTACAGTTAGAAGTACTGATTTGGCTTAGATGTAAAGGGCCCACCAATATCAAGTAAAGCTTTAAGCTGTTAGATGGTGTATCGGATCGAAATTTGAAAATACTGAAAGGGTGAATGCGGAGGTTATTAAAGAAAAGAAAGAAAATGGTGGAAATTACATTACCACCGACCTTTCCTCAGTTTCCAAGTCTTTTTCATCTATTGTTAGTTTTATTCTTCTGGTTGAAGTGCTGAAGCCTGAAAGTTGCTTTTTGAGGGGAGATACTTTACATGCTATAAAAGTTATCTCAAGTCATTTCTTTATGATAGGTGGAGCAAGTTTCTTTTTTTTTTCTTTTTTAGCTGAGCCATCCTGCCACCTGTTGGCAGCTCAACGGCAACTCAGCTCGGGCTGGCCTCGAACCGCTATTGCTCAGAGCTCAGCTTGCACTCTTGAGTGAACTCTTAACCAACTGAGCCATTCAGCCGGCCCAAGGAGCAAGTTTCTTAAGGGACACTTCTGGTTTGGGCAAGTGAAGGTTGAAAAATTGTGTAATCATCTAGGTTGTCTCAGGACTTTGTGCTATTTTCCCACTTGTAAATTCAGCCGTCTTTATAGGAAACTTGGGAAGGACAACTCTACCTCCATTTTGTAATATTTATGTGGGGGGTGGGCGTGCATGTGTGCGACTCCTTCCTCCTGCCTTACACCATTATAGCTTGAATTGACTGCATGTTCCTGTGGTGTTCTCTGTTTCAGAGTGGTTTGTAAGCAGGAAATATGGAAACCTGTGGTTTCCAAGCCCAGTACTTCTGCTGATACACTGTGGGGTGTTGGACAAATCATTTAACCTCCCTTTGCCCCTGATTTAGGTCATTGAGAGTGAGGAAGAAGGATTTCATGAAACATTTAACTTTCAGAATAGGTTGTGGTCAGAGATTGAGCGCCTGGCTAATTGACTCTCCCTTAGCTAATCTCCCATTTCTATGTTATGATCAAATCTTGGATTGTGGTAGAGTCAATAGCCACTCAATGCCTGTCTGTGTTTTTACCACAAGCCTGATCTTGAGTTTGGATATGTGGGTCCAAATCATAGCCTTTAATAAACCCTCTCTAAATCTTTCCTGAGGCTCTGCTAGCAGGGAGCAAAGTATAAGATGCCAGGGGATAAAAAAAAAAAAAAAAAAAACAAAAACAAAAAAACAGGAAAGAAAGAAAACACCTGAATAATCTACTGGGCAGAGCCAGCTTTTAGAAATAAGTTTGCTGCTCTGCTCAGACAATTGATGGCTGGGTTTAACAGCAACTTGTCTTGCTTTTTGCACATTTTTTTAAAAACTCAAAACATATGAATTAAGTGCTTCTTAAGTGCCAGGCACTGAGCATTCAGCTGGAAGAAAGCACATAGTATTGTGGAGGTTATAGTCTAGCTTGAAGAAATAGGCAATAAACAAACAAATATATGTGGATTTTTTTTTTGTTATGATAGGTGATAAAAAATAAATTATGGTAGAGAAGAAAGGATGATGGGAGCTTTTAATCTTTTAGATAGGGTGACCAGAAGAGGCATTTCTGAAGAGGTGATATTTGAGCAGCAACCTGAAGGAAACGGGAGAAGGAATGTCAGTCATGGCATCCCAGGCAGAAGGGTACAGCAATGCAAAGGCTCCCAGGATGAGGAGGAGGCCTGGTATATTTGTTCGAGGCTGTCAACAGGCTGAGGAACATGCCGTGATGCTGGGATACAGGCAAAGATGCTCAGCTATGCCGATGCCCCTTTCTGTTTTTTGCATTCCTTATTCAGAAATGTGCAAGATATACATCACCCTGGGAAGATCTGGGAAGATCTGGGTTGTCGCTGTAGGTAGATCAACAAACTTGAAAGTGGAAATACATGGAGAAAATCTGAAGTATATGGCTTTGTGTCTACTGAAATGGGAGCCAATACAAATGGATTGGGGCTAGAGCACTGGTGACTGAAAGACATTTGAGAATTGTGGTTACCTTTTGTAAATCTCAGTACCGGGATGCTGTCAGACTTTGGAGGGTCCTCTTGGCCCAGGGACTCCAGAGAAGGTCAGCAATGAGTAACACGTGGCTCTAAGGCTGTGATGTTTAATTTCCTTCTAGACGGACACCATATTTTCACTCACTGGCATCTCTCACTGCATAGAGCACAGTATTAGGCAAATCATAAGCACATATTAAATATTTATTGAACGACTGTGTTGTAGTTGCATCATAGACCTAGGAATCTGGCGAAACTGGGAGAATCTTGGGGGAGCTACAGGTCCTGGCCCTTGCTTATTAAAGTAAGAGTTTGCTTCAAGGCCAATATATGGAAAAGAATTTCTAAACTCATCAGGATGGGCTCAGTAGTCATAAATCAGTCATTTGCCATAAACTGGGCAGCTAGAGAGACTGTCCTGAAGCAGATTTGTTACCAGAACTGTAGTAGTCACAGGATTCTGGACTCATATTAACAATGACTTTTGGATGACCACATACTGAAAACATCTGTATCCTTGCCAAAATTGAGAAACACATTAGAGAACATGATTTGCTCCTATATTTGTATGCCTGTGAGATCTCACTGTCTAGTGGAGTATTCCAGTTGCCATTCTTGGGAGATGAAAATATTTTACATTTATCTCTTTTGGAAGATCTCAGGTGAAGATTTCAAAGAATCACTTGGAAAAAGTCTAAGGAAATGCTGGATCTTCTTTTTCCCCTTAATTCGTCGCTGTCATTATATCATCATCATCATCATCATCATCACTACTATTCTGATTTCTTAAATTGCTTATAGTGACCTTTAGTTATTTTTCTTCCAAATATGTTACTGAATATCCTTTGCAATAGGTTAAGTTGATGGATTGCTAGTTTTGTTTCAAAGGAGACTAATTATTCAAATTTTGATTATAGGAATAATAGTCCATATAGTCATATAGAACTGATGCTATTACCCCACAGTTTTGCAAAATAACATTTCACTTGTTTGCTGTTGTCTGAAATCTCTTACTTGCTTTGTGACTTTGGACATATTACTTACCCTCTCTGAACCTTATTTTCATCGCATGTAAAATGGGGGAAAACAATAGTAACCATGTCAGAGGTTGTCCTTAAAATCACCTGGGATGACATATGCAAACCTTTAAGTCCTGTGCCTGGTACAAGTTGGGGTTCAATAATCAAGGGCTGGAATCATTAGCTATCATAAATAGAATTGGAAAAAAAAGAAAATAACTGTAAGATACAGTTTACCAACATTAATGAACACACTGCTTAGCTTTGCATAAATTCAAAAAGTCTCTATGTAGACTAAAGTCCTCAGAAGTAGAATTGGTCTCCACAAGTTTGGACTGTGTAGGCCAAGTGGCTTACACATTTTTCTTTAATCTTCTAAATATTCCTCACATCTGATCCTGGTTATACAGTCTTCCCTTAGAATGATTACTCAGGTTTTTTTTTTTTTTTTTAAGTCAGCCTAAGGAATGACGATCTGTATAACTATGATTAGGTGGTTGTACTGGATAATTTAAAGACATCGCTGAACTCTGAGATGTCTCTGAGCCTTAGCCCTCAGGTGGTACCATTGGTTGGTATATTGAGTCATAGCAATTATGTAGCCATTTCACAGAAGAGCACACTGACATACAGAGGTAAAGTAATGTCTCAGTACAAGTTCACACATTTCATAAGTGGTATTAACACTTAAGTTTTCCATGATAATAAAGCTGGATTTCTTAAATACTACGAGGTCTGACAATTAAGTTCACAAAATTGCCACCATATGCTTACATTGGCAGCACTGTACAAACAGCTTGGTAAGGTTTCATAGCCTTGGTATATCAGTATCTCACAGCTGTGTTCATGTCAACATGTGGCGGTGTCTTGCTGAGTGGCATTCATTATTGTTATGCGTGTTTTTGTGTGCCATCTCGAGAATGTCTGAGCTTGAATTGGAGCAATGAACGAACATTAAATTTCTTGTTAAATTTGGCAAGAGTGGAAGTGAAATCAGGGACATATTAGTCCAAGTTTACGGGGATAACGCCATGAAGAAAACAGCAGTGTACATATGGATTAAACGTTTTTCTGAAGGGAGAGAATGCATCACTGATAAAAAGAGGTCAAGGCAGCCAGTAAGTAGCTGAACTGACAAAAACATTGCAAAAATTTGTCAAATTGTGTATCAAAATCATTGGCTGAGTGTGAGAAGCATAGCAGACCAAGTAAACATCAATAGGGAAACAGGAAAATCTTAACTGAAAACCTTAGCATGAGAAAGGTGTGTGGAAAAGTGGTCCCAAAGGAGCTCACAGATGAACAAAACCAAAAGAGAGTTGAAGTTTGCTAAGACCTTTTGGAGAGGCAAGACAATGTTTTGGGCCATGTTATCACTGGTGATGAAACATGGGTGTACCAATATGACCCTGAAACAACGTGTCAAAATGCGCAACGGAAGTCAGCCAGTTCTCTATGGCCAAAAAAGTTCCGTCGGTCCAAATCACTAGTCAAGATGATGTTGCTAACCTTTTTTGGATATCAGAGGAATTATTCATTATGAATTTGTACCAAATGGACAAACAGTTAGCCAAGTTTACTATTTGGAAGTGCTGAAAAGGCTGTGTGAAAAAGTTAGACGACCTGAACTTTTTGCCAACAATTCATGGCTCTTGCATCACAACAATGCACCAGCTCACATGGCACTGTCTGTGAGGGAGATTTTATACAGTAAAAAAATAACTGTATTAGAACACCCTCCCTACACCTGGTCTGGCTCCCAATGACTTCTTTCTTTACCCAAAGATAAAGGAAATATTGAAAGGAGGACATTTTGATGATATTCAGGACATCAAGGTTAATACGACAACAGCTCTGATGGCCATTCCAGAAAGAGTTCCCAAATTGCTTTGAAAGGTGAACTGTGCACTGGCGTTGGTGCATAGCTTCCCAACGGGAGTACTTTGAAGGTGTCAGTAGTGATATTCAGCAATGAGGTATGTAGCACTTTTTCTAGGATGAGCTCGCAAACTTAAATGACAGACCTCGTATGTTATACTGCTTATACTAGAGGAAATTTTAACCTTTTAAGAATTCTCAAACAGTAAACTTTATTTACTTTTAGAATTAGATTTTTTTTTTTTTTTGAGGGCAGTGTCCCTGGCCCTCATATGTGGAACTGAACCAGGGCCGCTGGCTTCCCAAGCCAGCGCTTAACCATCGCGCCACTCGGCCGGCCCAACTTTATTTACTTTTAATATGTAAATATATAGTGTCAAGACATAAAATAATAGAGATTGACAATAAAACAACATGGGTCCTGTAATATCTGGGGATATAGATGAAGGGTTGAATATTAGACAGACCAAACAATATCAACGTTTTTTTTTAACTAATGTCTTTTATTATTTTAGATACAATGTGACAACCACAAATCACAAGCTAAAAAGACTGAGCAGGTCACCCTAGCATTCTCACTTAATTAAACTACAATAAACTTGATCACATTAAGATATACATACGTAACTTGTTATATTTGCTTGGTAATTGGCAATACATTCATGGATGTATGGTTACATTTAGTATTATAATAATTACATTTTGTATTGCTTTTATGATAAAAAATATAACTTTTCTTTCTCTCCCTGTTTAGTTCATTAGTCCTAAGCATTGTCTCATCATGAATTGTTTTGCCCAGTGCTATGCTTTTTTTCATGGTTACCATCATCACCATATATATAATAACACTCATATCCTAGATTTTACTCTCCAGTAGGGTTTTCTTGTGTTTGACCTTGATTCTCCTCTGGGCAGTGCTGAACTTTTCCAACCTAATGCTTCAAGCTGCCTGGTCTTTATCCTATTGGGATATCTCCTATATTATGATACAGTTCTAATTTGAAATACTCTCATTTTTTTTGTGTGTATTGTTGTTGTATTTTTTCAGATTATGGATCAGTCAATAATCTTGTTCAGAAAAATAGAATTACCATATCAGATTGGGGTTAGTACCAAAGAGCTGGGTGATTAAAAACTCTAGAAACTGATGTTGCATGGGGGGCAAGGTTGGGAGGAAAGTAGCCCGTGACTCCTTTTGAGGAAAGTTTTCCCAGCCTCAGGAAGGGGTGAGGGCTCTCTCAGCCAGGGTATACGCTAGACCCTAACCCTGGGCATGTGGGGTAGGAAGATTGCAATAAGCCAGATACTTCCTTGTTCTTTGTGGGTAACTGTTCATCTCCCACTCCACCTCAACCCCCAGATAGTATTGGAACACCCTCCTTACTCACCTGATCTGGCCCCCCAGTGACCTCTTTCTTTACCTGAAGTTCCTACAGGAAGTTTAGGTTTAAGATCAGTTTTATAATGGAAAGTGAGAGGTATGAAGACTTCCCTGCCTTCCACTGAACCCTCCTGCTAAAGATATGCCCATCTGTTTTCTATTGTCCAAAATTCCTTTCACATATGTCTTTAATTACACAATAAGATATTAAAGGCTTACACTTGCAAATACGGTAAATGATGAGTGCTTTGTTGAGTTTGAAGAAGGGGTTAGAGAGGGGACTTTGGAGATATAGAAAAATGCCTGAAAAAATGGCTGTCTATTTTTAACTTGGCAAGAATCTATGTGTAACAGGATTTTTTTTTTTTCCAGAATGTTTCTTCACGTTCTGAACCTCTAATTGTAAGTCATCACTGAGGGCCGGCTGAGTGGCTCAGTTGGTTAAGAGCTCGTTCAAGAGTGAGAGCTGAGCTCTGAACAACAGCAGTTCGATGCCCAGCCTGAGCTGAGCTGCCCGCTAAGCCGCCAAGAGGTGGCAGGATGCTCAGCTAAAAAAAAACAACCAAAAAACAAAGGTAAGTCATCACTGTATATCTCAATGATCTTTTCTACAAAGTGATTTATGTTGCTATCAGTGGATACATCTGACACATTGGATTATTCACAGATTGTTTCTAAAAGTCCTTGTTGGAAGATTTAGAGGATTTATGTTACCTCTGGTAGGTGACAATGGTATTCAATATACCAGCTAAGTAAATCTAGTAAGAGGGCCATTTGGGGTATCTTACAGAAAATTGAGAAAAAATGAAAGGGATTTTAGTCATTTAGGGGAAAGAGGGGCATTTGTCCTGAATTATATGAACCAGCTGCCTATTTTGGATTGAACTCAGCATTTTATTTATTTGAGTGTTGGTACATTAAGAAAATATCTACTTGGCACCTGTGAAGTGCATTCAGTGCTGTAGTTACAGTAGTGAAAAAGAAAACATGGTTCCTCTTTGCATGGAGTCGTTGTCTAGTGGCTAGAAGTGGAGCAAAAAGAGTCCCTGAGATCATCTGGTACAAACCTCCTCATTTTACCGGTTAGAAAATGGAAACACCAAGAGGTGAAGGAAATTGCCCTTTGTTACAGCTAGTTAATGGCAGAGTCAGATCTGTAATTTGACTCTTGCAACCCCCTGCCCAATTCTCTGGTTCAACTTACCAAGTGAGTTAGCACAGGACCCACAGGCGTTGTGGCAAGAATCTACTCGGACCGTTCCAGTCGTCTGAAAGGGTTCCTTGCCTTTGTCCAAGCCTCATGGATGCCCAGAAAGTGACTTAAATATTGGAGTAAATTTTGTTCCTGACATTAGAGCATGTTGGGTTGTGATGAGGAAGCAGAGCATGGAGCACTGTTCACTTTGGGACAAAGTCAGCTTTTGCCCCCTCAGTGCATTTCTGGGCCTGCCTGAGCAGGGGAGCTTGGCCGACTACTGGACTGTTATTAAAATGAGTAACAGGAAGGGAGCACATTGCAATACCATCCAGAAGAGTCAGCACTTCTCTGGATAATGAATTCTTTATCTTCAGGGTTATTACTTAACTGGAGGGAACCTGCTATGCAGTTGTGTCTAGAATCAATAAAGATACATTCTCTATAGTGTGGGGATGGAGTCAATGGAATTGTAATAGATATGTATGATATCAGGGGTGGAGGGGCAGGGGAGGGGGGAGTCACTTTGTAAGGGGTAAAAAAGATAACTATTGCATTGTTTTGTACATCTGTAACTAATAATAATAATAATAATAATAATAACAATAATAATAATAGAAAAGTTAAAAAAAAGAAACATAAAAAAAGATACATTCCCAATCAATGGACTTAATGACTGCCTTGTCGCTTATAAAACCAGATCTTAGAACAACAGGAAGGTAGGTAATGGTCTGGAATCATTCGTATAGTGTTTGCTGCTGCTCTTTGCAAGGCTTTTGAAGGCAACTTTTAACTTCCTTTTGAGATTGCTTTTAGAGAGATCCATATTCCTGGAATTTTCCTGAGAAATAGGATTTTTAAGAGTTTATTATTAGACTTGTTTCCTATGGCATTGGAAATGCATTTTAATATGGGAGGTAGGGGATCATTTCCGCAGGCTACCCACATAGTCACTTAAAAGAAGGGTCGTGCCCTGAGTCTTCTCAGACATTTCATTGGTGGCCTTTGCTGGTGGCTGCTGCCCACTCCTGTGGGTGGGCAATCACCGGACTGCAGTGTCATCCCCTCCTTCCTCTTCCACTGAAGGAACATACTCAAATGAGTTTCAAAAACTTCTTTCACTTCCAAACCCACCCTTGCAGGGGTTTCCTATTGATAATTCATGGAACAACTGTTCTGTAGAACAAAGCTTGGGAAACAGTGACCAATAGACATGAAAACTGAGTGAATGTGATGACGTTGCACAACGAACCTCTCAATAGTTCCATTTATTAAAATATTCATTCATAAAGTTCTTCACTGATTTTTATTGTCAGTCCAGCATTGGAGTTGGCACAGGCCTCACAAGTGAACAGAGGTGTTAGGTCTGTCCCCTTGAGTTCTGAAGATGCAGAAACAATGGTGAGCCCACTAGGATGGGGCGGTGTCCACTTCTGCTCCAGAGGGCTTTTCCCAGGGAGGATGTGCCCCGCATCATCAGAGCTTCCTCAACTCCATGCATTCACTGATGCCTCATTTCCCGTCAGTGTGAGGAGAAAAGCAGGGAAAAAGATAGTAAGTTAGTCATGTTGG
The DNA here is from genome assembly GCA_033961575.1 of Aselliscus stoliczkanus. Lineage (NCBI taxonomy): Eukaryota > Metazoa > Chordata > Mammalia > Chiroptera > Hipposideridae > Aselliscus > Aselliscus stoliczkanus. Next base: position 94,397,912 of record CM066732.1, on the reverse strand, counting down.
GAAACTTATCTGTTTCAGGCACTGGTTCCTCTCATGCAAGAGGTGGCAGATGTGTGGTCCAGCTGATAGACTCATGCCATTTCTCAGCACTATCTCTGATACTCGACATGTGCTATTTTCAGCTTGTCCTTTGTCTACTGGCTTGCGAAACTATCATCCAAGAGAGCAAACGCATTTCTACTCCCTTGGGCCATTTCCTCCTGACATTCTTTGCTGATTACCTCTGAAGCAGCTGTGATCACTTCTTTGGATGGTCAGAGCATCAGCTGATGGCTCTTTGTCTGCTTAGAAACAGGCCAGCTTCGGCTGGTCCCAGAAACATGCCTGTGGGTGACGTTCAGGGGTACAGGGCGTTGGCCTGGGTCCCAGCTAGGCTGTTGTTTTACAAAGCAAGTTTGGGAGGCATGCTGATCTGGAGGTGTTATGATGAGGTGAACCTGTAGAATTATAAATATTTAGCCCACTCCAACCCCCTCCCCAGCCTCTAGCAAGAATAAATCTAGGCCAGCCCAGACTGTTAAGCAGAAATATTATTAGAGGCCCATTGAAAAAGAGATTCTACAGTCACCTTTCTCCCACTTTAGTAGCTGCAAACCTTGATGTCTCCTGGTGATGAAAAAACTAAGGTTTGCCATCCTTCATAGAATGCTCCTTAGGGTCCACTGAATTAGTCCACATACATAGTATGCGGATACATATATGTATATAATATAAGTATTATATATGTACATGATGCAAACATACACATGTACATAATGCATATTATATATACCTATATATATATTTTATACACATTATAAATATGTGCACACTATATATATATAGTGCCAAAAATGTATACACCTTCTAAGAGATGTTATCTTAATGTGTGTGCATTAAAAATGTGTATACATTTTTTTGGCACCTTCTGTGTATACTCTGTATCACTTGCTATTATTACCATTAGGGACTGTGGTGCATGTGTTTATGTATGTTGGGAAAATATAAAAATGTTCAAGAGTCTGCCTCCATGGGAATTTAATCTATTTAAATTATAAGACATATGCAAGACTGCACATGAGAAGAACCATGTGAGTCTGGGCCGTGAGCTGGCGTTATCAGGGAAAGTATTATGAAGATGGTACATCTTCAGCTGGACATGAAAATACTATTACTTTTTAACATTTATTCAACACTTACCAAATTTCTGGTATGGTTCTAACTACCTTTACCTGCTTTCCTAAGTGCTTTTTCCAAGTGTTTAATCATCACAGTAATGCTAAGGAAGAAAGAGGACGAAACTGAACGTAGATGGTGGTAATTCAGTTCTGGGTTGAAATCTAAAGCAGTTAGACTGCAAAGCCCCTGATCCTTTCCACCAAGTATGCTGCTTCTGATGGAGGGATTTCAAAACGTGCAGAGAAGGGCGAAGGCATTCGGATGAGAGGAGCCTGGTCAGCAAGGGAGTGGTGGCAGTAATGTGCAAATGGAAAAGGCCTGGGTGGTGGGTGCTTGGTGTAATGATTGGCACGATGCCTGGAATAGAGTAAGTGCTTGATAAATGTTTGTTGAATTAGACTGAATGGTTAGAGAAAGAGAATGCAGGAGAAGTAGGCTATTATCAGATTGTGTAGGGTTTTGAATTACTGTCTAAGTGGTTTAAACTTAGTACTGTGGATAATATCTATTTTAGAATGCTTAAATTTCCGGAGAGGGCAACATACTAGTTCATAAACATGTGTCACTCTAACCTGTATTTTCTCTTCTCAGTGTAGCATCTATAGAATTGCTAGGAAAACAAAATTGAAACCATGCTAATAAAGCTGATCACAAATCACGCTGTTTGTTTAGCCTTCACTGCAAAAGTTAGATGCTGGTTATACTGGACTGTCAGTCTTTGCCTGTTAGGCCTGTAGTCCCTTCCAAGTGCATGGTAAAGGGGAAGTCCTTAGGAAGCCAAGTTGTGTATGGTGTGACCCCACTCTCCCTGGCTGCAGATGGTGGGATTTCTGGGGAGGGCCCTGTGACATGACAGTGCACTATCTTTGGAAATACCAAGATATGAAGCCTTTAGCTGAGGGTGTAGAACTGAAAGATCATGCTGGAGAGAAGAGCCAAAGAGGATGCAAGGAACAGCATGTCTACCACCATGATGAGGAAACAGGAATAAATTACATAAGCAGAAAGTCTGAGGCAGAAAGAAATTTTTTATGTATGCCTTGAGCCCAAGTCCATTGATTTTGAGTTCAGTTCTGGATATTTCCTGAAGTTCTCCATATAATGAAAAACCCTACCACCCTTTTTCAGTATTCATTGTCTTTGACCTTTCTACTGCATTTTATATAATTGCTTACCCACTCCTTTCTAAAACTCTTTCCAGTAAAATGCAGTATTCTCCTGGGTCTCTTCCTCCTTCTCCTACTACTCTTTCTCTTCTTAAGTTCCTCTTCCTCTATGCCCAAGGCTTTGTTGAAACATATGTCTCTTCTGTTTTTCTGTCTGCGTCATTTGATCCATCATCAGTCTTTAAACTTTTACCCTTTGCATAGGGTGCTCTAAGGTATGCACGCAATCTGAATTTCTTTTCTGAACTCTCAGGGGCTCACATTTCCAATGGTTGCCCAATAACTCAAACCGGTTGACACTCAATGAATTAGGAAAGGCTCTATGCAGCCCTAGGGCCATGCCTTGATTCAAGACTTTATTACCTCTTCCCTGATATCTCATTCCCACTACATTTTGTATGCTGCTGCAAAAATAATCCCTATAGCACAGCTCTGAATTTATCCCTTCCCTGTCCAAAAATATTCAGTGACTTCTCATCTACCAGGAAAAATTCACAATGCTTAAGTTGGCACTTTTGTTTATCTTTAATATGGTCCCTGTAGATGATCTCAGAATATTTACTTGTCTTTTAGGTTTTTTTGTTTGCCAAGTAGAATCTTTTCTATATCTTCTCTAGCTTTCAAAATTCTATTCATTTCCCCCCAATTTTCAAAGTGCTGCTGCTGCTTTCATAAAGCATCAGCAATTCTAAATGGAATGATCGCTTTTCTCTAAATTTTCATGATTTCTTCTTTTGTAACTCTGTTAAGGCAATTATTGTAAAGTTATTTTACTTTCCCTGTGACAGTGCTAATTCATATTTGGCTCTTACATAGTGTCAAAGTTCGCTGTGTATGGCCTGCTTGCTCTCTGATACAGTCCTCGCTTGTCCCTCACCTGCCCTGTATCAGAAGGGCTGCATCCAGAGACTGTGCAGTCCACATTCCTATGTCAACTGCTATCCTACAGGGCGGGATTCATATTGGAAGGTAACAACATGAGAATCCAGGGTCCCCTCCCTACCCTGTCTATCTTAGGAGGTATCTCCAGGAGAGCTATGCCTCCTTTGAGGCTCCAACACCCACTTCATAGTTCCAGCTTCTGATGGGTGTCCCCGGCCAGGAACGTGGCCTCCTCATTCTTCCAGCCTAGGGATGACAGAAGTGCCTGCTATGATTTATTTCTGGATTGCTTCACCATTCTCTGATGGGCTTCTTTTTCTCCCATCACTCGAGCAATCAATTCCCGTATATTAAATTCTTATAGTTTGAAATACAAATGGTTTTGTTTTTCAGGGGCGAATGATGATGGATATATTCCCTTCTAATTTTCACAACAGACTATGTCTTATTCTTATCGTTCCATGGTGCCTGGCTTAGGGGCTCACATACTGCAGGTTCCAAATAAATATTTACTGAATAAATACATATGTAAAGGAAGACTTTTGCTATGTGTAAAGGCATCATAGTTAATTTTTAGGAAAATTACTCAGAAAAATTTAGGAGGCACTAACTGTATTGGTGGTCAAGGAGAGGTACCAAAAAAATAAAAGTTGAAGATAATATCTTTGTCATTAACAAGGAAAAATGCTGCTGGGTGCCTTAATAAGGGTGCTGAAGTTTGCATTAGAAAATTTAGTGGCCTGGAAAATACCTAGTTAAACGATTTCTCTTTCACTTTTTCTTCTCCTGAATTTAGAGGAATGTTTTTAAAGTTAGGGGACTCAAATTATTCTTAAAATTATCTATCCAGTCTTTTTCTAATCCCAAATGTCAGTATTCTCCACTTTAGCCCTAGGAGGAAGAAGATGTTAAAATTGTAGGCATGTTATTGTTACACTGATATTTTGAGTAGTTTCTCCCTCAAGATCATTGAGCCCAGAAGCACTCATGGGTTTTATAAGTTACTTGATGTTTCTGCTTGTCAGGGTTCCCATTCCTGAGGGCTGTACTAACGTGGATGAATATGTGGGAATATGGGAGACACAGCAGAACGATGAGCCAATGCTTTTAGAACCATCCCCATTGTAGAAGAAAGTGGATTTGTGGTTTAATTTCCTAATGGAACTCCCTACTCTGCCTTTGGATTGACCTATGCACTTGACCTCTTCTTCCAGCCTTAATTTCCTCATTCATCAGAAAGTGGCACAATTCATGGAGAGAATTCTGTGGGAAAATAACATTATAAAAATAGAAGATGATGGGCCGACCAAGTGGTGCATTGGTTAAGAGCTGGCTTGGGATGCCAGCAGCCCCGGTTCGGATCCCACATATGAGGGCCAGTGACACTGCCCTCTACAGCTAATAACAGCTCCACCTGGAGCTGGGCTGGGAGCCCCAGTGACGGTGTAGGCTGCAGGCCCTGCTGCAGTGGGCTGCCATAGGCTACAGTGAATGGCCAGCAGCCAGTGTGAGTAGCTGGCAGCCAGCATGAGCTGCCAATAGCTGTGGTAAGCGACCATCCAGAGGCCGGCGACCGATCTGCCTCATCTGGGAAGAGCACAATGATGATACCAACATGGGCCAGTGAAGTAACGTCCTCCGCAACTAGACTGAAGAACAAAAGAACAGCAACTTGTCTGTTCCCCTTCCCTGATTCCCCAATGCTGTTCCCCTCCCCAATTCCCCAATAAAATCTTAAAAAAAAAAAATAGAAGATGAGCTAGAAGGGGGAGAGAATGTAACCATTGCTATAGATGGTCCTACCACAGAAAGTTTATGTGGAAAGTAATGAATTTGGTGGTTCCAGAGAAGAATGTTGACTTGTTCAATCAGCAGTTATTTATCGGGTGCCTACTCTGTTACTGGCACTGTGGTCAGTGCAAGGAATTCAAAAGAAGTTGCCATAAAGAGTAATATCACTCTTGGTTTTCTACTGTTAACCTTTGCAGACCAAAGATCAGAATAATTTTTTATTTGTTCAGATTCTTAGAGTTGAAAGCAATGGAAGAAAGCACACAGTCTGCCCACTGAAGTTAGTATTCCTTACTCCTTTGCCGGCTTGGTCAACTTTTTACCTCTGCAACAATACATATTGTTCAAAGTATCTTTAAAATGTCTCCCTGCATTGACAGGAAACACAGACATTGAAAATACTTTTGTGTCAGAGTGAAGTCAAAACCTGTGGCCTGGAAGGCTGACCCAACGATCATGTGTGCATTGCTGAGTGCATTTGGGAATCTGCTGGGACTTTCACTTCAACAGAATATTTTTTTCTTTCTCCCTGCAAAGGAGGCTGTGTCCATGTTTATTCACCTTAATGGCTTATGGTTTTGATATTAGATTTTTCAGAGGGTTTGCTATTCCCCACAGCTGAGAAACCTGCATTGCCCTTGTCATTGTGAGAGTAGTAGACTCAGCTCAGCAGCCAGGAACCTCACACTTTGCCTGGAGTCTATGGTTTCCCCAGTGACTTTGGGACGGATCAGATTCCCTGTCTAGCACAAGATATAGCTTGCATGTGCTTATGCAGAATTATTTATGTCAAGGTCACTGGATCGTTATCGCACACCTAACTCAGAAGACAAAAAACAGAAACTGAGGGTCTCCAAGGCACCTAGGCATGGCTTGGCCTTTCCTCTGTTGGATCATTCATTTAACACACATCTCCTGAGTTCCTGTTAGATACCAGGCCAGTCTAGCTGTTAAAGACAAATAAGTCACGGGTGTTAGAATCAAGAAATTGTGACTATAACACTAAACTGCTTTTAAAGTCTGATCAGGTTAACATCTTATAATTTTTAGCATGAGCCACAGGATTAAGGGTTTAGAAATCTACCCTATTAATACTCTTCACATGGTAAGATCAGCTTTATGGAGAGGTTAAACAGGTAACCTCCATGATGGAGGGAAAGTGTATATCACTGGTGAAATATCTTTTTCCCTAAAGTGTCTCCTTTCATCCTTCAAGTTACCACAATATTTTCTCATTTTCTGTTTCAGGCAATGAAGATATTTAACTCTGTAGATTTTTTCTGAGTGGCCTTGATTCATTGTTTATTAAAATGGCAATGAACAACTCACCAGTGTAATTTCATCCTAAAGCTCGGGAAATCTCCTTTATGAGCCTGGAGAAGTTTTCTTCTTCTTTCGTCCTGTGATGTGGTTTTGCTTCTCTTAGGCTCCTACTTTCTGCCATGTAAGGGAACAAAAGACTTGAGGTATTGGATGGGAGCTTCCCAGATTCTAAGTGGAATGGAAGTGAGCTGAGACAGTTCATAGTGTGGATTCAGTCACAGTGAGGCAGGGTGAGGTGGGTGTCGAGTAAGGTGCTGAGAACAGGTTAGGGTGAAAGGGTTGCAACAATATCAAGGGCCCAATGATGTTTGGAGAAAATGAAATTTGTGATCAAGTCAGTAAAATTCCATTATTTCTGGTGCAAACAGGTAGCTGGCTGGTTGTGTGTGTGTGTGTGAGTGTGACACAGAGATAGATACATAAATATAGGTAGATGATACATAGATAATAGAACAGGTATGAGATGTCTGGTTAATCCATTTGTGCTTGCTCCAAAAAATAACTCTAATGATGGAAATTTCAAGCTAGTTAACAGGAGAAGCTTTTGACTTGCCTGTCTGAGTGGGAAGTGATTTTGGAGTAGTTGTAACGTTGTAGTCACCTCAAAATACTCCTTGAAGCCCTCTGAGAGTTGGGGATACATGAATGTTCTCTGGATTGAAAATGACCATCTCAGTCTACCTACTGCTTACTGCCTATGTCTTGGGTGTAGCCCCACCTAGGCCTCTAAGAGATTGTCTGATGCCAGTACATTGGAGTAATACCAGCAGAACAGCACCTGCCATGTTGCAGACAGACTCCATGGCATACCCTACGCTAAGTCTTGCCTACATGTTTTCATTTAAATCTCTCAATAAGCTCATGAAGTAAGTATCACTAATTCTGGTTTATGGATGAAGAAGCTGAGGCTCAAGTGATTAAATCACCTGCCTAAGATCTAAAATCAGGGCATTTTGGTACAATGTATTACAGTGTCTTGGTTCTCCCTGGACCTGTGATTTTGCTTGAGGGAATGGATTTTTGATAAGATTTCCTATTCCGTCCTACTGAAAAAAGGTCATAGGGCCTTGAGGTCTTGGAGCTGATCTCTCTCATATGACACAGAACAGAGGCCTAATTTCCACCTTACTGGGCTCTCCTTGCATGCCAGCTTGCTATAGCTGGTTCTGTGATGCAATGTCCATCTTCCTACTCTAGTCATAATGTAATATCAACAGCTAGAAGGTGGCCCTCCTGCCCTTTGAAGACCACAAAGGAAGCTATTGTCTTCTCTATGATAGTATCAGTGGCAGTAGAGAAAGTTAGGTGTTGCCCCAGCCTGTGGAATCAAAATGTTAAGTATGGAAGTAAGAAAGAATTTCATTGACTTTGGTGTAGAAGTTGTTGATTTTGTTAATCTTTCATTCCCAGCTAACTTTTTATTCTCAATAAAAACTTTATCTTTTGGTACAGGGCTTATATGTATTTTAAGTTTCTGAATTCACACACTTAGCTGATAACACCAAAAATGATCAACTTACATAAAACAGCAAATACGAAATTGTTTAAATTCGTAGCTGAAAATGTATCTGTTCCATAGCTCACATTCAATTATGTGCTGCTTTTTATCTTAGTATGGCAGATTTTACTTCTCTTTGGTCTGTACATCTGGAAAAGTGTTCTTAATATAACAATAATAGCAGCAATAATAAACTCTCTCTGATCCATTCTTCCATGTCTATGTCCACATTAGTTCTTGCATCCCAATCTCCACAAACACTCCCATGAGTCTCTCTTCTTCAGTCTCTTAGCACTGCCTCCTCCTTGGTTTTCCCATGGTAGTTTATATTGGGAAAAAATGACGTATTGATAATTCTAGCTCTTCAGCTGCACTGTCGATTGTGTATCAGGTAAGGGCTCACAGAATATAGAATTCCACTCACATGGTTTAACTGAAGAAATTTTAATGAAGAGACTGTGCAGAATGATTGAGAGCAGGTTTAAAGGAAGTTGAAGTACTCAGGCACTAGTGTATGTGAGAAGCCACTGGTATATCTGTGCCTACAGGAGCCAGGGGTCAGTGGTATTACTGAAGTTCAGAGTGGGCTGAAGACATGAAAGATGAGCTGCTAGGCAGGAGCTACATTTGTGAAGAGAAGTGATCATAGCCATCAGAGATGAAGCAAGGACGGAGCAGGAAGAGAAATACCCCAACCTTTTTCTCTCCTTTTTCTAATCTTTCACAAGTGCTCCCATTGTGTGAAAGTAATGGACAACCAGAAGGCGAGGGTGCCTGGGTGATGCAGTGGGAGTTATTTTCCTGGGGAACAGAGTAGGGATGGATCTCAGCATGTGAGAGTAGCAAATGGAGAATAACCAGCACAAGAACTTATTTATTTTTGGATCCCCAGTGGATAGTATAGTGCCCAGCACTAAGTAGAAAGTTAACAAATATTTTTTTTTAAGTGGAAAAGGGCTGGAAGAGATCTCAGATCTCAGTGGGTTCAGTTCCCTGATTTTAGAGCTAAGGAAACCAGAATTGAGAAATATGGAGGTGACTTACTCAAGGCCACGCAAGCAGCTCGTGGCTAATTGAGGGTCATGGAGAAGGCATCTCTATGTGCCCCTTCTTCACCACCACCATCTATTGGTGAGCGTTGGTGTATTGTATTCCCCTCCTCTCTTGCCTCTGCTTCTCATTATATCTATCTCAGTCTTTTTAGCTTTTCTTGGATCCTTCACCTTACCCTCACACCTACAACAGTTTTCCTTTTCTTCCTCTTCTCAATTCTATGCATTACCAAGTGCCCAGAACAGGCACTCAGCCTTAGACTTATAAACATGAGGAAAACCATGCCGGTCACCATGCTTTTTCCACAGTCACTCCTTTGTACTAGCCATTCCCTATCCTTGGAATGTAATTCATCTCTGTGACCCCTCTGACCAACTCCTGCCCAACATTCACAGCTCAACTCTCATGCCATCTCTTCTGAGAAGTAGCCCTGACTGCCTCTTGTCTGGCATTCAATGCATTGCATTGTGATTACCTGGACATGTCTTGCCCCCTTGCTTAAAGAGGGACACTCAAACTCTAGAATGATTCCTATCACACAGTAGGTTTTAATAAATGCCTGGTGAGGGGCTGAATAAAGGGTGGATAAAGGAATGTAACCATCATGTGAAGGCATGTGGAGCTGGTTACTTCTCTTCTCTCCTACCATGGGTACCTTCCAGCCACTCTCAGAAGATAAATACATTTTATTCTTAAAGGTGTTACTATGGTTTGTGGACCACCTATGGTTGGCCCAAAGCTAATTTAGCTCCATTTGACAGATAAAGAAACTGAGCTTCAAAGTAAACTTACTTGCCCAAGGTCGCATGGCCAGCAGATCTGTGATGAAATTTGACCCCAATAATGCCTGACTCTAAGCAGATGAATCATGCTGAATTGTCTCGTATGCGTTATTCATGAAAGAATATATTCACTTATGACTGGTAAAATCTTCCACAATGGAAGACTGACAGGCAATCCCATTCATAATTTTGGCAGCAACCAGCTGCTTATGCTGAGAAGTGATAAAAACAGGCTCATCTAGGAATAAAATCTAAGTTTCTCACGTTATCTGATTTCTTCGTAACATCCAATAAGGTATTGACGCCAGTTTCCACCCTGAGTGTCAGTTTTTCTTTCCTTATCTACACAAGAGCTCTGAGGTGACTGAAAAAGTAAAGGCAGCTGCCCAAGGCTGAGCAAAGTGACCTGGACCCAAATTTAGAGGAGACGTGAAGCATGGTCCTGTAGGAGGAAACTACAGTATGAACAAATTTAACTTAAATTGTTAGATCCTGAGAGTGACTCATATTTTATGTGGAAGACAAACCCAAAGATAAGGCATTTGATAAGGACTTGCTTTGGTAGATCCCGAAACTGTAGTTGGTTATATAAGTCCAAGAAAGGTGAAGGAACTCTTCCGGCCTTCAAATGTGTGTGTGCAATAGAGTGAGGGAGAGAGGAAAAGAGCTGCTTTAATCAGTACCTTTCTGGTCTCTCCTGCTGAAGTATTGGTCATTGCTGTCATTGTGGTGGGTCTGGCAGCTGACTCCAGCAGACATGAGATCAGCAGGTGCTCATCAAAGACCATGCATCCACGAATACTAACAGGGGGGCTCCTGGTCGGGCTCCTGGCCACACTCCTGGAGGGGCGGACAATTGAGAATGATTGCTGTGTAGGAGGACAAGGGAGCCTCGTTCCCCAATGGCATGGGATGGGAGAGGAGAGGGTTTATATGCAGGTGTGGGCATCATAGACTTGCTGGCCTACTTGTGCTCCACATGTGTGTGTGTGTGTGTGTGTGTGTGTGTGTGCGTGTGCGTGCAAATGCATGTGGGCATGTGTGGGTTTTGTCTTTGTCTCCTTTAATATTTTAAATGGTCCCCTGTGTTAATTCTGTCTCTGGGATTGTCACAACTGCTGAACTTATTTTTTTTATACCTCACCTGCATTTTAGATTATTGGGTACTAGAATGTAATAAAGATCGTGTTGGTGTTTCTCATCTACCCAGCTTGGTTACTGCTTTACCTCCTTTAGGGGTTTGTCCTTCATTTACTTGCATTTTTTCCTGTCATTTTCTGTTATTGTTTCAGCATCTGGCAATGAACTGCAGAACTGGGAAATACTTTCATGATATATACTAGGAAGAAAGTAGCTGGCTTCCTCTTAATCACTGTTTTCATATTTCAGCGTTGTCCCTCCATCGTTGCACTTCAATGAAATGCCATAGAGTCTGCCATTAGATACCACTAGATGTATGTTACCACCAGATTACGTAGACAGTGCCCAGGTCAATGGGCCAGAAGCCTATTTGCAGCTCTGCCCACACCTTACATCCTTCTCTGGGTCTCCAGATTCCTGGGATAGAAATGGGATTTTTTGCTCCTTAAAAAGACATTAAACATCTCAGATGTCTTTTTCCTTGATATGAGAGGTCAGAGGTAGATTCTAACCAAAATCATGGTATTTTTCTCAACCAACAAATGAACCATGCTTTGACAGAGGTACTACTCTATGTAAACAATGGGTTTCAACATTTGAAATCATAAACTAAAATTTTTTTCATGTACAGAACATCTTTATTTTTTATTTAAATGTTAACTTGGAATGCTATTTATTTTTAGGTTGAAAATTACCATGCACAAATATATAACAATAAGAGTTTTAAGAAAAATATCCATCTTCCCAACAAGATTATGCTGTAAAAGTGTGTCACCAACCTGATATACATTTTACACATGGAAACAAAAAGAGAAATGCGTATTTATAAGGTTAAAGTCATTCGTTTTCTAACACAAACATTTAAAAACAACATATTACAAAAAATCACATTTTAGTTTGAAAAACTGCTCTCTTTTTTGTTTGTTAAAACTGGATTTCCATTATGAACTAAACTTTTAGATATAAAATGTGGTGCTTTTTATAGATCTGTTCAACTCTTAATTTCCAAAGCAGCAAATGTTTATTGAATGGCTAATTTTGTGCACGGCAAAGAATTTGCCTCTTGTAACTGGTATTATGCTGAGGACACAAGTTCTGTGCTTATAACCTGTGTGCTGGTACTACCATCTTGCAGATGAGATTGTATTACAGCAGTATGGCAGCGGTAGGGAACATCTGCTTGTGGGCAATGGGTCATCCTATGACATGGGAGTGATAATTTGACATGTAAGAACAGACTCTCAGTTTGGAAGGAAACCTGTTTTGAATTATCCCTACATTATTAGAAAACAAAGTAAGGCTGGCCATGCTCATTCATTCATTCATTCATTCATCAAACACTGAATGAACAACTTAATGTTGAAGGCACTTAGCAATAGAAAAATGAATAAGGTAGTTGTTTTCTCTTGCTCTCTTGGAGTTCGCATTCTAGTAGGAAAAAGCAGACATTAACAAAGTCCTAAATACTTAATTCTTACATTTCAATTATAATTGCCTTGAAGGCAGAACAATAGAGTGCTATGAGAAAATATAACGGGGCACCTAATTTGGATATTCTAAAAAAGTGATATTTAGGCACAAATATGATGGGTGAAAAGAAATAAACTTGGTTAAGGTGGTGGGATGGGGGTGGGGAGAAAGGGGGAGGAAGGTTGTGATTCAAGCCAGGACATGGCATGTGATAAGGTCCTAAGGCAGGCAGGTATGATCAGGAAACTATGAGGACAAAGGATCACTTAGTAGGTGTGATATGGGGTGTTATCAGGATGAGGAGGGCACTGGCTATGGTCATGAGTCTTAACTTTATTCTAAGAACAATGGGAAGGTTTTGAGCCAGGGTGCAATATAATCAGATATGTTTCAAGGACAGGATCTGACTTGCTGGTAGGGAATGGGTTGAAAGGTGGTGAGGAGTTCAGGTGTAGCAGGAACAAGGCCATCTCACTAGTGTAAGCCGGAGATGGTGGTGGTGGTTTCTGGGTGATTTGATGCTTTCTCTGTCTACAGTATTTGGGGTGCTCCCTCGATCAGGATTATGCTGTATATTTCATGGGTGGTTTCTTAGTGTTAAGGTGAGAACATTAAAGGGTTGGCACCCAATCCTCTGAACCAACTATATATGCCTCATTTGGGATTGTATTTCAGGATGGTATGTGTAATGTTACATGTTTCCTTAGAGCTTAGCACCCTGCCAAATTTAAGGCAGCAGCTTCTATGAGCTCTGGCTTTTATAATAGGCAGTGAAGTTTTTATTTTTTAGCAGCCATCTGGCTGCCAACATTCTTGCTCTTATTATTAGACAGTTAGCATGCCATGCTGTTGGAAATGCCATATCTGTTATGCAATATCAGGGTGACTAAGTGAGGCGGGATTCCCCACGCAGGGGACATGTCTCAGGTCCCTACAGTCATCCGAAATGTGAGCGTAAGTATCATGCACTCTGACTCTGCAAGTCACATGCCCTGCCTTCTTGGGGGCGCGATGGGTGCTGCTGCTAATGATGTGAGCCACACAGCTTTGTAGCCACTGAGATGTAGCTTCCTAGAGGCAGAAGCCACCTAAGGGTGAACAGGTGTTTTTACTTAGTTGCTTATTATATTGCATTGGGTTTTATTATCTTTTGGTAGGCTGTAAGAAACATAACATAATGGAAAGACCACAAGCTCTGGAGATAGGCACATCGCAATTGCACAGTGTGGAGCTCTGAACCTCAAGCATATTGTTTCACCTCTCTGAGCCTGACTTCCCTCATTTGTGTAAAGGGGAGAATTATAATACTACTCTTTTGGGCTTCCCAAGACTAAATGTGATGGTGTATGTGAAGCACCCTGCACAGGACCTACCACACTGCTCGCATCTGATATGAGTTTCCTTCCCTAATTAACCACGTAATAACTAACTTGCCTGATATCACCCAGGGGCCCAAAGTCTTTCTGCGGTAATGGGATCATTACCACATCCTCATATTCTGTAGCTGATTTGTGGGAATGTCACTTATCTGTGCTGCTCCTTTCTCTTGAGGCTACGGATAATCAAATTTTCAGTAGAAGGATAAGGCAAACACAACTATAGGCCCTGAGAATATCTGACTATAATTTGTAGACTGTCAGCAATGTAATAAACCAGTCTGGCATTTGGTCCCTGACAAATTCGTGAGAAGATGCAGTGTTGCTCTCAAATAGCTAAGAAGGTGGATCCTTCATCTCTAAATTTATTGAAATCTCATGTGAACCTGTGATGATCATCGACCGTATCTTCAGGTTAATAGGCCCATGAACATATTCAAAGAAGTGCTTTTTCATTGGGCCTAAATTTACCCTTTGGTGATTTCAAAGGATTGCTTCTTGGTTCTAACATTTTCTGGGAGGGTCAATTCTTACTCATCTCACCCTGTTTTGATTTTAGGTAGTGGAGCGACAGTGAAAAGACACTGGACCTGGGCTCAGGAAATAGGCTTAGTATCTCCTTTCTGCTACTTGTTATTTGGACAGATGTATTTTCTTTGAGACTCAATTTTCTCACATGTGAAATGGTACTAATTCTGTATACTCTGTCCCCTTTTATGTAACTGTGAGGACTGAAGGATATTGTTGAAAGGTCTGTAAACTGTAAAGCACCATACAAATGATTTTCATCACACACCTACATTTTCACGGAGACTAAAAATAGTTCTGATGTCAGGGCCGCCCCACCTCCCCCCCCACCGCCTGAATTCTACTGACTTAGAGTCTCTAGTGGTGGGATGTCTACTTAAGAAATAATATAACTAAGTATGTGGGGCAAGGGTCAAAATCCACTGCTCTATAAAAATATAGGATGATATCCCTTTTCACAATGTTATACTCGTAGGCTTTATTTGTCTTCCTGAAAATAGAAAGAGCGCTCTGCGCTTCTCTATTTGACAACCCTGTATCAGAAGAAGTACATTAAGCAATGTGTGCAAAGCTCATTGTCTTTTCAACACTTCCTCTGTACCTCTGCATTGATGAGGCTCCTTTACTTCCAGCACATCAGCAAAGTTCCTTTTAAGAAAAGAATAACAGTGATGAATCAGTACTCCATGTCGTAAGATCAAATAGTAACTAATGTCTATGGCAGTGAAAAATAATTAGCAAATTCGTGATCTTATGTCTGTAATGCCAGAACCTATCATGTGTAGTTTAAAATAATGCTGCCTTTGTTAACATCTCTAGAACCTGTAGGAAATTATTAGGAGTCTGAGATCTTGAAAGATCTAAAGACCTGTATATCTTTGCGGATCAGGATTAGGCAAATGCTAATTATTGATGTAAACGCTCTTCTGCTCTTACTTTTTCTTCGTGAAGGAAGATACATGCATTTGGTAGCTGTTGTTTTCTGCTATGGAAATTAGGAAAAACTTGGTCTTAAATGAAATTCTCTCTTATGCATTTTCTATCCATTTTTTTTATTCAACAAATATTTATTGAATGCCTGCAATGTGCCAGGCATGCTGCCAGGTGTTGGGGATACCACAGTGAACAAATGTGTTCCTGCTAGTACAGGAGACAAAGGTTGTATCTTTGAAAAGAAAATAAAATAGACAAAATTTTGACAGAAATGATAAATAAAAAAAGAAAGAATAAATGTAATGAAAAGGGAAATACATCTACAGATTCTACATTTATTAAAAAGATAAGATAATATTTTATAGGACTATATGACATCAAATTAGAAAAAAATTAGATACAATATATCTTTAGAAAAATATATCAAAACTGACTTAAGAAGAGACAAAAAAAAAGTCTCTATATCCTATTAACTCTTAAAGGAATTGAACAAATTATTTAAAATCTTCCTACAAAGAAAACATTGGCTCTGGTAATTTTGGAGGTAAGTTCCATCTATATGCAAGGAACAGGTAATTTCAATCATTCAGATGATAAAAGAGGGAATACTTCCACAAGTTCTCATGAGATGAGTAAAACCTTGTTTCTAAAACCAGACAAGAAAGATCAGAAAAGGAAATTAGGGCCAGCTGAGTGGCGCGTTGGTTAGGAGTTGGCTTGGGATGCCAGCTCTGAGCAGCAGGGCCCCAGTTCGGATCCTACATGAGGGCCAGTGACACTGCACCCTCTACAGCTAAGATGGTGAACAACAGCTTGACCTGGAACTGGGCTCCCATGAGTCGCTGTCAACAGCATAGACTGTAGCCCCTGCTGCAGTGGGCTGCCATGAACTACCTTTAGTGGCTGGCAGCCAGTGTGAGTGGCCAGCAGCCGCTTGAGCTGCCATGAGCCACCATGAAAGGCTGTCCAATGGCCCGCGAGCAACTGCCTTACCTGGAAAGAGAAAGAATGCAATGATAATACCAAAATGGGCCAGTAAAGCAATGTCCACCACAACCAGACTGCAGAACAAAATGACAGCAACTCGTCTGTTCCCCTCCCCCAATTCCTCAGGAAAAAAAATTAAAATAAAAAAGGGGAAATTACATGGCAGTTTCACTCATAAACATAGATATGAAAGTGCTAAATGAAAATGTTAGCAAACTGGATCCAGCAATATAGTAACAAAATATAATAAATTATGACCAAGTTGGGTATTTTCAAAATGCAAGGTGAGTTAAACACTAGAAAATATATTATTATAATTTACCATTTTGAAGTCTGAAGTGGACAAAAACATGGTCATCTTGATAAATGTAGGAAAAACATTTGGTAAAATCCAATGACATTTATGATAAAATTCTTGATAAATGTAGGAAAAATATTTGGTAAAATCCAATGACATTTATGATAAAATTTTGTAGCTAACTAAAAAAGCAAGTTTCCTGAACCTGTTTAAGAGTTTATAAGGAGACCTACAGCAAACATGATACTTAAATACAAATGTTCAAAATAGCAATTTGTTTAAAATCAGGAACAAAACAAAAATACATATCACTGCTTCAATTAAAATAATAAAGCAAGAACATAATAAAAAATGGTTAGAGATAGAAAAAGGAACAAAAATGTCAATATTTGCAGATGATACAATTTTTTTTGCATAAAAATAAGAATCTACAAAATTTAATGTTGCATCTCAGAGGTGCATTAAGGTCTTGGGACATTCAAATGTAATTTATCTGAAGGGAAATGTTAAGGGTTAACATATGTTGGACCTTAGCAGTTGACCAGTTCAGAGCTAGATTTTTTGTTTAAAATAATAATTATTATTGCAGCTACTATCGTTTATTGAACAGCACCCCAGCCAAGGATGGGTAAATTTTATAGTTCACATTTTTATTTTCATACAAACTTTAAGGTATTATTCAAGGTATTACTATCCTTATTTTACAGATGACAAAATGGAGATTCAGAGAAGTGTGGTAACTTACTCAAGCTCACACAGCCAGAAAGTAGCAGAAGTAGGATTTCAAAGAAGGTCTTTTGAACTCTGAGCCTGTTTATTTCACAATACAGGCGGGTTCCCTACCGCACAGAGCTTGTGTTCTATTGTCCTAAATGCTCAATAAATAATCTATGGACTGTTTCACTTGGAGCCAAAGTTAAAAACTAGTCTAACCAAGGGATCCGTACTTCTTTAAAGTCAGGAGTCAGGGCTGGTAAAGCAGCTATCACTCCCTGGTTCCCCTTGGGGCCAGAAGGGACTTTCCACATAGTTTATGCTGTTTTGGGCACTAGAAAGAATAGATGACATTGGAATGAGTTTGCTAGTGCTGCCATAACAAAAGACCACAGACGGGGAGGCTCAAACAATAAAATTTTTTCTCACAATCCTGGAGGCTAGAAGTCCAAGATCAAGGTGTGAACAGGTTTAGTTTCTTCTGCAGTTTCTCACCTTGGCTTGCAGATGGCCATCTCGCTGTGTCCTCACATGGTTGTCTCTGTGCTTCCAGTGTTCTAATCTCCCCTTCTTATTAGGACACCAGTCATATTGGATTAGGGCCCACCATAACGGCCCATTTTAACTTAATTGCTTCTTAAAAGACCCTGTCACCAAATACAGTCACATTTTGAGGTGCTGGGGTTTAGGACTTCAACATATGGATTTTAGAGGGACACAATTCAGCCTAGAATACCATCTCAGGGAAATAATAGGGCAGCTTTGCAGTCTCAGACAGGTTGGATCTTTTCAGGATACATGTAGCAATGAGTCTTTAAGGGCAATCCTCCTTGGACAAAGCAGAGCAGTGGCAGGCAGCTCTCCCGGGCTTCACTGGCAGTTAACAAGAGTGTGGTCACTCATACTTCAGGCTCAGAGAACTCCTCTCACTGGACTCATTGATGAAAAGGCCAATGCAAGGTCAGCTCTCCATTGAGAACAGGAGCCACCAACAGGATATCCCTCCCTCCTTGTTTTCCCTTCATCTTTTAGGAACCTGCCAAGGCTTCATGAGTGGGAGCTTAAAAACACCCACGCAGGTAACCAGGCATTCATCAATGCATCAATTCTGATAGGACAACAGGAACCTAGAAGCAGTCTCAAATTCCCAGATGGATTTTGGAAATAATAAAACTTTGACATTTTATGAGAGTATTCTTTAATGTCATGTTTTGGCATCAGAGGTCATATAGAGGTCATAGAGAGTAGAGCATGGGAGAAACCTGCATAATAAAGCCGGGCTTGACAACCTCCCTTGTGCTGCCTCTCCTCTATTCTTAGCTTCTCCCCATGTTTCTTTAGGAAGAGAAACAGATCTTTTTTTGGGGAATATAAATCTGAAGGCAGCCTTGAATCCCGTCCGAGGGCAATTTCCCAAAGAGCGAGGCTACCATTAAGTCCCTGCCTAGCCCTTCAATTTGCTAAAGAAATTGTGAAACTATCTTTATCTGCTGAATAGAGACCTGTGGTCTCTAGGTAACTCATGTAGTTATCACTTGAATTGACATTGATTTTGAATATGAAATTTATGAACATGCATATAGCAGCATTTTTAAATTGCTTTAGCATTGTTCTCACAGAGGATGGGGAACTGGGAGGTAGGTATCTCGGCCATCAGTGGGGAGGGTATTTAATGGTTTGAGTGATGGTTAAGTAAGGTCTGAGGATAAGTGTTTGAAGAATAATATTTTCTAAACTTACATTTCTGCAATATGCCCACCCTTGTCATGATTCATTGTATCTTTTGACTCAGGGCTTGGACCTCAAAGTTCACTTAAGCATCACAGTGACATTAGAAATGGAATGTTTAAACTTTCATTTTATGGAGAGGGCACGGGGGGCAGTTAATATCAAATGTTTGCTGTATGCTTGGCACTGTGTTGGTAACTTTATATTATTTATTTAATAAAAAATGATGTGGTGGCAACATTTAGCACTAAGATGTACCTCCAGCCTGCATTTAAGGCTTGGAGGGAGACCCAAGAAATGCAGGATGCCCAATCCACTTACACCCTCACATCTTTCCTTTTTCTCTCGCCTCAATTCCTATAGGCATGGTGGCTACACTTCAGTCACCCCTGTTAGGTGGTACCTTAGAACAGACAGCTTTTAGGAGATGCTCTGAATTTGAAAATCACCCCTAATGATAGGCCTTCCTTAACTACCCTGTCTAGAGAAGACACCCAGTATTAGTATCATTCCATCAAATCCTTCCATTTCATTATCTCTTAGTATTTCTTATGACTCTATATTTTTCTTGTTTATAACTATCTGGATCCCCTTCTAGGATGCAGCCTATCTTGTTCTCTGTTGTATCCACAGGGCCTTAAACAGTGATGGGCACAGAGTATGTTTCAAAGGTTATTTGTTTCATGAGCATACATAGTCTACTCCTATCCACAGTTTCACTTTCTGCCATATCAGTTATCTCTGGTCCAAACATATTAAATGGAAAGTTCCAGAAATGAACAATCCCTAAGTTTTAAACTGTGCGTCTTTCTGAGTAGCGTGATGAAACCTTGCGCAGTCTGGTTCTGCTCCACCAAGGACAGAATCATCCCTTTGTCTCGCATGGCCTTGCTGTGGATGCTCCACACCCATTTGTCACTTAGTTTGCCGGCTCAGTGATTGGATCGGCAGTCTCCATTGTCACAGTTTCGCAGTGCTTGTGCTTAGGTAACCCTTATTTTACTTAATAATGCCCCAAGTGCAAAAGTAATATTGCTAGCACTTTGGATATGCCACTGAGAAGCCATAAGGTGCTTATTACATGTCACAGGTCAATAGAGCCTAATGCTACATCATCATGGTGTTGACTTCACATTCATCTCAGTTCATCTCATCACACATGTATTGTATCATCTCACATCATCACAAAAGGAAGGGTGAGTACAGTAAGATATTTGGAGAGAGGGAAAGAGGAAGGCTGAGACTACATTCACATAATATTAATCACAGTGTATTGTTATTGTTCTATGCTATTTGTTATTGTTAATATCTTATTGTGCCTAATTTATAAATTAAACTTTATCATAGGTATGTATCTATAGTAAAAATATTGGGTTATCGGAAAAGTCATGAAGCATTTTTGCAACAAAAAACAGAAAAAAATACATCATGACTTTTCCAACAACCTAATAGTAAATATAATGTTCAGTACTATTTGTGGTTTTAGGCATCTACTGGGGATCTTGGATATACCCCCACAAATCAGGGGGATGAATGTATTAATGAAAATATGTAGGCCAATGATAGTAATCCCACTAACTGGCTAACTGGTTTGGAAGCGATAGTGATGTTTTGGAAGAAATCAAATCTCTTGCAGATGGTGACAGAAATCTCAAGCATTTCCCCATAAATTCACAATAATATAAGACTGAACTTACTTCCAACCTGCCATTATAATGTCTGATGCATTACATAGCTTACTAAAATATGCTCCTACTTTCTTATAATATTTCCTGAGTGGGGCTACCACCAGACACAATGCCAGTCACTGCAGGAACTGGAGTAAAATAGTAAGTGGTGCCAACATTTACTGAGCACTTTTATATGCCATGAACACTTGTGTAACTTTTCCTGCTATATAATATTTTATTGCTTGGATATTACATAATTTTAAAATCTATTCATCTTTTGATGGACATTTGGGTTGTTTCCATTTTTTTTTGCTATTCATATTTATGACATTTTAATGCATGTTTCCTAGTGCACAGAGGCACGGGTTTCTCTAGGGCATTGGTTCTCAAACTGCAATCCTTGGACAGGGAGCTCAGCCTCCATTCTAGACCTTTGAAGTCAGGATCTCTGTAGATAGGACCCAGAAATCTGTATTTTAATAAGCTCTCCAGGTGATTATGATGCACAGTAGAACCACCTGGGGAACTGTCAATGGCTGAGGCCTACCGAGGAACAATTAAATCATAATCACTTAGGTTCAGGTGAGGTTATTCTAGAGCTGCCCGAGTTAAGAAATACAGCTTTTTTGATGTGTAATTAGGAGTGGGATTCTCACAACATAGAGTATAGGTTTGTTCAATTCTACTAAGTGAATTCAAATTGCTTTTCCAAAATGTTTGTCTTAATTGATCCTCCTACCAGCTGTTTATAAATGTTCCTGTTGCTCCACATCTTCACCAAAACTTGTATTATTTGGCTTTTTAATTATGTGACTTTGATAGGTATGAAATGGTATCTTATAATTTAAATTTTATGTGTTTGATTAATAATGAGCTGAGCTTCTTTTTATGTTTAAAGGCCGTCAATACTTTTGCTTCTGTGAAATACCTGTTCATATCTTCTGTCATTTTATTCCCTACTGGATTATTTTTTCATTTATTTATAGTAATTATATATTCTGGATGCTAACTTTGTCAGTTATATATAGAAGAACTATCTTCCTTCTAGATTTTGGGCTTATTTTTAAATTCTTTTTCTGGAGTATTTTGATTAACAGAAATTCTTTTAGGTCATTTAATTTCTCTCTCTTTTATGTTAGGGTTTGTGTGTTTTTTTCCCCCCTATTTGTGAAATCTTTTCCTGCGCAAAGTCCAAAAGATATTCTCCTATACTTTTTTCTAAACATTTTAAACTTTTGTCTTTCACATTTAAGTACCTAATCCATTTGTTTGTTTGTTTGTTTTAATTTAGTGGTCTAAAGCATATATCCATTTTCGCTTCTTTTCCTTTTGGATGAACAATTGTCTAGTTCTATTTACTACTTAGCCCATCCTTTCTCTACTAAATTGCAATGCCAGCTTTGTTCATAAACTTGTATGTTTTAGATAAATGCATGGGTCTGTTTCTGAGCTATCTATTTTATCTGTTGATCAATTTTCTCATCCATGAACTAGTGCTTCACTGTTTAATTATTATAGATTATAATCAGTCTTGATACATGGTGGGGGGTGAGTTCCCTACCTGGTTTTTCTTCAAGAACATCCTAGCTATTCTTAGTACTTTTCACTTCAGTGATTTAACAATTAACTTGTCAGATACCATGTAAAGTCTTGCTAGAATTTCTATTAGAAATGCAATGAATCTTTAGATCAATTTGGGATATATATCATCTTTAAAAATGTTGACACTTCCAATTAATAAAGATAATATGTCTCTATTTAAGATTTTGTAATTGTCTATCAATAAAGTTTTATATTTTTCTACATAAATTCATTATAAATTTTTGTTGGGTTTAATGTGTAGATTCCTGATGTTTTTGCTGTTAATATATATTTAAAAAATGTTTAATTTTTAGTTGCATTTTCCAACTGTTGGTGTCTGTATATGGAAATGAAATTGATTTCTGTATATTAATATATATATATATATATATATATATATATATATATATATATGGCAACCTATCTAAATTCTCTTATGAATTCTAATACTATTTCATCAATTATTTTGAATTATTTTTGCAAACAATTATATCATCTGGAAATCATTTACTAGAACACCAAGTCACACAGAAGTGGTGATAGTGGGCATCCTTAGTAAGGTGCTATTGGTACTGGACTCAGTTTTTGTTCATTGAAAGATGTCTTTATTTTTCTTATGTTTTTAAAATATATCTTTACCAGATAACATTTCAAGGTCAACAATTAGTTTTTCTTAGCATTTTGAATAGATTTCCGTTGTCATTTGACTTCCGTTATTGTTGAGAAGTCAGCTGACAGCTAATTGTCTTCCCTTGGTATTTAAATAATCTCTCTGTTCCCCTGTCCTTCTCCCCCTCTTCTCTCTCCTCTCTCTGCCTTCTTTGAAAACCTTCTAGTTTATATATGAACATGTGAATAAAAATGAAAGATATATATGTATATTATTATTTATGAAAGATATCAATCTCAAAGTTCAAGATGCAGATATGCTGAATGTATATCTAATTAGGTTATTGAACCTGGGTATTAGCATCTTTCATCAGCCTGGAAAATTATTAGTCATTATATTTTTGAACGTTGAAAAGCTCCATTTTTTTTTCTTCTCTCTTTCTGAAACTCTCATTATGAATATAATTAAACTTCTACCCTAATCACCATATCACTTGCGTTTACATTTTCCATCTTTTTTGTTTGTGTCCAGTTATTTTCTAGGCTATTCTCATATCTATCTTCTAGTTTACTAATGCTTTCTTTACCTCTTTCCTTGAATGGAGTCTGTAGTTCACTCAAATTAGCAAATGACCTCATAGAAAATATGAACTCCAGAACTGGCTTGTGCTACTGTAATCACACTTTCATGCCATTTGGGGGCTATATCTTCTCTTTATTTTGTGTCCCAATTAGCCATGATTTTGAAAAATGTTTATATTTTATGTAGTATTTTTATATATTCTATCCTGGGATAGACTTCTCTACATATCTGCTTCACATATTGCTAGAAATGGAAATCTGAATTTTTCTTGCACTTATATATTTTGCCTAGTATTTTGGATATTTTTATAACGTGATATGTTGGTAGGTTTCATTCCTTGTGGGTTAAATTCCTATCTGATTTGTTTTGAAGTTCCCAAATTAACTAGTGTAGTCACACATTTGTTGAATAAATGATTTAATAGTTAATGTAGCCTTTTCATATTCCAAAATCTGATTGGGAGGAAGTACCAGAAGAGGGAATGCCATGAATTTAACCATTAAGAACTCAAGCACACAGCCAATTCAACAGGAGAAAATGCCTGTTCAAGTGCCAACCTTTATTTCATTTCCTGTTGGATAACTTCCTAGGTTGAAGAAAATGAGGGAAATAAAATATTTTCTCTAGATGCTGATAGAATTGTATAAAAATTTGTTTTCCATGAATTATTTCACATTTCTAATTATTTTGAAAGGATTATTGAAATAGTTTTCATGTTCCATACTACAAAAATGAAAATGAAAATAAATAATATAATCAAGGAAGACACTGCAAGATGGCAAACAATCTTAGAAAATTTTCCTCCCTCTGCTCTTACACCTCATCTCATCACATAGGAGCCCTTGGTCATTCATATAAACTCCAGTTGAACATGGTCTTTCCAATTTTTCCATATTTAATCAATTAAAGAGTGAAATCCCATCTATATAGTATTTGTTCCAAATGTGAAAATTACTATAGTCAAGAAAGGACAACATATTAGCAACATCACCTAAACATGACCAAGTCACTCAGACTTAGATGCCCCAATCTCCTCATTTTATGATTCAGAGATTTAGGATTTAGGATACGTCTTACGCCCAAATGAGTATCTACTCTTAGCCTTCAAAGACTGCCACTGTTAGAGTTTGTTTGCATGTATAAGATAGCAATAAAATGTTTACGCCAATAGTTGTGGGGGGTAAAAAATCCTTAAGATTGGGAAGGGTTTTGACCCAATTTAAGGATCAGCCTTTGACCTAAATGAAGCACAGGATGAAATATTCATCAGGGCTGAAAAGACATCAAACAAATATTGCTGAGCCTGATGATAATAATATTTATGTTTTTACTTATTTCTTTCTGTCTAATTAGAACAACAACAAAAATAATCCTGCAGTATGGTAGGAACAATTAGGAAGTGCAGCTCAGGACTCCACTGACAACACTGAACCTCTTATATCTCCCCTTATTCAATTTCTGCAGCATTTGACAATAGTGACCAAGACCAGCTCATCAAAAATTCTCGCTTCTCCCTTTTCTATGGTAGTAAATTCTCTTGGTTCTCTTCCTCTCTTTTCTTTTTTTTCTCTCCCCTCTCCCACACCCTATCTCCAGCCTTTAAATATTGGTATCATGTGAGATTTTAGTGTTTTTCATGAATCATCTCATTGGATTTCATGCTTGAACTAACTCCAAGTCATTGTCTCAATATATTTCTTTTATTTCCCTAGGTCTATATTTCTAATTGCTTACCTATTACTTCTAGCATGACATCCCGCAGATACTGTTAATTCACTGTGCAAAAGAGAAATCATAATTTGCCCATTTCATATCTTTTCATCCAATCTAGAAATCTTCATTTCGTTAATGTCCTATTTACCTTTACCACTCAATTTAACTATGGCCAAAATCCAGTTATATATTATTATACAATCAGCTATTGTTCTTCTCTGCTTTTGCTCATGGCACTGCCTCCTCTTGAAATTCCCTTAAAAATTCAATTCATTTTTCAAGAGCTAGCTCCAAAATTGACAATTCTATAAGTCTATGTCAATATCCCTCAATGGAATAATCATTTCTAATTTTTAATTTTGTGAGTTTTCTTTTAAATATCACTCTAATTAAGTAAAATAAGTGCATGTACATGTAAATGCCTCCCTATAAATTGTGAGATTGAGGGTGTGGCCTGCCTCTTAATTGTCTGTGTGTCTCCCACTGAACCTGATATAGTGCTGTGAAATGTTAGCCTTTCAAGAAGTATTTCCTAGAATGAAAAAGAGATGTGCATAGATATTCTACCTATTTCAAACCCAACTAGGAAAATCTACCTCTATTGAAAAAATAGAAGAGAACTTTTATGTTTATTTATACTAAAGCTGTTAAAATCAGAGTTGCTTTTAAAAATCTTGTAATTTACAATCGGCTCTAAAGTCAACAGAAATGGCAACTGTAATATTTATAAGCACTTAAATGGTGGTGAAACAAAGCAGAGACCACACCCCCCCCCACACACACACCCACACACACACACCCACCCATACACCCCCATACACCCACACACTACACATACTCAGTTTGGCCAATGCAAGAAAGACCAAATGTCAATATTAATTCAATGTAACATACAAGTATGTTTAGCATTTATTATATATGAGGCATTAAGGGAAAAAAAGACAAATGAGACAGTTTCCAAAAGATTTCTTTTAGCATTCTTTTGGCTTTACCAAAAAAATTCAGAATGACTGTCTCTAACCAAGAACCAATGATATTATTACTCACAAGATAATTCCATTTTCACAGGTAATGTTACTGGCTACTTAAAATATAGTTGCATGTTCGCAGAGACAGTCTTTTAAGATGCCATGGTAACATAATGGCTAAAGATAGAAATAATGTGAATAACCTTGATAACTTTAGAAATGTTTCAAGATAATACAAAGTAATATTCACTTATCTCTCATAAAAGTGTCCCAGATATCAAGAAATTGAACATGAGCTCCAATTAAGCAAGTTGTCCGAAAGAGGCAATCCACAAAATTTCTTCGGTGATTCCTAAAGTATGAGCACACTCATCACTCATACGATTCTAAATTACATGCAAAATCAGAAATAAAAACAATCCTCTTAAATTGACTGTTTTTGAATTTATTACCCACTTTAGGATCTAATAACATAGTACACTTTCATTGCTTCTGTGAACCACAATGTACATGCCATCCTGTCTACCTCCAACAGGAAAAAACTACTTCTTGACACACAGTTTAACAATAACAGCCAGGGCAATTCATGTCTGAGTCTTAGAACTGGAATTTCCTGCATTATGTGTATTCCATGTTGGAAATATTGCTGGTTTGGTGGAATGAAAAATAGATGGCTTTGGCTCTGTTGGGAATAACACTCTGAACTGGATGGAACACTATGACATCCTGGAGGCTTAACTTTGAACTTCGTGAATTGGACTGAATTCTGGAGGATGAGTGTCTTTGATGGGTATCAGTAGATGTGCTAGAAAAGGAGTTACAAATTGGGTGTAATTTCTTAAAATCTTTTGGAAGAAGTGGGAAATAAAAAAGGAACACATCTAAGCTGTGAATTTATGTAATAATTTATTTTACATTATAGTTATATTAACTTGTCCAAGAAGGGGGAACTGTGTCACATGTCATGTCTATCAATAACCCACTGATTCGTTCAGTAAATGCTTGTGATGTGGTGGGGCTGTGTGCTAGGGATGAGGACACAGTGTCCAATAAGACATGGCACTGTGTCCATGGACCTCATACTCTAGTGCGTTTAGTCTTGCCAAAGCCTTTAATAGTCATCAGATTAGATATTGCTTGTACAGGTGGGTTGCATTCCAAGTTAGAAGATAATCTAGCTTTTGAACTTGCATAATAAGGTGATAACTTACCTTCTGCTCCTCAGATATTTAAAACTAGTCTTTGACCATATAAGGTATCACCTAAACTGAGGTAGTTTAGAGAGTGGAAGGAAGGGGTACTTATAATTATGCAGGGGTAGAAGGCATAAGCCAGGAGAGAACCTAGTTTATATATGGTCACCCTAGAAAAGCAGAGATCTTCCTTTAGTAATGTATGCTACCCGATTTGGAGCTCTTACCATGGAGAGGAACTCTTAATGTGTCTGCTTTCCTTGTGAATAGCTAACAGATGTGGTATTGAAAGAGTCTGAAAGATACGGTATTCATGCATTTCTCCAAGTATTTCAGGTTTATCATTTCCTGATGACCAGAAAGGATCAGAAATCCACACACATGAGGCAGATTAGCTTAACCTCCTACACAGCTGTCACTTTTAAATTATGTTTTACTATTCTGAGTCTGTAGTTAAATGTCAGTACAAGACAGAACTGTGCAGCCATGTGACTTTGCATCTGTGTGTGTGATACAAATGTTGAAGATTTTTCCCAATGTGTCATTTAATGGCATGTAAAAGACTCCACATGCTCTCTCCTGGAATGTTTGCTCTCTTTTTGAGAACTAAT
The DNA here is from genome assembly GCA_033961575.1 of Aselliscus stoliczkanus. Classification (NCBI taxonomy): domain Eukaryota; kingdom Metazoa; phylum Chordata; class Mammalia; order Chiroptera; family Hipposideridae; genus Aselliscus; species Aselliscus stoliczkanus. The sequence continues at coordinate 94,370,157 of CM066732.1, read as the reverse complement.
GAGCTCCTTTCTATCAGATGAAGATTTATATAGGCTTCTAATTTGCTCTTTTATTCCAGGCTCCCAATGCTAGTCACAGGAATCCATCCTTGAGGTGAAACATTCATATTTTACTAATTCCCATGTTTGGTTTTATCTCTTTTTTGATGTGGCATTGCCTTACTTCCAAATTGGTTAATTTTTCAAAGTTTTATTTTTAATATTTACTATTTTCCAATTACTTAATAAAGTTTTTGGTAATTGAAAAATATTAAATTTCTGGCTTGGTGCTCATGGCCTAAATATGTGAACCCACTCTTCTGATCATTATCACCTCCTAATACTATCCCTTATGGGCTCTTTCTCCATTCGAACTATTTGCTCTTCCCAGTACATGCATGAAATTTTCTTGCCTTTATGCCTGTGTTCATGCTGTCCTCACTATTTGGGGATTTGAAGAAAGTTTATTAATATCTGTAGTGGGGAATAGAATAGGGAGTTTTTGGGGAGAAGAACCAAAATTGTCCACCAGAATATTTGGAACATATTGGAAGAGAAATATTTGGAACCTACTGTGCATGCTCTGGTCTTGTGTCATTATCCTTTGCATATAGAAAGACTTGTTCTAGAAAATTCAACCTCTTGAATGAGCAGAGACTCATTTTTAATTTTTTTCCTGAGGTTTAGGAAAAGTGAGTGGCATGGAGACAATACAAATCATGTGTTAGGCACAGGCCTGCTAAAGCCATCTCCTTCACTGTGGATAGTTATTCAAACCTCTTAGGCATTTGCCACTCCATCCTCCAAAGTCAAAAGCCAGGGCAGATGCCCCAAGGCCTAGAATCTCAGAAATTTATCTCATGTTTATAATCCTATAATCTTTTTGGGTATAGAGGAAAGAATGTGAAACCCTTGCAGTCATTACCACATATGTCTTACTATGGATTCAGGGTCTAGAGTTTTTGTGAAGTCATGAAAGAAAAATATAAAAAGAAAATGTAATATATGGGGCAATAGTCACAAACCCTAGTTTTCTCCATGGCCCCGTCTTTATTTATTTTCTCCTTTTTTATTCTTGTTCAGTTTGTAGGATGGGTTGTTGGCTCTAGTTCAAGCACACTGCAGAGGAATGGTGGAAAGGGATTGTGGTTAGCGAGGTTATACTGAAAAACAACAAAGAAATCGAATATCCACTTTGGCAGTGGCCCAGATACCTTCCAGTGGACACTGGTTTGCTATAAACACAAAAGACCCATGCACAGGGGCTTGAAATGGTGGCTAGACCTATTTACTTTTCAACACAGGAGGAAATTGGGAACAGAAGTTAGATTGTCATGAGAGGCAATTTTAAGTTAATTAGTCAAGCATGGAAATCCAATGGTCAGGAAATGGTAGCAACAGTCAGTTTTGCACTTTAGCCTGCAAGCAGGTTTCAGGTGATCCTAGTAATTTGACTGTTGTGTGATCCCAGAGGGAGTTATTTGCCATTTCAGTACACCAGGCTGCAAAGCTGTAGGATGCATCCTTACCTGTTTTTGTGCTGTGCTGTCACTGGTAGTTAGAAAATATTTTGCAAATGTAACTGTATAGTGACAATGATAGTAGGATGGAAATACAAATGTATTGCAGTAATTATGCTGACAGCAATAAGGATAGTGTTAAAATGTTAGGAAAAAGTTATGAAGACTGGGAGTATTAAATAAGGTGACCGTGTTCTATTCCATTATGCTGAGAGACGAATCCTAAAATTATCTTTCTACTAGTTGGCAAGTTTACTAAAGGCAGAGGTGTATCTTACGCAGCTTTGAGCCAACAGTACCTAGCATACTGACTGTATCAGTAAATGAATAAAGACTCTTCTAATCCATCTTTTTGCCCTTTAGTATGGTCTGAATGTTTGTGTGCCCCTTCTACCACACCCCAAATTCATATGATAAAATCCTGACTCCTGAAGTGATGTTGTTGGGAGGTGGGGCCTTTGGGAGGTGATTACAGCAAAAGACCCCACAGAACTAGTTTGTCCCTTCTGCCATGTGGGAACACAGCAAAATGGCGCTATCTATGAACCAGAAAGTGGGCCTTTACTAGACATTGAATCTGTCAGCACTTTGATTCTGGACTTGCCAGCATCTAGAACTGTGAGAAATAAATTCCTGTTGTTTATAAGCCACCCAGCCTGTGGTCTCTTGTTATAGCAGGTATAATGGACTGAGACACTCTGGAACTGCTCTTTTACAGATATGTGCCTGATAATATTCTTAACTATTATTAATATAGTAAATATTTCTCTGTGAGAAAACATTTCATAACCAACTGAGTAACTTATATTCCCAGCTATTTTATTTTCAAAGCATTTTTTTTGTATTCTAACTTAGATCCTACCTGCTATTATTTAAACCTTTGTTTTGTTCTGCTCTTCATGAAGCTAGAACATGTCACCTTCTTTGGTATGAATGCTCTGCTTAAAAAATGAATGGCCCTATCTGGCCAAAACTGTCCTCAAGCAGTGAGAAGACAAGTCTATCATACATAAAACAATCATAAAACCATATGAGATGAATTAAGCGCCTAAATGAATGACATGTATGTAGTGTGTTATAGAGAAGCAACAAGGAAAAGTATTCATATGACTATGTGGATTTTTCCTTGGGCCAGAGTGTCATTCCTACATTTGTTGGTGCTTTGCCTCCAAATGTATATACCTTTTAAAATAACTTTTTAATTTGAAAATTTTCAAACTTAAAAGAAAGGGTATTCCTATATACCATACTTCCTTTACAAAGATCCACATTTGGTTTTGCTTTCTTTCTCATTTTCTCTGTTTCTCAACTTTTTTATTTTTCATTGTTACTCTATCAAGGGGACACTTGAGGCATTATAAATAATCATTTACCCCATGAAAATTTAAAAGCACAGATAAACTGTGTATCTGTTTATAACCATTGTACTATCTAAGAATTTTTGCTCCCCAAAACCAGTGTTTACCCTCTCATTTTTCCATACCATTTGAGAATGTTATAAACATTGTGTACTTTTTCCCTAAATATTTTAGTATTTATTTTCTAAGAACAAAGACCACCTTACATACTCAAAACGTAAATAGTGAAACCTAGAAATTTAACAGACACAATGTTATAATCTAAAACCTACAGTTTATTTTCAAATTTTGTCAATTGTCCCAATAATATACTTTATAGCTATTTTTTCCCAGCCCATCCAGGATCAAATCCAGGGTTTCCGATGGCATTTAGTTGTTAAATATCTTCAGTCACTCCTACTCTGGAACATTTCCTCTGCAGTTCTTAACCTTGAAATTTTTAAAGAATACAGGCTAGAATTTGTAGAATGCCCCTCAATTTGGGTTTTCTGATGTTTCATCTGGATTAAGTTCAGGTTTTACATTTTTTTACCAGAATGCCATAAATGTGATGTTATGCCTGTCTCTGTACAACACATCAGGGGAATATATGCTGTCAATGTGTCCTAGCTGGTGATGTTAACTTTAATTGTGTGTTAAGGTGTTTAAGGTGATGCCTGCCAGTTTCCCTACTATAAAGTTACCATTTTCCCCCTTGTAATTAATAAGTAATTTGTAGATAAATACTTTGATGCTAGGTAAAAATCCTATTTCTCATAAAATTTTTACCTGCTTAGTTTTAGCATCCATTAATGGTGAATGATTAAACCCTGTCATCCCTTCTATCGGTTTTACTTGGAATTCTGTTAGAAAGAGTTCTCTTTACCCCCATTTATCTATTTTAGTTATTTATATCAGTATGAACTCGTGGATTCTAATTTTGTTCACTGAGTCATAATCTATGACTATCATTATTTATTTTAGTGATCAAATTTTGCCAAATTTGGCCCATGGGAGTCCCATCAAGCTGGCTTATGTGTCCTCTGACCCTCAGTTTTGAATAGTAGTCATCGTTTTCAGTGCCTAAGTTAGCTCTTCAACTTATGTCCCCTTTTTGTTGAATTCCAGTATGGTGGGAAACAAGAGAAAGGACACATTGAATTCATAATCAGTAGGTCAGGCTCTGTCATTGGTAGGTAAATGACTTTCAACTTTTGAGCCTCAGTTTACTTATTTGTAATATGCAGCTAATAGTAGTATCCTAACTATTTAACTGGGTTGTTGTACGGTATCAAATAAAATATAGCATAAGAAATGCTAGAAAAGCTATAAAATTTCAATTCTATCTGAGATATATTATCATTATTAAATTATGCTCTTATGATGATAATGACATCAGTCTTATTTTAGCAACAAAATACTTTGGATGATTCAGTAGTCAATGGCCTAGAAACAGGAATACTTTTGATAAATACTGAGGATCTGGATATTATAATCAAGCATTTTAGATTAGTTCCATTTTCCAGAGGGCTTCATATGCCTTATTTTCATTACTTTGATGAAATCCCAAATCACAAGATGTGGAACTGTCTTTGTAGAGTGTTATTGCCTTGGTAAATCCCCGCCTTTCATTTAAACATTGGCACCCGCCTGATGCGTAGTTCACCAAAAAGGCATTTGCACACACGCTAGATCAGTCCCATTTATCTGTAATGTCTGGAAGGCCTGAGAGACTGCTGTGCAGACTGGGCTACTTGGAAGAGTCTTTTCCCCTGAGGGTAGAACCTTTCCATTGGTTCTTTTTTTGTTTGTTCTCAGTGTGGTCCTCACTATGTAGTTTCAGAAAACCCCTGGAATTTTTGCAGCTTTAGGTAAGAGGCATTTCCTAGAAGTTAAGCTTTTTCTTAAAGTGTCTCAGTCTAACTTACTTTTCAATGAATAAAACTGTCTTTTACTTATGTGCAAACATTTAGACAAATGCCAGGGGAAAGGGTATTATTTTGACAAGTGGTATATCAACAACCAGAAATATTCCCCTCTTTGTGGGGGTTCTAGTAGAACTGCCAATTTGTTTCATATCACCTCAGTTGTATTTTGAATTCAGGCAAAACCTAAAAACTCAAGGGCACATGCCCCTTGATTCTGCCTCGGCTTGATGGCTGTCAGGTCATCATCTTGCCAGATCTCTAGACTCTGGGCTCAAGTTGGAAAGGCTGGAGAAGTATTTAGATCAGATATTTAATTTCCACAATTTTCCTAAGCCCAATACTGGCTCCTGTAAATAATTTGAAACTATATGTTAGAGAAAGATAAAGTAGAAAAATCCCAAACAGTGTTCCTTGCCTGGATGAATTCCTGTCCTTTGACCTACCTTCCCCTCACCAATGCCATGTGTTAGTTTACCTGGTGGAGGGTCAGTGGTAATGAGGCCAGGACTGCAGTGGCGTTTCTCAGTCTTAAAAATCATATTAAATGAATATTAACTGTCTAAATAGGCCTGTGAAGGAGAACAAGGAATTTCAGATATAGTCCTATTCCTCAAGGAGTGTTTAGTCTAGTCTCCTACTTTTCTACAACCTCACTTTGATTAGACTTCACATACATAGTTTTAGTCTCTTGACCTTTTGAGTCTATAGAATAAGTCCCTGAGGATGGGAAAATCTCTGCTACCATTTTGTATATGCTTGAACAAAACATTTCTAATCTCTTCTTTTCTCTATGTATTCACTAATATTCAGGATTGGGAATAAATGAGAAACAGTCTATGGAAAATTGGAGAAAGGAAGCCTTGAACTTCCAAGTCAATTCCATTCTCCACTAATGAGAAGCATAATGTGGCTATGGTAGATTGAAAGACTATAGCCACAGCATTTTGTAGCTCCTCCCATCATACCTGGAGTCCATTTCCCCACCCCTGAATTTGGTTTGGCTGAATGATTTGTTTTGCAAAAGCGGACGATAGCAACTTGATATGAACAGAGACTTGTAAAGAGCTTGCACACTGGACCTTACTCTCTTGCTGCTGCTTTTGGAAACTTATAACTGTCACCATGTGAACAAGCTAGGGATGGCCTGCTGAACAGGCGAGATATGTGGCATAGTGACCCCCATCATCCCGGTGAGCCAAGTCCCAGAAGCAGAGACACCAGCTGACTGACAGCTGATGGCAAAGGCATGAGTTACTGGCGCTGAGATGGGCTGAGGAACTGCTCAGCTGATCTAAGCCAGAATTGCCATCTGATCAGAATGGTGTGCTAGATAAGACGCTAATATTTTTTAACTTTTTAATTTTGATTCACAAAAGCTACAAATACAATAAAGTCTGGTGTATCTGGTGTACCCTTCACCCACCTTTCCCTAATGATGGCATCTTATACAGCTATAGGACTTCACTTCTAAGATTAAAATTACTCTGATGGCTAACAGGCATATGAAAAATGTTCAACCTCACTGGTCATTAGGGAAATGCAAATAAAAACCACAATGAGATACCACCTCACTCCAGTCAGAATGGCTATCATCAATAAATCAACAAACAACAAGTGCTGGTGGGGCTGTGGGGAAAAGGGGACCCTGCTGCACTGTTGGTGGGATTGCAGATTGGTGCAGCCACTATGGAAGTCAGTATGGAGGTATCTCAAAAAACTGGAAATGGAACTACATTTTGACCCAGCAATTCCACTCCTAGGCATTTATCCTGAAAAACCCAAGACACTGATTCAAAAAAATTTATGCACCCCTATGTTTATTGCAGCGCAATAGCTAAGACTTAGAAACAACCAAAATGCCCATCGGTAGATGACTGGATTAAGAAACTATGGTACATTTATACAATGGAGTATTACTCCGCTATAAAGAAGAATGAAATCGTACCATTTGCAATGATATGGATGGACCTAGAGACTATTATGTTAAGTGAAATAAGTCAGAGAAGGACAAATACCATATGATCTCACTTATATGTGGAATCTGAAAAACTGAATGAATGAGCAAAGTAAACAGAAACTGTCTCATAGATATAGAGGAAAAACAGCGTTGCTAGTTGGGAGGGGGGTGGAGATGAGGGAGAAGGGGAAGGGATTAGACAGCATAAATAGGTAACTACAGTATTGTCACAGGGATATGAAAGACAGTTCGGGGAATATAATTAATAATGTTGTAAATATTTTGTGAGGTGTCAGATGGTCACATGTCTTGTTAGGGAGACCATTTCATGGATGGAGTAGAGGCTTGATCACTGCACTGTACACCTGAAGCTGAGGTTGTATAATATTGTATACCAACTGTAATTGAATATATAGATAGTCACGGGATGTGGATTATAATGTGGAAGGGAGTCAGAGGAAGTGTATTAGATATATATGATATGGCGGGGAGGAGTGGGGTGGCTAAATAGGGGGGTTGTCACTTTGAGGGGTAAAAAGTATAACTATTGCACTGTATTGTACACTTGAAACTAATTAAAAAAATAAATTTTAAAAAAAGATTAAAATTACTCTGGAAGTTTAAAACTAGAATTTAGATTTAGTGTGTACATTAAAAAATTGCCTTTAGACTTCTCTTCAAGATGAGCACATATATAGCCTCCTTGGCTCTTAACAGGAAAATGATTTTAAAAAGCAGTTAAGTTATGCAGGCTGAGTCTGGGTGGAGCTGCCCTCATGTCTGTGAGTTTAACTGCACAAGGAACACTTGATTGAGACTCAGCTCTATTCCTACAATGACAAGTTAGCACTAGTGATAAATTATATTTTTCCTGGTCATGTTGATATAGCTGCTCTCATCCGTTTCTACCTATCTATTTCTCATTAGAGAGAGAGAAAAAAACCTTATGTTTGTTTATGTATGTGTGTGTGTGTGTATGTATGTATGTATGTATACACAGTCATACTCAAAAGCAAGAGGATAAGATCCAATGTTCTGGAACTAACAGAAACCTACAATGGGAACAGAGGCTAAAGGAAATTGGTTCATAGGAAACAGATACTATATACAAACAATGGAGCCTGAGTTTCAAAGACCACTTGGTGATGAAGGCATTGCTCGACACACAAAAGGCAGAACACCTGAGGTGGCCTATCCAGATCAATGTTTACAGCTTCTGGCAGTCAGTAGGCATGAAAAATTTCATTAACTACCCATCATAGATCCTGTTTGCCTGTGGTTCCGGGATGCAGAAGAGCCATCTGGTTGAGAGTCAGGCCCTGCTGCAGTGCATCTAGTCATAGCCTTCAACATGGTGTTAACAGTGGGGGCTGGGAGAAAGATAACTACATCTTGGCTTGGTGATGCACACCTGGATTGCCAGGATAGGGGAACCAACCAATTAACCACCTGACAGGGAGGGGAGTCTACTGGAAAAAAAACTTCCCAGCAAGATAAACTTTCAAATAAAAATTACAAAATACACAAGGAAATTTTCTGTCATGAGGACAGTCAGCAGACCCAAGAATCTATAGACGCCACACATAAGGAACTAGAAGTCTATAGAATCTATAGATTCAATAAATGAGGAACTAGAAATCACAGTGTGATATAAAAATATGTTAAAATAACTACTTTGGAATCATCAAATAAGTCAAAGAGGAAATGAGAATAAAGGGCTATGAATCAAGAATAGGCAGGTATTAGAAAGATTCATCTAGAAATTTGAAAATGGAAAGTGTGCTCACTGAAATAAAAATTGTAGCCGATAATGTAAACGATAGCCTAGTCATTTAGGCCCAAAATAGAATGAGGCAAGAGAGGCATCAGGATGCACAATTTCAGGAGGCAATCGCTGTCAGGTACAGACCTTGAACTTATGCAAGCCCGAGAGTGAGTGCCTCCTGAAATTGTGCGCCCTGGGCACTATGCTTGCATTACCCGGTCCCAACTCTGGTAGACATGGCTGTAGAGAAAATTATGAGTTTGAAGATAAAACTGAAGACCCTAGACAGCAGATAAAGAGGTTTAAAATATGTAAAGAGAAATTGAGAGACATGGAGGAAAGCTCCAAAAAATTTCTTAAGGAGAGAATAAAAAAGAAGAAATATTGAGAGATAACCTGAACATTTACCAGAATTAAAGATATTAATCCTTAAATTGAAATAGTTTTATTTTTATGAGATTTTACACGATTAATTCTTAATTGTTGAAAATATGAAGCCCCCAAATTCTTGATCGTCCCCTGACTCAGTTTAATTGGATTGGAAAAATTGATTTAAGCTCCCGGCATCAGCACATTAGAGACGTCTGTGGATAGTATAGGTGGATTATGTCCTTAGTTTTACGTGTCTGACCAGTAAACATTCCGTGGTCAAGTTTCCAGTATCTAGGTGCTTCGAACATCAGCAGCTCAGCAGCTCGACAGGGAATTGATTGTTTTATCACTCATTGGGGGAGGAGAAAACCTTTTGTTTGCAGCTAGTAGTTAGGAGTTAGGCGAGACATGTTCGGGAACCAATCTATCTGCAGGTCTTTCTTCCTCGCTACTGCATATGAAATGTTTTCAGCCCCCTGTGCCTCTGTTTTTGTAGTCTGCCTTCTCTGGCAAGGGAGGTGTGTTTTGCTTAATAAACTGCAACATAATAGCACAAATCCTTCCGTAGAGATAGTACCGCTTTAGTCCTTTAAGCTGTTTGCTTTTTTTTTTGCTTCTTATCACAACTAAATACGTAGCTACAGGCAGGAAGCCTGAGCATTTTGGCTGAGCGGATGAAGAATTAATGAAAAAGATGGGCCATTGCTTATTTCTATGCTCAGTTTAGCTCTCATGCCAATTTAGGACTACTAATGGGTACAAAATTTATATCCCTTTTTAATGGGTTCTTTACCACATGGGTGGTAGAGTAAACAAAGGCTCAAGTTATGAAGAACGTTGGGGCAGGTGGAAATCCTTAGCAGATAGGAGAGGGAGAATTTTGAGTAAACAATTTGAATTAACCTTGTAAGGCTCTTTGTTTCCTTCAAGGTAATTAAAATGTTCTGGGTTTAGAGGAAAAATAATGCTTTGGGAATTACTCATTTGGTGTTTTTAAATTAAGGGTTTGGCATCTCTTTCTAGAAGTGAGTAATTTCTTTTGTGGTGTCTATGTACAGATAACACAACAAAAAAAATAATCCAGAGCCTGCAGTCAAAACGTGCTTGGGAAGAACTGAAAAAATGTCACATTGCAAATTGTGGCTTGGCAGATGCTAAATCAAACATCTTACATGGAAAACATAGAATTTAAATTAGGCCACTGAGGGATTCAGTCAGTGTGTGTGTATGTGCTCGTGCATGTGTTTGCATGAAAGAAAGAGAAAGAGACAGAGAGATACAGAGAATGAGATACAGAGACAGATAGGGAGACCCAAAAGACGAAGAGACAGAGACAAAAACAGATGACTTGAGAGTTGTTAAAAATCAGGAAACTGACCTAGGTGAGGTTGTTTTCAAAGCACAAATAAAAGACAAGGATAAAGATTATTCATTATGTGTCAGATGAAGAGTAGAATGTAAAAAAATGTACAAAAGCAGGGCCCCTTTCTAAAGAGGTGGAATGGGGCATGGAAAGAGTAAGGTTGGCTATAGATGTGTAATATTAGGTAGCGTGGGATGAAAGGGCTGCACAGTGCAGGATTAACTAAAATCAGCTAATTTTTCCACTTAGATCCCAAGACCTTGCTCATACAGTCCAGGGTCCTCTTTGTGCAGGGTTTTGATGAGTGTCATCTTGATGCAGTGGTATGGTCTGAAGAGCCTCAAGATAACTTATAGATAAACATCTGTTTATAAGTCCATCTTTGTAACTCATGCCATCTCCAATAGAAAATCGATTATAGATTGTTTGCTACCTAAGAAATATACTTGTTCCTGACTCAGTTCATACCAAAATATTTATATTAGGATTTAGCTTTTATATTTTCCAAATTGCTTTCATGTAGTGCATCCATTTACATCTTTAAGGTAAGCCTGTGTTGGGAAGATATTACTGTTTTGCAGGCAAAGAAACTGTAGCACAGAATGTTGCTACAAGCCTAAGAAATAGCCATAGAGGGCTTGAATTCAAGTTTGATATTCTTCTACTGTGCCATGTGTCTGATAGCCTACCACAGGAAATGCTTTTTATGATTCTGCATTTTGTTTAATCTCCGATTGCAACTATGTTAACAAAACAATGTTAGAGTCTAGGCTTATAGAAAAATACCATAGCTAAATTCTCTGCTGGAAGATGATGGATTAATTTTTTTTTTTCCAGTCACAACTTTTACAGAGGGCCATGAAGTTTGGTGGTTGTATGTGTTAAATATCATTGCTGCATTAATCATGTCTTAAAGATTTTATTGGGGATTCGGGGAAGGAGAACAGACAAGTTGCTGTCCTTTTGTTCTTCAGTCTAGTTGTGGAAGACATCGCTTCACTGGCCCATATTGGTATCATCAATGCGCTCTTCCTGGGTGAGGCAGATTGGTCACCAGCCACTGGACTGCCACTCACGGCAGCTCTTGGCAGCTCACACCGGCTGCCAGCCACTTATGGTAGCTTATGGCAGCCCACTGCAGCAGGGGCTGCAGCCTACACAGTCTCAGGCGACTCAAGGCAGCCCACCTCCAGGTCGAACTGTTGTTTAACATCTTAGCTGCAGAGGGCGCAGCATCACTGGCCCTCATGTGGGATCTGAACTGGGGCCCTGTTGCTCAGAGCTGGCATCCTAGGCCAACTCTTAACCAACGCGCCACTCAGCTGGCCCTCAACATAATATATTTTAGGGAGGCTTTTCTGAGTTTCATTTAAGAAAGGCTCTTGTTGGTGTTGAATGAATTGGTTTGACTTCCTGTCAAACTCCGTCCAACCTGGAGAAGAATGACCAGTTTCCTGGATCAAGGAGGCGGGGCTTGCCTTGTCTCTGGCTTGCTGCTGTTGTTGGAGGGAGCATGGCTTAGAACATAAAGTGAGAAGAGTATACCACATGTTTGCACCTCAAGGTTAGTTTGGGAATTAGAAAGAACCTCATTTCATTTGAAACTCTCAGCTTTAGGACCTCAAATTTGCCACATGTGACTCAGAATTAGACTCAGAAACAGGGGTTTTGAGGGTCAGAGGAAATTTAAGGGAGACATTACTACTTTCAGTTTGGGCCTATATTACATATCTTAAAGAAAGAAGTGATGAAAGACTGAATAGCTGATTAAAAATAATGTTGACCTGTTGTTTAGCATTGTAAATTAAATTCCCCTTATATTTATCCCATGGATGGTTCTTTCATATTAATAAATATTGATGATAAATGAGATCAGATAATTGTTTATTGCTTTGATTCAGGCAGATATCCCTGGATAAATGGCTTTCAAAGAAACAATCTTAGAATTTTCTGTGGATAAAACTTTGGCAGAGCTACCACTAACCCTGACATTCATGTCCCTTAAAAACATTGCGCTGGCCACTGGATACTTCCTAGAAACAAGACTTTAGAAAGCTGGCAAATTTAATATATCTGAGGAATCTGCATCCATATGCTCAAGAGAGATGTACGAATGTTAAGGCGTGTCAGGCCTGACTTTCCAGACACCTGAATCAGGAGGAATAAGTTTATGCGTTCAATTTAATAAACATTAATTCAATATCAGTTATGTATCTGGATCTCTGCTAGGTGATTTATATTTAATCATCTTACAGGTGTTTAGAATGGTGTTATTGCCTCCACGGCAATGAGTGAGGACAGGGAGGTTCAGAGATGTGCCCTTTGCGACAGCTCACAGGTGGCAGAGGCAGGATTCCATCAGATATGAAGCCCTTACATTCTCTGTCATACCCCTGTGGGTATATAAGTCAGGGGACTTCATGTGGTCTGTGACCATATGAGCTCTTAGTCACTGGAGAACCTTTGCTTCTTCTAACATTATTTTTGTAGAAACCTGGAGAAGAAGTATTCTTAGCACTTGGACATCATGGCATTGGTTTTCTAAACAACAGGCTTCTGACACAAGGCCAAGAAGAGATGTTTATAGGTCCTTACCTTTCTTATCAGGAGGGAGGAAGAATTGATGTCATTACAAAGTATGATCTAGAATGCTACCCAAGGAATGCTTCCAGAGCAAAAATGGAATTGGAAGTTTATCTGACTGATTTATCCCTGTGGAAACCTGAATTGAGAGGCATTGTACAGAGCTATTGGCAGGTATGGAAAGTCTTAACATGTGATTTAAACACCCAAAGAAGAGAGAAAAAGAGTTAACTTTGTGGGGAAAAAGTCCAAGAAACAAACAAACAAAAACCAATCAGGACATGCTTCTTGGCTCAGCAATGGACATAGTTTCCATAATCATAATAATAATTGATAAAACTCTACTAGGAAGGTGGGGGAAGGATGTGATGTATCATCTGAAGTTCCTGCACTGTAAGTACAGGTTCTGGGCAAAATATCACCCCAAAGAGTGAACAGCGCAGGCTTTAGATGGCTAAGGAGAACAATACTATTTTGGTTTCAGACACAATCCTTATAAAAGCACCTATAATTTTAAACCTGTATTCTGAAACTTGAAAAATGCCTCTAATGTAATTTTTCCCCAACTCCAGTTTTGGAAAACTAACCAAAGAGATCTTATAATAAGACTTTTTATTTTTTTAATAAAAGAATATTAGATTTTAAATTATTGACTTGGATAAAACTCCATTTTTACAAATGTGCTGGTCATAATTGATTTTTTGAGATGGAAATTTGAATCAGGAAGCAGGTCACTTCCTCTCTCTGGGTGTCAGTTTTCTCATCTGTGGAATGAAGGAGTTGAGCTTAAAAATCTTTAGGGTTCCTTCCAGCACAGCATTTATGGTGGCAGAAATGGAGACCTCCATGTATCAGTAGGCCTGGCCTCCTGACCATAGCCCTGCCAGAGTCTCCTGGTCCCCTAGGAATCCCCCCTTAGGTTCAGAGCTGGGCCTGCTTGTGCAGTAGTACCCTCCAGCCCTGGCCACTTCCAGTCACACAAGCACAGGGATTCTTTTGCAGGCCTCTGAGAAAGAGGGGGCCCAAGGAGCTAGAGTCGGGTTTCTAACACACACACACACACACACACACACACACACACACACACACACACACAAGAGTACTGTATCCCAGAAGGCTGACTTCCAGCAGCACTTTTCTGGGGAAACAGTCTTTGCTGTTATCAGGAAAAACAGGCTAACAATATTTTTACATGTTCGCACTTGGTCCTCCATCTGGACAAGTGAGTAATCTGACTTGCAGAAAGCGCATTTACAGGAAACAGCCAATGAAAAGTGTGTCTTGGAGCCAGAGATAAACACAAAATAGCAAAAGGAAAAGCTTTTCAGAATTCCATTGTCAGGCCAGGGGCCAAGTGATGCTGCTGGGAATGTGTCTGCCTACCAAACCAGGCGCCAGGTACTTTCCCAGCCAAGCTCGTTAACTGCGTGATCGCACCCAGGCCTTGTAGAAGCAGTGTGGTCAGTGGGTACCTATACTCCGTGCTCTACTGAGCTCCAGCCTTTTAACCTCTCATCATGTGAATGCCACGGCTAATTTTAGCACTGCTTTCAAACTGTTTAACCAGAGAGAGGGGCTCCTTCTGGTGCTGTGACCTGAGGTCTTAGAGAACCTAGTCTTTCTCGCATGTGGCATTGCCTTGGTACTGACGCTTGAGGGCTGGAGTTTTGGTTTGCAGGGTCCTTCACTGGGGGTGGGAGAAGACAGGTGGGAGCCTGAGTGATGATGGATGGGACATTCCTACTCACTGTCCTAGGACCACTAGTCCTGGCTAAAGACTTTGAAGAGAAGTCTCTGTTTAATTTCTCTTTTTATCTTTCACATTCACCCTCATTTCCCCCTCCTTATCCTCTCTGTGCTTTGCTTCACCAAAACAGGACTAATTCCTGCTCTCAAATTCTCCTGGCATTTTCCTGCATCTGTACCTTTGCTTAGGTAGCTTCTGTACCTTCCTTCCAAACAGTAACTCTTCCAGCAGGATTTTTACAACCCCTCCTTTCCCCCCATTGGAAGCCATCCCTTTTTTTTCTGTATGCCTTTGTGTAGCCTTTACTTTCTGTGCTTCTGAGAGTTGGAGCTTGTGTCAGGCAGCCAGCCTGATGTCTTGACTCTCCCCTCCTCATTCTCTACACTGGCTTCTAGCAGTCCTTCAAAATGACCGCATTAATTTCTACCTTGTATGAAAGGTCTTTCACTTTACATATGTGGTACCCGCTGTCTAGAATGCTCTACTCCGTCCCCATCCCATCACACCCCTTTTCCCTAGGTAATGTCCACCTGTTATGCACTCTCATAGGGTCCTGTATTTCCCTTCACAGAATTTATCACTATTTTAATGTATTACTTAATTCTGTGCCTATTTGCTTGATGACTGTCTCCCACTCAGCCTAGAATTAAAGCTTTATAAAAATAGTACCGTATTTTTCATGGTCTTCCCTGACTCCTTTGTTCCCAGTGTGATGATTAGCATGTAGAAATGGTAAAAAAATATTTGCTGAATTAATGGGTGTGTGAATTGTGTTTCTTCGGCTGACCTCTGCTTCTAGGGCCAGGGCTGGGGGTTGTGGTTGAACATGGGATGTGTGTGTGTATGTGTGTTAAAATGTACATAACATAAAAATAACCATTTTAAGTGTACCATTCAGTGGAATTAAATACGTTTATGTTGTGCAGCCCTCAGCAGACCTGGGGTTTGGTTGCCAGCTTTGTGTGCTGGAGAACCTGCAAGCAAAGGGGAATCAGAGTGCAAGGTCAAAGAGGGTTTTGGGAGTGAAGGAAGAAATGAAAAAGGCAAATGATCAAGTCTACAGAGGCAGGTGGTGCATAAGAAAATCTACATTTCTGTGAAATGGACTTGAAGTGAGGCCAGAGAACAAGTGGGTTCCATGGAGACCCACAGAGGCAAACGTGCTCGTGGGGAGCCTTCTGTGGGATTGTTGTAACTGAGTTCATGGGCGTCAGTGTTGGGATGTCGGCAGTTGGGACACCAGGAACTATGTCTTACTCTTCCCTCTATGCCTAGACTCTTCCAGGGTGTTTGGCACGTGAGAAGGCTTGTAATGAAAATTTTATGTTAAACTAAACTTGTGGTTAATAGTAATGGCAGAGGATGGGTTGGATATTCATGATGTGGCTACTGCCTCCTTGAGCCACAGGTGATGTGTGTCTAGAATGATCAGTTGCTTCCAGCCTCACCTTTCATTCACCTCAAAAACTTTGGCTGTAGTGTCCTTGAAGGGCTGTTTTAGAGTCTTTACTTTTCAGATAGTAACTATGTAAGGAAGTGAAAGGGCATTGAAGATGAGAAGCCAGGTTTGCCAAATGCCCGTTTTTGGTTGTTTTTTTTTTTTTTTTTTTACCCAAAGAGCAGGTCAGCCAGGGAAGCAGGAAGCAAATAGATACTTGTGTCCTTTTGCTAACCTCTGGCACATCTGACAGTGTCTGTGAACCTCCTTGTCCCTTTCCGCCACCCAACCAGCTGAATTTAGGTGTTGCAGGAACAGTGCTCAATGGAGGACATTTCTGTAGCTTCTGACAGGTTTTATCTTCGATTCTATTCGCATCATTGATGGACTCGCTTCCCAGCAGGTGGGCCCTGCCGCAGGGTCATGTATAATAGCTATAAGTAGGATCCTAATTTAAGTTAGATGGAAACTGTCTCCCCACAAATGGCTCAGGCCATTCCAATCCCAGACATCTGTATTTTACCACTGCCTAGGGATGGAAAGCACATGTCCTTTTATTTACACTGGAAACATAGAGAGGCAGTGGATACTTCTCAGGGAGGCAGGCAAGGGAACAGCCATCATTCTTTGGCAACTCTATCTATTTGGAAAAACTGCCACTGCTGGCTGCACAGTTAAGATCCTCTGAATGAGAGGGAAAAGGGAAACATTTCAGACAACGGCACAGTAGATAAGCAGGTGAGGATGGGAATTAGCACAAGTGTTATAGGGCTGTGAGGAAATGAGCCTAAGGGGTGCAGAAGAAGCAGGTGGCAAAACAGTGGGAAATGGAGTGGAACAGATGAATTTTGGTGAGGGATGAAAAACCATGAAAACTAAGCAGAGATATAAAAGTTTGAGGCAACCAGTTATAGGGAGACATTGAAAGTTTTTGAGAATTCATCAAACCAATTTTCTTGCATGTTATTATATTTCATAATGTAGGCTCTAGGAATATGATAGCAGATGAGCCTACCCTTAAAGTATGTACAGTCTAGAGAGGGAGGCAGTTAAGCATCAGGCAATTTTAATGCAGGGCCTACAGGAAAATGATATGTTAAACTTAATCTAAAGATAGGAACGGATTACAAGTAAAATCAGAATCATGGAGGCCTGACACAAAGCTTTTGCAATAGTTGAATATATAAGTTTTAAATATCTTGAGTGTGTGGTGGTAGAAATAGGAAGAAATGAACAGAGAGAAAAAGTATCTTTAAGGCAGGATAGTACCTACAATATAGTTTGGTACTCATTTGCTCTGAAGATAATATTTGAATAAATTAGCACAGACCTCTGTGACCAGGTTTCTAAGAAGATGGCAGAAAAAACAGCTATGGTTTTGAACTTGAATGACAGAAAATGGAGGTATTGGTGACAGAACAAATTGTTGAGGAGGAGGGTAGGAAGGAAGGTGACAGGAAAGGAAGGGAAAGGAAGACGTTACATTTGGCTTAAGAAGACATGTTGAGTTTAAAATGATGGTGAAGTATCCCGTAGGAAATGTCTAGTTTGTAGTTAGAGAATAAAGCAAGCAAGCAAAGAAACAAACAAGCCTTGGAAATGGGTACTGGAGAAGGCATGTTAGAACAGCTTGGAGGTACTGATTTGGAGTTACTAGTCCAGTAATAATAATGGAATATATCAGATTGAGTTCTTTGAGAAAGAAAAATAAAAGTATAAAAAAGGAGTTAAGGATCAGACTGAGAAATTACTCATACTTTTCTCCTAATGACTGAGGTTTGCATTCCATCTCTCTGCTTGACTTCTTCGTCCCACGTCTGGGGTGAGCTCTTCCCCTAGCTGCTAACCAAGTTCAGCCTGTCCCCCTACACCTTCTAACTTTGCCTACTCTATGCTGAGGCTGCAGCTCTCCACTGCAGTTCACACAGAGTAGCTAAATCTCACCTAGTGTTTTCCAGCCTCTTCTGCCCAGGAGGTGGAACTGTCCTAGGGTCATGCAGCTATAAGTAGGATCCTAATTTAAATTAGATTGAACCTCTCTCCCAACAAATGGCCTCAGGCCATGCCAATCCCTGACATCTGTATTTTACCACTTGCCTAGAGATTTGCCTGCCTTAGGGCACCCTGTTCCTTGCCCTATTGATGTTTAGGTCCTCAACTCTGGCCCATTCTTCCTTTACCTCTGCCTCTTCCCTTACTGGTTCCCCAACTATAATGCTGGCATACTGCCAAAGCAAGATGAGGAATGTGCATTCTTGCCATAACCTTCCTCTAGGCCTAGAGAGAATTGAGTCCTAACCAGGATTATATGAATCTGTCTGCATTATTTCACCCTCATTTGTTTTCTAAAGTCAACTCAGCAGGTTTTGAGGAGAACCACCTTTCTATGATCTCTACACAGCCTGGAACTAGTTCAAATCTTTGTAAAATTTTGTCTATTCCTTGACTCTTTATTGACTCTTTACTGCCATTGAAAAATTCATGAATGCCTGTCTTAAATGAAGTGATAATTTTTTTTTTTTTTTTTTTTTTAGCTGAGCCATCCTGCTACCTGTTGGCAGCTTAGTGGCTGCTCAGCTCAGGCTGGGCATTGAACTGCTGTTGCTCATTTTTTTTTTTTTTTTTTTTGAGAGCAGTGTCACTGGCCCTCATATGTGGGACCGAACCGGGGCCGCTGGCTTCCCAGGCCAGCGCTTAACCACCGCGCCACTCGGCTGGCCCAATGAAGTGATAATTTAATTTGGAAGCTTAACTATTCTATACAAATCAGCATTCCAGAATGGAAACAAAGGAAATCATCATAGAAACAAAGAACTCTTATTTTTAGATTTTCTGAAAAAGTAGGTATCATGTATTTTTTTTATTAGTTGTGAATTTTTTCAAATGTTCCAGGTAAAATAACCTGAAATTGAAATAGCTAGTCTTATTTGACACTTTTATTTATAGAAGATTATTTTTGAGTAATATATGTTTATGAATATATGTTTGAATTATGAAATTCAAAATGAATAAGAGTATATAGTAAAGTGTAATCTTCTCATATCCTAGCCCCCAATTTCACAGTTCCCTGCCTCACGACAACTATCCTACCATTTATTTATGCAATTCTTCCAGAGATAGTCTGTGTAAGCATGCACATGTACATACACATATCTCTTTTTTCCTTCAAATAGTATTACATATGCAACAATCTGTATTGTTTTTGTCACTTACCAGTCTCTTAGAGGCTATTTGCTGTAAGTTTAGAGTGCTGTATTATTATTATTATTATTATTATTATTATTATTTATTTTTTAATTAGTTTCAGGCATACAACACAGTGCAATTGCTATACATTTCACCCCCCTGTATTATTATTTTTAAAAGCTGGGGAGCATTCTGTTGTTGGAATGTATATAACTTATTTAACCAGTTATCAATAAAAATCGATTAATTATTATTAATTTATTAAATTAATTATATTATTAATTTATTAAATTAATTGTATTATTAATTTATTAAAAATAATTTGTGTTTTTCCAATTTTGGCTATTAAAATAATTGTACAATTAATATTAAGATAAGGGAAAATGAAAACATGCAGTTATGCAGGTATAACCATAAGATAAATTCCTGGAAGTGTATGTCAGTGTCCAGTGGTAAGGGCATTTAAAATTTTCATGGATGTTGCTAAATTGCTCTTCATTTATACTAAGTTGCTTGCTCTTCCTTTATACTCCATCAGTTTCCACTGTATGAAAATGCCTATTCCTTTTCATCATTGACCAGTTGTACAACACAGAGAAAGTTAACAGCAAAGTTTCAATATAAAGTCAATGTGGTAGAATGAACACTGATATTGTCAAATAAGCTGAATTTTAAAATGTTAGACATTTGATCTAAGGCTAGAATTAACCTCAGGCATAAATAAATGGAATAAATCACTCTCCACAGTATGATTTGAAAGGCTCTCAGGGCCTACTTCATAAGTTTTTATTAATATCTGCTCTGAACTGAATGTTTGTGTCCCCATAAAATTCATATGTTAAAACTCTAATCCCCAATGTGGTATTTGGAGATGAGAACTTGAGGAATTAATTAGGCCCTGAGGTTGGAGCCCTCATCATGACATTAGTGCCTTTATAATAGACTGTTTCTTCTCTTTGCTCTCTGCCTTGTGAGCAGAAAGAGAGAAGGTAAGGTGGCTACCTGCAAACCAGGAAGAGAGCCCTCCCCAAGAACCAGACCATGATGGCATCCTGACCTCAGACTTGTAGAATCTAGAACTGTTCAGAAATAAATTACTATAGTTTAAGCCACCAAGTCTATGGTAATTTGTTATAGCAGCCCAAACTGACTGATATTGTCTACTAATATTTTATAAATAATTGATGCTTTTCAATTAATAAAATCCACTTTACTTGTATTATCTCATGTTTACCTCACAAGAGTCCACTGAAGTAGGCATGTATTTCCATTCTTTTGTCCAGATAAAGCATCTGAGGCTTAAATGTTAACTGATTTATTCAAGGTCACCAAGCCTAGGACTCAGAAATTCTTTCTTCTATACCTACACTGCCTGCCCCTTCCATTATTCTGTTTTGTTCTTAGAACCAGTCTTGTCTGAGGCATGCAAAAGTAAATATTCTTTCCTATTTGTTTACTTTCTTCTTTCCCTGAAATCATGGTTTAAAAATATTTTATTCTAAGGTATATTTTCCTTAATGCACAAATTGTCCTAAAAAGTTGAAAGTAAAAATTTTATGAATTGAATCAAAAAGTGATGTATCGGGGCTGGTTATTTTTGTGAAGAAGTAATGTAGTAATTTCCTTCAGAAAGGAATATTTTTCAAAGAAAAAAATCTCACCATTTTATTTGTAGTACAAACCTGAATTATAATATGTTTGCTTAAAATGAAATATAGTGGTTAGTCTTTTTTTTTTTATGCATTTTTCTCCTGTCACCAATGTAGTCTTTAGAAAACAGTGGGTGTTTAGTAAATAATATTGTCTGACTCCCTGGATTATTTTATCATTAATTATTTTCTATTTATGTAGCTAATTATTCTTAATTCTTATGCTCCTACATATAATTGATTTTTGGGACTATATAGTGCATTACTAAAAATCTGTCAATCAATTTAATGTGGTGTTTAGGAAAATATCATATTGAATGACCTGAAAAAAAACCCCCACCATTTGCCACAAAAAAAGGGATTCATTAATTAATAAGTTCTCAAAATTCATTAATTGATAAGTTGGCTCTCAGAAGACTGATATGTATCATTTATTATATCTTTTTGTTTTTATTTTCCAAATAGATTGATATTTTACCATTTGTTTTTGTTTTTTTTGAGGGCAGTGTCACTGGCCCTCATATTTGGGACCGAACATGGGCTGCTGGCTTCCCAAGCTAGCACTTAACCACGGCGCCACTCAGCCGGTCCCACCATTTGTTTTTATGACATCTTGATACGCTGTGTGTATCATGTCATGAGGTGAGAATGAATAGCATTATGAATATTCCACATTTATGTTTAAATAGTAACTTCTGGGTTTCTGCAAATTACTTTATACTTCAGTATTATGAAAACATGATGTCACTAGAATTCTTACTAACTAGAGTTTCTTCCTTAATGGGGAAGAAGGATAATGGAAATTGAAAACAAATGTTGCTTAGGCATTCCAGGGCATTGTAGAATTTCTACTTGACTGCATGTTGAATTACTGGCCAATTTGGTTCAAGAGTCAGGGATTCTTCATTTTAAGAAGATAGAAATTAACATAGCTGTATGTAAGAAGCTCTTTGTTATAGTCCAGACATCTGCTGAATTGCCACAATCATCTTAACAATCTACCTTGCCTGAGCCACTGTTTAATTTGAGTTCAGTGAAATCTTGTTATTGGAAAAAAAAGCAATGAAATTCCTGAAATTCAGCAAAAGATTTAATGAAAGCCCCTCAGGAACAGGGAAATAGATGGACAATACAAAGCAATTCAGAAAAGAGTGTCAGCTATAGAGACTTGTCCCTTCACATTGCGACCTTTGACCATGCCTTCTCAAGAAAAAAATTCAGTCTTTTTTTTGTCACTAGCATCTTCACCTCTGGCACCATCCTTTATTCCGTCAACAGTAAACTGGAGGAGATTTTATTTGCATAGATAAAATCTCCCTGGGGTGGATGCATTCTGGCTACTCTACAATTATTTAGTAAACATTGTGTTTTAGAGCAAAGATTGGCACACATTTCCTATAAAGATAGTAAATATTTTAAACTTATAGGCCATATGATCTGGATTGCAACTATTCAACTCTGGAAGCAGAAGACAGTCAATTTTGAAAGAGAATATAAACAAATGAGTGTAGCTGGGTCCAATACACGTTACCCTCAACCATCAGAGAGTGAGCTGAATTTAGCTTACTATAGTTTGCCAACTCTTGTTTTAGAGGATGGGTAACTTTCCAGACGTTCATTGTTAATTTATTAATAAATTCAGCAAGTGTTTATTAGTTATTTATTCATTGCCAGGTACTGTGAATAACTATAGTCTAAACTTTGCTTTAACAGAAGAGGGCCAGTGAAGCATGTTTATCAGGCAAATTAACAATGACAAAACTATCTGAAAGGATTTCCTTTAAAACCTGAGTATTAGCCTGCATTTATACTGAAATGGGTTCTTTGACTCTAATTATAAAGTTATTCTACATATAGTCAGAATGCCATCAGTCTGTTTTGAAGGTTTGCCTGAATATAATAAAGCAAGATTAAATGCTGTGTGTATCTCACATAACTCAACGGTATGTATCCTTGTCAAAGGAGGTGATAGGTAGGGCGATCCTACATAATAAAGTACAATGTTAGATTTTAAGTCTATTCACACATTAGTATTAAGGATAAAGCATACTCACACATAAATAATAATATGTATGTGTGGCTTACAATGCAAAGCTGGTACCGTTATTATTAAGTCAGGTTTTTGTGAATGTGTCAGTCCTTTAAGTTTGTATTATCTCAGCCACCTTATCCTCTTATTCAATATGTTCTCCTCTCAAAAGTGAGGTGGGAATGGGAGAAGAGAAGAGGGGGAAGATCCAGTTTTGGCTAAAATGGAGAGGGTTCAATCACAGACATTCCAGAGTAGGAAGGCAGAACACTTTTCAACTTTTTCCATGAGTGAAACAAAACTTGGTATCAAAACTTGACAAAGACACTATAAGAAAAAAAAATCCACAGGCTAACTTCTTTCATATTAATGGGTATAAAAATGACAAATAAAATATTAGCAAAATGAATCTGGTGGCATATGAAACTCGTTTTGTATTATGACCAACTTGAGTTTACTTTAGGAATACGAGGTTGGCTTAACACTTGAAAATTGATGTAATTTACGTCATAAGCATTGCAAAGGAGAAAGACCATATGATCATGTCAATGGATATAGAAAATATTTGATCAAATTCAACATCCATTCATAGCTAAAATGAAAAAAAAATAGCCTCAGCATTTAAAAATACATGAGAAACATTATTATTAATTGTGAAATATTAAAGGCTTCTTATCTAGCATTGGGAATGAAACAATGACATTAGTTATCAACATTTCCATTCAATATTGCACTAGGAGTCACCAGTGCAATAAGTCAAGAAAAATAAAAGTATAAGAGTTGGAAAAGAAACAAATAACTGGTATTATTTGTATATAGAGAGGATTTAAAGAATCTGCAGATAAACGGTTAAAATTAATATTAACACATTTTTTGTGGGAAACGAGTAAACTCGTCATATAGCTTTTTATGCCCGTTTACAAAGTGTTAAAAGTCAGTGACTTTAGCAAGGTCTTTGAAGACAAGTTCAATATAAAAAACTTAGCTGCATTTCTCCATGTCTGCAACAAATAACTGGAATTTGAAATACAAAACAAAACAAAACAACCCAATTAAAAAAGCATCAAAACAGTAAATTCCTAACAATGAATATAATAGAAGAAATGCAAAACCTCTAACCAGAATATTTTAAAAAAACTTACTGAGAGACATTTAAAAAGACCCAAGTAAATGGAGGGAAATACTTTGTTCATGGATTGAAAGACTCAATCATATGTGACTTCCTTAAAGAGGTGAGAGGAAGAAGCAAATATTTTCTAAGAATAGGCAGGTGTGGGAAAAGATGTTACATACTTCATGTGTACAATTTGTATAACCCCAGATCAGTGTAAGATTTGTAGAGCACTCACTAAATGTTGGGCACTTATAATTTAGAGATGAATAAGATACAGTCCATACTTTTGAGAACTTGAAGAGTTATGTGCATGTGTGCGTATGTGTGTACTGGGAGGGCGGCCACTTAACACAAATTCAATACTATAATACAGTGGGATTAGTGAAGCACAATGGAATGTATACAGTGTTACGGAAGCACAATGAGAGAATGGTGTGTTTTACCAGGAGTTGAAAGAGTCCGGGAGAATAATAACATAACGGCATTTGTCTGGTCTTCACTAGATGAATCAAAATTTGCCAAGTGGATAGCGTGTGTGTGTGTGTGTGTGTGTGTGTGTGTGTGTGTGTGTGTGTGTTTATGTGCACATGTAGGGGTTTGACTCAGAAAGAAGGGTGTGGGAATACCAGGCAGAGAGGGATTTGCATGAAAAATGACACAGAAGAGGGAAAATTTCTAGCTTGTTCAGGAACAATATCTGTGTTACTAAGACATAAGGCTGGGAGTATTATAATGGCTTCAGATGAGGATAGAAAGGTGGGCTAGGATCCATTATAAAGGGTATCCAGTCTTGTTAATAACCTTTCCTATCCATTGGGCTACTTTTCAAACTGGAGAATGCATAGGAATGACTCTGAGTCTAACATGCAGATTCCAAGGCCCCCCCCCCCAGCTGCAGAAATTCTGATTTGGTAGCGATAGAGGCTCAAACTGACCTTGATGGCTCGTGAACAGCTGTGTGAGACCTATCCTTGCAGGCACTTTTCCAAGCAGGTGCTCTACCCCTAACACTAATGAATTGGGGATGGGGGTGGGGCAGCCGGGGACTCTCAGACAAGAAGGAAAATAAATTATTGTAATATTTCAAGTGACAGATGACTTTAGGGAATCACTTCTCTCATAATTCACATGTTGTGGGTCTGGTGGTTCCCTTTGTGGTGCATGACTGAATATGGGAAGCTAACCCTTTTGGTGTTCTGTGCCCCTCAGTACCCTGCATGGTGCTCTATCATTCCATAGCGGATGCTTTTGAGTGAATGAGGGATATGGCCTACACACCTCAACACCCTTTTGGGGGGCATGTATATTTTATTTTCTGGGATTCTCCTGCTCCTCCTCATTTCTCTTTTCCCACCTTGGATTCAGTGACACCACCTTCTAGGCGACTCTTCCCAGGCTCAGTTAGGTCTGTATTGGCCTGTTCTGCACTGTTGAGTTTCTCTGTCTCTCTGTCTCTTTTTTTAAAGTTTTTCTGCAAGTATTCTCCCCAACAAAACCTAGTCAACCAGTAAGTTCTTCCAGGGTACTCTTACATCAGTTGCCTCCCTCTGGGCAACATGTTAAGATGTAACAATGATGAAAGAATGAATAAATCTGAAGGCTAAAATTCTGCTAACTGCTTATTCACTGATCTATCATCAGTGTGTCTAGTTAGTTTCTGGCACATAAGTGTTCAAAGACTCATTGAAGAATTAACTCTATGAATGAATGAATGAATGAATTGAAGGGCAGGCAAGACTTAGAGCAGGTTGAATATTCTCCCAGGAAACCAGCAGAAAATCTGCTCCAAAGGTAGTGAGTGAGAGGCTTATTTTCAGCAGCAAGGCTATAGGCACGTCCTGCCCAAGGGAGCAGAAACAGCTCCTGATAGCAAGGGAAATCAGGAAGCTACATCTGATTGCTGCCTGGATACACACGCCCTCCCAACTTTTGGAAATGACAACTTACATTTGAGACTGGACAGCACTCAATTTATGGAGATGTGCTGAGTTGGGTTTCATGTATTTCCCAGGATTTTGGAATCCAACATTTGTTCTTTGGATTTAAAGATGAAATAATGAAGATATAATCCAAGACAAAGCTCTGTCTCTCAGAGAAAATATATACGTAGGATCCCTAAGTGAGTGCTCGAGACCAGAGGGGCTGTAATACTAACTCTTGGCAAAGCCAGCTTGGCCCCAGTGCATGAATGAGGAGGTGAGGAGACCTGTGTAGGATCTCAGCATCCACAGACTCCAGCTTTCACAGAAGGAGCTTGGAACCCCCAGGGGCCTCAGCTGTGCATTCTCTGTGTCAAGATCAAGGAGATTTAGTAAGTTTCTTCCTTGTCTCCCTACTCCACCATTTAGACACTGATATGGTAAAACGATCATTTGAAATGAAAACCCCTTAATGAATATTTAACTTTCTCTGTTTTGCCACAGATTATTTTAACATTCCTTGGAGCCTCTATCCCCCTCCTTATTTTAAGAGCTTTCACATTTCAATGTCAAAACAATTCCAAGAAGTAGGAACAGTTTGCCCATAGAGCCTGGCTCTGAGAAGCTAACCTGTTTTGCAGTCAGACTCCTGTGGTTGGGGTGTTTAGGGCCAGGTTTAATGCACTGAGTCTTCCATCAGCATGAGGTTTTGTTTTTCACTCAGAACATAGCTCCAGTTTCACACAGATTTTAGAGTTACCAACTTTGGTATTAGTTTGCTCTCCCTTAGCGAGTTATTCTCTCTTGATTCCTACTCATGATCCTGGGGATTTTTCTGGACTGATGTGAGCTTCAATCTCCATCTGTAAAATGCAGAAAATATTGCTAGTTTCCTGGTCAACTGGGCTTGTGGATGACATGAAATTTAAATGTTGAAATCACTAAGTACAATACCTGGGATACATTAATCACTCAGTAAAGTTGGCTGTCAATGTTGTCTACTCCTTTCTCATAGAGACTCTGAGCCAAATGCAATACTGAATACAGAAAATGAGTGCTCTTCCATGGAGAAAACACTTATCTAAGGTTTTAGTGTGTGCCCTCAAAGCCCATGTCACACTGTATTCTACTGGCTTGCTTAAAAACAAACATTGATTGCCATAGTTCTGGATGCTTGAAGTCCAAGATCGGGGTGCCAGGGCTGTCAGAGTCCAGTTAGGGAGCTCTCTCTGGTTGAACACTTCTGGTTGAACTGGCCTCTTATGGAGGAAAGGACTAAGGAGCTTGGTGGGATCTCTTTGATTAGAGCACTAATCCCATTCATGAGAGCTCTACCCTCATGATGGAATTGCCTCCCAAAGGCACCGCCTACTAATACTATCATCTTTGGGGGTTAGTATTTCAATATGTACATTTTGGGAGGGACAAACAGTCAGGCCACAGCACTGTCTATCTTCTGCTTTGCACTGTGGGATCCATGAGGTAAAAGAGCTCTTTCTATTTTGCACATTATTGTATGAAATACTCATATTCAGCTGGCTTACCCTGGTATGGTCCTACCAATGATTAAGCTGCCAAAATAATTCTATACCCGCAGGTCCCTAACTGGCCCTTGAAGCCCCTGAGTGCCTCTTCTGCCACCCTAGCTGCCCCAGTCACTCACCTGAAAGCCCTAGACCTCCCCAAAATCTAGCAACAAAATGAGTAAATTCTGGCACATTGGAGCCCTTCAAAACCTTGCTTCAGCACTCTGGCTGGGGCCATGTTATGCCCATGTCTTAGTCACACTTGACTATTTGAATATTACTATGTATTGTTTCTGGTGATCACAGAGCAGCTATTATAATACATGGTAAGTGCTTGGTAAACATTTAATGAATGCAGTGGATGGTGGCATGGACATGGCTGCAGAGCAGGGCTCAACTTGCTCTATAGCTGTGGCTCAGGCTGCACAGCTTTGCTTCTTTATTCCAAAGGGTCCCAGGAGTGTCCCCACCAGAGGAGTTTCTTTGAACCATGTACATCACCCCTATAATGGCTGGGGTTTTGAGGCTTAGGATTCAAACCAGGAAATGCGATTGAGAAATAAGAGTTCAATAATAATAATAATAATAAAAAATGACCCAAGGACATGTTCAAATTCTGTCCTCCTTAGAATCTCCTAATGTTTGCTCCATGATGGATGAGTTGACAGGAATAAGGAGAAACACCTCTCTATGAGGTCTGCCTTAGGCCAGCCCTTTTGTTTCCCTGTGTAAAATAAATGTTTGTTTCTTGGATCAGGAAACAGGGCAAACTCAGAGCCATAACTGCTCAGGGTGGGGAAGAGAAGGCAAAATGCAATGTAGTGTTAGGCCTATGTGGGAAATGTGTGCTAGTTATGAAGGTGAAGACAGAGGGCAGGGAAGGAGTTCAGGTTGTACCTCAAACGAATCCCTATTTCACAGTTCCATGGGGGCACAGTCCCTTTCCCTGATCTCTGCTGGCCTGACATTCGGGAATCCTACAGTGCTAAGGCTTGCGTTAAGGCAAGTGAGTGGCTGTCCCACCCCTCAGGGATTTGCCCAGGTTCATGAGCATGGGGGAAAGAGGTTGGAAGACACAGGGACACAGAAGAAGCTTTCAAAAGTCCAACAACAGCATCCAAGTGAGGGAGCATGCCTCAGGGTAAACCTTACTTGAATTCTATTCATTTGTTTATTCATTATTTTTAGTGGGGTTAAAATGTAAATAACATACAGTTCTATGCATTTCCCTGAAAAGACTTTGGTTTTCAAGGGAAATGCATAGAAATAATAATATCAAGTAGAATAAGAAAGAGTCAAGTGCTTGAGGAGTTCAGACAAAAGAGGTTACTTTCTATAGGGCCTGTGACTTTCATGGGAAAGGTACCATTTGAGGTTTGAGGGTGTATGGGACTTGAACATAGTAAGAGGGAGAAGAGACTGTTTGATACAAGTGTATAGCAGAGGGGTGATTTGATCAAAGATGTGACAGCAGTGTGTTGGGGAGGCTTAGGGGGACAGGTGAGAGAAATACAGGGCCAGGAGAGATGGAAGGGACCACAGTCATGGAAGGACTGGAAAGGTGGAAAATTGCCTATTCACAGACTTTGGAATATGCTTAGTCTTGGGAGGCAGTCATGTTGACAAAGGCAGTTAAAAGGGGAGTCTCAAGTTTAAGTGAAAGTCTGGAAGGATAATATAGCCATGATCCTAATGCTGACGTGTCAAAGAAAGAAAAAATATGTTAAGTGGTAAGACTGAATTTGGTTTAGTTTTTGTTGAGCTTCAAAAGCCAAAATAAGATGGAGGATGAAGACGTCAAATGGACAGAGTGAGAGACTGAAGCTGAGGGTGAAGGTCAGGACTGAGTTACCTATTTGGGGGTGAAATATTTGAAGATGAAAGGAAACCACAGGCCACGATGAGATTGCTTAAAAATAGACTTTAGAGAGAAACTGGGCAGTGAGGAGGTACTGATGGCTACCCCAAAGGAAATAGGCACAGTGGTCCAGAAATTCACTGGGCACTAGCAGTTACTGACTTTGCGACCCAGGAAAAGTGAGGTGAAGAAGGTATATCTGCTGAATGGTGTGAAGGTGGACTTTTGGAATCTAGGCTGCATCTAGTCCTGGTTTGCCTAGGATTTTCCTGCTTTTAGCACGGAAAGTCTCACATCTCTGAAAACCTCCTCTGTCCCAGGCAAACTGAAACAGTTGTCACCCTAAAAATGTCAAACCTTGCTAATTAGAACCCTTGCCATAAATAACTTTTCTTACTTTCTTTCCTGAGGATCAGTCTTTCCTGCTGAGGCAAATGTGCATGAGAAAAGCTCCCTTGTTCACAGGTTATATTCTGCAGACTGCCCTGGGTCCAAAAGGTGAGGTTTACTTGGATCAAAGTAAATCTGCCCCCTAAGAGCCAATGTTCACACCAGAGAGTAGCAAAATGGCTCCAACTGTGATTGAAAAAATGGACAAACCAATCTGGTTTGCATGTGTCCAGCTATTAGCTTGATGAGATTGGGCTCTGGGTGTTCTTCATTGGCTGTGCATGTCACCTGGTTGGAATATGGGCCTTGGTAATGGGTGAGTGGCAGAAAAGACATAAGGGAAACACCAAGAAATGCCAGGTTTGATAGGTTATTCAAGGATTCAGTTTGAAAGGAAACAGAAAACAGGTGGCTCTGAGTCCCAGCAGATGTATGCAGCCAAGTCCTCACTGAATGGAATGTTAGTTGTCGATCCTCCTATTCTTCCATGATTGATGGCTCTTAGGACAAGGTATAACCTGGATACTTCTGATATGTTCAGTTCAATAGGCCATGTAGGAGAGCCTAAAGAAAAAGAAAAAAATAATGGAGACCTCTTGTTTCAAAGGAATTAAAATTCAGTCATGAGATAGAGGTGAATACACCTGAAACATCTCGAGAACATCAAAGAAAATCTAAAAAAGCTCCATGCTTTGAAGCATAAAAGTAGGCACTTGAGGAATTCAGAAGGGACGTGAGTGTGCACGGGTGAAGCACTTGAGGGCTTCATGGAGGAGGGGATGCTTTGGCTGGGCCTTAAAAAAAGAGAATGGCATAAGTGTCCTGGCAGAGTCACAGCATCAGGGAAGGCTCAAGCCTCTTTCTCAGCTGGGACCCAGCTTTGCCTTTACCACTTTACTTTTGCTTTATCACTAATGACTGTGTCTAAAACATGATAGATCTGGTGCTAGGCAAGAGAACAAAAGTTTCAACTTGCTTCTGTCCCCTGCAGTCACTCCCAAATTGATGATAGCAGCTCTTGTTTTGTTTCTTAGTCAATTCTAAACTCTCAATCAGCCATGTGCCATTGGGCAGATAATAGTGTCATGAGTTTTTATGTTATAGTAAGGATAATGAGAGTTGTCAATGTTTATCTCTATTTCTTTTTAATCTCTCTCATATGTTTGTTGAGGCAGAGGACTTGGAATAATTTCTCTACAAAGTGTTTACTTTCCTACTAGAGTTAAACGAGATGTGATGGACTTTATTCTTCATTCTGTCAGTGTTTCATTATTTTCTTAAATTATACCAACAGAAAGTATGGGATTCAGTTTGACCCTGTTTGGCTAATGTTTCTATGTGATCTCAAGTTTAGGGAGTGACCTACTCAGGCCCTCAGCTGTGCCAACTGGACTTGAATTGGGTGTCATAGGGCTTAACGTTAGTGGCTTGAAAGACAAAATCTAAAAGCCCTGAGTGTCTTACTCTGATTTCCTGGTAGGGGCCCCGTTTGCAGCACTTTGTTGGTGAAACAAACCTCTTCAGAACATGTCACAATCACTGTGTACTTACTGTTTTGCAGAAAAAGGGAAATACAATTGGACATGTAGCTTATTGGAGGAAGGCTTGGGAAAAGGGAATGGATATGCAAAGGTTAGTGGCAAGAGCCTGCTTGGGGTGTCAGTGGAGATGGTGGTAGGGCTGTAAGGGAAAGTGATGGAGCAAGGCAGCACCCCTCTTCCAAGGCAATAGAAAGAGGCCAAAGTCTCCAGGGTACTTTGAACATAGTGATGAAATACTATCTACTCTTTGTGCACATCTTTCGCTGAACTTACACAGTTGTGCAGATGTTGCAGTTCCTGTCTGAAGGCTGATGTCCCAACTTTTGTGTTGCTATAGTGTGGCCGACATGAAGAAATGTTAGAAGTAAAGAACTTTGGGGAGTCTTGATTCAGGAGCTGCTTGAAAAACCACCATGGCCAATTTCCCTGTTTTGGATATTGCATAGTATCCTGTCCTATTTGTGCTATGTGCCTGGTGTATAATCGATGTTTATTGATCAAATGAATGACTGCATAGGGCTCATTAAAGAACTGTTTCCTGAGGGAAAGGGAGTGAAAAAACAGACTTGCCTTGTCTTGGCAGTCCTTATCATGAAAACTCTCAAATATGAAAGTCAATCAAATCTTTGAGTCATTTCAGCTGCCCGTCACCACCTTCCCCATCTCCCCCTCCCCAGTCTCCAGAGTTAAGAATGGTTCAGTGAGGACAACTTGCAATATCTCAAAACATGACTGAGACATGGGTTTTTGATCTAAATGTTTTTGCTGAGCCAGGTTTTTAGTAAGTCCAGCTAATGTAGCTATGGGCACAAAGGGCGGAGATTTGTGGTTTGTCTTCATGTCTGTCTTCTCCATTGCTGCCTGCCATGTGGAAAAGCCTTAGGAGTTCAACGCCCTTTCCATTTACTGCAGGAGCCTTCCTGCCACCACATTATAGTGCTGTCTGGAATTGCAGAGAAGAGACATTGGGACTTGAGAAATTGCATATGCCGATGTGTTCAGGGTTCTGATATCTCTTTGTGGAAAGTCTTGTGCTGCCCTTAAATTTCATGAAAGATCATGTTTTCACCACCTCAGGTGGACCACGCCAAACATTTGGTAGATTTCTGCCTGAGTCTTTTTGGAGGTTTTTTATGGATGAAAGATGCATGCTTCACAATCTCATCATTGCTAGACCAGGGTGGTAAGGTTTTCTTCAACTTACACACACACACACATACACACACACACACACACACACACACACACACACACAGAAGTGGGTGGAATCCCTGACTGAGATATGGAAATATTGTCAAAAGTTCTTTTTATGCAGAAATCACTCCTAAAAACAAACAAACAAACAAATAAATATGTAGCCTCAAAACTGTGAGATTTGAGGTCAACAACCTTGAACTAGTCAGCTCCTACCTAGTGACCCAGAGCTTCCTGAGTTTAACTGGCTGAGTTTAACTCATATTTGAGATGACCTGGAGTGGATATGAGTGTAAAGCCTGGCTCATATTAGGAGTCTAGTTTTCTGCAACTAAACCTGACCCAGGAAGAATTGAACATTCTGGGTTGAAGTTTAACGATGAGACTCAGGCTAGCTATATGAATAACACTGAATTCATGTCCAAATATTGCCAGATAAAGTCAGTGCTTTCTCAGTAAATGCCAAGCAAAACACGCTTATGATTTAGGGTTTGTGCTAAAAGGCATCCCTAGAAATTTTTTTTTCAAATAGGTCTGATCTAATTGTCCTGAAGCTACCGCATAGATGGCACTTTGGCCAGGTTATATTATCTTTCAAGAAATTTATTTACTTCTAGCAGAACAAAATGAAACACACATCCAGGGCCTGAGGGCATCTACTTAGCAGATAATCATAGCAATGAAAATTAATCTCTCCCTTTAGCAGCTTTGGACTATAAAGGAAATGGCGAGAACAATAACTCTGATGGCTGCCAACCCAAAAGGGTGAGTGTTGTCCGTTGTGAA
Organism: Aselliscus stoliczkanus; assembly: GCA_033961575.1. Lineage (NCBI taxonomy): Eukaryota > Metazoa > Chordata > Mammalia > Chiroptera > Hipposideridae > Aselliscus > Aselliscus stoliczkanus. Next base: position 94,336,976 of record CM066732.1, on the reverse strand, counting down.
AGGAACATCTTTCCTGTCTGGATGTCTGCTTTTCTTAGGAATCATATATTTTTCTTATGTGAACTTGTGACCCAATAATGAACTACCTGGCTATGAAACCAATTTCCTAGCCTACACCTTTCACCTAGGCCAGCTATGAGTAGGTTTGCCTCTGCTAGTAGCCTAAGCCTGTCGCTTATCCTACCTGTGAACATTTGTTCTAAACACAGTAAGTAGCCTTCTCATGCCATTTTGAACTCATGTGCTGGCTGGCATGTGGCTGGTGAGAAACAGAAAGAAAATTCTACTCCCAGCTGCTTCCAGCAGGATTGGTTCTGACCCATGTTTCTGCTCTGGCTCAGGTAAGATGGCTGCTTCGTAAGTCCAGTTTGGCAAGCATGGCGTTCTTTCTATGTGAGAATGACCTGAGCTGTTCATGGATTCTAGTTTGCTCTGTCATTCACTGGAGGGGTTTCGGGGGGATTCTGGTGTAGGTCACAGAAGCCCATGAAACCTGAAAGCTACAAAAAGGCCTCAAATTAATTTCCTTTCTATTGCTTTAGATCAGTCTGTATGCCCCTCAAGTATATGCATCTGACCCAAGCTTTTGGTAACTTCTCCTGTTAGGTTCTCAGAGAGCTGAAGATTTCTTACGCTGTTCCCTCCACCTGGAACAATCTTTATTAGCTATTCTTCTCATGGCTATATTATTCTTTTTCTTCAGGTCTGTTTCATCTGAAAGGCTTTCTCTTACTAAACTGCCAACACACTGTTTGCAATGTTCTATCAAAGCTCTATGTGTTCATTTTCTGTGAAACACTTACCACAATTAGTTATATGTGTTTCCTTGTTCACTGTCATTCTGTCCAAAAAGACTATCAAATCTTTATTATTCATTGCTTTACATCTGGCACTTAGCACATAGTAGGTTGTCAATAAATCTACATTGGTTGAATGGTTGACTGAAGCTACTGTCAGCCCCTGAAAATGACCAGAACCCTGCTTTAGCTTGCCCAGAATACAGCTTTGCCTCGCTTCTTCTTAGCAAATTAGGAGAGTGAAGAGTGAGCCTATGAGGGAATAGCAAGATACTTGCAGCAAGACTTTCACTGTCGTCCAAGAAAAATATTAGTAATCTAAGCTAACACCTTGGTGCCCAGACATGCCTGTCCTTACCGGCTGCCTTGCCAACATTTCCCACTCTGCCTGGCTGGGCACATTGTGCCAGAGCCCCTGTTTCCCTGTATGGTTAACTATAAGAGTTGATTAGAGAATTGCTGGCACATCATTTACCTCCTGGCATCCTCTCAGCAAGGATTAATCATCACCATGAGACTTGTTTATGTGCTTGACTGACTTTGATAATTCTTGGTGCCTTCTGCAGGGGCAACCCCTTTACATAGAGCTCATGGAGGTCTAGGGTGCTCCCCTGTCTGGCAACCTTGAGGTGCTCTTAGTAACATCAATTTTGCTCCGTTCAATTCCATTCAACTCAATCAAATCTTTATTGAACTGCTACTATGTAAATAACTGGTGGTTAATGAAGCTGTTTGAGTGGTTTCTTCCAACAGATGGCAGTGTGGTTAGCTGGTCTCGTTGGGAACCTCTAGTTGTTGCTGTACAGCTCTCTAGATCTCTGGAGGTTCTAGATGGGAGGAGTGATACTGGGATGGAAGCTTCCAGAGGGACCAATTCAGTCAGGATACCACACAAGCCAGGTCATTTGGAGCCAATGGAGTCTCGAATCTTTTTAGTGTCCCTTTTCTTCACCATTTCTCTCTCACTGCTTGTCTCCAGCTCTAATACTTCCTTTCCTTCTCTGCCTCCATGTTGACACATTTGGGGGTATCAGTTCCCACCTGGGCTCGGGGGGTCTAGATATGACAGCATCTGTCCCAAGTCAGGAATTCTACATCAACACCTTGCTCAACATTTCCTTTATTATAATTCCTTTCATGTGATTCTTTTTGTTGTAAATTTACTGTGATTTCTTTCAAAAGCCTTACTGAGTATCTGCTCTGAGCCTTGCTTTCAAAATAACTCATAATGCACGGAAGAGAACAGATTCCTAAACAAGTAAACCTAAAGCAAAGCAAGCTCTCATGTTGTTATTTTACATATATATATATATGATATGTAAGCATAACACTGTCCTATGGGGCTACTCTCAGACACTGGCAATGCCTGAATTAGTTTTGCATGTTATATTTTGGACTGGTAAAAATTTAACTATTTACTTTAGGGGTTGCAAATTCAAATGTCTACATGACTCAAGCAGAAAATATAAATGAAATGCATTGTAGGTGTATTGGAGAGAGCACGCCCAGTCTGAAAAAGTCAGTGACTACTCAAAGTTGTCTGATTATTGCTACTCAAGAAGAAGGAATCATTATTGTTAGATCTTTTGATTGTTCAAGAGATTTCTCATGCAACATTTCCCAACATTTAAATCATGCTATTGGCCAAAAAAGATCCAGCTAGGTCTAAATACAACTCATAGTCAACAATTTGTGAGATTGATTTGTACCAGGAATGCAGACTTATTTATGAATATTTTAGCTCAACTGGAAACCATGGGCTAATTTTATGGGCTTTCAGCCACCATGTATCAATTCATCTCCTGAGGTGCTGATGGCCTTCGGTCCTCAGCTAGCATGTGTCACTGTCTGTTCTCTGATGATCCTTTATCCTCCAGAAGATTCACCTGACTTGTTGCTATGCACGTGGTAGAGATCTCACAAGATGCCTCTAGAAGTCATTCAGAGTCCTGTTGTTGCTTTGAACATGCCTGAGTTGCTCTAGTTTTCATTTTATCTTCCTTTCTCTCTGCTTTATGTGAATTCTGCCTTCCCTGAATTCTGCTGTAATATCGTTTCTTTTTCCCATTTCATCCATTCTCCTGACCTCCTGGCAGAAACTGGTTAGTTGTTTATGAAAACTCTTTATTCGTCTTCTTGGGCACATGACTAGACTGCATTTCCTAGTCTTCTCTGCAGTTAGGGGAGACCATGTATCTGACCAGAGTAATTTGCATGGACTAACTAACCGAAAATAACTACCTCTTGCATACAGCATACCCCTGATCCCTGCGACCTTGTCTCTCCTTATGCAGTGGCATGATGCATAAAACCATACCAACTTTAAAAATCTAAGCGTTGAATATGGAAGAGCCACAAAATGGAAGACTCTTGAATTCCCGCCTTAATACTTGGGGGAGAGCTGCCTGCAGCTCAGAAACTCCTGTTTTCTATTGTATGTGAGTGAGAAATTAACTGCTACTATGTTTGAGTCATTATCTGTTCTGGCATCTGTTAGTGACTATCATATGTCTGCTGGGTTTTAAGCAACATAAAATCAGAGAGATGGCCCTATTTGTCTTTTTCTAGCTGCATTCCCAGAACCCTAGTATAGAGGCACACACAGCAAAGGTGCTCAATACACTTTTCTGGAATGAATGAATAAATGAATGAATGAGTAAGTGAAAGAATGTCTCTATAAAGCTTTAGAGCTTACAAGGACCTAGTCCTCACATTATAACAGATGAAGAAATGGAGGCTCACAGAGGGGCAGTGACTTGTTCAAGACCATAATACTAGTTAATTCCAGAACAGGAATTTGTAAATGGGGAGTATCAGTTCATTGTCTTTCACCATCCCATACTTCCCTTCATGGTAATCATATTTATATCAGCAACTGCTAAGAAAAAAAAAAAGAAAATTTCATGCCTTAACTTCTAACCTATCAATTTCAACTAGAATGCATTGCATACTCACACAGTTCACAGATGACATATGTTGTGAGTGGGCCATACTGCTTTGCTAGTGCTTTTTGGGAAACCCCTTTGTAAATCATAAAGACATGGACATGTCACTGGATTTGTACTTTGTGAAGTTACGGGAGGCACCCTGCAGTAAGTGGACTTAAACAGGATTTTGCAGAAACTGTTGGATCTGGTGTGGAGGATAAATTCTTGTGGTATGAAGCTGTGTATACTGAAGCTCAGAGTCAGCAAAGGGTGCCATGGATGACTGCATTGGTCTTAATCAAACAGAGGCACAGAATGAGCACACTAAAAGGGTTGTTGGGAGCTTGGCCTCCGAAAAAAAGCAGAAGGAGAAAAAGACTCAAAGTTTATATTTCATATTTGGTGCTTACATCTCTTTTAATTGAATGAAAATAACATGTAGAGGTAAATATCAATTCTATTTCCTCTTGTAAACATTTATGTAGAATGCCTTTCCCAACATACGCACAGGTTTATCCCAACACAACCATTGACAAACTAACTTTCACACAAAGAGCCTTCAAAACTCAGCTCTGTGGTGAAACGAATAAAAGATAGAAATGAATAATAAAAAATCCATTATTATTTCTGAGTTTTTAAATCCTTAATTCTGTATCCTATGTCTTTTAACTATCTCTCAAAAGCAGAAATATCTTGAAAAGTCCTGGTTGTCACATTAACCTTTATGGTGGTATGACTGTGCCTGTCATGGAACCTGTCTGAATGGACAGGTCAAGGTGATGGAAGAAACATTCATAGTCACTTTCTTTGGGTAGAGTTTGGAAGTTGGGACTCTGTGCAATAAATACATTTAAAAAGCTAGGGTAGCAATACTTACACTACAAAGAACAGACTTTAAAGCAAAGGCTATAACAAAAGATAAAGAGAGACTCAGTAATCCTACTTCTGGATATTTATCTGAAGAAACCCAAAACACTACTTTGAAGGGACATGTGCATCCATATGTTCATTGCAGCATTATTTACAGTGACCAAGGTGTAGAGGCAGCCTGGGTGTCCATCAATAGATGAATGGATAAAGAAGAGGTGGTACATACTTACAATGGAATGTTACTCAGCCATGAAGAAAACAATGAAATATTGCCATCAACAACAACATGGAGGGACCTACAGGGTATTGTGCTGAGTGGAGTAAATCAGACAGAAGAAGACAAATGCTATATGATTTTATTTTACATGTGGAATGTAAAGAACAAAATAAATGAACAAAAAAACCAAAAACGAACTCATAGGTACAAAGAACATTTTGATGGTTGCCAGGTGGGAAGGGGGTTGGGAGGATGGGTAAAAAGAGGGAAGGAATTCGGAAGTCAAAATTGGTAGTTACAAAATAGTCATGGGGATATAAAATACAGCATAGGGAATATAGTCAATAATATTGTAATAACTATGTATGGTGTCAGATTGGTACTAGATTTATCAGGATGATCACTTCGTAAGTTATATAAATGTCTAATAACTATGTTGTACACCTGAAACTAATATAATATTGTTATAAACATACAATTAAAAAAAAGAATTCAAAGGAGCAAGGTAGAGGGAGTATTTTTCCCAAAAGGTGTTTTGTGCTTGCAGTTTATTCTTTTGAGGGTACAGTGACTCTGTTTTTGATCAGTTGCTAGAGAAGGGACAGAATGAAAGGAACAGTGATTATGAACACACAGATATGAGGGATATACTTCTCTGGTCCATCCCTGTTCAAAGTCTTTGGGCCCAGATCGACCAGTTTTAATGAATCAGCCTTTTATCCCCGGTGCGGTAATGCACAAATCCTGTGTCACTTTGTCACTGCTTGCCCCAAGTTAAGGACCATGCTCCCAAGAAAGGGGCTGGAGTGCAGTCTCACCTCCAGAGAATCCTGCCTAGGGCAGCACAGGCAGGGATACCTGGGACTGGTGCCATCCATGCTTTCACACATGGTTGCTTAACTACTAAGACTAAAACAAGTGCTAAGCCCAACGCCAGCCCCTGAGAGTCTGAAGAACTGAGCTGAGAGAACCCTGCTCTGTCCCCTTCCTATGAGGTCTGCTCTCATAGGTCACCCTAAGCATAATGTTTGTTGAATTAAGTTCATGAAAAGCCAGGTTGCCAGATCTTCAGAATATGCAGGACTGTTCTAGGGGGAAGCACCTGAGAAGGCAAGCATGGCTGAAATTGGGGAGACAGGTATAACAGAGAAGCAGATCTATGCAATGTTGTGGAAATATTTGCAGTGGCCAGTTGTTCTGTCCTCATATATATCATGTCACATGTTTACAAGAACATGTGAATGTTTGTCCTGACTTGTTCTTTTGGGGGGATAAGGTCCTCATATCCTCATATATATCATGTCACATGTTTACAAGAACATGTGAATGTTTGTCCTGACTTGTTCTTTAGGGAGGATAGAAGAATGAAATAGAGAGGATCTTAGAAATCATACTTTAAAGGGAGTTTTTCATGTTTGGTTTTTTAACAAATTGCATAGAAAGTTAACAGATTGCATAGAAGGAAAGGGAAAAACCCTCTCTTTCAAGTCATGTCATTGTGGTATTAAGCAAATTTGTCTTCTGCAATCTCAAGGGGGTAAAAACAAAACTCTTCTCTCTAAGTATGGGCCAAACGCTGCTTCTCTGCACAGCTTTCTTTTTTTTTTTTTTGAGGGCAGTGTCACTGGCCCTCATATGTGGGACCCGAACGGGGGCCGCTGGCTTCCCAAGCCAGCGGTTAACCACCACGCCACTCGGCCAGCCCTCTGCACACCTTTTTGAGTTGCCACAGAGCTTTTATACACACTCCCCTCTCTTCCCCATCAGACACAAGCTGCAGCTCTACCAGATTGGGCAATGGCCTTTTCACACTTTCGAGTTCTGCTGCTCATTTTGCAATTACAAAATGTAATAGACAGCATCTGCATCAAGGTCTGTTTGAGCCTTCCTGTTTAGTTGAGCTTTCAACAGCTCTTGAGCTGTTCTTTTGAACTGGTAATATTCAAAGTGTGCAAGTCTGAAATTATTTTCACCTTATTTACTTTTGAAAATGGATTTTTCTTTAAGAGAATCAAGCTGGGGTAAAAAAAAAAAAAAAAGCACATTTTCCCACCCTTACCTCATGCCAAAGCGCTTCAGACTTTCCAGGGTAATCTACATTTGGGCACAGACCAAGCTTGAGAAGGTTGAGCCCCAAAGGGAAAAAAAAAGAGTTTGTGAGAGTTATGAGCAGATGGAAGGAGGGTTTTATTTTTTAATTAGGGGCTTATTTAGAATGGAAATCTGTATGTAATCTGAACTGCTGTGTGCACTCTGATGGACACTAAATGGGGAAACAATGGGAACCTCTGTTGGAACTTTATCTGAACTGCAACTCTGTTCTCCATACCTCAGTTGTCCAGGTAACTATATTGTCAAGTGGTGCAACTTAACTGTAAGGGAGTTCTCAGATGGTGGGTAGGGAAACTGTATACAGGCTCTGATGATGGGGAGGCCGGGAGAGAGTGAGAGTGAGACAGAATGAATCGCTGTTGCAAACTGAAATGCCTTTTGTCCCCCTGTATTAAATACTTGTTTCTAAATCTGGAGCAAGTACCCAGAATTCTCCTTTCTTTTCCTTCTGCCTGGATGGGTGAGTCTTTTCCCTGTACTTCTCGTTTCTGGTCATCTTACGGCTTCTGGGAAGACCAATTAAATATTTACATTTGGGAATCCTGCTTCTCTTTCCTCCATAGCAACAAGCTGCAATTGGTAGCCATGTCATCAACCCACGTAAACATATTTTCCTTCCCATCTTGAAAGTTCACATAACTCTCTTGACCTACTTTGTATGCACTGATTAGAGCCAAAAATGTACTTTGCCTCATCAGATAGGGGCTTTGCCTGCCCAGTCCTGACTCTCTTCTGTGTATCAATATTTCTTGGCAAAGGTACTTCCATTACAAACTGCTGTCCTGGGATTGGAGATAAAAGCACCTGACACTTAGCAATAATGGATGAGCTAAGCCTTACAGAGAGAATAACCTTGATTAGGGGTTTGGGTAAGGATGATAAACATGTAGATGTGCTTTGTTCACATCCAGTCCTCTTGCTTACGTTTCTCTCCTTTTGAAATAGATGAATTCTGTCTAAATAATATGGAGTGTGGGAAGAGAGCATGATAAGACATCATCGGAGAGAAATGTATCAGTGTGCAGGCAAACCTTGAAAAGGATTAAATATATAATTTCAGGATTGTTGTAAGCTTATTAAACAATTTTCTTCTAAGGATCATTGGGGAACATTTGTAACTGAATTTGACTCAATTCTTTCTCAAAGGTCTAAGAAGAAATTCAGTATGAGCTCTGGGAAGGAAGGCTTGCCTTCTCTTGGGAAAGGAGGTATATAAGAAGGAAGCCTTCCATGTACTATAGGAATAGTATCAATGAGATGAGGAGAAAGGGAAAGGGACTTTCAAAGAGAAAACCAAGACAACATGCTTTTAAAAATGATAAAAGTAGCCAGCGGCCCCGGCTTGGTCCCACATATGAGGGCCAGTGACACTGCCCTCAAAAAGAAAACCAAAAAAAAAAAACTCAGCTTAAAAATGATAAAAGATTTTTGTAAAAAATTGTATTACATTTATTGGGGTGACATTGGTTAATAAAATTATATAGGTTTCAAGTAGACATTTCTAATATATCAATATGTAATGATAGTAAATAGTGAAAGCAGAGGCTAATATTTTCACATATTAGTCAGTCCACAAAGTTTATTTCATTGTGTGATCACCACCCCAGGCGAGGGTACAAGAGGGAAAAGGGGTTAAGTATATGGTGATAAGAGAAAAGTTTTTTAAAAAAAAATATTGTTGTAACATTGTCAGTGGACTTTGACCAATTAACTTATGATAGGGAGAACTAAGTGTAGTAAACAAAAGTGCTACAGGAAAAACACCACCACTTGGGAAGGAGGGGAAAATGAACACATTCATCTATTAACAATTTCTTCTGCTTATGAAATTTAAACAGTTTCTCACATTGTTCTCTCTTTGGCCAACTCAAAAACAATTATTGTTCCTTGTGGTATGTAAGAAAGGTGAGTCTGCAAAAGGTATTCCAGATGTGAAATTCAGATCACCTTGGCAGGTAATTCAACAAAAGGCATTTATTCTGTATAGTACGCCAAGTCATTTGAGGGGAGGCAGGTGTAAAGCATGAGGTGATAGGAAGAATACCCAAGGTGGCTTTTTGAGAGAAAAAACTGTCCGTTAATGTCCTGTTGGAGCATCCATAAGGGCAGCTGTACCCACCAAAGAGGGAATCTCAGGAAGATTAAGCTGAGAAGTGAATACCGAGTATTTTTGTGTGGGAATACACCCTCAGGTGCAACACAGATATATCTTCTTGGGTTTTGGTTTGTAGCATTGATTATATTCAAATGGAATTTCATGGATCAATGTCTCATTCTGATGCTCTAACAAAATTATTAAATATTTTAAATGGTGAAAGTAGAGGCTATTATTTTCACATATTAATCCACAATGTTAGTTAACCTAGTAATGTATGCAGGTTGAGAAGCCAGTGGTTTAGAGAAATATAGATTTCAATTTTGAATACCATGTTTTTCTTTATTATTATATAATTAAATCTTTCAGGGCTTAAGTGTTTCCTTCATGATCTAGACCAGGGTTGGCAAACTGTGGCTCGCGAGCCACATGCGGCTCTGAGTCCGTTCCATCTCAAAAGTTTGCCGGCCCCTGGAAGAGCCAATATCTGTCTCTCACAACAATATAAAAATTATTCGAGAGCCATAAATATGGTTTTACATAATCACCATTATGTGAATTTTATAAATGAAACTATGATAGTTTTATTTTCATTTTCAATTTTACTTCAGAGCCTGCGGCTTGCGAGTCGCAGTTAGCTGACCCCTGGCGACTCTTGTCTCAAAAGTTTGCCGACCCCTGATCTAGACAGTTAAGGTTTACTGCTTCTTGCATTTATGATTAGCAAGAGCTGTTCATTTAGTAAGAGCTTGTATTAACCCTCAGAGAGAGACAGAAAAGAATGAGATCAACCAAGAGATCCTTCTCTGCAAGTCAGATCCAGGCCAGCACCTGGGAATCTCGCCACCAACAAACTGAACTAAGTTTGGACCTGGAGGCCAGAGATGGCTCTAAGAATAATTATGACAGTCAGTATTATATTAATTACGTGATTGGTGCTAAGTGTATCACCTTTTGTGATGGTTAATTTTATGTGTTGATTGGCCTGCCTAAGGAATATCCAGATAGCTGGTAAGCATTTTTTTCTGGGTTTTGCTATGAGGGCGTTTCTGGAAGAGATTAGCATTTGATTCAGTAGGCTGAGTAAAGAAGATTTACTCAGGGTCATCCATTCCATGGAGGGCCCAAACAGAACAAAAAGGCAGAAGAAGGGCAAATTCTCTGTCTTCCTGAGCTGAGACATCCATCTTCTCCTGCCCTTGTACCTGGGAGTTCCTGGCTCTTGAGCCTATAGCCTCAGGCTGGGAGTTACACCATGTGATCCCATGGTTCTCAGGCCTTCAGACTGGGATTGAATTATACCACTGGCTTTCCTGGCTCTCCAGCGGGGATATAGTATATTATGGCATATCTTGGCCTCCATAATCACATGAGCTGATTCCATAATAAATCTCCTCTTATATATCTATTTATATATTCTGTTGGTTCTGTTCTGGAGAACCCTGACTAACACACATATACCATCTCTTTTTAATCCTCAAAGCAGCCCCATGGAGAGAACCATTATCCTTTCCATTTTACATTTGAGAAAAAGTGAGCCCTAAAGGGCTTTAGCAACTTGCGTGAAGATACACAGCTGGCAAATGGCAGGCCTGGGATTAGAATCCTGCCTTGTCTGACTTTAGAGTCTGAATGGAAGCCCAAATTGTGAAATTACTTGTAATTTTATGAAGAATTGATATGGAAGACAACATTTGCCCACAAAACACCTCCAGATAAATCTTCTAAGCTGGAGATTGAGTTCTGGGCTGAAGTTCACTTACTCAAGTTAGAGTGTTAAATTACCGACATACCTACTCTTCCCCACTTTTCTTGAAGAAACTCTAAAGGCACATGAGAACCAAATAAAATATAACTACTAGAATGAGCCCCCATTGACTGCCTCACCTTTCTTTCTCCTGAGAATGTGCCTCAGTTTAATTTACTTCCACAAATATTAATTTAAAAAATAAGTACGCAGTCCAGTATTATGATAGTACTATGAAAGTGATGTTAATTGCGGCAACATTAATAAAAACACAATATACTTGAAACAATTAGGTAAATATAGAAGATCACATTTTTGTCTAAACAAATAATATCATTTACTTATTTGCTCCCCAAAACAATTCTGTGTTAAAATGGTCCCATAAAAGGAGTATAGTTGATTTCTGGGTGATCTAAGGAAAGGGTACTTTTGGGCTGGCCAAGTGGCTCAGTTGGTTAAGAGCTCGCTCAAGAGTACGAGCTGAGCCCTGAGCAACAGGGTTGCCAGTTGGATTCCCAACCCGAGCTGAGCAGCCGCTGAGCTGCCGATAGGCAGCAGGATGGCTCAGCTAAAAAAAAAAGAAAAGAAAAGGATACTTTTTAAAGTATAACGTCTGGCTTGAATATTTGCTTTTGCCACCAATGGGCCCATACCAGAGGGAACTAGATGAACTAATTTTGGAGCCTCATACTTGGTTCTCAGTAAATATGAGCCCAGTAAAGGACATCTGATAGGTCCATTTAAAGACACCACCAAATGGGTCCATTAAATTAGACAAGTCAGGAAGGAACAGCCGAGGAATTTAGAACCTCCCAAGAGGGCCGGTCGAGTGGCTCAGTTGGTTAAGAGCTCGCTCAAGAGTGCGAGCTGAGCTCTGAGCAACAGCTGTTCGAGGCCAGCCCGAGCTGAGTTGCCGGTTGAGCTGCCAACAGATGGCAGGATGGCTCAGCTAAAAAAAAAAAAAAAAAAAAAAAAAAGCAATGTGTAGAACCTCCCAAGAAAGAAATGTAAATAAGCGGTGGAACTTTATAGGATGTATTTGAATCTGCTGCTAATATTAAAATAACATTTGATTGTTACCATTTTTAAAACTTAAACTCTCCTTCTTGATTTTTTAAATATCCCATTAATAAAATACACTTTGATCAATGAATTGATTCTTGAAGTGTTTCTGCACTTTCTTCTAGGTCATTATCTACCCAGTCAAATATGCAAACCCTGAAAATCTTCAACTGAGTTTCTCAGAAATAGAACCTGCAATTAGTTTCAGGATCAGGGTTCATCCATAGGGGTGTGATGAAGGTATTGGGATTTCATTTTCATTGACGCCTCTGTGGGTTGTGATAAGACATCATTTAGATAGCCCTGTGTGCCAAGGAAAATGGAATCTGAATTCAGGTTGTTGGCAAGCAGATGCACAAAGGCACGGTTGTGATATATTCAAGTAACAAATTCATAGTAACAATTATGGAACTGACAAAGTTTGAAACAAAGATGGCTCTTTTTAATATTGTGACTGTGATAATATGAAGGAGGGAACTCACTGGGTAAGGAATGCTCAGTTAAGGAAATCTGTGCAGACATGACATACTACATGGATTTTCAGTTCTGTGCATCTGTTTTCTCATCACGATCAAGTAAATGAAGTCTAGAACCTTCTTTGTTTGAGAATAAACTTGTTTGGAATGAGGCTGGAACACCATTTATGAGCAATGCCATTTCCTGCAAGTGCCCATGATTTCAGAATTTTGTTTAAATTGCAAGTCAGTGAGAGTCTACTTTTGTTTTCTTTAGGAGAGGCATTACTAGGCTCAGCCTTTGAGCATCATTTCCTGAGAAAAGCTTTGTATTATTATAACCCTCCTTGATCCATAAATGGTCCAGGGCCTCTTTGAGGCCCACCTCTACTCTTCACCTTCAGATTCCTTTGATCAGAGAATTCCTCAAAGAATGAGAGAGAGCCTAAGGCCAGGAATGGTTTCTTGGTGATGCTTCTGGAAATATATACTTGGTTTAAAAAGCCTGTGTTTGAAGCAATAGCTTTCTAACTTCATTATAATAAAAATAAAGTTGATCGAATTTATTGAGCTCCTCCTTAATTCCCCATACTTTACAAATCTATCTCTTAATTTTATACAATTCCTGTAAGAAGGTAGTTAGTATTATTGCCATTTCACGTATGAGGAAGCAAAAACTTATAAAAGTTAGGTAACTTACCTAATACCACACAGCTGGTCTGCCTCCAAAGCCTTTTCCTAGTCTAAGGATACTCATTACAACAAAAAAGCCTGCAGCTTGTTGAAAATGGTCTTCTCTCTCTCTCTCTCTCTCTCTCTCTCTCTCTCTCTCTCTCTCTCTCTCTCTCTCTCTCTCACACACACACACACACACACACACACACACACACACACGCAGTCTCTCGGGTTTAAGCCATGTTCACATAATGGGTAACTATGGTACACATCAGGTGTTCCTGGTACTGGACATGGGTTGATGCTCTGTGCTGAACGACACCACCAGAATTTGGCTTGAAAGGTGCTGTTTATATGTAGCAGTATTGGAATGCAGAACACCCTTGCTCAGAGCAAAGAGTGGGAACCCACTGAATTGGAACGACATACAATGCACAGTACCTGGTCTCTTTCTAGCTGTAAAGCAGCTGATAAAAGTTCAGAAAAAACAGGGCGCATCGTAATAGACATCAAATGCATTTTCTTTTCTTTCTGGCACAGTCATTTCCTAAGTATATTCAGATTGCACTCACATTACTGTGATCAAAATTAGGCTCCTTAAAGTAGCAACAATCCAGTCCCTCCTACAAATATAGGCAGTGTGTAGTTGCTGCTTTGTATATTCATAAGAGTTGAGTTACATAAGATACAAGAAGCTTAAGGTTTGTCTGTGGTTAAGAAAAAGGGTTTAGCAGGCATTCCTTTATCTGTTCTCCATTTAGGCAGGGTTATGTCCTTCTCCACAGACCATGTCAGACTGCAATAACCTCTTGCAATTTAAGTAGTTTACCTTTCCAAATTTCTTAGATGACTGCATCTTTTACTTTTTTGTTTGTTGTTTTAAGATTTTATTTCACTTTCTAGATGCCTTTTTGCATGTAGCCCAAGACTCCTTAAATCAACTTTTCCATCAAAATGTTCAGTTCACATTTGCACAAATGTCTTCCTCCCAGGGTGATGGCAGCTGCTCTCCTGGTATTTTCTAGAAGACTAGATAAGAGGACAGATGAGAACAGATCCCAGGGAGAGAGAAACAGCAACCAGCTGGGTTAGTGCTTTTTACATGGAAAGGCGTGGGGTAAGAGTTGTACAACAATCAGGGCATATCTTCAAACTCTGCAGTGCAGGGGTTTCTATAGGCCTGTGGGAAATCCTGAGAGCTCTATTTGAGATGAATGAGTCACTGGCAGCCCTGTTTCTGGTGCTGCGGATACGACTCGGCAGGAAGTTTGTCATCATGCAGGCATGTTCCTATGCATCCATTTATGATTGAGCCCCTAGTGGGCCATTCCTTAAGTTCCTGTCTCACAAGCCAAAAATATGCTGCTGAGGAACCATGTCACAAATATTTGAAAAATGCTCCAGAGAAAGCATTTGCATTTTGGTTCAGATGTTCTAAGGGGACCCAATCTCTGGGATAGGTTTGGATCCTAGCTGAATTCCTTGCTGCAGGGTTTAGGTACCTCTGGCATGATCATTAGAGAGGTAGATCATTAGAGATTGTCCTAGCAATAAGGAGATCTGTATTTGTTTACATGTTGCAGTCTGTCAAAACAGAAGACAAAATTGTCTCTGTTGGATCTCACATTGATTCTCTCATAGTGATCTGATATAAGGTAAATTTAAATTCAAGGAGTGCTCTCCGTGGGCTAGAGTTTAGCCTCAGACATCGTTTGTCATAGTGAAAGTGGCTAGAAGAGCTTCTTTTCCCTACTATGCTTCAGTTGACCAACACTAACCGGTGCTTTACTCTGAGAAGTGACACCCTGTAAGGCATGAGTTGGAGGCATTAAGATTGATTTTGATTTTCCATTGTTTTGACTTAATGAATGATTTTGTTAAACCAGTCTGTAAAGGTCCATACTAATAGATCCCATTGGTATTCCCTCCCCAAACAGTTATGGAATGAAGCGAAAGTGAAATAAAAGGGACAGTAGACCCACTGCATTGACGGAAAAACATGGCAGAGGCTCTGGGGTTAAGGATATAAGGTATCTAAGCTGTGTCCCCATTTTCATAAAGACAACAGTCCACATCATGTAGTGACTTCGGTTGAGATATATAAATAAACAATTAACCCTAAGACAAAGGAATAAGCCACAAAATAGAACTGTGGCTAACTGAGATGGCAATTGACTATGCTAGATGGAGGACGATTTGGGGAAGACTAAGGCATTGGATTTAAAAAAAATAAATAGGGCCCTGACAGACACATAATGTGATGAAAGGACATTTCTGACAGAGGGAAGAACATGAATAAAGGCATATATGACATGCGTGGAATCTTTCGAGAAATGTGAGCATTCAAATATCACTAAGAGCACGAGGTGTGTGAGGGACTAGATGGAGATGAGACTGAAAAAGTCAGTGAAAGCAAGATTGTGGCAGACTTTCTATGCCATTACTTGAAATTTTGAACTTCGTCTTCTAGGCAGTGGGTGGTCATTGTGGGCTTTTAAGTAGGAGAATTGTGTGACTACTATTGGAATTTCTGTTGCTGACTTGCCATCATTGATTTTTCAAGGTAGGAGAGACTAGAGCATGCATCTGGCCCTACCTTTCATGCTGCCCCAAATCTGAAGGGGATGTAAAAACTGTGGGGCCTCAGTTAGCTGAATAAAATTTAAAAATAGCTTTTCTAATATGATTTTCTACAGATTTATTTTTCTTAAAAATATAAGCAATCTATTTTTCTTTTGATACTATGGAGGCACTAATTAAAATTAATATTGACACCACTCAAGTGCTATAAGTAAGTAACAGGGTACCTTTCATCCCCTCTTTTTTTGTTCCTTCTAACTTTTAGCACTGAATCATAACCAGAAGCTGAGAAGCAACTTGATGTCAGAGGTAAATCTGCCCTAGGCAGAGGCAGAACTAAATATACCAAAAAGCGGGGGGGACTTAACATGGAAAATAAAAGTAGAACCCACTCCTCAAGACACTATTTGTAAAGCTGCCACTGGGCAAACGATGTGTCCTATTCCTGGTATAGGGGAAAAAGTACACAGTCAGGAGTTGAGGTTGGTAGCCTAATCCTATTTTTTATGTTGTAATATTGTATAAACTTGGACAAGTCTTTTGTTTTTTCTGAATCTCTAATGTTTTTGTATTTGAAATAAATGAAATACTAACTGCCCTACTGTATTCATTTGTGTTAGGTTGCCAGGGCTGCCATAACAAAACACCACAGACTAGGTGGTTTAAACAATAGAAACTTATTCTCTCACTGTTCTTCAGGCTAGACGTCCAGATAAAAGTGTGGACAGGTTTAGTTTCTCTCCTTGGCTTGTAGATGGTCACCTTATTGCTATGTCCTCACATGGTCTGTATCAGTGTCCCAGTCTCTTTTTCTTATAAGGACATCAGTCATATTGGATTAAATTTATCCCAATGACCTCATTTAACCTTAAGTGCCCCACGTAAAGGCCCTATCTCCAAATATAGTCACATTCAAAAGAACTAGGGATTAGAACTTCAACATATGAATTTCAGAGGACACGATTCAGCCCATAACACCTTATTATAATAACCAACATTATTGTGTTATTTTTAAAGGGCCAGTAAGATAATGTCATTTTTGGAAGCATAAATCTTATTGCAGATACAAAGTATTTGTGATTATTGTTGCCTGGGTGATATATAATTTCTGAGTCCTCCCTCTGGTTTGAATGTTTATTCACTTCATTAGCCTAGAAAGCACACGGAGGTCTCTGGGTTAATCTTTTCTTCCAGGATGTAGAGCAACTTACTTTTTATTATCCTACATGCACTTAAAATAGGATAATGTCGTCCATTATCCTATTTTATTTTAACCTTTATTGATAGCTTTTACTAATATTCACTTTTCTCTGCTTGTGAGCACATGGAATACTATTTCCTGAGCCCCCTTTTGTCTTTCACACATTATTAAATAAAATGTCCTTCTAAGGAAATGGACAAATCTGTGAAGAAAGTAGTGATCCTGAGAGCCTTAGAGAAGACCATGCATTAGTAAGAGGTTAGAAGGGATCATGCTTTACTGTATCTAAACCTTCAGACATGGTCCACAGCCACCACTCCTGGGGGCTCAAATGCCGGGAGAAAAAGGCTGTTATCCAGTTCCTTACATTCGGGCCTGGTGAACCTCAAACTCTCATTGTTGCTCTCTTTTACCAGCTAATTCTCACCTTCACCTACCCTGAAAAAAGCCTTCTCTTGTGATCAAACCTCACTCAGGCAACTCTTCAGTCAGTGAACAACTATTTTTAAAACTGTCTAGCTTTTAAAATTTCTCTTGCTAATGTTATTTGTATTCATTGTCTATCTTCAATACATTGCTTAATAATTTCTTTACATCAGAGTACATGTTGCATTATAGAAGAAAAATGTCTTAATATCTAAAACTATACAATACTGTTGGGTCTGGCATATAAAAATATCCACCAAGGAATGCAGTAAGTATTAAGTAATTAAACCATTGTTGAATTGTTAGGTTGGTCTTGCAAGGTGTTTTAGTGATGTTTAGGGAAACTGGTTGGGATTTTCAGAATGGTTGGGAACATAGTGCCCTATTTTATTCCCATTTAAAATAATGAAAATAAGGTCCAACTATATAAATTCATTAACAGGCTTTCAGGGATGGATTAGATTTGGATATCAAGGAATTCCTGCATTCAGCTTATAAACTTACAATTTGTGAGCAACACAAATCTATTGCTGGTTTTGACTTTTCATAGTGATATATTCAGCTCTGCTATATGAGAAGGGTTGAAGTGAGACATACAAATCTGTCAAATGTCTTCCTTATTTTGCTTGTCTCTTGGGCAGTATATTTAACAAGATCTGTAGCTGGGGAAAGAAAAAGGGTGTGATTTCTGGTAATTTTTCTCAAATTAACCAAGGACAGATTTGTTATTATAAATTTTCAAGGACATTGGTGGGGAATATATACAGTAGAACCTTTTCAACAACTCAATTACTCAACTTGATTTTAAAATTAACTTTTTCTAGTGACATGCACTGGCTTGGAAAGTATCATCTGTTTGAGAACTTCATGGAGCTTTTATTATTAATAGTCTCTGATTATCTTATTTTACTTTTTTCTGTGTACATTCCCCCGTCTGAACTTGTGGAAAACACTTATGGCAAGATATGATAGCACTAAATATAGTCAATGATTCTCATATGAGTAATAAGCTAATATCCTATTTTGAGTAGCTGGAATTTTGAGTTTTACCAAAGGTTTTCTTCCCTTCCCAGTCTTGTTTGGCTTCAAGCAGACTTGTTTGACTTTTGAAATATGGCTCCTTTCACATACATTTAAATCAAGAATATAAGTTTCTCAGCTTCTTAATGAATGTGAAGTTTCTGCTGACTGTGTATGGTCAGATTTTGTTTTTCTGCATTTCATTATTTTTGACAATTTTATATTCTACCTAGGCCTCATTTTATTTCCAACCAATTGACATTGTCCAGTGCAGGTACTACAGGAAGGGAATTTGATATTACCTTAAGAAAAATATCATAAAAGGCTCTCTGAGGTAAGATTTGTGGATAGGGGACTGGTGATTAAAAATCAAATTTTAAGTGGTTAGATGATTGCTTGGAGAGAAATGTAAGAAAGGCTGAATTGATTTCAATTTCAGAAATTGGCCTAAGAAAGGGTCATTGCCATAGGAAAGGCTGGGTACCACTTGGGCAGTTCTAATTACTAGGCTGGTGTTCTCTTTAATACACCATGTGGTTAGGAATTTTGTTTCCAATTACAAAAAAAAATTCATATTCAAATTCATGGGTGAGATAATAATCATAGTAGTGCATTAATTATATTTATATGAGGCTTGACAATTAAGTCCACAAACTCATCCTAGAAAAAGTGCTCCATACCTCATTGCTGAATATCACTACTGTTACCTTTGAGTACTCCCCTTGGGAAAATATGCACTGATAACAAACAGCCTAATCTACCTTCAAAGCAGTTTTGGAACTCTTTTCCTGGAATGGCCATCAGAGCTGTTGCCGTATTACCCTTGATATCCTGAATGTTATCAAAATGTCTTCCTTTCAATATTTCCTTTATCATCAGTTAAAAAAAGAAGTCATTGGGGGCCAGGTCAGGTGAGTAGGGAGGGTGTTCCAATGCAGTTATTTGTTTACTGGCTAAAAATTCCCTCACAGACAGTGCCCTGTGAGCTGGTGCATTGTTGTGATGCGAGAGCCATGAATTGTTGGTGAAAAGTTCAGGTTGTTTTCAACTAACTTTTTCATGCAGCCTTTTCAGTTTTTCCATACAGTAAACCTAGTTAACTGTCCAGTTGGTACAAATTCATAATGAATAATCCCTCTGATATCAAAAAAGGCTAGCAACATCGTTTTGACTCTTGATTTGGACTGATGGAATTTTTTTAGTCGTGAAGAATTGGGTGACTTCCACTGTGCACTTTGACACTGTTTCAGGGTCGTATTGGTACACCCATGTTCCATCACCTGTGATAATGTGGCTCAAAACATTGTCTTGTCTCTCCAAAAGGTCTTGGCAAACTTTGACTCTCCTTTGCTTTTGTTCATTGGTGAGCTCCTTCGGGACCATTTTTGCACACACCTTTCTCATGCCAAGATTTTCAGTTAAGATTTTCCCAACTGTTTCTCTATTGATATTTGCTTGATCTGCTATGCTTCTCACAGTTAGCTGATGATTTTGATGCACAATTCGATGGATTTTGCAATGTTTTTATCAGCTCTGCTCATTACTAGCCTCCGTGACCTCTCTTCATCAGTGACACATTTTCTCCCCTCAGGAAAACGTTTAATCCATTTGTACGCTGCCATTTTCTTCATTATCTTTTATATTATATTTTCTTCATTATGGGCATTATCCCAATAAATCTGGACTAACCTGTCCCTGAGTTCACTTCCTCTCTTGCCAAGTTTAACAGGAAATTTAATGTTTGTTCGTTGCTCTAATTCAAGCTCAGACATTCTCAGACGGCACACAGAAACATGCAATAACAATAATGAGCCAGCAAGACGTCGCCACATGTCGACTTGAACACAGCTGTGAGACACTGATATACTAAGGTTATGAAACCTTACCGAGCTGTTTGTACAGTGCTGCCAATGTAAGTGCATGATGGCAATTTCGCAAACATAATTGTCAGACCTTGTGTAGTGGGGTGTCTTTTCGTTTTGTTGATGGTTTCCTTTGCTGTGAAAAACTTTTTAGTTTGATGTAGGCCCATTTGTTTATTCTTTCTTTTGTTCTTTCCCTTGCCTAATGAGTTATATAAGTACAAATATTACTAAGGGTAATGTCTGAGAGTTTACTGCCTATATTTTCTTCTAGGATTTTTATGGTTTTGGGTCTTACATTTAAGTCTTATTCCATTTTGAATTTATTCTAGTATATGACATTAGAAGGATGTCCAATTTCATTTTTTTACATGTATCTGTCTAGTTTTCCTTGCCCCATTTATTGAATAGACTGTCTTTACCCCAGTATAAATTCTTCCTTTGTCATAGATTAAATGACTATATAGAGATGGATTTATTTCTGGGCTCTCTATTCTGTTTCATTGAACTATGTATCTGTTTTTATGCCAATACCATGCTGTTTTGATTATTATAGCC
The DNA here is from genome assembly GCA_033961575.1 of Aselliscus stoliczkanus. Classification (NCBI taxonomy): domain Eukaryota; kingdom Metazoa; phylum Chordata; class Mammalia; order Chiroptera; family Hipposideridae; genus Aselliscus; species Aselliscus stoliczkanus. Next base: position 94,316,372 of record CM066732.1, on the reverse strand, counting down.
TTATAGTATAATTTGATATCAGGTAGCGTGATACCTCCAGCTTTGTTCTTCTCAGGATTGCTGTGGTTATTCGAGATCTTTTATAGTTCCATGTAAATTTTAGGACTGTTTATTCTAGGTCTGTGAAAAATGCCATTGGTATTTTGATAGGAATTGCATTGAATCTATAGATTGCTTTGTATAAATTGTTTTTTGAAGTTCTTTGAGCCACTCTAGCAAATTAATTGAACTAAAAGAGGTCTTTGGAAGCTCTGATCTACAGTAGTCCCCACTTATTTGTGATTTTGCTTTTGGAGGTTTCAGTTACTTGTGGTCAACACTACCTAAAAATATTAAATGTAAAATTCCAGAAATAAACAATTCATGTTTTAAATTGTGCAGTGTTCTGAGTACTGTGATGAAATCTCGAGATGCCCTGCTCCATCCTGTCTAGGATGTGAATCATTCCTTTGTCCAGTGTCTCCACACTGTAAATGCTCCCCACTTATTAGTCAGTCTGTAGCCATCTTGGTTACCAGATCACCGTTGAAGTATTGCAGTGCCTATGTTCCAGGAACCCTTATTTTACTTAATAATGGCCCCAAAGTGCAAAACTAGCAATTCGGATATGCCAAAGAGAAGCCATAAAGTGCTTCCTTTAAGTGAAAACATGGGATTTTTTGACTTAATAAGGAAAGAAAAATATCATATGCTGAGGTTATTAAGATTTACAGTAAGAACAAATCTATCGTGAAATTGTAAAGGACAAAGAAATTTGTACCCTTGTTGCTGTTACACCTCAAATCACAAAAGTTATAGCCACAGTACGTGATAAGCGCTTAGTTAAGATGGAAAGGGCATTAAATTTGTGGGTGGAAGACACAAAGGTAAAGCTTGCTCTGATTGACAGCAACCTGTTTGCCGGAAAACATTGTGCCTCATGCTGTGTCACAATACCTACATCATTCACCTCACTTCATCTCATTATGTAGGCATTGTATCATCTCATTATCATAGGAAGAAAGGTTAGTACAGTACAATAAGATATTTTGAGAGAGAGAAAAACAGTGCACATGCACATAGCTTTTATTACAGTATATTGTTAAAATTGTTCTATTTTATTATTAGTTACTATTGTTAATCTCTTACTGTGCCTACTTTATAAACTAAACTTTATCATAGGTATGTAGGTATGTATAGGAAAAAACATAGTGTAGATAGAATTTGGCACTATCCATTGTTTCAGGTATCCACTGGGGGTCTTGGATGGAACATATTCCCTGCAGATAAGGGGGCTACTGTACAGCCAGTGGGTCAGAAGCATGGGTAACAATTCAGAATTGTAATTAGCATCAGAAGTATAGGGGTTTTGTGGGGGGATGGCAATCTTGTAGGACTAAACCTTTAACCTGTGGGATCTGGTGGTATCTCCAGGTAAATAGTATCAGAATTGAGTTAAATTGTAGGATGCCCAGCTGGTGTCTGAGCATTGCTAGGTGTTGTGAAAAAAACTTACACACTGAAATTGGGTGCAGAATCTCAAGACAATTTTTAAAAAAATCCTTTTCACTAAACAGGAAGTGGAGCAAAGAGGTAAAGTGAGTGGCCTCACTGACTGAGGATGAGAACTGAGCAATCAAATACTTTCTCCACCCAGTTGTGTTTTCTTCATACATGTTGGAAACTGATGGGGTCACGTGTGTTCTATGAGGAACTCTGTGTGGTCCCTAGACATGGAAAACCTTTCACTGAATGCAAATGATTTTAAAATAGAGAACAGTGAGGCCAGACCCCAGCTGTACCCCTGAGGAGCTCTGATCTCAAAGAAACTTTCCACTAATTACTGGGTGAAACTACTTCTCTGGGTACAATGGAAACGTTATGGGTCTGAGCTATTTGCATTAGTGAAGAGCTGCATGGCCTATGGCAAGGAGGAAGGTGGTCCTTCTAGGACTTGTCAGTTATTTAGTGAATGGGCTATGCAGAAGTTTAAGCTTGGTGTTATGAATCAACCCTATTTTCTTTAAAAACCGGTGATTCTTATTATTTTGAGCCATGAACTGCTTTGAGAATTTCATGATCATTTTACAAAGCAATTGGACCCATCATAGACAATTTTTACAAATAATTTCAATGGGAAAAAAAAATCCTCTGAATACCATACACAGGCCTCTTGGGTCATTGGTTCTGAAAATTTAGTACACATAGAAATAATACTGGGCCTGGGCCTCTATTCTCAGAAATTCTGATTCATTAGATATTAAGGAGTGGGTCCTAGGATTGTGAATTTTTAACAAGTACCCAAGAGAATTCTGATTCAAATAAGCTGGACTAAATACTGAGAAAAGTTGTCATAGGGGTTCCCAGTTCTAGAGACACTGCCTCAGACTGCCTTAGAACTCCGGTGTTCCTGAGTACATTCCCCAAATTAATATCATCTTTCTCCATTTCAATCCAAAAAGAAAGCCCAAGTCCCCCATCAAATGGATTAGCAAAATTGGAACAAAAACCTCACAAAAAAGAAAGAAGATTTTGTTCTGATTGAGCCAGTTTGGCTGGCTTCCTAGCCTGGCATCACCAGCTGAGTATTCAATTTCCAAGTCACTGGGTGACAGGATGCCTGGCTTCATACAAGTGTGGGCACTCATTAGCTGCATTGTACAGTACAAGAACTGTCACACAAGAATGGGCTAATCTCAGTGAGACCATTCTTGGTTTGCTCCAAAACAGCATAATCAGAAGAGTGATTGCAAATGAAAGTTGAGATCAGAGCCAGGCAAATAGTGTTGAGCAGCAGATCTGTGAGCAAGACAGTGCTGTCAACAGAGGGTAAATCAAGGATTCGGCAAGACACTCAACCATGAGTGTAGGACACTCAGCAATAGAGTTTGCTCTGGATGAGAGCAAGAAGTTCAGGAGGGAGGCTGTGAAGAAATGAAGTTGTTGGTCTAACCAGGTCCTGGGCAGCCTGAACACATGAGACTTGACACAGGATGCACTATATGGACATTCAGTGATGAACACTCACTATATAGAGGTCCAAGAAATAAAACCCTTGTGGATGTAAAACTTGTCCATCCATCTTATTTCATAACAATGAATTTACACAGAAACCACGAATAACTCTTTCTTTGTAGTTTTTACTAGCAATCTTCTTTTTAAAGGTATTGTCTAGTTCAGGTGTTGGAAAGCTTTTTCTCTACAGTGCCAGAGAGTAAATATTTCAGGCTTTGTGAACTACAATAGTACTTCTGTTGTATATTTATCATTTTTCCCTTTTTACTACCCTTTAATAATGTGAAAATTATTCTTAGCTCTCTGGCAGTACCAAAACAAGGCATGGACTAGATTTGGCCTTAAATGCTCACCCTCCACTAGATTATCCTAACAATAATAGTAAGATTATTTTGTTTTTACATGGTATTTGATATTTTCTCATAGCAAATATAGTTTAATGGGGAAAAAAAATCACAGTTATTTGTTCCCCACTGAGAATATACCTTCGCCCTTTTGTAGCAATAAGAGAGCCTAAAGCCATAAGTATGAGAAGTAGTGTTTTCTACAATTGAGTCCTGTGGCCATCAAATATTAAAATCTGTAACAGAAGAGTTGAAATTTAACTTGGTTTTGTTAGAATTTACGACAGTAACTTTAACATAGACAGGAATTGGGAGGGCCTGTGGAAGGAGGTGTCACACCCTATGTCATCGTGAAAGCTTCCACAGGAAGAACTTTATGGGTACAACAGAGCTCTTGGGTTGTGATAGCCCCTCTCCTCACCTTTCTCTTCCCCTCCATGAAAAGCACTGCCTGTTTCTTATTGACCCTCATTCGTGCACATGGCTTACCATGTCTGCACTGCTGGATTGCAGCCCTTTCTTGCTCATTAATAAAATCTTCTTGGTGATGGAATACCTAGTTGACTTTTGTTTATGGTCGACAGTTTTCATTTGACTTAAAAATTCTGGTGTTGTGATGATCTGTCTCTTTTGGGCTCTAATTTAAAAAGTTATCTCATGCGTTTCTATTGTGTGCTTATATTTTAAAAACATAAGCATATTCTGGATTATGTGAATGATTATTTCATTACCTGAGTACTATGAGATTTTATTAAGCCCAACTAAATATTTGGGGACATACGATACTTTTGATTCTTAGTAGTACTACTACTTTGACTGTTGCCATATAATGAAACTAAACCACAGATAAATTTAATAAAGGCCAAGTGATGTCACAGTTCTGAGGTCCTTTAATTCAGGAAAAATGGTTGGACACTGAATCATTACAAAACACATGGTGTATATAGTACCAAACTAGAAAGATTCTGTGACATAGGTGTTAGTTCCATATCATTGTTGGAGCAGAAAATGTTCAATTTCACCAAAACAGCATTTTGGTCAACCATCCAATTAATGATGTTCATTTGAATTTTGGTGATGATATATTTGTAAATTTGTGTATGATTTGTCCTGTTATATGTGTATCTGTGTGTGTGTGTGTGTGTGTGTGTGTGTGTGTGTGTGTGTACTCAATTTAGATCAATCCGAGAGGTTTAGGAGGTTATCATAGTGTTAAGTGTGAAAATGATAAGAGCCAGGAACAAGGCAGTTGCAGTCAGGATGGCTAGAGTAGGTCTGTACTGGTCCACATGGGGTCATTTTCTTTTTCTTTTTTCTTTTTTTATTAGTTTCAGGTGTACAAAAACAATGCAATAGGTAAACTTTACACCCCTCACAAAGTGACAACTCCCTCCCCCAATCCACTGCCCCCCATATCATACATATCTATTACAATTCCATTGACTCCATTCCCTATGCTGCACTCCATATCCCGTGATATATATATAGTTACATACAATATTATTCAACATCAGCTTCAGGTGTACAGTGCAGTGGTCAAGCATCTACACCACCCATGAAGTCATCTCCCTAACAAGACATGTGTCCATCTGACACTCTACAAAATACTTACAATATTATTAATTATATTCCCCAAACTGTCTTTCATACCCCTGTGGCAATATTATAGTTACCTATTTATGCTGTCTAATCCCTTCCCCTTCTCCCTCATCATCATCTAGCAACCATCAGTTTTTCCTCTATATCTCTGAGACTATTTCTGTTTGTTTTGCTCATTTATTCAGTTTTTTAGATTCCACATATAAGTGAGATCATATGGTATTTGTCTTTCTCCGACTGACTTATTTCACTTAACATAATGTTCTCTAGGTCCATCCATATTGTTGCAAATGGTAAGATTTCATTCTTCTTTATAGCTGAGTAATACTCCATTGTATAAATGTACCACAGTTTTTTATTCCAGTCATCTACCGATGGGCATTTCGGTTGTTTCCAAGTCTTGGCTATTGTAAATAGCACTGCAATGAACATATATTTTTTCAAATTAGTGTCTTGGGTTTCTCCGGATAGATACCCAAGAGAGCCATTGCTGGGTAGTTCCATTTCCAGTGTTTTGAGATACCTTCACACTGATTTCCATAGTGGCTGCACCAATCTGCAGTCCCACCAACAGTGCACCAGGGTTCCCTTTTCTTCACAACCTTGCCAGCGCTTGTTGTTTGTTGATTTATTGATGATAGCTATTCTGACTGGAATGAGGTGGTATCTCATTGTGGTTTTTATTTGCATTTCTCTAATGATTAGAGAGGTTGAACATTTTTTCAAATATGCCTATTGGCCATCTGTACGACCTCTTTAAAGAAATGTCTCTTCATATCCTCTGCCCATTTTTTAATTGGGTTGTTTGTTATTTTGGTGTTGAGTTGAATGAGTGTTTTATAAATTTTGGATATTAACTCCTTATCAGATACATCATTGACAAATATCTTTTCCCATTCAGTAGGCTTCCTTTTTGTTTTACTGATGGTTTCCTTTGCTGTGAAAAAAAGTTTAAGTTTGATATAATCCCATATGTTTATTTTTTCTTTTACTTCCCTTGCCAGAGGGGATATATCAGTAAAAATATTACTCAGGGTAATGTCTGCAAGTTTACTCCCTATTTTTTCCTCTAGGAGTTTTATGGTTTCAGGTCTTACATTTAAGTCTTTAATCCATTTTGAGTTTGTTCTCATATATGGCATAAGGAAGTGGTCCAGTTTCATTTTTTTGCATGTGTCAGTCCAATTTTTCCAGCACCCTTTATTAAATAGACTATCTTTATCCCAATGTTAATTCTTGCTTCCATTGTCATAGATTAAATGACCATATATGAATGGATTTATTCTGGGCTCTCTAGTCTGCTCCATTGATCTATGTGCCTGTTTTTATGCACAGGGGGCCATTTTTCATAATAAAGAAGGATGCCCTCTCCTCCCAGCAGATGCAGCCTTCTGCCAGGGTACATGGCCTGACCAGCAGTGGTTGGCCAGATTTTAGCCTCTCTTGCCCTCTTAGTTGAGCATTCTTGTTCAGGAATGTGTTCCTACCCTGAGTAAGAGGTCATGAACTTGAGAGATAATATGGAAGTATAGTCTCTGGAACCTAGTAGCCAGTTAAATCTGGAGATCAAAGATGGACTTCAGCTTCTGGCTTTCGTGACTATTAATTCAAAAACAATATCTGATTTATCAAATCCTTCACAATAGTCACAATAATTAGTATTAAATTTTGAAAGCCTTTGGTGTGGTCCAGAAAAACAAAACCCGAGAAAAGAGTATTTAAAGAAGGAAGCAGTAGCAACAATAGAAATGGACCAGATGTCCACACTAAAGTGGAAACCTGAAGAACTTACCCACTTCCTCTTTCCTGTGTGTGTGTTTAGTTAAAGGTGTCCTGGGCATGTAGCCACAGTGCCCCCTACTGCCTCCTTGGGCCTGTGCCAGTGGGCCTATCTTCACCTGATGGGAGATCACATTTTTTTAAATTAGTGTCAGGTGTACAAAACAATGTAATAAACAGTTATACTTGTCACAAAGTGATAATCTCCCTTCCCCAATCTGTTGCCCCTCTGATCTCGTATATAGCTGTTACAATACCATTGATTCTATTCCCTATGCTGTACTCCACTTCCTGTGAATGAATATATATATATATGTATATATATATATATATATATATATATAATTATAGTTGACATTCATTATTATTCAGCTTCAGCTTCAAGTGTTCACTTGCAGTGGTCAGGCATCTTCACTGTCCATGAAGTGGTCTCCCTAATAAGACAAATGTCCATTGGAATACCCTATAAAATCAAATCTTTACAACATTATTGATTATATTCCCCAAACTGTCTTTCATATCACTGTGGCAATCTTGTGGTTACCAATTTGTGCTTTCTAATCCCCTCACCTAATCCCCTCTTCCCCACCCCCCTCCCATCTAGCAACCCTCAGTTTTTTCGTATCTCTGAGACTGTTTCTGATTAGTTTGTTCATTTATTCTATTCTTTAGATCCCATACATAAGTGGGATCATATGGTATTTGTATTTCTCCATCTGACTTATTTCACTTAATATAATGTTTCCTAGGTCCATCCCTATCATTGCAAATAAGATTTATTGCAGCACTATTCACAATAGTCAAGACATGGAAACAACTGAAATGTAAATCGGTAGACGACTGGATTAAGAAATTGTGGTATATTTATACAATCTGGTATACTCAGCCATAATAGGAAATCATGTTTTACTGTCAATTGCATTAAAAGTGGACTTGGAGCTGTGATGCTGGGAAGCAGGAAGCATGGCTGAGTGAAAGTGCAGGGAGGTGCTTTTGTGAGTACAGGGCTGTGGGGAAGGGAGATCAAGCAGAATTTTGGCCTGGTCATCCCTCTCATTTCTCAACAGAAACAGACAGAGATATTTATTTTGTGCTGGTACTTACTAGGTCTTGCAAAATAGGGACTACAGGAAGGTAAGGCAACTAAAAGGCAATATTCTTCATCCTTTGAGAGCTTATGCCAAATTGGGAAGGCAGAACACACGTGTAGCCCACTGCGAACACTTACTGTAAACACAGGTAAATTAGTTTATTATCAACTAGACATTGGATAACTGTCTCACAGTGACAGTATAGCATTCTGTGTGTAGGAGGAGTGCCAAGTAAAGATGAACTCAGAATTCAAATGGGGGTTCATGAGTGTATGTGGGCATATGGATGTATGTATGTGTGTTCTGCTGCCTTGGAGGGTAGTGAATGTCAACTTGCAAAGGGGTCTTAGAGGCAGATAAATCAGGTCCATATTTTTGAGTATGGAGAAGAGAGAACAAGAAATGCTTAGTGGCAAGGAAAGCAAATTCAGCGGCAAGAATGAACAAGTAGAGTTCAAACATAGTAAGAAGAGAGGTGAACTATATTTCTCAGCAGGCAAAATACCATTATTCTCTTATAAAATGTTTCCATACTGGGAGCCTCGAAAAACCAAGAGCCCAGAGAGGTACTGGGCCATTAGTGGGGGCTGCTTAATGTTGAGCCAGGCTTTTGTTTGCTTGAGGCCTGATTACTATAATACTGTAATTGACTTAATTCTTTTCATCTTGATCCCGCAGGCTTAGGCAAAGCTGAACAGCTGGTGTGTATTTTGTTCTCTTGTGTTGGTGAACACTTTAGCTATTAGCCTTTGAAGCCTAAAAACACATGGCAATCGCTCTCAACCAATGTCCTGGAGCTCTCAATCAAGTTGATGTTTTGTTTGGTTGTATTATAAAGAGGTTTAAGGACACTTGGCCTGGCATTCTTTCTCCAGGATTGCAGATGTGAAATGCAGTACTAGACAAGGTGTAAAACATCCTTGGAGACAGTTTAGCAATGAAATGCTAGGTCTTTCTGACATTAACAGGCTTTGGTGGGATTAGCCTAGTGATAGTTATATGATGTGTGATTTGTAGCAATGAAAATGCTAAAAGGGCCAATTACTGCATTGTAATGGACACCTCTTTAACCTAATGGTACATCTATCCCTTTGCAGTATTCGTATATATTTAAATGAAGGCTACTAACCATCATGGTAATTAATGGCAAGGCTGACTGTCAGGGATGGTGGCGCAGCACTGTCCCAGCCTGTGAAGACTCCAGCCACGTGGTGTAAGCACACCTGTCAGCCCTGGCATCACCTGGCCTATTTGCTTGGTTCCACCACTTGCTGAGCAACCTTGGGCAAGTGACTTAACTCTTCTCTAAACCTCAGTTTTTCATTATAAAATGGGTCATACTAATGTGGTCCTGTTATGAGGGGGGTCAATGGAGGTAACGTGTAAACGATACACAAATGTTAGGTGTCAAGTCAGTAGAAAAGCAATTTCTTTATTGTTGTTGAACTTGTTACTCTCTTGCACTCTGTTTGGAACCGAATATGGAGATAATGCTTCCCAGAAATGCTTTAAAACTTGGAGAGCTGAGTTCTTTCTGGAAGACAGAGTAAAAGGACAATATTTCAGTTGAACTAATATATCTTGATTAGAAACCTAATGTCTGAACCCCTCTATTTCTGCTGCCCATCACACATTCCATGTGTGTCCAAGCTTTGTTGCTCCACCTCAAGGAACATCTACATGTAGGAGCCCTCAGGCCGAGCTGTCTGCACCTTCCTGCCTGGGCCCAATTCCAAACTTAGTCCCCTAATTCTTAGTTCATAAATCTGACATAAATCATTGTGGTAGAAGAGAATCTTTGAGACATTTTCTTCGTTGGTTCCAAGCTGAGGCAGTAACATACGCCTAAAGCCTCCAAATTGAATGAAGGCTAAATTTAAGATACTTATCCACACGAGTCACACTGTCTAAAGTGAGAATGATTCTGGCTAATTTAGAACACATGGTCACATCCCATTCATTTCACCCCTGGAGCTCAGCATGCATCTGCCTGTGGGCAGAGTTGTATCCTCACCCCAGGCTAGCCACCTCTCCTGCCTTAGCTGATTTTGACCCCTTGCTCGTTCTGAATGTTTGAGGAGCTTGACTCAAACTAAGGATGCCAGAAAAATGAGGAGGATGCAGCAAAGATGACTGAGAAGGACCAACTGATTGAAGTAGGGTGACAATAACCCATGATAGTGTGGTTTCCAGGAGACCATGTGAAGAAAGTGTATCAAGAATGATGGAGGAGACAATGACATCCAATGTTGTTAATGGATGGAGTAGATGTAAACTAAATATTGATCATAGGATTTGGCAATATTGATCAGGCTGGTTTAGTGCATAAATTTCACTCTCTAAGTCTTGTAAAATTGCCAGTAACAATTTTTAATTCTTTTGGAAATTAACTGTCCAGATTTACACAGATGGAAAGTGGCAGAATTGACGCTTGAACCCAAGTTTTCTAACCCTAATTCCTATTAACCTCTGATATCAGATATTTACATTTTTGTTTAACTTTGAATCATAGATTTCCTCTTAAAAAGTCACATTTGAAGGCTCATTAGATATTATGGACATTAACTTTTGTCCCACTTCCATGAATTTTGAGTAATTGGAATCTTGTGAGATACAATTTTTAGGAAACCCCTATCCTATCTGGGAATAAAGCTAGACTGAACATGACCACCTGTAACACAGCCTTCTGAACATCCCTAAATATATTGTGGAAAGTAAAATGGGTAGAGGAAAACGTAAAGAAAGAGAGAGGACTCATGTGACCTCAAGTGAGTCCTTTCCCTGAAGTCTCCCTGAAGAGACTTTTGAGAAGGTCAACATGGATTAGTCATGGTCATTCAGTATTCTAGGCAATACCAGAAGCCGTTAGTAATTCTGGGACTAACAAGCTCAAAGATTCATGAAGACTTGGGTGAACAGTCTGATTTTATTGTTTCTGTTTTGCTGTAAGCAAGCACATGTATGCAAACCATATTCAAGGACATCTCAACATTGTTGACTGCTTCCTTAGTTTAAGATTACCCTAACCATCTTTAAAGAGTAATGTACATGCAAAAGATTAAACATTTGTGAGCATTTGTGTACAGCATTGAAGTTCTGTCTGTTCATGGGTCCAGATGGCTGGGTAGACTGAGAAATGCAGTCGATATTAATTGCTGGGGGATAAGAGTAGAACAAGAGGGAAATTGATTTGGCTGACTCATTGTTCTCCATTGTTTTTGTCCAACATAAGGACTTCTAATTAATTATTTTTCTTCCTGAAAAAAATCAACAGTAATGTTAGAGATACAGTAATGGTGCAAAATGACAGGGAAAACAACCTTCAGATATTTGGAATACACACAAAAGTGCAAATGGAATATGCATAAAAGGAACAAGCACAAAAGCTTGTTGTTTCTCACAGTTATCAAATTTACAATTACCACTGAAGAAGTTCAGATCAGATTCCTCTACTGCATTTCTTTTGCTTTTTTACAAGCCACAAGAGATTGCTGTCATCATGAGCCTCATCAAAACTTGAAAAAAGTTGTACTAAAAATTTGGTACCATAGACATTAACAGTAATTTTTTTTTTTGAGGGCAGTGTCACTGGTCCTCATATGTGGGACCCGAACCAGAGCCACTGGCTTTCCAAGCCAGTGCTTAACCACTGCACCACTCAGTGGGCCCAACAGTAATTTTTAAGATATTCAAGGCTGGGAAGAATCTCTTAAAACTGCACTTCATTTTGAGACATAAAGTAACGGAATTCTAGAATTGCAAAATGCTAACAGAGAATTTACTAAAATATCTAAGGTTAATTAAAACAACCCCAGTCATGGGCAGTATCTAAATTTTACAGGGCTGTTTTGAATAGTTTTAAAGCTAAGACTTATGCTAAATCCAAGTGCCTGGTCCATCTAGAAGCCTATGAGTATCCAAGACAGCCACAAAAATGCTGAAGAGAGTCCCATAGCCTTGAATTCAGAGCCTCCATGCTTATTGTTTGCGAATGTGGTTGGAAACTAGAGCTCAAGGCTCAAAGGAATGAAACCTGCCTGATAAAGTAGCTTCTGAAATGGTAGTTCCCCAAATGGATTCTAGAGGGTTGAAAAGGCTCCAGGAGGTAATAGTCAAGGATGGATTTTAGGTAGCTTATCTGTTAATGCTTAACGTGTTGGTCTAGGGTGGGTAGGGCAGTGTGTAAAGACATCAGCTCAAATAGAACCAGGAATTCATCCGCCATTCTGCCATTAAGTAGCTGCACATCATCTTGGCTTGCTCTGAATCTCTCAGTGGTTCTGTTTCCTTATTGGTAAAATGTGGAGAGAGTGATTATCGCTGCCTCTCCCAGGATTAATGAGGTGGTATTCAAAAGAGCATTGTACTCTTAGGAAGGAATGCTCTGTGGCAAGACATTATAGGGCAACAACATTAAGCATGTTGAAAACATGTGCCTGCTGTTACCAAATGGATGTTACAGCTGAACAGCCTTGTATCCCAAATATAAACCAATGCATATGGAACTGCTTACGGGTTAACAGATGACAGGCTGCATAAATGAGATAGTTGATTATTATACATAAGGTAGTTCATGCTTTAAAAATGTTTTATGCTTTCTATTTCATCCTCAGCACACTGAAGACATACTTGACAAATCCCATTTAGATAATCACTGGCCATTGATGGCAGAAATTAGAAATGGAAAAAATGATTGGGTCACTGAGTCTGTTTCCCAGGAGACAACATGGAAGAAGCAATTCCAGCAATAATGTTCCTGCTGTGTGTTAACTCAGCTTCACAAATTCTGCAACTGTGGCTGTGATAAATGCCAGACTGAGCCCTGGATGGTGGCCCCTGGACTCCCTCTTCACGGTTGCCTGAAATCTTTTATACAAGGACCACACTGGAAACCTCCAGGATCCACAAGTAAATAGCAAGTCTCTGTAGTCAGAATGGCACCTATGAATGCCCCACCTTGCTTGTGCAAGTTACTCAGGCACATTTCCATGCATCAGGCAGATAATAAGCCAGCTGCTCCCTCAATAACATCTTTTTCTGTACTTGGAGATTTGAGGATTCACTTCATGATCAACTTGCTGAAATCAGATCACTTCATTTCCATAAATGAAATCAATCAGTGCATATGCACCACACTTAGGAAAATGAGTCCATCTTTTTACCACAGCATTTAACCTCCTCTTGGACCCCTTGTTTGCCGTGGTGTGCTTTTGGCTCATTCCTACCTTATGCTTCTGCCCTTTCTGTTCCTCTTGCTAAGTGCTCTGCCCCAGATTTCCATATGCTGGAACCTTTATATCTCAGCTCAGATGTTACTGTCTCAAAGTGGCTCTGACCATCTGACTTAATATTCTGCCTCCTTCTCCACTCTTCATATTTATCACCTCATTGTGTGTGTGTGTGTGAGTATGTATGTATGTGTATATATATATATATATATATATATATTTACCAAAATCACTTGCAACAACTGCAATCATTTCACTCATTAATTTCCTTGATTATTGTGTCCTCCTCTGGAAAGTAGAGAGCTTGACAATCTTCATCACTCTTGCCACCCTAGTGCCTGGAAGAGCACCTAGATTCTTACTAAATATGACTTCAGTAGATGAATTAATGGGCAACATTCCCAATTTAAATTTCCAAATTCTTTATGGCATGGTTAATTCTAGTCACTGTGACTGATTCCACATGGTGATATGCTTGCACAGAGGAAGTCTTGTCTAATCTGTAGTTAAGCTAGTTTGGGACCGTTCCACTCATCATGGCTTAGCTTTAAGGGCAAGAAAAAATGTGTAGAGTATAGGATCTAAAGATACAGCTATTCTGAAGTGATTAAATAAGAAAAAACTTCTCCCGACCTTACTTTTAGTGTTTTAGATGGATAGAGGCTATCACCAGAGACCAGAGCTCAAATCTCATTTCTCATTCTTATCAGCAGAAAATTGGAAAGAAACTCAATGTTTCTGACTTTGTATTCTCATACATTGCCTGCCTAATCAATATCTAAAGGATGCTATGAGGACCAAGTGATATAGTGTGGCTGAAAACGTTCTGAAACCTTGAAAGTGCTATTTGGTTGTAACATATTAGTGTTTACATATAAGCATCCTCAGTGATATATCTGTCGACTCCTCACCAGGTCATCACTTTTTTTTTACTCCTTTTTGTATCTGCAGCATCCAGTGTAGTAGGTATTCAATATATCATGGGTTAAATGAATGAGTGAACACTATTATTATTTTTTCTCTTGGTCAATTCCTCTCTCTTCATTGTAAGCATTATTGACTATTAATTTATTCTTCACTTTCTCTCTTTTGTAAGCTACTGGCCATTGAATAGAATAGTTTCATGGGAACATCTCTTATTTAAGTTAATTTCAGTATGGCTTGCTGTTATTACTGTCACTGCATACTGTTTGGATTTGGGTTTGAGCATCCCCAGGTCCTGTATGGGAGACAGGGAATCTGTTTAATAAACAAAGTAAAATACACAGACCATACTGGCCATGGCCTTCTGGTGAGACTTTTTATTTTTAATTTTTATTATTATTATTTTTTTAGCTGAGCCATCCTGCCACCTGTTGGCAGCTCAGTGGCTGCTCAGCTCCGGCCGGGAATCCAACTGGCAACCCTGTTGCTCAGAGCTCGCACTCTTGAGCAACCTCTTAACCAACTGAGCCACTCGGCCAGCCCAGGTGAGACTTTAGTAATCACAGCCCCAGCCCACTCCAATCTATATGCTATGGCCATTGATTAAACTGAAGTTAAGACCTTAGTGAATCACATCCTAGTCTGTTGGGACCTTTATTTTGGGATTTGGGTTATTTGTAGATTGCCCTTTTTAGGTATAAATGAGCAGCACTGTTTATTTCCACTTTGCAATAAAAAGCTACTGGCTGTTTAGCCAAAAACCAAATATTTTTACTTTGAATTGCTTTCTGGATATTTTTCCAACAGTGTTCGATTTGAAGCTGTGAAACACATTACTCCCCTTCCCTTTTTCCCTCCTCCTGTCCCCTCCCCCCACCATTTCCTTTTAGGTGGATCAAAACCAATGTTTCAAAAAATAGAGCCAGTATTCTGTGATTGCTTTTTTACCATATGAAAGAATCAGAGAGGCTGAAATAAATGCCTGCATGGTCCCAAAATGCTGCAGTCAAGGAAAGTCTCCAGCCAACCAGGTGTTCCAGAATATTTTGCCTTAGGCTAGCCTGCCCAAGGACTGGCATTGAACTATGTCTGGGCTTTGGTATTTTCTGTGTTGCTTAAAATGCTATCATTGGGCACATTTATTTGGCTGCATAAGAAATATTGTATGATCTGCATAGTGATGAAGTTATGTATGTCTTAGGCTTGTTCTCCAGTCATAGAATATTCCTTTTACAGACCTTTGGATTCCTTAGATTTTTTTTTAATTTTAATTTTAATTTTTTTATTTTTCCATCTGGATACACTGTTCATTCCCCATTTATTTTACTAAAAATTTCCAGCTTGTTTGTTTCTTTATCCACTGAAAATCTTACCTCCAAACCTATGCCCTTTCACCAAGAAAACACACACACACACACACACACACACACACACACCCCTAACACAAAATTTGAAAACCTCAAATTTAAGAGTTTAATTTTATTTCCAGCTGTGATTTACTATCTGTAGACTGGCTGTCCTTTATTTTAGTCATTTCCATTCCTGCTTGGTTCAACTCAAGGCACTCAATTCCTGATTGACTCATAGTCTAGGTATTTAGTAGATTTGTATCTTTCCATTTTATTTTGGTGACATTGCTTAGGTATGCCCTGCCATTTTTGACATAGCTGATAATAGGGAGCCTTCAAATGACATTTTCCTTACTTTTAACAACAGCAGTTGCTAGCAGTTGAACAAAAAATAAATTAAAAAAAATAAAAATAATATCAGAAAGAATCAGCATGAACAAAACAGCAGTAAATTGCAAAATTTTAGAAATAGTTTGGGTATTAATATTTTAGATTCTTCAAAAGTAACTGAACTATTTTCTTCTCATTTTTCCATGGTGTCCTTTGACTAGAAGATAGAGGATACTTTGCAGAGGTGAATAAAATATACTGCCCCTTTGCAATGCTTTGAGTGGTAGGAAAAAAATAAACACAAGATAATTTTACGAGTTTTAAAAATGTCTGAAGCCCAGGGAAGATCCAACTGGATTAAACCTGCTTTATCCCTTCTAGATGCACCATATTCCCTGGCAAAGTAAAGGCTCTGAGAAGTCATGTAGTAATGAATCCTGTTTCATTTGGTATTTCCTACATTTGTTAGTATGTGATACTCTTATGATATAATAAGAATTAAGGTCTCACATAAAATCTCCATAGAACACACTTAAAGAAAGGTTCTGATCATTGTAAAAGTAGAGAGTGGGTGTTTCGGGGCACCATCTCTGTCGTGTGATCAGCAGGAGGCACAGGATCAGGAGAAGAAGCAGAGCTCTATGGCTACCAGCTGGAACCTAGGGATGAAAACACAAGAACGGTGAGTTTCTGTTCACAGAAAGAGCAAGACAAAGGGAACAAAAATAAACAGAGGTGTTCCACGTGGCCCTGAACAGGTGCACAGAAAGGTTCATCCTTCAGGTAGGCCAGGTCTTTTCCAATTTGGTTGGATAGCTGAATCATACAGTTGTTTTACCTTGCCTTGAAGATGGTTGACTGAATTTCTATTTTTCAACATATATATGGAGAAGAACAACATTCCTGAATCATCAGTGATTACTTAGCATATCCCTGGTAAGTATTCATAATTATATTTTTAAAACAGTTTTAAATTATTTGTCATTGTTTTCAATTTAAGTCACAGCAATTAGATTTCCTACAAATCACTCACAATCACACACACACACACACACAAACGCACACACCGTTCACACCCACATAACTGTTTCTCATTCTGTGGTGATATGTAATGAAAGATTATTGTGAACCTGGTCTACATAAAACAGCTGCCCTGCAGATGTTCCAGAATTATATTAAATGCTCTACACATTAATGTTGGCTTATAAGAGTCTGAAGCTCTCACCCCAACCCCAAGCACTTTAACTCCTGATTCCTCTTTGATTTACTTTCAAACTGAGTGATTAAGGGACAATATGAAAACCACATGTACAATGCCCACAGAGTTTTTTTTTTTTCCTTTTTCTTTCCTTTTCATACATAAAAACAATGAGTTAAAGCCAATGTAGAGACACCGGGCCAAGCAGTGGTTTACTTTGAAGCTTACCAGGGACGCTGGGGAAATTTGCCAGTACATGAATCATGTTTGAAGAGTCAGATCAAAGAAAGAAATATAGAGTGTCAGAGCCTGGCATCTCCTGGGTTTGGATGTCCAAAATTCAGTGTCCGAGGCAATTTTCATTCCTGTCCGAGTTGCATTTTGTGTCACTCTCTTCTTCCAAAAAGTCCTCCAAATGGAAAGGCATATGCTCTGTGTGACCAAAGTTGTAAACTATCATCACATTTTAAAAATGGAATTGTCAAGTAGCCTTGAATTTAGATTTCATCTGGGGATTCACTGATCCCTGGAAAGACTTAAATCACCGGTAGTGAAGTATTTCATGTCCTTCACCCTTTCTAAGGATATCCTCTCATTTCATTTCACTTCTAATTATTTTTTTCCCCTTAAGAATAATTGTCTATAATTATGCTCTTCTTGGAGGCAATGAGGGAAAATTCAAAAAGAACTCTCTGGGAAGAGTGGGTATGAGCAATGAACTGACACACAAGTGGCCTGGACTTTGTACCTGCTAAGATGTTATGCTTTTCAGGATGGTATAGAGGGCTGTGGTCTTCGGCAGTTCCAGTTGGAGGCATAGAGTGGTCCTGATGGCAACACCATAGTGCCCCTGTATTCACAGTTGTGCCTTTTGTGGTTTCAGTTACCTGAGATCAACCACAGTCCAAAAATATTAAATGGAAAATTCCTGAAACAAACAGTTCCTAAGTTTTAAATTGCATGCTTTTCTGAGTAACATGCTGAAATCTTGCACTGCCTTGCTTTGTCCACCACTAGGGTCATGAATCTTCCCTTTGTCCAGGGTCTCCATGCTGTATGTACCACTGCCTATGTGTCACTTAGTAGCCATCTTTGTTATCAGGCTGACTGTCGTGGTATTGCCATGCTTCTGTTCAGGTAACCCTTATCTTTTTTTTTTTTTTTTTTTTTTTTTTTTTTAGCTGAGCCATCCTGCCACTTGTTGGCAGCTCAACGGCAACTCAGCTCAGCTCAGGCTGGGCATCGAACTGCTGTTGCTCAGAGCTCAGCTCACACTCTGTAGTGAGATCTTAACCAATTGAGCCACTCGGCTGGCCCTAACCTTTATCTTTCTTAATAATGGCCACAAGCACAAGAGTAGTGATGCTGACAGTTTGGATATACCAGAGGGAAACTGTTAAAGTGCTTCTTTTAAGTTAAACTATGAGTACAGCAGAATAAGATATTTTGAGCGACAGACCACATTCACATAACTTTTATTACAGTATATTGTTATAATTATTCTATTACATTTTATAAATCTCCTTCTGTGCCTAATTTATAAATGAAACTTTACTATAGCTATGTATATATGGGAAAACACATAGTATAGGAGCTTCTTGAATAATGTCCTTTCATTCAACATTGTTTCAATATAACGTTAATCTATTCCCAGCCAGGGCCACTGTCTGTGTGGAATTTGTACATTCTTCCTATATCTGCTTAGGTTGTCTCTGGCTACCCTAGTTTCCTCCACATCCTAAAAATGTGCATGTGAGGTGAACCGGCGTGTCTAAATTGTCCTGGTCTGAGTGAGTGTGTGGGGGGGGTGTGAGTGCACCCTGTGATGAGAGGGTGTCTAGGGTGGGGCCCAGTTGGTGCCCTGAATTGTTGGGGTAGATTCCAGTCCCCTGAACTGGAATAAACATTTTGGAAAGTAATTATCTTACTTGATTTTATTAATCTTCAATGTATATGTAGCTCACATTTATTTCAATGTTTAATATTAGAGGTATTTTGGATCTTTATTTAGAAGTTTGGATGTTTTTGCCACCAGAAATACGCCATAGGAACTGAACTCTTGTTTATATCCATTAGTTCACAGCAAAATTAGTTTCTTTATACATTGTTTTTCATGAAGTCACAGTTTCCAAGAACTTATCAGTGATGTTAAGTGAAGGCATACTGTATATGTAGGGTTGGGTGCTATCCACAATTTTAGACAGCCACTGGCTATCTTGGAACATGTCCCCCATAGATAAGGCAGGGTGGCTGTGTTTCATGGAGAGTGATTGCTGTTTATTCTCCAAACTCAAAACCTAGCAAGGAATTTGAGTGTGATAAGATGGAAAAATGTCTGTACCTTGATCATCTGTGATTTTCTGCCCTTTTGACAGATCCATGGAAGAGTAGAACCACATTATTTTACCTTCTGCTGCCATATCATCTTCCCTCTGTTTCTGCTCTCCAAAGATTCTGGGAGGAGCTTCTAAGTTAGATAAAGAGGGTGCATGGTACATGTATTTCTGTCTTTGATTCTCATAATAACATTCCCCCAAGATTTCCAAAAGGACAACACCTTGAAAAAATATGTTAAATGGCTTAATGTTTGGTTTTGAATGTTTTAAATTCTACATAGCATCTTTGGTTGGTTCAGAGAGTGCATTTAGCATTTAATTAGAAACCAATGCAGTGATCCTTTCTCACTTTATTTTCTAGAAAAAGATTTAGTATTAGACAGCCATGTCTGTGGAGCTGGAGTGACTTTCAAAAAGGCAACACATAGCCAAGGTTTTGTTTCTACTTATGCACCAGGGCAAACCTTGGCCTCACACAAATAAGTTGTGACAAGTCCATTTCGGGCTGTGTATTTGGATCCCAGAGTATCATTTCCCCTTGTATTTCATAATCTGTCACTCCAGGGTTGGAATCACTCATTCTATTACCATCTTAGATGTCAGTTTCCATAATAACCCATCTGAATTTCAGCATCAATTTTCTTTTCCCTTGGAATAAAACACAAAATCATTTATTTGACCCCTTGAGTAGTCAATTCATCAATGGGGCAGGCAAGCTCTGTGCTTTGGGACAGTTCAATAAATAGTTTTATCACTTACCACAAAGTTGGATGAAATGACCCCTTTCTGCAGAGAGCACACAGGAGGATCCAAGTAAGGGCATATGGGGAATGATTCCTCTCTCCATCTGCATTTTACATAGAATCACATAACCACCAGGCCCACAGGCCCTACTCATTTTCCCTGTCAGCTCCAAATAGAGCAGATTTCAGTAAAAAAATATGTAGCTAAATCCAAACAAAGCAAATGGCTTATGTTTTCTCTTGTCTTCACATCTGTGTATCTTAGGCATTAAAATATTTTTCTTTTTTAGTCAAAAACATCCTAAAATTTTTTCACTTTGAAAATTTTCAAAGCTCACAGTATGGCAGCATAGTCTCCTTATATGTTTGTTCTTTTTTAAGAATTAAAAAACAAACAAATGAAAAACAAACCTTTCTTCCCATTAAGTTTAATCTCCTTATTTTGTTAATCTTGTGTTTTTACCCTTTTCATTAGGGTTCATTTAAATTAATCTTCAAAGGTTTGGCATAAAATTAATTAACATGTATATGTTAAATATCATGTCAATATACAAATCTGTTTAACTATTTTGACTAAATATGTGAAACTACTTAGTAAATACAAAACTACTTAGTAAATAAATGAAAGTTTAGAACTCTTAGCAAACAGTTATTTGGGGTATGCAACTTGTTTAATAATTTGGGTGAAACCTCTACTAGGTGTTCATGTTCTATAGATAAATGAACAAAATATAGGACTGCGAAGCAAATTCAACTGAGAATAGTTACAGATTTTTTTCAATGACTAAAAAATATTATGGTGTGAAAAATTTTTGTTGGACTTACTTCTCATTTATGTTTTGTTTTCTTCAGGATGCTTAATATAATACATTCCTCCAGTAGATATTCTGCTCATTACTACTGCACTTGTTAACCGATTTTTTGAAATTTATTTCACTGTAACAAAGCTGACTTGTACTGTTGTTGGCTACATTATGAAAGAATGAATTGTGCATATGGTTTCAAGCTTGTACCTTCATGTATTCTAATGTGTCCAAGTATAGAAGAGCCATAGGAAACCAGAATGAGTAGAAAGATTATTGGAAAGATTTTGCTTACTGCTGCCTCTGTAGTGTCATGCTGGTGGCCCTTCTGGTCAGGGATTTCTTTTTAAATAATTTTTTAATTTTTCAATTACAGTTGACATAGAATATTATATTAGTTTCAGGCATACAACATAATGATTAGACATTTATATAACTTATGGTTGCCCCAATAAATCTACTACCCATTAGACACTATACTTAGTTATTACAATATTATTGACTCTATTCCCTATGTTATACTTTATATTCCTATGACTATTTTGTAACTACCAATTTGGACTTCTTAATGTCTTCCTCTTTTTTCACCCATCTTCCCAATCCTCCTCCCAGTTAACAACAATCAAAATGTTCTCTTTACCTATAAGTTTGTTTTTGTTTTGTTTGTTCATTCATTTTGTTCTTTAGATTCCACATATAAGTGAAATCATATGACATTTGGCTTTCTCTGTCTGACTTAATCCACTCAGCACAAAATCCTCTAGGTCCACCTATGTTATTGCAGATGGCAAGATTTTATTCTTTTTTATGGCTGAGTAATATTCCATTGTAAATATGTACCACCTCTTCTTTATCCATTCATCCATGATGGACAACCAGGTTGCCTCCATATCTTGACTATTGTAAATAATGTTGCAATGAATATATGGATGCATGTGTCCCTTTGAAGTAGTATTTTGGGTTTCTTCAGATAAATACCCAGGAAGGGATTACTGGGTCCTTCTTTGTTTCTTTTTATAGCCTTTGCTTTAAAGTCTATTCTGTCTGTTATAAATATTGCTACCCAAGCCTTTGTTTGTTGTTTCCATTTTCACAAAATGTCTTTCTCCATCCCTTTACTTCCAGTCTCTTTACTTCCAGTTGTTTGATCTGAAGTGAGTCTCTTGTAGGCAGCATATGTATGCGTCTTGTTTTCTTATCCATTCAGCTACCCTATGTCTTTTGATTGGAGCATTTAATCCATTTACATTTAAAGTGATTGTTGGTAGATATGTAGTTATTGCCATTTTATTACTCACATTTAAAAAATCTTCTTCTTCTTAAAGAAGTCCCTTTAATATTTCTTACAATACTGGTTTGGTGAGGAATCCCTTTAGCTTTTTCTTGTCTGGGAAGTTCTATGTCTGTCCTTTGATTCTAAATGATAGCTTTGGGCCGGCCAAGTGGCACGGTGGTTAAGAGCTGGTTTGGGATGCCAGCGGCCCTGGTTCGGATCCCACGTATGGGGGACAGTGACACTGCCCTCAAAAAAAAAAAAAAAAAAGACTAAATGATAGCTTTGCAGGGTAGAGTAGTCTTGGTTGTAGGTCTTTTCTTTTCATCACTTTGAATATTTCATACTACTTGCTTGAGAAATCAGCTGACAGTCTTATGGGTTCATCTTGTTTGGGATTCTTTGTGCCTTCTGAGCTTGTATGTCTATCTTCTCCACCAGGTTAGGGATTTTTTTTTTCTGTCATTATTTCTTCAAATAGGTTTTCAATTCCTTGTTCTCTCTCTTCTCCTTCTGGTACCCTTGTGATGCAAATGTTCGTATGCTTGATGTTATCCCAGAGGCTCCTTAAACTATTCTCATTTTTTTGAAATTCTTTTTTTTTTCTTTTTGCTGTTCTGATTAGGTGTTTTCTCCTACGTTATCTCCCAAATTGCTGATCTACTGTTGAGTCCCTCTTATGTATTCTTCATTTCAATTATTGTATTTGTCACTTCTGACTGGTTCTTTTCTTATGGTTTCTTTGAGGTTCTTGCTGAGTTCATCCACTTTTCCCCTAAGTTCATTGAATACCCTTATAATCAGTGTTTTGAATTCTATCTGCTAGATTGATTGTATTCATCTTGTTTAGTTCTTTTTCTGGAGTTTTGTCCTGTTCTTTCATTTGGAACATGTTTTTTGTTTGTTTTTTTTTGTCTCCTCATTTTGGCTGACTCTCTGTGTTTGTTTCTATATATTAGGAAGATCTGATATATCTCCCAGTCTTGACAGTGTGGTCTTTTGTATTAGATGTCCTGTGAAGCCCAATGGTGCACTCTTCCTGTTCACCTGAGCTGGGTGCTCCAGGAGTGTCCCTTGTGTCGGTTGTGTGTGCCCTCATCTTGTAGTTGAGTTTTGATTGCTGTTGACATGTCAGTGGGTGGGATTGACTCGCAGATGACTGGCTGTGAGGATGGGCTGTGACTACATCAAAGGGCTGTTGTATGAGGGCTGACCCCACAGAGTGTGAGTTGCTTTAGCAGGGCTCTGATGCCTGCCAGGGTCTGCCCTTAAGATGTGTCATTTGTGGATATAATTGGGTTGTACTCTGGTATAGCATGAAACTGACCACTGATTGTGTTGATTCTGGGATA
The DNA here is from genome assembly GCA_033961575.1 of Aselliscus stoliczkanus. Lineage (NCBI taxonomy): Eukaryota > Metazoa > Chordata > Mammalia > Chiroptera > Hipposideridae > Aselliscus > Aselliscus stoliczkanus. The sequence continues at coordinate 94,293,029 of CM066732.1, read as the reverse complement.
TTTTGGGAGGTGCTTTGGTGCATGCCAAAATCAACCACTGTCTGTGCCCTGCCCAGGGCCAGTTGGTATGAGCTACAAAGTGATCTGTAGAAGGTTGCCACTTGTGCTGGGCTTGGAGTTACCTGGACAGGCTAAGGTGCAAACTGAGGCTGATGGCTGCTAGTGCTAGGCTTGGGGCTGCTTAGCAAGAGTTACAGGGCATGCCAAAGCCAGATACTGTTTGTTTGGGGTTTGTAAACCTTTGAGAAATATAAGGAAAGTCCAAAAGCATGAGCCAAGACAGGCCATTTGTATGGAAAGCCACTGGAAGTGGCTTGGGTAGGCCCCAAAATTGGGTGGGGTAGCATGTCAGGGAATCACCAGAGTGGGGAAAACATTGTTTGCTAGAGTGATGGAGACTCAGATATGGTAGTTGCCAGCCTATGTAGATTGGGTGTGGGGAGGGCTTAACACTGGCTTCTGCCAGCACTCTCTCTGTGAGAAAGCTGCTCTTTTAGCCTTCGCGCTGAAGCCAGACAATTGAGTTCCTCCCTGTATGTTATTTTCACCTTTTGAGCTGCTGCCCAGCACTGGAGCACAGAATGAGTGAGTTCATCAGTGAGTAAGTCCATACACAGACCTACAAAGAGGAACATGTGGGACACCAGCAGCCTCCTGTTTTACTCAGCCACAATCTCTGCTGGTTTACACAATCAGAAGTTATGGGGATTTCTCATCCCAGTACTGAAACCTTGGGCTGGGTAGCCTGGTGTGGGCTTGAGACCCCTCGCACCTCACTGGGGCCCTCCACCAATGAAATATTCCTCTCAATTTTTAACCAACTCATGTGGATATGGGACCAACCCATTCCACATTTCTGCCTCTCCTATCAGTCTTGATGTAGCTTCTTCTGTATATCCTTAGTTATAGGACTTCTGTCTAGCCAGACTTTAGGTGGTTCTCAATGATGGTTGTTTTGCAGTTTAGTTGTAATACTGTTTACTTACTCCACAAACTTGACTGGATCTTTGCCTGGGGTTTTTAAGTGTGTTTCAGTTGTCAGTGTGGAAAACTTTAAGATGAGCACCTTCTCAGAAATTCCAGAACAACAGCATCTTTTAACTTGCTGTTTCTTTGAGAAGTCCTAGAAGAGAGGATAGGAGAGCATGCTGATCTTGAAGAATAAAAGAAGCCAATCTTTATATCAGCACATCAGGAATCATCCTATAATCTGTCCTCTGTAATCTCAGGGGTCTAAGCAATCACATGCTTAATAATATTAAGGAATGTGTGAGTTACAAAAGTTAAAGCCAGGTCTGTAGTCAATGCACATCCATCTATTCCAGGATTATAAGACTCTTCAGGGGGAGGATTCGTGCTTTGTGAACTCTGAATCCTGCAGGAGTCTTAATAGTGAAATAATGACAATAATATTAACATCAGCAGCTGGCATGCATGAGTATTTGCTAAAAACCAAACAATATATTAAGCACTACACACACACACACACACACACACACACACACACACACACACACAGCTGTATAGGTTAAATAGTGGTTCCCAAAAGATTTGTCCAAGTCCTAATCCTCAGTACTTATTTAGAAACAAGGCCTTTGTAGATGTAATGAAGTTAAAGATCTTGAGATGAGGTCATCCTAGATTTAGGGTTAGTTTTAAATCCAGTGATTGGATACTTATAGAAGAAAGGAGAGGGAGAATTGTGACACACAGAGAAGGCCATGTGAAGATGAAGGCAGATGTTGGAGTGATGCATCTGCAAGACAAGGAATTACAAAGATTGCTGGCCACCACCAAAAATGAGGAGAGAGGCATGAAATGCATTCTCCCTGACTCTAGTAGCAACCAGCCATGCCAACACCTTGATTTCAAACTTCTGGTCTCCAGAACTGTGAGAAAATAATTTACGTTGTTTTAAGCCATGCCATTTGTGGTCATTTGTTACAACAACCCTAGGAAAGTATTATACTAGTAAATGACCAAACCAACATTCAAAATCAAATGCCAAAGCCCATATTTTGAGCCCTATTCTTTATATATCCCCCATATTGATGAGGCCACTGCTGTGTACATAATAAATGTTGCTGGGTTTAAATTTACTTGAAAGAAACAGATGTATGAATTTTGATTCTTCTCATTTTCTTGGAAAAGTGGTAGTGAAAGAATGCATGTGGAATAAGAATAGCTGTATTTTTTTTGGTGATAGCCATTTGGAACAACTATTAGCATGTTTCCATAAAATTTCCCTTTAGTTCACATAAATAGCAGGCAGTTAAAATCCCAGAGATTTAGTGTTTTAGATTTATTGATTAGACATATGCTAAAAAACACTCCAAGAGTATTAAGGGCATGAATTTAATGAATACATCTTAAAGCCTCCTAGCCCCCATTCACCTGCTGATTCAGTCCCAACACAGAAAAATGCCCTAAACATCGCCCAGGAGCACCCCTCCTACTTAGTTTCTTATTTTTTCCTTGGTGCAGATCATTATCTTAGTTTATAAACCTCATTTTAACTGGGCCTATAGTTAGCTCTCTCGAAATATAAAGGGGTAGAGTGAGTTAATAGTGAAGTGAGCATGGAGAGGAAAGAGGAAGGACAGAATATCAGGTATTACCCACAATAAGAGGACAAGCATGAAAGGAGGAAGAATAGTCAGGAAATTGACTGAAGGAAAGAGACAAAGTTTTGCTTGCAGTTCATTTGAATAAAATGGTTGGCTTGAACTTTTTCTGCCCTGACTGATTATTCTGAGAGGGTATATTTTAAAGGACTCTGAGAGAGCAGAGACATGGAGTGCTTCCTTCCTCAATTTATGTTAGATTTTGATATTGGTAAGAAGCATTCTTTGCCTATGCCATTGGTTGATACCATCCAGTGGCTGCAAATGTCAAGGAGAAAGGTCACTCTACACCTCTCTGATCCATGAGGATGCTGGTGACACCTCATCAGAATGAAAACTCTCAAATCTCATCCTGCTAACACTAGGTGCTTGTTCAGAGTAGCATTATTGAAATGGCAGGACATTTGATGACTTTCCCCCCACCATCACCAAACCATTTCTATCGTTTTTATAAAATGTATTTGTCATTGGAACTCCCTAAGTTTGGCATTATTATCCTTATTTTTCAGAGGAGGATTTGGGACAGGGAAAGTTAAGCGGCCTGTCCCAGATCACATGGCTTTTAAAAGATCCTGGGATCTCTGGGGATATTTCCTGATCTTTTCCTAAGTGGATGAGTAGTTGAGAGTTAAGAGCCTCTATTTTACCACCCCATAGGCCATTCCACACCAGTCTAAGTCTGGTGCCATAGTTGAGAACTAGCTGTAGAAATACTTCAAGGGTCAGATGCTACAGGGAAGGAAAATGTATTAAATATCCATTTCATACCAGGAGAGTTATATGTGTCTAGTTATAGAAAATGACCTGGAAACACCACTGTTTAGTTTTCTCCCCCTCATCTCCTTGGGGGAAGATAAACTAGATAATTTAAAAAAAAATATTGTTGACATTGTTAAATTCTAAACCTTCCTCTGCTCATACCAGCAACTTTCCAATAGTTAAATATGAGCAATTTAGGCATAGGTTCAGAAGACAAAGTGAATCCACTAATATACAGTTATCCATTTTCCCAGCTGTTGAACTGTGGATTTCCAGGAATTAAATTAAAATCAAAGATTGCCAGCAACTATTTCCAACCAACCATACCTTGGTGCTTGAACTTAAGGAGGATGTGGTTAAAGAACTCTAAGGCTATTTTTTTATCTTTGCAGAGAAATGCCTCTTTAGAGACACAGATAAGATATTCAGTTTTAATTACCTTCCTCCTTGTCTTCACTATTTTAATAACATGCTCTTCAATTAAAAAATGAGTCATTTTAAATCTATATAAAACTCTTTGGCTTTTATAAACACATAAAACCTGAGGAAGAGAATAAAAATTACTTGGAACCTCACTATTCGAAGATAACAACTGGTAGCATTTTGAGATATATCCTTCTAGTTAGTTGTGCATTTGTATGTGTATGTGTGTGACATATATGTGTGTTTTACAAAATCAAAACCATACTATTTTCAAATATGCTTTCTATGCTCAACCATATATTACGAATTCCCCACCACCACATTTTACTATTATTTCATGGCATAATTTTAAGTGGTTCTATAATATTTCCTTGATTCTTATTATTGTTTTCCATTATTTTGAAGTATAAACATGTGATTAAAATATCCTACATGAATCTTAGGAAATATCTCTGATTAATCTCCCTAGAGAAGTTTATGATTAAAAATGTATGTACATTTTTAAGGCTTGATATTATATATATTCTATCCTCCTAGAAAGTAGGAAACATTTTCACTTTTCTTCAGTGGGTTATTAAGCCCCATTTTCCTGTACCTCAGTCAGTACCCTTTGTTTCAATCATTGTCAGTTTGGTAAGCAAAATGTGGTATTTTATTTTTTAAATTTGTATCTATTATTAGGAAGGATAAGAATCCATCTGTTATCTGGTCATTTTTTTCTTTTCTGGATCATTTATTAAATTGAATGTATTTTTAGTTTTTTATTTTTGTTGTCTCTATTGCTGACTTCTAAGTGCTGTGTAATTAAATAACTTAATCCTGTTTTCTACCATGAATTTCTTTTACATTACTCTTTTTCGGCATGTGTGAATTTTCCATTTGTTTTTAATTTTGTTGATGGACTTTTTGACATTCAGAAATTTGCCTTTTAGTTAGTCACATCTATCACTATTTTCTTTTATTGATTCTACCTTTAATTATTTTCTTAGTCCGAACCTCCATGCCCCAAGATCAGAAAAAGGCTGACAGTATTTACTACCAGATTTTTAAAATGTTGTTATTGTTCATATTTTGTTCTTGGGTATGTATGGAATTTAATTCGGTCTATGTTATGAGGGTAGTAGTTAACATTATTCATTATATTTAGCCTAGCACCTAAGTAGTTTATTATTCCTCTAATAATTTGACATAAAACCCTTTCATATACCATGTTTTATATGCATTTGCATTTGTTTCTGAAATTTATATTTTGTCCTGTCAGTTTATTCCTAGACTTCCACTATATCGTCTTAATTATTCTTGTTTTATAATAGGGTTTAATGACTTGAATGAACTCCCTCTGCTTGTTATTACTTTTATCTTTGTCTTATTATTTAAAATTTTGTCATACTTTCATAGTTCATGCTCCCAAGCATATTTTAGAATAATTTTGTCAAATCAAATATAAAAATAAAGGAATATCTCATCAGTTTTTTGATTGAAATTGCAATTGCATTTAATGTGTTAAATTAATCTTCAGTGTCTGGCATCTTTTCAGTATTTAGTTTCATTCAGATCTGCTCTTTATCTGTGAAGTGATCTTATACTCTATAGATCTTTTATGAGATTATAGAAGATATTTTGAATCCTCTACTGAGTATAAATATCAAATATTCCATATTTACAGCACAATTTGCCTAAGACTTCCTCAAAAGCAGTAGGCAATGATGTGACCAGTTTAAAATAGGTTGCATTGCAAAGGTAAAGTCTAACCTGGGCTTACACACACACACACATGCACACACATACACATACACAAGCACGCACACACGCACAGCTCTTCCCCCTTGTCTTTGAAGCAGATGACTTAAATTTTATTAAGCAAGGAGGAGAATCTTGAAAAAGAACAAGAGAGAGCAGATGATTTTTTGTCCTCTCTGGAGATTATGAGGAGATAAATTACCATACAGTAGGAGGTAAATTTTCCAGAACTGTATGAGTAATGTGATGGTGATCATAAAGACCACTGGAAATGACAGGCCATTGCAGAACAAAGCTTGTGTCTCGATTAACCAGCATTCTGCTCTCAAAGATGAGAATGGAGGATGAGCTGAGCCTGATGACTCAGGTTCCCCCCAGACCCTTCCCTGGCCCCTTCTCTCTCTCTTTCCCTTTTCTCAGCTCCATCCTCCAGTGTGTACTTAGTAGGCTGTTCTGGATTTTCAGTGATTTTGACTGTAACACATCTATTCATTAACATTATTCCTAAGTAAACATGGACTCATCCAGTAAGATAAATGTTCAAAAAGTGCTTGGGAATGGTGGCTGCATAAAACACTTAGACATTGAAATAAATAATTTGTTATCACACTGATCTATGCTGATCTCCATTTCTCTCTTTCTCTCTCTTTCTTTCTCTCTCTCTCTCTCTCTCTCTCTCTCTCTCTCTCTCTCTCTCTCACACACACACACACACACACACACACACACACTAAATAAATTTACTATGAGCTCCCCTGGCTATTTTCTGAACTGACTTCTGGCATAATAATTTTTATCTTGTATTAAGTTACTATTTTAAAAATATATATTAATTTCAATAGTAGAAGCTAAAAATACATGCTTAAGTAATTACAAGATTTCTCCCCTCTATCCACCTCCGTGTCATTTGAAGCCTCAGGTTTTCATAGCTCCTCATTTCCTTCTTCTCTGGCACTGAAAAGCCCTCAAAGGGGATATTCAGAACAACACTTATGTCTTCTGTCCCTAGGTCATTCACTCCTGACTTATTTGCTTGGATGAAAAATGCAGCTGTTATTTTACCACCTGGCTTTTTAAAGGGGAAGGGACCTTTTACCATTCTGATAATTGCAAACATTTCTAAAAACAAGAACAACAACAACAGCAAAAAAGATAACAAAGTGAAACATGTCCTTCATGTATGCTGTATGCTCAAGGACTTCAGAAAAGAAAAGAAAAGAAAAGAAAAAAAGATGAGCCTAGTTTGCAGGATAACAGATTCCTCCCTGAATAAGAAGCTATTAAAAGCAGCACTGCATTCGTAGCCCTCTCTAGCAGGGTCCTGACGAATACTTAAGCCCATGAAGGAGCACGAAATGGAAAGGAAGCAGTACAAAGCAAAGCAGGTCCAGTTGCTCTGATTGTGAACCTAAAGTTTGCATTCCCTGCACCCCAGGCACCTTTTGTAGTGGTACAACTCTCCCCAGAATCCCCATTTACTTAAAGAATCCTCCTGTAAGGAAAGTCACACTGGGTGCAGCAGACCCAGCATTCCCTGGTTGCGTGTCTCTCGTCTTCAGAAGACAGCCTGTGCTGGCAGGTAACAAAGGATCCTATGTCTCTTGTGCTTTTGCCCTGGGTCCTTGCCTAGGGCTGCATGTTACAGGTATTTGAGTAATTCTCAACACTAATGAGATCAGAGATTTTCCTGAATGGTCTCAGAAATTGACTCATTCCTTGCTTTTCTCTCTTCCATTATCCTAGAAAATGGAAGTGCATGGGCAGGATTGGCAAAGAGAATCTTGATTTTCTACCTGGAAAATGTCCTAAAATTGCCATGTTGCTACCAAATCAGCCATATGGTCACTTTGATTTTTCACTGAAGGTTAACAATTGAGTTAAGACGTTGTAAAATACTAAGACAACAATAAGAAAAGTAATGTATTTTGTCTCTGGAGATGATGCATATATTTGTGCCTCAAACATTTGGTTTCCTGCCTGATATTGTATTCCAGACTCACCCTTCACCCTTAGGATACATAGAGAGCCATCAATTACACAGATACAAATGACATCTCTTGTGAACGAATTCTTGTTTTAATCTTTACTTTTAGGATTACAAACAAATTGCTTGTTTATTTGAGGGAAGTCCTGGGAACATAAGAATCCTGGGGACATGAAGGAGAGTGGGGTGGTGGCAGGTTGGTCTCTGCTCCTTTCCTCACTTTAGGTTTCGCATAGCTCTGCATTTTTCATGTCCATGATATGACACATCACTTGAGCATTTGTTCTTGGTGTGTTTGTCCTCTGGTTGCTGTTTCTTTTAGTTGGATTGGAGTCTGCTTTTGTGAAGAGTTGATTTGAGGGTAAGAGCTAGCTTGATACTTGTAGGAGTTCATTGTGAGGGATGCAGGGTATAGGACGCAGTTAAAACGAACTGTGTCTGCTTCTCTGCATTAAGCTTCCCTGAATTGCGGTCCTTCTGGGTTGAGTCTTGCCTTCGGCTTTCTGGGGTGTATAGTGGAATCCCTGTTTGATTTCCTGAGCTGTGGGCAGCTCTCAAAATCAGGGATTTGTATTTTTGATCTCTGTAATGTCCCCATTACAGCATGAGAACAAAGTAAGTACAGGAGACGTGAAAAAAAAAATGTTTCCTGGAAAATTCTCAATGTGAAATCAAGTGAGAGGTGCTCGATTAAAGATTTATTTATTATTTTAATCTTCTTGAGCAAAAGGAACTTAAATATCAGAGCCAAAACAATTCAGTTCAAAACACACGTTTTTTCTGTCTATCCTGTGTTATCTGGGATGCTCAGAGCAGTTATGAATTTCTGCTGAAGGAAAGGTAACATAGATAAGAAATTTGCTATGAGAAAAGGAAGGATAGTTAGGTGCAAAATAGAGGGACAAGCAGAGAAGCAGACACAGTTCGTTGTAACTGTGGGGAATAAGGGAGAACTCTAGAGAGAAGGTGGTATTTGAGTAAGACTTAAAATATTTCAATACATGGAGAATCGGATGAGGGACAACATGTCAAACTGAGGCCATGCTATAAACACCAACAAAGAAGCATGAAAGAACTTTCTGCTTTAGAATGCTCCTTTCTCAGAGGCATTAACTGCATGCAGGTAGAATAACTCCAAGGGTGCCCTCATCAGACTTCATCTAACAGCAAAATATGCTGTTGTGCGTCAAATTAGCTTCTTAAATGCAAAATCAGGTGCAGATCGCTGTCTCAGGATGATACCTTGGAGTTCCCAGACATCACAAAATATCAGCATTGACCAAAAATGAACAGAACCCTGGGAGGGCAACAAAGCTTCCATCAGTCTTTATGCTGTCATAGAAATGGAATTTTCAAATTCCTTGGAATCCTACAAGATTCTTTTCCTTTTATTCTGAGTACTTGTGTAATTCATAGAACATGAAAATGAAAAATAAAATTTCTTAGAATCTATTCCATATGGAGAGAAGCACCCTTTTGTGATTAATAGTGACTGCAACTTCTCACTACTCTGAATTTTCAGCCCAAGGGATACCAAACTTTCTGTACTTGTTAATATTTCACTTAAAGCAGGTTCAGCAGAAACCTAAACTAGACAGAGTTGCTCTGAAGCATGGGTGGGTTTTAATAGTATCTCTTGCTTTATGGTTCTGCAACAAAAAAACTAGGAATCATTTTACCAGCAAATAAATCTATCTTATGGCATCCAGATGGCTGACATTCTTGCTTTACATGGATCGTTGTGAGCAAGATTTTTGCCATGATATATATTTATATATATATATATATATATATATATATATATATATATATATATATATATATATATATATTTGTCTGCTATCTTTATGGAGGCATATCTTTCTTAAAGGTCTTCCAAAAATAACAAATGAATTAAGGGAAGAGGAGAGGAGGAGGATTGAGAAGTTTTGGGATTAACCACTTAACTATGTCACCATATGTATGTACTGCATTCTAGATCTGGGAGAGATATGGAATGCAGAAGCAAAGAAGAGAGGTGGAGAAGTATAGAAAATGTGTGCCCACACATGTGAGTGCAAAAAGTGCCCATGTGATAAAATCTGAGGAGGAAAAATTCAGCAATAGGCAAATGAAAATGGGTTCTATTTTTCTCTGGAGGTCTGTGGCTACAGGAAAATCCTAGCTCTCTCTTGTAGTATGGAATGGGATATTTGGGTTAACTGAAGTTCACATATCGTCTGATGACCAGTTCTGAAAGAGATGAAATAATCGAAATATATTTGCCACAGCAATAAAGCTGTCCTTAATTAGGCTTTCTTTGGTAATTCAAAAGCAGTTTACACTGATGATAACAAGTATCTTGCATTGTCATAGAGTCATCATTGGAAACATTAAGATGGTTATATTTAAAAAACAAACACATGTGATTTTTGATAGAGGTTTCCAAAGGAGGTTCAGTCTATTGACATAACATGTAAGGACAACTTGAATTCAGTAAATGCCTGCTTTATATATAAAATATAAAGTTCCAGCCATCTCTCAATTTGCCTGAATGAATGTCCCTTAGTACTTAGTGTCTAAAAGAGGAAGTATTATATCATTGACTCAGAGGTGAAAGAAATTTAAAATCCTTCAAGTGGTATGCAACAAACCTAAAAAAAAAAGAAAAAACTATCAGGATCTTTTACTTATCGATTCAGAGAATTAACCAAAACAATGCATTATCTCTAAAAAATTTTTGGTATTAAATTTGTGTAGCACAATAGAGGGTAAAAAACATTGTCATTCATATTTATTTATCGATTTTTTTTTTTTTTGAGGGCAGTGTCACTGGCCCTCATGTGGGACTGAACCGGGGCCGCTGGCTTCCCAAGCCAGCGCTTAACCACTGCGCCACTCAGCTGGCCCTTTATTTATCGATTTTTATGTCAGCTCTTTGTGCTCCATTTTATAGATAAGATTTGGGGAGATTAATAATGGAACCAAAACTAAGTGGCTAATAATGGTCAAGATGTGACTTGAAACATATTTTTACTGCAAGCACCATCCTTTTCATACTAAGCCAGCTGCTTTAACTTTGAGCCTTTATCTCTTCAAAGCTTTTCAGCAGAGATTTGCAAAATTTCAGAACTTTTCCAATAGAAAAGATCTTGAGGCAAGTTCATGGTCTCATGTGGCAACCATTCTCTAGCTCCAATTGCAGCTGTGTTTTGGTTTATACCTTCTCCTTCTCTTCCTCCTTTTTTTCACTCTTTCTACTTCCTCCATTATCATCATCTTTTTCTTCATCATCTTCATCACATCTCATCATCAAAATCAGTTTACAGATGGGACAGAGGTTATGGTGACAAGGGAGTAATCATTCTATGCTAACCCCCTCTTTCTTTACTTGAGTTAAAATGTATCTAGTTAATATTGACCAAAGAAGGGGGGGGATACAATTATTTCCTTCATTTTTTACCCCTCTCTCTCTCAGTAATCTTCTTCCTCTTTCTTTTTTCCCCCCCACTTTATTCTTTATATTTCACTCACTTTATCAGCTTTCCCCCAAATACCTAACCATAGAAATTCCAAAGCATCTGTTTTCTGGGACAAAACAACCATCTGTCTCCTTGCTTGGGCACCACACTTACATACCAGAGATGAACAGGCTGTTTTGATTTCTCTCTGCCTCAGAATCCAGTTAACCACCTTCACAGGCTTTGTTCCACAGGCCACACATCAGCCTGTGGCTTCAGTAACACATAAAGATGTATTTTAAAATTTCAGTTCAAGAGCAGAACCCAGTATTTTTTGCCCATGGTGGCAGTAAATTCAACCCTCTCCACCTCCCCAACACACACACAAATCATTCTCAGCTATATCAACAAACAGATTTTTAATTTTAAATCCAAATTCTGAGATCATAGTTACTCAACTTCAAGAAGTCTTATCCTAAGCAGGGCCATCTCAAGCCAAAAGTAGCAGTGTAGGGGTCTCTCTGGATATGAAAATGCACTTTCCCTCTGATGTGAGATTGACCTTCTGGTCCCTTCTAAATAGCACCCAGGATCCATGTAAATGATAGATATAATTTAATTTAGGGAGTGGAAGTTCAAATCTTTCAGAGAGTCAAAGATAAGCTAAAAATAGCAGCAATAAGAACAGCAACAAAAGATGCTTTAATTTAATCTGGTACTTATGGAAATCAACAGTTGTGGCCATGTAGTCATCGATCAGTCTCAGGGAGAGAGGTTCACCATCTCTGACTGAGGCTGTGGGGTGCAGACAGTGGTACTCCCCCGGGCTCCCACTGAGGGCTGAGGTATTCATTCATCTAGCAGACAGAAGTGTGGCAGCTGATGACTTTTTGTTGATTATCCTCCAGGAATTACCCTTGGCCATCAGTGCTGCCTTGCCCAGGCCATGCAACCTCTGAGGGACAGCTTCCACTCAATGGCTGGTCCTCCCTCCTGCATCAAGGTTTGATGAGTCTGGAGGGCCATCCTAGCCCCAGAGCTCCATGTAGGGTTAGCTGAGCCTCTGTTGCACATACATCACAGTTAGCCTCTGTCTTGGTCCAATCCTAAAAACAGCCCCTGAAGAAAGCTCTTGCATACAATTTCAGACTCCCGGAGTCCGTTCCCTGGGGAGCCTGCCCTACCACAGATTCTTTAGAAACAGTCAAAATATGTCAGGACTTGCTGGAGTAAAAAGCCCCTGGACATCTGCCACAGCTATCCTCTCATATTCCAGGGAAAAAAACAAAACCTTCTCATAAAGGATCCTTAGGACTTCCCTGGCTATGAAGAACACTAACTTTACCTCCAATCAAACCACAGAGGTGAGTCGAGAACTGAGTCATCAGGTACAGCAGCAGTAGGTATCATTTCTCTCTGGTCCTTACCAGTTAGTTCCTTTAAAGGTGGGACATTTTGACCAACAGGTTTGGAAGAAGTCAGAAAATACTCCCTTATTAATATCTGTAGAGCAGTTATTGTAAAGATAAAAAGGACATGTTTGCTTTTGTCATATAGCCTGGGAATCATTTTCTCAGCTATGTACGTGATATAAAAAACACAATCATGTAAATAAATTCTTTGGGATAAAAACGGAACATTGATAAAATTGTATCCCTAAATTACTTTTTTGTGTTTTTCTGAGAATTGTAAACAGATACCATAATAATAGCTATCATATACTGAAACATTATTATCTGTCACTGGCTATGCTATGCTTTATATATTATTAAGAGAAGACAATTTAGGTGATACAGACTTTAACACTTCATGAAGTGGACCATCTCCTTTTGAGAACTGCAAAATGGAGTGGAAATAAGGATGTTTTTTATAGGATAAAGAACAAGGAAGAGAAAAATAGAAAATATCTGATTATCTTGGGCCAGATAGTCAACCTTGTCTGGGAGGAGAAGGGCTAGAACCGGATTCGTATTTGGGGATTGGCTGTGGATATACTGTGTTTTTGGTGAAACAGAGCATTTACAGAGACAGAAAAGTTATCTGAGTTTCAGTTTGCTCACATGGCACCCTGGGCAGAAGCAGCTTCATCTAGGATATAGGGAGTTATTTCAGCAATATACCTATATAATCAAATTCAACATTTGTAATGTCCTTGTGAAATTATTACTACTTCCATTTTGCAAATCAGGGAATCAAAACACAGAGAGGCTAAGTAACTTGTGTCAGGTCACGTAGTTAGAAGGCAGAGCTAAAACTTGAACCTAGATATGTCAGGTTTCTAGCCCACATTCTTCACCACTGTGTTTAATTTCCCCCAACCCAATCACTGATAATTCTTTTGTTTTAAAGGTGAAATGTTTTTGTATGGTACACCCAAATTCTCTAGCATTATCTTTTTTAAAAAAAAAAAATTAGTTTCAGGTTTACAAAACAATGCTCTAGTTATGCTTTTCACCCCTTACAAAGTGACAACCCTCCTCCCCCAATCCACCAGCCCCCCTCCCCCGATATCATACATACCTATTACAATCCCACTGACTCCACTCCCCACACTGTACTCCACATCCCGTGACTATATATATATATATATATATATATATATATATATTCAATTATAGTTGACATATAATTCAATGGCAGCTTCAGATGTACAGTGCAGTAGTCAGGCCTCTACAGCGTCCATGAAGTAGTCTCCCTAACAAGACATATGTCCATCTGGCCCCCTTAAAAAATATTTACATTATTGATTATATTCCCCAAACTGTCTTTTCTATCCTGCTCTAGCATTATCTTTTAAAACTATTGCTGAGAAATATACCTGGACTGGAGGTTGGTTTTACTAATACAATAGTCCCCTCTTATCTGTGAGGGTTACATTCTAAGACCCCAAGTGGATGTCTGAAACTGGGCAGCACCGAACCCTATATATGAGTATACTAGGGTTTTCCCTATACATACTCAACTTTTCACTTAAAGGAAGCACTTTCAGGCTTCTCTTTGGCATATTTGAGTTGCCAGCATCACTATTCTCCCACTTTGGCACCATTAAGTAAAATAAGGGTTACTTGAATACAAGCACTGTGATATGCAGTCAATCTGATAACCGAAATAGCTACTAAGTGACTAATGAGTGAGTAGTATATACAGTGTGCATATGCTGGACAAAGGGTTGATTCACGTTTGAGGTGGGAAGGAGCAAGATTTCATCACGCTATTCAGAAAAGCAGACAATTTAAAACATGAATTGTTTATTTCTGGAATGTTCCACTTAATATTTTTATGCCACAGTTGACTGTGGGTAATTTAAACTGTGGAAAAGAAACCTCAGATAAAGGGGTCTGTTGTAGAGGATGGGATTAAGTTGGTGCTCTCCTCACATACTCAGGGTTTGTGCACTTGCCTTTGTTGATATCTTACCCAGAGCCTTGAATTTGCTATGAAAACTGTAGGAATTATGACTGTTTCACCATAACTGTGACTACCTCCTTGTCACTTCCAACCTGACCCCTGAGTCCTTAGCATCTCAGCAACCAATGCTTTAATAACAATGCTTCAAGTTTATTCTGGTAATTGGTTAATTTTTTTTTTTTTAGATTTTATTGGGGAATCGGGGGAGGGGAACAGAGTTGGGGAACAGGAGAAGGGGAACAGACAAGTTGCTGTCTTTTTGTCCGTCAGTCTAGTTGTGGAGGACATTGCTTCACTGGCCCATGTTGGTATCATCATTGGCTCTTCCCAGGTGAGGCAGTTGCTCGCTGGCCATTGGACAGCCTCTCACGCTGCCTCTGGACAGCCGCTCACAGCGGCTCTTGGCAGCTCACACCGGCTGCTGGCTGCTCACGCTGGCTACCGGCCACTCACTGTAGCCTATGGCAGCTCACTGCAGCAGGGGCTGCAGCTATGCCATCCCGGGGACTCACAGCAGCACAGCTCCAGGTGGAGCTGTTGTTCACCATCTTAGCTGTAGAGGGCAGTGTCACTGGCCCTCATATCTGAAATGAGATCCAAACTGAGGCCACTGGTATCCCAAGCCAGCTCTTAACCAACGTGCCACTCAGCCGGACCGTTAATTTCTTAGTTATTTGAATATTTGTAGTTCCTTTTAATTTCCTATAAAACCTTCATGCTCCCAGATTCCATAGCTCACTAGAGTTAAAAATGATTACAAACACTGTTGCAGGTCCATTAGAGAGGTGACCACATGGCAAAACCTTCCCTTCCAAACTCTGTGGGTGCTACTCGTAAATATGATTCTTATTCCTCACTAAGAATGGCAGTCTGTTGATTTGCAATTTGGGTGTTTCATATTTATGGCTTCCAAGTCCTATGACACATGCTAAAGTCAGGTTATCAACTAGGCAGGTAGGTTAGCAGAAGAAGATACTTACTTTGTTCCTTATGTTCAGGCAGACATCTGCCAACACGTTAGTTCGTGGTGAATTTATCATAAACTTGATCATTTTTTTTTCTGGTTGGAAAGTCCCCTTATTTCAAAAGTTTGGGGATGACCACGGCCTAGAGCCAAAAAGCATATTCAAGGCTGAGAGCTGAGTAGAACTTGTACAAATCTGCACCTTCCTTTTTTAGTAATTTTGAGGGCAAATCACAGTCAGTGAATAAAGTGAGAAAGGAATAATGTACTTTAAAAAAAATTATTTTTCAATTACAGTTGACATTCAATATTATATTCATTTTAGGTGTACAGCATAGTGGTTAGGCATTTTATGTAACTTACGAAGTGACCCTCTGATAAGTCTAGTACCTACCTGGCACCATACATAATATTACAATATTATTGACTATATTCCCTATGCTGTACTTTACATCCTTGTGACTATTTTCATAACTGGCAATTCATACTTTTTAATCCCTTCATCTTATTCACCCCTCCCATCAACACCCTACCATCTGGCAACTATCAAAATGTTCTCTGTATCGATGAGTTCGCTCCTGTTTTGATTGTTCATTTAGTTTGTTTTTTAGATTTCACATATAAATGAAATCATATATTTGTCTTTCTCTGTCTGAATAATGTACTTTTTAAATATTTTTATGGAGGTGTATGTAATTAGATCATGTAAATGTAATTACAGTAAAATTTATAAATCTTAAATTTTGACAAATTTATACATTTGAATCAAGGCAGAACATTTCCATCAATGTAAGAAATTTCATTATGCTTTTTCCAAGTTGATCCCTTACTCTTACTCCAGAAAGTCAAGCTTTGTTTTGATTTATCCCCGCAAATTAGGTTTGCCTGTTTGCCTGTTCTTGAAATTCATGTAAATGGAATCATGCAGTATGGACTCTTTTGGGTCTGTGTTCCCCCAACCTCCTCAACCCATTGTCCTTGAGATTCACCCATGTTCTTGCATGCATCAGTACCAGTTCATTCTTTTGTTTTTGTTGTTCAGTTATGTATTATTGTATAAATGCACCACAATTTGTTTATCCATGTTCTCGTTGATGGATATCATGTTGTTTTTAGTTTTTGACTATTATGAATAAAGTTGCAGTGAACATTCTGTTAAAATTTCCTTTGTGGGCCTATGTTTTCATTTCTTTTGGGTGAATAACAAGGAGAGGAATTACAGGATCATAAATGATATTTGACATTTTAGGCTTTTCAATTTTAACTGTTATGGTAGGTGTGTAGCATATTTCCTTGAGATTTTAATTTACATGTCCCTGATGACTAACAATGTTGAGCATCTTTATATCTTCTTTTGTGAAACATCAGTTCAAGTCTTTTGCCCATTTTTATTGGGTTATTTGTCTTTTCAAAAATTATTATTGGAGTACTTTATTTAGCCTGAGATATATCCTTTGTCAAATATATGGATATTTAATGTTTTATTTTATACCCTCTTCTGTCTTTTTATCTTTATCTTTTTGCTTTATTCTTCAGTGTTTGCTCTAGGATTACAAAATATATACCTAATTACTATAATATATCTTGAATTAATATAATACCACTCTATGTAGGATGTAAGATGCTTATAAACATTATAATTCCATTTGCCTTCCCTGTCCTTTTTGCTATTGCTGTCATATAATTTGCTACTAGATATTTTACAAACCACACATTACAATGTTTTTACTTTTACTTTAAACAGATATGTTTCAGAGAAATTCAGACAAATACTATTATATGTTTACCCACTCATTTACTATTTCAGGCACTTTTTAAAAGTTCAGAACCTGCACAACTTTAAACCTGCAAAACCAAATTACCAATTTTCAAACTGGCATCATTTCACTTCACCTTGAAGAATTTGATTTAGCAATTCTCACAGTATAAGTCTACTGATGATGGATTCTCCCAGCTTTAATTGTTATAAAAGTGTTTATTTCATCTTTGGTTTGAAGAATATGACTCCTGATTATATAGAATTTTAAGAATGAAATGTACTTGAATAGAATTGTATTCCTAGCCAAGTGACTCAAAGGTGAAATGTGTTTAATGATATGCATAATTATTGTGTCATGGGAATTAAATACCTGTGATAAAGAATTCACAGCAAAATAGACAATTATTCATAGAAAAAATATATAATTATTAACATTTATCCTTATCATGAAATTTTCTTATGCTATTGATTATACTAGATCTTAGAAGACTGTCAATATCAACATTTTCCTTGATATTTCACAGAGCGATAATTGACATCATCCTAACTAATATGTGCTACCCAGTACTTGTCCATTGCTCTCTCATTTTTGCATATTCACGACATAGAGAAGTTATTCCTTTCACCTCTGCTCCAACTCTCTCAAATAGTTTGTAGGACCTCAGATTTCCTTAACTGGAAGCAGAGGCCTTTTCTTCAATCAATGAGGAGAGGTAGTTAGCCCTAAGGGGTGGTCACTTGTCTACCCATTGCCTTGTGGTTGGAGCACAGTCTTCCCACTTGTGTGAAGAAAGGAGTTGATGGGAAACCTGAAGGCCTGGGCCTGAGGAGATGGAAGGGAAAGGTGTTGTGCTCCCGAGCTTCAGAAAGATGGGGCTGTTTAGCCCGAGACTTCACTGACACCACTAGGTCACCTTACGCCACCCTACTTACCTTCCTGCAGCCTCTGGCAAACAGGGATGCCTGCCATGGGCCTCTAGGCCAGTGTGGAAATCCCCACCTCGGAGGGAAATCCCCACTTCCTCTGTCCTGCAGAGCTCTAGGATATATGAGGACAGCATCCAGTCCCTGAGGGGACTATAGGGATGGAGGGGGGTGCCAGCCATACCCAAATGTTACCCCTGGTACACGGAGCAGGAATTGAGTTGTCTAGAGATGTTACTGGTTTTCATTAAACTTCAGCTAGGTCTCCTGTGATATGTTTTTCCTGGACTGCAAGGATTGTATTAATCAAGGCTCACCTTTTGTTATTGTTATTAGTGTGTTTTGTCTCCACTAGATTTCAAGTTGGGATGGGGTGGCATTTCTTCTTCTGCTATTTATCTTTCAGACTCCCTTCCCTATTTCTCTGCGGCTTCTGTTTTTAACATCTTGTACACACTCATTAGACCAATATTAATTGTTGCTCCAAGTAGAATACAGGATATCCTGGCAATTTATGAGTGCAGTGTTTTTAATTGTTGCTGCTCATTAGAATCACTATAGGAGTTTTTAGAAATCGTGGTGCCCAGACTGTACTTAAGACCAATGAAATCAAACTCTTGGTTGATGGGATCCAGGCAGCCAGTGCTAAGAAGCAAAGCTCTTATGGAAAGCAGTGCCTTTATGTAGCATGCTAATATTTGTCTTTACCTTTTAATCTTAAACCAACGTTCACCACATCCTTGACGGACGGACACATTGGAATATTAGCTGGCAGAAACTATAATCATGTAGAAACTGAATTCTATCATGATCTCATTGCAGTGTGTCAATACTTCTGAGGTCATGTTGGCCAAATGCCTCTTGGTGTCCTTGTAGTCAGCAGCCACTTTGGTGGCTGACAGCCTGAGAGGCTTGCCTCATGAGAGCAAATAAGAAAAAAAACAAAAACCTGTAGATATGAAACTTGTCAGATTTCAGAGATGGCTGGCTCATTGTGTAAAATGCAGTGACACATTAGTATAAATATTTACCTTCACCTTTCTCCCCCGGAGTCTTTGTTCTCATTTAAACACCAAATGGCCATTAACTTCTTTTCAAAGGGAAAAAGGAAAGTGGTAAATCTTTTACTACCTTTTTCATAAGACCTTTCATTTGGAGAATGAGAGTTCCTATTCCGGCTTTTTAAGATGACATGATTGCCTCTATTTCATGTTCATTGGTTCATTTCTCTAACCTCAAAGACAGGTGCAACTTCCTCTAGGCTGTGGATAGAAAGTGGGTTGAAAAAAAACCAAGCAAATATTTGCCACAAATATTTTCAGGATCCCAAACCTCCACACACCAACTTTTGAGTTTTCTCCTTTCAATGAGAAGGTGAGTGGAGGAGTGAGGATAAATTTTAAGGAGTTGAAAGAATGCTTTTAAAACTGAGTCATCTGGTGTCTAGAAAAGTACAGGCAAATAGCATGAGACCACGGACAATATGGAGAACCTGAAACTTTCTGTTTGACAGAGTGCTCCTTTCTTTGTAATAGGGATGGCATCAGGGAAGGTTAGTGATCAAGAAGAATTTCCTGGCATGAGAGAGGTGAGAGGTAAAACTGAATCATTCAGTAGAATTTTAGCAATTGCTTTTTAGAATTTTTTTTTTGGGGGGTGTGTTTGCTTGTTCTTTAAACAAAGACTCAGAGTGATTTCCAGGTGTGTGTGTGTGTGTGTGTGTGTGTGTGTGTGTGTGTGTGTGATCTTATTATTCTTGAGACAAGAATATAATAACTCCTTAGGGTTGTTGTTGGGCCTGTCATTCTAGAAGATACTATATTCAGGGCAACTTAAAGCAAAAACATTCAACTTTCCTTATTTCAAGACTCAATACTGGCTCCACGTTTCCCCCATATTTCACGTTTTTGTAAGGTATGTTTCTATGCTCGTTGCAAAGAATAAATGATAGTGTGGAATAGGAGGCTCAGGACTGCCATATAAGACATTCAAGTTGTTCATCACCAATGCCATAGGTCCGCATCATTGAAACTACAGTGTGAGTAATATTCCCTGGAACTGTGACTTCAGTGGTCCTGGGAAAGAGCCTGGTCTTCATGCTAGTCACGGCAGCATACAGCTACATTTGGTGGTCCCTGCCCCTGCTTTCAATTTTTGGTTGACTATGTATTTAAGGTGATAACTGATTTTATTTTTGAATCTGGCCTATATATTGCTAGTGTAGTCCACTTCAGGGAAGAGATCATAGGTGTAGGAAAGAAATCCACTGATCTAGTAACAAAAAAGTGATTGATGGCATACACATCATTTCTTTGGACAATAATATTCCTACCGTGTTTCCCAGAAAATAAGACCTAGCCGGAGAAGAAGCCCTAGCATGATTCCTCCAGGATATGGAGGGCACGCACCCCTCACATGAGGGTTTTATGACTGTTTCAGGGAGAAGGGTGCCTTTTCCCCAAACTCCTTCAGCTTAAAATATTCAGTATGCCAAGGTGCCAGATTTTGGCACCTAAAATCATGCTACGGCTTATTTTCTGGCTAGGTCTTATTTTTGGGGAAACAGAGTAGGGGGAAATGTTAGTGAATGCCTTTGGTCATTGTCTCTAGTTGTCTTCTTCTAGTTGATAGCATCAGGGGAACTATGTAGTATAGCCATTTTCTGAATGGATGTCAGAAACACATAGTGCCTTACAGAACAGTCACAGCCTAAAATTATTATTATTACTGTTACTTTCTCCCACATCATCCTGTCATTCTTGTGAAATACTAGCTCAGCTACTCCGCAAGAATCACAAGGAACTAGAAAAATTTCTTGGTTTGGTCCACTGGTGTGACCATCACTTGCCATTGTCAGACTGAAGGTCATCTCTTAGCCCAATCACCTAGACTACACGCAGTTCTGAAATCTGAGTGTCCCCTGAACACTTCCAGAAGCACCTATGGAAGGGAGACGGTCCACCCAGTGCACAGCCAAGCTGGGATGTGTAGGTATGGAGGGTGTGGGGCTTTTAGGAGTGAGGAGAAGATTTCCCAGGCCAATAAGCTACTCCTAGGTCCCTTCTGAAAAAGGATTTTCTGGATGGTCTGCCAGTTCCACCTGAGTATTTGACAACCTTTACTCATATAGTTAATGATTTGTAAGTGTCTATAATATCCAGGGGAATGGGCTAGTTGTAGAATAGAATGTATGACATGAATGAATTGTCCCCTTTTGAGGAACTTGCAACCTATTGAAAAAGTCTCCATGAAATTGTTCAACATGAGCATATTGGAGGATGTCCCAATGTGGCTTGGAGCAATCAAAGTGATGCTATGGAGCAAGCAGAACTTGAGTTGGGCCTTGAAACTTTTATAGAGAGAGCGTGCCTAGGTGGAGGGGAGGGAAGAACAGATCCTGCCCAGTAGCAGACTACAAAAACTTGGACTAGTCCTGAGGGTCAGAGTTTTATGCCAGGAAACTGGAACCATCATAGTGACTTCTACACATTTGTCACAGGAGTTAGCTGCTGTTGTGTCTTGAAGTTTGGCAAGGTTCCAGAATTTCACTAGAATGTGTCCTCAGACTCACAGTAGACCCACTTCAATATGTTGGACCAGCATTGTGCTGAGGGCTAGATGCTCTGGAGGATAAAGGGCAGCACGCAGAATGACAGAACAAGACAGAGGGAACTGTTTTCACTGTTCAACTCTTACCAAGAACATCCTACTTGCTCATTGGCTTGGCTTAATTTCTTCTGAGCTCCGTGCCTTTCTGTGGGTTGGACATAATTTATGCCGTTATTGCTTTGTTGAGCTTCTCTTCCTTTTGAGGAAGAAAACATAATTTAGAGCTCAGGATAGCTCTCTGGATTATTCTTCAGCTTTAGCCCAGAGGACCAGGCTGTCTGCTCATGGATGATGCCTTACATGGCCTTTGCTATAGCAGGGCTATATGACTCGCCTGGGGATCTGGTTTAATAGGTCCTGATTAATAAATCTGAGATACAGCCCAATAATCTGTCTTTCTAGTAAGCACTGAGGTGATGCTGATGCTGATGGTCTGAGGACCACACTTAGTCTCAAGACTCAGCTCATAGTACAGATGCTTATAGCAATCAAGTGGCCTGGGAAGGCTGAGTGTGGGAAGGAGCAGGATGGAGTAGGATGGAGTAGAAATACTTTTCAGGTATTATATTATAACCACATAGGCTCCACATACTCTTGACAATGAGTCATGGTCATGATTCGCCCAGACCCTTGTTTCTCATTAGAAGGCGCTCCCCAGAATGTGCCCATCCTGACGCCTCAGGAATACCACGCCTTTCCCAGAGCCCAGTGAAATTTATGACTTTCTAGCAGTGAAAAAGACAGGGTCAGACTAAATGCTCAGTTGGTGGTTTGCTTTTTTTCCCTCATCAACTGCATGGCAAATTATAGAAGGTGCGTCTGGTGGTTTGTTCCACTGTGTTCAACTCAACAGGTATTTATTGCATGTCTGCTCAGGGCCTAACACTGTGCTTGCTAAGCATATGGATCTCTGATGAAAGGTGAAAAGTGGTCTCTGCTCTCCAAAGACGTACTACAATATATTATGGAAATTATTGAAGCAATGAAAGAAAAACATGAGAGAGTGGGGATATAGTTATGTGCTAAATTGAATGTAATCAAGTGCCAAACCTATGACACAAGCAGTAAGTTCTGTGAAAAGTAAGCGAGGGTTTGGATGTTGGCTTCACTCTTTGAAACCAGAGTTACAGTTTTTAAATTGAGAGCTCGATTGTTTGACTTGTATTGGGGTTTTGGAGATCTTGTGGATACAGAATTTGGAGCTACTGGGTGGAAAAGGGAAAGGCAGAGTCCAGCACAGAAACACAGTTCACTTGTTTTCAGGTACTAAGAGCCTCCCGATGAAAGCAAGTCACCTCCCATCCCAGACCTTCCCATCCATACAGTGAATGAAGCGTATCTTTAAATGAAAACCCCTCTAGATAATGAGATCATTGCGACACTGCTATATTTGACTGCACACTCCCACAGCTTGTAGGGGATTCAGACCTAAAGTTCTTCCCATAGAACATGAATAATAATGGGGTTTACTGGGAAAGGCCATCTCTGTATCTCAGGGCAGATACCTTATAGTTTATAGAGGGGCTGGACAAAAGGAACAGGGGCTGGGAAAAGCCCTCAAGGGCAGAGAGGGATCCCCTATCATTTATCTTGTCCATGAAAGCCCTGTGGAAGAACAATACCATTCAGGACTTATATAGCACTTTACACTCTTTTATAAACATCAGCTGGTAAAGTCACATGACATCCCTGGAGAGCAAATGCACATTGGCCTTTCCTCATTTCTGCGAGTGAATTATGAGTACAGAGCCTGTACGTGTCTGGTAGAAAGACCCATGCCTCACTTGGCCTGCCAAACGGGGTGCCTAGGCCAAACCCACACGGCCAAATCTATCAGATGGCTTAGCTGCGTCATATATGAACCAACCACCAATCCTCCACTCCTCCCAGTGGGAGAAACAATATCAGGCTCTCTGAATGGCCCCATGGAACACTCCTCTCCCAACTAGGATTGAGGGAGGACTGCACTGCTACTGGAGTTAGGAGACTCATGCTGGGTTCCCTTCAAAGAGGCTCCCCCTCCCCGCAATGCTCTCTCCTGGCTGCGCTGTCTTGTTTTTATATCCTTTCTGGCCATGTAGCCCAACAGTTACAGGATCTCCTGTAGAATGTTTCCTGCATGGATTTTCCATATGGGGTCTGTTTCATGCTCCTTTTGGTATCTGAGATCTATGATGCCCCAGGCTAGAATGAGGCAAGAAGAGTGCTCCTGTAAACTTTGGATCACTCTAGCAGCTGCTTTCTGTCGATGGAACAAGACTGATAGGAAACTGCCAAAATTTATCTGCAGGCTGAATTTGAAAGAAACCCTTTTCACGTTGCTGGTCTTACCTTCTCTATCGAGAGTATTTGGAAGCCCACAGTTTCTCATTGGTGGCCTGAAGGCCAAATCTGGCTCACAGATGCATTTTCTTTCGCTGTTCTTGTGGTCTGTAAAAATGTGAATTACTTTTTAACGTTTTTACATGAGTGTGTTTTAAATAAGAATCTGGATTTCTGGCTTCTTTGAAGAAACTGAGAGGCTGGCAGCTGTGGGCCCACGCTCCTGCCTGGAAATATGGACACACTGATTTAAAGCATGGGGAAGCCCCACACTCTTCACATTGTCCCTGACTCTCTCCACCCACTGCACCCATTTCTTCAGTAGCACAGCCTCTGTGAGTATTTGAGGTTTTGACCTTGATGAGACAAATACAGACTGCATTTGTTTCATCTGGATATTATGAATGGTTTGCCTAAGACAGACAAGAAGTCAAGGTTGGTTTGGGTAGGAGTGCCTCAGGAAAAGTAGAATGCTGATTTTGGGAGACCTTAGAAATGGTGCCAAGTGAAGACCGAGAAATAATCTATGATTTGCTTGGAGAAGGCCCAGTTTGTTTGTCTTTTACTTTCGAATCCATCATAGTCTTGTACTTTTGTAAAATATAATATACATAAATTCCTAGAAAAATAAAGGCAATAAAAGACATACAAAATGCAAGTCAAATTTGATTAGATTCTTCAAACATAAAAATTACTGTAATGAACTTAATCAGGATAAACATAACATAGAAAAAAAGAAATTAATTACACAGCTTATACTGTTCATTTAATGTATGCATAAGCTATAACTATAGAGAATCAGTGTTATACTCATAGCTTTCTGTCTCTCTGCAATTAGAAACTAATGAAAAGTTAGGGATGAAATAGTAATTTCATGTATTAAATGTCTATATGCACATTTTTAATGAACACCATGGTTATTAATATTTAAGGTTTTTTAATACAATAAGTAAACATACTTCTTGCTTGTTAATTTAGCAATAAGTTGAATTGACAATGACATTACTCTTGGGCAAGATGTTTCTGTGTTTTGTTTTAGTAACATTTATAGAAGGAAAATCTATTCTCAGAGTATTGTAACATGAATGGGAACACAAATGGGAAGTTCAGCAAACTCAGACTATTAATTTTTAACTTTTCTCCAAAATGAAGCAATAAAACACTATCTCCCGAATGTATCTTTCACTCTTCATCAGTAGCAAATTTGGATAATTTATCCTATAAAGTTAAATTTAAGTTATTGTAACTTTCAATAAAAGAATAGATTCCAGATCCATGAATTTCCTATTCATGAATATTCTTAGGATGGAAAGTAAAATTCAAAACCTTTTACAAAATTCTAAGATGTATGGCAATAACTTTGTGGCTATGTAATTTTAAGAACATATCATCACCTACTTTACTATTAATTGTTATTAAATTATGATACTATCAACACTGCAGAAACAGTCCAAGCTTCTGACTTTTTTTTTTTTGCCCTTTGATCTTATCTGCCACTGAAAACATGTCATACCCTTTATTTGAGTGGAAGTATTAAAATCTTTAAAAGTACAAAAGATATCAAACAAATTAGCATGACAGACTGTCTAATTCATAGCTCTGAAATGTTGAAACTGGTTCTTACCTTGCAGTAAAAACAAACAATAGGTTTGTTCAATAGCCTGGTGAGGAATGGATAAGGGATGCAGGGGGTCCTCCAGCAGTCCCTGATGTGGGACATTAGGATATCAAATAGAATTGAATGACAGAATTCCATAAGCTTTGAGCCTGGGGGAGAGTGTAAATTTGCCCCCTTCAGTGACAGGGCCTGCTCAGGGCCTGTAAAGATTTATCCAATTAAAAATTTTCATAACCAACTTACATTTTGAGCAACCATTGTGTGCAGATTTCCACTTCAGATGCTAGATGATTACAAATGTTTGCCAAATTAAAAACCAAAATAAAAACAAAAAAACAAACAACTGTGGAAAATGGCTAACAGGAACGCTCTAGAGCCAGGGTCAAAACCTTCAAGAAGGTACTGTTTATGAGTGGTGATGGGATAGGGCAGAGGACAAGGCAATGTTTGTCATCAAGGAGCTTATAGTCTAGCAGAGCAGATAATGCGTATACAGATAATGGTAATATGGCATGAAATGGGCTTTGTAGAATACTGTCAGAGTGAGTTCAAAGCAAACCAGAGGATTTCCAGTTGGTATTGGATTCAGTCCATTCTTGTGAAAGTATTATGCCCTGCAGAAGTTCTGCTGTTTAGCTAACAATGACTTGAAGCCAGATAGATTAGCATTAGATGTATTAACATAAAATTGCCAGTTGGTTTCCCTTGAATGCATCTCATCAAGTCTAGATGGGAACACCTTTATTGGAGGTGTCCCAGATCTTACAAATCCTAGACAGCAAATAAACAAGATGGTTCTGGTGATGAGTTCTCCCTAACTCTAAGGTCAGCCTCCTTCACCCTCAAGGTACTGGTAGAAGCCATCAGTTTAGGTTTCATAGATCCTGAGGGGACCCAAGTCTAGTGAGTGGCCCCTAGGATTGTACTTGTGACTGACACATACAAATCTGTCAATTTTAATGTTTCATCATTTTGATTAAAATATACATCTCACTTATTTAAGTGACAGGTATCTGGGATGCTACTTTCATGGAGAGAAAATGTCAACTCACATGATCTGGAAGAGAGATCTTAAAATTCAGTCCTATTTCCTTAAAAAGGGAGGTGTATGTTTACAGTCATACCACCCTGGGTGTGCTGGATCTTGGAAGCTAAGCAGAGTCAGGCCTGGTTAGTACTTGGATGGGAGACTGGTAGTTTGTATGTTTGGACAGAAATTTCTCTGGATACCTAGATAGATTCTCATCCATCTAAGACAATTCTCATCTCAAAACATTATCTAAAAATTGTGTTTGCTACACTTGTAGAAAGTGAGATTCCAAGGTCATATGAATATGGAAATAGATCACTTAAAAGCAGAATACAAGTATATTCTTTAATTAGAAATTGAAAAGTTTTATTTTAGATGATAAAACAGATGTATTCAAAAAATTTTTCCTGCATTAAAGGTATACATATATATCCATTTGTCATTCTTTGTGAAATATAAGTAAAAATTTGAACTGTTTTAATTACACTTGGTAGACTGTTTGTCTTTGAATGCATTCTGTGCTTAGATGGAATTACATGGAGCTTTGCCTCTTATTAGGGTCACGTGACTTTTCACCATCCTATGTTACTCTTTAAAAAGGGTTCTGGAGATAGATGAGTGTTTTTAATTCAGGGTTTATAGAAGGTTCTATTGTGATACATGATGATAAAAGACGTAGGTCTCTGAATGTCCCAATTAACCACAAGTTAGTTATGTATCAGAAATGAAAGTCACATGGTTAAAGGTAAAAAAAATTGCTAGTACTTTTCACTGGATTCATGAAAGAAGTTAGATAATAAAAAATCTTGGTAGAATGTGGGAGGTCCGGGGTGATAGGTTAAGGACTTAATCTAAGATTGTGAATTTAGTAGTCAACTGTTAGCTCCAATATTACTGCTCCACCATACTGCTTTATCTTTCAAGCCTCTGCCTGCAGATGTGTTGTTGAGGGAGTAGAATGCAAGCGATCCTGTCAAGCACAATACACATACGGAGTGAAAAAATTCAACAGTTATAAAAGGTTTGAGAAACAGACTCTCCAGCTTTTGGTAATTTCCCCCCACTCTCTTCCAAACATACATTCCAGCACTCCTGAAACAACCTAGTATTATCATCTTTCTCCTTTAATCAAATTATCGGGGCAGTTTCTCTACTTCCTTTGCTTGGATTAGAAAAGGTGACTCAATGAGAAAACTGCATGTGATGTGTCTGGAAAAACCAATTGGGGGAGCAAATACACCTGTTAAGGAAACATATGTGGCCATTCCCAAGGAAAGGAATAGCAGGATGGGCACTTATGTGTTAGGGACAGATGTTGTTCCACATCCCTAACCATATTTGTGCAGTATAGTACTATTGCTCCCCATTGAATCTGCTCATTTTTTATTCCCTGGTCTTGTTGGAATAGTAGGCTGTGGCATGACTGTGGGAATCATGCTATATGCCACGGTGGTGGGAGATACAAACTAGGATTTGGCAAGTAAACCTTTGGAATAACCAACTTAACTCACTGCACATCCTAATGCCCCTTTGGAACCTCATATGTGATTTTATAAACGGTCCTAATTTCTTTATTAGTCTGCTTGGGCTGCCATAACAAAAAAAAACACAAACCCAGAGATTGGGTGGCTTAACAACAGATAACATTTTTTCCCCAGTTCTGAAAGCTTGAAGTCTGAGATCAAGTGCCAGCATGGTCAATGTCTGGTGAGAGCTCTCTTCCTGGCTTATAACTGGCCATTATCTTGCTGTATCCCAACATGGTGGAGATCTCTCTCTCTCTCTCTCTCTCTCTCTCTCTCTCTCTCTCTCTCTCTCTCTCTCTCTCTCTCTTCCTTTTCTTATATGGCTACCAACATTAAAAAATGTACACACTTATCTACAAATCCTTTAAAGCTAAGCTCTGCCAAGATCTCGTCTACAAAGTCTAATCTGAGCCCTTGGTGTGAGCTAAGTGTTCTGGTAATTCTAACATATGAACATGTAATAAAACTGTTAAAAAGGTGTTGAAGATTCCTTGAAGCCAGGGATAGTATATTATTGATTATTATATTCCCAATGCCTAGCCTAGAGTCTGGCATATAGGAGGTTCTCAATAAATTCTGAGCTGTTGCTAGAATAAAATTAAATCAGAAATAGACAGTATTGGATTGGCGATTTGATTTTTAAAATCATTATTTGCCCGCCCATATGGACAATAAAACAACACTGGTAAAAATATATTGTCAATAAATTAGCCATTTTACCAGGTGTCTGGTAAATATTAGCCAGTATTTTTCGTATACTAGTGTGGGCCAAAAAACTAAACTCAGTCACTTCATTTGATGGACCTATAGTTCTTTTATATTCAGAGTCATCAGAGTGAGACATGTGAAATAATCCAAATGAGAAATTCCTAATTTCCACTTTTACGCATCTCCTGGGTTTTACTTTGTTCACCCAGTCGACTGCAAAAATCATCAAAGGTTCAATTCACAGTCTGTGGCTTGGTGACCCCGAACCTCTTGGTGGCCTGGAATCAACATGGAATGCTCTTATGTAGCACTTGGAGCCCAGTCAGTTATTAGTTTTCCTGCAGTGAAATCCTCTGATGCCAGTGAAGAGGGAAATCAGAAAGAGATCGGACAAGTCTGGCCACCACTATGGTGAGTGAGTCACTACAGAAATAGGGCTGGATGCTGGGCTTCTCTCGCCTAAATCCTTTTATCCCAGTTATTAAAATTTGTTATTTCTTGGAGCTATAAAACTGAAGACTGCTTCATGGAAATCATGGAGTTTGGACTCTAAAATATCCCCCTATACCTCCTGTCAGGCAGCATGAGCTGCAATCTGGGTGAGAGAATTTTCTGATGCTCATATGCTCTGTATAACTCATGTTCCACCCAAGAGACTGAGTTTTCTGTACAAAGAGCCATGCCAATCTGTTGAAAATCCTTGAGTTGCATGTTTCCTTGTTTATGACTTCCCCATATAGTTGGTTCTGCTCCAATTCATTGGAGAGGTACATCTGTTGGATGACTTGACATGATACCTGTGTTTGCTGAAAGTCTATTCTGACCGGTCCATGTAAAAGAACCAGAGAGGGAGAATTCAGTCACGTGCTGACTGGCTCTTAAGTGTAGGAACAGATTTGAGAGAATTACCTAAGACAATGACTTCAAGATCAGATGAGGCCATGGAGTTAGACACAGGGCTCTGCGAACTCTTTGTGGTTCAGTCCTCTGAGGGGGTCCTATCACTGCGTTTGCCAATAATACATTTTACTTCCATGTGGGAGTTTCAGGTCTTCCTGACATACACTAAAGCATGTGTGTTTCAGTCATTTCAGACATCATTCTGTTCTTTAACTTGAACAACAGTCTAAGTCAGTCAGTGAGGTTTCACATGGTATCAAACTTCCTTTTAAACCCACATCCCTTGAATAATAAATATGATTTTGGATAGCTGACTCATAAATATTTCCTGCTAAACAACAATGGAAGGGGCCTGAGGAAATTAAACCCACACAAGTAATTCCCAAACTTTATTTCATTCCATGTTTGAATACTAATTCCAAATGTTTTTACCAGACTGGTAAGATAGAGCAAAATCATCTGACAGAACTGTTCTTTCCTTTATTTCTCTTTCTTTCACTTCTTGGTATAATGCTTACTGTAGAGAAGCCACAAAAGGTAGTGGCAAGCGAAAGCAAAAATCAGACACCCCAATTATTTTTCTCTCTCCTGGTAATTCTATTTTGCAGGCAGTCACTGCTTCTCTGAAATGTCAAGCCAAACTCAGTCAGAGATGGAGTTGGAAACCTCAGTAACACTATGATACATGATAAACCCATGTGAATAGTCAAGTGACAGATAATCGGCTCTGGATATCTTCTTTAAACTGGTCTTATGCTCTTGGCATAATTGTAAAAGTGAGTCCTCAGGGAAGTCCGCCTTGAAGGACCACATTGCTTAAGAGTGTGATAGTTTCTTGAATCCATGTAAAGATATCCAGATGCGTTCTGAAGCATGGAGCAAGCCAGAGGTATTGTTTCTTTATGGGAAGAGTGACACTGCAGTGTTCCTGAACCCTCTGAGGACCCTAACTACACCCCCAACTACCAAGTGATACCCTGTAGATGTTTGGATTCTGGTCAGTTTCTACATATGAAAATATCAATTTTGGAATATGAATTGCCACAAGAAAAATTTCCATTCATGAAACACCTGCTAGGTACCAGACAATTAGGTACATTATATGAGTAGATACTCTTTCATGTAATTCTCACAACATAACTTTTAAGACTTGTTCCCATTTCATAGATGATGAAAATGAAGCATAGTGAGATTAAGTAATTAGTCTAAGGCAACCCATTTATAATAAACTGGTGGCACTTGGAGTTGAGTTCAGGAAGTCTGAATGAAGTTTCTTGAGGTCAGAACTTCTTCTGTTGTGTGTTGTGAAGTATCCCCAAATTTCTGGAAGAGTACCTGGCAAATTGTAGATACATAATATATATCATTGAATTGAAAGATTCATGAATGAAAGATTCTAGCACAGGTACTCCTAACCATTATTCTGTACTGTCTTACCTCAGTCTCCTCACTCCGCTCTGTTGCCTGCTATTGTCTCCCACTCCCTTTAAGAGGGAAATGGAGCCCAGAGCTGTATCTGCCTGCTATAGAGAGTTATGTCTGTATATGCATCATGCTGAAGGAATGAAGCAGTGGTCAGGAAGTTGTCTCCCTGGGTGTGCTTACTACCCTCCCTATCTCTCCCTCCCTTCCTTTATCTCTTCCTCCCTCCCACAGAGGTTCTTAAACTCCCTGCTATGTGGGCTGAGCACTGGAGATTCACTATGTACAAAGCCAACATGGTTCCTGTCCTCATGAAAATTATTTGTTAGATTATAGGTATAATGAGTGTTTTGACAGAAAGGTAGAGGGTGTTTTAGGACCATACAACAGGAGAGTCCAACCTATTCTTTGAGGTTAAGGAAGACCTCCTTGCAAATTTGAACTTGAAGATAAGACATAATGAATGTTGGCAAGGATATGGTAAAAAAAAAAAAAAACCCTTATACACTGTTGGTGGGAGTGTAAACTGTTACAGGCACTATGGAAAACAGTATGAATGTTCCTCAAAAAATGTAAAATAGAATTACAATATGATCCAGCAATCTCACTTCTGGGTATATATCCAAAGGAAATAAAGTCATCCCTAAGAGATATCTGTATTTCCATGTTCATTGAAGCCCTATTCACAATAGCCAAGATATGGAAACAACCTAAACGTCCATCAATAGATGAATGAATTAAGTAAATGTGTTCTACATACAATGGAATATTATTCACCCTTAAAAAAGAGGAAAATCTTGCCATTTGTGATACCATGGATGAAACTGGAGGGCATTATGCTAAGTGAGATAAGCCAGAAAGAGAAAGACAAATACTGTGTGGTATTACTTATATGTAGAATCTAAAAAAGAAAAAAAAAGTTAAACTCAGAAACAGAATAGAATGGGTTTTTGTCAGACGCTGAGGGTGGGGGAAATGGAGAGAGGTTGATAAAAAGGTACAAACTTCCAGCTATACAATTAATAAGGTCTGAGGATCTAATGTATAACAGAGAGATGATAGTTGATAGTATGTATTGTACAATATAATTGAAGTTTGTTAAGAGAACAGGACTTAAATGTCCCCCCCGCCAAAAAAAAATAACTATGTGAGTTGATGGATGTGTTCACTCAATGGTGGAAATCCTTTCATAATATATACATTTGTCAAATCACTATGTTGTACACTTTATATATATATATATATATATATATATATATATATATATTACAATTCTATTTATTCTATTTGACTTTTGTATATTAATAAAGCTGAGGGGGGGTGGAAACTAAGTACGAGTTCTCAAAGTATAACCTGGAATCCCTGAAGGTCCCTGCCTATGATGCTATCAGGGGTTCAGGAGTCAAATGTATTTTCATAATACTAAGAATTAATTAGTAATTTTTACTGTCATTCTCTTACAAGTATACAGTGGAGCTTTCCAGAGTCTATGTGATATATGATATCAGAAAAGATTGAATGTAGAAACAGACATAGACTCTATCTGTCTTCTATTAAGCCAGACATTAAAGAGATTTGGAAAAATGTAAAACAATGACTCTCTTGTCACTAATGTATTTTAATTTTTGAAAAATATTGTTATTTTTCATGAAATGTGCCATTTATGTTAAAGTGGAATCAATTTACTATGTTATTTTAAAATGAATTAAATACTTTAAAATTCCCCAGTGTTAATTTATAACAAGAGATATCCACTGATAGTACCCACATTAAAAAAAAATGAAAAAGAAAAAGAAAAAAACCTCTTTGGAGTCCTAAATAATTTTTAAGAGTATAAAGGAATTCTAAGACCAAAATTTTGGGAATTGCCTAGCTAAGCGAAGAAGAAGGGGTGTTCCATGTTGAAGAAATAGCAAATGGGAAAGCACTGACCTAGGATAAAACTTACAGTTTTGAGAAAATTAAGGAAGCCCAGTCTGGTTAGAGCACAGATAGCAAAGGAGAGAGGGTATGAGATGTTCAGTGGGTCAAGTTTGGGGGCAATGATTTAATATCAGGTCTAGTGGGAGGTCACTGAAGGTTATTAAGTAGGCTAGAGTTGTTCAGGTTTATGTGAAAGAAAGAAAGTAGGAAGAAAGAAAGAAAAAAAGTAAGAAGAAAGGAGAAAGGAAAGAAGAAGAAGGGAGGGAGGGAAGGAGGGAGGAAGAGAGGGAGGGAGGGATAAAGTCAGGGAGGGAGGAAGAGAGGGATGGAGGAAGGGATGGAGGGAGGGAGGGAGGGAGGGAGGAAAGGAAGATCAGTTAAGAGCCTTTTGGGGAAAACTTGGTAAGCCATGAAGTGAGGGCAATAGGATAGAAGATGATGGATTTTAGTGATGTTGAAGAAAGAGAATCTAGAGAACTTGGTATTTGGATACAAATAGGGAGAGAAGTCATTGCAGAAGAAGGAATTGATTGTCTCATTTCTCTTTAGTTGCACAGATAAATTTAAATCCTAGTGCTACCCTACTAGTTCTGTGACCATGGGCAAGTTATTTAACCTCCAGAACTGCAATTTCCTCATCAGAAAAAAAGAGAGGGGAGGGGTATAAGAACCACATCTCATAGTTGTCAAAATGATTTTAGAAAGTAGACAAAGCTAATATAATACCTTGAAAACTGTAATTATTTCATAAGTATTAGTTTCCCTTAATATCTTTTAAAGTTTATTTCTTTTCCTAACCATTTTAGATGGAGAAGGGCAGCTGGCAGTGTTCCTTAGGAAATAAGTAAAATTCTTGGGAAGGGAGGGTCTACACATTTGTAAAGGCTCCTCTTGTGATTTCTATATGCCAGTGGCCTTGAAGGACAGTTGGTCCTGTCCGGAACATCTACTTAGACATTGAATCCATGCCAAAAAGTCCTTGATATTTAGTCATATTTGGTCCTGTCAAAAACATCCATGGAGACATTTGCTCCATGATTGGTTAAATAATACAAACATTTAAACTTTAAAATGTCTTCATGGGTATTTTGAAAAGGACCAAATATCAAGTACCTTTTGACGTGAACCAAATGTCTCAGTCAACATTTTGGACAGGATTAAATGTCTGCTAATCACCACTGGGAGTGTGGTTTCCCAAGTGCAAGGAAGCTTTCTCTCTCTCTCTCTCTCTCTCTCTCTCTCTCTCTCTCTCTCTCTCTCTCTCTGCTGGAGGACTGCTTTATCATTTAGATTCAGTTCTTGTCCTATGGGCTGCCTTTTAATTTGAAGCTTTGTCATGTTCCTCTTTTTGCAGTCTTGTTCAGCTACTATGTTCAGTCACCTTTTGTTTTGTTCCCAAAGTCTTAAACTAGCCTTGTGTATTTTCATGCCTTGCCATGCTCTTAACTTTGCAGCACTCTCTTCCCTAGCAACTGCCATCTACAGACAAAAATAACTTAGGAGAAGAGTTAGGAAAGTCTTCAAAATGATTATAAATAAAACGT
The DNA here is from genome assembly GCA_033961575.1 of Aselliscus stoliczkanus. Lineage (NCBI taxonomy): Eukaryota > Metazoa > Chordata > Mammalia > Chiroptera > Hipposideridae > Aselliscus > Aselliscus stoliczkanus. The sequence continues at coordinate 94,258,402 of CM066732.1, read as the reverse complement.
GGTAGTCCTTACGGAAAATCACCTAACAGGGGCCTGAGCTACCTCCTGTCATTGTTTCTATTCTCTTTTGAAAGACTGTTCTCAAGTGCACTGACATGAGAATTCAGGGTGGTATTTCATTGTGGGCCAAGGGGAAAAAGAGACAGTGAGTTACAGGGTCATAGGACCATGAGAATGTTTGTATTCCGTCAAGTGGCCCTTCTGACAGAGAAGCAGAACCCGGGAGGTGAGCAGAGGAGAGCCTGGGTCTGGCAATCTGCCCTGCAACAAATGAGCTTTGTCTGCACGCAGGTTCACAGCTCACAGACTATACACATTTGAATAGAGCCCGTTGTTTACCACTTGGGTGGAAAACAGAGGAAATAGGCCAATGAATCAGGCACCCACTTGTTTTAAAATAAAATTTTCTAAGGATTTCAGAGAAGTATAAGCAAAACAGGGAGTTCCAAGGAAGATGAGAAGGACAAAGGATAAATAAAGGCTGCTTGATATCACTGTTACTCTTCAGTCTTTGCTGAGAGCCTGCCATCCTTGGGCTGTGGGTTCCAACCCTTTATCTGACTCCAGAAGACAAGCCAATTTCACCCTGGGGAGGGATTCTGACTAAGATCTAATCTGAAGTAATTTGGAGTAATTGATCCTCCTCTTTTCTCCACTTAAAGGATGTATGCTCAAACTCAAGGATAAAGTTTACTGGAATCATAAACAAATTTACTCCTTTAGAAGGAGAATAGATCAGTGAACTGTAGGGTAACATGGTTATTTGTGGGTAAGGGTAGGGTAAAGGACGTGGACAAGAAGAGGAAAGGAGATCACAGTAGTTAGGCAGCCCTGAAATTTCAACTTAGTAGAAATTAATGTTTGAATTTTCCAGCTGGAGTTTTGAAGTTCATGGGCCCCGTGATAGAGACCATAATAATGAAAGCAAAATCAAGGCACAAAAGGATTAAACAAAAAAAATAAAGGACATTTGCTCAAAATCCCTTCCTCATCATAGAGGCTGAGGAACAGAGAAGGGATTGTAGTGTGTGTGAGAGAGATAGAGATAGAGATAGAGATAGAGAGAGAGAGAGAGAGAGAGAGAGAGAGTTAAGTATAGTAACCAATCAGCAAATAACACAAGCATAGAATCTTACACTGGTCCTGCTCCATGATCTGATTTCCTGATCTGCAGATGCTCAGACTGACATTCCATTTCTCAGTGCCTGGTGTAGGAATGGTCTTTCCATTGTATCATCTCAGTTGGGAAAAATGCATGGTGGTGATATGCACGCTACTGAAAAGAATGAAATGATTTGGTGTCCATGGCAAAGACTCAACTATGTTTTGCTGAAAACTCCAGCTTGCAATTCAAACTTGATTCATTTTCTTTTTTTATTTTCAGTAATTTTGGTGTTTTTTTTTGTCAAACTTGGCTACAAAAGAATAAAATTCAGAAATTACAAAAAAAATCACAAGGAAGAAAATAGAAACAACCTTTAATCTGACTCCCAGAGTCAGATAATCAATGGAGTATTTTACACTATTTAGTAACATGCCTTTGCCATCTATAATTTATTTTACACCTTTTATATCACTGTATATTATATTCTTCTTCAACATAATATAAAACACTATTAAGTAGTTCTCTTTTTAAATACTATGATTAATTTCAACTTTTCATTGTTAAAATACTTCTTTATAAAGTTTTATAATGAACATGATTCATTTGTTATTTAGCCGAAATTTTTTGAGCGCCTACCATGTTCAAATCATGAAATTAGATATTATTTATAGGGGACAAAAAGATAAATTAAAATATAAATAGTGCCTTCCTTCAAGGGAGTTACTGAAGAGGGACTAATGTCTCCTAAATGATAATAACTGCTCAAGAGATATCATCTCCTTTTTCTTCTATGAGTTACATGTCCCTTTGTATTCTATGTCAATTCAGTTCATAAAAACAATGTCTGGGGCTGATTTGGTTCTTGTTTCTTCCAGACAGTATTGTGTAAGAACCCAATAAAATTATATGGCATTGATTTGTTATAGATTTTGTTAACTCATAAGCTAAATATAAAAGTTAGAAAACATTTTAAGTAGCATAACAATGGTTAGCATATTTTTTAAACAATAAATAGAAACTACACAGAAAAGTAGGTGAAATTTGATTCCATTATAATTAGGAAAGCAGCTTAATCATATTTAGCTTAGACTCTAGGTTGCACAATATAACTGAAATTGTGGTTTGACAGCAGGATAGCTGTTTCCAACTCAAATGATGGTCACAAACTCATTTTTTGGGGGCAATGAAATATTTTAATGGAATTATTGGCATCTCCTACTGCCCCTGAAATTAAGGCTGCCTCTACAATTGGATTGTCAAAAAGTCATGACGTGTTCTTTTCTGTTTTTCGTTGCAAAATGCGTCATGACTTTTCTGACAACCCAGTATTACTTGCCCAGTGGGGATGGCTGGTTTGCTCACTTGTGTAGTCCACACTTCCTCTGATGTCAAGATCATGGGAGTGATTCCATTTGAATCAGTGGTTCTCTAACTGCTTCAGGACCTCGGATTGCATTTCTTAAGTTTCAACATCCCTCATAGAAAATCGTATCCTTGTTATACACAAAGTGATGGAAAAAAAAAATGCAGATACATATGACTAAATGTAGCACAATCATGGTTGTAGTAGGCAGATTTTAAGATGACTCCCATGACCCTGGAATCCCTGGTGTCACTCCTAGGATTATATTAAGTTATATGGTAAAGTGAGGTTGTTCTGCTGGGCCAAACTAGTTACACAAGCCTTTTAAAAGCAGAGAGTTTTCTCTGGCTGGGAGTAGAAAAGAGAGTCAGAAAGATTTAAAACATGGAAACGACTCAACACAGCAATGCTGGCTTGAAGATGAAGGAGCAATGTGGAAAGGATAAGAAAGAAATGAATTCTGCCAACAACCAATAATCTTGAATAGAGGACCTTGAGATCCAGATGAAAACTGCATCTGATTGACATCTTAGTGTTAGACTTTGAAAAGTGGAACTGGCTGAGCTAACCTGGAATTCTGATCTACAGAAATGTCAGATGGTAAATATGTATTATTTTAAGCTGCTAAGTTTGTGGTCGTTTGTTACTCAGCAATAGAAAACTAATACAATGGTCATAACAGCTCAGATTTTATGACTTACTGATAGCAGGTTGGTCAGATATTTATTATTGACCAAGGAAATAACATTTCTTTAAAATTTAAATGAGGTAAGAGTAAATTTATGAAACTTAACTAAACCACCAAGTAATAAAAGATGGTATATCATCAAAGGAATGAAACCCACAATATATACATATTTTTGATGTTAATAAAAAGCTTCTTATTATTTATGACAAACTAATACACAATAGTTTAATAAAAGACATAATAGTAATAATATATTCAGGCTGGTGTTAGGGTACAGACGGGGGGGTCACCTAAACCTACCTGGGAAGTACAGGAAGTTCTTCCTAGAAGAAGTGGTGATTGTCAAGGGAATGCAGGCCCAGGGAAAATTAGAAAAAGACAAAAAATGCAAAAATATAGCTGTGCTACAAATCACTCTCTCTTCATGCTATTGCTCTACAAGTGATTACAAAAGTAATTCTTGCCACTGCACACTGGGCCCATCCATCAGGAATTATGTTAATGGCTAGTGCCTACCCAAAGATTTGCCTTTATCTGATGCCATCATTGATTATTTCGCAGACATCAGGATGTTTTTCTCTCCTCTGAGATGTCCTGTTGAGCAGGTTTCAGGCTGATCAAGGAAATACCCGTGTCCTCACTCTCAGTTTTCCAGCTGCTCTGGCAGCCTTCCTGGTGCATGCTGAATGAGGTCATATATTTAGTAGGGTGATGTCTTACCTAAGAGAGCTGAGACAAATAAAGACATTTCTACATCTGCCATTTAGAAGGGAAAAAAAAGAAAAGCTACAGGGAAGAGATTTTGCAAGGGGTTTAGAGAGAGAAAGATCTGGGCTTAATAACTATGTGATCTTGAGCAAGTTACTTTATCCATCTGATTTTTCATCTCCTCTGAGTTATGTAAGAACTGCCATGAAATTTGTTTGGGAAAATGCTTGACAGAGTATCAGCTCAGTAAATGTCATTTTTTTCCCTTTCCTTTTTGACCATCCAGTTTCAGGGAAATTTGATATGTAGTATAAGAGCTCAAAGGAATTACAAACGCCTGTGTCCTGTGGAGCAAGAAACTGGTGTCATTATTTTACTCTTAGCTCAGAGTCCTCTCCTGCCCTTCCTTTTCAGTGCTGTAAAATCACAGAAACAACAACTGGTAAAGGGGGTACTTTAAGGCCCAGGTAATGAGATAGAGTATTGAAGAAGCATGTCAGAATGAAAGCTTCAAATTATTCATCTTAGGAGTTTGCATATTGAAATCAATTTAAACTTTTGTTTAAATCATTTTTGGAATTTTTCACTTGAAAGTTGTTTTTTTTTTTAATTAAAGTTTATTGGGGTGACAATGGTTAGTAAAGTTACATAGGTTTCAGGTGTACAATTCTGTAATACATCATCAATATATCACATTGTGTGTTTACCACTCACTTGAAAGTTTTTACATGAACATTTGAAAAGCCCTTTTGTGGGCAAGGGTGATACTCTCTTTTTGATTTGTCCACAAACTGGCATTCAGATAAATATAGCTACAACTTCAAATAGTACTCCATCTAACTGCCTACAGCAAGTGGAAAGGATACAAGATTTTGGAATCCAAGTACAAATCAAGTAGACACATACAGATTCATTTTCAGAAAGAAAAATGCATGTTTATGTGTGTGAAAACTTCAGGTTTTTGACTACCTCCTCTCATGGAGGCTCATATGCATGTTTTTGTTTGTTTGTTTGTTTACCCTCTGTTTCATATGGCTTCTATGTAAGAACCAGAAGGTTTCCTCTTTTGTCTCCTAAAACAATGTGACCAGGACCCACTTGGTCCCTCTGGTCTTAAAGACCAGGAAATATGGTGGTGATTTTCCCATTAATTCCTCCTGACAAGCATGAACATTTTTCCGAAGGAGAGAAGAGTCCTTTCCAAGTCTGATCTCAGCCCTGGCTGTGTCCAGATTGTGTCACAGGCTGTGTTCAAATTGTGGTTTCAGGCACTTGCATTTACCAACTTGGTTTTGGCAGGAGAAAGAAGAGTTCTTATCATGAATACACTCATTGCCTCATGAAACATATATGCCCAATCTACTCCATCCTTACCTCCTTACCCAATTTTTATTTCTCTAAACCTGGCTCTCCTCAGGAACAGGAAAAATTTAACTTTAGTCCTTTTAGGCAGCTAATTTCTTTGCAAACTTGTAGGTGTTTAATGGAACTTTTATGAGACTAACTTTGTTCATATCATTTAATAGTCTCACCATTCAAGGATATTTCTAGGCTCAAAAGTCTAACAATTTATATGGTATTCATAATGTACAGCTGCACTTTAGTGTTTAGGGAGCCAGCAGTTTTCCTCAAAGAACACACACAACGTTAGAATATTATATGTATTCTTGCTTTAAAAAAAACAACTTGTGATAACTTCTAAGCTAATAATAATAATGGTTACAATGTTAAGAACAACTGGATCCACAATAAATCCTACCTCCATTATTTTTTTTTAAGGAGGGCACAGCTCACAGTAGCCCATGTGGGGATCAAACCGGCAACCTTGGTGTTATCAGCACCAGGCTCTAACTAACTGAACTTACCAGCCACCCCTAAATGCTACCTCCTCATGAATCCTTATATGTTTCAGATGTTACAGTAGCTTTTTACGTGAATTATTTAATTTAATCTTCACAAAAGCCTAATAAAGTAGGTAATTTATTTTCTTCATTTTTCAGATGAGGAAACTGAGGCTTAGCGAAATTAAAGACCTGTTCAAGGTCACAGAAAAGGTAAATGATAGAGTTTGATTTTGAGCCCAGACAGTCTCCTTTCAACTTAATGGCTATCCAAGAGTGAATGCAGCTCAACATCATTAATCATTAAGGAAATGCAAATCAAAACCACAGTGAAATGCCACTTCACATCCATTAGGATGGCTATAACAAAAAAATAGAAAATAACAAGTGTTGAGGAGGATGTGGGGAAATTGGAAACTCCTGCACTGCTGGTGAGACTATAAGTGCAGCCGTTGTGGAAAACAGTATGGCAGTTCCTCAAAAACTTAAACATAGAATTACCATTTGATCTAGCAATTCTATTGCTGACTATATACTCAAAAGAAGTGAAAACAGGGACTCTAACAGGTATTTATACACACATGTTCACAGCAGCATTATTCACAATAGCCAAAAGGTAGAAACAACCCAGTATCCATGGACAAAGAAAAGGATAAACAAATACATACAACGCATGGATAAATGTATCCAAATTTGTAAACAAATTCTATCTACATACAATGGAGTATTATTCAGCCTGAAAAAGGAATACATTTCTGGCACACTGTTCACGCCTCCACAAAGGGACTGTTTTATAAGCTTTTAACCTTTGCTGGTCTAACGAAGAAGGAATTTTATTTTTCCACTTATTTCTGTCAACCCCACCTCTTCCCCAAATTGGCAGCAGCCTGGGTGACAAAGATGGCACTTGGTTCGGTTTTCATTGGCCCACTATTCAGTCGCTAATACTTCACCTCCTTCCCACTCACTCAGGGAGTGTCTCCATCCAATCTTGGGAATCTGACAGTCAGCATGTGGTTAAGGACAACCAACATGGCCCCAACTTTTTCCCTACCAGCTAGCACAACACAGGTTTTAGCCTCAGCTTTCTACATTTTAAAAAATGTGGTCAATTCTTACCTATAAAATAGCCAATAAAAGTAATAATGCTTGATATAGGGAAAGAGAAGTGAAACTGAGATGTTTGGAATTAACAATAGTCACACTAAGCTTTAGCCAAAGTCCTCAGGTGGGCCATGGCATTATTTTTTTGTGAGTCTCCTACTAGATCACAGCTAACAGTTTCCTAAACAAACATAAAATTCTGGAACACTAGACCAGTATACATGTCCTGCCTCTACTTAATGCAATGTGTGGACATTTTCAATATATTTTTAAATATGTATTTATTTATTTTCAGAGGAAGAAATTTAATTTAGAAACTTTTTATCTCTAAATAGGTAACATTGTATATTTACTTAAATATAACAAATATGCTGTTTTTTGGAAAAATATAAAACAGTTCAGTGTTATTTTGCTTTTAGTTCATTACTACAATCTGCATTTGTATGCTTTACTGAGAAACATTTGGAAAAATTATGCCATAGGTGACTCCACCTCATCAGAATTTGTCATTGTTAGTGAATTTATCAACCATGAAAATCTGATGACTAATATAATAATAGTATATGTGGCTTTTTCAGGAATGTGGATTAATTGAAGAAGTGAATTATCCATGCGTATATGACAAATCAGCAGATAACCACATAAAACCTGTTGTAAAAATGTCAGTAGGGATACATACTGAGGTAAAAAATTAATTAGGTTATATTGTTTAAAAAGAGACAGACATGGCCAACTGGGGAAGAATGAAACTTTTCTCATGGTAACCGTCTCCTGTAGACATTCTTTGGCCCAGGCCTGGGTTTGTTAGACTTCCAGTTCTGAGCTGATTAGGACATCTTTGACCACTCCAATAACAGGCCTAAGGGACGTGAATCTTTCTCTCACAAATTCAATGAGAGAAGGGTCCTGTGTACAAGCTGCACTTATAGGAACTGAGATGCTTCTGCTCTTAGCTTGGGTACGACAGCCTTCTCTCCCATGTGACTGGTTAGGGAATAATTTGCTTCTCTCACTCTTGCTCTTTGTTTTGTTCTTCATATGTCAAATTCTTGACTCTTTCTTCACTTTCTCATTCTTTGCTTTTCCTTTCTCTCCCAGTCACATCTCCTTCAAGTTTAATGGTGGAAGAACAATGGAAGAACCAGTTATTAGGTGCATTTCCAAGAGATCCCTGAAAGCCCCACCTGGAGAGCTTGGGAATGGAAGGCACACATATGTACGGGGCTTAGGTCTGTGTGGTTTAGTGCAAAAAACATGGATTTCTTAGATGTTCCATCACCTTAGGCCGGTAACTTATCTTCTCTAGTACTTCTGTTTTTAATTTACTCAATGGAAACAATAAGTCTCTTGGGAAAAACTGGGTAACTACATGCAGAAAAAGGAAATTGGATCCCTATCTTACACCACTCACAAAAAATAAACTTAAAATGGATTAAAGACTTAAACATAATACCTGACACCAGGAGCACTCTTTTTTTTTTAAACTTTTTATTATTATTATTATTGTTATTAGTTACAGATGTACAAAACAATGCAATAGTTATTTTTTTCACCCCTTACCAAGTGACTGCTCCCTCCCCCTGCCACCTCGCCCTGATATCATACATATCTATTACAATTCAATTGACTCCATCCCCACACTATATTCCATATCCCATGACTATATATGTGTTAAATTATAGTTGACATATAATATTATTCAGTGGCAGCTTCAGATGTACAGTGCAGTGGTCAGGCCACTACACCGTCCATGAAGTGGTCTCCCAAAAAAGACATGCGTCCTTCTGTTCCCCTAAAAAAAAAATATTTACAACCTTATCAGAAGCACTCTTAAACAGCTCTGGTTTTGAAGTGCCTGATTAGAATTGATTTCTGTTCAAAAAATTCCTCATGTTTTTAATATGCCTCAGTTCATCATTTAACAGCTTTGGTGTCAGGAGAGGAACCCAAAAGAAACTCTTGATAGCCCTGTAGGAGCAACAAACAACCAGGCACAGGTACGAGCTGAGCAACTGGAGCTTGCTGCTTTCCTGCTGCCCCTGGAGGTGGTGGGAAGTCCCTCTTGGATCCTGAATCCTAGCTCTGCAGCTTTTGTATTAGAAGCCTTCAGACTTCATTGTGAGTATTTCTTTTTATAGATTGGGTCCAGAAACTGGCCAGAGTCAGACTGGTTCTTCCTTTAAAACTGGACTGGGTCCAGTTTTCAGGGGCTGATTGGGTCCTGCTTAAACTGGATGGGGGCTAGCGTGAGACCTCAGATAAAATTTCGTTTTAAGGTTGAAAAAGGTTAACTTTATCTTGAATTACAGTGGCTACAGTACAGAACTTTCAACCATCTTAGAGAAGCTTATCCATTTACAAGGTGTCCCAGAGAAAAAGGGGTCCCAGCCAGGCACTCACTACCTAAGGGGTAGAGAGAAAATTATTTTTCCTTTTCTACAGTTTCTGGTGAGTAGCATGAGTCCTGCTGGGATTTCCCACTCACTCCAGAGCCTGCAGGTGGCATCTTGGGAAGCTGGCAGAAGTTGGCAAAGGGTAAGAAGTATAATCAAAGTCAGCTCTCCCAGATCTCTATCTGTGGTGCCTGGCTGAGAGGGGAAGGTAAAATTTTACATTGTCCCTTCCTTTCCAAAATCAGATTGCAGGAAAATATATTAGTTATTGAACCTTTTTCTCCCAGAAGCAGTTATTGCCTTCTTGCTTATCTTATGTTGTATCCTGAGAGCTTGTCTTGGCTGCCATCAGGCTGGGGATGTCAAAAATATGGCTGGACAGAAATATGGGTAGGGTCCTACTGACTGTTGCCAGTTTTCATGGGACTTGTCTAAGTCTTTCTTTCTTTTTGTCATGTTTGAGAGTGGCTCTGGATCTTGAGAGGATAGTATTTTTTTAATGCCTTTTGGGAACCCCTTTTGTGTCCATCAGGTTGTTCAATACTGCCAGGGATATTTACTGTTTGTTCTAGCTAAAACCTCACAAGGTATTCAAAAGAATTTTTGTAAAGTAGCTTTATAGTCAGAAGGTGGACAAATTGTAAGCTGATATTCAGAGCCTGATAGGAAATTTTTTTTTTTAGGCCTTCTTCCCTAAGCCAAAATAAAACTATGTACCTGGATGGAAATAAAAATATCCTGAAGCCATTCTGGAAGGATTTACTAAAATGTCCCAAAGAAACAGAGCTCTAAATCTAGGACATAGACATCTTTTGATTTCTAGTCTTGTAATTTTCATCCTAATTGATGATTTTCTCCCTAATATAAAGAAGCACACTGAGGATAATGTACAATAGTTTGATGGGTTCATATCATTCAGATTGCAACAAAAGTTTTTGAGGAATCAAAAACAACTGTCTTACAAATCGAGTCTTTACAAGAACAGAAATGTGGCTCTAGAAACAATTCAAAGCCCAGCTATCTTTTTTACCAATCACCAAATCTTGAGTTGTTATAAACTATACCTGTGTTTGTTCAAGTGGCTTAGTGTGTATATGTGGAGGTGTGAAGAAGCGTGGATGGGAATCTGTAGTTTTTACAGGCCACAGTTGGGACCTAGTTGAGAAGAGGGTTTACAGGGCCTGACTAGAATTTGGTCAAGGAGAGAGTCTTTGCCACCCTACCCTCTGGGTTATGTCAATGTTCCAGAATCATCAATACCAAAGTATTGATATCAGGCATCAAGACATCAAGGGAACTGGAGAGGAGTCATCTGTATTCATTTTACTGCCACTCTGAAGATTCTCTGTAGCTACATGACCCTTCAGCAGCAATGGCTCTTTGTTCTCCTTGCCACAGTCAGCATATAGGAATGTTCTCCAAGGCAGGAAATCCCAGTGGCCATTGACTCACTGAGACAACTGGAAATCAGTGTTGGAATATTGCCATGAAACAGACCTGCCCCCAGCAGAGGAGTTTCTCTCTTTTAGTTTAAGGGCAAAACTCCTCTGTCCAATATGTTTTGTTCAAGCCTCTATGTGTTTGTTTTTTTCATCAAACTCTCCTCCTCAAGGAGTATAGGCTTTTGAAGATATAGTTCGTGAAGTTTTTCTTGCTACTTTTATTTCTTCTCAGTCATATATCTCCCTAAAGTACTGAAACATAGAGCCTGCTCTTGAGTTGACCAGGGGAAAGGAGAAAATTCAGAGACAGAAAAATAGGAATGAATATCTTAGAATATTTTCCAGTCACACATACCAGCTGTCATGGAAAAGATGAACCTAGGTTTAAAAGTTCACCCCGGGGCATGCGAAAGTATGAGAAGATTGAGTTTTGTGGCATTGATAGTTCATTTAGGTAAGTGTCATAGGAAACACACTGGGCTAAGTTGGAAGATCATTTTTCTGGTTTCTTTCTTGACCATTGTAACCTGACTACAAGTTCCTTATTGGTGAAATGAGTATGTTGGATAGTTAGCTCTTCCAGTAGTCATATTTTTAACATATCCAACTAGCACATAAATTAACAGATCATTTAGCACCTAAACAATGCTGTTCACTGATTTTCACTTATCTAAGGAGCTTATTTCATGCCCCCTACCATACCATATGGTCATTTCAATTGATTCCTAAAGAGTTTATCAGATCAGTTACTAATGTCAAAGATGACGCTTTTTTGATTGAATTTTTGGCTTTCTTTATATAGTACAGATATTTTAATCTCTGACATAAATGGGACATCACCTTGCCTCTGGAAAAAGTAAGGGGCATGTGCCCTCATAACTTCTCTTCCTTTTCCCCTGGAACCATTTGTCAGGATGACAATAATTTTCCTCCTTTTAGAAGAATGATTTTTTAAGAAAGGAATATAGAACTATAATGTCTGTTAATATAATTACCTACTTTTTTTTTTTTTTTTTTTTTTTTTTTTAACAAGTGGCCTGGCCAGTGACTGAGAAAAAAACAAAGTGTAATCGATAGGGATTCCATAGTAGATGGAAATGTATCAGTGCTCATTTTGTAGGTAAAAAAACACAGGCAGAAAAAAGTGCTTTGAAACGTGCTATTAGAAATACATGTCTGTAGACCTGTTATCAGCCCTCTTCAAATGTTTCCTTTACCACAGCTTTTTCCCTCTCTCTGTGTTATGTCACATGAACAGTCTAAGAGGTCTTCTTTTGCACTAAAAACTTTCATTCCTTTTACATTTTTGTCTCCTTTCTCTCACTTGGCACTTGGTAGAGTACGCCTTTCCCAAAGCTGTTTATAATGTAGAAGAGTCATGTCTTTTATAGGTGTATTCCTACTTTTATCCACCCCAACCCCCAGTTGAATATGAATATTGGCATCTGATGGAATTTATTGTAAGCAAATGGATGTCAGAGTCCCATGCTGACTTCTCTCCTTTACTCCTCCCTCGTGGCTCCCTCACGTATGTGTAATATGCGTGTTTTGTAGAATATGTCTCACTCAAAGCCAGATGTTCTTGGCTGAACTTTAGGACACATCCTGATTCTGTTTACAGGTTAAGAAGGACCAAAGTCTAGTGCCCTGGAGAGAATGGGGGACACAGAGTTATCATCAGAAGCGTGTTTCAGACCAAAGCCAACAAGATGTTGGCTTCCTCTGGAGTTTGATGTCACAATCAGACTTGTTGTTTCCTGATTTTGTCACATGCTGAAGCCAGGACAACTCTATGCTATGTTTATTTGCATCGACTGAATTACATTTGCCTCCTACAAAAAACAATGACTACTGAAGAGGCAGGATGTGTTCCTGGCCACATTCTCTGTCTCTGCATACTTCTAAAATGCAAATGAGCAGTTTATCTCCAGTGCAATTCTGACTCCTCACTTTCCTCTCTCCCAACATTTCCTAAGGGTGTTCATTTAATCAGGGGCTTATTTCCCAGGTGTTTGTGGTCAGGGAAGCCCAGAGAAGGCGAAAACATTTTTTGAAAAATGAACACATAAAAGCTTGGATACAAGAGTTGACACTTTAAAATATAAATATGGATAAATGAGATCTGTTCTATGTTATTTTACATGAAAATTGTTTTGTCTTAAATTTAATAACAGTAAAATGACTTTAATATGACAGAAATAATAAATACACAATTGAATATTTTAGGTTTCAACCCCTCATTTATTCCTTCATCATCTAATTGGAGAATATTGCTTGAATATCTGCTATCTGCTAGTCATTAGGCTTGATGCTGGGGAAAGGTAGGGCTATCAAATAATACCTATCAAACATAATTTGATAGAATTTTGTGTTTCACAGATCTTCAGTGCTATTTTTAAAAAGCTTTTTCATAAAATAATGTAATAAACGATCGTTGGAAAAAATAAAAATAGGGAATTATATAAAGTGAAACATAAAAGTACTTCACCTTCTTTTCCCTGGAGAGTGAGTTTTTTTGTTTTTTTTTAGCTGAGCCATCCTGCCATCTGCTGGCAGCTTAGCAGCAGCTCAGCTTGACCTGGGCATCGAACTGCTGTTGCTCAAATTCTCACACTCTTGAGCAAGCTCTTTACCAACTGAGCCACTTGGCCAGCCCTGTGTTATCAAAGCTTTTTTGATAATATGCAGAGCATTCCCTTGTCCCAATATGTTTCCTATATATTTACAATATTCCAGGTTTGTTTTTTTTTATATAAACTGAATCACATTATATAAACTTTTCTGGAATTTTTCATTACCAATGTTTTGTGGATATTTTGGTAGTAGCACATTGTGATTTTCTTTATGGTTTTTAATGCTAGTGTAATATACCGTTGCATGAATGAACGGAAATTTACCAAACCTGTCCTCTACTGAAGCACACTTTGGATTCTGTTGTTCCTGGTGCTGTTCTTTTACTTTTTTGTTTCTTTCATTTTACAAACAATACCACAATGAATTTGCTTACATGTTTAGCTTTATACACATTCCTCAAGTTGTGGAACTGGTGGGTAATATGCATATTTAAGAGATACCATCCTTAAAAAATTTGTATCAATAATGGTGTATGAGAATTCTTATTTTTCTGTAAGTTTACCAATCTAATTTTATATTACCAACCATTAATTTTATATTTGTCAAGAAATACGTGTTTTTCAAATCTTTGCCTCCTAGGTATACAAGATCATATCTGCACTTTTTGAATTATGAGTGGAGTTAACCATATTTCCATGGGTTATTAGCCATTCATCATCTGTAATGCAAATTGCTGGTCATATCTTTAACCTATGTTTCTATTGGATAGTTGATATTTTTCTCATTGGTTTTAAACTCTCTTCTTATTTTTAGTAATAGTCCTTTTCAAGGTATTTTAATATATTATAAAATTAATATATACATAAGAAAATAAAATAAAAATGTATAGAACATATAATAAAAATACATATCATTTGTACCACCTTACACCCCTACTCCCAGTCCCTTTCCTGAAAGTTACTATGTTTAAATGTAATTAAAAAAAATAAACTTTTTAATTTTTTTTTATTAAAATAATCCCTTCCATTTCATGATTTATTGACTTTTAATAGTACCATTAGCTCCAGCTATGAAAGACTAAGAATTTAGTTCATTTACATGCCCTTTTTTTCCCCACATCCTCTTCCCAATTAAAAAAAAATCTATTTTATTAATTTTAAAAATATTGTTATTTCATTATTTAATTTTATCAAGTAATTCAACATTTTCTTAGCTTTTATTAACTTTTAACTTTTATTTCTTAAGACATTTATATTAGATGGTATCTTTTAAACCCTAATATGTAGAAAGAAATTAGCATCCATATACTTTCATCAGTCTAGTGACACTTTTATTCACTCAAAGTACTGTTTTGTAACTAAAAGTTCCATGCATTCTCTCATATTCATCCTAAAAATTGAAAGCCTGTATATAATTTATAATATTTTAATTGTAAAAGTATTATTCAAAGCCGAGCCAATTAAACCTATAGATTTGGGAACGTAATACTATATTTTCAAACCTATGCCACACAAAGGAGACTGTTGCACTTCTCAACATCAAACAAGATTCTCTCTTTCATTTTATCAATACTACCTCCACTGTTTTACTGAAATTAAATTATTGAGTATTGGTATACTATAGTGATCCTTATCTAAGTTTCACTTTCTATAGTTTTTGTTACTTGTGGTCAAGTCCAGTTCTGAATATTAAATGGAAATTTTCAGAAGTAACCAATTCATAAGTTTTAAATTGCACTCCATTCTGAGCAGCATGATGGAATCTGGCGATATTCTTCTCCATCTCGCCCAGCCGTGAATCCTCCCTTTGACCAGCGTCTCCAGCTGTAGAAGCTTCCTGGCCATTTAGTCCGTCAGTAGCCATCTTGGTTTTCAGGTCAGAGTTGCGGTTTCACAGTGTTTGTGTTCACTTAACTCTTATTTTACTTAATAAAATCCCCAGGACTCAAAAACAGTGATGCTGGCAATTTGGATATGCTGAGGAGAAGATGCAAAGTGATTTTTTAAAGTAAAAAGGTGAAAGTTCTTGACTTAATAAGGGAAAAAAACCCTACCCATGAAATTCTGAAGAAGGAAAAAGAAATTCATGCTAATTTTTTGTTGCACCTCAAACTGCAAAACTTATGGTCACAGTGTGTGATACGTACTTTTATGAGTGGAAGACAGGAACAGTAAACGTGTCCTGACTGATGACAACGTGTTGTACCAGAAAGCAGTGAGCCTATACGAAGAATTCAGGAAAGGTATGTACTCGTATGTATAGAAAACTACACAGTATATATAGGGTTGGGTACTATCTCTGACTTTAGGCATCCACAGGAGGTCTTGGAATTCTGGAGGACTATGGTATGCAGGTTTTCTACCACCAGTGAGATCTCTTTTTAGGTAAATTATTAAAAAATATATTATTTATTTTACTATGTCTTCAATTTATGTGACTTGAGCTCAGCAAAATAATCTCTTATATAGTCTCTGTATCTTTAATTATGTTCTTCACAATTCTACTTTTATGTATTTAGTTTCCCTCTTTTATTTTCTTGATTAAGCAAGCCTAGTGTTTGTTATTCATGTGTGTGTTTCAAAGAACTGCCTTGGATTTATTTTTCAATTTTATTTGTTCCTGTTTTCCTACTCTACTCAATGACTTCTGCTTTTGTCTTTATTATCGCTTCTATTTTTTTGTTGGTGGGGGGAAGAATTTACACTTGTTGTTTTTCAAGTTTTTGAGTGAATTTGAAGTTTTCTATATTTACAACTAGTATCCCAGATTGGTTTACAGATCTAGAAAAAGATGTTATCCATGGAATCCTATCTGACATGATAAAAAGTTAATTTTTTGAAGATTACTACTCAACAGAAAACTTATTAATAACTTAAGGGCACAATGGATACCAATAACTAGAGATACATGGAATCTTTTCAACCAAAGCACCATTCCCACTGAAACAGAAAGAATGTTGAAAAAACAAGGCCACATTGGGAATCCTCACTGCAACACTTTGCCTTCCAAGCTAATCCTTACCATTCCCCTTCTGTCCTCACTCCTCTGATCTGTTGCCTCTGATTTGAAAATGTGTATTATAATTGATTATTATTGAATACTTCTTCATGAAGGAAACCCAAAAATATATTAGAAATTAGTCACAGCTTTGGGTTAAGTCTTAATTTCTTTCAGCTGTATTAATTAGGATTCTATCAAGAAACATATGGTGCACTGGAAGTAGGTAATGCAAAGAATTTAATAAAGGGACTATTTACAAAATTTCTGGTAGCAGGTCATAAAATGACAGAGAATAGCTTAGAAGCCTGGAGCTGGTAACAGTGAGTGATGCTAGCTCTAAGCCTGAGAGGGTGACGGTGACAGGTTTCTGGAACCTAGAGGCAAAGAAAACTGTGTGGAGAGGGTCAGCCGATGGGAATTGTGCTCTCTGATCAAGGGCAGCAGCCAGCCTGCCTTGGCCCCACAATGGGAGAGCCAGTGGAATAAATACCCTGACTTCACTCTCCTCCTTCCCTTCAGACTTCTACCAGCACTTCCCATGATTTAAAACCAATGAGAAGCGAGAGGTTTCTAGTACCTGTTGATGTAATCTGTTGTAGGGCTGAGAGCAAGGTGGAAAAGGACAAAGAATGAGTATCAAAGGGAAAACAAAAGACACTCAGTACACCCACCATCCCAGATATCACCCAGAGAATCTGAGAAATCCATACACCCAAATTGTTCAGAACAACTTTGTGGGGCACACTTACCACTTGGTGTCTTTGCTAATTACTTTTTTTGTGGACAGGTTTTTAGTAACAAAGTCAAATTCTTTAATAGATATGGAGTTGTTTAGATTTTCTATTTCTTCTTTTGTCTTCTTAGGTAAATTGTAGTTTTTAAGGAATTTATTTCACCTAAGTCATCCAACTTATTTCCATAAAGTTGTTCATAATCCTTTATTTTCCTTTTTTATGTGTGCAGACTCTATAGTGGTATATTCTCTTTCATTTCTGATATTGGTAAGGTGTGTGGTGTTTTTTTTTCTTTTCTTTAGTCAGACTTACTAGATATTATTAATATCTTTGAAGAACCAACATTTAATTTTATTTTTTTCTGTTACTTGTTTTCTATTTCATTAATATCTTTTATCTTTACCATTTCCTTTTTTCCTACTTAACAAGCCATAAACTTTCCTCTAAGCTTTGGCTGTGTCACATACATTTTTATATATTGCATTTTCACTATTATTCAGTTTGAAATATTTTCTAATTTGTCTTGTGATTTTTTTCTTTGGCTTATGGGTTATGTAGAAATGTGTTATTTAATTTCCAAATGTTTGGTGATATGATAGAAATCTTGTTGATATCAGTTTCTAAATTAATTGTGATTAGTGAACATATGAACAAGATTTCAATTATTTGGAATTAATTGAGCATAATAGTTTTATGAAGCAGTGCATTTTTTATCTTTGTGAATGTTACATATGCTCTTGAAAACAATAGTATTCTGCCCCATTGGGTGCAGTATATTATAAAGGTCAAATAGATCAAAGGGATTGATGATATTGTTAGCAACTATATCCTTAGATATATTTTGTCACCTTGTTTTATCAATCATATATAAGTGGGTATAAAATGTGCAGATAAAATTTTGGATTTACCTAATTATTCCTTTAGTTGTGTTTTTTATGCTTTATTTATTTTGAAGCTGTTATTAGATATATGAACATTTAAAATTGTTATGTTTGCTTGATTAATTGACTCTATTACCATTATTATTAAAGTTCTCTCTTCTTTATCTATGGCAATACTCATCTGGAAGTTCTCTGCTTTGTTCATGCAATACTGTTCATGTAGATATTATTAAAGCTACATCCTCATGCTTGTACTTATTGTTTGTATGTTCCTGTCCTGCAACTTTCAACCTATTTTTGTCTTTATATGTAAAATTAAACTCTTGTAAACTGCCTATGTTAAGGATTGATTTTTTTGTTGTTGTTAAATCCGATTTAACAATCTCTGCCTTTTAATTGAAATGTTTAGTTTGTTTTTTATTAAGTGTAATTATAGATATGGTCGTGTTTGAGTCTATCATCCTGCTATTTGTTGTCTATTTGTCCTATATGTTTTTGTTCTTGTTTTCTGTTCCTCTTTTCCTGTCTCCTTTGGTTTAATCAGGTGTATCTTGTACTGTTTCATTTTTATCTCCTCTATATAGACTTTTTAGTTATAACTCCTTGTATTTATGTTTTTAGTGGTTACTCTAGAATTTAAACTTTCCATCCTTTAAACTTTTTATTTAAAGACAATATTATAATGCTTCAAATAAACACAAGAAACTTATAACAGTATAATTCCAACCTCCTTCTTTCATGTGACTGTTATGCATTTGATTCTAAATACAATATAAACTCCGAATACAATATCATTATTTTTGTTTTATGTAATCAGTTTTCTTTTAAAGAGATTAATGAAAGAATACAAGTTTTTTATATTTGTGATTTCTGGTGTCTTTATCTTTCCATAAGTTTGAGTTTCCAAATGGAATCTTTTTTTTTTTTTCCCATGAAATAATTAGATTTTGTTTTTTTGGTTTTTATTTTCTTGGTAGTATAGATCTGCTGGTGAAGAATTCTCATAGTTTTCAATTATCTGAAAATATCTTTATTTCACCTTTGTTTATAAGGATATTTTTGCTATATGTAGAATTTTGGGCTAAAAGCTTTTTCTTTTGGCACTTTAAAGATGTATGTTACTGTCTGCTGGCCTCCATTGTTTCTGATGTAAATTAAATGTAATCTGAATGATTGCTTTATAGTGTCATATTTTTTTTCTCTGCATTAAAAATGTATCTTTATTTTAGGATTTAAGAAATTTGATTATAATGTGCTCAGGGTGATTTTCTTTTACTTTTTACTTCTTAGAGTTCACTGAGGTTTTTGGTTCTGTAAGTTGTTTTTTGCCCAATTTGGGAAATTGTCATCTCTCTCTCTCTCTCTATGTCATCTCTTTCTCTTGTCTGTATTAAGGACTCCAATTATAGTCATGTTAGATTACTTAATATTTTTCTATAGGTCAGTAAGTCTGTTCACTTTTCCCCAATGTTTTATTTTTCTCTGTATTAACAGTGGACAATGTCTTATTGATCTATCCTTAAGTATACTAACCATATTCTTTTCGTGTTCAGTCTGATATTGAGCCAATACAGTTATATTTTAATTTCATTTCAGAAATTTTACTCTCAGTTTTAGAGTTTTCTCTTTAACAATTTGCATTTCTCTTCTGATATTCACTATATTTTTAATTGTTTATTTTTTCCTTTAAGTTCTCAGATATATTTATAATAGCTGTTTTTAAGTCCCTGGCTCTTGCAGGATCTATTCCTCTTCGCTATTTTTGTTTTTCATGATCATAAGTCATACGTTCCTGATTCTATACTAGACATTGCGGGTGATATTTTGAAGAAAGCCTGTATTATGTTGCTTTTTCTGAGATAGTTTTACATTTTGTTCTAGCGGGCAGTTCCATTTCTGATGGTTCCCGTTGTTTCTATCTGGCTTGGTTTTATTCTCAGCCAAGAAGGATCTATTGTGGGTTTTGCCTTTTGACCTTGAGAATGGCCCCAATCTAGGGCAAGTTTTCTTAGTCCAAAGGCATTGCTGGGGTCTCAAATGAATGCTTTCTGTGCTCAGTGAGGTCTCTTCACACTATCTGTATCCAAACACAGATATCTCTCGGTACCACGTGACCTCTAGTATCTGTCTTCTGCTCTCAGTTGCATAGCAGGCCATGCTTAGTAGGCCTTGCAGAGTCCAGTCTTGCACACACACACACACATCCCAGCCCTCATCCAAAGAGCCATGGTTAGCCCTCACATAGATTTCTGGCAACCTTCTCATCGGGATAGCTCTGTCCTCATCAGTACTCAGCTCTACAAATTCCAACTGCTTCAACAGCCTCAAAATTCAGTCTCTGCCTCTTCAGGTCAGTGAAATTACTATCTTCTCTTGAGTGCTACTTCCCTGAAGTGTGGTTCAGTTAGAAAGCTAGGAGACCCATGCAATTCACATATGGTTTTCTTCTCTCAAGAATCACTGTCTTCTAATGCCTCTGGTCCAATGCCTGAAAACGGGTGCTTCAGATTTTTTTTTTCCATTTTTATAATTATTTATGGAGAGTGGGCAAGTTCAGTACCAATTACCCACACATGGCCAACTGTGAAAGTCAGCCTGCCAGTTGGTGGTTATAGATTTTTCCAGGCCATTTGTCATTTGCCTACAGAGGCACTTTTTCTTTCTAACCCAGTATAGTCTGTATCGTTTCACTTTGTACTTGATGAAAAACTGTAATATATTGCATTTTTCTCAATGTAGTTCCAATTCTGACTCCTATCTATTCATCTTCCTTTCCAAGACCACAGGAAATGATGGATTAAAAATTAACTGAGAGGCTACATACTGTTTGATTGCAACTATATGACATTCTGAAAAAGCAAAACTATGGAGATAGTAAAAAGATGGGTGGTTGCCAGGGGTGGTGGAGGAGAGATGAACAGGCAGAGAACAGAGGATATTTAGGGCACTGAAACTATTCTGTATGATAGTATAAAGATGGATACATGTTGTTATGCATTTTTTCCAAACTCACAGAATGTGCAACACCAAGAATGAGCCCTAAGGTAAACTATGGACATTGGGTGATTATGATGCGTCAATATAGGTTTATCTTTGGTAAAAAAAAAAAAAAATGTACCATTGTGGTGAGTGATATTTGTCATGAAGGAGGTTATGCGTGTTTGCAGGCAGGAGATACATGGGAAATCTTTATATCTCCCACTCAATTTTGTTGTAAACCTAAAACTGGTCTAAAAATAGTCTTTGAAAAATGAACTGATTAATCATGGTGTTTTAGGACAAAACTATAACCTATATGATTAACATTTCTTTTAAAATTTCTGTTAAAAATTTCTTAATAACAGAATTATATGATTTTTTATTTAAAAATTCAGTTTTCACTTAGGCTGATTTCTTTACCATATATTCCCTTTATTTACTTTGTGTTATTCATGTCTTAAATAACAGATGTTTTGGAAGTTTAGATTAACTTCTATGACCTCTTTCCTTTCTTACACAGGAATAGCTGACCCCATTTTTTATCAGTAAATATCTGTCTGGTAAAGGAAGCATGATAGTGTATGACCTGTGTGGTCTCAGATCAAGGTTGCCTAGATGTGAATTGCACTTCTTGCATTTAACAGCTGTGCAATCTTGAGAAAATATGTTGTCTGTAAGCTTCATCCATAAATAGGGGTAATAATTATACCATCTCTTAGGAAGTATTTTTTAATGTTTTAAATCCATGCAAAAGCATCTGACATAATATCTAATATATAGTATGTATTTAATATCAGTATTAATATCTAGTCCTTAAAATACTATATTTATTTACTTTTTAAAAAGGCAACATAAAGAGGCAGCATAGTGGAGTGGAAAAAAGTCAGAAAGTATAATATATGTTCTATTTCTACCTCTTATTTTCTGTGTGACCTTAGCTAAACCATTGAAACTCTCCAATCCACCCTATCCTATAAAATGAGCAGAAAGGTCAGGCTTCTCTACCTCCGAGTTTGGTCCAAGAATCAATTGGGTTAGTGGTCTAGGCTTGCATAACCCAAACAAACATAAAAACCTTTACACAGTAAGTGAAATACAACCAATTTAATAAGATAATTATTTTAATAAACTGTATAAGTGACATGTTGAATCTTAATCTCCACCAGATAGCATCATCTTGCCATAAGGAAAATACAACTGTTTGTTTCCTCAGCAGGAAAAAAGGGATGGTCCCCTTCTGAGCTTCTATAGTTTCTGCCCAGTGAACCATTGCTTTGAGAGGAAAGAGGCTGCATATACTTGTCTAAGATTTAATGAGACTTACATGTCTCATTAGAAAATTTATTATGAAAAGATACATTGTACATGTAATATATGGATACAATGTATGTATTTCATATACATGTGGCAAATGCATGCACAAATGTGTGTTTCTCTTTAATGAACAACACATTCAGAAAGGCAATATATAATTATGAAGACCAAACTATGGAAATGTAAAGTAAGGGCTTCACTCCCATGACACTCTCAGTTGCTAAAAAAAAGTCCTTTCGGGATATTGCCAGATGCTATGGCCTATTGCTAAAAGGATCTCAATTTTCCAGAAATGTGTATATGATACTGCTGTTTCAACCATTTCTCTAGGAAGAAGGGTCCAGAAGGAGAGCTGGAATGCTACTCAGTACCAACTCTGTTGTGTGGGATCCAATCAGGAGACAGAAACCACACTAGTAATTTGAACAAGTACATTTAATACAAAGAATTATCAACTAGGTCAAAAGTTTAGTTCTAAAAGGGATATAACAGAGATAACTATGGTTAAAGTGGGGTAGCAATTGTAGAAAACAACCACCAGCCCTAGGCCTCAGAGAAAAGTGAACAAGAAAGGAACTCAAATACTTGGGGAGAGAAGGGGAGGAGAAGCACATTTTAAAAGGGCAAACACTGCTGTTTTTGGCTTAGGAGTTTTTTGGTTTTTCCCCTCTCCTATATGGTGATTGCTATGAATGACATTCTAGGAGCAATTTTTTTGTCTGGGAGTTCCTACCTGAAATTACTCCTTTAGGAGAAAATAAGTAAGTTATTTTCCCTTGAAGTGTATTTTTTTTTTTTTAAATCTGAGCAATGAAAACACCATCAGAGCTACAAACTGTGTGCCCAGGAGTTCATTTACCACAAAACGGATCTTCCTTAATATTCACTGACTGAATGTGGAAAGTTCTAGGCTTCTTCTTTGGAGACATACTGATGCAAGTTCCTTTAAATAACTTGCTGCCTCAAAGGGGAAAGAGAAATATTGAAAAGTTGTTATATTACAAAATAGAGTGTGGTAGGGATAGTAAAAAGAGTAGGTACATGCAGAAGTAAAGCTACAATGGTGAGAGTTTGTATTTGTGTTGGACTTGACAGTTTTCATAGGGCTTTTCATATAGCTCATGTCACTGAATTTTCAAAATAACTGTGTAAATATGCTGGATACTACTATCTCTGTTTTACAGATGAGGAACATGAGGTTTAAATGATTTCCCCAAAATCTCACAAGTGGCAGAGTATGGCTTTAAACCCATACCGCTTAAAACACAATCCCTTGATCGTTCCAAGGCAACTCAATACTCTCTGAGGAGTGTTTAGCTGCTCATTATAAGTGAGACTTCATCTTTATGCAGACACAATCCAGTCTCTCCTGCTGAGGCCCCAAGCTTCAAAAGTTAAATGGGGTTAAGGAACTAGGTAAACTAATAGGGAACCTACACAGAAAAGCAAATAAAGTCTCCATCTAGGAGAAACAGCAGGAATCCCTCTGAATGGTTAAACAATGATCTCTGCAGGAGAAGCGAGACTCAGGTAATACTGAATCAAACTCCCAGCTCAATCTCCCTTGCTCACGGCATGATTTCTGGCCTCTTTCCTAGAAACTCTCTGTCAAGTTTCTGGAAGCTTAGCCACAAAAGCAGGGGAAGGTTATTTGAGACAGGGCCATTCTCTTGTACCTGAAAAGATCTTCTCTTCTTCAGCAGATGGCCTGTTTCACAGGGAGTGTCAGGACTGCTGAGTCACTTGCTGAGGGATCAGCTCAAATACAGGCCCCTATTGATGTGGCTGCTCAGAATAAAGCCAATCTGGTGTCTCAAGAATTTAAGACATTCATCAGCTGCATTCTTTGCATTCAGCTCAGAAGGTAGACCCTGTGGGTCCCCATGCTCTGGTCATGGGCACAGGCTACCTTGGGCATTCTTTTCCTTGAATAGATGCTTTTATTCTGGGGGATGTTAAGCATATTTTTATCTTATTAATAGTGTTAGCTGGATGCAGCAAAAGTCTTGTTCTTATTTAACAAGTAGTATTTCACCTTGAACACCTGCCCTTTTCTGTCTTCGGTGGGTCTTCCCAGAGCGAAGGAAGGAGGGGCTTTAGGGAGAAAGACTCAGGAATCCATCCACAGCTGTGCATGCATTCTCTCTTCTTTTGTTCATCTCTCTTTCCCTCGTCATATCTCACAGGTCCGTTGTCCTTTTGGATCAAAGCATCACCATGGTATGGACCTTTCATCTAAGGACATGTTGGCTCAGGACAGTTCTAGAGTGATTGATACTATCCTCTGTTTTATTTCAAAACTGTGTAGGTAGGACTCATTTCACCCATCTCTAAAAGTCATTCCCTCATACCCATTAATGAATATGCTGGGCTGGAAATCAATATTCAGTGTCTACAACAGTCTAATATAGTGGGCACCAATTAAGTTCTGATTACATTGTATTGGTATTTAATTAGAGAGTCAGTTTTCAAAAAGAGTTTCTCTACTAAGATGGAAAATATATTCATTTATGAGTTCTTCTTAGTGAAACTGTTGATTTTAACATCTGTTTATTGTTCCATAAGGGCTCAGAGATCCTTGCATATAGTAGATACTTAGTAAGTACCAATTACAAATGAATGAATGGGTGAACAAATGAAGGTAAACCCTCACACTTGGTTCTGAATAAATTTATAGAAAGTAGGATAAAGACTGGATTAAAAGTACAGATGTATTAGGTCAATTCTTACAATATAGAAATGCTTACTGTGTGTCTTACAAAATATTATAATTGGTGCTGTGGCACATGGGAGATGAGTCAGACACCGAATTTACTGTAAAAAGACTTAGATACAAATAACAGATTAAAAAGAGAAGATGATAAATGATTTAAGGGATATGTGAAGAATCTCTTGCAGAAATCAGATATCTCTTCTGATCTTCCAAAGCTTTGAAATTCCCATCACAGGCAACAGATTCAAGATGTTTCATCATTCTGTCTGCCTCCCATCACAGAAACCTCTGTGATTACATGGGCTATTATTTTCCTTAAAACAACTCTTTCTGCTACATCTGAGAGGACTCCTCAGATACAGCCCCACCAGCTTCCTGAAAAGTTATTACCATCTCATTAAGTCAAATTCCGTTTTGAGTGACATTCTTTTCCCCATTCAAGTGATATATTCCAATTTCTGTAGGCTCCTAGTGTAGGGTAATGGATTTATTTTGCACGTTTAGTTTCAACTCAAATGTAACAAAATTAGGATTCATTATAGAGCCCACTAAACAGTGTGACATAAAGCAGAGCTGTTCCAATTTTTCTTTTCTACCACATCACATGCTTTGCTAACTCCTATCAATGTGATTAAGAAAAGCACACCGGATTAGCAGGAACACAGGTGTTTCTTTTGATGAAATGCCAATTAATTGATGGCTGAATAATGTTAAATATCCCTAGGAAAACATTACCTCACATGAGGAACAAAGTTATAATCATTGTCGTATTTAACAAGAATTACAGAATAGACTAGTCTTTGTTCTTTATGATGAATCCCCACTGATTTTATTTTCATTTTGTTATTATATCTTAAACAAAACCTCTATATCAGCATAGGTTATCACATTGGTTCGCCACCTTCATGATACAGACACATTTAGAACATTTATTCAGGTAAATAGGTCCAGTGATCTATTTTCACACTACCTACATGCTATGGACCAGATGTCTAAGAATTGTGACCATCAGGACTCAAGTACCCTAGATCCTAGACCTGCTTGCTTAATGGAGTATGAATATTTACTCCTTATTAAATGGTGTATATTACTTTATCCCTGTAGTGATTTTTTTAAGAAAATGATCAGTAAAAGCATGAATAACTTGTACATTGCTTTTTAGAACAACTTTCTTTCATGATTATGTATAACTTTCATCCAGAGTCTATTCTCAGTGTAGAATGTTATTCTACTTACTTTTTTCTCCTTCTCTGATTCTGTGCCTCTTCCTAAATGGGTCTCCTAAAACAGAAGTATCTAGCAATCTGGGACATTAGACAATCCTTTTAGACTGCTTTTTATCCCTGAGCCATATTTTGAAAAACATCATTGTCATCTTTAATCCCATATATGCCTAAGCTTTCTCTTATATTTGAAAGGAACTTTCAACTTTCTATTAGTTTTCTCTTTATTTTTGGCTTTTATCTTCTATTATCTTCTACTATCATACTAAAAATTCAAAGGATTAGAGTCTTTCCATAGGAAGTTATTCACATAATGTTTCAAATCTTGTTACATAGTTTTTCATAGTTTTCACTGTTTGGAGTGGGAGGAATATAACCTAAAACCTATTGCTTTGATTTAAAATGACTCTAGAAAAAGGGTCAATATTTATGGTGTTGCCTGTGGGTGGAATGGTGATCAGAATTGAAATTGGTTGAGAGAATTTGAAGTATGATATGGGGAAACTGAAAAACTGGAAAGATGGAAGATGCTAGAGTAGCAAGGGTGGAGAGGAGTTGAACTGTGCTTTTATAATGGCGTGGAGTTGTTAATGTGCTAAATGGAATAATACTACTACAGCTCATGATTAGCATCTACTGAGAAACTGGTTTGAATGGCCCTTCACACTCAGTTGAACTGCAGAATTCCAGATGCAGAAACGTATCCTCCTTAAATGGTAATTCAAAGTCTTTTAAAGTGAATTTTGACATTTAGTCCAAAGAGCTGTTTTAGGCTTATACCTCTGTCTTAAAGAGTGCAATTCTGGTCTTTACTTCCATTGAAACATGGTATATCAAATCTTTGAGTATAGGACTAGGTGGTTAGGGGAATTTTTCCACTAGAATTTTCTTCAAAGGCTCAACAAGTCATCAGACCCTCAAATATGACTGAGCTGCCCTATTTATAGGAGAAATCCCATAACCATGGCTCTCAGTGACATTCACATTCATGGTGTTCATTCCTGAAATTTCTCCACATCCTGATTTCTGTGACCTATATTCCCCTCTTCTACTACTATTATAAGCCTCACCTAAGTGCTCGTCATCTCACAGAAGCTCTCAACTCATCACTTCCATCTTAACTTCCTCATACTCTCGTTCCTGGCATAACTATGCTTTCTGACCTCAAAATACACTGAGCACCTACTCTACACCAGGTACCCTTCTAAGCACTGTGGATGTAATGATGAATTTGGGACACATTGTTCTCTTCCTCATGGAGCTCAAAGATGAGCAGGAGAAAAAGACGAGTCAATAGTCTATTATGTCTCATTAAGTATTTGTACAGGGAGACCAGGGGGTCAGAGAGAATAAGAAAGTCTTGTTGGGGTGGTAAGCAAGATAAGCCTTCCTAGAGGAGTTAATATCTAAGTTAATGGCTAGAGGAGGAAGAGGAAATGTGAGGGTAAGGGAATGGTTGGAAGTCTTTCTAGGCAGAGGATTTTTAGTTTCTAATCCAGAGTCTAACACTTGAGCACTCACTCATCAATCAATATGCACTCACAAGACCCCATAGTTTACAGTACAGAGAACCCCTTGTTCACATTGTAACACAGGATAGAAATAGTAAATATTATCACTCAGAGGATAATGGGAAATCTTGCTCAATCTTGAACAGCTACTGCTGTTCAGAGACACAAGTTAGAATCTATTTGGAAACTGATTCAGTTGGCATTAGCATTTATAGACACTGTAGTTTTAGCATACTCTTTTCTCTTCTGGGAGAATAATGATAATTATAATAATCTATGCTTATGATTTCTTGTTAAGGTTTGAATGTATGCTCTTATTTTTACGTCAAAATAGCCCTATGTAGTAGGTATTGTTGTTGTTATTATTTTACAGAGGAGAAAACTAAAGACCATAGAAGTTAAGTCAATGGTTAATAAATCAAGGAATCAACATGTACAACCAGGCATGATTCTAGCCTGCACTCTTAACTACATTTTGCAGCAAGAAATGAGTACATTTTATCACATGAAGACCTAAATAGTTTTTGTGGTCAGGGAAAATTCATACTTGCCATTTAGTGACCAACTCAATTATCATTTATTTTAATTCATTGTAGCCAGTGAAAATTATTTAGTATCTCTGCTAAGCATGGTGCATGGCATATGCTAAGTAGAGTATTGGCTGAATGGATAAGTGAATGAATGTATTTTTATAACATGTAATACAAATTTCTATAATAACTGGTCGAATACTGAATTATATTTGTAGTATTGTTTATACATTTATTTGCATATGAGACTATAAACTCCTTGATGGCAGAGATCAGTTTTAATCATCTTTTTATGTCATTACCTAGCATAAATCCTGAAAGACAGGAACTCAATAAATGAACAATTGGCTTAGAGAGAAAAGGAATAAATGAATGGATGAATGAAAGGTTGATTGAGGTGTTAGAGGAGTCAGAAACTCCAACAGTGTCAGTGTGTGCTTTTTGAATGCCTAAACATCCTCCCAGCATTTATCTCATTTTCTTGCACATAGTAGCTATGAACGAGACATGTAATACTTTCCAAGGATCCATGTGCTTCCTTTTATTTATACAGAGTGAGATGACTAGTTCTTGCTGGGAGCCAAAATAATATGTATCACTTTGGGCTTAGATATTTAAAGGTATGTATGAGTTCTCTACTTTCTGTTGTCTGCTAGTACAGAAACCATAGAGATGATATGTTGAGATAAAGGCATTACATGATAGAAGAAGCCTAGCTAGACCTCTGTGTTATTGGATGGAAAAAGATTTCCTGGTGAATTATTGAAACTGAAAAATACTTTGTGTAATTGTTTAAACCTTTGTTGGTATAAGACCTTGAGATTTGTGACTTATTTGTTACTGCAGCATAACCTAGCCTATTGGAACTAATACAGTAAGTTTGTTACTGCAGCATAACCTAGCCTATTGGAACTAATACAGTAAGTTTTCCGTGAGCATTGAATGAAAGAATAGGTAACATCACTACCTAGGCTATTAAGACCTACCTCACTGTCATACATCAATTTTTGTTCCACATCCAATTGGTTAAAGATGTGTGGCCTTTTCAAAACAAACATGGTCAAGCCTCGTGCGTTAGGGTTAGTGTGTATTAATGTGAAAGTTCTTTAGCTTAGTCCTCTGACCTAAGTAATTGTAAACATGTAAATTTGTCCTGTCTCCCAGTTAAATTACAAGAAGGATAAAAATAAATAAATAAATAAATAAATAGATAGATAGATAAAGCAAAACAAAATCTGCTTGGGGTAAAGTGTGGATTGCACCTTAATACTGGCATATTAGTTGTTTATGGCGTATAAGGAATTGGAACAAACAAGTCTGCCTAAAGTTTACCAGCCTGCAACATGAATGTTTGGCTTACCCAGTTACAAGTTGACCTGTGTCAGTTCCCACCAGCAGAGAGTTATTCATTTGTTCAGCAAATAATTAATGAGTACTTATTCAGGACTCCTAAAATGGCCACAGTGAGCAAGGTTGGAATTTTTATTCATCCTCAGATCTGTGTTGGACTTATAGACCAATTTTAATTCAAAGCAGCATGATTTATGCAGCCTAGGGTTAGCAGGCAAGGAGTAATTCTTGTGGCAGACTTAGCCTAATCATAATGTTTTTCTTTCTTCTGTTTACATTCATGGCTGTGGTTTGAAGTTGGCTTGGAACCTTAGTTTTCTTATCAGAGATCTGATTTATTTCGAAAGGTAAACTTGAGTTTTTACAAAAGGCTTGACTGCTTTGCTTGTTTTTTAGGCATGAAACAAAGTCACCTTGAGGGTCTCCCATTAGCCCCCTGGCTGGATGAGGTGTGGTAGTATGTTTATCTAATTCATTTTGATGGAATAAAGTAGTTTCAACTTGTTAGATGTTTCTTCTTTAGTAGGCTTAAGTGCATCATCAGTTTCTTTCGTGTGTTTTTTTTTGATGGAGTCTAATATTATGGCTATAACTATTGTTTTATGGCTGTAACTATTTTCAAACAACCTAAAAAGAGGGAGGGGACAGCTTGCCTATTTCTGCCATTTTCACTTAAGTTGAGCATGTTTGAACCTGGTTCTCCTGATCGAATAGGGCCCTGCTGCGTGGGACCTTAAGTTGTTGCAGGAGCTGGCCTCTAGTTTAGGGTTCCCTATTTAAAGAGCTTACGCAGTCAGGAAAACAAGGAAGGAGGTACGTTTATTGCCTGTGTTGGGTAATCTGATGCCTTGGGGTGAAGTAAGTGAAAGCCAAACAACCTTTCTGTAAGTTCCTTTGAACAGGAGCTGGCAGCATCTAGAACCGGCAGCTTTCCATCATGGAATATCCATTAAGCTTGTTTATCTCTGGAAAAACACTGCCCTGTTTCCACAGTCTGCTGCTTGTCAAAGAATGGTGCAAGAGATCATCTTCAAGTTCAAGGAGGGAATGAGCTTTTCAGCTATTGTGAAAATAGAGTTCTGGGGTGCTGATTTTTCTTTGTTCTGAGATGACAGGCGACATGGCAACAAAATATCTCAGTATGGGATGGATTCAGAAAGGTCCTTCTTGGATTCTCTGTAGGTCCTCCTTAGATTGATATATCTTCTGTGGACAGAGGACTTTTTTTCCCCCCATCTCCTTCTGAAGTTCTTGGGTGATATTTATCCCTTAGAAGCGAAAGAGAATATAAGATTCAAATTCGTATTTTGATTTTCCAGTTTCCCGGAGACTATGCCCCAGTAGGGTAGCCAGCTCGTGGGACTACTCTACTTCTTTCTTCATTGTTAATCTTACATTCATTTGTGGCATTTCAACACATTCAAAGCTACAATGATGTCTTTTCAATGCAACCAAAGAGGTGTTTTATATAAATGTTTATTTATGAAAGAATCTATATTAGAGTTTCAAAAGGGAGAGTTTGAATAAACTTGTCAAATGATATTCCCCAGTAACAGTTATTAAACATGAAAACAGGCTACAATATAAAATTTTAAGTTAGCATATGTAGCAATCTTCAAATAAGAGAGAAAACCATTTTCTTGGATGATTAATTGTCTTGCCTCAAGACAATTGAGGTAGAATGCTGTTGAATCTGATGTAGAAATTCTTAATTCTTCCAAATTAAATGTAATTGATCTATAAATGTGTCCTTGTAGAAAAGAACATTGAAAGAGCTTAATTTTAAAATGTTTAAAAATGAATCACAGAATATGGACTTGGACAAATAACATGCTAATTATATGGTTTGTCTGTCAGTCTCTAATTAGCAAAGAGTGAGGTAGCTTTAAATGGTAATCAAAAAAAAATTTAGGGAAGAAGATGCCACAGAATTTTGTGGTATGTTGCTTAATAAATTCTTTCTTATACCTAAGCTCAAGCCCAACATTCTATATTTCAAAGGTATTTTTCTCTATTAGATAGTAAAAAAAAACATGCATAATATAATTATGACATAAATCACAACTAGTTATGTGCATTGCCACACACATAGACTTCATTGCATTAAAATACAATATTAACAGAATAGCATTTATCATAATGGCATAGTTTTGTTGTCTGGTCACGTTTGATGAATAAAGGATATTACAATCTTCAAAATAAGTTTATGTTTTTATGCTCTTGGCTATCCTACTAAATACCAACAAAAGGCAAACTTAAGGATATGTAAGTCTAGCTTTGACTATCTATGGAGCATTTCTAGTAGGCCAATCATTGTGCTGGCTGCTTTCACATATTAAGTCATTTAACTCCTATAACAGTTTTGTGATACAGGAATTTCCAAAAACACTTTACAAATATATTCCATACAGGGTCCCCACACCCACAGTAAAGTCTATCTAGCTGAAGGCTATTAGGTCAGAAAACACAAACACCAAAGCAAAAGATCTTGGGGCAATAAGAACTCTGTATGACTTAACCAGATAAATCTGTCTCCATAGTTGGTTTATTATGGAGAAAAAACAAACCAAAAAAAAATCCAAACGAGCGAGAATATAGCCTTCCTTATAGGAGAGTCAGGAGATACAACATTGCTTAAATTGCCCATCACCCTGTGACCTTAGATAGGTTGTATTGGAGCTATGGTTTTTTCATCTGTAAAATCAATAAAATGGTCATAATTAATGTTTTTAAAATATTTTGACAGTGACCCATAGTAAAAAATACATGTTAGATTGCAGCTCAATAGCCTCACACTCTAAAAGTTTTACCAAATACTATTTATTCTTACTATGTGCAATGCATTCTGATATATATATATTTTTACTTTATTCTGCTTTACTTTTAAAAAAGTTTGTGGCCCACGAATGTGATTTCACAACCCACTGATGGATCTTAATCTGCAGTGTGACAAAAACGTTAGGCTCTTAAAAACAAATTACGATATATATTAATGTTGTGTTTTGCTACCACTTAGAGAACAAACCCATCTATGCCAATCCCTACTAAAAACAATCACCACTGAAAAACAACTGCTCTATCTATACATACTTTAAAATCTTAGGATAAAATTTAATTGATATTTTTCATGTTCAAAAAGTTATCCATATATTTCAGGAAAAAATAGTGAAGTCCTAAGCTATTGAATAATATTCAAGGAACAGAGGTTAACTGATTCATTGAGCAAATATGCTTATTAAAGCATCTGAAACATAACAGGAGGTAGCTATGAAGACCCTGTACAATTCCCAAAGTACAAAACTTATGTTTATCTCTATCAAAGGCAATGAGAGAATTGACACACACATTCACTATATCTTTTGTAAGAAAAAATTAGATGATTGTTTTCTGTGTATTTGGGCACCATTTGCAGAGAAACCTTTATAATTTCTAATAATAAGGAAATAGACATTCCAAGAATTAAAGCCAATTTCATCATGAATGCATTCTTGTTTCCCAAATAACTTTTATCCTCTTTTGTATGCATTTGCTTCACTTAGAAATGCAAGTTTATCATTGAATAGTGAATCAGTTATTCATTCCACAAATGTTCGGAGAACTCCTATATGCTTCAAACTGGGTATATAATGATAAAAAAAGACATGAAATGTGGGTTTTCACTCCGCTTACACTTCTATGAAAACTCAGTGGGTCTTCACATCTTTTCAATGAGATGAGATTCTATGGAATTTTCATACACACATGGACAGGGGACTGTTAACGAAACCATGGACAATATAATAGTGAATAAGGCTCAGGAGTTGGAGTGAATACATCATGGAATTAAATGCATATGTGCAAACTGGAATATTTTGTGCATTAGTGTTTAAAATCTGACTTGTTTCTGATAAAAGTCTGTCAGCACTGAGGAGTGATGCAGGGTGAGATTGGTAAGTTGTCAAGAAGCAGAGTGAGATCTGATAGAGGACTTTTAAGGGAAAATAGAATTCTTGGATTTTTATATGTCAGAAAAGCAATAGGCAGCCACTCTAAGTCTGGGATTTATGACTTGGATTCCCATGAAGGGTGTACATAAACTTGAAAAGGAAAAATTTGCATATTTATTTTCACTAACCTTTTTCTAAAAATTTCTTTCATTTTTTACTGTGGACAATGTATCACATCAGAATTATCATTCTTATAACTTTGTCACCAACAGATGTCATAGACATTTCCATTTTCTAGAGATATCTTGAAATATTGTGTCACTCAGTACGTTGAAATTATAGTACTTATTGGTTCCTTAGTATATCTTATTTAATGCACTAATAAAAATTCATCCTCATTATATCTCAAATTCATTTTTGAGAACTGTGTTTCAGTATGAATAGTTTATTTTGTAATCCTTTGTGTTTTATGTTATGTTTGTAAAGGTAGCACACAGATTTTCCAGACTGTTAAAGGGGTTCATGTCATAAAAAGGGTTAAGATCTTCTCTAAGCAAAAGAATAGAAACTCAAAGACCCACAAGGCAGGCAGGTAACATCAAAAATTGACTAGAAAGAGAGTGTTCAATTAGAGAAAAAAAATATAAAAATTACTGGAAAGTTCACAGGAGCCTAATAACTAACACTCCTGTTTTCCACCCAAATTTAGATCCAACTGAAGAAAAGACAAAGGAATAGGCCAGATGGAGTCCAAAGTATCACATTTTGAACTAACAAACCTGATAGTAGAGAATGTGGCTTATTTCCTGACTGCTACAACTCTAGGGGCCCATTCATTCGAGACAATTGTAAACTGAAGGAGCCCCCTAGAGTCCTGGAGTGTGTAACCAGCTCCACAATAGCGTGCTGCAGTGGGCTTCGCATTCATGACCACAGACACTGAATCCTGCCATATTAAACCAACTCACCCAGCAGGACTAGTTTGGGCAGGTCTACTCCTGTAGAGAGGAGAGTTTGCCCCAGGAGGCCTTGAAATGGGTTAGAACAATGCATTAATTAAATTGGCTCCACGGCCAAAAATGTTCTCCGTATTCTATTTCCCTTCCCAAGTTCTGTCCTGCTACATTTGTCCAATATAACCTATCAGAGATTCTGCAGTAAAATCAAATAAAAATGCACAAAGAAACTCTAAATAAAATGCCAACAATGTGGAGATGGCCTAAATTTGAATGTAAATCCGCCCATTGTAATTCTCTCAGAAAAATTAAAATCCAAATAGTAATCTCTTACAAGTTGGAGTCTAAAGATGGTAAAAACCGGAAGGAATTATACTCTAAAATCAGATTCTATTGCTTTTGGGAATTAAAAGTTCACGGTAATTAATGTCTTCTGGACCTCTAAGTGCTGGGTTGAGGGGTTTCCACAGCCTTGGCAGAGGAAGGGATTCTGCCAGTGCTTGCAGCCTGAGCTCTCTCTTACTGAGTGAGGTTCATGTGGTTCCTGCAAAAAAATACCCTGTTCAGTGCTTGGTTGCTTGTAGATTTGATAGAATGAAAGTTAAAAAAAAAATATATTTTCACTGGTGGGCCACACCCCCCATATTTAGAAGAGAAATCAAACCTCAACCCCTAAAGCAATCATACCAGAAAATGTTACACTCCCAGAATGGCAGGTTTAGTAAATCATCAAAGACCATGATCCAAAATGCGATGTCCAAGTGAGGGAGACGCTGGATGTGTGACAGCATGGTGGACAGAATAATGAATGGTCCCCCAAAGATGTTTATGTCCTAGTCCTTGGAATCTGTGATGTTACCTTACATGGCAAAAGGGACTTTGCAGCTTCAATTACGTTAAGAATTTTGAAATGGGGAGATTATCCTGGATTATCCCAATAGAATCACAAGGGTCCTTATAAGAGGAAGGCATAAGTGTCCAAGCCAGAGAGGTATTTGGAGATGCTGTGCTACTGTGGTAAGGAAGGAGGAAGGGGCCACCATCTAAGGAATATAGGTGGCTTCTAGAAAGTGGGGAAGATAAGGAAATGGATTTTCCTCTAGAGTCTCCAGAAAGAATACAGCCCTATCAGCACCTTGATTTTAGCCCAATGAGTCCCATCTTAGACTTGCGGCTTCCAGAACTGTAACATAATAAATTTGTGTTGCTTTAGGTCATAAAGTTCATTGCAACAGCAAAATAAAACTAATGCAAGTTGTTAAAAAACTTATTGCTGGCACAATACCAACCTGTGTTCAGATCCCAGCTCAGCACTTACTCCAGTGTATGGCCTTGAGACCTACCAGCTGAGGTCCCTGAGTCACTGGCACATGTGTCCTAAGCCCAGGTTTGTACAATGTAAGGCCAAGCCTTTACCATGAGGCTGCCTGTGCCCACGAAAGTCCAGGCTTTTCTAGGCCCCATGTAGTTGGTACCTGATGAGGTCATTCCCAGGATTGTTGAAGCCCAATTCCTGTTGTTTCTCCTGAGACTTGTGTTTTTGTTGAGGGCCATGCAACTTAGCTTTAGGCTGTCACCATCCATAAAAGAAACAAAGAGCCACAAATAAAAACCAGTCCATATAAAGCAACCATTGGATAAATTGCAATCATCCACCGGAGTTGAAATATGCAGCCTCTAGTTTAAGGTCCCTTTCCCAAGTTACAGAATTTAAAAACAGCCAACTGCATTGCAAGAGCTAATAAAAGCCTCCACAACTTGCTAAGGTCTAAACATCTTTCCCATAGATAACAATCCAAAGCCCAAGGCCCCTCAAGATCTTTTAACATGTTCATTTTATTCTCCCACATTTCAGTCATTTGATTTATGTCTTGGTGTTCCCAACCAATGCACCAAATATTGAGGTGTGCTAGGGCAATTTTTTTCTGTCCAAATTCAAACAAAATTGAGAAATCAGACAAAGGAAGAAGGTATAGGCTAAAACATCATCTTGATGACTGATAAAGCTGACATGTATGGTTTATATGTGCTGTCAAGGGGAGAGTAAATGGGGGTATGCAGAGAATCCAGGAGTGCAATGAGAATGCCTATTCTTTCACGTGGGAAGAAACATCAGCAGCTGGGAAAATTTCCCCCATGGATGCAGATAAAAGCCTGGCTTAGATTGACATGGTAAAGAAGACTCAACTAGGGCTATCAGCGGTATCTGCTGTTCAGGTTAATCGGGTCCAATGATTATGATACACAGGCTCACCCCATAGACTTCCAGTTCTGCTGAAATCCACTTGTTAGACACAAAGTATTCCCAGTGTAGTGGCAAAAAAGCTTTGTAATACCAGTCAAGTGATGGTTATTTTTTTTACTGTTGTAAAAATAAACTATTAATGCAAAAAGCAGAAATTTAGGCATTGTAATATAATTAACATGGCTAGTAGGGACATAACTCATAATTACCTAGAAGATCCCATTGGACAGTGGATTAAGAACAGGATTTGTAGAACTCCCACGCACTGCAAAAACAAAATAGAATAAAACTCATTCCTTAAAATTATTATAAGACTAGGTTTTGATTTTTATTCCTAGTGCATCTATGAACATATTCAGAAAGAGACAGGGCTATTTTTAAACAGAATCTGATTTCCTAGCCTACACTCACTTAATTGTGCAGTGGAGAGAGAAGCTGAAATGGGAAGGCCTATTTATGTAGAACTGCCTGAGCTTCAAAGTTTTTAACAAGTGATGCTGGTGATGGGCATTGATAGTTCATCAATCCTCTAAGAATCTCGAGCCAATTAAAATGGGGCTTGTAAGAAAGGGAGAGTGCTTATTTATAGCTGATGTAAATCTGGATCTTGCTTACTCAGGAAAAGCACACTGGTCTACTTTATCAGTTGTGCATTTCATATCTTTAGGCTTTACTTTCATTGTCAGCTATAGCTTAACAGGTTATTCATGGTTTGAGGAGTCACCACCCTAGTTCACTGTATTCTCTGCTGATATCTGAGAGTAATTCATGTTGCTCAGATTGTGCATCTGTGACTCCTTGGTACACATGGGCTCTGCAGTGGGACAGAGCCCAGGAGGAATCAAAACCCCAGGAAGCTGCTGTTTGCCAACAGAAATCAAAGATGTTGATGTGGAACTGTTTGGATGGCTTATGAGAAATCTATCACCACCACCGAAAAAGCTACACAACATGCGTATGTTCAATTGATGTTCTTTTTGGAAGCTGTATCTCTATGAATCCAGGAGAATTATAAAGGAAGTGTTGTGCTATTAAAAATTATATTTTAAAATACGAAGATGCTACTTTGGATCTCTAGAACCTTTAGAATGGTTGCAATAGTTTAGGTTTTATCTCTGTGACCATTCGCTTCCATTTTTTTCCCCCAGGGGGATCTCTGGTGATGTAGATTCCTTGTGAAGATGGCTGCTTTTACTGTATTCGGGAAGAAAGAGTTTGGATGATCATTTCTTGTGCATAAGGTACCTCTTTGTTTGTTTCTTGGGAATCTTCCTTGCAGAGGATCTTCATAATCCAATATAAGTAGCATTTTAAGCAACAATGCAAATGTCAGAACAGGGGCCCAAACCAGTAAGATTGAAATTTCACAGCCTTTGAGCCCCAGTACTGGTATAACCTGATTTTACTGTAAAGTGGCCCTGTTTGTTGCAGTCACATATTACTCCCAGCTGTGGTTTGGTGGACCCTGATCTTCAGCTGCTTCTAACAAGCACCCATTGCTGTCATCCGACCAACGTGTACTTCAGTGTACTGAAAACTTTCCCTCATTTCTGAGATGTGTGGATGTTTGTAGACTGAATCATCCCTGCCAGCTACTCTGCATCTACTGCTTTGTCTGTCTTGTTTTCTCTTTTGGTTCTATCTGGAACAAGACCATGAGGCCAAAGTTCTCCTGGATATGACTTTCTCTGCCATAACAGGGAGGCATGGGTATGCTCGTATATTGTATGTGGGGGCAGTGTGACATCCTAGTGGGGCATGGGGCTGTCCCTTCCAGGGAAATAGCTATGAAAATTGGTTCTCTAATGGGAGGATGGGGGATGACTAGTCATGTAACAGAATTACTAACCAGATAGAGAGAAAGAGAATAATACAAACAGTACTTTTTTGGGCTTCTATGAAATGGCCATTATTGTTCTAGAATGGTGTCCTGGCCTCAATCATCGTGGCTCTAAAGCTTGGGTTAAAGCATCTGAATGGCACTGTGTTGTTCTTGGCATAGTGCTCAGTGCTGCTCTATTAGGAATCATTGTCTCAAAGCATCCTGGAGATATCAACTCAGCTTCAAGTCATTCTGGAACCTCAGGGACACTGATTTTGGGGACGGGGAGAAGAAATGAGACCCAGGTTGTGTAACGTGACCCGCAAGGTTGTGCAAATGGTCCTTGAGAAGGGCAGCTAAGCAGCCCAGAACACAATATCTAAAGGAGCTGTGAATCAGGTTGACTTCACCGTGCCTCTTCGTGTAGTATGATCTGGTAGGTAGGGATTGGCAGTGGAGGTTCTCAGAGTGGGAATACCAAAAATTAGATTGATGATGACTTTGTGGATCCATGTGTATAGAACTCCAATTAAAGATCCAGGTGAGTGGCCTGGACAAAGCCAGTGTCAGATCAGAGTCAAGCAGGCAGGATTCAGGACAAGATTCCAGACACAGCAGGGAGCAACCAGAGCAGGAACTAGCACAAGAGGTAGACATCAAACCAACAAGGGGAACACAATAGGAGGCTAAAGTGAAGTTTTTTTTGTTTTTGTTTTTTTAAAGATTTTATTGGGAAGTTGGGGGAGGGGAACAGCATTGGGGAATCCAGGAAGGGGAACAGACAAGTTGCTGTCTTTTTGTTCTTCAGTCTAGTTGCGGAGGACGTTGCTTCACTGGCCCATGTTGGCATCATCACTGTGCTCTTTCCGGATGAGGCAGATCAGTCGCCGGCTTCTGGATGGTCGCTCACCGTGGCTATTGGCAGCCCATGCCAGCCGCCAGCTGCTCATGCTGGCCACCGCCGGCCACCCACTGCAGCCTACACCGTCGCTGGGGCTCGCACAACCCAGCTCCAGGTGGAGCTGTTGTTAGCTGCAGAGGGCAGTGTCACTGGCCCTCACACGTGGGATCCGAATCGGGGCTGCCGGCATCCCCAAACCAGCTCTCAACCAATGCGCCACTTGGCCGGCCCTAAAGTGAAGTTTAAGTCAGTATGAGTATGAGTTCTCATGGTACATTCCTGAGGCTAGGTCTTCGGATTTCCTGACCTCAGCACTATTGACTTTGGGGTCAGATAATTCTTTGTTGTGGGGGATTGCCCTGTGCATTGTAGGATGTTTGGCAGCATCTATGACCTCTATCCACTGGCTTCTAGTAATACTCACCCAGTTGTAACAACATAAATGTCTCCAGACATTGACAAATATCCCTGAGTGGAAGAAAATCACCCCAGTGGAAAACTATAGTTGACAGCAAAAGACTAATTCCTGTCTGCACTGTGATGAGACCACTGTCTTGATCAGGATTGGTTCAGGAATGACGCACAGGTGAGCCTGTCAATTAAGGACCTCAGGACTTGGAGACAAGCAGAGTTAGGGTCAGACAAAAACTATCCAAAGGCCTCTAGTACCAAAAACCTTCATAATGAGACAACTAAGTGTCGGAGGGAGAAAGAGCTGTAATTTTGCTGGAGTTCAGAAAAGACGGGAGAAGGAAGATGGAGAAGCCAGGGCGAAGTTAAGTCTAGAAGCTGAGCCAAGCTGAGAATTTAAGGTAGAGGCCAAACCTCTTCCATTGGGCTTATTTGGAGCAAAACCTATAATTCAGAATCCCCAGGCCTTGCCATCTGGTGCGCTTTGGGATGAACATTTTAATTGAGCACTGAACAAAGGCTCAGGTGGAGTCTTTGATGAAGTCTATTGTAATGACCCATTCTCTTCTGGGTCGATAGATAGTTTCGCTGTGAGAAGCCTTGCAGGGTGCTACAAATAACTACTTTTAGATCAATAGGAGTGCTTTAAAAATTCCTATGAACTGCCTTTGGAGAAGTATGTCTAAGGCCCAGAATGCTTTTCACACTGAGTTTTCTCTAAGTTTCTTTTTTCCTAAGAGAAATGTTAGTTGACTGTGGAGCTAGGTTTGAGTCGAGGCCAATGAGACCTTACATTCTGCTTCGTTCCCGATAATGATCGTCAGCGCTGGCTTTATTTGTAGCTTCTCATATGCTGTGTGCTCCCAGAAGTGGCCTCATGCAGTTTGCCTCAATAGATCTTCATCCTGCAGGTTTTGGGCCTCTTCTAAATGCAGGACTTCTGCCACTTCTTGTGGCTATTTTGATTCTCCACACAGCATAACTTTTCTTTCAGAGGGGAAATTAAATGTCACATTATCTGAGCAAAGAAGCCAGTTTGTAGCAGAGAGTGCTTGCCTGGTATCATCTAGGAAGCAGTTATGGATCACTTAATTTCTCTGAACATAGCTGGGCAGCTCCCAAAGCTCAAGGAGAGACTGCTCTCCAAGTGTGCTGGAAGGCCACATTAGAGCCCTGATTGCGGGGGAGCAAAGCTGCCTCCCCACTCCTACCACCACCATCACAGTAATAGCGAGTGTGGCATTTGCACGTGATACATGCCAGGTAGCAGGAATTTAATATGCAATTTTGTTTGTTAAATGAAAATGAAATAGTGATCCTTATAAACCTTCAGGGTAATGGGAGCTTTAAGTTAAATGCATGTGGATATCCGGGATCTATAGATGGGGGTCATTTCACTTCCAGCTTCTGAGGAAATCCAAAGTCCCAGAGGGTGACTTTGCTTAACTAAGAGATCAACCGACAAACAGGATGGTAGAGTCTTGGCCTTCTGTATGTAGACTCTATGTTTGTTTGTTTGATTGATTGATTCCTGGGATTCAGTATTATTTAGAGGAAAAACATTCTTTCTGCTTGAATATTTTTTTGATAGGATTTCTGATCCCTTAGGTACTTTCTTACTACTAATTAATATCTGCATATAGATTGTAAAACTGCATGTTAGGATGGTAATGTGGGTAAAACTTTGCTTAAATTCTATGCGTTACTTATTTTAGTATTAATAGAAATTACTACACTCCAGATACAAGTAGAGTATATTTTGTATAATTTAAACATCTGTGTTTTTTTTAGTAATTTTTTTATATTGGTTTGAGATGTGTGTGAGAGATAAAAAGAAAGTCAAGAATGAGAGAGAGAGAGAGAGAGAGAGAGAGAGAGAGAGAGAGAGAGAGAGAGAGAGAGAGAGAGAGAGGTGGAGGGGGACTGACTTGTTTTTAGTGTCTTAAAAGGATTAACTTGGTTATTCAGGAATGATCTCAATTTTGTTTTGTACATATTTTGCTCTGATTTTTATCCAGAAATTTAAGGCTGGATTAATTTTTCTTGTTTCAATTCTAGCAAACTTAATCTATGTATGCTTTAAGAAGAGAGATCTAATATATTTAGTACTCAACGTTTAGGTCTTAATTTCCATTTCTGTCCTTATACATTAC
This sequence comes from Aselliscus stoliczkanus, assembly GCA_033961575.1. NCBI lineage: Eukaryota > Metazoa > Chordata > Mammalia > Chiroptera > Hipposideridae > Aselliscus > Aselliscus stoliczkanus. The sequence goes on along the minus strand of CM066732.1, from coordinate 94,216,535 downwards.
GCAGTAGTTTTAGTGGGTTGGCATTTTGCTTGGTGGCCTTTGAAACATACAAGCAGGATGTTGAAATGAGGACCAACAGAAGTTTTGTCTTTCCTGTTTGTTAAGCTTGCTTTCCAGGACTCCTTCCTGAAAGCATACTCCAGTCCTTGGAACTTGCCAATAAACACTCAAACTAAAACAATGCTTCTACTCACTTAGGTTTCTGGACTTCTCTCCACTTGCCATTTAGCCATGTGACAGAATATGATATACAGAATATTAAAGTCTAGGGGACTGAGTGGATCTTAGACCTGTTCCTTACCAGTTCTGAAACTGAAATATTGAAGGCTTTTCAAATTCATGCTTTGGATTAACAAAAGTTTGAAGACCCCAATGTGGTGATTGCTTGCTTCATCTCCCCATTTTCACCAGAGACTAAAGGAATTGAATAGGATTTATAATATATTGAATAGAAAGCCATACTAAAAGAAAACATGAATTCCAGGAGCCTCATACAAGAACTCAATTAGTAGACATGGCTCCCTTCAATCATATGTGAAAAATTTAAAGTTAACTCAGAATTTTAAGATGATACAAACATGGGACTGGAAAGCCCAGTCCTCCCCATTGTCTTAGAGTCCCTTCCTCTGCCTTCACAAAGGATGAGATTTCAGTCATCTCAAGCAGATCGATATCAAAAAGGCTTTTGGGAACATTCATCATGATGTTCTCACTTCGCCCATTGAAATGATATTCTCCATTCCATTCTCCTTATCCTGATCTTCCTTCCACCCCATTTGGAAATTAAATATTTTTCTTCTTGTTCAGATATAAACAGATATGAGAAAGGTCATTATCCTCTCTGTAAGAAACCAATTTTTCCCCCTTTATTACATGATGTTGATGTTCTGTTTTAACATGTGACATTCTATCTAAAATTCTGTAAAACAATATGTAATGATCTACCACTAACTAAGGCATCTTAAAAAAAAAATTGTTGAAGTTTAATGGTGGGCAGTAAAGTAGTTGATAGAGGGGAGTATTATATTTAGTTGTTTTATTTTTAAGCTGTTAACCAGTAGCTATTACTGTGAGTACGTTTTAGTAGGAACAACAACAAAAAAAGCAAGTAGGTGTTCTTGCTCTATTACTTTAAAAAATTATTTATTTGTTTAATTCAGTGATATGAGTGAGCTGAACCCTTCTGGGATGACTCTGTCAGAGGACTATGAAGGCTTTGAATTTTTCTAGGAAAAAAAAGTATCTCTCTCACCTTTGTGTTAAATTTCTCATTTTCTTCTTGTGCTCAGTTTGACCCCTGGGACACAATAGACATGTACAGTGTTGTTGAATGACCAAATGTCAAAAATCACAGAAATGATTCTTTAAACGAATATGTTTGTAGGTAGAAGCTTATGGGTATATGATAGCAGAAATCTGAAACCTAGATAGGGATTCCTAGTAAGTTAGAAAGAGCCATCCTAATCAGGCCTAGACATAAGGCCACAGATAAATGCAACTGCTCTTCATATTAGTGGACGAGCTATTTTAGATTTTGCTCTAAAATTTCATGTGATGGACTTTTATATTTGTTTCATAATACTATTTGAATTTAGTTATTTGCAGTCTTTGTCTTCAGTCATAGTAGTCTTTGTGGTGCTACTTAACTAAAATATAGTAAAAGGGAAATATACAGTAATACCTTGGTTTGCAAGCATAATTCATTCCGGAAACAAACTACTCATATTGCAAGACAGTGCTTGTTTACCACATTAAAATGTATTAGAAATGTTTGTTCGTCTTGCGGACCACTCACAAACCAAGTTACTTGCAATCCAAGGTATTACTGTATTTATTTTTAATTCAGCTAATCACACCATTGATCCATGCAGCAGCAAATATGCTAACTACACTCAGTTCTACAACTCAACATACATATACTTTTAGCATTATGTAGAAATTGTACAATAAGAACCACAGGGATTATGGGGAAAATAGGGTTAGGGGCACAACATTCAAAAATGACATTAGTGACACATAAAAAAGACAGGAGCCTAATAGAAATGGTAATACAGTTTTACACATGTTAAATGGTTAGGGAATATGTACAGCACTTTACGATGAAATGGTACATATAGCACTTTACCATGAAGCTTTTTCGTGGAGGTGGATGTCAGGAGGATTGCAGTTGGTGGATTATTGTGACATGCTAGAAAAAGGTTACTGAAATCAAGCCAAAATTTATAACAGTTGTGGAAAGACGTGGGTCATCACATACATGGGGCCTGCAGTAGCTGGTAGGTATTTCTAGGCACACACTAGGCATTTGATTGTGTGCGTGTTTTATGAATTCCTACCCAGCTCAGTTCAGCTGGGTGCACAGAGCAAACTTCAAATTTGCATTATGCTCAAAGTGTTCCCTGATACATCAGTAATGTCAGGACTGATTCACATTTTCAAAACACACATGTATAGCAGAACCACTGTAAGCAAAGCAGCTAATGCTGATCATAACTTACGCATTCCCAGACCTTATTACGTGTCAGGCACATGTCCAAGCTTTTGACATGTATTAATTAGCTCATTAAATTCTATTAGCGCTATGAAATAGAACTATTATTGCTCCTGGTTTTTAGCTGAGGATACCGAGCCACAGAGAGGTGAAGTAACTTGCTCACGTTCACAGAACAAAGTGGGCAGGACTCCAGCTGTCTTAACACTTTGCTCTTATCTCTGGGCTAAAAGGAAAGTCACTACCTTTGAATACGAAACCTCAGCTTTACAAAGCAGCAAAAGCTTCCAGACTTTCCTGGCATATCATTTGCCACCTGATAATAGTAAAATGGGTGAACTCCTTCAAACCAGTAGGAGGTTCACTGACTATGACCAAAAGTGTCTGATGATGGAGGAACTGTTTAAGCTATGGCAGAAGAATCTAATTCATTTACTCACCTTGTTCTTTTTTCTCTGTTTTCCAGGCAGTATTTTCATAATGTGAAAATGAAAAGTAGTGGGTAGGGGGAAGGGCAAATAAACGATCACACAAAGGTACATACCTGTACTCAGGGAGGGCTGGATCTATATTTGGTGAGATTAAGCCCTATTATGTTTTCATGCTTAAAAGTTACAGAACTGAAACTTGTCCCGCACTACAGGAATTTGCCATTTACGTTCCAACGTTCCTTGTCTCCTGAGCAAAACCACCACATTGATGTCATCTAATCCCTTTGCTTTTTATATTTTTCCCCTTAGGTCAATACTGTCTCCTTTCTTCTCTGTTCATTCTGCCGTATTGTAATGGGGGTTGTTTTTGTTTTGTTTTGTCCCCCTTACCTCACTCCCTACCCCCCTTTTTATTGCTGGTGAAAGATGACAGTGGTAGGAAGTGGTTTGTAGAGAAGTAAAACCACTCAAGGCTTTGAGATAATTATAAATAAGTGGCCTCTTGCTTATTCTTACCATTAAAACATGTATTTTTCTTTGTAAACCTGTTATGTAAGTCAATTTAGAACTTAATAGTTACAAAAAATTGTATTTCAGTTTTATAAACTAAATATTAATTTCTTTAGAAAAATAAAGATGCTCATGTTTAACCAGAATTCATAACAATTACTCAAGCCCAGTAGTTCTCAACTTTGGTTGTATGTTAGAATCAGTATTTGGGGAGAGTTTTAAAAGTACTTAAAAAACAATAACATCCTCCTCTCCCTCCCTTCTTTCCTCAAAAAAACAAGCAGCTAAAATGAATTGACCAAGGGAAGGATTTCCATCTCTGTTACTATACATGGACTGTGTGCTGGATGGCATAGTCATTTGTTAATTCATTCATGTATTCATCATTATTTATGTACCTATCAAGTGCCAGGAATGAGTGAGAAATAACATGGTGATTATACTCTAGAGTTAGAAGACCTAGAGCTCTGAAGAATGGGTAGAAATTAGTTGGGTGAAGGAAGAGGTAGCATGAGGGAATGCTACAGGAAGAGTAACTTGGGTCAAGGGTAAAACACTGTGGTGAGAAGGAGACTGAGATTTCTCAGGAAGTTTTCAGAAAGCAGGTGTGGCTAGGGGGATGGCTGACTGACAGAGACTGTTCTTATGTGAACTTCCTGTCTAATCTTGGGTAGCTTGAGGGTATGACCTAGTTGGATGTTCTATCATCACTTTCCTTCAGTGCTTCTCTGAGCACTCATCTGGCAACAGCTGCACTCTCTCCTCTGACTTCATCTCATCCTTTTTCGCTACTGCTGTGTCCACATTAGGTTTCCTCCGTGATCATCTGTGCAGCAGCATCTTTTTCTCAGATAGTCATGTTCAAGAAACCTTGGTCAATTTGAAGCAGGGAAGAAGGGAATGAGTTCAAGGAAGGCCCTGGCGGTTTCAGTTCTGCTCTTGACTCTGGTAGAAGTAGCTCGAGCATCTCAGGCAAGTCCTGTTTCTTTCTGGGCCTCAGTATTCTTACTTGTAGATGAGAAAATAGTCCAGGGGATCTTCAGGGCTCCTTCAAACTGAAAGCTTACCTTCTAAAGAAGCTTTTCAAGCCAAAGGTCTTCATTTTTGAGATACCAAACTGGTTATTTATTTAGTTAAATTACTCCTTTTTAATAGTCATTGCTGGGATGTGATACCAGTTGAGAAATACACATTTTAATGTAGATAGAGTCAGCCAAACCTGGGGTGCCCTATTACTATGTAATAGTATAAATATGAATATTATAGTCAAGTGGCCCTAACTTCAGTTTACTTCCATAGATCCAGATGCTGCATTTACCAAAGTTAAATAATGAAAATTTCATCAGATATACGGTATGGGAACATGAAATTTTAATGTGTGGTGATATGGTGAACTCTCAGGTGGAAAGGATCCAATCAATCAAAAGGATGATAATCAGGTTACGTTAGGAAGTAATTGATTTAACTAAGATGAAAATACCAAATATTGGTATTTCTGAAGCACTACTTTTGGTAATGTGAATTGGAACCACCATTTTGGGAAATGATTTGTCAGGATCTCTTACACACATATGTACATACATATTCCCTATGAGCCAGCAATTCCATTTCCAGGGTATACCCAACAGAAATGAGTACATATGTTTACTAAAAGACGTACTAGGATGTTTATAATTGATAGTAGACAGAATCTGGAAACTAGTCAAAAGCCTATCAACAAAGGAAGTGATAAATAAAACACTGCCTATTCATACAATAGGATCCATATAACAATGAGAATGAAAAACCTACAATATCATAAAAACCTGAATGAAATTCACAATTCTAACTGAGCAATAAAGCCACACAAAAAGAACACATAGCGTATGAATCCATTTACATATACTACAAAAACAATCAAAATCTAGGCTCTTAGAAGTCAGAATGGTGCTTACACTTTGGTGGGTTGGTGGCATCAAACTCACCAACTGTGCTGTGGTTACATGGGTGTATTCAGTTTGTAAAAGTGTATCAAGCTACACAATTACGATTTTTTTATTTTCTGTATGTATATTTTATTTCAATAACTACAATTTTTTAAGAAAGGGTTTTACTGCTATGTATTACTTCATTTGATCCATACAACAATTCTAAAAGATAAAAAGGCAGACAAATTTTCTCCAGTTTTGTAGAGAGAAAACAGACTCAAAGTTTGGTCCAAGGGCTAAGGGCTAATTAGTGGTAGAGTTAGGTAAGGTATGTAAATCTCTTGGCCTGAGGGAGATAGCCTCTGTGGGAAGAACTTGCCCAGTGCCTGATGCATTGTAGGTGTTCATAAATGTCATTCGAAGCTGGATCATATAGACTGGGGCCTTTGCAGTCCCACAAGGCCATGGTCTTGCTCTGGGAGTGACCATTTGCTCTGGTGGTCTGACGGAGCAAGTGCATTCTCTCCTCAGAGAAGAATGGAGATGAGCCCTGAGTCAAATGTCCCAAAAAGCTGCCAAAATACCTGTGGAGAATTGCATAACTTTGTCTCTTTCAGGCTTAGAAAAGAATGAGTCAGAGACCCAGTTCTCAGACACAGTGCCTAGGAAAACATGAAGGTTTAACCTAGGCAGAAATCCATGTATGTGACCTTGGATAAATCATTGAACTTCTTTGGCGGCAATGGTTTGAAGGGCAAATTTGATTCTCTGTACTTTGGACTATGTGATCCTTCAGTGGTTAACCTTTTGAGACCTCTGAATTTTATGTCCTCCCCTAATGAGACTCTCATTACTTTCAAGGACATCTGACTGTTTTCAAACTTGACAGTTCCCTCAGTGTAATTTAAGATCAAATTTTGATTAATTCAATTTATGATTTAAATATGAATGTGCCCAATTTTCTGCCTGTCATCCTAGTTCAGATGCACCAACAAGTTACAGAGAGTAACCAGAGGTCCTATTTAACTTGTTGACTCTGTTTTTTCTAAAAATGTAAAACAGAACCTTTCTTGTCAACAGAAAATTCTAGTTATTTATGATGTGGCTAAAATAAAGATAAGGAGTTCTGGAAATGGAATCTGTTATTGCTTGGATAATAAAAACTCAGGCCCTTCTTTGGAAAAAATGGAGAATGATAAATGCTTTGATTTAGGGTTTGGCTATGATGTCAAGGTCAGCCAATGAGCACAGAGCGAATCTGAGAAAAATAAAGAGATAAATAGAAGCAGATGCTTGGAAAAATCTTCTTGACTGTTGCTAGTGAAGTTGTATGGTCAGCGATCAAAATTTCAGGGTTACGTCTATCATCCTAATAAGGTTATAATGAAAACCATTTAAACTGATGTTCCGAAAAGTTCTGTAGAACTATGGTCAGCTGTACTTTACCATGAAGTGGCATTTTCCAAATATGCTGCAAATTTTGTGTTTGAGGTACTTTTGAGCTGAAATTTCTGTTGGGATATTCTTCAAGGAGGTCAGCTGCCATGGGACTCCTGTTAACTCAAGATCTTTATTTCAAATTAATGTAAGAGAGACATCGGATGGGAAATGGAAAGTAAGTAAAGTTGGAAAGTTTTGGTTTCTGATTGGTCAGCATCTATGTTCTCAGAAGCAAATTTCTTTTTTCCCTTTGGTTGTTTCTGATAGCAGGAAATAGAAAAGTACTGTCTTATATTTAGAGTTACCAAAAGCTGCCATTTTAGAAGTTTGAATAGCCTAACACGGGAAATAGATCATTAATTTCTGAGCCAAAAAGGAAAAATGTAGACAGTTTAGAGATAGGACCCTTGGAGACACTGTGATGGAAGGCTGATCAAAAGGATGAGCACAAATGGCCAAGAGCTTTTGATTCCAATCCAAGATTCAAGGGATTGGGGGAAAAATACAAAACAAAAAAGATGAAGATTAGTGAGAAGGGTTAAGACCATGTTGACACATACTCTAAAAATCATTGTTTTACTGATTAGTTTTCAAAAAGTGCTACATTTCATAATAATACTAAGTGGAGAAACCATGAATTTTACTATTTCAGTACAAAGGTCGTGACTTAATTCAATTGAATTCCTTCCCTTGTGTTAGTTGTGTGGCCTGGGGCAAATTCCTTAGCCCCTCTAAGCCTCACTTTCTTCATTTGTAAAATGGAGAGATAATAGCTTCATGGGATGATTTTGAGGCTTCTATGTGGTGGTTAATGTAAATTGTTTATTTCAGAGACTAAATTATATAAAAAGAGCATTAAATGTTTTTGTCTATGGTAGTGATGATGATTACGTGGAATATATTCACATTGAGGGGCTCTTTTTACTTTCCAATTTTTTCCCTCACCTCATTTTAAAAAAAGATTTAACATGGCTTAAAAAGTTGCAAATAATAAATACAGTTTTCTTCTGTTTATTTTGTTTATACTATGCCTCAGTTGAAGATGAAGTTAAAAACAATTGTGTGGCTTAATGTTGTTTAAAGGTTATTCTAACGTATATTTGTATACTTTATATAATCATATAAATATATTTAAGGTTATTTTAAAGAGAAAAGGACTAGAGTTAGAAAATTTACAAGAGAGATGGAGCGAAAATAAAGGATGGCAAAGATATGAACTAGTGGGTTTGTACCAATCAACGTCTTAACAGAAAATAGATGATTCATTCAAAATATTTACATATTTTGTAATATGAGGAGATTTTGTTTATAAAAGTGGGATTGCAAGTGAACTTTAAGGGATAAGTGACTCATAGGGAAGGTTTGAGAGGACGAGGAGGTCGCGGGAACTCAGAGAGAGATTTTGTAGAGCAGCAGGCCTAGGAAGGTCCTCCAAACGACCAGAGTGCTCTTTTTGAGGGACACAGAAAACCTAAGTTGACCTCGTGGGGGCAGAATAGGGGAAATGAATATCCTGAATTCACTTGTCTTCCTCCCTCCCATATTCTGCTGGCTCTTCTCATTGACTTGGAATTGGAAGCCAAAGGGAATGACAGCCATTGATGTCACCCACACAGGCACATCTGTCTTCAGGAGCAGAAGAGGGTGGAGAACGTGGGGAGTGAACATATCAGGCAGAGAGGACCATAAAGTTGCTAAACAACATTGAAATCTTAACTAGAATCCAAAGCAAAAAGGGAGATAGAATCAGATACAAAATCCATGCTATCAACAAACAATAAAAAAATATATCATTTCCTTGGGAACTCCTATATAGATGATTCCAATTTTAAGTGACATTCTTCAAAATTGTCCAACTTGCTAAACACTTAAGTGTTATATGAGGTTGTTGGATATACATCAATTAAATTTGGGAAGCATCTGGAAAAAATAATTTTGGTTTTAGAAGTTGGCCCAGTGTGTTCTTTCTGAAAATAAATAAAATAGATTATAAAATGATCTGTAAAGGCAATTTTTAGACTTAGATAATAAAATGCTTTCATTTTTGTCAAGTTTTTTTATTTTTTACTTTTTATCACAAGTACAAGCAGACATTTTATGAGAAAACAGTTACAGGCCGTTGAGATGGGTTTAAAAGAAAGGGAACCAATACATACTGATTTATCCCATTCAGAATTATTGGCTGATACATGAATAATTCTAGAAGTTTTAGTTTCATGGAAGTAAAGTGCATGAAAAAGCATCAAGAGTTGGCATTTTGGGCCGGCCGAGTGGCGTGGTGGTTAAGCGCTGGCCTGGGAAACCAGCGGCCCGGGTTCGGTCCCACATATGAGGGCCAGTGACACTGCCCTCAAAAAAAAAAAAAAAACAACAAAAAAAACGAAGAGTTGGCATTCTTTTTTTTTTTTTTTTTTTTTGAGGGCAGTGTTACTGACCCTCATATATGGGACACGAACAGTCTTTTTTTTTTTTTTTAATAAAAGTTTATTGGGGTGACAATTGTTAGCAAAGTTACATACATTTCAGGTGTACAATTCTGTGATGCATCATCTATATATCACATTGTGTGTTCACCACCCAGAGTCAGTTCTCCTTCCATCACCATATATATACTTGATCCCCTTTACCCTCTTCTACCACCTCCTCCATCCTTACCCTCTGGCAACCACTAAACTATTGTCTGTGACTATGAGTTTTGTTTCTTCATTTATTTTTCTTATTCTTTTGTTGTTTTCAGTTTTATATACCACATATCAGTGAAATCATGTGATTCTCGACTTTTTCTGTCTGACTTATTTCGCTTAGCATTATAATCTCAAGATCCATCCATGTTGTTGCAAATGGCATTATTTCATCATCAAAGTTAAACAAAAAAAAAGGAGTTGGCATTGGAAACTGAGCACACACAGCTTGGCCCATGAATGGTTCCTGTTCACACAGATTGATTCTAAGAGAAGCTATTGGCCATCTTATGCTGATTTGACAGACTTCTCAAAAAAGACTGCAAGAGGAGTCAGTGGTAGAAGCAGTATTCCCTATATCTGTTTTGATATTTTGAAAGCCAAATCTGACAAAAGATATAACCAATAGTACAGAGATTTGCATAACTATTTTTAGTGAATTCCCTATTTTTTTTTTTGTAAATATATTATTGAATGGAACAGGGAAAATATAGCACTAGGTGCATGTTGCTAATACTGCTAATAAACAAGTTTGCCAATTGTGTTAAAATTTATAAACTTTCACAAAAGGGATTACTGAAGCCTTCCAAAAATGCTGTGAGTTGATGCCCCCTTTACAGGTTGGAAATGGGAGACGAGGCAATTGAGAGCATTCTCCAGACCACCAATTAGTAAATATTCTTGTGGGATGGTGGTTAGATGAGATGAGAATCAAACATGAGTACATAAACCAAAGTCTTGTAAATATATTCTAAAATCAAATGGACCATCTTCGTTTATTAATTTTTAATAAATGCCTTTTGCATTATGGTGAGCATATATCAAATATTTGCTGGTGAATGAATGAGTGGTTGCCCAAACAAATGATATATCTGAGAACACTATTCTGAGCTCATTATTTTCTGAGAATGCGTGTTCTTGAGACAACACCCACAAATTTAGAGGGTTGTTCAGGGTGGCATTCCATGCAAATTATTTTTGTCTCCGTGGATGTGTTTGAGGAGGTGGAAAAGCAGTGGCCATGGCAGAGCAATATGAGGTCCAGCCACCCCATGGCTGTTAGCACATGCCCTCTTGCAGAAGTTAGATGTGTGTGGTGGTTCAAGGTTAAGTCCATGTTTCATGCTGCCTGGAAGGCCTGGAGGCCTAACCATCCATGACAATAAGCCCTGACAGCCACAGGTCAGCATGGGGCGCATCCTGACCTAAAGGCATATGGCACCATACTCTTGGTGTTAAAGGCTGCAGGTCAAGTGACAGACTAGCAGCCTTGGGCATGTAATGACCTCTAATAAGTCCTCTATATGAGGTATCATCTAGAAACACAGGGATAACCCAGGGTCATTGTTGGCCATTTTGCGATTCTTTGCACTAGAATTCTCTGGGAATTGTCAGTGTATATCCTTCCCACCTTAAGGCAGGTGGGACCAGGGGTAACCATCTTCCTTACAACATTCCTCAGAATTGTACAGTATAGTTTGACTCAGTTAATAGGCTAACAGCATGCCTGGTGGTAGAGACCTCCTATTGTCCTTATAAAAAGGCCTGTGGGAGTCTATTCAAGTATCTAGATTGCCTCCTGGGGATGCCCCTGCTTTTGTAAGCCTGGACCATGCCTTCAGTGACCTCTTTGAAGAGGAGTTAAGAATAAAGGTCTGTCTCCATTAATCCAAAACACTGACGGTGAAGCCATCATTGTGTGCTCAAATATTCCTTCATGACTCTCTGACCAGGTTTCTGTAGATCCAGAAGGAGACACCTTGGGGGTACACATTGCCTCCTTTACTGTGCTCAGCAAAGCATGTTTGGGGAGTTACCTGCCACCGGGGAACTAAAGCTCAATAGAACCCCTCACTTTCATTGTTGGGACCCCCTTAACTCTAGTGTGAATGAGACTTGGCAAAACTTGTAACATGACAAAAACTTGTGAATACCCCACCGGTTCCTCCTTGAAGACCCTGAGCGCATGTCAGACTGAGGAATACACTCTGTGCTCAGTGCAGGCCTTAGACAGGAAGTGCTGCCACAGCTCTGAGGGTAGGATTCCAGGAACCTCACCTGAAACCTCTGCCAGATGGAAGACACCTTGATTCTCTGACAGTTGGGAACTTGGTTTCCGTCCTGGCATGAGCACAGGGTTTGAAGAGAGGCAGATCTGGGTTTCAAGCTCTCCACTGCCACTTAAGAGGAGTTGGGTTTTGGGCCAGTTTCTTAATTTTTCTAAGCTTCAGTTTCCCATCTGCACTGGAGATAATAATGCCTACCTTATAGGTTGTGGAGGTCATTGTGTGCAGTTTTATAGAGAGAGTGGGCACACATGTGCTCCCTAGGCATTCCTGACTATGAAGGTAATCTCCTGGCTTCCTGCAGTGTCTTTCTCTAGGTGCCCAGGTGGCTTTCACCTGTGTGTTCTCCTGGAGCCAGCGTCACATCTCCTGTGATGGGGGTGAAGAGCAGCTCTGGACACCATTATGTAAAAATGTAAAAGTACCATGCTGGGAAACTAAAATTTCTTTCTAACATCAGGCCATCAGGTAGAACCAGGACTGAACCAGAAACTTTGCCAAATTATATTTTGTGAACAGTCCTACGGTGTATGAACAGAGGAGATTCAGATGAGACACAAAGAAGAGGGCTGTTCTACTTGCCACTATTCAACAAAGGCAAGTTATAGAGTCTTCTGTGAGGAAAAAGGATTTAGGGGATGCTAATCACAAGAATGGTACTCCTGCTGGAAAAATAATACCTCTACCACCACACCATTAATCTAAGTAAAGTAAGGTAATCAATTTTACTGTTAGAGTCATCAGCTATGATTTATTATTGAGGGAGAACAGCATTATGAAATATTATGAAGCCATTGAAAACAATGGGGCAGATCTAGCTAGCTATATGCACTGAGACAGAGAAGGATATATATAAGCTATAGTTAATATGTTTATCTCAATATGTATAATGTGATTGCATTTTTGAAAAAATAATATATGCAGTTTATATGACGTACATAGTGTATGATATTAGTAAGATTGCACATCAAACTATGGGCAGACTTTGTGTCTGAGAGTATGTTTGGAATGGGGAAGAGGTAAAGGGCTTAAAATTATTTTATACATTTGTCCCATTTACATTTTTATAATCAATATATTAAATTACAAAATTCCAAAAATTGAGAACAAGAGAAAATCATATCTAGCACCATATCTAGTATCTATCACGTTTAGATAGAAATTATTGAATAAAACTTGGTGAGTTTCATAATAATTTCCTTATAAAATTAATAATAAAAATAATAATAAAAACATCACGTTTAAATTCTGCTTTATAATATATAAAGCCTTTTATATGTATTATGTCATTTGCGTTTCCCACAAACCTGAGTTGAACATAGAGGAACTCCTTACAAATTAGGACTTTGAGACTCTTAGAATTTAAATCATTTTCCCAAGTTCAAATGTAGGTGGCACTGGGACAACATCCTTTTTAATTGGCTTTCTATTCTTTTGACAAATATTTGTCGAGTCCCCTCTGTGCTAAGTCCCCTGTTTACCATACCACATGCACAGAAACTTGCAATAAAGATGTGAAAATAAATAGACACCACATAAGTCAGTGTCTGACAATAACACTAAAAATTGCTAATGAATAGATCACTCTTAGATGCAAATTTTATTTGGTTTACTTTTACCATGTGCTTTTCTAATATTTAATAAGATATAGCAGATTTCATTTACTAAACATTTCACCTTGCTTTTCTGAAGAATAGGTTTGCTGGTTTCTACTTTAGCTTTATCTCCTTACATCATTCACTTAAAGAGAAACCCATTTCTAGTTCATCTTTCTCTTTAAAAAAATAATCAAATGTCCACATAATCATTTGTTTATTCTATAGCAGACCATTTTTCCTTCATTTTTGTACAGATGGAGAGGAAAAGATTGGGCATAAAGGATGAATGGGCCAACCATCCAAGGAGACTGGAGAAATGTATAAACTCATCACTGAAGGAAAATTCTTTTGCCAGAATGCCTCAATTTACTTAATTTTTGTGGCCTGGCTTTGCAATCAGAAACCTGAATCCATGGATGTGCTTGAAATGAAACACCAAGAAACTGCAAGCAAGTTAACTATAGATATTGGCTGGCTGGGCATGCACAGTGGGGAGCTGGAGGGAGCACCCTGTCTGAAGTTCTCCACTGATGAAAGGCAATTCTGGCAAATATGATCATGGGGCTCCTGCTACAGAGGGATGGGAGGGTAGAGAGGATAAAGATTCCAAAGCAGTGGAGTGGAAGAGAAATTGGTCTCAGGATTGGTATTTGTTTATACATCCATTCTTTCATTCTCTATATATTTATTGAGTATCTATGGATACTACCTGTGATACAGGTATAAAGATGATTAAACCGATAGGGTTCTTGCCTCCTAGAACAATATTCCAGGATAAAGATGGGAACAGCAAATTTAAAAAAAATAATTACAGATTTTGATAAATGTTAAGCATAAAATAAATCCAGTGCAGTGATGGTTAACAACACCGGTGGGGTGAAGGTAGAAACGTACATAGATAGGGAGGTCAGGATAAATCTGAAAAGCAATAAGCCCTTTCCAGGTCTCATTCCAGTCCCTGCTGTAGAGAGCTTACAAACCCCCCCCCCTCCCCTGCCAGACCATAATACTAGCCTCTTCCAAAGACTGGGAGTAAAATGCCTAAACTTCGTTTTTCCAAAGCCGTTTAATCAACTCCTATGCCATGTTAGCTTATTTCCCTGTGTGGCCTTGGCCTGAAATGCTTTGCTTTCACTGAGGAAAGGCAGTTCTGTCATTTCTTTACCTTGATCCTTCTGCTCCCTTCTAACCTATGGCCACTTCAATTCCAACCCCTCAAGAAAAGAGTAAGATGAGTTTCCTCCGGGTGTGTGGGTGTAGGGACTGGAAGAGCAGCAGGAGGCTGCTGGGTCTGTGACTGTCTGGTGGCTTGTGCATAGGGATAAATAATAGGCTTAAATGACAACAGGAGGGATTCAGGCTATGAACAAAGGAATCCTTCATGGCTGCAAAGAATTGCCAGGACACATGATCATTGGCAGTATAGAGCTGCTTTCCTGCATGTTTCAGGCAGTGGGATTGTGTCGTACAATCCTGCCTTGGGGCAGGGAATGATCCCCAGTAGACTTCGTTGTCCCTTCAAGTCCTAGGAAACCATAACGTGGAATGCCTTTTTTCCCCTCTTTTCTTAGCATATTATTGTATTCAAAAGCTTTCCATTAGATACAACCAACAATAGGAAAAAACTGTGTATATTTGAAATTCCTTTCAATCGTCTTTTCTTGGACAAACTATTTAACTGCATGAGCTTTTCCAGATGTGAGGCTCACTCTATGGGAAATAACAAAGAATTTGTGAATTAGTAAATTATCCTGCCTTTATGCTATTTTTTCACTGCGTGGTTATGTATTATAAACAGAATGTTGAAGTTAATCATCAGAATTTGTTAGAAAAATGCACTCTCAGAATTGTTTTGCTTAAGAAAAATCATTTTTTTTTTTTTCAGGAAAAAGCAACCAGCTGTTTTACATTTATAACAAAGTTGTGGTTAAATATTTAAGATCTCTGTATTGAGTCAATGAGAATGAGGTAACCAGTTCTTTTAACAGTGAATAGTATGTTATTACCCCCAAAGCTATAATAAGTAAACAACATTATAAAGTAAATTACAAATCTTATTAAATTTACAGAAGAATTTGACTACTCTCAATTTTTCTTAGAGGCCTACCTAATTTTATCAAAAATGATTGCTTCAGGCTAATTTCACATATTTATTGCTAAATTACTTGATCTTTTTGGCCTGACGCGATGCTAATAATGTTACATTCAAATTTGAAATACTGAGATTTTTCTGACCTAAGTTGTGACAACTCTTATAGTTCATTCTGATAAAATGAGTGTTTGAAGCTTTTATCCCCACACCTCCTCTGAGCTGCTCCTTGCTGCTACTAAGGTTTCTTTCTTTTACAGAGGTCACCTGCTTCCCTTGGACTTAGCCTGAAAGCTTTGCATTACCAAGGGACTCATGAGTTTCTCTAGCAGCTACTCTCTATGAGGATGCCCACATGTTGGGACAGAGTCTTAGACTCCTATCTCGCAGGGAAGGGGTGAAGTTATTTTATATCATCCCCAAGAAACATGAAGGGATGATCTGCCTGGTACTGAGGCTTCATGACCTCCTTCTTCCTTCACACCAAGTTCTCAAAACTATAGAGAATTGGAGAAAATATTTGTTCTGCACATATTCTACCCGGAATACTATTTAGCCAGGGTTGTGATCACAGTTCTGAAAATGTACATTTCCCTGGCTGAAAGCAGAAAGTGGCCTAGTAGGCACCGGCACAGAGAGGACAGGTATAAAATCATCTCATCTGCTTTTACACTTCCTCTAGTGTGTTTGCCTGGAAACCTGTATCTGGATATTGTGCTCTTGTACATTGAGATAAGGAATAGGAAAAAAGGAGGAAGAGATGGTGCCCTTGGTAAAAACGTTTGAAATAAGTGCAAGTTTGATGGATAGATAAGGTATCTGCAAACCCAGAGAGTTTGAGATTTGGATGGAAGAGCTGTATGGGAACTACCACATGAAACAGGTACACATATACCTGTATTAATATATTTCTTTAATGTTTCCCTGGTCTTCAAGACTGGTGAAGATAAATATGTTGGCATGTGGGTCAGTTCAGGAGAAATAAAAATATTTACAAACCATACTTTTTGCATTTAAAATAAAAATGACTTTATTTGATTCTGTGAAAAATGGATATTCTTATAATTTAGATTACTAATTCAATGAATGTGAGAACATGAATGAGAAATAGGTATTGCTCCTTATTTAATGATAAAACATTTAATAAGAATATTAATATTTGGGTAGATGTAAAAAGAAGCCATGTAGAGGCAGCTTTCTCATTTGTCTCATTGTGACTGGAAGAGTCTTAGGCAGCCAGAGTTATATAGGTTGCTCCTTGATATAGTTTTGCTCTTGCTGTTTTTGTTTACTCTTTGCCTCTCCTGCTAAGGAGAACTTGTAGTCAAACTATTCACTTTGCCTCTCAGGGTCTCAATTTTCTCCTCAAAAAAAAAAAAAAAATCTCAAGAATCCCTTCTGTCTGTAACCTTCAGTGCTTTTATAGCTTGAAAGGAAACCCAAAGTCATAATGGCCATTATGATGGCTGCCTCAACTGATATTTACTCAGCACTTTCTTGGATCCAAACAAGGCCCACTTAACAAGGCCAGGAGGGGATTAAGTGAGAGAAAACCAGAAACAAGAGGTTGCCAAAGATGTGATCATAGTAAGAGCTTGGTCTCTGATGGTGAAGCATGCTAACTTGGGCAAGACTCATCAGACTGCTTGGAAAGCAAGCCTACTTGCATTCTCCACCCCACTGCTGGTCCTCCCCCAAATACAAACCACAGCTTGCCTTGATTATGGTATTGAGGTAATTAAGGAAAAAAAATATATTTTAAATATCCAGCTATTCATAGAGCCTTAGCTTTACATAGCTGTGAATGAGGTAACCTCAATTATTAGTTCATATCATGAGAAGTAGTAATACAGTGACCAGTGAAATGTATGCATGAAGTAGAGGGAGGTGAAGAAAGATCTTTTAATATTGGAAATGAAGAGACAGCTTGGAAAGAGAAGCTAAAAGATGATAGTAGTTTAGGATTGTGGATAAAGATACATTTTGGGATAGGATTCAATTACAGTGAGAACCTCAAATTAATTGTTTAAGATGAATGTAGTCCAATGTGTATATTCAGTCAGCATCCTTTAAGACATTACCACATGTCATTTTCCTGCTAGGTACTTTGAAGTTAGTGACAAAATCTCTGCCCTCAGGAACCCCAAGTTATGGAGGAGACATATAAGCAAACAAAGTGACCAAGTAGTGTGAGAGACTAGCGCAGAACGCTGTGGAAGTAGAAGGTTGATACCCAGCTCTGACCAAGTCTTCAAGCATGAGTTCTATAAGAAGACAAGAGAGGGCATTTCAGGCAGAGAGAGCAGCATGTGCAAAGAAGGGAGGTAGGGGTGGGTGTTGAGGCCTTCCGAATACTGCAGGCACTTCCATGCTTCTGAAACCTATGGTACATAAGAGGAAGTGAAGGGATTTGCAGTTACAGGTCCAGGATATGGGGGCCCTATGCCAGGGTAATGAATTGGGCCTGTTTTGGTAGCATTGGGATTTTATGGTTAGCTGTTAGGATGATCACACTGACTCAGATGATGTTCATTTGACTGAATAACTTGCCTTCTGGGACATATCTGCCATAATACAGCTCACAGGTTTGCAACTATGCTAAGAAATAGGTAAAGGGAAGTGCCCATCAGGCTAAATTGAACGTTTCAAGTTTGCGCATCTATTATATCAAACATAAGGAGAACAAGATGATTCTGAAAAAAATAATGAATAGGAAGTGCTCCTCCCTATCTCAGGACTGCGTGTTTATGAGATGTCATTGATCATCCACTAGGAATCAATGTCCAAAGCATGATTGTTATACCCTTATGCCATTGAAATAGAGAAATACTCTCTCCTTTCCTTTCATTGTAACTATGGGCAAATTAGATGACCTTGTTACACTCGCACAGTGGGCATAACTCATAGAAA
Source organism: Aselliscus stoliczkanus (assembly GCA_033961575.1). NCBI lineage: Eukaryota > Metazoa > Chordata > Mammalia > Chiroptera > Hipposideridae > Aselliscus > Aselliscus stoliczkanus. The sequence continues at coordinate 94,198,412 of CM066732.1, read as the reverse complement.
CCCACCCACGGTAGGGAATTGAGAGATAATCTCTTGCTCCAACATGAATTTGAGAAACCACAAGAGTCAGCATGGCTTGTGCCTACCCAGTTGGCAGAACCATGCTCCAATAGCCTTTCACATGCTCTCCTCCTGCCCCTGCATGTTGGCAAGTCCAAGAATGCTCAGGATGAATCAGCTGACTTTTCACTATAGCTTTCCGCATGGGCTGGGCAATTCCTTTGAAAAACCTAGGTCTGACATTTTTACATGTCAGTTTAATAAGGTGTTAGGTAAAAACTTGGGGACTGCCCTGCTCAGTCAGAATAAACAGGGGTTATGAAGTAAATAACTAGAGAAGAAAATGATCTTGAACAGTGGTGTTGTTTGAAGTACTACTTTGCCAAGTAATGAGGGGAATGCCTACATCATACCCTTACTCTCCTGTTCAGCTTTGGTTATCTGAAAAGCTATTTAGTGAAATGTCACTTCCCACAGCTTTTCAAAATCGCTTACCCACTGTCATTGACTGGCCTGGGAGTCACTAAATAGATCATTTGGTGACAACAACTTGGAGTAAATGATTCCTTTCCTTACTAACAATAGCCTTTTCAATGACCAAAACTGATGAGTCAAGAGAATGCATTAAAAAAAAAAATGTATTTGACTTGTCATCATTTCCTTTAGTAATAGCGTATTGCTTTTGTAGTAGTAAAAACATGCAAAGGCGGACTGTTTGAACAGAGTAAAATCATGAATTGTATTGGTTTGTGGGCCCCATTGTTTCATTGAAAGCAGACCACTAGATCTATAAGTTAATATCTATTTTAGCAGTTCTCTAAGTACTGTTCATAAATCCCTGGATGTCCCTAAATTCTTCTGTGTGGCTGAGCAGAAATCAAGGCGATGACACCAAACCATACTAACAGTCATTATATTCTTCACCACCACACACTTGCAGTAAAAAATAATGCTGGTTTCACATAAAGCTGTCCTGATGTAGCAGAAAGAAATGGTTAATTTTATTAAATCTTGATCTTTGAGTGCATTTTATTTTTACTATTCTATGTGACAAAATGATAGTAACACAAGCACCCCTGCTGCATATTGAAGTATGGTGGCTGTCTGGAAAAGAAAGCACATATGTGCATTTATTTGAATTTAGGCTAAACAAGACATGTTTTTCTTTGTTTTCTTTTTGGAGGGCAGTGTCACTGGCCCTCTCATGTGGAATCCGAACTGGGGCCCCTGGCATCCCAAACCAGCTCCCAACCACCGTGCCACTCAGCTAGCCTCACAGGACATGTTTTTAATAGAACACTATTTTTGTTGAAAGAGTGACATTACAGTTATTCAGCCTTGGGTATTTGGTAGGCATTTTTCTTAAAATTAACAGTCAGCCTGTCACTTCAAGGAAAACAATTGTAGAATTTGTTGCCATCGATAGAATTTAAATGTTCAAGTAAAATTAGATTTCTGAAAACTTGTGTCTGTCACTGGGAGCTTGACAGCTTTCCAGTATTAAAAATATTTTCTTATAAGGTTAGTAGTGATATTAACAAATGTGGTTTTTTGATATGGTATCAAAATTTGGAAAACCTATACTAACTCAGTGAACATATATTTTCCAATGACCAATGCATGATGTTACTTAATCACACAGGAGTAAAAGCTCCATTTAAAATGCAAAATAGGGGCCAGCCGAGTTGCAGGATGGTTAACAGCTGGCTTGGGAAGCCAGCGGCCCTCATTTGGATCCCACATATGAAGGCCAGTGACACTGCCCTTAAAAAAATAAAAAATAAAAAAAAATAAAATGCAAAATAGACTAACAAAGTTTAGTGTTACAGAGCATGAAGGCTTTATTGACATGGTTTCATATTTCATATAGCAACCAATCTTTAAGAAACTACTATTTGTCAAATTGTGATACAGGTTCATGATTTTCTGAAAAAGGCATTCTTTAAAGTAGTCCCTTTTCCAATTATATATCTGTATGAGGAAAGATTTTATGCATATGTTTCAACCAAAACAACATATTACACCAGATTCAATATTAGATTAAATATCAGATTAAACTTTTAATGAGAATCTAGTTGTCTTTTTTGAGATTTTTATTTTGCTTTAGAAAATATAGCTATTTTCACAAAATATGTTAATTGTGTTGGCATATGATGAGTTTACTATTATTTTAAAATAATAAATATTAAAATTTTTTAAAGATTTAGTTTTTAATAAGCTAAGTATTCACAGATATAACCCATATAAACAAAAATTCTTTGAGGTCCTCAACAATTTTAAAAAATGTAAAGGAGCTCCAAGTCCAAAAAATTTGAGAAGCATGGTTTTATTTTAAGAACTGGTGAGAACTATATCCTACCACAGCTATTATCATCAACCTAATAGAAATAACTTGAACTGAGCTGAAATTAATTGAGACATTCTATTAATTGATCATGTTATATGTAATTGATTTTTTCCAGTTAGTCACATGACATATCTTCACTGGAATATGAATAATAATCATTGGGGGACAATTATCGGAAGTAGGGAATAAAACAAATCTGATCGTCAAGATTGTACATATTTAAAACAGTTAGTTAAACATGATTTAAGGCATTTTTGACATCTTAACTTCCTTGAATTCTGTAACAAATAACTGAAACTTTGCTGTGAATGTATAAATAGTTGCTAATTTGATATAAAAACTTTAAAGACAGGAGATATGTTCTTGCTGTATTCTGTATTTCTGATCATGAATTTCCTCTGTTTAGACACACAGATTCTCTCCATACTCACAGAGAAAAGCAGATCTAAACTCCTTACCATGCATTCCAGGACTTTTGCTATCCAGCCCCAATCCTCACCAGCCTCATGTACTGCGTTTCTTCTCTCTCCTATCTACCTCCCATCACTCACTCTGTACACCAACCACTCTCTAAGCACACCCTTCTCTAATGTGTCTTGGGACTTTTGAATTTCCTGTTTCTTCACCTGGAATGCTTTTATTCCTCCTTTCCTTCATCCAATACATTCTCACTCATCCTTCAAAATCAAGGATATATATTTATGATCAGTGAGAAGCCAAATATTCATGCATTCATTGAACATAAGAGATGCTAGGTAATGGGGGGTAGATAACGGTGAACTGAATCATACGTGCTCCTACTTTCATGTGACATATAAATAATCACGCAAATGAAAAAAATGGCAATTGTGATAAATGCCCCTGTAGGTGAGATTCAGGTGAGAGCCTGTAATGAGAGGATGCGTCCTGCTCAGGGAGGGCTCCCATGAGGCAGTAACACTTGATCTGAGCACTGAATAATGATAGGAATAAAAAGAGAAGAGGGAAGGGAAGTGCCCTAAATGGACAAAGGCTTTGTGGCAAGAGAGAGCATATGAATAACAGGGACCAGAGAAGAGCACTGTGGCTAGAGTGGAGTGAGACAGAGCAGAGCACGCTTGAATTGAGAAAGGAGGCGGGACCCTGTGAGCATGTTAATGAGTTTCATCTTTAACCTAAGTGAGTTATGAAACCATGAAAAATCGGAGTTTTAATGACGGCTAGCATCTCCTTGAATGTTTAATACAAGTCACACACTGCTCCAGTTAGTTCACATGTATTCAGTGTTTTAATCCTTACAAGTGATACATGTACTCTAGTCTGCATATGATACATGAGAGTCTAAAACATAGCGTGGTTAAGCAGTTGTCATATAGCTGGTAACTGATAAAGACAGGACAGAGACCTTTGAGCCTGATTTCAGAGCCAACTTTCTTATTAGGGGTGGATTTTGTGACTTATTGGGTTGTCGGAAAATTCATGACGTATTTTTTTTCTGTTTTTCATTGCAGAAATGCGTCGTGACTTTTTCGACAACCCAATATAACCAAGATCCTTGGCAGATGTGTTTATTTCTGTTTTCTGTCTCCCCATGGGAGCCCCAAATGTGTTAAAGGCAAAGACTGGGTATTTCTCTCAGTGCCTGGCACAGTGTACATGCAGACATTCAGAGCACTCAGGGGGGCAGCAGGCATGGTTGTCCCAAGAGTCATCCCCGCTCCCTACACCGCAAGCATGCGCACCACTCCAACTTGCCTCTGCCCAGCAGCTCCGCAGAGCAGAGCCTTCTGCACTGCACTCTTTGGTACGTGCTTTCTTTGCTCCGTGGCACTGTTAACGGAGAGCTGCAGGTGCCAAAGCAGGAATGAAAGCTCCTATTGTACAACATCCCTGCTAGGGATCCATGTTGAGGTTTTTGTGGGGAGAGGGGAATGCTGAAAGCCAGCTGACAACACAACAGGACAGAGTGAAACTGTGTAGTTTCGATTCCCCGAGAGCCGGAAACTCGTTTGTTCAGAGCCGCTGAAACAGCTAGGAAACTGTGTAGTGTCCGCATTCCATGTGAAGAAAGCTCTGTGCACACAAAGCCCATGAAGTGGGAGCCCTGAAGGTGCTACAGCCCAAGCCAAGCTCTGCCCTTCCCTGGGGCCTTCCTGCTGCACCTGGTTGAGGAGGGGTTTACAAGGCTGAGTTTGAGCCGAAATCTTTGATTCACAAGCTCCTAAGGGTCCAGGGGCTGGGTACCAGAGGATGGGGGATATTCTGTGGCCTCTAGCTTAGCATGCGGGACATCCTATGGCACAGTCTCTCTGAAGCTTTAAGTGCGTAGTTGCAAGGTTTCTCTGACACTTTTGAATAACTTGTGACCTCAAAGCTATTCAAACTGGCTGGAGAGCCACATTTTTCCTGGCCTCTAATCTCTGTGGAGTCCTCTTACAGTAATGGCAGTGCCAAGCTGTCTTGAAATTTTTCTGTTGTTTCTAAGACGAAGAAGGGGCCTGAGAGAGTCCAAATACACCTATGATTGCAGGTTCCTGTTCCCTTTCACCACCACCCTCATTTCTGTTCCATAGGAGGCACAAGGCCTCACCATTTTAGTGTCTGTGGTGCTCTCTGCTGGCAGCTGCAGTCTTTTTGTTCCCTGCAGCAGTATGCTTCTGTAATCCTGTTTAGGCCACTCTCCCGGATTCCCTGTACCACAGAGAACAACTTCTAGGGGATTTGGTCCACAACCAGTGTCTAGACCCTTTTCTCCATAAAGCGCTTCTCCTGACTGAGAGCCGATGACCTTTTCTATATATTCAACCATAATTAAAACTAACTCCTCCTTCACATCTTCCCTCTCTCAGTATCTCACTCCTGGGGGTTGTTGTAAGGCTCTCTCAACTGGGCCAAAGCTGCAGCTCCTCTTCTACAGGCAGACAAATCAGTATTACATTTTGTTTCATTTTTGTTTATTTTGTTTTGTTTTTCTAAATGGTAAAGCCACGGGCAACACACCATCCAGCAGGAGTAGGGCTAAAGAGTGCCTTGATGGAAAGGGAAGAGATTTGATGCCTTTATCCCTTAGTTTCCATCAGCAAATACCTCCACCCTGAATTTTTATTAAATCTAAGTGTAAACAGTGTGCTTGCTCTGCAAATGCAGCTTTAAGAGTTATCCCCTGTCTCTACCTTTGAACCAGTTTGCTACCACCCACCCCGTTGCTGCTGCCACAGCTGCTGGGTCAGAGATCAGACCAGTTTCAAAAGATCAGAATCCATACCATCACTCATTTTTCAGTAACTTCCTTTGTTGATGCATATCAACCCCATGTTGTCCCAAGAATGGCTATTCCTCTTCAATTTCTATCACAAAAATAAGAAATGATAGAACAGGAGCAGCAATCTTTAGTTAACTTTCTTTAATCAAAAAAGAAATACATTGAAAAGGAAGAGAAGTGACTCTTGATGGTGAACACACGATGCAATGTATACCGGGGGTGCCAAAAAAATGTATACACATGACTTCTATTCATCTTTTGTTATTGGTATGTAGTATTACAATTTTAATACAGTTTTTTCCTTTCTTAAAATGTGTATACATTTTTTGGCACCCTCTGTAGATGTATTATAGAATTGTACACTTGAAACTTGTATAATTTTATTAGTGTCACCACAATAAATTTAATGAAAATTTTAAAAGGCTAAGAATGGGTTATTTCAAAAGAAAACATATTCATGAACTTATTTTTTAATTAAAGTTTTAAGATCATGATGTGAGAAAAGCAAGGTGCAGAATAGTATTTGTAAAAAAAAATTGGGGGAGGGACTGTGTTTATGTATGTATATGTTTATATCTTGCATATGAATACAATATCTGGAAAAATACATCAAATTAATAATAGCAAATACTTACTGGCATTCCTTTTGATGGCTATTCTAAACATTTTACATATATCCGTTCATTCAATCCTCATAAAAACTCTATGTGGGAACTGTTATTATCATGCCTGTTTTTCAAACAAGAGAACCGAGGCACAGAAAGATTAAGTAGCCTGCCCAAAGTTACGTGTCTAGAGAGTGCAGAGCCAGCATTAGAACTGAAGCAATCTGTTGGCTGTCTCTGGGAAAGATAAGTGGTTGGCTAAAGGATGCACAAGGGGATATTTACCTTTTATACCACCTGTACCTTTTGGATTTTGAACTATATAAATGTTGTGTGTGTGTGTGTGTGTGTGTTTGTGTGTGTGTGTACTTACAATCATAAGAGAATAAAATAACTTTTAAAAATATAAAATTATTAAAAATTAATTTAAAAAATTATACCAACCTGGAATGTCAGTGCTAGCACAGTGGTTAATAGCATTAACATAGGGCCAGACCACCTAGGTTCAAATTCTGTCTCTGTCACCAAATTTGTATCTGCTCTGTGTCTCTGAGGGTTATTTTGAAGATTAAATAAGTTAATGTGTATAAAGTTCCTTTTTTGTGTATAAAATTGCATCTTCTTTATTTTGCATACTTTAATTTCAGAACAAAATAAACCAACAAACCAAAACCCCCCCACAACACACCATGAACATCCAAACCCAATGTCAAATGTGGGAAGGGAAGGCCCGAGGCCCTTGTATCCTACCTTAGGCGGAAAGACAGGAGAGGAAAAGACCACTAGACATCAGCAGAGGACACCAGGTGGGCCAGGGCCACACAGGGCTGCTGGGGGAGTCGTGGAGACTCTATTAATAGAGTGTTTGACACATACTAAGTGCTAAATATTAGCTATCGTCATCTAAAATTAAAAACCTAAACACATTCAACAGTCAATAAATATTGAGCATTTACTATATACCAGGCCCTGTTTAGGTTCTGGAGATACAACAGTGAACAAAACAGAAAAAACACAAAACAGAACTTTGCCTTTATGGACCATTATGGAGCTTTGAGAGAGAGAGAGAGAGAGAGAGAGAGAGAGAGAGAGAGAGAGAGAGAGAGAGAGAGAGAGAAAATTACTTGGGATGAGAGGAAAAAAAAACATAAGTAGGAGAATAGTGTTTGAAACAGAACATTGAATAAATATTATGCATTCAAATCAGTAGAGCCTCATGACATTAAGTCTTACAAACAAATGAGTTTCATAGGTTACATAGCATAAATCATTATTCATTATTAGAATTTATATAAATCCCAAAGTAACTAAAATTCCTTACAATATTCATTTATAACATAGACCTTAACTATTTCCAAAAGGTATTGAAAGTTGATCATAACCAGAAAATCCATTGTTAAAAAAGAAACTACAACCCATATTGTACACTTTGGAACTAGAGAAAACTCTAAAAAAACTTCTGGTAGTAACTTAAATGGCCTTCTGAAAAGTTAATCTTTTCAGATTAATTTCATTTATTTGTTTTTTTTTTTATTTGTTCAGTTATTTATTCATTTGTTAGTCACACCTTTTTTCCATTACAGTTAGTATCCACCATTTTTTATATTAGTATCAGGTGTACAGCACAGTGGTCAGACACCCACATAATTTACAAAGTGATCAGTCAAGTACCCACCTGGCGCTATATATAGTTATTACAATATTATTGACTATATTCCCTATACTTTATATCCCCATGACTATTTTGTAACTACCAAATTGTACTTCTTAATCCCTTTACTTTTTTCACGCAACCCCCCAACCCCCGTCCCATATGTCTACCATCAGTTTATTTTCTGTATCTGTGAGTCAGTTTCTGTTTTGCTTGTTTATTTTGTTCTTTATATTCCACATATAAGTGAGATCATATGGCATTTGTCTGACTTCTTTCACTTAGCATAATGCCCTCTGGGTCCATCCATGTTGTCACAAATGGTAAGATTTCATTCTTTTTTATGACAGACTAATACTCCATTGTATATGTGTACATCTTCTTTATCCAATTGTCTATCAATGAACACTTATAGTTACTTCCATAACTTGACTATTTTAAATAATGCTGCAGTGAACATAGAGGTGCATTTATCTTTCAAATTAGTGTTTTGGATTTCTTCAGATAAAAACCAAGAAGTGGAATTACTGGGTCATCAGTTACTTCTGTTTTTAATTTTTTGAGAAATCTCCATACTGTTTTCCATAGCAGGTATATCAATTTGCAAATCATGCTAACAGTGCACCAGGGTTCTCTTTTCTCCACATTCTTGCCAATACTAGTTGTTGATTTATTGACTATAGCTATTCTTATAGGTGTGAGGTTATATCTCATTGTGGTTTTAACTTGCATTTCTCTGATGATTAATGATGTTAAGCATATTTTCATGTCTATTGGCCATCTGTATGTCCTCTTTGGAGGAATGTGTATTCAGGTCCTCCACCCATTTTTTTAATTGGATTATTTTTTTTTTTTTAAGATTTTATTGGGGAACTGGGGGAGGAGAACAGCGTTGGGGAACCAGGGAAGGGGAACAGACAAGTTGCTGTCCTTTTGTTCTTCAGTCTAGTTGTGGAGGACATTGCTTCACTGGCCCATGTTGGTATCATCATTGCGCTCTTCTCAGGTGAGGTAGATAGGTTGCCGGCCTCTGGATGGCTGCTCACAGCCGCTGTTGGCAGTTCACACCGGCTGCCACCCACTCACTGTAGCCTATGGCAGCCCACTGCAGCAGGGGCTGCAGCCTACACATCACCGGGGCTCACGCAGCCCAGCTCCAGGTGGAGCTGTTGTTAGCTGTAGAGGGCAGTGTCACTGGCCCTCACATGTGGGATCCGAACCGGGGCCGCTGTCATCCCAAGCCAGCTCTTAACCAATGCACCACTCAGCTGGCCCTTTTGGGTATTTTTTTGATGTTGACTTGTATAAGTTCTTTTTAAAATTTTCCATATTAACCCCTTATCAGATGTATCATCGGCAATTATCTTCTCCCATTCAGTAGGTTGTCTTTTTGTTTTATTGATGGTTTCCTTTTGCTGTTGATGGTTTCCTTTGCTGTGCAAAAAAGTTTTTAGCTTGATGTAGACCCATTTGTTTCTTTTTCTTGTTTTTCTATTGCCCTAGAAGACATATCCAAAAAATATTACTAAGAGCAATGTCAGAGAGTTTACTGCCTATGTTTTCTTCTAGGATTTTTATGGTTTCTAGTCTTACATTTAAGTCTTTAAACCATTTTGACTTTATTCTTATATATGGTGCAAGAAGGTGGTCTAGTTTCATTTTCTTTTGAATGTATCTGTCCAGTTTTCCCAGCACCATTTATTGAATAGACCAGGGGTCGGCAAACTTTTGAGATGGAAGAGCAGCCAGGGGTCAGCAAACTTCGGCTCATGAGCCACATGCGGCTGTTTGGGTATGTACATGTGGCCCTGAAGTAAAATTGAAAATGAAAATAAAACTATCCTAGTTTCACTTATAAAGTTTTTAAAGGATATTATTCATATAATGGTGATTATGTAAAAATATATTTATGGCTCTTGAATAATTTTTAAATTTGAGGGACAGGATTAGCTCTTCTAGGGATCGACAAACTTTTGAGATGGAATGTACCCAAAGAGCCACATGTGGCTCTTCGACTGCAGTTTGACGACCTCTGGAATAGACTATTTTTACCCCATTGTATATTCTTGTCTCCTTTGCCATAGATTAATTGACCATTTTTGGACTCTCTATTCTGTTCCACTGATACGTGTCTGTTTTTATGCCAGTACCATGCTGTTTGATTACTATAAACTTGTAGAATAGTTTGATATCAGGTAGAGTGATAGCTCCCTCTTTGTTGTTCTTTCTCAAGACTGCTGTTGCTATTTGGGGTCTTTTTTGTTCCATATAATCTTAAGATTATTTGTTCTAGTTCTGTGAAAAATGCCATTGGTATTTTGATACAAACTGCATTGAATCTATATATTGCTTTGGGTAGTATGGACATTTTAACTATGTTAATACTTCCTATCCATGACCATGGTATATGCTTCCATTTATTTATATCTTCTTTAATGTCTTCCTTTAATGTCTTCTAATTTTTTTGAGTACAGGTATTTTACCTCCCTGGTTAAATTTATTCCTAGGTATTTTATTTATATTTTTGGTGTAGTTGTAAATGGGATTATTTCCTTAATTTCTCTTTCTGTTATTGGTGTATAAATATGCAACCAATTTTTGAATATTAATTTTGTGTCCTACTTTACTAAATTCATTTACCAGTTCTAATAGTTTTTTGGTAGTAATTCCATTTCTTTCTATGTGACTCAATGAACAGGAAAGCATTGTGATTTTAATCTATTTCAGAATCTGTCTCAAGGGCTTTTTAATAGCCTGGCTGATCAAACAGAGACACACATTCATTAATTTCACAGCTAGTGTTCCATTGGGCATGGTTTCTAAGCTTTGAAAAATGGGAATAGATTTTAAAAAGGAGTTGAAGAAAAATCAGATACTAAAGGAAAGGGCTATAAAAGACAATATTCTTCCTGGAGGAATCAGATATCCTGGGCACAGGATGTCCTCTTGATGCCTCAGGTGCTGCCACCCAGTTACAAAAGTCTTTCCCAGGCTTGTTCCTCTCTGAGGTAATCTGCTTCACTGAATGCCCAGCAGAAACCATCAAAACTGATTATAGTTTCTCTGCTCCTGGTTATACTCATGTGACATCTTTTCCAGGAAATACTAGATGATTTTATGCATAGTTTTTGAAAAACGTCACTAACAGATGCACTTCTTCACTGCACTTGACCCAGCTAAGCTCATTCGCATAGAAAAAAAAAAGGTAAAACATAATGAAAACATATATGCCAGGTGCATGCTAATTTCTGTTGCTACTTTAAGAATATTTCAAAAAATAACTGTTTGCTTCAATAATTGATACAGAAAGATTAGGTAACTCCAAGTTTTCCATAGTAGTAGGCAATATTCTGTCCATGTAAGCTCCATAAAGGCAGGAATTTTTGTCTCTTCATTTTTATATCTCCAGGATTTATAGCAGTGCCTAGTACATAGTACGAGCTCAATAAGTACTTATTGAATGAATGAATAAAATAATGATAGAACTCACAAGGTAAATGATGTTAAATTCACTTAAGAATTGAGTAAACTGAAACCTAAAGAAGTTATTTGACCTATCCTAGGCCACAGAACTAAAATGCATTTCCAGGTATATGTGACTGAATCCTATACTTTCCTCATAATGCCAAATAAAGTCATGCTGATAATTTTGAGCTTAACTTCAAATCTAGAGGACTAGGAAGACTACCTGGGATGCGATGCTGCACTTAGGTTTAGGTTCGGTGATACTGTCCTTTCACAAGATTGAGGCTTTTTATCATTGTCCCTATGTTCTGCAGTGCATGTGTGTAGCTCTCCCCTGCCCCTTTACCCATGCATGCATCTTACCTCCAAGTAGAGAAAATATAGGTGCCATGGAAATGGGACAGCACTTGTGGACCAAAGTGACAGAGCAGGTGCTTCTAGGAGTCCTTGAACTATAGTAGCACTGCTAATGAAACATGTAGGAAAAAGGAGAATGCAAACTTCGTGAAGGCAAGAATTTCTGTCTGCTTCGATTAATGATGAGTACTCAGCACCTAGTATGTCATCTGAGACTCAATAACTACTTTTGAATTAGTGAATGAATAAAAGAATAGAGAGGGTGGATGAGAAAGAGGAGAAAGGGGAAGAAAAAAGGTGGGGAGAGTGCAAGAAAAAAGGAGAAATGGCTCTGTGCAGGAAGAATGTAAATGGTGGGGGTTGATGAGTCCTTTTGCTCCTTGTTTCCTGCAGGACATATTATGACTGGCACAAAGGAAAACATTGAACTGAAAGACTAAGGGCAATTTTTTATTTAGAATTATATACCTTGGTTCTGACTCATTTCCATAGTTGAAATAGTCAATTTGAATATTCATTTGTCTCTTTATGCTTCATTTCCCACAAATTGAAATGATCTGCCATGAATTGGTGAACATCAGAGAAAGGGTAATAAAAACAACTAATGGCAAGGAATAAGAACTCCCTGTATGTTACTCTGATGAATGATTTTGAAGTACCCTTACCAATATGAGTATATTAGTCATCAATAGCATGACCAGTAGGAATGTTGCTCAATTTGTAAATAATATTTTCCTAAGTGCTCTTAGTGATGTTGTTTCTATGTCCAAAGCTAGTTTCAGTCCTGTGGCAACTTTTCTCTCTGAGGATTGCTCCTTGAACCAGGATGTCTAATTTTTGAACTCTCTCCTATAGAGGTTAACCATCCTACTAGAGAGCCCAACATGACAAGGAAAGCTCAAATGTACAGTGCCTAGGCTAGAGGGTGGGAATTCATGGGACATAGCCAACAGTCACTACATTTGGATAGAAGTCTTTGCCACACTCAGCCTTTAGCCTCTGCTTGGCCAAAATCCTATCATCCAGCAGAAGGTTGCTTTTTCTGTGATAACTAGAAAAGTTTTCCCATGCTACCAAGTTAAAGATTGGAGAGCTTAAGAAAAACAGCTCAGGTAATATGACCAGGAGGTAGTCTTTGGCAACCAGGAAAATGCTGTGAGCTCTGGTCCCAGCTCTGATATGGACCTCATGTGACTCCAACAAAGGCTCTTACCTCTTTCTTGGAAATAATTGTGTTTGTTGGAAAAGAGGAAGAGCATTGAACCCTGTCTACAGAACAACAGATGTTTTATTTCTTGCCTAGTTGCTTCAATGATCAAGAGCAGTTTTCCCATTTGTTATGTAGACACAGACCTACGTACTGAGGTGATAGAGGTAATTAATCATAAAGTATGGTGGTACACTAACAGTTTTTAAGCAACGTTTCATTCTCATTAGACTATTTTGAAGGGAGAATGAAGAACCTGTAAATACTGATAAATTATTTAATCCATCAGAGACCACAATTTAAATCAAAACAGACACTGAGTTCATGTCTTTTAATTTGATGTCTACAACGACTCGTTCATAAGACCACAGGTGATTTGCTGAAAAGAGTCATGCTTGCTGACAACAACTTTGCTTAAAAATATGCCCTGTGCTCCCATTTCAAATATTGCATCAGTGAAAAAGAAAGAAAACATTTCATTGAAAATCCCCTTGTGTTTTCTACTCCATCAATACTATGATTAATTTTCTTCACAAAGAACGGGGTGTCACCAAACTTTTGAAAATATTTTTCAAGTGTTTTTCATTAAAGAAAGGATAATTTTTCTGAGGATTTTGTTTTGGATACCCAAGGTAACCAAATGCATTTTTATGTAGTTTGGGGAGTATTTTCCTCTGCTTGTCAGTACATTTTTCTAATTTTTGCTAAAGTGATTTTGAGATTGTAAGAGGATAATCTAGCTACTTAAAAATCAATGAATGTCTAGCAATATTAGTCAAGCAGGCAGAATTTGCAATAGTTTAGGTTGTGGAATATCTTTTAATGTTGTGTTAACAGCATGTAAACATAGCTCTGTGTCCAGTACAAATATTCTTGGAGGGAAATAATGTGATTAATCTATTTGTATAAGCTTTTGAGAATTCTCAGTCTATCCTATTCTTTTCCTCATTTACTTGTAACTGTCTGGAGATGATTGATAATATTCTACCATCTGTTTTCAGGATGTTGAAGTTGTAAACTTACAATATTGTGCTTTTTGGTTTAAGCATAAATACTTCAATAATTGATGGCATTCTGGTAATAGTGAAAAACAAAAGTCTTGTAACTAGTGCTGTCCTATGGTAGTCTATCTGAGGTAATATAGGCAGAGAGTTTTGGATAATCTGCAGTATGTAAATTTAAGTACTTCATTATTTATTTTATATAAATATAAATTATTTATATTAATATTAAATTTAAATATTTAAGTGCCTTCTCCCCAATTTATACTGATCAAGAGGAAAGTTGGATCCAACTCCATTTTGCTTGGAGGATGCACATAAGGACTACTACAAAGCAATTTTTAATATGTTTATTTTGTGGTCAATGATGTGATTTATTTAATTGTGGCTGAAATGACTTGGAAGTTATAAAAGCAGAAAAACAAGTGACATTTCACATACACGTCAGCTCATTGATATCGCACATATGTATCAGCAAAGTTTTGTTTTGATTATCTTGCTTTGTCTTTTATATATACTGAAAATGGAGTAATCTGAGCTTTAAATCATTCCAAATTAAATTGAATTTGATTCAGCCATTTTCTTCAAATTCTTATGACAATGCAAAGGGCACTTGATAGTCCTGATGATGATAGGAAGATGGCAAAGAAAAAAGAAAACAGGTGTTACAAAAGAATTGTCAAGGTCACCCAGGAAAGCTTACCTTTCCCATTCCTCAAATTCCTTCTCAAATGGCGCCTAAAATAATAAGATGATGAACAGACCCATGAATGAGCCCAGTGAGTTCTTACCAAAGAAGTCTTCTTGGGCCATGGACTTGAGCAGGAACATTTCAAACAGTCCCGTCAAACAAATGGCTGCATCTTATGATTAGCTCTTACTTTTCTATTCACATCATAGTCACTGCCACCCTTCCTGAAGAACATATTTTATTAGTTTTTGATTTTTTTATTATAGAAAGAAAACATGTCAAAGGAAAAAAATGGTCAAGAATATTAATATGTTATTAAAGAAAGAAGAAATACAAGTGGCTTCATGTCCGGTTAAAAATGGCAGAAAAACATTGGACATATCCCCATCTCCGAGAAATCACCCAAAAGCAACCAGGAAACAAAACCCAGACATGCTTACTCCATCTTTGATTAAACTAACAAACCTAAAAGTTAACTTAGGATCACAAATAAGACAAAAGGCTGCTTAAAAATTGTGATCAGCAACAGGGACATGGAAAGATATGGAGCCTGCCTGTAGCTGCAGACCCTAAAACAAGCTCAGAATAATTCTGCTCCCAGCAGCACCACCTGAGAAGAAAAACAATAGGCACTCATATGCCACAGTGGGAAATGAGTGCAGGAGTCAGTAGCAGGGACCTCCCTGGATTTTCTTTCATAGAAGATGTAAAAAATATAAGGCAGTGTGACAAAACAATAAATTATACAGAGAAGGCACACTTCCCAGAAGCAGTTTATAAGTGAGGCAGTAGGAGAAGAAAAATTGGCTGCACCATGAGTAATTCTGCAGGATAGCTCTCAGTTCACTCAACATTAAAGGCTAAAAATATTCACTCACACACATATCTTATGCCGTTAAAAAGATTTTTTTTTTTTTCTGGAACAGAATCATGGCACCATATCCACAGAAGTGTCAAATGAATGGTCCAACATGAATTTACCTCATTCACATGTAACTAATGATCAAAAGAGAATCAGTATACAGTATGAAAATTTTTAAAGGGGAGTGGGGAGTGAGAAAGAAATAAGGAAAAACAAATGACAGGGACATAAAATTTGCCAGAAAAAAAAAGCCTCTATTAAATAGGTGAAAACTATATTGGTATGAAATTTAAGAATTTAATTAAAGATGCCTATTTATAACAGTATATGAAAGACTAGATACCATGTCTGACCTTCTCATCAGAAACAACTAAACATGTTGCATAAAATATAAATTAAAAAAAAAAATATTTGTCAATAAGCTGATAAGAAAGTATAACATTCTCAGACACCAAAAACTAAGTAAAAATGGGAATCCAGAGTGTTAAGTGGGTCATTGAAGTTGCTTTGCCCTGAGTAAATCTGTAGAACCATGCCATTTTTTAATCTTTCAAGATGCAGGAGGAAAGAGAACAAGACTAGACCTGCCATAAGGTGGGAGTTCTCATAGAAGACTACCTCCTAAGAACATGATACCTCATTCAAGTAGCACAACATTGATATAAAACTGAACTGGTAAAAATTCATCACTCAACTATTGGGAACAATAAAGTGAGGAAAAACTAAACTCTTCCTTAAGATTCCATAACTACAGGGTCAGCCAAGTGGCACATTGGTTAAGAGCTGGCTTGGGACACCAGCGACCCCAGTTTGGATCCCACATATGAGGGCCAGTGACACTGTCCTCTACAGCTAAGATGGTGAACAACAGCTCCACCTGGAGCTGGGCTGCTGTGATTCCCCAGGGGACGGCATAGCTGCAGCCCCTGCTGCAGTGGGCTGCCATAAGCTACAGTGAGTGGCTGGCAGCCAGCGTGAGTGGCTGGCAGTCAGTTTGAGCTGCCAAGAGCCGCTGTGAGCAGCCATCCAGAGGCCAGCAACTGATCAGCCTCACCTGAGAAGAGCGCAATGATGATACCAACATGGGCCAGTGAAGCAATATCCTCCTCAACTAGACTGAAGAACTAAAGGACAACAACTTGTCTGTTCCCCTTCCCTGGTTCCCCAATGCTGTTTCCTGCTTCCAATTCCCCAATAAAATCATATATATAAAATTCCATAACTACAAAAACTCCTCATGTGTGTTTGAAGCTCTAATTGATATTATGTGTTTGGCCAAACAAAACAAAATGAAATAACTCTACACTGGTAGTTCTTGAAATATTGCCCTTGTAGCTGCCATATCAGCATCACCTGAAATGTTGTCAGATATGTCAAATTTGTGCTCTTCATTGGACCAACTAAATCAGAAACTCAGGGGTTAGGACTTACGAATCTGTTTTTAACAAGCCTGTCACTTGATTTTGATGCATGTTAAAGTTTGAGAAGCAATTACCTTAAACTAAGATTTTAGTTTAAGTTGCTGTTGGGTTGATACATTAAACAGTACAAAACATTAATGAGAGAAATTAAGCTATGCCTAAATAAATTAAGAAAGTACCATATTCATAGATTAGAAGACTCAATATTGTTAGTCTAGAAGACTTGATTGTTAGAAGACTCAATTTTTCACAAATAGATCTATAGAGTAATAGGATTTCAATGAAAATGCCAACCTATTTTTTATGTTGATATTGGTATCTTGAACCTAAAAAAGTTTTGGAAACACAGAGAACCTACTATATCCAACACAATTTTCCAAAATAAAGAAAGAATAGGATTTTTCTAATTGGTATCAGGGATTACTATAAAGTTAAGTTCATCAAGACTGTATTTGATTCACATAGGGATAAACACATAGGTCAATGCAATGGAATAGAATAAGGGTCCAGAAATCAGCCCAGGTGTATATGACCAACTGATAATTGACAAAGCTCCCAAGATAATTCAATGAATAAAGAATAGTTTTTAAATAAATGGTACTAAAAACATCAGAGAGACATATGCAAAAATACCAATCATGACCCTTACCTTCTACCACACTCAAAAATTGACTCAAAATAATTGATATAACTTAAAATTACAAAACATCCAAGAGAAAACTCTTTGTGAACTTATGAAAAGAGTTCTTAGAACACAGAAACAGATCATAGAATAAAAAGCCATGAGTTACACTTCATCAAAAATATAAACTTTGGCTCTTCAAAAGACACCATTAAGTAAATTAAAAGTTAAACCAGAGATTGTGAGAAAAATCATCAAATTGCAGTTAGAATTGATGAATTTTATTACAAATGTATGAATATATATTATTAAATTATACACTTAAAATTGATGAATGTTATTTTTCACCAGTAAAGTTTATTTTAAAAAATTAACTGTTTAAAGCAAACATAAGATCAATATATTATGGGTTAATGTAGGCAGAAATAAAATTAATGATAATAGTACAAAAATAGGAGAAGGAAATAGGAGTGTAATTTTATGAAGCTCTTACATTATATATGAAATGGTAAAATGTTGTTTGAAGTTAAAATATGATAAGTTAAAGATCCATTTGTAACCCATACAGCCATTGTAATAAATAGAATTATATATAAAAAGCCAAAAGAGAAGACAGATAAAATAAAACGTATTTCTAAAAGTCAAAATAATATTCAAATAGAAAACAAACAG
Organism: Aselliscus stoliczkanus; assembly: GCA_033961575.1. NCBI lineage: Eukaryota > Metazoa > Chordata > Mammalia > Chiroptera > Hipposideridae > Aselliscus > Aselliscus stoliczkanus. The sequence goes on along the minus strand of CM066732.1, from coordinate 94,180,270 downwards.
CAAGAGGTAGATTTAAACCCAACTATATCAATGACACCTTAAACAAAATGTAATAAATATTTGACAGAAAGACAAAGAATATCATACTAAATAAAAAAACCCAACATACCACAATATAATTTTTAAACAGCACACATTTTAAATAATAAGCAAAATTAAAAATGAAAGGATGGAAAAGATATAGTGTGCAATTAACAAGAAAATTTATGTGGCTATGTTACTATCATAAAAAGTGGATTCTCTTATTTTAGTAATAAAAAGATCAGCTCATCAAATTTATAGTATTTTTAAGTGTTTATGAATTAACAACAGGTATAAAATACATAGAATAAATGTTGATGGAGCATAAGATATATATATATATATATATATATATATATATATATATATATATATACACAAAATTCTGGTCTGAGATTTTAAACATACCTCTTTCAGAAATTAATAGAACAGGTAGACTGGAAACTGGTTGACCTATTTGGCATTTCTAGAACACTATACTTAAAAACTGCATAATACCTATCCTTTTCTAGTGCGCATAGAATTCACCAAGATAGATCATCCACTGAGTCATAAAACATATCTGAATAAATTTCAAAGCATTGAAGTCATACAGAGTATTTCTGACTATTATGGAATTAAATTATAAATCAATAACAAACATCTATCTATAAAATCTCTCCAAATATTTGGAAAGTAAGGAACATGCTTATAAATGAGCTATAGGTCAAGAAAACTAACAAAGGAAGTTAGATTTAGAATGCATTTTGAACAGAGTGATAACCAAAATATAGCATGTCAAAATTTATGGAATGCAAATATATTAATACTCAGAGGATATGTTATAAATTTAATGGTTTAAATTAGAACAGAAGAAATGTTGAAAATCACTGATCTAATTTTTCACCTTAAAAAGTGAAAACCAGATGAAAAATAAAACCCAAAATAAATATAGCAAAGTAAATAATATATGGATAAGAGTAGGTACCTACAAAACAGTAAGAAGGTAATCATATATCTATATGTCTTTATCTTTATATCTATTTAAAATCACACTGAAACGCATTATAATGAAACAATCTAAAATTAAAGGCAAAGAGAGAATCTTGAAAACAGCAACAAAAAAGCAACTTGTCACGTATAAGAAAGCTCCTATAAGATTATCAGTGAATTTTTCAGCAAAAACTTTGTGGTCCATAAGGGAGTACATATTCAAAGTACTGAAAATTAAAAAACAAACAAACAAATAAACAAAAACCCCTGTTAATGAAGAATACTGTATCTGGCAAAATTGTCCTTCAAAATGAAGGAGAAATTAAGGCTTTCCCAGATAAACAAAAGCTGAGGGAGTTCATTATTATTGGAGGAGTTCTAAAGGCCCTTTAAGACAAAATGAAAGGATGGTAGATAGCAGCACAAGGTTGTGTGAAAACATAACTTTCTCCAGTAAAGAGAATTATAAGTATAAACATAGGAATCTGTACTATTGTATCTTTGGTGCATGGAATTTAAATTAAAAAAAGCATTATAAAAAGCCTACAGATCTATGTTAATGGACATACAATACACAAAGATGTGATTTGTTTACATCAGTAACAAAGTGGAGGGGTCGGAGTTGCAAAGGAATTGAGTTTGAATTTAAGCTATCAATTTAAAATAAAATGCTGTAACTTTTAGATGGTTTATGTAATTGCAATGGTAAACCCAAAGAAAATATACATAGAATATACATAATAGGAAATGAGAAGGAAATAAAAGCATATCACTATAAAAATCAACAAAATATAAGGGAAGACAGTAAGAGAGGAAAGGAGGAACAAAAAAGCTATAAGAATAACAGAAAATAATAAACAAAATGACAATACTAAGTCCTTCTCTATCAGTAGATACTTTAAATGTAAGTGGATGAAACTCTTTGAAGACATAGATTGACTGAATGGATCAGAAAACAGGACCCAACTACATGCTGTCTACAAAAAAGCTCACTTTATGTCTATGGGCACATATAGGCTAAAGTAAAGGATTGAAAAAGATATTCCTTGCACATGGTAACCCAAAGAGAGCAGGAGTAGGGATACTAATATCAGACAAAATAGTGTTAAAAACTATTGCAAGAGACAAAGTAACGTGTGTAACGTTAATAGGGTCAGTTCACTAAGTTACAATGATTGCAATCATTTATGCACTGAATCTCAGAGCTCCTAATATGTAAAGCAAACTTTAACAGAACTGAAGGGATAAATAGTCAGCACCACAATAATAATAGGACAATTCAATACTTCACTTTTAATAATGGATAGAACAACAGACAGAAGATCAATAAGGAAATTGAGGACTTGAGCAACACTATCGACCAATTGTGTCTAACTGACTGACGTATACAGAATGCCCTACCCAATTACAGAAGAATATACATTCTTAAGAATATATATGGAATATTCTATTAAGCCATGAAATTCATGGAAGAACCCTAAATGCATATTACTTAGTGAAAGAAGCCAATCTGAAAAGGCTACATACTGTATTATTTCAACTATAGGACTTTTTGGAAAAGGCAAAACAATGGACACAATAAAAGGATCAGTGGTTGCTGGGGTTGAAGGGAGGGATACATAGATGGAGTACAAAGAATTTTTAAGGCAGTGAAACTACTCTGTATGACATTATAATGGTGGATACATCATTATACATTTGCCCAACCCCATAAAATATACACCACCAAGAGTGAGCCCTAATGTAAACTATAGACTTTGGGTGATGATGATGTATCAATGTAGATTCATTCCATTGTAATAAATATATCACTTTGATGTGGAATGGTAGGAGAAGCTGGGTATGTGGGGCAGCAGAAGTATGGTACGTGGGAACACTACATTGTCTGCTCAAATTTGCTGTGAATCCAAAATTTTTAAAAATTAAAGTCTATTAAAAAGTATGTATTTCTTGGGGCGGCCGAGTGGTGCGGTGGTTAAGAGCTGGCTTGGGACTCCAACAGCTCTGGTTGGGCAGTGGCACTGCCCTCAAAAAAAAAAATGATGTATTTCTTTATAATACCGTGGAAATATATCCAAAATATTTTTAATGTAAAATAAATTTTTATTATTTTATGAGATAATTACGTAAATGCATATATGTATATACACATATAGACCTAAAAAGTCTGGAAAGATAAACTCTAAATTTTTCCTGCTATTAGGCAGGGACATCTGGGAAATGAGAGTACATCCATCTTTTACTTAATACATTTTTATAATTCTTGAAGTTTACATAACATATATACATCACTTTTGCAATTATAAATGCATATCTGGAAAAAATGGGTAACCCATGCCTCAGTGTAAACCACTAGAAAGTGTAAAAAAAGTATAAGTAAAAATGAACGAAATTCATCATTTTCCCCCCTCTTCCATCCTGAAATAGCCATTTTACATAATTTGGCATATTTCCTTCCAGTGTTTTGTCTATTTGTGTGCATGTGTATACATTGAGAATATAATGTGTATGCAATTTTGTCTCTGTCTTTTTCAATTGACATAATATTGTAACTATATCCTCAATACTTGAAGTATTCTTGAAAAAAAATTTTTAATAACTGTACTATTTTATATGCTTTTATCTATTTAATCATTCCCTTATTCTTATATATTTAAGGTGTTTTGTTTGTTTGCTAGCATAACTAATTATTTCTTCTTGATAAATTTCTAGTAGAACAATACTGGGACAAAGAATTTGATTATTTTTAAGGCTCTAGTTTCATATTGTCAAATCGTCTCCCAGAAGAGTTGTACAAACTTATGCTTTTAGGAGCATGACACGAGAAGGGCCATTTCAACACATCCCTTAACAATATCTTAAACATTTCTGAAGCATCTGACTATCAATATGGAAATCATGGGTGCAATAGAAAATGGAGAAGAAAAGAGATGGTAGCTTATTTTCATGTCAGAAATTTTGTGGTTTCAGAACTTGTAGCATTAAAATCAATTCCACCCTTGCTCACAGATCCTCATGCTTTCTACCTTAAAATATCAACTCCCATGTGCCTTACCTTCACCAGTAGTATCTTGATAATATGTCTTAAATCAGAGAACACTCAAGAACCACATATGAAGTGCTAGAATTTTGTGGTTTTGTTTCGGGGTTCTTTGGAAGATTTTCTTGCCTGTCACATGTTTTTACTTAGTATTAAGTGTTCAAGTTAATATTCCAGGTTGCATTTTCTTTCCCATAAATAATAAAATGAATTCAATCCAATTGAATACTGGTGAATAAAGAAAAGTGACAGTTACCATGACATAAAATCAATGGGGTAAGAGATGGCTCATGTTAAAACACTGATCACAGCAAGCTAGCTTTTCGGTTGTTTTGGAGTTATATTTTTCACTCATGAGTACACTAAAGGTAGCTTCATAATAAGGTAAAACTAGGGTGCCATGTGCTATAGAGAAATGAAGGAGCTCTTTGAACCCAACAAAATATCAGGTTATACTGTTTAGAAAGCCTACAAGAGTTTCATGTTAGATAAAAATCCTAGTTTAGCCCCAAAGACTTGGAATTAATAAACCATTGGAATTCTCACCCTCTAAATGTACATATGAAAATACCTTGGGCATCTGCCCACACACCTCCATAGAGATGTTATAATTCACATCTGGTTACAAGCAATCAGGGCTTTGCATCAAGCGTTTGACCACAGCCTCATCCTTCTTTTACTCTCAATCCAATTTCATAACTAAACTCCAGTGGCTTATAAGTTTTGTTTGAGCATTTTTCTCTTTATCCCCCTATTTTGAAATGTAGGCTTTTACATACACAAGAACTGACATGATAATTTAGATCTGCATCTTGTTTTTAAAAATCTTCTAATTTCATGTGAATTTGTGGAGTGTGTTGTGGGTAGGGGGTTGTATTGTATACAGAAATATGAAGGATGTGTTGCTAGCACCAAACGCCTAGATTACTTCATCTTCACTTAAAAAATGATTCGTCATTGTGCTCATTTTTCATTAACAGAAAATGTTGTTTGTCCTCTGCCATTTTAAAAATGTGTTGCAGGCAAATACAAGAATCCATTTCCTTTTTAAAAGAAAAAACCCCAAAGTATTCTATACTAAATTTGTTTCCTTTTGCTTACTGAAAACTTTTATAAGAATGTTCACGTACGCATTCATTAGAAGAACACTTCGGTTAATATTGGGTTGTTGGAAAAGTCATGACGTGTTTTTCTATGTTTTTCATTGCAAAAATGTGTCATGACTTTTCCAACAACCCAATAGTTTTGTAGACACTGCTAGGTTGGGAAGTCATGGGGTGGCAAACAGAGCTTCAAAGAAAACTGTGTCTATACGTGGTTTCTTTGCAAGTAGGTTTCTTTCTAAATAGAAAGTTAGATTCCATGCACAATAATTGTGCAGACTCTGTGGATGAATGGTGGTGTTACAGGATGAGTGTGTCTCTGTCTCCCGAATGCTATGCAAAGATTGGGTGAACACCATTGTTTGACATGGACTGGCTGAAGGACCAGTGTATACATGGCTCCCTGTTCTCACGGCTTTTTCCAGAGAAGAGACGCTTGGGCTGGAGCACAGCTGGACACACAGAGGATCTGGGCTTCAGAAAAGGGGCCTTGTCCTGCCATTGCTCTCTCTTTTATATGGTAATCCTGAGAGCAGCCTTGAATGAAGTTTGGGCTCAGTCTTCTGGCAGCTTTAGCTTAGGTGCCAGCTATTTGAAAGAGAGTTCTGAAAAATGCCAGCTTCACACCACCTAGAGAACTTGGGGTTCTCAGATCAGTGAGAGGTTGAATTTTGGTCTAGCCTTTCTCTTGATGGCTGGGAAACCAAGGGTACCGGCTAGCTGTTGTCAATACACTGAGAGATACCCCTGGGGTCATCCATCAGAGAATCCTGCTTGTCTCCATGTCCATCTCTGAATTGACATATTGTTGCCAATAACTGTCTTCGTGATAAACCTCTGAACTGATATAATAACATACAACAGATAAATGTGATTGATTCTTTTAAAATTGGAATCAGCTATGATTGAAGTAGAAGTCTGTGTCATGGTATGCTGGTAAATAATTTAACAACAGGCTGAGGGTAGGGATGAAGGGTAGAAAACTTGAGATTTGTGAATTTGCCAATTTCCTTTGTGTAAATACTCTGATCATGGCCAATTTCAAGCTGCCAAGTAAGATCAGTGAATGCAGAATTGAGAAGAGATGCAGTCAGCCCGTGTGAGCTAGTAGTCCTAGCCAGTACCCCACTAATACCATGCATTAATTGGGGCATATTCCAGTGCCAGATGCCATGAGCAGCAGCTGGTTATATCCTTATTCACTGTGATACAGCAAGCCAGGGAAATGTGTTTTCATTTGTATTTTGATGACGTATTTTTGATGTTCAGCTCTGGGGCAGTATTTTATAGGTTAGCCTTTTAAAGATCCTACTTTTATAAACATTGAGAGAGGAATAAAATAGTTTCACTGAGAAGGAACAATTCTATTGTGCCAACTATGGTAAGTATCTTTCGATGTCTTGGAATGGAATCCTATTTCAGCTACACTATAAAATCTTCATTTAAAAAAGAAATGCTTAGGCTGATACCTATTGCTCTTAAATAACTACAGCATGTCTTTGAGTGTTTTTCAAACCACCTCTCCTTTTTTTTCACTTAAAATCAGGTGAGTTCTACCTAGGAGATAGCGTATAAAATTGAGAGAGTGACTATTAATTCAATGTCTAAATTGAGGGTGCCCCTACTGGAGTCTCTGTACAGACCTCCCCTGAGCATAATATTCCCCGAGAGAAAGATTACATAGTTTATTTTGTTCAGTTGGCTTTAGCAGCTATAGGCCTATTAGCTATTAGGCAAGAGACCTTTGGGGAGAGAAGCAGAGCCAGGGAGGCTCTGGCTATGGCCTAATAACCCCAACTCCAGGCCTCAGGCACCAGCTGACCTCTGGGAAGGAGACTTTGGCATTTTCTTTTAGTCTCGGCTCCAGGGTCAGCTCACATTGGCCAGTCGTTTTAGGGCTGTCTCTTTACTTGACTGGCCTTATCCCAATTTTTTTTTCGTATTTAGGGAATTTCCCTTTCCCCCCTCTATGTCCTAATAGGGAAACCTCCCTTTATCCTTGCTCAACCTTCACTGACTTTTTTAGAGACAACTCACCCATCCTCCCTTGTCTTTTCTCACTGAATTATCCTCTCTCTGCATGGTTATTTATGTGGCACAGAGCTGATAAATGGCTCTGTTGTTTGATATTTATATGTTGTAAGTATCCAGCCCTAACTGAGATTCTTGAGGGGCACCAGTGGGTCTGATTCCTTGGATCATGACCCACTTAGTTTAGACCAGGACATCACTAGGACTCGTAAGGAATCAACTGATGCCCCAAAGAGAAAGTGGGTCAGGGTGAGTGACAATACTATGTACTTCTAGCAAGCATCTAAGCTTGTGTGTGGTCTCTGCAAGGAAGAGAATCCTTCTGCAATTTTGAATGCAGAGTGACAGCTAATGGTCTGGAAGGACAGGGAACCAAAGGAATGAATTGCCTGGCTTTTGGTGTTATAGCAGCTGCCAATATTTTCGTCTTAATTTTTGGTCTGACTTTTTCATCTAACGACTTCCAGACCTGATCCTTGCTCTCTCAGCTGTGCTGAGCTGAGATTACTCACTGCCTTTGACTTTATTTGTAGCATGTCAAGATCTTGTGCTTCAGTCTCAGATCCCATGAGTCCTCTGAGCTGGCTGCAGAGCTTTAGAAATAAATGAAAGACAAAATTGTAAGGAACTAAGTCCTTAGACATCCCTCTTACCCCACCCTGAGAAGGACTGACTTCACCTCCAGGCAGTAATCACATGTTGGGAAGAGAAAAGAGGCCACAATAACAACTCACAAATCTCCCCCAGTGCTGACAAGGGTCTTTCTCTAGTTCTGCACTTGAAGGAGTGGGCTAATCACTTTGCCGACTGACATTGTCTCTACTTAAGAGTTTAGGGGAAATCCATGGTGTCAAAATGACCTTGCAAAATCAAATACTATGTCCAATCTATGGGATGACTGAGTGAGTTATGGAAATGAGGTATCCATGTTCTAAACCTGAGAGAAGATTAGCTGTGGTTTTATTGAACACTTTGGCTTATGTCTCCCAAAAGAGCAAGTAAAACTTATCCCAGTAATCTTTACCCTCAAACACTGTTCATTGCTTTCCATTTATTAAACAGTGGAAGGCCACACATCTGAGTTCCTGGCCTCACTGTACTTGAATAGTCCAGCCATGGGACGTTATTTCACCCAATATGTAACAGTGGATATCTCAAGAAGCCTTTCCAAGCTGTCACAGCAGGGATAACAACCAAAATTCAGGCAATCTTGATGACCCAGAACCGCAGACAACCCTAGAAAAGTACACATTCTGTGGCAGGTACCCTGTCTCTTCCTCCCTGGAAGCTTCTTTTCCTTATCTCATTTAGAGAGAGTTTGTTTACATAGAAGAATTCTCAAAATCCAATATACACTGAGATACAGATCGTTTTTCTAGGACAAGATTACTTACTTGCATAAGGTTTCAGGAACACTTTGAAGTTAAATATTAATTCTTTGCTAAATATAAGAATGGAAGGGTGCCTTACTAATGTAAGGACTGCCACTTATTTTCACAAACACCAGCATCATGTGCTACCCTAGACTCCCAAAATGCATGCATTTTATTGTGAGAGATGCTTCCCTGAATCATTTTGGGAATGAAGGAGCATGTAAGTAAATAAAATATTTCCAAGAATCGTAAGTCCATCTCAGGAAAAAAAATATGGAAGTCTGAATAATTTTTTCCCTAATTATACCTATTCAAGGTAGAACTTTTAGACTGGAGTTACTCATAAAAATGCCGTCACTTGGTCCACATGTATGTTTACTTGTTGTGTGAATGTCAACATACTGGAATGAAGCAGTGTGAACTAAAACTATCTCAAAAAAGAACCAGAGAAAAGTAAATCAAGGAAAGGGTGACTTGGGTCACGAAAGGAAGAGGGTGGGCGATGTCTGTAGAAGCTGACATTATCAAGAAACGAATGGTCAGAAATCCAGGAGGGAACATTCCTCCGAAAGGATTAGTGGCTGTAAGACAGTGGTAATCGCCTGAAATTCAGGAGAGGCACCATTTAAAGCTTTCCAGTGCTAGACTCTGAGCAGCGTGTGGTGGACTGTACCTTGCATAGCATCTGTGGTCTGTGCCCTCTAGGAAAGGGGTTCGTGGATGAGAAACAGCTTGCACAGTGCCTGACGCTCTGAAAACTCCTTATAGAGGAGACTTACTGAACTGTCTGAACAGAAAGACTATTCTCAAGGGCACTCCACAAAAGAGAAGAATCTTGCTTATTCCTTGTTTGGTAGCAGTAGAACTCACCAGAAGCTAAAAGACCAAGTTCCAACTTCTGCCTCCAGAGACTAAGTCTGGACACTTTTTGCCAGAAACTGTAGGCGAGAGCTACAAATGTTAATATGGCTGTTCTTTCTTCCGGAGGGTGCAGAGCAAGCCTCACCCTTCTAAGTGGAAAAAGAAGAGTTTATATTGTCATCACTTATCTTTTCTCTAATTTTAGGGACTTAAAAATTAAATATTTATTAGTATGCTTTTATATACTTTCGTTTCCATTTTGAAAATATGCTCTTAATTTTTTAATGTAGTAGGCATGGGGATTAGGAGGTTTTAATCATGTCATATCCAAATATAACAATATTTTGCAAAGCATCAAGTTATTTCTTATAAGAGGGTTGGCATGAACAAAGCAATTAAAGAGGTTATGTGCCCCTGTGCATCCTGGTGCCAAGAGGAGCAGAGAGAGGAGGTAGTGAGACTTGTCAGGGGCATCCCTGTCCATTTGCAACCCAGCCACTAATTGCATGCTGTTTTCCACTTTCTGTGTTCATAGCATGGGGCGAATAGAGCTTATTTTTCCTGTAATATTTCTGGAGGTTATGAGTAATAAAAAGGATAACAGAGAAGCAGTTATTTAAATTGTATATATTCTATCAAGTGGCCTTAGTCTTGCTCAGGTAATCTTTGTTTTAACATAAATTAGGAAAGTTGCCTCTAATCTCTGAATTGTCCATATACAGTGTAAGTAAATGCATTTCATTGGTGGAAACTGAGTAAATATTATGGATTTACAAAGTAGAAAAACATGTCATCATGGCAGCAATTGTGGGTGACAGATAAATATTGTTACAACCAGTATTTGCAAAGTGATTTACAATTTGCAAAGCACTTGTGTATCCTTGTTTGCATTATACTTTCAGGTTTACTGAAGAGTACTCATTTTCATTTAATGCAATGTCCCTAGGGGAAGCTTGAGAAAAGCTCGTTCCTATGGATGAAATCTAATCGCTCTTCTGTTTTCCTATGGCTCCATTCCACCAGTGACAGTGTCCAGAAAATGGTGAAGTTTTTATATCAGTCAGGAGAGACTACGTTAGCTGCAATATAACAAGCCCCCAAATCTCTGATCATTAATAACACAGGCTTCTTTCTCACTCATGCTTTGACCATCACAGGTAAGCTGGGGACCTTCTCTACATGCTAACACTCAGGAGCACTGGCTAATGGGGACTTTACAATATGGAATATGATCGGTCATGGTGGCAGCGGTCAGCATCATTGGAAGTCACACATGGGCTCTTCAAGGTGTCCACCTGGGTGTGACACATGTCACTTCTATTTATTTTGTGCCTCTGCCTGTCTTGGTGCCAATAGGTTTCATTGGCCAAACCAAGTCACTTAGCCACATCCAACTTCAAGGATTTGGAAACTATTGGGTTGTCAGAAAAGTAATGATGCATTTTTGCAACAAAAAAACAGAAAAAATACGTCATGACTTTTGCAACAGCCCAATATAATCCTACCATGTTCCAGGAAGAAAGAAAACTGGAAATATCATTGAACAATACTAATGATTACCAGAGTTTTATTGACGGGCCTAGACCCTAGCAAAATTGTGAAGGAAGTAAATTTTCTGTGTGTGTTTATGACTCTCAGTGTCCTTTATCCTCTCTGTTCCCTACTCCTTCTGTTTACCCCTTCAGTTATCCCATTTCTTCCACAATTAGAACTAGTGACTATTTGATATTTTAGCTATTTGTGTAATTTAAAAATCATTGTTATATCTTCAAGATTATTTATGTTTTTTTAGCTTTATCTCTGATAATGGAATTAAAGCGTTTTTCCTAGTAATAGTTGGGGAGAGTTTCTTTTCCTGGGGAGTAGAATTAGGGATGAGGGGGCAGATGCAACAGAGAGATATCCTGAATTCACACTCTGTGGATAGAAGCACACACGTGTAGCTGACTTTGTCAGGGAGATACAACCAGCTGAGATGACACAGTCCTTTTCTCAAAGAGCTTACATTATAGTAGGAAAATAAGCTTACATTATAGTAGGAAAATAAACACAAAACTACATCTAAAAACCAAAATAACCCCCTTACCCGCCCCACAAAAAACCATACAAATCATGTTTTAGTGTTTGATAGACAGAATAATGGTTCCCCAAAGATGTCCATGTGCTAATCCCCAGAATCTGTGAATGTTATATATCAGGTGGACTTTGCAAATGTGATTAAGTTAGGGCTCTTGAGATGGAGAAATTATCCTGTATTATTTGAACAGGCCCACATAAATCACAAAGGTCTCTATAAGAGGGAGGCAGGAGGGCCAGAGATAGAGAGGATGTGGTCTCGAGGCAAAGAATGTGAGTGGCCCCTAGAAAATGGAAAAGGCAAGAAACAAATTCTCCCCTAGAGCCACCAGAAGGAACATGGTATCTGCCAACACCTTGATTTCAATTCCATAAGACTCATTTCTGACTTCTGACCTCCAGAACTGTAAGATAATAAATTCGGGCTGTTTTAAGCCACTATATTTCTGGTACTTTGTTACAGCATAAATAGGAAATTAATACATAGACTTAAAAAAAAAGTGGTTCAGAACATGGGCTTCAGTGTCAGACAAAGACGAGTTTGAATACTAGGTGAGCCAGTCACTCACTGTGGGTATTGGGTCAATATACACAACTTCTCTATTCATTTAGATTATTCATTGGTAAAAGAAGGACAAAGTTAACATCTGCCTATGAAGGTTGCTGTGAACATAAATCAAATGTTATAAGTTTGGCCCATAGTATAACCTCATTGTTTGTTAAATACAAATGCAGAGTCATAAGCATGACTACCAGCAATGTGGCAATACATACAATGGTAATAATAATGCTTAATACCCTCGTAGAAATTTATATCTTCCAGAGTATATTTAATTATACGAAGCTCACGTACTACTTAGTTAAGCTTCATGGGATAGTTTAGAGCTAGCAAAGGGCCAAATGGAAAAGAGCCTAGAATGACTCAAGATAGGCATGGCTGCCGTGACTAATATAGATGGCTTCATGGAAGTCAGGTGACACTTGAGCCAATATTTGTTGGAAGATCTGTATTTCAGTTTAAAAATATCTACTGGACCCCAAATGTATTATACACCTACTCAGCAGCCCACACTGTGTCAGGCCCTGAAATGAAGGTTTTGAGGTTGTCAAAGAGAAGCACAATGTATTAGGCAAGAGAAAGGCATTTACTTGGCTGACATAAAGTCCTGTTCATCACATGCTTTAGTGAACATCGCTTCTAGCAGCCAGTGCCATTCCAAGGTTTAAAATGTTTTCTCTTGTAGGAAGATTGTTTTGCAGTTTCAGCAAAAACATTTTTTCACTGCGTTTCCAAAAATTTAAGTGTATTATGGATATGGGGAGTTAAGGAGAGTTCAAATGAGACTAAAAGGCATTGATTTAGACTGAATGTTGATGCTCACAGTTAACTGCATGCCCTTAGGTATGACATAGACCAGAGTTCAAGCCCTGGCTACTTCTTGACTAGCTGTGTGATCCCAAGAAAATCGCTTTAACTTCAGTGCCCTCCTGTGAAACAGGACCAAAATAGTACCTGCCCCTTCAGTTTGTTTGACAATTATACAAGCACTCAAATATTGTGCACTATAATAATTATTCCAAGCCAGAACTTTAAAAACCCCAAAACATTAGTTTATTAAAATAGCAGATATTAAGATGACATTTGCTTTAGAGCAATTTATTAGGAAAGAGTTTTCTGTTCCTTTGTCTTGTTTCTAAAACCACCCCCAAAGTACATTTTTTCTCTCATATAGATCTCTAATATCTATATTTGTCCCTTTATGATTTTGGGGGAAAACATCAAGATAACATAAGAACTCTCAGTCCCTTTGATTTTAGGAGTAAAATAAAGGAAACAACAAAAAAGCCATAGGGTCTTACCTGGTCAAAAGGAATACTTTGTTGTTGTTATGCTTTGGTTTGATTTTGCTTCATTTAGAAATGACTTCCAACTGTGTTGTTTAAAACAACCCCACCACCTTTTTTCTTTCTTTTTTTTTTTTTTAAATTTTTTCAGTCTCCAGATTAGAAGTAATTTATATCTGTCTCCTGACCGGGACTACAATACTTCCCACTCCTGGTTCCCAGACACTTGTTAAAAACATTTACCTGTCGAAATCCTTCTTCAAATTGGAGGACACCCATGAGCTTGGATTTCTTTGGTTTTCTTCTCCCCACTTTTGCTGCTTTTTTGGTCAAAATTTCCAGGATGCCTCACACAGATTCCTGTATAGTTCCCCCTACAAATTTGTTTTGAGCCTGAATACTTTTCATTTAGGACCATTCCATGTTTCCTACTCCTTCGCCAATTTCGACCCAATGCCCTAGTGTTCTTTCCATTCCATGAACTGGGTGACAGCTGACAGGAGGTGAGTAATGGATGGCCGTTCACTTCAAACCATACTCTTATAACATTAGAGTGATGGTCTTGGAAAAAAAAAAACTAAACAATGAGCCTTCTCTCTTGTGAGGTCAGCTCTTTTCTCTGACCTCTTCCTGGGCAATGCAAACACTCCCAGTAGGTTGAGTTGGCTAACACAGCAACTTATCTATATGCTGCTAAATGAACTGGCCTCCCTCTGCCTGTTTCTAACAGAATGTCTTTCAGCAACCAGACATGGCTCCACTGCTCTGCCAGGCTCCGTGTGAGTGATAGTGTGCATGCATATGTGTGTCTCTGTCTCTGTGATTTTTAAGAAGGTAAAACAAAAGAACCAGGACCCTGATGGAAACTGAGTAAAGCTCAGTTTGGAGATGTAGCAAGTAGTCAGAGATGCTTTGTTCCTTGCTTTTGCTTCTGAAGAGTCTCCTCCACAAGGGTTTCATGATGAGTTTTAGAGATGATGCCAGGTTAATGCCAACCCTGAGCCTGTACTCCATACTTGAAACCTTCCTCCCCAATCCTGTGTGGATGCAACCCAAACTCGGTCTAATCTTCCTAATAGACAAAATGTGTGAGAAAACTCACTTTAGAATTACCCATAGAAAGTAGACCATAGTTTTATTTTAAGAATTAAATTAGCTACCTTTTATGGGTCATAGCATGGTATATGTTTAACTGGCTCACCTTTGAAATATACATCAGCTCCATTAAATATAAAATATTGACTCCTTTAGGCTATATATTGGGTTGTCGGAAAAGTCATGATGTATTTTTTCTGTTTTTCGTTGCAAAAATGTGCCTGTCGTGACTTTTCCGACAACCCAATATTTCTTTTATGGTTTAGAAAACTACAAAGGATTCCTAAGTTTCCCAAATTAAACCTCTTGGACTGTGAGTTCATTGTTAACTGTTGAATTAAGTCTTGGTGAAATATTAGGAATAGAGACAAAATTTGGCTGATGAATCCTATAGAAAATATGTGGCTTAAAATTCATTCAGAAATTTTGGTGAGGAAATACATGGCATTACTGTTGCTTCACCTTACCCCTCGGTCATGGAGACTCTGCTAACCAAGTTCCACACATCTATTCATAAGCATCCTTCTCAACTGAGTGGTCAAGAGAGGGTACTTACACATCAAGACAAACCTGAATTGTTCATCAAAAGGTTTGAGATGATTGTCTCCACAGAGCTAGTAGAATTTTGACCTGAAGTGACTTTATCAGACTTTCCTGGGTGCTTTTACGTCCATCGCAACCCATTTCTAGAAACTTGAGCCCTGGGGCTCTATTTTAATTTCTCACATTTCTCTAATTTAATTGGGAGGGAGAATTTGGCATCATTGGAAATGGAATGAAAACATAATGTGTTCATGCTTCAGGCCTCAAATTGGGCACCCTGTCTCCCAGGAAGTCTATTGGGGGTCTCCAAATTTAGTTAAATGACTCTTGAGATATTTCTACACTCTATCACTTAGCATAATATATTGGAATAATTGGTCACTCTATGTGTCTATCACACCTAGATAATTACGGTTGT
Organism: Aselliscus stoliczkanus; assembly: GCA_033961575.1. Taxonomy (NCBI): domain Eukaryota; kingdom Metazoa; phylum Chordata; class Mammalia; order Chiroptera; family Hipposideridae; genus Aselliscus; species Aselliscus stoliczkanus. Next base: position 94,164,892 of record CM066732.1, on the reverse strand, counting down.
TGAAGGCATGTAGAATTGTACTGTTAATGAGGTCCAAGATAGAACAGAACTAAATCTGTGCTCTCCTTAGAAATCAGTCCTATCTAGAGACCAATGGTGTGAGCTCCTTAGCTGTCTGTTTGCATAAGTGATCAAGGATTCCCTTTGGAAAGAACTCGCCCCAAGAGAAGAGGAAATTAAGATATACCCAGTTCATGCCAAAAGCAACGATATACTATAAGTATACCACAGATTCTTAGCTCCTTTAAGTTTTTGCCTAAGATTTAGGATAAATTTGATTTAAAAAATAAAAGCAAGCTAAAACCAAAAAGAGTTGTTTTGCTGAAATATCTTAAGTATATTGAGAGTTCCAGGTTTGGGCAACACGAGTGCCAGAATTTCAGGGTGCCTCCCATAGCACTGAGCCCTAGCAGTCTCTGTGCAGGCCTTGGGCACACATGGAGATGGGGACCTCAGCTCTGTGGCTTTGGTCTGGAGAGGAGGAAAAGAACAGACATAGTATAGTAGCCCAGATGTTCAGGGCACAAAGAACCTTCTAGTCACTCTTTACTGACTTCTAGAAATATCTGGGAGGAATTTGGGAGGTTGTGACGTTCCCCCAAAATAATAGAGGTCAGAACCAGGGAAATATTGGTTTATAATTACTGTTTCCTCATTTTATCCTTCAGGTGGGATGGTCAGGAAAGTATATATATTGTGTGGTGAATTCTTTGGTGTCAAGGACATCATCTTATAGAAAGAAATTTAGAGTTTTGAACTGATTAATTATTGGCAATAGGCTATTATATAAAGCTTTCATTACTAATTTCCATTTTGACTAAACACAACTTATTTTAGTTTCAGAATGATTTCTATCAGGCCCTAGGCAAACAGGCCTGGAATTGATTTGCATAAATATGCATGCTGCTCACACTGTGAAAAAGTCTTGGGAGTCAAGACAGCATGGTGACTCCATCAGAAATCTCATTTTCAGAAAGTACATTAAGACATTTCATAAACCTCTATGGCCATAAGGAAACTCTTGTGCGCAATGTTGGCAAGCAAACTATCTCTTCTAATACACAAACATTTCTGTTCTTGGAACAATCTCAAATTAGTTTTCAAGGATAAACTGCAGCAGAGTGAGGTTTTGTATTCTGTAGGACTTTGTGTTCTGAGGCTTTTTAAAATTGATATTATATATATATAAATATATATATATATTTATATATATATAAATATATATATATATTTATATATATATATATTTAAATATATAAATATATGTCATCTATATCTATATCTATATCTGAAAGCAAGGTATCCTTTTATGTTTTAACTGACCTTGACTGAAAAGGGAGGAAAACTTTTACTGTTATAAAACAAGTGGTGGAATTTTATGGTGGGCTGTGGCCTCTCAGGACTGGCCAACTCTCGGATTCTGATAAAGTTTATTATGCAGAAGTTCAGATGATTCAAATCTTCTCCCACAGGAAAGCATTCATTGCAAGATTCTCTCATTAAAAGAATCATTCTATTGTAATCCATCAAGTTTAAATAGTATTTTATACTTTTACATGCCTAATCTCAATTTGTATGGTTAAAAAAATGATGATCTATCTTGGTTCTCATACATCTTTGGCTGGGGTTCATTGGTTTTCCATGGGCAGACATTTCAGATTTGGATAATGTTTTCTAAGATCCTGTAAAATTTACCTAATTGGTTTAAGCACACAAGTTATAAATATTATACATAATATGATATATTTATCATTATGCAGAAGGTACTTAATTTGTAAAATAATGCATGAGGTCTGCCTCTCCAGCTAGTCAATAGTCAAATGTAGTAGATAGTCAAACTATCACATATTCTATTCCCCCTCGATCGGCAAACACCCTGTACCTATGAGGGTCAATGAATGAAGTATGTTGTGTACACGTGGCTTTTGGCAAGAAATGTTCCTTGTTGCTGCAAACAGTGTAGAGCAAATCCGGAGTCAGGTTCTCCTGTGCTTTATGACATTTTACACTAGAGCTAGTAAACTTCTCCAAGATTAAGTTTTAAAAAGAATAAGCTCCCCCAAATGAGGAAACATACTCCTTTGTTACAATTTCTGCTAAAGTGCACATAAAAGTTTCAACTAGAGTTTTCCTGGCATGATAATTCTGCCAATAATTCAGTTAAATTGATAACTGAAAGATATATCAATTTCATTTTTTAAAATTATATTTCAGTTTATTTTCCACGGCTTCCCAGAGAGACTATGGAACTGAAAGGACAAGGATATTAGAATCATCTAGTCTAGGACCATCTAGTGTAGAGTTATCATTTTTCTCATTAAAGAGAATATTGAAATCCACTGGAGTACATCAACATCGGAAAAATAATACAGTTATTTTCTAACTCATGCCTGTGATATTACATGCCTTTTCCTAAGTTAGTATTCATAAATGCAAGAGGTAGAATTGCTTAATGGTATGTTTAATCTGTTCATCGAAAGATACATCTCGGTATACAAAAAAATTTAATCTGAAGCTCAGCCAAGATTCTTTTCTTTTATACACAAAGAAAAGGTTTAAAAGATTTGGAAGAAAACTCTCCTTTCTGGGACAAAGCTTTGCTATAAGAAAAACAAAATGTTTTTAATTTCTTCCCAGTAATTGTCTTATAAATGGAAAATTATCAAATTGCTCTTCATTTTCAGTCTCCACTGGTTATCTGTTGCTTGCAAGATAAAATTGAAATTCCTTAGTATGACATATAAGATCCTTTATGTTCCATGCCAGGCACTCTACTAGGCCCTACATAGCTACCATCTCATGTCAATTCTCAAAAAAATCCTTACAAAGTAATATCATTATCTCCAGTTTAGAGTTGAGAAAACAGAGAGAGACTCAGAGAGCTTGCCCAAAGCCACTCTGCAGTTGAGTGGACATAGCTAGGATATCTGACACCAAATATTGTCCAGCCATGCTTTGCTAGCTTTCCAACTTCCTTGCCTGGAAAAAGATAGATAGATAGATAGATAGATAGATAGATAGATAGATAGATAGATAGATAGATAGATAGACAGGCAGATAGATATGTAGCTATGTGGATACATAGATACATAGATAAGTTATTTGTCCATTCAAATGGAAATTTGAAGGAAGAAATGGTTTGAGAATATAATGGTGAAAGATGGTGAAGATGGGCGAACTCAGTAATCTTTTGTTGTTTCATTCCCATGCTCCAAATCATGGGAATCTCTTGAGAAAAGTTTAAATCCCTTGAGGAAATTTCTTTTTAGCTCATAAGATGTGTGGTGATAAATGATCATTCCTTTCAGAGTAGTAGATGTCACTAAAAACAAAATTCCAAATACTGTATAGTGCTTCCCAGTGTACTGTGAGCCCCATGGAAAAGCAGATGTCTAGGCCTGTGCCATTCGGTATGGAAGTCACTAGGCACATATGTGTGCTGAGCTCTTGAAATTCCACTATTCTAAACAGAGATATGCTGCAAGGGTAAAAAACACACCGGATTTCAAAGACTTTGTATGAAAACGAAGTAAAATAGCTCAATAATAAGTTTTATATTGACTACATGTAGAAATGATAATATTTTGGATGCATTGGGTTAAGCAGAATATATTATTAAAATTTTACCTGTTTACTTTTTAAGTGTTACTACTATAAAACTTTAAATTATATGTGGCTCATTTTCTAATTCTATTGGATTGCTGTAGTCTAGGTAGAAGTAAGTTCTTTTCAGATTCCCTTCCAGGAGGCTTCAACCTTAGGGAAATACAGGAAGAGAGAAGCATCTGACAGAAATGCAGAACGAATTTGCATTGTTTTTTCAATATGAGGCTCACCGGGGACAGTATATCTCTAACACATGTCGCCTGAGAACAAAGTTGAACACAGAGCTGCCAAGAGAACTGGCTGTGGCTTCCAAGAACTGTGATATCTATGGAGAGCAGGCTGTGTGTCCTAGAGAAGTTTTGATCACATTTTTCTGTTGCCATGTGTTCAAATCAAGGCAGTCTCCATATAGCACAATAATTTAAAGAGCAGTAATAAATGCCCCAAAGCTCTAAGTCATACTTTTCTGTAATAGATCCTAGCTAAGGCAGGACCACTCCTCTGGCTGAGAGTAGAAATCTGTAAAACCAGTTAAGTGTGTCGTAAAGGGTCTCCCTTCTTCACACTTTTACTTTCCAGTGCTCACATTAAACTTATTCTCTTTATGTATCTGTCTAACATGAAACATAGACATGTAGTCACTCTAAAGAAATGGCTCAAACATGACAGCGGTTTATGTTTCACTCACATAAAATCCAAAACAAAAGTTTCCAATTGATGGGAGGCTCTTTTTCAGGTGGTGATTTGGGAACCTTAGCTCTTTTCATCATGTGCTTTCCGCTCTTTCACACATGACTTCCAGGGTCACAGAGCTTACCTTTATCAGGCTAGAAAGGAAAAGTGCTTAAGGGCCACAGTTTCATTAGCTGGAATTCAGCGATAGTCTATCTGTGGGCACTGAAAGAAGAGGACCATTTTGGGAACACTATGCAGTCTCTTACATAGTCCATGCATCTCGTACAGCAAATACCAACTCTTCCGATACATAAAACTCACTCACTGTTCCCCAAGGGAGACACAAAGTTTTACACAGCCACTACATCCAACTCAATGTCTAGGATGTCCAGGTCATATGCAGTCCTGTCATTTTTGATATTTTGAACTTTGGGCTGAGAAATTCATTTCAAAATTGGTCTTTAAACACACACACACACACACACACGCATGCACAAGCACATGTACATGTATACCCGCGTGCATGCCTTAATAATGGGGTTGTTTGTAATGTCAGAACAATGGAGTTCTTTGGTAGGTTGAGTCTAAAACAATTTGAATCAGTTCCTTTACATCATATGGACAAATTATAATTGTTAGTTTTTCCATTGATTGAGTTGGAATTCTACTAATGAGAGCTTCAATGCAATGTTTGTATTTCCTTTGCCACAGGAACATAGAGAGTCACTAACGCACGTTTTCCTCCATATTTTATTTTCACCATCATGCTACACATCCCAGGTCCAACCTCCAGTCCATTGCCATCCCCCAAAATCATTAATACAAATGGACAAAAAAACACACAATGTGATATATAGATGATGTATTGCAGAATTGTACACTTGAGACCTATTAACCATTGTCATCCGGATAAATTTTAAATAAAAAAAAGAAGAATGGACAAAAACCCTGTCTGGAGGGTTTTATTTGTTTTTCAAACACTGCTTTGCCTTTTCGAAAGTATGTATCTAGGAAGCAAGAGCAAAAATGAGCAGGCCTTGCTTCAGAAGGAGTATCAGCATATAAGCACAGTCTTCCCTTTTGTTTTCCTTTTTATAAAATTTTTATTAAACTTATTGGGGTGACATTAGTTAGTAAAAGTGTGTAGGTTTCACGTGTACATTTCTACAATACATCATCTGTATATTGTGTTGTGTTCACCACCCAGAGTCAGTTCTTCTAAGGCCAGTGCTCTGTGATGATCCACCTTCTCTGTGAAGCCTTTGGAGGCTGTCTCAGAAAGGACTTTTATTTTGGATGCGCTTGGTGCATCCCACTGTGCCCTTGGTGACTCAGTAGATGAACTGGCATTCCCTGAGCTTGCTTTGATCACCCCTGAGAGAGCAGAGCAGTTGTCTCACCAGCCTGACTTTTCCTCCTGGGGCTTCTCCTCCACATTCCCAATGCAGTGGGGCTCTTCCATGCTAATGAGATGATTCACAGGAAAATAGTTTCTTGGAATAACAGATGCTTTGGCCAGGTTCTGACTCCACAAACCGCCCAGTTCCAGACAGTGTGGAAAGCCCTTAGTACAGCAGTGTACAATACTGACAGCACGAACAAGTACTGCTACTAATGTTACGTTATTATTATGACTACACGGTGAAATGGAATCAATACCACCCTGTATTTCAAGCATTCTCCTGGAATTTTAACAGCTGGTTTAGAACCATGTTTCTTATTCATTTATAAAAGGCAAAGAGAAACTGAAGTAACTTCTCTAAAGCGTTACAGAGAATGAATACAGAATCACATTGAAATGTTTTGCTATTCCACTTTTTTTCAAGGTGTACAGAAACACAGCTCAAGCAAGTGTGGAAAAGACAGTGGAAAATAGCTCCAAGAGCAAAACTCCAGCCAATGGTCCTTTTGTCATGGCTTTCCCTCTGCACCACTTTGGGTTTGGGACTTTTTTTTCAAATTGTGTATCCAAAACATATCCTGGAGAGTTTACTCTGCCACTCACTAATCCTGTTAATGACAATTGCACCCAGGCATTATGCAACTGCTGGTAAAGAAATCGGTTATTTTAAAAATGTTTGTATTTGGGATAATTGTAGATTGCCATGCAGTTGTAAGAAATAATACAGAAAACTCCTGTGTGCCCTTTACTTAGTTTCCCCCAATGGTAGCAAGTTACAAATGTTACCTCTGCAAAACTATAGTTAAATATCAACCAGGGTATTGTCATTGATGCAACCTATTGGTTTTATTCAGATGTTCAGATTTTGCCAATTTTACTTATACTCATTAGTGTGTGTGTGTGTGTATATATATATATATATATATATATATATATATATATATATATATATATATATTTAGTCCTATGTAATGTTATAACATATGTAGGTTTGTTAACCTAGCACCACAGTGAAGATACAAAATGGTTCCATTACCACAAGGATCTCTTTTCTATTGCTCAAATCAAAGGGACAATCCTCATTCAAGGAAATATGTGTAAGTGGGGTATTATAAAAAGAGAAAAAGTGACCACATCCTGATCTTATAAACTAGTGATTATTATGCTTCCATTAGAAATGGAATTGAACAGTTCATTTTCTTCCCTTTTAATTCACCTGACAACCATTTTGGAGAGATGTGCTAGATACTAAAACAAAGTGAAGACACATGAAGAGAGATATAAATAACCAATGATATTTCAATAAATACTATAACAGAGGAACATACAAAGAGCCAGTAAAAGAAAATATTCAATCAACTAACATTTGCAGTTCTGTCCAATATGCCAAGCATTAGAGAAACATAATGTGTTAGAACACATCTATCTCAAGTTTCTCTGGCAGAGACAATGTTCTGTTTTCTCTTGCCTCAATTCTTCCCATCAAAATCAAACCAGACCAAACAACACATAAACAGAAAAATGTACAAAGCTGACATAGGTCACAGAGAAATATAAAAGCTGGCAGAGCCCCCATTTGGACTGGAATTATTTTTCTAAGGGCAAAGAAATGTAAAATTGTTCAGCAAGTCCCCATTAATCAATGTGACACACTCGAGACCTTTTATATCCACCAGCACTTCCACAAGACCATCAAATTCCTCAGAACACTCATGATTAGATCATTTAATTAAATGAATGGAATTTTCTTTTTGCCTTGTCATAAGAAATGTGTATGGCTTGTAACAATGGATAAACGTTATCTAGAGAAAGTAGAGTTTCAATCAGGTCCGAGAATTGGATAGGTACAAAGCAATGAGGAAGTATGTCCCTTGAAGGGAAATGAGGTAAGCAGGTGAGGAATGATATCATGATTCAAGAACAGTGAGAATCTGGGCTGGTTTAGAGTGCGAAATGCATATGGGGAATTGTGAGGGTGGTAGGCTCTGGTGTCAGATGGCCTGGGTTCAAATCCCAGATGCCCCGCTTACTAGATGTATGAACTGGGAAGTTAATTAACCTTTCTCTGCCTCAATGCTACCACCTGTAAAATGAGGATAATAATTACGCCCACTTTATGGGATTGTGGTGAATGTTAAATGAGATAATTTATAAAAATCACTTTTCAGTGTGCTTTGTATTGAAATGCTTACTCTATTATGATGATCAGTTTTACTGTGTTAATTATGAGATAGTATTTGGGACAGCCTTAAATGTCATCTTTAAAAAATCAAAAACTTAGATTTTAACCTATAGGCAATAATGTGCCCATTTTAAAGAGAGCAATAAGTGTTAAGATATAAAAAGGTCTTTAGTTAGATAATATTGAAAGGGTATGAATTGAGACAGGGAAAAACCTAAGGAAGAAGGAAAATCATCTTAGCATGAGACAAGGAGAACCTGGTTTGGAATAGAAGATGAAAAAGACTCCAAAGGAAGCCTTTTTAGACTGAGGGGTTACTGCTACATAATGGAGAAGAAAGGAGTGACAAACTGGCCCTGTTTCTCAAATTCCAGAAAATAGTGTATCACGAGTTCCATGAAAAATAAAAAAGATAATGAGTTTAGTTCTAGATAATTGAATGGAAAGTGAGAGTGGAACATTCTCTTGTCATTTAGGATTCAGCCATTCAACCAGAGGAGCAGAATCAATAGGAGAGATACATATCTCACATCTATATATCTTACATATTTTTTTTTTTGAGGGCAGCGTCACTGGCCCTCATATGTGGGACCCGAACTGGGGCCGCTGGCTTGCCAAGCCAGTGCTTAACCACTGCGCCACTCGGCCGGCCTTACATATGTTTTATATACATATACACACACACAGATGTGTATGAAATGTGTTTGTGTGTGTGTGTGTATATGTGTATGTGTGTATATATATGTATATATATATATACACACACACACACACACACACACATACATATATATATGTCTATGTATATGGGTTACTTATTATGTGGAATTGTCTTACACAATTGTAAGGGCTGGCTAAGCAAGCCTGAAGTCCACAGAACAGGCATTCAGGGAAGGGAGATCACAGTAGGCTGAAATCCCACAAATTCCAGCCAACCCTTGAAGTCACAAGAAGGGAAGGTCCAAGGAAAGGGAAAGCACCCAGGCCTGCTTGGAGTCTCTGATCTTCAGGGAAGGCCTATTCCTTCTTTGAAGCACTTTCATCTGATGAAGTGAGGATCCCTCTCCCACCTCTGCCTCCAGGATAATCTCCCTTTTTTTAGCTGAGCCATCCTGCCACCTGTTGGCAGTTCAGTGGCAGCTCAGCTCGGGCTGGGCATCGAACTGCTGTTGCTCAGAGCTCAGCTTGCACCCTTGAGCAAGCTTTCAACTGAGCCACTCGGCCGGCGCAGGATAATCTCCCTTTTGATAAACTCAAAATCAACTGACCTAGGGCTTTAATTATATCTGTAATTATATCCCTTCACTGCAGTATCTAGTCTATATTTTGACTGAATAACTGGGAAAAGTTAAGTGTGTATGTAACAAAATGGCCATTGCCTTCCTCCTGCCCTTCAACTCTCCCTGTAGCCTACCCTAATCAGAAACATGTTAGAAAGGAAAGTCTGAGAAATATAGTTCATCCTAGCCAAGTTTACACATCACAAAGTATTCACACATTCCAATAGAGATGACCTATATATTATGAGGAAAAGAAACTAAAAATGAGTGAAAGATACAGAAAGATGATAAGGATTTGAGTTATATACAAAGAGGTGATAGTTGGATTTATGTGACAGGAATTATTCATCAGGAAAGGACAAAGAAGTAAGCATCAACTTTGGGCGATGCCCACAATTAAACTACATTAGGAAGAACATAATTAGTAAAGGAGTATGTGTAGCTTGTATAGTATGGAGAGAACCATTAGAGGTTAGGAACACAGAAGGTAAAAAACACACATTGTCAAATCATTGTCCTGTTTGAAACAGCCAATTGATCCTCATTGCCTACAGAATATAAACAGCATCTCCTAAAACTGGTATTCAAGATCCTTCACTCTGACCACATCTAGTTTTCTATCTTCACCTTCAGCCTCTCATTTATACTCATGACCCCACTGCTCTAACCATATCAGACCACTAGCTATTTCCCAACCACAACTTTCATGCTTGACTTCTCTTGGAATGCCCTTTCTCCTCTTTTTTACCTAACATTCATCTATTCCTTCTATTCTGCCATTAACTGCAATACTGTTTCTGTGTTTTGCTTTGCTCAATCCTCATCCCTTATCCTATTCAGAAATAAGAATTTTGTGTATTCTTCTGCTGTAGCACTGGGTCCATAAATATTACATTCCATGATTCTTTTACTCAGTTTTCAATTTTTTCATGGGTACAACTATGTCATATTTATATTTCATTTCTAGCCCAGAGTACAATGCTTGACAAAGTGCAGACAATTATTGCATATGAAAGAATGAACGAATTATTGAATAAATGGACCATTGTAGTATTTAATGATGACCCTCTGGAAATAATGAGTTCCCTCCCCCATTGTTTTCTAACTCAGAGACTTGAGAAATGGCATTCTTGGCTATATATGAGAGAGCAAATTATCATTTAGTCATTCACCATTCATTCGTTTTTGATTGTCTTTTAAAGTAAGCTATCTTATTGACAGGCACAATAGAAAAGGTATTTGGTGGAAGGTCTGGTGTTATGTTGTCCCTTAGTTGTCATCTTAACAGTAAAGAAAAGACTACTTATTTACAAGTAAATAAAATCCTCAAGTTACTTCTCAAATTCCTACAATAGGTTGCTGAATCTAAAATGTGAGAAATGTGTGGACCATGCTCAGATGGGGAAGTTCAAATGATGTGAGCACACAGACCAGACCTATACTAGTACATGAGGTCTCATTGGTGCTGATTTTCAAAGCAGGTCACAAGGGACATGTATTGCAAGCTCCAAAAATGTCCAGAAACAATTCTGAGTTGACAGCCTCTTCTGATCTGTATCACCAAAACTAAGGGAGTATGAACAATGATTCTGCTGATGGCCCGATTTCCAAAGGAACCCTTTAAAGGAAGCCACAGTCAGAAGAAAACACCCCTAAATTGCTACTTAAGGATTATCCTTTGTTATCCAACTCCGGCACTTTCTTGTTCCCAGTCATAGTTCTAACAGTTGCTAATTACCCACAAGTTTATAATTTTTCTTTTTGAGGCAATAGTAATGTTAAGATCCTGGTCACCATGCCCTTCAGTTGTCCTTGACTATTTACTGTCAAAATGGGGCAAAAGCAAACCAAGAGATACCTTTTGGATCATGCAGTTGTGAAATGTGTTCTTCTGTGAATCCATTGTGGCAAAGCAGCCTTATCCACTCCTTACTGTCAGGTTCATTGACTTCTACTAGGGTGGTGATTCCTCTCCTTGCCTGCTGGTCTTTTAACTAAGGAACCTGAAGTGATTGGGTGACAGCTTTACCTTAAGGTTTAATAAAACTCTTGCTCTGTTTTTTCTTTTATATAAATGTTCTGCCTTTGCGAAACAAGACCTCCTATGTTGATCCAACCACAATATTTATCTGCTGTATTCTTAATAAGTCTCAGACAGACATAATTCATGAAAGCTATATTTAAATTGAAAGTCTAATAACAGGAAATAGAAGTTCCCATAAGGAACACTCTAGAATCTAGACAGTGGAGGTGGAGGTGATTTTGCAAGAAGAACCCAGAGATCTGGGTTCCATTCCTGGCTCTACCACCTACTATCAGTAACAGTTGTACAAGCTAGTAAAGCTTGATTTGGTCCACGCACTAAACAAAGTCAACACTATCTACTTAATAGGGTTTTTGTGAGGAAGAAATTAATTAGTCACAATGAAGAGCCTATGCTAAGCAGACATTCAGTACAATATTCAATACAATGCCAGGTCCTTCCATTTTGCTTTCTAAGATGACCCATGGATTTCTCACCAGATAAACAATGTGCTTGTCATTCTGCTTCATCTATGCTCCCATCTAGCTCATCTGTGCTCTCATCTATCTCCTCCTCCCTTAATTACAATCCATAGTGACCTCTGGAAAAGATAACCTAGGAAACCAGAAAACAAATATGGGAATGTTTAAATTTTCTTAGTAACAAAAATAGCCAGTGTGACTGGTCTTTCTCAAGACTCCCTGGTGCATGACTAACAGAATTTTGAAATGTCTTTTAAGTTTTCCTACTAGGGATACTGATATTTCGCCTGCATCCCACTTGTATCATCTAAAGAGTTGTGACCTTTCCCAGAGGATGTTTCAAACATTCCTTATGAAGCTGTCTTTGGAAATGAACTAACTGTTTTAGAGTAGTACTACTATTCCCCATGATCATAGTGAACACATAGGTATATAGATATATGCATATATAATAAAGAATTACATGCCAAAGTTAGAGCAAAAGTGAGAGTGGGAAAGAGACAAAAGAGCTGGTACAAGAGCAAGGGAGAGAGAAGAGTGAGAAGAGAGGGGAGGAGAGAGATGAGGCTACAGATAGTGAGGTGCTCTATGGTGATGGTATAGATGGTATAAAGTGGTGATGGGAGTGATGCTGTGTAGTAGTTAAGAATTTTGGCCTTGAGTTTAAATCCCAGCTCTGTTGTTCACTATCTGTATATCTTTGGCACACCCCTGAACCTTTCTAAGACTTGACTTTCTAATCTGTAAAATGAGAAAAATATTAGTGCTCACTTCAGAGTTACCCAAGTGGATAAATGAGATTATGAATGTTAAGTGCTTTGTATGATGCCAACCACAAAGTAAGCACTCTACATGAAAGTTAATGTTATTTGTTAATGGAATTTTCTTTTGTATTCTGAAAAAAACATCCCAATGTTGAACTTCATTCTTGCAGGGCAAAGGAATGTCCCCATGTGAAGCTTCTCACTGTTGACACATCCTGCTGGATAATATTTATGGCACTCAACATCTATTCCAACCCTTTCTTTTACCTACTTATATCTGGAAGGCTAAAAAAGAATTTTTCACAGACTCATTAACAACTAGTTCTGGGTATGATATATCCAATAAAATGGACTCAGTATAGGGACAGCCCAAGGAAGATTAGCCTCCTGCTACTGTGGGGACTTGCAGACAAGCTTAGGAGAGGAAGGCATTTTTGGAGGCTGGACTCTACATTCCAGGACCAGGTGGCTGATCTGTGGGTGGCTGGCAATTCTGGGAGCAGCAGGAACAGCTCTTTCCCGATCTCAGCATTGCTATGGTGATGTTACCCTAGATCAAAGTGACTTCTGCTCCTTGAGCCCTACCAGGGACTTTGCAAGCACCTGTTACTCTGTGTAAAATCTCTTCTTCTTAAATACCTGGAGCCATTTCCGGTTATTTCACACTGATCCCTGAGTGATAAAACACCAGTCTGAGCTCTTTCAATGCCTTTTACCTCATTGCTGTGGAGATGGAGACTGAACAAAATGGTCCATGTCCTAGCTGATTGACTAGTTAGTATCCATATAAGGCACATGATGGGCATTGTGATTTAAAAAAAAAAAAAGAAAGAAAGAAAAAAAAGAACAAAACAAAAACCAAGCAACAGTAAGCACCAAAATCCAACCCCTCCCATCATAAATCTCTGCAGAAATAAGGCACCAGACACATTAAAAGACTTTCGTGTTTTGACTAAACCAATGGACTCTTCATTAGCCTGTGGAGACCATTAAAATATTTTAGTCTGTAATGGGCCACTCCTATGAATGTGATTCAGTCCAAATTTGTCAGTATGTTTCAAATTGTCTTGCTCTTTTGTTTGTAAAACTTGTATACTTGGATATGTAGGCTACCAATATACTGTTTATTCATCCATTTACTCAATATATTTTCTGAATGACTCCTGGAATAAGCAGATATGATTCTAAGTATTCGAAATACAGCAGTGGACAGAAAAGGAAAAATCCTTGCCTTCTTGGATGTTATAGTAAAATGGGAAAGAAAGAAAATAATCATCAACCAATAGTATAATGTCAGATAATGGTAAGGGCTATGGAGAGAAGTAAGCAGAGAGGGATGGAGTACAGTTTTGTTATGGTGGACATAGAAGACCCCTCTGGTAATGTGACCTTTGACCCAGGATCTGCATGAAGAAAGGTTGAAAATCATGTGTATATCAAGGGAAGAGCACTCCAGGCAGAGGGAATGGCAAGTGCCAAGGCCCTGACTTGGGCAAGTGCTTGACATGGGCAAGTCAGCAGGGAGGTCAGGAAGTGGGTGACCATGAGGAAGAGAAGTAGATGATGAGGCTGGAGGGAAACTGGAGTTAGACCATGTAAGGCCCTAGAAGCCTTGCTAAGGACCTGATATTTTTTGACTGATGTGAAACCATGAAGTGGTGTGACATTAGCTGACTTACATTTGAGGATCATTCTGCCTCTGAGTGGAGGAAAAACTTTAGGAAGTAAGAGTACAGAAAGAAAACCACATGAGAAGTTATTGCAATAAGACAGGAAAAAGATGTTGAGAGAGACCTTGAGTGCAGCAGCCACCTCTGATGAAAGTCAGTTCCTGAAAAGGGACTAAGTGGTGAGCCATCAGCAAGCAACACTCCCGCCACATGGAGGAATGTGTGCTTCAGACATAAAGTGGGGGCATCTGGGTATCTACATCTTGTGTCATCTGCATCCACTTGCTTCCTATTTTTCCAGCCCATTCTGATCTGTCTCTCTTTCTGGGGAAAGGCTAGTCTCATGGCTACAATTGGAATTTCCCCTGCTTCCTGTCCATTCTAGATTCTCCACACTTGGCAGGTACTGGTAGCTTATGTGATGGGGTAGCACAGACCTCATTCCTAAGAGTTGTGAGCCCTGATCACCATGCCTCTTGCAGTCCTGGTCTATTTACTGTCCAAATGGGGCAGAGGAGAATGAAGAGATGGCCTGTGGATCGTGTGGTGTATCCTTCCCTGACTCCACTGTGCTAGAGCGGCCCTCCTTTCTCCTAAGTTTCCTTCACCCCTGCTAGAGTGGTTATTCCTTCTCTTGCCTGCTGGTCTCTTAGCCAAGAGACCCAACGTGACTGAATGGCAGCTGTACCTTAAGGTTTAATAAAGCTCCTGTGCTCCCTGGTGGAAATATTCTTCCTCTGGTTAACATGACCTCCAGGCTCACAGGACATAGAGTTGTGGTGAGGAAAAGCACACACTTTTCAATGAGTCCCTGGGAGTAAAGAGAAGAAGAGTGACTTCTACCATGCAGCTCCCAAATTCATGTATTCTCCTTTTTCATAACATGGCACCAAGTAATGGCCATTCATTTAAGGTGCATACTCCTTCCTCATCTCCAAGCTGGCACCAGAGCTTTGCCTTCATAAAGACAGTCCATAGCTCTATCAAGCTAGAAGTTTATGAGTACTGTGGCATGTGATACAGCTGGGGCCCCACAGTGCTAGGATTTAATCCACTTCAGCCCAACACCAATAAAGCACGTTTCATGGTCATTTTGTCATTTTTTTCTGGAGGAGATAACATCTTAATGACCAATGAGTTCACAGATCTGTATGTTGTCCCAAGCTAGAAAAATTGAGACTGGTTGATTTTAAGCCTCTGAACAGCTCTTTCTCGGAATCGCGGAATCGCGTAGTATAGCAATGCGAAACAGAGAGCACTATAATGTTTGACCTTTTCAAAATTCACATCAGTCACACCTTGATCCAAACAAGTAAACTTCTCTTTACCAGAAACCCCACAGCTTTCTCACTTTGGCGTGAAGAGACTTCCTGGAGCCCACAGCTGAGTTACCTCCATCACAGGAGGGAGGGAGGGATTTTTTTACCCCCCAAAGTGGGTCAGCCTGCTGCACGGTTTCAGAGGTTGAGATTCACCACACAAAGGCCACCTACTTTATTTACTGAATGACTCATCAGGACAAGAATGTAGGTAAAAGGCCTCTCTTTACCCACATTCCACAGCTGTGCTGTTGTCTCTACAGCTGTGACTTGAATTGGGGACTCACGTGATCCATACTCTCCGCTCATGCAGGCAGGGGCACGTGCCTTTATAGGACTGACAGTCTCTGTTCTCTGGTCTACGTGTTGTCTAGAATATCTTGTTCTGTGTGAAATGAACTGGACTTTAGAATATTTAATTTAATATTTTTGCTTTCCTAGGAGTCTCATTCTTAGTCATTGCTAAAACAAATTGCTTATCAGAATAACATTTTATTATTAAAATGTCCTCAGACCCATCCCAGGCATTATTCTCCCCAAAGTAATCAAAATCCTGACTTCTAACACCACAGATTAGCTTTGCCTGTTTGTGAATTTTATGTAAACGGTTCATAAAGTACATATTGTCTCTGACTTCTTTTACTCAATGTTGTATTTGCAAGATTCATAAGTCTTGTTCATGGAGCACTAGTTGATTCTCATTTCTTTTTTTTTTTTTAAAGATTTATTTATTGGGGAATTGGGGGAGGGGAACAGTGTTGGGGAACCGGGGAAAGGGAACAGACAAGTTGCTGTCCTTTTGTTCTTCAGTCTAGTTGTGGAGGACATTGCTTCACTGGCCCATGTTGGTATCATCATTGCGCTCTTCTCAGGTGAGGCTGATCAGTTGCTGGCCTCTGGATGGCTGCTCACAGTGGCTCTTGGCAGCTCACACGGGCTGCCGGCCACTCGCTATAGCCTATGGCAGCCCACTGCAGCAGGAGCTGCAGCTGTGCTGTCCCCGGGGACTCACAGCAGCCCAGCCCCAGGTCAAGCTGTTGTTCACCATCTTAGCTGTAGAGGGCAGTGTCACTGGCCCTCATATGTGGGATCTGAACCGGTGCTGCTGGCGTCCCAAGCCAGCTCTTAACCAACGCGCCACTCGGCCAGCGCTGATTCTCATTTCTTTGTAGTTTTCTATTGTATGAGTGTAGTATAATTTATTAATCCATTTTGCTGTGACATTTTATTCAGTTTTTGTCTGTTAGGAATAGTACAGCTGTGAATGCCTTTTAAGCATGCCTTTTGGTGACAACGTGTATGCCTTTCTGTTGGGTCACCTAGGAGTAGAATTGCTGGTTCACAGCATATGCTTTTGTTCAGCTTTAGTTGATACTGCCAGTTTTCCAAAGGCTTCTACCAATTTACACTACCGGCAGCAAACAAGAGTACAGTTGCTGTACATCCTTGCCAGTAGTTGGTAATATGAGTCTTTTTAATGTTAGCTATCTTGGTGGGTGTTCATGGCATCTCATTTCGGTTTTAATTTTAATGTCCCTCGTGAATGTTGAGAACCATTTCATAGTTTTGATCATGTGAGAATCCATTCTTTGTAAAGACCCTGATCAAATCTTTAGCCTATTTTTCTATTAGTTGTCTTTTTTCTTACTGATTTGTATAAATCCTTTGATTATATATGCATTGAAAGTCTCTTCTTCCATTCTTTTTACTCCCTAATGGTGACTTATCTTTTTACTCCCTAATGGTGACTTTCGATTAATAGAAGTTATTGATTTTTATGTTGTTCACCTTACCTATTTTACCTTTCTATTTAATGCTTTTTGTTTCCTATTTGAAGATTTGCCTATTCTAAGGTTATGTTCTTTAGAATCCATATTTTTAAAAAGTTCCATGATTCCAATGCATTACCAGATTTAAGAAATTTTAATTTTGAGTATTTAAAATCTATCAAATGTTACATACCATAAGAAGTGTCCCAGATCTGAGGTAATGATAGTGAGGTTTGGTCCAGAATCAAGAAGATCCTCCCTAAAGCACTAAATAAAGGGAGAGGATTTAAAGGTGGAGGTTCAGTATCAACATCTGTTAAGGATGGATGGAGGGAGATACCATCAGTGAAAAATAAGCAAGGTTAGATTTTTGTGCCGGTATCAAAATCTGGGGAAGCAAAACTGAGCAACCTCCAATTTCAGGATCCCAAGCTAAAAAGGGGTAGGGATAGTAGGGCAGAGCCCCAGGAAGAAAAGAACTTGAGACAGAAAGCCTAAGCTATGTCTGGGTGTGTCCCATGCTCTCCACATTACTAGGTTCCTCATGGTCAAACTCTCAGTGTCCTCCCTGAATGCTGCGAAGGGAATTTTAGATCCACTGTTTATCTGCATTCATTTCACATTTTAGAAAATGATACTATTGTTCTACTAAGGGGAAATCCTTGGCTAGATGTCAGTGAATTAGGCTAGCACAATATGTTATAGCTTGGGAACTAGCTTTCCATCCTAGCTTGACCATTTATATTTTTCAATAAATTCCTAATTTGATCCTTTATAAGACAAGCAATATGACATTGGAACTATTAAGACCTCAGGATCTGGAATCAGACTTGTATGGTTCAAATTCTTGCCTATGATCTTGGGCAAATGACTTAATTTTTGTTTGGCTCCATTCTCTCATTTATTAATTAGAGATTGTAATATCCATTTCTTAGGATTCCCATATGGATTGAATGAGTTAATATTGTAAAGTACTTAGAGTTTCTGGCACATAGAAATTACTCAATAAATCTTGGATACTGTGATCCTGTACTACCTGATTTAATAACATTTGCAATGTAGACTGAGTTCCTTATTACTAAAAATTATATCAATATACAATTTGATAAATTACATTTTAAGACAATATAAGCCATAAATTCAGAATTTCTCAAATATTATTCATGTATTTTGGAATAATTTGGTCTCCACCCCTTGTTCACTATTTTACCCCAGAGATCTAGAGATACTATCCAGTGACTATTACCTAACCTTCAGGATTTATGGCCCTGAAAGTTGCCAGAACCTAAGAGAAATCATTATCAGAGAAAACTATTCTTAACTACAAATGACACTGAGATGCTCCATATCAGCATTGAAGAGCAGTAGTTGCATCCTTGTCCTTCTTCAGGTAACCTGTGAGCCAGCTGTACATTTTGGCAAAGTAGGACATTAAATTGTAGGAAACTGTATTCTTATTTCAGATACCAGGAAGGCCCACCACACAAAACCACAATACTCCCCTTGATGGGTATTGCCTAGAATTCCATCCCTAGACCTTTGAAAATCCCATTAGATTAAATTTATTTTCCTGAGAACATTAATAGAGTGTCAGTCCTTAACATTCTCCTGTATTTTCTAAAAGCATTTTTTATAAGAGGTTGAGGGGAAAGTCTTAGGATATAATCTCAAAATGAGAGTTGGAAAGATACCAGATAGTGGGGGGCGGGTCACTATAGGACGGGAGATATACTGAAGGCCAGTTTCGCTTGATTTCATAATTCTATGTGAATCCAACACTGGTTACTATAGGCATTGACAGTAATCATATGTTCACCATAATGTAACATCTGGAATTGACAAAGGATCATTTTCTGGGCTTAGAAAAGTTATTTGTCAAACCGAAGAATTGTTTGATCCTTTTTCATGCATTGTCATACCATCTGGTGAGCAATAATGAACTCACCCTACTTTACTGATTCCAACATTTGAAATTTAGAAAATGGTCAAAGAAAAACATAGTTCTCTCTTGTTCATTTGGATTTGACTAAAAACAGTATGAAAAATTCCACTTTTCAGAGGGAAATTCTTTTTAGGAGAATGCTAGGCACAGTGGCCGTCTGAGTTGAAAGAATGGCCTGACTCTGTTGACAGTGATCTTTTTTTGTGATGGCGGTCAGAGCGAAATAATTCATAACATTCAGAAGTCATCAGTGGAGCTCACTCTTGGCAAGCCTTAAGTATTCTGTGCCTCAGAGAATTACTTTCTAATTACTAAAAGCGTGATATGGTAGAAACAAATGTTGTTGGCTCCAAAGAAGTGTATAATTGATTGAAAAGTTCATTCCCAGTGTAACTGCAAAGAAGCAGATCTCTGGGACTGTTGCTGGGAATATGTGGGTGGGAGGGGGCCAGATTTTCTCTTCATTGGGGATTTGGGAGTTCGATTGCATGCCATGTCTTTGGAAATTAAGAACTGTTGATAGTCAAGAATAATAAAGGAAAGTCACTTCCAGGAACGGAAGAGTATGTAGGCTAATTGTATCAATATGGTTTATTGTCCCGAGGGCATTGGCTGCTGCAGCCATTTGATATGACTAAGATGTTAAAATAACAGATGAGCATTCGCTAGATGGAAAAAGTTTATCCTGATGGCCACTTCACTTTCTTGGTTAAAAAAAAAATGTTGGCCTCTTGCCCTAGGGTATTCACAAGATGGAAAGTACAGTGGGATCTGTGAAGTAAGTAGGTGGGAGGATGAGGAGAAAAAAAGAATCAAATCAAAGCAACCAAAGTCAGAAAGAATCATGTGAGGAAGTGGAAGAGTTGAATGCCCTAGAAAAGATGGAAGAATTTTTCTCAGCCATCTCGTGGCGTGGCGTGCTGACACTGAACTGTGAGAAACGGTCAGACAAATGCTCAGGATTGCTGGCCATTGGTGTTTCCCTCACTGCCAAATTTCAGGGTGTTACCCATTTATTCTCTTGGTTTGTCTAAATATGGCAAGATTTCCTGGGAAACATTGCAGGCCACATTACTTAGCCATTTGAACTCTGTGAGTCCAAAATACATTTTTAGTCATAATAGTAGCATATTGTATTTGCAGAGCAAAGACAAGTTACCAAATCGGAGGAGGTCTGTGGCTCATGGCATCGTTATGACACATGAATTCACTGTTTCTCAGCTGTGAGAAGTGTGGAGCCCTGCTCTGTGCTCCAGCTTGCTGCTGCTCTGCTAACCTCTCTGCAGGTTGCATCACAAAGCAATATGGTGTTTCTGGGCTTCATCCCTGAAAGTAATCTGGGGCTGGCCCTGGGGAGAAAGGCAGATTCATGTGCATTCCTGCTCCTGCTGTTCCACTGTGATGATCTCTATGTTTCTTTCCGTATACCTTTCCAGCTCATTCAGTTCAACTCATTTTATTTCAACAAAGTAACCATTGACTGACGAGCAGGTGCCTGACTCTGACCCAAGGATGACCTGTAGTAATTAATAGTCTAGTAAATCTCAAGTTTCTTGTCTACTCACCACATGGATCTCTTCTTTGGATTTCTGGGGTTTGGTCCCTGTCTTTGCCACTCAGTAGCTGTGTGACTTTGGGCAAGTTACTTACCCTTTCTGAGTCTCATTTTCTTTGTTTCACTATTATTATGAGGATTAAATGAACTAATACATTTAAAAGCTAAGAATAGACCCTATTATAAGTAAGAGCTCCATAAATATTACCCATTATTATTATTATCCTCTTTGTTCTGTTACTCAGTAAGAAGGCCCTGTTTTATACTGGATATTTCTTACTGCCTATTTTTATTTTATTTGCCACATGCATTTTATTATGACTTGCTTTTCTCCTTTATTGTTCTAAGTATGATATTTGAAAATAGCAGCTGGGTTTTATAAACTCTGAGTAAAAGAATTGCATCTTTTGCTCTCTCTATATATTCTATACACTAACAGGGCTAACACACAATGGGTATTCCAGAAAACACTGATTAATTGACTGAGTATTAGTAGCTAAGACCTCTTCTTAGCTATAACCTACATTGTGTACCTTATAACTGCTTCCATGTCTTTCTCTGATAATTTCAGACCTCCCTCTCCTAAATATGCCTTTCTATAACCTCTGAGTATCTTTTCCCATTAGATGGAACCAGGATTGAGGAATATGCTGTACAATATTTGATACTACTTGGTGTATTCCTGAGCAATAGCCTCTTTACAGCCATAAACCTACCTTCCTAAACTTGCAGGGCTCCCCCCAGCATCCCCATAGCTATCAGACTATCTGCATAGCTGTCCTTTATCTTCCCAAGCATTTATTCCCATACACTACTGTCCCACCCCTCACACTTTGACAGACCCAGTAATAATGCATGTGTAAATTTCATGCAGCGCTTACTTGGAGTTATAAAAGTGTTTGAAGCAGATGGAAAACCAGCCTGAGAGTTTAAGAAATTTGATCACAATCCCTAGTAAATCAAGGGGTAGGCTCAGGACTCACCCAGGTCTTCAAACATCAAGTCAAGTTTTCTTCCTCACTAGGCTGTTCCTCATGCAGTTGAAAAACTGAGATCATAATAAGTAAGAAGCAGGCAGGATCATGTATCTGCAAAGTGGAAATTAAACTGCAGATGCTCATCTCTTAAAACGAGCGCTGCCCAGAATACAGTTTCTCTGAGTACAGTTTCTCTGCAAACTTGACCAGCTCCAGGAAAAATTGTTTAGGAGTCTTAGGAAGTGCCTCCCCAGACAGCTGTCAGAAAGTATAATTTCTCAGCCAGGACTGAGAGGAAGAAACCTTTATATTGTTTGGGGTCTGGAGGCAGGAGAATTATTCCTGAGGATGGGTGTGTTCCTTCATCAATGGAGATATGATTGGTATGGAGGACCCGTCATCCACTCTTTTGTCAGGCATATCTGGGCACCACTGTCTAAGAAAAAGGAGCCCTTCCTCTGAATAAATATCTGGAAGTGCAGCACACAGAGGACAGATAACACCTGATCAAAGACCACACCCATGTTCAAAGATGGCACCATGGATCCGGAGCAGAGAGCTATGCTGGGCACAGTTCACATACCCCCTGCCTTCTGGTGCTCTACTTGTATAATTGCCTGGCTCTGGCCAGAGTGGCCCCCATGGTATTTCTATGCTGTGGAGCCAGGTCATCACTCCCATGCCAGCCCATTACATGGCAAAGGGGAACGCTGCTTCTGCACGATCACCACACTGCCCTGCAGTCTTTGGCTTCCTGGGGAGCTTCCCAGAGATGCTGCCTAAAAGCCCTGGGGTTCCGTGAAGTTGACTTTGAATGATGGATGGCAGGGAACGGAAGAGGTTCTTCTCTCTCCTGTCTCCTGGACAGTTTGTTCTCAGGTGGCCTCTCTGATGTATCCTGCACAATTAAACAATCAACTATACTTGCTGCCAAGCAGTGGCCAGGTGGCTCATGCACATTCATCCTCATTTTTGCTCTTCTTTTTTCTTTGTCATACTCCTCACTTCCCCTGCATTCCCCCCAAAAGGGGCAGCAACTGAGTTTCTGCTTTCAGGCTCCTTTTCTAGGAATCTGAGCTAAGATAAGTACACATGATATGCAAAAAGTTCAGATACTAAAATAAAATTGTTCAACCCCATTCACTCCAATCTAGTCTGGCTTCTACCCCTATCACACCATAAAGTATTCTTCATTTCCTTTGATTATTAAGTAAACTATATGAACTGTCTACACATAAACACTTTGCCTCTTGTTCGTTTTTCAAGCCATCTGCCTGAACACTGTTCCTCCAGGGCCATGGAATGTTCTATCTATTGAAGTAGATTATTGTATCCTTGAACATCTCTAATTGTTATTATATTGCTTTTAAATTTTCATACCAAGTCAAAATTCATCCTCAATCCACCAGGAACTCCTTTCTATCCATTAGTTTAACCATGCCCTCTAGAGTCATAGCAAATAATCCTTTAGTTCTGTGAAGTCAGTGAGCTATCCTGAACCCATCAAAACTTCTGGCCTCCAAAAGAAATTACTCTCTTTTTTTTTGAGGGCGGTGTCACTGGCTCTCATATGTGGGACACGAACCGGGGCCGCTGGCTTCCCAAGCCAGTGCTTAACCACCACGCCACTCAGCCAGCCCAGGAAGAAATTATTCTCAATTACTTCAACTGTTCTTCATATATTATTTTGAAGGGAACTCTCAGGATTCTATTCTTGATTTTCTTGTCACAAAACAGTTTGCCAAGGCATCAAAACTTGTGTGACCGAAAGCTAAACAAAATAATGGGGCCTCATGAGAGGAATAGGAGGAAATTGACATCAAGACACTTCTTTCTTTGTTTGCTTTTTTCTGGAAGGGTAAACTTCCTTTGATTGTTGACATGTATGAGCTCATGTGTGGGTGGCAAGGTATAGGCAGGGAGTCCAGTGGGGTCACCCTGCCCCGGATCTTTGCTTTGTATTTGGGGGAATAGGCTGAGTGTTCAGTCTGTAATATAAGTTCCGCTCTTGTGAATTTGGCCCTTGGAAAGTAGCAAGCACTTCAATTCAATCTCAAGAGTTTATGGTCTTAAAGTATGCCAGAGCCAGAAACCAGAAATTGATATGCACTAGAAAGAGATTAGCACATGTGCTATTTAAATAATCCACTTGTGAATTAATCTTGATGATGGGAAAAGCACCCTTTCTTCTCTGGGAAAAGGATAGGAAGTCACACGTGCCTTTTGTACTGAAAGAAGGAAAGATGTTGAGTCATTCTTCCTTATTCTTAGGGATGATGATGGGGGGCCATGGGGTAAAGTAGACATAGAATGTCTTGAGCTTCAAATCACTGCTTGACACTCAGTGCTTAGAGGCCAGTCAGTCAGGAAAGTTGTGCCCCATTTCAGCACTTTCAAAGACAGATCTCTGAGTTCCAAGCCCATGGAGATGTGTATAATACAGCTGAGGTAAAGGAGCCCTCAATCTCAGCATGAAATGTTTCCTTGATGAGTAATCAGCGGGTCTGGTTTTTATTTAACTGCCTCCTGCCATCATAGCATATTAGAAATAAAATTACACAGACAACCAATGTAGAAGCAACACACCCAATCAATGAGACTTGTCAGTCTGGTGTTTTGCATTTCGAATAAAGGTCTTTAATAGTTACAATATAAGTTGCAACTGATTTTAAAAAAAAGTAAGGGCCAGTTGGCTCAATTTGACGGTGGAAAAGATATTATGTAACCACAAGTATGGGGGGAAGAAGAAATATATTAAAAAGGCTCCATGGTTTACTTTCTGACAGTCTTAAAAGAAATGCCTCCTAAATTTCCTGGAATTAGTATTAGATCCTTCTCCATTATTTCTACATGATTTTTAGGACCATCCCCAAAAGTTTAGATGTGGCCTGGTTGTACAAAGTAATTGTATCTCTCCTTGCAGCATTCCAGCACTGAGATGGAAAACTTAATCTGGCTATCCCTTACCTAGTTATCTATTCCCTCTTCATACTGCTCAGTTAGGAAACTCTTCACATGGAGACAAAAATTGTTTACCTGGAGCTCATGATATTTGTCCAGAAAAAGTCACCAGAGATCAGAACACATCTGACCCTTGTTTCCTAAGTCAACATGGGAACGTACAGAAGCCAGAGGGAGAGCTGTGGCCAATCGCAGTTTGATTCAAGTTTAACAAGATCTCCAAGGCACAAGGATGCTCCAGCTAACAGTTGAGTTACATAGAGCTTTACACTCCTACCTCTGATTTATACCTTAATCCACATACTTCACCTTTGCTCTTCCTTGTTTTCTCATATCAACATAGGAACTGTGACAAGTTTATCATTATGGTTACTGAGGAGGACTGTTCTTCACTGTCTTGCTCTAGGCCAATCCCTCCTCCTCAGGTTGTCCTTCTCTCCCCTCCTTCTATCTCCCTTGTATGCCACTCGGCTTTACTGCTCTTTCCCAAAGAAAATCACACTTTGGGGATCTGCACTAAAACGACGCTTCATGAAAAATAAATCTAAGGCTTATAGTATAGCAGTTCCATGAAATCTTGTGTTGAACAAAAAAGACAGGTGAGCTCACATCACTGAAGGGTTGCCCTGGTCAATTCGGTTTCTCCTTGTTCAAAAATTCTCAATAACTCAGAGCTGAAAATTTTGGCTGGTTCCACTGTTCTATTATTGGGCAACTCTAAGGGTTAAGAAAATATTTCTGATTACAGCAGAAATCAGCTTTCCTCTATTTCTGTCCATTGGGATTAATTCTTCTATTTGGAGCGACACACACATACCCTGTTTCTAGTTGTACAAAGCAGAGAAAATAAGTAAAAAAAGTCCTTGGGCACCAACTCCCTTCCTTTTGTCTCTTCCACTCCCTCCTTCTTCACTATGCATACATACACATACACATACATCACACACTCAATTATCTATTGTTTTTCTCTAAGCAAACAAAGCCCAATCATTAAACATATTTTTTGTATGACTTGATGAACCAGGTGTAGCTTACCATTTTGGTTGCTCACTCCAAACATACTTGAGTAAGCTTTGTTTCTGCAGCCAATTTAGCAAAGAGGGTGAAAATGCTAGAGAAGGGCTGAGGGACTCACGTGTATGGAACACCAGAGTTTGGAAACATTTGTCTCATTTTAAGTTTCAACGGGCCCCTCCACCCTTGGCCTAACCCACCCAAAGATCACACACACCCAGACACATACATGCTTCCCTACTTCTTCCTGCTATGAGACTGGGGACTCATGGCTTCCCTTGCTGTGATTTCACTCCCCAAGTTGGATTTTCCATCCTTAGCAATCATTCCTCTCTGTAGGACAGCTGGGTTCAGTTCCAGTCTTCCCATAGATATCATGATCATCTGGAGTAGGAAGCTGCTTCTTCAGCTCCAGGGATGAAGGATAGGATTCACGTCCTAGGCATTCAGCCGGCAGAGAGCTGCTGGTCCCGCTATGAGGAGATATTCGGTGAAGTGAACGGACAATGGAAGGGTGTAGATAAGGAAGGAAAAATTGCTCTGTGCTAGCCCTGGACTGGTTTTACAGATTTATTTCACAAAATGTTTGGCCTCTGATCCCCCTATAAGTAATTCTTCTATGAGAAAAGCAGCATGGTGTTGTACAAAGTGATGAATTAAAAAGTAGAAAACTGTGCATGAAACGTCTATAAGTTATCTTGCCTCTCTGTGCCTCTTTTTCCTCATCGACTGCAAGCTCTATACGGTCAGCGCTATGTCTGTATGGTTCTAAGGTTTTAACACATGGGAATGCTGGGATGATAAGGGAAACTGGAAGAAAATCTCCAGTTCAGTAATAATTCCACATTAAAAAGCATTTGATGAATATTTATCATTAAGTTGGTATTAGCTGTTAATCTTTAGCCTGATTTCGATATTTGACATTTAAATTAAATAATCATGGTACATTTAATAGTAGTAACTGTATGTTAAACAAATACTACTTGATTATTAAAACCATATGTTACTCTAACTGCATTGTGAAGGATTCACATGTTTTCAATAACCATGTGATCTTTATTTCATATAGAGCACAATGCATGTACTGTGCCATGAAAAGTGGAGAGGCTATTTATGTCCGCCCCAAATGATTATTCTAAAATAAATGTATGGGGTTTGACTTTCCTACTGATTCACCTACCTAATGATCTATTTACCCAGTGTGTAGGCACTGTCAGTGAAGGAGTTATGCTTGTAGCTGCCTGTCTTCCTCAGTTATTATGTTGAACCCTAATTGCCCAAATTGAACAGTGATTACTACTGCTGCCAATCAACCCGTCACTTTCCCCATGTGATGCCGAGAAATTTTACTGAATTGATTGGCAGGAATGGAAACATTTCTATTTTTAATGCCTCTTCAGGATCATAAAAGACATTGCCTTAAGTGGAATATCCCCATTTCCATTCTTCTTTCATTCTAACAAAGTTGGCAGTCACCAAACATGATAATATGAATGAGTGTTTAATCCTTCACTGTACTTCATTTTCTCAAGCATCGGTAATTTGTGTTTTTAGTGTGAATATATGGACAGTGTCTTCGTAGCCTTATTTATACGAGTGATATACCAGTTATGCCCATGGCCTTTGGGATAAAAGAAGGGAGAGAAAGGGCAGGGATGCGTAACAAGAACAACACACCTGAGTTCATATATTTCAGTGTGTTTCTCGCCTACTTTTGGGGTGAAGCCTATTGGGGAAGGCTGCACATTTACAAAAATCAGTCATCTTGTTGAAGTGTGATGCGAAGGCATATTCTAAAACCTGTTAATCATTAAAATTCTATGAAGTACATGAGATCAATGAATGATTGTACATTTTATGTTTAACATTAGCAATAACATGCACTAGAAAAAAATTTGTGGGCGGGGCTTTAGAGATTATCTAGTCCATACCTGCACTTTAAAGATGATCAATAATCCAGAATGCTTAAAGGTTTGCCCCCAAATCACACTGCTAGTTAGTAGTGGAGTTTGCAGCCAAACTGAGGACAGATAACTCAATCTTTACAATACATTATATGGCTGTCAAATTTTGCTTGTCTTTTTAAATCAGATGCCTTTGCTTTATTTCTTCTTCTTTTTTTTAAAATCAGCAATGTGGAAGTAGTTATAAGTCTTGGTCTTCCCATTCAGTTCCCAGATGAGCAGTGATTTTTTCTATCTTACAATTGTCTCCTATCTTATCTTTGAGACCAGCTATCTCATTATGAAAACTTGAGCAGAAGACATCGATGTCAACATTGACCAACGATGGGTTCTTCTTGATATCTTCATTTCTCAGCCTCCTTTCTCTTTCAAGAGGCCATGTCCTCTGATTCCTGGTATTCCACTGAGGCCTGAATTAATCATGAATGTGGTCTCACTTATTGATTCCCTGATGATGTAACATATGAGTTATCCTAGGACCTAATGCCATTCCTCATTTGAGCCTATACAAAATATTGATGAATCCTTTAGAACTGTTCTAGCTATAAACTTAGATCAAATTAGTCAGTGACAGTGTTGACTTGGTGATTGAAATTATGACTCCTCTAGGATTTTATGGTGTAGCTGGGTAGAACAAAGCTGAAGTCAGAATCTGTGCTGAAGTGCTATACCAGAGCCTTTAAACTAATTCATAGTAAAGCATAATGGCTGTGAGGACATGGCTGTGAGGACAAAACTTTCTCAGAGAGAAAGGTTTTGATAAGGAAAATAGGAATGTAAAGAATAATGCTTAAATGAAATGAGGGGCATTGTGAAATCTTTTTGCCAAAAATACAACCTGGAGCTCATCAGCTTCTTGATCTATTATTTGTTAATAGGAAAAATGGGAGCAAAAAAGTGTGTTAACTCCATAGGCAAAATTATAAATGTGGGATACTCAGCCACTCAAACAATGCAATTTCTTTAACAAATAAATTGCAAGGAAAAACAAGTTTCTATTGGTTAAAAGAGACAATCAATTATAGTGTATGGACTTTGACTTTACTGACTTAATGAAACCATCTGAAAATAAAACCAAACCAAAGAAACTATGGGATGACTAGGGGGATTTGAACTCTGACCAAATTTTTGATGATACTAAGAAACTAATGTTAATTTTTAAGCATGTGTAGTAGGCTGAATATTGATATCTACTCCACCCTCTCACCCCCAAAGATGTCCATGTCCTAGTTTTTGGTACCTGTGAATATGTAAATATGTTGTAGGTGTGATTAAGTTCCAGATTATTCTGGATTATCTGGGTAAACCCGAAATGTAATAATAAAGGTACTTAGAAGAGGGAGGCAGGAAGATCAAAAAAGAAAAAGTGATATGAAGCAGAAGTTGGAATGATATAGCCAGCAGCCAAGAAATGCTGTTAGCCTTTTGAAGTTGAAAGATGCAAGGAATATATTCTCTCCTAGAGCCTCAATAAGGAGTCAGCCCTGATGACACTTTGATTTTAGCCCCTTTAAGACTCATATCCAATTTCTGATCTTCCGAACCGTAAGATAATATATCTGTGTTGTTTTAAGTCTCTAAGTTTATGTTAATTTGTCACAGCAGCAATAGGAAGCTAATATAGTGCAGTAAGTGTATTGTAGTTTCTTTTTAATTTTTTTTTCATCTTCCACAAGTTTATAGTAGAAAATTTACAGAAGTATAAAACAGTGTCTAAGATTTGCTAAAAAATAATGCAGTGTGTATGGTGAAAAGAATGTGTCGGGGGGAATATTGATAAAGCAAGACTGAAGATGAATTGATAACTTTGAAGGTGGATAATGGGTACCTGAGCACTTAGTATCTCTTTTCTTTACTCTTATGTATTTCTCTATTTTTAAAATTAAAAAGAAAAAAGAAGGGGTATGAAGATAAGTTTTTCCCTTTTAACAATTCTTCCCAGTGCTGAATTTCCTGGCATGGTTCTTTCGTCTTCCCTTATCCTATCTCTTTTCCTGTCCTTAATATTCTTAGCAAATAATGAAGCAAGAGTTCTGGTAGAGCTTCTAATGGCCTGGAAGAGCTAGTGGAGGGGCAGGGTATATAACTGCTATCAGAGAATCAGTTCTTATTTGGATAAATGTCAGCCTAGGACTCAGGGGTGTTGGTGGGTCTCTCATGTCAGTGGTTCCTCTTTTTAGATAAGCCTATACGAAAGAGGACGGATAGAGAAAGCCACTTTATCTGTTATCCACAGTGGATTTACTTAATTTGGTGTTTTTCTAATTATATGGCATATAGTAGGGAATAAAAACAGTCCCATTTCCTTTGTTTCTCCTAGATAAGTGTTTTGAGGCATATTATCAGAGCAATGTCACATCTATGCTGCTTCCTTTTATATAGATACATGTATCTGTATAATCAAGTACTGAAACCAGAAGCTCTGAAACAATAGGGAATGGTCTTTTTTTTTTTTTTTTAAGTAAAAGCGTGGAACGGTCAGATTTTGTTTTAGAAAGAGAATTTTGATAACAGTGTGAAAGATGGGCTATAATGGACAGGAACAATAGAATATCCAATTAAGCGAGTGTTATAGTAAATGGAAGAAACAATGTGCAACTGAAATAAGGAAGTGTGGTTGCAGATGAAAAACAGAAGGTGGATTCGAAAGGGATATCTGAGGTAGAAACAATAGATTTGGGTAATTTAAATGGTGTGAGGAAATGAGCAGTGGAAGATATATAAGCCAAGAAAATTATTGGTTCTGCAGTTATAAACAGAAACACAGAGATGGCCCTTCTCCACCTTCCAACCACCACCACCTTTCCAACTGCAAGGAATAATATTCCCTGTAAAAGATACTCATTCCTTTTTTTTCAGTAAAGTAGGGATTGGAACAAGATTTCCATAACATATACAATTTGCATATAAAGAAGGAAAGAAAAAAAACCAAAAAACCCTAAAAATACCGAAAGGTTCCTGGGAAGAAGGTAAAGATATAGAAAAATGCCTCCACCAGGTGGCTGGGTCCTTTATTCCTCTCAATTCCCTCACAATAGTGATTCCAGATATCTACCATTCTCATGTTCATTCTTACCAGCTCACAATCAGTGGCAGTCTCCTAATTACCGAGTCGCTGGCTGACCTGGTGGATTGCCAGCAACCCTGCACTTTCTGGACATGGGCACAGTGTTGACCATGGCTCCTGCCATTGAGAACCATACCCTTCCCCATGAGGAAAACCAAATGTCTGGATCTTTTCTGTTTTCTAAGTAAATCACTATTCTGTGCATAAAAATTTAGAATTAAAGCATGTGTGTATTTTATTCCTGTGTAGGTCATAGCTAAAGAATGTCTCTAAACAGGGAGTAACTATTCACAACCTAATTAACTAGAGTACTGGGTATTTTTTTACTGTCAAATATCATACCTGGGTTTTCCTTGGTTTATTGCAGCCAGAACATCCTGTCAGGAGGTGATGCTAAGCTTTAAACTCATAAGTAGATGTGCACTGGGTGAGCATTCCAGCAGAAGTACAGGCTTCATTAGCATTTTCATAAAAACGAATACTCTCATGAAAGCAATGTGATAGTGCTTAAGCTAATAATTACCTGTCCTTTTCAATGATGACAGAACTTCAATAAATGATTGCAGTAAAACTGAATCTTAACATAGGCTTCTTCATGTGGAGAAAAAATACTAAGGCTGTCACTCTTGATGCCAGAAACTGATGGAAGACCTGCAATGCGGTGATGACTCACCATAGCTGGATGGATACTTTGGAAGTGAATGGAAGACAGGGAAAGATGGCACGGTCATATCTTGAACCATTCCTTTTGATATTGGAGAATATAACACAATGTAACATTTTGTTATCATTAGCAGTCATGCTGTTCCATGGTTACTAGTCAAAACCTGTGTTGACTAGCTTTGCTAAATATAACAGTATGTTCTTTCCACATGTGTTAGGAGAGGAAAAGTAAAGTAGGTAACAGTGTTTGTTTCACTACATAGTTACCAGCTTCTCCACCGAGAGTGAAAATTGTCTAAAACCTTCTGCGAATGCCCCTTCCTCACTTTGGAGGACAAATGTTAACAAAAAAGGGTTGTTTTGAGGGGGGACCATTTTAACAACAGGAGCGTCTTTAGTAAACACCATGATACCAACTTTAAAGCCCTAGCAGCTTATTCAATGAGGCCCCTCAGTTTCTTCCCAAAGAGCCCCAGAAACCCCTTCATGGCAGTGGCTTTTGTTGTGAAGGCAGGCCTGATGCAGTATGCTTGTCACAACACTTGGTGCACTGGAGCTTCTGAATGCCTTGTAGGAAGTTACAGTGGGCACCCCCTCCAGCAGTCTAGGTTGGTAACCACAAACGCTAGCCATTCTTTGTCTTTGCCATCCTGACCTATCACTAGATGGTTTCTTCTTCTACTCTCAATGATTGCCTTGCCATTTTTGAAAAATGACCCATTTTTCCCATTCTACTTCTCAAAATACCATAGCATAGGTGATTAGTATAGTACAGTCATAGGTGATTGCTCTTGTCCCCTCCTGCACTCAACAGTTACTTCTACTGATACTATCAAATAACAGAATGAATCAGGTACCCAAATATAGAAATGATACAGCCTATGCCTGTTGATGATTCTAATCCAGTTAAGTTGTTTTTTGCTGTTTTCTTCTTTCCTATAACTAAATCTTTGGTTTATTCATTGGGAAAAGATGCACATCCATTATCTTGCATCAAAAAATATAAATGAGTTCCCAGTTAAGTGATAACAAAATTCAAGAATGTAGAAATATTCAGAGCTTGATCTCTTACTTTGGGTTTACTTTGAAAGTTTGATAATTGAAGAAAATCGCAGCTTGTATTATATAATAACCAATACTGAATTTTAGGTAACATGTAATCAGCTTTTGTTGTTCTATAACAAGCATCATTGCAGTCAGCTTTAGAAAAAATTTAGCCCATCTCATTTGGCTATATGTGCTTACACCTAATAGTAATTCCAACCACACAGCCCAGGATCTCTGTGATGTTAATAGTCAAAATTCTTTGATCGATCACTATATGCCAGACACAGTGTCAAGTAACTAAAATTTATTAATGTAATATTCATAAGGCTATCAGGCAGGTTCTATCTATATTTTACAGATGGAAAAGTCTTACAGAGGGTAGAGGGGGAGGGGGTGGTAGCTGAGGGTAAATGGGATCAAATATATGGCGATGGAAGAACTGACTCTGGGTGGTGAACACACAATGTGATATATTGCTGATGTGTTACAGAATTGTACACCAGAAACCTATGTTACTTTATTAACAATTGTCACCTTTACTAATAATTGTCAATTAATTAAAATGAACTTTAATGAAAAAAAAAACCCTTAGAAAAATTAAGCAACTTAATTTACTTACATCACTAGATGCAGGTGTGTTTGGAGCTAAAACCTATGCTTGTCACCACCATGTTTTTTTTGTGTGTGTTTTTTTTTGAGGGCAGTGTCACTGGCCCTCACATGTGGGACCCGAACCGGGGCCGCTGGTTTCCCAAGCCAGCGCTTAACCACCGAGCCACTCTGCCGGCCCTTCACCACCATGTTTTACTGCTAATGTAACTAGGAAGTCACTGTCACACTAGATGAACCCTATGAGCCCTGCCTGCTCAGGTGCTAAAGCGGCTCACTGCTAACTCTTCTTCAGAAGGATTCAATGAGTATACGTGTGGGAATTTTGGCACAAGCAGGAGGAGGCATTTTGCAGTAAAGGGCTCTGGGTTTTAGAATCACCCCAGCCACTCCTATCCCTTCCATTGTTAAGTGTGAGTTTCCTATCAAACACTTGACCCCCACCCTTCCCCTGAAGGAGCTGGGGTTGGAGAAAGACATTTGGATTTGGAAGGCCAGGTTTAAGCCAGGGATGGCTTCATGGCGTCATTAGAAGTAAGCACCAGTGGCCTACTAGGCTACCTCTAACCCAACATCGTTTATTTCAGATTCACCTAAGCAACTGGGTGCCAAGAAATTTGCTGGACATTGTAACCTACAGGTTCACATTTAATACTCTCAACGACTCTATCCTCACTTTTAAAAAGCAGGAATTGAGACTCTGAGTGGTAAAATGACTTGCCCATGACCAATGGTTGAGATGAAATATAAATTCAAAGCCTAGCGCTTTTCTCAGTTCCCCATGCTGCTTCCCAGGACACAAGTACACACTTATACATCCTCTGAAATCAAATTTGAACACTGCACACTGATTGGTTTGAAGTTTATTAACCTCTCTGAATATTCAGCATTTTGCTAATTTTCTTGATTATGTTTTAAAGGAAGTCAATGTTTGCTCTTTCCCTTTGAGAACAAAATGCTTTCACAAAGAAGTGTTTTCAGAATTTCCAGGGTCTGGAAGCCTTAAAAGTTAATGACACCCTTGGCAGTTTTATAGTGGTTACAATGTTGAGGAAAGAAACCCCATCTACCATTTCCCCTCGTGCTGCTGACCAGATCCTGGATCCTAGGGAATAACGCTCTTTCTTGCTGCTTTCCATACAGTGACCTGTAGAATTGGCTCGAGCTCTGGTCTGCCTCATGCTTTGGATATTTGTGAGTTAGTGGGATTTGTTTTCTGTTAAACTGCTTAACCACAAGGGAGGGGTGGGAGACAAAGAAACCCGCCCCCGTCACTTTCCCTTTACTGGTCTGACCAGTCTAAAGTGAATAGGAGCCCAGAGAGATTTCTCGCTTTCCATTTCCCACTATCAAAGTAGGCAGTGGATCCAGAGGCCTGTTTGGAAATGGCTGCAGCCTGGTGCCTCCAGGGCAGCTGAGTGGGAACAGTGAAAGGAAACCCAGCCTGGGGAGACCCACAGGTGTCCCATTTCACCCTGAATTCCGACTGGGCTGTTCAAGGTCATACACAGAAGCTGACCCAGTGACCCACAATTTGATTCCTTCAGTTTGGAGATTGGGGCTTTGAAAGGCTTTGCATTCTCTGCTCCCTGCTTCAGCCTGAGCTCCCCCAGGCACCCCCACTCTAATTTCACACAACACCCGACCCTTTGAGCTGGAAGACTGGCTTCAGTTTCAAGAGCCTCAGGGTGCCAAGATGAACATGGTTTCCTTGGGGATTATTGTTCGCCTTTCTGATTAACATCTCCAGACAGTTAAAAAGAATCTCCATTTTTTTTTTATCATTAGAAATATCTTTAATCATTCCCAGCTTTATGTTAAAATGGCAGCTGGAGAGTATGCTGTTGTTTTTTGTTTTGTTTTGTTTTGTTTTTTAGTGATGATATTATGATATAAAGTTGCTAGGTAAGGGAGAGCTTTCTGGAAAGAATCCCTAACAATAAAAATATTTTCTCCTTTATTGAAGTGTTGCTGGCTCAGAGAACGCAGGCAAGGGGAAAGAAAAAGCAATAAACTGTAAGCAGGGGGGAAATCATCTCTGAGTTCACCTCAAACGCTCAGGGTAAACACGAACGCTAGTTGATCCATGTTTCTCTGCTGTATGTTGCATCTCACTCCTCCCAGCCAGCACAGCCTCTCAGTGTTAGTCCTGATGGATAATTTTTACTTGTTTTTTCTTTTGCTTTTTAAATATTAAATAGGTTCTTAACCTGGCATTATACATAGCATTCTAACTGTTTTAAATTCTTTTGGAATAAGGTGGGAATATAAGCAAAAACCTATTAAACCTATACTATATATGTGTGTGTGCATACAAATTATAAATTATCTATATTTATATAAATTTAAAACAGATGAACAAATTAATAACGTAATATTTTTTTTCTCACAAGTAGTGGGCCTTTTCTGTCTCTGAGTTACACTCGTATTAATGCAGTTGTTCTCTACCTGCCTGTAATTTAAACACCTAGAAAGAATTCAAATGCTATATAGTTCCACAGCCCAGATCTACTAAATCAGAATGCACATATACGAGTAGGTGAATTTAATGTCCTTAAAGGTAGAAATGCCAGGTGGACCCTTTTTAGCAGTGGTTAGCGAAGAATTGTCCCTTCTTGCTCATGTATTCACCCTTCTCATTTACTTACCCATTAAATCACATGTGAATTCATAAATTCAAGGGATATAGAGACAATGTAAACATGTTAGTTCTTCTTAAAAAGCTCATTACTTTATGACTCAGTTGAGTCCTCAGAAACATACCTGTATTAATGCTAGTTGACCCAGCAAGGAAAATTCCTAAACTCATACCCTTGAAGGAATTCCCCCACAGTTGACAAACGAGGTATGGCATACCCCCATGGTTAGTCTGCACTCTGGATTTTGCATGGATGAAGCCCTATGACTTTATGTACAATGAGAACAATACAGTTGAATCAGCTCTGCATTTCTCATTACATGAGGAAAAAATAATTCCCATTAAATGTACAAGTAGTAGATTAAAAAACAAACAAAAACCCAGAGTATAATTTTGCTTCCTAAGCCTTCATCTCTGTCTGGAAGCAGTCATTTTATTTATGTGTTCATCTATTAGTCCCTATTATTTCATGAGAAAACCAAGGTTCCTGCTAAAACAAAAAGTCTAATACCTTTGATCTTCACCATGTTTGTAGCTTTGCATTTTGTGTGAGGGCTATAAGTGGGAATGGCAGGTGACACATCTGAGGATGTGTTTATACACATGAAGTAAATGTAAACTCATTGTTAGAAATGAAGGTGAGTGATGCATCACGTGCAGGGAGTGAGGAAATCATTCAAATCATTGTTTTTACTATGAAAATTTATTGGGGTGACAATGGTTAGTAAAATTATATAGATTTCAAGTGTACAATTCTGTAATACATCACCTATATATCACATTGTGTGCTCACCACCCAGAGTCAGTTCTCCTTTCATCACCATATATTTGACCCCCTTTGCCCTCATCTACTATCCCTCCTCCCCACTTACCCTCCGGTAACCACTAAACTATTATCTGTGTGTCTGAAATTTTGTTTCTTTATGTTTGTCATTCAAACTTTTTGAAGTGACTTTACTAGTTCTTCCCCTGGCATAGTTCTGTCAAATCAGTGCAAGTTCTTACTTGCATCTACCTGGGGAAAAAATTTGTATACAGGAAAAGAATTAAGAGGAGCTATTTTTAATAACCTGGTATATTCTGTGCTTTACGTGATATTTTTCATTTTAAAAATCTATTTTAAACACCTTGGCCAACATCTGGGACATGCTGTTATATAAATGCAGTAGAGACTGATGGCTAAACCCTGGCCTTAGGAGTCTATCAGTCCTGGGTTCAGCTGGCAGGATCCTTTATTATTATTATTATTATTTTTTTTTTAAAGAACTCAGGACTTTTTTTTTTTTTTTTTTTCTTTATTGGGGAATTGGTGGAGGGGAACAGCGTTGGGGAATCGGGGAAGGGGAACAGACAAGTTGCTGTCTTTTTGTTCTTCAGTTTAGTTGCGGAGGATGTTGCTTCACTGTTGGTATCGTCATTGCGCTCTTCCCGGATGAGGCAGATCGGTCGCTGGCCTCTGGATGTCGCTCACCGCGGCTATTGGCGCTCACGCTTGGCTGCCAGCCGCTCACGCTGGCTGCGGGCCACTCACTGTAGCCTATGGCAGCCCACACCATCACCGGGGCTCGCACAGCCCAGCTCCAGGTGGAGCTGTTGTTAGCTGTAGAGGGCAGTGTCACTGGCCCTCATGTGGGATCCGAACCGGGGCCGCTGGCATCCCAAAACCAGCGCTTAACCAATGCGCCACTCGGCCGGCCCAGGATCCTTTATTATTAAAGGGCCACATTATTCAGTCCTCTCTAAAGCCTCAGTTTCCTCATATGTAAAACTGGCATAATAATAATATCTGCCTCTAAGGTTGTTATAAGGATTACATCATAATGCATATAAAGTAGTTAGCACCCTGCCTAGCACATTATGTATGCATGCTCAATATATTTTATCTATAATAAGGTTATTGTTGTTGTTACTATTTTTTATCATTATCATACGTGACTTGATCAAGATGATAGGATGGCAACCTGGTAGTTTGAATATATATGGGATTTCTCTGAAGTTTCTCTAGCCACCTTTCCCATACAGTGTATAGAATGAGAATAGTCATGTTTCTGTGTTATGAAGCTCTTTGATCTGTTTGAAGAGGCTCTTCATGGAGGTCCTTGAGGTTGTTCACACAATACAAAATACCTGTGAATGTCTATTCAGCTTTTAAAACCAAGGAAATAGCATTATGTTGCCATCCAAAGAGATACTGGAGAAATACCTTAAACTGTAGGTATATTTTGTTTTCCCTCTGTTACAAACTGAATTTCTTGCCTTCACAAGAAATCATGACATCTCATTAAGGTGTTGCAAATGAGAGCAGCTAATTTCTCTGTTTCCTCCTGCACAGTCAGCATATAGTTTCTTTCACCATTGCCTTATTACTTGAGACAGTTGGAAGAGTAATTAATGTGTTATTTTCTGTAATAACATTCATATTCTGCAGAAATACCTCACCTACCTCCTTAGAGATAAATACACATAGATAGATACACATGCCATGGCTCCATCAAAGCACTATCAACTCCTTGTCTTTGTTGCATGATGGTGATAAGGGAACATAGATTCATTAATAACTAAATTTCAAGGGCAAAATTAGGGTGGATTAAAGCAAGACACTAAATAATCCAAAGACGTTGCAAGCTCTGCTGGCACGTATAGCAATCCTGTTGAAATAACTATCATATTAGTTAAGAACAATATATGTCCCTAGTTTAAGTGATGCATGGTAGGCAAAGGAAAAAAAAAAAGCTGAGAAAAGAGAACTCACATACTTTTGAGAGGAGCTGGCCAAATTCTAAATTATGGACTAAAATTCAGAACAACTAAACTGCTAATAGATAAATTCCTTAAAACTTCAACCTGTTTAGGTGAGATGTCACCATATAATTTGAGATTTCAAGGTTTACTGGTTCAGGATATCAGCTTTTAACTAAGTCCTTCCAGGATTCCAGAATGACATGCTGCTGTCTTACTAATGGAACAGAAGTCTCAAGGCCTGCTATCTGTGGCATGTACATATATTGTCATGTAGGAGCATGTAAAGTCTATGCATTTTATATAGATCCATGTTTTGAAGGTGTAGCCATAAAAGAAGCAAGGGATTTTCTGATTCCCAGAATACATCAAGGTGTCTGCCGTTTTTGTAAAGTGGCATTTTATAGATCATGTCTTTTCATTATATTTATTTATTTTTAAGCTACTTTAATGGGGTATAATTGACATACAAAAAACTGTTCATACTTATTGCACACAACTTAATGAGTTTAGAGATAAGTATACACCCATGAAACCATAACTACGATGTATGCTATAAACATATCAATTTCCTCTCATTCTCTTAATTTATCATCAATATTTTTTTGTGATAAGAACACTTAACATGAAACCTACCTTCTTATCAAATTTTGAAGTATGTAACACAGTATTGTTAAACCATAGGCACTACGCTATACAGTAACATCTCTATGACTTACTAATATAGATCCCATCTTTAAAACACTGACTGTTCTAATATATTGGATTGTTGGAAAAGTCCAATTTTGCAATGAAACATAG
Source organism: Aselliscus stoliczkanus (assembly GCA_033961575.1). Lineage (NCBI taxonomy): Eukaryota > Metazoa > Chordata > Mammalia > Chiroptera > Hipposideridae > Aselliscus > Aselliscus stoliczkanus. The sequence goes on along the minus strand of CM066732.1, from coordinate 94,125,743 downwards.
AAAAAATACATCATGACTTTTCCAACAACCCAATATTTAGTCAACTTCATTTGTTATTGTACTGTGTAAAACTTAATAACCTAGAGAATTTAGAAGTAACCCCTTCCTTTGAAATTCTGAATCTACCATAAATCTCATTCCTATTCATTTCCTTTCTCATTCCCATGGCTAATTTAATCATATTTTTAGTATGACACAAAGACACTACTGAGAGCTGGATTGTCTCACAGAGAGGAACTCTCCTAATTTTCTTCAGTCCCCTACCGTCAAAGTCATTTGTTGTCTCCCCTGTTTTGTCCCATCATTGTCAAAGCATCTGTGGTCCACTGACTCTTTTCCAATTTTTACCACTTCTGTGTTCTAATGACTGCCCTTTCTCTCTCTCTACTTTACTTTTCTTCCAATGGCATTCATCGCCCTCCCCACTTCACAACACTGCCCCTCCTGCTTTTGTGCTAGTACTGTCCTGGCTATTGTAGCTAACACCCGTTATTAGCAATTTAATAATCTTTTCCTTTTTCCTTTGTGATTAGTATAATGAACAATAACATCATCTTATTTTGTTTCTAATATTTGGCTAATGAATTATTTTTTTCATAAGAACTTCTCAGTGGCTTTAAGTTAAAATTTTTTTTTTTTTTTACAAAAACAATTTGTAATTGTTGGTGTTACCAGAAATCAGAGTGAGGCATTTTATGTAACCAAGAGAAATAATATCAAATTATGTATTAAAATTCCCATATTAACTTTAATACTGTGGAAAATATTACTTGGCTTCCAAAAGACAAAGAGTATTCTTCCCTTTGGGGTTTTCTAGATACTCTAGAGGGATCAGTCACTAAGTGTTTTCTTTCCTTATACCTCATCACACACACAGTCAAATGTGGAGACATAGTTAGAGAAGGATAGAGTGCAGAGAAAAAATAACGATTGGGAAAATATCTCTTATGAAGACTAAGCAGGTACATGACTCAGTTATAAAATAGTTTACACAAAAATATACATATATTTCTTAGGAAGATCACAATTCATATTTTAAAATCCTTACCCACTTGTGTGTAACTGCAGGCTGCTATGATGCCCTAGACCCACTATTTGCCTCCATCTGCTTTCCCATGAATTATTTTCACATGTCCAGTTGGTTTTTAATAGAGCCTTACTGCTTAGATCTCTATTTTCTTTGTTTTCATGATTCTCTGGAGATTTTCATTATAATGTTTGGTCTATAATTATCCTCCAACAAACTAATAAGCTATTAGATATCATGTACATATATCTTTATGGACTGGGTATGATGGATTCTTTTTAAATGTTTTGTATCTATTTTGTCTTGAAAGTAGTTATAGTATAATCCTTTAGAAGGCTTTTTAATTTTTTTTTTATAAACAGAATGATGAAGATGTTTATTTTACATTGTCTTATAAATGTCATTTATACAGCATTCAACACTTTAAAGGCTCTAGAGTATGTATTCTTATTAATATTTTCTGATAATAAAGATATCGGGCAAGTATATTACCAAGGAAAAATGCTGAAATTGCCTTTACAGGGGTGCAGGGCCTGACTTGTATGTGTTCCACAAGGTAAGTTCAGTCTCTAGAAGGTTCTTTTTAATACTCAGACATCTAACCTACTTTGAAAGGCCATTAGGAGCCAAGACAAAGAGAACGTTTATACTCTAAAGTGACATGTAGATATGTAGTAAAAACAAAACAAAACATTAATGGGTAGAGTGAATGCTAGGTGGATCTCTGTCTATTCAGTGTTGTCTCTGCTTGTGTAAAACCATTATCATTTATAGTACATAGTCAGTCAAGGCTCTTTACAAATACCTTCAAATAAACATACAGGCCACTTTAGAAACACAGTTGCCTAAGGAAGAATATCACAATCAAGATGAAAATTCTAAAAGAGATTTGTGTTCCTCTGAATTTTAAAATCTAACCCTGCTGGTTATGTAACACCATTGTCTTGACTAGATGTAGCTGAAAAGTGTGTTTGTATTTAAATGTTTGGTTTAATGAATTAGACTCCATTGCTGAATAAATTAGACTTCAGAGTTTGGGAAAAAAATAGTAAAATAAACATTTCCAATTAACTTCTCCATGTACATTTTTCACTTTCAGAACTTTTGTTGTATAATCAATGCTTTCCAAACATGGCATCGGTATCACCTAGGGAGATCTTAAAACTACAGATTCCCACGGTGTACCCTACCCTAGTAACTCTGAACCTTCGGGTGAGACCTGAAAATGCCTATTTTTGCCAGAGCGAATTCTACGGAACCATTCGGAAACTACTCCTAAGGATTTAGGAATTAGTGAGTGGGCCCTGAAGGACAAGTGCTGAAATGCTAGAAAGGAAAGTTAGAATAGTTTCTCTGTCTACATACTACTACCTCACACCTCCAACACACACACACACACACACACACACACACACACACACACACACACCCCATACAGAATACATAGGTATGTGTGATGGTGGTGTGTGCTGAGGGAACAGGAACTGAACTAAACTGGAATACTCATGTCTGATCAACTCCAGTTCCAGAAATAGCTGTATAGCAATGCCCTGTCCTAAAAGTGTTTGACCCACAAAAGCCCGGTTTACTTTTCCAGTTAAAGTCCTCGAAGAACACTGTGTTTGGGTGACTTTGCTTTCAGAGTACCTGGACTTTGGGCTATATTAGGGTCCTTCTTTCCCCCGGACCTTTCCAGAGCCCGAGTCCTCCAACAGCATTTCAGTTCCCTCCGTTGCTAACCTCCCATATCCTTCTTGAGGACCATTCCAGAATCCTGGACTGAAAAGCACCCACTCCACTTAGACACACAGTGCCTGTTTGTAGACCTCCCTGGAAAACAACCTCTATTAACATGTCGGCATGGATGCCAGGAACAGTGGGAGTGAGGGAGCTTTGTCTTTTCTCACAGCTGAGTTTTCTGATTCTTGTTCCCAAAGAAGATTTACAAAAACAAATAGACTGTTGTTTCAATTTGACATTTGATTTGGTATCAACAAGAGAAAAAAGTGAACAGGAGAGCGGTGAGCTACAGTTAACTTAGAGAGTCTCCCCTCTTTGGTTTTCCTTGGTAAAGCACATTTTTCAATTAGCTTTTATATGGGCCATCCTGTCCAGGAATTAAGGCTATCACCCTGTGTTGCCTTTTTCTTCGTTCAGCTACTATTCCGAACCTCCCTGAGTTTTTGTCTCCAGGGTCTTCGTTCAGTCCACTGAGGAGGTGGATTAAAACAAGCATCACTAATAGAAGCATTTTTTTTTCCAAAATCACGTCTGCATTTGCTTGTACGCAGGCACTTTAACAGCAGCTCAATTTAACCCAGATGTCTGAGAAAGTGATACTATGAAGGATAGGCAAAGAGATATGTTGCCTGGGCAAAGGGGGACTTCTGGTCAAGCAAGCTGCTGTCTACAGGCCAATGGACAGGCAGGAAACAGACAGCGGCGAACCAGGGGATCAGCCATGTGAACACAAGCCACCAGGGTAGGCTCACAGCTGCCTTGCAATAACTTGTTACTTGGAAGGGGATGGGATCTTTTCTCACCTGGCCTAGTTGAAGGTAGGCTATTAGCTGGGAGTGTCAAGGCTGGCCAGATCACTTTGGACCAACCTGATCTCACCTCTGATTTCTCATTTTAGACATATGGGAACATTTTAAATTAGTCGTGCAGTCAGTTTTAGGCCCCCTCACGACAAAAGTAACTGGCATTTTATATATATATATATATATATATATATATATATATATATATATATGTTTTCATTCTGTACTTAGACTTGAACCTTAATTTATAGAAGTAACATCCATTATGTTATAGTTTATCAGGGGCCTGGAGCTAAGACACAAGCTATGGGTTCTACTCATATCCTCTCAAAGCTATTATATAATCCGTTCTTTATAATAGCTCAACTAACGTAACAAAATTCAGGTCTGTGGTATCTGATGATTTCTCTGTAGTCAAATTTTTTTAATGAGTTTCAGGTACACCAAACAACATAGTGGTTAGACATTTACACATCTCACAAAGTGATAATCCCAACAAGTCTAGTACCCATCTGACACTGTACATAGTTATTACAATATTACTGACTATATTCCCTGTGCATTTTTTAAATTACAATTGACATTCAATATTATTTTATATTAGTTTCAGGTGTACAGTGTAGTGGTTAGACATTTATTTAATTAATAAAGTGATCCCCCTGATAAGTCTAGTGCCAAATTCATACTGTACATGGTTTTTACAATATTATGCTCTGTATTCTGTACACCATACTTTACATCCCTGTGACTCTTTTGTAACTACCAATTTGTTCTTCTTAATCCCTTCATCTTTCTCACTGAGCCCCCCAACCCCCTTCCATCTAGCAACCATCAGTTTGTTCTCTTTATCTATGTAAATTCTCAAATTACAGATCATCTGCTTCCCAAATCAAAATTTTTAAAGCTGTTTCTAAATGTCTTTAAACTTTGAGCGTAAAAGGACATATTTATATCATTTATATCATTGTACATGTGAGCTACTTGGTGGCATGTAAATGGAAAGAAAGCCATGCCCTTGATACTCTAAATTTACTTTTAAAAAAGTAATGATGTCGAAGTGGTATGTATATGTAGATACCACATAACTCCAATTCAAAACATGTGTCCTATGAGCATGAGCATACACAATGAGTGTTTATCTCTCCATGCAAAGAATTACCTTATTTCTCAATCCACTGTTTGAATAACTTGGCACTCCTTTCCATTGGGTTTTGTCAACAATCAGTAGGTCAGATTCTATTCATGTCTCTAGTGACCTCATGCGAAAGCCCACACATCACACTTTCTCTTTCTTGATCCTCATCCTGGAAGTGATCTACGCTCATGAACTACTGGCGTGTCCTCCCACAGCATTCATAATGCACTGGACTTAGCCATGGACAAGCATTTCGTTATAGACCAACCATCTGTTTAATATAAACTGCATCTGCCAGCAGCCTCTTGGCAGTCTGAGGAATGATTTTTGTAAGGGAAAATGAGAATTGCTCATCGAATGGCAGAAGGGAAAAGACCTTCTTGAATATTTCCCACTTTGACACTCTCAGTTCTCCAAAGGCCAAGTCCATGCTTGAAAAATAACATGTTACTTGACTTCACAATTTAGAGAGAGTTTAATGTTCCTCAGACATTTAAATCAATCTGGTATGGATTACTCAGGCCTTTTTTTTTTTTTTTCTTTCCGTACTAGCTCAGGCTTCAAGGAAGTAGGCTAAACAAATGACCTAAGGGAAAAGAACTGTCCAAATATGGGCATGATTTCCCATGTAGTAACCTGGCTATAATTTTACGGTCTGGAATGAGCATCATATTAGTAAGATAGAAAAATACGACAGAGCATGACAGTGGGGGTTGACCATTCTTCTTTCTTGATGGCCCCGGCAAGTTGATTCTTATCTACTCCCCGAATCTTTTATGAGTGCTGCCATATCCTAGCTTTCCTGGAGACAGCAGTCCAGGCCACTGGGTTTAGTGCTATTCAACCTCAGGACATACATAGGAAAAACTGATTGGACCAGGGGTGAGGGCCAATAATCTGGTTGGTGTAGAAGATAAGCAGCCCTACTCATCTGCTTCCCAAATTACAAATCACTCTGCTTCTTATATTCTAAGGTGCACATCTCCCTTATGGTGGTTTTTGTGCCTGAAGCCAGGATGTCTCACCATCTATGTGTGTGTTTAGTGTGATTGTATTTCCTGCTTCCCCTACTATGTCTTATTAAAATGACTGATTCTACATCAGTCTATATCGTAGAATCAGTGACATGTTTGAACCACAATGATATAGTAACTATGAGTGGGAACTAAAGCCCAAAGGACATGAGTCAGGGCTACAGTGGAGAATAAGCCAAAGAGATCAGCCAGCAGAGGTATGAGAAAACAGAGGAGGTGGCCAATGTTTAAAAGAAAAAAAAGAAGTGAATAGGCATAGGGACACTGGCCACATGAACCTTAGAGGGAATAGAGGAAATAATATCAGGTCTCAAAGTCCTCATAAGTTCCTGGTCTTGAGGCATCTCCAGTGCATTTTTGACACAAATAACCCAACAAGAACAAGGGAGAAGGTAAACCTAAGTCCCTTGCTTCTTAGCAAGATTCTGTGACTCTTATTCTCAAAAGGTTTTGGGGGATCTTTGAGAAAGATAGATTCCCATGCCCAGTCTAGCCTCTAATTACAAAAATTAATAAGAAGTTTGTGGTTCTCTTAGTATTTTGATTGATAAAAACAGCATGAAGTTGAAGTTCATACCTAGATTCAGTCCCAATGAAAAAACAAAAACTGGACATTAAAAAGTGGTTCCCAGGGCTGGCCGAGTGGCACATTGGGTAAGAGCTGGTTTTGGGATGCCAGCAGCCCTGGTTCAGATCCCACACATGAGGGCCAGTGACACTGCCCTTTACAGCTAACAACAGCTCCACCTGGAGCTGGGCTGCGAGCCCCGGCGACGGTGTAGGCTGCCGCCCCTGCTGCAGTGGGCTGCCATAGGCTACAGTGAGTGGCCAGCAGCCAGCGTGAGCGGCTGGCAGCCAGCATTAGCTGCCAATAGCCGCTGTGAGCAACCATCCAGAGGCCAGCTACCGATATGCCTCATCTGGGAAGAACGCAATGACGATACCAACATGGGCCAGTGAAGCAACGTCCTCTGCAACTAGACTGAAGAACAAAAAGACAGCGACTTGTCTGTTCCCCTCTCCCAATTCCGCAATAAAATCTTTAAAAAAAAAGTGGTCCCCCTTGCTGTGGTTGGCCAATGTTAGGCGGGAAGATGGACTTTCAGGTATGTTAACATGTGATGACAATCTTTTGGACCTAACAAGCTCTGTGATTGATAGCTCCCTTGCTACATGGAACTCTGTGGCTAAGTCAATGAGGTAATTCAAGTAGAATCACACACTGATGTCCATAAGTTTCTATACATAAGGGCCTGACTTGTGTTCCTCTAATTACTCTATTGCAGCACCATATTAATTGCCTTAAAACACTTACCACAGTTTGTTCTTCTTTGTCTACGTGGATATTATCCCTCTCATTAAAAATATCTGTCTTCTTCTTCACTACTATACTTTCAGCAGTAAGTGGCACACTATAGGTATTTAATATATATTTATGGGGTGAAAATGATAGGAAAGGTAGGTGTAACTGGTTTGTTGAACACGGATAGAGAGCAAATAGAAAGCACTTTTATGGATTAATATACGTAAAGCTTTTTAAACATAGTAACCACTGTAATGTTATAATAATAACTATTATTGTTTCTCATTATTGCCTATTCCAGCTGCTCTCTCAGCTTGTTCTTCCCACCCCAGATGAAAACCTTAGACAGGTTACTTAGCTTTTCTGGAAACTTCTATGTTGGCAGATGTCTAAGGTTGTCTCTCTCATTGGTGTACTTGTAGATTTTATGAAGATGTTGCCTCATCACTGAGACTTTACAGCCACAATTTTCTCGATTCAAGCAGTGCCTCCTGTAGCAGTTATTTATAAGCTGCTCTCCATGCCTGGTTCCTGACTATTCCCTCCTCTGTTGGGGTCACTTCACCTTTCAGGCAAGCTTTTTGGCCAGTCTCTCAATGTGATCCAATTTTGCCTTCCTTCTCAGAGTCCGCATCTGGCACATGGACAATATCAAACTAAAAGGACAGGCTATTTCTGTGGCAGCCACTTCCATTACTACCATTCAAGGATAGCCATGGCCTCAGTCTCTCACTTTTAGCTCTTCCCAAGTTAGAATTGGATGCAGTACTTATGTTCTCAAACTCCAAGGAATACATGTCAAGTTCTACACATAGTTTTCTTCAAGTTTCTCTCTTCCATTGACTTGAGATGAGATGAACTCTTCTTTCCATCCCCATAGGAGGGATGGACATGACAGCACACCATAAAACTTCCCACGACATTCTTCTCTATTGACTTCTTTAGTCTCTCTCATGTAGCTAAGAGGGGGATGATGGGATAATGCTGGCAGAACTGTTTTATAATCTCTTGTTATGCATAGATGGTCTAGCACCTGGCTCTTGAACATGGGGAGAGGAGGTACCTGGCTCTTCTCTTATAACTCTTGACCTTCGTATCATCTAAAAAGCTGGGAAACCGAGTCCCATTTTAATATCCTGTAACATAAACATAGATAAAAGAGGCAATTCCTATTAAGTCTTATTACATAGCAATCTACAGTCAGACTGATCCTAATAAATAATGGATTATTAAAGCCTTATTTGGTAAATGATAAACTGTTCTCTATTTCAAGTTTTTAAGTCCAAAACCTAGGAAGGGTCATGATTTAAGAGGTCTGGAAAACTAAGGTACAGTAGGATTTGAGGATTTCTTTATAACTGAGGTTAGTAAAGGAAATTTAAAGAACGAGATCTGCACTATTGGTTTGTAAACATTTTGCTGATGCAGACTTGAAAAATCTAAATATCCTAAACAAATGCTGCTATAACTTATTGATGGTGGCTATTCATTTTATATCATTCTTTACTCTTAGACCTCTTGCCAATAAGTCTTCTAAAAGCTTGACTACAATGTAACTTTATTGAGAAAAATAGAAAGAGAATTCTAACTTGCTAATACTTTTTCCTTATAAATTAATAAATTGAAAATGTGGCTTTTCATACTCAAGTGTCTCTGGATTTGATCAACACCAATCAAAGTTGAGTATAAGATAAATTGACCCTGGCTTAGTCTGGAGAATATAGATAGTTTTGTAGGGATGTCTGACAGACTTGAAATTGCTGGGTCTGAACTGGGTTTTGGTTTACTTTGCCTGAAGTAACTATAAGAACATTTGCCAGACCCTTGGGAGGTCAGTGAGAGAGAACAGTGGAAGAGATATATTTGGCTACCTCACAGAATCCTGAGAATGATTTTTGAACATTCTCTAGCAAAGGCTGGAAAAATGCTTTCAGGTGGTCCATTATAAGGGCTGAAAAGAACGCAGGGTTCTGTTGGTGCTTTGAGCAGTGGGGAACAGCCCCGGGGCTAGCCACCATTCTTCTTAGGTGTGCTGATGGGAGACAGAGCAAGCACTCAGCCGATGCAGCAGTTGTCCAGGTGAGCTGGGAGGTGATAAGCAGAGGCCCACGGGGGCAGCAGAGCGGGCGGCTCGCATGACCACATGTGAGGCTTCCATGGGTAAGCGCAGAAATACCATGGGGGACTTTGTAAGGGACCATGTTCTTCAGTTATATGGGTGAAGGCAACAAGCCTGCAGAATGTGAGTCATAATGCCAATGTGAGTCATTTGTGCTCACCAGCTAGTGGCCAAAGGGCATTGAGCTCTCATGGGGCTCTGGACCCAAAGCACTGAAGACCAGACCCTAACAAGGCATCTGTCAGCTACTTGATGTGCTGGACAAAATCCATTGTCCTCATTCTGATCTTAACAAAGTCAGGCTGGAAGAAAAATGGGATTCTCTTTTTAAACCTATTTTCCCTTCTTGAAAATCCTAGCTAACGTTATTATCTGATCATTAATATTTGCACTTTACCCCTCCATCGGACCCAACTGATCTCACAGATTCATTGCACACAAATTTTCAAATATCTAAGTTAACTTAAGTATCATGACTCATCGCTTCTGTATCTTCCCCTTCTACCGTAACCTATCACCAGTCGTATTTGTGACTGAGTACAGTACAGACATATTTCATAGCGGCATCTTTGTGTGCAGTGAATCTGTGAGACCAGTTGTGCCTGACGGAGGGTTAATAGAAGATTCAAAATATAAAAGAACCCTTGAAGAACCAGAGCTATAGCAATGAAATATCAGTATCTCAGCACCTCTCCTGGGAGGCCAATGTACAAGAAATTCCCTATGAGGAGAGCCAAGAGGAAAGAGGAAGGTGGGCAGAGTTCCAGGGCTGTCTCTGGAATCAGTAAAATGGGCTTTAGTAAGTTCCCACCGTCGAGGTGCTAAAAGCTACAAAACTGAGTCATGCTTTTGTACATCATCAAAGATAAACTGTTACCAAATAAATCAAAATTCTTAGGGCCCTGAGGTAAAAGAACCATTTCCGAGCTGATATTCTATCGAGGCAAGTTTTGGAGCTTACTCTTGGGTGGGTTCCACCGTCAGCCTGCTTTAGGTGGCAGACTACACAACTGTCGGCAGAGAGTGGCACAGGAAGTGATACCCTGGAATGGGGCTCTCTGCTAGGGCAACGGATTCCTTCTGCCAGTTTGATTAGTATGAGTGGTGAATACTAAGCAACAGAGAAGCATCTACTGCCTCCTTTCCTCTGACAGCCTGCTTCCCAACAGGGCATCAAGCCAGCAGATGCCGTGGATATTGGCTAGTCATCAGTTTGGATCAGAGAGCGCTGCCCCAAAGATTTGTGAAACTCCTCGGCTTTCTGAAGATACTCTTTAAAAATTATACAACAGCTTTATTGAGATATAATTTACATACCATGCAATGTATCCATTTACCGTGCAATGTTCTTTTAGTATAGTCACAGAGTTGTGCAACCATTATCACAATCAATTTTAGGATATTTTTTATCATCCCAGAAAGAAATCCTATACCTATTAGCAGTCACTTCTCATTTCTCCTGGAACCTTTCCATCCTCTGGCAACTACTTATCTACTTTCTGTCCTCATGGATTTGCCTATTCTGGACATCTCATAAAAAGGGAATCATACAATGTGTGAGATCATACAATTTGTGGTACAATTTATGACTTGCTCCTTTCACTAGCATAATGTTTTCAAGGTTCATCCATGTCTGTATCAGTGCTTCATTCTTTCTTCATGATCAAATAATATTCCATTGTGTAAATATATGGCATTTTTGTTTACCCATTCATCAGTTGGTAGTCATTCGGGTTGTTTCCATTTTTTGAATAATATGAATAATGCTGCTATGGGTATTTGTTTATAACTTTTTTATGTGGACATATGTTTTCATTTCTCTTCATTTTCCTTGGAGTGGAATTGCTAGGTCATATGGTCACTTATGTTTAATCTTTTGAAGAACTGCCAGACTGTTTTACAAAGCAGCTGCACCATTTTACATTTCTACCAGGGGTATATGAGTTATAATTTCTTTACATCATTGCCAACACTTGTTATTATCTGTCTATTTGATTATAGTCATCCTAGTGGGTGTGAAGTGGTGTCTCATTGTGGCTTTTATTTGCATTTCTCTGATGACTAATGATGTTAAGCCTTTTTTCATACACTCATTGGCCATTTGTATGTCTTTGGAAAATGTTTCTTCAGATATACTCAAAAATACTCCTAAGTCCATGTAAATGCTTGCAAGGGCTTTGGACATTGTGCCTGACTATGGTAGGGCCCGACCATGAAATGTGTGCCTGGAGCAAGGCCTAGGAATGATCTGGGCCCATAGCACAGCTGAAATGAGATAAACAGAAGAATGTGGTCATGAGCAAAACATCAGAGCCTGAGAAATGGCTTCTGGACCACAGCGACAGTCAGCTTTGTCTATAGCTGAGCTATGGTCCCCTGTTCTTCAAACACTTAATCTAGGTGTTACTGCAGAGGTATTTTGGAGCTGTGATTAACATCTACAATTGTTTCAAGGAGGTATGAAGGATATTACCCTAGAGAACCTAGGTGGGCATAATTCAGCCATTTGAAGGTCTTTAAGAGCAGAGCTGATATTTCCCTGAAGAAAAAAATCTCCCCTGTGGGCTGTACCTTTGGCTCATGATGAGCTCCAGCCTGCCCTTCCTGACAGCCTGGCCAAGGAACTTCATACTTGCCTAGCCAGCTCCACAGTCACATGATGTGTAAGTCATGATCATAAAACATGTAAGCCATTTCCTTGATTTATATGTATTTTATAATATATGTACATACTATTATACAGAGGATGCCAAAAAATGTATGCACATTTTAAGCAAGGAAAAAACTGTATTAAAATTCTACTACTCAATATATATCAATAACAAAAGATGAATGCAAGTCAGGTGTACATTTTTTGGCATCCCCAGTATATATGCTATATATATGTTATGTACTGTATGATATATATATATATATATATATATATATATATATATACACACACACATATATATATACATACATGTAATATTATGTAAACTATTTCTACCTCTATCTCTATCTCTCATCTCCTAGTGGTTCTATTTTTCTGGTAAAATGGTAACTAATACAACAGGAAGGAGTTTCTAAAATATCCCAAAGGGTTTCTTGTTCTCTCATATACAGGAAGATACAGGAAGCATGAGTGATGGAGAACCACTCTCTGTAAGTAGGTCTAACTCAAGGAAAAATTGTGAATTTGGTCACACCTCCCTTTGATGTCCTTCTCTCCCAGATCACAGGCCTTCCTCTGCCATATTTCTACCCTCCCACTCCACACCCTCTAACCCCTGACAGCTGCAGCGATTCTCCATTTGGAACATTTTTGCCCACAGAGGACATTTGGCAATGTCTGAACACATGTGTGGTTGTCCTGACTGGGTGGCAGTGCTATTAGCATCTAGTGGCTAATGGCTAGGAATGCTGCTAAACATCTTTCAGTTCACAGGGCAGCCCCTACAACAAAACGTCAAAGAGCCCAGGTTGAGAAAGCTTGCTCTATAGGCTTATTTAAATCCTCCTGGTCCATAATAGGAATGGCCAAAGTAAACATCATCTTTGATGCCTCCAAGGGGTATCTGTACTTTAAAAATGAATTCAGAGATCAGGCAGTCTTCAAGACACAAACAAATTAAGGCTATAAAATAGAATTTCAGGTTTTCTCAAGGGAGATTATTTACTGGAACAGAATTTATTTACTGTTTGAAGAACTGGACCAATTAGAAGATCTGTGTAGTTGGAAACTGATCCTCTGAACCCATGACCCCATTATACAGAGACCCCAATAATATCTAAATGCCTTCCTGAGGAGTAAAACCCATGTTACTACCCATTAAAAATGATCTGTTATATCCTCATTTCTTTATGGCACAATCTCAGTCTAGGAAGGAATTTTAGAGGTTGTCAAACACAACTGCCATATTATTTGTATATGATATTATATCATATCGTATCATGTCATATCAAACGTAAGGCCTATTTTTTAGGTATTTGTCAGCCTCAGTTTCAGGGCTGGAACTCTCACTACCTCATAAAACAAATTATCTTCCATCCCCCTAAAAAAACTCTGTTTGCTAGAAATTCTCCCTAATATTGAGATGAAATCTTTAATTATGCTAAGCCCATAGCTCCTAAATTAGAGGCATAACTTCTGAATGTAATTGTCTGTATACATAGTATTGTGGGGAGTCTCAAAAGGACTATGTGATTCCACAAATTTTACGAGTTACAATTTTGCTCACAATCACTCTCTCATTAGACAGGTATTTTTAAGTAGTTCTTTTTAAAATTGAGGCTTACTAAAGAAAGTGGGGCGTGGTGATAGATGGGGTTGAAACTTTACAATCTGGCTGAATAGCAGTAGATGATGACACAAAGCTGGGTGACTCTGGCTGGTTCATAATTACGCCCTCATTAATTATTTGATATCTTCAAAATCTTGTTTCAGACATCTTTGCTTTGGCAAAGTATGGTGTATTCTTAAATTTTCAGCCCACATGGCTTTCAAAAGAAACTCTTTTGGGGGCAGAGGGATGTTTCTGATCCCCTTACACTTACCTCATCAAAGAATGTTTTCACTCTGCCTATTTGATGTCTGAGAGACCTCGTTAGGGACTCATTTTATTAGCCCTGTTGAAAAGAGTTTCCTTCCCGTAGAGACAGGAAGTTATTTACAGCATGGTCTCTCCAGAATCTAGACAAATTTGGAGTCCTGGTCTCCAAGGTTCCAAATCCAGACAAAAGCTGCTCCCTAATGGCCTTGGGACATTAGTTCATACTTGGGCCTCGCCTCTGGGCATGCCCAGTTTATAGGCTCTGATTTTCATGACATCAGGAGAGTGGATCCACTTGTGGCATTTATAATCTGTGCTTTTGGTGACCTTGAATACTCTGTTACCTTTTAAAGGGCTCTAAAAAGAGATTGCAGTCTAATGGGTCATTGGACCAGCTCATTAACTCCCTGGCTGCTTGGCTGCTTGTTCAGAAAGAAGAAATGTTGGGAAACCAAAGTAATTGATGTATTCTTGCCTTTCCACTTATAAAATTGGGAAAAAAGAACACAAGCCAACTGCTCAGGGTCTAGGATCAAAGTGTTCAGCAGTGCCGTAGATTCTTCTTTATTCTGATTTTTTAGATCTGGTTGTGAGAGCATTCAGATTCCCCTAGGTACCTAAAAGGGTCTGGGTCATCTTAAGTACCCCACTGCATCTCTGTCCACTCCCTTGGACTGCCCACTAAGAGCTTTGCTTGTAGAGTTTTCTTATTTTATACATAACTCCATTCCCAAACACATCATAATTCTTTGCTGAATTGTGTAAAAAGGAATTTTTCCTTTCATAAGATGTGGGATGGGTGAACTTTTCCCTCTCATACTTGATAGAAATAAAAAAGAATTCTAGGTTTCGTGGTTGAGTGTTCAAAGAGTGTCAGCCAATAGGAAATGTCCTACAACTGTAGAAACATGGCTGGTGGTGGACAATAGTGAAGCCAGGAGACCACAGTGTTAATTTCTAGAGCATGTTTCTTTTCAAAGTCTTAAAGTCAGCTTCCAAAGGCTGTCCCTTATTTCTCTGAGTCGTCACTGGATCATCCGTCTTTGATTATTGCTATAGGAAATTGTATTATTACAGGAGGTGGGGGAAAAGGTTGGTATTGACTAGATCATTGTTTTTAAACCTCAGTCAAACCTTGGTATTACAACTTAAGAGGAGAGGAAAATACATTCCCATTAGAACAGCATTTCAACATTGAAAGGGAAAGAACTCAAGTTTATCCTTCCACTTTGACTCATCCTGTGTCCCACATACTTGCTTCATTTCCTGGCAGAGCATAAAAATGTCGTGTACTGGAATCTTTCTGAGTGGGTCAGAATTCTCTCCCCAAATAAATCTCCCAAATCTTATTCTGTGCCTCTACAGGGTTTGATCCTTTATGAGCAAAGCAAGTAACACTTTTGTTATCTTCAACCAACGAAAATCGTTTTATCTATATAAGGTAATAAATATAGTCAATTCCAATATTTCAAGTCTTTCTCCACTTTTTCTTCCCCAAATCGGTCTCCCACTCTAAAAAGTATCCAAAAGTAAAACTGTGGTATTATTTTCCACTCTGAGATGATGAGTTTATAGGAACTTTATGTGTCCATTTGTGTCTGGGGCTCGCCTTCACATCTTCACTCTATTATCATTTGGACAGAATCTTTACATACGCCTACAGAGTCTAAAAACAGCAGGTCCTCCAAATGTATATGATGAATGAATACATACCCTCTTGTGATGTTATAGAGTAAGAAGGAGCTGACATTGTAGGTGGTACTTATAGTCTCAGGGTAATTGCTTGTATGAATCAGCTTAGCAAATATTTATTAAATGTCTCATGTTTTCAGAGAAGAAAAATAAACAGAAACTAAAGCTTTATATGTCAGTAATGTTTTTATTTTTAGAACTAATTTTCTATGCTCCCTGCTCCCAGGAGTCTAAGTCCCTGTTTCTTTGCACTGTGTTATGCATCCGATTTTCTTTTGATGGAACAATAATAGCCAAGCATTTGTAGTCTGATCACTCATGATTGATGACTACACTGAGTCTCCCCTATCCACTCCCAGTGGCTGAAAGTAATCAGAGCGCAAGGTATTGGTAATGGGACCTGGGCTTTGCTAGCAAGTGATTCCCCCCACCCCCCCACATCATCCAATGGAAAAGGAATTTTCTGCATGAGAACAAAAGATTCTAACACAGTGAAAATGTCATCCTGCTATGGGTTCTGCTTTGATTCTTCTGATATTATCGGGATTTAAACAATTTGATAATTTTATAAAACTGAAGAGAAATGTTAAAGTCTCTTCCTCATGATTTAATAGTATGAATACTAGCAGTCCTAACATTTCTTCAGCCTTCTCTTTCCTGGCTTACAGTAGAGAGATGTTTCAGATCAGTGTCTTTATTTGTAAAATGGTAATAGTGATGGATGAAGTAGAATGACATAGGTGGTTAGAGAGCTGTGCAGCCCAGATTTTATTAAATAAGTGTGGTATGGCTAATCATTAGTATGGGATGACGAAAAGAATGCTGACACAGTATTAGATGAAAAGTTTCAAGGAGTTGGTATCTAAGAGTCCATGAAGAGTGGTGAGATGTGACACAAACAAATTAGGGAGAAGCATTCCAAAACCATAAAATAATAATTACTCACAAAAGTACAAGTGTTGAACTTAACTTACAGAAGAGTCTTTCACCAAGGGCAAAATTGTTGGTAAGAAACATTTTACATCTGGGTCGCTGAAATGAACTCTCTTCCCACTATTTACTGCCCTTTGAACATGTCAGATATTTCTCCCAGAATTCCATCAGACCAAAGTCTGTTGAGTGTTTCCTATGAGAGTAGTGGGACTGATTTGCAGCTGTGCTTATAGAAAATCAAGGATGAAGATGCCTTACGAAGTTAGCTAATAAACCAGACTAAATTTTTGTAGATTCTAATATTTACAGTAAGAATGAGAACTATTGCCTTAATCCTTATATAGATAATCTGCATGTCATCTTAGAAAAACAGACAAACCAGCTGTTTTCCAGGCAGAAAAAAGGTTGAAAGTAGAATGAAACAAAATTCCTTTGTACTTTACTCCTCAGCCTGGGTTCTTGTTGAAAGCTATGTCCATCTGATCTTCCGTGGCTCACTCATGGAAATCCTTACAAAATGTATTCCTTGGGAAATTAACTTATCTCAATCTTATCAGCTTCTCATTAATTTAACACAGAATCCTTTGAGTCCATCTTATATAAAATGCAAATTGTGTAATAAGTACTTACTTCTTGATCCATATCTTAAATCCTGAGAATCTTGCTATAGTTTTAGTCAGGCAAAAAGACTCCATATGAGGTAAAAATAAGTATGATTTGATCATATAGTTCCTTGTAAGGAGCCCAACACAATTTTATATTTTTAACAATGCCCATCTTTCAAAGGCATGTAATAGGCCACTCAACAGAGTTGTTTTAACAAGTTTGTTCCCAAATGTATCTTTTTTTTTTTTTTTTTTTTTTTTTTTTAAATGAGAAACAACAGCAAACAACTGGATGTTTTGGTCAGTTTTTTCCAAAGAAATTAAAATTTTGCTCCCTGTGAAGCTTAATGTAGAAAATAAAGTATGAAATTTAATGCTCAGACCTGCAGTGGTGCTATTTTGGGGTCTGAGTTAAGCCACAGGAGGAAATTCCTGTCTTTTTTCCAAACTGATCCTAATTAGCTTTCATTTCCCATGGTTCATAGAGCAGGCAATGTAACATGTGAAAGAATAATTTAAATGCTCCTTATACCTTTCTGTTTCATTTGAAACCGTGAGCAAAGATTCTGACTCATCTCAACATTGTCTAGATCACTGGGAAGGTAGTTTTCTTATTTTATTATTTTCAAACATCTGTAACCAGAAGTACTCCAGGGACAACGCTTCCATTCATGGACTGAGCAACTGTGTTAGGCCAGGCCAGTCTGACACTTCAGTGGAACCAGTCAGAGCCACTAGTGTCAGGGTAAAGAAACTATCTGCTAAATTGCCATTTAAACCCATCACCTTATTGAACCCTAATGCCAAATTTATCCTCACTTTTGATTTTGTCTACAACAGCAGACTAATCATATAAGTGCTACTGTTTCTTCAAGACCACCTTCAGTCTTATTTCTGACCAGTATTTGTTCCAGTCAAGCAACTTTGATGACAGCTGCTTCATTTAGGCTCATTATATTTTTAAAAACCTTTTGATGCACATAGGCTACTGTATATTTGTTAAATCTTTTAATCTATATGCTTTATTTCTCATTATTTCCAAAGTGTGTATCAGCTATAAATTGAGCACTGTCTCTATCTCAGGGACCTTATTGTCTAGTGAGACTTCTAGGTGAAAATGATCAGTAGTGAGGAAGTGAGGTAAGTGCTTCTGCAAGGGGCTGTGGTAACCCAGGTGAAGTGTATTTAAAACATTGGAGACTCAGAGAAATGGTTTGGAAGACACCAAGAGTCTCCCAGTGATCCAAATATTAATAAATATGGAAAGGAGAAAGAGCATTTAAAAAGATCGACTAGAATGGACAGAGGCATGGAAATGTTTGAAAGTACAGCATATATACAGAAAAGGGCAGGTTGTTCAGTATTTCTAAGGTCCAGATTGGGGGCTTGGGGACATAATGGGACATGAAGATAGCCAAGCCATTCTAAGAAGTGTGTACCGTTTTGCAATTGAGAAAGAAACCTTAAAAGATTTTAAGCAGGGGAGTAATGCTGTCATCGTTGGATGTTAGAGATACTGTGATAACTGTATTATTATGCGATGGTTTGGA
Source organism: Aselliscus stoliczkanus (assembly GCA_033961575.1). Taxonomy (NCBI): domain Eukaryota; kingdom Metazoa; phylum Chordata; class Mammalia; order Chiroptera; family Hipposideridae; genus Aselliscus; species Aselliscus stoliczkanus. The sequence continues at coordinate 94,107,270 of CM066732.1, read as the reverse complement.
GAGCAATGAGATTGATCATTAGAAAAAAGTACCCCAAACCGGTAAGATTCAGGGCAACTTAAAGTATAAAAACAATCAGGACTTCCTAAAACATTTGCTGTAAGGCCTAAGGGCACAGGGAAGTTCTTGGATGACTCAAAATTTCTGACTTTTGTCGTTGCACCAAATATGGTGAATGAAAATAAATAGGGAATAGAAAATGGGGAGAAAGAAAGATGAAAAAGGAGAAGAAAATGAGACAAGGGTTTAAAAAATGAGATCCATTTTGAACATGTGCTTTATGACATCAGTTTTTGATATCTAGTAGGATATTAAAAGTAAATCTCAAGGGAGAAGCCTGACTGGAGCTTCATCTTGGTGAGTCATTAGCAGAGAAATGAAATTAAAACCATAAAATTGTATAATAGATATTTCACAGGGAATGTGAAACAAAAAAACAGCCAAGGACAGAATTCTGGGAAGGTTCATAATTTACTCTGTGGACAGAGGAAAGGGATGATGGAAGAGAATGAAGGGTGGTTGAAGAGGCAGGTGAAAACTTGGGTTAGAGCAGCATCCAAAACTCCAGAGGAGGGAGTGAGATGACTGTATTAGTTTCCTAGATTTGCCATAAAAAATGGCCACAAACTTACAACAACAGAAATTTATTCTTTAAGCATTCTGGAGACTAGAAGTCTTAAATCACAGTATGGGCAGGGCCACGCCCCCCGCTGTGTACTTAGAGAAGAATCCTCTCTTTCCTTTTCCTAGTTTCCAGTGGTCCTCAGAAAGCCTGGGGGTGTCTTGTAGCTGCATTACTCCAATCTCTGCCTCTGTCTTCACATAACCTTTTCTTTGTGTGTCTATCTTTCTGTCTTCTCTTCTTACAAGGACACAAGTCATTAGATTTAGAGCACACCTTAATTCAATATACTCTTATCTTCGTCCTTAATTAGTTACCTCTTCAAAGATGCTGTTTCCAAATAAGGTTATATTCTGAGGTTTCAGGTGGATGTGGCTTTGAGGGAGAATACTATTCTACCCACGACAGTGGTCAAAAGCTATATGTATGACCTGCTCACATCTATAGGTTTCTTTGCCTTCATCAGAAACCATGGCTTTTCTCTGGAAAATTTTAAGATCTATTGAGAAGCAAATTAATTTATGAGGAGAGAGGGAGGGAGGGAGAGAGAGAGAGAGTAGAAGGAAAGAGGAAGCAGAGTTGATGACTATCCTTTGGCAGTTTTCTTCCCTCTTTCTCTGGAGTATGAACTCTGCATTGTAAAATTGTCCAAACATGCTCTTAAAACCCCCTACAATATGCAAGTAGGCCTAAGAATGAAAAATCAGACTTGGGGCCTTATTGCTTATCAAGACAGAAGAGTCAAAATTGTGTGGGTATTTGGTTAGGCCCCTAATGTGCATATTCCCAAATGATTTCTCGTGGAATTTGATGTACAGTTTGTCCTTTTAAAGTTGTCACTTTGTGATTGGCCTTCCAGTTATTATGGCTTTATATCTTGCATTAATTAAGTCAAAACACAGAAAAGAGAAGAAGTTGTTTCTCAGTAGTATCAAAGTAAGTTTGAATGTATGACTATGTTTAAACAATCAGAGATAAACTTGTCTCTGGAGTAATACTTTATAAACAGAAAAATTGGACAGTACATAGGTAATTATGAAGATCTAATACCAAAATTTAAAACTAAGGCTTTCAGGCTGACTGTATTCTTCAGGTAAGTATTAAGGTTGGGGTTGTAACACATATTGGAAGAAAAGAAGATGAAGGCACTGAACAGTTACATTTTAGCAGAGAGAAAACTGACAGATTTTCTGCCACTTGGGAAAACACCAAGACTGAGAGAATCTTTCCTTACTAGCTATTTGTTACTATCCAATAAAAATTCAGCAAATCAAATCAGTAGGAATAATCCTAGACAATTATTGGAATCAAGACATCCTTTTCCTACATCTACTCTTCAGTGGGTGGGCTGAGAGCAATGGTAACTGAAGTATGTAACCAAACATGAATTTCATTGATATTTTTGCTCAGGGCTGAACCTTGAAGGTAGCTTTGATGTGATAATATTTTATAATTCTTTTTCATGATGTTTTAAACCAAAAGGTATTCATTTGACAAAGAATCATCATTATTGTCACTTATCTTTACCATCCTTCCCTTTCCTGAAAAAAAAAATGCACTGATGTTGTTTACTATAAATAGAATAGAAAAGGTCTTCATGTACCAAAGAGAAAGAGATTTTGCCAGTAAACTTCCAGAGGGATTTATTACATGTCACTTTCAAAGGGAACATTGCCACATGGTTTTAGCAAATATACACTTCATTATATGAACAGAATTATGGGACATTTTAAACCACACTATCTAAAATAGGGATTTTGAGTTTTATCAAGTATGCTCTCCCTCCCCACCCCACAAGAGTACTAACAGTGCTTTCCCTAGTGAGCATACATACAGCTTCAGAATCCCCAGTACAGCAGCCACAGAATATCTAACCATGCTGGCACGTTAGGTAAAATATATTTGCCAGTTCTACCCTAGGAGCTCATGATCTGGATTGACTCACCCTATTCATGGGAGAAATTAGATATTTTCATAATATGGTGTGGTCAGAAGAGTCCTGGGAAAGACACCATGACCCGAACTTCTATCTCTCTTACCTGCCTGAAGAGTGAAATTCTTTTGCGGGATATGTAGGGCTGTAGGAGCAACACAATCAGATGTTATTATCCATTATCACTCTAGCAAGATTTAGCTTTCACAGTACCACTGGTTGAGAGTACACAGGGACCGATGGGATCAGCTACCCAGGGTAACTAAACTTAGATAAATCTGAAATAAAAGAAAGAAGTGCAAAGGTGAGCCCTGTCTGAACTGGGCAGAAATGATCAGGCTACTGTGTAGTGTGACTCCACATGCAGGATGAGGACTGGGACAACAGAAACCCAAGAGAGGAAGTTGGAGTTTACTGCTCAAATGAATGTTCAGTCAAACCTGCTGTGTGCTCTTCATTGATGACAGATAAGGCTATATGAAAATGGGATGGTTGCCTAAATGTACGGGTGACATGTTACTATAACCTAAAACAGTTCACTGAATCTCTGAGATATCTGTGCAAGGCAAAACAGCCATCTAAAAGCAACTGTTGTAATAATATTTAAAATACTATATATATCTTGTACTGACTGCCATTGGACGATTAAACTTCAGGAAACACATATACATGGAAATGGGTATCAGGAAAGAATTATTGTTATTTTGGATCAAAATGGCCCTAGTCCTTGAAGGTATATGATTTAGCTACTAATTCTGATTGGGCTGATATTTCCTAAGATCTATCTCATGTTATAGAATTGTGTTCTTTATAGTATTATTTGTATTTAATGAGTAAAGGGATCAGTTTTTTTTTAATTAATCATAGAATATGAACACAGTAGCTCCCACTTATGATTCAGAAATCCCCAAAGATTTGAAAAGGGATTCCAAGACATTTGCATTTTTAACAATGGCATTTTTTCAATATTTAAATCAATAAATAATTATTTAACTTTTTATCTTCCAGTATCATAGCTTAGGAGGCCCTGAATGTGACTGAGTATGTATGGTCAATGGTTAAAGGTGATCAGGAAGGAAAGTTCATAAATTGGTCATGGCTCAAACTGTTTGTCACTTTCCTCAGTAGGCTAGACCTTGATGGTTTTGAGCATTATAATAATTAGTCATAAAGCATTAGTTAAAGACAGGAAAGCAAACAAAAGTTTGATGCTTAAATATAATTAATGAATGATATACATTGAAAGAATAATAAGTAGGAAAAACTGCCCAAGGTGCTATTTACCAGGTGTGTAGTTTCATTATCCTAATCAAAATTCCCTATACACATCCGGAATTTCAATAACAAGGGCTAAATAGAAAAAAAAATTATTGTGGCAATTATAAATTTTTTTTATCTCACTTGTCGGCAATAAGAACTATCCATTCCTAAAATACATTAGTTACTAAGAATTACCTACAAATGCCATCCTGAAATTTCTCTTATCTTAACATTTGAAAGAATTAAATGTATGTTTGTATACATACACATGCACTAACACACACACATCTATTGATTTTCAAAATGTAAAATGCAAATAATTCAAATAAGAAACATGAAAGCATTTTCCCTAGTTTTGATAGTTTAACATACACAGTTTCAATTTATATTTAAGTATATATTCAACCCAAATCCAAATACACTGTTATTTTTTAAAACATGTACTATCAAATATTTTATCTTACAAAATTGACTTGAAGATAATTCATCACTTGTTAAGTGAAAATTATATTTATATATCATGTCTATATTAAGCATTTATTAAAATGAGCTTTATAATATAATTAATGGTCTACCGATAAAAATAAAATATGCTTGCTTAAAATTATATCATCATGCACCACACAAAAACAACAAAATGACTTTTTTTGTTTTAGTTTTTGTTTTTTTGAGGGCAGTGTCATTGGTCCTCATATGTGGGACCGAACGGGGGCCACTGGCTTCCCAAACCAGCGCTTAACCACCACGCCACTCAGCCGGCCCAACAAAATGTTGTTTTTAAATTTCTTAGATTATTTCTTTAGTATAAGGTTACTTGTAGAAGAATTTTCAAGTCAAAAAAATGTTTGGAAACACCATCTTAGGTTAAGTATGGAGAAAAAAATTAGAACATTTCAAGGAGTAATAATAGTTGCTCCATGAAAATATTGTTTATCAACACTTATTCCTTCAAGGAGCATTTGCTGAGCTTCTTTCTATTAGAGAATGCCAAACTGTCTGAACAACAATAAATAAAACATGACCATTCATTCAACATTTATGAGACTTCTATTCAGTTCTCTATTTGTTAGGCTCTGGAATTATAGTATTTAACCAGGTGGGCAAGATTCTCAGCTTCATCAGGCTTATATTTCAATGAAAGAGAAAGGCAATAAACAATAAATCAACAACAAAAAAATTTAATTGTGAAGAGAACTATGAAGGAAACTAAATCACAATTATACATAGTTCTTATATTTTCAGCCTTAGGATGAACCTGAGACGTACTATGGAAGATTTAATGAATGACATGCCAATATGAGTGATTTGAACAATATAAAGATAAAGCTACAGATAAATAAGGTTGTGAAGGAGGAGGAGATGTGAAAAGAAATGAGGGCTAATATCCTCATCCTACACTCCTGTAGTTGTAGTTTATTAAAATATATTATCTGTAGCTGCCCTATCCAATAGAGTTGCTACTAGCCACATATGGCTGTTTGATTTTAAATTGATTTTAAATTAAATTTAAAATTTCGTTGTTCCTCAGTTGCACTAGCCATATTTCCAGTGACGTAGGCAATAAGGTCCTGGATTTGGAGCCCGATGCCTTGATTAGATGAGTCTTTTGGAGTGTAAGAGAAAAGGTTTGGGTGAACTTGGTGTGTGGGAGAAATGTAATAATTGTAAACAAGAAGGTTGCCTGTGGTAGATGTCACTATTGTTTCCATTTTTCACCCCTCCGTGTGTCCACACCCGTTGTCATGGGACATTGCTCTTCCTCCTACTAGAGAGGCAAAGTACATTTTCCCATCTCCCTGATTCTGAGCTTGGCCATGGGTCTTGCTTTGGCTATTAGAATATTAGCACCTGTCATGTGATCAGGAACTTCAAATGTGCCAGTAGGGTTGGGCTTGCTGTCTTTCCGTTTTGTCATTGCTCCGGGTAACCTTCTGGTCCCAGAATAATGTAACGTGCGTGTGAGGCAAACTTGACCTGAAGTCACAGTCTGGAACGAAACCCAACTGAGCCCCCTGAGATAAGCCAATCTATAATCAAGCCAAAAATGCATGATATGTAAATAACTGCTTTTTGTTATAATCCACTGATGTGGGAATTTTAAAAAAGCATTGATACTTTACTAGAATGTTCTCTTTCTGTGATCTAAATATGAAATGAAAAATTTTAAATAACCAAGCAAGAATCATGGAAAATATTTTAAGATTTTCTTAAAGAATAAACCAGAAAGACAAAGCATAAAAATTTTTGATTAATTTTCCTACAATTATTTTTAAAGCTCTGTTTAACGAAAGACATCAAATACTAAAATAATTTACAAAGCACAGACTGGGAGAGGATATTTGAAATGCTTATTGCTTATGCATCTCAATTAGTATCCTGAGTATACATAGGAACAACATAATAAGAAACATAACAAACAGTAGAAAAATGGACAAAAGGTATGAATAGGCTGTTCACAGAAGAAATCCAAATGGCCGATAGTCACATGGAAATATGTTAAATCTCACCAATAATCAAAGAAATATAAAATAAAATGACTATGATATATTTCATATTTATCAGATTGGCAAAATTAAGTAAAAATTGGAAAATACTAAATCTTGATGAAGGTGGACTCTCATAGTGTTATGGTGGGGTTGTAAATTGACACCACTGCTTTGGAGCATGTTTTGTATTATCTAGCAAGAACCAAGTCCAACATAATTCCCTGTCCTCATGTTAAACTACACTGGTGCCAAACAGACTTTTCTGTCCCTACATTAGTCAAGTCTGAGACTAGGCATACTTTTCTGTCTCTTTGTTAAGCAATATTTAGCTGCTTACTCCCGGAAATATTTCCTCCTGGAAGACAAGAATCCGAGGCTACAGAAATAGCTTACTTATCAAGACTAAGAGCTTGCTCATCAAGGCTTCAAGAACCTTGCCTCATGGTGCTTACCAATTCAAAGCTATTATGTCACACACTCTGCCCAACCCAAACTAGGTCCCTGCCCTGCAAGATATACCTGAAAACCACATAAAGGCCATCTTCTGATTTCTCCACTTTGAGGCCCCCTATGAAAGCTGCCTTGATGCTGTTCCTTCTCATTGCAGTAGGCCTAAGAAACAGCTTTGCTTGATCAACAGTGTTTTTTAAATTTATCATCTGGGGGTATTTTGAGGGACCTTATGCTAGTAAAGTTGAAGATTTATAAACTCTGTGACTCAGGAATTCCATCTTCAAGTATAAAACCTTAAGTGGGATGATTCAAACTATGAGATTAGACTAGTTAAGTGGGAAATCAATTTGGTGAATCACAACCCACAGTTGGTTTTTTTCAGAGTAGGATAGATCAGACAGGAATGGACAAGAATGGAATGGGAGAAATGGAATAAAATAGAATAAGTAGAAAATAATAAATATAGCAAAATAATAAAAGGTTGTTTTGTAGAACTTCGGTTTCAGTCTGAATTTAAGTATGGGTATATGCATGAGTACACATAGGTATTAAGTCACTGCCTTATGTAAACCCTTGCATATGTATACAAGAAAATCTATGTATGTTTATTACAGGATATTTATAATAAACAAGAAAACCTTGAAGATCATCAAAAAATAGACAATACATATTTATGTAGTGAATATACAGCAATTAAAATGAATGAACCAGAGTTATATACATCAATGCAAATTAATCTCAAAAACATTTACAAAGTATGTGTGATATATACACATACTTATAAATAAGAAAAACTATACTAAATATTGCTTGGGAATACAATAATCCAGAAAATATGATGCGAAAATATAAAAACTGGAATAATCAACATGAAATTCAGGGCAGTGGTTTTCTCTGCAAAGGGTGGGAGTGAGAGAATGAGGAAGCAAGGGAGTAAGGGAGGATTTTGAGAGGAGGTGAGGAAGGGAAGAAGAGATAGATATTAAAGAAGTATAAACAGGGCCTTGAGCGTCTTGGTATTTTGATTTCTTAAAAAAAAAAACACAAAAAAACCTGAGACAATTATGACAAAATGTTAAAACCTAATAAAGTTTGGTATGAGTGATAGCAACAAAAATAATAGCTCAGTGTTTTCTATGGTCCACGAACTGTTCAAGCACTTCACACATTTCATTTGCAAAGCTATTCGTTAAATCTCTTCCCTCTACTTTTCAGTATGTTTGAACAACTTCACAATTAGAAATATAAAAGCATGGGACAAATGTTGACACATGAAATCTAAGTGGTGGGTATTTGGATGTTCATTATACTATTCTCTCTAATTTTCTGCATGGCTGAAACGTTTCATTTAAAAAGCATGTTTTTAAAAATCAGTTGTTATGACAGAACTGATCAGTAATCCTTAATCTGAGGGAATGCACAGGTTCCTAAGGATTGTTCTTTTTCTCACCAGAGTTCCATCAAAATGTTCACTGTCACTTTGTAAAGAATCAGGCTGATTATCTATAGAGAGTACAGGGTGCAGCTCTCAGAGGAAATGCAGTAAGTTGCATCACAGCAATATTTGCCTAGCCTTGTGCCATTTAGGTCTCCATTACAACTCCTTCGCTCCTCCGAATAACGGAACGACACATCCAGAAATGGTGACAGAGAAAGGCCTAAGGTTCCCACGCCTTCTTTGAGAAAAGGGGCTGCATCTAACGAAAACAGAAATCAGTAATATCACAGTGGGTGGGCTGTGGGAAAGAAAAGGAAGCTTCAGAGTAAAGCTTCATTTGAACAGCCCTTGGTGTGGCCTTTATGTCTGGAATGTCTTCACCAACCTGAGGCTGGTTTTATTATGAGATGAAAACAGTTAATGTCAAAATTGTTCATAAACTTCAGATGAGTTATGAACATCTCATCTGAAGAGTGGGATACACAGATGCTGAGTGGTTATTTGTGTTTGCCCTGAAGGCCGCATGGCTCAGCTCAGGGCATCCTCCAGTTGGACCATTGTTTCGCAGACCTGACCAGTTGTTTGACGAAACCGGCTGAACTTGTCTCTTGTGTTGATATCATGTAAATAGAGTCCAGTTCTCTTCCCAGCTCTGTGTCTTCCCTCCTGGAAGAACCTGACTAAGAATCCAGCTTTTGATACAAAACTGGAGATGTGAATCTATCTCTTTCTGAGCAATATCACATTCCTCTTGGTCTTTCTCCTAAATATTTTTTTAAAGAATAAGAACAATAAATAGGTTTATAAAAATGATTTTGAACCCTATACTTGAAAGCATAATGTAGGGCTCAGCTTATTCAATATTAAATACATATGAAGTATTTAATAATAATAACAACAACAACAGGAATGTTAATAATTTAATACAAATAGCCTTTATTGGCTCATTACTATGTGTCAAGTATGCTTCCAAACATTTTACAAACACAAACTTATCCTTATAACAATGCTATAAAATAACTAGGTGATTATTACTCCCATTTTGTAACTGAGGAACTGAGGCTTGGAGAAAATAAATAATTTGCCCAGGACAGCAAAATTAGTGGTGGAACCTAGTGGAGTTTAGAGATTATGTAGTTGTACTTCAAACCTTTCTCTTACATATGAGAGAGCTGGAGGTCTTAGCAGGGTGCACTGTTAACATGAAGAAGTCCATTTCAGCCCAGAGAGAAACATTCTTCTCTCCATGGAGAGAAGCGATGCTTGCCTTGGCCTCCAGTCCAGCTAAATTGATACTGGGCTCACACTTTTGCCTATAGTTAAGGACCAGAGAGGCCAAGACACTTGCTCACAATTGGGCATTTGGTGAATAACAGTTGAGGTCTAAGAGCTCAAGTCTCTCTCTCTCGACTCTAAGTCTGATTCTCTTGACTGTGAATTTGACTTTCTCCATCCATTTTTTTTGCTTTGATTTTAATTTGCTTTCTTTTCCATGTTTCTCAATTGTCATTAAAAATGGGTTCACTCTCCCATTCGGCCTCTAGGGTTGTTGTTTTTTTTCAGAAAAAAATTCCAATTCTTATCAGATTTCATTGATCATTTTACCCTAAAGACCTTGCCAAAACAAACCTCTGATTTGATTGGGAGTTTGGGATTTCTCACCCATTTGGGAGCCTTCTTGCTTTGCTGTGTGATCTTTGAAAACATTCATTAGTTGCCTTTCTACAAGTTGTATAACGAATGACACACAGAAACCTGGGTGATGCAAACCCTTTGACCTTTCCTATGGGTGTATGACAACATATGCACTGACTTCTTTTATTTATTCTTTCCTGTAGAACAGAACTTGGCTTGAAAATGTAGCTGGAAAAAGTCCAGAGTCTGTTCCTTTAGGAATTTATAAGGTACTAATTAATATTAAACAGCAGGAAGCAGATACCACAGATACTCATGACCCTCTCTACCCTGTACCCACCCCTCTGCAATTTATTTGAAAGTTGCCAAAGAAAACAGTCAGCTAACTTTTTCCCCCCAACAAGATTTGGGCCCAATAATGGTCACATTTCACCCAAAGGTATTTCTTTTGAAAAGATCTTTTTTAAAAAGTACATCTATGTATTTGGGGAAAATGTTCAACCAAATTAGATAGAAAATAGAAGACAGGACATTTGAGCTTGAGAATGGGTTTGATCAGGGTCAATCAGATGCCAACAAAATATTGGGTTGTCAGAAAAGTCACGACATATTTTTTCTATGTTTTTCATTGCAAAAATGCATCATGACTTTTCCAACAACCCAATACAATCCTGCATTACTTAAAATTTTTTAACCCAATGTAAATGTAGACATAGAAACATGGCTGTTGTCCATAATGTGGTGATGCAAGCAAGAGTCTCTTTCATAGCTTAAAGATGTACCGAGGTTAATTTTAAGGAGAATAGTTTGGTTTTTCTGGAAAGTTCAAAGCTTCTTAACACCATCATCAATTCTGTTTTCTTGTCTGCTCTTTAAGACAAGCAGTGTTTCTCAATGTCACTTTTAAATCTTTCTCTGTCATTTCATTATTACTTCAACTCAGGTGACCACTTAATCTTAGGAAGAACACAATTGCTCTGCGATGCTCATAAATCTAGTTGGGTAGGACATGACACTAAAAAAGAATAACTTCTTAAATTCTTTATAAATTAATATTGTGCATAATGAAGTTGCTGTGATATAGCCTGGTTTAAAATTAAAAATTGACAAGAGCCATACTGAAATGTTATGATTTTGTGTATAGTCATCTCTGTCTTAGAAATCAAAAAAGAAAATTAAAAAAAGGAAATAGCACAGCCCTTTAGGATGTGATAAAATTGTTTAATGTAAAAACAAATGTAGTATTTTATTCTTTAGAAAAGAATACACGCCATTATTTTTTAAAAATGTAAATGTAAGGAGGAATAAAACAAAAATTACTCATAACTTTATTACCCATAGATAGCATTTTTATTTTAATGTCCTCATATGTTTTTAGTACTTTTTTCTATGCAGTGTATCTCTATCACCATTAATATTGCTATTAATGTGGCCATAGATACTTATATTTATTGAATAAATTGTATTTGTTTTATTTTTATGTACAGCTCATTTACATTTTTATGTAGTCAATTAGTCAAGTTTTTTCTTATATTGTTTGTCTTGTATCTCAAATTTACAAAGGTCTTTCTGACCTTTTTTCTTTTTTTTTTTTTTTAAGATTTTATTGGGGAATTGGGGGAGGGGAACAGCATTGGGGAACTGGGGAAAGGGAACAGACAAGTTGCGGTCCTTTGGATCTTCAGTTTAGTTGTGGAGGATGTTGCTTCACCCGCCCATGTTGGTATCGTCTTTGTGCTCTTCCCAGATGAGGCAGATCGGTCGCCGGCCTCTGGATGGTAGCTCACAGCGGCTATTGGCAGCTCACGCTGGCTGCTGGCCACTCACTGTAGCCTATGGCAGCCCACTGCAGCAGGGGTTGCAGCCACCACCGTCGCCGGGGCTTGCACAGCCCAGCTCCAGATGGAGCTGTTGTTAGCTGTAGAGGGCAGTGTCACTGGCCCTCATATGTGGGATCCGAACCCCGGGCCGCTGGCGTCCCAAGCCTGCTCTTAACCAAAGCGCCACTCGGCCAGCCCCTGACCTTTTTTCTTATGTGATTCTTAATGTCTGTGATTCAATTGAATGTAAAATCTACCATAATTTATTTCACCATCACCTCTTATTGGAAATTTAGTTCATTTTCAATTTCAGTATTGTAAATAAAACTATAGTAAATATTCTATCAGCAAGGTTTTGACATATCTTTAATTTCTGAGGATTAAATTTTTGGAAGTGGAATTATTTTGTAAAAAGCATATAAAATACTTTGATATACACTGATAAGCTTCACAAAATATATAATCATTGCTATCCCCCTCAAATATATTATTAAGTTTAGTTTTTCATACCAAAATACATGCAATGTTATTTACTGATTTAATAGATCAAAACAGCACCTATTTTAATTTGGCTCTCTATGATTATGAGTGAGGTTAAACTCTTTTTGTATATGTCTTAGCTTCCTGATTTACTCTATAAATGACCCTCCCCACACTGTGCCTTACATATTTTGCTGATTTCCTGTTGGCATGTTTTTGTTTTTGTATTTACTTATGGACTTCTTTTTGCATAGAAGTTATTGTTTCTTTGATAAAATGATGAACTTTAAGCTAGGCTTCTCATTGGTGAGTTGAAAGTTATGTGGGTTGGCCGTGAAGCCTTGTCTGAGAGAGCATAGGAATCTGGGGAGGCGCCTCTGGAAGTGTCTGAGACATGCCCCTAAATAGCCCTGGTTGCAGCCACTCACTGTGTTAAGGTTTCTGGCTGCCTGGTACTGTTTGAGTAACTTGGAGTATCTGCCTCAAGTGAACCTTTTATAGGTAAGAGTCAGAGTTCCCTTTTGTTTTAGGACAGGCAAGCCTCCAGAACAGTCTTATGACCATTTCTCTTTATTAGTTAATAAATATCTAGATAGTGAATATTCATATGCATGGTAGACTTTGGTCTGAGACTCACTTTCCTTCTAAGAGGCAGTCCTGGTTAATCCCACATTTCTTTGGCAGTTACCGAGAAGAACATAAATTGTGTATGCCCAGATTGGTCAAGACAGTCCACAAGACAGACCTATGTCAGACCCATTGATGAACATTCTGAAAATGTTTCTGTACCGTCATGGAATTGTTCTCCTAGATTGGGGCTACCTGTAAAGAAGGAGATCCAGTTTACCTACAGGTGGGAGAGGAAACACTATTTCTTTTTGTCATCGTTTTCATGGGAAGAAGAAATTATTTAAGGAATTCAAGGTCTCTAACCTCTCCAACCTTTTCCTTGTCACCCTCTCATCTATGTCACTTCAAAGAACACTTACAGATAAATGGGAAAAGATGTCTGTGTTGAGAAATTATAACTAACAAGTAATTCCCACATCCCGCTAATTCAGCACTGCACATTATTGAAGCTGCGTCTAGTCTCTTTATTGGCTGATTCCACACATGGACTTGAATTTATTTTCAGTCACCCTTTCCCTACCCCGATAGTTCCAGTTTCTTAGTGGTTTGTAAGAGTCAAAGCATAAGTGACTGCATGTGACCATGGCACCTGCTACCCTCTCCAGGTTATTTACTTGCCAGGAGACCACCTCCTCAAGGTTAGTGACCTACTAATCTTATTCTGGATTTATTTTAGAAAACCAAGCATAATGTATCTGGATCCTCATCATCCAGAAATTGCCCCCAGACTTCAAAGGGAATGTCTAAATGCGTGCTAACAGAGTCGTTATTGTAATGGAGCAGCGTGAAAAGAGTAAAGCCTTCTTTCCCCACTTGTTCATAAAACCCAAAAGCAGAAACAAGTTAAACGTCCTTTGACTCGCTGAGTTCTAATTGCCCGCTTCTGTTCCTGGTCGCAGTCTTTGCCTGGGAGAGAGAGGCTGCCACACTTTCACGTGGTCATCCAGAGATTGCGTGCATGTCAGGAAGCATGTCTAAAGATGATTTTTTCTTGGTTGTCTGAGGTTTGGGGCCCAATGTGATCTTACTGTCCCTGTGGAGACCTGAGGGGAGAGGTTAGCCTGGCTCTCTTTCTTCTCACTATCAGGGTCTCAGGTGAGCATAAACCAGCCCACCCATGAGGAATAAGATACAGGCTGCCTGGATCAGTACTAATAGTCACACCTGGCTGGCCTCACCTGTGAATAATGGAAGTAAACATCTGTGTCAGGTGACTGTAATTCAGACCCCCTCACATCATCCTTGACTAATAAGGGACAACTGAAACTTAACCATCAGAACTTTTCTTCTCAGCTTAAGGTTATAATTACAATGCATATATCTTTAGGAATGGAGGGAACTAACATTTGAATGCCTGCTTTGTGCCAGGACCTATTCTAAGCCGATTAGAATACATATTTGCTACATGTTATTAATAATTTTCACCCCATGTTAAGTAGGTGCTATCACCCTTCTAAAATGGAGATATTTGATCTGCAGAAAAATCAGTTAGTCAATGGTGGATCAAAGATGTGAACCCAAACCATTCTGTCTTTGGGGTCCTTGATATTTGGGAGAAATGCGCATAAAGCTGCTATCAGTCATTCGTAGTTTTATATTGAGTTGAAGAGGAGTTAGCAGCACTTATGAGGTGGAAAGCATAAGAAGTAGGTTGAAGCCTGATGAAAGAAATGCCTATAGTAGCTGAAAACAATTCTCGGGTTTCCTTGCAGTGTTGCTAATGAACCTGGGTAGGGATTTTTCCCCACACCAGGGCTCATACTTCCTTTACTACCTCCTGCCTGACCCAGGTAAGGCTGTCCTGAGGGGAGAAAAAAACCTCATTATGTGAAAAGAGCAACACCAAGCAAGTCTCTCTTTCCTAGTATGCCCCAAGTAACGTCAGTGATACAGAGTAGTTGAGTAAATGAGGCATGAATTTGTGATAGAATAAACAGCTCACAACCTGCCACTGTGTAACTGGGATTTGGCAGCTTCACCAACCAAACATTTTTAGATTAGGAGACCAGAAAGGTGTCAGGAGAGACTTGGAAAGGGCCTCGTACATTTACATTTGTGTCACCCATTAGGTATGTTTTCAAGTTGGAAATAACAGATGCGGTTGGCCTCTTCAGTGGAGAGAGCCCTGGATTTGGAAGGAGAAGACCAGTATCCTGCCACTGATTAGCGCTGCAGGCTGGGAAGCCAAGTGAATTTGTGAGCTCAGGCAGGGGCCCAGCCTTGGCGGAATCTCACAAGGTGCTCAGAGGGTATAACACCTCACTCAGTTTGTCTTGACTCAAGGCAACAGAACTGCTCTGGGCTTTCGTAGCCCCCAGTCAGTCCTGGGCTAAGGGCTTCCAAAGAACTGCTAAAGAAAAAAAAAAAAGTGAGCTCCATCACTTACTAGAGCTGTTACCATGGAGAAATTCTACCTAACCTCCTAGTTTTCCCACCTCTGATCATTGCAGGATAATTAGGCTCATAGGAGAGAATGAATGCAAATATTTATCCACAGCTCTTAGAATGCAGTAGCTTCAGAATTGGCATTCCATGTCTCAGGTTTTTCCCTCCACAATAGTAGTCATAACAATTAAAATATACAACTGAGAAATATTATATGTGGCAGGGTATTTATTATTGCTTTTGGTTCCGATAGCTTATAAAATCACAGCCTTGCCTACAGTTAATGTTTAAACAGTGCTCTTCAGAGATGCGTGGAGACATTTCTTGGGGACTGGAGATGAAAGCAAATGGAGTCTGGGGATGGGGTCCCCTTACCCTAAATATAGCAGAGCTTCAGACAAAAAGCTGTATAATTCCGACCAGCCTGCAGCATGTATTTTCTATGAATAAAAATAATGGTGCATGATTTTTCCCTAAGCCTCCATCACATAGTCGAACCTTGGAACTCATAAACCACAGAAGAGAGCAAAGCGCAACATAATGAGCAAAGTTTACAGTGATCTGTTCTCCTCATTTAGTCCCAGTATCTACTTTGCAATTTCAGGAGAATAACTGTTTCTGGCAGCATATTTAAATAGAAGTCCATTTTTTTTGTTTAAGGACAATAGCAGTAATGAGGCCAGTATTAAACTGTCAGGATTTAGGACGGGGCTGGCTCTGTATCTCTGTGCCTGGCAGCTAAGGAAACAGGGGCAGAGAACAGAAACAGCCCATGATTAGAAGGCTATCCAGTAGTCACTGGGTCTGTATCAAAAGATCTTGCAAACCATCTAAAAACACAAGTGCAGATGAGAGCTTTTAATAGCTGAATAAAAGTTACCAAACTTTTAAACATCTTTGAATTCTAGTGAGAAAACTCAAGTCTGAAGGAAACAAGTGTTTCCTTACTCATGACAGATGTGGCTTTGGGGATTCAGTGCTACAGATTATCTAGCCAGTTACAATGGGAAGCATAGAGAGCAATTGAAATAGCTCTCATCTCTCCCCACAGCAGAGGTGAGACCCTACCATGGTGATGCAAAGAAGAAGGTTATCCTAAAGCCTTGACAAATAACAGAGCTGTACCTTCACTCCATGGAGTGTGAAGATCAAGGGCAGCCCTCATTTCACAGGACAGACTAGATGTTTTCATAAACATTCTTTCATTCTACTGGCACCTGAAGTAGATACTAGTAGAACAGAGGTGATAATGCATATCTAGCAGCAAGTTCGCCAATGTGGCTGAAACAAAGGTGGGGGAAAAAGTGTTTAAAAGTATAAAGAGAATGGTTTGGAGATGACAAATGATGTTAGACTAAGGATTTGTGCTTTATGTTAATGCAGAGCCTCTAAAGACTTTGGGGATATAAATTAGAATGAAGGCAGGAGATTAATCTGACTCTGGCCCATTACATTAGAAAGGAGAGGAAGCTGAGGTTAGGAAGACTGATTAGGAAACAGTTTTGATAAAGACATCTGAGGGCCGGCCTAGTAGCTCAGTTGGTTAAGAGCTCGCTCAAGAGTGTAAGCTGAGCTCTGAGCAACAGCAGTTCGATGCCTAGCCTGAGTGAGCTGCTGTTAAGCTGCCAACAGGTGGCAGGATGGCTCAGGTAAAAAAAAAAAAAAAAAAAAAAAAGATGGATAAAGACGGCTAAGTGTACCTCATTGGGTGGAAGGGAAAATGGACAGACATAGCATACTGAAGAGAGCTGGGAAGGGGTTTGCTGGGGTGCCGTGTCTAGGTCGAGACTGTAGGAACTAGGAGGTAAGACCAGCTTCCTGCCTCTGTGGAGAAACCTACGCTAAAGACCATGGACTCTATGGCCACCTGAGGGAAGCAGAAAACTGGCCAAGATGAACAAG
Organism: Aselliscus stoliczkanus; assembly: GCA_033961575.1. Lineage (NCBI taxonomy): Eukaryota > Metazoa > Chordata > Mammalia > Chiroptera > Hipposideridae > Aselliscus > Aselliscus stoliczkanus. Next base: position 94,090,226 of record CM066732.1, on the reverse strand, counting down.
TCCCCTCAGCAACAGGACAGAATTCATGTTGTAATTACTAGACATAAGCCTGAAGGGGCCACTGGCTCTACTAACACTGACTTTCCTCAAAGAGATAAATACTCCCAGCCATGCCGATGATTCCCAGGGGAGCTGATGATTTAAAAATCTGCCTATTTCCCCATATCACCATAGCCCTACCCTAGACAGATCCCACATCATACCCCCTTTGCTTCCTGACTTCTGGGGGAAAAAAAACTCTCCTTCACATTTGACCACTTCCAGAACCCCTCACTCTCTGAGACGCAGCAAGAGCTGGACTTTCAGAGAATTCATACCACTGAAAACAGGCACATGAGTAACTCTTCATTTTAGATTTCTATGATCAACGATAATGTATAAAGAATTTTTAATGTCAGGAGTAATGTGTGGGAAAGAGTAAATCAATTTGAGGGAAACATTTGAATGTTTTTCATATCTAAAAGTAAAGTATAAATTTGTAGCCAAAGCATCAATTAATGAAATCAAAGTAGTAATAAAAGAAGAAAGGAAGTGCTTAGCATAATTTCTGGATCAGGGTAAAAGAAATGGCACCCATGGTTAGTCAGGATTTGGGGCAGCTGCATTAAATCCAAGAGAAAAGGTCCAACCTCTATTAGACGAATAGAACTGGATCTCATGCGAGAACTTGGGGTTGGAATAATGATTTGAAAGTCATTTGCATAGAAGGAATAGTAGAAATTATGAATGAAGGTTTCCATACTTGCATGGAACTTGTATGTGTGTGAAGAAAAAAGAGGGCTCACACCCAACTCTTGGGAACATGGAGGAAGTGAGGCACGTATTACAGATATAGGCTTGGAGCTGTTAGAAAGAGAAAGGCCCAGGACAATATGGGTCTTGGAAGTCAAAGAAGAAAGGGAAGCCAAAGTCCTCATTGATTGAGAAACATAAGAGGCTGGAGAGGCCACAGGAGAGCAGTTCTAAGATGACTCTGCATGCTGTTCAATCATGCCTTTTAATGATGAGCGCTGGGAGCTATAGCCTGGTGCGCTCTGGGAGTTAGTGAATCCACAGTTCCCAGCCCACAAGACTTCTGCGATTGATTAATCTTGTGTACTCTAGGCCCTAGATCCGAAACCATAAAATGTGTAGTATTTATTTAATATTAGTCCATGTTCTGAGGGTGCTTTTTCTGGAACTGTTTTGAGACCACAGAATTGAAAAAGGTTTTGAGATGAAATGCTAGCCCTGTACCCAGGTTGGCCTGTCATTCTTTCCATTTAAAGCCACCGGTAATATGGTTGCAAGATGTATTTTGCCCATTTTTTAAAAGCCATTTTCTACTTTCTACTTTCCAACCACCAAAATATGTTGGGAGTGTCATAATTGTTTTTCGCTTTGGAATGTTAGAAAATATTGTTTTTATAATAGAAATAGCATTTCTTTAATTTTTTTTTTCTTTTTTTAATCACCAATGGCTGCCATACCAAACCACTGACTTGGCTCATTATATTTCCAATTCTAGCTTGTGCTAGAATTTCTGGCATATGAATGTTACAGGACTGCCCAAAATATTTTTCAGGAGATTTATTTCAGAGCCAGTCAAAAGAAAAACTTAAAAACAAAAATGGACTTAAATGCATTAATTCAGGTAAAGAATTTAGAATACAGTTTGAAACATAGTAAGTATATGTAAGTGTTGGTTATTAGTACTAGGGCATTCTAAGATGATGTTACAATGAGGCCGGAATGGACCAAGAAAGATCACCAATCCTTATGACAGGATAAGTCCTCTCTAAAGATCCCAAACAAATGATTATTGGAGTTTAGAAAACTTCCAGGAAGATGTGAAAAGATGACTGCACCATGGGTGGCTGGCTAAGTGTGCAAAGAGATTAACCAGTTGGCAATTGGATAAGCTTACCTACAGGATGTATCATGTAATAGGAAGTAGAGGACTTTAGGGATATTAAAAACTAGTTGTAGAATCCACATACTTTGAAAGTGATCCAATCATAATTGAAATATAAAGGTGCCTGAAATTAGCATAGAAAGAAAATATTGAGACTCTATAGTGAGCATAATACTCAGGCATTTAGAAGTTGTCAAAAATGAGGAGAGAGATAAATAAGTGATCTCCCATTCAGGGTTCTATCTATATTTTTTTCATTTAATTGCTTTCAAGGACCCCAAGTTCTTTTGCAGTAGAGCAATATAATTGAAACATTTATGAATTAATGATCTGGTTTCTGAGGTCAATCAGTAAATATTTGAACTCCGATTTGTACAAGCATTTGCCCTGAAACAAATGAAAATCAACCAATAGAAGTTGTTAGTGTCTCTCATAAACTTCTTTGTCATTCAGATCATTGCCAAAGGTAGAAAGAATGTTTCACAGAATATCAGATAAAGGGAGGACAGGCATGTTCTCACAAAATTTACATGCCAATAATGTCCAATCTAACCAATGAAAAAAAAAATCTAACATGTCAGAAGAGAGTTGGAAGTACCAGACAAATGTTGAACAAAGATGAAGGGAATAGGGGACCGATAGAAGGGACGTTTTGGAGTTAGTGAAACTTCGCTGCAGACTTATTATAGAGGAAGACATGACTTGGACTCTAAAAAAATTGGTGATGAAAAAATAAACACAGATTCCAGCAAAGCTTGCCCACCCTCAACCTGAAACTCCAGCAGCCTCAAATAGCCCATTCCCAGGGTAGAATCCCACAAAAGAAACAGCCAGTTCTAGTGGTGAATGGTCATAGCCCATCTCTTTGAAATAACTCTTAACCCCAGCATCCCTATCAGTCATCCTAATGGATAACAAAGATTTTTATAAAGGAGGGGAAGGTTATGGGCATTTTTTCAAACCTGCAAACGTAGAGGTAAGAATATCTAAAGAATGCTTGGGGCAGGACAAGGGAAACAGTGTTTAAAGAAGAATATTTGTGTCAGGAATATTTGTGTCAGGAAGTTACAAAAGTAGGCCAGGACCTAATATAGAGGACATTAAAGCTTAGACATGAAAGTTCAGAGCTTCTCTCCTTGGCAGTGGAAGGAAGAGAAAGATTGGTAAGCTAGATGGGGGATAAAATATTAAAAGATATATTTCAGAAAGACTGCTCCTGTGGTTGGCAGTGCATAGAGTGGACCACAGTGGGTAGAAAGGCTTAAGACCAAGAAAGAGAAAACAGGGTGATGTTGATGCCATGGGTCATGCACACGGCCCTGAATCCATGGTACCATGAGACTAGAAACAGGAGAGGCCTTCTTAAACTAAAATTGCATGCTGTTCTTTCCTTTTTTTTTTTTCTTCACTTTTTATTATGGAAAGGATTCCATCATATGTAACAATAGAGAAAATGGTACAATGACTTCTCGGGTATCTAACATCCAACTCAACAATTGCACATATTTTGCTAATCTTGTTTCATTTATCTCCCCCTACAACTGTTTTTATATGTGTTTAACTTTTTCTTTTGAAATCATTTCAGACTTACAGAAAAATTACAAAAGTAACACCAAAAATTCCTATATACCCTTCAACCAAATTTCCCAAATGCCGTTGACATTTTAATACATTTGCTTTAATTTTCTCTGCCTCCCTCCCTTGATCTTGGTCTTGGTCTCTCTCTCTCTCTCTCCCTCCCCTCCTCCCTTCCTTTCTCCCTCCCCTTCCCTGCTTCCTCCTATCCCTTCCCTTTTCATATTGATACTCTAATTGTCCCAAATTTGGTAGGGAGCCCCTACAAGCTATATTCTAAGTCCTCCTGACATCTCCCCATCATTCTTTGAGTACTTCTTCCTTTTTGATACAATGCAATATTTCAAATTCACATGTACTTTTCATGCCACAAGTCTGGAATCAAACATGTCTCCAAGGGCCTTGGTCCTTTTGGTGAAAAATCATATTTAGGAATGAAAATATGAGCATTAAATGTAGTTATTGTTTTTGCTGATAGGCCCTATAAGCAAATATATCTAGAAAGAAATACACATCTATAAATATATGTATATCTATTTCTATACATAAAATTATGGATTCATACTGATACCTCCAATTCCCACCCAATACCACAGGGTTCATTCCAGCCTTACCCTTTTTGCAATTCCCTTTCACAACAATAAGAAACTTGACACTTATTATCTACAATATAAATAAAAATACACTTTTTATGAATTACCCCTAAGACTTAGAATAATCCTGAACTTACCCATAGTTTTTTTTTTTTTCTCTTTGGTTAGGCTTAGTTTCAGTGGGGAAGAGAAGGAAAAAAGTGTCCACAATAAGCAAAAGTTTGACATATACTGTCCTCCACATTTCGGAACACAAGACAGGCACAGGATGAAATGATGTTTCCAGGGCAGTTAAGGACTAGAAACCTCACATTTGTCCTTGGATGGGAGTTTATTTTCTCAGACTAAGTCTGGGCTTGACATTCCAGCTGCTCGCCCTTCCACAGCAAATGGATATGGAGAAGCCTGCCACCAGCCGCTGATGGGGAAAACAGCTGCCTCTAGAATGGGATAAGCCAGCGGTGGTTAGATGTCCCTCTCCACTCCCCCGTTTCCTCCCCGTCCTACAAATACAACATGCACACCTCTACACACAAATACAACATGTGTACGTCTGCACACAAATAAAAGGAAAAGGAATACTGTTTGTTATTAGGAAATCCTATTGAGAACGAGACAAATCTCCCTTAAATAAATTCTTTTCATTCTTCTAGATGATGGCTTGCATGAACATCAATTCAAGCATGAGTATCTTAATTATTTGTGAGTTGTTACCTGTGTGGATTTGTTCAGTCTCCTGAGAATTTGGATGAGTGAGCACATAAGTTGATGAGCTGACCATCACTTTATTTCAGTATATTTGTCTGTAGTGCCTTATTTCCGCTCATTAAATAATACTTAGTGAGCACTTCCTATGTGTCAGACAATGTGTTAGGTACTTGAAATATACACGCAGACATGAATCAGAGACTTAAAGAATCCACAGTCTAGTCACCAGGTACAGAAGTAGGACCTCTTTTCTCTAGGGCATAAACCATTTCTAGTGGCCTTAAACCAACTACCTGAAATAGTATGATTTAGATGATGCTTAGCAGCTTTCCTTAATCCTTACCTAGCCACCTACTTAAGATACCTCATGTTTCATCATTAGTGCTCTTTTTGATTCTTTTCTAAAGGCTTTGTGTTCATATAGAACTTCCTGTTACAATATAAGTACTTTTGTCTGGCAGGATATTTGCCTTAAATCATTATGCAGATGGTATCTTAATGGTATTATTTACAGTTAACTTACAGCAAGGTCTTATGAGTGGGAACGTTTAAGGAAGAAGGGAGGTCAATTGAAAGGTGAGGGCAAAGGTCCCAGATAACACCGTTATCAATTTCATGGTTCTCTGTCTACAAGACTCCAGATCAACTGAGAACAATAGTTGATGTCTCTTAAAATATTTGCTATCATCCAAAATATGTGCTTTGTTTTATTCCATGAAAAAAGGAATATGAAGAGTATGGTCAGCTGCTGAGAAATGAAAACAGATCCCCAAACTTAGATTCAACTAAGCTCCCACACATAATTTGAAAGAGATTGTTTTTCTTCCACTTTTTTATGTTCAGACTCTTCTACAATAAACTTATATCACTCTGATTTCATAATAGAGAGGGAGGGACCACTAAAAAAGGGAGCCCTACTGTAACATTGTGTGTTGATTAGGATGCTTGATTAAGGTAGTATAAACAGAGTATATAGCTAGCTTAAGGCAAATTTATGAACTCATGAAGCTGAAAAGAATTCAGGGTAGCTCTGGTAGGAAACAATTCACCATTCTGTCATGTTTCTGCATGTCCTGTAAGCAGAGGCAATGATTATCTTTTTTCTGGACTTTTTCTAGGATGTTTGTTAGTGACTTGCTAGTATTTCATTCTGGAACAAAGGGCAAGCAGGCTTATTTCCCATTATAAAAGATCTAAGTTCCCTAAGCAGAAGGAACTGTAATGTGACTTACTATATGTGCAGGTGTCACCTGATCCTTTTTATATCAACACATGGGAATTGGGACTCCAGGGATGGACACAAAGAAATCTGATACTGTGGCTACTATTATGGGTGTGAGTAATAAGGTTCTTTGTCTATATACCAAGAGTTACATGTCTTCTACTTAGCATCCATCAAACTATGGCAAGCCAAATTGTCATCTTGTAAGTAGGGTAAACTCTCAGACCCTTCATGTTTCTTGTCAACTCAAGGGATCAAAGTCAAGATAAACTACTGGAACCAGGGTCTCAAATTCATGTACTCTAGGATGTTTTTCTTTTCATATGTGCAATGGGCTGATTGTTTCTATTTCCCCAAAATTTGTATGTTGAGACCTGATTCCCAATGTGAGGGGATTTGGAGATGGGGTCTTTGAGAGGTGATTAGCTCATGAGGACAGAGTCTTCATGAATGGGATTAGAGGCCCAAGGGAGCTCCCTCACCTTTCTGTTACGTGAGGACACAATGAAAAGATGGCTGTCCATGGACTAGGACACAGACCTTCTTCACCAGGCACCAAATCTCTTGGCAAATTGTTCTTGCACTTCCTAGCTCCCAGAACTGTGAGAAATAAATGTCTGTTGTTTATAAGCCACTCAGTCTATGGTATTCTGTTATAGCCACCTGAATGGACTAAGACAATACCTCATCCATTTCTACCTATTCCTGTTCAGCTTCAGCCTATAAACAGAGAAGAAAGATTGCTTTTGTCCCAAATCTGTTCTCTCAGCTCCACAGCCCTAGGGCTGTTGCTTTTCATTTGTTCCCAGGGAAAAACCCTGATTGGCCTTAATATCACAGTCCCCTTGGCCCAATATTTATTTAACAGGCATATACTCATGATATACTCAGTAAAAACAAATTTCTAGAAATCATGTTTTTGAATATGAAAATTCTTATAAATATATTCTTCTTTAAATCTAAAATGAAGAAAATACTAATATAAATTATTCATATTCAAAATTTTATGCTTATTAATATGTCTTTGTATGCCCCTCAATATCCCACCTCTCTCCATCCTTCAATATTCAACTGTAGAGGAGATCTGGGAGTAAAGACCAGAGCAATATTCCTTAAATGTCAGTTAGGAGGATAAAATAAAACTGCCTTCCTACAACTAAATAGTTAAAAGAAAAATTGGCTGAAATTGTCATCTGGAAAGCTGATCGTGTGGGAGGCAGGTTTCAGGCAAAAGCACCTGGAGCCCTCCTCCCCACACCTGTCTGGACCTCCACTCATATCCACACTTCTTCCTTCACTCCCTTGTTTCTATGTTTGTCTCCTTGATAAGCTCTTGTGGGAGTAGAGACCACTCCTATGCTTCACCATAGTAAGTACTGTTGATACTTGCTCAATACAAAACCTTTTCATCTCCACAAAAGAGAAGCTCGCCAGGCTCTATGCCTTAAAAAGGAACACAGCAAGAGAAAAATATTCCCCAAATTCTGATACATATTATTCCAAACAATTACTTTCTTGTAGAGGAAAAGAATTGCCTAAGTTCTAAAGATTTGAGATTTTATTTTCCTGTTCATTAATCCTCAGTTTCAAGAAACTTGTAAAAACATAGCTGATTGAAACCAAACAGAATAAAGTTTTCTATTAAATTTCCTATACCTCGATAAAATAAGCTATACAGCCTCTGTTTGAAATGTGGAAATACTCTCGTTTGCTCATGTGCCTCCTTTTGCCAATTTTTTAATAAATTTTTTTTTTGGGGGGGCAGCTTTTTTTTGTTTCACATCCTGAGTGCAAATACTGAAATTCTTAATGAGTCTTTAAAGTTGATGGTAATGTTAAAAGGGTGGTTAGAGCTTGGTGGTTTTATCTGACTCATATTTATTGTTGCCCCTTGTCTGTGCTAAGAGGGAAGAGAGGCCAAGGTCCTGAGCTGAAGCCTCAGGGCAAAGCTGAAGGGGCCAGCTTGGCTTCTGCAGAGCCAGTGAATCATGGGGCAGTCATAGATCTCCTGGGGCTCCAGCCTGTGGGCAGGCCAGCTGAGGGAAAGAGCCTCAGCTTCTGCAGCAGCGGATGGGGCCAGCCAACAGGGTTTGCATTTACTTCGCCAGTCTTGGTCTACTTTTATTTAGTGGATAACTACAGGATACACACATATACCTTTACACCTGGTTTCAAATGATGGTGAAGCTGTCATGATTTTAGCAACCATGATGATACTACAGTGTCCTTAGGCCATAATGTCTGTCACCTTAAGTGGCTGTGAACCCCAGACTTACCTTTAAATTACATAACTCTAATAGCATGAGCTTTTTCTTGGAGTTTTTCTATCTACCACTTGGCATGATCATGGATTGCTTTCAATTAGCCTTCTGAGATATTTGCTATTAATTCTTGCACTTGATCCAAACCACATTTCCTCACAATATAAAGTCTTGCATGCAGGGGAGCGTTGGGTAATTAAGAGGAACTCTCCTTCTGACTCTTATACAGATATCTGAAAAGCTTCCATTAATGACATACTCATCCATGGAAGTGTTTTGACTGTTTATTTTTACTGACATGAGAAAATAAGATTCTGTTTGAGCTGTAAGATTGTTTATGTCATCCCAAGAAACAATTGCCAAGAAGTCAATGTGTCTTATCTTCACAGATTTACATTTAGGAGCCTAACTAATGATGTGAGTTGTTCAAATTCTAAAGGCTTGTGCAAAAGGGCTATGCTATTTTTTCACCAGTATAACTAATTATGTAGAATATTTTGCTGATAGTACAAACCACATGTTTTATTTAGTGTTTTCTGATAGCTCTGATGTTGGTATAATTTTGATCAAAGCAGGTACAATCTTTTCATTGAATGGTAGAACCAGAATTTATTAGCAGATATATCTCAACAACTAGTTTACCAACATGAGAGATAGCCAGACTTTAGAAAGTGGTAGAAAATAAGCTTCACAGAATATTTATAACGTAAATCAACAACAGAAAACAGCCACCTTGTTGGAAGAAAAACATTCAGTAAGGAGAAGAAACACAAAGAAAAAAATAAAGAGAAGGAACACTTCATTGCTCATAATCAATTATGGGAGAGAGTTTTACATGTACATTCAGTTAAATCAATTTTTTTAAATTTACAAACTGAGAAATCTTACCAACTAAGGGAAATTAATAAAGGATGAGCCTCATCTAATAATATATCAAAAGGTTCAAGGAATGGACACAAAAGAGAGAACTTACATATGATATTACTCCTACTTTTAATGATTGCATGTGGAGTCCATGCATTAACTTCCCCACTGTCCAAATTAACTGAACATCTGATAAATATTCTCAGTGCATCTTTGTCAATAATACAGAGGCAAGAAAAAACTTTTGGCCAGGCAACTTAAGATTCAGTATACTTCACTACTAGTAAGTGTACCATCAAGAGAACCTAATTGGGGGATGGATCTTTGCTTTCCTTGATGAACTAAATTTTAATAAGATCTTAATATTTTCATAGGCTGAATATCTTTGAATTAAAAATAGATGTTGGGTCTTCCCTAATATGGATTATTACCTAGATAAATAAAATAGAAATTAATGAAGAATTCTCATCTGATTGTAATTCTTATCTTATCCTTAAAGTACATAACCCCCTTTCAGCAATATTGATAAGCATGTTGAATTTTATTTTTGCCCCCTCTGAAACATGCCATTCTCATTCTCTTTCCCTCTATTCCAAAATCTGCTCTTCTCAGTACATAACCTAATTCCTATTCCCAGAAGGCATTTAATTAGCCTGTTATAATGACTTTAAATTGTTAGCCCTCTGAGGTTAAGGGGGGAGGTGACATTGCAGGACAGTCATCTGGAAGACCAAAACATCCACAGTACTTACCTCTGGAAGGAAAACACCTTTCCTCCTGATTTAATTTAGAAGTCTGGGGCACTAAGCATGTGTAACAGACAGTGGCTGAAGCAAATAGTAAAGTGACCCATCTGTTTCAAAGCTGAGCCCACATGGCGAGGGAGAGATAAAAGTGCTAAATCCAGCAAACAACTGGGTAACTATTTCCTTACAGAACCTGCAAAGGAAGGCAGATTTTCCTGCTGGCTTCTGCCTACAGACATGCCATTCTGACATCTTCCTGGGCCTGCTTTATAGAAATAGAATGGCCCACCAGATAGCATTGCCCTGTGAGGCCAACTCAGCCCTCTCCAGTGGAAGTTTTAGGGCTAGTGACCTTTTTGTCTTATTGGTAGTGGAGACCTAAAACCCTGAGATGCATCCAAGCCCCGGGTGTGTTTTTCTGGGGCAGGCTTCTCAAAGCACACGCGTGTGCACCCCGCACACCTGCACGTCATTGCATTGCCCAGTTCTAATAATAGGAAGCCAAATGCCACATGAACACTGGGCAGAGAAACAAGGCAGGGAGAACAGACAAGTCTTGGCGAGGTGTCTCTAACGCCAGGGCACACATGGTGCCCTGGGCCATCCAAGGGAGGTGTGACACTGTTTACCAGGGAGAGTGGCTTCTGTAGCCTGGCTCCCTACACCCTGTCTGGCCTGGGAAATTTGATCGAAATCACAGGAGGCAAAAACATATTACTCTGACCACAATTCACATTCCGTAGGAGGAGACAGGATTAGAACATTTCTATTCTTGCCCAATGTTGCTATATTTAAAGTCAATAGAACTGGTAACTGTCGTCTTCCGTCAAAAGCCCAAAGGCAAGCATCATTTGCTGGTGGTAAAATGCTCTGAAATATTGTCAAGAGCCATATGGTTGGCCAAAAGAAGATGAGAGGTAACAAAAAACAGTCCTTAACTCACAGCCAGGGCTGTTAGCAATGCCACTGAAAGTAAACTTCTCCATTTATGACTTCGTTCATACCCTCAAACTTTCATTCAATCATGTATTTATTTAATCAACAATCATTTATTAGGCTTATATGATGTGTAGAACATAAAGGTAACCAGCCCCAGCCCTTAAGAGGCTTATGAAGGAGACAGGCACACACATAAACAATTCTCTATTAAATTAACCTAATATGCTAATGCTCTCCCCACTTTCACTTTTACACCCTTCCTCAGTTACTCTCAGATCGAGAGCCTTTCATTTCTTGTCTGCTTAAGGGTCTTCCTTATCATTTGAAAGGTTGCTCAAAAGTACTTGTCTAGTCTCCCTTCCTTCCTTAGGAAGCCCATCTGGATTTACCAGGTGGACCCGGGGGCATTTCACAGCAAACTTTACAATTACTTTTTTTCCAGTCTTCTTCTCCAAACTGCAATCCCTACCCTACTTCCTTTTACCATTTTTTTTAAACTAACCTTATTCTGTGTCAAATAATTTTTATGTTATGTTTAAGTTCATTAGGATATCAGCTCTTTGACTAGTTTTCCCAACCCTCTCATACCATTTGAGACTGTAAGTGACTTAGACCTGCTATCAAGTGTTTAGGGACTTATTTCCGTTTACCTGGCCAGGTCTCTGTGATGGACATCTAAGGGGAACCCCACTCTTCTGCTATTCAGCATGAGGCCCTCAGGGTTCCTGGAGAGAAGTTTAGGCTGAAATTATGGCTAGTAAGGACCGTCTTTGGATGTAATTTTTATTTCTGCTGGTCCACCAGTCTGAGGGAACTGAATTCCAGGGGTTCTTTTCATACCCCTGCTTGCAATCATATTATACACTATTATGTTAGATATTCTTAAATGACAGACTCTGGGTCTAAGAAATGGCCCTGAATTTACTGTTCTATCTGTACCTGGCTAATCAGCGCCATGAAAGAAGGAACCCAGGGGCTCTATTCTCCACTCTTACCATAGCTGATTGATTGAACACCAGCAAAGTGGGAGGAGAGATGGAAGAATTAGATTTAAGATGGGAGTTTTAAGAGGGTGACAGCTGGAGAAAATGCTGAGAAATGACCTCTTAGAATAGAATCCTAGGATAAACTAAAGAAAAAAAAATCTAAAGGAAAGAATTTGGCTACTTGGAGTTGTCAGCAAAGAATTCAGTGATTCTACACTGTAGTGATGTGCACCAGGAAGGAGCAAGCCCCTGGCCTGGCCTCCCGTGTCCGCAGGCGCTGGTTCTGGACGGGGCCTGAAACAGGAGACTGAGCTCCCAGCATATTGAAACTGCATTAACTGAAATGTTATTTTCTTTCCATGGAAAAATTATAGCAAAGAGATTAAGATATGATTTAGTGAATTTCAAAGGAAAATAAACATGTATTGCAATAAATAACCATGAAATCGGTCTTATAATATTCTGCTTTAAAAATACTCTCATGAATTGGGGAAATAGTGAAACTTCTTTCTTAACAGGCTTGAATTTTCATAGAACATTAGTTTAATAATCAGCAATTTTGACTGCTCATTCAAAGTCTGGGTTATCACTGCATGACCCACGACTCAGCCCTTAACTTCTCTGTGACCCCATGTCTTTCACTGCACAATGCGGTACTTTTCTCCTTTCTCAGCGAGCATAGTCTGAAATAAGTAAAATAATAAAGACATTTTATCCCTTAGAAGGCATGATGCTAACATACAAGTTTTATTTTCATACACGATTCCTCCTGAATAATCCTCCCCTCCCATAAGTCGACATAAACACATACAGGTTTCATAAGATAGAAAAGGTAAACACCGATATCTTTCGTTTCCCCTCTTTGGCAATGTCCCCCCACCCTCCACCCCGGCTCTGATCTCTCCTCTGTATTGCCTTCCTTGTGGGTCTAAAATACTTCACTCTTATCAACTTGTGCCTATTCACATGCTCCCAGTCATCACTTCTGGCTGCACTGTCAAAACCCTGTCTGGAGAGATTGTGAAAACTGCCCTGGTCCCAGACTCTACCCCTGCAGTCAGGGCTCAGGGGGTCCCAGGTGGGTCTGTGGCAGTCCTGGTTTTAAAAGACACACCAGGTGGATCTATGTGCTGCCAGGGCCAGGAAACAAACATTGAGTGGTTGACCTAGAGAGGGGCTTTCAGTTCAAGGTGGAGAGTATTAAAAATAAAATTACTGATGCCCCAAACAACTGTTCGCTTAAGGAATCACCCTTATGCCAGAGAGGCACAGCTGTGACCCTGATGGCCCAAGGCGTAACTCACCATACTATCAAGATTTGCTAGTTGCAAGTGAAATTCTGTATTTAATTCCATGCTTTGGGGTAAGTTGATTGTATAATTTATCCCTCAAATGAGAACACTTTTGAGAGTGAACTATGCTGGTCCCACCAGGCCAACTGAGTCACTCTAATTCTGGGAGATTTTTATAACTGGACAATACAGACTTTTAAGGTAAAACGTCTTGCCCTTCTCATTTGTAAAATTGCCATAATAATACTTAGCTTTCAAGTTGAATGGAGTTAAATGTGGACATTTATATGAAGGACCTTTGTAAACTCTAAAGTCCTGGATATGAACTTTATGTATTATTATTTGAGCCAAAATACTTGCCATCGGAGAGACTGAGATTCCACAAAGTGGTAGGAAAATTGACAGTTGTTATTCAGTATCACTTTTCCCTTTAAATCCCACTGTGAATTTGAAGGTCAGGTAAGCCAAAGAGAGAAATTCATAAATCCCTGTCAAAGGCATCCCCATGGCTTATCATGTAAGGTGTTACCCATCTAACCTGTCAGGTGCCTTGTGGTAAACATCCTGCCTCTGATATTTTTAGAGCATCAGGGAGAATTTACAATTGCAGGAGTAGGGTTGTGAAGGGCTTTAATAGGTGTAACCAATACCATATATCTATGTTATGCTTTACAATTTAAAAGATATAATGTGCTATAGTGAAACTCTGGCTTTTAGAGATGCCCACCACTGCCTGCTTTATTTCCCTAGTGGTTCTTCAGTTTTCTCATCTCAGATTCCTTATGGGAACATGGAGATAACAATGTTCTTGCCCTAAGGTTGTTTGAGGATTGAAGGGGACATATTAGTATGCAGCACATGAAATATACACAGTATATGGTAGCTATTGCTATTATCATCATTACTGTTGGCTCCTGATTCTCCAGTAATCCATGAAGTGAATAGAGTAGGTTATGGGAGGAATAGCTCTAACAGGTAGCAGAGGAGATGCAGGGGAAGAAGAGAAAAGAAAGGATAATTATTCTGATTTCACCAATGTTAGTGGATACTGAGACTCAGGTTTATTAGTGCAAATGGTATACCTCCCTGTTACAGTTTAGAATACAAGTCTGATGACTTCCTTATTGGGACTCAGAGTTAGGCAAACTCTCATTTCTCCTCATCAATATTAAATCTAGGGAGCATGGTTTGCAAAAGGCTGGCTGAAGGATCTCCTTTAACCTGGAGTCCCACTTGATGGTATAGCAGATGTCACACATGGACTCAGGCTTTTGCATGGTAGTAGCCATGACCACACTCTCTTTTGTCACCCTGTTTCTTTGGGGTTCTTTTCCTAACTTCCCTGGACATGTACACTTCACCTCCATGTGGTACAATCCTTAACATTTAGCTAGAAAATGGTATATCTCCCAAAACATTCAGAAAATTTATTTACAGTGTTAAAATGTTTTTGTTGCCTAAGCCCAGATTCAGTTGAGCTTTTTCTTCTTTTCCAGTACAAGAAAAGTAATTGCGAGAAGTGGCGGAGTGTTATTGCAGGCATGATGGAGTCATTGAATTGATATGCAAAAATGCAGCGATAGACACAAAAGAACAGAAAGAATGCTAGGAAAAGACATCAGAGGTTTCCACAACAGAGGTTAGAAGGGACAAAGGAAAAAGTGCTCCTTCTCTACTGTACCCAAGGGACATGAGGCAGGTGGGAGGAAGGACATTGAACCTATGCCATCTAGGTTTCTTTGCTTATGGGTATTGATGCACTCCTTGCAAAGAGGAGATATCCCTGCCCCTCCATGTTGGGGATCCCTGAGTGGGTGGATGTTGTTGCTAACACCCAATCTACCTGGTTTGTAAGTTTTTGTATCTAATTCACAAGGGGTTAGTAGTTTGTCCATGAACAGTTTGTCCCAAAAAGATGAGAGAAACAAATCACTATGATCTTGTAAAGCATTTTTTACTCTTAACTTAATTTGAAATTGAAATCTCAAAATAAACATGAAACTAAGTCTCCTATGTGGCACAGTGCCCTATAATTTTCAGCTCACTGGGTCCTATAAATTTCAGCTTGTGAATTCATAGACAGTGTTCAGTTGGGTAACTGAGTTTCATTGCCCTGAGACCTGGCTACAAGGTTAGGGACCTAAGCTGAACCTACAGCTGAAGACTGTGTTGGGAGAAAGTTGAGTCCATGTTTTCTCACACTGTCAACCCATGTCTTCTTTAAGAAGAAATTCAGTGCAGCTAAATGGGTTGCTCTCTTGCCCTAGATAGCCACATGCTCTCAGGAATTTTATTACATGCTGAGATCCTGGTTTAAAACTGAAAGTATGTGTGACACATGTCTGAACCAAGTTCACAATGAAGGAAAGGTCTACCACCTCTTTCACACATCTCCCTCCTCCTGATCCCAACCTGCATTGTTCCTTTCTTTAGTATTTTCATGTCTTTGATTGTTTGAAAGCGGTATGAGTCGTGGGATTTGAATTCTACCCTTTCTGCTGGAATACTCCTTTGAGAAAGAAGTAGAGTAGGCAAAACCAATCAACCAACCAAGTTGGTGGGCTCCCACAAAAAAGCGTTGCCAACAAAATACTGAGATCCATGGGAAGAGAAAGACCATAGAGGTGAAGCCATGACCCTTCCAGGTCATTTGTATTCAAAACATAAAGATAGCAGAGCCTAGGGTTGATTTAACATGCTTCCCTTCTCTCCCCTTCTCTGCCCTTTCGTTACTCTCTTTCCTGGCCCTACACTACACACACACACACACACACACACACACACACACACACACACACACACACACTCCAGAACTCAATGAAAGTCTAATGGCAATTCCATACCAACTTTTAATCTAACCAAATTACCAGGTTCCAACCGCCATATGCCAAGGTACCAGTGAGCTTCCTGGTGCCACCCAGCAATTCATCGTGGTTACGATGGTAAGATGATAGCTGTGCCTCTGTTGCAGTTTGTTTTATACACTTCCCTTGCTTATGGCTTTTTAACTTTGCAATAATGAGCCCCTTGGTGCTGAAATGGAGGCCAAGGAATGGAAAAGGGATTCAGACTAAATGTGAAAAGGAGAAAAAAAATAAAACACCCATTTTCAAATCATAAGGCAGGAAAAAACAGGGACAGGAACCACTTGTTATAAATACTGTTTTTATAGGACTTGTGGCAACCAGAAATTTACTTTATACATAAAAGACAACTATATCCCTTGGTTGGAAACTAAATAAAAATTTCAATATGCACTTCTGTTTTTCTTATTTTGATTTTTAATTACAAATCCAATATTGTCTTACTTGATAAATTTTTCTGTGATTTGGTCATTTTCAATTTTAACTAGTATTGAAAGGCTCTCCTACAAACTCAAAATACGAATTGACTGAATTATACAAATAGGACAGAGAAAAACCCTTTCACCCACCCTTTCATATTTCAGTTTCTTTTTCACATGGCCCTTAAAGAGCTACCCAAGATCCTCTCATCATCAAATATAATCCCCTTTGTCATTTAGAGGGTAGCAAACACCCCACCACATTTTATATCTCATCTCAATTTTTTCCATGGTGTCCTTCTCATTTAACTTCTTTTGTTATCATCTCTCATTCTTTCATTTTACAAATGTTTATGTTCTAGAAATATAGCAGTGACAAAAAAGAACAAATATCCCAGCCTTTACTGGAATGGAAAGAACGATAGACAATAAAGAAAATAAATATTTACCATATATGGTATGTTCTATAGTGATCGGTTAGGGGAAAAAGTAAAACAAGGAAGGGTCATATTGATGGTCTGTGTTTCCTGTTGTTTTTTTTGTTTGTTTGTTTTTGAGGGCTGTGTCACTGGCCCTCACATGTAGGACCCGAACTGGGCCGCTGGCTTCCCAAGCCAGTGCTTAACCACTGTGCCACTCGGCCGGCCCCCTGTGTTTCCTGTTTTGATGGTAGTCAGGGACTGTCTCCCTGAGAAAGTGGTCCCATCACCCCAGTGATGAGGTGATAGGTGCTGTCACCATGCTTGTTCTCTTTTGAGGTCTCAGCTGACCCTCAAACAACATCCAACCAGATGTTCGACACCAGATCAAGGAACAATGTTCTTATTTAATATGCCCACTCTCAGGTGCTGTGAGGAAAGCAAAGACTTACAGAAATAAAAGATAATTTTTAAAATTTATTTTGCCACTTCAAATAGATTTTACTTTCTGAGGGTAGAAATAAACTTAAGTCATTATATGCTTTAAGAAATTAACACAAATCATGCTATAAAGAGCTGTTTGCCATAGGTTGGGTGGTCAGAAAAGGCTTCATCTAGCAGCTTGCTTAGGATCTACCCTTGGAAGAAGTGATATGGTGACATGAAAAGGACATTTGAGGTGAGTGGAGCTGCAAGGTTTTGTAGTCTCCAATTCCTCAATAGTTTTTAAATAATCTATAGGTTAATGCATTTAGAGTTCCAAGATAATTTCCAATGTTCTCCCCACCCAGCATACGTTGTCTTCTTTCCTCATACCTAATTTTCTCTTTGGTGATTTGGGTAATCATGAGTTCAGTGTTCAGGGCCATATTCTTTTCAATTTTATGTTTCCTAAGTCCTTCATGAGCACCATGCTCTTCAGGGGCCACTGAAATGAAGAAGGCTCTGACCCTCACTCAGAGAGCTACTGAACTGCTAAGGAATCTAACGGCTATACGGTTACAGGAGATATGCTCATTCTTCCTCAAAATTCACTCTTCCTTGATTTTTTTCACTAAGCATATGACAACCCCGGAAAGAAAAGCTGCATTTCCAGTTTTTATTTTTATAGGTAAGGATAGCCTCAGTTCTAACTAATGAGTAGTAAAAAGAGGGAACATAACTCTTTCTAATTCATTATTAGTGGATTTCAGCTTCTTATTGGCACAAAATCAGCCTACTTACTATAAACAAGTTTAAGAAGTGGCAAAATATATTAAACAACTCTTTCAGACATTGAGACAATAGGCAGAGCAGGGCTATGATCGTGGAGTAAAGGGAAACAGAGGTGGAGCCTACTATTGGCCTTGCTTTCTGCCTTAGAAGATGGCAAGTAAGATCCCAAGCAGACAACAGAAGAGCTTGCTGAGATGAAAAGACAAATACTGGATTTGGGAGAAGTTGAGGCAGACAGAATTTGTAGCACAAGGTATTGGAGAGGAGTAATCTGTGCAGAGGAATATGCATAAAGGTCCCTTTATACATGTAGATAGTGAAACTCCACAAAACACAATTGCTGAGGGAAAACACCTAACTGAGGAGTCATATGCTGAACAACTCCTAGAGCTTGAACAAGGTTGAGAGATTCAAATTCCTTCCACCTAGAGCAGAGAACTTTCATTAAACCCTCAGGGAATTCAATAAAGACCCTAGAAGGGTCATGGCTTGGTAGTATGACCGAATTAGTCCTACAGTAAAGGCTTCTCTAGACCAATCCTAACAAAGCTTAAAAATAAACTTTAAAATGCAAGCTTTGCAAGTAACTTAATTGCCTAACAAGCCTACTTCAACACTCCTTAAAGGAAGAAAACATAGTCAGCACTCAATATTGTAATATTCATAATCTGATAGTCAATAAAAATTTGCTAGACAAGCAAAGAAACAACAAATTGTTACTACAAAATAGGAGAAAAGATAAACAAAACCAGAAATGACATTGATGATGAAATTAAAAGAGAATGATTTTAAATCAAGTACTATAAATGTGATCAATAGTTCCTAAAGAAAAACATAATAATAATAAAGAAATAAGTCAATAATATAAAAAAAAACTTTAGAGATGAAAAATACAATATATGAAATGAAAATTTACTTAATAGAATTAATAGCAGATTAATACTGCAGAAGAAAAGATGAACATGAAGACAGCAATAGAAACTATCTAAATTGAAGTATACAGAGAAAAAAAATGGAAAAATTGAAGACTGTGTGACCTGTGGAACAACACCTGTGAGATTATTTTCCCAAAAGGAGTGGAAAGAAAGGTGCATAGAATTATAGAATTTTTGTAGTAAATACTGGCAAAATGACTACAAATTTAATTTTAATTTCTGATTGTTTGCTAATAGCATGTAGAAATATAGTTTATTTCTGTACATTAACCTCCATCTTAACTTCCTAAATCACTTATTAGTCCTAAAAGCTTTTTAAAATAAGTTCCAAATGATTTTCTATAAAAATGATCATATTGTCTGCAAATAGAGACTATTTAGCTTCTCATTATTCAATTCATTTGCGTTTTATTACCTCTTTTTCCCCTTGCTTTATTGTGCTGGCTAGGGCCACCAATACAATGTTGAATAAAAATGGTGATAGTAAAAATCCTTGTCTTTTTCCTGATTGTAGGGGGAAAGTATTCAGTGTCTCCATTAAGTATGATGCTAGCCAAAGGCTTTTCATAGGTGCTCTTTATCAGGTTGAAGAAAGCCTCTTTCTAACTTAGAAAATATTGTATTGAAAATCGTGTTGAATTTCATCATATGATTTTTAATATATATGGAGATGATCTTATGGTTGTTTTTTTTCTTATTTAGCCTGTTAATAAGAGCCAGGGTTGGGATGACTGACTACAAAAGAGCAAAAGGGAAATTTCTGGGTTGATAGAAAATTTCTAGATCTTGATTATATTACTGGTCAGTATTTGTCAAAATTCCTTTAACTGTAAACTTAGAATATGTATTTTTTTTTTTTACTATGTATATTATACCTCTACGAAGTTTATTTTAAAAAACACATCTGGAATGAAACCTTTTCCACTTATTTGGTTGTGTCTTCCTCCATCCTATTGCCTAGAATTTACAATGACTGAAGCTCACATTGCCATTTTATACTATTAAAATGAGAGCCATGTGTAGGAGGAACCTGGGTTCCTGAGATCTCTGAGGAGTTAAGCTGTATCCCTGGCTCTGCACTGCCCATTGAATTTTTATGAAAGAAAATTAAACTTCAAAATTTTAAACCAAAATTTTATTGTTTGGCAACACTAATTTTAGAGGACATAAGTCCGTATAATATGGTACCATAAGAATTTGATGCAGAGAGAACATTAAGGACATTCAATAAAGTTCACAAGTTGGGTTTTAGTAAAATCTTTGATGGCATGAGAGGGAAAGAGTGACATTTATACTGCCTTAGAAGTGAACATAACTTCAACATATAAATATGGTAGAAGAACATTTCAGGAAAAAGATTGTCATGAAAGAAGGCATGTAGATGATGAGGTGGAAGCATTCAGGTGACATAAGAGCATATAGAAGAATAACAGGACAAAGGGCTAATAGTTATGCTGGAGTTCTCTGAATGCCAGCATAGAGAGTGTGGATTCCTTAAGCTTTAGGAAGCCAGGAAAGTTTTCTGAGCAGTGCAGTAATAGAATGGCAATCATACTTTTAAAAATTAAATTGTGACAATCCAGACAGAAGAAGAAGATAAACTTAAGGGAAATGAAAGTTATGCAGAATTTAGTAAAGTAATAGGATACAAAATTAATATTCAAACATGGGGTTGCATTTTTATGCACCAATAATTTATTATCAGAAAGAGGAATTAAGAAAACAATCCCATTTACAACTGCGTCAAAAAAATCCCTATAAATACATTTGATAAAGGAAGTAAAAGACCAGCACTCAGAAAATTGTAAGACATTGAAGAGAGAAATTAAAGAAGATACAAATAAATGGAAACATATACCATGCTCATGGATATGAATAATTAATATAACTAAGATCTCCATGCTACCCAAACAATATATAGATTCAATACAATCCCTATCAAAATACCAATGTCATTTTTTACAAAACTAGAACAAATAATCCTAAAATTTATATGAAACCATAAAAGACTCTGAACAGCCACAGTAATCCTGAGAAACAAGAACAAAGCTGGAGGTATAATGCTACCTGATATCAAACTATACTATGAATCCATAGTAATCAAAATAGCATGGTATTGCATAAAAACAGACACATAGATCGATGGAGCAGAATAGAGAGCCCAGAAATAAATTCATGCCTATGTTAATCCATTCAATCTATGACAAAGCAAGAATATACATTGGGGTAAAGATACTCGATTTAATAAATGGTGCTGGGAAAATTGGACACATACATGAAAAACCATGAAACTGGACCATCTTCTTGTGCCATATACAAGAATAAATTCAAACTCAAAATAGATTAAGGAGTTAAATGTAAGACTCAAAACCATAGACTCCTAAAATAAAATATAACAAGTAAACTCTCAGAGATTACCCTTAGTAATATTTTTACTGATATATCTCCTCAGGCAATGGAAACAAAAGAAAAATTAAACAAATGGGACTACATCAATCTAAAAAGGTTTTGCACAGCAAAAGAAACCAGCAGTAAAACAAAAGGACATCCTATTGAATGGGAGAAGGTATTTTCCAATGATACATCTGATAAGGGCATAATATCTAACATTTATATTAAAAAAAATACAACTCAACACTCATAAAAAACAATCCAGGCCCTCCGAGTGGCGCGGTGGTTAAGCACTGGCTTGGGAAGCCAGCGGCCCCGGTTTGGGTCCCACATATGAGGGCCAGTGACACTGCCCTCAAAAAAAAAACAAAAAAAAAAAAACCCAATCTAATTAAAAAGTGGGCAGAGGACCTGAATAGACATTTCTCTGAAGAGGACATACAGATGGCCAATAGACATATGACAAGATGCTCAATGTCATTAATCATCACAGAAATGCAAATAAAAACCACAATGAGATATCACTTCACACCCCTGTCAGGAAGGTTATATCTATAAATATACAGACAAAAAATGTTGGTGAGGATGTAAAGAAAAGGGAACCCTTGTGCACTGTTGGTGGGACTGCAGATTGGAGCAGCCATCATGGAAAACAGTATAGAGGTTCCTCAAAAAATTAAAAATATAACTACTTTATGACCCAGCAATTCCACTCCTGGGTATTTATCCAAAGGAATCCAAAATACTAATTCAAAAAGATATATGCACGCTATTCACAATAACCAACATATGGAAGCAACCAAAATGCCCTTTGATAGATAATTGGATAAAGAAATTGTGATACATTTATAAAATGGAGTATTACTCTGCCATAAAAACAGAATGAAATCTTACCATTTGTGACAGCATGGATGGACCTAGAGGGTATTATACTAAATAAAATAAGTCAGTCTTTCTCAGTCTGACTTATTTTAACTAGAATCTAATATAACTGACTTATATAACTAGAATCTAAAGAACAGAATAAATGAGCAAATAAAACAGAAATAGACTCATAGTAGATACAGAGAACAAAGTGATGGTTACTAGATGGTAAAGGGCTTGGGGGGCTGGGTGTGAAAGATGAAAGGATTAGCAAGAACAAATTGGTAGTTACAAAGTAGTCATGAGGATGGGAAATATATCGGGTTCTCGGAAAAGTCATTTCGTATTTTTTTCTATGTTTTTCATTGCAAAAATGCGTCATGACTTTTCCGACAACCCAATAGTGTGGGGAATATAGTCAATAATATTGTAAAAACTATGTATAGGGTCAGATGGGTACAAGATTTATTGGGGGAATCGCTTTGTAAATTATATAAGTGCCTATCCACTACTTTGTACACTTGAAACTAATATAAAATAATATCAAATATCAACTATTACTTAAAAAATAGTCATGGAGATGTGAAGCACAGCATAGGGAATATAGTCAGGAATATTGTGATAACTATGTATGATGTCAGAGGGGTAGTAGACTTGTTAAGGTTATCACTTTGTGAGGGTGTAAATGTCTAATCACTATGTTGTTTTGTATACCTGAAACTAATTAAAAAATGAAAGTTCTGTCTGCATAAGAAGCAAGGCATTAAGTTTAGCTGAAACAGGATGTATTAAGAGGAGATAGGGTGGGAATAGACTAGAATAACAACTTTGAATACTAGGCTTGGTGTAAACTTTTAGAAACATGATTATTTCTGACTTGAAGTAAAATCAACTTGCCTGTAAAATTATATGTCAGTTTTATCTTAAAACAAGGAACACTATGAGAACAAGAATACAAGATAGAAATCTATTAACATTGTCCAGACAAGAGGAAATAGAGCCAGGATCAGGAAAAGAGGTTAGGATATTGACTTTAATGACTAAATCAAGAAGATCAGGAGAACGATGACAAGTGGGGGACCTTGAGCAAGGGAGGTCAAAACTGGCTTTGAGATGATCACCCAACTATTAATAGATATGATGTAGCAAAGGTAGTGGCATCTGGGGTATAATTCCTCCACCCAATCCAGAACTGTGGCTGTTTCTGTGGAGAAATTAAATTATTCTGCCTATACTAAAGCATAGAAAGAGGGAGATAGAAAAAAGAAATGCATTCAAAATATGGAACAAGAGTAGAAAAGGAAAAATCCTATGGCATTGAATCTGATTAAAGGTATCAAGGCTTATAGATACAGATAAAAATGTAAATAATTCCCAGCTTTGTCAACTGCAAGAACCTGGAGGAAATGATATTCAATAGAAATGAGCATACTAGCATCTAGATCCTGGCATCTAAATACCATTTCTTTTTACTCTAAAAGAAACTAGTTATTCTGGAAGAAATGCTGATTCTAGCCTTGGGGCAGGAAAAGTTTTAGGTGTTCTTGAAACTTCTTGTTGTACCAAAAATTAAGGGAGCACTCAAAATCTGTTGGGGCCATGTCAGAATGACACAGGAGCCAGCCTGAAGAAGCCTTCCACTGGCCAAACTTAAATAATTTTGAGCATCAAAGTGAAAACTGTCATTAATAGAACATATTGAATAAGAAAATGAATTAGGATCAATACTTATACTATAAGTAAGAACAAATGAATGAATTGAATGTGATGAATAGGAAGAGAAAATTCTATTTACAGAAGAATGCCAAATAATAATGCAGGAGATATGACAGAATGTGAAAATCTTTATTTTGCAATCATTGTAGTCATAACTAATTCAGCAAAAAATCATCAATGAATGCTAAAATCTTGGTTAAAAGATTATCAGGAAGCAGGATATTCACAGTCTCTGAGTATCACTTTTTAATTATGTAGAGAGAAAAATAACTTGATAAAGAGGAAACCTGGAGTCCACCAACTTAACCAAGTGATTCAATTGAACATTACTAGTAAAGGGACAAGCAGATATTAAGTGACTTATTTTAGAAATCACAGAGTACCTCATCACCTAGGTAGCATTTGTACTGAATGTGTTTAATCTAAATTGAGTCATGAGAAAACAACCATATAAATTCAAATTCAGGAACATTCTGAAAAACAACTGGACTGGACTGTTCAAAGCAAGAGAGATTAATGAATCTAGTAAAAAGTACATGGATATTTATTGAACTATTCTTGCAACTTTTCTCTAAGCGAGGAAATCTAACAAAAAATAAATCTACAAAAAAAGGAGGGATTAATAGTCCCTGAGTCGAATGCCTATAGTATGTTCATGTAAATCAAATGCATGATGTTTCATTTATGCTCAATCCCATCTTACCCCATTTTTAGAGGCACTTGTTTTCTGGTTTTCACCTGTGTTCCTTGTAGAAAATGTGTTTGCTAAATGTTGGGTAAATGAGAGCCTTTAATATAATTAGTAAGAAAAAAAGTCATGAAGAAAAATAAGAAGTGTATATGTGATAAATATATCATTATTTGCATAGCAAAGCAAATAACTAGAAGATATTACACAACCTACATTGTTCAGGACATCTGCCATGTTGTGGCTGTCCAGAATCCTAGGAGCACCCTTGTTATGCTTGGTGAAACTCCCACCATATATATCTCTCTTCTTCAAGTAGATGAAAGAACTCTTACCCCCAGATTAACTTTTAGGTAGGGCACAGGTATGTAACTTAGGCTGTGCCAATCCGATACATCCATGGAGCACTTTGATCCATGTAAAGAAGAGTATGCAAAATCCATCTTTCAGTAAGTATGGCAGTAGAGGTCCCTGTCTTTTGGTGTAAAGAGTAAAAAAGTTTCTGTCATCCAGTTACCATTATTATTGTTGCAGTTGGAATGTCTGGGCTAAGCAACAAATTGTGTCTTTCCTAGGGCAGCCATCAGGGTGTGGTTTGGACACTCCTCCCAGCTGCAAAGCCTCTGCCTGACTCTCTTGCCCTCTAAGGAAACTGGTGAGCCTTCCTAATTCCCCTTAACAAATTCCTTTTCTGCTTAAACTAACTAGAGTCAATTCTAGTTTTGCTATTTAGAACCCTGTTAAGTGTGACATTCTAATTGACTTCCAGATTTACCACCTCCCATGGAAACTTAGGATATACCAGATCAGAACTCCTTCCACCACTTTCACGTCAGCATGTTTAATCTTTCACCATTTTCACATCAGCATGTTTAATCTCACCCCCAAATACTTATATTAGGAACAGTGATGACAGGAATTAGTTTCTTAAACATAAAAATATGAGGAACATCATAATGTTCCCATGTTTTGGCTTCATTTTTAGAGATTGGTGGTTCTTGGATTCTGAAAACATTTCCAAATGTGTTCTGATAGTCTTTTAGTTTGTCAAAAACCTCAATCATGAGGGGTGATTTTGAGAGGTTTAATCCATATGTTTCTAATTTACATAGATTCTGCTCATTCAAGTGGGTCTCCTAGATGACAAAATAATGACCAAGAAGGCAGAAGACTGATTTTTTTTTTTTGCTGGAGTACATACTTGACCGGAGTACCTCCAGTCTCAGAGAGTTGAAATAAGTTCAGAATTTGGCTTGATTATTTTCCTTTACCTCAATATCAATTTCATCTGAAAGCAAGTTGTGGCAATATACTCTGTGCTACTTGTTTCCTTCACAGTCTAGTCATTCTTCAGTTAGTCTAGAACTGAAATACAGTCTGAGTTCAGGATGCCTTAGCAGCATCAAAAATAAGGTTGGACTCATCTTTCCTGGTTTAAAGTATGCATGACAGGGAAATGTCAATATTTAGGTCCACACTAGGACTAAAAAAATTCAGAATAGTTTTTTCCACTCTACCTGCCCCATTTGTTTTGGATTTAACCTGAGGGACAGAGTTATTGATGAGACCATGGCAGGAAGAATACTGAGATCTTTTCAGTTCTTGTCTAAACCATGCAACTCCCTCATATCAACTGTCACCAACTCATCTGTCCCAGTTAAACTCCATTGAACTAAGTTGGTTAAACCAATAGACCAATTCACTAACAGTATCTTATTTCTACTGCGTAAACTTCACAATTTCTATATTTGTCTATGGCTATCCCAGGAGACTGTGCCCTCCCTATACCCCCAGTGTTTTCTGTTCTTGGTAGAGATATTAGAATCTATTTGGGGTGAGATCATAACTTAGGGTCAAAGTTAACCTCATGGAAAATTTATTTTTATAGAAACTTTATTCATTTTCAGGGAAAATGTATTGAGCCCTGGTGTACCCATGGAACTGTGCTGGTCAGTGTTGTGGCAATCAAACGCAACTCCCCTCTCCTTCACTGTGCTCCAACCACATTGACTTCCTTTCAGTTCCTCATCTCTGCGGGTTCTTTTCTAAGATTCTACATACATGCTGTTCAGTCTGCCTAACCGCCCGCCCTTGTCTATCCTCACAAAGAGACACATGCTCTTTCCAGTTGACTCCATCTTACTCCTGAGGCCTCAGTCTAAATGTACCATCCTTCAGAGAGGCCTTTTTCACCATCCAGTATAAGTTCTCTCTCCTAGCACCCTCTGCCTTCATAACACATCATAATTTGTGATAGAATATCTATTTGATTATTTTCTTACATATTTGCTCTCTCTCGTAAGACTATAAGCTACATAGGGACAAAGACCACGTCTGTTTTGTCAACCACTGTGTACACAGTGCTTTTAGCACAGAGTCCCATCTATGGGCAGTTCTCCATATAATCCACTTACAGATAGTTGCCTGTTCACATTTTAATCTGATGGACAACATGTTTAATTAAATATGGTAATAGATTTATAGACAGTATTATGTTTATGCTCAAGAAATGAACCTAATAACAAACATTCACAGCTATCCTTCTCTATAAGTAATTATTCCTAAACCAAAATTTTCTGGCAATAATTACACACACTGTCGTGAAGTTGGATTAAATAATAAAGGTCATAAATCTTTCATAAATCTTTTGTGCTTACATTATGTTCACTCTAGAGCAAGAGGAATGGAAGTGACTGTTCCTCACTGGGAAATAAAAAAAAATGCAATGAGTAACCCATTATATTTATATCATTTTATATTAATCATCTCTCTGGGCATTTCATCTCTCTATTCCTTGCTGTTAACTATACTTACCAGAAGTGAATAAGCTTTCAGCGTTCCGTACATGAGCTAAGAAAAAAAATAATAAGTCAGGCATAATTCCAAATTTTTCCAGTATTCTGTCCTGGCTTGGTTTGCATTCATCCAGTCTACTAGTAAAAGGATCAGAATGTCTCAGTAAATATGGAAAACATGCCTTTAAATTCCATGTTACTAAGCAGTGTTGACACCAGTTTCAATGACATGGGGAAATGATAGCCACTAAGGGGAAAATCTGGTGTTTCACAGAATTAGGGTATCCAAGTCTTCCTTGTTGATCTTCTGAAGTAATTTCCTAGTAACTTCTAATTAGTAGTGTCTTCTTTTTCGATACCTTTTAATTAGTATGTCTCTGCCTCAACCTGTCTAATTAATTATATAACCTAATCTAAGAATAATTAATCACTCTGCTGCCTTGTGTGAGATTGGAATTGGGTTGGTAAGAAAGAGAGAGCTCAGTGGAGGTCCTTCAGGGATTCATAGTACTGTGGACATCAGGAACACAATGAGGATAGAGCACACGGGATGTCCCATCAACCAGTCACTGAACAGTGTGAAGAAGAGGCTGGAATGGGGCAGAGATATTTGCTTCTGTCCCCCCTCAACAAAGTTTCAAAACTGCCCCTCCAACTAAATAGTCTTTTATTCCTCACCCCTCTCCTAACCCCAAAGTTTTCTAGCCCCATGCAATACAATCTATTTATTTAGAGACTGCAATGTTCTAGTAAGTGTGGTCATTATACTTCCCAGTACAAAGACGAATAAAACAATAATGGCCCCTGCCCTCAGGGAGTTCATTGCCCTAGAACAGAGGTGAGAGTAAGGGTTGCTGATGGGACTTATTCTGTAATACATTAAGTGCCATAGCCAAAGGATATACAATGTGCTATGAGAGTATAGAGGAGAAGAGAACAGATTTCCTGTAGACTTTTTTGAATATTGTGAAACAACAGTAGCCTCAGGTGTATCTAGCACTTATTGGTTTATTTTCATACCCTGTTGGAAGTTCCCAGGTGCACCCTCAGGTTCTATAATTCACTAGGAGGACTCCAGGACTCAGCATAGAATCATATCAGGGCTATGATTTATTACAGGGAAAGGATACAAAGCAAAATCAGCAAGTGGAAAAGGCATGTGGGGTGAAGTCCATAGAAAACGAGGCAAAGCTTCCAAGGGTCCTCTCCTATAGAGTCACATACAATGTGTTCAATTCCTCCAGCAATTGTTTGTGACAATATGTGTGAGATATCTATCAGGGGAACTCATTAGAGACTCCAGGGTTTTAACTGGGGACTAGTCACATAGGCACCCACTGCCTAGCCAATAAGAACTTTCAGATTTCCAGAATGAAAACGTGTTCACCATAAGCCACACTGTTTGTATCAATGGTTTGGGTAAAATGAGTCACTCTTATCAGTTCTGGCAATGGTGAGATTCCTCCTAAAATCCAAATTCCCAGATGCCAGGCAATAGGCAACCTTCCAAGCAGATCTTCTTATGGACAGCCATCTACGTTAACTCATTTCTGTACATCTGTCTATTTATTTGTTTATACATGTATTTACGTATCTAGAAAGAGCAGTGTTTTTTTGGATTTGTATTCTAGTTTCAATCCATGTTAAACAATACTAGGTTGTCCTTTTCAAATGACATAATATTAATCTAATATCTATTTTCAGCAGTGTGCTGTAGCTAATTGGTACCCGCTTACAAGAGCCTACTTTTAAATTGCCAGAAATTTTGTGAGCTCCACATTGATAGCTTGAAATCACTTATGGTGGGTATTTGTACCACAGAAATTGTCAAATGTTACAAATCAGGCCTTCTCTCACTTCTCTGGGAAACTGGTTATTAACATTCACCAGCACATCATTGTCTATTTTTATGTTCCAAGGGAAAGCATGAGAGAGTTAAAAAAATAAATTTTCACAACTACCAAGTATAACCCCTCCTCAGTTTTATTTATTCATTCATTTAATAAATGTGAAATGTAGAAAAAGATAGACAAGTTTACTGACTTTAGGGAGCTTAGTATCTAGTGGGGGAGACAGATAATATATACAAACTTAGCAGGCCAAATTATACTCACATTAATGTATATTTTCTCTCATTCCCATAGAAGACTCAAAAGAAAGAGAAGTATTCTTCCTTCAAGTCCAAGAAGCTCTATCTATGTCTAGACTCCCAAATTTTTAATAAATGTGGTGATGGAAGGTTTTCTGAAGACAACCTTCCTCTCTGCAAAAAAAATAAATAAATGATCCGCCTTTTGGCGGGGAATAAGGGACAAATGAGAGAGGCTGCTGCTGGCAGTGGGGACACAGAACTGACCTTCCCACAGGAAAAGGTGCTGGTTTTCTTGATCTGGGGGAGAGCCGAGTACTTAGGTTGGTGGGGGAGTAGCAGGGAGGCCATCAGCTATGGCATGTACTGAGAGTGGTCCAGCTTTCTCCCTGCCATCCTGTGAAATATTTTGTACATACAAAATGTTTTCTGGAGTGGCAGAGGCTCTGAAGGGATGGCACATGGAAGCGAAGGAGGTAAAACTAGGAGGGGTAAGTCCTCAGAGCCAAACTAAAGGTCCTCGTGCCCCCCAGGTAGCAAGGAGCAAACAGTAACAGTCACAGAACTCTCATTACAATGCAGACACTGTTTTAATCGTGTTGCATGCTGTAACACTTTTAACACACTCAACAGCCCTGTGCGGTGGGTACCATTTTATGAAAGAGAACACTGAGGCACAGGGAGCCCAAGCAACATTGGCACATTTCTGGGAAGTGTCAACTTCACATTGGGTTTGGCCCCAGAGGCCATTGAAAGCGCTGAAAGAACCACCACAATTATGGTGACAGATATTAGATTTTCTTTCTTTTTAAATATTTCTCTTGACTTATTTTTCTAGCTTTATCATAATATAATTGGCATGTAACATTGTGCAAGTTTAAGGTGTATAAGGTAATAATTATATTACAGAATGATCACCACAGTAAAATTTAACATCCATCACCTCACATAGTTACAGTTTTTTTTTTTTCTTGTGATGAGAACTTTCAAGGTTTACCCTCTTAGCAACTTTCAGATATATACTACAGTCTAGCTAACTACAGTTTCCATGCAGTATATTACATCCTCATGACTTATTTATCTTATAACTAGAAGTTTTTACCCTTTGTCCACCTTTACCCATTTCCCTCACGCCCTGCCTCTGGCAACCACCAATCTGTCCTCTGTTTCTATGATTTTGTTTTTTTTAGATTTCATATATAAGTGAGATCATGCGGTATTTGTCTTTCTCTGTTGGACTTATTTCAATTAGCGTAATGCTTTCAAGGATCATCCATGTTGCAAATGACAGAATTTTCTTATGACTGAATAACATTCCATTGTGTGTGTGTCTGTGTGTGTGTGTGTGTGTGTGTGTGTGTGTGTGAGAGAGAGAGAGAGAGAGAGAGAGAGAGAGAGAGAGAGAAAGAGAGAGAGAAAGAGAGGAGAGAGAGAGAATGTATACACGTTTTATGAAAGGGAAAGACTGTATTAAAATTACACTGATGGTGACCACTTTGAGCACCTCTTGTAATTGCAGAAGTCAAACGTGACTTGTATTCATTTTTTGTTATCGGCATATATTGAGTATCACAATTTTAATACAGTGTTTTTGCCTTTCTTAAAATGTGTATACATTTTCTGTACCTCTAGATAGATAGATAGATAGATAGATAGATAGATAGATAGATAGATAGATAGATAATCACATTTCCTTTCTCCACTCACCTGTCAATGGGCACTTAGATTGTTTCCATGTATTGGCTGTTGCAAATACTGTAATAAACATATCTCTCTGAGATAGTGAATTTATTTCCTTCAGACATCTACCCAGAAATAAAAATGCTGGAATATATAGTAGTTCTGGTTTTAATTTTTTGAGGAACCTCCATGCTGTTTTCCATAGTGGCTGTACCAGTTTACATTCCCACCATGTGTACAGGGTTCCCTTTTCTCCACATCCTCACCAGTACTTGTTATCGCTTGCCTTTTTGATAATAGCCATTAAAGCATTTGTGAGGTGTTATCTCATTCATGGTTTTGCTTTGCATTTCCTTGATGCTTAATGATGTTGAGCACTTTTTCATGTACCTATTGGCCGTCTATGTATATTCTTTGTAAAAATGTCTCTTCAGGTCTTTGACCAATTTTAATTGGATTATTTGGGGGGATTTTTTGCTATTGGGTGGTTGAGTTCCTTATATACTTTGGATATTAGCCTCTTATCAGATATGTGGTTTGCAAATATTGTCTCTCATTCCATAGGTTGCTTTTTTATTTTGTTGATCATGTCTTATGCTGTGCAGAAGCCTTTTAGTTTGATGTAGTCCTACTTGTTTATTTTTGCTTTTGTTGCTTATGCTTATAGCATCATATCCATTAAATCATTTCCAAGATCACTGTCAAGGAGTGTTTTCCCCTATGTTTTCTTCTAGGAGCTTTATGGCTTCAGATCTTAATCCATTTGAGTAAATTTTTGTGAGAGGTGTAAGATAGAGTTCAGCTTCATTCTTTTGCATGTGAACGTCCAGTTCGTCCAGCACAGATATTAGGCTTTCTTAAAAATGAGCATTCATTTTATGGTCAGTATATTGCAAGTGTGATCAAAATATTTTTTGAGTCATTGTGAAATTGACATCTCTGTGTTTATGAGTCTTGCCCTTGGGATTCTTATTGTCCCTTTTGGTTTCATTTTTTCCTTCCTTACTATTCCCCTACGGGTCTGCAGCATGCCCTAAACAGAAAAGAATGCTTTTGAGTCAATATGCTCACACAGAATGCCACTTTGAAGAAAGTTCTGCTTTAGTCACAATAGCTGAATGTGTTTCACTGAAAAACTTTCTTCCTATAGGTTGATATAATTTTTTCCAGACTCTCACTTCTGCCTAGGGTTCTGGAAAGAAAGACCCTGAATTCAGGAACATGCTTTAGGAATGTGTCCTTTCAAAGAATTGCTTCTTGAAAGCTGAGTCTCTAAAAACTCAACGTTTCTTGCTCAAATTAGTTCAACGCAAATAAATTGTTCGACTGAGTATAGCAATGCGAGTACGAATAAAGAATGTGTGCCTGAAAAATGGCCAAAAATAATTTGGAGAAGTGTGTCATTAACATACCTGTTCTTAACTCCCTTGTAGCTCTCTTCTCGTCTTTTTATCAAATACAGTACATGGAGGGTCATTCTTTCAAGTTCCCCTTGCCAGAAATATTTCCTGGAATTCTTTTTCCTCCCATCCCACAATCCTACCAACACAAATCTCATAACCATGAGCATACATCCCCCTCTTAAACTGGAGTTCTGCTATTTTAGCTCCCACTTGCCAAAGCCAGCATGATTTGGACATTCCTCTTCACGTAATATCAGTCCCCATCAGATAACCATTAAATGAACAGAGGCTGCAGGTTATAAGGAATGCTAACAATGCAGATAAAGTCCCAATAACTGGCAGCTGTGAATTAATTCAGCCAGATCACAGCCCAGGAGGGTGGCTGTCAAAAGGAACAGGGGGTGCTGGGG
The DNA here is from genome assembly GCA_033961575.1 of Aselliscus stoliczkanus. NCBI lineage: Eukaryota > Metazoa > Chordata > Mammalia > Chiroptera > Hipposideridae > Aselliscus > Aselliscus stoliczkanus. Next base: position 94,057,258 of record CM066732.1, on the reverse strand, counting down.
AAACTTGGCTTAGTGCCTGTAACTTACAGTACCTTCCCCTAGGCCAGCAGCCTGGCATTTCATATCTAAAGTCATCACAGGAATGAGACAAATTCCATTGTCCTCTCTGGCCATGGCTCACCATGGCAAATTAATTCCCTGTGACTGCTGGAAAAGGAAACAGGCACGTATTTTCACCCAAAGGAATGAATTAAAAAGATTGACTATGAGGAAGCCACTGAGCCAACTAGGCATTGAGAAAAGGGTCAGTTGACCTCTTAAGCCATTCCATTTACTGGTTTCAGACTCAGAATTCTATGGTCTACTAAGTCTGGGAATGCATGAGGCAGAGCAGTTTTTGCCTAAATATTTCAAAGCAATTACAACCTATTTATTGCCTATTTCTAGGTTGGCAAGAGAATACACAACCAGAACCTCAAGGAATTTGAATTCTAATCTTACCCCTCTCCTTCTCCTCTGATCTCTCTGAATAGTCTGCTTTTTTATTGGAATTTACTTTCACCATCAGCAAGAACCCACTATTTTGAATGTTGGAGCCTGGAAGTTAACCTCTGCTCAATTTGAGTGTTTTGTGTTCTCCATTAGCGATTTTAGGCAAAACACTTAGTGTATTCCTGAGTCTGACCAGTAGATGGAAACATTTTTGACTGTGTGACACCTTTAGCTTCCTACTCCTAGAAAAGAAGAATCTTTGATTTCCAGGAAAAGCTGAGAAGCTGAGTCGCCAGACCCATTGTCTGACATAGTATCTTATTTGTGTCTGGAACATCTTTTCAAATAAAAAGGAATGTGAATATTTTGAGAAAATTTAGGAAAAAAGAAATTGAGAAATAATCAGTGTTTACTTTCAGTAACCTCAGTGACCTAGTTTTCTTAATTCCCTCACACTCTTTTAATCAAGCAGTGGAGAATGAAGGTCATAATTTATAACAATTTATAGTTCAGAATCAATTCAATTCTTTATAAATCCCAAAGTGATTTGTAAACACTCCATCTTTAACCAAAGGCAGTGAGAAAGAGGGCTTAACATAAGCACTCTGCCCAGTTAGCTGAAAAACTTGGTTCTAAAGCAAGCTATCTTTCCACTGAGACCTTATGATAACATCTCCTTTACCTATGTTTCTTAAGGTTGGCAGATTTTAATTTAGAAACCATAGGATATTTTTTGACAGAAATGTCAAGATTATAGGTTATTACTAATCATTGGCAGTGACTCAAATATGGGGTAATTATGTGTCTTGACATAGTTGATAATTGGACTGATATTGAAACTGAAATATAATCTCTCTCTTACTCTTTGCCTCTTGAATCTGAAACTCAAGGCGTGTTCAAATAAAGCCTTGAATGACTTTCTGGCACTGAACAAAGTAATGTCTACAGCCCATACTTTGAATCATACCAGAAGAAAGACTGGCAGCCCTTGATGGTTTTGTATGTCTTATACCAGGACATTCTCCAGCAAAAGTTCCATTGTTCTCTGCTAGATGAAGGTATGCCAGGGACATCATGGGGCTTCTGCATAAGAAAGAACTTAGAAACTTTGCTGATATACCCACCTAAATATATTCTTTTCACACTAGAGAAACATATATAGGCATATATAATATTTATGTGCAGTTTACATAAATTATACATATATTCATATACAAACCCACTCAGAATGAATGACCACACAACTACACAAAAGAGCATGTATAAAGCAAACATGGATTTATTTGTTTAACCCTGTGATGCTAGAGCTGGCCCAGGGTAACTGCCCTGACCTTGAAAGAGAAAGTTATAGGACAAATACGAGAAAGTACAGTACTGTTTCTATCCTGCCACTGATTTTCTTCTCCACTTCCCACTGATCTCAATGTTTTATTTCAGAGATAAATCCTTTGAAGGAGTTGTCTCTATTTCCTCACTTCCCATTCCTTCTTTAACCTATAGAAACCTAGCTTCTTTCCTTCCACCCCCCAACATAACTTTCATGAAGGTGCCCAGTACCCTAGGCTTCTTGGTATCTAACAAACTTTTCAGTGATTCATTTGACCTTCTAGCAGCATTGAACTGCATTGAATATTATTTCTTCTTTGTCAAAACTATGTCTTGCCTTGGCTTCTGTGGCACACGCTTTCCTGGTCCTCCTCTGTGCCATTTCCCACATCTCAGAATTCCATCTTTGGAATTTTTACTAGTCACTTTACACTCATTACCTAGGCAATTCCATCCACTTTTATAGATCCACTTACCATCTATATGCTGATTTTGCATTAATACTTGTACCTCAAACCCAGATATGTCTCCCATACATAGACATATAAGTAAAAGTATGTTCTACAGTGTTTTTCAAACTGTGAGCCACAATCCATTAGTGGGTTTGAAATCAGTTGAGCGAGTAGAGACAAGCATTTTAAACATGAAATATGGAATAGGATAGAACATATAAGAGTGCTTCAAACACACAGAACAATTACTATTTCATGACACTATTTTTCATTTTATGGGAGCATGGGATTGTGATGTTAAACATATTTCTGTCTCTAGGTCCTGGTCAAACATTGGAAAAACACTGGTCTACTGGATGTTCCCACACAGATGTTTCGAAGATAATCCCTGCAACACATTTAAAAAAAAAAAATCATTTTTAATCCCCAAACTGTTTCCATTGCAGGAAGTTGTATTTCTTAGTTTATTGGTTCAGTTACCTAAGTCAGAAACGTGCAGGTTGCCTTAAAGTCAGCTTCTCCTTCACACTCCACAAATCATCAACAAATAGTGAAAATTTGGCCTCCTAATGTGTTTACAGTCTAACACTTCTCTCCATCTCCATGACCACCAGGCCAGGCCAGGCCACCACGGTATTTTTCATAGACCATGGCAATTGCCTCTAACTGGATGAATGCATCAGTAATGAATGATGGATTTATCAGATAGGAAGAGGTAAATATACAGAATTATTAACTTTTGTAAGCAAAATACTCTAAAAAGAAAAATCAGATGAATTGAAAAGGTTGAGATAAATTCACCGATGGTACATCTTTTGCAGACTGCTGGAGGAATTGGGCAACACGGTCACTGTTTTAAGACTGGTATCAACTAACACTAGTCCCTGGATTTTATAGTCAGGGAAATACACAATAAATTAATGTCCATTTGGACTATGGAGTGGACCTAATATGGTTTTCCTTAAGTTCATCTGAGGATAAGAACCCAGAGTTACGCTAATCCTCTTCATGTGAGGCAGCCAGGAGAGCAGCTGCCTGAAAGATTGTCAGGGATTTTGGGGAAATGCTAATGATACACTTTCTCTATTGTTTTAGCAGCATTCATGTTTACCTCTCCTCAAGAGCTACTTTCCCAGGCTGAGGCTCCTATAAAGAAAAGCAAACATTTATCAGAGCATATGCAATACATGCCATCCGACTGTCAAACTGACCTCTTAACCTAAACCACCAAGTAAACAAAATGGCGTCTAATAAATATGTACGCTCTCAGAGGATTCCTTCATTGAAGGCTGCAGGTTTCTTAATTTCTATTAATAATAATTTCTGCACATTTATGTAATAGAGACATGCTGCAGCTTCTTTGCCGAAGTTATTCAAGACAACTGACTCATAAAAATAGTCAGCCTCTTTGCCATAGTACTGACTTGCCCTGAGGCACTTTTAATGGAGGAGATGGGAGCCTTGGATGTTACCAGGATTGGAGACACTGCTCCCCTCTTTCTGGGTACTGCTCTTCTTTCAGCGCCTTTCCATCTGCAGGACAGACAGAAACATTTTGTGAGCAGGAAATGGAGCTGGAGCTACAAAAGCATGAAGCCTGTGGAGGCAGGCGTCTTGGGCTCCGGATGTCTGCAGGAAAAGTTGAAAAGGAGCCAATGTGTGAAGAACTGGGAGGCATTCTAAGGCCTTCTCAAGACATCAAAAGCCAAGTATCATAAGAAAAGGAATAAAGAAATAAAAGCTGCCATTTTTATAGTCTTCTCGGTATTACTACCAATTTCATGAAATCTGAAAATTTTTCATTGGATTAATGTTATTCATAACTATAAAAATAAAGAAGACATGTTTTGAAAGACAAAGTAAATGTAAAACAATAAAACCGTTTGAAGAAGGAAATCTTTGATAGTGAATATTTTAGCATCATATCAAGCCATTGGACCAGGTCTTTTGCCTGACTAGCAAGTACAGGGAGCCTCCCTCCAGACAGTGACATGTGAAAGTCACATCTGATTACGACTGTGTCTGCATCACGCCTGACGGCAACACAGAACAGCCAAATTACCCAGAGCAGCAGAAGTGTACTTCTTCCTAAGACTTGGGCAATGTGAAGATGAATCCAAAGATAGAGACTGAAAAGTGGTCCTGATCAGAATTTAGAGGGTTACTATACTGACAAAGATTTTGCAAAGGTATTTTCAGATGATAGAACTTTCAAAACTCATGGTGGCTGTGGCATATTGTGAGCTCTTTTAAATCCTCCTGAAGTGTGTGTCACTTTTTCTCCTTGCAAAATATGGAAAAACTCACATTTCCATTAAAAGGCTTTTTAAAAGATGTATGTTTAATGATATGGGGCTGCACAGCTCATGTTAGCCACCGGCCATGTGTGGTTATTTAAATTTAAGTGCATTAAAATTAGTAAAGTTAAAAATTATATTCTTCAGTTGCATTAGCCACATTTAAAGTGCTCTGTGGCCTCATGTGGCTACTGGCTACCATATTGCACAGCACAGATATAAAATATTTCCAACACTACAGAATGCTTTATTGAACTGATCTAAAGCAATTTGACTTAGTATATTCCACAGGTCATTAGCTCTAGGCTATGTGAGGGTAATGTATAGGGAGTGCTGAGTTAAAGTTTTCTTTGCTGCCATTTTTTTTTTTCACTGTCAGTCCCCAAGAGGAGGCTCTGAGATTTTAGGAATTTCCCAAACCAATTTAGACATCACTTTTCTTTGTGGAGGAACTCTCAGGCAGTGATCCAAGGAGCAAACTTAGGGAGATATGGATCTGTAGAGTAATAGGCGTGACATCATGGACTATGCCTTACTCATCTCTCGCCTTCTGTGTCCAGAAAACTGTCTCCCACATAGTAGGCATGCAGTGTTGGCTTAACTGAATCAAGTGCTAAGGGAAGATGAAAAAGAAAGTGGTAAACAGATATAGGGTGCGAACCATCTCGTTTTTAGGCTCCCAAACTAGTTGCATTCTCCACTGGGGCTACCAAATAAGGCAAAACCACCAAACTTCTATACCCAAGTACACAAAACTTTTTAATTTCTACATTTGCATTCACCTCTCTGTTGTACACCATTTAAAATATTATGTTTGTTTGTTGTTGTTGTTTTGAGAAAGCAGGAAACATTCTAAAAGGTATGTTTTCCTGAATTATTATTTAACTTGCTGAATTAAGTTTGGTCGGAATTTGCTTAAAACTCCAATCTCTCTAACTGCACTGAAAAACAAGAAATCTACGGACTTCAAAAGCCCTCTATCTTCATAATATTGCAGTTTGGACAAGTTCTAATAAAAATCTGATGCTTTAAAAACAACTTAAATTTTCCTTTTAGTGACATATCTTACCAAAAGCTGGTTGGAACCTAGGAGGCGAGAGAACATCTTTTCCAAGAAAAACCACAAATCCTTCTCCTCAAAAAAACTCTTCAGTGTGCTGCAGTTTATTCTAACTGAACCCTCCTTACACTCCTAAGTACCTTGGTTGCCCTAACTTTAAAACAGGATAGACCCTCTGAGACTCTAGTGGGATATTAGAAGGAGAATGATAGTGAGAGGAAGTTGCCTGGGTCCCCACAGAGGCCAGGCACTCAACTCTCCACTTTTTTCCTGTCCCTGAGTCTTTTCTCTTTGCCCAGACATCTTTCTCTTTTTCATCCAAAGACCCATCTCCTCCAGGAGACTTTCTAGTCCCCCTCTTCTTAATGCCTATCATGTTCACCTTTTGATCTTGTGATTGGCTTTGCCCTTGGTCTTCCTTCTTTCAGGTAGGAACTTTTGTGCCATGTTCTGTCTCCCAGATAAGCTGAATGGCTCTTTAGAATGGAGATCAAGACCTAGTGACCCCTTTGTTTCTTGAACACTTAGCACAGTCCCATGCCAGTTGTTCAAAAAATGATGATAAATCACATCCTCACACACTGCTTAGAGTAGATATGTTATATCAAACAGTAAAAATTACATTATTCAAGACAGTCTAATATAGAATTTGTGGATATATATATATATATATATATATATATATATATATATTAGGTTAGAGCTTGGCAAATGAATGAATAGTAATAACATAATTTTTATAAATTTAACCTACATGAAAGAACAAATCATTTTAAGATCTTTAAAAATACCTATTCACATGACAACCATCGTAATAATGCAGAAGGTGGATAAACTAGAATTTGCCTCTCTATTTTTCTTGATAGCATTTTTTATTGAGATGTACTTTGTATACCATAAAATTCACTATTTTAAAGTATACAGGTCAATGGATTTTAGTATAATCACTGTGTTGTGCAACCACCACTACTATCTAATTCCGCAACTTTTCATCATCATATAAAAAAACTCTATACCCATTAGCAATTTGTCCCAATTTCCCCCTTCTCCTATTCCCTGTACGTAACTAATCTGCTTTCTATCTCTATAGATTTGCCTATTCTGGACATTTCATATCAATGGAATCATGCAATAGCGTCCTTTTGTGTCTATCTTCTTTCACTTAACATGTTCTCAAGGTTCATCCATGTTGAGGCATGTATCAGTACATCATTTTTTTTTATACCTAAATACTGTTCTATTGTATGGATATGCTATATTTTGTATATTAATCAGGTGATAGACATTTAGGTTGTTTACACTTTCTTGCTGTTATAAATAATGCTGCTATGAACATTTATGTCCAAGTTTTTGTATAGACATATGTTTTCCCTTCTCTCAGGTATATACCTAGGAGTGGGATTGCTGGGTTCACTTTCTTTTACTCTTCATGCAAATCCTTGAATTATATATTTTTATACCATTCTTATGTCATCGCTAAAAGAAATCCCTGAGAGATTTCTGTTTGCTAGCATGTTGCAAACTGAGTGATGGTTCTGAGAAAGTATTTCTTTAAAAATAGTCTAATTCAGACTAGTTTCTCTGTAGTGACTTCACTTGGTTTCTTAACTCCACCATAGGATGGTTTGAGAGGGCCAACTTCCCAGTCACCCAACACAATAGGCCTCCTCAGATAAATATGTAATCTGGTTATACAAAGACAGGTTAAGAGAAGTTCCCTAGTCAACTTCCAACCAGATGGCTACCCCCAAGTCCTTCCTAATAGAAATTCTGGGGCCACCAATGCTTTTGTCCCAATTTTCTTAGATTCCCCTGCCTCTTGCGTCACTGGAGCAATTGATTAAGAAGCTAGCGAAATAAATACCAGTCCATCATTGAGCAAAGTTTTTATGGAAACACTGTTCTGCGGCCTGTGACAGGGTTGTGTGGGATAGGAGGGTAGAGTCACTCCTTAAATTACCATTTAGTGAGATGGGATCAAAGATGGTGAGGTGGTGATTGCTGGAAGTGACCCAGCAGGAAGAGTTTCTCCTAGGAGATAGCTGTGGGAGTGAAACTGTCCACATCCAAGGGCCTCTTTCTTCTCTGAATAAGGCTAATTGATAATTTGGGAGGAAAAAATGTAAAGGTGTTCTATAAAGTGTCCCTAGGATGGAAAACAGTAGCCTATTTCCAAATTCGAAAGAACAGATTTGCTCCTGTGGACCTAAAAATTGTTTTTCAATGTCCTTCGTCCTTCAGATATAAAATAATTTTAGTAAATTGCAACAAACATTATTTATACCAGGATGGGGTAGGACGGGATGGGATGGAATGGAGTGGAGTGGAGTGGAGAGTGGTGTGGAGCAGACAGTGGAGAGTGGAGTGGAGCGGAACGGAGTAGAATAAATAGAATAGAAATAGAAATAGAATAAAAATTGCATTCCCCAGATAGCAAGGATAAGTATTGTTTCTTGAAACTTTGTCTTAGTTGTGTGTGTGTGTGTGCGCGCGCGCGCGCACGCGCGCACGCACACACACACGAGCGCGCATGGGTGCAAGCACAGAACTGGGTCATGATATAAAATAGATTTACTACTCTAGATCACCCTCAGAAATGTTTGGAAGCCACACCTTTACAGAAATTTTCAGTGACTTTTTCTGGTTTCCTGTTAGCAATGAACATTTGCAAACACTTCTGAAAATTTTCCTGGCTAATGTATAAATACCCTATTTGTGTCTGGAGCAGAGACTGATTCCTAATTTGATCATTCCCCTGCAGCCAAAAGCTGTGTAAGAGGTATTTGTGGTATCTTTTATAGGAAAGGCCCAATGAGACGCGCTATGGCATCTTAGAAATAAATATTTTTGGAATTGTTAAATGTTTCTGAAAGAAAACAGAGCTATCAATCTTTCCTACCCCCAGGAACATTCCAAATGGGCTTAAAAGCATTGTTTTGGAGGTGTGACTAAGAAAGCCAAGGAAATTGGCAAACAGCATTAAAGCAGGTGTGACATAACATATTCCAATGTTTTGTCTAGAAAACCCTGTCCTTCACATAGATTGCCACACAGAATGAGTGGCTCCAAGCAAGCCTTAATGTATATGTCTCCTAAGCAATGGGGAAATGTGTCTCTTTTTAATGACATACAAAAGACTCTAAAACCCATGCTACATTAATGAGCACCACCACAGCATTTCCTGTTCATCAGAAAGGTCAATTTTGTGGAAACCTAAAGGAGGAAACTGCAGTTGACCTTTATTGACACACTTCATTTCCAGCGTCAGTTATCACACCAATTACTGTAGGACAGAAATCCGTATAAACCATTATATCCTCACAATGATAGAAGAACTACAGAAACAGGAACATTTTTCAAAACAGGACCCTTGTTGTGTTTGTTTTGTGACCCATATTTCTAGTCTTTAACTCGTATCTCAAATATTCCTCAACATTCTTGGAAACCTATGTAGAAGTTGAAATATCTTTCTCCCAAAGTTCCACTTCATTTCTTCTCCATTTCTTTTTGTCACTCATAAAAACGATCTTCAGTCTTGACTTTTCACTTACATTCCAATTTCAAATTTCCAAATCCCCATAAGGAATTTTCAACTTGAATGACAGGTTGTCCAACCAAGTTTAACATTTCCATCACCCAAACTCTTTATCTCTCTCATACCTGAAATCAAGATCTTTCTAATGTTATATAGTGCCACCATCGTATCTTCAGGCAAGAAATCCAAACATCATTTTTTTTTTTTGAGGGTAGTGTCACTGGCCCTCCTCATATGTGGGACCCGAACGGGGGCCGCTGGCTTCCCAAGCCAGCACTTAACCACTGCGCCACTCGGCCGGCCCTCCAAACATCATTTTGAAACACTTCATCTACCATTTCCAATCTGTCAATAATATATGTTATGTATTCCTTTGAAATGTCATTGAGATGCCCTTTGATCCATGTATACTGGGACTGCCATATTCATAGTGCCTGAATTACTGCTATAGCCTCTTTATTCCTTGTTCAATTGATGGGGAAACTATAGGCAGGAGGATAATTTAAAATTTTATTATGAATATGCTATGTGTCAGCCACTATACTAGTCACAGAATAAACACCATAATGAGTAAGGCTCAATCTCTGACATCAAGTTGCCCAGAATCCCTTGGCTGTTGCTGCTGGACTAGCACCAAGCATTCTTAAATATCACTGTCATCGTGTCACTTTCGTCCTCCAGAATTTAAGATGAAGTACAAATGCTTTTGCCTGACTTTTGTGGTTTTTACTATTTGGAAAAATGTCATCTGTTCTCCTTATTCCCCTTAATTCCCTGAAATGGCTCATTTCATGAAGTAAGATGCACTTCCACCCATCTCCTACATGCTCCGTATACTTCTTTACCTTTCCTTCTGGTCACCCTTCCTCAAGACCTTACTTCCTCCCTCTTTCCACACAAACCATATCCATTCTTCAGAGTCTATTAGTCAGTACATCTTGTCCACAAAGCCTTCTGCAATTTCCCCAAACCAACTTTTCCTTCCCAACTACTAATGTGCCTGGAGGACAATTGGAGGACAATTCTACCTTAGGGCACTGAGTGTGGTATTAATTGTATCATATGTTGAAGGGTGCCCCTACACATAGGATATCAAGTTTTGGAGATATAAATTTTAAGAGAAGTCTTGAATACTTAATATTGGCCCCATACTACCCAACCCTGTGCCAAAACAATTGATTTAGTCTTGACCAAGCACACTTGTTTCACCAGTCATGACTTTATTTATGAAATGTTCAGTGACTGACCACCTGTGTCTGGCCCAGAGTTAGACATTGGGGTTGCAGACATATGCAACAAGTGGACCATGATATCAGAAATAAATGTACAATGAAATCCCAGAAGTACAAGAGGTTAACCTGGGGAGGTAAGGGGGGTGCTTCCTGAAAAGAATGTCCTTTCCTACCTGGAATATTCTTCCCACCTGGTTTTACTAGGTCTAACTCATCCCTCAAGAATCACCTCAAAGTCTATCTCTTCCCTGTAGCTTTCTTCGTCAACAATAACAAAAAAGAATTTAGTGCTCTTAAAATTATGTATAAAATACCCAGAGGGGCTGACGATTTGCCCAATGCATACCTTTTCTTCATGTGTGCTTTAAGAGTATTTTTTCTTTGATGTTTGAGTGGTTCTGCTTATAAATTTCTTTTTTAAATTTTGTTGTAACGAGACATAAAGTGCCATCTTGGACATTGACTCCAGGTGTGTGAGAGTTATTTGCAGAAATATTTAGATTCTGCAAATTTATTTGTCTGTCTTCTTTTTCTATTTATGTACTGAAGGTTCTGAGTGGACATAAGAGACCCTATAAAGGAGGTGTTGTGCTTTCCACCTAGAACAAGCCCCAAACTGTATGGCTAATCTAGTGAGTATGTTTTGAAAAGGTCTCAGTTTCCTTCCCTTGATCACAGGGAAGAGGTGTTTGATCTAACTCACCTAATCTCTCATTTCCAGCCAGTTGTGAAAACATGCTTCAGGATTCCAGACCACTGCAAAGTGGGGAATAAATAATCAGGGAAGAGTGGTTAAATATAGACTAGGGCTAGATTTATAAAACCTGAGTGAGTTGGTCTGACAGTTCCTCTGTGGAACTCCATCCAAAGCTGCTCTTGTCACAGGTGTGTGTCTCTTAACTTTTATTAACCATTTTGTGGTCAGAACACTTTATTTTCCCAGCCTTCCTAATAATCTAAAGGTTCCAATGTTTGTTAAAAACAAAAAAAGTGTAAAAATCTGCTATGTCCATTCAAATTAATTCGATAATTGTTCGTTGAATTCCTATGCCCCAGGCATTGAAAGTCACTAGTAGGGAAACCACAAAAAGGATTCAGCTTAAAATATCACTGCGAAGTTTCCATTGATACAAATGAATGGACATAATTTTACCTCTTTTTCTTTTAGAGCATTGTCGTATAATACCTGTGTATGCGGAGGGTATGTGAAACAGAAATCCTCCTATGCTACTGGTAGTATAGAATGACATTGTCAGGGTACTTTGTTATTATCCATTAAAATTTTCAATATTCCTACTTTTGATCTATCAATTCCACTGCCACAAATCTAGTCTACTAGTATATTCATATAAATAGGCCAGTGCTTATGTTTAAGAATTTTTATTGCAGCATTGTGTGAGATAGTAAAAATAACCAAATATCTATTAATGAGGATATTTTTTAAAAATACAATAAAGCTGGGCCGGCCGAGTGGCGCGGTGGTTAAGCGCTGGCCTGGGAAGCCGGCGGCCCTGGTTCGGGTCCCACATATGAGGGCCAGTGACACTGCCCTCAAAAACAAAACAAAACAAAACAAAACAATAAAGCTAGTCAATAAAATACAATGCAATTATTCTAAAAAATGAGACAGACATATATATATATGAAAATGTTTGATGTTTTGTTAAAAAATAATTTGTAGCAAACTTTTTGATATCAAATTATCTTTTTAACATGCTCCAAAATGCTTCCATTTCCAATCATAATATAAAAGTAATAGGTCAAAGTGATGTGTCAGACTTATGTTCTCTGTCCTAGATAACCATAAAAATGAACAAAGTATTTTGAAGCAATTATATTCAGGAATTTGACTCTAGACAATGGAAGCTGTCGGTGGTCTTCGAGAGGAGGGAAACACATGAGGAAGCTCTATAGTCACCATGGCTTTCTATCTCAAAGAACCTAACCAACTCTGACACAGGGAGGTGCAGACCGAACAGAGACTACCATCTCTCTGAGCGAGCAAGGGAGGTGGCATTTGAACGACAGAATACTGAAGAGGAGAGAGCTGTACAGCTGTAGGGGGAGTACCCTTGAATAGCAAACTGTGCCTATCAGTATGAGATCCTGAAAAAATCTGAAATAGTAGCTACTGAAGGATTATGAGCAGAATGGTGATTCTGGAGTCTGCACAATGCTGAGATATGTTGGAGTTCCAACCAACAGGAACGGAGGGATCTTATCAAATACCCTGAGCATTCAGTTGAGACTTTACAAAGGACACACCATGGAAAAAGGCTACTACATCCTTGCCTAAAGGTAATCCTGGAATAGCCAACAAAACCAAGCCTTCCTGAGATTAAACTGATGCTCCAACAAATCAACTAATTCCCAAAATAAAATGCAGCACTATTCAAAGAAAGAAAAAACTAACCTCAAGAAAATAGCCACCTCAATATTTGAGATATGATAAAATAAATTACTAGACCTGTGAAAAGGCAGAAAAATATGACCCATAATTAGGGGGAGAAAAACATAAATGGAAAAGGACCAGTGATGATGCAGATACACAATTTAAGAGGAAAATATTTTTGAAAGGAAAGAAAAATATAGGTATAATGAAAGAATATGTGGAAAATTTCAGCAGAGAGGAGAGTGGCATGTACCAAAAGAAAGAAAAAAACCCTAGAGCCAAAAAATATATATATATTTTTTTAAATTTCTGTGCTTAAGAGAATATAAGGAGCTCCAAAAGAAAATATCCTTGTCCTTGAAAATTGTTCAATGCAAACTATACAAAATAAAGCACACAGAGGAAAGAAAAATAGAGACACAGTGACTCGTGAGACAGTATGTTGAACAACCTAACATATCTGCATTTGGAGTACAAGGAGAAGAGTAACAGATTGAGGCCAAAGGGGGGGAAAAACATTTGAAAAAATAATAACTAAGATGGTTTTTCAATTTTCATGTAAATATCAGTGTACAGAATTGAAAACCTTGACAAAAACCAAAGCAAAATAAGTTAAAAATATATAAATTACATCACAATTAAATTGATAAAAATCTAAGACAAGAGAAAATTTAAAAGCAGCCGGAGAAAAACACAACACATACAGAGGAACAGCAATAAGAATAAATACTGACTCATCACAAATAGCACACACTGGACCACAATGGAATGTTATCTTTTAAATGCTGTAGAAAAGAACAATTTTTCAACATAAAATTTCATAAACTGCAAAAATATCCTGCAAAATTGAGGCAAAATAAAGATATTTTTAAACAAAGATTAGCTGACAATGACAGCCTTCATAACTAACAGATCTACACTACAAATAAATACTAAAAGAATTCTTCAAACTAGAGAATAACTGATAGTAAAAGGAACTTGGATATCAGCAAATGAAGAAATGCCAAATATATAAATTTAAATTTATGGAAAAATATGAAAGACTTCTTCATTTAGTATCTTAATTTTTTTATAAGAAAATTAACTGTTTAGAGGAAAAAAGACTATGAAGTGTTTAGTTTGGACATAGATAAAAGTAAAAGAAACAGTAAATGTCATAAGGTCGGTCCTATATGTGAAGAGAGAAAATTTTCAGTTCAGTTAGACTGTGATAAGTGAATGATGCATATTGTAACCACAAGATCACCTTCTGAAAATAAACATAGAGATATAGCATAAAGCAAAAAGAATAAATGGGACAATAATAAATACTTTTTTTTTTTTTTGAGGGCAGTGTCACTGGCCCTCATATGTGGGACCCGAACAGAGGCAGCTGGCTTTCCAAGCCAGCGCTTAACCACCGCACCATTGAGCCAGCCCCCATAAATACTTGATTAATCTAAAATATGGCACAAAGAAAGAAGCAAAACAAAAGAACAAATACTATAAATAGCAAATAGTAGACTTAATTTAAACATATTAATAATTACATAAGTATAAATAGAATAAATACTGATTAAAAGGCAAAGATTGCCAGACTGGATAAACAAGCAAGACTCAACTCTATTAAGGCATAGATAGTTGAAAATAACAAAGTGGAAAAATATTTAGTATGTATACAAAAGGGGAAACATCATAAAAATTGTAAATATATTAAAAATATAAAGGAAACAAAAATAAAGGGAACTTCCTCAACATGATCAAAGGTATCTACAAAAATCTAAAGCCAAGCACAGGAGATTTTAGGGCAGTAAAAATATTCTGCATGATACTATGTTGGATCCCAGGCACTATTCATGTGTCAAAATCCACAGAACTATACAACACAGAGTGAATTCTAATGTAAATGTAGACTTCAGTTACTAATGGTAAAGATTCAAATATCTGGTGCCTAATAGAGCCCAACATAGTGAATTCATAGATAAATGATTATTTTTTCAAACAATATTAATTGTTGGAGCGTTTAATAACTTTAAATCTTCTTTATATAATTCAGTGTGTCAAACTGAACTAAAATTTTCATAGTACCGCTTAGCAATAAAATTAGCTATCATTCACAAAGAACAATTAAATTAATTGTGCAATGAGCACAATGGAGCAATAAGATCAATTGTTGCTAATGTTCTCATCACCTCTGCAAGGAGGTTATTATTATCTCTTGATTACATGTAATAAAAGCTGAGATCAGGGAGGCTAATGATATGTCAAGATTCTTATGGGTCAGGTGTGGCAAATTCAGAATATGCTGCCACATCTGATTTTTAAACTAATGCTTTCTATAATGAATTTTTTTTTTGCATCTCACATATCAACAACTAATAAACAGCAAAATAAAGTTATAAATCACATTTTTAAAAGACTAATTAAATTTATAAGACAGCAGCCAAAGTGATTAGTTTTGGGAAGAAGATAGTCACGAGGAGGACAAGTTACAAAATGGCGGGTTCAGAATCCAACAAAGCAGTGGGCCATCTAGGCTTCTGCCTAAAGCACTGGCATGGGAGCATTCAAACATCCATGGAGTACATTAAACGTAAGTTGCTTGCTGAGTCAGATTTTCCCAAGTGAGTTTTTTATGTAACTACAGAAATACAAATTTGTGCAAATTCGGCTGAAGCAGACAGTGCTTCAGATGGAAATGTAAAGAGTCCTTACTAGTGCAGATGTGCCCCTATTGAATAATTTTGCAACATGCACATGCAGCTGCAGTCAGCCAAAAGACAGCAGTAGCTGGCAGCTGAAATTCTGAGATCAAAACATTGCACAGCACAACGCTATTCACAGTATTGAGGAATTCCCTTCATTATCTAAATCTTTAATAAGCTTGCCAAGAAGTTGTCTGGTTCAGAGAATTGCAAAACAACAGAAGAGAGAATAAAAGCAGGAAACTTTTGTCTGCTATTTTTTCCAGACTTCTGACTGCTTTGGGCAGCAAAATGAATCAATAAATACATTGATTTCTGTATACATTTTTATTAATAGGAAGTCAGAGTCTCCCTGCCCCTTTAAGTAAATTTTGAATAAATATTTAAAAATTCATTTTGAAATGGTACCAAATTATTAGTCTGGAAACACCCACGTGTCTAGATCCAGGCTTGGCTGTGTTTATATGTTTATATAGTCTTTCTTTTTATCCTTTTCATCATGGAATGATGGAACAAAAACAAAAAAGGAAAAGAAAAAAAGCAAGGAACTCCCCTAAGATTAGGATTATCTGAAGGGAAACAAAAACTACATTTTTGAACCACATTTAGAAAAACAGAAAAAAAAAAACATGCAAAAAAAATGAAACTGGATCAGTATATTACACCATACACAAAAATCAACTCAAAATGGATTAAAGACTTGAACAGAAGACCTGAACAATAAAAGTAGAGAAAAACTTCGCGGTAAGCTTTTTGACATTGGTCTTGGCAATGAATTTTTTGTATTTGACACCAAAAGCAAAGGCAACAAAAGAAAAAATATATAAGTGGGACTAAATTAAAAAAAAAAAACACAAACACAACAACAACAAAAAAAACCCACACAGAGACAATTTTGAATGTGTATTCAAATGCTACGATGAGTATGGAATGGAAACATGTTTTAAGAATTTGGACATCAGGATAGAGAGTAACCGGAAGGTGGATCTTGGGTGGAACTTGAAAGATGAGTAGAATCTGGGACTGACAGCTGAATGCCACTAAAGAACTATGCTTTCCCATTGTATTTCTTCCTGTTAGCTGCTCTTTACTGCCCCAACCATTTCCATTAACTCAGTGCCTCTCAACTTCATATACGTACACACACACACACACACACACACACACACACACACACACACACATATGCATATGTCCTCATCTTGAAGGAAGATTTTAGGAAAAGCGGGTGGCTGACTATAGCTACTTATACAACAAAAGTGATTTGGCAATTTGCAAGAGCTTCTCAAAGATAATAGTCCTTACTGAAAAATACAATTGTAAAAATAAGACAAATTTTATATCCCTTGGATACTTCCACAGGCATAACTTTTCTTCAGACATCAACACAGCGGAAAAATTACCAGAAAGTTCCTATTCATCTTGGGACAAAATAAAAATGCTGTGTATTTGGCACCTGCTTAAAATGGAAGCTGCTAGTAGCTCTATTTTGAAAGAGCCTTCTGTGGACAAGGACTTGGCCTGCTGTTAGCCCTTCCACGCCATCCGTAGTAGGAAGGGTAAAAACACCAGCATCACCCATTAGGTAATAGGTGAGGTTTTCTGTTGTTTCTTCGCTGAATCAGAGGTTTGGCATGGCTAAATGTTTCTCTCGTTGGCTTCTCATGAAGAAGCCTTGTTGGGAAACTTTAGCACATATAGAGCAGCACTTTGTTGGCAAAGAGAAAAGAAGTTGGAAGTTTATGAGGTGTTTCTATATTGTGTGATAGGTTATTTTCCAAAAAGACTATTATAAGAATAAACCACTCTCTTAAGTTTGAAAGAATAAATCAGATTTTAAGCTTTCTGTTTTTAACTCAATCTGAAAAAAATAAGTACAAAAATGTTAGTCTACATTTTAATGATGTTGCAAAAGTTACCTCCAACCTGCAAAGTTTTTAAGAAAGATGGAAGAGAGAATAAACAGAACCATCCCTGATCCTCTTATCATAATTGACAAAGAAAATGAAAACACATGCTAAGATGTACATCAGCCGTAACCTATCCACTGGTGAGAGGAAGCATCAAAAAGTATAGGAAATAGTCTACCAATACTTACATTTTATAACACATAAACAAGTTTTATGAAAATACCAATTTTATAACCATCTTAACTACTTCTATGAGACCTTATCTTTGGAGGCATTCTGATATTTATGATGATCATAATTGGGATTATAAATAAATGAAGATTTATGAGAAAGAGATAAATGAGTAGTAATTTATCACAAATGGGATGACTTAAAAGATAACGAATGATTACTGATTCAGAGTAAGAAAACTGCCAAAATAATATTAGTTTTATTTCAAAGAGCAACCCCAAATCAGCATGAGTTACATAGCTATATAGAAGAACTAAATTTAAAAAAAAAATTATGTTTATAAATAGAACAAATGAAATTAAGATACTAGAGAAGGTTCCCTGAACTAAAGGGGTCATTCCCTCTAAACTGTATTGACCAATTCAATACAAAACAAAAATGATACTGTAAATACAATAATTATTATGGAATACTTTCATAACTTTTTGTTGAAGAAGTTTTATGGCCTTAGAAACTTCTAGAGCAAACCAGAAAGAAAGAAAAAACATAGAAATTATATAAACAAATTAAGAATTTGGGAAAAATTACTGCTTCTGTTTAAAGTGTAGAAAGTCATAAAAATTGTTGCTGTCACACCCAACAGTGAGAAAAAGCCAATATAGCTTAAAAAAAAAAATCAGAGTCAAGAATGCAACTTAATCTAAATGACCTAAATTTCACAGAAATTGACAAACCCTTTATAAGAGACAATAAACCCAGGACTCTTTTCATCCCTGGTAGAGCCACCAAAGAATGAGGAATCTGACACACACATCAGTAAGAAAAAATCAGCCAAACTTTCTGTGAATTTTGAATGGCCAAGTGAGGGCTGGCATGACAGATTAGAATCCCACGGAGCCCCAAGAAAAGTGATTTCTACACCCAGCTGCCAAGCTTTTCCCATTTGCCTTCACTGAGTACATGGAAATCATTCATTGAAGGCTGGGGAAAAATTCTTCTGAGGTACTCCAGATGTGAAAGATTAATGATGGTCCCATATTATCTGACATGACTCCCATTGAGAGATGGTGTTGCAGCTCCCGGCCCCTTGAATCTAGGTGGGCTCTGTGACCTATGTGACCAATAGAATGAAGCAGAATTAATACAGTGCCAGTTTCTGAGCCCAGGCCTTAAGACACTAGCATCTTCTATTTCCTGTCTCTTGAAACCCTTGCTTCTAGAATCTAGCCACCATGCGGTGAGGAAGTCCAAACAGTCCCATGGGAAGACTCATGTGTTCCCAGACAAAACCATTGGCTGACCAACAATAATGAATTGTCAGCCATGCGAGTGAGTCATCTTGGAAGTGTGTCAACTAACAGGTGACCTACCCCAGCAGATGTTGCATGGAACAGAAAAATTGCCGAGATGAACTCTGCCTTACATTCCTGACCTACAATACCATTTTCCTATGTGGATACCAATGGACCAATTGTTTTTAACTTGCTATTCTTTAAGTTCTTGAGATATATGCTTAGATCACTGATGTTCAGCATTTGTCTTTTACAATGTCTGTATTGAAGACTACAAATTGCCTTCTTAGCACTGCATTAGCTGCATCCTGCAAGGTGTTTTTTCAAAATTTCATAATTTCCTTAATTTTTAAGGCCTTATTTGAGGCATACTTGACATAGTGCACACATTTAACAAGTACCATTTGATATGTTTTGACATGTATACAACTGTGAAACCATCACAATCATGTACAAGTTTATGGGGACTATTGCTCTTGGGTAATTTCCTAGGAGTGAAATGGCCAGATGATATGTCAGGTGCATACTTATCTTTTTTTAAAAAAGCTGCCAAAATGTTTGCCACCATGGTTGTACCATTTTACCATCCAACTAGTATTGTAGGAAATTTCTACTTGCTCTGCAGTCTCATCAAAATTTGACATGATCAGTATTTAATTTTAGTAATTTTAATAGGTACATTGTAATATTTCATTATAGATTTAATTTGCTGGTTAACATTCTATTCTATGAATATGCCACCATTCATTTCTCCATTTACCTGATAAAGGACATTTCGTTTGTTTTCAGTTTGGAGCAATTATATTTAATTTGTTATAATTGCTATAAACATTCACTTACTGTGTTTCATGAACATGAATTTTTATTTCTCTTTTATAAATACCTAGGAGTGTGATTAATAGGGCATATAATAATTATAAGTTTAACTTTATAAGAAATTCCTGGACTGTTTTTCAAGTGGCTGTAACTTCGTTTTATTGCCACCAGCAATATATATGAGTTGCAGATGTCCCTCTATCCTTTTACTGTAAACCTATGTGTCTTTCTATTTAAAATGAGTTTCCTGTGGGAAACATATAGTTGTGTCTTTTTGTTTTTGTTTTTGCTTTAAATCCATATTTACAATCTTTGTTTTTTAATTGGGGTCCTTAAACCACTTATATTTAATATGATTATTGATAAAGTTAGGCTTAGTCTGCCAACTTGCTGTTCTCTGTGTTCTTTTAGATGGATTGCATTGTTTTGTTTATTTTTTTCCCCCATTTTTGGCTTATTAGCTATAACTCTTTGGTTTTGGTTTAATTTAGGCATTGCTTTAGAGCTTATGGTATTCATATTTAATTTATCACAGTCTGCCTCTAAGTAATATTATACAATTCCCTATATAATGTGAGAACATTACCACAGTATACTCTATGCTTCTCTCACTCACCTCTTTCCTTTACCCTTGTGCCCCAGGTTGATTTCTGTATCAACAGATTTCGTATAGTGCAGAGCTATGTAGTGAAGAATCTTCAAAGGCTATTTCAGTACAATTTGATTCTTAAATTATATTTGTTACAGTTTAATCTATGATTAAAATTTTGATTATTTTGAATATTGCTCCTTTTACTTTTCCTTATGCAACTTTGGAGTCTACCTAAGTTAAACAACATTGCTCTGAAGTAATTGGTATCAAATTTCCTTTCTTCTGAGCTAGATATAATTTTTAGAAAATATGGGAAGTATTCTAGGAAGTAAATACTCAAAAGGTTAATAAAACTAATACCAATTTAAAATTTAATTTGTAATATTTTACAAGCAATAAAAAAAGATTTCTTTTTTTCTTTCCTAATCTCTAAATATAAGAAAACCTTTATTTTGCAATCTTGGAGAATTTATTTTTTAAAAGTTTATAGAGTATATTTATAAGAATTATATGTATGCATTTATATAATTTTAATTATTTTTTGCATGAGTTAATTTCACATGATATATATATATATATATATATATATATATTTTTTTTTTTTTTTAATTTAAATAATTTCTTCAGGGCTGGCCAAGTGGCTCAGTTGGTTAAGAGCTTGAGCTCTGAGCAACAGGGTCACTGATAAGATTCCCATGTGGGCCAGTGAGCTGTGCCCAAGCTGAGCTGCCACTGAGCTGCCAAAGGTGGTAGGATGGTTCAGTTGTTGAGAGCACGTGCTCCTAACAACAAGGTGACCGGTTCGATTCCTGTATGGGATCGTGAGCTGTGCCCCTCCTCAACTAAGATTGAACATGGCACCTTGAGCTGAGCGGCCATGAGCTGCCAATGGTGGCAGGATGGCAACTGGACTTGGAACTGAGCTAGCTACGCCCTCCATAACTAAGATTGAAGGACAACAAGTTGGCTGTTCCCCTTCCCCAATTCCCCAACACTGTTCCCCTTCCCCAATTCCCCAATAAAATCTTTAAAAATAATATAATAACAATAATTTCTTCAATTCAATAATAGACTTTTGTCTCTGACCCTAACTGTTCAATTTGAAGTTAAAAAAAAAGGTGACTAATTCTGACAGAATTCTTGACTTCCAATCATTTTCAACAGCATGTAGACATATAACAACATAAATATCTGCATAATAAAGTGTCAGAATATTTTCCTTTGGAATTAAACATAAGATTAACAAACAAGATGATCTATTTTAATTTAATTTGAAATGAGACCCAGATGATAAAAAACACCATGTGTATAATTTCCTTATAATAAGGTAATAGGATTATTCTATTTTCAAATTAACCTCAAAGTATTTATTTTCCTACTGAAATGGTTCTAGCGATCATTAAGTAAAATATTTAATAAAAGTTTTCTCTCTATACCATAATCCCCCAGAAATGCTCATGTCTGAAAGGAAATGTCGCAAGACAAAAATAAGATTTTTAGACAGTCATATAAGGAAATTTCCATGAAAATATTTTCATGACTAATGAAGGAAATATGAGCAAGTTCTTAAGCATATTCCTTGGGAGGTGTTTTAAAAGGTGAGAGAAAGCTAAGGATACTCCAGAAGTTACTCCCCTTTTCCCAATTCAAACCTTACATACTATGATAAAAGCCTTTTTTTTTTCATTCATTGTTTGAGGTGCAACTCCACTATCAAAAGTCACCCTGACTCTTAAAAGTTGAGGCACATTTTAATAAGCCTTTAAAAACAAAACATTTCTTGCAAAATTATTATTGCATTAAAAAAGTTGGTGTTTTTAATGTAGAACTTCCTTAGGCACACAGGAGATTGTTTTAAAGAATCACATAATATGACAAATGAACGCTTAAAAATTGTACCCATATTTGTTTTAAAGAAAACATACAATTAATGAAAATGTTAGGCTATGATTGTGGACTCTGCAACTTTTATACATAACATGGATAGAAAACAAATGAGAGGACATAAAACACATTCTCACCAAAGGGCTAAGATCAGTTATAAATATCATGCCAAACCAAAGAATAATGGAATCATTTATTGTCTGCAGACATGTGTCTCTGTGTAGTATGAAGCTTGATCCTAGGGCTATTAGTAAGTTGAAGTTTGGCTCCTGAAATGGGCTTCAGGTCAGCCAATCCATAATTATTCATTTAACATGTCAAATCATTAACTCAATTGCACAAAGACTTGATTGATAAATGCTGTTACTAAGACAAGTGCCAAAGGTATGTTTAGTTCAAGGTATACCAAGTCAAGACCGAGTCCCTCACCGCAGGATTTGTAACACTGAGCCAGCCTCTGCTTAGCGAGCTGGTCTCCAGTACCCTTCAGAGATGGATTAACTTTGCCAAGCCCTCAGAATCCATTTTCACTTGCAGCCTGCTGGGAGACCAAAGAAAGTAGAAAAATCAGTCCTTTGCTCTTAAATTGATTAAAACCTGAGTAAGACACAGAAGCTATACAGTAAAATATATTATCCTTCATGGTAAGAAGGAGTTCTAGACAAATATTGTAGTCAAGAGCCCATATGTGTTTAGAGAATTAGAAATAAAAATGTAGTCTTAACTCCACATGTCTAAAATATAGTAATAATATATGTTTGTAATGATTCAAAAAGCACTTCAGTATTTTACAATCTAAAAGTCACCATTGCAACCAATTGTCGTATTTATAACCAACTAAGCCACAGTGGAAACTGAGCCCTTATTAAAAAAAAGAAAAGGAACAGACTTGGTGGAACTGGGCCTAAGGACTGCCTCCACGGGGCATTGCTAACCCACTCCCAAGGAACAGCCTCTCTTGTGCCCAGATATGACTCCTTGCACTGTGAACTGTTTCCGTACCTCTATTCCCTGTGGCCCTGCAATGGAATCTTTTGTTGGAGAGGTCGCACTATCTTGCCAGTCTCGTTCTGCTCCAGATGATCATAGGTGCTCCTTTGGTTCTCTACCTAAAGCCTCCAGCCAGGCTTTGTTCAATTTCTTGCTGATTTCTGAGAAATGGAGATTGGTGATCTAGCACAGGGATTTCCTACATTACACAGCTATTTCCATGCTTTAACAGCACAGGGATTTCTGATGGCTCCACTGCAAAAGACAGGCTTATACACATGAGAAGGAGCTAGGGAGCAATGGGTAACTGAGGCTGACAGGGCCCGCTTGTCCCACAGCTAGTGCCTCACCCTTGAATATATGTGGAAGTTTGACTTTTACTTGAAAAGTACACAGGGTGCAGGATTACAATAATCGGCATCATAAATAAGAAAGATTTGCTGCATATCTGCGTATAGCATATATTGTACTAATATGAGGGTAACATTCCTTATCACCACACCTAGAAGGTGAAAGGCATACGTGGAATTTTAGAGGAAATACATAGAAGAACACTGAGGGAAATGTAAATGCTCTATAATTTAGTTAAGAAGATAAATGGCTAAAAATATTGGGAAATATTCTTTGGGGTTAATGCCTTTGAAGAAAGTATTTATTTACATTGTTTCAGAATGAATTCAAGATGACTAAACTACTTGCCATTTTATTATTATATTTGTCAAATTATCAACAGCAGTATACATCATAGTACTAACATATGAATGACACTTATCATTCATAAGATATTTTTTCATAAAATATTTGAAAATCAAATGCAGTGCAGGCCATGTTTTATCATGATTGAAAAATGAAGACTTGTGTCCTTGTGGAAATCATATTTATGTACTAAAACAGCACTCTGCTGTCTACAGAGGAGAGAAATAGAGATCAAATCAATAAGACACTTAGAAATCAGCAGAAAATGTCACAAAGAACATGAACAAATCATAGACAAGAACAGTTCTCAGAATAAAATACAGTTCTTTAAAAAAATGTCCTCCCACAGTAATAAAAAACACTAAATAAAGGTAATAATCATTTCCTTTATTTAACAGTAGCAATCACTTAAAAAAAAAGATAATACTTTGTTCTTACAAAGATATGGAAGATAAGAGCTGCTAGAAGTGTGAACTGCTAAACTCTTTCTGGAAAGCCAGTATGCAATTTTCATCAAGACCACTAAAATGGTTATAACTTTTGACACAATATATCTACTTATGCTGAGGAAATAATCAGTGATGGTGACAAAGACTAGTACAAAAATGTTCCTTTATGCAAGTTTATAATAGCAAAAAAAAAAAAAAGTAGCCTAAGTGCTCAACAATAGGAAAACGGATACATAAATAATGGTCATTGTGTAAAAGGAAGGGTTATTCAGTCATGTATAGAATTTAAAAATCAGAGATACAAAGAAATGTTCAGAACCTAATATTTGATTTAAAAAGCATATGTATGTAATAAAAAACATATGCATGTAATAAAAATATAATTAGTTATTAATGCACAATATATATCATAATATATTATTAACATATTGACTATATTATTAATATGTCTTAATTATATTATTAATATATATACACACACACTCTTTGGGGAAATGTAGCAGAACAGCACTCCTGATTCTTACTTTTAATGGATGTCAATTAACAGTACAGTGAAACAAAATATGCTATATCCTGAGGAAATTTAAATGAAATAATGGCATGTTTATATAAGTCTTGTTGTGTATCCCTATAACATGTTTTCATCAAATGTTATTTTAAAGTCAATACTCAGTTACCTTACACTTCCTCTGGGCCTAAATGTGAGATTAGCTATATTTGCCACCATTTGGGAAGTATCAGGAGAGAGAAGGAAAAATGAAAGAAAAACAAGCACTGGAGTACTAGTTTGTTTTTCTATTCTACTAAATGGCAGTCTCACGGTATCAATTCTCTTCAGCATCTCCAGGCTATGAGGGCTGGGAAAAATTGTTTCTCTTTTTAGTAAAATGACAATGGAGAAATTTACTCTGTAGACAGAGTCAAAAAGTAAGAGAATATATGTAAAGTCAGAACATATGCATGTAAGTATGTAAGGAGAATAAGGTAAGAAATGACAGAATGTATGAATACATTGCCTGGCACAAACCATGTATCAAAACCATCAGTAACTATTGTTCCTGAAGCCAGATGGCTTCCTGCCTTCGAGGTCTGGGCTCTAATCCCAGCTCTGCGACTTGCCTGCTGTGTTGTCTGCAGCAAATTGCTTTATACTTTTTAAGCCTTATTCTTTCTCTCTCTTTTTTTTTTAAATCTGCCTAGCTCTGAGGGCTATGGTAATGATTAAATGAGATTCTACATACCATGATCAAGGTATGAAATATTTTATGAAAAAATGTTGCTTTGTCTTATAGAAAACACAGCTATTGTTTTAGAAATCAAAATGTATAAATCTTGACTCCTCACTAATATGCATTAGGGATATTATACATTAAAATGTTATTATATCTTAAAAATAAACATTTTTAATTAAAATTTATTGGGGTGACAATAGTTATAAATTTACATTGGTTTCAAGTGTACAAGTCTGTAATACATCATCTATATATCACATTGTGTGTTTACCACCCAGAGTCAGTTCTCCTTCCATCACCATATATTTGATCCCTTTTACCCTCGTCTACTACTCCCCTCTCTCCCTTACCCTGTGGTAACCACTAAACTATTGTCTGTGTCTATGAGATTTTTTTTCTTCATTTGTTTGTCTTGTTCCTTTGTTGTTTTCAGTTTTATATACCACATATCAGTGAAGTCATATGGCTCTCGACTTTATCTGTCAGACATATTTCACTTAGCATAATAATCTCAAGATCCATCCATGTTGTTACAAATGGCACTATTTCATCTTTTCTTATGGCAGAATAGTATTCCATTTTATATATATACCACATCTCTTTATCCAATCATCTATCAAAGGACACATTGATTGTTTCCATGTCTTGGCCACAGCAAATAAAGCTGCAATGAACATTGAAGCACACATATCTTTAAGAATAAATTTTTGGGGTAGATACCCAGGAGAGTGGTTGCTGGGTCATATGGTAACTCTATTCTTAATCTTTTGAGGAGCCTCCACACTGCCTTCCATGGTGGCTGCACCAATCTGCATTCCCACCAACAGTGTATGAGGGTTCCTTTTTCTCCACAGCCTCTCCAACACTTGTTATTATTTGTCTTGTTGATGATAGCCATTCTAACTGGTGGGAGGTGGTATCTCATTGTGGTTTTGATTTGAATTTCTCTGATGTTGAGCATCTTTTCATATGTCCATTAGCCATATGTATGTCCTCTTTGGAGAAATGTCTATTCAGGCCCTTTGCCCATTTTTTAATTGGATTGTTTGTTTTTTTGGTTGTTGAGTTGTATGAGTTCCTTATATATTTTGGATATTAACCCCTTATCAGAGGCATTGTTTGCAAATATCTTCTCCCATTCGGTTGGTTGCCTCTTTATTTTGTCAGTGGTCTCTTTTGTGGTGCATAAGCTTTTTAGTTTGATGTAGTCCCATTCAATAAATAAACATGTTTAAAAATTAAACATAAATAATAAATAATTTAACTTGGTTAGATTAGTGGAGCCTCACTGATTGAGTCTAATGTTAATGATGAAGGAGAGAGGAGCAGAGATGGGAAACATACCAAAACTGATCTTTCTCTAAATTATGGAATAATTAGCTTCTTTTATTTTTATTTTTATTTCTGTGATTTTTTAAATATTTTCAAGAATATTTTAATGACCAAGCATTACTATTATAATCAGAAAAAAAAGCAACTAAAATTTTCCCATGTTTTAAATTTCTAGGTAAGCTACCTTTCTATAGGCCCCAGAAAATAGCTCAGGCATAAACTGAGTATGCTTTAGTGATCACTAAGATGCTGGAACTCAGTCTCCCATGCCACCCCTAGTTCAGAAGCTGTCACTTTCTAACCCTCTTGATACCATAGTTTTTCTTGTACTAAACCAGGGCCTTTATATGAGGTGTTGGATTTTATAGAAGAATGGTGAAACCGCAAAAGATATGCCCATATCCTAACTGCTGGAACCTGTCAATATGACTTTGTTTGGAAAAGTTTTTGCACATGTAATTAAATTAAAGATCTCAAGGTGAGATCATCCTGAATTATCCAGGCTCACCTATCAGGTGACAAAACAGGTGAAGGCACAAATGAAGATAAGGCCATGTGAAGACAGAGGCAGAAATTTAAGTGAGGCAGCCACAAGCCAAAGAATCCCTATATTCACCAGAAGATGGAAGAGGCAAGAAAGGATTCTCCCCTAGAGTCTTGGGAAGGAACGCAGCCCTGCTGACACCTTGATTTCTGGTCTCCAGACTGAGAGAATGAATTTCTGTTATTTTAAGCCACCTAGTTTGCAGTAATTACTACAGCAGCTTCAGGAAACTAATACAGGCTACTAGGAAATTAACCCCATGATATACATGAAATAACTTCTCTAAGTCAGTGCCAACTGAGCCCCCTTTGTAGTTTCCTTTTTAAGGAACTGTCTTCTTAGAGCTTCTCTCCAAGGCTGACTACAGATCAGTGAGTGTCTTCTTATTTTACTCATTTGTCTTCTTTCTTGATCTTTGAAACAATGGTGCTCAACCTGTGGGTCATAGATACTTGGGTAGAGAATTCAATTATAGTCATGTGTCTGAACTTCTAGGCATGTCTTTTGTGTAATATTCAATATATGGATTCAAGTTCTACCCATATTAGTAAATGAGGTTATTGAAATAAAAAAAATTATATCAAATGGTTATCATGCCACGTTATTGGGTTGTCAGAAAAGTTATGATGTATTTTTTCTATGTTTTTCGTTGCAAAAATGCGTCATGACTTTTCCAACAACCCAATAGATATGTATTTCCTCAATTAAAAGATATTAAACATATAGGTTCTATCATGGGGGAAAGGAGGAACCCAAATGTTTATGACAAAGATGTTTTTACATTAAAAAGATTGGTCCACTGCCTTAAAATCACCACATGTACCTTTCAGCTTATGTAGAATGAATCATTCCTTTCTGCACCAACATAGGACCTATTTCACACTAGTGTTCAGATTTATTATTAATTATAGTATTGAAGGAAGTGTGGATAAATGAATGAACTTCAAAAACCTATGATTTCTCATGAGTAAGTATTGTATATCTGTTAGGTCCCAGAGGATACAAAAGTGAAGTGTATTCAACTGAATGGATTGAATATTTTAAATTGATTGATAAAAGACACAATAGCATCACTGCATATTGGACCACTTTTTAGTTTTGGGGATTTGAGGCCAGCTACTTAATCTCTTTCAGCCTCGGTTTCCTAAACTGTAATATGAGCTAGTCCTACTGGGTGTGGAGAGGACTAAGTGAGATTATATATGTGAAAGTCCCATCAAAGGGCCCAATACACAATAAGTATGATAAAGTCACTCCCCCTGCCCCTTTGTTTCCTGTATCAATTGCACTCATGGGTGGGTGACTTTGCACCCCCAGAGTAACTCTGGGAGAAATGCTAACTCTTCCAAACCAAATTTTAGAGTTATTACTTGGTCCTACTTGGTGCTCTTAAACAGGCAATTTACTTGCAAGGAGTGTGTTTCCTTACTCTTGCTTAGGAGAAGTTCCAGAATCAAGTTCAAGTCTGTGTTGGCTCACAGGCCATTAACAAAAAAGGTCTGACTTTACCTAAATGTGTTCTTAGAAATTCTAATAATTGAAAATTGATCACCTTTTTAGTTTGTTTTTTGAATAAACATGTGTTCAAGTTTATACAAGCATCTCAGTTTCAGAGACAAAATAATTGACTAGATGTAAGGCCAATGGGACAATAGGGTGAGGTGAGGAGTTTTCTGTTTCAAGTCTATCGAATTCGAGGGCAGGTTATATGCTTCTGGCCTTCTTTTTCAGTGAGACAAAACTGGTCTGTTTATTTGGTTTATTTAAGTAATTAGTTATAAAATTAGGTTGGGATTTTTTTTAAGCCTATGGTAGTTATTCTTTATGGGTCTGGGCCCTGAACAAAAATATTTCTTTAAGTTTTTTATTTGAGAATTGCTTTCTTCAGGTGAGCTCTGGCAAACACTGTTAAAATGTATAAATCTGGAATGCTAGGAAGTATAGAAAAGGGAAGGAAATTACCTCAGTTTGGCAGGAGGCACAATGTTACTTTCTTTAATAAAGTGTATCCTCTGTCCTGACTAGCCCGATGCAGCCCAATTGAGCATTTCATTGTATTCTGTCACTTAGCCCTGCCAGCCAGAAAAAGCAGCTGACACTGTGTACCTGAGGCTACAAAGAGCCTATGTGTCCCCACTCCGGTTTTCACATTCCTCAGAGGGTTTGAGGGGAGAGCTGCTTTGTTATTTTTCTCAAGTCCTGTCATAAATGGTCTCTGAAAGGCGCCCAGAAGGTCTGAGCAAAAACTGCTGGAGCTGGTTGGCGCCAGAAGTGGCAATACCCATGGGGGTGGGGCGCGGGGATGGAAAGCGATTTGGCCTGAAGGAGCCCAGTGACTGTCCCCTGGATCTGGCAGAGAAAAGCCACTTTTTAGGGGACAAGCAAAAGTCCCTGATTGGAATGGAAGGGAATTACAAAGTGGAGAACAAGCCTTGGGAGAGTGCAATAATGGGTCACAGAAGCCTCTTGATGCATCAGCTTCTGGCCTCAGGCTACAGTGGTTTCCACAACGTTTCAGACAACCAAGTGGCCAATTTTTGGAATGGGAGAACATTTCCCTAAATATTCTTCCATGCATTTTCCCTAAAATTCCAAATGAGCCTTATATCTAATGGGTACAATGACAAGTAATGTCACACCTATATTAGTACCACTTTGGTACATGCAGCCAATTTTTCTTATCAGTGACACCAGTGATTATCATTATGCATGCAATGAAATGAAAGTATGCATTTAACATACTTTCTTAATGTACAAGCGATCTCCTTATGTCTTGAACTCCCTCCCTATTTTAGTCCTAGGGGACAAAGTACAACCACACTTATTCCAGCCTCTGATACTGTGATTCAAGGAGCATATGACTCACTTTACCTCCTCAAGTATCAGCCTCCATACTTGCCAGCCTTTGTTCACTTCAGTGTCATTGGCACATGGCAAGGACGACTGAAGGCCACATCTAGGCTGGGGTACACTTCTGAGAAACACTGCCAATTCTTTCCTTTACCAGGGAATGCATTCTATGAGTCCCTTCATGAGTTTGACAATCTCAATATAGTAAAATGTTTACTTATTTATTATTATTGAGGATTTCATGGTCGAAAAAATATATGCATGGAAATTGTTATGAGAAAGTCTCGAGTAAGAGTTCTTGTAAATTTGATGAAAAGAAATGATGTTTGACAGTAAAGGTTATTAACGGAGCAGTGAAACAGGAGCAATGAAATCCATTGCTTCTCTTTTCTCAGGAGAGTTAGTAAAGAAGCCAGTGACTTTCTCCAGTTCCTCAAACAGTGCAATTTTACTTTGTCAGTCATTGACTTCGCTCCTAATGGAAACAAAAAAGAACATAGTTATTCGAATTCTTGTTAAAAATGCTCCATTTGGTTTTACAAGGCATTTGTAGAAGAATAATCTACATACTCACTGTGTGATAGCAGAATCATGAACAGAACTAATGTATGTACAAACTGACTTCCTTTTCCTCATTTAAAAAATCTACTTTATACCACTGAGTGAAATTTGATACAAGGTGAAGGATGTAGTGTTTGTATCGCTGTATCCATATGAATTTATATGAATGTATTATGGAAGAGGCAGGAGTTGGACTGGGCATTAAGATATGGGTGGGATTTTGAGAGTTAGAAATGAGAAGGAGGGAATTATGGAAATGAGAATAATATAAACAAGATGGAAAAGTATGGGGATTATTCATTCAGGGTATACAATATATGTGAATTGGAGTATAGAAGTGTGAGATGAAACTAGATTGGAGAATATTATGGAAGACTTGAATGTCTAAGATAGAAGGCAATTCTTTAGGAGGCAATAGTGAAGCAAAATTAATGAAAGTTTTTAAAATAAGAAAGTGATATTTATGAAGTGTTGCTACCTGTTGGCAGCCATGTTGTAGGAGGGGGAGAACCAGCAATAGTACTCAGAATTTGAGTTAAGATTGGAAAGATGGAAATAAAAAGGAAAGGACATAGGCCTGAGCAGGTGCAGAGTGAAATTGTCTCTTCCTTTGATCCATATCTTCCTTTACCTCTTTACATCCAAAGGTAGCTCTATAGCTTAAAGATAGAAAAACTAAGGGAGCTGTAGGTGGGATCTTTAAAAAGGATTATGAAAGGGAGAAGGTGGAGGAAGATGATCTCAATAGTAAATTTTTATTAACTACTCAGTTCCAGCTTTCTTGAACAATTGTGCTAGTTCCAACTGAGATGGATATTGTGCATGATATAAAGCTAATATTCTGCACAAATTAAAAAAGCAGCAAAGTATAGATGTTGAAGATGATGTGAAGTACATGGACAAAGCATTAACTATTCTATACAGGGATACTTAGCTGTCACATTTTTTTGTTGTAGGAAGAGATAATTCAGATCAAATGTTGCCCACAGCTTTGCCCCATCCGCTGAGGGTACTTTGGATAATTTTAGACAAAATGGAGATGACACATTTACTTAATTGTATTAATACGTACTTTCTGTTTATGACAAACTATACTGGCTTTATATTTATAACATACATATAAAGTATCCTTTGTAGGCAATTTAAGTAAAAAGATTAGACAAATAATAGTCCAAGAATGTAGCAAAAATATGAAGGTGGTTTTCAAATGAGTAAAGTTTGGAAAAAACATTGATCTAGATAAATAGGACTGACTTTATCCCCTAATGTTATGTTTAGCTATACTACACCCTATCTGTGCAGTGCTCCTCCTCGAATCTTCTTAACAAACATGAAGCTGTCTGGGTGTTGGAAGGTCTGCTACCAATTGCTTCACAAACAATAGCAACAAAAAAAGGTAAAATAGCCACTGCCAGCACTGTAGTTAAAATTAGCACAAATTATATTTTCTGTTCTGATATGATTCATAAGATTACATTTTGTCACCCTAACAAAACTGTCATTGTCTTAAGGTGAGAGCAGATGGAAGCTATGGTAGATAAGGCAGGGTTTTATAACTGAGCTCTGGCTTCAAATCCTGGTTCTGTCACTTACTCTCTGTGCTGACGCCAGTAAGTCACCTGGCCAGTTGGAGCCTGAGTGTGTGTAGCTTAAAGAGGATAATAATGCTATACCTATGGGGTTGTTTATCTGAAGATTAAAGGAGATAACGTATGATGCTCTTACTTGAAGATGACATGTATTACCATGCCTAGAGCCTCCTGGTAGCACGCATGTCAGGTATGGCTTCCTCTTGCCTCTCTGACCCCATCTCCTACAGGAAGCTCCTCTCACTGTCATTCAGCCTCTCTGTTCTTCTCCCTGTCCCCTGAGTCACGTTCATATCCCATCCTGGGACCTTTGTGCTCTTATCTGACTAGGATGCTCTTTCCCAGATCATTAGGTCTCTGGTTCCCTCACTTCAAATAAGCTTTCCTTTAAACATTATCGCTTCAGAGAGGCCTTGCCTGACACCTTATTTTAAAAAGCCCCACTGCGGTGACCGCCACCAACCCTCATTCTCCCTTCTCCCCCTTAAATTTTATTCCTAGTGCTGATTACTACCTAAAATTGCATCCGCTATTTACCTGTTTCTCATTGAGTGCCTTCCCCCATTGGCTCATCACTAAATCTCCAGACCCTAGAATAGTGTCTGATGTATTTTGGGTGCTTGGTAAATATTTATTGAATATTATTATTATTATTATTATTAATGAATAAATAAATGGAGTGATTCTAAAGGAATTTTTAAAAATCAATACAAAATTGCTAAGTACGAAGCTGGGGGAGATTCTAAGGCAATTTAAAAAATAGATAGTTTGTCCTAGATGGGTTAAAGAAAATAAAAGCATAAGAAATCATCATATAAGTGATATATGATATTTGTCTTTCTCAGTCTGACTTATTTTACTTAATACCCTCTCCATCCATGGATGGATGTAAAGTACAGTATGCAGAACACATAATATTGTATAAACTATGTATAATGTCAGATGGGCACTAGACTTATTGGGGGGATCACTTTATAACTTATATGTTTAACCACTATGCTGTACACCTGAAACTAATTAAAATAATATTAAATGTCAACTATAATTTAAGAAATAGTCCAGCATAGGGATATATAGTACAGCGTAGGAAATATAGTCAATAATATTGTAATAACTATGTACAAGGTCAGGTGTGTAATAGAGTTATTGGGGTTATCACTTTTGTGAAGTATATAAATGTCTAATCACTGTGTTGTTTTGTACACCTGAAACTAGTTTTTAAAATGGCCAAAATTATTTTAAAAAAGAAATCATCATATGCTATTTTGGACTTGTTTTCTGATTGGAAGTTAATTGGTGGAACATTCTAGACTGTAACTACAGAGGGAGTGCAAAGAAGATACAGAACAGGCAGAGGAGCCTAGGAAGGCTTCAACAAGGAAGGCATGGGAAGGCTCTCTGGTGACCAGTCTCTTTAGAGCACTGTTGGGGGTCCTCATGGCAGATCCCATTGAAGTCACACGTGCCGCCTCTCTGCTGACTGCCTGGTAATAATGGCACATCCATGGGCGAGAGGATGGGATGTGAACCTTTCACGCCTTCTGTTTTCCACATGTCTCTAGTTGGGCTCGTTGGGAAGTGTGTGAGTGTGTGTGTGTGTGTGTGTGTGTGTGTGTGTGTGTGTGTTTCTTTTCCTTGGCTCCCAAGTCACATCAGTCCGCTCCTGGTACTTGGCAACCCAACACACTTCCTCCCACTAATGACAAGCCTGTCTGCAAAACAGAACAACATCTTTGAGATGGGGTGTTTATCTGGGCAGCGCACAGCTCCTGCAGCCCACAGGGGCCCCTCCTTCAAAGGCATTGCTGAACGGGGCTCACCTGATGAAAGCCCGAACTGTGTATGCTTGACTTGATTTACGGGCAACGGCCAGCTCATTAGGCGCACTGGCCTGAGGAAGCCAGTCGACTGTGGGGACAAATGTTTGTGTAGCTCTGCGGTGCCCACAGGACCGTTTGCAGCTTGAGGGCTAGAGTACAAAGGGGGCAGTGATAAGGGGCTCTGGAATCCATGCCCGGCTCAGGGAGCGCTAACTGCCCAGGAGATTGATATCTAGAGTGCAAAGGCTAAAAAAATTAGATTAATATAGCTCAGCTGTGCTCACTGAAGGATTGGATTGCAGCTGGTGCTGAAACATTAGCCATCAGACCTCAGAGATGAGGGGTCAAGCCTCAAGTTGGAAGGAAGGGAGTAAGATGGATTGCCTCTCAGCATGCCTGCTCCCCAGGAAAACAATAGCCTACAAGGCAGGCCGGCATTACAGATAATCCTATAGGACACCAGTATGAAAGTAAGTTATGTGTATCTTGAGATATGGCACTAGAAATTGGGAACAATGTCTTCTAATCCTAGGAAATTCACCTGGGGACCAAGTCCTTTAAAAATATTCTCAATTGAGTCTTTTCCTCCATGAAATAACACTAAACAATAACAAATATTTTGAGATGACCTGAAAAATAAGAACCTTCTCTGAATTTTAGTATTTTATTATGAGATATGATGCCTAATATCCCTGATTGTATGATTATTTTCTGTGGCCCTCTCTCTTTGTCTTCCCATTCATCTCCTTAAAATATATCTTCCGCTGTAAGTTTGCCTACAAAAATTCTTCATGATCCCAGTTTGGTTCCTAGGTAGAAAGTCCACCTGACTTCATATACAAAAAATAAAACTTGGTCTTTTTGTCACCAGAAACCCATTACTGTATGTTACTTTTGAAGGGACTGACTCTTAAATGTACTCTTTAGTAAATTATCAACTCTTTTTACCTCTTTTGATAAGACTCCTTTTATGTTACCATTTACTGAACACCTATGATCTGCCAAGCACTGCGAAAATGCTTTTTATAATGAAGAGTATCATTGTCCCAATTTACACATGTCATTTAAGACTAATAAATAACTCGGCTCCCTTTCTTCAAAGGGTCTAGGTTTGGATGATAAATTTTATGTGCTTCCGATAGATAATTAATTTAGAGATTAGAGTCTGTGTGTAGTGTTAACTAAGAGCTCAACCAGTGGTGACAGAGTGAATCCTAATAAGATCCCAACCAATAAACTGAAGGTGAAAAATGGAAGAAGCAAAAACTAGGGGAATAAAGACTCTATCATTACAATGTTTCTCATTCAGATTTTGAATATCATGGGGGCGGGCAGGTAGATTGAAGCTGATACAAAAGAGAACATGTAAAAGCATAACTCAAAGAAGGCGGGGTCTTTTGAGGAATGCCATGTTGCATGGTGGAATTAAGACTAATCTGGGAACTATAAAACCAAGATCCCAGCCCTAGCTCTTTCATGGATGAGTCCAATGATACTAGGCAAATCACTTCTTTCTGAATGTTCCTCTTTTGTAAAACATCGATAGCACATAAGATAATACACAGTGAATTTCACTAAAAATTATAAAGCCTTAAAACCACGAGGAAATTAATTTCAACAATTTTACATCTCTGAAAGTTTTGACATTTCCCAAGTCACTCATTTACTAAGTAGGGAAGGAGGCAACCAACACTCATGTCTCCCAGTCACCAACTCAGTGCCTCTTCTGTCACACATTCCACATCCATGAAATGACTGGTAGAAGGCCAGGTCCTTAATAGAACTCTGGGTGAAATCAAGGAATAGCCACAAACCACTATTTAAATAGAGCCACAAAATCAAACATTTACCGAGGGCAAAATTAACATTCTTGGATCAGGTTCAGTGGCAAGCAAAAGGGTGTACAACCTGAACTGCTTTGACATAGAAATTTGTGGGATGATAATCCAGGGATAATAGGACGTACGTTACCTCTCAGAGAACAGGAATCTCATTTCAGTGGCCCCAAATTCAACTAACACAGAACTGTAAGAAAGAAGACTGTCCAAAAGTCACTAGTGATAGCACAAAAGAGCCACTATTAACCTTTAGGCAAGCTGCACCATCTGACTTGTAGTGCAGAAATCAGACTTTGGACCAGGAGATTTAAAACCAAATCAATGCCTACAAAGACAGAGGATTACATAAGTGAATGAAATAGGCAGGGGGTAAGAGACTTCAAGAAGTGTTGGCAAATTGGAAAGAATATACTATCTCTCTATTCAGCTTCAGTCACCTATAGTCACGTCAGAATGTATGACCAGTATGGTTCGAGCTTATCATTTTTCCAGAAAAGACAGAAATTAGGATTTTTACATGAATCCCCTCAGTGTATTTTAATGCTTACAGTTAAACACTCTTCAGGCCAAACAAAACACGGGTTTCTGAGCATCATTTTTGTAACCTTTGCTCCTGAAAATGGAGAGGAAATACAAGAGCATTAGAATCAAAAGAGCGAGAAATGGATTACCAAGGTTTGAAGTTGGGTAGGGAAGGAATAAAAATGAAAAAGTCCCAGGAGGAGAAGTAGAGTCGAGCCCAGGTTGTTAGGTAATGTAGCAAACATATCTTTACTGGATTGAATCTATGCGTATATATTATACATAAGGTGTACACAAATATAAACAGAAATCGTCAACCTGTCTTAATTGTTTTTAACGAAAAAGATATAAACTATACATTTGGTTAGGAAAACAAGTCTTAATTGTTTTTAACGGAAAAGATATAAACTATCCATTTGGTTAGGAAAACAATTTCTAAAGGCTAGACAAATGTTTTCTTCCTAAACTAGACTATATTATTTCTGTCCAGTGATTCGTAAGTACTCTGGGGGGCTGTATTTTAAATCAAACTGTCTGTTAATTAAATATACTCTTGGGTTTTTTTTTTAATGTGGTAAGTCAAAGTTGTGACGCCACATAAAGGAGAATAAGAAAGTTTTAAATTGCTTATAACAGGCTGACTAAATGAAATCTTTTTAAAAAATGCTGCACCTTTAGAAGTGACCAGAAATTCTTTCTGAATAACTCCATTGACTTCGGGTATTTACATTGGCTTTGAAATGCTGGCTTCCATTCTTTCAAAATGATGAGGACAAATAGGATGAGAAATAGTATAATCAGAAGGCAGTTTTATTAATTAGGGTATTTGCTTATCTAGACTGAACCAAGGAGTCTTTCGTCCTAAAATAGTGTTTTCAAGATGACAGAACAAATAAAAGCTTCAAAAATACCTTGTTGTTTTTCAGAAGGTCTCATAGAACATGAAATCTCAGGGTTGGAAGCAGATAGAGACCAGTTACCAAGCTGATTCTCAAATTTCTTAGTGCCAATTAATTGGAGATAATTTTCCAAATTTTTGTAAAATTTATGTTTTTCAGAAAACACATTCTTGGAGGCATTCATAGGAAATATATGTATAAATAAATAGTACCTTGGGTACATATCCTTCTAGCACGATTTTGTTTTTCTGTGTTTTATGATTGATGGTGGTGGCTTGATTTAAATACAGGAATGTCAGGGCTGCACCTTGGGGCTCCAACCTGTATTGCCTCTCAATCAAGAGCCCACTGTGTTTCTTTCTACTAGTGGTAAACAAAGAAACAAAAATAAAAGATCACTCTGTAAACATCCAGGTGAATTTCTTCAAACCATGTCTCCCTGGCTTTCCAGAGGAAATCATATCGATTTACATTTCTAGCTGCTGCTTTAAGCTAATATTTGCCTGAAAGTAGGTGAGCAACACTAAAAAGTAAGAAAAAAAAACCACACACGATATTTTAAGAGGAGAGAAAAAAAGTTCACTGAGCAAGTTCACTGCTCTATCCCTGAGAGAATGGACTGGCTATCCTGACAATCTCACAATTAAGCCTCTTCGAATTTATGAGGATTCTAAGAAAACATACTATAAAAATGGTGCTTTTTTATTTTGTATTTTTTAAAGATTTTATTGGGGAATTGAAGGAGGGGAACAGCATTGGGGAATCGGGGAAGGGGAACAGACAAGTTGCTGTCTTTTTGTTCTTCAGTCTAGTTGCGGAGGACGTTGCTTCACTGGCCCATGTTGGTATCGTCATTGCGCTCTTCCCCGATGAGGCAGGTCACTTGCCGGCCTCTGGATGGTCGCTCACCGTGGCTATTGGCAACTCACGCTGGCTGCCGGCCACTCACTGTAGCCTATGGCAGCCCACTGCAGCAGGGGCTGCAGCCTACACCATCACCGGGGCTCACACAGCCCAGCTCCAGATGGAGCTGTTGTTAGTTGTAGAGGGCAGTGTCACTGGCTCTCATATGTGGGATCCGAACCGGGGCCGCTGGCATCCCAAAACCAGCTCTTAACCAATGTGCCGGCCCATAAATAGTGCATTTTAATATACTTGTGGCTTTAATTTACTAGGGGCTATTTTCTTTGTGCAGAGTTTGTTGTGTTCTCAAACACAGTTATGAGAAATGTGAACAAACTCAATAAACTCAAAAATTTCTTCAGAGTCGGTGTTGTTATTTTTATTACATGCTGAGGTAGATTTCTGTAAGACTATATTTCCCAAGTTAAAGCATATATAAAGTAGACATGAATATTGGACTCAAATTATTATACATAAATTCCCTTTTCTGATAATATTCAGAAATACATCTAATAAATAAAGGGAAGTCAAATGGACTTTACCATATTGTACAATCACTGTCATGTAAAAAGATAGCTTGAGATTTAACTTAAAGCAACAGATTTTAAACAAGATAATTCATTGAAAGTGTGAATAAGATAGTTTACTCTCTTTCACTTTGTTTTCCTTTCCTTCTATGAAAGTTTAGCTGTTTTATTAAATTACAGACAGATCTCTCCTTTTCAATTGACCACTTCCTGTTAATATCTCTCCACAAATCTTTCATTGGGGGATGAGAGCAAATATAATAATCATGTTACTAGTTAGTTCTTTTTTGAAGAGACCATCAAGAGTCAAATACCTAGAGTTGAATTTGACTTGGTTAATAATACCTCTTTTCTCTTTGATGATTGGGTACTTTATCATTCTTATTTTTCTTATCTATTAATTAGATTTCTTTGGAGATAATGGCTAATACCCTTATGATTTAGAATGCTTTGCCTTCACCTGGGTAATATGTAAGATTGATGTAATTGTCTGATTTAATCATACAAGTGCTTCAAATACAGTTTCCAATACAAGCAAGCACACAGACACCTCTAATTCAGGAATTTGTGCTTTGTGTCACAGGGTGCCAAGAGCTCACCAGACCAGAATTATATTAATAAAGATGTCCAAAAAGAAGCACCTGCCAAAAGGAGGCAAGATTCACCAGACAGGTACATGGCTCTGATTCTCTTGCCCCATTGCTGTTCCCCATCATGATGTGTGGGCTGTTAAGGTGATTGAGAGGGGGTTGTGAATGGCAGTGGGAGGAGGCATTCACTTCTATTGATGTAAACACTGACTGGCAGGCACCATGGCTACTTACTAGCTCTGTCTTCCTTGTATAGTCCTGAAAATAGCCCAAGGGCTATGGTGACCAAGGGGAGGGTATGTGGGTATAATAACTCATGTAGTTTAGACCATAGTCTTTCTCCCTGCAGGCTGACTCATTCCTATCAAATTGGAAATTCAGCAATATGTTAGGAGAAAAAACAGTGCCCAGTTCACCCACCCAGGGAAGTACAAGTTGGGGTAGGGTTGGGTTCAATGGGAGTGCCATGTGCTGGGAGTCAAAACCAGGCTTAGGGACAAGGCCAGAAACTGGTACTTGAAGACTAGAAAGTAATTCGGGAGGCAGGGAACCCAGGAACATCCAAACCCATAACCAGGAAGATGGGTTCTGACAGCAGGGAAAGGTGCTAAGGCCCCACAGAAGTTAAACGCCTCTTCCTTCTCTGGGGAGTCCCCATTCCCACCTTCATGACAGGAGAGTGGTTAAGACGTTTGAACAGAATTGAAAAATGACAGTGGAGGGTTTTCCACTTTTGTTTTTAATTTTATTTATATGTTGCTT
Source organism: Aselliscus stoliczkanus (assembly GCA_033961575.1). Lineage (NCBI taxonomy): Eukaryota > Metazoa > Chordata > Mammalia > Chiroptera > Hipposideridae > Aselliscus > Aselliscus stoliczkanus. The sequence continues at coordinate 94,017,079 of CM066732.1, read as the reverse complement.
AAAATATGCTCTCTTGAACAAGATTTAAAATATACTTTAAATGCCCTCATGGACCTGGGATAGGAAAAGAGCCTTGGAGTAACTCCTGCCTGAATGAATGTGCAGCTGTTGCTGCTTTGTATATTGTACCCAGCAGAGCCAAATGGGGAAAACACTGATATTATGATTGTAACCCCAGAGGCCTTTTCCACAATATGTAGTTTCTTCAAAACTATAGCACTAGCTTGGATAGCTATATAAGAATTTGATTTCTGGTCTTCCCACCCAACAATCTTGCTGTATACACAAATAAATACTGAACTCCAAGCTGATGCCCCTGCTATGCCACCCTCTGAGTTGTTTACTTAGTAACTAGAGTGAGTTTCTTCTGATCCCGCCAGCACCACCTTAGGCAAAGCCTGTGCAGCCAGCAGGCCCCTTCCCCTTGCCTTGTGGTCTATCTCCCTTGATGCCACCCTTAGGCATCATTGTGCTGGGCTTGGCCCACACACTTATCCCTACCACCATGTCATACTCAAGGCAGCGTCTTTCAATTTGAACTTCCTTATCCAATCCAAGTTTATTTGTCCAATTGTTACTTGCTTTGGGATCTTCTTGAAAGACAAGTCATGGAGAAGAGTGAAGCCCCATGTGAGAATTAAATCTGTGATTTTGGCCTCATTAGCACAACTTTCTAACCTGCTGAGCAAAAAGGCCATGTTTAAGTCCAACACAAACACCTTGTCCTTATATGCCCCAGCCCCCCACTGCAGAAGGTTAAAATTGTGCTGATGTGTTTAAAGACTGAAAGTAAAGGAAGGAAACCTTAAGCCAAGAAAATTGGAAATAAATATTATCTTTATCTAACTCTGTACCAGTGTGAAAAATCTGCTTTCAAGAAATAAAGTTTGCTATTAGTTTTCAATGTGCCAAAAAGTCAGCAATGGTTGCCTCTCTTCCACACCTCCCCTAAAAGAAGTCAGTGGATGCTATTTCTCAGATTGTAAACTCAGCGTTATTTAGAATCTCCTGTAAACTCCTAGCAATCTAGTGTTCAAAAATATTTAAGTTTCCAGCTCAAAAATAAATAGAGGGTTGGTTTTGAAAATCTTTTTGGCATCTTCGCTGGCCTAAATAAAAGTTTAGAAAGCTTAATTTTATAAGTCAAGTTCTTTATGGCAAACTTCATAGAAACACATCTCAATGCCTACATGGCATTTTAAAATGACTGGAATGGTGATTATGGCCATCAGATCCAGGAACACACAAATGTCAAACCACTATGAGCAACTGACTTTTGCTTTCCTGTCTGAGCCCAGGAAATGTACAGAAATTAAATACCCGAATCAAAAGGTGTAAGTCACCTAAGGTTGATGTGGCTCTTGACTTCTCTCAAAGCATTTGGGAGGAGAAATGGATAAATCAAAAGTAGGCTAACCACAAAATATTTTTCATGCCGTGGGGTGTTCCTCTTTTCCTTTTATTTAGTGAGCTTTCCTTCCTTGCTACCGTTTCTATTTTTCGTATCAGTTAAAATTGGGTCCTCACTTTTCAGTATATTCACTTTGTGTATCAAATGAGGGAAGTAAGTAACCTTAATTAGCCTTCTCTTGGGATGTACTTCATTGATGTCATAAGGAGGTCTGGAATACTTGTTGCAGGAAGATCACTCGGGAACACAAATGCGTCCAGCTTGCATGTTAGGGCTCTCTGTGGCATCCATGGCAGTGCTTTCCATCTCATTGGCACCTTGGGAGGTAGAGATCAAAATGTTTCCTTAGGGAGGTTTGTCATTTATATCCACTGGAAATCTGTGAATTTTCTCCTTTCCAGACACACTCGTACATTTCTCCATATATCCTATTTATTCCAGTTCTTCTTTCTTGCACTTGGCCAAAAAATGTCAATTAGCTAACTTTGGAAGTTCTTTGAGATTGGGGATTATGAGACTGGTACTTCTTTATTTGGGAAAATGGTAGTTTCTGTGTTTCTGTTTAATAATAACCCATTCCTGATTTTAAAAGTAATGCTGCCCTATTGTTGAACATAAAAAAGTAAAAAACATCCCACCCACCACCCAAAGACCACTACAGGTCATCTGGTGGTGGTGTGTGTGTGTGTACGTGTGTATGTGTGGTATATATTTGAAGGTGTACTGAAAACATTATTTTGAATACTATATATTATGTCAATGTTTGAGCATTTAATCCTATCATTAAAAACAGTTTGTATAAAGGATATTTAATGACCACATAATATTCCATTGTATTTTTCTCCTACTGGATTGAACCATATGAAATTACTGACACCTAATCTTTCTAACCTACAACAGATTTTTGACCTTGAATTTGGCAAGGTCAATGTATAAAATCAGTTGTATTTCTGTATTCTAGCAAAAGACAAGTGTGACATGATATAACAGGGTTTTGTGGGTTTTTTAAAAAAAATCATTCTTATTAAGGGTGAATTGTGGCAGGTGATGGGGTCTTCAGAAGAAGTGCATTTAGGGAATTTCAGTGTTTCAGCAGGTAATCATAATGAATTGGCCTGGAGTGATGATGGCAGTTGAGAATAGATTGGCTCCAAAAATGTTTAGGAAGTAAAATTAATAGGACTTGGAGATAATTAGACACACATGAGAAGAGAGGTGTTAAGGATCACTCCTTTTCCTGGCTAGTGCAAATGGATGGAAGAAAATGCAATTCAATGACAAAGTAAACTCTAGAAAAGAACCAGATTTGAAACACAGATGATGTGTTCAGTTTAGATATAACCAGCCCAATGTGCCTTTGAGACTCTAAAAGAAGGAATCAAGTAACTATCAGAGGATTTGATTTAAAGTCAAATAAAGTGAGTAACAACCACTTGTGGTTCAAACCACCTACGCAGAGAGAATAGAGTTGAAAGAGAACAAAAATTTAGGACTGAGCTTACAAAAAACAAATTTAAAGGCTGAGTAGAGAAATATAAAATTAGAAAAACAGGAAAAGGAATAGTTAGCAAGATATGGGGGGAAGGGGCCGTATTTTGTCTTAGAGGCTAAGGGAAAGAGAGTCATGAAAAAGTAACTTTTGTGAAAAAAAAAAGTTACTAAAAATATCTGTTTGATGAATTGAAATATCATCTCAAAAATAGGAGACATTGTAATAGGAAATAAAGTCAGTTAAGTGAATAAAGATAAATAAATGAAAGTAATTTTAAATATCAAAGATGATGTCATGCAGATTGTGCTTTTCTCAAAAGAAAATTTTGTTTAATGCCTTTATTTCTTGTCCTAAATTCTACCTTGTGTAATAAGCTTACAAATACTGTTATATTTTTTTTCCAATTGTCATTAATTTTTAAATTTCTTCTTCAAGTTTTTCTTTTATATTCTGTTTTGTTGCTATAGGTGTAACTATAGAAAATATTTAGAATAGGCAAAGCAATGGTTTTGATGGAAAACAAAAGATCTTCTTTTGATTATTAGATAAATATAGGAAAGATATTAAACAAAATTTTAGCAGTGACCATCTCCAGGTGTTTAGATTTCAAATACAGTTTTCATGCCTCTTAATATTAACTAAATAGCTTAAGATGAACATATATTACTTTTATAAATTAAAATATAAGTTATAAAGTGTTAGTGCAATTTAAAACACGGAGACACCATTTTCCATCCATGCTTACTGATTATTTATTTCTCCTTTTTGAGTTGTGTACTGTAATATTTTTCCACTGGATTTTTGGCCTTTTTCAAACTTATTTAAAAGCACTCTCTATATATTCTATTTATTGCTTCTATTCTGTTATACATGTTATTTATAATTTCTCCCAGCTAATCATTTTGTTTTAATTTTATTCGCATAGCTAGCCACCTAAAACTTTCAATTTATATTTCATAAAATCTGTCTTATTGCTAAGTGTATTATTGGATTATGTCAATATTATTTTAATAGTAAAATATGATCATAAATGCTTTAGATGATTGGTCACATAAATGGCAATACATCTAACTGAAAGTTATAAAGCAAACAATCATTTAGTAGCATTAAAAATATTTAGAGTTTTTTGCTAAGTAATATAATAAATGTAAACAATACGATTCCATATTTTGACCACATATACATATCGATAAACACATAGGAAACAAAGACTGAAAATACATAAATAACAATGATCTGTGTGGTGTAATTATAGATGACATATTTTCTTCTTTATGCCTTTCTGTATTTTTCAGTTTTGTTTCCTGCAATGTACATAAAAAATGGTATTTACAATAAGTAAAAAGCTAAAAGTAGTTATTTTAAAAATAAAAACAACATATATGAAAGTGATTATAATGAAATGATGTACAAGATTAACTTACTGAATGAATAAATGATGACTAAGGGAAAGAGATTAATCTCTTTCTAAAGTTTTGAATCTGGAAGCCTAACAATGTGATAGAGCCCTTGACAAATAAAGAGTGTGAAAGAAGTCCAAATGAGAAAAAATTGAAGAGCTCTGCCTTAGAAATGTTGTTTCTGTCCACATGTAAGTCATTTGGAAATGTGGGACTGGAATTCAAGGTGAGAGATAAAGAAATAAAAAGTCATGTGAAAAGAAGTAAAATGTAGAAATTCTGATAATAGATGATTCCACAAGGAGGTATATCAAGAGAAGACTTCAGAGGCCTAATCCTTAAGAAACAGTCACCTTAGAGAGATAGAAAGAGGACCTCGCTAAGGAGACAGAGCTGAGGAAGGAGACCCTGGGTGACACAGACTTGAGTCATCCATTTTGTGGATAATGGAGACAGAGAAGTTTTCATGGAGCACGTGAACATATTGCTGTGGTCAAGACTGTGATTTTATTTCTGCTCTGATATGTCTGAGTGAGAATAAATATTCCAGAGTGCCTCCATCACCTTTCATCCTAAAGGTCCCACCTGGACCTTTTATCCTCCCCTCCCCTCCAATTCCTACAACCAATATGTGTGTATCATCCAAATCAAGAATAACAGAGGAGCATTGGGGGACAGAGATGAGGAGCGTTAGATTTAGGTGGTGCCGGGGCAATGACATCTGTGTTTAGAGAGAAGGAACAACATTTGTTCTTCTCTCCTTGCATCCCAATAGAAGGAGCAAAATTTCTCAATGACCTGGGCCCGATTCTGTGGAGAAAAGGACTGAGAAGGAAGAGAAAAGAATCTAAGGAGTGACAGGGCAAGACTGAACTGCCCATTACTTAGAAGAGTATGGAAGCCAAGATCTCTTCTTTGAAGACTCATGTCAGGGTAGAGAGCCCTTTCACAGGTCTTTAGTGGGAGAGGAGAGGATCACCTCCCTCTTGCCTACAACATTTGTCTACAGAAATGCCGGGCATTGCTGGGCAGCTCTGTATGAACTTGGCCCACGTCAAGTCCCAGGGTATTTCGAAGGCTTGACCTTAGTGACCAGTAACTCCTGTGAGACCAAAGCCAGCTGCGGAGCTCTCAGCCCATTCACAAGATGTTAACAAGATATCTGGATGTTTTTCTTTCTTTTTTTTTTTTTTTGAGGGCAGTCTCACAGGCCCTCATATGTGGGACCGAACCGGGGCCGCTGGCTTCCCAAGCCAGCGCTTAACCACTGCGCCACTCAGCCGGCCCCTGGATGTTTTTTATTTTGTTTTTGTTGTTTCCTCCTCAAATAAAGATAAAGAGGACAAACAAGTGTTCTTTCTTTTTTTTTTCCTTTAGAAGTTAGGAAAAGATCAGGCTCTCTGAAAGAGAAACAGATGGAGTCAGGAGATTTGGAAAAGTTTTTTAAAAAGACTAGCTAAAGAAAGAAGTATATAGATCCAGAACTGAAAACAAATGTAAACATTTCTCAATGAGATTTATGAAAGAAAATTGGTTTTACAATTAAATATCTACCTGCCCTAAAGATGACGTGATAAATCATTGTCTGATTGGATATATTATAATTCGTTTTCTTGGGGAAGAACAAGAGCCAAGGGTAAGCCCACTGATACAACTTAAATAAGTTGAAGGCAAAGCAGAAAACTCAGTGGTCATCATTGGAGCAATAGCCTCCTTAGGAAAGGAGGGCTCATGCCTTTTTTCCCTTAAATCCAAAATGAATAAAAAATATTAAAAATGGACAGAAATTTGATTTTTTAAACTAGAGTTGCTCTTGGAAGCAGGTAACAGGACAGTTTGTTCATTGCAGCAGGCCTAATAAATGTAAGGCACCAAATGTGTAATTGGAAGTTTGTTATCATTTGGAAAGATCTTTCTTTTAAAAAAGCACAGGCATCCTTCAGCAGTAAGTTGGTGTTGAGCAAACAGCCAAGCCAAATAGTGGTTGCTTACTGTTTGGCACGTAGATGATGGGGCCATCAAACCATTTTGCAAAGCACTCCAGACTCCTGGGGAATGGCTGGGAGGAGGAAAGAGGGCAGGCAGTTGGAAGGGAGGGTGGTAGGGCCATAATGGATGTGTGGAAAGAATGCCAATACCTGTATTGGAATTGGGGACAGAGAAAGTTTTACAACTTTTGACTTTAAGTAAGAAAGGCAAATATTTCTTTTTTTTTATTTATTTATTGGGGTACTAGAGAAGGGAACAGCATTGGGGAATTGGGAAAGGGGAACAGACAAGTTGTTGTCTTTTTGTTGTTCAGTCTAGTTGTGGAGGACATCGTTTCACAGGCCCATGTTGGTATTGTGATCATTGCGCTCTTCCTGGCTGAGGAGATCGGTCACCGGCCATTGGACAGCCACTTATGGTGGCTCACAGCAGTTCACGCTGGCTGACAGCCACTCATGGTAGCTTACGGCAGCTCACTGCAGCCCCACTGCAGCCTACGCCATCGCCAGTGACTCACGGAAGCCCAGCTCCAGGTCAAGCTGTTTTTCACCATCTTAGCTGTAGAGGGAGCAGCATCACTGGCCCATGTGGGATCCGAACCGGTGGCCCTGCAGCTCAGAGCTCATGCTCCCAAGCCAACTCTTAAACAACAAGCCACTCAGCTGGCCCAAGAAAGACAAATATTTTTTAAGTAGAGATTGATACAGGAAATGACTTAAAATCACTAATAATGAGTAATATTTATTATGTATTTAGTATGTACCAAATAACATGCTAAGCACTTATGTCATATTGAATTCTCAAAACAACTCAGTTTCATTGATGAAAATTATGATTCCTAGGGTGATAGATTAATTCACCCACATGACATAACTAGAGGCAGAACCAACAATTAAACCCACATCAGTCTGGCTTCAATACCACACTTCTTAAAACCACCACTTCCTCTCCACCACACACTCAGCTGAAATGAAAGGGTTTTGTTTGCATCAATTTTGTTTTTATTTTCTGAGATACAATGAACATTGTTTGTATATCTCCTCTTTTTTTAGAATTCACTAAGAATAAGAGGATTTCGTAAATTGCTGAGACAAGCTTCTCTGGCTGAGGAAGAGATAATCTGGAAGTTTCTGCTTCTTTTGAGTTGTGCTCCTGTTTTTGCTTTTTCTCAAAGTCAACATGTAAAGGAAAAAATAGGAGTATTTAGAGTGTATCATGTGGTTTCAGTGGACACTCCTAAAGTGAGCAAAAGAAGGGGTTGTAAATAAAGCAGACATGTAGATAGATGCTATGGTGCTAAGAAGCGTTAGGGCTTTCCCTGATGCTCAGTGAATCCCCATGTCTCAGGCACTCTCCTGATTTCCGCCAAATACATCACAGCAATGGCTGCATAGAGGCTGGAAAAAATATCCCACGAGAGTAGTCTTTTCTTCTTCTTTCTCTGCTCCTCTAGCTCCAACAGGAGACTCATTGACAAAGTGTGTGTGTGTGTGTGTGTGCACGCGCGCGCGTGCGTGTGCATGTGCATGTGTGCATTTGTGTGTGTGCATGTGTGTATAGCCTGTGTGTGTGTGTGTGTGTGTATGTGTGTGTGTATGTATTACCCCATGATGCATGCTGCGTCTAATCCTGTTCATGGGCCTAAGGCAGAGGATTGAAAATTAAGCACAAGGGCTAAAGCACTTCCCAATAATAGTTTCAATTACAGTTAATAAGGTGACTAAATGTGCACTGTCTCATGAAATGTTTGGGAACATTCAGCCCCTTGCACACAGTCACATAGTTAGTGATGGGCTGGCTGATTCTCATGTCTGAGCTCTTAAACACTGTATTATACTAGTCTCAAATGTCAGTTGCAAAGGAAAAATGAACACAGCATCACATGCAGAGAGAGTTCCTGTGCTCATGAGAAGAGGGAAGATGACTCTCCAAGCTTCTCCACATGCTCTGTGCCCTGGAGACTGACCTGTATGATCTGCTGCAGCTCCTGTCTCCTTCTCCACTGGATTCCAATCACTCCTCCCCACTGCCTTTGTCCCTCCTGGCTGAGGTGGAGGTGCTTCCCCCATCTGTGGCCCCCTGTGGCTCCCCTGCACTCCCCCTACACCTGTGAACATCCTTTCTTCATTCAACTCTCCTATGTTACCCTTTTTAAGGATTCCATCTGTTGCTTGCCAATACCCTGACTGATTCACTTTTACAATATTACATTAAAATAAGAAGAACTACTTTATACCTACATTCTGATAATCAAGGCATGTTATACCAGCAGGTACTATATAAAGTCCTCCATCCCCCTCATTTAATCCCTCCTTTCCCACTCTGCCCCTTCTCCTCAGATTGCATATACTCCATTCTTCACACTCACATCTTTGTCTTCCGCTCTTACCTTTGTGGCACGTGATCCATACGTCGATGCCCCTGCCTTCCATCGCCCGTCCCTACCACCCTGTTACTCCCAGATTGCCTATGGAATAATCCACGTGAACTAGTTTTTTTCACATCCCTGTCAGCTTCAGAGTGCTGCCCTAGAGGGGATTTGCATTTCTCAGCCCTTCTAAGGACTCTGTTCCTCCCCATTCCCACCAAAGCATAATGATGCCACCCTTAAAATTCTCCTTACAAAGACTTTATTACAGAAACAAGGGCTGTTTCTATAAAACATCAGGTTCTTTCACACGCCTAACCTCTGCACAACTAAATAGTTTTCTCCAGCAAGTCATAAGTCAAGCATGTTCCAAATTTGTCCTCTTGAATGAGTTCTAAACACAAATTCAAATATGTCCATTTGCTCATATACCTATGTACGCTGTTATCTGTTCTTGGGGGAGCCATGCTTGTTTTTTTTTTGTTTTTTTTTAACATGGTACATTGTCACCGGCAATGGGTGCTCAGTGTCTGAGAGGGAAATACATAGTTCAGTTTTCTTCTCTCTCTCTCTCTCATTAAAAGTGAGTCCCTAAATGTTTGTCTCACTAGGTTTAATTTTCAATATATAGGTCATTCAAATACTCTTTCTGCATTTGAATTCACCATGGAATGTGTAATAACAGGAAAGAGAAATATACAGACCCTCTGTGCTTAGCATGGCAATGTGTCATGTGGCTTGGGAAGGTATGTCTGGGAGTATCATATGGCTGTTACTCAACCTGCACACAGAAGAGCTTTGTATGGCATCCCTCACTGTCCAGCCCCAAATAACAGACATTCAGCTGAGCTGGCTCACATCGACTGTGAGAAGTTTCAATCTAGTTCATGAAATATTTTTTCAACTGCAAAATATTCATTTTTTTTTTCCAAAAGAAAAAATTCAATCACTCCTTTATCCTAACCCCCAATCCAAGGTCATTTTTTACTTTGTGGGACCCAGGTTTACACTGCGAACATAACAACTCAACTTCCTTAGTTCTCACAGCACACCAGTGCCTAGAGTGCTCGCTTTCAAATATATTTTCATGTCATCATTAGCTACAGTTAACTGAATGTTTGTAAATGCTACAACAGCCCTACAAAGGAGGTGCTATTATTATACCCATTTTATAAATGTCAAAACCAAGGCTTAGGGTATTGAAGAAACGTGCCTGAGTTCACACAGTTCATATGTGGGGATCTTGAATTGAAACACAGGGCTAATTCCATATACCAAGTTCTTTACCATTACACTATACCAGCATATTAGAGAAGAGCAGTATTCACTTTTTTCACTGAAATGAAAAATCAAGACAAAGTATTCCAAAAAGTCTCTTAATACTCTTATTTTTCTAAGAAAGTTGTCAAGAAAGCTATACCACATAGCAGTGGGATGGATTCATGAGCCAAGGACAGTACTTGTATCATTTCAGACAAGGATAAGCAGAAAATTCTTGGAATAGTTTGTGAACTGTTAGCCAGGAATAGCAAATCTCCCCTGTCTGCCTCATATCAGACAGGATGGGAAGCTTCACTGCCTCTTGGATCGTGTACCCCAAAAGATTTTCAATGGTAAGGATTTCCCATGATGGAGTCAGTTTCCAACACTTTCTGATTTTTAACCAAACCTCTGATTTGTCAAGCTTTGTTGAAGAGTTCGTCAAGTTAAACTGGTTCGAGTGAGGGGAGAGAATCATCAAAGCCAGCGGGATCAGTCACTTAGAAAACAACAATGGCTGAGAGGCTGCAAACCAGGAAAGGTTGCAACCATGTGACTGCAGATCACTGTGTAGTCCTTGTGGGTTTTCTCTTCAAAGATCATAGCTACAGCCATGAGGAAAAAGACCCAAACACAACACCCACAACAAAATTTCAGTTGCCCTAAAACTTGGCTTCCTAACTACCAGGGCATGGAAACCAGATCCCATCTACCTCACATCACCCAAAAAAAAGGATATTTGTGTCCCACAGTTTGCAACTTGTGAGGTTCTTGCCTATGCCTAATGATGTGAGAGAAATAAATTCAGAGGCTGTGTGGTTAACCCCCTGGCGCTTCCTGTTTTGTACAAATGCAGCTATGGATTTCTCTAAAAAATGAGTTGGAACCATTTTATCACATGTTTTATCACGACAACTTGGGGAACAGTAAAAACAGCTATCAGGTGGTCCTAAATCTTTATCCCAATTATTTATGTCTATAAGCAAGCTATTTTAACTGACGCTGAATAAACAATTTAACCATGAAAAATACTTGAGACCACCCAGCAACTGTCCCTCTCTTCCCCATAGCATATGTAATCACATGCATTCATTGTATATAAATGATCTTTCAGAGCCAAAAAGACACTCTCCATGGCGCGAAGGCTGCATGGAAGTGTGATTGGATGGTCCAAAGCAGTGTTCTCCTCCCTCGGGGCATGGGAGCATCCTGGACTGATGTGACCACACTGGAGCCTTTTTGGGTGGCCTGGCTGCTTGCCACATTGTCCTATAGTGGTTTTCATTCCTTACACCCCGCCGCGGTTTAGTCTTCAGACCATTAGGTAGGCTTCAGTACTGTGGAGCCTGTCTACATACATAGCTATGATGTCCCATGCCCTTATCATAGCCACTAACACATTTTTAAGCCTCACAATACCTATTACAATCATAACCCCTCCCAAGCTCTGAGACTCAAACTTAGAACTTGGGTGAAACTAGCCTTGCTGCTGTTTATTGTAACAGCAACCAGGGCACAAACCAAAGTAACTGTCTATATGCCCACAAAGGCTCTGAATAAGAAAGACTCATAGCTCAAAGCTGACTCAAATGCTGCCATACAGGGTGTTCCATGTCAGGTAAGCAAAAACCAAACCACATCCCATATTTGAAGAAGTGTAAACACCTGGTGAACACAAAATCCGTGGACCATGTAAGATCAGGCTGCTGATGCATGAGAAGCAGCTGCTCTGCGGACTCTTGAAACTCCTTGAGAACCCGAGGGACTGGGCTATTGCTGAAGACATTTCTCAGAGTAGCCCACATTTCAGAGCATCTGTGCAGCAAGTTGCCAGTGTAGAAGTAAACCTACACACTTTAAAGGACCCGAGTCAGGCAGCATCTATTATCTACAACCTAAAAAGAAAACTAGGAGGTCAGTGTTCTAATTCCATTTTAAAGATGCAAAAATTGTCTCATAAAGCTAAAGTGGCTTGCCCAAAATCAAATAGCTAGTAAGTGGAAGAAATGCTATGTGCCAGGAAGTCCATTTTCTTCGAAGCTGAGAAGCAACACCAGTCTCAACGGCTAGTCCAGCAGGAGGGATTCGATCAAGACCACCCCAGGGCTCACCTTCTGGTCCTGTGTTCTCACAAGGACAACTCCTCCAGACTCCATTCTGGAATGTTTTATAGACCCATCTTTAATTAATTCAAGTCCAGTTCTTTTATGCTTATAAGATACAATCAACTAACTGGTAAAGACATCTAGATTGCTGCAATGCAGCAAGGGAGCCATCCCCAGCCTCCTACCTCCTGTCACAACCCTCCAGGATCCCTGCCCCCAGTTCTGCGGTTGGACTTTTACTATCACATTGCAGTGTCAGGTGTAGTGGAGAGGAAAGCAGTGTGATTCCTGGCTGATGGTGCTGCTACTATTTGGGGACCACTGTAATCCTATAATGTGCTTGGACAGTATTCTGTGTGACCACCTTAGTTGTAACAGACCTTAGTTGTTGAGCATTTTATCATCATTCTCAGTGAGATATTCACTAATAAATAGTAAGGCATTCTCACCAACATTTAAGTTTTGGGAAGGAACTAGGCTCTACAGAGGAAGAACGTTGAAATGATATTTTTGTAGGACAGCCACCTTTACTGGTTGCTGTGAAGAGAGACAGCTGTTAGCTGGATATCTAAGCAGCAAGAACAGAGAGTCATCGTGGGATTTGTCTTCTGCCTCTGAGAGGAAGAAGATGGTCCATGTATCTTCCAGGAAATAAAAGAATCAGCTGGGAGGGAATCCTGGAGCTTTGAAGGACTCTACCAGCACCTGCTAAATGAGATTAAGAAAGTATCTGTTAATAGCCTGGCACATGCTGGTCCCTTGACAAATGGAAGTTCCCTTTATTTCTTATATATTGACAAAAATAATGCAAGAGTCACACGTGGTGGTTTACACATGGAAGCACTTAGTAGATGTTCACTGAACAATATATATCATGTGAACATCCAGAGAGAAATAAATCCTAATAAATATTGGAGGAACAATGAAATAAAAGCAGCTATCTAAGATGTAGTTCCCACCTCTAGTCATTATTATACCATCATGGTTATTTTTATAGCTTCTCTTACAATCTTGAAGTGTCTCTTTTGTTCACTGTTATATCACAGAACCTAGAACACTGCCTGCCTGAGCAAATACAGCATTTGCTCAATAGTTGTGTATTGATAAATATATATCTATACATACAGTATCGAATAAATATATATTGACTCAATCAAAGTAGACTATTAAAAGTCTTATGATACGATAGGTAATTTCAGAATATGAGTTGAAAGGGCTTTTTTCAGGGTCTATCTAAGCCACGTTCTGAATACGTAACCTTGGATCGGTCACCTGGTGTCTCTTTGGTTCATTCTTCATCTATATATTAACAATAAAATAACAATAATGTCTACCTCATTAGGTTGTTATCAAGACTAAATTGTTTAAACACATAAAAATAATGTATAAACCATAGACACTGTATACATATTAAGACTATTGTCATGATTAAAAAAATAAGCAGTGAGATAAAAAGATTATTATGGACTTAAGAGTCCAGTTTAGCACAACTCATAGCCCTGGAAAGTAGACCCTCATTCTGTGTTCCGTTTTTCTAAGCAGTTCTTTCAGCTTACTCCTTCCTGATCTCAGAATGTATATATACACTTCCCCCACCAACTTTAGCGATGTGCATGAATGATAATCTTAATATTTTTCTACCTAACCCTTACTCATTCCTAAAGACCCAGTTCAGGTGCTGCTCCCTCCCAGGAGTTTTTGTTGATATTGTCCTGTGTGAACATGCTGTATACACAACATACCCTAAATTACATGTTTCTCATCTGTCATCAGATAACAATCTAAGCCTAGGCCTTTGCTTGGTCATCTGGGACTGAACCATAAACTCCTTGAGAGTTATGTCTTTCCTCTGATTATCACCTGTACCCAGCACAGTGCCTGATACAAACTAAGAATTCAGTAAATATGGAATGAATTCCATAGTTATGAGTGGATGAGACTCAGAAAGGTTGTACCTTCTATTGGTTGGCATTGCATAAAATCTCCCTACTAAGGCAAGTTAATAGTTAATCTTCCAAATGTATTCTAAAGACTAACTCACAGTACTTCAGGAATGTTTGTCCTTGAAGGGATTAAAAAAATGTCAAACTGGGCATGACTGTTTATCTATTAAATGATATTTTCTGTTATTTTCCTTATATGTCTCTCCTCGTAATAAACAGGGTCTCTCTTCTTACCATGGCGTGAATACAGAATTAACCACAAACTCCACACATTCCTTTTACAGAAGCAACTGTACATGTTTTCCAAATGAAAAGAAAAATAAATGTTAGACGCAAGATGTAGAAGTCATCAGCAATTTTTGTAAGGCCCCAAGCATCCCTAGAGAAATTAACATTTGCAAAATCACTTTGAACTCTGATGTTCAACAGCTTTTTAAAAGTTCCATACAATGAAAAGTTCCATTCCCATAAAGTCAGAAATACCTTTCTGGGCTCATTTCATATCAAAATGCAATAAGGTTCATAAATGTCTCTGTGAAGGTTGAGTGCAATAAAATTTAGCTATAAAATATTTATTATGCAACAGGCTTCAAGACGAGTGGAAGTATGGACTGTGTTTAGCACAGCTCCCTTTACAGAGTTCTTCATCAACAGCAAGAAGATATATAAAAACAGTGCAAGAATAACCTATAAATACCTGCACTATAACCATCAAAGGTTTTCACTCTTATTACCAATCAGGCCGAGGCAAGCTGACATTCACAATCACTTCACTCAAGGTATGTTCACAGAAAGCTCTGTAACACTGTCCCCAACGAGCATGTAAAATCCACTTTTTATTTGGATATGTCATTCAGCAGGTGATAGATATTCTCCAACAGCCTCAGCAGCAGCCTTTCATTCCAAATTAGTTTTTCCTTTGGAAGCCAAAGAAACAGGTTCCTTCCGCTTGTCCCAAGTTGCCTGTGTACCTCCTCTTTAACTCAGACCCAGGCCCCCCACCAAGCCACTGGATCCTGAATGGAGCAATTCCATTCACAAAGTTCAGTGTGTAATTCTAGCTTGCAATTTGGGCCTGCAGGCTTAGGGTGTCTCTTTCCTCGAAATGACCACATCAGTCACCTGGGGGATCCCCTCTCTTTTCATGCTTCTCCAAGGCTAACAGAACTGCATCTACAAGGGTTTAAAGGAAAACTATAGACTCACACCCAAAATTCACTTTCTTACTTCATTCAAGTTTCTGCTGAAATGTCTTCACCATATACAGCCCTTGATTAAAATAGCCCATGTATTATTCTATACCCCTTTACCGTATTTTATGTTTTTATAACTTTTATCACCCCTGGTCATATTTACTCATTAGTCATCTGTTTCCCTTCACTAGAATATAAGCTCCCAAGGTCAGAGATTTTGTTTCACCCACTCATTTTTGTGTTCTTGGAGGCTAGAATTAAGTCTGACACCTGGTTGATGCTTAAGAAACACGTGTTTACTTTAGTATGAATGAATAGATGGGTGGGTAAAAAGATAGGAAGTTTTGGACAAATGGTTTAAAGGAAGACAAGGGAAACCTATGTTGTAGTCAGTCCATTTTGAGAAACAACATGCAGCCACATGCCTGTTTCTGGTCGTATTGGGCCCTCTTCCTGTGATGTCCTGAAAAAGGATCTCTCCTTAGACACCCAGTGCCAATTTCCCCTGCTCTCTGGAGCTTCCCCAAACCTCAAAAGGCACAATCCATCATGTTCTGCTCTATGTTTCAAATGCATTTTAAACATATCTCTATGAAATCTTTTGAACTAGATTTCCCCTTCCTGTTTGCCTCCTATATATTGCAGTGTATTTCCTAAAGATATGAGCTGGCACTCACACAACATACATTGTCTAAAGTGCCTAAGATACATCAGTGAGGAAAGTAGACAAAGACCCCAACCTCATTGGAGTTATAGTCTAATAAATGGGTATTAAATATTTTTGTTTTTAAAAAATAGATTTTTCTCACTGATATCTGACTCCACCTTCTTATCCACAGGCCTCAGCATTTTACTTTCTATATCACAGCACCTGAGAAGGGCAGTTGCTTATTGAGTGGACAAGGAGAAAGACAATCTTCCTTTTCAGGGATTTCTGCTAGTTAGTATCATTTTAGAGGTTAAATTGAGAAATCCAGTTTTTAGTTGGCAACAAAAGAAAAAAAGGGAAGTGGGAAAATCAAAGGTTTCCTTAGGACTAGGGTGAAGTCTGTAGCACAGAGGCGCCTGAGATAGCAGAAGAAGAGTAGAAAGCTGAAGCAGAGGGCATTGCCCTGCTGCTCATTCCAGTGCCACCCCTTACCTACAGGAACCAGGCGTTGTGAGGGGTCCTGCGGCAGCCATGAAATTCAGCCTGAAAATTTGCTACAGTATGTGTGTGTGAGGCGTGGGAAAATCACTCCCAACTAATGGCAACTAGTGGTTAAATCCATGATCATCACTTAGTCAATTTGGTGTGGAACGTTTTTTTATAAAGAAGGAAGCATTAAAGGGAGAGGATTCCTTTGGTCTGAAATATTTGAAGGCCAAAGTAACTTAAAACGATGCAAGATATTAGGAAGTTGAATCTCTCCTGCAGAGCCTCTACGTATAATGGCTTGCTCATTTCATCTCTGACTCCTCCTTGCCCTGCCAGTAATTTGTCAATATTCATTAAATCTCAAATCAGAATAGGTCATGTGTCAAGCAGAAGTGGCCTCACACAACAGAAAGTGAGGAAGTTTAAAATCAGAACTGTCCCTGGGCCGGCAGAGTGGCGTATTGGTTAAGAGCTGGCTTGGAATGCCAGCTCTGAGCAGCGGGGCCCAGTTTGGATGCCATATATGAAGGCCAGTGACACTGCCCTCTACAGCTAAGATGGTGAACAACAGCTCAACCTGGAGCTGGGCTACGTGAGTCCCGGCAATGGTATAGGCTGCATCCCCTGCTGCAGTGGGCTGCCATAGGCTACAGTGAGTGGCTGGCAGCTGGTGTGAGCTGCCAAGAGCCGCTATGAGAGGCCGTCCAGAGGCCAGCGACCAATCTGCCTCACCTGGGAAGAGCGCAATGATGATACCAACATGGGCCAGTGAAGCAACGTCCTCCACAACAAGACAGAAGAACAAAAGGACAGCAACTTGTCTGTTCCCCTTCCCCAATTCTGCAATGCTGTTCCCCTCCCCCGGTTCCCCAATAAAATCTTTAATAAAAAAAAAAAATCAAAACTGTCCCATAAAATATAGGGTTATGGGCACCATATCCATAAAAGAATGACCCAGTCTTACAACAGGTTTCTACTGGGGAATACAGGCAACAAAATTAATGCGTTACCCAGCACCTATCTCCACATCCATTAAAAATGGCAATATACTAACTAGTTACCAAATATTCAAACTAAGATAAACTAAATAAAATAATAGAATTTTTGACCTAGAAGGGATTTTAAGTCATCTCGTCCATCCTTCCAACTAGAGCTTACATATTCCTTCTGAGTGAATACCCAGCTTCTCCTTGAACATCTTCAGAGATTACTCTTTGTTCATTTGTCTTCAAGCATCCTCAGACAGTCCATGAGGATATTTCATAGTTGATGTTTAGATATCTGCAATGACATATGCTGAGAAGAAAGAAAAAAAGAAAGGAAGGAAGGAGAAAGTGAGAAAGAGAGAAAGAAAAAGAGAAGAGAAGAAAAGGAAAAAGAAAAGTTTTAAAAGCCTCATTCCCGAATGTTCCTTCAAGAAAAAAATTTTAATAGTCTGATTTCCAAATGTTTCTTCAAAAGAGAAGCATGCAGGGAAACTGAATGGTAAACATCCCTGACAGGGGGAGGCTGTACAAGGAGCCAGATCAAGAGGTCCCAGCACAGTGCTCCCTATTGTGCCTCATAATCACAAGAAGAATTCACTGGGGGTTAATTCAATTTGTGCAATGTTCTCAGAGGAGGAAAGAAATAACTTTCCCCCGATTTTTCAAGCTATTTACCTTTATGTCCCCTGGAACCTTTTAAATAACATTGCTTGAAAATCCAGTCTGTAAGCTGCCCTTGGCTCCAAGAATCGTTAAAGAATTTATAAGCTGTTTTCTCTCCTATCCCAGGAGCTACTGCCAGGGGAAGCAAAATCCAGACGTTTGCAACTCAACACCAGTGAGTGCCTGGCTAATCTGATCAATGAGGAGGCAGCAGTCACAGTCACCCCTGACACAGGGCATCTGACAGGCGTTGATATTCTGCCCCTGCTAATGCTACTTCAGGGCACCCGCCCATCTCTTTTCCACTATGGTGGAGCTCTGGGCTATAGAGACATCCGGGCACAGGTACCAATCTAGAGAGCTGACTTCTCGTGTCTGCCAGGGCTCTCTGGAAGTCTCGGGTACAGGCTGTCTTGAAAGACTTCTAATAGTTCTTGCTGGTGACATCCAAGCAATGATGGCAGTGCGGGCGACGTCCCCCTGAGGCCCTTGGGGTGTTATAATAGACAACCCGGTTGACGCAGTTCACACAAAAAGTCCCGATTTAATCACCTAATGCTGCTGGTGGCATTTGGAATCTCGTAAATCATGGGGGAAAAAAGCTGTTCCTGCACAAACTCTTCAGAGAGTTTCTAACAACAGAACTTCAGCCAGACCTATGCAAAGCCAAAGAATTCTCTTTCATCACCTGCTTGTGATGGCAAACCTGAGGAATCCTGAGTCCTGGGAAATCACCAGCAGAACCATGACCACAGCAGTGGAGGCAGTCATTTGTCTATTCGTGAGAGGCATCCTATACCCCACCTTCCTGGCCCTTAGGTAGGAAAGAGTTTCTCAATGAAGGCAGCGAGGGGACGGGCTACAGTGGTCTGTCTTTTAAATTCTCTTATTCCTCTTATATTTTTAAGGTGGTTTTTTTAAATCTTTTCTTCACCTAAAACTTATCTATGAATTCCTGTGAGAAGTAAGAAGTAAGGATCTTGGAAAGTTCAAAATCAAAATAAGCTAGGACTCGCTTCTTCTTTCCCTGACAAAAATTAAAAGCATGTGCATTAAAGTGTGTATGTGTACACACACACACACACACACACACACACACACACAGAAACACACACACACACACCACTAAATTATTGGCCTGAATTAGCTCTCCTATTTTTCACCAGTCTTTTGCCTGATTTATATTCTTCATGCAGAGCAACAGCTGTAAGGACCCTCTAGCTATAAGAATAACAGTCCAGATAGTCAAGAGTGTTTTAAACCAATTTACTTATTTACTTAATAAGATGGAAGAAGTGGTTAGAATGGCCCACCTAGTTATTTCTCTGACATACAGCCAAGACCTTCCCTGGGGCTGAGCATGCTTTAAAAAAAAAAAGTATATGAAAACCCTTAAAGGACTAACATCTCACCTTTGTACAAAAAAGTTGTAACACACTGTAGCTGTGAGGATATGAATGCCATACATTCCATCAAACCCCAAACTTTGGTCATCTATAGTTATGGGCTATTCTCTATTTGCTTCATGTGTATTCATCTTGTCAAAGAAATTGCTCAAAAAAAAAGACAAAAAACAAACAAACAAACAAACAAAAAAGAAATTGCTCAATTGCCCTGAAAGCAGGAATCAAGACTTCTGCTTCTTTTCTTTTCTAGTAGCGAAGTATGACAACAAAGGGTCTCGGGACATCCTCCATAAGACGTATCAGGGACTCGGTAAAAGTGCCTTTCCCAGAAAGAGATGGGATGAATTCTCTGGAATTCAAGGGCTAAAAGAGAAATATGGGGCTAGGGACTAATGAGGCAGCAGCTTAAATAGTGAGCTTATTGGGACTTTTATTTCTGCAATTATCCTAAAAAATTGTCTTCATCTTCTGCCATGTGTCATCAAAAAGTCACTTCCTCATCCTTCTGGACATATGGTAAACTATTTTCCTGTCTCCCTTACAGTTATATGACCATGTGACAGAATTGTAACCAATAGAATGTTGGCAGAAGTGATGTGCACCACTTAGCTGATAAAGCCCTCCTATGTGCAATGCTGTCATTCTTTCCCCAGCCATCAGATAAAGAGAGAAGACTCAGTGGATGTAGACGAGATTGGAATTCAGAGACAGAAAGAGTATGAGTTCCTGAATTACCCTGTAATACAGCCCACCAAATAGCCAAGGGCTTCATGAGTAAGAAATAACCTCCTATTGTTTTAAGTCTATCATTTTAAATCTGGGCTTGCGTGCTACATCAGTTAGCCCACCCTGGCTAACGCATCCTATGAAAGCAGGTTTCCCTTCTCGGGCGAGTGACATGAGTGTGTATCCTGGGTGCAGTTTGGTGTATACTGCTGCTATTATTTCTTATCTCCCCATATTTTTTCTGGCCCTTAACCAAGTATTTGCAGTTAGTATTCACACTACATAATACCCTCTTCCCTTATTCTAGGCATTTCTACAGTTTCCTTGAAATGAAATATGGTTAGGAATAACATTTCTAAAAGTCTCTATGTTCTGTAAGCCTCATCTTAAAACTGTTAGTAGGGAGGAAGTGTTTGGGAGTGGAGGTGGGGGGAGGGGATGGTAGGCATGAAAAGCCAATAGAAGAGCTATGCCTGAAAGAAAGTCGAAAAGCTCTTCTGATCTTTAGACTAGACATCAGTGATAAACTGTTCTTCTTACTGAACTATGGACCAGAAGCCATGACTCAGATCAACACTAATGCAAAATGATTTGGCCTTCCCTTCTATTTTTGACCAAGGAAGAAACAATCACATATCCACCATTTACTCAATCTTCCTAGGACAGTGCATGTGAATCATTTTCGGGGGTCGGAGATGGGAGAAAACAAAAATAGACTCAATAAGACACAGGGCTTTTGTAAGAACTAAGAAGTGCCAGTAGAATTTACTCTTGATCCAGTTTGCTGTAAGCTTCACATCCTTCTCACCATCATAAATAATAAACAGATTAACAGAATGTCTATAAACATAAAATCCTTCTCAGAAAGCAATTTTTATTTTCAGTCTCCGGGAGCCCAGATTCTTGAACAGAATTCTCACTGGGAGCCAACTCAGCCTGCTATGTTGGCATCACTCCAACATCAGGAGTCAACAAAATGTTTTTGCCCTGAAGACTTGACCAGGGCTGCAGTTAAAGTTCATTAGGCTTTTGTGGGGAGATTGTTGGTCTAAGAAAAAATTCTGAGTGCTCCCATTGTGAAAGTGGGGTGGCAAAATGCAAAACTAATAAAAGGGAAAAAAAAGGATTTTTCCTTTCACTCCCCTGGAAAAAGTGACCCATCATATTGTTTTGACATTTCTTTTTCAGTATTTGAAAATGAATTCCATTGTCAACTGGGTAGGAAAGGATAACATGAACTAGACTCTCAACTGGGGAGATGACTCTTCTCTATACGCACATCTTCATTTGGTCATCACACATGGTCTGTTTTCCATGGTTTATATCTCAGTCCAGCCCTGGAAAATGTTTATGTGAATTTATCTCCAGGTATCTCCACCCCTCTATACTGTTCCTACTAAATGTTTCAATTTGTTAATAAATGAGTTGGGAAACTAATAACTGAAAGAGCATCCAGGCAGCCCAAAGTACTGACGGGGGATGTCTCACCTGAAGAATTAGGCATCACACAGTTGTTTCCCCCTCCAGGCACTACACTGTACCCAGCAATCATGTTGGAGTTGAGTGGCATCTTCCCTGAGATGTACTGCTAGCCAATAAGACCCTGAAGATTGCATTGCATATGGCTAATAAAAATCAGATAGAGGGCCGACCGAGTGGCGCGGTGGTTAAGCGCTGGCTTGGGAAGCCAGCAGCCCTGGTTCGGCCCCACATATGAGGGCCAGTAACACTGCCCTCAAAAAAAAAAAAATCAGATAATGACTTAAGAAATTGTTCATTCTATGAATTGTTATAAAGTAAACTGAGGTATTTAAAAGTTTTAAGGGTTAATTTGAGGAAAAAACTGATTAGAATCTGGCAGCACTAAACCAGAAGTGGTTAAGAGTGCTCTACCAATAGGATTTGGGAAGAGAATTATGTAGAGAAAAGAAGCAGCAAAGTAAGGAAATTGTTAATTGGCTATAGCTTAAAGCCTAGTTGGAAAAAAAAAAAAAAAAGGCCTAGTTGGCTGTTTACGATGAGTTGTCCTTAGCGTTTTGATTTTGTAACCTTGAGGGAGTTACAGACTTAGATTTTTGTTTGCTTACGTTGGCTGCCATAGCATCAGAACCACTTCAGTGTAATGACCTCCTTGCTTAATTAATTTAACAATATACATAGAAAAAGAGTGAAGAATTTAACAGTGGATTATCCCAGGGAGGAAGAATTATCAAAATTTATTTCTCTCACTTTCCTAAGCTGTATTTTATTTTCTACGCAAATAAAATATGTTATTTGAACAATAACACAGGTTATAAAGAAAGAACCATTCGCTCTCCCTTTATTCTTTGCTTTGCTAAGTGGAAAGTTGGCATATGACACTTTGTGAACTGATCCCTGCATTCTCCTAGCTTAGGAAGATGCAGCAGGTGAGGAATAGATGGCTTTTATAAATGCAAGCAAGACCAAGTCCCCTTGGCGGGCTCAGATCATAGATCAGATTCTTTATCTGTGCTGGTACCAGAGTGTGATATGGAGTTCTCTGGGTTTTTTCTGTAACTTTAAGAAAAACCTGTGTACTTTTTTCTAAATGCATGCAGGCACATCCAATTGTCCAAACTAAAATTACATCCAGGAAGGAAGGCAGCCTGGAAAAGGTCATTTGGGGTTCCAGAGGTTCTGAAGTAACACACACACACACACACACACACACACACACACACACTTTTGAAATAAAGTGAAATGGATAATAAACACCAGTAAAACTTTAGAAAGATTTCCATTACACTGAGAAGAAAGATAGAGGAGTCTCTTTTACCACTTCTGTTGCACTTGTACTAGAAGACCAGCCAAAATAATAATAATAATGATAACAACAGCAACAACAATAAAAGGTATATAAGACTTAGAAAGAATCAGAAAAGACTGGCCCCATTTTCAGATGATGTGATAGTAAACATAGAAAATTCAGCTACAAACTAGTATAAATAAGAAGAGACTGCAGAAAAATTGCTGGATATAAACCAATATACAAATATCAACAATATTTTTAACTAGTATTGTTACTTAGACATATTGTGGTGATCATGTCACAATATAAACAAATATCAAATCATCGTGTTGTACACCTGAAACTAACATAATGTTCTATGTCAATAACACCTCAATTTAAAAAATCAACAGTATTGCTATCCACTAGTAAATCATTAATTAGAAAATGACATAAAGATAAAAATTAAAATCTGGAATAAATGGAAAGAGTCATGCACATTGTGCCAAAGTAGATGTCATAATTTAAATTATAAAATACGAGAACTAAGTGACATATACTACTACAGTTAAAAACATGTAGTATTATACACATGCAGCTAAAGCATCACTTAAATGGAAATTTATAGTATTAAGTGCATGTATCAGGGGAAAAGAAATACCACTTAATGTGATGGTAAGCGCCCACCTAAGAAAAAGTAGAAAAAGGAAATCATTATAGCAGAAATTAATGCAATATAAATAAACATATAAAACAGAGGATCAACAGGTCCAAAGTTGATTTGGTTTTGATCTTTTTTTTTTTACTTGCGACATAGTCTCTCCCAAGATTAAACAAGAAAACAGAAAGAAACCACTAATAATTATTAGGAAAGGAAATATGGATATAACTAAAAATGTTGCAGATATTCAAAAGACAGTAAGGGTATTATAAATAACTTTATGACAATGTATTTGAAAAATTTAGTTGCAATAGTCAAATTCCTAGAAAATTATACCTCATCAAAATTGATTCAAGATAGACCATTAAAAAATTAACCAGCAATTACAATTTTTTTGACAAAGAAAACATCAAATGGTTTTACCAGCAAGTTCTGCCAAGTGTTCAAGAAACAAAGTAATTTCAGTCTTAAACAAATCCTTCCAGAGAATAGAGAAAGGGGGGGAATGTTCCTCATCTTATTTTGTGAAGCAAGAATAAACACAGAGGCCAACATTTGACAAGGGAAGAATGAGAAAGGAAAATCACAAGCCAACCTCTCTCATAAATAAAGATAGGAAAATCCTAAAGAAAATATTTGCCAAACAAATCCAAAAATAAAAATGACTATGTGTCATGATCAAGTAGGGTTTATCCTAGGAATGTATCCTCTATGGTAACATTCAGGAAAGCAAAATAGTAATATATGGCTACAGATGCAGGGAGGTAGAGGATTTGGGGTTGGGAGTCTAGAGAAGTTCTCATCAGATTGCTTCAATTATTTTTCCCAGTGAATTAGGAAAAATGCTACTGGTTTCAGGTGCAAATAGAGGAGCAGGTCTCGAAGATCTGGGAAGAAAGAAGGTATGAAATAGTCTTCTAGGAGAGTGGGAGCATAAATGGGGGATAGTGTGATTGCATTGAAGCTCTTCTGAGGTTCATGGTCACAAATTTAAAGATCATTTATTAGAGGCCCCAGCTTGCACAGTGCAAAATAAAAAAGAAGGTCTAAGGATTAGGAAGGAAGACACAAAACTCCCATTACTTACAGATGATATGATTATTCCTAAGAAAACCCGAAAGAGATTATAAAATCAATATATAAAAGTCAATTGTATTTCTATATATTAACAGCAAATAGTTGGAAAATGTAATCTTAAATACAATCCCATCAAATGTACGGGATTGTACACACACACACACACACACACACACACACACATATATCTTTGTAATCCAACAGAAATGCAGAATTTGGCAAAAATAAGTGAAACTTTATTGAATGATATTAGAGAAAACCTAAATGAAGGGAATGATGTAACATATTCATGAATAGATAGAATCAGTGTCATAAAGAAATCAATTCATTTGCCCCTAAATTGATGTATAAATTCAGTGTAATTCTAATTAAAATCTTATAAAGCTATGTTGTTGGTGGAAAGGCAAGAGAAACCCTACCAGAAATGAAGATTTATTTTCATGCTATCATAATTAAAGAGTATTGGTCCAGGGATAGACAAAGAGATTAACAGAATAGAAGAGAAAGTTCTGAAAAAAACTCACACATATAAGGAGATTTCATTTATAACGGATCACTGGAAGAAGGAAGGCACAATTCAAAAAATGGTGCTGAGACAACTAGCTATCCAGGTTTCTGAAAATTAAAATTAATTTACTACATTATATCACACATAAAAACATCTGCATAAATTAAAGACTTAAATACAAAAAGCAATTTTTAAATGTATCCTGGAAATACAGGAGATCATTTTTACGACATTGAAATATATAATATTTTCATAAATGAGGTAGACAATACACCAAAAGAGAAATATTTGAATTCACTAAAATTAAATTTTTCCATATGATAATGTGTCTGGGGTTCAGTGTTCCATAGGGTTGAAGCAGGAGCCCAAGATAGGAAAAACTGAAATCGGCTATAATTCTAGCTATGTTAAAAACTACTCTACAATAAAGTCATGGATATAAGAGTAGTGTTTCTCTGCATTCTTTTGGTAAGATCAAATGCTTGTTTTCCAAAAGGCAACATATTAGAGACAAAGGTGAATTATAAAAAGAAATATAGATGTACCTTGGTAACAGATGAGAAGTAGACATAGAGATGTCCTTGAGAATCCAAAGTGAGGAAGTTAGACTAGATCTTAAGCACAAGCAGCTGAGAACTGAAAGAGAAGATGGCTTTTAAGGGACAACCAAAGAAAAATGGATAGATGATAGGCTGAATGTGAATGGATGGAAAATAAATCCAGGAGGGATTAGTCCATCCTTTAGTCAAGCCATCATCCTCTGCATTTCCTAACTTCTCAGATCTAACACCCGCAGTGAACACCAACCAAAGGTCAATTCATAGCAGTCCTGCAATAATTCAAGCAAGGGTTGAGTTAACCTCAACCCCACCATCCATCAAGGCTAATACTTAAACCACTCACTCATCGATGACTAGTGGGTTCATATTTGACCTGCCAAAGACACCTGCACTGCTCAGACCCGGGACCCAGCCAGCCACACTCTAATTATATTAATCTCTAAAATGGAGAGCACTCTTTCCTCTACCTTGCCCATATGCTCTGCCACCGTGTAGTTCTGACCAGCTTCCAGTATTGGTAGCCAAGTCTTGCTGTCACACCTGAGTCCCTGCTGCCTCCCCTGCCCTCTGCCTAAAACTGAAGTTTATGTCCTTCCCTTGCTGCCAAAATACCACATGAGCCCTCTGAACTCTTCCCATGGTCTTATTCCTAGTGAAGGAACTTTCCGTTAAGAGTAGAGCTTGCTTCCAGGAAGAATTTATTTAAGCAAAAAGGAGAGCCTACATCTCTGACACAGTTGTCCCAAGGCAGCAATGATAGAATTCATAGAACCCAACACTCAGTCTTCCTTACCCTATTCCCAGAGCATCCCACTGCCTGTCAAGAGAATGCAATCTGCAGATAAGAGGTATTTGCAAGGGATAGAGACTCCTGATTCAGGCATCAGGAGATAGGGATGCAGCACACCACAACTAACTCAACTGGACATCTTTAGAGTTGAAATGTCTCACCTTGTGTGTCTGCAAGCCAGCTGCTGGCTCATCAGGACCAGTTAGGAGAGGGAAAAACATATTTTCCAAAAGCTTTTCTAAGCGTTCACATGGCTAGCTGCCCGTGCGTATTCTTCTGAGTACTCAGGACCCTGGAAGCCACAAAAAACAGCTGGTACCACTTCAATGATTGGCTCCCCAGGGAAAATGATGGTGTGAAAGGTAAAAAGAAATTATGGAAACCAGCTGAGTCTTCATGGAAGTATCACCCTGGGTCTGTATCAAGGGTTCAACATTTGCCAAAGTATAATTTTCTCTCCAGCCTTAGAGCCAAGGACAATGTCTTAAGAGCCTGAGATGGCCCTAACCAATTCAGTGAAGTAAACAAAATCTGACTGCTTATTATGAGGTGGACCCTTCTCAACTATTCTTTTTATTTCAAGGCTTATTTATTCCACAGGCATTTTACTTATTTCTCTTTTTTTTTGTGATTGAAGTTTATTTGGGTGACAATTGTTACTAATGGTACATAGGTTTTAGGTGTACAATTCTGTAATACACACCTATTAATATATACCACATTGCATGTTCACCACCCAGAGTCAGTTCTCCTTCCATCACCATATATTTGATCCCGTTTACCCTCATCTACCACCCCCTCCCATTACCCTCTGGTAACCACTAAACTATTGTCTGTGTTTATGAGTTTTTGTTTCTCTTTTTGTTAGCCTTGTTCCTTTGTTATTTTCAGTTTTATATCCCACGTATCAATGAAATCATATGGTTCTTAACCTTTTCTGTCTGACTTATTTTACTTAGCATAACAAGATCCATCCATATTATCGCAAATGGCACTATTTCATCTTTTCTAATGGCAGAAAAGTATTCCATTGTGTATCTATACCACATTTTCTTTATCCAATCATCTATCGAAGGACACTTTGGTTGTTTCCATGTCTTGGCTACCATAAATAAAGCTGCAATGAACATTGGAGCACGCATATCTTTACAGATAAATGCTTTCAGATTTTTTGGGTAGATACCCAGGAGAGGGATTGCTGGGTCATATGGTAATTCTATTTTTAATTTTTTGAGGAATCTCCACACTGCCTTCCATAGTGGCTGCACCAATCTGCATTCCCACCAACAGTATATAAGGTTCGTTTTCCTCCACAGCCTCTCTGACACTTGTTAATATTTGTCTTGTTGATAATAGCCATTCTAACTGGTGGAAGGTGATATCTCACTGTGGGTTTTTATTTGCATTTCTCTGATGATTAGTGATGTTGAGCATTTTTTCATATGTCTAGTGACCATTTGTATGTCCTCTTTGGAGAAATGTCTATTCAGATCCTCTGCCCATTTTTTTAACTGGATTGTTTGTTTTTTTGTTGTTGTTGAGTTGCATGAGTTCCTTATATATTTTGGATATTAGCCCCTTATCAGAGGCATTATTCAGTTGGTTGCCTCTTCAGTTGGCTGCCTCTTTAATTTGTTGATGATTTCTTTTGCCTTGCAGAGGCTTTTTGGTTAGATATAGTCCCATTCATTTATTTTAGCTTTTACTTCCCTTGCTTTTGAAGTCAAATTCACAAAGTGCTCTTTGAACCCAAGGTCCATAAATTTAGTACCAATGTTTTCTTCTATGCAGTTTATTGTTTCAGGTCTTATGTTTAGGTCTTTGGTCCATTTTGAGTTAATTTTGGTACACAGTAACAGAGAGCAGTTTAGTTTCATTCTTGGTGTTTCCAAATTTCATTCTTGGCTTTCCAATTCTCCCAGCACCATTTAATGAAGAGGCTGTCTTTTTTCCATTGTATGTTTTTGGCTTCTTTGTCGAAAATTATCTGTCCACATTTACGTGGGTTTATTTCTGTGTTCTTGATTCTATTCTATTGGCCTGTGTGTCTGTTTCTCTGCCAATCCATACTGTTTTGATTATTGTTGTCAGTAGTACAAGCTGAAGTCAGGGAGTGTGATACCTTCAGCATTGCTCTTTTTTTTCTTAGGATTGCTTTGGCTATTCGGGGTCTTTTGTGGTTCCATACAAATCAAAAAACCAAACCCAACTATATGCTACATTTTAGATATAGTACTTATTTCTGTATTACACCACTGGGTGATTCAGTTTGGGAACTATCAAAGTCTGAAGTACTAGGGGAATGGGCAAAGAAATAGCAATTGGTGTTATCTAGAAATTAGCTGGAATTCAAAGAGATATTTTAAGGGAAAGTCAGGTGTGGATATGAGAATGATACCCTGGCAGAAAGAAAAGCTGAGAACTACACCCTGGGAACACTCAATATTTAAAGAGTACAAAGAGGGCCGGCCGAGTGTCGTGGTGGTTAAGCGCTGGCTTGGGAAGCCAGCAACCCCGGTTCGGTCCCACATATGAGGGCGTGACACTGCCCTCAAAAAAAAAATAAATAAATAAAAATAAAGAGTACAAAGAAAAAGTGAATTCAAAATAAATGAGAAAGAGTGCCAGTCACAGGAGAATCACAAGAGTGCAATTCTAAGACATCATTAATACCCCCAGTTATTAACACATGGTCATTTGAATAATGCCTTCCAACCATCTCAGGCACAAGGGCCTTTACTTCACTCAAATTATACCCTATAGGCAAACAGCCACTTGATCTAGAAGTGAGTTGGGCCTGCATACTGTCCTTCCTAATGGGGAGGTGACTAAGGGTTGAGGATTCAAGATGGGGCCAAACGGCCTCCCCAGGGAACTGTGCATTGGGGCTGAGGGCAGGGCTGGCTCTGTGCCAGAAGGTCAGATTTCAGTTGTTGGCTGCAAATGTGTGCCACTTCCCAATGGAATGTTACAGTTCTCCAACCCACCCTCAACCCGTGACAGAGGTCACAATTCGCTGAAGTTTCACAGTGCATTTCTGTGGATGTTTGGAATCAGAAATGCAGAGTCACAAAACATCTGCACAGGATTTGAGAATCTCCAGAGTTCAGTCTTCTCATTTTATACAGGAGAAAGCTGAGTCCAGAGATTATTAATTTGGCCAGGGTTGCATCACAATTCAGTAGAGTAGTTAAGCGAATAGGCTTTAGACTCAGAGTGCCTGGGAGCCTTAAGCTGTGTGCCTTCGGCTGGTCCCTCGGTCACTATGTCTCAGTGAACTCTTCTGTAGAATGGAATAGAAATAATATCTATGTCACAGGTTATTTATAATATGAATGTGATAATGAATGCAAAGTTCTTAGCATAACAACTAGCATAGGGTGGAACTGCCAACTCTCAAAACCAAGGCTTCTGACTCCTAGATCAGAGATCTTTCCCTGAGCCATGCTCCTACCCTTGTATAGAGAAGTTAGAAATTAATGTACAGAGGCATTGCACATGTAAAAACTCATCTGTATGGCACAAGTTATGTATTCGTTTTTTTAACAAGTGTCAGTTGGGCATTGATGTACTGGCTACTCATACTGAACCAGACCTGGTCTCTCTCCACTAAGGAGAGAGATTGTGCTTTATGGTAGCCAGGGGTGAAGTAGATATTCATGGAGTAAAGAGGAATAGGGAGAGTCTAGAGACAAGGAGACTGATGGGAGATTCTTGCCATAGTCCAGGCATGAGGCATCAAGGTCCTGAATGACCCTGGCAAAAATAAGAGTTAAGGGAAAGGAGAAAGTAATGAGGTAGGAGGATGAGACTCACCTCTGACATGTTATTGTAATCATTGTACTGTGTCTATGAAACGTTTGCCATTATGTGTTTCTGACAAGCAATTGGCTTCTAGAATTCCAAAATGAAGCCAGTATGGCACACCGTATACAAAGAAATGCCGCTTACTGCTAGTGCACAGAACAGGACAGGTGATACCCACTAGGCTTCTTGTCCAGGGTCTCACACATGATGGGAGGAGGCCCAGATACTAGTCAGAGCTCCAGAGAGGGGGTCTGTGTAGCCAGGTCCAAGGCCAGCTGTCTTGCTCTCCCAGTAAATAAATTGAGGGCATAACATATCTGGTTTAGAAGATAACAAAGTAAGAAGGGCAGGGCTGAGCAAAATAGACAAATGTTTATGTTTTGCAGGACTGTGAGTGTGGCTTTGGGGGCTGCAGCTGTCCATCAGAATTCACACTTGCTAAAGTCACAGAAGAAAGGGGCTCAGATAACACCCTGAGTTCTTCACCTCTAGGGGCTTAGCTCCACGTGCTAGGATTCCAGGCTAAAACACGGCCCTGCTAACGGCATCAGGCAGAACTGTCCACTGGTCCATGAAGACTCTACACCTAAACACTGCCCACGCTGGCCTGCTTTCCCACCCTCCCCCACCCCAGGCCTGCTGTCCTCCCCGAAAAAGAGGGAATGGTTAGCAACTTTCGGAAACTAAAACAAACACCAAAGTTTGCCAACATTAAACCCTGCTTCACAGCTAAATGGACCATAAACTTTCAGGACCTGGAACAAAACTCTGATTCAGCCCCCTCTTACAGGTGCTGCGGGCACAAAGACTGCACAGTATATTTTGCCCGGGAAAATAGTCTCAAATTATTTTTGTGGAAAAAAAAAAAAGGTTGCCTGGAAGAAAATTTCATCCTGTGCCACTTAGAAAAATAAGCCCAGAGGCAGTGCGGCCGCCTTTCTCCCCATTCTCACTTCTCGCTTCTCTGCACTCCCATGAGAAGACCCTACCCTGCCTGGAAGTCCACAATAAATGCTTCAGTAGAAGGCAGACATCGCACAGGTTTCAGATGAGCATCCAGGGCAAGGCTCATGCACATCACTTCTGCAGTCCACCATCTTATAAAAGGCCCACAGTCATGATACACATTACATTAGTAGAAAGCACGGGCCTGACAGCCAAAACCTGGGCTCTAGTTCAAGTTTATCATCATTTCTATGCGACCTTGGCATGTCACTTTACCTCTCAGGTCTCACATTTCTCATCCAAAAACCTCAGAATTTGGACTTCAGTCTTTCCTGCCCCTAAAATTCTGTACGTGGGGGTGGGGTGGGGTGGGGGTGGAACATCCATCAATAGAGTAAGCAGATCATTTTTTTTGTTTAAACCAGGAGAGATGTATGACTACAAGAGGTATCTACTAATAATCATGCCTGACATTAACCAGGACTGTGCTGGGGAACCAGGAACCATGGCTCCCGCAGTCAGCACGCCTGGCTGGCAGCTGCCCAGATTGCTCCACTGGCCCATTCACCCAATACAGCCTTTGTACCCTGCAGTCTAGTCAAAGGAACAGAGAAAGGTCTCAGAGTGTCCATGCCTTTCCTCCATTTCCCCAGCTGTTTCTCACCCATACCTTCCCCTCTCCACACTCACACCCACCCTGGGCTCACCACATTCTAAATTAACTTGGCAGCAAGGCAGAGCGATTGAGAGCCAGGTTTCAATCTCAAAGTATTTGGATTCAAATTACAATTTCATAATTTACCGTTGATCTTGGGCAAGTTATTCAAACTCTCTAAAGTATACATGCTTTCAAATGTTTTTTAACTGCAATGCATAGTAAGAAATATATTAAACATAGTACTAGATATATATACACACACACACATGCATATAGGCGCATACACATAAATTGAAACAGAAGTATAGCAATAAGTATTTTCGATATGTTGAAAGCACTTATTATTTATTTGATTCTATTCTATACATATTTTTGTAAATGTTACTCATGACCAACTAAATTGACTTCATGTTCTACTAATGGGTTGAGACCCATAATTTGAAAAACTACTCTAAGCTTTAGTTTCCTCATCTGTAAAATGAGGATAATAATAATATTATCTTTCTCATGGAGTTGTTACGAAGATTGACTAAAATGTTCATATAAAAGTGTTTTGCTTGGAACATAGTAAGTGCTCAGTGAATATTAAATGTTATTACTCATGGCAGCATACTGGTAGGAAAGAAGTTTTGTCATACCTCGAGTCCAAGAGGGAAACTCCCAGCATTGATACCCCTCATGAACCTGTGTGTCAATCAAATGGATTTTCACATGGGGCTTGTATGACATCAAACAAGACTGAATTTAAGCTTCTCTCATGGGTGCAGCTAAGTGAGGACAGGATGCTTGGCACTGTGGCAACAGCCATCTTGCAACCATGAGGTGCCACACCGGAGGAAGGAAAAGAACAATGATGGAAAGAGCCTGGGTTTCAATGATATTCTCTAGTTGCTGAACGGCTCCTGGAACTTCCACCTGAGTCTTTATTTTTATTTAAATTGATAAAAATCCTCTAATATTTAAACTTCATTTTTGAGCATACCAGCTGATTACTGGCTGTGATCTCCTTTCTCTTCCCAGCAGGAAGTGGCCCCACATTTAAATTGCCCTTCAACTCTTGAGAATGAGCATTTCCTAAACCCGCAGTCTGAGTGCAGGACTCTGAAACCACAAAAATACTCCATAGTAGGAAATCCCCCATTGATTCCTAGACCTTCTTCCTTTCTCTCACCTTCTCTATGCAAAGCTTATAAGAATATGAGGAATACCTCGGCCCTCTCATTTAGCCATGGCCAATGGTACCACCCAGAGTCCCACCTCTACTCCTCAGTGAAGTATCACTGACTTTCTCAAATTCTGACACCTAATTGAACCTAAGCCATGAAGAAGAGAAACCCTGTTTCAAGATGCAGGACTAGACTCACCCTGGCCAGCACTCAGTGGATAGAAGAGAAAACAACTTGTAAATTCTTCAACATTGCTTGACTCAGAAGGCAATTAGCTTGCTGGCTGGCTGACTTTGCAACTACTTTTACTTTAGGGTTCTAAGGGATTGGAAGGTAAATAACCAGTGAGGTGTCATAACACTGAGGACAGAGGAAAATGTTATTTCCACCCTCCTGTGACCTTGGTGGCCATTTTCCAGCTTCAGGGCAAGCTTGCACATGACTGTGAGTGGCATCTGAAGGTTGGTTCTGGCACAGAAGCAAGCGGGTGACAGTTTAGGACTTGAACCTTCTATCTGAGTCATTGGTGATCCTTGCCACGGATTCCAGCCAGGGGAGTCCAAACTAGTCTGTCCTTTCTTTCCCTTACGCTGTAAACTTTCCCCTATTTTAGTCAAACTATGCCAGCTCAGTAATTCTGACAGCCACAGACTGAGTTTTGAAACTCTACAGTTTCCAAATAATTAAGACAGAGAGAATGAGTTCAATGAAATATGATCAGATTAAAATAACCAATTCAGTATTGCAGGAGAAGAATTAAAGCTGAGTCTAAGGTAAGTGCCTAGCCCAGGGCCCTGCAATGGACATATGATAAACATTAAGTTGTTTTTCAAAAGGTGCACTTTAGGCTGCATTTGCTAAATCAAGAAAGGGGAGATGGAAACAAATATTTATCAGATACCTCTTATCTATAGGGTACTACTTATATATGCTGTCATTGATTTCTTACAAAATACACACATCCTAGCTATTATCATTCCTATATTTGAAAAATGACAATAAAAAATAAGTTGCTCAAAATGATAAAGCAGGTATCAGAATTAGGATTTTACACTTGATCTTTCTCATGCAGGAGTCATGTTCTTTCTATCATACTATACTTCTCCCCAGTAAAAGAAAGTAGAGGAGCGTAAAGAAAAGAAAGGGAAAGAATCTAAAAACAAGGGGATGGGGGGAAAGGGAGAGAAAATGGATAAAAATAAGAAATGAGAAAGGAAGATATGGAAAAAAAAAAAAAGAAGAAGGAAGAATGGTGAGTGCCTTGACTTCTTAGCGGAATTTTATACTTTGGAACTAGAAATATAAGTCCCTGCAGATTCCCTGGGGAACCAAGACAGTTACAGAGCTGTTATTTCCTTTGTCCCAGGTTCAAATGCCTCCAGGTACTTGAAGCACAGCTGAGAACCCATCCTATCTTCTTACTCAGTCATGACCCCCCAAAAAAGTTCTAAGCTTTGGTTTCCTCATCAAATGGAATTTCTGATGGGACTGAAGAAATGATTTCTTTAGTTTACGATGACCAAAAAAGGAAGCATTTTAGGACCTGCCAATGCTGGATCTGACTTTTTCTCTGGGCTCAGCCTTCCTTTGAAAATTTTTCATCTACAACGAGCAGGTGTTTAGTATAAGAAACAGGAACCAGCCAAAATTTTGCTTATTATCTGTGTTGATTATTAAACTATTTCATCTCTAAGCTCCAAACTCAGCCTTCATTCTGTGATGCTAGGGCTGGCCTCTGCAAACCATATTTCTGATTTACCAGCTGGATCTCCATTAGTGTCTGTCAATAAGGGGCACCAGAGAGAGACTGGAAGACAGGAAGAGGAAGAAGGGACTTGTTTTTTCCTGCTTCCTTGCTGGTCTTGTCAGCTCCACCTCAGCAGCAGTGAATTCCAGTTTTCTGTTTCTTCTTCACTCCTAGAACCAGTCTCAACTCACTCCTTCAATGATAGCATCTGCCTGTTGGCACCCCTTTCTAGATGTTGAGCTTCTGCTCTGAGAGTCCCTCCCCTACGTTCTCAAGACTCCTCATTCTACCTTTCAGCTCTGCATGGCCCTCCCCCCAGCTTCTCTATGCCAGTGCCCATAACCTCTTCTCTTTGTTCCCTTACCCTACTCTACCTTACCAAGATTTTACCTTATGATAATTGTTTAATATGTTTGTTTCAGTTAAGTAATTAACTTAGTATGTCAACTACAGTGTCAAGAAATGCTATTCTAAACCAATGGAACTTAAATTTTTAAATAACCCCTGAAAGGAAAGGAAACTATAAACACACATAAAACCAAATTAAGTTATAGAAACTCTGTGGAGAACTTGTATCTAACAACAACAACAACAAATCCTCAACTAAAAAGATGAAAAAAAAACACTACCCAAATTATCTTTTCAAAATCTTATTTTCATCACCTCCCAAAATTTTCTCATGCCCCTTTGCAGTCCATTGCTCCTTTTGCCCCTGTACCCAGGCAACTACTATTTTGCTTTCTTTCACTACATATTACTTTACATTTTCTAGAATTCCATACAGATGAAATCATATAGTATATGTTTTTTTTTGTTTAGCTCTGTCACTAAGCATAATGATTCTGGATTCTTCCAATTGTGTGCATTAGTAGTTTATGCCTTTTTGTTGCTAAATACTATCCATTGTAACTATATTTGCTTATCCATTAGCCCACTGATGATTGCTTGGATTATTTCCAGTGGTTATTTTAAATAAAGCTGCTATGAACATTCATGTATAAATCTCT
Source organism: Aselliscus stoliczkanus (assembly GCA_033961575.1). Lineage (NCBI taxonomy): Eukaryota > Metazoa > Chordata > Mammalia > Chiroptera > Hipposideridae > Aselliscus > Aselliscus stoliczkanus. The sequence goes on along the minus strand of CM066732.1, from coordinate 93,981,324 downwards.
GTATAGACATACATTATTTATGAGGGTTTTCTTTTTTAACATTACCATTATGTTGTTACATCCTCAGTTCACACACACACACACACACACACACACACACACACACACCAATGGATTAATGACTCAACTGAAGTTTAAAGATAGTGATGGAAAAGGCAACAAATACTATAACTCAAAATTACTTTGTAAAATAAATTAGTGAATAGGACTTGCTAAGTAGAAGAATGGAGCTGCTGATCAAATTAAGCTATAATGATTTGGATGAGCATTCAAACAAAAAAGGGTGAGCAAGAAAAAAATGACAATGAATTTCCAGACATTTAATTTTAGTAGATTTGTGATCAAGTTGTCCCATTTGCATTTTCAGTCCTGAGTCTGAAACAATGGACTTGAAATGATCAAAGCTTTTGTAACATTTTTCAAACACAGTACAACTTCTCTACAAAATCAATGGAGTTTTTTCCAATAAAAAGATACAAAAATGAAGGGCCGGCCGAGTGGCACAGTGGTTAAGTGCTGGCTTGGGAAGCCAACAGCCCCGGTTCGGGTCCCACATATGAGGGCCAGTAACAATGCCCTCAAAAAAAAAAAAAAAAAAATCTTTAAAAAAAAAAAAAAGAATATTTCACAAACTATTCTTCCTCCACCTTTCCTTGCCAATAAAGCACTGAGCTAAAATTAAAATTTCATACAAAAACTAGAATCAGACAACTGAACTTTGAGCCATATGGCAGTGATCTCAAGTAGCAGCTTCTCAGGGGTTACTTTGAGTCAAAATTGTTTATATAAATTTGCACATATCAAAGTTATTGTTAGGCAACCCCATGGACAAAGTAGGAACAGATACACATATATAAATGGATGCACATATATTTAAAAATTTTTATTTGATTTGTTTTTAAAACCTTGGAGTCATCCTTAATTCCAGTCTCTTCCCAAACCAAGTTTAGATTCTTACGTCAAAAATATTTTTTGAGGGCCGGCCGAGTGGTGCGGTGGTTGGGTGCTGGCTTGGGAGGCCGGCGGCCCTGGTTCGGGTCCCAAATATGAGGACTAGTGACACTGCCCTCAAAAAAAAAAAAAAAAAAAAATATATATATATATATATATATATATATATATATATATATATGTATTTATTGAGGGCCAGCTGGGTGGCATATTGGTTGAGAGCTGGCTTGGGAGGCCGGCGGCCCCGGTTCGGATCCCACATATGAGGGTCAGTAACACTGCCCTTAAAAAAAAAAAAAAAAGGAAAATACAAAATAATGCTCTCCACTTTAAAATGGGTTCATTTACTCACTAAAGGCATGGAAGAAAATTAAACTACAGATATGTCTTTCACAGTTGCACACCTCATAACAACAACAACAAAACTGAACTCACACTGTTGGTAAGAAATGTATAAAGCCAGCCACAAAGACAATGACTACTATTATGTTCAGAAATAAATCAGAATGAACTATTGAAAATTACTTTGGAAATGACCCTATTAGAGTTGCCTAATATCTATGGCATACATTGTAGAAGAACAATTAATTAGAATTATATAAAAACATAGACATGATAAATATGGTCAACACTTAGCTGTATAGGGCTCTCATATGAGGGGTAAGTGCTTTCTAAGCATCTGTAATTTTAGTCATTGAAAACCCAGACTACAGAATTAGAACTTTTTTCACTTGACTCTTGTTTTATGTGAGATATATATGTGTATATATTTGAAGATGTAGCTACTTGAAGAAGAACAGTGGCTCCTGAATGGCTGCCTGCATGTTATTCACAGAGAATAATCACTGGCCAAGAAAACAATCTCATGATCTTTATTTAGTGTTGATAGCAATGGTGAGACTATTCAATACTATTAACTTTCAGGCACTGAATGTACTTATTTTGAGAGCACTGTTCAAAGAAATGAATGTCGGCTTAAACGGTACTTTTTCCTGCTGAATATTTTTCTACTTAATATTTTTCTACTTAAATATTCTGCTGTTGAGGAGAAAAATACTCATTCACATTTTTGAAATGAGGAGTGAGATAAAAAATATTGTTTCATGACTACAATGTCAATGAAGAGTAATGCTGATTTCAAGGGACCTAAAGAAATAACATAGCAGGTAATATACTCAGGATAGTGAACCTTCTAAATCTGCCTTTCGAAGCCAAGGTTCAGGATTAAGATTGAAGACATGTAGTTGAGATTTCTTAAGAAGGCCCACCATGAGGGCCAGGGCTCCATTGCCCAAAGATGCTTCCCCAGAGCCCGAAGATTTTGTTCCCTCTTCAGAAAACAGAGTTAATGGCTCCACTGGACCTTTCGAACACCACATCCAAATGCCGCAACAGATGATGGCACTCTTTGGGGCAAACACAAGCAAACAATGTATTCCAAAGTTATTGGCACTATTTTCTAGGTTGAATCATTCTACTTTTCAGCTTGGAAGGGTGATACTCTTACCAATCCATGATCTGAAGAAGTTCTAAACCCTCCAGTAAAAAATCATCCCATAAGACTCATATGAGAACATCAGGAAGACATAAGACTCAAGACAACATTATTGTCCTTCAGCTGGACAAAAATTCCTTGGTAAAAGATCATAAAATAAAAACTATTTTTGATAAAAAAATTTTGATGTTATTTTATTACTTGAAAATGTTCATATATTAAAGTTCACTTAAAATTGGTAGGCTATTAATGCACTAAATGTTTATTAAGTGATTCAGAGATGCTGAATATTTGGAAAGCACTGAGGTATTCCAGGTGGCCGTTGGGGAAATAAAGGAGATTGATCTGGGATGTTTTTGTGAGTAAAAGAATGTGAAATACAACACCCTTCAATCAAATAGGAATGTCTGGTCATAGTAGTGCCACTTGATGGGTGACTGTCTCGAATTTGGGTATCTGGGTTTGCAGCTGCTCAGGAAGGGTATGATTTACTGTTGCTCCATATGATGGCTGACCCTGGACTGGATCTACCAGGGTGCACACTCCTCTCTCATCTGAGCAAACACAGATGAGCCCTTTGTTTCCACTTAAGCCCCATAAGCCTTCCTAATAACAAACCGAAGTCAGCTAAGTTCAGGTGGCTAAAATGGTGCTTTTGTTATGAAAGCAGTGGCCAGAAAATGCAAACTCTTTGAGTCACCCAGCCCAGCTATTTCCTTCAGAATCGTACACTGAGCCAAGCGGCTTTTATTTTGTCTTCTCAAACGAGGCAACGCTCCCTTGTAGTAGACTCTTGGATAACCGCAGGCAGCTGGGGGCACACCCCACTTTTGGGGTGTGGGTAGGGTGTTCAGACCAGATTTAAAACCAATTACCAGGCTTATGTAAGTGAGGGCATCAGCAAGAGCCTGGCATGAGTGGGGTAGCAGGCATTTAGGAAAAGCGGCACAAATAGCTAAATAGGAGAAAGCCATTGAAGAAAACAAACAGAAAGAACCGCAGCTGGCACCAAAGAGAATAGAAGATTGTTTTCTGACAGAACTTACAGACATCAAAAAAAGAGAGAGAGAAAAAAAGCAAAAAAGCAATTTCTTCTTTTGTCTTGGCTCCGCCATATGGCTGTCGCATGGGTCCAATCCAACCATGGATGTTGATTGTTTCCTTTCCTTTGTTTCTGCTAACATTTTCTACTGCTTGGCCTGGGGCTGTTTCCTAAGTTTGTTTGTTCATTGAGGCACAGAAAGAACCAACCTCTCTGTTCTCAGGCTTTTCTTGAAGAGTTGGGAAGAGAAGTGACTGAGGGAAGGAGGGCCACCTCAACTGAATAGCTTCTCCGCCTACCTCCTGCCATGCCACTGGGCCCCTGTCGCAGAGCTTTGGATTATAGGAAGTTCCAAATCCTTCTTGCAGGCCTTCAGTATTATGATTAACTTATAAACAAAGCACTTTCTTGATATTTAATACTTAAAATCATTTCCCCTTGCTTTGAGGTTATAGGAATGCTACAGTGGCCCACTAGTTTCCAGATTCCCATAAAACAGCTCCAGAGGAAAGGATCTAACATTTAGTCCTTACCATTCAGAAAATCGCTCACTGTACAGTCTTCTTCGCAGAAATCTCTAAAAACAAGCTACAGGGACAAAGACTATGTGGCTGTAGCAGCAGGCTGGTGTTTTTCCCATCTCTTTACTTTTAGCGATATCCTCTTTTGAACACTGTTTTCTGTAACAAAGAGTCACAGGGTGGGAGAGGAGTCTGGTGGGGGAAGCAATTCAATGAATGTCTTTTCAAAACACAGGTCCTTTGCTATTGTAAGAGAAAACTTTGTCCCTAAATGTTCAGCACACATGTGCTCCGACATAGCTATAGAAGAATCTGATTCCAAATTCTCTGGCAACTAGGTCAAAGGGTTGGCTTTGAAGCAGAAATGCCGGTAGAAAGGAGCAAAGGTTGATTTTCAAAGTGAACAAGTCCATAGTGTTATTTGGTCAGGACTTTTCAAGAGAAAATGCAACAATGTTAAAAAGAAAAAGCTGCTCTTTTCCATCTGGCCAGTAGAGAGAGTTTATTTACTCCTTGCACTCATTCCATTAGCATGTTTTTGAGCATGCCCAGAGAGGACATGGGCGCTCTCTGCCCCTGACCCCATACCTTGCCCTATGCATCTCTTTCACTTAGCTATTCCTGAGTTGTATCCTTCCTAATAAACCAGTAATAGTAAGTAAACTGTTCCTGAGTTCTGTGAGCCATTCTAACAAGCTATGGAACCTAAAGCGGGGTGAGGGTCATGTGAAGTTCCAATTAATGACTGATTGGTCAGAAATACAGTAGTCTGATGACTTGCAATTGATTCTGAAGTAAGGGCAGTCTTATGAGACTGTGCCCTTAACTTGTGGAGTCTGCAGTAACTCCAGGTAGTTGGTGTCAGAATTGAATTGAATTATAGGACACCCAGTTGGTGCCTGAAAAGGTGGGGAATAGGTTGGTATGGGGGGGGTTGGAAATTGCCCCACATTTGGTGTCAGAAGTATTGTGGTGTTGCAAAAATGGTCAGGAAGGCTATACCTGGAGATGAGATCAGTCTTCATGAAAGAATTGATTTGTGCCAACAGAAAAGGGACCAGGTTTAGAAAGTCATGGAGATATCTGGGAGCTTGTCACATTGGGGGATGACTGAGTCAGGTGGAACATAGGAGCCATGGGAACCCATGGGGGAGAGGCAGGAAATGAATCTGAGGAAGAAGCAGGGACTTAAGCATGACAAACTTTAAATGCTATGCAAAAAAGCAAATCAGTCAACAGAGGAACGACATGAAGGCTGAGATTCAGAAAACTCATCCTGACTGATCATGTGGAAGAGCTGGAGAGAGATCATTTAGGAAGCCACTACACTAGTCCAGGTCCTTCAGATTTTTTTAATAATGAGGGCCTGAACTTAGGGACTAGTTACTGAACATGAGGAGATAGGTCAGGAGATACTAATGAGTTAAAATCCATCATGCCTTCATGACTGATTGGACATAGGAGTGAGGGAGGAGGAGGAGGAGTTCGCTGGGGTTTACTTCAGACTTGAATTCTAGGCAAGTGGTACCATTTCCCAATAGAGGGAATGTAGGAGAAGTGTGTTTTAAAAGACTGTGAGCCTGCGTTGTGCATACCGAGTTTCAACTGTCGGTGGTTCATTCAGGGGCTGATCTTTCAAGATCTGGACTATGGATTTAGTTCTGAAAGACATTTGAATATGAAGACCCTGTGAGTGGGTGAAATAGATCAGAGGGCCCAGGAAACAGTAGATGGCAAGCATGGCTTCAGATATTTGGACACTGGTAGGTGATGATTTTCTCAGTCATCTAAAGAAGCTTGATTAGTGCCTCAGAGAAAGTTCAGACAAAATGGCTGAAGACTAAAACAAAGAGAACTCTGGCCTGCGTTCACTAATCATCATGTCTGGCCGTGAGCTTAAGGGACAGATCGGTGATGAGTAGCATCTTGAAATCACATCTGCCCCAAATTAGATCATCAGGTACATTTTTTTGAAACAATAGTGTCTGTTCCCTTGGGCCCCTTGTCATTTCTGGGATGTCCCTGGGCCAGAGCCTGTTGCTACTTGGACCTCTCCTCTGCCTGTTTAGGTTTCCCCAGGCCCCTCAGCCAGGATCTGCCACTTTCCCTGTCTTCCAATCCCCTAAGTGAGAGGGTTCCTTTATAGGCAGGTCTTTCTGAGTCTCATTTCAGAGAAATGACTCATCAGTCTTCTGATTTTTCTAAACCAGAACATCATAGTGAAAGCAGAAAAAGTGATCCCTCTTTTCCCCAAATGTCCTTTCTAGGGGAAATAGGAGGAACCAATAAAAGGCTCACCTCCTCATTTTGACACAATGCCCTCACTGCAGAACAGGACTTACCTAAAAGATTGATTCTTAACCTCACAGCCTGATCAATCCACACGCAGGAAAAGCTGGACCCGAGGTGTAAGCTCTGGGGTGAAGGCTGTGCCATGCTCTTCCTGTTCCTGGAATCACAGGGCTCATCTACAAAAGGCCTCCTGGGAGCACGTCTCTAAAGGCACATCTCCAGCCAGCAGTCTTTGTCTCTTGATTTTTTAAAAATGTATGTTATGTGAACAAATGACTCCACTTTCCCAGGGGAAGTGGCTTTTGGATTCCTGCTGTGGACCCACTTATGGGGGACATCAACTCAGGCTGACCACAGTGTGTGCCCAGCAGACGTGGCCACTGGCTTCGGGTGAGAAAGTACTTGTGATCCATCAGAAGAATGATTTCAGCATGTGCTCGGCAGCTTCTCAATGTGATCCTGTGAGGGTACCCCCATCCCTCTGCACGGTATGTTGTACTTGGAGTCCTTCCCCATTTCTGCTTCAGTATCAGTCAGAGGGAAATAGCAAAACAGCATTCCTTCATGTAGATAACCAGTAGGCAGCTGGCTACTCCTGGTTGCTAACATAACTCCACCAGTGTATTCTGGCAGCTGGGTTTACTTAAGGGAGAAGACAGACAGTCCCCTGCCTAGAAACAGAGCTGCTAAACATCACTCTGGTAGCCTCCTTGCTGTCTGCAAAAAGCAAAACTCTTGAGGAATAATACCAGTAAGGAACCTGTCTTTGATTCAGCCTGAACACGAATCTCAGATCTGCCACCTCGCAGCTGTGCAGCCTTAGTCATTCATTTGTTCCCTTAAGAACTATTCATGGAGCACATAAGATGTGGTAGGCATACTTCTTAGATAAGTGAGCTGATCTTGTTAAAACTCCGTTTCCTCATTTGAAAACCAGGGATAAAAATACATACCTTCCAGGGCTATGTGACAAAAAGATAATAAGAGGCTGGTTGAGTGGCTCAGTTGGTTAAGAATTTGCTTAGGAGCATGAGCTCTGAGCAACAGGGTTGCTGGTTCGATTCCCACATGGGCCCGTGAGGTGTACCTGAGCTGAGCTGCCGCTGAGCTGCCAACAGGTGACAGGATGGCTCAGCTGGTGAGAACATGTGCTTCTAATGACAAGATTGCCTGTTCGATGGTGGCTATGCCCACCCACAGCTGGGATTGAACTTGGCACCTTGAGCTGAGCTGCAGCCCGGATGGCTCAGTGGAGATAGAGTGTGCGCTCTTAACAGCAAGGTTGCTGGTTCAACTCCCACATGGGGGAAAAACAAAAAAGTGAGATCATGTATGTCAGCATGTAGCACAGGGTCCACACAAAGAAAATCTTCAGTAACTATGACTTCTGTAGGTATTATCCCCTTTGCCCCAGCCTGTGCCAATGATCTGCCAGGGGAGGAGCTCCGGATAATGCCAGTACCTCTCCTAGCCCTCAGCTGGTGTGGAATCCACCCTTTATTTCCTTCTGCCTTTCTATAACATGCATTGACCTGGAGTTACCCATGCTAAGGGGCAGTGTAAATAATGGAAAGCACAGCCTCTTCCCTGGCCTCAGAGCTCACCTCCTGTCAGCTGCTCACCATGCTCTTCCTGCCAAATTTCTCCAGAGTCAGCACCACAGATTAATCCGATACAACTAAATCTAGATATAGATATGTTTATAGGTATTACTTTTTTTTCCTGACCCAAAGTTAAGTAGATTTCTCAGAGATGGGCAGGAGAAGCTGACCCAATTAGCAAAATTAATACAGAAGCTAAATTAGGCTTCAGCAGACTCTAGCTTTGCCCAAAAATCTCCAAATCTTCTCCAGTTCATCTGGGGCTATATTGTAAAGCGGAAGCAGGAATAGCAGATCGGACTGAAAATGGTGCTGCTACCATCATCACTGCCCTTCAAACTATCCAGTGCCACTGGTATATCCAGGCAGGGTGGGAGTGGAGGTGCCTGTTAAACCCAAGAGTGGGCCAGATGTCACTCCAGTCAAAACCAGCCTTCCCACAACATCACTAATCTCCATAATGGACTCAGTTGACTTCCACTGCCAACCACAGGTCTCCCCAAAGCTCTGGATGAAATTCAGACCCTAATGAGATGACTCCCAAGCTCTAGTTCGGTGGTTCTGCTCTGAATATCAATCACATTTATTGTAATTTTTATTCTGTCCTTTTACTTATTGAGCAAATGTTTATTGCGCTCTTACTGTGCATCAGGCACCGGATCTAGTACTACAGTTCTAGTTGTTTCTTCAGCTCCTTAAGCACCTGATGCAAGTACCTGGGTCTTGTGTCCCCAAGACTGAATTCTGCCTCACTATTCTACCCCATCTCCAGCTCCTCAAAGGCTTGCTCTCACCCACCCTTTTCGCTGTGACCACAAACTGTCTGGGGCTCTGTGGACACCTTCAGCTAGATCACCATTTCCCTCATTTCCCCTTGTGTCAGGCTCTCCATTTCAAGCCTCCTCCCACCTGCAGAGAAATCACTGCTTACCTCTTGTTGGACTACTCCACATTTGATTACCTAGACAGAGAATTTGCATGTAGTAAGCACTTAATAAATATTATTTGTTCCACTTAGTAAAGTTACCTACATGAAAAAAAGCGCTTGTCTGACTTATTCACTGATGTGTCCCTAACACCAGGACTTTGGTTAGCACCTAGTAGGCACCAAAATGTGCATGGAGTGAAGAAGACTCATTCTAGCCTTTTTTTATTTTAAGAAAACGGGGGGCTGTAACCAACCCCTTGCCATTCAATGATAATGCTGAGCTGGAAGCAGCAACTTCTGCCTCAGATGCCCTTTTTTATTGAAAACACCCCTGAAAGACACCAGGAAGGTGGAAGTTCATCCTATTCCAAATAAACAGCAATGGGTACCACACCACCTTACTCAGGGACAGAACATCCCAGCAAACATGGTTTCCTGTTCAGTTAACCAGAGAAAAGAGGGCTGTGCATAAGAATGGGGACTATTTCCAGCACAGTATTGCTCTCCCGTGCTTTTTTTTTTTTTTTCCATTGCCAAATGTGCACAAAAATGACAGGTAGTAATTTCCCTTGCCTGGCCACTACACTTTGAAATATATCCTACAGAAGAACATTCATCTTCATTTCTTTTCTCCCTATCAACTGTCAAGAGGAGTTCTTTGTCAACGAGAAGCCATGCACAAGAAGATCTGAGCTGAAACCTTAAAGGAACAGAATTAAATGATGCAACTTTGATTATTTTGAAGATGTTTAAAGAGAAGCTAGGAAGTTTTCTACAGAGTTAATAAGGTAATAGGAGAAAAATGCAGTAGACTGGTTTCTACAGAGAAGCCTAATTCACCATTAATATGTAATTCCCAGTTCACTATCTTCTCAGGCTTATCAACCTGCCTTTTTCCAATAAATGCATGCATCAAACAGACTTCGCTACCTGTTTACCTCAGGTATGGGTTAGCCATAGGCTCATGGGAAAATATATAATGACAAGATAATGCTGAATTGCCATGATATTCACACATTAGATAAATTTTTGTTATTAGTGAGGAGGGGATCTAAAAACAAAGAAAGAGAATAGAGTTTATTATTTTCCAGGCATGGTGCTAGGTGCTTTCTATATAATACTGCAGTACATCTTATTTATACTGATGATCATATAAAGTTGGCATTACTATCTTAGACATTAAAAAATTGAAAACGGCTCAGATAAAGCAAGTATCCTGCCTAAATCCCACAGTATTTGCGTTACACTCCTTTCTCCAAAGCAAAATTTCCTATATTAGTAAAATAATCACCGCTTCTACCCTGTTACTGTAGCTTTTTGTCCATAACTCTGTGGTATCGGGTGTTAAGTGCCATTTTAATTGTCTATATTTCCATGTCCCCAACCAGCTTTATCCCTTTGCCTGCTTTATTTTTCTTCTAGAAGTGCATCAATCAGGATTTAACCAGAGAAGCTGAAGCAATAGAAAATATAAAGAGGTTTACTGCAAGGAATTGGCCCATGCCGTCATGGGGGCTGCTTAAGTAAACCCTATATCCATAGGACAGGTCAACAGGAAGGGCATGGGCTGCAAGCCACTGTCCACCAATGTACTTCTACTCTCAGGGGAAGCAGCCCTGCTTTTAAGGCCTTTCAGCAGAATGAATCAGGCCCTCCCACTTTCTCTAGGATAATCTCCCTTAAACTGATTATGGACTTTATATCTACAATACAAAAGGTCTTCACAGGAACATCCAGATTAGTGTTTGATTATATAATTCGGGACTATAGTCCAACCAAACTGATGCATCAAAAAGACTGTCCCATATAGTGTGGGGATGTACTCAATGGAATTGTAACAGATATGTATGATATCGGGGGTGGGGAGGCAGTGGAGGGAGGAGGGGTTGGGGGGAGTCACTTTGTAAGGAGTGAAAAAGATAACTATTGCATTGTTTTGTACACCTGTAACTAATAATAATAATAATAAAAGAAGACTATCCCTACCTGATATATTTTACTTATTTACTTATTTGTTGTTTATTGTCTCTTTTCCCTCACTGAAATGTAAGCTCTATGAGGACATCAAATTTTTCTGTTTTTTTCATGCTGTGTTCTTCAGCAGCTAGAACTCTGTCTGGTACATGGAAAGCACACCAAAAAAAAAACCACACACAAAAAAAACCCCAGCAACAACAACAAGAAAAACTGTACTGAATGAATGAATAGCTTTCGTGCAGGAAGGAGCCGCCTATCTTCACATGGTCTCTCCAGCATCCAGCACAGTTTCCAGAACACAGCAGGTGGTCATGATTGTTTTTGGATTAAATTGCCAAGAGACACCCAGTCTATGATGGATATAGAATGCCACAACCTGCGTGCATCGGTGTTGTGGCGAAGATGGGCGTGGAGGGCCAGAGGCCAGTTTACACACCTGATGAGGAGGGATGTGCATCAGCACCACCACACTCCTGCTGGAACTGTGGGAACTGAAGATTGGAGGGGATGTAATTGCAATTGGCAGTCATGCTGAGAGGAATTCAATATGAAATTGGCTGAAAGGGAACCAGGTGGATCATAGAGCACATGGCTTCTGGGTGCTTCTTCTGAATGATAGCCTCTGGTCCTGGGTGACAGCCTGACAGAAAAGTCACTGTCTTGGACTACAAATTCCGATTATTAGAATCAACCTTGGGAATGGAAATGAGCTCCTAAGGACAAGCTTCCGTTTCTGTGGTCCCTGGGCAGTTGTCCTTGAAAGAAAGGGGCATCTGATACCATGGAGTTTTGTTTCTTTTGGAGGCTCAAGACTATGAGGCTCCTTCTCCTAACCACGGTGGAGTATTTTTATTTACAACTGGGATGGTAATTATACATACCATTCTTTTAATATGGAACACAGTTCCTCCTTTTTATTCTTAAAGAAGAGGAAGTCTTCCTACCAAATCTGTTATTACCAAGTGGTATTTTCTTCTTCCCAATACACAGTGGACCTTCCAGTCTGCCAGCTCAGCAGATGCATGCAGATATGTGCATCACACACACACACACACACACACACACACACACACACACACTCACAGGCAATAGTAGAGAAGTAAACAGGAATAGAGATGGAAATGTGGGAAAGACCAAGGAATAGCATACTTATTTAATGCGTGTTCTGGTGTGTTCTGGACTGTAAGGAAAATATACTCAGAAAGTCCAAAAGTAAGTTGGCTGAAGCATTTGTAGACAGGAGACTCTGAATTTGACACTAGAAGAGGCAACAATGTATAAGATGGGGTCAGTGGACAAGAGAAGCAATAAACTGAAATATCAGACCATAGAGTCAATCTGTGAAATTCTCCCCTTATAAAATTCTATGAAGGGACTAGAACCAGAGCCAAAACTGTGGGAGACGATGTGGTTAGCACCAAATACAGTAGTCACCAAATAAACGCTTGCTGAAAGTGAAGTCCCAAAACTCCTGTGAGAACAGATACATTGGCTTCAAAAGGATATCACTGAGGGATTTTGAAATGCAAAATGGATGATGCTTCTGAAGAGACATAGATTTCTCAGCTCCATGAAATTTCAGCAACCACCACCAGCACCACCCCCATTCCATAATTATTTTTCAGACTGCTCTGTTGATTGGTATTTATAGCAGTCAAGTGCTCAGAAGGATCTATTTGCTCTACCCCTCCACAAGCAAAACATGCTTACACAACATCATTCTTCAAAATCTGACGACACACTTCAGGGAAGCACTGAACCAATTAACAGTGAGTGGTAGACTTTGCCCCTAGATATTTGGGACGAGAAAGCTCATTAGGCTGAACCTGAAGGCTCAGGGCTCAGTAGAGGCTGGTCTCTGGACACGCTCCAGACACAAAGTAGCTGTCAAAATTAATTGGATTAATTTAAATGTAAATTGAAAATAAAAACATCTGAAAAATAAGTATTCGTAGAGAATGGCAGTGATAAAAATAGTTTCTAAAAATCATTTATGTTGGACTTTGCCATGTTTTCATGGATTGTATGAACCTGAGTGTTTCTAAATTATAAAACTCTATGTTTCGAAGCAGATTGTACAGCCAAGCAGGAATTGAATATTTTGGCAGGATGTTATTTATTTATCTATGCCTTACCTTGTTGCTAAAATGATTTCAGAAATTTATAAAGATGCAGACAGTGAAGTAAGATAAAGTAAATTTAAAACAAGAATAATGGGGAAAATAAGGTTAGACAAATAAGACAGAGCCAGAAAAGAGGTTAATATCCAAAAACGAGTTTGCTAGTCACAAGATGACATAAGAGGATAAGAAAGCTCTCCAGTTTTTCCTCCATCTTTTACCATCATCCAGTCTCCCCATTAGTTTTCTAAATGTTGAGGATGGATGGTATAATGTCACAACACCAAGCTTTTCTATCTCTGTGGTAGCCAATTCTCTCATTTCTTTCCTGGGGAAAGGGATAAAAATTAAGTGGCAGCTAAATGAATATGGAAGGGTAAGGGTCTCAAATGTCCTTCCACAAATGTAGACCTCCTTCACATAAGAATTAATAAATGAATTGGATTAATAAGTATGAATCTTCCACCACAACTAGTCTTTAGCAAAGACAAGATGGAAAACCAGTAATCCATGTGTAGATAAGAGAAAGCCAGTGATCCATCCTATCATTTGTAAGGTTTTCAGGGGTTAAGTGATAACCTTTGTTTATTCCCCTCTTGAGTTCAGAACCAAATGAGGGATGGATATTTTAATTTCCATCTTTCTGATTCCAACTTCAACAGGAATCAGAAAGATGGAAACTAAAACATCAACTTTATTACTGAGGTGGCTGAATTTGAGAATGCAAGCCAGATATGAGATTTAATGAGTCTCTTGTAAACAGGCTCTACAGTTTAAAGCTCTCTCCACTGCAGAGGCATAGTATAGCTGGGAAAGCTCCAAATGCATGCGCAGAGCTGTGGGATCTTGACAAGAGGTGGCTCCAAATAGGATCAAGAAGAGACTGAGCCACTTGTATTCATAGTCTTTGCTCTATTTCACCAATCAGATGAGTCTCCCCTTTCATTGGTGGGGAGAAGGAGGGGGGTTGGTAATGAATGAAGTAAGAGAAGAAAGAGCCCACAATTTCATCTCACATGGGATGGGACATAATTGTTGTCCCCAGTGGGCCACCAAGCAGCTGTACCATCCTCAGTTGCATCAGGGAAGTAACACTGGGATGCATAGAAAAGGATGGAAAGCAAAATTGGACAAGTGTTGATTTATTTACAAAGCCTATAACTAAAGCTGCAGATAACATGTGGGCTTGAACAGGTATATAGAGCAAGAGTACTTCTGGTTTCTTCTATCCCTAGGAGTCTAAGAAGCATGAGAATACAGCAAATAGTACATTAACATAAGGCACCTGTCAAGAACTCTCTTCCTGGTGCTGTCATCCTAGGCTGAATAGTGCATTAAGTTATCCTTCCCCATGAAAGCCTTCAGGTCTCTTCCTTGTTCTCAGGTTTAAATTCCAACCTCTTAGAATATCCTACAAAGCTTCGTCCTGTGGTCTCAGACCTACAATGAGTATCTCATTTCTTAAGGCTCCCTCCCTCACCCTCAACTTCACGCTATTTCTCTGAAGTACCAACGCTGTCACATGGGTACTCTCCTTCACCTGGAACACTCTACCCACTTCTGCTGGCTAACCTCAACCCATCCTTCAAGTCTCCATTTCCTCCAGGTAGCATCCCCTTAGTAGGAACACCTCCCCATGGGGTTCCCTCACACCATCCCCTCCCTGTATCACACTAATGGTCACTTCACTTCTTAACACCTCTTATTAGAATTTGCACTTCATAGAGTCAGGTACTATGTCCATCATTTTTTTGTTTATTGCCAATGTATAACATAGTTTGTTATATAGAAGGTGCTGAATAAATATTTACTGATTACATATTGACTGTCCTCAACCATAGGGCCCCAACCCCCCACCTCAGCTTCCTTTCCCATCTGCTAAGGGACTTAGATTCAAAGAAATGAGAAACATAAATTCCAAGTTCCTGCTTCTTAATTAAATGTTTTTATTGTTGTTGCCATTACTGGATAAAGTTTCCAAGGACCAGAAAATTTGGAAATCAGCTGTTTTCCTTCTGTTCTGCCGAGTTAAAGGAGTTACAGCTCTCTTCTCCCAAAAGTATACCCTCCCAAGTGGCTTATTAGCTCCAATAGAACCCAGGAGCCAACAAGATTGTCTTTGTTCAATTGCACAGCCATTGCTCTGTTTCAGCCCTCATTAGCTTTGCTCTCAGTGGGCTGATCTAGCCCTTCCCCCGCCAAGGATGACATCAAGAGCGAGTGCAGTTTTCTGTCAAAGCTCAAGCTCCTAAAATATTGAAAATCCAAAAGTTTCTGCCCTCCACCCTCTGAGCTGACCCAATGACCAGTCTCTTTCTACTCCTGCTCCTACAATTCCCATGGTAGTTCTCTAGGGAAAGTGACCTTTCTGGCATTTCCCATGTACTACCTGCTAACTCAAAGAAGGGTCTTGCCTCTATAGTGGGGTTCTTAAATTGATTCAGAGGTTGGCTTTTAGGCGATCTAAATGCATTTGCAAAATTTGCGCAAACATATATTTGTCCGGGGAGGGGTCTGCAGATTTTATTAGAGCAGCCCAAAGCCCTACTGCCCATCAATTGAACTGGATGCTCTTTTCACAGCATCTTCCAGCTGATCCCAACCAATGGCATTCTCTTTCCTAAACTTTCTTTAAACAAGGCCGTAGGCTTGGAAAACCTTTCCTCATACACTGGATTCTTTCTCTCAGCTCAGTTTGCTTCCATCTTAGGGTCTCTTCCAAGGGAGGAAGCCATGACGGCAGATGCTGAGTTGCTGGAACACCTCATTGCACCATTTTGTTAAAAAGCCCACTAATAGAAGTTTACAGACCTGGATTATACTGCGGACTCTGTCTCTATGTGTGTGACCACGTGCAAGTTCCTTATTCTCTATATTCTTCCATTTTTCTATCTGTTGAAAAGAAAAACAGTGTGGACTAGATAAGCCCTAAAGACCCTTTGAGCTCTAAACATCAATAATCACATGAAATCAGGCCATATGGGCAGAAATGATCCGATAGGTAATTAACTGTACAGGTACGAGTTGTGTTAACATATTCTACTGTTCTCCAGCAAGAACATGTTGTGTATCTAACAAAGTAACTTCAGACTATTTCTTATGTGTTCTTTTTTTCTCTGTATTTTCTTTTTGCCATATCATTTTTTCACATGTTTTAAATATCAGTGATGGCAGTAAGATCTCAGAAGAATAGCCACAAAAGAGAATTTCCAGCTTTTAAGTTTCAAAATAGACTTTGAAATCTGCAGCAGAGAACACAGATTGACCAGATTTATAAAGAAGCCAAATAATAGAAGAGCTTTATTTCTTGCTCGAGGCTTGATCAAGATTCCTCAGAGTGGGAGAGAGAAAAGAGATGAAGAGACCACTTAGACATAAGAGTGTCCTTGGGGAAAGGGACCTTCATACTGCTACTCTTCCCAAGGCAACACTGGTTTGAAAGCCCAAATGCAGAAAGGACCTGTGTTAGTTTCCTGGGGCGGGGAGGTGGGGTGGGGGGGCATTCTCGGGAGAGTGAACAAAGTCCTAGGGTTCCCCAGTACCCCAGCAGTCGGGGCCAGGGGAATCCAGACAGAGGCTCTGGCACAGCCCTCAAGCCTCCTAGTGCCCAAGAGCAGCACAGGGAGAACCTTCTCAAGAACTTTCCATTGGACTAGCAGCTGCTGTAATCTCTTCATGCTGACAAAGAAGTGGGATCCCACCTCCTAAGTGACTGCTCTTTGGTGGCCAGTGACATCTTATTCTGATGTCACCATAAGATACATTGAGAAAGATGGCGTTGCCAAAACCACCTCTGAGCCTTTCATATCTGGCAATTAGAGATCCATCTTCTTAATGCAAGAAGTTATATTCAATTCATAACACAAGTCTCAGGGGTTATTTTTTGAAATACTGACTTTTCTACACTAAAATAGCCAGTGGTTAATTCCTTTTAGAAGTGCAAAATGCTTCATTGCTTTTCTACATGTATCAAGATGTTAATAACATACAAACACCATAGCAACACCCTGGTGGTTAATGACGCAGCTTCTTCGCCATGGAAACTAGTCTGAGCACAATAGGAAGGTACCAGGCTGTGATGCTGACCATGTCTCTGAGCACGTGGGATGGCATGGCTGGTCCTGAGTTTGGATTTATCCGCACACCCAGACAATATGCCACTCTGTACAGTTCTGGCTGTGGTCACAGACAACAGGTGGCTCCCACACTGCCTTTCCTCCCGGACATCACAAGGAAAACAAGCTGGTGGTGTATTGAAACTACACTGGCACTCATTATTCTAACACCAAGGACAGAAATATTAATCCAGTAATGTCACATTTTGAAAATATCCAAAGTACAGAACCTGGGATTTTACATTTGAGAAAAGAAATAGCACATTTGCAGGCCCACATTAGACCCCCGGAAGAAAAGTTTAAAAATGAGAAGTACAGGGCTTGACAGATCAGGGTCCATAGAATGCATGCTTGGCCTCTTGGACCACCTCGAAAGTTCTCTTGCAAAGAAAAGAAACCTAGCACCGCCTCTCTGCCACCACAGTGCACTGTTTCTATCTCAGTGGCCTCCTTGACTGGGGAGTGAAGAACACATTTTTGTCTCTGAAGTTCTGATTCTTTAGGGGAACAAACCAAAGCATACAGCCTTTGTTTATGATCATTTTTCTTACTCTTTACCCCTGTTTTAGAAATCAGGCTCTCTTCTCATTAAATATCATGTGGTAACTTCGGCCATGTCAGATTTTGAAAGGCAATTTAATCTCTTTCCAATATTCACCCTTTATCCCCCTTTTCAAAAAAAGTGACCAAGGTATCTCATTGTCAGGATAGTTTATGTGGATGGGAAATGTTAATGGGAGTTAAATAATGTTTGTTAAAGTACCTTCAAAAATATGAATTGATTATTACCATGTTCCAGAAAAGGGCAACTTCCTTGCCAGCTGGTTGCTTTCAGCATGAAGAATTAGGGAAGGCAATCATGGGACACAAAGGACATCCTACCAAGAGGCAGAGCCAGGCAGCAGTGAGACCACATCCAGGGAGAGGCTAGGAGCCAGCAGAGGTGTGGTCTCTGCATTCTGGGTCAGCACTGTGCTGACAGGGACCAGCATCTCCGCAGCAGCTTCCCTGGGGGACACAGACACACAGCGGGGGCGGAGCTGGGGCTTCAGCCCTACCTGGCTGTGGTTGGCCTCTGCCTACCTCTCCAACTTCCAGCCTGGAGTTCTTGCAGCTCAGAGAACACGCCAGGCTCAATCCTGCCACTTGGCCTGCTGTTCCCTCTGCCAGGAACGCTGTTTTCCTAGATCTCTCCATGGTCACTTCCTCAATTTAACTTTTTCCTCAAATGTCACCTACTGGTCTTGATCTCAAATGATAAGTGCCTTCCTTGTTCACCCTATGAAAAATGCTACCCCATGCTAATCACTCATTATCTCCTTATTCAGCCTTATTTTTCTTTCAAGCCCTTAAAGCTGGCCAACATATGTCAAATATGTGCTTATTGTTATTTGGTTTTATTAGTACTTGTCTTTCTCTCTAGAGTGCATGTTCCATGAGGTCAGGGACCTTTATATGTTTATCTCTTTATCTCCAGTGCCTATAGTAGTGCCAAGTACACAACTGGTGCTGAATAAATATGTGTTGAATGAGTGAATGAACTAACCTTTGTCATTCTTCATTCTTCTTGCTCATAGTTGCCCTTGAGGGGAGGGAGAAAACCATCTCCTAAAGAGATATCCTCCCCAAACTGAGGCTATAAACCATTCAGTTATTGGTTGAAAAGTATTTATTGGACATGGACCATGTACAATGATTTGTTAATGCCTGTTTTGTGGGAGGCTCTATGTTATACCCTACAGAGCTTCCTCCTTATTAAGACCATCTTCATTTTTCACTGATCAAAATTGTTTATAGCATTCAGTTAATTTTCTAATGCTTCTCTTCCATCGCTCATTGGTGAATGAACATCCTCCTGGTTTCTATATGCACATGTTAGAGCATTTAGGAATAGACCAGATGATATTATTCAATGTGGGGCTATAGACTCCTGTTTTTCAATTATAACAACTTCTTTTTTTAATGTATCATCAACAAAAGTCTGTCCTCTGGTCCCATCTCGGAGTTATTACAAAAATGCTGCACGTACTCTTCAAGGAGGGAATGCCCCAACTCTGTCTATTTTAGGTAATAATGCATTAAACTTGGCTCCTTTGCTTCTTTAATGCCATTAAAAGTTGTTGCCCAGTGGCCTCATCTTCCCTTGGCACTCCACTAGCAGGTTCTATCCACTCGTGGTGGGTGTCCACCCCCTGAGAAGGAGTCCAAGCTGTGGCCCAGACTCCCTCTCAGAACCTCCTTGGCTTTCCGTGCTCCCCTGCCCCTCTCTGCATGTTCCCTTGGCATTAGCTGGTACTGGCACAAGTCTGTGTGTGTAATGAATTGAGTAAGTGACACCAGCAGCCTCTTCCAGAGTCTCTGATTCCTTTAAATGGACATGACCCTTCCTTCACCCCACTGGCGCCACATAAGCCAACACCCCCAAGTTTGGAAGCACAGATTCTACTTGGTGCTTCCCATTGTTTATGACTTCCTTGCCAAATTCTCAAGCCCTGTGAACTTGTTTTCATCCAAGGCAATTGAATCCAATTCAGCAGGAAACATTTCATGACGTAAAAGAGAACTCCAAATATGTGCTGCCCTCAGCCAGGACTGAGCTAATTCTTTCGAAAGCAGGTCATTCAATGATTTTTGCTGTTATTTCAATACAAAAATCAGTAAAGAAAGATAAATCATGGGTCCTGTGTGGAAGACAGGGGAAGGACAGCATTCCAGCATTCTCACCTCCCTCTGCTGCTGCCTTATATAGATGTCTTCCAGTGAATGGGCTTTTGGTTTGGGACAATTAGTGAGGTTAAAAAAAAAAGAATCCTGTAAATAAATCAATGAAACAAATAAATCCAATGCAAGGAAAAGCAGACTAATCTATATGAGAATGTAACCATACAAAGGACCATACTCTAATTTGCTCCATTACTTTCTTACGTTAGCAAATGAATACCTCATTCTCAAAGAAGACAACATAGTGGAACCTAAATCTTCTCTTTGAGCAATTTCATTGTGATCAGGCTTTCTGAGTCCTGGGAGAGGCCCTATCCCAAATAAAGTCTTTGAGGTCAGAATCACACTTATAGGATCTGTTAGAGCATCACTGTTTGGTAATCACAGGCTGAGTGTCTGGTTGAATTCCCTCATCAGCTATCCTGTATTTTCACACCACTGGTGACAAAAGGGATGAGGCTACAGAGTGTGAATTGCTAAGATATCGCAGAACAGCAGAAAGACCAGTTCAGCAGGTATACCCACTTACAGAGGTATCTTGTTTAAGAGAGCTGAGGTATGAAAAATAGGAAGCTAGTTAACACCACTAACATCCCTGACTACACATGAATATTCACAATGTCTTTTTAGTGTCCCAGATGGGATAGGTGTTGTTTGCACAATTCCATGCAAGAAAAACTCTCCACAAGGGGAAGGAAAGATGGTGACCTAAGAATGAGCAGAATAAAATTTCACTTGGTCCTTCCGTTTATCAGGATTCTGATTTCCTGAGCTGCATAACTGTCATACTTTGTTCGCTATGATTTCCAGACCCCAAGTTTGACTTGGCCTATGAAGAATAAAATCACCACCAGTGTTCACTTGAACCTTTCTAAGACCTGTGACCATTTTATGAGTTGGCTTGGAAATCTATAACTTTATAGGTCTTATACATGCTGATGACGCATTTTTCTTGCCTTTTATTTTTAAACAACATTCTCACTCCGCCCCCCCAGTTATAATAATCCATCTTAGACATACAGAGTTTATCCAGTTAATTATCTTTCACATCAAAATCTGGCATTAAGTTGACATGAGCTTTTCTTACAAGTTTTATTGTGCCTATATGTGTGTATAGACTTTTGAGGAATGTGCAGTTGAATCGGGGCTGAGTTGGGGGCAGGGGTCGTCAAGGTCATCAGCAGCATATCTGTGTGTGCGTGAGCCTGGACATACGTGTTATAGAGTGCTCTCTAATCATTCACTGCAGACATGCTCACTATTTGAACTCTGTTTTTCCCCTGAGGTGTGGTACGTCAGATATTTTCTATCCTAACATGAGAAATTAAGTGTTGAGTGGTTTACGTATCCTTATGTTACCTCATTTTATTGGAAAAGGTTAATGGCATGGAATCTAGATCATGGATCAACACAATTATGTTAATCAGGGCAGGCACTCAGTGACAAAATAAAAACCGGAAATGGAAAATTTGCTCTCATTGTCTCCTGCTTGAATCATTTGGAGTGTTTAAACAATCAAGGGCCGGCCGAGTGGTGCATTGGTTAAGAGCTGGTTTTGGGATGCCGGCAGCCCCAGTTTGGATCCCACATGTGAGGGCCAGTGACACTGCCCTCTACAGCTAACAACAGCTCCACCTGGAACGGGGCTGTGCGAGCCCCAGCGACAGTGTGGGCTGCAGCCCCTGCTGCAGTGGGCTGCCATAGGCTACAGTGAGTGGCCGGCAGCCAGCCAGTGTGAGCAGCTGGCAGCCAGTGTGAGCTGCCAATAGCCGTGGTGAGCGACATCCAGAGGCCAGCAACCAATCTGCCTCATCCGGGAAGAGCACAATGACGATACCAACATGGACCAGTGAAGCAACGTCCTCCGCAACTAGACTGAAGAGCAAAAAGACAGCAACTTGTCTGTTCCCCTTCCCCTATTCCCCGACGCTCTTCCCCTCCCCCAGTTCCCCAATAAAAACTTTAAAAAAAAAACAATCAAGCAGTATACATGGACATAAGATCAAAGTCAATAAAGTGTTAATTATGCTGAATCTCTTATATAGACAGAACTGTTGTAAGAGATTCAAAATAGACTCATTTCCAGTGAGTATGTCCTCAATCTATCCATCACATAGAACAATGCATTCCAATACCTTTTCCAAGCACAAAGTCCATCTCCATTTTTTTTTCCTTATTGCTCACAATATTTTCATGCTAGCAGGAATTAAAAAAAGCTTGGTCTGTTCCACCTCAATAATTTCAACACTATCTGTATTTCTACTTTTGCTACCAGGAAACATTTTATTGCCACCTGAGAGTATTTATGATCTCTGTATCCAAAATGGAGAAGAGGTGATAGAGACCTAAATAGCCAAACCACTAAAACTGCAGAAGGCAGCACAAAAAAATTGGCAGTGTCGTATTTTCTAGTGCAATCATTATTTTGCTCCTTAAATCTTTATTGTGGCTTCATCACTTTACAATGACCCATTCACCATCTACAGCAGTTTTCCAATGTGAAACTGACCCATCCACTGCCAAATGGGAAAGTGTATACCTCTTTTCCTCCTAGAGAAGAGAATTTGAGACTAGGTGGTAGTGGAAGAAGGCAATTATTGTTCTTCCAAATTGTGTCTGTTTCCCCAGAAATGTTTGTACCAGTCCATGACTTCAACCAAGCCAGCCTGAAAGAGCAAGTTGAAAAGTTACTTAAGGACTTCTGAGACATATGCTATGTAGCGTCTCGTTCTCTACTTGACCTGTGGTCAGTTTTACAACTCAACGTACTTTTTTTTTAGGTTAGGGACTAAGATGAAAGGGCTAACTAGGGTTGGATAAAATATTTAAAGAATGAGAATGATTTTGCTTGATGAGGGGAACTGCCTTCAAGGCTACCAAGAGGGTTCTGATGATAATGATAACCAGACGTTGTACATGTTCCTTGAGTACCAGGCAAAAGCAATAGATTCACTTTTCACTGAAAACAGGATAGAAATAAGCAAGAATTTTCTTACTTTAAATTGTTAGGCTTTTACTTGTGTTAAAGATACATTTCTCTTTTATTACTGAAAATTAAAAGATATCTGTATTCTTTTTTCTTCAGTCATATCTCAAGAAAATGAACTGAATGATTTTTCAAGCTTCTTTTTAGCCAGCCCTGAAAAATATTAAATCTATGGTGACTGCTGAGTTTCAGAAGCAAGTAAGAAGTAACATGGATCCTGAGCTAAGGCAGACAGATACATATGTCCCTTTCATCAGCTCCCTGGATATTTAATTCTAAGAATAGGAGCCTTTCTTTGGATAGGATTGGAGAGTTTTATTGTCCTGGGCAGATAGGCTCCCAGCCTGTGCTTCAGAGCTGGCCTAGAGAAACACCCATTTCCATTCTCTTTTACCATCATCATCAATAGACAGTAAAGTAAATTCAGGCTTGGCCTTGAAACCCAGGGTTGCAAGGCACTTGACTCACAGGTCGGGCCCCTCTGATTCCATCACACCACAGTTGGGTGGCAAGAGGTCAACATACAGCTGTTTTTAGGACTAAACCATAGTGAGCCCGTAGAAATTGCAGACTATTTACTGTTGTCCCACAGTAATTGTGGGAAGAGTTTTGGAAGCTCTTCTGAGAGACCCAGTGTGGTAAGAATGGAGAGAGAAAGCCACAATTTGAATAAAGGAAACCCAAGAGGACTGCAGGAAATAAAGAAATGATGTGAGTTGCTCATCCCTTGTGGCAGGCCTGCAAATAGCCAAACCTTCCGTTACTCGCTGACAACACCTCACGCTTCGGATAATTATTTCACAACTTCGTTCAGTTTGATAGACATTGAAATGTTCTAGGTACCGCACTAGTTTCTGGGGATACAATACTGAATTGTGTTCAATGCCTCTCCTCACGTGACCTAAACTCTAAGTGAGCCACAGATGTATGTCAATAATCGTCTTTTCCCGTCTTCCTCCACCTGGGCAAGTGCCTCTCAGCTGTCCAGGTGCAGCTTACATGTCAGCTTGTCAGCAAAATGCTTTGTCACCTCATTCACCGGGCTTGGTCTCTGTGCAAAAACTGAAAAGAAAAGGAGAGAAAAGGAAAAAGAAGGAAAAAAGAAAAGCCTTAGAATCAAAACTGTGGTTACTTAGATAATCCCGGAAATTACTAATTCCTGGGCTTTGTTTTATCAAGTAAAATTAGTCTTTATTCTTCAGACTCATTCTCTCAATTACTTAACAAGGACTGGCCTCCCACATGTCCAGAACTGTGGTAAGTGTCAGCATTTCGATGGAGATGGAGGGAGCAAGTTCCCTACCTCTGCCCCAGGTTGGTGGTATTGTTGTAGTCCAGCCCTGTTGTTCCACAATAACAATAGCATCAGAAAAGGTTCCCAAAGGTGTCAAGCAGAGTCCTTTGTGTGTGCTGTTTCCGGATGAGCAAAGCCTTTCCCTGCAGACACCTGCAGTGTTCCCTGCGCCCCCCCATTCATTCAGCCCTTCTCTGACGACTCTGTCACTATCCATCCTTCCTTCTGCCTTATTCATGTCACTCCTTCATCTGGCACCATGAGAACAGGGACTTGATTTTTTTACTGGTGTATTTCCACCACCTAAATGTTAGCTGACACATGAGGGCTCAGTAGATATTTGTTGAATGAGTGAAAATGAATTAACGCTGCGAAAAGGGAAGGGCAGAAGGCAATGGGAATGCAAAGTTGGATAACAATATGTGCCCGTGAGAGGCAAGCAATAAAGACAGGCTTTTCTGAGGAAGTGATACATACACAGTCACCTAAAAACCAGTTGGAAACGACAGGTAAAAAGTGTTGAGGTAGGCCTACTGTGTGCAAGAGGATGAAAAACTGGGCTTGGTCAATCAGCGGTCACTACTTCCCTCAGCATATCTTTTAGTGACCCCCTTCTGTTCTGTGACAGTATCCCTACCTCTCTCTTCTCTGTTCTCATTCTACCAAAAGTGTCAGTGGTATTTGACCTGTGAGGCAGCTTTTCCTTCTTTGAGCCTGGTCTCAGACCCCCCAGGGCTGACCAGGAATTGTTCCTTACAGTATAGGGCCAGGAGCTTGACATAGGAATTCAAACCCCCACTACATCCTGTAGGTAAGTCTCTTCACCCCCTGACACTCTTTCTTCCTCTGAGAAAATCTGCCTGCTGAGAATTCTTATTTCACAGAGTTGGAGCAAAGACAAATTTATACAAATGCACTATAGAATCTGCCATTATTTTGACCACACAACTCAGACATAAGGCATGAGCTACAAGATGGCAGTCACAGGAATGAAAGTTGTCTGTAGTACACAAAACTACTGCACCTTGTCAGCAAAATACCCTAGAGAGAAGATTCGGGTTCACACGTAAAGGCTCTGTTTGTCTCTATCTCAAAACAGTGAGAATCACCACATTTCCTAAGGAGCAAGTTTAATATTGCTTAATATTGAGTTGTTCTAGAGCTGTACCCAATAGTCCCCTGTGACTTAGCCCTTTCTTCAAAGGCTAACGTTTAACAGTAAAAAAAGTGCTTGCGCTTTCATACTGGCCCTAGCCTTTATTATCTGAGTGACACAACCCCTCAGTGCCTCAGTTTCCTCCTCTGGAAAATGATGCTAATTATTCCTCCCTCATAGGGTTTTTGTGAAGATGAAGTAAGTTAATGTTTATCAAGTGTTTAGAGAAGTATCTGACCAAAGGGAACTGCTTCAGACATTTTAGCTGTTATCCTCCCATTGTTGTTGTTTCTATTGTTTTGTGCCCTAAAGGTAATTCACTGTAGCACAGCATAGGTGGCACTGGCACCCACTGCCCTACTGCCAGTGCCAGAGAGGAAGGGACAACCCCATTTGAACTTGGAAAGTGGCAAGAAAAAAAAAAAGAATTGGAGTCTCTTACTCAGAATGTGTGGCTGGGAAGCAGAATACAGCGAGTCTGCTGGTGTTGTACCTGGGCTGTCCCACCTTTACAGGGGAATTGGTATTTGCTACTCATTCAAAGGAAGAAAAAACACAAAGATCAGGGCCGGCCGAGTGGCGCAGCGGTTAAGCGCTGGCTTCAGAAGCCAGCGGTCCCGGTTCGGTCCCACATATGAGGGCCAGTGACACTGCCCTCAAAAAAAAAAAAAAAAACCCAAAGATCAATCATCCTGCTATTACAGAAGTTAAAACTGTATCAACTCCTATTAGATATCTCACACACTCTTCTTCCCAAAAGTACTTGAAATTTAATTTAGTCAATGGCAGACCAAAAGGAGAAGGTGACCATTGCAATTTGTGATTCACCCAGTGAAAATTAAAATACATGTAATAACAATAATAGTGATAGCTAGCATTTATTACATACCAATTGTAGGCCTTGTTTTACCATAAGTGCTTTACGAACAATAAATCATTATAAACCTCACAAAAACCCTAGGAGGTATTATCTCACTTTACAGAACACTGTCTCCATGGTCCCCAATAACAGGAAATCAGGGAGAGTTGAGTAGAAGGGTCAAACCAAGAAAAATATGAATTCAGCATACAGTAGGAAATCTGTCAGGAAATGACACGGATACACCCAGTCACTTAATCACCCCACACCAAGAGCACTTTGATTTACTGTATCAGTTTCTAAGAATGAGGCAATCCTTTCAGGCCTCAGAAATGTCCCAATAAAAAGCAAGTTATGTGAAAGGCTATTTAAGGTTGAGTCACTTTTGATTGCTTCAAAATTTAGATCCATCTTTAAAGGTTGGTTTTGGCATATCTGTATTCACAGGAGTTGTATTATTCAAGTTGTTAAGGAAGTGGTGTTGGTGATCAGTCACACTTATATAGGTTTTTCAATGTACAAAGTACTTCTCATGCATTTTTCAATCTGATCCTTTCAATTATGGTGAGTAATGGGAGTTTTTATTTCCTTTTTTTATATCAAATTGAAGCTCAAGGATGCTGTCAAGCCCCAGAGGTAAACAGCAGGACTAGGTGCAAAAGCCATGTACTCTGCTTAATTCCACCTTATTTCCACCATGTCACGCTTTCCTCTTTGTTTGATTCTTAAGTATAGTTGGTACACAATATTATATTAGACATATTAGCTTCAGGTGTACAATACAGTGATTCAACCTGTTTTAACCTTACAGTATGATCACTCCACTAATTCTAGGAATCATCTGTCACCATGTAAACTTAAGCAATATTATTGACTATATTCTCCTTTACCTTTTTCACTCATCTCTCCACCCCTTCCCCTCTAGTAACCACCTCTCTGGTCTCTGTTTCTATGAGTCTTTTTTGTTTTGTTTTGTTTGTTCATTTGTTTTTAGTTGTTTTAGTTTCTACGTGTAAGTGAAATTAGACAGTATTTGTTGTTCTCTGTCTGACTTATTTCCCTTAACATAATAGATCCATCTATATTGTCAAAAATGGCAAGATTTCATTCCTTTTTATTGCTGTGCAATAATCCATTGTGTGCATGTACCACTCCTTTATCCATTCACTTATTGATGGATACCTAAGTTGCTTCCCTATCTTGGCTATTGTAAATAATGCTACAATGAATATAGGGGTACATATCTTTTCAAGTAAGTATTTTCACTTTTTTCAGACAAATGGCTTTTGATAAGATGGAGAACCCAGATCTCTACACAAGTAAAATTCAGTTTCACAGCACAGCCACACATTAAGTACCCTAACAGGCCAATGAACTTATAAGAAATGTCACTGGCTAGAGGCAAATGTATGAAACAGAGACTGAATGAACTGGTATGTCAGATTGGGACAAACACCCCCAAACTCTCCTGCGAACAGTCAATCACATGATCATAACATATAGATGTGCCAAGAGAGTTTGGAAAAATTCAAAGGAAATTCTATCGATATTTTTCTTTTTCTTTTTTTGACTTTAATTCAATTGGCCAGTAGCCAAAGGAACAAGGTAGCCACCAGACCTGAAATGCTGGTCCCCAACATTTCAACTAAAAAGACAAGCATTTACGTTACATTTTATAAAATAACATGAAGTGATTTGGGGCTTGGAGGCCTTCCTTGGGGTCTAGTAGAGAAAAGAAATGAGGGTTCCTGAACCAAGAGCCAAGCCACAATCGCTCATCCCTGATAGGTAAGCAGAAAAAGAGTTCACAGTGGAGCTGTCCAGGTTCCCTCTGGAATGCCCCTCTGAGACTTTGGCTGT
The DNA here is from genome assembly GCA_033961575.1 of Aselliscus stoliczkanus. Lineage (NCBI taxonomy): Eukaryota > Metazoa > Chordata > Mammalia > Chiroptera > Hipposideridae > Aselliscus > Aselliscus stoliczkanus. The sequence continues at coordinate 93,953,406 of CM066732.1, read as the reverse complement.
GTGGGGGGAAATCCGTGTCATCACCCTCCCACCATTGAAAAGTCACAGTTATTAGTGGCTTCCAAAGGCTCTCAGAGCCAGGCTTACATCACATGGAGCCAAACAATGGGATTTCTGCTCCCAAGGACAGAGGAAGACTCTAATTTTATTCCACAGTCAGCATGCATACTACTTTGTGTCCAAAGCACTGCCCAAACGGAAGTGTCGTGGTGTGAAATATCTGTCTCTGTGGCCTGTGAGGGGACTGGGCTGTGACCCTGTCTGCTTTTCTGCTCAACAAGCAAGGACTCTCAGCCCTGAGGTCCGCTCGTTTCCAGACTGAGGACAGGAACCTAGAAAGGCCCTGGCTCCTTCTGCATGTGGTGCTGTGATGCTGGCAGATAAGAGCTTCGGTGGACTTGGAACTTGGGACTCAAGCATGTCAGTGCTGGGACCTATGGCTTGTTTAGACAGGGAGCAGGTAGGGGAGGTGGAGAGAGGTAGAAGAGACAAGTGCAGCTCTTGGGAACAACTGTCATGTTCTCAGATTAGGAGTTTGGGTGTTTTTTTTTTTAATGCTTTAAAAGAAAGCACAAAAGATAAAGCATCACAAAGAAGCTCTTGATGTCCTGTGACAATATCCTCCTCGCCCCGTATCCTCTGCCCTTCCCCTTGACATCATGTCACACTGGCTGATGGTAGTGCTGGTAATAAGCCACTTCATTGCTACAGCAAATCACTTCCTGCAATTTTTTTCCTCTTATTTAGTTGACACTTAGAATCCTGATATCTCAAAGAGTGACACTTCTGTGAGTCTGGCCTGTCCTTATTGCCCAGACAACACCCATGGAGCTGGCTTAGCATGTCATGCAACACAGATATTTACCCTCCTGTGCAATCTAAATTCCCCTTTCGTTCTGTGCTTTCTTGTTCGAGCCCAAGTTAGAAATTATCAGAGGCTACCCTTCACTTTTTGAATCCCATAAAGCTATCACTGATACTAAAGGGAAACAGCCCTCTTCAGCTACTAATGAAAAGCCTTTCTAATAGGCAAATTCCCTATCTATAATTAGCACACAGTACTTTCAAGATTTGGCAATAGTAACAAATAGGTCATGTCAAATATGAAGGTTTTAAGAAAGACCAAGGAAAATGAAGGTGGAAGGACATAATTGTTGGTAGAAACATTCACTTTCACACACTACACAGAGTGCATACCCTGTCATTTTTTTATCTGCTGAGAACAGGCAAAGAACCAAGAAACAGACATGGCACCTGGCTCTGAATTGCAGCCATATTTTTTAAAAAACATTTGCCTGAGAGATTGACTGCATCATAATAAAAAAATCCTGTTCTCCCACCAGAATAATCAGAACTCTTCTTAACACATCGCAACTGAAAATCCTTTTGCTTCAATATACCGTGGCAGATTTTTCCTCCGGGCCCTCTTGTCTCCCTCGAATGTCTTAGAGCAGAGCTCCAGCAAAACTCTGAGGCTGCATCCAGCTTCCTAACCTGGGGAGCTTCAGAGCATACAAGCCACATCCAAGGTTTGACAAGACCCATCCAGGAGCAGCAAGCTCTACTAGGGAGGGAGGGTGGAAGGAAGTGAACTAACAGCTCCTCAGAACCTAACCTGTCATGTTCCAAGAGCTTCAGGGGCATTGTCCCATCAAATCTTCACAACCACCTTAGGAAGCAGCATTTTCTCCATTTTACATAAGAGAAAAATAATGATGGAACGAGTTTAATATGCTGGCCAATGTCACATCATTTAAGTCTAGACTGAAGGTCAAATGCTCTTCACACTGCACCACACTGCCCCTGGAATACATGCACAGGGCACAGGAAAAAGAGAAATGCTTAGGCATTGATATTTTATCTCAAAGGCAAGAATAAGCCAGCATTTACTTTAAACATTTTATCTTACATATGACACTCTAAAAGAATATAGAGACCTTATTGAAGGAGGGTAAAATTGAAGATATGGAGTCCGGTAGAAAGGCTACTGTGGTATTCCAAGAGAGTGTTTCTACATGCTGGGACTCAAGCATGTATCAGATAGGAGTGCATGGGTTAAGCAACATAAACAAAAACAGATATTCAGGCCCTTTGGTTACTTTGGAGGAACCCTTATTGGAAGGATTTGTTGGGCTCACAGGACTGCCAAAAGGCTGGAGAGTGAGACTTGAGAATATACCATAACATAAAGCTTGAGGAGGCCAGGGCATCAAAAAAAGAGAGGCCACCAAGTAGCAGACCAACCTGGCTGGGATGCTTCTGCCGCCACTCTGCAGGGAGTGGCCACCAACCGTTCGTCTGTCCTTTGTCCTCTCACTCGAGTTTCAGAGACCTGGAACAGAGCATCTGCTTGGCCAAACTTAGGTCACACACCAGAGATCTAGTTTGGAAGCTGGGAAAGCATGGAAGGAGCTTGCACTCTTGGATTCCATGGTAGAATGCAGGTACCTGGAACAAGGAGAAGTAATAAGCCCCAGTGGAAATCAGGGGCCTACACAAAAGGCAAAATAGATGCTGACAGCCAAAAGGTGATCAAGAAGTTCTCACAAGAAGTTCACAAGAAACTCTTAACAGCAGATTTGGGGAGGATATAAAGGCATTTGAAGTGGCATCAATATCGAATTCTTGAGAGGGTCTGTGCAAAGCAATGATCCAGCTGCTACTGAAATATAAAAAAGTCTAGGCTCACGTGGAATATGAGACCAAAACACAGGAAAAATAAATGACAATACTAAGTCACATATGTTAGGATGCAGATGATAAGGCATATAAGCTTCAGAGAATGGAGACTATCAAATCTAAAGTAACTAGGAAAGTCAACCCAAGCATTGTGGAACTTGCATAGTATGTAGAATTTGGGCCAACAGACAGGAAAAGAGAGAGCACTCTAGGCAGGGAAGCTGATCTGAGCAGAGGCGTGGAGGTACAGTACACGAAGTGCACTTAGGAATCAATTCTTACGCAGTGGTCCAAGGGGAAAGGTTCATATAAGGAACCATTCCTGACTGAGCGTCAGTGATATCCAAGAGGCTCAAAAGTGGACAGCTTTCCCTCTTCTTGTTTAGCTGAACTGGTCAATCACTAAGTAGTTCTATTTCAAGACTTTAGGGAGGAAAGTAAGTAAGGTGTTGCATTTGCAGGACTGAGGGGTTGGGCTCCAATGTGTCAGTGATAGTGAGAGGAGACAGAAAGCAGGCCCAAGGTGGACGGGCATTGCACTTCAAGTTCCTGACTCCCCTTGCTGGACCTGGGCCACTGGGGTTGGGCTGAATCCATCCAACTGATTCTCAGGCTGCCAAAAGCCCTGGACTACTCCCGCTGCTCCTCCTACTTCTCACGCTTCAGGAACATGTCTCTCATTAACCTGAAAAGCCACAGCCCAGAAGAGAAGTGGGTCCTGGACAGGGAGTGGTAACCTGGCTCCTCCTGGATCCTGGCTCCCCAGTGGCAGGAGTCCTTTGCCCTGGCAGCAGCTCCAACACCATTACCAGACCTAATGGGACCACCACCCACTCCATGTTCCCACTTTCCTTAAGTGATGCTGCAGATGGTGTAAAGAGACAATGTGCTATTTACACACCCTGCTGATACTTGTAGGAGTCAGTTAGGCCTCCAGAGCCCTACCAGCCATTCTAGATGCTTTCGTTTCTAGACCCCTGCAGACTCCAGGAGGTGGCCTTCTGCTCTTTCCTCCCAGTTCTGGGGCATGACACACCAAGCTCACTATATTGGGTCATTAACATGGGATTGCAGAGAGGCAGGGTGTGCAGCAAACTACAGGCAGATAGGTAGCACCAGGAGTAGACTTGTCCTTTAAGAAAACTCAGAGGGGTAGCAGGATGCATTTTCCCATCAGAGAGCGCTGGCCCACGCAGCTTATTGGATTCCTACCACCTTATTTTCCCTGTGGGTCATGGTGACATCAATCACCTTTAAAACCTAAGCCAAATTTGTAGCAGCAAATGCTAGCAGAATATTTAAATACTTTCCATGTTTTCAGTCCTTTGCACCAGTGGACTAATCAAGAGAAGCCAGAGATGTGGTTCAGGTCCTCAAGTAGCCCAGTGAAGAGACAAAAATCTCACTGCATAAAATTTACCACTGAGCCCAGCTCCTATTCAATGACTATTTGGTAGATTATCCAAGAGAAGTTACAGGATTCGTGGGCACAATCAGAATGAAAACAAAGCAAGATTTGTACAATTCACCATACAATTGCTACTGTAGCTGTTGGCTATATGAATACAAAGATAGATGATGATGATAGATAGATAGATAGATGATAGATAGATAGATAGATAGATAGATAGATAGATAGATGATAGATAGATAGATAGATAGATAGATAGATAGATAGATAGACAGATTTCTTAGCACAGCATCCCAAATATCCTCTGCACTCCGTGCTGGATTCTAATACAAAAATGGCCTCAATTGTCACACGCTTCACTATGTGACTTGATAGCTCTTCCCATTGAGAAGAGGGGACTATCTCCCTCCTCCTTGAATTTGGGCTTAGCAGTGTGACTTGGTTTGTCTAATAGAATGAGGTAAAAGTATTGGTATTCCAGTTCTAAGCCTAGGCTTCGGAGGCCTTGCAAGTTTCTGCTCACTCTTTTGCAACCCTGTCTCCATCATGAAAATCATCCCAGACTTTCCTGTTGGATAATGAGAGACTACACAGAAAAAGTGGGATGACAAGATTGAGGTCTCCAAGGCCAGCGGCCCCCAATTGACTTGGCAGCTGACCACAGACACAGGAGTGAGCCCAGCCAAGACTAGAAAAACAACCTAGCCCAGATTTCCAACCCGCAGAAACATGAGCTAGATAAATAGTTGTTTTAAGTCAGTGATTTATGGGTTGGCTTGTTACACAGCAATAGGTAACTGATACACCCATCCTTAGGCTTTTAGACACCCTATTTCTTTTTGGACATCAAGAGTCAATATAATTGTACCAACAATTATATTGGCTAAGCTAGTACCATTCTGCAAACCTGCCCCATAAGCCCTGAAGATACATCCAAATCATTTCTGAACTTTACAGTTAACACATCTGAGATTTCTATTCAGTCTTGCCTAGCTTTCCTTTCCATCCCTATTATCATCAAGGCTTCATTTGCTTTGCTGGACACTGGAAATAGGATTCTAATCAGTCTCTGCATATTTCACCTTGTTCTTTCTGTGATCCCTCACTGTCCAAAGGATTAGGTCTAAGTACCTTATTTCAGGTCGGGACAAAACAACAACAGCAAATGCTATTGAGTCCCCACTATGCATTGTACCAAGTTGAATGAGGTAGAGAAGCTTAAGTCTCCTGTGGGTGATAGAGGCCCTCTTTAATCTAGTCCCATTCCCACCTTGCAGACTGCTGCTCCACAACTTAGCTACTTATATCATCTGCCCTGTCCTTTAAACATGGAACCTCGATGTTGGTATTTTTACTCCTGTCACTTATCCCCAAACCTGCTACCTAAAATGTCCTTCCAGTTTCTCCCAGCTCCTCTAACTCTTTGTCTTCCTTCAAAGTCCAGCTTAAGTCCTAACTCCTCTGAAGCCTCCTCCTATTGCCCCTGGCCAGGTAATCTTTCTCTTCTGTCTCTCTTGCCTCCATTACTATAGATCTCCCTTAGCTGTCAGCGATGGCATCTGCATGGCTAGTTACATACTAGCCTGGAAATCAGGGACCACAGGACATCCCCTCTCCAGGACCTAGCATGGTGCCAGACACACATGCCCACAGGCGGGAATAATGCCAGATAAAGATGGATTCGATTAAGCAACTCTCTCCCAAGACAATATAACGTGTTGGCTCTTCTTTCTTAATTTGGGCAATGGGATTTGAGGAAAAACCATAGACCCTCACCATCTCTGCCATGCCTCACAAGGAGTCAGATAACAGAAAGAAACTGTTCCTGACATGTAACTACCCCTCACTGAACCCTCACTAAGTACCAGATACCACCCTGGACATTTCATGTGTATGTTCTCACTTAACTCTTATAACAGTCCTATGTGGTACATATGATTGCCTCCATTTTATAGTAATGGGAACTCATTAACATGAGTGAGTACCATCTAAAATCCCACAGCCAGCAAGTGGCAAAGTCAAGATTTGGCTTCAATTCTGTCTGAGCACAAAGCGTGTGTTCTTACTAAGCTCTAATGCCCCTGCCTTATCTAATTATTTTGCTCTTGGGACATATGAAACAGCCTCTTTTCATTGTTGCATCTCCCCATCAACAGTCCTTAATTCCCAACCCCGATTTCAATTCCATGGAGCCTACCTAACCTCATACCTCCTGTGATAGGCACCATAATGCCCTCACCCCAAAGGTGTCCATGTCTCCATCCCCAGGACCTGTGAATATGGCATATCCCATGGTGTGGGGGAAGATTGCAGATGGAATTAAGTTTGCTAATCGGCTGACCTAGAGATGGGGAAATTACACTGAATCATCCAGATGGGTCCAGTATAATCACAGGGGTCTTCATAATCAAAAGAGGGAGGCGAGAGTCAGGGGAGGAGATATGACAACAGAAGCAGAGGTCAAAATGACGCAGTTGTTAGAAGGGGGCCCCAAGCTATGGAACACAGGCAACATCTAGAAGCTAGAAAAGGCAAGGAAACAGATGCTCCCCTAGAAACTCCGCAAAGCATGTTCAGTTTTAGTCCAGTGAGATCCAGTTAGGACTTCTGACCTCCAGAACTGTACAATAACAAATTCCTATTGTTTTGAACCACAAAGCTTGTGGTATTTGTTACAGCAGCAATAGGAAAGCTAATATACCTTCCCATAGAAACAGGGCCACTCCATGTCCAATAGCATCTCAAAACTCCTCATAGCACAGAAGCTGCAGGCTGAATAATTATAAGGAATTGTTTTGATTAAACCCCTATTTTAGAGGCATTATTAATTGTTCCCACAAATAAACAGGAAAGTCTGTGAAGAGCCACGTCAACTTGCTAAAGAAAGAAAGCCAACCCCTCTGTCCTCTCCTGGATTCATACATACTGTAGGACCATGTTCCATTAAGGTTCTGATTAGCTGAGATTTCCTGTAGAACTAACGTGTTCTTGCTAGTTTCCAAATGATGTCTCTCTCCTCCCAGTAAAATCAAGAACTGCCAATAAGAAGAGGCCAGCCTCTGGGCCCCTCTCCCTCACATATACCACATACACAAATAGGAAGATGGTCTCCAAGGCTGTAATTTCCTGGCCAGCAAGTGTCTTGGGTTTCACTTGAGTGGTTAATGATGATGTCACCCGAGTACCTTAGTATGGGGCATTTCCAACCTTCAATTAAAGGACTATCATTTACTCTATATATTAACATCCAGAACAATAAACACAGTGGAACACAGTCATTAGAGGCAGCCATAATCCATGGCCTGCTGTGTATTGATGTCAACCCTGCTGCGTTTGACATCTGAAATAAGGCCAAAGAAAGCACTGCATTTTCAAAGTTGGGACTACATTGAGATAGATATCCACCCCTGGCTGTATTCCATCTTCCCACCTCCATTTTCTAACCTATCAACATCGTGGGTTCAGCCCCAGAGTTAAAATCCCCTTGTCTTTTACATAAGGACATCCCGGCCAACATTCTCCCTGACTGGGAAGATTGCCACAGTGTTCAGTTGACTGAACCTAGTGCGCCTTTGCTATAAGATAATAAACCAATTCAGGATGTTATGATTCCTAATCTAAAGAATGTCAAACTGTAGTAGACCCGAGACATTTTTAAAAAATGCAAAACTGATCTTACGATGCACACAGGGAGCAGAGTAGATAATATTGAAAACCAGAAAAGCAAATGAAAATTTTACTCAAACTTAGCCAAACTATCTTATCTCAAAGTCCTCTCCAGTTTTTTTTGTACATATGTTTCCCACATTTATTCAGTGCATACTAACTGATCACTCATGGGTGCCAGGAAGTAGAGATATAAATGTTAATAGGATTGCATAGTCTAGCAGAGGAGACAGTCAGTCACTATCAATATTTATCATTTATCTAGCATTTACTATGCCTGGCAGGCACTATGCTAAATGTTCTACACAGATGATCTCATTTAATTCGTACTACAACCTCCTAAACTAGGTACCACAAGCCCTATTTTGCAAATGAGAAAAGGGAGCCATAGAGCACTGAAGTCCCTTTCACAAGGGCTAGAACTGGAATTTAAGCTCAGCTGGGCTCCAGAACTCTAGGAGCCATGTGAAAAGTGCAATACTTCTTCCTGCACCCCAGAGCCCATGCTGTCTCATCCTGTCAACACAACACAATTGCAATTTCTGAGGGTCCAGCCATCTAGATTTCTGACTTGAACTCTTACTTCAGAGGATGCAAAATTAAAACAGAATTCAAAAGTCTCCTCTATCAGGTAGTGGGGGTGCCAGTTTGTTATACACTTCAGGTTGCATGGAGAAAATGTACATGGGCCATTGAGACAATGGAAACATGCTGTAGTGATAGATGAGGAAGTAAGGACCCAAAGAAAGCCATCTCAGCAGTCTAGGGCACTCTGGGACCCAATGACTCCATGACCAGGATGAAAAGCAGGCCTTATTTATGTCTTCATGGGGCTGGCAGCAACTCCCTACTGCCTTACTGGGTGAACCTTGCACGTGTACTTCCCCAGGAGAGGACCTCATATGGTTGGTCATCACCCTGAATCTAGAATATCCCTGTGGGAGGCCTGATCAATTCATAGGCCTGCCTCTGGCTATGTCCCCAACACCTGGCCTGTTGGGTGACAGCAGAGCCAGTGAGTCCCCAGGACACAGCACAAGCAAACTCGATGCCCCTAGGGCAACATTGGTTAGAAGGAGGCTTGTGAACAGAGCAGGCCTATAGGCGCCTGCATGCATGTGATTTACTGCCCTTCTAAATTATCTGTGGCATTGTTCCTCTACACCTAGAGTTTTTTTGTTTTGTTTTGTTTTGCCTTTGGTAAAGCGTTATGCACTGTCCTTGAGTTTGTAGAAGCAGATCAGAACGTCTCAGCACACCACTCAACATTTCTCCTCTGAGCACAGGCTCTGGGGACTTTCTGGAAACGACTGTCATCATGCTGTGTTTGAAGGGAAGGTTTGTCCAAGTGGCCAAGTGCACTTTCTTTAACACCCAGGAACCCTGATGGGGCAGGAGTGGGGAAAATGAGAGGCCCTCCAGGGGAGGCTTCCGGGGCTTTCTCGTGAGGTGTGTTTACTACACTTTGCACACCCTGCACGGGTCCCTATGCACTGCTACTTCCAAGCCTGGTAGACTTGCTGTTTCAAACCATCCCGTTAGCTAGATGGGCTTACACTGCGCGTGGCCGCCACCTGCTGGAACCAGCCTGGAACTGACGGCTGGGCCATGGAAGGAGGACACCTGGCCAACTCAGGAGGTGTGAGAGAAGGTTGTCAAGTTCCTTCCATGGCATTCATTCCAGAAGGAGCCTCTAAACTGGCCTTGACACACCAGAATCTGTTTTGTAATGGTCTTTTGGAGACCTGAAGTCTACAAATCCCTCTGATAACTCATCTGAGACTTTAATGACCTTCTCTCAGAAATGTTTTTCTCCATTTGTGATCTCAACAATGCTTCTGTTTGGGTTCATTTCCTACTGATCTGTCTTGATCAGGGATGAAAAGCAGCTGCTGTCGATTCTCTGGTAAAAGCTTTTTACAGGCCTGGAGAAAGATCAATGGATGCGCCTCACTTCTCTGGCAAGGTCCCAAGTTCTATTTTTCATTAAATTGACTTCCTTTAGCCTATTTTCAAACTTATTTATCTTTTCTGTGGCTCTCCTCTGAATGCTCTCAACTTCTCAACATTTCTTCTTACTTGAGGACACAGGACCCTTCGTACGAATCTGGCTAAAGCCAAGTACGTGATGCTTCTGATATCATGGATACTCTCCAGATGACCACTCCTTTGGCACAAATTTTCTGAATACCTACTATGTGTGAGGCACACAGTTAAGGCCTGTGTGGGATAGAAGACGAATTGCTCATGGATTTCCAAAAAGAGGCGGGAGGTAATGCTACAATGCCTGCACATAGATCACTCTAACAGTGTGTAAGACAGGCACAGGCATTGGTGCCACTAGAGGTCAACAAAGAGAGAACACTTTCAGCTTGCGTGTATATAAGGCTTCATGGAGGCAGTGGGGACCAAACTGATCTTTGAAAGTGTGACATTGTGATTTATAACAAGAATATGTTTGGTCTTAGACCCAGTTTTGGTACAGCACTCTTAAAAGTCTTGGAATTTCCTGTGATGAAAGTGTTAAAGATGTCTCTTGTTATGTTAATGAGGTGACTTGCAAGGATTGGGGCTGGTTGCTAGGGGAACAACAGTGTGATTGGAAGATTGGAACTTTCTCCTCCCACCTCCAGGGAAAAGAGAGGGACTGGAGATTGAGTTCAGTCTCTAATGGCCAATGATTTAATCAACCATGTCTATGTAAAGAAACTTCTATAAGAGTTTGGAGTTTGGAGAGCTTCCAGGTTGCTGAATACATGGAGATGCAAAAAGAATGACGTGCCTGAAGAGAGCATGAAAGCTCCCTTCCCACATGTCTTGCCCAGTGCACCTCTTCCATCTGGCTGTTCCTGAGGTACATCCTTACATAATACACCAGTGATCTAGTAAGTAAAATGTTTCTTGGATCTGCTCCAGCAAATTAATCAAACTAAGGAGGGGGTCGTTGGAACCTTCCATCTTTGGCCAGTGGGTCAAAAGCGGAGGTGACACCCTGGACTTGTGGATGGTGTTTGAAGTTGGGGAGGGGCAGTCACTTCAGACTGAGCCCTTAACCTGTGGTATCTGATTCTGTCTCCAGATAGAGTCAGAACTGAGTTGAATTGTGGGACACCCAGATGGTGTCCAAAAATTGCTTGGTGTAGGGGGAAATGCACTCATTGGAATTGGTGACAGGAGTCATTAGAAGGATGCATAGAATTTGGCTGGAACTGAGAAGAGCTTCAGGAGAGGAAACTGCATTCCAAGCAGAGAAAACAATCTGAGGAACGCTCTGGAGACAGTGAATACCGGCTGTGGGTATGAGCTTTTGGCTGCATCTGTGTGGGTCAAAGGGAAAATAGCCTAGGCCAGATTGTGGGGGCCTCCCCAACAACAGGGAACCATTAACAAATCCAGGTATTGTGTTCACTTTGTATAACTCTTGTTTGATTTTATTAAATTGAAGACAACTTGTTTTTCACCCTAAATTATTCTCAGCTGTTCCAATGTCACTTTGTTCCCATCCAGTATTGGTTCTTAATTTTGACTTGTTTGTTCCATGTCCCAATTTGCTTTTTATGATTTTGTTTTTCTATGTCTAAGAAATCCATCTTGGGGCCGGCCGAGTGGCGTGGTGGTTAAGTGCTGGCTTAGGAAGCCAGCCGCCCCGGTTCGGGTCCCACATATGAAGACCAGTGACACTGCCCTCAAAAAAAAAAAAAAAAAGAAGTCCATCTTGCCTTGGCATTATGCATTCCCGCTCACCCAGCCTAATGTTTGACAAGGTCAACTCCAGCTAGCCACTTCTGCCTTGGTCACTCAATTCTTTCCCTGATGCAGCAGATCTTTTATACTCCTTTCTACCTTAGGAGACGTAGCAAGGCAGACACTTGGAAGTGGGACCCTAAACAAGCCACCTGCCCATTCTGACTTTGGTACCCTCATCTCTAGAAAGAGAGAGGAGGTCTGACCTCTTGGGTCCTTTCTCAAGCTTATGCTCTATAAGGCAATAACCTCAACTATCTCTGTCCAGAAGCCATGCCCCAAACTGTTTCCACAAAATAATTTAGCTTTCCTGAAAGAATTTGTTTATGAAATTGACTGAAAAATTGAGCTTGAAATAAATTGGATTTGCTAGGAAGTCAACCAGCTTTGAGTTATTTGTTTTCAATTGAGAGGAGGATAGAGAAAAAGATGAGAACCATGCCTCACTTCCTTCTTGCCAAAAGGGCCTCTTCCCAGGAGATATATTCAAAGGCAAAGAGAAAATAATGGCTTCTAAAGCACAAAAAAAGGGTCTGCAAGTGTCCTTCAGTGTCTGCCCTCTTCTTGAATTAGCCAAACTCTCTCCCTCTCCTTCACCTATTTACCATCAGACTGGCCATTTGATTCAGCCTGTCCAGAGCCAAGACATTCCATCTCGTGTGGTTCTCACTGAAGTCAGTTAAATTGTAGGTCCCCATTTACCCATCTCTGCAGGTGATGAGCCTCATGCACAGCTGCTTTGAGCTACTTACTACCCTAATCTCAGTCTTCTCTTCAGTACTAATTGACTATAGCATCCGGCAGGAATATGAGATGAAAAGTGCTAACCAGCAAATTAGTAAACTGCAGCCTCAGGTGCCTGTCAGGTACTAGAATTAACACAAGCTATTATGTATACTGGGAAAAATCTGGAGGGTCACACAGGGAGGACAGAACTATGGGAGTAGGATAGGGAGTAAAAGTCACAAATAAGAATTATGCCTTATCTTTCTACTTCTGTGTTGCTTTTATTATTATGGTAGTACTTCATAAGATAATTCCACATCAATTATTTTAGTTAATTTAGCCCTCTAAAGTTAGGTGTTATAAATCAAATTTTGTAAGTGTGGAAACTAAGGTTTCAATTTTTATGCCTTATAATGAGTGTATTGACAATTCTAATACAAGTTTCCCTGGACTGCAGGAAGAAAATATTGTGCTGTTGAGATCCCAGAGTCAAATGATATATTAGCTTGAACAGATTTCTAAGCAGGGGGCTTTAAGAAATAATGGGGAAAACAATCTGTACTCTTGTTGTCCTGGACTGTATAAACCTTGGAAGTCTGCAGCTACTTAACAATAACAATATCAAGCTTCTTGAGGAGCATAATTTCCATTTCCAGCCCTGAGGCTTAGCTACAAGTGTGGTTTCAGATGAAACTGGGAAGAATAGTAACCACAGAGTGGTCAAAAGTGATAGCAGCTGGGTAGCCAAGAACGGACCTGCAGGGGGTGATAACTTTCATCTGAATTGGCTATTTCTGCCAAAAACACAATAAAAACACATGGATGCAGTTTTCAGGTGATGCCAACCTGATTCAAACACCAAGGAAATCTTAAAAATGTTAACCAGAGAGAAGCAAGGCCTTGGATTACAAGAGGACCCACAGGAAGGTAGGTGGGGTTTTTTTCCTTAAATATTGCAGGGTTTTTTTTTCTTTTCTTTTTTTCTTTTCTGGTGTTTGATGATTTAAGTGCCTTTTAAAAGTAGCTGGAGCAAATTCCAAGTCTCTGCAAGCCTTGACTTCCTTTATGCATGACCCATAGTAGGCCAGCAAATATTTGTTAACTGAGTATCCAGCATGGGTGCTTTAGCTCACAGCATCCTCCATGCCTAAAACCCTTTTCCTTACTTTAATCGACACTGTATTTATCCTTCAGGTTTAGATCAATTCCACCTCTTCTCTGAAGCTTTCCCTGGTCACCACGGCATTCCTTTGACATTGAATCCAATTGATATACAGATTATGCAATTGGCTTTCTGTTCTTAAAGGACACTGACAGTATTTCTCCTTTAAGGGAGGAAACTTTATTTCACAGTTTTTTCTTTTTGTTTTTTGTTTTTTTAATTGGGGAATTTGGGGAGGGGAACAGACAAGTTGCTGTCCTTTTGTTCTTCAGTCTAGTTGTGGAGGACATTGCTTCACTGGCCCATGTTGGTATCATCATTGTGCTCTTCTCGGGTGAGGCAGATCGGTTGCCAGCCTCTGGATGGCTGCTCACAGCAGCTCTTGGCAGCTCACACTGGCTGCCGGCCACTCACACTGGTTGCCGGCCACTCACTTTAGCCTATGGCAGCCCACTACAGCAGGGGCTGCAGCTATGCCATCCCAGGGACTCACAGCAGCCCAGCTCCAGGTAGAGCTGTTGTTCAATATCTTAGCTATAGAGGGCAGTGTCACTGGCCCTCATATGTGGGATCCAAACAGGGGCTGCTGGTGTCCCAAGCCAGCTCTTAACCAATGCACCACTCGACTGACCCATCACAGTTCTTTTTATTATAGTTAGTATTTGTTGTGCTTTAAGTTTTTAAAGAACTCTGTAGTTTTGACCCATACAATAATGCTGCCAGGCAAACAGAGGTATGAGGAAGTGAGTGAGTTGCAAGTGAGAGAAGCCCAACTCTCTGCTGCTTAAGTAAAAATGGAAATGAAGTGCACTTGTAGAACCAAAGGAAGAATCCAGCATGGATTTGGTGAGCTGAGAAACTAGAGTATGAGATTCGATGCCTCCAGTTAGTTACTTCAATGATCATTCCTTCGCTCCGTTTCCCTCTTTCTCTGTCCCTCTCTCCCTCTCTCTCTTACTTTCATGTATTGCCTGATTTCTCTACAGCTTCCTTTGGCTTCCTCTGAGGTGGAATGTGGATATTCTCTTCCCATGTCGATGTGTATAAATTTCACAGCCTAAATGGAATCACAAAATTGGAGGAAAGAATAATTCTCAAAAGACAGTCAAGGTCTGCGCCAGAAAAAAAAAAGGAGGACCCAAAGCATACAGAAAACAAATCTCCACAACAGCAGGTTACAATTATTATTATCCTCTGAAAACCACACTGAAACTGAAGTTCAGACAAACCACACTGCTACTCTTGAGCACATTCAAGATGAAAAATTATTTCCCAGTGTCCTTTCCCCTAAAATATACTATTTCAGGGGCCGGCAGAGTGGCGCGGTGGTTAAGAGCTGGCTTGGGATGCCAGCAGCCCCGGTTCGGATCCCACATGAGGGCCAGTAACACTACCCTCTTAAAAAAAATAATAATAAGATATACTATTTCAGGAGCTAGCATAGTGTCTTCTTCACAGTAAAATACTCAACAAAAATTATTCAATAGAAACTGATGAGAGCCATCTCTAACCCCGTTGTTTTTTTTTCCAAATTGGAGTATGTAGGGCTATAAGAGAAATCCCTATAAGATAATGAATCTACAGTAAAATGTAATTTGGAAACTGTTAAAATAACAATTATAACAGCAAAAACAACAAAATGTGACAATTCAAGTACCTAATGTATGCCAGAAACCGTTCTGAGATTTGCATGCATTAATTCAGTTATTCCTCACAACTCCAATGGGAAAATACTAGTATCCCCATTTTATGGAGGAGAAAAGTGAGGCTTAGAGAAGTGAAGTGATACCTGAAATCACACAGATAGCTGGTGGCAGGGCGGGAATTCAGAGCCCTGACTATCTGACAGTGAGCAGGTCTGGGCTCCTGTCTACTTGCTACAGGGGTTTCCCATAGGACTAGTTACCATTCCATTCTGGTCATTGCCAAAGCTGGACACTTCCACATGACACTCAAGCCTTCCCCTTTTCTGACTTGAATTTTTACCACACTTCTTCCCAGTTCACCTTTAGATGTGGAGGAAATTGAAAGGAAATCTTTGGAAAGATAGATGATCAATACATCAGAAACGTATTAGGAATAGACGCTCCTAAAACTGTTATATCTACTCACTTTTGTTCCTTTGCCCAAGCTGTTCCCTCTGTCTGAATCTTTAACTTCTCTGCCTAGCAAAATTTCACTCACTTTCAGGTCCCACTCAAACATCTTCTCTCTGGAGCTTTCCAGACTCTCCCAAGAATACTCTAGCACTGATCATACACTCTTCATATATATAGCCTGGCAAGATTATGAGGGCCTCCAGGGCAGGGGCTAATTCTCCTGTGTTTTTGGATCTCCAGTGCTTAGCACAGAGCCTAAGTACATAGAAGGTGCTCAATGAATGCTTGTAGAATGAGCGGATAAGTAAATGAAAGTTAAAAAGCACGAGATTATTTACTTGTTTGGAGAATCCGCAAGTGGATTCCAATGTGATTTCCAATTCAGAATCTTGTTACTTAGAGGTATACCAAGACTGAAGTCCTGGGAAGGAAACCAGTGGTCTTGGAGGGGAATCAAAAAAAACAGCCCATGTATAGTCCCTGGCATTGTTATGTCTGAAATGCCAAAGGAAAAAGAAAGAAGAATAAATATAAGCTAAGCCATGTAACTAGCAAGATGCTATAATCAAATTATTTTGGTCCCTGCCTCTCAGTCCTAACCATAGAACTCCACAAACATCATCTGACCTGTATCAAACACAGAAGAATTCTGGTGGGTATGTTTCTCCTCAGCAATGTGCACAAGTAACTCATTAGCTCTCTCATGGGAGTGGACCATATCATTGTTTTTCTTTTCCCTGACCTGCTATAGAGCTCATGCCTCTGGTTCCCATACCCGCACAGTGCAGTTCTATATGATCTCCATAAAGCATGCTCAACAAGGAACTTCAACTTTGCATACCCAGAAATGTAAACCTCACTAACTCCAACATGTATTGGAAATGAATCACTTTCTGGGAGATTATAAACGGAAATAATAGAATCATAAAATTGTAGACCTAAAAGACCCTTGGAATTATATAGAGTATCCCTTATGATGCACCTATGGAAAAATATTACCTGAGGTGTCAGGTATCTTTCCACAGTCACACAGTTAATCAGGAGCTCTGATGATATACCCCTTAGAGAAGTTTATCCTTGTGCTCATACAAAGAGAACCATGTTTGGTAAGAGTGATCTAGTATTGTTGTATCCTTTCAAAATGATACTGTAAAATAAACTTTAAGGTGACACGACTTCCTAATACATGCAAAATTGAGAATAGTTTATCGGAGGGTAGGGTAAATTTTTATTTAGAGCATTCTCCAAGATATTTGGGGCCTCTTGCAAAATCTGGATAACCTAACTGTGCTACAAATAAAAAAGTTTAGGAGATTCAAGATGTAGCATCTTGAAAGAACAACCAACTAGGAGATTAGAAAAGTTCCTGAAAGAGAGAAGTGTGGGAGATGGATGAGGGTTGAACCTAGTCATTCAGACAGGGTAGTACAGGGTTATTGTTGACCAGTATTTGCTACCCAATCTTGGGGGAAGAATATGATTGCTTTATTTAACATTAGGCTTGGCCATATGACATGCGTTAGCCAAAGATCCATAAGTGGAGGTGACATGTGTTGTCTCCAGGGAGCAGTTTTAGCAGTGAGGGGACGGCTCGGCATGCTCTCATTTGCCTGACTTTGGAATCATGACAGCCTGTGTTTGATTAACTTCCATGTGCTAGAATCCCAGTGGCTCCAGTGAGTAGTCCCTTTGCAAGTCCCTAATGCACACAGAGTGTGAGTAAGAATTATGGCTTACTATGTGAAGCTCCTGAGATTTAGGGGTTGAGATTTAGCATAATGTAGCCTACCCAGCCTAAAGGGGATGAGGGAGTCTAACAGAATGGGGAGTCTGTTCATCCTGAGAAGCATGGTTTATGAATCAAACTGCGTGAGACTGGGATCCAGCTGAGCTGTGTACCTGTAATTTGCCTACATGTGTACCACTCACATCCTGAATTTGCCAACACAGTAAAGGAATTTGTGACATCACTGCAGTGTCTCCAGGTGAACCATGACTCCTCCAACAGAGAAGAGGGACCAGAAAGGACAATGGGGGAAAGCTGGACACCCTGCCTGCACAGGCAAAGCCCCTGGGCTCCAAAAGCAGAAAAGACTAGTGTCAGAGCAAGAGGCCACACATCCCATTTATATTTTATCCTTGGCATTCCCATCACATCTTCACGCCCATTTCACATCCCAGTGCCCTTCTCATCAGTGGCAACTGACAGGCCTGAGCAGGCAAGTCTGCTCATTTCATCATATGTATATATGAGAGTATATGTGTGCCTGAGTGTACAAACATGTGTACTCAAATATTCAGAAAGTAGACTAGATACAGAGAATTATACTATGTGCTCTTTTCTATATAAGTGCTTGCTAAACTGTCCAGCTTCCCCCTCCAGCATTAACATAGATCTAACACTTACTTGTGGTTTCCTATTAGACTTGGGGCATTGGTTACAGGTGCAGCCGGTGGCCCAAACCCAGAGTATTATCTCACACCAGATGCCAGTGTCATGCAGGAAGAAGGTAATTCATATATCACTTCAGCCTACACCCTCCTCCAAGGAGCATATGCAGTATACTAGGCAAGTTAAGTAGCACTGGAAATTTCTAAATCAGACATTTAAATATGAGTTAAAAAGAACTAGCCAATCAATAGGATTCAGAAGCCAAAGCTGAAGTTCACCTCCTAATGGGTCCATTCTATGTATTTTTATTCTCTCCCTCACTTTTATAGAGAGTCCACCTGTATGTGAGAATCCCAGAGTGTTAGTGTAGAGAGATGCACTGGTCCAGCCTCCTCATGCTGTTAATGAAGAAGCTGAAGCCCAGAGAGGGTCAGTGCTATGCCAGCTCCCGCAGGCTGCTGCATCCCCTGGGGTCTGGGAAAAATTGTAGTACCAGGCAAGCCACTGGCTGATGTATATATAAGGAGACCAGCCTCTGAAGCTGAATCTTGATTGGGATGAACTTGCTCTTTTCACTCTGGCCTTTTCATCAGCACAGCCATCATCTGCCTTTCATCATGTGCCTGTTTACTTTGTGCTTCACTAAATGCCCTTTATGGGACTTACAGAGGCTATTTTGGTAGCTTTCTGGACACAGAAAATGTTTTGTTTAGGCTCCACCTTGTGTTCAGGTTGTCTGGGGCTTGTTGAAGTTGATAGAATTTGAGAGAGAGAAGAGACAAGGAGTCAGACAAACAGAAAGAAATAGTTATAGATCTGGTTTCAAATCTTTCTCCTTCCTTCCCCCGCATGTCTCTCTCTCTGCTCCTACCTTCACCCCTACAATTAGAATTCTCTATCAGTCCTTGAAATAGTTCTGGAAGCTGAATTAGAAAGAAACTTGGAAATAAAGCTCACCTTATGTGGACACCAAGAATTGCCACGATATCAGAGTTTCATCCATTTTTGCAGTCTTAAATCAGAGATCCCTTAGGAAACATCTATGTGTATCACAAATTATAACTATAAAAGTTTTTCTGTAATAAGTAATTTTCCATGAAAACAGCACCTCTTAATCTTCCAGGACTTATACTGCAGTTGCTTTTTTAAAGCATGTTTTTAAATGAAAAGAGGACTTCAAATTCCCTAAGCATGATTTTTTTTTCTTTTCCCCAGATTTGTTGGTTTAAATGACCTACAGCCTATATTTTCCATGACAAGAAATTACAAATAAATCATGGTTCTCGCTCTGAATCATTCCTAAAATAGTCAGAACACAAGTCTTTTTCAAGACTTGGAGTTATTTATATTTTATCTATGACATGTTTTTCCCTTATAAATAGAAACATTTTTTTTATTTTTCAATTACAGTTGACATACAATATTATATTAGTTTTAGGTGTACAAAATAGTAATTAGATATTTATATAACTTATAAAGTGATCACCCCAATAAGTCTAGTACACATCTGATACCATATATAAATATTATAAAATATTTATAATATAAAATATTATAAAATAAAATTGACTATATTCCCTATGTTGCACTTAATCTTACAGAGCTTGACTTCTCAGTAGAAACCCAACTTTGGGAAGGGAGCTTATTCCCAGAAGAGTTTTACTGACTTCACCCTCCAAAAAGCTAGGTGGGTTGATAACAGAACTAAAAATTATGATCAAATCTTAGGAAATCTACTGGTATGGCAAGTAGACATTAATATGTATTTCCTCTGTTGGAGGGAATGTTAAAAAATATCTTCCTATGCTACATATAATTGAGGGATCTTTAATTTGAATTAGTTCAGATGGACTGTTGCCTAAAGACAAGGGTATGCATTAGGTATTCCATCACAAAAGCCCCTGCTACTCTGATCCCAGATCTTAGATAAAAATAATAGAAATCAAGATCTTAAAGTAGAAGAAGACCTCACCGAAGCAGAACCAAAAAGACTAGTCCTCATCCAGTCAACAAAAAACAAATTCCTTTAGGAAAATCCCAACCCACTCTCAGTGGACACCACCAGGACACTAAGAGGCAGATGGCAAGAGTTCAGAACTTCATATTCTGGTGCTTTTTAGGATTGAATTTTTTAAGACACAAGAATACGATTTCTATACTGAACACCAATCAACCAGTGTATCCAAATAGTTACCTGTAAAAGGTAACTAGTAGGCAGTAGGCAGTGGTGGGAAATATTTTCATAGCACTTTACTACCTCCCTTTTGGGACTTAAAAGTGTTTTTTTTCTTCTCATTGCTATTTTTTAGGAATTGGAAATCAACTTGTTTCAATTTATTAAAACTTAATAATGCTATTTCTATTAATGTGTTTTATATATATATATATATCTTACAATAGATCATTTGATCATCCTAGGAAGTGCCACATAAAGGTTTTACCTAAAATTTATGAATAGTTTTCTAAGTTACTAAATGCTACTTTTTCTACTAGAGAAGAGTGTCAGTTTCTCCATCAGTACATTCTTATTTCATATTCTACCCCAAAGAGGAAAAAATAGCATCTGTGTAGAGGCTCAAGACAAAAAATCTATTACTCCAATAACTGGGTCCACAGGTCTCTCTAGCTGACTTTTCAAACTCTGTCGTCAGTTTGGCTGCAGTTCTAGTGTATTTTGGCCCATGCCACTGGCTTCAGCTCAGCTCATGCAGACACATATAAGGGGGCTGAATTCAATATCAGGGTAGACAATTTATGAGCACTTATAAACGTACACCACCCACGTGCAATTAAACCTGAAAAGAAACTATGGATATCCTCTGTTACAATGTGAAAATCCCCATCCTCCCCACACCTCACTTTTTCCAGATTACCTTTTCCAAGGCCTGAGTGCTCACAGCCTGGAGCCAGGGAACGGGAAGCCATTTTTCACAGCCTGAAGCATTCCTTTGATTCCGGCTCTACTGTGAGCAAGATTTTTCCCGGATGGGTCTTTCCCCTCCCACCTCGTGTCACAGTGAGTTTTCACACAAAACTACAAAGGGCTGATGAACACTGACCACACACCAGCCACCCAACAATGAGAAGGCACAAATGGGAGTGTCAGCATGCACATTTTTAAATTTGACCTTGCGCTGAAAAAAAAAAACAGTGTAAGGAGGAAATGCCATTGCTGAGACCTACCAGGAATGAGTTATATCTGGAATAAATTACTTTGCTTTCCATCCCCTACTCTGTTGTTTTAGGTTTCTTCCAATTTCCATTTTACAAAATGGGTCTATTGACGCACCATCTATCTGTCCGTCAACAGGACTCTCAGTAGAATGATGGTAGCAGTATGATGGGCAAGAGCTGATGGAAAGACATCAGAATACTAATCTAGGAAGTGGAGGAAGGGAACTGAGCTTAAAAAGAAAAAGATATGGGCCAGAGGAAAGAAGAAAGTAAATCTAGAGAGATGCCTCCAAGGGAGGGAGCCCTGTTAAACAGGGGCTGTGAGTTGAGATGCGGCTGAAATGAAGCAGGCCAGGGAGCCCAGTCATTTCAATAGAACTTGCCCCAGCAGAGGAATCTAGAGCAGTGGGACAAGGGATGTGAAATTTTTCCAGAAGAGGCTATTGGGCAGGTTCTATAGCACCAACAGTTAGACTGGTGTTGTGATGTTTCCAGATATTTGACATGGAACTGAGAGGAATCTAGCATTCCTTTGAATCTGGCTCTATTGTGAGCAAGATTTTTCCCATATGGATCTTTGAAAACTGATTGAGTTTTCACAAGTTTCTAAGTGCAGATGGTTTGGAGAAGAGATAGGCCAGTGTTGCAAAGATCACACTCACACTTAGAGATTAAATTGCATTGAGTTAACTATAGGGAAGTGCCATGTAACTGTAATTACCTACATTTTTATCATTTTTCTAATTCTTATCTTTATTCATTTAATAATTATTTATTGAACTTCTACCACAGTGCTCACAGTATCATAGAGAAGAGGGCTAGGGCTTACTCAATTAAATTGTGACTCCATAATGGTAGAGTCTTTGTTTTGTCCATTTCTATATTTTTAGAGCCTAGAACAAAGTGTTTACTAAATATTTGTTGAAGGAATGAGTGAAGCTAGCTTACAGTCTAGTAACAGACTATTGACTCACTATAATGCTAACTGGATTAACAATACACCCATTTTCAAGTTCAAAGGACTTGGGCATGTGGATCAGGCAAGGGCAAACATTTCTTAACCTATAAGGAGGGAGAAATTCTTCTTCCCTCCTATAGTGGTTGTTAGGGAAGTGACCATAGCCCAAGGAAGAGAAGCTGTCTTTGGATCTGTCATTCTCTCAGCATAAACACACATAACCAGGGATAAGCAGCTTGACATATGAGCATATGACTGGGTAGAGGTGGAGAAGGAGGGAGTCCCTAACCTAAACAAAAGAGCATGTACTAGTCAGAATTCTGACAATATGGCTCATTCAAATGGGTGACCAAAGAGAGTTTCATGAAAGGACCATTTTTAGAGAGAGGGCAGAGTTAAGGGAAACTGACAAGAGATGGTGTTGGGAGCTTTTAATTGAAGATACAAGGAAAGACAGCAATTGCTGAGACCTGGCAATAATTGTAGCTGTGGGAGAGGACTGCCCAAAAAGAGCCCTCACCCTAGAAAGAAAAAGTGGCCACTGCCAAGCTGTGGCCCAGGCAGGAGGGAACTGGGAATGGACAGCTGGGCCTTACTAGGTTCCAACACTCTCATCTGCCATTGCGACTAAAATCAATGGGCCTAGGAGCCTGGTTAAAACAGTTAAGGGAGGGCCGGCTGAGTGGCGCATTGGTTAAGAGCTGGTTTTGGGATGCCAGCGGCCCCGGTTCGGATCCCACATGTGAGGGCCAGTGACACTGCCCTCTACAGCTAACAACAGCTCCCCCTGGAGCTGGGCTGTGAGCCCCGGTGATGGTGTAGGCTGCAGCCCCTGCTGCAGTGGGCTGCCATAGGCTACAGTGAGCGGCTGGCAGCTAGCGTGAGTGGCTGGCAGCCAATGTGAGCTGCCAAGAGCCACTATGAGGGGCCGTCCGGAGGCCGGCGACCAATCTGCCTCATCCAGGAAGAAAGCAATGATGATGCCAACATGGGCCAGTGAAGCAACGTCCTCCTCAGCTAGACTGAAGAACAAAAAGACAGCAACTTGTCTGTTCCCCTTCCCTGATTCCCCAATAAAATCTTTAAAAAAAAAAAAAAACAGTTAGGGGAGATCAACCTCTCCATGCATAGTGCTAGAAAGAGGAGGATGGAAAACAGGTTGGGGGGGGGCGGGGCAAAGAATGCCTAGTACATTCTTGTGCCTCAGCATCTACTTTTTCCCTTTGGTTGAAAAGCATCTGTTCCCCAATGGAGGAAACACATAGTTCCAATCTGTGGATGCATCATCAGAGGTGCTCATATTCCCACACAAAACATAAAATGCAAGCTGCCATCAGTGTTCTCCACGTAACATAACACAGAGGAGAAAAGATGTGGGTGGGGAAAAGAAAATAACACACAGCATAGCTCCTACTGTCCTTGCTTTTGTACCTGGTCATGAGCCTAAATTAATAACCATTGCTGCTCTACTCCCCATTCCTTGCCCCTGCCCCACTCTCTAAGCTCCTTGGCTGGATAAAGTCTTTGCCTGGTAATGAGACTCAACTTTATTTACACAAAACCCAGAATCCATGGTTGCCTTGTATTTGTTTGGACGCTGCCATTTTTCATAGACCAGTGTGGTGGAGAAATGCTAAGAGGAGCTTCTGTGGTAGACACTACCTAGTCCGGGGCCTCGCAGCTTTGTTTTTCTGTGCTTCCGGACCCGAGACCACTGCCATAACCATGCTGGCTAGGAAACATCCAAGCCTGATCCCCCTCTTTGTATTTATTGGAGCTGGAGGCACTGGAGAAGCGCTGTATGTCATGCACCTGGCATTGTTCAAGCCAGATGTCTCTTGGGATAGAAAGAATAACCCAGAACCCTGGAACAAACTGGATCCCAATGAGCAATACAAGTTCTACTCAGTGAATGTAGATTACAGCAAACTGAAGAAAGAAGGTCCTGACTTCTAAATGAAATGTTTCTATAAAGTTGCTTAGAATGAAGGTCTTCCAGAAGCTGTCCGTACAATTTTCCACTTAACCAGGAATATTCCCCCTCCAAATGCAATGAAATCATGTTGGTGTATTATGTTGGAGCTTACACTGACTAATAAATACCTGAAACTTTAAAAAAAAAAAAAAAAAAAAAAAAAAAAGAGGAGCTCCTGTAAATTCTCTGTGCTCTAGGCATAACCCTTTTTTCTCCCATTGGGTTTCAGTGATCCACATTCTCTTTCTAAGCAAGTTGGATCACTCAGGCCAGTTGAGTGGTCCCATCTTTGCCTGTTGTTTTGGCAGCATGAGGAGCCAGTCAGGCCCAATTTCTAATGTAGTGAAACCATGGCCGTCCCCTCTTGGAGGCATTTTTCCCTTGAGCACTAGGAGCTCCAAAACCATCAGTGTCAAGTTTCTGGAGACTGGAAGCAAAATATCTTTCTATGTGAGTTACTAAGTTTAAAAGTGAGTAGGGCCTCTTCCATACCACATCTTCATTCTTAGATCCATGAGTTCTGGCTGTCAGGGAGATGGCACTATATTTTTGACCTGGGATTTGAGGCATATATCCTAACTTCACAGTTCATTATCTCCCTCTAATTGCCTGCAGTTGTTTATTCCACAATTATATGAATGAGGAGACACTGAAAATTGTGGGTGTGAGCACATTTCTATATTATAGTTGCCATTCAATGAGTTATATGGGGAAAATGGAAAAAATTAAGGCATCTTATAGGTATGCGAATGGTGGTACTGACAAAAAACTTGAGAACATTTTTCTGTGAGTAAAAATGACTATTGCCTCCGTCATAGAAGGAGTCCAATAATATGGTAGTAAGTTGGTCCCCCTAGGGAATGATGCTACATCAGTGGTTCTGCATTGGTTTCTGCTATTGACAGGTGGGCTACTGAGCAATGGCAGTAGACAGATGAATCTTCATGAGGGAGCCCACATTGATAGGCTTCAAATCCTGCTACAATAGCAACTTCGTCACAGGGCCCATTGAACAAGCACCTCATTGGCTGGGAAATATTCTCACCAATAGCCACAGGATGATTTCATCTTGTCCACCTTATTATCAAGAGCCTCTCCACAATGAAATGCTCTCTGGTGGACACTTAGATAATAAAAGAATATTCTGTGCCCATTATAAGAAATCTTTCCTGATACATTTCCCCTTGTCATCTATCTTCACATCATGTTTTTTTTTTAAACTTTCTGACCAACTGGTTAAGATTTTAGCCACTTCCTTCATAAATATAGGTACAAACCTTGAGCCATTGTCTGTTGGCCAAAGTAAATAGCCCAACGTACTGCGTAAAGCTCTACTAATTGAAATAATTTCCCTTCACAAGGGTCTTTCAGAACCATCCTAGCTGGGACTATAACACTTCTGTCCTTGCACTTCTGGCTTTGACCACGGATAAAGCTGAGTCCAAGTTTTTTCTTCCTGAGTCACATGGTTATAAGGAACTCCATGTAAGGCCATAGATAGGAATTGAGATAGAGGATGCAATGCACCACAAGTGGGTGTTGAAAGACTGAGCCACCTGCTCATGTTGATCCCAATCTTTTATATACCATTTCCACTTGGCAGGTTGCTGTTGCATATTCCCAGATTTAGGGATGATGGGTCAGATAACACCTCATTCATTAGGGCAGCTCAGGTCACATGGTCACTTGATTTTCCATAGTCAGTGTAATGATTTGAATGGTGCCCTCCCCACAAAGATATGTCTCCTAGAACCTGCAACTGTGACCTTATTTGGAAAAAGCATTTTTGCAGACAAAATTAAGGATTTTGAGATGCGATCATCCTGGATGACTGGAGCATGCCCTAAATCCAATGCCAATGTTCTTACCAGAGACAGAAGAAAAGACGGAGGGGAAGGCCATGTGAAGATGGAGGGAGAGACCAGTCACATTCCTGGAGCGACAGAAGCCAGAAGGGAAAAGGAAGAATTCTCCTCCAGAGACTTGAGCGGGAGCATGGCCCTGCTGACACCTTATTTCAGGCTTCCAACCTCCAGAACAGTAAGAAAAGAGGTTTCTGTTGCTTTAAGCCACCAAGTTTGTGATCATTGTTACTGCAGCCACAGAAAACTAATGTGGTCAGGATCTTAGTTTCTACTAGGGCCCAGTGGCAAGGCAGAAGCTGTTAAAAGGGAGAATAGTTATCTGCAGAAGGGGTCACGGTTACACTCCAAAATCCTAGAGGTCTGCACTGATTCCCCTCCTGGGGCTTTCCAAAGATGTGAATGCAAGGTTGGCTGCCTCCATGTGGCTGTGAATGGTCAGTGGAATTTAGAAGTTCATAGTTCTCCTCTTCTGTGTCTATCCCAACAACCTCATATTTAAGGAATGTATTCTTTTTCCACTGCTGCCTTTTCACACAAGAACAAGGAATGTTGCACTTTCATTGATGCCACAATTTCTCTCTCAGAGTGATTAAGCCATTTGCTGAATGCCAGATAGGTGGAAAGGGGCAGAGTGGACAGTCTGTCCCAGGTATAATTGAATCCTCAGCCCATGCACCTTCTCTTTTTCCAGACTGCACATCCCTAGAAATCTAAGTAATTAGGAGAAAGGTAGATAGAGATAGCACGTGTGTTGAGCCGCAGGTGATCTTTAACTATATTTGCCCTGCTGCTTCAAAAGGTAAAAGATTCTTTAAAGATTATTTACACACCTTCAAAGAGGCTATTTGATTTTCCACTTATGCCCTGAGTTGGACATTCAAGGCTGAACTTGGTCCTTTTCTCTGTTTATGCTTTCTGGAGTTCTATAAGTAGCCAGACTGCCGCACAATCTATGTAATCTAAATCACCTGACTAAACAACAAATGTCACGGTCACATGATCTCCCAACTCTTTGCCCTTCGCCTGCACCATCCCATTCAACAGCTGTTGCGTTATCCATTTCACCTTGGCAAAGAGATTATCTGTGCCCTCATCAACTATGGGAGCAACCAAATCACAGAATCCCATTTTGAGGATCCGTTTTCAGGAACAAATCCTGGTTTCATTTACTGGATCAGCCAGATTCCCAGAGGCAAAAAGATATGACACTTAAAAGGGATAATCAAAGAGAATTTAATGAAGGGACATTTACAAGAGTGTGGGCAAGGCTATGTTAAGCCAACAAGAACTAGTGAAGCACCTGCCTAGTAAGAGTTTAGAATGCTGTTACCACCCCTGAGCTTGAAGGTTCCAGGAAGGTATTGTTTGCTAGAATTCAGAGCTGAAGTTGTAGGGAAGGCTGTCAGGCAAGAAGTTGTGTCTTTGGGGATAGGAATCCAGCGGCTGCAAAGTAGCTGTAACAGGAAAGGAGCCAGGGAACCAAGTGACCTGGCATTTCATCCCTCAGTCCTTCTAACCTCCAGCTGATGCTTCCCACTGGACAAACCCAATCAGAAGCCAGAGGGAAAGGGACTCTACCAGCTGATGGAATCCAAGGAGGTTAGCCTCAGAAGGCCCAGGGCAGGATGGAGAAGGGTAGAGAGTACATCTAAAGAGAACAACAGAGCATTTTCTGCAGTGTGTTTGTTGACTGGCTTTGGGAGCCAAAAATCACCTATACAGCAGCAGCCAATATGTCAATCCCCTCATTTCACATGGTCACCAACTGGGGTATGAAAAAGGTGTGGTGGAACCAGAGCTTCTAGCCCTCCAGTTCCTGATCTTTCCCTCTACGATCACCAGAAGGGGAGGAGGTGAATGCTGTGCCACATCCTGAGGCTGAATATGTGTCTTTGTATGCACCTTCCCCTATTAAACCATCTTCCAGGGGCTGGGAAGTGTATGTGCTTCAGAATCAAACATTCTTGGACCTGACTCTCAGCTTTGACATTTACAACCCAAATGACAATGGGCAAGTTGCTTCATTACTTCGAACATTAGTTGCTCCATCTGTATAATTTGGAATAATAACCACCCTAACAAAATGTTGCAAAGAGTAAATGAAATAATGGAAAGTTCTTAATAGGGTTTTTCACACATGGTAAATACTCTTTAAATGTTCCTTTTCCATATTGACCTTTTTCTTGTGCCCCGGCAGCACTCATGTAAAACATATTTGGAACTCTTTTTACGAGAGAACACATGCCAAGTTCCAATCAGCTTATAAAACAAAATCCTTTTGAACACCACTTGTTTTTCATTGAGAGGGGCCTGTGTTTAGACAAAATGTTTAAGGGTTTGATGATCATATTTTCAGAAATGATAAGATCGTGCGAACAGGGATAAAGCGAGTTCTCGCTGCAAGAAATAGATAATTACATAAGAATATCTACATAACAATGAGAAATAACCTGAAATCTATCTAAGCATGCATGCTTAGTAAAATGCTCTGGAAGAATATCCGCAAAAGTATTCAGTGGATAACTCCAAGACCATAGAGAGACTGGGGAGCAATAAAGCAGACTCATACTTATTTCTCTGCATATTTATATATTGCTTAACTATTTTACCATGAACATACACAGTCATTCCTCCCAACTTTTAAAAACATTTAAAATTCTTACAAGTGTGAGACAAGATGTCAACATTATGGACAAAACAAAATGTCTGCAATTGATGTAGTTCACTATATCTGTAATGAATTACAGATAAGGAAATGAGGATGGGTAATAAATAAGAAGGCATGAGGCTTATTTATTTAACAAAAAGGGGAATTATTTCAATGATTTAGCATATGGTATGTAAACTAATACTGCTGCTCATTATATTACACTGTAAGCTCCAGGAGGATGTATCTTTTTATTCTTATTTACCCCTCACACCTAGTCTAATAAATGTTATATGCTCAGTAAGCAAGTATTGTATGAAAAGTGAAAGTTTTTAAAAATTGAGCAACAGAGTGGTTTGTTGAACAGAACACAGTTAAATCACCTGGTGTGAGCACTTCACAAGTTTCCTGAGCCTCAGTTACCTCATCTATAAAATGAAGAAGTTGAGAACATGAGAAATTCCAAGACTATAAGGTTGATAAACCCATAAGTGTCTAAAGTTCTGAGAACCGACATTGAATCTCCAATTATTTGGAGATTATTTTACTAAGTACAAATTTTTTAAAAATCATCATCCATTGTCAGTATGATCTTATAAACGAAAGGACATTTTGGGCCGGCCAAGTGACGCAATGGTTAAGCGCTGGCTTGGGAAGCCAGCGGCCCCGGTTCGGTCCCACATGTGAGGGCCAGTGACACTGCCCTCAAAAAAAAAAAAAAGGACATTTTAACATCAAAAATGTAAAACATAATTCAGAATAAAGAACAGTCCTTCCTAAGAAAGAACTATTGTCAACCTTTCACCAGTGCGTGCGTGCACACAGACACACATACACACACACACAATTGTATAATAAACTTGCCAAAGGCTCACAGCAGATTTTTTTTAATTAAATTTATTGGGGTGACAATGGTTAGTAAAGTTACATAGATTTCAAGTGTACAATTCTGTAATACATCATCTATATATCACATTGTGTGTTCACCACCCAAAGTAGATTCCCCTTCCATCACCATGTATTTGACCCCCTTTACCCTTTTCTAACATCTCCCCTCTCCCCTTACCCTGTGGTAACCACTAAATCATTATCTGTGTCTATGAGTTTTTGTTTTTTTTATTTATTTGTCTTGTTCCTTTGTTGCTTTCTGTTTTATATCCTACATATGAGTGAAGTCATATGGTTCTAGACTTTTTCTGTCTGGCTTATTTTGCTTAGCATAATCTCAAGACCCATCCATGTTGTTGCAAATGGCACTATTTCATCTTTTCTTATGGCAGAGTATTTTCCCATTGTGTATATATACCACATCTTCTTTATCCAATCATCTATCAAAGGACACTTTGGTTGTTTCCATGTCTTGGCCACTGTAAATAAAGCTGCATTGAACATCAGAGAACATATATCTTTATGGATAAATGATTTCATATTTTGGGGGTATATACCCAGGAGAGGGGTTGCTGGGTCATATGGTAATTCTATTCTTAATTTTTTGAGGAACCTCCACACTGACTTTCATAGCGGGATTCACAGCAGATTTTGAATCAAAAAAAATTAAATTACCTGTGGTGTCTCTTCATTTCTAAGGTTTTGTGAATTATTTTTTATTTTCTAAATTTAATGATTTTATTTTCCAATTAGAAAATAGATACTTAATTTAAAAAAAAAATACAAACAACACTGATGAATGAAGCTCATTCAACCCTCCCCTCCACACACACTCCCCAAGTTAACTACAATTAAAGTGTGGCATATCATCCTCTGGGCTATTTTCTATGAAAATATAAACATATATGTAGTACTACTGTAGCTTTTTTAAAGAAATAGAACTTATTCTAAGTAGTCTATCAGTTTGCAGAGTAAAAAGCTGAACTGATAGAAAACACTTGTTGGGCTCAGTTCAGGAGAGTAGCTCTTTGCCATACATTCCTCATAGTTGGGTATGTTTTCTGGTCTTAGCAGGCAATTTATTCCTGTGTGTTGCATATAAGATCCTGAGATCTTATCTTGGGATAAAGATTGGCCAAGGAAGATAAAAAGCTGAGGCGTGTCCAGAGGCGGGAGAATAGGTGGCTATTTGGACCAGAACTGAAAGGGATCAAGCGAAGGCATCCCCCAAGGCTAACCAGAAATTTAGAAATAAGAAACCAGGGTCTGGAAGTGAGGTAATGACCTTCATCAGAGAGCCAGATATCTATGGCTATATTTGGGGGCATAAACTTAGTGAATGGAAGAGACATTAATATCTGAAGGCTCACATCATCTAATTCTCTAAAAGCACACATCAGGGCTAGAAAGCATCTGAAAGTAAGTCCCAAGAGGCCTCTGGGAGGCAGGAGCTGTGGCTTTCACATGCCATCAGATGTTAGTCTTTTCCCTAGTTTCAAAATATAAAAACAACAAAATATAAAAGTTTTCAAACCACTGAGTTAGTGCTTCAGATTTGGTCACAACCACTTTTTCTATGTTTGCATAGATAAAGGCAAAGAAAAGTAGAAGAAATTTCCTGCATTGGAACATGAATGATCCCTATCAGCTCTCACCATTTATTCAAATTTAGTAAATGATTGCATACTTTGACTGGGTTGACATAACCTCAAAGTATACAGTCTACGTAAGTTTACCCTTTAAATGTCAAGACTATTGTTCACATTCAATAAATGGAAAAGGAGAAAGAAACCAGTCACTTGGTATGAGTTTGGGCAAGTATATTCTCCTCTCTGCTAGTCGTTTCTTCTTCGACAGACGCAATGACAAACACTGCACTCACACACTACTGTGCCACCATCTTACATGTGGCAGTCCTCATCAAGAGCGTCACAGAACTTTAATCTGCTGATTCAGGATCCAGCCTCAATGTCCTTCTCAGAACTTCTCAATGTCCTTCCCCAGGCAGCCTCTGTTAGTCAGAGCAGGCACCATACATTAAACTTATTTGCTATAGTTGGACTCAGTGATCTCTAAGATCCTTCCTAAATTTAGTCTACGGTTATTCTCAGAGAATAACACATCAAAAAAAAAGGGGGGGGGAATATCCTCAAAATAAATAAAAAAAAAGGGTCCATATCAGTGTTTAATCACAAATCATGATTAACAGAGAAATTCAGGCAAGGTGTTCAAAAGAAAATATGGCTTTTCACCAGCATAAGTCGGTGGTTCTCCATCCTAGCTGCATGTAAGAATCCCCTTAAGATGTTTTCAAAGGCCCCATGCTTGGGACTCATCAGGCCTGGGCTGGTGCCTGGACACCATGCAGGTGACTTTACTATGCAGCCAGAGGTGACAACTGCTCACTGAAGCAAGGGAAGATGCTTCACTCCTACACTATCCAGCCTCTGGGTCTGTGGGTGAAATGTCCAGCCAAGAGGTTTTCCAGATGTTAATTCATGGCTGAGGTTTACTTACAGCCTCGCCCTGAGTGCAGAGTCAGAGCCAGCAATTCCAGGCTTCCTTCTGGGCTTTTAGCTACCCCAGGCTGCCTTCTTGCCTTCCGTCTCCCTCTTAGTACTTGTTGTCAATCCAAAACAATTGGAGAAGCTAAAGTGAAATCTTTCAATTTGTTTATGTGGCAGCAAGCTCAGAGCCTATGCCGAAAAAATGTCCTTGGCTTTGGACAAAGCCTCCTTGGAGATGCCTCTGTCTGTTTGAAATAGGCTGGAACCCAGTGCCCTTCCCTAGGCGCCAACCTGCTGAATCAGCCCATATGAGCAGAGGGAGGTGGGGTGATTCAAATGTAAGGATGTTTTTCACATGTTTTTGTATCATTTAGCTTCAGAGGAATTCAGAACTTTCAAGGCAGGAGTTTGGATTCAACTGTGGAGAATAGGTCAAATGGA
Organism: Aselliscus stoliczkanus; assembly: GCA_033961575.1. Lineage (NCBI taxonomy): Eukaryota > Metazoa > Chordata > Mammalia > Chiroptera > Hipposideridae > Aselliscus > Aselliscus stoliczkanus. Next base: position 93,921,072 of record CM066732.1, on the reverse strand, counting down.
GATTGAGTGGTGAGATTGATATTTTGGAATTCTTGGAATATAATGATGAGCACTTGGACTAGGAAACGAATCAAGCCTTTATGACATGTGTTTTAAAGAAAAGGTCTCCTTATTAGGAGACAAATGTGTTACCTACCTTTCAAAGAGTTGGAGGAGAGTTTACCCACTAGATCTTTGAGCCCTCAGACAGGTATCCAGGATGTAAGGAAAAAGAAAGCATGGCCTGATATTTTACAAATAAAAAAAAGAAAAAAGAAAACAATAAAGAGTTCAGTTTCCTGTTAGTTGCCTGACCCACCCCTTATCAGAGAGGCAGAATATCTGCTAATTTCAAATCCTAACAGATTCCTACTCCCTTTGGCTTTTGAGAGGCTTGTACAATATGGCAGAGCATGTGATTCCCCACATCCCTCCCCTTCTGTACCCTGACCCTGGTAGAGAAAGGGATCATTGGAAAACTGGGTGGGCCACAGAAACTCACAGCTCTTTACTCTCAGATGAGCCTTACTTAGTCCACTGGAAGAGGAGTCAAAGTAGAGACATCCCTAGCAGTGGTGGGCATTTGTCTAGATGGCAAATAAGATGTTGTCAAAAAACAAGACTCTTAGATATAGCATTTGTTTTTACTCCAAGGCAGATTGACAATGGATAAATGGTGGTTGTGTTCTTGCTTGTCCAACACTCAAACTCAGACTTAGAGAAATGGGCCATAGGCCTGATGGGGGCGGTCAGAGCAGCGATCCTGACTTGATCTCTCACTGGTGTCTCTGGCCATGGGGTTATACAAATCAGCCCTCAACATGGGAGAGAAGGGACCCAGTTTCTGTTGCTTTTGAGGGCAAGCTACTGAATGCTCTTGAGGCCAACTAGACTAGAAAATAGCACATGGGGCTAATTTTTTTCCACCCAAAGACCAGCTGCCACCCAATCTTATTCCCAGGGACTTGGCCAGGAATGCTGCTGGACTTGGCAGAAACTTCTCTAAATGGCCATCAGTTTTTACACACACATACACACACACACACACACACACACACACACACAAACACACACACCATGAAGAAAGATTGTACATGCTGCATTAAAATAATTAAAGCTTTCTTGATTCTATCATCTAAAACCACTAAAAACCTAGAATTCCTGTTAAATAGACTGACCATGTAGACAGTTTTCTTTGAAGCCAAGTCTCAAACTTTAACACTGACTCCAATGCAGTTTTTGCTTTTTCCCCTGGGGGCTTATTCTGCTGACTTCTAGGCAGTTTTACAAGTCTCCTTCCTACCAGCTAAAGATGGTTTCATCAACCTGCCAGGCACCCCCACTAGCAGTAAGTACAGAAACAGAATATGAAATTGAAGCCAAGAGTATCTCTCCCTTGTTCTAAATTTAAAAATGAGACCAGATCAGCCAAAAAATAAACATCTATCATTCAAATTCCAAATCCCAGCTCTGCCCCAATTTAAAGTGCACTTGTACCATGTAGCAATTATCCAGTAAACTGGGCAGTATAAAAATCATCTAAATCAGGGCCCCCAATTGGTATACTGAAGCCACCTGGTGAATGGAAAACCTCTACCTAGACACTATCGTCTGGGACCACCGCAGGCAATGTCATCGTTGTCATGACGAACACACTCAAATGGTTCAAAGTAAGAGCAGGCAGAACAACACGTAAGTCTGTTGGATTCAGGTCAGAGAAGGCTTTATAAGAGAGGTACGTTTGAGCTGAAGCTTAAACAGTAGTAGATGTTTGCAAGGAGCATTGCATGAGACAGCATGATTCCCTTCCATGAAAACAATGACAAAAGTTAATGGAAAAAAAATTGAAGTATCTGTAAATTATTTTAACAGTTCCTGATTTTAGTTCCAGAATACATTAACGTGTCTCTATTTCTCTTTTGCCAGTCCAAACCATTATAACATCTGTTCTATTCAAGGAAGAAGTTTTAGGAGAGCTGACAGTCTCCCTTCTTGTGCAGGTATCCCCCTGATAGTTTATTCAGTTGATACATTGAAATGAAGACCTGAACGTGTGTATCTACAGTCAACCCATAAATATCTCCCTATTCCTATTACTTAAACAGAGGAGTGGGCCATGTTTCTTCTCCCCCTTCAAACCACCACCTTCTAATGTGTGCATCCTCTTAGCTTTCTCCTTCCTGCTGTTTTGTTTTGTTTTGTTTTGTTTTGTTTTGTTTTGTTTTGATGTGGAAACCGAGGTTCACAACAGGAAAGTAACTGTCTCAAGAAAATGCAGCTGGAATAGAGGAGACACATATTAATCTGACCATAAAGCCTGGTTTAGCCACTACAATACGTTGCCTGAGTTTTAAAGGCACCTACAAGGGCCAGCGGAGTGGCGCGGTGGTTAAACGCTGGCTTGGGAAGCCAGTGGCCCCGCTTCAGGTCCCACATATGAGGGCCAGTGACACTGCCCTCAAAAAAAAATAAATAAAATAAATAAAGGCACCTACAAGATGACGGCAGGGCAGGGGCCACAGGAGAGCTTGACATGAAAACCCTGAAAATTCCCTTTGTAGAGGCCACTCATGTCTTTTGTTCTCCTAGTCATACCCACTCGAGTGCCTCACAGGGGCCTTGCATTTCATGTATTTTGCTTTGCAGTTAGAAGTGGTTGGATGTTACCCTTGGCACTGACTTCCTATTGCTTTCAACCTGCCTTGATGATTTCACAAAAAAAAAAGTAGCATTTAATTCTTCAAGGCTATAGAGTCATATGTAGAAGTAAATCCTCATAGAGCTTATCGTTTCTTGATTGAGACAGGAATGTTAATAATTATAATATTAGGCAGAAAAAAAACATCTAAACAAGAGGACAATAGTCTTGTGGTCTAAAGAAACCATTAATTCTGTACAGACTTCAAAATGTTGAGGAAGCTGGGAGTCACACTCTTGAAGCTAGAAGAATTTTCCTATGCACTGAAACTTCTAAAAATGACTCTGGGGTAAACAGGGTCCCAAACGTAGACATGGTCAGGGCAACAAATGTTACTTATAGAATATTCATTATCAATTGAACTGATGTCATCTGTTATTATATGACAGTGACATAGTCACCAAAGCATATTTGGTCAGCACTTTAGGTGTCTGTGGGGTCCTCTCAGTAGCTCTGCAAATAAGCACATTGGCAAGGGGCTCTAGGGAAGAGACCCCCCAGACCTGGCCTTGGCCGGAGGGTTTTCCTTTAGATGTGACTTGTCGTAACTCCTTTTCCTGTACCAGAGAACATCCAGAAAGTACATTCTTGTTTTTCATTAAGGATTTGTTGAGAATCAAAAAGGTTAAGAAACACAAGATTCCTTTAGAACCTCCTCCTTAGAAGCAACAATGGATAGAATGAGTTCTATATCCAAGGACCCTTGGGAAAAGTTTCCTTTAGATGAACCCCAAGGGTTGGAGAGGTCAAATGAGTTTGACTATTATCCTCTTCACTTTTTGGAGGCTCAAGGCTGCCTTCTTTTGTCTTTTTTCCCCCAAAATCTACTTGATTATTGAGGATTTAGACACCAACATTTCATATATCCACACTCCTTTCATTTTGAATACCAGAAATGGCTACCCTAAATGGTAACAATGGGACATCTGATGACTTAAGCCCACCTGCATTATAATTCTCCCAGGATAGACCTCTTTTCCAGGAATAATCCCTAAGGAAACTACAAATAAATGGGCATATAAATCCAACTTATTGACCTGGCACCAAACTCCATCTGCCACCTACTCTAACTCAATGCCAAGCAGCTCACAAATTGAAAACTCATTAGGATGTCTCCAGACGTCTTTGTTCTCTGCACATAAAAAGTGGCACAAAACATTCCAAATTGGCAGCCCTTAGGCCCAATCACAACCCCACCCACTGTAACCATACACACCGAGTACCTCTGCAAAACTGAGTCAAAAAGCAGCCAGAAAAATCTTTCTGGACAGCCACTTGTGTCTGCCTACTATGTTGCTCACTGGGTTGTCAGCTCTTCATCATCCTTCCATATCCAGAATCCAGCACAGTGCCTGACACATAATAACGATTCAAAAAATGTAAGGGATGAGGAATGATTCCATTCTAATCATTCTTTTATCTGTTCTATTCCCCTAAATTCAGCTCAGTTTAACTGCTGTTTTCAATATATGGAAGTTAATTAAGCTTATTTGGTCTGACCAAATCAGACACAGGGCAAATTTGAAGATGGTACCAAGTTATAATCAATAGTAAAATTGAAGATAGAAGCCAGTGAAAGTATTAGAGTCTCTAGAGTTCTCTGCATGGTATATTAATCCATCTGATGGAATCCATAGCTCAATGCTATCGGTGTATGTATAAATATTAGTTGACATTCATCAGAATTCTTATTTTAAGTTCTCAGGAACCTAAAATAGCTTGGCATTAGAACCAGCTTGATTTCTTTGCCTTAATATGTCCCTTGACAATTTGCTTATGTATCCATTTCAAAAATTGTGTACCACACCTGAGAATTGAGTGTCCAACAGATCTAGTAGACATGAGGGACAGTAGAGTAAAAGAATAGAAGACAATTCTGTTCAGAAAGGAGGATCATAGAATTAAGACCTTGGCAGTTGAGACATTTCTAATAATAGTCATGTGTGCGAGGAGATGTAGTAGAATGAAAAGAAATAATTAATGACAAAGAACCATAGTGCCAGAGCATTGAAAGGTCAACATGATTGCTGAAATCACCGAGAATAATGGCAGTACACAGAATAGAGGGGAGGATCAAATCACAGGCTCAAAATCAAGGTAAAATTATTTGGGAATTAGACAAAGGGTAAGATATTAAGATATGAAATTCTAATTTGGAAAGATTGCTAAAAGCTTATGGTGTAAGAAAAGTTTAAAAGCAATAATGGAGATTATTATACTGTTCTATTCACAAATATAGTGCTGAACCCGTTTTCTTGCCTATAAAGTTCTCTAAAAAAAGGAGTAGGAATAGAAAAAAGGTAGTATTGATTAGATGCCTGTTGTGTGCCAAGTCCTAGACCAGTAGTTTTTAGCATTATAATTTCATTTAGGTTAGAGTTGGCATGATTTGTGCTTGATCTTCTAAAGTGAATAGGACTTCTGTGTTATGTTCTTAGTCTAACTTCTTCCTATAGCAATTTAATGTAGTTATTTCTCTCTGAACTTAAGTGGGGAAGTGTACTAAAGAAAAAAACAAAACAGCAATACCAACACCAACCAGAGAATTATTATATTCCTGACACTGATTTATCCTAAATTTCATTTCATATCTTCTCAACAGCCTTTTAAGGTAGGTGATACTGTTCCCATTTTATAGACTAAGAAACTGAGACTCAGAGATTAAAAAATTTGACAAAGTCACAGAATTCATAACCAGATGAGGGATTCAAAAATTTTGCTTGATCCCTATCCGTGCTCTTTCCAAGACATCACACTACCTTTCAACTGGAGAGACTTTCAAAGAAAATAATAATGGTGCTATTTACATCTGCAATAAGCAAGTAGAAATAGCTTTCAAAGACAAAACTAAAACTGTAATCTCCTCTTCAACAATGGAGCAGGGCTAGGGTTAATAACAGGAGGAGGGAAAGGGCTGAGAAGAATTGGCATTCTTATTTTCAATATCAGAAAAGAAAGGCCAAGGAAAAGAGGTATTGTATGTATTTGTAATCAATAAAGAAGGCTTATTTCTAAGAGTGCTTCTTCCAGCCTGTCTCCACTTCTGTAATACATTTGAACATAGAGGTGTTTGTCCCATGCTGTTCACCTATGGCTCTAACAGGACATCAGTTTGTTGTTAGCACACATTAGTGGTAGTCACCTCTGCCAAAAAGACACACAAAGTGTGCATTTTGGGGGTCCCTGAAATTGTCCACCTTCCTTTATTTCAAGATTAACTATAATCTCGTGTCACTTCTCCCAGAAACAGTGCAGGAAAACAGCTTGTTTCTGAGTCTGGTTTGCCTAACTCTTGTAGGCTAATGGTTACAACAGCAGATATACATGAGAAGAAAGTAAAGGATTTTTTTTTTTTTAAGACCAAGTCCCTAGGTCCCACTCAAGGAGGTTCTGATTCAGTTGGTCTGGGCTTGGTCCTGGCACTGGCATTTTTAAAAATTCTTCCCAAGTTATTTTCATGTGTAGCCAGGATTAAGGATCACTGGCCCATGGCCGTTGCCTCACTTCTGCCATAGACACACATACTCCCACCAATTAAGATCCCAAGCTGGTGGGAAATGCTAGAAATTAATGAAGGGCTAGTTACCCCTCTCCTTGAACATTCCCCTTTTCCCTTCCACATTTCTCTTTTGCAAAAAACATTTCACTCAAAAACTACACTCAAAAGTTATTATAGACAGATAGCTCAGAGAGAGAAGAAATACCTTGCTCACCTGTCTCTGCTTATGTCTCCATTCTTGCCTATTTTTATAATATTTTGGAGTAGCTAACAGGAGGATTAAGCTCCCAAGATTCTTTGAAGGAAATATCCAAATAGTTTGGAAACTTGTTTGATTGTACCATGGACTTAATTTCCTGAAGTTGCAATATTATTGTTACGAGCTTCCTTTTAGGGAGAAATGTGGTAAACAAGGCTAGACTGCCTCAATTTCGTGGGAAGCCAGCGGCCCTGGTTCGGGTCCCACATATGAGGGCCAGTGACACTGCCCTCTAAAAACCAAAAAACAAAAACAAAACATAACAAAACAAAACAAAACAAAACAAAAACAAAAACAAAAACAACAATATATATATATATATATATATATATATATATATATATATATATGAAGACTTGTATGTTCTCCCCTTTGGGCTAATGCCAGAAATATTGCTTTGTGTCATCCAACATCAGAAATTATAGTTTAATTGGTCTTTGACATAACAGCATGATGTTCAGCAGCTCTGAAAAAGAGCAGAGAACCCAATTTAGGATGACAGATTCATCTATCTTAATTCCAAATCCCTCTGCTAGATCTATTAACACATCGGGCATTTGTTCTCCAAGTTCTGGTCACTGAGCCAGGCCAAAGGGCAAGGTGTGGCCACACTTCCCTCTGCGGGCAGACACAGACAGAACAGCCCTCGGAAACTCTTGACATCTGTGAAGTCTTTGAGTGAAAGGGCAGGTCTTGGAGCGTGCCTGCTCTTGCAGCTACCTTCCAAAGGTGCCCAGGCCACTCCTCTGATTTAATGAACTCCACATGCTGCCACGGCTATTTATAGCAGCAGCCCCATGTGTGTGTTTTTGTTAAAGCCTCTAAAGATCGTATTTCTTAGCTTTGCAAGTTTATTTCCTACAATTGGTCCATTTAATTTTACCTCCCTTTCCTCCTCCACCACATTCTTGGAAATCCACTGTGAACTATACAAACAAATGTACGGGATTATCAAAATATTTTTAAGCCATTATTTGCCCTCTCTGTTTTTCTTAGGCTCCTGTAAGTGTGAGTTTCTATAGCATCACTCTTCCTGGAAACTTAGATCTGACAGGGCTCTCTGTCAGAAGGTGAATTCAGCCGAAGGGGCAAGGAAGGAAGAGTCTTGGAGGTCAGGGCAGCTGTCACTGAGCCGGCTCCTGACAAATCTTCAGACAAAATAGAAGTGCAAACAAAAGGGGAGGAAAGGAAAACAGGCTGAAGTTACCAGTTAAGCAATGAATGAAGATTTACCTGCAGAAAATAGAGAAACTGAAATACAGAGCCCGGTCTCTGAGGAAGTAGACGGGGAAGGAGCGGAGTCTGAGTAATAGAATACATCTTGTCTTATAAGTGGCCCCTACCTTCCTTCTTGTCCAATCCAGAAGAATACTTTTATCCACTAGTTTGTAAATGCAAGTATTTTGGTAGCTGTCAACCCATTTTTTCAGGAGGGAATTCCACTTCTTCTCACTTTTCAAACGTAGTTAGATAAGTTCAAATGCTTTTTTGAAAGGACGGGAAATCTTGTGCTGATTGTGTATCTTTTTGTACAATCAGAAAATAGTGGGATACTGAATCACAGGAAGCCTTAACTGTCTTAAGTGTCAACTTAAGATTCCTTAGGTCGGGGTGCAGGCGCTTCTTATAGCCTATTAAAAAGGCATACTGAATGGCAATTTAGTGTTATAGTCATGCCCGTGGCCCCTTGAAATCTGGCTTTGTCCATCATCTCTGCCTGTCTCTGTGTGTCTACCACCGTCACATCCTAACAGTTCAGTCCCCTCATGTGCATCTCCACAAAGGCTTCTCCATCCAGCCCCCTCCTTGCCTTTTCCCCTTGTCCTGCAGCAGGCTTTCCCAGGTCCTCACCTAGACCATTGCAGTAGTCCCTATATCTGAAGGAGGTCTCAGGATTTCAAGAGACACAGACTCACCTCAATGTAGCAAAGGCAACAAGAGCTTGTTTAGAAGGACACAGGGTGTCCACGGACACAAGGATGATACAACCTTTGGGCCTTGGGAAGACCTGGAAATGAGGAAGTGACGCTCGCTCCCCTGCCTCCCCACCCTTGTTTCTCTGCCTGCATTCTCTCCATGTATATGACATCCCCCATATGTCCAGAAAACTGCCACCTAAGTCTCCCACGAGTGCCAGCCCACAGCTTCTGCAACCAAAAGAGACACCTCATTCTCAGAGTCTGTTTGGAAAAAAGAAATTAAAAAAAAAAAAAAAGAAAGAAAGAATTCCAGAGAAGCATACCTCTAGAGCAGCTAAACATGGCCAAGGCTCAGGGTCAGGGAAGGACATGGAAGCACGTGCTTAAAGTTGGAAGAGGGACAGTGCCCAGAAAACACTGCATCCTTTTTCAACAACTCCGGATTTCCTTTGTTGTTCCCCCTCACAACCTTCCTGTAGCAAGCTCTGTTCATTCTCCAGGGCCATCTTAAATTTACCACCTGACCAGGCAGCTTGTTCACTCATTTCTAAGAGGCCTCTCTCTTTTGAAGCCCCCATCCTTCCCTAATTGTTTCCCCTATTGACCTTGCATTAAAGATAGTATTGGCAAGTTTGATGGCACAAATAAATTCCTAGACAAGAGAGGTCAGATCTTAATTACATTTGTATTCCCCAAAAATGTCAAGCAAAATCTTTACCTGTGACAGGTACTCAATAATGAATGCTTGCTGAATGGTTGAGCAAATGAATCTCAATGACTGAGAGAAATTTCAGTAACCACCCTCGGGGTTAGATTCCTCATCAAACAGTGAAGACTTTTTTTTAGTTTTACTTTTTTTTTAATTAATTTATTTATTTTTAATTAGCTTCAGGTGTACAACACAGTGCAATAGTTATACTTTTTACCCCTCAAAGTGACAACCTCCCTCCCCCATTTGGGGCCACCCCACTCCTCCCCCCAATGTCATATATATGTATTACACTTCCTCTGACTCCCTTCCACATTATAATCCACATCCCGTGACTATCTGTATATTCAATTATAGTTGCTATACAATATTATACAACCTCAGCTTCAGGTGTACAGTGCTGTGATCAAGCAAGCCTCTTCTCCATCCATGAAATGGACTCCCCAACAAGACATGTGACCATCTGACACCCCACAAAATATTTACAACAGTGGTACATTTATACAATGGAGTATTACTCCGCTATAAAGAAGAATGAAATCGTACCATTTGCAATGATATGGATGGACCTAGAGACTATTATGTTAAGTGAAATAAGTCAGTCAGAGAAAGACAAATACCATATGACCTCACTCATATGTGGAATCTGAAAAACTGTATGAATGAGCAAAGTAAACAGAAACAGACTCATAGATATAGAGGAAAAATCAGGGTTGCTAGTTGGGAGGAGGGTGGGGATGAGGGAGAAGGGAAAGGGATTAGACAGCAAAAATAGGCAACTACAATATTGCCACTGGGATATGAAACACAGTGAAGACTCTTTATAGTGTTGCTGGAATAACATTCTTTGTTGGGGAGAGCATGCACCATGACTTTTCTCTTAAGGACGTTAGCAATTTACAAATCTATTAGGTTGTTGGAAAAGTCATGACGCATTTTTGCAATGTCATGACTTTTCCAACACCCAATAGGTCAGATGAGAGTATTGCTCTACAGCCCAAGTCACTCATCCATTGAGACCCAGAGAGCCTCTTTGGATTCATTTCAGTGATGCCTGGGCTCAAATGTTACCTCTGACTTCCTGGGGCTTGATGCAAGCTACATAAAGTCTCAGTTTCCTCTTCTGCTGAGTGGGAGGAAGAGTAGTTCTCTTACAGTATGGTCCTTGGGATTCGCAAAATAATTATTACCTGGGTTGGCTTCAGGGCTTGGGACTTGCAGAGTCACATAGGGAGGGCCTGGTGTTGAGAGAGTGTCCCACACTTGGGGTTTAATGCTCTACAGTTCCAGTTCCAGAATTTGAGCTCTTTTAAGTGAAGTTCAAAAAACACAGAGGAAGCTTGGTACCCCTGTTCCACTGTGGTTCTGCCTTCCACCGTCTCCCAGGGAGGGGTTCTTGGCCTCCCAGGGTCCTCACTCTCTGGTGCTCAGGGCTCCACCTGATCTCCCTCTCCCTCTATCCCACAGCAGGGTCCTGCATACTGACACAGAGCAGGGCAGGGTCAGGACGCATGTGCAAGAGCAGCTCTTGGTGATGCCATCCTGGCCCCAGGGTAGCTGAAACAGAGTGTATGTATTGGGCAACCGAGCAGAAGCCAGCCTCTCACCCACCCACTCAGGTCACCTGTCCCTTGGGTTGGGGAAAGAGAGATGCCTGGCTTGATTTGCCCACCTCAGCTATGACATGCACATCAGCCCCAGCAGTCAGTGGAACACACACACACACACACACACACACACACACACACACAGGAAGCTGTGAAACAGAGTTCCCAGGAGTTTACAAAGGTCTGTACTCACTCTGCAAGTATCCCCATGCCTAAATGAGTGTAACATTAAATAGCAAATAAAAAAAACCACATCAACAGGTAGAAAGAGAGCCCATGGGTGAACTGGAAAAGTTTTATTATTTTTTAAATTAATTTTTAAATTTGAGACATATAACATTGACATATAAAATTGACATATAACATTGTATTAGTTTTAGGTGTATAAAATAATGATTTGATAGATGTATATATTACAAAATAACCACCACAATAAGTTTCGTTAGCATCCATCACCAAACAGTTACAACATTTTTTCCTTGTGATAAGAACTTTTAAAATCTATCTTAGCAACTTTCAAATATACAATACAGTATTGTTAACTACCGTTTTATATTTTAATAATTTTAAGGACACTTTTTCCTTTTTGAACAAGGAGACTTCCATTTTTACTTTGTACTGAGCAGTAGTACTGTGCCAAGTACTAAAAAGTGCTTAGTAATTAATAGCTATTGTTTTTCTATCGCTAATATATACTCACACAGTCTGTTTTACAAAATAACAGGTTTCCAAGATATCACATCTATAATCTCATTTGATCCTCTGAGTTAGGCAGGCTATGGATATTGTGTCAATTTGTGAATGAGGAGATTGAAATTCAGAGAGGCCACGAGGACACAAATCATGTCATGGATGAGTGGCCAAGCAAGGCCTGCAGCCCCGTGTTTTGACCAGAGGACTCCTCATCAGTGACCCATGGGGCCACTAAGGGGCAGATAAGCGGCCTTTTCCTCACTTCTCTGGAGGGAGAAGGAGCCAACAGCATCCATCCACCCTGAAAATTCTGCCGGGTACCATGGTGCTGTGAGCATTTGCCCAGCCACTGCAAGAGGGGTCCGCCCTTGCCCTGCATTTATTTTCCTTCCCAAACCGCACAAAACCATAAAAATCAAAGATGACTCCTAAGAAGCCAGCCATCTGACTCTAAAAACCCAGCCCGAGGCTCTGATGGCAGGGCCACAAGAGCTGTTTCTTTGCCCCTGTTGACTCAGGTCTGTTTACCTGGCTCTATAGTTCCCATTTCCTTGCCTCGGAACTTGTGCAGCCCTCAGATTTATGCTTTAGGCTGAGAGGGGATTTATGGTGTGTTCATCACCCATCCCACCCCAGGACACAGCACCTCTCCCTGCAGCTGTCAAAACCACCCACTCGTACCCAGTAGAGTGTCAAGCTGTTCACTGAGGGAAACTCATCGGAAATAGTGCCCAGTTTTGGCCCAAAGGTTTTGCCCAATTGCCCAAGCCCTGGTGATAAAAATGCCAAATATAATGTAGAGTGAAAAATAGAGGTCAGACTAACCCAGAGGGTGAGGTGGAGCAGGAGTCATAGACTAGAATTAAGGAAAGAGGAGGTTTGGCACATGCCATGCTCCTGGCTTTGCCCTCATGTGCCCTGGCCTTGGAGATGTGGGGAGTAGATGGAGTCACACTCTGGGACATATGCTGAAATCAGGGGTGCTCTTGGGATTGGACTAAGTCCAGATTGGACTAAAACCAGCTTCCCTGGTTCCTAAAGCTGGAAAACATACAGCTTAAAGTGGCATATAGTGAATATTAGCCATTTGCCATCTGTTGGTCTTTGCACTTCCTGTTTGTACATATGATTTGTAATCCTCACAACAGCTCTGGGACCACATTTATTATTAAGCCCATTTTAAAGATGAGGAAACAGAGGTATGAGAGGCAGCAGAATTTGCCAAGTTCACACGGTAAGTTGCCAATATTTGAGCAGAGGTACAACATTTCTCTACAAAGCAAGTTCAAGGCATGCTCTGTCCACTGAGCCTCGCATTGCTATCTCCTGTGGAAAGAGTTACAGAGGTCACCACTCCTGACATCATGAGGATTTACCCAACCTGATTCGCAGGAAGACAGCTAGCCTTTAACATGGCTGATGGTCTGGGGCCCTCTCTGGGTGATGGAAACATAGGGGTTGCCTCTCTATTACTGGAGGAGAATGGGAACAGCTATTGCCAGTTTTCCATTCACCAACTTATTCTGTCCCTAATTTCTTCTTCTCTGCACTTCTAGCCATTTTCCCTGCTTATGTTAATGTCTCTACCAGTGGCACAACATTAAGGCCAAAGAGATCAATTGAAATGTTGTGATTCTACAACTATGTCTGGTAGGACTTGGCCAATAGGAAATGAAAATAAAGATCCCACCAGCACTAGTATCAGGAAGAAGTTGGTACCTGGTGAAACGTATTCCATTTTAAATTATCTGAATTTTTAATTCGCACCCTTATTTCCCTTACCAGCTTAGACAATTGAGAGGGTAATTACATAGACAGTCGCTAAGGAAGATCCCTGCAGAAGAAGGGACTTGAGACAAAAAAAAGTAGAAGCCCCACAATGTACATGGATAATAACACCCAGCTGTTGGGCATCCAGGAAGGACAGAGTGCCCTCATCACTCTGGTCACCAGGATTGTGATTGTGACATACGGGGTATAAAAATGCCCTGTGAAGAACTACACAACACTAAAGGATTTTCATCGTTGTTCTTATGAGCAAGCCTGATAGCCTCTGTAATCAACCTGCCTCGGTTGGTGTCTGCCCTCTGTCATTTACACTATGTGACCTTAGGTAAATTGTTTAACCCTTTAAGCTTTGGTCAATATGTGTAAAAGGTTAAATGAGTCAATATAGGTAAAGTGCTTTGCACAAGGCTCAGCGCAATACAAGGCCACAGAAATGTTGTTGGTGTTAATATCATTAATCCCTGTTCACTAGGACTTCTTAAAACTGTCACCGGCATCAAAAACAAGGAATTCTGAGAAACCATTGTACCCAAGAACAGCCTGAGGAGACAAGATTAGCAAACAGTGCGGCGTCCTGGATATGATCCTGGAACAGAAAAAGGATCTAGGTGAAAGCCAAAGATGTCCGAATGAAGTATGCGCTCTAGTTCATAACAAGCTAACAATGCTGCTTCATTAAAATCATGACAAATGTACCATATTAATGTAGGATCTTAACAGCAGGGGAGCCTGGTCTGGGGTATATGAAAATCCTCTGTACTATCTTCACAACTTGTCTGGACATCTAAAACTATTCTAAAATAAAAGTTTATTTATAGAAGATAGCATCATGAGGATGTAAATGTGTCAAAAGAGCTGAGGAACCACAAGGGGAAGTCAGTCAAACTAACCTTTGCCTGCTTCACAATGTAACAAGGAGCCAAAACTGTCCCAGAGAATTTTTATTAGGAAGAAAAGACAAAATTAAACGGCCAGTATTCACCTAAAAAAAAAAAATTATAAATTGCCAAGATCAAGTATTGTAGTGTGTTACCAGTGGATACATTATGGCCAATAACACTAAGAATGATTAAGTATTTTCCTCTTATATGAGTAAATCCTCTATCTAAGAAGTTAGGGACTCATGGAAACTAAGTCTACCTCCAACTGGAGAGAGCTGTTGAGTACATCTTCCACTTTGTTTTTCAAGAGATAATGAGACTATTCTACTGAGAGGAACGAAAACAGCCCCAACACTTACATCCCATCCCTGCTTGTTTTTTGCCCTTAGAATTTGGGGCTGTCAAAACATGATTTTAATTGCATTGTTAAAATCCACATCATCTCTTTTCCCGTAACTGCCTCCAGCTGGCGTCTTGGCTGGCTCGCTGGGAAAGACAACTGGACACCTCATGGAAAAGTCAAAGAAACAACCTCAGAAACAGTTCTGCTTGGAGATGCTGAACCAGAGCTCAACCCCTCTTTGCTCTGGATAACCTCCGTCATAGTCAAATGAGAGATTCAGAGAGGGGTTTATATATTTCTAGATGGGGTTGTCAGTGCTCAACGTTCATAGAACGTTGGATCTGGGAGCAACCGTATAGATTCTCAGTCCAATTCAAGTTCATATCCTACGGGAAGGAAATAGAAATCCAGAAAATCCCACAGCTAGATATAATCATATGGAAGCTATTGTAGATCCCTGTTTTCTGGCTTCCAGAGGAGCGAGGTTGGCACTAAGACCCTTGTTCCTCTAAGCCCTTGAGCTACTAAGGGAAACTACTTCACCATGTAAAATGCATTGAAGAGAGTTTTTCTGATGATTTGCTACCGCAGACACGTTCCTGCAGGACCCACAATGTTCAAGACAGAGGTGGTACAAGAGGGAGATGGGGCGATCTGGGTAGAGGACAGCCATGCCACACCCAGCTGAAGTGTGGATTGGACAATTTATATGTAAAACGAAACTCCAGTTCCTGAAGTGCCCCAGTGGCTCTAACTGAATGACATTCTAAACCACATACTTGAAGTCATCTCTCCCTGTTCCTAGGTTCAGCACAGCCATTAATTCTTCTAACACAGTAAAAAAGCAAAGGGATAGGGGTCAGGAGTTGGTGAGGTGGCAGAGAAAAGAGTGGGTCATTGGCCTGACCTGTTTACAAGCCATCATAAGGTCTGAATTCTCAGCACTAATTCATTTGCCAGCATTACAGGTGGCATGTGACATGAATTAGTTCATTGTTGTGAGTTGCCAATTTCCCTACATCTAGCCACACCTGCTGCCCAGACCTATTTGATGCCTATTGATCCATCATCTGCTATCATCACTGGGAATCAAAATAAACAGGTATTTATTTTCAACTACACTAGTACTAAGAACTCTTCTAATACTAACATCTCAGGCAGCAAGCATGCCTTTCTAGTTCCCCTTTGAAATGGTTTCTGCATGCATTAATAATCTGCCCAACTTTGTTTTTCTGTCATACTTTCTGTTTCTATAAATACACAAGCATGTGTCCTAATGAAGTTCTCATGCAACTTGTGTTAAGTCTGTGAGTTTGGGTTACTGTGAAAGTGCTCTGTGGTTTTGTCCTTTTATTTCAAGAAATACTTTTCCAAATTATCCTCTCTGTGGTTTGTATTCCTGTGTGCAGGAAGCTCATTTTGTTGCCAGTTGCTATTGCTCATTTTCCTCCTGACTGGAGGAAGATGGGTTGCATATCCAGTTGTGAGACATGAAAGACAGGCATCTTCTCTCTACAAAAACAGCTTTTGAAAGAACAAACAATGCCAACATGTTCTCAGTTATCGACTTTCCAATGGATAGTTGTCACTGGTAGTTGCGGGGTGGGGGAGGGGGGCTATGAATTCTCTCATTTGGAAACATAAATAGCACAGCTTTCAACCATAGGCTATGCAGTCTCAGAAGATTGGCCAAGCCTTCAGGGGGATGTTTTAAATCTTCCGGATTTCAATCTATTTTACTTAATCCTTATCTATAAAGATTATCAACTCGGAGTTGCTGAACTCTAAAGTCCTGACAACAGAGATAAAGTTATAGTCGTTGTGCTATTCTACGGTTCCTCCAGACCTTCATGAAGTAGACATGCAAAAAAATGGGGTGGGGTAGTATTTGATGCAATAATGAATTATTGAATATTTAGCACTAAACACACTCAAGCTTTTCCAAACTCATTCCTTCATTTCTGCTTCTGCGTTGGTAGCTGTTGATGCTTTTCTAAAAGCTTGTCAATTACTAGGCTAGAGGAAATCCATTTTTATCAAGTCTAAGCCTCTTGAATCTCTTCATATCTTTGGTCAACAATTGATAGAAGATATAGTTTTCACCAATTTTGGCTGCACTGCAAAGGCAGCCATGTTTCTTTCTCATCCTTATGTTTGGTGGCCAGAAGTACACGGAACAATGAATGGGATGATGGATGCGCTGAGCTCTCAGACCATTAAAATGATGGTACAGATAATAGTATAGTGAGAGGGCAAGATGCTAAGAGGGGGAACAAATTATTATTATGGGAATAATAGAATTAAAGGGATGGCCCTCTTCAGGGTGCCTAAGTCTCCAATGAGTGATAAGCACCTTTCATAAAGAATCCTAACCACACCCCCATGAAATCGTTAACTGACTGCAAAGTAAACTGGGTGTGGAGATTTCTATCCAAATGAGAACTTGAGAAATGGAGACTCAAAATATACTTTATAACTCAAACCTTCCTCACTTTATTTCCCAAAACACAGCCCCTCAAATAAATTGAGGTTTGGTAACAGAAGCCAGGACATTCTGCTCTCTGATTAATTTCTGCTAGCAGGGTGATCGAACTTCCTGGGTTGCCCAGGACTGTCCTGGTTTCAGTGCTGAAAGTTCTGCTTCCCAGAAACCCTGTAGCTCCATGCACACCAGGAAGGTTGGTCACTCTAAGAGAGAGAGAGAGCAACTGTGCATAACTTGTTGGCAACACAATCCTCTCTTGCAAGAAAATATAGCAGTTCTGCAGCTGGATTGAGCCCACGCTAATGTTTCTAGGTAGCTGAGTATCATGTCGTCCAGCCAGCGCAAGAAGCTAATGAGTATGGGGGTCTGTGTGGGAAGTGAGGAAGGGCACAGCACCTGTCTTTGCATGAGCTCCAGGTATCTGGTATATTATCTTATTTAGGCTCATCATTGTGAGGGAGGGAAGGACAGAACTAACTTTCCCTTTCCTTCTACTTTATAGATGGGGAAATGGCCATGGGGAGGCAGGGCAGCTTGCCTGAGATTTGACACGTGGTAGCAGAGTCCACGTGAAACAGTTCTTCAGTGAACGTTACATAGTGAACCACTTCCCCTGGTGAGCAGCCCAAGGGCTTAGAAAACAGTTCTTCACGTCCTAAATTATGGCGTGTCTTGGTGAGCACTGAGATATGACAGGGACTGTTACAGCCTAGAAAAATCAGACCTGGCCTGATTTAGGGATGAAGCGGGGCTGAATATTCAACTTCTATCCCTTCAGTCACCAGTCTGAAGGGAAAAGCGTTTGCCCGTGGGGGCAGCACAACAGCCCTCACCCCAGTTTGCCTAATACAGGCTCTGACTCAAGTTTTAAGTCACACCTTGGCACCCTGTATGAGCTGGTCATCATCTTTCCCTCAACCTGAGGCCTGGAAGTCATAGACTGTGTTCAGAAACAGAGGCCTCTGGGAACTGACAGCCTGGGAGATGCCTGGCTTGGCGCCACATGCAAGTCTACCCTCTTGTGCATCCACCTGCATCTAAACCCCAGGTACACTGGAACCACAGATCCAGGGGCCAGCGCCCTTCATTCGACCAAGCCAGAGAGGCGGCTTCCCCACCGGGCACCACACTGGCGTCCCATGAGTCAAGCTGGAGGGAGAGAGTGCGCCACTCAGATTTCCCACAGAACCACCCAGCTGGCCCATAGGCTGTTTTGCCTCTGGCACTGTTTTCCACTGGCACATTGTTCCCCCTTTATGTTTTCAAGAAAATGATGCTGAGGAGGGCACAGTGTATTTCCACAGAGGTTAAGCAAAAGTTTTCCACCTCTGGAATTCACTTCCACAGTGGTGGCTTCCAGCCCTCATAGCCCAGCAAAAACATCTGTATGCAAATTCTAAGGTGGCAGCCCTGACATCCTGGAGAAGCTTGAAGGAGGAAGGAGGGTGGACATGGCTCCTCGGAGTGGAGAGGGGCTTCCCTATGAAGGCAGGTTACGCTCGGTGAGTGAATTGAAGATTCTTTTAGCACTTACTGTGTATAGAGCCACAGATCCTTATACTAGGAGCTGAACTGTAAGAACTAGAAATTAGCACTGAAAGAACTCGACAGTGTGTTTCCTTGACGAGTTTTTAATCAAACCTTGGGGAAATCAAGAAATAAGCACAGAAAGCATTTGAGAGCAATAGAAGTTAGGTAGGTTGACGTCAAAGGTTGCGATGTCAAACAACATAGGACAAAAATGACAAACTGAATTTACCTCAAATGTAGGCTGCCTGGATTCTTGGCCTCCCAGGGAACTCAATCCAAACTGGGAAGTTCTGTGGGTCCCTCTGAACATTCATGGCTCTGCCAGATCCTTCAGGTTTCAAGCTACTTTTCCCAAGGGATATTTGATACTAAGAAGAGGTTAAGATTCCCTGGTATCCTGCCCTTGACACAGAAGAGAACTTTTTTCTGAGCAAGAACTTGCTGTGCATACCCTGAGCCAGGTTCTATGCTGTGCTAGGGATACAGAGGAAAAGACTAAATTCCTGCTTTTCGCAGAGTTTACCATCAAATCCTCTACCCTCAGGAATTCCCTGGCCTGAGATCATAAGACCTTAAAACTTACTAAGCTAGAGTAAAGTGAGAGTAAGGGGGGGGGGGGGGATGGAGAGAAGGAGGGAGAGGGGAGAGGGAGCCCAAGGGGGCAGAGACTACTGCCAGCTATAGACCTTCTCTTACCCTTCGTACCATCAAGGTTTCCAAGCTATTGCAAAGCTCAGCCTTATTACTAATATGAATATATGAACATCCAGTAGGGACAAAGGCTCAGTTAGATGTAAGAGTCCTATGACATTGTGATATAAGAAATATACCAGGAGTGCCAAAAAATGTAAACAAGAGGACACTTTGGTCAACGTTGCTCAAGCAATAAGTAGTTCATCGTAATCAGAAGTGTCTGGACGCTGATGGTAACCACTTTGAGCACCTCTTGTAATTGCAAAAGTCAAAAGTGACTTGTATTCATCTTTTGTTATCGATATATATTGAGTATTACAATTTTAATACAGTCTTTTTCCTTTCTTAAAATGTGTATACATTTTTTTGGCACCCTCTGTATAAGTGGTTTTCATCCCCAAGTCCTGGCACAGAGCTTCTAAAACCTTTGTAATTTCCTGAATGACAGGGTCATTACCCTTATTACCCATAAGCCCCTTTCAGGCATACTGGAGTTTATGCTAATAAGGTGATTTTTTTTTTTTTAATTGGGAAGCAGTGTGTTTTTCCAGATCCCATCAGCTCCAAGTCGAGTAGCTGTTTCAATCTAGTTGTGGAGGGTACAGCTCAGCAGCCCATGTGGGGATCAAACCGGCAATCTTGGTGTTGTGAGCACTGTGTTCTAACCAACTGAGCTAATGGGAATAAGGTGACTTTTGATGAGCCCCTAGTTAGCTTCACAATGGGGGCTGCTTGCCAAAGGAAGCAACCATGTGATTGGAGGGTTGGAACTTTCAGCCCCCACCCCCATCCCCACTCACCACCCCCAACCTCCAGAGAGAAGAGGGGGAGAAGAAACTGAGTTAATCACCAATGGCTAATGATTTAATCAATTTGCCTAAGTAATGGAACCTATCTAAAATCCCTAAATGAAAGGGTTGGAGAACTTCCAGGTTGGTGAATACATCCACGTGCCAGGAAGGTGGCATACCCCAAATTCCACAAGGACAGAAGCTCCTGTGCTTGGGACCCTTCCAGACTTTACCCTTTATATATCTTCATTTGGCTGTTCATTTGTATCCTTTCTAATATCTTTTGTAATAAACTAGTATTAGTAAATAGTGTTTCCCTGGGTTCTGTGAGTTGTAATAACAAATTATTGAACCTAAGGAGGAAGGGCTCATGGGAACCTCTAATTTGTAGCTGAGTCGAACAGAAGTGTGGGTAACCTGGTAGCCCATTACTTGCTATTGGTATCTGAAGTGGGAGGCAGTCTTGTGAGACTGAGCCCTTAACCTGTAGTGTCTGCACTACAGGTAGTTAGTATCAGAATTGAATGAAATTGTAGGACAGAAAATTGAAGAATTGCTCGGTGTGGAAAACCCACACATTTGGTGTCAGAAGTGTTATGAGTAGGGCCAGAATTCCATCCATGATTCTGTCATTTGTTTCTTCAGGGAAGGCTTTTCAATAGATATTACCACCAAGTTTAATAAATGAAATCTCAGTTCTGATACCACCTTCTGGGACAGGGTAAGCACTTGGTAATGTTTATAATAATGATGGTGATAATAGCTGCCACCTTCCTAGCATAACTAAAGACAACACCTATATACTGAATATATCTGACCTGATCAACCAACACTGTACACTGTGGCCGAACCATCACCACCCACACCCCTGAAGACCACAAGGAAAGGAATCCTTACTGTACACCTCAAACTCCAAGCCTCCCTGTCAAGCTGCATATGAGCTCTGTGATGTCTGCTTGCTTAGGACCTGACACAGAACAGCCATCGTGTCTCACATTCTCATGTTATGGCTTGTTTCCACCAGAGCACTTATCTTAGTTTTTAATACAGTTTTATCAGAGCAGGGCTAGATCTATTTTTATTCTCCATTGTATTCCCAAACTTAGTGCCTCGGGAAGAATACACTCATAACAGATGCTTAATAAATGTGTATTAAATGAACAAATGCAGCAACACACTAGAGGGAAGGATTGGTTAAATGAGCTTTCCCAGAGGCGTTTTATCAAGACATGTAGGAGTGATCCAGGAAAATCCCCAGCCAGCCAGCTGAGTTAGGTAGGCTCTGTTTATCACAGAATGTATGGCTTGGCAAATGTAGTTGATCAGAAAAAGGAAACATCCAAACATGTGCTAGTGAGAAGTAGCCATGAGCTTATTTTTCTTTTAATATCATCAGCCTCGCCAGGGATCCTGGGGAGCCCCCAGCTTGTGCGATGAAGCCACAAAATAACTGCAAGAATAGCAGATGGGGTGGGTCTAGTCCCACAGAAGCCCCGATCCAACCCACCAACCTAATTACAGCGTACACGGTACCCAGTGCCGTTCACTGTTTGTTACCAGAGGCATAGGCCAGATCAATTTAGGGACATGCAAAACAAAACAGCATTTTTGCCAAAGCCCTCAAATTTCCAGGCCTTGTGGTTTTCCTTCGTCAAGGATTGCAGGCTTCCATTGTCTTTGTTATTTCAATCTGCAGTTGAGTCCAACACAAAGAGAAACCTCAAACCCTCTCCAGCTGACACTGGGGAAGGAATTCCTGTGCCTGGGCCTCAGCTGTAAGCGCCATGCTTCCATTGCAGCCTGGGTGGCCTCAGCCAGACCTTCTGCAGCTCTTTCCTCTGCTTATTGGCCTGGAAAAGGGAGAGTGAGGTTCACCGTGGAGACCCTCTCCAAGGGAAGCTTTGTGACTTAATGAACCTTTGGAAAAGGTTTCATTTTTCACACTTGCAAAATGGTCCTTGGTCCTTCGGTATGGGTCTTGTGCCTCAGGACTGCACGTTTCTTCTAATACCAAATAAACTCCACTAGAGCCTCTCATGAAGCTTAGGGTCTGATGGCGCTTTCCACTAGGGTCCTTTTTCCTTGGAGTTTCTACCCTGCTTATCTGATAGGACGAAGGAGGGGGCCTCTTTCCTGGATCATTGTGCTTTCCAATATATGAAAATAGAAGGTTTCTTCAAAAGTAAACTCTATATATGTCAATCCTGGATAACTTTTGCCAACACTGTCATATAAGAGAGGAAAGAGAAAGCAATTTAATCTGTGGTGGTGGCTATTGCCTCCCAATAAATGTTTTGGTCCATATCGATGTGTCTTTGAGGTCCTAGGGTTCTTTCTTTTCCTTTGACCATCTTAGACAAATGCTGGCCACATCACCAAAGGGTCTCTAATTTCACAAATGTATTCTGGAGTCTTATTCAGAAACAGATTTCATGGTTGTTAACCAAATCTGAAACCAATGAGGAATGACTGAGTAAATGATAGAGAATCTATGTGATTCCATTTTGAAGAGATTTTAATGATATGGGTAAATATTTATCTGTTAAGTAAAAAGAAATCAGGATAAAAATAGTATATACAGTATGATCTCAACCAAATCCATAAAAGAAAGAAAAGCATCAGCACATTATGATGAGATTATAATTGATTTTCATTCTCTTCTCCGCAGTTCTTTTTTGTATTTTTAAATTTTCCACAGTAAATGTGCATAACTTTATTTTAAAATATTTTTCCTGATTATAGGAAAAATGCAAGCATAATTTTTTATTAAATTTATTGGGGTGACATTAGGTAATAAAATTATATAGGTTTCAAGTGTATGATTCTGTAACATAACATTTGTATAACTTTATTAAAAAATATTTTCCTGATTATAGAAAAATGAAAGCATAATATTTTATATCTTTTTTCCTAAGGCCATGTGACAAGTGATTCTCATAGGTATTAGAATTTGTATTCAATATATTTTGAGAATTTAAATCAGTCTTTAAAAATACAACAATACATAATAAAATTCTGAAATATATATTAAATATGTATTAATATTAATATATTAATATCAATATCAATATAAATACATTAATATGTTTTAAATATTTTAAATATATAAATATAAATAATATGTTTAAGTATATATTTACATACAGTATACATAATGTATACTACATATCAATATATTAAACATATCAATATGTTTAATATATATTATATATTGATAATATATATACTTTTTAAACACATTATCTCACCACCTAAAACTTTTCCCAAAAGTAACCATTGTTAACAGTTTGACCTAGGGCCAGCCGAGTGGCACGGTGGTTAGGCGCTGGCTTGGGAAGCCAGCAGCCCTGGTTCGGGTCCCACATATGAGGACCAGTGACACTGCCCTCAAAAAAAAAACAAAAAAAAAAACAGTTTGACCTATAAACTTTTCCATAAATTTACATATATGTATATTTTATATTTGCACATACATGGGCTTGGGATTCTTAACGTTAATGGGTTCATATCATATGTGTTGCTCCATAATTTTCTTTCTCTCACTTAATACATCTTAGATGTTGACCTTGTATGACTGTATAGAGAGGTCTGCCTGATTTATTTTTCACTTCCATATTGGTATATAGCGTAAGTGTGCCATAATGTATTCATCCATTTCCTTATTGATGCACATTTGGCGAAGTTCCAAGTTATTACTACTATATTCTTGAGTGTACAAACAATTACATGTTCAAGGACGTTCACTACAGTATTACAGTGAACCCCCTTTTACACATAGCTTTGTGCACATATGAAAGTATCTCTGAAGGTTCGATTTCTAGAAATAGAAATCCTTGGTGAAATGTCATGTACATTTAATTTTTAATTAGCAGTACTGAATTTTCCTGCCAAAAACATTATATTAACCAGCCCTCCAATCAATCATAGCATAAGTTCATTTTTAGGAAAATTTTTCTTTTCAGATTTAGAATGAGGGCTTTCTCCCAGATTCTATCTGATTAGTATGATTTGGAGATCATCAAGACAATAATCAAACCACAAGCAAAAACAGAAACCATTACTAAGTCCTTTGAAACAAGGTGACATTAGAGTAAACTCAAGTATTTTAAAAAATGGGGCTATTCTGGGAATGACTAAGGAAATGTTAACTTTTGAAAGATTAGAGTACAATAATCAACAGTTCAGTTCTATCAATCATGAGTTAATAGGTTTTAAATGATTCAGAAAATAATATCTGTTTCAGGTGTACATTATAATTCAACATCTGTATACATTATAGAGTGTTCACCACCAAAAGTCGGCTTTCTATCTGTCACCATATAATTGACCCCCTTAACTCATTTTGCCCACCGCCACCCCCTACCCCTCTGGTAACCACCAATTGGTTGTCTGTATCTATGAGTTTTGTTTTGTTTGTTCATTTGTCTCTTTTTTGTTTTCTATTCACATGTTGTTAATTGTTTCCTTTGCTGTGCAGAAACTTTTTAGTTTGATGTAGTCTCACATATTTTTGCTTTTGTTCCCTGTGCTTTTGGTGACATATCCCAGAAATGGTTGCCAAGAACAATGTCAAGTAGCTTTTCTTCTTTTCTTTTAGGAGTTTTATGATTTCAGATCTTACATCTAAGTCTTTAATTTGTTTTGAGTTGATTTTTGTGTATGGTATAACATGGGAGTCCTGTTTCATTTTTTTGCATGTGGAAATCCAGTTTTCCCAACACCATCTGTTGAAGAGACTGTCTTTATCCCATTGTACATTCTTGGTGCCTCTGTCAAATTAGTTGACTGTGTATTCATGGGTTTATTTCTGGGCTCTCTATTCCATTCATAATTATCTTATTCTGTGTGTCTGTTTTTATGCATGTACCATACAATTTTGATTACTAGAGCTTTGTAATATAGTTTGAAGCCCAAGAGTATGA
Source organism: Aselliscus stoliczkanus (assembly GCA_033961575.1). Lineage (NCBI taxonomy): Eukaryota > Metazoa > Chordata > Mammalia > Chiroptera > Hipposideridae > Aselliscus > Aselliscus stoliczkanus. Next base: position 93,896,276 of record CM066732.1, on the reverse strand, counting down.
TGCCTCCATATGCTTCATGAATATGGGATATCTTTCCATTTATTTGTGTATCCTTCAATTTGTTTTATAAATGTTTTATAATTTTCAGTACAGAGATTTTTTACCTCTTTAAGCTATTTCTAAGTGTTTTATTCTTTTTATTGCTATTATAAATGGGATTTTTTAAATGTCTTTTTGGATAGTTTGTTGTCAGTATATAGAAATGCAACTGATTTTTATATGTTGATTTTGTATCCTGAAACTGTATTCAATTCCTTTTTTAATTTTAATAGGTTGTTGTTGTATTTTGTAGACTCTTTGGGTTTTCTATATAGAAGATCGTGTCATCTGCAAACAGAAACAATTTTATTTATCTATTTCTGATTTGGATGCCTTTTATTTCATGTCATCTGCAAATAGTGACAGTTTTCTTTCTTTCTTTTCAATTTGAATGCTCTTTTTTTTTTCTTATCTAATTGCTCTGGCTATGACTTCCAATACTATGTTGAATAAAAGTGTTAAGAGTGGGCATCCTTATCTTGTTCCTCATCTTAGAGATAAAGTTTTCAGTTTCTCACTGTTGAGTATGATGTTTAGTGTGGGTTTGTCATATATTGCTTTTATTTTGTTGAGGTACTATCCACCTATATGCATTTTATTGATATGAATGAGTTTTGTGTCTTAGCAAATACTTTTTCTTCATCTATTGAGATGATACTTCATTTTGTTAATGTGGTGTATCATGTTAATTGATTTGTGGGTATTGAACCATCCTTGCATCCCTGGAATAAATCTCACTTGACTATAGTGTATGACCCTTTTAATGTATTGATGTATTGTGTTTGTTCATATTTAGTTGAGGATTTCTGCATCTATGTTCATCACAGATATTGGCCTTTAATTTTCCTCTTTTGTGTTGTTCTTGTCTGGTTTGATATCAGCATAATGTTGGCCTTGTAACATGAAGTTAGGAAGTATTTTTTCCTCTTAATTTTTTGGAAGAATTTGAGGTGGGTAGGTATTAAATATTTTTTGAATGTTTGATAGAATTCACTAGTGAAGCCATCTGGTCTTGGACTTTTGTTTTGGGGAGGTTTTTGATTATTGATTCAATTTCCTTAGTAGTGATTTGTCTATTCAGAGTTTCTATTTTTTTCATGATTAAGTCTAAAAAGGTTGTATAATTTTTTTTTTTTTTTAACATGAGCCCTCCTGACACCTGTTGGCAGCTCAACAGCAGCTTAGTTCAGGTCGGCCATTGAACTACTGTTGCTCAAACCTCAGCTCACACTCCTGAGCGAGCTCTTACCAACTGAGCCATTCGGCCAGCCCAAGGTTGTATAATTTTTAAAATTTATCTGTTTCTTCTAGGTTGTCCAATTTGGTGGATTATAGCCTTTTATAGTATTCTTTTGTGATCCTTTATATTTCTGTGGTATCCTTTGTAACTTTTCTTTCATTTTTGATTTTATTTGAATCTCCTCTCTTTTTTTACTTAGTGACTCTAGCTCAAGGTTTGTCACTCTTGTTTATCTTTTAAAAGGACTAGATCTTAATTTTATTAATCTCTTCTATTGTCTTTTTGGTCTCTATTTTATTTATTTTCTCTCTGATTTTTATTATCTCCTTCCTTCTACTGACTTTGGGCTTTGTTTGTTCTTCTTTTCCTAGTTCCTTAATGTGTAAGTTTAGATTGTTTATTTGAGATTGTTTTTGCTTCTTGAGGTAGACCCATATTGCTATAAACTGTTCGGTACCATTTTTCTGCATCCCAAAAATTTTGGTATGTCATATTTTCATTTGTTTCTGTATATTTTTTATTTCTTCTTTTATTTCTTTATTGACCAAATAGTTACTCAGTAGCATGTTGTTTAATTTCCACATATTTGTGGTTCTTGCAGTTTTCTTCTTGTGGTTGATTTCTAGTTTCATACTGTTGAAGTCAGAAAAAATGCTTGACACAATTTCAATCTTAAGTTTTTTGAAACTTGCTCCTGTCCCAGCATATGGTCTACCCTTTAGAATGTTCCACGTTAAGAATAATGTGTATTCTGTTGCTTTTGGATGGAATGTTCTGTATAAATCTATTAAATTCATCTGGTCTAATGACTCATTTAATGTTTCCTTGTTGACTCTGTTTAAATGATCTATCCATTTCTGTAAGTGGGTTGTTAAAATCTCCTATTGTTATGTAGCTGCCTATTTCTCCCTTTAGATCTATTAATAATTGCTTTATATATTTATATCTTAAGTTGGAAGTAAATATGTTAATAAATGTTATGTCTTCTTGATGATTGTCCCCTTTATCATTATAGAATGTCCATCTTTGAATATTGAACAAAATGAAGTTGTAAATTCCAGGCCAATTGTTATTCACTTATCATCTTTTGGTGTCAGTTCTAAAAAAGAAATGATGCTCCCCAATGTTGGGGTTATGGTCAACCATATACCTCAGATCCTGAAGTGTCTACTTAGAAGACCAGAGAAAGCAAATGTCAAACTGGAGGTAGAAACGGAGAATCTTCAGTGGCTCTTTCTGCTTCACTTTCCAGAGAAATGATTGGGGAAAATATTCAGTATTAACTTCAATAAGAATGAGCTTGCCCACCAAAAAAGGGCAAATGGTCTTTTAGCCACCAACATTGCATAACCCTTAGTAAAACACATGATTACAATTATGCTGTAAATAAAAGAGAGGTGGGGTGAATATGATGGTTTCCACATAGCTGAAACACAAAGCTAAGACTGAATTTTGAGATTTAGTGTGCTGAATATCTTCCATTTGTCCTTTCAGAATCACTTTCTGCCCTGCTACAACCCAGGACACTGACATGTACGGATTCCATCAAGGAGTTCCTTTAATATCTGACTTCCCATTAGGTTCAGACAATGGAAAGCTCTACCAAGAGATCAGATAGCAGGAAAAAAGTGAAATTAGAGTGTTCCTCCTCTAGCTCGACTTTTGATGGTTGTTCCCTCCACTGAAAGCCACAGTGCCTGTGGCTTTATCTATACAGCCTTATCTATACAAATTTTTCTGTCTGGATTCCAGCAGCTAGTCCTTCCCTTCCCTTTCAGATCTAGGTGTAATACTACCTTTATCCCCCAAATTGACTGTGCCCCATCTGACTGCTACAGATGGTGTATGTCACCATGCCCTTCTGTTCTCACCTCCCCACCTTGCCATGACCAAAGATATTTCCCATGTGTATGGTAAAATGGACAAGAAGGAGGAAACATAGCAGTTTGCTGCCACCACTTCCAGCATGATTGTTTGAACATTCCCTACTTGGGGATTACACAGGTAGATTACTCTGGAGTAGCAAGAACTCTCATTTTAGATAACAGATCCCAGCATTTAGGTCATCTTCCCATATGGATTCTACAATTTGCCACCGTTTCTCTCCCCTGACAAGTGGTGACTAGATGAGGAGTGAACCCAACTGCATATAGCAAGCAAATCATAAACCAGGTCAGTAAATCTGAAAAGGCAGGGGAGAACGTGGAATATAACATAGAGCCCAAACCAAGAAATAAAGGGATTCAATAAATTAGGTACTTTGGAATAGGTAAAAGGGAATTGAGCTGGAAAAGTTTCTCAGCATTTTTTTTTCCTATTGTTCCTGGATTTACTTATGTGAACATAATGCCTTTAATGGGCTAGAGGAACTGCACAGTGTTTTCCCAGAATTTTCCAATTTTCTTCTTCTTGCAAATCCAACATAGTTCTATGCTTCCCCTTAGTGGTTTCACACTGAGACCCAGAGAGCCCTGGGGCTTCTTAGGGGTTGAGGGAGCTGAGTAGGTGGGGCTCCAGGTCCGCAGCTGCCCCCAGTCCTATCCACTCAAATTGCTTTCCATTTGCCCATTTAGGATTTATATAACATTTAATTTTTGAAAGACAGGAGGGAAGAGTCTGTCACTGAAAAAGAGGAATAAAAAGAATGAGAACCACTGCTCCTCTCTCTTCTCTTTGATCCACTTAGTCTTCTTTAGGGTTTGCAGGCTCCTAAGGCTAAGGACAATCTCATGATTCCTTCTTTCCCTCTTTCACTGCCTCTCACAGATGGAGGTGGAGCTGAAAAATTACTCTGAAGCTGAGCATCTCAAAGTTGAAGCAACTCTAGTGTTCATTTCCTGTAATCCTTCATTTTATTATAATATTCTTCATAGGGAAACAACAATCCTGTGTTTGAACACCTCCAAGGACAGGAAGTTCTCTCTCCTTGTTATTCAACAGCTCTAATTATTAAAATGTCTGCAGTTATATGATTCCAAATTATACCTTAAATGACTTGGGTCATTTTTTCTTCTGGATATATACAGAGTAAGTCTACATGGCAATACTTCCAACATTTAAAATCAGCTATTAAAGAGTAAGTCTTTTCTCCAATCTAAAATTTCCATATAAATTTTTCACTATCCTTACATAAGTCCTTGTTTATACATGTCCACTTTAAGAAGTAAGGCCAAAATTGGAATAATTTTGATGTGGTCTGACCAGGAAAAGTAGAATTAACCTGGATACCGCACTAGAGCTTAAAATGTTATTACATTATTTTTAGCAGCTCCATCATATTTAGGGTTCATTTACACTTTGTGGTTAGTTATTACCACCAAAATCTGCTTTTAAGCCCTATTCCTCTATTTAGTTCTTAGTGAAATTGTTGGGTATTCTTTGGCTAAATGCAGGATTCCATATTTACCCCATTCTATTTCATTCTACCTGTTTCAGTACATCACCATAGCTTGCTGGAATATTTTTTTAAATTTTATTTCCATTCTCCAACTTAGTTTTGTGGTGTACCCATAATTAATGAATAGGAAAGTTAATTTATAGTGCTTTACTTCAACTAGCACCGAAATCATGAAGTTAACCAGTCACTGCCATATTGCACCTATGTAACAGGTTAGTCAAATGTATTAGAAAATGATAAACAATACCTTCCACTAATTGTTGAAGGGACGTAAATAAACAAACCTTAAATTTAAACAAGACCCCAATACATCATGACACCCAAAGGAAAGATTATCAAGTCTCCATTGAAAGAGATAAAAGTTAAGAAACTTTAGCCAATGAGCTGGACCTCTTATGAGAACCCAGGCAAAGACATGAGTAAAAATGTTTACCAGGCCCTCAGGGATTTACTACATCATATCAAACAACAGAGAATGCTATCTTGATCCTTTCTAATCCACTGAGGTTCCAGTAAACAGGACGACTGGATTGAGCTGATGAAACTTGTACTGGGTAGGGGCAGGGGGAAGAAAATATTTTTGCCTCCAGGACAGAATAGAATCATTTGCATCAGTCCAAAATTCACATTGATAATAACTGGAAAAGTTTGATTGGCTATAGAGAAAGTCATATATTATAAGAGATAAGATATCTTCAAAGCAGTGAGGACTAGAGGAAATGGAAGAAAAAAGAAATTCTCTAAATTCTGGCCTCTTATTTTTCAAATATCAATTAGCTATGGAGCCAGGTTTCATTTCCAACACTACTGTAGACACTGAAGATATATCAGCAAACAGAATAAAAGCCTGTCTTCATAATGCTTACATTCTAGGAAAGGGAGAGAGACATTAAGCAAATAAATATATAATATGGCAGGCACCATAAGGTATATGTAGAAAAATAAAGTAGGACAAGTGGGAGAAGGAATAAGCTAAGCAGTGAGGTGGAGAGGGGGTAGGGTAATTTTTTATGGGATTATCAGGAAGACTCCTCTAATAAGGCACTTTTGGGGTCACTGAAGGAAGGATAACTTCTAATGTCCTTTTAGCCCTGGATTTTAGGATCAGGTGAAGGGGAAAAAAACAGACAAAACAAGCTGGACTATATATGTGAGAAATAAAAGAGGAAGAATGGAATAATAAAAATTTGATTGGATGTACATCTCTAAGTATCTTCCCTCTAAGTGAATTTCCATTTATACCTATGGCTAGAGATACATCATAGGGATGGAGGAAAGAATTTGACAAAATCAAGCATCCTGTCATGATATAACTCTAAACAAATTAGTTATAGAAGAAATATACCTCAACATAACAAAAGCCATATATGACAAGCCTGCAGCTAACATCATACTCAATGGTGAAAAGCTGAAGGCTTTTCCCTTAAGATCAGGAACTAGACAAGGATGCCCACTTTGACTATTTCTATCCAACATAGTATTAAAAGTCCTAGCCAGAGCAATTAGGCAAGAAAAAGAAAGAAAGGCATCCAAATCAGAAAGAAAGAAGTAAAACTGTGTCTGTTTACAGATGACATGATCTTCTGTACAGAAAAACCCCACAGAGTCTACCAAAAAAAAAAGCTATTAAAATTAATAAATGAATTGAGTACAGTTTCAGGTTACAATATCAACATATAAAAATCAGTTGCACTTCTATATACCAACAGCAAACTATCCAAAAAGACATTTTAAAAATCCCATTTATAATAGAAATAAAAAGAATAAAACATTTAGAAATAAGTTTAAGGAGGTACAAGATCTGTGCACTGAAAATTATAAAGCATTTATGAAAAAAATTGAAGAATACACAAATAGATGGAAAGATATCCCATATTCATGTGTTTGAAGAATTAATATTGTTGAAGTACCCACTGTACACAAAACAGTCTACAGATTCCCTACCACAATTCCAATGGCATTTTTCACAGAAATAGAAAAAAGCTATCTTAAAATTCATATGAAACCATAAGAAGACACCAGACACTAAAACAATATTGAATACGAAGAACAAATATGGAGGCGTCACACTCCCAGGCTTCAAGCTCTATTATTACAAAGCTATAGTAATCAAAATTGTATGGTACAGGCATAAACACAGAGACACAGAATAAGATACTTATGAACAGAATAGAGAGCCCAGAAATAAACTCATGAATACACAGTCAATTAATTTTTGACAGAGTCGCCAAGAAAATACAATGTGGTAAAGACAGTCTCTTCAATACCTGGTGTTGGCAAAACTGGACAGATACATGCAAAATAGTGAAACTGGATTCCTATGTTACACCCTACACAAAAATCAACTCAAAATGAATTAAAGACTTAAATGTAAGACCTGAAATCATAAAACTCCTAGAAGAAACGAGGAAAAGTTCCTTGACATTGCTCTTGGCAACCGTTTTAAAGCACAGGGAACAAAAGCAAAAATATGCAAGATTACATCAAACTAAAAAGTTTCTGCACAGCAAAAGAAACGATCAACAAAATGAAAAGGCAACCTACAGAATGAGAGAAAATATCGTCAAACCATCTAGTTGATAGGGGTTAATATCTAAAATACATAAGGACAGTGACACTGCCCTCTAAATAATAATAATAATAATAATAATAATAATAATAATAATAAATACATAAGGAACTCATACAACTCAATGGCAAAATAAACAAATAACCTGACTAAGAAGTGGGTGAAGGATCTGAATAGACATTTTTCAAAAGAAGACATGTAAATGGCTAACAGGTATAAGAAAGATGCTCAACTAATCACTAATATAATCACTAATTATCAGGGAAATGGAAATCAAAACCACAATGAGATATTACCTCACACTTGTTAGGATGGCTATTACCAAAAAGTTAAAAGATAACAAGGGGTGGCGAAGATGCAGAAAAAGGAATCCCTTGTGCACTGTTGATGGAAATATAAATTGGCATAGCAATTATGGAAAACAGAATTTCATCAAAAATTGAAAATAGAACTACCATATAATCTAGCATTTCTAGTTCTGGGTATGTATCCAAAAGAAATAAAATCAATCTCAAAGAGATAGTTGCACCCTTATCGTTCATTGCAGCCGATGCATAGTAGTCAAGATATGGAAACAGCGTAAGTGTCCATCAGTAGGTAAATGCATAAAAAAAAATGTGGTATTTACATTATAGGAATGGTAGAAGGAGAGAAAGAGAAACACGCAATATCTGTGTCCCCACAACTCACGGTCATCTGTGAGTTGACTGTAACCTAAGTTCTATTATCATAAGATGATTCTCCTTATTGTGACATTGACAAAAGACTTCTCAAAACTGGCTATGAAAATTTCAGAATTACAGGTTTATAGACAAGGAAAATTACACAAACCTCCCCTACTTCAGCCCTGGCTCCAGACCAGTGCTAAGGCCCACTGCACGCAAAGCCTTACTGTATCACTACACCAACAAATTACTCAAACCTTGAGCTAAAAGAACAAAGCATCGCACTTCCTGACTTCAAACTGGAGCAATGGTAGACTGTCTCTAATTCTCTTTACTTCTGTTCCAATAAAGACTAGGTCCTCAAAGACTAAAGATGAATTTGGTGTAATGTGTGATGGTTTAGGCTCAGGAACCAAATTGCCTGGCTCTGAATCCTCTTCCATGACTCGATTAGCATGATCTTGGATAATGTTCTTGTCTTGTGGTTGTGATTCCTTATCTTTAAAACAATAGTAATCATTGTATCCACCTCACAGGGTTTTTGTGCAGTTTAAATCAGTTAAAAATCAAAAAGTGCATAAGACAATGTCTGTCTCTTAGTGAGTATTCAATAAAATTAGCTGTCGTTGCTAATGATGATCAAGTGCCAGGCGCTGAAAAGGGCTTTGAAAAGCCAATGTTCAATTTAGATGATGTGTATTTTAGGATGGAAGCCACGTATAATCATAGGTAAAGTGGATGGAGAGAGGATGACAAGAATAAATAGGGAAGTTCAGTCTCATCAGATCCAGTCTGTGAATTGTCTGCCTCAGGGTACCCGGAGGTTACTCAAGAATCCAGAAAGCAGGAAGATTGAGAAGGGATATTGGGCTTTATTGACCTGGTAGGGTCCTAAAAATTCAATTTCAAAAAGATGAACCAGATGAGTGCTTTTACAACCAGGTAATAAGCAGGGTTCTTGTAGCCCCAGTCAAGACATTTATTTTATTTATTTATTTTTCTTTTATGGTGTTTGCCCATAATTGACAACTGGCAGAAGTTATAATAAATTTTGAAATTATACCATCACATAAATAAGCGATGTCATTTTCTCATGTTACTCTTTATGTGAGAGACCTTTAGGGAATGACCCTTGGGTTATTGAGGACAGTCCATTATGAGTCCTCCATACCATTTCTTATGCCTGTAACTTTGTGTATCTTCTCATGAAGGTGGCGTAGTAGAAGGGAGTCCTGGGCTGCAAGCTAGAAAGCCTGGGTTCCAATTCTGGCCTGTAGTGTGGCTTTGAAGTCACTTAATTTCTCTAGATCTCAGCTTCCAAATATGTCAAATGTGAAGTAAGACTACATACTTGTTAACAATGCTTGCAGCTCTAATATTTTACTACTCTGTGTAACATGCCCCAATATCTGAGGTGTCCAGTCTTCATTAATTTATTCATATATTTATTTATTTATTTATTTAATATTTGTATTTTCCTTTCTTTTAAATATTGTTTTGTTTAAGTTATGAAAATGTGTATTACAGACACGAAAAATGAAAAAAATACAAATGTTCATGCATCTACCATCCAGATTTAACAGATGTTAATATTTTGCTGTATTTCATCCAGATTTTTTTCTTTAAAAAGAAACAAAACATTACAGATAATAAGCTCCATTTCTTTCCTCCCCAGAAATAACCACTGTCTTTCAGTTAGTCCATGTTCTAAATATTTAGTATTGTTTTGAATTTTTTAAATGTGCAGAAATGGTATACTATAAATTTCTTTAATTTTGCTGAACGTTATATTTTCCAGGTTTAGTCACATTACCAGCTATGGAATTATACATCCATTCATTGTAACAGTGGGCTAGTATTCCATTATATGAAATACCACAGTTTATCAATTCCCTGTTGATAGCCTTTTAGATTGTTTCCAACATTTTGCTATTAAAAATAGCATTGGAATAACCCACTGTGCAGAAGTCTCCTTGAGCACATAGATGAGAGTTTCCCTGGGGTAATTACCTAGAAGCAAAATTACTTGGTGGTGGGGTATGTTTATATTCAGCTTTTCTAGATAATGTGAAATTGCTTTCCAAAGTGCTTGTCGATATTTATACTCTCATCAGTACTTTATGATGTCTTGTTTTCCCACATCCTTGCCAGCATGAGTGTTGCAAGACTTAAATTTTTTTCCAATCCTGTGGGTATGAAATGATATTTTCTTGATGTTTTCATATATTGGCTATTCAGGTTTCCTCTTTGTAAATTTTCTGTTCATATCCTTTGCCTTTTTTCTTGTTATTGATTTTAAGGATACCACTGAATATTCTGGATACTAATTTTTTTTGGAGGTGGAGATTAAGAGTTAGAAATATCTTCTAATTTGTGACTTGTTTTTTAATTGTTATATTTGCTTTTCCGCTTGAAAGTATTTCACTTTACTGTAGTTAAATTTACCAATCTTTCCCTTTGTGCTTGGCACTTTTCATACCTTATACAAAGATATATTTCTGTATATTCTTCTAAACAAAGCATTGCATTGTTCAACATCTAAGTTTTTGATCCATATGGGATTTATTTTTGCATAGGAAAGTAATTTTATTTATTACACATGAATAGCTATGTGTCCTGACATCATATGTTAAATAGCTTATCTTTTCTCCATTGATTGATATTGCCACCACTCTCATTCACAAAATTTCCATATAGATATGGGTCTATTTCATTGGTGTGATGGGCTAACCAAGTTTTATTTTTGTTTTGTTTTTTTTAGCTGAGCCATCCTGCCACCTGTTGGCAGCTCAGCTCGGGCTGGGCATTGAACTGCTGTTGCTCAGAGCTCAGCTCACACTCTTGAGCGAGCTCTTAACCAACTGAGCTACTCAGCTCGCCCTAACCAAGTTTTAATTACTGTAGCTTTAGAGCAATTCTTGACAACTAGCATGGTAAGAATTGTTTTTATTCTTTTTCTTCAAAATTGTCTTAACTGTTCTTAACCCTTCACTCATTCATATAAGTTTTACAATCAGTATGTCAATTTCCACAAAGAAAAAAATGTGTCAAGATAGGATTTCGAATGGCATTGAATTTATAAGTAGAATTTAGCAGAATTAGTATCATAATGATATATAAAACTTCCCAACCCTGTGTCCAACATATCTATTTAGATCATTTTTCTTGTTTCTAAAATGTTTGGTAATACTTTCCACAAAGTTTTGTCCATCTTCTGTTAATATATATCCCTGTTTACCTGATAATTTTTGTTTCTGTGTACATAGAATATTTTTCTAAAATTATACTTTCAAATATTTGGCTAAAATTAAAATGTCCAGTTTGCTGCTGGGAGTAGAGAAGGAATGTCATTGATTTTTTTGTATGTATTGATTCTTAACTTGCAATTTTGTTGTTCTCTATTAATGCTAATATTTTTGTCTATTTTAGGATCTCTTGAATTTTCTATTTAAGAAATGACATCATCTACTCATAACAAAAAAAATGTTTTTTTCTTTTCTATATCTTGCCCTTTATATTACTTCTCCTTGTCTTGTTATGCTGGCTGATATCTCTAACACAACACTGAGCAGAGGGGTTGAGCAGGGGACACGCGTCATTTTTCTGGTTCCAGAGGAGGGAGGGAGGGAGGCAGGAAGGCAGGGAGGGAGGAGGAAGGGAGGGAGGGAAAGAAGGAAAGAAGGAAAGAAGGAAGGAAGGAAGGAAGGAAGGAAGGAAGGAAGGAAGGAAGGAAGGAAGGAAGGAAGACAGTGATCAATAACATGCTTTACAAAAAAAACCCATAAGCAGTCATCCGAAATGTGCATGCGAGCTCTTCCTGATTTTGTGTCAAACATCACCTAATTCTCTGGGGTGAGGGTCTTACCTGAGGAACGTGTGGCCATCTCAGTGGTGACATGGGGGACTTAGTAGCCATACTTTCTCTTTAGCTAGAATGACTATATATTCTGGTTTGACCATATATATACCTGGCTTATGCATTTCTACAAGCATATTAGTTAATATTGCAACACATTATTCTTTTTAAAATGTCCTAGTTTGTACTATAAGCTGTATGAGAAACCTTATAAGCCATTCTTGTCAATAGGTTATAATTGTCTATTCACTGACTCCCCTGTTAAAGAGTGAACTCTTCAAGGATAGGGGCTATATCTTACTCATTTTTGTGTACCCAATTTTTATCCCAATTCTTGGCACTTAATAAGTGCTCAGTATTTCAAGAATAAATGGATAAAATGCTACCCTAAGGAGTCATTCTTTGAGTATTTGAATTAATGAAAATAACGTTGGGAATAACATTTTGTGTCACTTTTGAGCACCTGAATGAAGTGCCTAGAAATGGATCATAGGATAGTCCACCCTTCTTTCCCCCCTCCCCAAAGCAAGAAGGAAGAATATGGGAGCTACTTGAGAAAGTACTTTAAAAAGCTGATATGTAGAGAACAGAGACAAACTGTATGCTTCACAGTTTGGGGCTAAGGCTGACTTTGAGCCTATCTTCTTCATGATGCTATTAAAAAAAAAGTGCCATAGTAAAAATGATTCGTTCTGCCCTTTGAGATCTTAAAGAGAGCTCTATAATTCTTAAAGGGGCCCAGATCTCAGCCCTGCAGTTATTCTGTCTGCTGTGAGAACATCTGTTGGGAAGGACACGCCCTTTTCTGTACTCTGTTCAGTTCTTCAGATAGAATCATAGCCCTTCCGCTGGAGGTGGCCTTGGGCTGTCTAGTTCCAATCTCATCCTAAGATATAAAATTGGCTCAGGCAGGTTGAGTGATTGGCCAAGCCCACAGAGTGTCAGAAGCCAGTTCAGGTAAAGAAAAACTCTCTCTAGGGTTCCTGCTATCCTCAAATATCATTTTAAAATCTAATTTACATCTCTTTCTTGAGCATCCCGATTCCAACCCCTTTCCTGCTTTCCAAGATTTACATGGACTTAGGCTTTGCCAGTTGGAAAAGTCATGCTTTGATCAGCAGAACTCAGTTTGCACAAAGAAGGAATTCAGGGGCTCAGCAGCAGAGGAAAATGTTGCAGACCAATTTCTAAATAATTTTGGAAGCACTGAATGGCTTTGGTTCCCTGTGGACTTTCTTGAAGGGGAGATTGCTTAACCTGTGTACCAATAAAAAGAAGAGTGAAGGAAGCCCTTGGACAATTTGGAGGCATAGAAGGAATGTAATTTCCCACAGGGTGGGCAGAGGGAGGACCATGTTTCTGCATCGCACATATTAAATTGGCAACAATTTCCCAAGTGTCTCTTGAGGTGAAGACAAACCCTTTCCTTCGTGTGTAGCCCCAGCATAAAAACTGACAGGAACAGATGTTTCATCCATGAGTTTCGAAGTTTGGCAGTTAATAAAGGGTCCTGAGATGTGACATAAATGAAGGCAGATCATCTTGGCTGCCCATTCTGTCATATGGACAGAAAAGTGTGCTGGGTGGAAGTAAACAGGCTTCAGGATGCTGGGTTGGCTTGGGAGGGTGGTCCCCAGGGTGGGTTGGGAAGCTGACCTTTCCCCTCATCTCACTCAGACCTATCTTTATTAATGACCTTAGGGAGTGAGAAAGGACTTGAAAATGAAAATCACAGATGACTCTGAATGGGGAAATGTGACAAACACCACCATAAGCAAAGCAATAATCTACAAGAATTAGGAAAATGGGAAAGGCAGGGACAAAATGCAAATCATCATAGAAAATGCAAAAGGATATGTCTGGGGCAAAATAATCCACAAACCAGATATTGCTTGGACAGGAAAATTTTGAAGCACATTAAGAATAGAAATGTCTGCTCTGAAATGTTTGCTTCTGACAGTAGCAGAGACCAAGGTGGATGGGGTGGCCAGGGAGGAAATGGGCTTGGAAGATGGGAGGACCTTCCAGGAGGCCTACTTACAGGGTGAAGTGACCTCATTACAGGTCCTGCTTCATCTTTCTCTTCACCTAAGAGAAAGATGTTCATGGCCTATTCTAGTGTCCCTCTGGGTTGGCTGAGGTGAGTTGCCTGTCTTGCTGGTGCTGTGAAATGCGTGCCTGGAGTAAAGCAGGTAACATTCCAACCACCAGACATCTGCTTTGGAGTAAGCTTTTCAGACTATATTCATTTTTCCTTTTTTCGCTTTTATTTTTATTACGTTTTTTTTTACAAGATAGATTTCACCTATCAAAGAATATCTAGACTATTCTTTAGAAGAAAATGAGAGAGTGAAAAAGTTTCTATTGAAAAACAAACATGTCCCATTTATGTCATGTAGACTAACAAATCTGCGATAATTTAGTCTTTGTTATTTTGATTTGAGAAATTTGTGAACCAGATCCTTCCTTTTAACCTCACTTGTAAAACTTCAGCAATTACAAACTGATGATGACCAGAGATTCTCACATTTTCCAAAACAGCCAGCATGTTTATAACTTTGGATATTGCTCTGTTTTGGAAAGTCCTGCCTGAGACCCTGCTCAAGTGTTCTGTATTGATGTAGGCCTTCAGCCGGAGGAATTCTGAAGAAAACCAGAGCCCTCCACTCCTTTCCTATTATAGTGGAGTCAGAGGCCCCTGGCACAGGCCTACTTTCCCTGAAAGTTCATCACCTCATTTTGAGCAGCTCTTCAATTTGAAAAGCTAGGCCAGAAATCAAGGCCTTATGACTATTGACTGAAATCACTAAAGAAAGTACGAGAATAGCATTGCAGATTCCTAGGAACATTTTTTATCCTCTGAGCAGAATATCCAGAGGAATTATTCCAAACATATAAGCTGAAACGGCATATCTAAGCCGGCTCAATTGGAGAAGGTGCTTCTCACTGCAACAGGAAACCATGTAATAAGATGTTTTGGGTTTTGTTTTCAAATCTTTCACCATCTTCCTTTAATCACAGATGTGAATCCCCTGAGAAGCTTGTTGACAACCCAGGAGTTGGTTCCACCCAGGACAACATTGTGGGGAGTGGGGTGGAGCCTGGTGGTCAGATATGGTAGTGGAAAGAGAGGCAGGCAGAGTTGCCCTGTGCAGCCGAAACTTCCCAAAGCTACATGACCGCCCCACTGATGACCTGCCTGGGGATAGTGGACTAAAGAGCACCTGGATCTACTTACCTACTGATGGGGAGCCTCAGAGTACAGGGAGAGACACTGTTTCTGGGAGTCTGGATTGAAGGCTGACCTGTAAATCATGCCCTAGCTAGATGACCCTTGATTCAAACATCAGAGATTCAAACATTGTCACATGGCTCAGCTTCCTGCCTCTCATTCCCACCCCCTTGTGATAACCCTGGAGGCCCATTCCTGGTCAATGGATGGGCTGGCTCAAGGTAGGATGAGCTCCCAGGGCTGAAGCTGGGTTGGGTTGGGTGTAGAAGAGGAAGAGGAGGTGAGGGTTTACCTGTTGTCAGTTCTAAGGGGTTAAAAACAAGAAGCAAAACCAAGAGGATCTGAATAAGGGTAGACACTGCAGTTAATGTGGGAATGAAGTAAGACATAAAGAGAATTGCTCAATCTTGTGTTTTATAGTAAGTGTGTTTTTCTTGTGTTTTCCAGCTATTGGTTCTGGAGTGCTGGAGTGGGCATGTCTAATTTACAAGTTCAGGGTTAAGACAACTACAACTGACAGCATCTCTTGGCTGAAAGCTCAGTTCTGCTTCTATAGGTCCCACTAAGAATGGCCTGTCTAAGAGAAAGCTTTGGTGAGATGTCCAGCAGAGTCAGTCCCAGGTGGCCCAGTATCTAGGAAGTCCCTGTAATGTCAGAGTTCACACCCCAGGACCAGTCCAAGCAGAATGAGTAGAAGTGAGCTACCTGGGCTACTGAAATGGGGGACCAGCTGGGAAGAATGTGGGAGCCAAGAAGCTTCAGTGGGTTCCGCGTGGAAGCTGGCAGTCATTTGGACTGGGATGTGATCAGGAGCAAGATGATGATGGGTAGAAGGAGCCAGAAAAAGATGGAAGCTGGGACAAAAAGAGGCCTCCAGCTAGAGGCTGCTCCATCTGCTATTCTTTTCCACAGTTTACTTGTGTTTCTTCTCCCAAGGTTAAAAGCACTAATTATGGCTCTTACCAGATTCACATGCTTTTATTTTTACTGCAGAGAGGAGGTAACCCTGGACACCCATCTCAACCCTCATCTTGTCTTATTTCCAACATAGCATGTATGGCTATGCTGATATATTATTATTATTTGTTTCCTTACTGGAACGTTATCCCACCCCCTACACTGGAATGTTATCTCCATGGAAAAGGAATTGTGATGCTTCCCACTGTGTCCCTAGTGCATAGCACAGGGCCTGACACATACTTGGCTCCTAATAATATGTTAGATGAATGCTTTGATGCCTTTTGTACTTGTACATTCTGAAGAAGATCTGCTTTAGTGCAGTTTGAGTCCGTAGTTTTCTCCTTGGACAGAAGGTGGCTTACAAAATGGATAAGGAGATGCTTTCTTAGAATTTTAAACTATTTGGTCCTGTATTTATTAGTCAGTGGTCTGTATAATGAACCCAGAGACCCTCTGCTGATGACCTGTTTCCAGCGACAACAATGACCTAGGGGAAGGGTTTTCTCCTGAGGCTCTGTGTGGAATAAGGGCTTTGATGACCCCCAGGCCGGCACTTCCTCTCCTGGGTGAATCTTTACTTTTTTCAGAGGCAGAGACTATGGTAGGTCTAATTGCACACCTCCCAGGTTTAGTCAAGGCTCTGTTTCTTACTGTGTGACCTCTTGACCTCTGTCCTCAGTTCGTTCATCCATAACATGATAACAAAACAATATCTATTTCTAGGGTTGACTGTGGAGATTAAATGGGTTCATATGTGTAAAGTACTGGACAACAGAAAGCACTATATATGCATTAGCTCTCATCATTATTAATATGACAATTATGTTAAATATGGACTATCTAATGAAAGCCATTTGTCATACTTTGGACTACTATGTATTGATAACATTTTCATGTCCCACACTGCCATTTATGGGTATTTATTTGTTTTGTCACTGGTTGAAAAATGATTAAATGGGAACGGCTTTGGTGTGGCCATAGCCAGAAAAGCTATTTAATGGCATTATCTAAAAATAAAATATAAAATAACCTCAGCTGTTTCTTTTCGCTTAATACGGGAAAACCATTTTCCCAATGAGTCACACCCTTGTATGACCCCATCCCTTGAGTATGGATGGGACTTGTGACTTGCTTGTAAGCAGTAGAATATGGAAAACATGAAGGAATTTTGCAAATATAATTAAGGCCCCACTTCAGCTGACTTTGAGTTAAAAGGGAGGTTACCTGGCTGGACCTGACTTAATCAGGTAGAAATCCTTAAAAGAGGGACTGGGGTCCTCCCTGATGTGAGGGACTCTTCTCAAAGAAGCAAGGGGCTGTGAGTTCTATAGCTGCAAGAAAATAAATTCTGCCACTCCTCATTCCAGGCTGCAGGAGTGTCGGAGTGGATGTTTTCCCTAGTTGAGCCTCTGATGAAAATGTAGCACTGCTGATGAAGCAGAAGACCCAGCTTAGCCAGGTCCAGACTTCTGATCCATGGAAACTGAGATCATAAATGTGTGTGGTTTTAAGCCTCCATGTTTGTGATAATTTGTGATACAACAATAAAAAGCTGATTCTTTAATATAATACCAGGATGGACAATTAAGTTCACAAACTCATCCTAGAAAAAGTGCTACATAACTCATTGCTGAATATAACTACGGTCACCTTTGAAGTACTCCCCTTGGGAAGCTATGCACCAATGCCAGAGCCTAGTCCACCCTTCAAAACAATTGTGGAACTCTTTTTCTGGAATGGCCATCAAGAGCTGTCATTGTATTACCCTTGATGTCCTGAATGTCATCAAAATGTCTTTCTTTCAATATTTCCTTTATCTTCAGGTAAAGAAAGAAGGGGCCAGATCAGGTGAGTAAGAAGGGTGTTCCAATACAGTTATTTGTTTACTGGCTAAAAACTCTCAAAAAAAAATATTTTTTTTAAATAAATAAAAAAATAAAAACTCCCTCCCAGACAGTATGTTGAGCTGGTGCATTGTCGAGATGCAAGAGCCATGAATTGTTGGCAAAAAGTTCAGGTCATCTAACTTTTTCACACAGCCTTCAGCACTTCCCAATAGTGAAGTTGATTAACTGTTTGTCCAGTTGGTACAAATTCATAATGAATAATCCCTCTGATATCAAAAAAGGTTAGCAACAGTGGTGCAATAAGATGTCAAACTTATTTTTCAAACTCGTATATCAAATAATAATATTCCCTGGGAAAAGCATGATACACATTTTTATCTTTTTCTAATGGTTATTAAAATTTCAGAAAAAATGTAGAAAACTGTATATTTTTCCTGAAGCTTTCATCTCTGGTTTTACCTCATCAATAGTGAGTTAACCCTACAAGGAGAGTAGAAATATGAAGTAAATTATATACTCAATTATATTGAGTATAACACTGTATGCAGAGAGAAAAAAACAGAAATATATGAGTAATGATTTTTAAAGATGTAATACAGAGCCAATTCAGAATGACTCTTTCCCCTTGAGATGGTCTGCAATCCTTCTTTTTATTACACAGATATAGAGATCATAGACAGGTGAGAGCACAGATACAGGAGAAAACACTAAGAGAGAAAGCTGTATTGTCAAGAAAGACAAAAACATTTTTTTTTTTAAAGATTTAATTGCGGAATTGGGGGAGGGGAACAGACAAGTTGCTGTCCTTTTGTTCTTCAATCTAGTTGTGGAGGATGTTGCTTCACTGACTCATATTAGTATTATCATTGCGCTTTTCCCAGTTGAGGCAGATCGGTCACCGGTCTCTGGACGGCCGCTCACACCGGCTCTTGGCAGCTCACACCAGCTGCCAGCCGCTCACTGTAGCTTATGGCAGCCCACTGCAGCAGGGGGTGCAGCTATGCCGTCCTGAGGACTCACAGCAGCCCAGCTCCAGGTGGAGCTGTTGTTCACCATCTTAGCTGTAGAGGGCAGTGTCACTGGCCCTCATATGTGGGATCCAAACCTGGGTCACTGGTGTCCCAAGCCAGCTCTTAACCAATGCACCACTCAGCCAGCCCCAAAAACTCTTTTTAAGTTAAAAACTAGTACAGAAAGTGAGCATGCTAAGGATTGTATTGTGGAACTGTTGTGGTAATCAGCTGACAAATACAACATTAAAAGTGAATTTTGAGAATATATATATAGAACTCTTGTAACTCAATAATAAAAAGAAAAAAACCAACCCAATTTAAAAATGGGCAAAATATTTGAATTGAATCTCTCCAAAAATATTCAAATAACCAATCATCTATGGAAAAAAACCTCAACGTTATTATGGAAATGTAAATCAAAGCCACAATGAAACACTACTCCATACACACACACTAGGATTACTGTAATAAATAAGACAGACAATAAGAAATATTGACAAGAATGTGGAGAAATAGGAACCCTTATACACTGATGGTGGGAATGTAAAATAGTGTGATCACCTTGGAAAACAGTCTGACAGTTCCTTAAAAAGGTAACACAGAGTTACTACATGACCCAGCAATTCCAATCCCAGGTACATACCCAAGAGAATTTAAAACATATGTCCTCACATAGACACACACACACACATAAAAAAAAAATTTGCACAGATAGTTTTCATAGCAGCGCTATTCATAATAGCCAAAAAGTGGAAACAATCCAAATGTCCATCAACTGATGAATGGATAAAAAATGTTATATATATATATATATATATATATATATATATATATATATATATATATATCCTTACAATGGATTATTACTCAGCCATAAAAAGGAATGAAGTACTGATTCATGTTACAATACGATGGACCTTGAAAACATTATCCTAAGGGGAAGACGCCAGGTGTAAAAGGCTGTAGATGGTATGATTCTATTTAAATGAATTGTCCAGAATGAGCAAATTCACAGCGATGGAAAGTAGATTAGTGGTTTCCAGGAGTTGAGGGAAGCAGAGGATAAGGTATGGTTGCTAATAGATATGGAGTTTCTTTTTAGGGAGATGAAGATGATTCTGTAATTAGCAGTAATGGCAATACAGCTTTGTGAATGTACTAAAAACCACCAAATTGTATATTTGAAAAGGATGAATTTCATAGTGTATGAATTATACCTCAACACAAAAAGTGGATTTGGGGTCACTACAGTTTAAGGGCTCCCAAACAGGGATGTGGTCAGTGTTGGCACAAAATATGAACAGCGAGAGGAGGATTAGCAGGGGCTGCAAGAAGTTTAGACTGAAACTGATTGGTAGGTCCTCTAGTCCTCAACCTGACCAAAGGTTTCTCCCCAAACCTCTGAACTAGAATCAGACAGACCCCAGATCAGCGCCCTGGCTGGCCATTCCCATCATAGCCTGTGATTGCCTCCACCCCTCACCCCCACCTGGGCCTATGCTTCCTTCTCTTTCCCAGTGTGCATCCATCACCATATCAGGATTGGTTTAGGCTTCAGATGTTTGGCACACCAGCTCTGAATCACAAACTCAATATGTCTTGGGTTCAGTAAGAAACTGAAAAAACATGGCATGCATAAAGGCTAGTCACGTTGCCTTGTTGCCTAAGGCAGTATTATATTGGTTATAGCTGATCTCATTTTCAATGAATCCTCCAAATTTCAAATCGCTTACCTCTTAAATGTGTCTACATTGATTTGGAGAACCAACAAATATCTAAAAATTAAACAAGAAATGTGGATATTTATTATAAAATAAATCATACCTGGTCCATCCCCTTTATAAGCTTTTGGGTTAGTTAGGGAGTTAACTCACAGATAATAGTTAGGCGCAGGAGCATGTCACACACAGTGCTAAAATATATTACTTAAAGTCACTCAAGGAAGCTATGGCAGCTAAAGGGCAGTAGGGCAGGAAGCTTTAAACTAGACAGTGGTGATCAGGGAAGTTCCTCTGAAGAAGAGATATTTGAGATGAATCTTGAAATCTGGATTGATTTAGATAACCAGAGAGAATGGAAACGAAACTCCAGGCCAGGGGGAATGGCAGGCATAAAGATAGCCCTCGGCATGTCCTGGGGAGCATGGTTTGAGTAGCTGGCCAGGGAAGATTTGCTTTGGGAAGTAATGAGAGAGAAGTTGGGAAAGGAACACAGAGGGAAAAGGAACCCTTATTTTGAGATGGAGGCACAGTGAGAGGTACGTTCTGTCACTTCTTTTGTAGGTTGGAGCTAGACTGGAAATGCCCTAGGCCCTAGGAGGTTCACCCCGTTAGTTTGTGTTTCTCTCGCCCTTCATAGAGGAAAAATGAATCTAAGTCTTCCCAAACTTTGAAATTAACGACATTTCACCAGAAAAGACTTCCCTGCATCCCCGAGCAAACCTCAGGCAGCACAAGCAGAGCACTGTCTAAAGCTCATGATGATGTATGTCGAAAGCTTTCTTTGGAAAAGTCTTGGGCTGCGGTGGTATATGAGCCCCATATTTATTCTATGATGCAATTGTCCTCACACAGGATGCTCTCGGTTACCAGCTTTGTCCACAATGATGCCATGCACGCACATTGGTGTGGACATATAGAACAGGTTTTCAGCACTGCTGCCTCACCATTGGCTGCCAGTCAAATCCCCAATCCAACTCGTGCACAGGCAGCTTCACAAATCTCAGACAGAACAGCTTTGTACCTACAGCATCACCTTGAAAGAGAAATGTGCCTTTTATGGTCTTTCTTGGCTTAAGTTCTTGGCACTTTGGGGCCTTTTTCTTTGGAGACATGTAGTATGTGGCTGTGGCCATTAGGGGAACTCTGCTTTCCCACTCTGATGCCAAGGGGGTTGGGGTGAGGAGTGAGGGGTAAGTATCACTTCTTTAAGGACGTGACTATGTGAATATTTCCCTCAAGTTAGAGACCTGGTGTTTATTAAAGAAATTCGCCTATCCCTTACTTAGCACAGGAAAATTCTTAATTTATAAAATTGCACATGGAAAATTGATGCTTTAAGCAAAAGAAGAGGAAATGAGCTGTTTTCTCCTAATTTCTATCTTTGATTGCCTTATGATGGTGGCAGTGATGGGCAAGGGGCCATATGAGTTACTTTCTCCATAAGCAAAGCTCTCTGTGAGCCGTGGAGATCCTTGGGTGGTGTCTCTGGACAGACTCTCTGGGTTTCCATCCAAACAAAACTCAGAGCCCCAGGTGGGCCAGGCTTCTCCTTGACACCTCCTGCCACCAATACTTCTTCCTCTACACCTGTATGTATGCTTTTCCTCTAGTGAAAAAATACCCTCCCTCAGTCACATTTCATCTCTCTCTTTCATGCTCCAAATCCCAGATCATCTTCTTTGGGAAGCAGTCACTGGTTATTTCAAGCCACAGGAGTGATCTCCCCTCTGACTCCTGCTGGCCCTCCCCAGATGCGCTCATGTTTGTGTGTGTTGTTTTCTTGAACGGATAGTAAACTCCTTGGGCATGGGGTCCCTGATGGAATGAATGACAATGATTAGAAGGAACGTGAAAGCCTGTGACTTTGTAAGAGCACAGTGAAAGCATTTACACATTTGTGTTGCTTCCAGAAAGAAATGTGTAATAAGTCATGCAGGCTTTGCAGAAACCGTCACCATTAGGAGAACATCATCAAATGGCTATCAAAAAAGGGTGGCCTATAGCACCGTGTTCTGGTTTCGGAAGCAGATTCTTTGCCCTTCCCAAAAGACTCCCTTAGAAGAACCAGAAACGCAGGGGCTGGAGCCAAGGTTGGGGCTGATGCAGTTACTGCCCAAGTCAGTGTCGAGAGGGAGAGAGAGACACAAGAATAGCAATACTGTCCCGGCTCTAGAGCTTATGCCTGTAGGTGTTAGGGGGACTCTCAGTTCTGTTTTATGGTGATTTTATCCTTTTAAGGCACAGCAACCTGGAACTCTCTGGCTCACCATTACTTTTTTCACTGCCTAATAAAGGATCTGGCAAATGTTTAGTAAATATTTGTTAAGTGAATCAAAAATGACAGAAGGATATAATCTGTGAGAAAGGAATAGGCAAATACTACTGAAAGTTGAGGAAAGGTAGTAGGCCAAAAAAGTGTTACTGACTGTGCTTGAATTGTGGCTTAAATAAGAGTAGCCTTTCTAATCCATGCCAAAAGAAGAACACAGGTGTTCCGATGAGCCCCATAATGCCTTTACCTTTCAGCTTCAAAGAGAGCTACGCAAATGGTAGTTGTTCTTACAAGTCAATGGCTTTACCATTAAATATTAAAAACCTGTCTTGTGGCATAAGTCAAGACACATGATAGCTGCCTACATATCTCTGGCTTGATGGAGATTTAGACCTTTTCTGACATAGCTTAAAACTTTTATAGTTGGTATATTTGTGCCTCATGGGGAATTTAAGGCTCAAGAATTTTCAAGGATTTCCTGCAACACAAATGTCTTTGTCACTCACAGAAGGCATGGATCCCTGAAGCTGGCCAGTGATCTCGGCAGCCAGGTCTCTCAGGAAATTCCAGGTTACCCACAAGCATTTCAAGAGTCCTGGAAATGTTCTAATGGACTCACCCAAACAGGGCTAGATGGGCCCAGGAGGCTGGGAGGTATTTACTATGTTGGGCTCCTGTCTGTGTGTGCTGGGGGCCCACAAGTGGGGGCCTCATGCAGTATGGGGGCCTTCCTTTGGTGTCCAGCAGCTCTCTCTGAGGAAGCCCTGTGCTTGCTTGGTGCACCCCCATTCTTCCAAGATCTCCAGAAAGTGTTTTTTCAGTTGCTGTTTCTGAGCACGCAGCAGGCGGCAAGAGCCAACAAGAATCTCAAGGCCCTTCTGGTCTCAGCACTGCTGTGTTCCCTGCCCCCCAGCCTGAATGCATACCTGGGGAAAAGGGTGTCTGGAAGGGGAGGAGAGTGAGGGATAATCTTCCCTCGATGTTGGCTTCACCTCTATAACCACAAGAAAATTTTCCACCATTTCCATTATTCCTGGCAGAGAGCCACCCTGTAGGAAGACAGACTTTCTGTTCAGAGAAGAGGAAAGATGGGGTCTGGTGAGGGAGCAAGTGAGGCAGGCAGGGAGGAAGGGAGAGCTGGAAAGCAAGAAGAGAGAAACAGAGACAGGCAGAGAAGGAAGCAATATGTTCTGGTCATTCACCATCAGGGCCAGAAAGTCTGAACAGGCCTTGGAATAGCAATGTGTGTATAATGGAGTTAGAGTTGTTCAGTTTATCATGAATTGTGTTCGGTCTATACTTTTGGACTTCATTACACATGATAGAAATCCCTGTTAATTCTATGTCACTCAAAGTAACTTTAATATTCATCAGGGGAAGGGTTGTGGATCTCAAGCTCTCTTGATTCATTGTTAAATAAAGTCTGGGTTTTATTTTTTTCCCCCAAGGAGCTCCATGATACAGTTCCCACCTCCCACTCCAAAAACTATAAATAAACACACATAGAAACACATTGCCTTGTAGGTACCCAGATTGACTGTGGGTTCTGTTCATTTCTGACTCACTTCTCCTCCAGAAAACATAGGGATGCAAAAAGTAAAGACTACTAATGATAGGACTAACTTGTAATCCTTCCTGATTTTATTTTTTAAGAATCACCATTCACACTGTTTGATACTAAGACTAATAATGATTGAAAATTATTTGAATTGCACCTCATAAAGGATTGAGACACACTGCTATGACGTGAGACTTATAGCTCCCACAGCTGACCTTCCCAGATGTTCCAGGAATAAAGATGAGTGTTGTCTAGATGTGAGGCACAGTGAAACTACAAGAATGGAAGTAATGCCATCCTGAGAGTTAAACTTTAAGATCCGAATGTATCAGGGCAGACAGAAGCAAAATTCTGAGGCACTCTGTGTACTGGGAAAGAAAAATGGGAGAAAGGCTAGAGATCCGCAGTTAAAGGGAAGAGAAAGAGCCAAAGTACCAAGCATTTCCACTGAGAAGGGAATGATGGCACACACATACAATTACACAGGAAAGAGAAGAATGGGGGGTTAGCAGAACAAATAAGGGCATGGAAAACTGCTCTCTCCTGGCCTTGAGGAATTTAAAAATTTCTTCAGGTCGTGAGTCATCACAGTCTTTCAAAGGGTGAATTCTATGCTTCTTCTCAAGACACATCACACCCTAACAAGACATTTCTGGAAAAGACTATTAAGAACTTAGTCATTCAGACAATTTCTCCATTATTTTCTCATTATAGAGTCCCTTGTAAAACTTGCTCTCTAACCTGTAAGATTGACATTGTTCAAAAAGGTTTCCTCTTAACCTCTCACCTTTGCTATTTAATCAAGAGATTGTGGGGTGCTTCTAGGATTGTCCTTAACCTCTTAAACCCTTTAGGATCCCATTGGTCAGAATTTCCTAATCTACCCAAAGACCAGTCCTAATCTGGGTTAAAACTAGGGAGAAAAAAAGAGAAGGGTTTAGCACCTAACTCACCCAAACAGGGCTAGATGGGCCCAGGAGGCTGGGAGGTATTTACTCTGTTGGGCCCCTGTCTGGTGGGGTGAGGGCAGAGCTTGAAGAATTCTGACAAATGAAACCAACAAACGGTGCTAGAGCCAGTTCAGTGGGCCAGGGGAATTTTTAAAATATAATTAGAGTCTGTCACCTTTTATCTTGGGTCAGTGGACACATTTGCCCCATTGAAAGCCTATTTAATCATTCATTCTATTCACTTGAATGTTAGAGAGTTCTTCGGTGGGGACAAGCTCAAACAATTGTTTTAAATAAAAAGAAATGAGAGGGGAAATGGTTTTAAAACCCTTATGACAAATGGACTTAAAACTCATAATCTGTTGATAATGATGACATCTTTCCTGCAGGAATTGGGGGTCCACAGACTCTGTCCTGAGCCTTCTGCATTCAGTCTGTACTCACTGCCTGAGAGAGGTGAGCCCCCAAGCACACAGGCTCCAAGATGTGTCTCTCACCTAAGGCCATGTTAGGAGGCCCCAGAATGAAAGCTCCAGGAGGTCCCAGACCAAGCACCTTTTACTTGTTATCCAGCACCTAGCACAATAACCCACAGTAGGCATTCAATAGATAGTCATCGGATGAATGAATAAATGCTATTTTCAGTTGTCTATACAGCACTGAGTCTGTTCACCAAACATTTCCAGGCTCAAACTCAGAATCTCTTGCTTCTCTTGCCCCACTGACACTATACTACAAGAACCCAACATTTGAAACTTGCAATCAGCTTATGATTCTCTTCTTGGGGCCCATAGATGATCCTACAAACTTCTTCTTTACTATATCTGATTATCTCCGTTGTCCCTCTGCCAACAGCCAAAGCTACATTACACAGCTTAAGCTTTAATATAGTAATAATAGCTCTCCTTCTGATTTTCTATTTTCTCCCTGTTCGATACAGCCAGAAAACTGGCCGAGCTTCTTAGCTTGCTGGCCTCCAATGGCTCGAGGTTTATGCTCAGACCAAGCACAGAGGTAGGCATGCACAAAGGAGCAAGCACTGAATGACCCTCTGTCCCTGATACCCTGTGAGACCCTGGAAAAGTTGCCATGCCGCTCTGAGTCTCCATTGCCTCTGCAAGACATGAGGTTTGGAATAGGCGATTTCCAAAGATAAGTCCACACTAAAACACTGCAGTTAGCATCCTGCCAACTCCACAACTTCCTCCATGAATTTCACATTTTCCTCACCCATTTAAACTAGGTCCCTAACCCCACTCCATATAGCCCTGTGACCTTCTACTCCCACCAGGCTTCGTAGTCTATACCAATAGGCTGAATTCCAGCCCTTAATCTTGGCTCATCTGACGTTTTTCTGCACATGGTATACCCCATCCCACCTCCTTATCAGTCCAAATTCTGTACTTCCTTCAAGGTCCAACTCAGTACAACTTCTATGAAACCTTCCCTAACTCCCCTGTCTACAGTAACATCTCCTTTGTCCACATCCCTATAGCAAAGTGCCACATTGTCTCCCCAAGGCAGACACTCCTGGAGAAGAAAGAAAATAGCAATAAATCTCCAAACAAAGGGAACAACAATAGGTTCAAAAAGCATGTGCCCAAGGTAAATATTTAAAACCAATTCTTTATTTATGTTTTGCTTTGATGCTATGTGTATAGATGTTATGTAGAAAAATGTATCCTCTTGGTAATTAACTATGGAAGAATTTTCCTTTGCAAGAATAGTGTATGAGGTATGACAAGTAAGTTAGTGAACTCATCCTAGAAAAAGTGCTACATACATCATTGCTGAATACCGCTACAGTCACCTTAAAGCACTCCCCTTGGGAAGTATGCACTAATACCGGCACCCGGTCCACCTTTCAAAGCAATTTTGGAACTCTTTTTCCAGAATGGTCATCAGAGCTGTCATCATATTACCCTTGATATCCTGAATATCAAATTATCTTTTTTTCAATATTTCCTTTATCTTCAAATAAAGGGGCTAGATCAGGTGAGTAGGGAGGGTGTTCCAATACAGTTATTTGTTACTGGCTAAAACTCCCTCACAGACAGTGCCGTGTGAGCTGCTGCATTGTCATGATGCAAGAGCCATGAATTGTTGGTGAAAAGTTCAGGGCATTTTCATGTAATTTTTCCACGCAGCCTTTTCAGCACTTCCAAATAGTAAACTTGGTTAACTGTTTGTCCAGTTGGTACAAATTCATAATGAATAATCCCTCTGATAGCAAAAAAGGTTAGCAACATCATTGCAACAAGTTCACAACAGTCAGATCTTACACATGTTGCAAGAGATAAGGGGGATACTGTGAAAGGATGAAACCCCAGAAAATATGCTCAAGTAACAATAGACGGATGCCTCAATGCCCTCTCAGGATGCTATTTCCTATTGACTGCAGGACTTTCATTTTGCTGAAAACTAAGGTGAGCAGAGTATTCCACTGTAACAGGATAGCGAATGGATCTTTCCCTGTTGTCTAGAATTTTTGACATAGTCCCAAGCTGAGAACAACAGAGGAAAGGTAGCCTCACATTCCAAAGAGAGATGTTAAATAGACACAGAGAACTTATAAAAAAAAACAGGAACACTGACCTGGTGATTCCTAACCTCCCTGCATACCGGCTGCCTATTGAAGCAAAGTATGGAGGCACATCTGAATGCAGAAATTGGACCTGCTCCCCTCTTACAGGGTTATAAGTGCATAAACCTGTTTGGGGGAAAAAGGGGAATCACAATGAAATTGGGTTGTTTAGGATGGGTTATTGGCTGATTAGGGTAGGATGGTGTTTGAGAACATGGCCTTGGGGTTATATAGCCTGGGTTCAAGTCATGAATCTGCTAATTACTAGCCAGAGAACCCCAGAGAAATTCCTTCCTCTTCATGAGCCTATTTCTTCATCCTTAAAAATGCAGATAGTAACTAAACAGTACCTACTTCACAAGGTCTTGTGAGGATAAAAAGAAATGATATGTGTGCTATGCTTAGCACAGAGCCTATCCCTTGGTCCATGAATGTGAGCCATTATATGTACCAGACACCCAACCAGCCAGCAGCAGAAACTCAGCTCAGGAAGGCACTTGATTCTCCATCTAGAACACAAATATTTATTCTTTATGTGAAAAGTCTCTTTCCTGTTTCATATAAGATTTTGCTTCCCAAGTAAACAACTATAAATCTCAAGTATACATCTGAATCACAGTGGCTAACAGACAGCATGCAAAAATGATGAAAAACCTCTTTTGCACAGATCTCCTAGAATTTTGCAGCTAATGGGGGCCCTCCAGTGGGAGAATCATCCACTCAGTGCAAAGCTGTCTCCTGTTTCTATCAACAAGCGTAGTTATCTTTCCGTTTCTTCCTAAGTGTGTGTTGCACAGAAAGTCATGTGTAATGCCACATAGACAAAACTCTGAATTAGGAACAATAGGTTCATAACAACTTTATTCTTAGGAAGGGGGTTGCCCTATATAGACAAAAATGGCTCTGCTGTTGATGATGACATCATTGAGTGACTGTTCTGTTAAGCCTCAAGGAACATTGAGCCATGCTCATTATATTTTTCATGTTACGAATAACTCACCTGATGCCTGGGTTAGAGCACATTCCTCTTGGTGCCTGGAACACACAGGCTCTCCGGTCCCCAACTTGACTGATCCTGCCACAGATGGTCACTCTGACCTTGGATGTCTTGTAGCCATACTCAAACCAACTGAGCCAATTGACTTGGCACTCTTAGGGATGATGCAGGGACCCCCACCTCTGCAATAACAACACAACACGCTGTTTCCAAAATGGCCTGTGGGAAATTTACAGGGTCATGGTCATGTTATTTACATGCAAATAGGAAAAGGAAATCCATTCCAGCAGGCCACATTCTAATTATGAATACCAAAAGAAGTTATAAATACACAAGAGGAAAACCAGTCTGTTAGCATTATCTCAGAATGCCTAGGAAAGTGAGCCAACTGAATTAGTGGTTACAAAGGGCTTGGGCAAAATCCTACCGCCCTTGACATCAGATGTTTTCCTTATGCTAATTTTGTAGATAGCGACTTTTTGCCTGACATTTCCATGGTGAAACCAAGGACTTTGCAGAACTTTTGCAGAAAATATACGTATTTTTTGGAACTCCATTTGTATTAAATTACTTCTCCGTTCTGCTCTTAGAGTAGCAGGAAGCCCCAGATTGATCCCCAGACTTCCTCAAAATTTTTCTCTGACCTTGTTCTTAACAACCGGGAAGTTACCAGTAAACACTCAACTCATTACCTCCTCCAAGTTCAAGTTCGGTGTGAAGTTCAGATTTAGAAAAAGGTTCAAAGTCAGTCCATCATATTTCATCCCTAGCTAAATGTTAACTCTTTTATTTTAAATATTTCATTTAGAGTGCGGATTTGAGTATTTTATAAGCCCCAATAGGAAAGGAATGAAAGCTTTATCTTCAGCTATTTCTCCTGGGTTCTCAGAAAACCACCTGCCCTGTAGGATGTCGGGGAAAGGTTGAACCACAGCACCATCTCCTGGCCTCACCTGTGTGCTGCACTGAGAGAGTGAGAAACCTCAGGGAACAGCTGAACACTTCTAAGAGAGATTTTCAGGCCTTTAAAATACACCAAGCTAGCAACGGTGTCAATGAGCTATACCTAAAATATGGAAGTGTAAGTGTAGCCATTCCAGCCATCCCCAGAACATTGAGTGGTGCCAAGTATTAAAACCCACCAGTGCGATGTGAACCCAGGTACACTAAAAGCTGACAAGTACATGCAGGTGTTAAAAAAGGAAAATGGGAAAACGCCTCTGTAACAATGTGAGAAAACTTCCAGTAGAATACTAGTAAGAGGATAAAAGTAGTTTCAATTGTGGTCACAAGCATATAAAAAGAAAGGAATGAGGAAAAGTGAAAAGTGGGATGTATAAAGAAAGACAACAATATGGCTGATTTCTTTTTCTAATATCACTTAATATTACATGTTGTATATGCAATCTCACTTCCTCGTGGCGTATCGTATTCACAGGAAATATTCTGCCAAACAGAAACATACTAAGTGCACCCGACTGACACATGGTGACCACTATCAACCAACCATTCTGTTTCTGCCCCATATCCGCTGTAGATCATGTGGGGTAAGAACACGCCTGAACTGAAGTCACCTGAGATCATTAACCACCAGGGGTTTTATCTGCCAATCACACAGCCCCTGAAACAGTCATTTCCAGACCTGGCTTACAAGACTCCCTTACAGAGCATTTTAAAAACAGATTTTCAGGCCATATTCCCAGAGCTACTGCCACAGAATCTTCTAGGGCTAGAACTCAAGAAATTGCAGGTTCACAATGATCCACAGTAATTGTAAATGCAACCATGAGTCCATGAGCGCACAGTTGATACCCACTGGAGGATCACAGCTGCATCTTAACTGAAAAGGGAACGCCGACTCAAACTCCGTGCATTGTCAGTTCGGCACTGCTTACAAGAGATGTGGCTTCAGGTCCATCCAGGTTATCAAAGGTAAGCACTCATTACTACAAAAGTTTGCTAACAGTTAACAGGTATTCTTTTGAGTAGACTATTTTCGAATGAAGAAATAACCCAGTTTGTATATAATCTGTGGTTGCTGTCTTCCCCCAAACCTTTCCTTATGAACTATGAAGTCAGGATCATTTTAACGTTGACCAAAGCCTGAATCCAGGAAGAAAAATATCTTGGATGATGGGGACTGGGGTGCACACAGTTATCCAAAGGAGGAACCCCTTCTGACCTAAGAACTGTCTGGGTGACTGGAGCATTTGTTGTGGTGCAAGAAGGGTCCTAGTGGAGTGAGGCTGGAGGCTGGAAGATTCATTAAATAAATGCACTTGCAGCAAATTGGGAGTCAATAAATGCCAGAACAAAGGTGAGAACTGAAAGGAGGCAAGTTTTCTTCAAAGTAATCCATGAATCTTATTTCTAAGAAAGGGCCTCCCTGTACTACTTCCTCCTCACAGTATCAAAGTGGATTGGGTGGTGTGCAGCTCGCCTTCCTGTCCAGTGTCCAGAGCACAGCACTCATATAGGACTTAGCTCACAAAGAAAGCTCATAAATGTTAGCTGAATTTTTTAAAAGAAGTTGGGACTGATTTGGCTAAGAGGCAAGAATGTGTTGCTCCTGAAGGTGTTGATTAAAACCAGCACTGTGTTTTCAACAACAGGAAATGCAACTCCTAATGACAGAAATTATAAGGGAGATAACAGATCCCTTAGCAGAGGTTGTCACCAGCATACTCAGGTATTCTTTTGGCTGTGACTCCTTAGCCATGACTGAGAGAGCAATGTGAGCTCAGGACAGCCTCCCTAAAATACCTTCTCAACTGGGCACAAAGCAGAACAGGGATTAGGAGACTTGAGGAAACCTCCCGATTTCCCACCATCCATCTGCAGTCTCACGACTCAACCTTCAAACAATGAAAAAGGAAGGGATGCGTGTAGATGATGGGGCTCTGTGGACCAAAGGAGGGAAATGAAAGGGGCTTTAAAATAGAGAGAGGACATCAGGGCCCCCTAAAAGCTGAAGTGTTCTGACAGCCAAAGAAGTTCAATGGGATCTACTAAAACTTGCTATGATTCTGTTTTAATGCATGCTGGGAGGGGAGGACAAGGGGAGAATGAAAATTAACAGCTAGGCAATATAGATGGGGCAAAACAGGTAAATGATTTTTATAACCAGAAATACCATTATTGTTTTCCTGTCAATGAAAAACATTTGTGTAGCTTCCGTGTGTACAATTAGTCAATTTCACAGAACACCGTTTTCATTTATAGTATTCCATTTCTCTCCAGAACCTCTTGTAAGCTATAAAGACATTTACGTTAGTCCCATGAATCAATCCATAAGCACATTCTGTGATCACATACTGTCCTACCCTGTGTGCTGGGCACCACAGCTTTACAAAAAGGATGGGCTGATTCCTATCCTAAAGGGCCTTCATCTGTTA
This sequence comes from Aselliscus stoliczkanus, assembly GCA_033961575.1. Taxonomy (NCBI): domain Eukaryota; kingdom Metazoa; phylum Chordata; class Mammalia; order Chiroptera; family Hipposideridae; genus Aselliscus; species Aselliscus stoliczkanus. Next base: position 93,863,981 of record CM066732.1, on the reverse strand, counting down.
CTAATAAGACAAATTAATGGGGGCGGCCGGTTAGCTCACTTGGTTAGAGTGCAGTGTTCATAACACGAAAGTTTCCAGTTTGATCCCCACATGGGCCACTGAACTGCACCCTCCACAACTAGATTGAACCAACTACTTGACTTGGAGCTGATGGGTCCTGGGAAAACACACTGTTCCTCAATTTAAAAAAAAAAAAATGTTTTAAAAAAAAGACAGTTCTGAAACTGTCGGTGAGTAAAAAACACCACACAGACTTATTGTGTGATATAGTGACAGCAAGATGGTAGCATGCACCCCAGAGCCAAACAGCTGGATTCAGTGTGCACGCTGCTACTTTCTCGCCATGTGGCTCTCAGCAAGTGAAGCGGTGACTCTGTTTCAGTGTCTGCATTCGTTAAAAGGAGATAATGACTGTGCGCCCCCATGTAGATGTTTCAAAGATTAGATGGGTTTGTGTAGTTCAAGTTCTTAGCGCCATGCCTGGCCCTCACCTACTGCAGAAAATGTCAGGGCCAGGTGAGTGGGATGTACCTGGACTAGACAGAAAGTTTGAGAGTAAACAGAAATTTGTTTTCTCCAGAAAGATGAGAATGTAATTGCTTGTGAGGCTTCTTGAGAAACAAATGGATGTTGTGTTCTTTTGTGATATGCAGGAAGAAATCCTAAGGACTATTTCCATACATATTGTTCCCACTTTTATCTCAGCCTTAAAGTAAATGGTATTTATTTATTGGCATCAGACTGATGACATGCTCTTTCCATCCACTTCAGAGTCAATCCTAAGATAGACAGATAGACAGGTAGAGACAGATGACAGACAGACACAGACAGAGAGGTAATAAATTGCTCCTCAAACAATTGATGCTGAATGATAATTATATCTAATTTTTGTGCATAGAAAAGCTATGCTTTCTGACCTTCCACACATTAACACAGAATATATGGTTGAAAAAAACAATGATCATAGTAATTATTCTTTTCATTGAAATGAGGCCAATTTGAAGCTAAACGTAAAGATGAATTTAGCCAAAACTTAAGGCAAATGAAACACTGGTTCAGAGAATACTCTTATGTTGTGATTTTTGTCTGGACCTAATAGAGTTTAAAAATAATGGTCCAAATAATTCTAAGTGCTTCCTTATAAATAATAGTGGATAGAGTTCAAAATAAATAATTTCACAATATTCTAAAGACTGGTTCAAATTCAATTTACTCTGGATTTTTATTTTGGTCCCTGATGCTTGTACTTTTATGTGTGTGTGTGTGTGTCTTATCCCAGCTAAACTGTCCTTGAAAAATTGGTATGGGCCATGCCTCCTCTATTTTTAAATTTTTGTATTCAGATGTAATAAAAATATAGAAAAATGTACAGATCATAAACATGCAATTCAATGAATTTTCACAAACTGAACACAACTGTGTAATTAGCACCCAGATCAAGAAACAGAACTTACCAGTACCTCAGAAGCCCACTGCTCCTACCCCTCAACATGCCCCACTTCCCAAGAGGAAGAACCTCTAGCCTGACTTTTAACTACATAGTCCAGTGTATCAGTTGGCTATTGCTGTATCACAAACAACCACAAAACTTCAGTGGCACACAAAAACAAGACTTGATGGTTCGTTCACTCGCCTGAGCTGGTTGTACAGGCCACTCTGCTCATCTTGGCTGAGCTCTCCCATGTGTAGGGGTGGGGTACATCTCCTCCAACAGGCCAGTCAAGGCATAGTGATGGTGATGGCAGAGAAGAAAAGAAGCGACAGAAATATGCAAGCTCCTATGTATGCAAGATAGGGTCTGACCGCCAGGATTAGCATGAGGCTCGTAAAGTGAATCATGCAAGTGCAGGGTCAGCTCCTGTCTTTATTAAATATTTGGGCACTTTGTTCACCATGGATTTTTTTTTTTTTTTACATTAGCTTTGGTTTTGAAAAAACAACAACATTGCATTAAAATCGTACCTTTTTTTGCCTGCTGAGGTTTTTGGCAACCCCTTAAACTCTGTGCCCAGAGTAAATGCCTTACCTGTCTCACCCTAGCCCTGGCCCCTGTGGGCAAATGCACCCCACATCTCTAGTGAGAGGGTCTGCAGTCACGTGGTGAAGGGCATGGGTTTCAGGGAAGAAGTCTCAGAGCTAAAAAATGCAAGCAGTTACTACAATTAGTTTTGACCTTTGTTTTGTACTTTATTGGGAATTGTACAGTATGTATTCTTTCGAGTTTGGCTTTTTTTCCTTTACATTCTGTTTGTGGAATTCATCCATGGTGTTGTGTGTCGTTATGAGTCATTTATTCTCGTTGCTGAATAGAATCCCATCATGTGAAGATACCACAGTATTGTTGAGCACTTTAATACTTACAGTTCCGACCTATTACGAATGGTGCTGCCTTGAACGATCTAATATAAGTTTTTGTTAAATATATATGCATCTTTTTCGGGCATATATATAGGTATATATAGGAGTGTAAATGCTGAATCAGAGGGTGTACATATGCTTAGACTGTCAGTGTTCTAATGATTCATTTATTTACCTTTATTATAAGCCTTGCTATCTGGTAGTATAAGCCTTCCAATTTTGTTCTTCTTTTTCAAGATTGTCCTGGCTATTTGTGGCCCTTTGCATTTCTAAATAAATTTTAGAAGTAGCTTGTCCATTTCCACAAAAAAAGAAAGAACCTGATAGGATTTTTACTGGGTTTGCTTTGAATCTACAGACTAGTCTCTGGAGACTTGACATCATTGCAACATGCTTCCATGTCTTCAGTTTCTCTCAATGTCTCATACCTTTGTATGTTTACTTTGAATGGAATAGGTAGCCAATAAATACATAAAACGTGTATTCAGTCAACAAAGGCATTACTAGTATAAGGCTTTGAACTGAACTATAGTTTCAGTCACACCACACGTCTTACCAACACCTGAGCTTGGCCTTCTCTTCCACCCCTATGGGCCTTGCATGCGCTCTTCCTTCACTCAGGTGCAATTCCCTTTGGGCCCTCTATCCTCCTTTCTGACAAAATCTCATCTTCCTTAACCACTCAACTCACATTTCGCTGCTCTACAGAATTACTAGTTCTTCCTCATAGTCTCCCATTGCTTTTTCCTTTATCCAACTTTAAATCACCACAGTGTATTGTGAAGAGTTGCTCCAGTACCCATTTAACTTTTGGGGTGCTGACCAGAGCCAGCTCAACACTCGGGAAATATGTGTTGGATAACTGAAAACAGCCATTCTTTCTGTTGTTGTTTGGTTGAGGTGGTTTGTTGGTTGGCTTGCTTATTTAGTTTTTGTGGGACTTCCTTTGAAATTAACTTTAGAAAAACATTAGTGTCCTAGTTTGGCAAAGCAGAATATGTCAATCTGAGTTTTGTTTCGCTATTCAGCATGATTTGAAAATATTTATTTACACTCAACCTCTTTCCAGTAAGGATTTGAAGCAGATAGGTTGTTTGGTTTGATTCAGATCTCACCTTCTACTTTGGTTTAAAAGAAAACCATCATCTGAAATTTGTTTCAGGTACCAGTAACATCAGTTACTGGAAAGGCAGTCACACCTCCAAAGACCACTAGGTGGCAGTTTCACTTTCAATAGTATCATCAGCTTGACAGTGTCTGATGCTGTCATTCAAGAGATCTGGAGTCAGCAAGATGAACCACGGAGTAAAATTTAAATGGCCTGTTGGCAGAAACATGAAGGCCAAAATCACCCCTGAATAAAATGGACTTATGGGGAGTATAGTACGTGGAAAATGAAAAGGAATGCCATTAGATATTATATCACTGAAAGATTAGCAAAAATCTAAATTAACCACAACCACAAAATCAGTGAGAAAGATGTGTAAGACCAGAGACAGGTCAGACAGTGTTGAAAAGCAAAGTAATCTGTCAGCCCTCCACGGCTAGACCCCGTGGGGGTGGTGGGAGGGAAGCAAGGGAGAAGGCATGTCTATGGTAGGACCAAGCTCCTGGTAATGTTCTTGAATTTTCCTGGGAGGAAGGAAGTTTAGAGGCTTTAGACAACATTGGATAGGATGCTACCCAACTGTTTTTAGTTGAAACTTCCGTTCGCTCCAAAATTATCAGAGAACGATACTAAAGTTTTGCTCTGCATTTGAGGGGTCAGGGCACAGGACATGTATTAATCACCTAGTCTGTGTAAGAAACATTATGGATTTTATTTCACTTAATCCTCACAACAACTTTATGAATTAGGGAATCTTATCCCCATTTCACAGATAAGAATCCGGAGGCTCAGAGCAACTATATATCTCATTCAAAGGCACACAGTAAGAGGTTGGGGGGTTGAAACCCAGCACTCTGACTGTTGCCATGACCCCATGCTGATTCTCATGGACTCTCACCTCCCTTTCCTGGAGATAATGAGAGCGTCTCCCTCTTTGGACTGCTGTGGGACGAAGGGAGATAGTGCTCACAGTGATCCCAGCATCTGAGGCACAGTCAGCACTCAGTACACAAGGTTCCAGAGGCATATATGTTCCTTTGTCACCAGGACTTCCAAACTGAAAGTGGCAGCCATTTTCTCTGAACCCTCAGAAAAGACAGTAGCCTAGGGATGGGCTTCCTGTTTCACCCATGTTGATCTCACCTAAAAGTGACATCCTTGCCACCCAAAGAGGAACCTCTCAGGTTATGAGGTCCTGGTGGAGGGGAACCGAGCCAGGGGGCCATGACCAAACTGAAGTGACTGACCTCAGCTGTCTGTAAATCCAAGACTGGTTGGTTCTCCTCTTCTGGGCAACCACAAGAGGAACTCCTGAAGGGCTCTAATTCTGATACTAAGTTTGATAAGGGACTTTCCAGGCTCAAAGTGTAAATCAGGGCCAGGATTTATCTCCACAGAAAACTGAAGTGGCTCCTAGAACAGCAAATCCAGGCATTTCAAGGGTCCGTGCCCAACAGACCACATATGGACCCTGAGGAAACTACTGAATAATGAAACTTGAGGAGTCTGCAGGCTGAAAGTATCAACCATCTTCTATCAGGACTGGACATTTTTTTATGCCATGAATTCCTTCTGGCCTAGAATAGGGAAATGAAGGCCCAGAGGCGGCAAGGGACAAAGTAATTCTAACTTATGTGTCTGTGAAGGGCACTGAGGTAGGCCTGAGAAGACAGAAGCCCTGGGCAAAGCTGTCCCCCGCTGCTGCCCTGGTTGTTATTACACAACATCCACTCATAAGCTTGTGATAGCATTTTAACTTTTGCACACAAAGAACCTGAGGAATAAAATTACCTGTGTGGTCTTTTCTTTCTTTCTCTGTTACCAACCCCACAAAGCCTGCTAAGAACAAAGGCACTCTAGTCTAGACCAAACTGCCAGATTCAAAGGACACTGCCCTATCTGCGAGTTAATAAATAGTAGAGTTACAGTCTGTGTGAACAGGAACAGCTTCTTTACTTGTCCACCTGCTGAAGTGTGAATCAGGGAGAGGGAGAGAAAAGATTAAAAGAAGAGCTCATAAGAAGGGGTGTGCAGCTTCCCCCCTGCCATTCAGCACCGCTGACATTGCCCCTTGGGCCTTGTCCCAAGTTGGTTGGGAAGAAGGGAGGAAATAAGCAGGATTTGAGGAGAGGAGGGATTGCATGATCTCCCCTAGTTGCCTCCCCCTCACACACATCTGCTACTAGGTCATGGGGAGACAGGAAGTGGGGAGAGGGCAAGGTACAGGCAGGTGAGAGGGGCCAGAAGCCACTTCCGGACTACTCTGCAGTCAAGTGTTGTAATAGGGGGGGATCATCAGTTTCCTTGGACCCAGACTGGTCCAGAGGCACTAGCTGGAACCTGAGACAACTTGCCAGTCCCAGAAGGACACTTGGAGGAGAGGAGTATGAAGCATGGGTGTGGATAAGCTGCCAGGGGTCAGGAGCCAGCAGCTGCCTCTCTGAAGCAGCAGAGATGACAGGAAGCAGCAGGGAGCCCTATGTGCTTTCCAAAAAAGACCAGCCTCTAGCAATATCTATCCCAGGGGCCAGGCAGGCAGGGATGCCAGCAGCAGATAACAGCAGAGAAGTAAATGTGGATGTGCCTAGAAGCATATAGGACCAGAAGGATGCCCACCCTACCCCCAGAACCCACCCAACCATGAAAAAGGACTTCTTCATTATTGGTAGACACCAAGGGAATTAAAGATGTTAGAAGCAAGAAAACTATGTTCAATTAGAAAATATATTCTACTTTGTAGCCATTTGTATTAGTTTTCCATCCCTGCCATAACAAATTACCATAACTTTAACAGCTTAAAACTCAGATATATTCTGTCTTAGTTCTGAGGGCCAGAAGTCCCATGAGCCTCATTGGACTACAATCAAGGCATCGGTAGGTTTCCATCCCTTTGTGGGGGCTCAAGGGGAGAAAGCATTTCTTTGCTCATTTGTTGGCAGCTCCATGGGGCTGTAGGACTGAGGTCCTGGTTTCCTCACTGGCTGTCAGCTGGGGTTTACCCTTAGCTCCTAGAAGTCTCTCTCTGGACTTTGCATGTAGCCCCTTACATCTCAGAAACAGCAACAAAGCCTTAAATCCTTCTCACACTGTCATCTCTTTGACTTTTCTTCCATAGTTACATTTCTGTCTCTGACCTCACCCAGGGAAGGTTGTCTGTTTTTAAGGATTCATGTGATTAGAATGGACCCACCAAGATAATCCTGGATACCTTGTCCATCTCAAAGTCCATAACATTAATCACACCTGCAAAATCCCTTTGCCATGTAACATAACATATACACGAGTTCAGGAGTTAGGACGTGAATATCTTTTGGGGGACACAATTCTGTCTACCACACTGTTATGTGTTCAACAAGTATTTATTTAGTACCTTAATGAGCAAGGTAGAGTGTAGCTGCTAATTTAAGATGTCAGCATCAGGGGCATTAGGCTGGGGAGGGACGCTGGGCTGGGGTGCAGCACACTGGGACACCTGTCTTAGGGCTCCTCTGCAGTAGTCCAGGGTCACCATTTACATAAAATACAACATGGATTGTATCTCCACCCTCACCCACCCACCCCCCTTGACTCCTCAGCCTTTATCTCTGAATCATGCAGGCCATGTAACTCTGGAGAGGGTCACTCTAGTTCCCTGGGAAGCAGGAGCTAAGCTCGCCAAGGGACTGAGATGGAACCTGCTAGACCCAGGTTCGGCCATAGCAGAAAGACCAAGAAGAGCATGGTGGGACTTGCAGCATCCCAGAGAGGCCTGGAGACAGATGCTGTCCAGCCCTTTATCCTGTTTCCTGACCTGGTTTCCTGGTCCCTGGAGGGACTAGACAGGGAAATGCCCAGAGTCTTCTTGGGCCCCTTGTAACTCCAGATCATTAAAGAGAGATAGGGAGAGGACAGAAAGTTAGGTTTCTCACTAACTGAAGCCCCTTCCGGCTGAGGCTCCCTGGCCTATATTTTGCAGCTCCAGCACTCAAAAGAGCCACCAAGTTGCTCGTTTTTTCTCTCAACCACAAGCATGGTGAGTCAGCACAGCAGTTAGCGCTCAGCCAGGAGGCCACAGCCCCCAGCACAGCTCCAGGTGGAGCAGCCTCTTGAGATCAGCCTGTTCCCTGTTCTGACCCCATATTCCTTCTATCTTGGGCCTCCCTGAATTGGCTGGCACCCTGGCCGCATATCCGAGCAGTCATTCCTCTAGCTGAGTGTAGAGCTTCTAAAGCCATGGCATGAATGGTGCAGGTGACCGATAAACCAGAAAAGAGTCATCAGCCCTGTCTAACAAGCACAGGATAGCTTTTCCCACCAGCATCTCAGGTTCTCAGACCAGACTTGAGCTAGGAGGGAAGTGGGCGGGGGTGCTCTGCCTTCCTCTGCTCTAGAATCCATGTCTGGAAGCCAGGCCCTGACAACTAGAGCCCTCCAGACATAGTCCACGACCCAGCACTGCATTCTGGCCAACCAGACTTCCAGTGTCAGGGACAGCTACCAAGAAGGGGTGCTCAGCACCTCCTCATGCAAATGGCTGTTTACTATTCACATCACAAAACCCTTAATGCCCGTGGTTGGTTGTCATTTCTGCTCCTACTACTTCAAATTTGCTGGCAGGGGGGATGGGTATGCCCTCCTGAACAGAGCATTCTGCTTTTTATCTTCCCTGTACCCCTGCTACAAGGCTAAGTCACTCACTGTGGCCCTAAGGGACATCTGTTCAGTTGATAGCAAGGAGGAAACTTGTTAGCAGTTACAAGCTCCAAACTACAGCTTGGAAGCCAAGTCTTACTCTAAAGGCCTCCCACCGCCACCCAGCTCTGTCTAGGTCTTACAGGGCATGCCCCTGGGTTTCTACTTAAGGACGCTGGTCTCCAGCCAAACCTGGGGGGCAGCTTTTCTCTCTGACCTTTCCCCAGAGAGTACCATTATAATGATCAGAATAATAAATGTCTCTAACCACACGCACACTGTTGCTCTAGAAATGGAGTATGACAGAGAACTCTGCTGGTGCTTGTTAGCAGAAAAGCACATTAACAGGAATTGTTAACAGAGGGTCAATTGTTTGACCCTCTGAAGCCTCTGATTGCAGATTATAGGCAGATGTGGCTTCTGTTAGTAATGTTACATAATTTACCTCTTGGTCCTGATCTACGTTTAGTAAGATGTCCCTGGAAAACTTTGCATCTCCTTAAAATATCCAGCACACAGGTAGCTTTACGTTTTCCTACCAACTTCCCACATTTCAACGTCAGTGGGTTCATAAACAAGTTACTAGTGCAACCATCTAACAAGTTCTTCCTTAAGTTTAGAATGGGAGCATCTTGACCCCCCACCCACCTTTTTGCATCCCTTCAAAACTAATGACTTCATCTCAACCTCCTGACTTTTGGGAAGTAGGGGCACATTCTCTCTTCTTTTTCACTGTGGTGACCCCAGGTCCGAGAACCAGTGTCTGGACTGGGGACATGGGCTAACTGTCTTGAGCACACAAATCAATAGCAAAAATAAAGTTCCATGTCACAGGACATCTTCAACTCAGGAGGCCCAGGAGGGAGCCCCATGGCTGAGAGCAGCTGCAGTGCTGGGCACGCTGCCCCACCTGCTCTTGTCAGCTGAGGATATAAGACAGCTCTCAGAGCACAGGAAAAGAAGCACTATGTACCGTCATGAGGATAGAGAGTCACCTATAAAGTAGTTAAGAAAATGACAGATTTATAAGGAAATAGAACCAGGTTGCCATTAGGGTGCTGTCCCTGGGGTTGAAGGAGATCCTTCTAAGTGAGCAGGTAGTTAGGCAGCCATGTCACTGTGGGAAGCTCTCATGTGCTCTCTCAAAGAATATCTGGGAAATTTCTTGACTCTTATTTTACCTACTAGAAACCTTTAACACAAGTATCCACTCATGTTCTGGGATTGGCCTGAGTTCCACATGTACCCTTGGAACAAGCTTGGACCCTATCCCCTCTCGTCCAGCCCCCTAGCCTTCTCACAGTTCCTCCAACACCCCAGCTTTGTTCCCACCCTGGAGGCCTTTCCTGCTATTCCCTATGTCTGGAATGTTCCTCTCCCAGCTCTCTGCATGGCTAGGTCCCTCATGTCATTTAGGCCTCAGAGTAACATCTCCCCTCAGAAAGTCCTTCCCTGGCACCATCTCTGAAGCAACCCCAAAAGTTCACTGTTCCCACCATCCTCTCTTGTTTTCTGATCACTATCTGACATTATTTTAGGTCTGATTTGCTTGTTGTCACCCTATACGAGTGTGAGCTCCATGAAGCAGGGCCCTTGTCCACCGAGTTTGTTGCTATGTTCCCAGGGCTTCAGATGGTGACTGGCATATGGTTGGCAGCCAATAGACATCTGTTGAGGGAACGTTAAAGGCATCGTCAGATGGATATGTTTGATAGCCTGGGAATCCCAGTCTGATGGATATGTTTGATGGCCAGAGGAGCCAGACAGAGAGAGAGAGAGAGAGAAGAGAGAAGAGAGAAGAGAGAAGAGAGAAGAGAGAAGAGAGAAGAGAGAAGAGAGATGGGGGAAATCTCCTGAGTGGATGAGGATGCTGGCAGAGAGGACAAGACCAGGCACCTGGGCTTGGAGGCCCTACAAGACAGTTGTTCCAGGTCAAGTATAAGCCTGTTATGTCATTCCCACCCCATCCCCACCCCAAAGAAGAGCACTGAAGTGCCCATTACATAGGGCCCTCCAAGGCTGTGATGGAAACCCTTTGGAAAGGTCTTATTTCCAGAGAGCTTCCATGAAGACCTCTAGGAACAAAGGCACTAGATGTCAGATGTCTGCACCTTCAGAACTCCTTCAGCTCAGGACACTCAGGACAGCACCCCAAGTCTGAAAAATAAGGGGGAGGGAGGCTCCCCCCTCCTGGGGAAAGGAAGAATGACTGAATGGTCTCCCTATGAGGTTTGGAGATCAGATGAGCAAGTGAAATTGGAATTCTTCCCTCTGCCCCATCTTGGAGTTTTCTGAGCTGCCACCTCTGCAGACACACCCTACAAGACACATATTATGGCTCTCATTTTTCAGACAAAAAAATTGAAGACTGAAAGTGCAATGGATGCTTGTTTGCATGATAAATCACCATCCCCGTCTGACCTCCTGTCTGTATCAGAACCCTGATTTTAGGTATCGGGTGGGCAGGGTTCAAGGGAGCCTGAGCCCCTCCTCCGGCCCAGATAAGGGAATCTTGATTAGACTAAGCCAGTGGTCTAAATACTGGCTGCACATTAGAACCATCCCAGTCTGGTTAAATCAGCCCCTCTGAGAGGGAGTCATAGGCCTTGGTGTTACAATGCTCCCCAGTGTTTCTCTCGTGCAGCAGGGAATCACCCACCTAAACCACAAACAGTAATTTCCATGCTCACCAGCATGGAGGGAAAGTAGTCTGGGGCTTCTAGTCAGGCAGGATTCCTTTCCTTTAACTGGCACAACTGATCTCACAGATTCATTGCACACAAAGATGCTGCTATGAAATAACATCTTTACTAAGTCACAAACATGACTGGTGACAACATCTTTACTAAGTCACAAACATGACTGGCGACAGGTTACGGTAGAGGAGGGAGACACAGAAGCGATGAGTCCCGATACTTAACTGTCAGATAATTGAAAATTTGTGTGCAATGAAGCTGTGAGATCAGTTGCACCCGACGGAGGGTTAAAAATACATGTATTGGGGCCGACCAAGTGGCACGTTGGTTAAGAGCTGGCTTGGGACGCCAGCGGCCCTGGTTCGGATCGCACATATGAGGGCCAGTGACACTGCCCTCTACAGCTAAGATGGTGAACAACAGCTTGACCTGGAGCTGGACTGCTGTGAGTCCCCGGGATGGCATAGCTGCAGTCCCTGCTGCAGTGGGCTACCATAGGCTACAGCGAGTGGCTGGCAGCCGGAGTGAGCTGCCAAGAGCTGCTGTGAATGGCTCTCCAGAGGCTGGCGACCCATCTGCCTCACCCAAGAAGAGTGCAATGATGATACCAGCATGGGCCAATGAAGCAACGTCCTCCACAACTAGACTGAAGAACAAAAGGAAGCAACTTGTCTGTTCCCCTTCCCCAGTTCCCCAACACTGTTCCCTCCCCCAATTCCCCAATAAAAATCTTAAAAAAAAAAAATACATGTATTGTGTTGATGAAACAGGCTGTGCTGCCCTTAGATGTGATGCCTGAACTGTGGACACCACGTTAAGGACAAAAGCCAGTACACTAAGGTTGGCAGGGAAAAAATGGGGAGGGGGGACTGTCGAGGGGGGAACCTGGATACTTGGGATGTTATTGAGCAAATGATTTACCCAACCCTGGAACTGTCCTCTCTCTGGACTTTCTGTTTAAGTGATTAAAGTTGATGTGGCCAGTTTCAGTTGGGTTTTTCATTACTTGCAGCTGAGAACATCCTAAATGATACGATCATACAGAAAGTGGCTGAGCTGAATGTCAAACCAAGTCCAATGCGAAGGCAGCCAAGAGAAGGTAAGAGGAAGGAGAGCCCAGGGGACAATGGGAAGGTATTTGGATCAGATCACTGGATTTCTAACCCGTTTTCAACTAATGAAAGGTAGTTAGTTAAGGTTATGAAAGTACCTTGATTTTTTTTCTTTCTTTTTTCTTATTCATCAGAATCCTAACCTGAAAATGAAGGAGAATATTATCTAGGTAATTAATTGGCAGCTTCTGGTTTAAAAAAAAATAATAAAACTCAAGGTGTGAAATTTGGAAATTTATCAAAATTAGTAGCTAAAATCAGGAATATGGGTTTTCTTGGATTTTAATTAAATCTGAACTAAATCAACTCTATCCAGCAACCTCAATGACTAATGAGTCTAACCAATTTTTCAACTGAATCGAGTTTTCAGTCCAGTAATTTTCCACTTGGGGCCCCCAAGGCAAACATTAGAAAGGCCATTTACCATTTGGTCATTATAAAATAATCAAGCCTCCAGTGAAAAGCAGTTGCCAGAAATACGGGTGTTTCTTGGAAGGTTCTTGTACCATATCCTTTAAGGAGAGGTTGGTTGTACCGTTCAGTTCACAAAACTGAAATGGCTAGAAATGTCTACAGGAGTACTGAGGGCTGCCTGAAGGTGGCGCTGGAGGGTGATACTAACCGCATCTGATCAGGAGATTTCAGACGTAGAAAGAGAAAAAGTCAAAGCCAGTCTTCCTTTCTTGCTGAAAAAGTTAATTTCCCTAAGTTAACACACAGCATACGACGTTGTGGCACCAAAAGAATAACAACACTATAAAAGGTATAATTTGGAGGCTTTGTGGAGAGCTGTGATGATAAATGTTCTGAAGTGCTAATGCTGAGTGACAGAGTGTCTGGAGGAGGAACAATGCCTGCGTTAGCATTCGGGCTCTGAAGAGGAAAAAGCTTTTTGGTCTGCAATTACCAGTCTGCTATTCTTTAAAACACATCTACTTGATGCTTGCTATTTTTTCACACATACTTTTCCCCTGATGGTTTCACCTGCACTCGTTTGTTCACATGAGTAATAGCCGCTTTTTACAGTTTGCTGGGCGTTGAAGTTGCTGCCTGAGGGAAAGGCTTAGATCCTCACCTTGCAATTGCTTTCCCTAACACCACGTCTGCGAAGTTCCAAAGTGCCAAACACACTAATCTAGACCATACTGTAAGGCCACCAAGTTTGCATTTTCTGCCCTACTTCCCAAGCCTGCCTCCTCATGGGTATGCCACTCATGTTCTTCCCTTTGAAACCCTATAAAAGGGTAGGTACCCTTGTCTCCCTGCAGTTAGCTGCTTCTGGAATAGGAACTGCCAGTGCTTTCTCTTCTGTTATTTAGGCAGAAACAGACCTCCCACCTCCTTTCTGGGTTCCATGTCACCACCACCCCGTCCGTGTTCCAGTACTTCCCCACCTTGGACTAAGACCAGCATGGAATGGATCTCCCATGGTGCATCCCCCCTACTTTCAGAAGGTTCCCACCTCTGAGTGAAGGTTTTTCGGGTCGGGTCCATGGCTTGTTCCCCTGAAGATCAGGTCAAATCCTCCCTACTGAGAGGATAGCTCTCTTGAGGAAGAAAATTAGAGTTTACCTTTCTACTTAAAGCACCCCATGGCAGGCATGAGAAGAAAATGTGTTCTGAACCCTTATACCTTCATGGGCCCTTGACTGTGCTAGGCTGTGAATGCAGAAAGGCGGCCAAGATGGAGACTGATAGAAATGGATAGCCAGTCAATATTGAGCTAGTCTCTACCTCCCATGGCTCCTAAAGCTACAGCTTCCTATAAGAAGGAAGAAGATCTTCCCTATTTATCTTAGCTTCACCTCCACAGCCTCTGGCCTGGCCTGGTTGTCTTCCAGCTATTCCCTGGGGTTCTTTACCCCAGAGTCAGTCATCTTTGCAGGGTTGCCTCCAGAGGCAAGTAGCTCAAAAAGGAAGAAGTCTGAAAGGAGGTGAGCCACAAAGGGGACTTGAGAACTAAAATGGCTTTGGTTGAGAAGTGCGCTTTCCCCCTCGGCCTCAGCTCTTTCCCTTAATCCCCATGCATGTTTTGAGTTAGATAGGTGTCAACACAATCCCCAGTATTTCTTCTTTCTGACCAATACTTGTTACCCAGACTACCTATAGGTCATTTTAGGGATTCCATTGAACACAGTGACCCCCATCTTCATTCTTCTTTGGTATGCCTTTTAGAAAAGGCATCCTTTCCAAAGCCTTTCAGCCACAAGCAATTTCATGGCAAGAGGAAAGGCTAGCATGACCTCTCACCTGTACTGGGCATATGACTGTAATATTTTTCATTACCTTTACGTGTGAAATCCTCCTTCTTTTCTATAGTCTCCTAGTCAAACGCAGGGGTAAGAGAGGCACGGAGCACTTGCAACATACAGGCCCCTTGCAGCTGTGCCCTAAATCAGCACCTGCACCCCAATGATAAGTTGCCTGCCAGGATCTGGAGAACCTCACTAGAGGGAGTCTTAACATCTTAGTTGTCAAACGCACTTGAATGTACCTAATGTTTATTAGGCCCAGCCACTCTTGCCATGTTGCTTGATTCCCTTACAACAAATAACTGTAACAGCCTTTTTTTTTTTTTTAGGGGGGTTAGGTGGAGGGGCGGTGTGCTTAGCATTCAAAGTGCTTTTACGTATTATCTCAGGTAGTCTTACAACACCACCAGAGGTTGGTACTATTATCATTCCCCTCTTACACATGAGGACACTGAGGTGCAGAGAAGGTGAGCAACTTTCCCCAAAGAAGTGACACAATAAATTATGCCTAAAGCACCATGAGAACACTGATGAAAATACAATTGAATAAAACAAATAGTCATGACTAATGTTTATTGAGCTCTATGTATCAAGCCCTGTACCAAACGCTTTGAAAACTTTCTTTCTTTGAACCCTCATCAACTGGTCTGGAAATTACATCAGAAGCTTGGGCAGGTTCTACCATGAAGGAGCATGAACACTTCAAAGAAAGGCCTTCTCTTTTGACCATCTCCTCTTTTGTCTCTTGTTCTGACCACTAATGTTTCCAATGCATTTTGCACAGACCCAGATTTCCCCTGGCTTCCTGTAATGTCCTGTCATCCGGGTCTTAACAATGAGTCATGTCTGGAATAACAGTTGTGCTCCCCCGTGTTTCCCTCCAGAACCTCTATGCCACTGGGAATTATTGTTAACAGTAATCCCTGCCTTATCCATCATTTTATTTTCTGCGGTTTCAGTTATCCACAGTCAACTGTGGTCTGAAAATATTAAATGGAAAATTCCAGAAATAAACAATTCAAAGGGCCGGCTGAGTGGCTCAGTTGGTTAAGAGCTCGCTCAAGAGTGCGAGCTGAGCTCTGAGCAACAGCAGTTCGATGCCCAGCCCGAGCTGAGCTGCCACTGAGCTGCCAACAGATAGCAGGATGGCTCAGCTAAAAAAAAAACAACAATTCAGAATTGCATGCTGTTCCGAATAGCATGATGATATCTCATACCATCCTGCTCCATCCCACCTAGGACATGAATTATACCTGTATTTGCTCCTACCCGTTAGCCACTTAATGGTCTTCTGAGTTATCAAATCAGTTATCAAAGAGAGAGACCACATTCACGTAACTATTACATATGTATATTGTTACACTTGGTCTTATTTTTAGTTATTGTTGTTAGTCTCTTACTTTGCCTAATTTATAAATTAAACTTTACCATAGGTATGTATGTATAGGGAAAACATAGCATATTTTGGTATTATCTGTGGTTTTAGGCATCTGAATGTATCCCCCATGGATAAAGGGGGACTAGATGAGGAAACTGAAGCTCAAATAAACTAAATAACTTGTTCAAGTTCATGCAGCTAGTAAAGGAAGAATTCTAGAGTCTGGGGAAGGAGGTGTGAACCTCATGTGGAGCTCCAAAGCAAACAAGAAAAGTTGGGGCATGGCAGGCAGCGAAGGTAACAGCCTGGATAGAAGTGGGAAGAAGCTTGTTTGAGTAAGAAATCTGGATAGACGTGCATAGTGGGAGTACAGGGCACTTGACGGGGTGTGAAGGGACATGACCTTGCCGTTGGGTTGGGGGGTGGGGGGACTTGCATGCCACGCTGAAAAATGGCACCATCCTGTGAGCCAAAGATTTTGAGCAGTTTCGATGTGATCAGATCTACTTATTACTAAGAACCTGAACCAGGATATTTCAAAAATAATTTTCTACTTTTGATTGATTTAGTTAACAAAACCCATGAGACAGGACGACACCATGATTGCCCGAATGTATGGAGAAGGAAACTAAGGCAGAGAAGTCAAATGATGTGCTTAGGATCAGAACTCATCAGTGACAAAGCAAACCTTGTGCTCTAATCTTCCAACTTCCAGTCCTGAGTTCTATCCCTAACAGTGACCCAGTGTTTGCCTCTGAGAAAACTGTCAGCCGGGACACACTGAGACCTATGCTGAAAATACAAAGTCAGCTGACCCCCACCTGTCCCACCATCGCCTACTTATGCTACGCTGCTGCCTCTGTGCACGCGCTTCACAGTTTAGCAGAGAACTTACTACCACCCTCAGTCTTTTCTGTTTGTAGGTGTAAATGCTTATTCGTATAGCAAGAAAGGAAGTTCAGAATTTTTTTCATTCTGAATTGACTTTTGCATTTTGCCTGTCTGGGTCAGAGCCAAAAAGAAAGTAATCTTTAACAAACTGAGTTTTTATCAAGTTTAAAGCACTTCGCTGAAGAAGATGCACTTTGGTTTGGTGTTTGAGCTCCTCAGCAAGACCCTGTAAACCAATAACTGGGTAAATCCTTTGAAGAATTCTAAGAATCTTCTCACAGGAAAGGGTGGCTCAGGGGCCTCTGACTTGTTCTCTCTGGGTATCTTTTGAGCTCGGGAGTTTTGAAGTGTGGGTAGGGCCAAGAAAAGATGGTTTGGGGGAGGGGAAAAGGTGAGAGGAGTGGTGATCAAGGGACAGAAGAACCAACCATGCAAAACCTTGGTTAGCATGTGTATCAATTCTGGGGATAGTGGGCCCCTCCTTTGTACATGGCTACATCCCAGCCCCACACACAGCAGAACAAACATCTTTTGATGGGTGTTGATTATGGCTCCATTTCACTAACTATGCAAAGAAGGAAAGAGGGGGTGCAGGGAAGGCAGCATTGAGAGACAAAAGGAATCACTAGGAATACCAGTGATGCTAGGAGCTAGGGTTCAGGGCACAGGGAAGAACAGAGTGACAGTCATATAAATCTTCTGTGAAAGCCAGGAGTCTGGATACAGAAGGCCCAGAGTAGAATCCTGGTCCTACCCCTCCTAGCTGTGTGACTTTGGGCAAGTTATAGAACCACTTCTCCAAAATGGTGATCAAAGCAACATGTACCTCACAGGGCATCCATGAGAATTGAGGGAGTAAAACCTTGGGTTGCGAGTAACCTGGTTTGTGAGTGTTCCGCAAAATGAGCCAACATTTCCAATACACTTTAACTTGGTAAAAGAGCCATGTCTTGCAATACGAGTAGTTTGTTTCTGGAACAAATTATGATTGCAAACCAAGGTATTAATGTAGAAGCATTTACCTTGGGACCTGGTACCTACCAAGTACCCAATAAATGGGAGTAATTATTCATTAAAAATTCAAGATTATATTCCTCGATTCCAAAAAGTCTGTCACCTCAGTTAACTTTCTCCCATAGTTCTTTCTTTATTATGTCTAGAAATGGTATTTGCAAGGCATATATATATTCTTTGTTCACTACCTTATCCACATTCAGTTAATCCGTTCCTCTGAAACAAAGCAAACTTCTCAGCCTGCTGTTGCCCTGCCTCCTTTTGCTCTCCTCAGTGTTTAACTAAGTTTAGTTTCTTATTTTCTGGGAAATGTTTGCCTTAGGTTTCTCCTCCCCAGAGCCAGCAGCAGGGCACCACAGTTTCTATCTCACTAAGCACATAATGGGGCATCCTGGGGAGATAATGCAATCTGGAGAACAAGGGGCCACTTACAGGGAAGAGCCCACAGACTCTGGGTAAAGGGTGACAGAGCAGAAACCTCACTAATGCACTCTTTCCATTACTGTTCTCCAATTTTTCCTGTCGCCCACTATTACGTTCAATTAAGCTTTGCTCTTCAAAACCCTTCGTCTGCCCCCCAGTGTCATTAGCTTTCATCTGGCACAACAGTTAGCAGCCAGTGCTGGCTCTCGCACTTCTCAGAAATCTCAAAGCTGGGGGCCAGATAATTTTTTAGAAACCTCCTTAACATGGTTCTTTACCTTGAATGTTTTTAGCTTTGACAAAAGCTCCTTGAACATGGAGCCTGAAAAGGCAATGTACTAGAGGGGGAAAGATGTTTTATCTGTTTTCATTCAATGAGTTTATTTTGCACCTAATTTAGGATAGATTTTTAAATTGTATCTGGTATTTTAACTCGTTTTGTCTAACAGCTCTGAGAAATCAGGTTATGTCAAAAGCCCTTTCACCAGCCAAATCGGGGAAGGGGTAAAACTGGGGTGGAGTTAGAAACAATAGGACAATGACCCTATGACATCCAGATATCCTTACTCTAGAGCATTTTTCTACTGAAATCGTGGAACATCTCTCATTTTTTAACATTCTGTTCCACTTCCCCATACCCTCACTTGCACCCCACAAAAAGAATTGAAGTCCAACCCCTTAGTCTTCTCTACATAATTTAAAAGAAACAGCTCCTGTAATGTGCATGGATTGCCACCAGATGGCATCAAAGATCACAGTTCTATTTGC
The DNA here is from genome assembly GCA_033961575.1 of Aselliscus stoliczkanus. NCBI lineage: Eukaryota > Metazoa > Chordata > Mammalia > Chiroptera > Hipposideridae > Aselliscus > Aselliscus stoliczkanus. Next base: position 93,845,310 of record CM066732.1, on the reverse strand, counting down.
GTATTTTGTTTCAGACACCTTGCTGGGCATTAAAAATCAGTGAACACAAAGGAAAGTTCCAACCCACACACCACCACCCCGCCCCCCCCAACCACCCACCCCACCCGACCCCACACACACACAATTCCAAATCTAGCAAGCAGACATAAAACAAAATATTGTAAATAGTTAAATTACAACGCTGGAAGGAAGTGTCTAGAAACTAGTGCTGGGGGTGGGCAGAGAAAGCAAAGCTCACCACATGCCCCTTGGGCTTCTCCACATCCTCCAGCCATCTTGCAGTTAGGTGGGGCCTTGTAACTAGTTCAGGACAATGAATTATGAGTGGAAATCCCATGTAACACTTCAGAGCACAGCAGAGAGCAGTGAGTATAATTTCTCCATGCTTCTGTCCTTTGCTGTGATAGTTGGTGACATGACAGATGGTAGAGCCCCTGTTGGCCTGAATCCCTGAGTGACTACGTGGAGCGGCGCCATCACTAACCCCCATGCTACTGGACCACAAACCTCCATTGCTCATGTTGGGTAAGCACCACAAATCTTAATGGAATTAAGTGGTAGGGACTTCGGGGTTCATTTGTTTCTGCAACATAGCCTAATTAAGTAAATTTCTCTGACTAAGGACTAATGTTCTAGTTGCCAAGATTGAGGTCTTTTTCCTCTAAGTGAACCGGGCTTTGCACAAGAAGCACAGGCTTGTGAGGGTGGAGAAAACAAAAGCAAGTTGCATTGCCTCCTCCAATCTTCCTGAGACCAGTGGGAAGAAAGGGGAGCCTCGCTAACAAAAGAGGTTAGATACGGTTACCATTTCTTACTACCGCAAGCAGGGCGCTGAGCACACGATTACAGACCAGAAACTGGTGATTGTTCCAGTAGGCCCAGGGTCAGGCCAGAGAAGGGCAGAACTCTAGGCAGCTGGGCTCAACAGGAGTAACTCATAGACAGTTGTGTCAGGCAGGCCACAGGTCTCTCTATTTACAGCAGCCACAAACATAATGAGTCATCAGGTATTTAGTGGTTGGGCTAACCAGGCACCAGTGTCCCACCTATCGGCTCTCTTTTCAGTTATGTATTCTTTTGTTTAATTTATTCTGATATAATTTCACATTCCAGAAAAAAAAAAGAATAGTAGAAAAAAACACACATTTATCCTTTGCCCATTTTCACTAGTCCATGTAAAAAGGGTTTCTAAACACCAATTGATTTCTCATATCAAACATCGCTTTAATACTTCACTCAAAACTTTGATATTAAATTCAAGTTCCAAAAGCCAGTTTTATATGCATATTGAAGACTTGCAAAATATATAGAGTAACCTTAATATATAAAGAGTGATTTCAAATTCATAAAGAAAAAGTAATACCTCTTGGAAAAATAGGCAAAGGTCATAAGTAGCCAGTAAACAAAAGAAGTGGAATTGACAAATAAAATTATGAAAAACTTCAACCTCTCTAATAATTAAATATAAATTAGGACCTCGTTTTCCACCTAGCAGACTGGCAGAGCTTTACATGAATGATAATACTTGTGTTGGAGACAATATGAGGAAATGGGCACTCTCATACAATAGTGCTGATTCTAGAAATTGCTGCCACATTCTGATTGGCTTATCTGGTAAAAAAATATCAAAAGTTTTTTAAATGCATTTACCTTTTAACACTGCAATTTTAATTCTAGGAATTTATCTTTGGAAATAGGCAGATTAGCATCCCTGACTCTTCCTTGAGAAGAAGGGTATTCATCACAACATTATCAAGGAAAATATCAAAAAGTAGGGACTTTGGCTAAATAAATAATGGTGTTTTATATAAACCACTAACACTGCCTACACAGCACTTACTGAAGGGCTCTCTTCTTAACTCTTTGCATATGCATATATTAACTAATCCTCCCAACAGTTAGGTACCACAATTACCATCAGCATTTTACAGATAATGAAACTTAAGTACAGAGAGGCTCACTACCCCATTCCACATCATAAAGCCAGTAAATGTGAAGCTAACATTGGCACCTGGGCAGTCTGGCCCCAGAGTCTGCCCTCTTATGTATACACGATCCAGCTTCTAATGTGATATATAAGTCTCTCTTTGCAGCCACTAAAATATCAAAGTAGATTTGCATTCACTGTCATGGGAAAATGTGCATAATGCAGACATACTTCAGAGATATTGCAGGTTGGGTACCAGACTAGAGCAATGAAGCAAGTATCACAATAAAGTAAGTTGTAGTCTTTTTTCTGATGGAGAGTCTTGCCTTCAATGTGTAAAAAACACAACACCTGTTAGGCACAGTAAAGCAAAGCACAATAAGACAAGGTATGTCTATATATGTACAAGAAAAATAGATTTAAAAGATTGTGTACAGTGTGAAACCATTTTTTAAAAACAAAGTATGAACACACTTCTATAGGAATGTATAAAACACACTGCAATCAAAAGAGGAGCAATGTTAGCGTTTGGGGGGAACTTTTGCTTCTTTTTGCTTCTCTTTATTTTCTGAGTTTTCTACAATGATCATGTTAATTCTTGTAATACAAAAATTTGAGTGACTTCTCCCAGTACCCAATGCTGCTTTTTCTTATTCCTTTCTTTGGATATTGGTCCCAGGTCCCTAATAAACATCCTGAACACTAAACTCTATCTCAGAGTCAGCTTCCCAGACAATCCAACCTGTGAAGGCCAGTGCCAGGAGTAGTCCAAGAAAGGAGGCAATAAAATGATGTTTAGGAGCTGGGTCACTCACCACCTGGCTGGCAATGAAGACCCCATCCCTGGAGGTAGATGGAGCACAGACAACCCCGATCCCATTATGAAAACTTCCCTGTAATGAAGTAGGATAATGCGTAGGAGGAAGGGACTGCAATGGCTGACGCTATGTATTTGGTGTTACAAAAGTACTCGGGAAAGAGTAACTTTGCTGCATTCTGTCCAAGTTCTCCAAAAAGCTGAACAAAAGGCTGAGGACAATTAACAGGCAATTGGAAGCCAAGTGACAGAGCCAGAGGCTTTCCATGAAGGCACATGAAGAGGGTTTCCTAACCTGCGGAGGGAGGACAGGGAAAGTGAGGGCACAGGCCTTCATACTATTGTAAGTGTAGCCCAAACTACAGTGAAGGTTAAAACTCTCAGTCAAGGCAGGTCTGTTATGCCAAAGTCAGGAATTTAGTTGGGGAATATGAATCCTGACTCATGGGATGGAATGTCTGGGTTGATTTCCCCCAAACTCTTGAATGAATTCCTAGATCCTTTGAAACTCTCTGAGCCTGAAGAAATGATCCTCTTCTTCCATTAAGTGCTAGAACCACTCCCTTGCTTAAAGACAATGCAGAGGCCTCTATCTGCCTGGCTAGCCACTTGGCCTGTAACTCGGATTAAGTTGCAGGCTCACCCAGCTGCAGACATGCTGTGCCTGATAAGGAAGAAAAGGGATTCTGCCTCCAAAGGAGCTGCAGAACCTACCTAGTAGGTGCACATAGGGGACTGGATCCTGAGGGGCTGGATCAAGGAGACTAGGACATAATACTGAATAAGAGGAACTTTAGTGATCTGAGAGTACTCTACTGAAATACAGACTTTTAACATCCTGGTAAGGACCCCAAGAAATGGTACATATTTGCTACTAAGCTGTTTTCAAGATGTATGGAAAAAACAATAGTCCCCGATAAGTGAGGGTGAAATGCCAAGATTACTGTAGCAGATGCTGGAGGAAGGGATTTAAAGGCTTACAGAAGTGGCATGCTGGAGCAGATAGCCTATGTTAGGCCAGAATACCCACCAAATGATTATATCCCACAGAACAGCCATAAAAACACTGGTGAGAGGCACACCAGCGAAAGTAAGAAGTTCAGTCAGTGGTGGCTCTCCTTTGTAGATCATTGGTGATGGCAGCAAAGGCAATTACAGAACTAAGCTAACCGCCAGTGATAGAGATAGTAGGAACCCAATCCCCAAAACACAGGCCAGATTCTGGTGCCTAACTGTCAGGAGTCAGATGGATCCAATTATCATAATGAGTGGGAAAGACTGGGGTAACAGCAGAGGACCTGGCTGAGACAATTATGGTTAATGGAACACAGTACCCCTAGGGGCAAAACAGATGGGATTCGACAAAGGCATTCTTCAGCTTACCCTCAGAATAAACCAAAAATGGATGATCAAGAAGCTGAGGGCAGTTGCCCCAATACAAATCCAAGCTCCCTTGCCCAGTTACTGGGCCTAATCTAGGATTCAGATTTGGAGCCTAGTGATGGAAGCAGGGGCTGTGTTCCCAAAAGGAAGGGCTTTCAGAAGAAAATCTACAAATGTCCATTGATTCAGGAAAAGCTGCTATTGGGTTGTCGGAAAAGTCATGACGCATTTTTTCTGTTTTTCGTTGCAAAAATGTGTCATGACTTTTCCAACAACCCAATATTATCAATTGCCATCAGAAAAATGTAAATTAAAACCATGATGAGACACCATGGATTCTCAACCATGATGAGACACCATCATACCCACTAAAATGGCTACTCCAAAAAAAACTGACATTTCCAAATGCTGGCCAAAATGTGGGGCATTTGATTTTGGGATCAAAACTCAATCTCCTAATCAGGTGGTAGACCTACTGTAGTCAAAGCACATGATTAGAGGCTAATGCTGCCCTTCCCCACATCCAAAGAAATGTGCAAATCATTTGGATTATGGGTGCTTTCTTCCATGGCTTTTTTTTTTCCATTTATTTTAAAAACTTTACTCCCACCAAGAAGATATATAACCTCTGAAAACTTTGTATGTGTAAACTTCTGGATTTTTTTCCATGTTATCCAAGCTGTTTAGTAACCTATTTTTTTTTTTTAGGCTTAGTTTTAGATTTAGAAAATAATACAGAGGGTTCCCATATACCCCTCACTCAATTTCCCATTATTAACATCTGACATTAGCACTGTACATTTGTTATAATTGATGAACTAATATTTATGCATGATTGTCTACTAACATCCATGTTTTATTCAGGTCTCCTTAGTTTTTCACTAATGCCCTCTTTCCCTTCCAGGATCTCATCCAGAATATCACCTTCTATTTAGTTGTCATGTCTCCTTAGGCTCCTCTTGTTTGTGGCAGTTTCCTGGACTTTCCTTGTTTTTGATGACTTTGACAGTTTTGAGGAGCACTGGTCAGGTATATCATAAGATGCCCCTATATTGGAATCTGTCTGATATTTTCCTTGTGGTAAGGAGGGGTTAGGAGTCTTGCTTGGCTTTTTTATCCTGTTTTGGATAACTTCAAAAATGGTCCCAATTATTGACTGAAGAGAGTTTCTATCTCTGGAAAACCCTAGTTTCTTGTTGTTTTAGTAAGTTGAACTAATTCTGAGTAGGGTTAGAAGCAGTAGAAGAAAAAGTATTGAAATACTTGCTTTTAACAAAAGCAGTAACGTCTTTATGCTGTGGTACCGATAAAGAAACCTAGCGATTATCACTAGTTTTTATTTCATTAGTGTTTGTTTGAGTGGAATGATAACGCTTTCCCCATTGCAAGGGCATGTAAGTCTTACTTCAGCTTAATAAAGATGTTCTTCTAATCACTTTATAATCCTTGTTTTTTAATAAAATATCAAGGAGCAATTAGTTTTTGTGCAGGTTAATTGGCATTAAAATATTACTTGTGCTTCAGATTTTGTTGTTTTCCCTTCTTTTAATACAGAGAAGCAGAATCACATGATAAAGAAGGCAAATTTGTGCACTCTTAATTGACTAACAATAGAAAAGCTGGCAGCTGCTCTTCTTGATATACATTTGTGGCACTTCTAAGTTGTCTTATAAATACCTCAAGCTAAACAAATGAAAAAAATGTTTTGAGGAAAAAATGTGATTTACTATAGGAAAAATATCTGAATTTTTTTTTTACATGGAGGTATAATTACATACAGTAAAATACACAGATCAGTGTTTGATTGGATGAGTTTTGACAACTGTACACCCATTACCCGCTACCCCAAACAAAACAAGGAATATTTCCATCACAGCAGAAAGTTCCCTTGTGCCTTTTTCCAATAAATTCACCCTTCCGCCTCCCGAGGTATCACTACTGATTTCCATCACTGATTTGTTTTGCTCATACCCAGAGACTTTATATAAATGGAATCACACTATTTGTATGATTTTTTGTGTCCAGCTGTTTTCATTGAACATAATATTTTGAGATCAACTAGTCAGAAGAGCAACTTAATGCCCAACTCAAGAGAGATCATAGTCCACTGGCCTCTATGGTAGTCATAAGGAGGCCCATCTGTAATATTGGGTCTTCAGAAAAGTCATGACGTATTTTGTCTATGTTTTTCAAAGGTCTTTTATTTATATAAAGAACAAAGATCAATCAATGATATATTGCTCGTTTGTTTGATAACCTTTTGCCGTATTTTAGTGAGCTTCATAATTCCTAAAGATAGAAGGGCCTATCTTTATTTGCAAAAAACTGAACAAGGTAATGATTTATAGCCTCATCTGAATTGAATGTTATACCACACAAAGAGTTTTGAAGAGATTGAAACAAGTGGAAGTCTGATACTGCAAGGTCAGGCGAGTATGGTGGGTGTGGCAACACATCCCATCCAAGCTCCAATAATTTTCGACAAGTGATCAAACTGGTGTGTGGTCTCATGTCTCGATAGAACACAATTCCCTTACAATTAACGAGCTCTGGACATTTCTAGATGATGGATTCATTCAAACTGTCCCATTGCCGACAGTACACATTCAAATTGATTGTTTAGTTCCTTGGTAAGAGCTCGAAAAACATGACACCTTTAAAATCCCACCATACTGAGAGCATAATCTTCCTCTGATGAATGTCTGCTTTTGATGTCGTTTGAGGCAAATCACGTCAGAACCAAGACACTTGGCACACCACATTGTTGTAAACAATCCACTTCTCATCACCAGTTATCAGTCGCTTCAAAAAAGAATCATTTTCCTCACATTTAATGAGTATATTGCAGATGTTTATATGCGCTGTCAAATGAACCACTTTGAGTTCATGCGGAACCCAAATATCGAGCTTGCTTACGTATCCCAGCTTCTTCAGGTGGTCGTGAACATTTGAATGATGGATGTTCAATGTTTCTGCAATCTCTCATGTCATGTAACGTGGATTTAGCTCAATCAATGCCTTTATTTTATCATTATCAACCTCAGTGGGCCTCCCTGACCAAAGAACATGGTTGAGATCAAAATCACCAGCACGGAATCTTGTGAACCATTGTTGACACTGACATTCTTGTAGAGCATTGTCACTGTAAAGTTTATGCAACTTTTCACAAGCTTGACATGCATTCTTCCCTTTATGGAAGTAAAACAATAAACTATGGCAAAAATGCACAGTTTGGTCTTCCATCTTCAACTTGTTGTAAAATCTCCAAAACTCAACCAAATTGCTCAATTTTTTTTTAGAATGAAGCCAGAACTGTCAGCTGTCTAATGACATAGCAATAACATAGATGTGAATGACTCTAGTACTTCCAAAAATGAACTAGTGCCATCTGTTGCAAACATGCGTCATGACTTTTCCAAAGACACAGTATTTATTGCTGCAGGACAACTCTTGTTAGGTCAGACACTGACAATCTAGAGGATCTCCAGAGGAAGAATCTCAAAGTCAGTTAAGACTGAGAAACAGCTGAGGGAATTCAGACCTAAAAAGAGACTTTTATGAGAAAGAACAGAGAAGAAAAAAGGGGGCAAGACAATGGTCACACAATATAGAAGGGTTGTCATTTGAAAGAGGAAATAGATTTTGTGTCACTCCAGAACTGAAATTCATGGGAGACAGTTTTCAGCTCTATATAAAGAGAAGCATCTTCAACAACAGGTCATTGGGGCACCTTGGACAATAGTTGAGTTTCTCATCACGGAGACTGTTCAAGAAGGCCATTGATCCTGGATGCTATTGAAGCAAATCCTCATTAGGTGGGACAGAACATCTTCCTGTGACTTGTAGTTTTTTGTTTTTTTTTTTGTTTTGTTTTGTTTTGTTTTTAAATTTTATTGGGGAATTGGGGGAGGGGAACAGCGTTGGGGAATCGGGGAAGGGGAACAGACAAGTTGCTGTCTTTTTGTTCTTCAGCCTAGTTGTGGAGGACATTGCTTCACTGGTCCATGTTGGTGTCATCATTGCACTCTTCCCGGTGAGGCAGATCAGTCGTCGGCCTCTGGACAGCCACTCACGGCGTCCCTTGGCAGCTTGCATCAGCTGCCAGCCACTCAGGCTGGCTGCCAGCCACTCACTGTAGCCTATGGCAGCCACTGCTGCAGGGGCTGCAGCTATGCCGTCCCCGGGGACTCGCAGCAGCCCAGCTCCAGGTGGAGCTGTTGTTCACCATCTTGGCTATAGAGGGCAGTATCACTGGCCCTCATATGTGGGATCCAAACTGGGACCCTCCTGCTCAGAGCTGGCATCCCAAGCCAGCTCCTAACCAATGCGCCACTTGGCTGTCCCTGACTTGTGGTTTTTGATTTAGACAAAGCTGACCTTTACCTCCACTTTATACTAATTGGTTGGTGTGGTTTATTATCTTGTATATTTCACACTGGCAATGAGGTCATAGGGTTTTCCCTCCAAGTATCTCAGAACCAGGTGTGGCCATGAAAACTTACTAAGCCTGAGTCGTCAGGACCCAGCATACATGTTGTGCTCTTACTTTCAAAGTATTCTTTATAAGAGAGAGAGCCCTTCTCTGCCTCCTTCCCCAAGGACCCTGCTGGAGAGCCACAGGCAGTGAAAGGTCTTCATTCCTGACAAATGTGAACATGGTATCCACAAGGGCAAATGCTACTACTCAAGTGTTTGCCGTATCCTTCTTCAACTTCCAGGTTGCAACTAAAACTAAAAATCAGAGCTCTGCAAATCTTTTGCAAGTTGCCCTCAGTGAGTTGGATAAATAAAAAAGAGGAAGTGATGAGAAGAGAGGAAATGTTTATAAGAGAAAGTGGCTGTCCTTCAGGTAGCTGAAAAGTCTCCCTAATCTGTCTACAACATCGCACCCTTCCTCCCCCACCTCCCAGCCCACTGTCAGTTAGCTGAAGTCCAGCCACCTGCTTTACTTATCTGAATGCAGGCTCCAGCCCAGGCAACTTTCCTCAGAAGAAAATAAAGCAGAGGAAATAAGTTGATCATCACCTATTAGACCCCAGGTTGGCCTCTTATCACCTTCTACAAATCTCAATTTTAAGGAACATCTTTATTGTTCTTGTAGCCTGCCTTGTACTCTGTTCTTGTAGTCTTATAGTCTTGCCTCCCCTAGCTACTTTTAAGCTCCAATCCATCAGAAAAATATTTCAATACTGTGCATGGAACAGCCCCTCCTCTCTTTTTGAAAACCACCATCTCTAAGAAGCCTAACAGTGAATCTCACCCACTTGCCTCACTCCCTGACTCCACTTCTCAGTTTGTAAACAACCTGGGTATGCTCATGTGACCTCCTTTACATAGTGCCTCATAAGCACAGCAATGTCATTTTTATATTTATTTATTTATTTATTTATTTATTTATTTATTTATTTTGAGGGCAGTGTCACTGGCCCTCATATGTGGGACCGAACCGGGGTCGCTGGTTTCCCAAGCCAGCACTTAACCACCGCGCCACTCGGCCGACCCTGCAATGTCATTTTTAGAGATACATGTGATGTTTCATAACACTCGCTCAACAAAAATCTCCTTTATGTTTCAATCCACAGACATTTCACAACATGAGCTTTGGGGTGGAGGCAGAACGGCCTCCCACATTGCAGCCCTAAGTTGTTCACTGAGTGAGTGCATTTCCAATGCTTCCTTCAAGGAGGCTTGGTCATGGGGCCTCTCTCAGATGAGAAAGATTCTGATACTGGTAATGGCTCCTTCCTCCCATGACATTTGCATAAGGCTCTGCCCCAGCTGCACACCTTGAGGAGAACTAATGGGCAGGATAGGGCTAAATAAGCATTCACATAGGCATGCAAAATTGCTAACGCAGCCTTGGCTTTTCAGAGCTGAGTCTGCTTTCAGAGACCATTCACTCAGAAAGGGGAAGTGGCTTATCCAATGCCTCCCTGTAGAGGGGCAGAGCTAGGGCAGGAACCCACATTTCCCAATTTGTGCATAACTTACCATCTTACGCAAGGAGCTAAACATGGATAAAGAAAGGTTATTGTATCAGTGGGAAACTGATGTAACACTCAAAAAGTTGGAATTGACTTGGTCAATTACTACAGTCTGACATTGACTCCCTGAAGCCAGTTTCCTCAACTGTGAAATGGGATATTAATACCTCACTGAGAGCTTTTGTAAAGGATGAAAGGGCATAATGTGTGTAAATGGCCTGCTGTGTCTTGACATTCAGTACATAAAGATTTCTGTGCCTTTTGTGGTAATTTAGCCAGCCTCTGACATTCATTCCAGGCTTAATGTCACCCCCAAACATACCAAAATTGCTTCAAATATTTGAAATAGGAAGCTTAGCTACTCTATGTGCAAAATTAAAATCCTCTTTAAAGTGAATAATTTTTAAGTTATTTTTCTAGATTGTCTGGGGCTAGAGTCAAAGTTAGAGGAAATTTTCCAAAGCACTTCGTGGCTCTTTACTGCTGTTGGAAACATCTGGGGTTTCTTTTTCACCTTTGAAAAAGATATGGCCTCATAATTTTACATCTTATAGGGCATCAAATACATTAGTATGTTGGTTAGAGGTAGCACACATGAAAAAGTAAAATCCTAATTGAGTGTTACCTGGATGGAGACTTCTCCCTGAGAGTCTCTTGCTTCCATTTCCAAAACCACTTGTAGAGCATGAAGATCCTGCCAGCATTGCAAGGGGGTGTTCGAGAGAAAAACACTGTGCTTTGTTGGTAGGAGGTGGGAATTAGTGGGAGTCAGGGGGATCTGCAGTCATCTTTGGGTGAGGGGAACAGCCCAGAGCCTAGCCTGGCCTTTGGGACATTCCCACTGGTTCCCCTGCTAAGCAGTGATTCAAAGAGGCGGGAAGCATGAAGGAGGTGAGGCCATTAGCATATGACCTAATATGCCATCAGGCGAGGTCAAACAGTTGGGCAGGATCTCCCTCATGTCCCCTCCCCCAATAAGCACACGGCACACATGTCCCTAAGCTATAGCCTGTCCTCTTATGACTTCCCCCTTCAAGCTGCCTTGGTGTTCTTCATAACCTGATTTCACTTCTAAAAAACATGTTGTGGGGGAGGAAACACCAAGAGAAATCTGGCCCCGCTCCATATTACCATCCCATCCCACTCCAGATGGTTCTAGTTGCAAAAGTTTACATTCTGGGCTTTCAGATATGTTTATATTCTGCCTTGAAAAGCTACTGTTCGGGCCGGCAGAGTGGCGCGGTGGTTAAGCGCTGGCTTGGGAAGCCTGTGGCCCCGGTTTGGGTCCCACATATGAGGGCCAGTGACACTGTCCTCAAAAAAAAAAAAAAAAAAAAAAAAAAAAGCTACTGTTCTCCACATCCCCTCTGTCCCTAATCCTCCAGAAATACTCCACTGTCTACTCAGGGGAATCCTCTATTCTCATAGGGCTGTATTGACTTCAGTATCCTGCATATATTACCACTTTTTAATCCTGACCCTAAGAAGAATGTACTATTATCCTAATTTGGCGGAGGGAAAACAGAAACTTCAGATACAAGATTACTCTCTCAGTACAGATATAGGGTTCTCACCAGGTTTGTGTCCATAATGTTGCCCATTCTATATTTTCTCCATAAACAGAATCTGCAATTAAAAGGAATTTTTATTTTCTATCTTAACAAAATTAATTGATGCCATGGATTTATTTTTTAAAGCAATACAATCACATTCTTGGCTATCTATCCAAAAATCTACTGCTGTCTTTCTTCTTCCTTATATCACCCCAAATTTGTCTTTTTATACCACATAGCTGACGTCTCTGAAGGAAGCTGTTCCCACTCTCAGGTCCAGGATGGGACAGACTGGTATAAGAATGCTCTCGGGCGGCCGAGTGTCGCATTGGTTAAGCGCTGGTTTTGGGATGCCAACGGCCCCGGTTCGGATCCCACATGAGGGCCGGTGACACTGCCCTCTACAGCTAACAACAGCTCCACCTGGAGCTGGGCTGTGCGAGCCCCGCTGATGGTGTGGGCTGCAGCTCCTGCTGCAGTGGGCTGCCATAGGCTACAGTGAGTGGCCCGCAGCCAGCGTGAGCGGCTGGCAGCCAAGCGTGAGCTGCCAATAGCCGCGGTGAGCGACATCCAGAGGCCAGCGACCGATCTGCCTCACCCGGGAAGAGCGCAATGACGATACCAACATGGGCCAGTGAAGCAACGTCCTCCGCAACTAGACTGAAGAACAAAAAGATAGCAACTTGTCTGTTCCCCTTCCCCGATTCCCCAATGCTGTTCCCCAATAAAAAAAAAAAAAAAATCTTTAAAAAAAAAAAAAAAAAGAATGCTCTCATACCTCTTGTCAGTGATTAGTTCTGAAATGGACATGTGACCCAATTCTGGCCAATAAAACATGAGGAGAGATTTAATGGGGCCTTCTGAAAACTTTCTTGCTCTTAAGAAAGAACCACATATAATGATTCTCTCTCCCATGAACAAGGAAGCAAACAGCCACAATTACTACTAGTGGCCTTCCTGCCATAAGAAGAGTTTATATTGAAGACAATTACTGTGACTGTCACAGGAGAGACATGGAAATAAAAAGATATCACTTAATGATATCACTAAGGTATTGAATCAACCAACCATGAAGGCAAAGTCCCACCTCTGGGCTTCCTGCCTAATAAGCAAATAAATTTTCATATGATGTTAACAGATTTTACTTAGCTTTCTATTCTCTACTGAAAGCATCTTTAACCGATCCTGGCATCTCTCACATCTCCTGTATCCACATAACTACGCACTCATCGTTCACATCTTGAATGATGGTTAAAAGGCACCACACAACCCTTAGTCAACAAACGAAAGTCAGGGTTGGATGTGGTAAGTTTTGTATGGTGCATTACAATGGCCACAAATGCTTTGTCATTGGGAGGCCATACAGAGATGAAATCTGTTTTCCTTTTCCTTGAGTCTGAGCTGGCCATGTGACCTCTTGTGACCCACAAAATGCCGTGGAAGTGACACCGGATAACTTCTGAGGCTGGGCCTAAGAGATATGCAGCTTGCAGCATGCCACTTGGAACACTCCTTCTTAGAACTGAGCCACCCTGTGAAACAACCATCTCTCCTGTGACCACCAAGAAGCCCAAGAGAGAGACCCACCCTGGGAAGTAGCACACTGAGGTGCCAGACATGTGAGAAAACCTTCTCAGCTGCAGCCTAGTAAATACCAGCAAATGCCATAAAGAACTAGACTGGCACCACTGAACCCTACCCAAATTCATGACCCACAAACAAAATGCTTGGGGTTTTAAGCCACTAAGTTTTGAAATGGTTTTTTTAGAAACCATTTTGAGACAAAAGGAAAATATAGAAACCCTTTTTCATGAGCTTCAGTAACAGAAACAAAAAGCTTTCTGCTGAACCCTCATGTATCTAGAAACTTCATTCGTCAGGATACTCTATTCCCACATGCCTCAGCAAGTCCTGGTTTTAAGAATGTGTGACCGTGTAATAAGATGTGCGCATGTAGCATGTGAATGCCCGTGAGGAAGGCCGATATGCTTCTACCCTCTTCCTTCCAGTCCTCCTCCACCCTATCAGGTCTTGGGTTCTCACAAAAGTTTGCAAAAGATGAAACAAAATGTATGATAGATAACTTAGGGGGGACCACCTTCTTGGTCTCGTGTGCGTTCTCAGTCGACACAGACACACATACACACATGTTTCCCCCCACCCCCCAAGTGCAAGTTCTGATCAATTCCCTGGCAGTGTGCTTAGCTGGGTAGGACAGCAATTTTTCAAGCACTTGTGCCATAAAAAGTCAGAATTTGAATTAGCCACCAGTTCCTTTTTAAACTGAACTGACATTTTGAGTTACATTTATTTTAACTAGGGAATTATGACAGGAAAGGAATAGTTCTAATTAAATAAGTATTAGCCTCAAACAGTGTGAATAATGACCCGTTGGAAGTTTCTCAGTCCCCTAATAGCTAATTAACAGCTCATAACTGGGTTCCCTTTGTGTCCCAAGGCAAGTGTGAAAAGGAAGCCTTGACTGATTAATGAGATTGGATCAAACTGGATTAAAAATGAAAATTGGCTTTATGGACTCCACACCTGCAAATCCACTCCATGTGAAAAGAAGAGATTATTTTTAAGGCACCTGAGCAATCACCATGGCAACAGAGAGTGCACAGCTGAAGGCATTGATCTGTCAACACCCTCTAGATGACCCCTTTCACCGCAGGCTGGACAGCTGATAAGGCAACCAGCTGTGAGAGAAATGGCCTCACCATTGTCATGGTATCTATGGAGTTTGAGAGGGAAAGCCAAATAGCCTTTGTAAAGACTTGCTCTTGGGGTGGCCCATTGGCTCAGATGGTTAGAAAGCAGGCTCATAGCACCAATGTTGCCAGTTCGATTCCCACATGGGCTAAGAAGCTGTGCCCTCCCCAACCAGATTGAAACAACTACTTGACTTGGAGCTAATGGATCCTGGAGAAACATACTGTCCTTCCCTCCCCCCCACAAAAAAAAAAAATTTTCTTATAAAAAAAGAAAGATGCTCTTCCTTTTTCATGTTTTTATTTCAGATATATATTAAGGCAGACAGACAGGAAATTAGGAGCCAATAAATACCAATGCCCTTCTCTGCGATTCCACATTAGACTGTGTTAGACACTGTTAGACACTCTGTCAGTGCTGAAGACCAGCTCTTCATTATTGAATGAGATTGTGCTTGGCTCTCCTGAGGTGATAGTAAGCCTGTACCATGCCACCACTTCCCACATACACACTTCCTCTGGCACTTAACCAGAAAGTGTTTTTGAATAGGCTGTCACGGACGCTGGAAAAAGTGCTGCATGTATTTTCAGAAGCCCCTGTCTGCAGGAGATAACCATATCCCTTTTACGGAGCTGGTAGCTGTGGTCACACTGGCTAAGCCCTAAGCAGGCCTCTGCTTTTACCACCACCATGCTCTGGAAACTCTCAAATAGTACAGAGAGCCAATATTTGTTTGCCCAGTAGAATCCCATGCAGTGTGTGGGAATTGCTATTAGTCATGGTGGGGTAGTGGGGGGCAGGGTTTCCCATATTCTCATGAAATTAAAATTCCTCTCAGAGCAGCCAGCCCACTGCTCTGCCCCATTGGAGCTGAGGACATCGTTCTGAGGATGGGCCAGGGCAGGGCCACAGTTATAGAGGTGATGACCTGGACTCACCACAGAGAAGTTGTGAATCTTCCTCACATGGCTGACCCACAAACGGCATACTAAATGTAGTGGCTGGAGGAGGAACAACTTCCTTTCTGAGTTTATAAATAAAATGTATGACCTGCCGTAGTCAGGAAATGAGATGTTTTCTGTTAACCAAATAGATTGCTGCTGCACAAAAACTTAGGAATTGAAAACTTATCGAAACTTATTGAAAAAAACTTAGTCAATTGAATTGAATCTTTATGTGATTTTATTTATTTATTTATTTATTTATTTATGTTTGTTTGTTTATTAGTTTCAAGTATACAAAACAAGGTAATGATTAGACACTTACACCCCTCACAAGTGATAACCCCAACAAGTCTACTACCCCTCTGACACTGTACATAGTTATTATAATACCATTGACTATACTCCCCATGTTGTATTTACATCCTGTGATATATACCAGGGGTGCCAAAAAAAATGTATACAACTGGACACTTTGATCAACGTTGCTCAAGCAGTAGCTTGCCATAATCAGAAGTATCTGGATGCTGATGGTAACTACTTTGAGAGCCTCTTGTAATTACAGAAGTTAAATGTGACGTGTATTCATCTTTTGTTATCGGTATATATTGAATATTACAACTTTAATAGTTTTTTCCTTTCTTAAAATGTGTATGCATTCTTTTGTCACCGTCTGTGTATGTATACGAGGTTTGCAATTAAGTTCGCAAACTTGTTGCAGCAATATTGCTAACCTTTTCTGATATCAGAGGGATTATTCATTATGAATTTGTACCAACT
Organism: Aselliscus stoliczkanus; assembly: GCA_033961575.1. Classification (NCBI taxonomy): domain Eukaryota; kingdom Metazoa; phylum Chordata; class Mammalia; order Chiroptera; family Hipposideridae; genus Aselliscus; species Aselliscus stoliczkanus. The sequence continues at coordinate 93,829,213 of CM066732.1, read as the reverse complement.
GGACAAACAGTTAACCAAGTTTACTATTTGGGAGTGCTGAAAAGGCTGCGTGAAAAAGTTAGACAACCTGAACTTTTCGCCAACAATTCATGGCTCTTGCATCATGACAATGCACCAGCTCACACACGGCACTGTCTGTGAGGGAATTTTTAGCCAGTAAACAAATAACTGTATTGGAACACCCTTCCTACTCACCTGATGGCCCGAATGACTTCTTTCTTAACCCAAAGATAAAGGAAATAGTGAAAGGAAGACATTTTGATGACATTCAGGACATCAAAGGTAATACGACGATAGCTCTGATGGCCATTCCAGAAAAAGAGTTCCAAAATTGCTTTGAAGGGTGGACTAGGCGCTGTCATCAGTGCATAGCTTTCCAAGGGGAGTACTTTGAAGGTGACCATAGTGATATTCAGCAAAGAGGTATGTAGCACTTTTTCTAGGATGAGTTTGCGAACTTAATTGTTATACCTCGCGTGTGTGTGTGTGTGTGTGTGTGTGTGTGTGTGTGTATTTAGTTATAGTTGCCCTTTAATATTATTTTATGTTAGTTTTTAGGCATAGAGTACAGTGATTAGGCATTATGTGATGATTTTTAAAAGCCAGTGAAGATTCTGTAGGACTTTCAAGTTTTCATAATCATCCTTATCAAAAAGTGAATATGACCTATTTAATAGATCAAAAGATTGGGAGACTGATTTTACCAGCCTGAGTGTCTTGTGCCTATCCTGCATCCCAGAAGATTCCTAACCTTCCAATATCTTTAGTTTCCTCCCTGCCACCATACCATGGCCAGGATAAAACAGGGCAAGATTACACAAGTGCCTCCAAGTATATCCCCTCCAATCTGTGCTCCTTATTTTCTTCTCTTACTTTCCACACCAAAAAAATGGATCAGAAACCAAGAACCATCAGACCTGGTACTAGACAACACAGAAACCAAACCCACATCTAAAAAAATTGTATGAGCTAAGATGGTGAACAACAGTTCAACCTGGAGCTGGGCTCCTGTGAGTCGCTGGCGAAGGCGTAGGCTGCAACCCATGCTGCAGTGGGCTGCCGTGAGCTACTGTGAGTGGCCAGCAGCTGGAGTGAGCTGCCAAGAGCCGCCGTGAGCAGCTGTCCTGTGGCTGGCAAGCAACTGCCTCACCCGGGAAGAGCACAATGATAACACCAACATGGACCAGTGAAGTGGCATCTTCCACAACTAGACTGAAGAAGAAAAGGACAGCAACTTGTCTGTTCCCTTTCCCAAATCCCCAACGCTGTTCCCCTCCCCCAATTCCCCAATAAAATCTTTAAAAAAAAAAAATTTGCATGAAGAGCACCTAGCCTTTATCTAATCCTTGCTAGGCTTAATGCCAACCTATTTGGCTTACTGCCAAGAAAGGTGTCAACTCCCAAGGGAGGTGGAGACACACAAGGTAGCAGTTAATTAACACTCCTTGGAGGTGAACAGAAGTGCTCTCCTAGACTGGGAAGAGTCTCTTTTTCTTTCAAACCTGTGACTTGGAACTGACATTTCAAAATTGTCAACAGTAATTTGGGGAAGGGAATGTGTCTCTTTAGCTATTTTAATCAGCAGCATGTACTGAGCATGCTTTCCTGAGAATCCTATCTGCATAAATTTCTGTGGGGAGATAACAAATAACAATTTATCTGATCAGGTTACGTAGGGAGTTAGGACCAACCCAGTTTCATTGTAAAGAATACAGGTAAGCCCATACAAAGCATATTACATTAGTGTAATTGTGCATGTATGGAGTAAGAGGGACTAAAGGATGGTCGTCTCTAAAATTTTAGTTAAGATGTTCAAAGATGAGGGCATCTTAAAATAGAGCATTGGAGGGAGTGTTGAATGAGGATTAACAGCAGACAGGGGTGCACTAGTCAATCCTGTGCAGGGGCTGGCCAGAAAATTTGATAGAGGAAGAACATTTACAAGGTCCATGGTTTCACAGAACAAGAAACAAAGAAAAAAATATAGTATTTAAAGTTATAAAAGTAATGAAAAAAAGAACAACAATCAATAGCATTAGTATCAAAAGTTGGGAAAGGTATGGGGAATGGGAAGATAATGAGAATGATGTAAATTCTGACCTTTCCTAGAAAGAAGATAAGTGTTTATCTAAAGTAATCAAGAAACAAAACCATCAGCACATTATTTAGAGGTAACTCCCAGAACAGCTAAAATTATAAATCATTACAAGAAGCAGACTAAGAGAAGAAGTCAAAAATTGATTGTCATTTTGAATTTGCAGTATGGACTGATGTTTTACCATGTGTAGGTATTACTTTGATGATTTTTAATAGACAGTGGCAGCCCCTGGTGTTCCAAGAGCCTTTAAAGCCTCTTTGCATGATTTGCCGTTTCTATAATGACCTCTTCAGTATGCGAGGTATGGCTGGGGAGGAAACATTAACTACTTTAAAATCCAGGGCTCAGTAAGAAAAAGAGAAGCTTCTGGTGTTCTTTCGATAATATTCATGCTAAACAAACCTTGATAGAGGGGGCCTCATGACTGACAGTGTATTTTGAAACCATCACCCTTACTTCACTTTTAAGGGCTATTGGTTATGGCCAGATAGTTAAATTGGAAAGAAATTTAAAGAAATTTAAAGGAAACTCAGCCGCATTTCCGGGGGACTTGGGAACATTACCATTTTAGAATTCTTTATCCTGACTGTTGAAACACTAAATCCACATTGAATCCAAATTGTTCACTTTCTCAAGGTCTACAAAATGTTAATGAAATATTTGGTTTCTAATAATTTGCGTAACTCCCTCTGATATTCTATTCCCCAATGACAGAATTTTAGGATTTGAGAGTTCACATTAAGGATCATCTGGTCTACTTCCCTCATTTTAATAAAGGAGATAAGTGGGGCTTCACGGGTTTCTGTGACTTCCCTAAGGGCGTGAACAGGTTGTGAATCCACCTCTCTCAGGGGTGTTTGATGCCTACCATTCTCTTCCAAGGGTCCTTTTCCCCCTACCTCAATGAAACCCTGGGACGAAAGTTCTTAAGAACAGTAAAAAATTACCTTCACCACAATAAAGTGGTGAATCATGTATCAAAATTTCTCTCCCACCCATCACTTTTTAGGCACTTCATCTTAAAGCATCATTTTTATTTTAGGAAAGAAAAAGCTGTATTTAAGTGTTGGATATTCTTAATTCATTCAATGTGGAAAAGGGGAGGTAAAAAGAAACTCTCCGAGGATTATCACGATGAGAACAAAAGCTTTTCCAAATTATGCAACACATTATAATTATGCTAGAAAATTGCTCTTCAGCTGGAGGTGTCAATGGAGAGTGCTACAATTTTTAAATAGTTCTGTTCTTGATAAAAATTCACGAGCATTTGAGGCATTTGTGCTCGTGCATACATATTTAGGCAAACCATGGTGCAATAAGCATTCATCCAGAATTCTGGTATCTTTTCCCCCACAATAAAAAAAATAAACAAAAAAGATGACAAAAAAAAGCAAAAAGAATTGTCTAGATGTACACACAGGTCTTACAGTGGGATTCTTGAGGGAAAAGAACTATAGCTCTACGGGCTGGCCGAGTGGCACGGTGGTTAAGCGCTGGCTTGGGAAGCCAGCGGCCCTGGTTCGGGTCCCACATATGAGGGCCAGTAACACTGCCCTCAAATAAAAAACAAACAAACAAAAAAAAGAACTATAGCTCTAAATTCAACACACCTGAAGATATCTAGGGCTTCCCAAAGCTATTTGGTTTGAATGGATTTGCCCTATGCTCTCTGTCCACCTGCAGATGAAGCAGATGGAGGAACAAGCAGTTGAGTGTGTTTCAAAAGTGCATAGAAAACAATGCTAGGAGCAAATCAAAATATAAGCAAGTACAAAATATTGATGTTATGTAAGTACCTGTCTAAGCACAGCATTTTTGGAAGTACAAGAAAGCAAAGACTTTTCTTATCTGTAGAATTGAAGTCAATGGTTTTAGCTACTGGCTCTCACCACTCCTGTAAGAGAGTCATGATTTACAAAGATATTATTTTTAAGGGTTGTTCTGTGTTTTAAATTCCTACCTGAAGATCTCCCTTTTTTCTCTGCTTTGCCTTAAACTTTGACTGAATCAACTATATTGTTGTAGTTAATGTTTTTGTTCTTATATATCAATTGTTCCCAACTTGGCTTCGCATTAGAATCCCCTGAGGAATCTCAAAAAAAGAGATTCCCACTAAGACCAATTATATCAGAATCTCTAAGTCTGCACATCAGTATTTAGAAACACTCCCTTGGTGTTTCTAATGTGTAACCATGAGTGAGAACCCCTCTTGTATAGATAGTATAACAAGATCATTTTATAGAATCTTCAGTTAAAATCAGTTTTGCCTATTAATTTAGTCAAAAGTTCTGGATGTGTAATAGGCCCCATGTGGGCTATGACACCAGTGGTGCCTATTTCAAGACCTGTAGATGTCATTGGATGACTCTAGCTAGGGTCCATAGAAAATTCCAGAATTTAGTTACTTCAAATGTGGGACTGTTTTCTGATTTGGACAATGCACTCTGGTTTGTGCTACATTTCCATCTCATTCTGTGATTTTCTAAGACAGTCTCTTGAAAAAAATCTTCTTTTCTGGACTGACCACAAGCTCTTCCCATTCACAATGGCTCTGTAACTCCTTTTGCAAAATAGACCTGAACTAGCCAGATGTAACTGGTAAGAGATGCCATGCATCCTATCCCAGAGCCTAGGTTTTAGAACTAGATTGGCAAGGAGAGGGTATATGATCACATGATATCAGTGCTGCTTTCAGTAGCATTTCTCTTTCCACCTTGACTCTGCAAACTGAGTCTACAAGGGGTGTAGGAGGGGAGACACTGAGATCAGGTGGGGACAGAAGGCAAGGAGAACAGTACTCAGCATAAGGGACAACAGCATGTAATGGTGCCTCATGAGGGGCATTCTATGTGGGAGTAACCATGGAAACCTGAACTTTGAATATTTGTACTAGAATCTTGCTTTTGAATATAATTTCTTGTGAATTGAAAAAAAATTAAAAGAAAGGAGATAGCATGACATGGGATGGCATGGAAGTGCAGGCAACAAATAAGAAGCAAAGTATTATCACAGAACATTTTCTTCGGAAGAATTTTATTTTATTTATTTATTTATTTATTTTAGCTGAGCCACCCTGCCACCTGTTGGCAGCTCAGCAGCAGCTCAGTTCGGGCTGGGCATCGAACTGCTGTTGCTCAGAGCTCAGCTCACACTCTTGAGCGAGCTCTTAACCAACTGAGCCACTCGGCCAGCCCTTCTGTGGAAAAATTTTAGCCCTAACTTTGCAACTTAGGCATGTCAGACAATGGACAATAATTTATTTCATTTAGGCCTCAATTTCTTCATGGTAAAATAAACATAATGCCCTGCTTCTGTCATTGGGTTGTGTCAAGATTAGAGTAAGAGTTTTAAAGGAAGAAGTGCCATATTTTCTAAGATAGAGCTCTGTGGGGTGTAAATAATTTCCTGATAAGAAATACAAATCAGAGATCCTCAAGCAACACTCCCCACCCAGCTTTATAGTCTCAACCTAGAATGACATTGTCTTCAAGCAGTCTACATTCTTATTGCTTCCAACTTAGTGACACAATGGGGATTTCCTAAGGAAGGTACTTAGCTAGGTTGATGTGGATAGCATGAAAGGAGAAGAGTGAGTAAGAACTGAGACACTTTACAACAGGTTTTATTTCCCAGAATATCTGAATAATTTAACTCCTTCATATATGCTACAACACAGTTCTCAGCGGAGACGTAAGCTGGATAATGTGACTTCTGCAGGAGTTGAATATTTAGGGGAAAATATTTGGTACATGTAGTCAATATTGAAGGGCTGCAAAACTCATGAACTGGGGCTCCTTGAGGTAGGGAATTTTTCTTATATGGATAATTTTTTCCCCCAGCACTTTAAATAATTTCTAGTACATGATAAGTATTTAATAAATCCTGCTGAATTAGCTAACAAATAAAGGATTAATCATGTGGATATATATGGAATGGTATAGTACCTTTCCTTAGCCCAAACTGCTAATATGTTGTGTATGTGAGCACACAAAAACTGTGAAAGAATAGGCTAATAGATGAAGGATAAATGAGAATGTAAAGATTCAAGGAACTCTCATCACTACCCTGTCCCCTGTCCCCCTCAATCCAGTCTAAAATGCCACTCTGAGCTACCACTGATACTCCTGTGCAGTGAACCATTCCTTAAGCACTGATTTAAAAGAAGGAATTCCCCTGTGCATCTCACCTTTACCTCGGGAAAAACTTAAGTACTATTGCCTGTTGCCCAGGTTGATAGAAGTTGAAGAATGGAGAATATTTACAAAAGGTAGGAAATTTGTTATGACATCCTACATTTGTATTACAACTTATACTTTTTAAAAATAGACTTTAGGGCCAGCTGAGTGGCGCGGTGGTTAAGTGCTGGCTTGGGAAGTCAGCGGCCCCGGTTCGGGTCTCACATATGAGGGCCAGTGACACTGCCGTCAAAAATAAAAAATAAAAAAATAAAAAAATAAAAATAGACTTTATTTTTTAGAGCAGTTTTAGGTTCATGACAAAATGGAGAAAATGCAGAGATTTCCCATATACCCTCTTCTTTCCTACATGTACCATCTCCTCCATTATCAGCATCCCCCATCAGTGGTACCTTTGTTACAACTGATGAACTTACATGGACCCATCATTATCACCAAAGACCAGTTTCCATTAGAGTTCACTCATGGTGTTGTGCATTTTATGGATATAGACAAATGTTTACTTGTATACATTTAATACTTATATACAAATGTATATCTGATATTTTTTCAAAATATGTTTATTGTACCATTTCTCAACAATCCTCAAAACAAGCTTATGAAGTGGGTAGGATTTTTATCTGCACTGAAATATACAGATCAGTGAAGTGGCTTATCTACCATAATGAATAAAAAGAATCTGGACAAGACCTCATATCACCACAGTCAGGTGTCTTTCAATCCCCATCAGGCACTATCTGTAACTTTGCTGTATATATATAGTAAAGGGCCCAAGTGAGTCTGCCTTCAATTGCCATACCAGGTGTGAAAGTGTTTAGCTAGGGGCTAACGCTGAGACTCGGGCCTAGAAACATTACTTACAAATAGACTGCAGGGAAAGGGCTATTTCTGTATTGCTATCTTGGGGAGGGAAGCTAAACAAAATGTAATTTCCTTTTTCTTTTTTTTTTTAAAGATTTTATTGGGGAATTGAGGGAGGGGAACAGACAAGTTGCTGTCCTTTTGTTCTTCAGTCTAGTTATGGAGGACGTTGCTTCACTGGCCCATGTTGGTATCATCATTGCGCTCTTCTTGGGTGAGTCAGATCGTTCGCCAGCCTCTGGACGGCCGCTCACAGCGCCTCTTGGCAGCTCACACTGGCTGCCAGCTGCTCACTCTGGCTGCTGGCCACTCACTGTAGCCTATGGCAGCCCACCGCAGCAGGGACTGCAGCTATGCCATCCCCCGGGGACTCACAGCAGCCCAGCTCCAGGTGGAGCTGTTGTTCACCATCTTAGCTGTAGAGGGCAGTGTCACTGGCCCTCATATGTGGGATCTAGAACTGGGGCCACTGATGTCCCATGACAGCTCTTAACCAACACGCCACTCGGCTGGCCCTGTAATTTTCTTTTTGTAAACTTCATCAGGTGAGATATTCTGTACTGCAGAAGGAGTAGGGAGAAGAAGGGAGGAGGGGAGACTGACAGAGGACAAGAATAGAGCATTCTAATTAAAAGCTATAAAGTGATAACTTTTCAGGGCTTTTTAAAAAGTATTATTAAAGATTTTATTGGGGAATTGGGGAAGGGGAACAGAGTTGGGGAATCGGGGAAGGGGAACAGACAAGTTGCTGTCCTTTTGTTCTTCAGTCTAGTTGTGGAGGACGTTGCTTAACTGGCCCATGTTGGTATCGTCATTGCTCTCTTTCTGGCTGAGGCATATCACTCGCTGGCCACTGGACGGCCACTCATGGCTGATCTTGGCAGTTCATGCCAGCTGCCGGCTGCTCACGCTGGCTGTCAGCCACTCTGGTAGCTTTACAGCAGCCTACAGCAGCCCACTGCAGCAGCCTACACCATCACCAGCAACTCATGGCAGCTCAGCTCCAGGTCTAGCTGTTGTTTACCATCTTTGTTGTAGAGGGCACAGTGTCACTGGCCCTCATGTGGGATCTGAACCGGGCCCTGCTGCTCAGAACTGGTGTCCCAAGCCAACTCTTAACCAACATGCCACTCGGCTGGCCCATTTTTAAGACTTTTAAGGGGGAGTACCTTTCCTTGAAAAGAGATGTAAATTGGAAAATTCAGAGAAAAACAATAGATGTTGGTATAGGACTCGACTAGACAAACTGTGATTTGTTTATATACATCACACAAGAATAGCTGGCCACTCAGAATAATTTTTGAACTCTGAATTCCTCTCGACTCAAACTTCATGTTAAAGGTGACACAAATAAAGGAGGAAAGAGCCTATACATGTTACGAATCCATCAGCAGAGACAAAAAATATGGTCATCATGACTTTCAAAGGGTTTATTAACAATTTGAGAAGGTGAAGAGAAGCACATATGAAACAGAACAATTCAAGCCAATAAATAATAAGTGCTTTGAAATATAGATAGGACCAAGGTTCTCTGATACGGACTGCATGTGCCCTGAAGGGAGGGGTGACACTGGGAATCTTCACCTAGAATCTATGTCAGACAGTCATGTGTCCTGAGGGAAGAGTGGAATTTTTACAAGGAGAAAGAGTTTACAGTGGCCAGTTGATTTTTCAATGATTGTGACAAATGGATTTATCTGTTCTTACATGAATGTATTTATCAATTAGTTAGTAAAGATTAGATAATATAGCTCCCATAAAATGGACAAATGTCATACAAGTTATTTTGTAAATCATCCATGGGCTTAGTATTATTAACTTTAGTACAAATTAGCTATAAGAAAATGGCAGGCCGACATCTTCTGGTAAAAACTCTTTACCAGCTTCTATTAAAAAAAGGAAAAACAGGGCCGGCCGAGTGGAGCGGTGGTTAAGAGCTGGCTTGGGAAGCCAGCGGCCCCGGTTTGGTCCCACATATGAGGGCCAGTGACACTGCCCTCAGAAAAAAAAAAAGAAAGAAAAGAAAAGAAAAAAACATTTGAAATGTAGATTTACATGCACTATTATTAACAAGGAACCATGTCCCTGATTGAATATTTTCCCTTGAGAAATAAGCTAATACTATTAAAAATATTTTTTCATTTTATCTCATCTTTTAAAAGTTCTGTCATTTCTATATGTTTTTTTTGGTGTTTTTTTTTTTAGCTGAGCCATCCTGCCACCTGTTGGCAGCTCAACGGCAACTCAGCTCGGGCTGGCCTCGAACCGCTGTTGCTCAGATTGCTCAGAGCTCAGCTTGCACTCTTGAGCGAGCTCTTAACCAACTGAGCCATTCGGCCGGCCCTCTATTTAATGTTTTAGAGCAATTATAATACGTATTTTTTAAAATCAGTAAATACATATACTGGACGATATGCTCAAAAACACTCTGCTGGTAGGGTTATGCAATCAGAAAATGCAGAGATCACTGGTTTAATTATGAAACAGCAGAAATTCAGAGGTATATAAATCAGTGGGAGCCAAGTTCAGGAAGAATTTCGTAGAATTTCAATTTGAAGGATGAGGGTGCATTGGGAAGGTGCATCCAGATGGAAAAAAAAAGTGTCAACAAAGTCATAAATAAAAGAATGTTAGATAGAAGATCTAACTGATCTGGGGTCTGGCATTAAGGCAGAATAAAGGAGTAAGAGTTTAATTTGGGATATACCTGCCTCCTAATGACAGGAAGTCAGGAAGTCTTCTAGACTTTTACTTCTTCCAGTCTCACCCTACACTCTCATCCTTAACTCTGTCTTTCCATAACCTCAGCTGTCTTCTCTGTAGATCGCCCCACAGACATAGCTTTATCTCTAGGCTGACTTTTCCAGGTACCAGTTGGTTATCTCCTCAAATCTCCATGACTTGTCAAATTTCACAAATTCAAGAAATTTTATTAGCCTGAAAGAACTTCTTCACCAATCTCCATCCAAACAGCCTACTTCTTTGCATTTCATTAAGTAGAGGGATCAGTTGAACTAGTATCTATTTATTGTTCCACAACCTACATTCAACATCTGTTTAAAGAACTAAAAGCAGTTACTCATTCAACAAATATTTATTAATCCCCTACCATGTGCCAAGTACTGATCAGTTACTCATTCAACAAATATTTATTAATCCCCTACCATGTGCCAAGTACTGATAGAGGCACTCGGGATATTTCAGTGGAAAAGAACATGCAATGATCCCTGCCATTGAGAAGCAAGGACATCTAAATTTAAGAAAACAAATAAACGTAGAGGTAAAATGAAACGTCAAGTCCACCAATTAAATGATCTTTGAGAAAGATTTGTCTGAGCTATTTAGCAGTAGTATTTTTTACAAGACAGGGGCAATAGGCTGGTTTTTTGTAGTCAAACCAATCTGCACTCAAACCTCAGCTCCATCACTAATAAGCTAATCGATAGGCAAGTTATCTGAAGTCTGTTTTCTTAGCTGACCAAGTGGTTCAGTTGGTTAAGAGCTAGCTCAGGAGTGTGAGCTGAGCTCTGAGCAAGAGCAGTTCAATGCCCAGCCCGAGCTGAGCTGGTGCTGAGCTACCAACAGGTGGCAGGATGGCTCAGCTAAAAAAAAAAAAAATGAAGTCTGTTTTCTCATCTGCAAAGTGGGCATAAAAATACAAAATTGGAGGGCTGGCCAAGTGGCTCAATTGGTTAACAGCTTGCTCAAGAGTGTGAGCTCTGAGCAACAGTGTTGCCGGTTGGAATCCTAGCTTAAGTTGAGCAGCCACTGAGCTGCCAACAGGTGGCTGAATGGCTCAGCTGAAAAAAATATATAAAATTGGGATGTTATAGGTTTCTGTGAATAAAATCTGTAAGTACTTTACACATGGTTGGTGCTCAAAAAATGTTACTTTCTTTTTCTCTACTAAATATGCTCACATTGACTTCATTAAGAAACGGTATGTGTTTGTGGATGACATATAAATAAGTCCAATTGAAAAGATAATTTGGGATGGGAATGTGAGGGAAGAAGCCCTACCAAATTATTGCTGCCTCCTTTATGGAAGCTTCTCAACTTTCCAATCAGAATTCATTTTGCCTGGATCCACTGTATTATTTATAGACCACATTATTTATAGACCACTGTCTCTACACATTTTGAAGGCAGTATCTTGTCATGTTTCGTGTTTCCTTTAGAACCCAATATGGTGTCAACCACAAATACAGGCCTCACTGAATTCAGGTAGCAAATGAACACATCAGTGAAATATCCTGTTTATTGTGCCCAGCAAGACATTCTCTATGACTAGAAGAGAGAATTGTGGGATACGTTCTGAATTAGCCAGATTGGGCTGTCACAACAAAATAACAGAGACTTAAACATGATTTTTCCTCTGTGGGTGTGCAAACAGCTCTGTTCCTTTTATAAGGATACCAGTCCCATAGGATTAGCACCCCCCCCTTGTGACCTCATTTGACCTTAAATATCTCCTCAAAGGCCCTGTCTCCAAATAAAGTCACCTTGGGGGTTAGGGCTTCAACATATGAATGGGGGAGGGGACACAATTCAGTCTATCACAGGTCCCTAGCTTTATTTTTGTCTACAAAGAAAAATGTTCATTAAAGAAAAAGATTTGTGGTCCATGATCTCATGAAACTTACATCTATCTTTGTTAAAACTTGAGGAAAGAGCTTGAAATGAAGAGAAAGGTAGAAAATAATGAGGAGCCCATCATTCCACCAATATACAAATTGTGTCACCAAGATAGAAAAAAACATTAATCAGGGAATTAGGAGTCCAGAGCTAAATGCCAACCAGGCCATTGACTTACAATGTACTAATCTCAGGCAATGCATCTAACATCTCTACTTAATTTTATATTCTGTAAAATGAGGTTAAGACTTCCTGCTGCAAAAATGATGATTCTGTGATTCAAAAACTAATAAGGCAATGTTTTCCATTTTAAATAATCTCCTTTCCCCTTATTAACATCTTCACACTTAAGCCTTTGAAAATATTTTTGATCTTGGTTATTTTTACATTGTTTAATGCTTGGGATGAATTTGCTCCCCAAACATAGGCAATCCTTTAGTACTTACTTTCTCTTCTTTACAATGCCTGGTATCTGACAAGAAATTCTTGCTCTTGTCCCAGACCAGTTGAGAAGCTACATCTTTGATTGTTTTTGCCAGAAGGAACAAAAAATACTGTTTCTCCTATTTAACTTCATCTACCTGAAAATTTGTCTTTCTGGGCCTTCTCCTCCAGAAAGGCACAAATTCACAGGCAGTATTTCCTTAACAAAACAGGTGTGGCCCAGCTTCTTTATGACGTTCAGTGTGGTCCTCCTTTCTAGTCCCTGGATATAATCTGAGTTAACATCACAACAACCAACCAAGGTCAAAAGATAGTGAGATAGAAGTCCTGTTCACCAAGTTGTCTGCCTCTCAGCTTGCCTTTGGGGTACATTGTAGAATTGCACTTCCTGGTCACTTTGGGATTGGGTGTGGCCATGAAAGTAGTTCTAGCCAATGAAGGGAAATGACCTGTGTCACTTCTGGGCCCATCATTTAGTTGTGAGACTATCTAGAGCACTCTTCCTCCTATCTTGGTGACTAGCAATGTTTCACATATTAACTCTCCATCTCCCCATCTTCACCAACCTAGGTTGGACATGTAGCGTGGAGTGAGAAATAAAATTTCCTTAAGTAAAGTCATCAACATTTTGGGATTCTTTATTGCTGAAGCAAAACATAGTCTATCCTGACTGATAAAGACAGCAACTCCCATTTCTGACCTTTTCTCATGTTTTTATCATTTCCTGAAGAATATAGCCTCTCCACGTTGGCCACTGCAGTCCCAATACATGGCTGTGGAAGCATACATCGCTAAATGTTACAAGAGAGAGTAGACTCTCAAGATCAGTTACAACACATATGTTTATATAACTCAGCTGTCTAGATTCAAATTTAAAGTGCTAAAAGGTTCCATAAGGGCCCTTGTTCTAGACCTGCTCTGTCTGACATGGTAGCCACTGGTCACATGTGCTGTTGAGCATTTGAAATGTATGTAGCTAATGCAACTGAGGAACCAGACTTCTTAATTAATCTAATTTAATTAATTCAACATTAAAATTAATGGAAAATATTTCAAATGCTGCTTATATCGATTATGTAATTGAAATGGTAATATTTTGGAAATAATGAACTTAGTAAAATATATTAGTAAAATTAATTTTCCCTATTTCTTCTGACCTTTTTTAAAACGCGGCTACTAGAAAATTTAAACTTACATATGTGGTTGGTTCATGTTATAATTCTGTTGTACAGAACCAGTCTAGAACCTAATCCTCAAGATTACAATTCTTTACTCAATTCCTACTTCTATCCTCCAGTCCCATGAGAACTGTGCTGTCAACTCACTTTAGTTTCTAGAAGAGTCCGTTTTCCTCTAGGGCCCCAGAAATCCCCATTTGGCTGGGGGTCCAAAGGAGTGTTTCCCCTGTTTCACTGAGTCCTGGAGGAACTCATTCCTAAGCATTCTGCTTGAGACTCTCTGCTCTGAGGCCTGCACTCTCAGTCCTCCTGACCGGTCTTTCCCCAGCTCTTCCTCCTTGGACTGCTGCATGATGATTTCCTTAGACGTTATTTCCATTTTGCATGATGACTCTTGAGACATCACTGTAATCTTCTCCTCGAGCAAGGAAATGATGAAAGACAGCTGTTATTTGTTTGTGTTCTAATCCTGGGTTTTTTGGGTAATGTTGGGTGGGAAGGTCTATGAGCTGACCCTGGTGTTTTAGGAAAGGGTATTTATTCTCACCTTCTTATGAAGAGATTTGACGTAGATGAGTCTCAGCAAATAGGTTTCTCCTGGATACATCCCCCCTGTTAGAATGGCTAGCTAGAGAGTGAGACTTCTGTTGCACCTCCTCGACATTCAGCAACAGCATTCCAGCATCTGTCCATAGGTGTTTTTTTTCCCTGGAGCTTTCACAGTCTCTTGCTCTTGGCAATGAAAAGTTTATAAGGCTCTTGGATGGCTTAAAGCCAGGTCATGAGAACAATCTTACATAATCTGCCAGAGCCTGGGGAGGAGCTAGCATGGTGAAGGCCTGGATTCCTTCCACTGCCCTCCTTTGCATCAGATATTTATCTGGCCTTTGCTGCTTGGCTCCCCTTGGGAGCTGCCCCCCTGAATGTAACATAGCTGACCCAGCATTACATTCTTCAAAGACAGGTAATAGTTCATCCTTCCTCCCCTCTGGACTATTGCCCACCAAAGGCCCACTGAAGCTGGTTATCATTTTCAGAGCCTGCGAAGATCAAATAATTCTTTTACAGTTGCTCAGACAGCCACAGAAAAACTCCACCTCCCTCCCCAACCTAACTTCCTGACCCCAAAACCCAGAGTCTAATTACTGAGCCAATAGCTTTAAGTTTGGGGTTTTGGCAGCTACAGAAAGCCAGGCTACAATAAAGTGGCTCCCAGACATGGTAGAGGAGGCTGCACGAGAGGTCCTGCAGGTTTATTTATTGTTAACCTGCTAGTTCCTCTGATCTACCTGTTGCTTTACATACATTTTCAGTTTGAGTTCTCATTCTAACTACTGAAGTTGATAAGTTTCAGGGATTAAAGTCAGGGAGTCATTTATTTTACAAATTAATCAGCAGGGCAAGACCTGAATGCACCTTGCATGGGCTCTGTCCCAAACTGGGAGTCGCAGAATACAGGGGCTGACACAGGCCAGAGATTGAGATTCAAATAGGCTGCATTGGGCTTTGGGCCAAATCAAATGTTGACTAAATAAGTGAATGAAATGGATGAATATTTTTAGGTTGAGAGATATCACCAAGCTTCTGACCTGAGCTCAATGATCTAATTTCATACTACTTAAACCTCAATCCTGGAGGCTGCAGCTACCCAGCATGCCATGGGTTGATGGGCTAGACTGCCTGGGTCTTGATCATCACATATCAGTTCAAGTTTCACTCAGGTCAAAAGTCCTTTACTTTTCTGCAGGAGAATACAGAAACCTAGGTCACTTAATAGTGAGATTTTTATGCCGGTTTTAATGTGTTTTTGCATATTTGAGGGGGTAGCCACTCCTATGATATGATTCTGGAATCCAGAGCATCCTCTCTATCCACACTATCTACCATTTATGAATCGGTGATGCCTGAAGTGCCCTGCTAAGTAATTTGGCTTAAGGGTAGGAATATCCCCGGAAGGGATGACACATTTAAGCTCATTAATTATCTATAATATAGATGAATCTATAGTATCTTCGATACCATAGTGTAAATGCATTTTACCAAGTCCTTACAAGGAGTTATTTTGAGAGAAGAAAGACCGGAGACTTTAAGGTGCCTGGGGAAGTATTTGAGAGAGAGAAGATGGTGCTGCAAGTCCCCCTAGCATCTCTGCAATGAGCCAGCTCTGGGTGAAGATGGGAACTGGGGAGGCGGGGAGAGAGGGGAATAAGGGAATTGGGCAGGCCGGAGTGACGCCCACTTCTGTTTTCTCTTTCCTGCCCAGTTGCCCTTCACTTCAGCTTGCCTGTTGCTGGAGTGTAGAGGCCAGACCAGGAAGGTGATCTTTGTCACCTGGAGGGGAAGGAGATGTGGTTTTATTTTAACTTCAGCTTCCTTTGCTTCTGGAGTGCAGCTCTTACAAGTGCTAACTTGCTCTGCCTGTGGGAGCTGAGTAGTTGCTACCTGAGCCCATGTGTTTTGGCAGAGAAAGGAAAAAAAGTCTTCCTTTGAAGTGAAGGTGGGTGAAAGAGAAAGCCACATTAAATAACCAGCCAATGTTAAATTTGGGCTTGCTCCTATTCGTAAGAGATTTAAAAATACCCTAGGCCATTTTCTGCTTTTGCACTGTTTTTTATTCAGTAGCTTGTCCCATTTCCAAGCAGCTCTGTGTAAAGGCACTTCCTCTGACTCTCTTACCCCTGCCAAGAGCTTTAATATCAGTTATCTAAAGGCTCAGGGGCTCTAGAAACTCCTGGTAGAAGCTTGAGGACTCTGACCCCAGCTCGGGAAGAAGATCTGAATTCAAACATGATAAACAATAGTGAACTATTCATCCTGCCCCACCCACCTGATACTCGCCCCAATTAAGCCAACCAAAACCCACACTTGAGGGGTGTGTCCCCTGAGGTACTTACTGAAAGATAAATTGATTTAATTGTTGTGAGAGAGTGGCAGAGTGTGTTTGTTTGACGTGAGGTTGGAGTTTACCACTCTCAGGAGAGTGTCTTGATTTGCCTCTGATAGTTGAGCAAGTCATAGAGCCATGGAGCTCTTGGTAGAAACTAAAATCTTTTCTGTGTCCTATAGAATGAGTTCTTAAATACTGCACTCAAAATGAAAAAGCAAATGGGAACAAATGTCAGTAAAGAGTGGGTTAAATATAATATGGTGTAACCATAAATGGAAAAGTGAACAGTTGCAAAAAAAACAAAAAATGAGGAAGCTCTCTGGGCACTGATATGGAACAATCACCAAGAGATATTAAGGGATCAAAAGTAAGGTATACAACAATGTGAATAGTCTGCTACTACTGTTTAAAAAAAGTTTCCTCATTTTGAACACACATAGATTATCTAGGATCCACAAAGAAGATGTATTCTGTACTATGTCCCAGAGTTCCAGAATGTTCGAGCCCCAGACTCCCTTAGGGACCCATACATTGAGTGCCAGGCACTGTCTCAAATAGATAAAATCCAGATATACTCACCATTACAAAGAATAACACAATAAACACTCAGCTACAATATTGTCCCTCTTATTTCATCTATAACCCCATCCATCGCTAACTTCCCTCCCTTCCCACCTCATACAAGTACTTAGTATTATTCTGAAGGAAATCAGAGACATCATTTCATTCCATCCATAAAGATTTCAACATGAGCTTTACAAATATAAAGACTAAGTTTGTAAACCTAGCCACAATATCTACACCCCCCAAAATGAACAGTTATTCTTTAAAATCATCAAATATCCAGACCATGTTCACTCTCATAGGATGACTAAATTTGATTTTTAATTTTAGAGTCTAAGAGTATCTGTTTCAATCAGGATCTTAACAGGGTACATTGGCATTTGGTTGCTATTGACCTTCAGTCTATTTTAATCTACATGGGCTTGGGGTTTTTTTGAAATTTGTTTATTGCATAAACTGGGTTGTTTGACCTATAAAGATTTTTACTTTATGGGTTTGGCTGATTGCATTCTCACAGTTTTGTTTCGGTTTTGTCCATTCAACTTCCTATGTAAATTGATGTTCAATCTAGAAGCTTTGTTTGATTCAGATGTAATTTTTTTCCTTACTTCCTAGGTGGTGGTGTGTGCATCCATCAGGAGGCATGTGATGTCTGATTGTCTTGCTTTTAGTGATATTAGCAGCCATTGATGATCATTACCTAGATCCATTATTTCAATTAGGAGTTGCAAAATAGTGCTATCCCAATTCTGTCATTCTTCTTTGTGAGCTGGAATACTCCTATGGAGAGAGAAATTTTCTCATTAACTATATGGTTACCCTGAGATAGAGTTCTCACAAAAGGAAGGATAAATGCTTAACTTTTTTCTGCTACTTGTGCTATATTCAGGATAATAAGTTGGTCCTCCAGTGATGCAGGATGATTCATATATGTCAGGGATTTGTGGTCTTGTAACGCCGAAGAATGGAGGCACAGACCAGAGAGGCAAAGTTTGTAGAAAAGAACAAGTTTATTAGAGCAAAGAGATACAGCTCTCTAACTGAGAGGGAGCATCGGAAACTGGAATGCCCGCTGACTAGGTGGGGAGGCTTCTGTTTATATGCTTTTCCTAGCCTTTCTGGGGATGAAACTGACGCCTGCTTAAACAGGTTAGATTTATTTCGTTGGCCCTTTCAGCCTGGAGGAGGCTTTTTCAAAAAAAGAATCTAGTCAGGGCTGAGGGCAGAAGTTAATTATCTTTAAGGCTGTGACCATTTGGGGTCAAGGGTGGGGAGCAGAGGCCTTGTAAGTCCAGTTGTATCAGTGTGTGATTGATGTCTCTGGTTGGAAGGAGTTAATGGTGTTCATTCTACCAGGAAATTCGTAACTGCCTAATTGTTATACTAACTAACCTGTCTTACCAGCATCTCCCAGAGATGACCAATTAGCTTTATGAATTCATGGGCTTTAACGTATCTGATATATTTTAATTCATTGTGATTTTTAGGTTTTCTCACATTCTAATACTCTATATTTGGCCAATGGGGAGCTCTTCAAGTTGGTTCCTGAGAAATGTTGACACAAGTCCAATAGTCTTTTATAACTTCCTTGTGTTCTGATATGACCAGATATTCAGGTTCCTCTTGTCCATTGTCTGCCTTCAGACTAGGTAAACCCTATCCCCCAAATCCCTGTTTCTTTTACTGGAAGCTGTTATTTAGATGCTGCGATCTGGACAGAAGAGGTGCTTATTGCTATCATGTTGACCTTTTCATGGATAGACCAGGAAAGAAGTATTGTTTGAATACATCATAGGTTCATACTGATAATTTTTAATTCAACTTTAGGATTACATGGTTTCTCTTATGTGATTTTGTATCCTTTTTTCTCTTACATGGGAAATCTTAGTTCCTAATCTCTTTACATTAATAATCATTTGTTTGCTTTATACATGTATGTAACCATTTCAGATAACAGTAAAAACAGAACCATCATTAAGTTTTTTTGTTTGTTTGTTGTTGCTGTTTGTTTGGTTGTAGTTCTTTTTATCTTGACAGTTTACCACACTAGGACTGTGTAGTCACACAACTGTTTTAAATCACTTGCTTTTTATTTTTAGGAATTACATCTTTAATTTTGATTTTTTTTTGTAATTATATATGACATTTACATTGTACCATTGTCATAGCTACAAAACAAAGTGCATTCAGAAAAGTCTACCTTCCATCCCTATCCCTTCATATTCCTTTAAATAATTATTTTATTTATTATATAGTTATAAATATTAGCAAGTACACACAGAGACATACTTATCACCCTTTCTTAGATAAACGTTAGAATACTATATATACTTTTCTATCTTAAGTCTTATCACCAAACATCTTATTGAGCTGATCACCCCATAGCAGTACATAGAGATAGCTGCCTTCCTGTTTATAGCTGCATACTGGGAGGATGTTCCACAGTTTATTCAACTAGTTTCTAATTTTTTGTTATTACAGCATAAACCATTATTCAATACATAGTCATCTGTAGAAGCCTTTTTTGAATTTCTACAGCCTTTGTTTAGGTAGAGTCCTAGAGGTTGTATTACTAAATCAAAAGGTAAGTTCATGTATAATTTTACTAAATATGTCAAATCCCCATCCACTTGGGTTGTACTATTTTGTATTCCCACTAGTGATGGATGAGAATGTCTATTTCTCCACAGCCTCACCAATAAAATATGATGTCAATCCTTTAGATTTTGTTAATCTGATAGGTAAAATAATTGTATCTCAGTGAAGTTTTCAAATGTCTCTCTGTTATTATAAGCAAGACTGATCATCTTAACTTATGTTTAAGGGCCATTTTCCTTTCTTTTTCTGTGGACTGTCCCTCATATTTTTAGCCAACTTTTCATAGGTGTATTTGTCTTTTTTTTTTCTATGCTTTTAGAAGCTCTTTTATAAAAGGTATGAGTTCTTTGTGATGTAAGGTGCAAATATGTCATTTGAGTTTTAATAACCTTTCTAACTATATATTTTGATATCCTCAGATGAAAACTTTAAAGCACAAAATAATTAAGGAAGCTCCCAAAGGCCATGAAGAAAGGCTACACACCTCACTGATAACAAAGTATAAGGTGCATTAGTTCATTAACAAAGGTTTATCTCTAGACCCTGGTTCTCCATGTCAAACGTTGGATCGCAGCACATTTAGATTAAGAGTGCCAGATTCTAGATAGGCTTGGATAATCTCCTATATGTCACCTCAATGCTTGGTGCCTTTGGTTTCCATTTCTGTAAAACACATAGCGGAACACGCTGTTTCCATTTCTATCAAGTTCATTTACTCAACAAACATTTCCAGATACCTTCCATTTGGAGTGTGATGGTCAGGCAAGATCTCTCTGAGAAGATAATATTTAAATTAAAACAAGAGGCCAGCTGTTGTGAAGATCTAGGGAACAGATTTCTGGACAAAGGGAACATCAAGTGCTAAGTCGCTCAGTGAGGAGAAGCTTGAACATAAGCGTAGGTGGAGCACCATGACTGAAGAGCTTGTCAGCAGGGGCCCGACTGCAGAGGGTTTCTGGGTTAGGGTTAGGAGTTTGGGTTTTAAGCAGCTTCTACTCTTGTTTCTGGATGAGTCAGGTTTGTTTGTTTGTTTGTTTTCCCCATGAGTGAATTATTTTCACTCTGCCCTTCTCACCTTCTACAACATTAGCACTCACTCTTTCCTACCATTTACTGCCCATTCTCTCTACTTTGGCCTCTGAGATTTGGAGCAGGCTTGCTCTCCTAGGACCACGCAGTGCTTCTTTCTGGAGGAGAAAAGCAGTGTGAATGTTACCAGTTAACATATGCAAGCACTTGGTTTCGCACAGTTTCATAAGAAGCGATTTATTTTTCTAGGCAGCGGGAAGTTCATGTTCACACACGTTAAGAACACATACCTGTTCTGTGCTCAGTACAAATCAATAACAACCCCTTGTAGATTTGCAAGTGGCTTCATGTGCAAAATTTATCCAGGTATCTTACAAGTTTCTGGTGGGAGTTTTATTTATTTTTTGCATTCACTGTAAATTTATTAATTAACTTTCCTTAGAGTTCAGCTACGAAGAAGTCCTATTTCAGCAGTCATGCTGCTATTGCAGGCAGTAACAACAATTAGAGAATCCAAGAACACCATTCAGAATAATAAACATTTTCCATGCTTATCACCTGTCAGTCCTACTCCCCTCCAGCCCCCTCACCCCTCCCGCCCCACTGCTAATAATAAACAGGTCTCTCCCTACCTTAGGAAAACCTGTAGCATCTGGAAAGAGCAGCAAAGAGCCAAATGAATATTTCTAAAACAAATTATACAGCTTGCCAGGAGTACAAGAGACCTAGGACAGGATTTCAAATGATAACTTCTTTCTTTTTTTTTTTTTTAAGATTTCATTGCGGAATTGGGGGAGGGGAACAGTGTTGGGGAATTGGGGGAGGGGAACAGCCAAATTATTCTTCAATCTTTGTTGTGGAGGGCTCCGGTTGCCATCTGGCTTCTCTTCGGCAGCTCGTGGCCTCTAAGCTGAAGGTGCTGTGTTCAATCTTAGTTGCAGGTGGGCGTAGCCACCATCCCATGCGGGAGTCGAAACCAGTAGCCTTGTTGTTAAGAGTGTGTGCTCTATCCTCTGAGCCATCCAGGCGGCAGCTCAGCTCAAGGTACTGAATTCAGTCTTAGTTGCAGGTGGGCATAGCCACCATCCTATGTGGGAGTTGAACCCGGCAGCCTTGTTGTTAAGAGCGCACGCCCTGTTCACTGAGCCATCCAGGCAGCAGCTCAGCTCAAGGTGCTGAGTTCAATCTTAGTTGTGGGTAGGTGTAGCCTACCATTGAACAGGCAATCTTGTTGTTACACCAGTTGAGCCATCCTGCCACCTGTTGGCAACTCAATGACAGCTTGGCTAGGGCACAGCATTCACTGGCCCATATGGGAATCGAACTGGCAGCCCTGTTGCTCAGAGCACACACTGTAAGCCAACTCTTAACCAACTGAGCCACTCAGTTGGCCCAATGACTCTTTTTTAATAGGATGCTTATTTAATTGGGGATATTAAATATTTATTCTGCTTGAGAAATGTGTTACCTATTCATGTTTTATCTTTGGCTACAAACAATATTCCTCTTCTTGATGACTATTTCTACCTTAGTAACTTACCTTTCATTCCAGCAGACACTTATTCTCACACACAGTTGAAGTATTTAAAAAGCAACCCAAAATATAGATGTCTTCCACAGATCCAATTAATATTTAATGAGCGCTTACTAGATGCCTACTACTTTCACATGTACTATTTCACTTTCTCCTAGAGTAGTTTAGTTTTTTTAGTAAACTTCCATTAAGCACTTCCAAGTGACAGCACTATGCCAAATGCTTCAGCTTTGTATCAGTCAGATGAACCTCTGTTGTGGTAACAAACAACCCCACACCATAGAAATTTAACACAAAGCTTATGTTATATTCACACTAAATTTGTACCATGAGTTGGCTGGGGATCTGCTCACTATCTTCATCATCTTCACTCTGAGTCCTAGGTTGACAGAGCAGTCACTCCCTGTACATTGCCGGTCAGCCAGAGGAATAACACAGTCAGTTTAGAGGGTCTCCTATTGGCAATTAACCTCACTTCTACATATAACTCATTGGCCAGAACTAGTCACATGACTTCAGGAGGGTCAGGAAGTACAGTCCTACCAAATGCCTGGAAGCAGAGATCATGAAACAGTCAGTGACCAGCCTAGAATAGACTATTAAAATGACATGGTTCTTGTCTTTGCTGGAGCAATCAATCCCATTGGGGAGACAGACACAGAAACAGAAATGTTCAAATACTGTGTGCTAAGTGCCAAAACTGTGTTATGGGCATACAGACGAAGGTTGGTAAATCCAAGATGGGAGGTATGGAGGGTAGCAAAGGCTACTTAGTGAAGGTAACAGGGAAAGTTGAGTGAATAGTGAATTGTAGGTGGGATCTAGCAAGGGCAGGGGGCAAGGGATGGGTTAGCCCTCCAGGGAGCTGGAGCCAAGACAGAGGCAAGAGATAGCTCAATGTGTGTAGAACAAGAAGTGGGTGTTGGTGCAGCATTGCTGAGTGCACAGTGCTAGGCCAGAAGGAAAAGAGATGAGGCTGTAGTTATAAGCTGGGATCAGATCATGCTGTTGTAGGGAGCTTGACCCTTCGCCCCAGAGAAAGGGAGCTATTGAAGTGTTTTAAGCAGGAAAGTACTATGGTCGATGTGTCATCTCTTGGGACATACAGTCCAGTGTTCCCCCTACAGTTCTTTGGAAATAAAAGAGTGAGATGGTACTTAGAAAAAGATTATGAAATCAATGCAAATTAGATCAAACCCGAGAAATAGAGTTACTTAAAGAAAGAACGTCTCTCAGGCTTTAGCGGACTGGAACCTATATTAACCAATCTAAAGATATTTAGAAGCTGAGAGAGTGAAGAGGCGCTCAGCCTTAAAAGCCTAAAAATTATATTCACAGAGTCAAATATAGACTCTACTCATCCAGCTCTGTCCAGAGGAGAGAAAAACTTCACAAAGGAACTTTGAGAATTTCCAGTCACATTGCCAAGGTTAATCCAGCTGTGAAACAGCTGCCTTGGGTATTATCAGAGCCTGATGCTGTTAAACAAAAGCATTGTTTAAACAATGCCACTTAGTCAAATTCTGTGCTCACTGAACAAACTTCCTCAGGATTTCTTTTCCAACATTATATAAGCCTAAGAAGATGTCCATCAAGCAGGAATATTTAGGTCATTGTAACAGTTTTCTCACTGTGAATTGATTTGCTGACAGACCTAAATTTTGAGCCTGAAAGATCCAGATTCATGGTAGAATCACCAAGATAATGTCACTCTGTGAAAGTTTTTTTTTTTTTTAAATCCTTTCTTTTCCTAATCAACAGACACACTACATTACCCAGTGGACATGAAACCTAAATCATCTATGAATGTATTTTTTGTTCAATTTTTAAAATAGGAAATATTTCAAATATACAAAAGTACAAAAATCATATAGCAGCTATCCAGACACCTGTCAACAGATTTTACCACATCAATATTTTGCTATATTTGCTTTACTTTTTAGAAATAACAGAATTATTGTTCTGTATTTTTAACCAACGTAAATATAGTATATACTCTTTTTGTAACTGGCCTTTTTTCTCGACATTATTTTCAAAAGATGTATTCATATCAATATATGAAAATACAGTTCATTCATTTTCAGTTGCTATATTATAGTAGATCTCATCCCTGACTGCACATGAAAATATCTTGGGAAACTTTAAAAAAAAAAAAAAGAAAAGAAAAGAAAAAACTGATTCCTAAAATCCACCCAAGTCAATTCAATCCAAGTGGTCAACTTTGGTAAATTGCTCTTAAAATTAATGTATATTTTCTAATTGATGGATACAGGGTTATAAACATGCATCAGATCTACTATACTAATTGTATTAGTCAAAATTCCTATGTCCTTACTTGTTTTTTTATCTTCTTGATATATCAATTTCTAAGCAAGACGTGATAAAATTTCTTTCTGGAGTTTCTGATTTATCAGTTTCTCCTTGGAATCTTCAGTTTGGGGGTTATATATTTTGATACTGTGTAGTAATAGCTTCCTCAAAAATTGTTCCTTCTTATTGCTTTTTATTCTAATAATCTTCATTTACAACAATTTTTTTTGTTTGTTTTGAAGTGTTTTATTTGATACTAAGGTAGTTATCCCAGCTTTTTTTGTGTCATTAGTTTCATGGTATCTCTTTACCAACACTTTATTTTCAACTTTTTGTGGCATTGTACTTAACTTATGTGTTTTGAAAATGTCATATATCCAGATTAGAAGGTTGTGGGGATTTTTAAATACAATCTGAGCCTCTATATTTGAACTGGTGAATTTAGCCCATTTCTATTTATCATTATTGCTGATATATTTAGAAGGTTCCATTTCTATAATTTTATTTTGTGCTTTCTATTTATCTTTCTTTTTCACTGCTGCTTTTTTTTTCTTAAATCCTGTTGGATTTATCATGTTTTCTATTTCTTCTTTTGCCTTCTTCTGACTTGGAAGTTATATTTTTTATTTCTATATTTTGAAGATTACTCTTAAAAGTCTACATACATGATTAATCAACAAAATCTAAATTTAACCAATATTTCTAACTTCCTCACACATAATCTAAGAACACTAGAGCTTTTTAAATTTAGTAAATTCTCTGAAATTCTACATGTTATCTTTTTCTATTATTTTAATTCCACCTTGAAATTGCATCCCCACAATAGTCACCATTTTGTTGATGCTGTTATTGTTATTGTTTATATCACTGCTTATCAATTTTTCACTAAGTTTCATATCACTTATGATGCATTTTGAACTCCTGGACCATGTTGGCGGTGTACATTTGGATATCAAGTCCACACAAGGCATAGGTATGTGGTTTCATTTTCTCAGGTCAGACTTTTTTTCCCCCACCAAGAGCCATATCGAAACAGAAAAGTTTCCTTTTTGAGTTTTTGGCCATTGTGTAGACATTTTTTCTCTTTTGTCCTTTCACTGATGGGACAGGATCAGCCTCTGGATGTCTTAGCATTGGCAGACACCTCAGATTCACTCACCGCATCATGCAAATTCTAGCTTCTTATTTCACACACTGTGGTCCTTCACAGCCCTGGCTGCCCAAACCCAAATCCCCACACAAGGACAGCCGGTGTCAGCTGAGGAACTCACTGATCTGGCTTTCAGTTCCCTCCTCCTTCCTGGGATGTAGGGATTTCCCTTTTTTTCTTGTAGGCTTAGCTATCAATTTCAAAGAATTTTCAAACATTTGATTGAGCTTTTCTCAGAATTTGTAGTGGGAGAGTTTCAGTTTCTCCTAGCTTATTCTTTTGCCAGAAGCCTCTAATTTTCTATGTAGTTGTGTGTGTGTGTATGTGTGTGTGTGTGTGTGTATATATATATATATACATGTATGTATTTGTGTATGTTTTCTATGTACTTTATCTTATATATTTTCTATGTATTCTACATGTTTATACATACATGTATATATATACTTATATATAAAAACATATACCTATTGCTTCTCGGCCTTTTGGCTAAGATCAAGTGTAAAAACATATACCTATAACATCTATACACAAAAATACAACATCGGTACACAACTGCAACAATTGCATAAAAACTCCCACAATTACATACAATCAAATTTCTGTAAGAAATTCTTTATTATGACATAATGATATAGAATTGCTCTATAGTGATTTCTGCGTCTCTAAACCTCAACAAAATTTGGTACTGGGGTTGATTTGTTTAGTTGCTTCTAAGTGTGCTACAGGATGTAGAGAAAGAAAATGATGAAATCAGGGCTTTAAATTCACAGCTTAAGATCTGCATAAGGGACCTAAAATATATGACTTCCTAATAAAAACCTTTATCACCTACAATCTTAAGGTCAAGGTTTCTAAAACCACACTCAAAGCCTACTCTTGTAGGAGGCTAAATTACAATGCAAATTTATTCCCCGGCCTTAAAGAGAGTTTCCATGTTAAAGTAAGAGTACTAGTTGACAAAGAGGGGGAATCTGAATATTGGGATGGGGTTTTATGGCCAAATTCCAATGAAGCTGGGCAACTTGAACCCCTAAACTCTACTAACCCTCCTTTGCCAATAGAAGAAGAAGCCCTTTCTCTCCTGTCGAAGGAGGATGGTCTCCTTTTGCCTGAAGACCCTGTAATCACCTCCCCTGAGATATTTTGCCTTGTGAGGAATTGCTGATCTTCCTTAAGATCTAATCGCACCCGTCTTTTGCTGCTCCTATAACTACACTCAAGTCTCAGCAGACCCAAGATGGCAAGGTACAAAGTATGACTATAAGGAGATACAATAAACTCTAAAGGAATTGAACGCTTTTGCTTGTTTACATCAAAAGAAATCTAAATAGCAACAAATTCCCAGAATTGAGCTAGTTCATAGGCCTAGAACCCCTTGAATGGAGAAGGGTCCCCTTGAGTAAGGATGTGGCTACACAGACAAAAAAACTTACATTGTAAATTTTCTCCTAATTTTCCCCAAAGGCACTCATGACCATTTATCAGAATTTTCAGGGATCTCTAGGCATTCACTAATTCCTGGAGATCCAAAGCACCACTGTGTCCACTAGCCAGAGTAGGATTTTATGGAAGTTGGGTGATGAATGGAATTTTGGCTCAAGACTGTCCCACAATAGTCACAGTGGATACCTTCACCTCCGACAAAATCATTATTGTATGCCACTGAGATTTTGTGGTTGTTTGTTAGTGTGGCAACAGATAACTGATACATTTGATTTAAGAAAATTTAAAGGAGGTTAAATTCAAAGGGCCTGATTTTTAGGTGTGGTAAGCGGTATTAGACCTATTTATAGATAATGAGACTGAAGGATAAGGGAAAGACAAACTACTTGTCTAAGGCCACAAAGGACAATATTAGAAGGTGTCCAGTTGTTCTCTGGTGTGATGACATGTAAAATTAAGGTGTAATTACGTTGCAAGGAAGATGTTGTGCCCCATTTAACTAATAGACATTTGCAAAATAGGTGGTAGGAAATTAAAAATTATGTTCTTTCTCTACATTTTGCTATAAGCTAACTACCATTTATCCATCATGTTCATTGTTGCCTATCTCTGTCTTTACTTCTCCTAATATCTCACAAAATACCTCTAATTTATATCACAGCATGCCCCAAACGAAGTCACCTTTTCCTTTAAGATGAAGTAATAGGGTACAAACTCAGCTACCCACAGTCATATAGCTAATTTGTGGTCAAGTGGGAACCCAGCACCAGTTCTTCTTATTCCCAATCTATTAATTATTTTTACTGTTTTATCACTTTTGTTCTCTATTCCTTGAAATAGGCAGAGTAAGGAGTCAGTGATTTTCAGAAGCACAATAAATCAACTTGTCCTAACTGAACACCCCCACTGGATTCCCTAAGTACCTACTTTCTACCTTTAATCACCTCTTGTGTTCTAATATTAAAAGGAGCTGGTAAAATTCAAATATTCCTTGAGAAAGGTAACATAAAAAACAGGTGTGAAAGATTTTCTGCTACTAGGGGAGATTGGGAGGAAGGGAAAGTGTGTGAAGGAGAAAGTCCAACTCCATTATAGTTGATCAAAGAGAAGCCCAAGTGGATAGGCAACCCCTCTTCCTGGAGTCAGGGTGACCTTCAAGAAGCTTCTTAGGAGGAATAAGGGGCATTTTGGGAGTAGGTTTATCTACTTCTTCATTTGAAGGAGACAGGTGGCTTCTTTCTAGGAATCAGAATGGGATATGATCAATTTCAAGGAGTCAAGAATCAAAGTGGTAAAACAGTAAAAATAATTAATAGATTGGGAATTAGAAGAACTGGTGCTGGGCTCCCACTTGACCACAAGCTGTATGACTACACCTCTTTGGCCTCACTCATCCTCCTAGTGAGAATTCTCAGAGGACCTCTCTTTCATTCATACCATGAAATGTCCCCTGATAGAGGCCCTGTCTCTAGACAAGAAACACAACAGAAATGTGTTTTTTTAAATCCCAGCAAGTCCCAATGTCTAACTGCAGTTTGTGAGTAGGAGGGTTGTGTTTAGCTGTCAGAGCAACCACATCTAGCACTAACAGACCCCGATTCCTTATCACTGAGGGTAATGTGCATGTGACTTGTGGGGTCTTTGCCCTCACTGGTGTTGGCAGCCCTTGTTGACTTAACGGCACTGTTTCCAAAATTACTGCAAAGCCATCTTTGCTGTGGTGTTCAAGGTAACAGGTGGTTGTGGTTTCAGAATGGGTCTTTGTACTCAACCCCTTGCTTACTCCAACTTTTCTTCAAATCATATCAGTCTCCTGGATGATAGATGCTCTGACTCTTACCACCAGTTGTAAGACCTGGGCAAGACATTTCATACCACATCAAAGACATTGTTCCTAATCTCTTTGGTCTCAGGCTTTAGAGTTTATTTACCAAAGAGGCCCACAGCTAACCCATACTCCCCTAACTTATACTGCACCCTTTAGCTGCTGTCTAGTTTTCAAAGGTCTTTGAAATTTGTTTGCAAATGCTGATTAAGTCTCTCAACAGACCAGTTATGAAATTCCTATAAAAAGAAAGCTTTTTCATATGACCAAACTGAGACATAAAGACTATGAATTGCCCTTCAGTACCTCACAAGTTGGCCTGAGACTAGATCACAAGACACCAAAGTGACATGATGCTCTCTCTCTCATGACTCTAAGTCTCTCACATTTAGAAATCCCTTAATTATTACATATTTCCCAGACTCTATCTTGACAGCTAAGAATATAAACTTTGTAATTCTCTCAGACAGATGTGGACTACGCCAATCTCATTCTATGAACATTTCATATTAACAAGTATTTATAATCAGTCTATGGCATCTCTCACTTTTAGGCAATAACACAAGACTTTTCCTATCTAATATGTTAACATATAGAAAGTACCAGATGGATCCAAAGTTTACTAGCCCAACTTGTGACTTCAGAGTGAGGAGGAAAGTCTTCCAATTTAAGAATACTCATCTTAACTCATATCAGGTTTCTAGTAGAAACTGCAAATGTTTTTCAGGAAACCTTTGGCTCTACTCCAAGCAATTTTCCCTTGGTTCACCACTGAACTTCATCTGAAAGTTCATTTACCAAAGAAACCCACAGCTAACCCACACTCCCTTAACTTTGGAGGAAAGTGCAGGAGTGGAGTCAATGAGAGGAAGAGAAATTACCTACATGTATGCAAAAGGAACATTCTCTTGAAAGCAGGGTGGGCTCTTGAACAACACTTTAGGCTCAGATGTATCCTAGCAGGCAATTGGGCAATGGATTTGCCCAACCTCCTACAGAGTAACTTGCATTTTTCCCATAGATCCAGCAGGAGTGAATAATGAGATCTGCCTGGAAATTTAATCAAGTTAATCCAACCCTTCCAACAATAGCCTTCCTGGCTTAATGCAAGCATTAATCTTCAGTAGGAGGCTTTCTCTCCCCAAATATTTCCTTAGTAAATAGGTTATTTCAGGAGATAATCTCAAGGTTAAATCTATCCTCTCCATTTTCACTGCCCATGCCCTAATTCAGGCCTTGTTACATCTCATATGGACTTTTGTAAAGTTTCCTACCTGGACTTTGGCTTCTAGTCTTGCCCTCTAATAACCCATTCTCTGCACTATCACAAAAGTATTCTTTCTCAAATGAATTGTCATGGGTGCTCTACAGAATGAAGTTTGAACTCTGTAACTTGGTATTCAAGGCCCTTCCAAACAGTCATAACCTGGATTTCCAATATCATCAACCATTTTCAATCTTCATGTTTCCTATTCTCCTGACATGTCTAAAGGGATAGCATCAATCATTTATTGTCACTTTAATTCTGTGTAGCTCAGCGACTTGAAACAACAATCATTTATCCTCAGGCTACCGGGTCTGTAAATTGGCTGGAGTAACTCTGTTAATGTGTGTCCCTTGTGGGACCCAAGCTGAAAGGGGACCATCTACGAGGGCAGTAGCTACCAGTACTTCTTCATGGAGGAAAATAAAAGCTTCCAGAAAGGTGAGCAGGAACACAATACATCTTAAGGCCTACATAGCTAAGAATGCACATACTGTCATATTTACCCATATTTCATTGGCCAAAGCAAGTTACATGGCCAAGTTCAACATCAATGGGGTAGGGAAATATATTTTACATCTAGTAGGAGAAACTGCATAACGTATATCAAAGGGCATTGATGCAAAGAAAAGTAAAGAATCAGGAACAAGTATTTACTGCTGTATATAATAAATTTCCTTATAACTGCAAGTATTTGTTATCTCACAGCTTCTACGGGTCAGGAATCCATCAGTATCTTAGCTAGTGGAACTGGCTCAGTGTCCGTCATGAGGTTTCAATTAAGCTGTCAGTCAGAGCTGCAGTTATCTGAGGCTTGATGGCTGAAGGATGTGCTTCCAAGGCATTCTCATGGTGGTTGACAGACATGTCCTTCTCCATGTGGGCCTCTCCAAAGGCTGCTTGAGTGTCCCCACAACTTGACAGCCAGCTTTCCCTAGAATGAGTGATCCAAAAAGGAGAAAGAGAGAACCCAAGCCAGAGCAGCTGAATTTTATAACTTTGTCTCAGAAGTGACATACCATTACATCTTCCATATTCTATTGGTCACACAGACCAATCCCACTACATTGTGAGAGGGGACTATACAAGGGTTTGAAAACCGGGAGGCAGGGCTCATTGGGGGCCATCTTGAAAGTTTTATATCATATTTTGATTTAAAATATCTTATTTAGTTACCCCCTTAAACTGCCAAACTGTTTCCACACTTTAGTATTAGTGGTTCTCACCTGTTACAGCTAACCTAGCAATAGCAATTGCACAGAATTCTTTGTCAAATTACGTTAATTTTTATACCAAAAATAGTAGCCATAAATATCAATGAATTTTCATCTTTTGGCTTTTATTTTACATATTTTTCTTCCTGCCCATTAGTTTTCTTTACACTGGCGTGTACTCATTGCCACCTATTCTTCATCCCCCAATCAATCAGAGGAACTCTCAAGTATTACTCGTTCTGTTAAGCCAGGACATTATTGTCTTGTGTCCCCCACAATACTTTGTACATACCTCAGTTAAAAGCCCTTAATCCACCAGAGTATATGCATTCTTCTCAATCTCCCTCACTAGATTATGAGAGTTCCAGGGCCCAATATTTGATATAATAGAAGCTCAATAAATGTTGGAAGAATTTATTCCTCCCCACAAGAGAGAGGACAGGAGAAATAGAGAGAACACAGAGCCATATGCTGTCAGGCTTTCAAAACTTTGGTTTCCTACCATCTGCTGGTTAAGTGCCTTCGCTGTGCCAGGCAATGTTAGATGCTGTCATAATCATCATCTCATTAAATCCTTGCAATAATCTAGTACATAAGAGCTATTTTGAGAGGGTTTGGTTTATAAGCTCAGAAAAGTTAAATAATTTTCCAAGAAGGTGGTAAAACTAGGATTTTATCCTTCACTCTTGCATTCCAAGGACATCTTTTTCAATCCTTCCATTCAGCCTCTGTAAGACAAAGCCCCATGGCTTCTACTGTATCCACTACTTACTAAAACTACTTCTCTCACTTAGTGATCTTCCTATGTCAGTCCCTGAAAGTCACTGATTAGGATATTTCCTGACTGACTGTTCTCTTTTTCACTAGAGACTTGATTAGGGATCCGGAACGAACCTGCAGCCAGGTAAGCTTGATGCTCTCTCTTTCACTAAGAAGGTGGGTTGTGTTTGAAGGAGAAGGCACATTACAAAGGAGTCTGGAGAAACCCAGAGCCCTGCAGGCTGTAAGAGCACAGCCTCAATGTCTAGTTCTCTGAATGCACTCACACAAAGACAGAAAGGGGCTGATCCAAGCATCTCCCTGCAGATGTCCATCACTGGAGCCAGGCAGAGAGCCCTGTGGGCTTTGACATTTAAAGGTCACATTTCCTAGGATGTCATGAGGATGAAGTGAATGGTATACATGAAAGCAGTAAGAATTCTCTGAGAGAAGGCTGCATTAGCATATTTTTGAAAACTGTTATTTATGTTAATTTCTTTTTCTCCCCACCAGCTAACTTGGGCACATATGTATATACAAATATAAACACAAATACACACATAATACATGAGTAAATAACACACATAAATAAATATAATATTAATTTTTTTAATTATAAATTGAATCGTGTCATAGATATGGGAGGGGGCGTATTGCAGTATTCTCTCTTTTTTTTTCCTTTTTTGCTAGCCTTCTTCCCCACACCTCCTACCCCCAGAGTTCTAAAAACCTAAAAGGTAACTTTCTGTATCTTTCTCTCCATGTTCACATGCACACTCTGCATATACTGAAGATAGGTCATTACTTATTTAACAATAATAGAAATCGTATTGTACAAGTTTATTATCATCATGTATTTCACAATCAACAATATGTCAATACATCATAGAAATTCTCCCCCAGGGAAATGGTGTAACATGTTCTAAATTCTTTCTTTGAAAGCTGCACAATATGTGGTAATGAGATGGGTCATATTTTTTTATCCATTCCCCTCTTAGTAGCACTTACTTGTCTCCAGGTACTTTTTTTTAACACTACAAACAAGGTTGCAATAAGCCCTACAGGTGGAGCGTCACATTTTGGTGGTCTGTTTCTGCGGGAAGTATACCCACGAAAGGGACTGCTGGCTCAGAGCGAATATGTATTTTGGCTCCTAGAAATGTTTTCCTGTCTGATGGGACTAAAGAGATAGCTTATTGTTAACTTAGGTGCATTTCCCTGACTACTAGTAAGAATGAGCACTTCTTAAGTATTTGTTACCATTTTCATTTTCTCTAGTGAATTGTTTTTTTCAATGTCCTTTGCCTTATTTTCATCTTTTATTAACGTGTGGAAGCTCTTCAGATAAAATCTTACATGTCCTCTACCTCGGAGCTATGTTTTTCCATATTATTTGTTTCTTGACATTATTTATGGTCTCTTTTAACTTCATTAAGATAGATAGATAGATAGATAGATAGATAGATAATCTGTCTGTATATCTATATCTATACATCTGTATATCTCTATAACTCTGTATCTCTCTCTATATACCCTTGTATAGCCTCTGGTTTTCCTGTCTTAGTTAAGAAAGTGTCCTCTATCCTAGATTATTCATGAAGTTTTCTAGATTTTATTGTATTATTTTTTTGCATTTACATCTTTACTCCATCTGAAATTTGATTTTTGAACATGGTCTAATTCTGCCTTTATCCAGATGAAGAAACAGTTGTGCCAGCACTACTTATTTAAAAATCCATCATTTCTTCTTTGAATCACCTTTGAAGTATGTAAAATCCTTACATATGCTTCCATTGTCTTCTAGTTTCTTTGTGCTGTTACACTGGTCTATTATTCTATTCCTTTACCAACATCATATTTACATGATTACAAGTTGTTCTGATATCTGGTAAAGCAAATCCAACTCAAGAAAAGCCCCTCCATTTTTCATATTTTTCTAGCTACTCTTAGACATTTATTCTTCTATGTAATGTTTAAGATTATTTTATCAAATTCTGAGAGGGAAATCTATTGAGATTCTCATTAAAACTTGACTAAATTTTCACATTCATTTTAGGAAGATTTATTTATAATTCTAAGTCTTCCTATCCAAGAACAAAGTACATCTTTATAAAGATTTTGTAATTGTTATTGCTACTGAGAATGGAATGTTTACTCTATGTTCATTTTAGGTGCTTATGGTAACATGGCAGAAAGCTAATGATATGTATGCATTTATTTTATAGATAGCCACCTACATAATTCTTTCATTAATTCTAGTATTTTTTACAAGACATTCTGATTTCCAAGTCTACAATTGCAGATGGAGCAAAAGATTATTTTATTTCTTTTTTCCCAAAGTTTATACAAATTATTTCATTTTTAAAAATACCATTGCATTCACTGGAATCTCAAAGCCAATATTAAGCAATAATATTGATGATAGGCAATCCCATCAAATTCCTGATTTTAACTGGAATGGTTTCATAATAACAAGATTGTGTAATTAGGAAAAAGAATTCCATCGCTACCTAGGATCTCACTTCCCAACTAGGCTTCACTTGCTGAGACCAGTCCAGGGATTTCCCAGGAAATGGCATGTTATCACTTTCCTATAGGTCCATATGGAAGGGAGGCTGGAAAGAAGAGGCGATCAGGACTACCAGGAGTGGTGGAACTCCTCCCTCCCTGGGGCTGCTTCATGGAGTATCACACTGTAAGCAAGAGCACAGAAGTCAGGGCACAGGAAGCCATCTGTGCACTAGGAAGACACTCTCCACCTGCCACCAAGGCACCAGTTTCCCCCCTTCTCCCTTTTACAAGATAACTTACATCCTATCAAGCTCTTCTTTAGTTTGTCCCAAACCAAATTCCTCATTCCACAAACCTAGGCATGCAAAGCCCAGCCCCATTCCAGCTCACCCCCTTCCATCACCCTGGGGACTCCAGAAGTCCCGCCCCTTCCTGCAAGTAAAAGCCACTGAGCATGGGTTTCACAGGTCTCCCTATTTACTACTAGCCAATGATGACAAGGCCCTGCAACAACAGACACTTTACTAAAACAAATCTACATCCACGTGTAACATTATCTGGCCACCTAGGCACTACACAGGAGAATCACTAATCATCATTAAAGAATTAACTCTGTCAAGCAAGATTTCTCAATCTTGCAACGATTGACATTTGGGGCTGGATAATTCTTTGTTTGTCGGGGGTTGTTCTATGCAAATGGAGAACGTTTAGCAGCATCGCTGGTCTCTTTAATTGCCAGTAGCATTCCCATTTCCAGTCATGACAACCAAAAATGTCTCCAATCATTACCGAATGTTTCCTGGTGAAGGTGGGAGTGGAGGTGGGGGTGGGGCAAAATCATCCCACTTGAGAATCACTGCCCTAGGCTACAAGCCCTGAAGCCACTACCTGGATTTGCCTGTGTATGAAATAATTCATTTGCAAATCATTGCCTATAAATTGAAATATCTGCCCTTGTCACTTTCAGTTTGGAACTTATTGGAACCAACTGCTTCTTTTCTCTATTCAAAGAGTCTAACACATATGGTTGCTTCTTCTGTTTGGCAGTCACCCAGCCCTCTTATTGAAGGATAATGGCTCAGAGATCTTCTAAGTTAATTTTGTGCCACAGTGGGGTCAGTTCACACCAGTATTATCTATTTTTAGTTGCAAGAGTAGGATTATTTTTATTTAGCTTCCTGGTATATCACTCAGCATGAAGATAGATGGACTTTGCTCTTATTGCTGATGGAGATAAAATATGTTGCAGCTTTCACAATTGCAATTTTCAAAAGGAAATTAGCTTTCCCCTGAGCAACCTGACACTGCAGTTTGGCTGATGACATCCCAGTAAGCAACCTACAAAAAAACTCTTGACTCTAGAAATAAGTAGAAGCTATTTATAAGAAAGAAATTATTTTCAAGTGGGTAGATCAAAGCAAACAACAAGCTGAGAAAAGTCAGCAAGGAAACTCCCGTTTACCCAGTACCGTGAAGTGAGGAACTGTAGGTCCATTTGCCAAAATGGAAAGTCTGCATCACTATTACTAACGGAGGAATTGATGGTTCAGTGAAGTTTCAGCTTGTTGAAATGTCAGCCCGATTTGTTTGACACAACCACAGACTCAATTTCAAACAGAAAACCATATTCTTAAGACTAAGGAAACAAGTGGATTTCAATCAGGATCTTGGGACCACTTGAGGAAAGAGTGAATGTATACCTCCACCCGATACCTATTATCCACACCACTGGACACGACCAGACCTTCCTGGCACCCATCTTCCAGACCACCTGGCATCCATCATCCTGATTGCTTGTCACTTGACTGATAACCATCCTGAGCAAATCCTGGGGCTAAGAATGCAGGTCTGATAATTCTTAAGAATGTAGGTCTGATAATTCTTAAGAATGTACCTTTTACTATAAGAACTTTTAACTTTTCTCTCTGGAATGCTTCTGGGCTTTTGCCTAGCTGTGTTTATAGTTTGCAAACTCTAAGACCCTTGAATAAATCTCTATCATTTACTTCTAGCAAAGCCTTCAAACTCCTTTTGAGTTTGTTCAACACATCAATCAGATGATGTGTATCCTAGCAACAGGACTGCTGGTAAAAGGCCATCTGCCACCAACGTGAGGTTTCCTACTCTAAAGCTGTTTGAGGTAGGTTTCCATGTGCATGTGCATGGAAAGGCCCTCAGCATTCTGAAAGGCTGTCTGTCATGTCACGGCTGCTCTCTTTTTTGCTAAGGAAAACTATAAAACTTCGAATTGTCCTTGGAGGAAGTTCAATTTGGGACAGGGTTCCAGCAGCTCTGAAGTCCCGGAGCCAATGTCATGAAAGGGGCAATCTGTTGGGCTCTGCAAAGGCAAAGGATGATTCTTGAGGAAGTTGAGCTGTTTGCTCATTCGCCAGAGATGACAATCTCCATCTCAGTCATCCTTCCTGAGCTGTGTATCATGGCTTCTGGCTCTTATGTCTTCCAACTTCATTGGAATTGAGGACAAAAGCTCAAGCAAACAGCAACAGCTGGTTGATGGGAAAATTGTGGCCCATGGTTCCCAGAGGACAGGGACAAACTTTGATGGCAGTCATCTGAATGTCTAGAATATACAAGTATACCTCATTTTATTGTGCTTTGCTTTCTTGTGCTTCAAAGATATTGTGTTTTTTTACACTTTGAAGAGTGAAGGTTTGTGGCAACCCTGTGTTGAGCAAGTCTATTGGCACCATTTTTCTAACAGCATTTGTTCACACTTTTGTGTCACATTGTGGTAATTTTCACAATAATTCAAACTTTTTCATTATTATTATATTTGTTATGGTTGTGATCAGTGACCTTTGATGTTGTTATTGTAATTGGAAATGGGGGCAACATGAACCACTCCCATATAAGACGATGAACTTAATCGATAAACATTGTATGTGTTCTGACAGCTCCACCAACCTTCCTGCATCTCTCTCCCTCTCCTCAGGCCTCCCTATTCTGAGACACACAATATTGAAATCATTCCAATTAATACCCCTACAGTGGCTTCTAAGTGTTCAAGTGAAAGGAAAAGTTGCATGTCTCACTTTAAATTAAAAGCTAGAAATGATTAAGCTCAGCGAGGAAGGCATGTCAAAAGCTGAGACAGGCCAAAAAGTAGGCCTCTTGTGCCAAACATTTAGCCAACTTGTGAATACAAAGAAAAATTTCTTGAGGGAATTAGAAAATGCTACTCCAGTGAATATACAAATAATAAGAAACGGAACAGCCTTATTGCTGATAGGGAGGAAATATGAGTGGTCTGGATAGAAGCTCAAACCAGCACAACATTCCCTTAAGCCAAAGCTTAGTACAAAGCAAGGCCCTAACTTTATTCAGCACTATGAAGGCTGAGAGAGGTGAGGAAGCTGCAGAAGAAAAGTTGGAAGTTAGCAGAGGTTGGTTCATGAGGTTTAAGGAAAGAAGCCATTTCCATAACGTGGAAGTACAGGGTGAAGCAGCCAGTGCTGATGGAGAAGCCGCAGGAAATTATCCAGAAGATCCAGCTAAGATCATTAATTAAGGTGTTCGAATTAAACAACAGATTTTCAGTGGGGATGAAACAGCCTTATATTGGAAGAAGATGTCATCTAGGACTTTCATAGCTGAAGATGAGAAGTTCATGCCTGGCTTCAATACTTCAAGGCTGACTCTCTTACTAGGGAGCTAATGCAGCTGGTGACTTAAAGTTGAAGCAAATGCTCATTTACCATTCCAAAAATTCTAGGTCCCTTAAGAATTATGCTAAATTTACTCTGCCTGTGTTCTATAAATGGAACAACAAAGCCTGGATGACAGTACATCTGATTACAACCTGGTTTGCTGGATATTTTAAGCCCGCTGTTGAGACCTGCTCAGAAAAAGAAGATTCCTTTCAAAATATGACTTCTCACTGACAATGCACCTGGTCACTCAAGAGCTCTGATGGACGTGTACCCTGAGATTAATGTTGTTTTCATGCTTGCTAACACAACATCCATTCTGCAGCCCATGGATCAAGGAGTAATTTTGACACGCACATCTTCTCATTTAAGAAATACATTTTGTAAGCCCATTGCTGCCATACACAGAGATTCCTCTGATGGATCTGAGCAAAGTAAATTGAAAACTTTCTGGATTCACCATTCTAGATGACACTAAGACTAACTCTTCAGGGTAAGAGGTCAACTTATCAACATTAACAGGAGTTTGGAAAAAGTTGACTCCAGCCCTCATGAATGACTTTGAGGGGTTCAAGGCTTCGGTGGAGGAAGTAACTGCAGATGTGGTGGAGATAGCAGGAGAACTAGAATTAGAAGTAGAGCCTGAAGACGTGAGTGAATAGTGACAGTCTCATAATAAAACTTTAACAGATGAGGAGTTGCTTCTTATGGATCAAGAAAATAAGTGGTTTGTTGAGATGGAATCTACTCCTGGTGAAGATGCTATGAAGATTGTTGAAATGACAACAAGGGATTTAGAATATTACATAAACTTAGTTGATAGAGCAATGGCAGGGTTTGAGAGAACTGACTCCAATGTTGAAAGAGGTTCTACTGTGGGTAGAAAGCTGTCAGGGCATCATGTGCTACAGAGAAATCATTCATGAAAGGAAGAGTCAATCAATGAAGCAAACTTCATTGTTATCTTATTTTAAGAAATTGTCACAACCACGGATCAGTCAGCAGCCATCAACACTGAGGTAAGACCAAAAAAAGATCATAACTCACTGAAATCTGAGATGACAGTTAGCATTTTTTAGCAATAAA
This sequence comes from Aselliscus stoliczkanus, assembly GCA_033961575.1. Classification (NCBI taxonomy): domain Eukaryota; kingdom Metazoa; phylum Chordata; class Mammalia; order Chiroptera; family Hipposideridae; genus Aselliscus; species Aselliscus stoliczkanus. The sequence goes on along the minus strand of CM066732.1, from coordinate 93,789,956 downwards.
GTATTTTTAAATTATGTGCATTGTTGTTTTAGACATAATGCACACTTATTAGACTACAGCATAGTGTAAACATAACTCATGTTTACTGGGAAACCAGGAAACTTGTGTAATGCTTTATTATGCTATTCATTTTATTTCAGTCATCTGGAATCAAACCCACAGTATCTCTGAGGTATGCCTGTATAGATATTGTCAGTCTTGACCAGGGACCAGCAGTCTTTTTCTGTAAAGAACAAGGTAGTCAATATTTTAGGCTTTTCATGCCATAAGGTCTCTGTCAGAGCTATTCAACTCTGCCAATGTAGCACCAAAATAGCCCAGACAATACGTATAAGAATGGGTATGGCTGTCTCCAAATAAAAATTTACTTACAAAAATAGGTGGTGAGCTGGATTTAGCCCACGGGCCATGGTTTGCCAACTCCTGACCTTGAGGAAAGATATCAAACACAGCTAATTCTCCACACCTGAAAATGCCCCTTCTTCACATCCCTCTGGCCTCAGTCTTAGGTCATTGTCTCTTCTCTCTGAATGCCTCCTCCTCACCCCAGTCTTCCCTTTCTCCAATAAATATTTTCCATTGCTGACAATATTATCTTCTTAGGATATATATTACCCATCACCCCAATCTCAAAAATCTTTCGTAGTTCCCTCAACGCTTGCTTAGAGTAAAAAAAAAACACCTCTAAATTCCTCAATTCGGCATCGAGTCCCTTCACAGCCCACTATGCCTTCACATACGCATCCTGCCGTGGTGGCCACGGTGCCACTCGCCCAACACGCCAGGTAGTTACCTACCTCCAAACTTGGTCTAGACGTGTTCTTTGCCTTGCACGAACATCCCCACAGTCTCTGCCAGTCATTCTCATCCTTAAACTGTCACTTCAAATTCACCTTCCCAATGACACCTTTCCTTTCTGCCTCCTGTAAATGATATGCCCCCTTCATGAGCTCCCACAAGAATTGATTGTATTCCTCTCTTAAAATGTTATGCCTTGAATGAAAGTTATTTCCATTTGCTGCCCCCATTCAATGTATCATGTGCTTTCTGGTCATTCCTTTTGTATCTTTATATATGCCACAGTATGCTCAATTCCATCATTTGCTCATTCATCCATTAACAGATAGGCTTTGTGTACCTACTGTGTGTTTTGGGATGTCCTTAGTGCTAGGGAGACAGCCATAAACTAGACAATGCCTCTGCCTTTAGGGTGACATGATAGTGGGGAAAGTCAGATGTAAATAAACAAACCAACATAGAAGATCATTTCAGATAGTGATAAACATTGCTGGATAAACAACACAGGATAATTTGTGAGAATGAGTGAGGGTGTGGGTAGGTGCAAAACTACTTTTGCTATGGGAAACAAGGAGGGCCCCTCTAAGATGATGATAAGTGGACTGGTATCAAGTCTTGACAATGAGTTGGATATTAAATGATGAGAAACAACCACTTATGCAAAGCTCTGCACAGAGAAAGTACTTTTAAGTGTCCCTTAAATAAATAATAATAATAGAAAATATTCCTATAATTGAACAAATTATAATTCTTTTTTTTATGAGGCAGATATATCTACATGCACATATATAAAAAGATATCTAAGATATACTATTAAGTGAAAATAACAGCAACTTTCAAAAGGATGTAAAAGATGTTTTAATTTTTGAAAACTAAAAATTTCAGATGTATACGTATGTTAATACATGCCCATGAAATTTCTGGAATTATACACAAGTGAAAGTTAAGAGTGGTAACTTCAAAGGGTGATAACAAGGGGTTATGATACTTTTGCTTTTTACATCTGTCTGTACAGTTTGAAAATTTTAGAAGCATGTATTCCTTCTATAATTTTATACACAAAAATGTCTATTTCTCATGGGAAAAATTTATTAAGTCCTCTTTAGATTTATTCAGTCTCTAACTAATAGGTAAATTTCCCCTGACATACTGGAAAAAAAATTATTCTCATTCTCTTTATCATTACTGAAACATTTGTCTCCTCCTCACTCTCTCTCGAACATCCCAACCCCTTCAATATCCTACACACACACACACACACACACACACACACACACACACACCTCTCACAAGTCACCAAGGGCATTTTTTAAAATAATACTTGATATCCTTAACAGGTTAAGGTTGTCCAATAGAATACAAGACACCCAATTAAGTTTGAGTTTGAGACAGTGAATAATTTTTTAATGTAAGTAGGTCCTAAATATTTCATACTAGAAGACTATCCTAAATAATTATTCTTTGTTCCTCTCGGATTCAAATTTTAGTGTGTGTCTCAAAGTTTTGATTTACTAAGTCTACCAACCCTAAAACAGGTACGCGTCCTGAGTGAAAGATGCTAAAATCTTGGATGAAGGACCTTGGGTCTTCTCCATGAACATGCCCTCCATAGGGTTGGAAGAATAATGGCGCCTTTTTCCAAACCCTGACTCTGCCTAAACACAATCCCCATGGCTCCTTTTTCATTGCCTTCTCAAAAAATTAGCTCCATGTCACAGGGCTTGCCTGTGTGTTATCGATTCTATCGTCCTTCCTTGAACCTCGTCTACCTCCATGCCACCTTCCTTAGAGAGCCCAGCAGTGAAAGCCCTTCACCTTACACGGATCCGCATTTTCATGATGGTCGATGCTCCAGGGCCAGGACTCTTCTTTTTCCTGGGCAGTGGTGCTGAGCCCTGACTGCACATTAGAACCACCCAAGAAACCTTTCAAATGAGCCCAAGCCCAGACCACACGCTGGACAGATTAATTCAGAATCTGGAGCAGTGGGGCCCAGTCTTTAATTCCCTGTTTCCCTGAAAATAAGACCTAGCCAGAAAGTAAGCCATAGCATGATTTAAGGTGCCAAAATATGGCACTCTGGCATACTGAATCTCTTAAGCTGAGGGAGTTTGGGGAAAAGGCACCCTTCTCCCTGAAACAGGTCATAAAACCCTCATGTGAGGGATGCTGCCTTCCATATCCTGGAGGAATCATGCTGGGGACTATTCTCCAACTAGGTCTTATTTCTGGGGAAATGGTATGTTCTAAATTTCAGCCGGCATTGTGAATAATTGCCTTAGGCTATCTGTATCCCACCCTCAAGTTTTAAGTCCCTCAAAAGTGTCTCTCAAACTTTTTGTTCGCATGAATAAGCTTGGGATACAGATTCTGATTCCCTAGTTCTGGGGCTTCCAGGTGATGCTGACACTGCTGGGTTATTGAGACATGCATTGGGGAGCAAGGCCATTAAAAAAAAAAAAAAAAAAAAAAAAAAACCAACTCCAGGACTAAACCACCACCTTAACATCAAAGTCATTGCCACTTTTTACTTTATAATTTACATAATAGGCAAATACATATTGTAATGAGACTGGTGATAAAACTGTCTTTGGATCCACAGTAGTCCAAAGACTAGCACCATATGTGCACTCCAATTTCAAGTAGCAACTTCCCTGGATTCATTTCCGATCCGTGGGAAGCTAAAGAGAAAATAACACTGGTTCAAGTTTCAGCACACAGATTTTTTTTTTTTCCAGATACAAATAGAAACCTCAGGCTAAGAATTCCTGTACAAGGGTCACGAAACCCCCACCGATTTGTTAGAATTGGTTGTGGAATGACCTAACTCCCAACTCTTTGCAATAGCGGTGGCAACATCCTAGTGGAGGAGCTGTGTAATATGCTCCCTGGAGGCAGGGAAATGGGCTAGGGGGTCTCAGGAGGGCCCTTCAGCTCTCCTGGGGCCATAAAGTCACACTGCCCTCCCCACCACAACCCACTCAGCGAAAACAATCCAAGGAAAGATTCCATATGTGATGGACAGAAGTAAGGCTCTCAGCTCCCAGATTCTGGCTTGAATCTCTACTCCTTCACTGACCAGCTCTGCGACCTAGGACAAATTATGTCACCTCTTTTAAGCCTTAGATCTTTCAGATACTTGCTATAAAAATGGGAATACAAACAAGACCTTTAGATAGGATTATTTATAGTTGAAATGCCAGGCACTTTAGTAACATTAAATCTTATCTGTCATTGTTATCTCAAAGTCAAATGGAAATACTAGCCATGGTGTCACAGAGAGAAGAAGCTGAATTCCTGCATTCATGTATAGGACACACCCCAAAGCCCTGCTGCCCTCAGGCTGGCTTTTGGTTCTAGCCCATGTGAAGGATAGCAATGGGTGCCCACAAAGAAATACAATAATAACTACATTCTATCTGCACACATTTATGAAACCATATCAGGCTTGAAGGCAAACAACATCCAGCCGGTTTTTCTCCCACATCATGGAAAAGGAAGTCTGTCTTGTGACCAGAGCTTCTTACTTTTAAGGCCAAGGAAGAGGGAACTAAGGACAGCTTGAGGTACTCTGCGCTCCCTTTATAGAAGCCGAGACTTAGAGGGTGATGCTATTAGCAGGGTCTGCAAATGGTAGGGGAGAGGAGCCAGCGAAAGAAAAGTGCCATAGCTTTTTAATATGGATGAGAAGCTGCCCGCTCTCTCCTAAGCAAATGTGGGACAAGAAAAGCAAGAAAATTAACTATTTACAGGTAGCCTCCGGAATAGAAGGATACACAGTAGAGGTGATGTTGTTCAGAGCCACGTTTCAGTACAAAACCTACCAGGATGGAGCTAGGAGACAATTTCTGACATGTTAGAGCAAAGAAACAATGAAAATGTAAAAATAGCAGATAACCCTTGAAATGCCAGTGTCAGCCCCAAAGAACAGCTTCCAGAGATGAGGAGTGGGTGGACTTCCAGACACAGATTCAGATTCTAACTTTAGCCTGAAGTTTCTGAAGCTACTCAGTAGTTCTGGGGAAAAGATTTGGTGTGAAGGTGGCTAAGAATAGCAGCTCAAATCAGACTGTGGAATGAGATGAATTTAAATCAGCTTTGCATCCCCCCAATCTCTTCACTCCTCTTCAGCCTCAGTGAGACATGAACCAACACCCATAACGCTGCAGAGTTGGAGCTATGAAACAGGGCTTAGACCCATAACAATGATAACCGGAGAGGGCATTTATTGAGTGATTAGGACTTGCAGGCCTTATGCTAAGCACTTCAGATAGCTCTATTCATTTTATTTTCTTTCTAATTTGTGTGTGTGTGTGTGTGTGTGTGTGTGTGTGTGTGATTTTTCTGTAGGAAAATGATTGTTTTGTTTTGTTTTTTAAAGATTTTATTGGGGAATTGGGAGAGGGAACAGTGTTGGGGAATCAGGGAAGGGGAACAAACAAGTTGCTGTCTTTTTGTTCTTCAGTCTACTTGCGGAGGACGTTGCTTCACTGGCCCATGTTGGTATCGTCATTGCGCTCTTCCCGGATGAGGCAGATCGGTCGCCGGCCTCTGGATGGTCGCTCACCGCGGCTATCAGCAGCTCACGCTTGGCTGCCAGCCGCTCACGCTGGCTGCGGGCCACTCACTGCAGCCTATGGCAGCCCACTGCAGCAGGGGCTGCAGCTATGCTGTCCGCGGGGACTCACAGCCGCCGAGCTCCAGGTGGAGCTGTTGTTAGCTGTGGAGGGCAATGTCACTGGCCCTCATGTGGGATCCGAACCGGGGCCGCTGGCATCCCAAAACCAGCGCTTAACCACCGCGCCACTCGGCCGGCCCGGAAAATGATTGTTTTAATTTCCATCCTCCCACCCCTTCCCTTTGGTAACCATCAGTATATTCTCCATATCTAATGTCTGTTTCTGTTTTGTTTGTTTATTCATTTATTTTGTTTTTTTAGATTCCACACGTGAGATCATTCAGTATTTGTCTTTCTCTGTCTGACTTATTTCACTTAGCATAATATGTATGTCCATGTTGTCACAAATGGCAAGATTTCATGGTTGAGTAACATTCCGTTGTATATATGTACCACTTCTTCTTTATCCATTTATATACTGATGGACACTTAGGTTGCTTCCATATCTTGGCTATTGTAAATAATGCTATAGTGAACATAGAAATGCATATATCTTTTCAAATTAGTGTTTTGGGTTTCTTCACATAAATAGCCAGGAGTGGAATTGCTGGGTCATAAGGTAGCTCTATGTTTAATTTTTTGAGGAACCTCTATGTTGTTTTCCATCTTGGCTGTACCAATTTGCCATCTCACCAACAGTACTTGAGGGTTCCCTTTTCTCCACATCCTTGCCAACACTTATTTGTTGATTTGTCAGAATGATAGCCATTCTGACAGGTATGAGGTGATATCTCATTGTGGTTTTAGTTTGCATTTCCCTAATGATTGGTGATGTTGAGCATCTTTTCATATTTCATTTAATGCTGACCTCAAGACTAGGAATGCCTCCATTTTACAAGTGGGGATATTCATATTTAGAAATATCAAGAAGCTACTCCAAGTAACTCAGCTGATTAAGTGGTAGACCTTAATAAAAAAAAGTAGTAGAAAATGGAAAGTAAAACAGAAAGAACCAGAAGATCAAGGGCATTGACAAAGAGAAGAGACCTTCAAGTATAGAAAGGACTAAATGATGAGGAGATGCAGTGACTCTCCCATACTCTATGATAAATGAATAGAGATTTCTTACATTGCAGCAAGGGGCAAGGAATTAGATTAATTCTAATGGGAAAAAAACTTCTGGATTGAGAAATTGTGTAACATAAATATTCATTATTTAGGGACAATGAGAAACTGGCTAAGTTAACCTAAAAAAAAAAAAAATAGGGTAGTTTTGTGCTTCTCCAGGTATGTCCCAAAGAACACTAGTTTTGTTCTTTAAGATATTAATAGCCATAATCAAAAACTTTTAGGAAATACTGTGCTAAACAGAGTCAAACAGGTTTCTTCACTGGAAGAGCTCTAAACAGTTTTTAATTGGTTAATGTAAATTGTAAATCTCTAGTAGTGGATTATAGTAAGTGGTGTTTCCCAAACTTATTTGAAGAACCTTTTTCAAACTAGTTTTTTTCTTAAATATGCATGGGAAAGCCTGCGGTTTTCAGTGTGGAACTTCCTGGAGGCTGGGAACTGGCCTTCCTGCTCAAAGTGTAGTCCATGCACTTTGTCATCAGTATAAGTATCACTCAGGAGCTGGTCAAAAATGCAGAATCTCAACCGCACCCACACCTACAGAATCAGAACCTGCCTTTTAACACTATGCCCTGATGATTTGTTTGCAGATTAAACCTTGAGAGACTCAAAATTCCTTCAAGCCTCAGGATTTGGTTACATAAGATTCCTGTAGCAGCAGCTGCTTAATATTAGCCATCAGCTTAACAAACCACCCCCAAAATTTACTGGGTCTTGAAACCCTGATGACTCCTTTCTCATGATCCTGTAGGTTGACTTGGCTCCATTGGTAGGTTCTTCTGCTCCAAGTGGCATGGGCTAGAGTCAATCATTAGGCTGCCTTTATGGGCTGGACTGCAGGGTTCAAGGTTTCCCTCAGATACCTGGTGCCGTGATACTCCTCCCTGGGGCTTCTCTACGTGGATAGCTTGGCTTCCTTAAAACACAGCCTTCTCAGAGTATTGGACCTCTTACATGGCAACTGACTTCCAAGATGAAACAAATGCTGCCAGTTCTATTAAGGCCTAGGCTTGGAAGTCCCAGAACATCACTACTGGTAACATTCTATTTATTAGTCAAAACAAATCACAGAACCAAATAAATTCAAGGAGAGGAGAAACAGTCTTAACCTAGTGATGGGTGAAGTGGCATGCATATACAAGGAGGGAAGGGATTGATGTTGGCCATCTTGGGAGACTAGCTACCGTACTGCCCCTATTGGGTGATATTAGATGCTAAGCATGGTCCCTCCCTAGAAACTCTAAGTGCTTGAAAAGTGTTTTAATGTGTGTCCTCAACTGGCTCTTCCTCCAAAGGAAACAGGCATTTCAACCCAATTTACAAAGAAAACGTATGTCCCATCCAAGGAACATGTCAGTGCCAGGGGGATGGAGGAATCAGTTAAGTCTCATCATTCATCAAAGCCAATCAAAACTACTTATTCTGAACCTACTATGTACCAGGAAATTATCTCTGAATATAATATATAGCAGCATGCAATGCAGTCACAAGCATACTCCCTAAAACTTACATTTTAAGTAGTGGGAAACAGGCAATAAAGTAGTAAACCAATAAATAAATACAATAATTTTAGAAAGTGATAAAGACATTGAGGAAAATAAAATAGGGCGGTATAATTGTGAGTGACTTCTTGAGTTAATTTAGAAGAGGTCAAAGAAGGGACAGAAGGAAGGACCTTGTGCCTGCAGCACATGAAGTTAGCCTGAAAGGAGGCTGGAGGGGTGAGTGGGGGCCAGGGTCCTAGGGCTCTGTAAACCAGAGTAGGAATATAATGACCAGAATAAGACTACAATGTGATAACATTATATTCTAACTGCAATGAAAAGCCACTGGACAGTTTAATGCAAGAGGTGACACAACTTGCATTTTTATAACAAGACTCTTGCTGCTCTGTGAGAAACAGATGGTAAAGGGAGACAAGCAGAAGCAGGGAAACCAGGTAGGAAGCTGACTCAACAATCAAGGTGAGAGACAACGGCAGTTTGCACTAAATGGGGCTCTGCATGCTGAGGGGCCATGTGGAATACCTCTACCCTTCTACCATCAGGGAAATGCAATCAGACATCTTCATATTCCCTGTGGTTATAGGCATACATCTTAATTTATGCTTTCACAGACTAGAATATTGCCCTGGGTGTCTGTCTTTCTCATTTTATTGGAGTTAGGTGATGAGATTAGAACAAAATTTTCCTACATTATCTTTTTATACCTACAAGTATGTGACTGTGAGATACTTCATTTCCTTCTGTAATCTTTCAGAGTCCTGACCCTAAACCCAAATTGGTGAGAATTAGCAGAAGGTGAGGGTATTACCACAATAAACTCTGGGAGCAGTTGATGACACCAGGTGATTAATAGTAATTATTTTTGTTCATGTTTCATGTACTTTGGCAAGGTCACCCCCTCTAGCCTTCTGAGACTAAACAGGAAAAAGCTGCTGTCTGATTCCTGTTTCTCACCCTGAACCCAGAATGTTCACAGATGCCTTAGCTGGTGCCCACCCCAATCCCATAGCTACTCCTGAGCTATAGTCACATTAAGTGACAAAGTTTGTATTTGTTTCTAAGGTATTTTAAATCCTTTATATGTTTCAGCTTCTGATTTTGCAAGGCCTGAGCATGACATTACATGTTTATTTCCTGAAATCACCACAATTTTTATATACTTATTCTTCCAATAAAGGTGATTCAATCAATGGGTAACAAAACAAAATTTCATATGTATGCTGTTGTTATTTCATATAAGTTCCAAAATCAGAAAAAGCTACTTGTAAATCTCTGTCTCCAGATTTTGTCTCTAAAATACCATCATCATGAATAGCATCTGCCTCTGAGAAAGTTGTAAGTGAACTGTGTACATCATTGACTCCTTCAAAATAAAGCACTCATTGCATACCCGCTATGTGCCAGGCTTGTGCTCCGTGCCCTCAGGAAACTCACAGTATAATGCAGTTTCAACGATGATGCTCTAATCAATTAAGAACTTAATAGATGACCTTTGGTCATCATAAAATAATTTCTTTCTACTCTTTTGGATATAAGTTGTAACAAATAGCCTAGAAAAACTACATGACAAGGAAAGGGGTCAGGAGAACAAGAGGATCTAGTAACAAATGACTTATTTCTGCCTTCATTTATTTCCCCAAAACCTCTTTTAAAGTTTGAAGCAAAACGGTTCAGAACAGGTGTCCCCAAGATGAACCACGTTGGTGTGTGAATTATTTTGAGCTGAAGGCAATTGAGGCCCTGCAGGCTCATGAGAAACTTTTATCTTTCCCTTGAAAAAGTTACATTACAAGCCTTGACCATAATAAGAGTTACCACCAGAAATACCCTTTTATAACTTATCTGTAAGTCAGGGCAATGTTCTATCCTGAACATCTACTCTTCCTATTGTTCTGCAACGACCCTCTGAAACCCCAAAGTACCTTACCTCATTCTTAGCTCAAAATGCCATATAGACCTCATTTTCCTTTCCATCTCTGAATTTTTCATATATGTGGGGTCTCTGACTGTACCATGTATGTGAAGTTCCCATACGTACATATGTAATTAAATTTGGTCATTTTTTTCTTGTTAATCTGTCTCATGTCAATTTGATTATTAGACCAGCAGGTAGAACCTAGAAGGGTAGTGCAAAGTTTCTTCCTCCCCCCACAGCAGCTAAGAGGAAAACAAACAGTTTGAGATCTCAGCCCTAATGCCCACTTACTCACAGCCTGCTAAGAGTAAAGGGACTCAGTTTTTCCAGGAGTTCATCCATAAAGGTAAAGAAGGGCTTTCTTTTCCTTATTCCTCTGGGAGCTTGGAATAACGGTCATGATTTTTGTTCACTATGTCCTAGAAGCTACTACTTGTAAACTGAGGGAATAGGGTTGATGGGAAGCCAGGCTGATGAGAAAGAGGGTAGGGGAGAGAAAAGATGTTTAAATAAAGAAGGGGCAGGGGAAACAGCCATGAGAGAATATTAGAAAGGAAATAATGGGGTCAGGATCACAGAATCCCAAACCAGAAGTGCAAACTCATTTTTCCAACCTTCTCTTCTAACATAAAGAGATTGAAGCCAAGTGGCAGATATGGGACTAGATTCTCAGAGCTTTCACACACACACACACACACACACACACACACACACACACACACACACACATTTATTTTATTACATTGTGACAGGATTTTGAGAAACTCTGTTGCCGTGTATAACTAAGGGCAACTTAGCATCTTGCATTGTGTGGAACTCTAAACGTTTAATGAAACTAGCCTAGGTAGTAATAATAAGCACAATCATATCAGTATTAGCACAAAGGTTTGCTCAGGTCCCTGAGTAGTTTTCAATAAGGAAAAATCAATGACAGGGGCAACAGCCAGGCTATAGAGCCTTGTCAAGATCTGTTGTTTATTTTTGATTTGGAATTCTTCTGTTTCAGCGATGCTTTTCAATGAGATTTTTTCCCTAGTAGCTGCTATGTGGGATTCAGGTGGTTGTCAGGAGATCAGGGAGACAAGTGAAAGATTGAATTTTAGTCACTTAGGGTCAATGGCATGGGCACATTGCCAACCAGTGGCAACTCCTTGCTGAGGAGCTGGAATCCAAAAGGGAAAGTTCTCTGCAAAATACCTGGCATAGGGCATTCTGTAATTCTATAAAATTTTGATGAATACATATATAACCCTGCACCACCCTGCTTGATCTCTCACAACACAGTTCTGGGCATGGAAGAGAGTCTTAAGCACACAAAGGAGAAGAAGAAAAAAAAATGTAGAGAATACCATGTCAGTTTCTCTATTGCCTATATATCTAGTTCAAAGAAGATTGATTTAATAGCTAGAAATGTCCCTCCTGAAACTGTCACTTAAACATCCAAGAACACTCAGTGGGCGACTGAGGTGAGGTTAGTTTGTAAAGTGCTGGGCACCTGTGAAAAAACAAATAGAACAAAAGCAAAACAGAAAGAAGAGCAGAGCTGCTCCATGCAGCTCTCCTGATGCAACCAGATTCAAGGATCAAGTGAGCTATTGGCACCTGGAGATCTTAGAAGTCCTGGCCTCAGTGGAGAGGAGGAGGAGGAGTCAGTAGAGAGGATCCTTAGTTCTAGATGCAGATGAGAGTGAAGGAAGCTCTGCCAGCCCCCTCTTTGAACTGTAATTCCTAACACTGACGGGAGCACATGAAAATCCTGCAGCAGCCTCTGAGGCCTCGATTCATGCTTAGGAAGGAGAGTGAGGCTTAAAGGAGGAGAGAAGGCAGTGAGTCATAATTTGTTTTTATACTGAAAGGTGAACACTCAGACACCCAAGCAAACAGTAAGAAAGGAAACCCAATTTTTGGCACAAAGAGATATCCAAAAATTCACTGCTGACCCCTTCAAAAACAGGGGGTTGTATCCAATGGAGAACTCTACAATGACAGGGATTTGACTGCACCTCCTTAGCACTTACATCTAGAAGACCACATACTTCAATAGTCCTCATGTCATTTCTTCTATGAGATAATAAGTTTCTTGAGGGCAGGACCCATGCCTCTTTTATCTCTGTGTCCTTCACAGTGTAGAGCACAGTGGATCACACAGAGAGCACTCTGTTGAATGATTTATCATGGAGGAAAGCTATTCCCATAGGCTTTCTAAGCGGTCCCTTGTCTTTCCTTACACAATCTGTACTGTACTCCAAAGCCAGATTAACCTTAATAATATACAATTCTGAGTATGTCCTATCTGTGCTCCAAACTTCCAATGGGAGTGGGGAGGTGACCAGTTAGCTCAGTTGGTTAGAGCGTGGTGTTGATAATACCAAGGTTGCCAGTTTGATCCCCGCATGGGCCACTGTGAGCTCAGTCCTTCCTAAGAGAGTCAACTATGCCATTGTAGCATGAAAGCAATGTGTAACCAATGACCATGGCTGTTCCCTAATAAAATTTTTAAAATAAAGCAAAAAACAACAACAACAAAAAACTTCCCATGGTTCCATAGTGAAGTTTATCAAGTCCACTGTCAACAGCTGATATGCATGCCCAAGCTACCATGCCAACCTTGTCTCACACCATCACCCTTTAAACACCCTCTGCTTTCTGCCCTCTCTCTGCACCATTCCCTAATTTCCAAATACTCTCCATGCTTCTCCAATTCAATGCCTTTACTCACACCTTCCTTCTGCCTGGCATAAGAGCAGTAGGAAGACCAGACTAGGAGCCTGGACACCTGGCTTGAAATCCTACTTCTATTAGTTCATTATATGACCTATGGCAATTTTTTTAAACCACAGAATCTCATTTCCCCATCTTTAAAATTAGAGTTCATATTAATCTCACAGAGTTGCTGTAGACAGAGATTAAAATTTGATAACATTTGTGAAAGCACCAAGCACCATAGGTGCCCAATCAACATTTATCCCTCCTCTTTGTGGTCCTTCGAGCTTGAATACAGATGTTACCTCACTGTTGCAGACAGAAGAGCCTCTCCCCATTTAACCTGAGCAAGTAGTTATGGGGGATGTTCATGCAACAGGGAGGGAGGTTCCATCTCCAGGCCAGCCATGTCCACCTGGGAAGCACATGGGCTGGCAGATGAACACAGCCACATGTCCTCGGACACAGAAACTTGGAGTTGTAGAGCTAGAAAATCCTTAGAGATGATCTAACTAGATCTTCAGTTTTATGGATAAAGAAATTGAAGCCCAGTAAGGAGCCAAGACTGGGCTCCTGCCTTTTGTTCTTTACTCTCCATCATAACATGAATAAGGACCAGTTACTTAAAGTCAAAAAGACATTATCACTTTGGTCATAACAATGTCCAGTCCTGATTAATAATCAGAGGTTGAACTTGACTTAGCATTGAATCCTCACTCCTCTCTCCTCAGGTCTGCCTCAGGCTGGAAGCCTGTTGTAGGAAAGGAAGCTTGACACTTAAGCTCCCTTTTTTCTATTATAGTCTTCCCCACTCCCTCACAGACCTGAAAGGAAAAGGAGGGAGAGATGAGAGAATTGGACAGTACTTACTAGACTGGAGGGCTTTGTGCTCTCTGGGCCTAGCACATGAAGAATGCCAGTGCTCCTGGGTAGGAGAATTTTATCTCATAAAGTGCTTTTGTAGTTCTTCATGAGTCTCCTGCTAGACTCATCTCTCCTGCAGTCCCCTTTCACCTGCTGAATAGATCTCTATTCTTGGTGGCCTCTTACAGTTCTTCCCTCATATCCTGGGCATTGGGCAACTGGCCATTTTCAGTGGAGTTTCTCCTCTCCTTTGGCAACAAGACCTCTCCTATTGGACAAAACCGAAGATGCCTCAACCTCATCTCTCTCCCGAGTGGCCTTCATCGAGTCCACAGGAAATGGGACAATGTGTATGGCATCCTTGCCCTGAAAAGTCCTTAATGTGGCTGAAGGGGTTGAGAGACATGAAATATATCCTCAGAGTTATTTGTTCTGTAAATCTGCAGAGAATGTGGAAGCTGTGTGTTTTGTTTCCTACTCCCATTGGTAACTGATAACTATTATGTTGGCGCCTCAGTTAAAACAGAGGGGGCAGGAATGGTTTCATTGGAACATCCTGAAACACATGCTTTCTAATGCCCCTTCACAGAGGTTTTCTCTGACCCTCCCTTTATACAGTGAGTTCCTCAGCAGTAGAATTCATGCTTACACTGTTCTCTTCCATCATTATCCATCCCCTTCACATTATTCAAGATCCAGCTCATCTCCCACTCCTTTGATGAAGCATGAAGTCTTTCTAGGTCTTTCTGACTATTTAAAATTTCTCAAACTTTCATGTTTCTTAATCGGTTACATGTCCTGCCAAGCTTGCCTCCTCTGTGAAGCCCTGATCTATGCATGCTCTCCAACCCATGGATTGAGCTCCCTCCTCAGCGCTTCCTTAGGACCTTTAAATACAAGACTGACAACTAAGTTCATGAATTTATCCTAGAAAATGTGCAACCTACTTCATTGCTGAATATCACTATGGTCACCTTCAAACTACACACCTTGGGAAGCTATACACTGACACCCCCACCTAGTCCACCCTTCAAAGCAATTTTGGCACTCTTTTTATGGAATGGCCATCAGAGCTGTCGATGTGTTACCCTTGATGTCCTGAATGTCATTGAAATGTCTTTCTTTCCATATTTACTTTATCTTTGGGTACAGAAAGAAGTCATTGGGGGCCAGATCAGGTGAGTAGGGAGGGTGTTCCAATACAGTTATTTGTTTACTGGCTAAAAACTCCCTCACAGACAGTGCTGTGTGAGCTGGTGCATTGTCGTGATGCAAGAGCCATGAATTGTTGGCTAAAGGTTCAGGCCGTCTAACTTTTTCACACAGTCTTTTCAGCACTTCCCAATAGTGATGTTGGTTAACTGTTTGTCCAGTTGGTACAAATTCATAATGAATAATCCCTCTGATATCAAAAAAGGGTTAGCAACAGCGGTGCAACAAGTTCGTGAACTTAACTGTCAGACCTCATATATCTATTTCTACATTTTGTGTTGTTTTTGCCCAACTGTTTGCCTTCTATATTAGCCTGAGAACTCTTCAAGGACAGGCTGCCATGTCTCAGCCAACTCATACTCTAGTCAACTCAGACCATACCATACTTAGTCAACTCATACCTACAGTGCCATGCTCAGTCCATTAAAGAAAATCAATTCATCCAACATGGGTTGAATAACTACAACAGGCATTGAGGACATCATGGTGAACAAGACAATGGAGGCCTTGGCTTCATGACATGTGAAGGAACCCAAGTGCATTTGTGGTACCTCATTGAATCCTCCTCACTGAGGTTCTTGTCTGTGCTGAGCTCATCACAGGTGCCTCCCGGAGAACAGGCACAGTGAGATTCTCAACTACTTAACATGGAAGTCCAGCACACATCTAAAAAAATTGGCACAGCTATTTCTGGAGAACTCTAACTTGTTCCACGAACGTGGACTCACCCATTCATTGACACAGTTTATTTAAAAGAAAACCGGCTAAGTGTCCAGAAAGTCTGATATTGGGGAATATTTCATGGTTCATGAGAAGGGTGATGCTCCCCAAGGTGTGTCCTTACCCATGAGTCACCTGAGTATACATGCAACCCAGGGCTCCACAGCAGTGACACCAGGTCTGTGCAAGCAGAACGGGAGAAACAATATGCTCACATGGCAAGTTTTCTTGTCTTCGCTTCTAATGAGAGAGAATGGCTCACTGAGATTCTAGGTTATGGGACCACTGTTTTATTGTACTTTTTTTTTTATGTCAGGGCATGGAAGGACAATAGAAATAAGGCAAATCATGCCTGAATATTGGAGATGAAGAATATGAGTTGAATCTGTCATTGCTAACAAATGCTATGCATCAAACTCATTGACATCAACAGTCTCCTCAGAGAAGGCAGCCTAAGGGTTATAGGGCCTGGAAAGGCCCTTCTACCCAAAAAACATTTCTCCCCTCACTCCATATCACAAAGCAAGGAACTCTCACCATGGAACTCCACTTAAGGTAAGATGTCTCTAGAAACTCTGTGTTTAAATAGCCATGAAGATCAGTGAGCATCAAAAAATCCAGCAGTGACTGTGAGTGGCTGGCAGCTGGCTTGAGCTGCTGTGAGCCGCCATGAGCAGCCGTTCAGAGGCTGGCTACCGATCTGCCTCACCCTGGAAGAGCACAATGATAATACCGACATGGGCCAGTGAAGCGACATCCTCCACATAGACTGAAGAACAAAAGGACAGCAACTTGTCTGTTCCCCTTCTCCGATTCCCCAACGCTGTTCCCCTCCCCCAATTCCCCAATAAAATCTAAAAAAAAAAAAAATCTCCAGCAGTGGTTGTTGACAACACAGGTCCCTGGGCCCTAAATATTTTGATTCACAGAGTAATCAGAGCCCCAAACACTGTAGGATTTGTTATAGTCCTTGCTGTAATTGCTATAGGATTTACTCTGCATAGATTCGATTTGATGACTGTCAAATGTGCTTCATTTCAAAGGAATAGAATAGGGGATCTGACAAGGGAAAAGTTGACAGACACTGTCCAGACTTTGGGTTGACAGAGAGAACAGCATGTGAAGACACAGTTGTGGAGTGGAGGACAGGCCCCATGGAAGCCAGGCCTTGGACTCCTCAGATGACATACACTCCACAGCAGATCCATGCATAGGCTGCTGGTGCCTGTGAAGACGGGAGGCAGCTGCCCTGTATTCAACATGGAGTTATATACAGCAAAGATGCCTGGCCAATTTTTCTGTTAAAGTCTTTCTAGTTTCTCAGAAGGCTTCCTTAGCTAAGACTCCTCTGCCCTCCATAAACCTTTCCTGTAAAAGAGGGTGTCAGTACCACAAAACCAAGTTGTGAGTCAGCTGAGCTGCCAACTTCCCGTAGGCCATCACCAAGCCCGAAGCAGGGCTCAGGTTGAACTAAACTGGCTTTTCCGGGTATCTTGGCTCAACCAGCCAATTCAGAACTTCTCTTAAAAGATCAGGCGTCACTTCAGCAAACACCCTGGATCCTCTCCTCTCACGTGGAGCTGGTTTTGCTGCGTGGCACTGACAATGGAGATTACGTGTAGAAATGAGACATCCTCAGAACTAACTAGAGGTTACTTAGCTTTACCACCGGGACCCACAGGAGCATTGTTCCACCCACTTTACGAGAGACTGCTACAAAAATAGGCCAAGATGATGCTGAGTCTGCAAACGTAAAGGCAAAATTTAAGCAAGATACTCTGCCTCAGTGGTTCTCCCTTTTAGACTTGCTGCTGCTGTTTTATAGGTCTCATTATTTCACACCCCTCTCAACTATTCCCCCAACAGATCTCATGGAGAGTCCAAATTCCCTGCATTTGCTGCTCCTGGTCCCCCAGCCTGGAATGTTTCCCCCTCTTTGTCTCTCTGTCCCACAAAATTAGACCCAGGTCTAATTTTCAACCTTCTTATCAAGGCATACTTGACTACTCTGAACTCCAGAAATACTAACTGCACTTGTAATGTTGGGTTGTTGGAAAAGTCATGTCGTAATTTCTCTATGTTTTTCATTGCAAAAATGTGTCATGACTTTTCTGACAACCCATCATATAGTGGTGGTTCCAAAATCTGGGGCAAAGCAAAACTCATTGATGAGGTTTTTAAGTATTTACTAACACCCCTCAGACTGTCTGGATTTGAAATTTGGGAAGTGAGAGTGGGAAATCTGCCTCTTGTTTTCGTTTTTGTTTTTGTTTTTTAATGTTCCTGTAGGCACTTACTTAAGAATCATTGGTCTATAAAGAACCATGTTATATGTGAGAAATACTATGATATTTTTTTTTTCAATTGTTTTGAGTTTGCTACTTTTGTTTTTCCTATAACTCATCAGCTCCTCTGGCCAGGGGCAGGGTCTCTCTTTCTCTCTCTTTCTCTCTCTCTCTCTCTCTCTCTCTCTCTCTCTCTCTCTCTCTCTCTCTGTCTCTCTTTCACACACACACACACACACACACACACACGCACGCACACACACACTACAATGCAAAGTACACAGTGAAGATATAATAAATTGTTGATGTTCATCATACCTGATGAGAAAAGAAGAAAATGCAATGGTGGTATAGTGAGTTATTTATATTGTCTTCTGTTTTTTGTGATTCCATGAAGAACAAATCCTGCACATGACCCAAATAATTTTATGAACAGCTGGTCTTAAAAGGGAAGGGTTGTCACAAAATTCCAAGCACTGACAACACCAAATGCTGATGAAGATGTGGAGCAGCAGGAACTCTTGTTCATTGCTGATGAGAATGAGAAATGGTACAGCCACTTTGGAAGAGATTTTGGCAGTTTCCTACAAAACTAAATATACTCTTACCATATAATCTAGCAGTCACACTCCTTGGTATTTATTCAAATGAGTTGAAAACTTATGTTGGCACAAAAACCTGAACATGGATATTTATACTAGCTTTATTATACTACCAAAACTTGGAAGAAACCAAGGTGTCCTTCAGTAGGTGGATGGATAAATAAACTGATACATCCAAACAATGGAGTATTATTCAGTGCTATAAAAGAATGAGCTATTAAGCCATGAAAAGACATGAAGGAAACTTAGTGTATATTACTAAGTGAATGAAGCCAACCTGAAAAGTCTTTATACTGTATGATTCCAACTATATGACATCCTGGAAAGGCAAAACCATGAAGACAATAAATAGATCAGGAGTTGCCAGGGGTTGGAGGGAGGGAGGGCTGAATAGATGGAGCCAAGAGGATTTTTCAGACAGTGAAGCTATTCTGTATGATATTATAATGATGGACAAATCTCATTATTAATTTGTCCAGAACCATAGAATGTTTCAGAATAGAATGGTTCACACCAACATGAACCCTAATGTAAACTATGGACTTTGGGTGATGATGATGTGTCAATGTAGGTTCATCAACTGTCACAAATGTACCATTGTTACAATGGACGATGTTGAAAATGGGAGAGGCTACACATATGTTTGTGTGTGTGTTTGCGGGGGGGGGGGCGGGTTGCAGTTATATAGGAAATCTCCATGCTTTCTGCTCAATTTTGCTGTGAACCTAAAACTGCTCCAAAAAATAAAGTTTATTTTTAAAAAGTGGGAGAGAGGGTTAGTTATAACTGTGACATTCCCATCAAGTTACACTCTGGTAACAGAAGGGTTATGATGAGATACAGAGATCATGGAATCTTAGAAAAGGAAATTAAATGAAATCAGGCCTTAGAAGAACTGAAAGCCATCCAAAATATTAATAATAGTGATAAAAGCTATTATTCTGTGAGTGATGATTATGTGCCAGGCACTGTGCTAAGCAATTCACGTGATAGAGAGATATCATCATTCCTACCTAAAAGATGAGGAAATTGAGTCCTAGAGAAGTTAGGTAATTAGTTCACAGTCACAAATGAAAGAGTTCAGATTTGAACCCAGGCCTATCAGAACCCAGAGCCAGAGTATTTCACCATTCTTTCCACTTCTTAGCATCATGTGGCTCATTCTTTTCTCTGCCTCTCAGTTGAAGAGCTCCTTTTACTTTCCCATTTATTTGCACATGATCCCAAATGACTGCCTGATCCTTAGAACTTTTATGGAGACTCCTCTCTCTATGACTCCTGATTTAAATTCTTGAGAGGATAGGATTAGTCAGTAAATTAGTTGGCTTTGAGACAGGTATCTATCCAGAATCCAATCATTCATAGCCACCCCCAAAGCTATGGGTAGTATAGGCAAACTGCTTGATATGTCATCTTTGGGAAGCTAGTTTCAAAACTAAGTCTTAAAGAAAGTTGAGTTCACAGAAGTGATAGGCAGAAAAGCCCTGCAGCAATTTCTGCCCCTAAAGGTACATGTTTTGTTCCACTGGTCCATTTAACAAAAAAAAAAAAAAACACAATTCATTAATGACCATGAACAACAGGCAAAAAAGACTATCAAACTGAGCTTCTGAGCTTGTCCAGATAGCTGAAGCGAGTTATACATTTGCACGATACCCCTAAATAATGCCATCACAGCAATCTGGGGAATTTAAATATTGAGATTGCTATGGATCTCAGCATAGTTCTTCTAGAATCAACTTAAGCAGTGCCTTATACAATAAAAGCATTCAGACTTTTGTTGACTTCATAGAAAATAAAGAACAAAGAGAGGCAGAGCTGCCATGAAGCATAATCCAAACAAAATAAGATTTCTTAGCCCGTACGTTATAACAACCACCAACTTACCTTTGTTTATTTCAAACTTCTCATTTGATATTCCAAGCTATTGCCCTGCAAGCCAAGTAAGGCGACTGTTCCCCAATTTTACAGATGATAAAATTGTTGCTACTTGGTACAGCCTATAAGAAGTATATAGAACTAGAACCCAGGCTGCCTGACTCATATGTCGTTTCCTAGTGAAACCTATAAAAGGAAAATTCCAAATAGTAAAATCAATTGGTTGAAAAACAATTGGCATCTTTTAAAGTGTGCTACTTAAATTACTATTGTTTTGTGATACTCCAAGAATAAGCTTGGGAATTACTGCTCACCAGATAGTCCATCTTCATTTATAATTCACATTAGCTTATTAAAAGTCCTGAAAATTTCTGCCAGAAAGAAACCTATCTCATTTATAGTAACCCTGTGTTACCTCAAACTTCCTTGACCATAAAACTCTTTGTGTGTGTATTATTTATTAATATCATAGAGAAATATTCTTTGGAAAATATTTAGTGACAATTATTCAGTGACATAAGTAAATTAACTAAAAAATTATACCTCATTCTGTTTTACCTGATCCCCAGTTTCTTAGGCTCAAACTAATTTCTAGAAGTATGTAATACTAATTCTAGGGGAGATTGCTGGACATACAGCATGCTATTAGGAAGGATTTAAGGGGAGATGAAACTTTAAAGTATTAAAATAGGCTTTAGGAGGGCAGATTAATGTAGAAATTGAATTTCTATTTCCAACCTCCTGCTGGCCTACAAAATCTTCAGGTGGCCACCTCTCTTCATTTTTTTTTTTCCTCTACTTACATAGCTTTTCCTCTATCTAGAGCTATGTCAGTAGGATGAGGAGTGAGATATTTCTCCTTTCCTTCCTCATCTCGTGGCTTTCCCCACAAAGAAAACTTTCTCTAATCCTCTGGGAGAAATCTTTGGCTTCATGGAGATCAACACCTTATATTGGGTTATCGGAAAAGTCATGATGCACTTTTGCAATGAAAAACATAGAAAAAAATATGTCATGACTTTTCCGACAGCCCAATATATAAAGTGGAAAGGTCATCCTGTGGTTGCCAGGAACAATGAATGGTGGCATTAAGGAAAAGGGAATGTATAATAACTTGCATGACTTTCAAAAACCTCTACCAAGAATCAATTACCTAATCACCTAAAATTCACTGTACAAATAGAGTGAGCCCATTCATTATTAAACTATTGTACTTTCTCACACCTTATCAGTTGCTATAACTCCCCAATTACCTACCAATGCACTAAAGCAATTTCTCTTGAAAGAATTTGTTTTGATTCTTCTTAACTCCACCCCTTTACATCCAGTTTAAACTCATTGAACCAAGTTGCCAATTTACTGCACTTATTTCCCACTTGGGGAAACACATGTGCTTCCTTGCCTATGGCTGTTCCTAGGAGAGTGTTTTAAGATGTTTTCTCTAGTCTGGCTTTGCCAGACTAGATTGGCTACTTTCTGCAAAGCTGTGTTTTCCTTCTCATGTGATCCAACATGGTCTCGGCCTTCCTGAGATTCTTCTTTCACTCAGGTTCTCACCTCTCAGGTTGCTTCTTTACTATCAGAGCATTCTTCCAGACAATAGTTTCCAAGTTCACGACAACATGCCCAGTGGGTTAGCTTAGTTGGTTAGAGCATGGTGCTGATAACACCAAGGTTGCTGGTTCGATCCCCGCATGGGCCACTGTGAACTGCATCCTCCCTAAAAGAGTCAACTATGCCATTGTAGCAGGAAAGCAATGTGCAACCAATGACCATGGCTGTTCCCCAATAAAATTAAAAAACAAAACAAAGCAAAACAAACAAAAAACATGCCCCAGAGGTCAGCCCTTCCTCCAGCCTGCAGGCTGAGGACTCACTTCCTTAGTGGCACAGGCAAGGAATGTATTTATTATAGGAGGGTTTCTCATGAGTCAGATGTGTTAGCTTCCTGAGCACCAGCTGGGTAATGGATATGGGGATCCACAGCCCCCACTTCCACCTTCCTCACCTCCTCCTCCTCTCCAGGGTCCCTGAAGCAGATGTTTCCCAATGAGACAAGTGCGTTCCTTCGCAGTTCCTCTCTGAGAACTTAGGCCCTGGAACACCCCACTCCACTGTTTGGTCAGAACTGTATGGCCAACACTGAGCACTTTTGAGTTACCTTTCTGGAAAGTCCAGAGTGCTACCATCTCTTCTATCTCTCTCTCTTGCTCAGGGCAACAGCAGGCTTAACTTTCTAAATATTATAGAGTGAAGAATTCTTTCTTGAGGATTTTAACCACCCAAGGCAGAAAAAAGCCCCCCTACCACTCATCCAGGTTTCCCCTCATGCCTCACTGGCTTAAATGGGGTCATGTGACCACCTCTGAAACCATCGCTGGTGATGGATGCCATAATTGGTTTAAACTACTCAACACTTACCCCTGGACTGAAAGCAGAATTACTTCCCCAAGAACAGGATGATAGGAGGACAAACACCTAACCAATATCAGTGCTTCATGGAAGAGGAGAAAGCAGCAGCTGGCCGGAGCATAGGCAACCAATAATGTTTACTACACAATCCTACCAAACTCTTGTGATGAATAGATGAGATTATGGATGCAAATGGCCCACTCCGTGCCTGACACATGGGAATAATAACAGCAGGTAACTTTCGGGAATGGCACTTTATATGAACTCTCTGATTTAATTGGTAGGCACCATTATTATGCCTACTTACAGATGCCGTGACTGGAGCACAGCTGAATTAGGTAACTCAACCAAAGCAGAGTGTGCATTTAAACTCAGGCAGTCTGACTTCAAAGGCCAACTCTCATGCATCCATTTTCTAAGGTTTACTGCCCTGAAATGGTAGTTCAAGCCACCGCCCCATCTTTTCCCTAGTCTCAAAAATTGTGTAAATTTTGAGTGCACTGGGATTCACACCCATGAAAAATTAGAGAACAATACAATGTAGCAGCTAGTGACAGTCTCAGTGGTGTAACAGAGGAAAGAAAAAAACCAATGTGCTGGATGTGGGGAAGATGGTAGGCGTGACACCAGGAAGGCAGCAGAGACTGGGTTCTGGGGAGGTGTGAGTTTGGGGAGGCAGCGGATAGCATGCCAGACTGGTGTAGCAGCTTTTAGTTTCCAGGAATAGAAAGCTACTCTTACGTGACTTGGGCAAAGGAAAGTGGATTAGGAGGAGTGGAGAAGGGCTGTAGCCACATTTGACTTTAGGAAAGACTTTGAAGTCTGTTTTACTGGCAAAACCATGGGCTCAGGAGCTGCATTACAGCAGACTCTGTGAGTCACAAAACCTTTCTGCAAGGGAAACTCAATCCCATGGGTAAACTCTACAATATGCCTAATGGTCTCTTATGATTCCTGCAAGTGAGCCCCTATCTATAGTATTGTAAACGTCCAAGATATTGGTGGAAGTTCTGGAATTTCCTCCCCTGAAATCATGGCAAGAACTCTTGTAGATGTGAGTTGGACAAAAGGTGGTGCTAGAGTTCAAACTCAAGCTAATTATGCCCATCTCCTCTCCCTCAGCCCCTTCTGTCCCCAAGGACTGCATCGCCTTGTCTACAGTTTGGGTGCCCAACTCATCTGAATGACTTTGGAGATTTGAACCTCACATTCTTATGAACCGTACTTTGGGTTTCCCAGTCAGAGAGGATGTTAGAATGTTGAACACTAGATGGTATTTCTCAGAGGAATCTGACATGAGGAAGAGGGTTTCTCTTTAGATCTTATACCACTTCCTGTAGCACCAACTTTCATTCCAAGAAATAATGGAAAGAATGTCTTTTGGAGAAAAGGATGTGCTCTGGGCAGGGTTTCAGGTCATGTTCTCTTCCGAAATTGATGTGTTTAAATCAAATTGATGTGTTTATATCTTATTTCGAGCCTTGTGTGTTATCAGTTTCCTCTTCATTATCTTTTACCTTATTTAGTCTTAAAACTACTTCCCAAATTCTCCAACAATCTGATATTTAGGCAACAGGTAACTTTCTAGGTTAAGACAATGTATCCAAGTTGGGGAAGGATGATCTTTGGCATCAGAAACTGTGTTCAAATCACAGCATTGGGACTCACCGCTGGGGTCTCTGGACCCAGGACTGAATTTGGGAGGCAAAGACCTAATATGCAATTCATCATGATGCCCATCCTCGCAGGGTGAGCAAAGCGTAAGAAAGGCACCTAGATAATTGTCTGACACATACTTAGTGTTTTAAATGTTAGTTTCTTCTTTCCCTCTATTCTTTTCCCTTTGTAGGGGAGAGGGTGGGAACTTTCAAATGCAGTACAAGCAAAAAAACTTGGTGTCATTTTCAGGATGCCTTATTATGCCACTAAGTTACTTTGTGCCCTGGGGTGAGACCCTTACCTTTTCTGGTTCTATTTTCTCATTTATAAAAAAGAAGAGGTTGGATTTCATGTTCCCAACGTCACCTATATATTTAAAGTTATATGTTTTATTATATACTATCTACATTCCCCAAGTTCTGAGTCACAGGAATTCCCCCCAATTCATCTGTCACATCCAGACTCCCAAGTCATCTCTCTCCAGTGGGTGTAGTCCAGGTCCTTTCCTTTCAACTTGGCCTGCAGCATCCCTCCTGCTTCTGATCTGTTGTGAAATGGCTGCTATCTAAGATTAACAAGTACCTACCGACCACTTAGGGAAAGGGCACGATGGGCACCCAGCGATACAATCTCAGACCTGACTAGACACCAGCCGTTCAATCAAAGCGCCTGATAGCAAAGATGTCAGGAGAAAGGAGTATGAGGACACCTCAAGCTGTGGTTTGCAAAGCGTGTGCCTCAGAGACCTGGAGGTTCCTCAGGGGCCCTGGCAGCTGAGGGGCTGGGGAGGCACAAACGGACCAGAGTGGGTTACCTCTGACTCACTTACTTCCCAAGTTTCGGCTGCAAGAGTCTACTGGCTAAAAAGAACAGAAAAAAAGCCTGAAAGTCACCAATTTCATCCAACCCTTTCATTTTACAGATAAGGAAATTGTACTTCATACTTCAAAAGCCTCAGAATGATTCCCACACCCTTTACATCCAGCCATTCCACTTCCAGGTAACTTTTTTCCCTAAGAAACTATTTATGGATTTGTGAAAGTTTCAAGAAGGTTCATGACACTACGGATGAAAACAGAGAAACAATTGGAAGCACCAGCAAAAGAAGAGTAGTTGAACAAATATTGGTATAGCTCCAAATATAGAATAGTAGGAAGTCTCACATATCATAAAAGGAAATAATTTATATGAAAAAAGTCTTCATAATACATTTCTAAGTGAAATGAGCACACACACGCATATGTTCATTCTGCCTCTAACTTCTCTAATCCTTTCATAAGAAGACTGTCTGGGAGCCTCTAAATGAAGCACCATTGTGCCCATGGTCATCGACAGTTCACTGTGGCATTGACCTATACTTTCCCTTACCTACCAGGTCTCTCTCATGCACGAGCTGTGCCACCGCCACTATAAGAATAAGCATGCCCAGTGTGACACCACCACATCCGGATGCTTCGACGCTTCCATTCCTGGTACATCAGAAGCCTGCTAGGTTCTTGGCAAAAACAAGTAACTCTGAGCCACATTTCCCCCTGATCCTAAACCAACCCTGCATGTGCCCAGAGTCACACAGTCTTTCTTAAATGGCTCCCTCCATTTCTTGCCACCACCACCTATCCAGCAGGTCTCAAGTTCAGTTCTTCAGCCAAAGCTAGAGTAGACATCAAAGAACTTTCCATTCTGCCTTCCTGCTTTTATTTTTTCTTCCTCCCACAAAAACAAACACAAAACAAACAAAAAAACCACAAACGCCTCACTATTCCTCAATGTATAACAATTAACATTTGCATGTACAAAAATGGAGGCAAATGGGTAGTAGACGGTCTTTTTGGTTTGGGAAGGTGTGATAGAATAAAGGAGAGTGGGTGCAAAATGTCCACATCCTGATCCCTGGAACCTGCTAATGTCCATGGCAAGAGGACTTCGCAGATGGAGATGAAGGATCTTGAGATCCTTCTCAAGGGAAGATTATCTTGGTAGGAAAATTATCATGTAATCACAATATGAGGCAAGAGGGACAAAGTCAGAAATAAGAGATGTGATAATAGAACTGAGAGAATGAATTTAGAAGTGAGCAGGCTAGGAAGAAAAAGAAGAAAACTGAGAAAAAATACATTAGGCGAAAACAAAAAAAAAGAAAGCTCAACATGTTGTTATACATGAAAGTGAATCCTCAGACACTTTGCAAATCTATGTGAAGGAGGCAGACGGAGCCAAGATCAACCAACTGAGGAAATGCATGACACAGCAGGATGCTTACAGCATCAACTTTCAGTGGCCTCCTTAACATTCCTCCTACCAGGCCATCCTATGTAGGCCCTCCCAGGAAGCAGCAATTTCTGCAGATTTTTTCCCAGCTCTTTCTTTCCCACCAAAATATACCTACCTTATTCAAAGGCTAACTGTCATAGACATGTCCTTAAGTCAACGTGTTGGGGAAAAAGGAAGGAGACACATTCTAGAACCAGCTCTGCCCAATAGAAATACAATGCAATCTACATATGTCATTTTTAATCTTCTGACGGTCACATTAAAAAGAAATAGACAAAACTAATTTTTATAATGTATTTTATTTAACTCAATGTAACCCACCTATTATTTTAGCAACATTACAATTATGCTAATGAGATAGTTTACATTCTTCATTTCATGCTAAGCCTTCAGGATTTGATGTACATTTTGCATTTAAAGCACATCTCAGGGCCGGCCGAATGGCACGGTGGTTAAGCGCTGGCTTGGGAAGCCAGTGGCCCCGGTTCGGGTCCCACATATAAGGGCCAGTGATACTGCCCTCAAAAAAAAACAAAAAAAAAAAACCCAAAGCACATCTCAATTTGGACTAGCCGTGTTTCAAGTGCTCAATAGCTACACCTGGCTGGTAGCTACTCCACTGGTCAGTGTACTTCTAGGTTAAAAGAAATTAAAGAGACCTAATCACCAAGGTCAGTGAAAGAGTCTAGTTTGGATCCTACTTCTAAAGAAAAGAACTATAAAGAACAATTATACAACATTTGAGTGGGCAGTTTAGAACATTAGAATAGGGAGTGAACAACTGGGAAAAAGTGAATATGGACTAGTTAGTAGATATTATTATAGAATTTTTGTTAGTTATAAGTGAAATATGGGAATGTGGGAGAGTGTCCTTATACTTAGGAGATTTAGGCTGAAGTATTTATGGGTAAAGAGTTATGAGATCTGAAAATTATTCTTGGAAAGAATATTTTTAAAAGGAAGAAAGCAAATGTGGCAAACTTAATTATTGAATCTAGGTGGAGGGTAGATGGATGTTCTACATACTATTCTTTCAATTTCTCTGTATGTCTGAATTTCAAAATAAAACTTGGGGAAAAATGCATGCGTGTGCTCACGTGCCTTAGACTCCATTCCAAATAGGGACCATTTATCTGTTGAAGGCTGTGAATCTGATGAACTAATTGTGCTAAAATATTTTTTAGGGTAGAATATTTTTGGAGGAGGCAGCATGGTTAATGGTAAGAACACAAAATCTGCAGACTAAAGGTCAAGACTGTAGTTCTAGGTTTACCATTTATTAGTTATCTGGTCTGAGTAGCCCTACTTTGGAAGGCTTCAATTCCTACATACCGGGGGTGCCAAAAAAATGTACACAAGTGGACATTTGGTCAGTGTTGCTCAAGCAGTAGTTCGCCATAATCAGAAGTGTCTGGACGCTGATGGTAACCACTTTGAGCATCTCTCGTAATTGCAGAAGTCAAACGTGACTTGTATTCACCTTTTGTTATCAGTATATATTGAGTATTACAATTTTTATACAGTTTTCCTATCTTAAAATGTGTATATATTTTTTGGCACCCTTTGTATACATAAATTATTATATTATATATTACCTTATATAATATGCTTAGTTAATATATTATATATTACTATAAATATACTATATTATATATATACTATATTATATAACCATATATTTTACATATATATAATATTAAATTGCTTCACAAAGGACCACTAGTATGGCCTTTGAAAGGGAACTTTGAGGGCCGGCCGAGTGGTGCGGTGGTTAAGCGCTGGCTAAGCGCTGGCTTGGGAAGCCAGCGGCCCCGGTTCGGTCCCACATAAGAGGGCCAGTGACACTGCCCTTAAAAAAAAAAAGAAAAAGAAAGGGAACTTTGAATGTCAAAGTCTCTTCCTGTAGAAACTTCAGGCCTTAAAGCCAATGAATGAGGAGGCTATTTTTGTTTGGAGGGCCCCGACGATATCATGTTGGTATCCGTCTACTTGATTCACAATGCCAGCATCCTGAAAAGAGAAAGGTTCTTCAAAGCCCCTGTCCCTGGACACCTGCTCCTGAGCTGTGATGAGAAAGCCATTACCATTGGCAGGTGTCAGTCCCACAGTTCCAGGGTTGATAAGCAGAACCAGCAGCGAGAGATAGAGGAGCAGGCTGGGTTAACTGAAATGGCTTTGAAACTAGTCAAATAATATCTGGAAGTAGGAAACTCCAAAAAATATTGGAAGGAGTCACTGCCATGGACAAAGAACACTTGACGTCCACAAAAATACTTGTTTCTGGATGGTGTTCATTTATCCTCAGAGCACCACAGTCAGTATAAGACGAAGAGAAAGCAGACAGCGCTGCCCATACCTGTCATTTTAAACTCAGACTTGGAGGAGTTAGGCAATTTGCCAGCATCAAAGGGCTGAGTGAGAAAGACTCTACTAACTAGGCAAAAATCTCCTGGAGGGGCTTTGCCTGTCTGTGTGTTCCCTAAAAGCTAGCTGTAATGGATTCTTTTTTTTTTTCCTTTTTACTCACTGGAAGTCAGGAATAGAATACAGGTCTCTTATTCTAAACCTCAAAACTCATTTATTCTCCCTAAAGGTAAACACCATGCAAATGTAGAAATAACCATCTACCTCTGAAATTCTGTTCTGATGGGTTCCATTTTTCATTCTGCCAAATATCTTAATAGTTTTGATAAATTTATGCCACCCCCTTACTTTCCGCTTTATTTCTATGCTATAAAGTCACTCTTTCTTGCTTTTATTTAAGTTCAAAATTCTGATATGATTTTTCCTCTTTTCCATACTGGTAATGTCTTTTGCCCTTGCTCATTTCCCTGGGTCTTCTTCCTTAAACTCCGTAGGCACTGAAATCTATCATCATAACACACACACCTGCATGGTGCACACACTCACACACATACAAACATATGCACCTGAAGAGACTTGCACATTTGAAAAACAAATGTAAATCTCAGGGGTTCTTAGATTGCCCTCAAAAAGTTATGGTCCTATAAGTCATTCCAAACTTTATAGCATTATGACGTCTAGTTAAATTTCTCAACTGTGGTCCAATCAATGTGAAGGCCAATGTCATGTTTCTTTGTTTTGCTTTTCTCTAAAGCCTCCTCTATAGAATATCTTTGGAGGTATGGAGTTTTCTGTTGTTTTAATTTCAAGGACATATATTAATCTAAGATACTTTTAGAGTGTCTACTTTGCTAAACTTCTCTATAATTAGTAGTAGCAGCATTTAAAAGTATTTGCATCTTCAAAGGTAGTTTTCTTCAAGCAGGTTAACTATTTGCTTCTACAACCAATGCTTAGGCTTAATAAACACTTTCTTCATATATGTATTTTTAAAATAGTAAGCTTCATCTCAGACTTCTAGAATTACTAATCTCTCAAAGTGCAGAGTCTGGACTGATGATGCTTTACTGTATCACTTATCTAATTGAAGAGCATGGAGTTCAATCAAAATTAAGTGAAGTGAAAATTATCACAGATGCTACTAACTAGAGCACCACTGGAAAGACCAAAGTTTCAGAAGTGAGTGACTTGTCTAGTGTGTTAAGCAAAGAAACAAAGAGGGGAACTAACAAACTAATGCTAAACGTTTACTTACAAGCTAAGGAAAACTCTGCAAAACTCCAAGTCTGAGAGCTCCTGAGCCCTCTCCAGGCCCTACCCCTCTTGAAGCTAGTTTTTGGGTGGCCTGGCTGGGACAGCTCCAGAGAAGGAGAGGAGAGGGGGCTAAACCTCCGAGACTATCTGGTCTCTCCAGAAATTCATCAGATTCCTGATTGATTTTTTTTCTCAGCAAAGCAAGTTAAAAATTAAAAAGATTTTTAATATTATGTTCATAGAAAAAATGTCTGTATATTTTCAGTTTACGTATACATGTCCCTGATTAAAAATCAAAAGTGACATATTCAAGGTCAACTCTAAAACTGCTCTTAGGTATCAAGTACTTGCTTCCCTAAGCGAAAGACAGGGTACAGCACAGAGCAAGGATTGCAGTAGGATGATTTCCAGGATACAGACAGTTTTCATATGCCATTTTATTTAGTTTTTACTACACAGATATTTGCCTTTTTAATGAAACAAAATAACTCAGCAGAGAGGGAGCATATAAAAATCAAATTGTATAATGTGGATCAATTACAAAGGCTTATCAGACATTTCAGATAATACCTGCTGGAAACCAGGAAACAGAAATGAAATGATGAAAGGAAAAGAGAAATGTGACATAATCTTTTCAAGAAAGACTCGATAATATTTTGGTGACGAAGCCAAGCTAGACTGAAGACATGATGCAATCAATTCTCAATTTGTTAATGACTCACCCTGTGGGCCAACACGAACCACTTATCTCTGTGCTTTGGGAAAAACTTTCGTGAGCAATGAACAAAGAATAGGGGTGGAAATTCCTTTATGAACTAAGAGGAACCACCTGTCTCCTGAAATTCCAAGAGAAGTTTAGGAAGTTTCGGGATTCCCCACCTCTCAACCCTGAAAGTCTGGAATGGCCCTGTTTTAGACATGCTCCAGTTGGGAAGGCTCAGTCTAACATATTTCCAGGGAACTCTCACATCCCCAAATCTCCCCCAGGGAACTAGTCCATCTTTACACGTCCTTGGGCTTCTTGGAAGTCTCAGAGTGCTGGACCTCAGCCATGCCCAGAACAGGAGTCACTTCCTAAGGTCAACACCACAACTGATAAGACCCTTCTGAGTCCTCCAGATGAGATCTGAGTTAAACCTTCTTTTTTTTTTTCTTTTTTTTTTAGGGCAGTGTCACTGGCCCTCATATGTGGGACCCGAACCGGGGCCGCCAGCTTCCCAAGCCAGCGCTTAACCATCGTGCCACTCGGCCAGCCCAAAACCTTCTTAAGAAAGAACTAGACCTTAACAGCTTTCAAAATGAGTTAAAAAAAAAAGACATAGGGAAGAAGGAACCTAGTTAACTGGAATGACACTGTTTTTTGTTTGATAGTTACCTGTAATCACAGTCATCCCCCTCATGAAATACAAGATAAGAATAAGCACAAACAACACAGGAAAGGGTTATCAATTTCCTCCCCTTCCAGGTAAACTTTATGCCGAGCAATGAGCACTTCATATCCTTAAATGGCAGCTGACCTCCCAATCCAGTGCCCTTGCATTCCAGACAACACAGTTTCGGATGCTTTTTCTCTGCAAAATGAGTAGCCTTGGTTCAGTGAGGGATGAAACCCTGAATACCAGGGACTGAAAGGACTTTTGTTCTAGACAATCTTTTGAAACCTTAATTTTCTTTAGCTCTGGTCCTATTCATGTCACCCAACAACGACTTACTGTTCAGGAAGAGCTGCACCGGCCAAAAACATCATTGGACCGTGAGCATCTGAATCAAAAGCCACCACTGACTGTCAGAAGCCTGCCCTAGGTGTGGGGACGTCCATGACCTTAGTTAAGTTGTGGTCTAAAAAATATTAAAACTGTTGTCTGTCTTGGGCAGCTCAACCTCTGGCCCCAAGTGACAAGGACAAAAACAAAAATCTGAGCAGAGGAAAAATCTTTCCCCAGAGCATGGAATAGGGTGGGACATAGTTAAATAATTTTCCGGGAACCTGGACCTATCATACTTCTTTGCAGCAGAACCTAGAAAGTAGATGAGCCAACCAACTCACTGCAGCTCCATGTATTTTCTTATCTCCAGCCCCCTGGCTGGTTCATAGGCATCCTGGGTAGTTGACCATCTATCTGATCCTTCCTCTGTGTACTCCAGGGTTTGTAAGGACAGGATTTGGTGTTCACTTTCAGGGATGGCAGAGATGCCAGGCATCACATTAGGTAGAAGATAAAATAAAAAGTGCTTGAGGGGTGGCTGGTTGGTTGAGTTGGTTATAGCACAGTGCTCATAGCATCAAGGTTGCAAGTTCAATCCCCACATGGGCCAGTGAGCTGTGCCCTCCACAACTAGATTGAAAACAACGACCTGTCTTGGAGCTGATGGGTCCTGGAAAAACTCACTATTCCCCCATAAAAATCTTTAAAAAAAAATTGTCCTCATTCTAGAAAAGGAAAAGTGAGACACTGATGGAACAGCAGTAAATAGAAGCCTAAGTGAGTCTTTTTGAGATGCTGGGGACCAGGAGGAAAAGCAGCACCACTGAATCAGGAACTTGCTAGCATGTAATTTCCCTGTATGGAGAGCAAGGCAAGTAAGAGACCCTTTTTCTTCAGTGCCCAGATCTCTATCAGAAGCTATAACCAGGTGGGGTAGGCCAACAGGTAAGAAGATACTGAGAACACTGGGTTTCTGGGGTGTTCCAGGGAAGGATGGCCCACGTTGGGAACTTGAGGGACTGGACAAAATAATCCAAAAAAGAGAAAAGTCAATATCAGTCTTAACACCTAATTTGAACAGGTTCGACCAAATGTCTGAATTTATATCTGGACCTCAGGAAAACATTTCTGTCTCTTAAAAGTAGATTTTAAAATTGAAGTATAATTGTATTAATAGCTCAGTCATGAGGATTGTTTTACAAGTACACAGGAGTCTCCCATATCCACGGTTCTGCTTTCTGCAGCTTCCGTTACCCACGGTCAACTGCACTCCAAAGTATTAAATGGAAAATTCCACTTCCCTTCATCGCATCACATAGGCATTGTATTATCTCATATCATCACAAGAAGAAGAAGGATGAGCACATACAGTACAATAAGATATTTTCAAAGAGAGAAACCACATTCATATAACTTTTATTACTGTATACTGATTGTTATGACTGTTCTATTTTATTATTGGTTATTGTTAATTTCTTGCTGTGCCTAGTTTATAAATTAAACCATATCATAGGTATATATGTATAGGAAAAAAAGTATATATGGGGTTCAGTAGTATCCGTGGTTTTCGGCATCCTCTGGGGAGTCTTGGAACATAACCCCCATGAATAAAGGAGGACGACTGTAATAATGAGCTAAATTTTTTTTTAAATAAATAAATAGATAAAACTTCTTGGGTTGTAACAGGAAAGCCCTAAGGAATAATACATGAATCACTTGATCTAATAAATCCCCATTTCTTAAAGAGAAGGACCAAAGCCCCTAAAAAGAGAACCATGGAGAAGAGAATATAGCGGGAACCATGGTTTTAGCCCAATTTGTTAAGGAAATGTTCCCATGAGTAGACACACATAAGCTATGGTACCTGTCATGTGAGAACTAATATATAAAGGTAACATAGCCCCGACCAACATATTAATAGCACATTAACACCACTTTTACTTTCACTTTTCAAATAACTGAAAGTAAAAACTTGGGTTAGGGTCTGAAGAAGCCTTAAATCAGGGGGTCTTCCTTCCCCCACCAATGCCCAAGTCTTTTGGGAGACAATTTTAGCTTGAGCTGGGCTGAGGAGCAGCTGTCACTAGACCAAATTTTGACCCCCTATGACGGTCAAGTTTGTAAGTTGTGGTTGATAAGACAGCTAGAAGGTTATACTTCTTTGAGACAATCAACAATATAGTTAGTGCCTGTTACTTACCCTCTTTACCTCACCCAGACTTTCATACACGTAATATCCAACAAGCTCAACTGTTTTGGGTGCAAAATTGAATATATTATGAGCAGGCAGTGTAGCAAAATGGTGATAAGCTTGCCCTCCAGAATCACATTGATTTGAAACCCAGCTTCACTTTTCACTAGCTATGCATCCTTGGGTGAGTCACTTAACCTTTCTGAGACTTAAATCCCCCATCTATAAAGTGGGGACAACAATGGTAAATCATCATAAGGTTCTTGGTGAAGATGAAGTGAAATAATGTGTACCGATTTCTTGCTACAGTGTTTGATATGTAGAAAGTACCCCAATACATTGGCTCAGATGATCATCATGAGGAATTTAGGATCAACAGATATACAGAGGAAAAAGTCAAAGGCATTCTGTTTGATCAAAGAAAGACTCTAACTCAGCATAGTTTAACATGTAAATCAGCCCATTTATTGCTTGTTTTTGCCGATTACCAATTGTGTGCGATAGTCTGGCCGACTTTCTGCAATAGTTGGGGGCTATCAGGTCCTCTCTGGCTCAGCCTCTGGGCCAGTAGCTCCAAGTTCAAGTCTAACATGGAAGCAATAAGTT
Organism: Aselliscus stoliczkanus; assembly: GCA_033961575.1. Taxonomy (NCBI): domain Eukaryota; kingdom Metazoa; phylum Chordata; class Mammalia; order Chiroptera; family Hipposideridae; genus Aselliscus; species Aselliscus stoliczkanus. The sequence goes on along the minus strand of CM066732.1, from coordinate 93,755,262 downwards.
CTTACTCCCTGGTACAGGACAAGCATTCCTTATTCATTGTGCTGACAGCACAGTAAGTACTATGTTTTGGACCTCAGAGGGGCCAACTTGAATCGCCCTTCAGAGCCCCTAGTTCTAAAGAGGACCATGTGTTTTCTCTCCTCCCCAGGCAAGCCTTCACTTTTCATCCCATTCCTAACCTTACTGCTCTCCAGGCAGTCTTTCATGTCCCTCCTTACTGCTTGCCCACAAAGGGCAGAGAGGGAGCTCCTCTTTGAAACTCACCTTTCCCCTTATTTATACCTTTCCTCAACAGCCAGAAGCCAAGAACTCTCATGAAGCCAAGAAATAGAACTTTGTCTTTCATGAAGGAGCCAGCCACCCTCCTAGGGCCAGCTAATCCAGGAGGGGCAGAGCCTAGAGGCAACGTACTTATCAGGGCCCACATTAAATTAAATAAACGTTTTAATTTCATTCCTTTTAAAATCAGAAGAAAAAATGAATATGATAATGATGGATGTATAAGAATGAATCCAGCCTGGATTATAGTCATCTTTATGCCTACACAATCATAAAATATTTATAATATATTTCTATGGAGAAAGGGCCCACACATGTCAAAATATGGCCCTGCCACTCCTGCTGAGTTTAGAGTGGACCTAAGTGGAGAAGGCCTGAGGCAAACTCACCTTCCTCCCACCCCCACCTCCCACTCTTACCTCCAATTTGACCCATTTATTTCCTCTAACTGGTACAGGACAAAAATCACTGAGAGACTTAGAATTTTAAGAGGATTTTTTAAACAACTGCCAACATTGATTATATATAACTTGTCTATTTGCATCACAAGTCTAACCCAGATGTCTTCAACCACCTCCACCCACCCCCCAAATACAAATTAATGATGTCAAAACAATAACACTACAGCAGGCTCACACCTGCATGGGCCAAATTAAGATCCAACATGAGGCAACCTTGCTCAGGGAGCAAAGCCTCACTTCTGGAGCACTGGAAAATCCCACATAAATGGGCAGTCACTGGATTTATGACAATATATGACAGGGCTTTTCACTGATTAATTTAATTTAAAATCAATTAAGCTGAACACTTGGTTGACTGTCTTGATTAACGGTTAGGTCTCCATCTGTACTTATGAAACCGTGATGCAGGCTCCTCCAGCTGCATGCTTTGTTTAGAGTTCAGTGTTCTCAGTTTGATGCGAGGTACACACACACACACACACACACACACACACACACACACACACAGACACACACACACACAGACACACACACACACGCATCCAAAACCCAACACAATACAAAACAAAAAAGGACAGTTTTCTTTCACAGTAAACTGTGGTTCTCATTTGGATGGACACTGAGAAATTACTGTGACCAAGATGTTTGAGTCAATTGCCAGTTGCACAGTGGGGCAGATCCGTCTTGAGTGATGCTTGCAGCAAATTTAAGCTTTCAGTTTTGTTTTCTAACCAGTGCACTTCTAATTTTCATGCTGCTCCCTTGGGTGTGACTTTATTATTTGTGAAACACGAACTCTGTACCCAGGGAGCACAGTTACCCACAGGGTTACACACCCTCCTTAACAGGGCTTGAAAGAGCCTCACTTCCCACTTCCAAAGCCAGAGGAACATAAAAGATTCTTCTATCCCAATTTATATTTTCCTAAGGCTGCTTTCTGGCCACCACTGTTTCACTCCCAAGTCCCATGACAAAGAATCAGACTGAATCAAAGATACTTACACCCCATGAAGGGGTGGGGGAGACTGGACTTTAGCACAGTGGACTGGGATGGGGTATTAGAACTCCGCTGTGGAAATCAAGAGGTAAAATGCTTGTAAGTTGCATGTGAAATGGCATAAGTTGGTATTTCTGAAATATAAGTAAAACATTGCCCTTTTTAAAGGGAAAAGCATTTCTTCTAGACACTTAAGGATATGCAGATAATCGCAGTTTGTGAAGCACCTGCCCATATTAATTTACAATAATTGTCTCACTGCTCACATGCAAGTGTATCTGTTAATATTCATGAGTTTTCATTTCAATACAATGCTTATCACAGTACTTTCTTTAATGCATATTAAATAGTTTTTGTAACCAGAAAACCACATCCTTGAGCTGATCCAGGCCATTTGAATCTTTCTATGAACAGCTTTTTTTTTTTACCAGCTTTTACCCATGGGTCCTTGGAGGTGTTAAATTATTGAGTAGTATTAATGTAAGTATGGTGCTAGGTGCACACTCGGAGTTTTTAAAATAGTGGTTGCATTACTACACTAGTTTTAGCCTTGAGGGCCGGCCGAGTGGCACGGTGGTTAAGTGCTGGCTTGGGAAGCCAGTGGCCCCGGTTCAGTCCCACATAAGAGGGCCAGTGACACTGCCCTCAAAAAAAAAAAAAATACGGGAGAGAGAAAATGCATTACTACACTAGTTTTAGCCTTTAAATTATTACTGTTTGATTGCAATGCCAGCCACGTAAAAAGAAATCCACTGTTGAATTTTAATTAACTCAGTCCTCTTTTCAGCAGCACTCATCTCAAGCACCCAAAGACAAACTTGAGGAGTGGTGTTAATTGAATCACATCTAAAGTGAAACTGGGGGGGGGGTGGTTGGAGGTTGCGGGGAGAGAGGTGGTGGTGTAAGGAGCCTGTTGGGGGCTGACTCTTCAAGGTTTAAGCCTCTGGGATTCTGCAAAGACAATAAGATTAGGTCAGACTTGAGATCCTTATTTCTATATTGGCTGGTGGAGTGGGGTGCGCATCAGAATTAAGTTCCCGAGTCTTATAGTTCTGTAAAGCATCTGCTCTCCCTCTCCCTAACCTATGTAACACTCACTTCTCCTCTTCCCTCACTTCTCTTTGGCTCACTGTGCTTCTCACCCTTTACATCTTAATCTACAGCTCACTTCCTCTGAAAAGTTGGTTCCATCAACCAAGAACTAGAGTAGGTGTCCCTTGGATGTGATTATATGAGTACTTACTAGGTTCCTGAAACACTCACCTTGTATGTCCACAACATGGCACAGAGTAATTAATCATATTAACATGTCTTCAGTGATTACCACATGCCAGGTATAGACCAGGTCCCTATAATCATAAGCAAAGTTCCATGAAGTATACCTTGTTAGGCCAGCCGAGTGGCGCATTGGTTAAGAGCTGGCTTGGGACGCCAGCGGCCCCGGTTCGGATCCCACATATGAGGGCCAGTGACACTGCCCTCTACAGCTAAAGATGGTGAACAACAGCTCCACCTGGAGCTGGGCTGCTGTAGTCCCCGGGGACTGCATAGCTGCAGCCCCTGCTGCAGTGGGCTGCCATAGGCTACAGTGAGTGGGTGGAAGCCAGTGTGAGCAGCTGGCAGCCTGTGAGAGCTGCCAATAGCCACTATGAGCAGCAGTCCAGAGATTGGCGACCAATCTGCCTCACTGGAGAAGAGCACAATGACAATACCAACAGGGATCAGTAAAGCGATGTCCTCCACAACTAGCCTGAAGAACAAAAGGACAACAACTTGTCTGTTCCCCTTCCCCAGTTCCCCAACACTATTTCCCGTCCCCAATTCCCCAATAAAATCTTTAAAAAAAAAAAAAAAAGAATATCTTGTTTGCACCCATTTTTACAGACATGGAAACTGAGGCTTAGAAAACTTCATTTGCTCAGGGTCACATTTCCAGGAACATTGGGGTTAAATCAAAGTCAGTCTAACTCCAGAGTTTACACTTTTAACCACTGTGCCATTCTGTCTCCCAAATGTTTGCGAAAAAAATATTGTTTGATATTTTCTGATAAACTTGAACAAAGCGAATTCACTGGCAACTTGCCTTTGCTGGCCCCAGACTTTGGTATTTTAAAGCCATTTAGGTCAGAATCAGAAAGCATGAAGTTTTTTGCCATGATTAAAATAGGATTTACTTATTGAATAGATGCATGCGCATAACACAAAAATAAAAAATTACAAAGGGCAAACAATGAAAAGAGTCCCCCCTCTACTCAGAAGCACCTAATTTCCATTTTCTGAGGTAACTATGGAGATCTTTTATCACCATGAGAGGTTGGCCTCGAGCTATTTTTTGTAAACTGTGATCCCAGCCCAGTAATGGATTACTTTAGTGGGTCCTGACCAGTATTTATTTTTTAATGACATTAAAAGAAAGAAAGGAAAACATTTGAAAAGATCAGAGTGGACCACATGTAGTAACGGTAGATTCTGTTTCACACAGGTTGTGTTTCAGTTTTACACGTAGCACAAATATATGTCTGAGTCACAGAGTGTAAAATGTGACTTTAGTCTTCTTACCACGGAGTGATGCTCAGAACAGTATGAACGCCACCCACCTGGCAGGCCCACCCAGTTGGAAATTATGAAGGTCATTTCCACCAAGAACCTTCTGCCTTTACTTCCCAAGAGTCACTTCGGAACTCAGCAGCTTGAGTGGCCCTGTAAAGCAGAAGTCAGATCCTGTCCCTCATCTGTTCCAAGTCCTCCATGGATACCCATCTCAGTAGAAATAAAAGCATGAGAAAACATGTATTTCTATTTGTTTGTTGTACTATCATCCTCAAAATATTACAAAATCAAATTTGATCAAATTTGGAGAGACGAAGGAGGCCAATCTAACTGAAAATATGGGCTCTGATGTAAACAAATATGAACGGGGTGGGAGAATCTCTGGGAAGGGACTTCACAGAAAAAGGCAGCACTTTTCAAAGCAGGTGAAAACAAGAATGCGTATTCACATTCACGGCCTATATGTCGGATGATCTATATGAAAATGTGATTTATATGACCTTCGTAAAATTCCCTTTGGAGAATCCTGGAGACACCTAAAGGAAACAGAATGCTCTGCAGAATAGCTGGCCCATAGCCTGAGAGACAACCACAAAAGCCTCCCGCTACATCTGTAAGAAGATGCCCAGGACAAAGAAACAAGCAGGCACGCAACCAGGAGCCCCCAATCTACAGGCATTGAGCAAAAGGAGCCGTTCCTCACGTGGGTAATTTCTCTAGCTTTGGTCCAAGGTGAACAGCAGCAGGACTGACAGTGCCCAATGTGCTTCTGCGTGGGGCAGCCAGTCACAACCATAAAACAATGAGACCAATTCTCCCCACCTCAGATGTAGGAGTAGCACTCGGAAGTAGAGTAAAGGATGGTGCCACACACCCTCCCTCTTGAACCTCTCCATTTCTCTCCACTATCGTCTGCAGCTGTGTGCCCCTAAATGTAGCAGTTTTGTCCTCACAGGTCCATGTGGGGGCTCCAGCTGGAATACCCATGAGGTCAGGGTAACCTGATTCTGATATGGCAGCTCCTGGAAATCAGGGTGTAATAAAACCGTGGTGTACCTGTTTATTTGTTGACTTGGCTACTGTCTGTTTGTTAGACATGTAAGCTCTTGTGAACCAGGATCTTGTCTGTCTTGTTCTCTACCAGGCTCTCAATGACAAGCATCTGATACTAAATAGGTACCTAGTGAATACATCTTAAATGGATGAATAAATGGTAGACAACAGAGTGGAAGCGGTGGTAGCCAATAGGCTGTCCAAGCACAACCAGTCATCAGGCAGATGCTGAAAGGTGAGTGTGTACCCCATCTGCACCTGGGAGGCAACCCTGTGTGTGCCGTCTAGGGTGACCAGCCAGTTTGACATGATTTTGGTATAACTGTGCCTTTGTGTATTTCCCAGGTGAAAACAGATGGCAGGCGAAGGAAGCACAAGAGCAAAAGCACTGAGGCTTGCAGGGGCACAAGACACAGCAATTTCCAGAAGTGACGAAGGTGCAACCTAAAAGGTCATGTGCCTGGGAGAGCATGGCTGGAGGCCAGGCTGGACAGGTAAAGGGCAGCTGTGAAGATGCACAATGTTCAGAAGTTTGCCCCAAGTAGGAAACTGGGGATTCTTTGGCAGCTTGGAAGCAGAGACATGACATGATCAGGTAACTCTGGAAGCAACATGAAAGAAGGATCACAGAAGAGGAGGTTCTGTAATTAGGAAGGCCAGTTATGAGGCTACTACACATGTCCCGATTCTGAGATAACTGGGGCCAAGATCAACATGTGGCCATGGAGATGGAGAGGGAGCCCTGTGGGATAATTAAAGGAGGTGACCAGTTGGAAATGTGGGTGTAGATGTTAGATATCAAGGTTGGCTGTTCAGACATGAGAGTCACATGGGTCCTGTTGAAGTCACCTAATTTGAGCAATGGATCATTTAGGAAATCTGATGAGAGTAGGTGTTTTAGTTCAGAGGCTTCACAATATCCACCCAAAAGCCAAATAAAACTCCATGGCCATCAGTTAAGAATGCCTGAATGAAAAGAAGAAGACTGACAGAGAAAGAGCCCCAAGGAATGACCTCACCTAAGGGGTGGGCAGAGGAAGACAATGGTCCCCAACCTTTCTCAACTGGTACGGAGACTTTGACCACTGCCCATCAAAGAAGTTAGATAAGCGGAAGAGAGGGTAAGAGGAGAGAACTAGAGAAAAGGAGAACTTTGTTCTTGAGGTCAGAGGCCCCTCATACAGCGCCAGGGAGACAAAACCACATGGCAGAAGATGAAGAAAGAGATTCTGATTTTTTTAGATGTCTGGAAACAACAAATTGATCAAGTAGGGACGGCCAGAAAACCTCATCAAAGAGTTCAGGTGGGCAGAGAAACAGGATCAGGCATAAATGGAGTGCAGAGCTGTCAAGAAGCTGGAAAGGAAAAAGCTTCCAGGCCAGAAGCAGGCCCCTTTCTTTAGAAAGCTTAGCAAGACTCGTTTCTTGGATGAGCTAATAATTTCTATACTTATATACATATGGACTGCAAGTGTTCAGGTGTGTGCAGCTGCCTATATACATGCTTAGTATTGCATGCATACACCAATAGCCTCTCTATCTACATATACACACATTTACATATAATTATGCATTTACATAAAGATATATGTGTATTCATTTGGCATATACACATATACATATACAGTGTAAGTCTGGAGGAGTATCATTATTTACTATTTGTTAAACATCCACATGTCTGTTCTATACATATATATGGCTATGACTGAGGAATTGGTTCTTTCTATCACTACAAGTTCATGAGGATTCTCTAGAGAAATTCCCTTCTGGTCTCAGTATCAAGAAGAGTTGATCTTTTCTTGAGCAATTTTCTTTCTTTTTTTTTTCTGTTTTTGTTTTTGTTTTTGTCTTGCATGTGACAAGAATTGAATTTTAGATAAGGTTTCCTTTTGAACTTGACTGCTAGAAATCCAGGAGACAAATTTTTGTCCCATGTGTAGCAAGTGTATTGGACTCTATGGGGTGCATTTTTAGAGAAAAAAAATAAAAAACTTTCGTTTCTGGCTCCATTTTATGTCCCTTATTTTTCACTTTTCATTGCACACACTTCTTTTGTAGGTTATATACCTCTGTAAGCTATTTTGAATTCGGTTTTTTTTAGGACAAGATGGCATATAAATATAAGGAAATGTATAAAGTCGCAGAGGGAGGCTTTAAGGTCCAAAACATTACAGCTAGGAAGAGACCTATTATTGTAGCTGGAGTTATGGCATGTGACAATGATGGGTGTGTGTTATCTGGATAGTCCAGCAGTGATTACAGGGAGTCAGATCTCAGCCCAGTCATAGTTCTCTAGGCTGTTTACTAGTTGTATAATGGGAGGCATATTATTTTGGAAACCTTCACTTTCTCATCTTTAAAATAATGGCCTCTTGGTATTTGGGGGAGATGGATTAAATGAAGCAATGTATAGAAAGCACTCAGCACAATGCACTCAATCAACATTGGCTCTCATTATTATCCTCACTTGGAAGCAGGGGTAGGCCGCCATTCCTGGCCAGGTCTGCCCTAAGAAAGCTCTCCCCATTTCTGTGCCCTTCTCCCCCCATCTCCTTCAGTCACAGAAGCCAGGCAGCTGTGTCCCACCGCATATGGATCAAGCCCCCAGAGCGCACCTCCAAACCCGCCGCCTCTTGCAGGGTACAGCCTAGTGTTGCAAATTGCTATCAAGAAGACCCCCAAAGACTCCAGCTAAGGCAAATCCACAACTGTGTCTTAGTTCCTTACCCCGCCCCCAGCTCTGCGCTCTGATATACAAAAGAGGCCTGCCAAGGGACAAGGGGTCCTCGAGGCAGAACTGAAATGCGGGACGGCAGCCAGGCGGGGGTTCCCCTGAGAATCGCTGGGCGAAGCCGATTCCATCAGGCGCACACCTGCTCTCCAGGAGCAGGTTTGGCGGGACCCAGGGTACCCGGAGATTCGCCAGTCCTCTAGCTCCCCTTCGGACTGCACCCTCGGGTTGGAAGAGGTAGGTGGCAGGAGGAAAAGGCGAGGACTGCGAGAGGCGCTCGCCTCCGGGCACTACCGAGTACTGGGGGCCTGTTTCGGAGAAGAGCTGCTGAAGCGCGCCACACACTTCCTACAGCCGATAACATCAGTGTGTCAGGTGGTTCGTGCGGGCGAGTGTGAGCGCGCGCGCGCGGATGCAGGCGAGAGGGCGCGCGCACACAAAGTTTGTGCCTGCGGGTGCGCGTCGGGCAGGCTCACCCGGCTCCGAGAGCGGCGGGTGCGCGGCCCGCGGGTGGAGAGGCCAGGCGCGTCGGGCCCCGCAAGCAGCGGCGGCGGTGGGGATGCTGTGCGCCCCGCTGAGCCCGACCCACCGCGCTAGGTGAGGCGGCTCCAGGAGCGCGGCCGAGCCATGGGCACCCTGGGCAAGGCGAGAGAGGCTCCGCGGTGAGTAGGCGCCGGGGACCTCGGGAGAGCCAATGGCCTTCCTTTGGTTTGGGAACCACTGCGCGAGCGCTCCCCTGAGATTTCTCGGGGGTGGGAAGGACGGCCGACGACACGGGCGCCTCTTCCTACGGGAAGTTGCCCGCTGGGGCGCGGACGGCCGCAGGTCGGGGTCTCGGCTGCAGTCCGGAGAGACTCGCATCAGGGACGGACGCGCCTGGAGCTCCCAGCGCGTCGCACCCGGCAAGTAGGGGAGGGACCTAGGCCAGGGTTGTGAGGTCCGCGCGGCCAGACTTTGCCCAGCGAGCTCCAGAATTGCACTGATGGACCTCCTCGCCGACAGGTACCTGGGACTCCCACTCGCGGACTTGCCCGGTCGCCCGCACCTGCTGCGGGCGCGGGGCTCCGGCACCGCCACCTGGCGGCTTGTCCCGGCCCTGCGGAGCTCGGGGAGGCCCAGACAGGCCAACTGCGCTTGCAAGGGAGTAAGCAGAGGTTAGCGAACCATGTAACATTCTGGGTGGAAACCTGTACCCCCCTCCACCTCACTGTGATTCTAAAGATACATTTTAGAAGGGTCTTGGGGTGACTGAAGATGAGGCAAGAGTACCACCAGTGAGTGAAAAGGCTCTTGGCAGAGGAAAGGCCTGGAGGGGTCTGGCCACTAAGAGTTTGTCCCCCAAAGGGTCAGAACCGGACCACTGCCTGGGCGACGGCCTGGGTTCAGCATAGGGCTGGACACGCTGTGCTCGTCCCACTTCCATCCGCACGGACTCTGCGTGACTGCACCGTGCCCAGCCTGCACAAGCGTGCCCAGTAGAGGCAGGAAGCTTTGCCCTGCTGGACTTTCTGGAGCTCAAGGGTCTCCGCCCTTTATGCACCTCCCCACCCCGCCCTGTATCCCCTAGAGTCCAGCACTGTACCGTGTACTAGATTGAGGGGAAGGGCTTTAGTAAGTTAAATGGAGTCTATATTATGGGGTGGGGAGAGAACACTACTGGAAGGAACACTCACTAGAAGCCAATAAAAACCACCTTCCACTGCAAAGAAAGTCGTGGAAGTTTCCATAAGAAATTCAACCTTAAACTGTGACCTCTTCTGTGGTGCCTGTGCCTGGAGAGGATTTCACTTGAACCAGTTCCGAGTTTTGACAATGTCCTTCAGCAAACTTGATGAGGCCTTAGCCAAGTTTAGCCTCAAAAACACCTTCAAGTTCATTTGTTTCTCTTGCCACTCCCCCCCACCCCCACCCCACTGTTTGTTTGTTTTTTAATTCACCAGGGACCTGGCCAGGAAACACTTGGCGGCTATCCTTTAAAAACAGGTCTTGGCAGACTAGAGGCTATTCGTTCTATGGATTCGAACACCCTCAAGACCTGTCTATAGTGAAACATTTTGTAAATCCTTATCTATGGCCATTTCACCAGAAAAGACGATGATTTGAAGGGTTGTCATAAAGCAACCAATCAAGAGACTGCACAGCAGAAGAACTGAGTTTCTCTGTTGATGGTGCAGCATACCCCCATCTTCCTCCACCTCTCAGGTTGCCATTTGGTTTTTAGTAGTCTGTCTTCTCCCTGGTTTCTCGTGCTGAAACTGTCGGAGTCTCTCTGGGCTCCCTACTTCTCAAATTGCATCTGTTACCCTTCCCTCCCTTCCTCCTTCAAGTGCTTTCTTTCTACTTGAATCTACCCCAGCTCCTCCTAGTTCTGGTAAAAGCATCCCACCTTGTGAACCAGAGTGGTTTCCCCTGCTGCTGACACTAGGAACCATTACTAGAATTAGAGCCAGGGCAAGTTTTCAGAGTCCAAATGGTAAATTTGGACTGAGAGAGAAAATAGAGTTTTCCTTGGATCTTCCAGCCGAGAGGCAGGTAGATACCTCCTGGCCCCAGAGGGAAGAGCTGTGTGTGGGGGTGCAGCCTCTTAACAAGTGTGTCTTCTCCAGGAGCCAGGAGGCAGTAATGTGGCAGGCCTAAGAGAAAAAGAGACTTGTACCGGGGAGGAACATTATTTTCCCCTTTCCCAACTCTGCCTTGGGTGGAGGTCTTAATGCTAAAAAGTCAGTAGCTAAGGCAGAAAGCTGATAAATCCCAACCTGACCACCAGCCCCGAGTTTAGATTGTTGACAGTGCTTCCTGGAAGGGGAAGGAGCCCAGCTGAGGAGCATGGCGTGGGCATAGGAGGCCTGGCTTCTACCTACCTCGGCACCTAGGGCCAGTCACGTTGCCCTTCCAAGCTTGGACCTCCACAGCTCCAGGAGAAGGCCTTGGAAAATGACCATGAAGAGTCCACCCAGCTCTGGGGTCTGAGGACTGTTCCAGGGACCTGCAGAAGGCATAGGGCCTGGGATTCAGACCTTATGTTAGCAGCTCTGCTTTTGGAGGATGTTACTTTTGGTTTTAGTTGAATTGACCACATTCTGATGTTCAATTCCAAGCACACTAAATATTTATTAAACAAATAGAGCCAGAGAGGCGCCCAGTACAAATCCCAGATCCAGCATATATGAGTGGTACAGCCTTGGCTATGTCGTTTCTCTTCTTTTAGTCTTAGTTTCAACATCCTGAAATGGAGATATCTTTCTGGGCTGTAAGCTTTAAAGATCCCCAGCACACAGTGCCTGCCATGTCACAGGTACTCAATTCATGGTGGGCATTATGATTTTCTCCCATTATATCCCATATCCAATACTGAGATGATCCTGGGCATATCACAGGGCCTAGGTAAAAATCAGTAATGGCCAGCAGAAACTTGATCAAGTCTTGGAATACCAACTTGATCTTTTCAGAAATCACTGCCTGGGTTAGCAGGTTCCCAACAGCCAGTTGCTGATTCGATGTCGCTGGGTCCAGCCTAGGTGGGAATAGCCCAGCAGCCACTGCCAGCCCAGCGCTTTGGAGCTAGCTTGAAATGAAGCACGGAGGGCCGGGTGTTCCGTCCACAAGTCTGGCTGTGTACTGCGTGGCCCTATAGTGAGGTAATGTTTTCACAGGCCGGTTTCCCAAATTCCATGTGTGCCCCAGCATTTTATTTTGATCTCATCATTTATTCAGCCCCTTCTAGGTGAGATTATATCTTGTCAGAGAAGCTTTCCTCAGCACCCCACCTTAAACTTCTTCCTCCTGCTCTGAGAACATCCCACTTCTTACCCTTGACACTCACAGGACACTGAAGACCGATAGAATTATCTTTGCATGGTCTGGGTCTGATTCTCCAACGAGATTTTTGTATTAAGGAACTGCTAGGTGACTTTATACAACAGCAGCTAACATCTAACAAATGTGTTTTACGGTTTACAAAGTGTCTTCACGTAGACCGTCTCGGTTGTCTTCTCTGGCCTATGATGGTGTCATGGAATAAGCATTATTGATTAATTGATGCCATCATGTGTTTATCAAGATATATAGTGAGTAGCTAAAGTTATGGATCTGAGGTATATTTCTTTTTCTTTCTTTCTTCTTGACTTTTTGTAAACTGTGAAATAACCATAGCACCGTAGAGACAGGAGATTTAACTATAGAAATTACCAGCAACAGCACCCATCACTATTAAACCTTTGAAGATTATGCAATAGAATTGTGTCTGCATATGTTTATCTTTTTTAATGGAAGGGAAAACAAAAATGCTTAATTAACCTTCATTTATCATTTTGCAAACAACTTGAATTATACTGAGAGGTCACGACCAAAGGTAAAGCCAGCTAAGAGTGGACAAAGGTGACCTATCGGACTCCTGTGCAATTTCTAGACCCTTTTGCATTTCAGTTTTGGAATAAAGCTCTCATAAGCTCTGTTTTTTGTTTTGTTTTGTTTTTTTCCTCAATCGGTAAGGACCCAAGTAAGGACTTGATAGAATGATGTTTAATGATAAAAATGGCTCATCATAATTATTATCCATAATGGAAAACAGAACCTTAAAACCAACCAAAAGCTGGGAGACAGGCAGGACTAGCTGGAAATCTGAATACCACACTCATCCTCACCCCTCACCCCCTGCGCACGAGTCCTCCGTATTTGACTTTACCCCCAAAGCCCTTAGAGATATTTCTGAGGCCATCTGACCTTCTATAGCATCTCTGGTGTTGTTCAAGATGAATCAATTTAGCTGAAGATGAGACCACCTGAAACTTAATTCTTATGCCCCAAGTCTGTGGCTTCGAGGCTCAAGTTAAAAATTAATTAATACTAGGAGCGGGGGACTATGAAGATAGTCCTGCTTCTGCCTCTCCCCTTCAAGAAATGGAGCCAGCAGGCCAGAGCAGTCCTAACCCCAGGAGGACGAGCCCTAGCTGCAACCCTGAAATCTCACCTTGTTGTTTGCTTGGGAGATGTCTCTTTAACAACCAACCAGTCCGTTTGGTGCATTTGCCAAGTGGGAGGGGTGTATCTTCTATCAGCCCAACTCCCTGGATTAATTGTTTTATCTCTACTCCTTTCCTCTCCAATCTGCCTCCAGAGCACAGAGCTGCCACTTTGTTCGTCCCCTGGTTGCTCACAGCCTGCACTCACTGCCTCCTCTTTTCCCCCCCCAGGAAACCTCATGGCTGCAGAGCTGCCCCTAAAGCAAAACTAGAGACGAAGCCAGCCCACAGCCCTTTTCCTTCCCATCCCAGCCTGGCCCAGATCACCCAGTTCCGAATGATGGTGTCTCTAGGACATTTAGCCAAAGGAGCCAGCCTGGACGATCTCATCGACAGCTGCATTCAATCTTTTGGTGAGTTGGCTAACTGCCCACATGTATAAAAAAATCGCTATATTACTTTGTTCTCCCTTAAAAAGTACTTTATAAAATAGCAACCTAGATTGTATTTTCGGCTTTAAAAATAGTGTTTGAGCCTTGGAAATGTTGGAGACTGTGCAGTGCCTATGGCACATGACTGTGTGGGTGGAATAGGTCGTGATGCAAGGTGTGATTTCAAGTGAGAAAAGTTACTAAGGAGAGTTTGCATTCCATTTTTCTCAGGGCGGAGGTTTTTCTGCTGACGAAAAATATCGTCAAATGCTATTGTGCGTCTGATGCTTTGGTTTTTTTGGGTTTCTTTTTTTTTTTGCCCTTGTGTTCTTGGGTACACAAAGAATAGATTACATGACAAACACTGTTATCAAACACATTTCAAAGCCTTTGAATCATTTAGACAAAAAAAGTCTTAAAAATGCCCTTTAGCATCTGGAGAGTGCTGGCATAGGAGAGGATCGGGTGAAGCCAGAATGTCTGACTGGAAGATGCTGGTTAATAAGCATTGTGATTGAGGGTGAAGGATTTGGGAAAGAAGCATACAGACACACGGTGGCAGTGAATTATCTAGACGCTGCACTTTGTCATCACCCGTCCTCACCGTGACGGATGCACAGCTTAGTGCAGCTGACAAGCAATGATCTGCAGAGATGCCCTTTTTTTTTTTTTTTAATTTTATAAGCACGGCCTTTCTTTGGATTGTTAGAATTTGTGAAATAGTGATTGAAAGGCACTAAATATTTGTTTCCCTCCCAAAAAGGAATGATCAAAATTAATGGAAAAGTCATAGATTTCCAGCGTCACCAATCCCCTCTGCATCCCCCTGCCACCCCCATTTTGAACCCCTCCATCTCCCGCCATGAAGCAAAAGAGCTTTAGTCTCAGCTCAGAAGTGCCTGCCCAGCTGGTACCCTGGCGCCTCCTGGGAGTGTAGGGGTGCCTTGATCAGATCCCAGGTAGCACTGCGTGCAGATCTCTGAGAACTCAGAATGAGAGATTACCGGCTGGACTTGTTCAGTGCTTGGTCAGACCTTACTTATAGAATTGGGAAAGACTTGACACATCAGGGGTACTCATTTAGTACACTTTAGTACGACATTGAAAATAATAGTTTGGATGATTCCAACACTGGTGTAAAGCAATCACTTTCAAATGTTAGTGCAGCGTCACATGGAGGTTTTTTTTATAACAGGGATTGCTGGGCCCCGCCCCCAAAGTTTCTGCTCCAGTAGGTCTGGGTGGGGTCCCAGAATTTACATTTCTCACAAGTGCCCAGGCGATGCTGCTGCAGCTGATCCAAGAACCCCATTTTGCTTTATTGTTTGTGGTACATTTTTTAACTCAGAGCAGAGGGAGCATTTTTATTATTGCTAGTTTAACCTTAATATTTAATTAAATTTCTATTGATTCACACTTTCATCTTTCAGTTAAGGATGAATTTGGAAGCAGAATGAATGGTTTTCTATTTCCAAATAATCTCCTTAGGAAGTATGCATGCAACAAGATACACTAGGAGAGCGTGAAGACTAGTGGAAGTGTGGCTGTGATGAGCTGTTATGCATCATGTACTTTCCTTTTTCCTCGTTCCCAAACTTGAATAAACTGCAAAGTTCCTCACACAGGCTTGGTAGTCATATTTACTGGTCTTTAACAGGGCACGGTGACTATTTCATGAATAAGGATTTTTATTCCCTTTTCCATTCACTGTTGAGTAAAGGAGAAAAGAGGGACCCACATGTATTTGTCATGATTTCTTTCCTCCTCTCATGCCAATCTTGCAACTGCTGGTTGAGTTCATAACCTTCAAATAGTGATGTCTGTCATCCACCTGAAAAATACATGAACGATTCTGAAGTCCTTCCCTAAAAGGACCAAGCCTAACCTACTCCCCTCAACAAGTCCTCTAAGGGAAAAGGATACATTGTTTCCTGGAATATGTTGAACTGAAGAAGTACCTTAAAATCCCAAAGCTGTAAAATTCCCAATGAATCTAATAGCATTTTATCCATTATCAAGAGGCATTGATTGAGCCCCTCATGGCATCTGACACTATGCTGGGCAGTGCACAAGGAGAATTAGGGACTGACCCCCTGTTCCATTATTTCAGTTTATAACACCTGAGAAATGCACTGGTCAGGAAGAAAATAGGTACAGGGCAAAAATAACTAAGCAAAGGAAGAATAAATTCTTTATGCCGCATAGAGTTTGAGTAAATTCACTTCAAGGGTGGGGACATAGATTAGGGAGAACAGCCACTGTTTATTCAAACCCCTCTTGGGGCTGAGGGAACGCTGAGGGAAGGCAGGAAGGCAAGACCTTGGGGCTTTGCGTCTTATGTACTGCAGAGTTTCCTGCCACAGAATTTACAAGAAAGGGGCAAAAATGAAAAGATACCCTATGTCTGGAGGTGACGGGAGACAGCACTTTGCCTATGGTTTTGACTTGTAGATTTATCAGTTGATGTGTCTGGTGGGGGAGGAGAGAGGAGGTTGAGCCACAGAGGTAAGTGGAACTGGGGCTGGGTAGCAGACAGAACAACCCAGGACAAAATACGTGCGTGTGCTCCTTCCTGGGGGGCGGTCTCCTTCGAGGCGATCGGAGAAGAGTCCACAGCGAGGCTCGTTTCTCTTAAACCTTATCTTACCTGTCATTTCCTCAGCTTTGTACAGAAAACTTTTGCTGTAGAATAAAGCAATCTAGCCTAGCTTTTTGTTAATGAGTTTAGATGCCGTCTCATTTTTTTTTTTAAAGATTTTTATTGGGGAATTGGCAGGGGGGACAGCGTTGAGGCATTGGGGAAGGGGAACAGACAAGTCGCTGTCCTTTTGTTCTTCAGTCTGGTTGTGGAGGACATTGCCTCACTGGCCCATGTTGGTATCGTCATTGCGCTCTTCCTGAGTGAGGCAGATCAGTCACCGGCCTCTGGACGGCCACTCACAGTGGCTCTTGGCAGCTCACTCTGGCTGCCAGCCACTCACTGTAGCCTATGGCAACCCACTGCAGCAGGGGCTGCAGCCTATACCGTCGCCGGGGCTTGCACAGCCCAGCTCCAGGTGGAGCTGTTGTTAGCTGTAGAGGGCAGTGTCACTGGCCCTCATATATGGGATCCGAACCTTGATTGCTGGCGTCCCAAGCCAGCTCTTAACCAACGCACCACTCGGCCGGCCCAGTTGCCGTCTCATTTTAATTCCCATGAAAAGAGAGGCAATTAGTACAGAGGTGTGGGGAACTATTCTAATTTTTTTCTGGTAAGATCTCTTGCTTCAGACCCTGATTGTGGCTGCTCCTCCCTCCAACTTGAAAAAAGGAGGAGAAAAAAAAAAAGAGCTGTTTTGAACACAAAGACTGACTAATTAGTGAATTCAGTTTCTACTACTTTCCCAACCCTTACCTTCATCCTGTTGCTTAGAGGAGGTTTGAATTGGCTAGAGCTATTCTGTCTGATAATGGTAGCCACTAGCTACATGTGGCTGTTTACATATACATTTCAATTAATTAAAATTAAACCAAATGTAAAATGTAGTTCCTAAGCCTCACTAGTCATATTTCAGGTGCTCAATAGCCATCTGTGGTAGCTGCCTCTGGACAGAAGAAATAGAGAATATTTCCATCATTGCAGAAAATCTGTTGGGCAGTACTAGACCAGGTAGATGGCTGACTTGAAGGGGAAAAGCAACAGACAGATTTTCTGGGACCTGTGGGAGTTGCAATTTTATAGCATCGCTCGGTAATAGTCTGAATACTTCCTAAGGTATCATGGACATTTGGCAGCGTTCACTGATGGCTCTCTCTTTCGTATTATTAGCCATTAATTATCCCCCACACTGTTTTCAGAGGGAGGGCTTATTACAGTGCTTTTAAGAATGGGTGATCCGCGTGTACAAATTAAGGGGTACTCTTGAATGTCTCTAGCAAGCCTGCCAGTGTCACGGCCAAGGTAACAGATCTGTGATTAGAAACTCAGAGCCTTGAATCATAGTTCATTACTTTAACCATGAAACAATCCACTCCCACCTTCTGTTTTAATCAGAGGTCATGCTTCACACTCACAGCATATTATTGCTCTTTAATCCACTCTTCAGCTGTGCATAATGAGGCAAATCATCACAACCTGGTACATTTATGTCAAATGTGTGTGAATCATACCATCTATTTCAGAGGTAGAAGAGACCAATGAGATCAGCTGGGCTTTTCTTTTTTTTAATTAATATTTTCAGTTTGTAAGAGGGCTGCCAGCAGTTGGGACTAAATGAAAGGCTTCAGGTGTCCAAATTCACAAAGCTCTTCCCTGTCCCTTTCTCAATTCAAGACAACTTCTGACAACATCAGAAAGAAAACTGCCTACATGTCCCCCAGCAAGCAGCCCTCCTGCTCCCAGTGGGATGTGGGAGGGAACTCCACGTCTTTGTCTTACCTGTCAGCGTGAAGAGAAACACAGCTTAGCTAGTAGCTTCTATTTAGCACATTGTTTATTTTTTGTCTTAGAGCTCCATGATGTATTGATTTTCTTTTAAACTCAAAACAACTCTGAAACTGGCAGGTCAGATATTATTGTCTCCTCCATTGGGCAAATGAGAAAATAAATCGAGCCCCTGAGAATTGAAACAACTAGCTTCATGACTCCAGTCTGAAGAGAAAACACGCTGCTCACATCTCTTTCCTCTGCCCTGGCAGCCACTTGCAATCTGGGCTGGGCGATGCTCGGGTCCCTCGGCTAGGACAGGGCCCCCTTTCACTCAGGGAGACCCGCAAGCCATACAGGACAGGCCTGCACCCTTGGCCCACCTTCTGCATTCCTGGTCTCCCCCAAATTAGAAATTAAACTCCATGAAATACAAGAAATATTTTTTGGACTCCATCTTTATGCCAGGTGTCTGCATGAAAATTCTCTCTTGAACAAAATGTTAAGCAATTAAAATTACCATATACATTATACTAATGCTATGCAAAGACCTCCCAAAGTAGAAATCCCTGTAAGGTAATAAGTATATTTCCCACACCATGGAGCAGTTCTATAGACCTTAGCTTAGTATGGGTAAAACAGTACTCCTGTTTTTAAAATAGGATCCATGAAGGCAAACACACACTAGTTGGGACCTCACACACAACGAAGGGAAGGTTAGGTATTCCTTACCACTCTGCAACTTAGAGTCTGTGCACCAAAGTGAGGTGCCCAGAGGCAACAGGGGCATAAGACCAGAAGCCCCGGGCCACGACATCGAAGGACACTTGGACCCAAGAATAGGCAACTCCAAGGAACAAAGCCAAGTGTAGGGTCAGGAAGAGGCCCAAAACCTTGGCCACTGTTGATGACAGGCACTTCGCAAAGAAGACCACAGCTGTCCCACAGCCTCCTCTGTGGAACCCCTATCACTGGGAGTCATGACTACAAGGTTTCATATGTAAAGGGCGGTCCTGAGAGGGTCCTAAGGCTTCTAGGCATCAGAGCATTTTCCAGGAATACCTGTCCTTAGCCCTCTGGAGTGAATTAGCATTCTGTGACCAAGACGCTATTTATTCCAAGGAACCTCTTTGCAGCCTCTTTGACAGGCTGGCATCATCCAGTGCCTCAGGCTGGCATGTCTGCCCTCTCTTGTGTGAGTTACAGTAACTGCCAGGCCTGTGATAGGAGGTGATGGGAAACCCCCTTCACTCTCAGCTGTGCTGTCTTGTGGGCAGCGTTTAGAGCAGACCTCCCTGCGTAATAGAGAACAGAGGCAGTCATAAAAATATTTATGCATAAGATGGACAAAGTCTCAGGAGTTCTGAGCATTTTAGTTTAGTAGGTCCATCCAGAGAGATGAGATTTACTGCTGAGAAAGAGACCATGAGTCAGACAGACAGACAGACAATAAACTGATGGTGGTTGGACAGTTAATTACTGTGGGATCTGAAGGCCATGGGGCCTTTACCTGAATTGGGCCCATTGTCTTGCACAATAACCCTATAAGATGGCTATCATTTTGCTCTTTTAATTAATAGAAACTTGAAGTACAGAGAGGGTAAAGAACTTGTGGAAAGCAGCCCGACACATTAGTGGCAGAGCTGTTGAGATCTGGTCTCTGGTCAGTTTATCTCCAAGGCTCACATTCTTTCCACTGTACCAGAGGTTCTCCAGCTTAATATGAGCAGAAAGCTTCAGGAGTTGGGGTGTGTGTTCAACATTCAGATTTCTGAGGGTCCACTGCAGAGATTTCCATTCAGCCAGCAGTCACTATGGCTTTGATGGAGGCGACCCCCATGCACTGATTCTGAGAAATACTATCCTATGGTACACTTGCTTCTTTGGATACCCCAGAGCGTTTTCTTGAGCTTTCTAGGAAAGCATGGAAAACCGGAAGGGTACACATCATATGGGAAGTGATAGAGCAAATAGGTTTTTCATCTACATGAACTAGAAAAGCACGTGGTGAAGCCAGCCTCTGGGGCACCTGTAAAGCAACCCAGCCAGATCTCATTAGAGAGAGGCCTGTCCCTGAGCAGGTTTGCAACCCTGGGCCTGCTTCTACCAGATTTCCCCAGATTTCTATCCCTTCTCAACTGCAGGAACAATCTTCGAAACTTCCAGCCAGTTAATCTTTGGCCATGGGAATAAATAGAATATGGGTGTCTGTTATTAATACACGTTCGTTCTGTGTACTCAGAAACAGCAGCGTATCTATTCTGCCTTCCATCATTAAAGCACAATCAGACCAGTTTATTGGGGTGCTGAAGGGCTTTGCTGCCCAACATGCCTGTTCCCCATGAGTCAGAGGCCTAAAAGTAGTGGCTTAGCTGGGGATGGGGGGCGGTGAGGATGGGGGTGGAAAGATGCTTCCTCTGAGTACTTCTCTATAAGTGCCACTTTTCCAATAGATTTTTTAAGGCCATAGGTTGACATGAAGGTTTTAAGTCCATGATAGAAACACATTTGGAAGTAGTGTGAAAGCAAAAACTATGTGTTCAGTAATTGGCTGAAATAGCAGTGATTGGGCAGTGAGACCGACCACTGGTGAAGGCCATCTGAAGGGCAGGCCCCACCACCAGACCCACCTCCTGAAGGCAGGACCTGACCACTTGTGCCCGGAGTCTAGCTGCTGGACTTTATGCCTTTGTTCTTTGGGTAGTTTGGCCCACTACCTAGTTGGGGTTGTTCTGGAGTGGTTGGGAGGAAAACAGCCGGGAAACAGCAAACGTGGACACAGGGCCAGTTTCCTGTTCACGGGCCCACGGCCTGTGCAAGCACGCAGGGTGCCACACTTGATTTAGTGCTGTCTCAATCTTGAAAGTCTTAATCTGAGAAAGCAGACTGTTGAATTTTCAGAAATCTTTGCAAGCCAGTTGTTGAACACTGCCATCACAAACAATTAAATTGTATAAATTTACCAGATAAATCCTCAAAACTCATCCTTTCCTATTATATTGCTGCATTTATTATCATCTGTGCTCTTGAGATTATGTCTGTTTTACCTATATGGTACGAATGCTATCGAGTCATAAGCTATGGTATGGACATCTCTTCCCAGCTCCATGTTCAGTGAAATCACGCTAGTAACTTGAAATTGCGTCTGTTGGGAGTATTTATACCATGAAAATGGACAAACACTGCTAAAGAGGGCCTCCTCTGAAACCCCGTCGCTGGAGAGGCTATTGTTAAATATTTACCATCACACCACTTTCCCCAGCTATAGAGGGTGTTTACAAAGCAAAGTGTTGAAGTGGAAAGAGGAAGCTAAAACTGGAAATTTAATTGTGTATCACCTAATTAGGAGAAGGTAGTATTTGCAGTTGTTTTGCTCCTTTCATCTAAGTATTTTATAAAACAATTCTCTGTGTGTTCTTCAAAAAAAAGAAGAAAGAAGAAAGAAAGAAACATTATACCTAAGAAATAAGGAAATCAAATACCAGTGAAGCTGAGAAATTTTCTCAGGGAGGTGACTGTGGAACTTTTAAAACTGAGATTCTTATTCTGGAGTCAAAGTGATCACTCTGTGTTTTTGTTTTTTTAAGTAACCTCCTCTAAAAATTCTCCCTGATTTAACAGACCCTTATTTCTACCCAACCAAATCTTGATTTTGTGAACTTCTGTTCTTCACGTATTGTATGCTATCTCTATTTGTTTCTGATTCCATCTGTTTAATCATTTGCCTTCATTTCCTGCTACATGATAACAGGTACTATTGATATATCTATATAACCAAGCTTTTGTTAAGTGTGTTTTCATAAGTTTGTTTGCTAACTATATTTCCAATTTCATGAACTGTCTGTTCATATCTTTTGCCTATTTATCACTTGCTGCTTAATGTTTTTATTATTAGAGATTTGTAAAAGCTTTTTATGTTAAAAAGTTATTAACTCTTTGAGTATCACTTACTATGGGCATTTTTTCCCTCATTCTCATTTCCATTTTTATATTGGTTTTGGGATTTTAATGTATAGAAATTTTACATTTTTATGGAGTTAAATTTGCCCATATTTCCTGTTATCTTTTCCTTTATTAACTCTAAACTTGAAAAAATATCCCTTTTCCAAAGATTTGGTGAATATTCCATTATTGTTTTAATCAAAGTTTTATTCAATCCAGTTTATGATAGAGTCATTCTGTAATCCACTGTTGTGGATGGTCAGTAAAAGTTTGTCAATACGTTTTTGCTGGAGAAAAAGAAGCCTTCAGTTTTGTTTCCAGTCTGTCATTGGCTTAAAACCATAGTGCTTGGACAGTCACTTTGTAACTCAAAACCTCGGTTTCCACTCACTATGATACTGCTGAAATGATTTCCGAGACTGAAAATATCTGGGAGACGGTCTAATGAGGTTTCAGTCATAATGTTGGATGTGACTTTGAAGAAAGTCCTTTAGGAATTTGTATATTTAAAGAAGGTACTTTTGATCTATTTGAAGAGCCAATATCCTTAGAGGGGAGACTTAGAAAACCAAATTTAAATTCATTATTTCTAAACTATTAATATACACTGAGTCTTTGCTGTTATTACATAGACTCTTTGTTATGGTAAAAATGTACATCAAATTTACCACTTACATAGATTTTAAAATATTTTAGTAATAGTTAACTTTTGAGTATTTACTATAAACAACACAGTGTTCATATTAATATATTTCATATACATATTATTTAATCCCTCTTTTGTAAGTTCTTATATTTACAAAGATCTAACTTTAACTGAGCTCTCATATTTACTTTTTAAAATTTCATGACTTTAAAAATTATTCATGCACACTAGAAAATTTAGAAAATACAGACTAGCAAAAAGAAGAAAATTATAGTCATTCATTCTGTCACCAAGAGCAAGCTAAGCAGTATTAAAATTATTGGGAATATCTTCCTACATTCCCTCCTGTGCATATTTACATGTACCATAATCATGTTAACTTTTTAATGGTAGATTCACTATAATTAACTCTGCTTTCTGTAATTCACATTTTAAACAATTATGCTCTTAAAATCAACATTAGTGTTTATAAAGAGGTGTGCTAGCACAGAATGTTGCTATTCTATCCTAAAATTGGTTTTAAAAAAATAATTCTGACATAATCTCTTCAAATATGGGACTTAAAAGTGAGGGTTCCTTGGCAACTAAAATAAATCTAATGAGGAATTAAAGACCTTATAAGAAGAATAGTTACTCATTTCTTTCCAGGGCCAAATGCTAAGTATGATAACCATGTGATTATGGTTATAATACATGAAGGAAACAAACAAAAAAAGTGCTTCTATTAACTTAAATTCTAGGTGGACTTTTTTTATGTATAGGAAAGGTCAGATGGATTTTGTGGAAGAGAAGTTTTGCTCTCAGAAACAATGAAAAAAATCTTGTGTCTTTACTAACTTTCTAAGAGACTCTTAAGTAGCAACTGGGAAAGATACATAGCAGAAACACAAAGATGCTACAGTTTGGTACATCTGTGATTCTTCTGAAGCACAGAGGAGATGGTGGGTGGCGGTGGTGGGGAGGCCATGTGTCTACTTTGTTTTTTTCCACAGAGAATGGTCAAGGGCCCTGGAGAGACTGCTGAAGTTCTCACCAACATTTTCAGGCAGAAGATGCTGCCAGCATGGAGCTTGGATTAGAGGGACACCAGGGATTAACTGAAAGGGACAAAAGGAGTATGGACTTGAAGGGGAGGGTGGGAGGCAGAGCTTGCCAGTTTTGTAGTGAAGGAGAAAATGGAATAATCAGTGTACTGAGGCAGTTGGTGATGAAGTCACCTGGGAATTCCCGGGGTGGAGAAGCAAAGATACCTATGTTTGACTTCCCTTTACTGATTTTTCTGAACCTCTGTCCAGGACTTGTTTTTGTAATCTTGTGAACAGTCCCATTTTAGGGGGCACCCAGGGCATTTAGGAAGCCAAGACATGTGCCAGCATTGATGAGTCTATCTTGTTAGAATGTAGTTACAGCCTACAGGGAGCATCCTTAAATCTGATGAGCAGTTCATCGCTTTGGTGAATTTTACATTCACTTATTTAATGCCAAATGCAGAAGGGCATTATCGTGCTTCCTTTCCCTCTTTGTCCCACTTAGCAGCATGGGTTCCAGATTTACTCCACCCAAACCTGCCTTGGTGGGTTCACCATTTACCTCACCCCCAGGCAGTTCAGGCCACATGACGAGTCAGTCCAGCTTCTGATGTGCTGCTTCCCAGAAGCGATAGTGTCCATGCTACTGGCTCCTGGATTCCGTCTACAGTTAGAGCCAAGGATGGCTGAGCGCTTGGTCCCAGCGAGTGACTCCAGGCTTCACTAGACTGGCATTGCTTTAGCCCCTAAGAAAGAGCTCCCCACGCTATGCCTATGGTTCCTCGACCCTCTCTGTCCCCAGTGGCTGAGTCCAGTTACCTGGTCAGCAACCACCACCATCTACCTAAGATGGACTTAGCTTCTTAACTGAGAAAGTGTGCCCTCAAAATTGCAAGAAAGATGGAGGAAGACCCTGCAACTAAAAGAGGCTTAAGGGAATCTTCAACTTCTCATAGTCTGAACCTTTTTTCTAAAAATTTTGTGTGTGTACACGCTCATATTATATAATTATAGATACTTGGAAATTTGTATGTTGACTGCATTTTTTTTTTAAGATTTTATTGGGGAATTGGGGGAGGGGAACAGACAAGTTGCTGTCTTTTTGTTCTTCAGTCTAGTTGTGGAGAACGTTGCTTCACTGGCCCATGTTGGTATTGTCATCGCGCTCTTCCCAGATGAGACAGATCGGTCGCCGGCCTCTGGATGGTCGCTCACCGCGGCTATTGGCAGCTCATGCTGGCTGCCGGCCACTCACTGTAGCCTATGGCAGCCCACTGCAGCAGGGGCTGCAGCTACACCATCACCGGGGCTCAGACAGCCCAGCTCCAGGTGGAGCTGTTGTTAGCTGTAGAGGGCAGTGTCACTGGCCCTCATATGTGGAATACGAACCGGGGCCACTGGCATCCCAAGCCAGCTCTTAACCAATGCTCCACTCGGCCGGCCCTTGACTGCATATTTTATATTAGGAATTACTGTTGGTTTTGTTTTAGGCATGTTAATGTTGCGATGGGCTTTCTTTGAGACCTTGTCATTAAATATATATACTGAAATATTTACTGATGAAATACCAGGTTTGGGATTTGCTTTACAATAATATTGGAGTGAGTGGGGAATGATGGATCAAAACTGGCCACATGCTGATCATTATTGAAGCTGGGTGAGTCCATGGAGATTCTTTACACTGTTTTGCCTACTGTGGTGTGTGCTTATAATTTCCTTTTTTTTTACTTTTCAGTGATAGTTGACATACAATATTATATTAGCTTCAGGTGTAAAACATAGTGATTAGACATTTATATAAATTACAAAGTGATCACTCTGCTAACTCTAGTACCCATATGAAATCATACGTACTTGTAGCTATTACTATTGACTGTATTTCCTATGTTGTACTTTCCACACCTGTGACTATTTTTATAACTGCCAATTTGTACTTCTTAATCCCTTCACCCTTTTCACCCAGTCTCCAAACCCTATCCCATCTGGCAGTCCTCAATTTGTATCTGTGAGTTTGTTTCTGTCTTGTTTTTTCATTTATTTTGTTTTCTTTTTTTAGATTTAAGATATGAGTGAAATCATATGGTATTTGTTCTTCTCTGTCTGACTTATTTCACTTAGCCTAATACCCTCTACATCCATCCATGTTGTCGCAAATGGCAAGATTTCAATCTTTTTTTTTCTTCTTTCGTTTATTTATTTATTTATTTATTTATTTCAATCTTTTTTATGGCAGTAATATTCCATTGTATATATGCATCACATGTTCTTTATCCATTCATTTATCAATGAACACTTAGGTTGCTTCCATATCTTGGCTATTGTAAATAGTGCTGCAGTGAACATAAGGGTGCATATATCTTTTCAAATCAGTGTTTTGGATTTCTTTGGGAAAAAACCCAGAAGTAGAATTACTAAGTCATAAGGTAGTTCTATTTAATATTTTGAGGAAGCTCCATACTGTTTTCCATAGTGGCTGCACTCATTTGCAATCCCAACAATGCGAGGGTTCCTTTTCTCCACATCCTCGCCAACACTTGTTATTTGTTGATTTATTGATGATAGTGGCCATTTCTACAGGTGTGAAGTGATATCTCACATGGTTTTCATTTGCATTTCTCTGATGATTAATGACATTGAGCATCTTCTCATCGGCTGTCTATTGTCTGTCTGTATTGGCTTTCTTTTTAGAGAAATGTCCAGTCAGGTCCTCAGCCTATTATTTAATTGGATTTTTTTTTTTTTGATGTTGCATTGTTTGAGTTCCTTACATATTTTGGATATTAACTCCTTATTGGATATATCATGGGATGATTCAGTTTTCGAAGAGTGCACATTTCTAGGAATTTATCCATTTGAGCAATTTGTTGCCACATAATTGTAGCATTTTTAAAATAATCCTTTGTATTCCTGTGATGTCAGTTGACACTTCTCTTTCTTTTCTGATTTTATTTATTTGGGCCCACTCTTTTTTTTCTTGATGAGTCTGGCTAAAGGTTTATCAATTTTGTTTACCCTTTTCAAAGAACCAGTTCTTGGTTTCATTGATTTTTTTTTTCCTATTATTTTTTAGACTATATTTTGTTTATTTCTGCTCTGATCTTTATTATTTCCTTCTACTTACTATGGGCTTTGTTCTTCTTTTTCTAGTTCCTTTAGATGTAAGGCTAGATTGTTTATATGAGATTGTTCTTGTTTCTTGAGGTAGGCCTGTATTGCTATGAATTTCCCTCTGATAACTGGCTGTGTCCCATAGATTTAGAGTTGTGTTTTCATTTTCATTTGTGTCAAGATATCTTTTGATTTCTTTCTTGATCTTATTGTTAACAGGTTCATTGTTTCATAGCATGTTTTTTAGCCTTCACATATTTGTGTGTCTTTTAGTTTTCTTCTTGTAATTGATTTCTAGTTTCATACCATTGTGATCAGGCAAGATGCTTGATATAATTTCAATGTTAAATGTCTTGAGACTCATTTTGTAGCCTAACATGTGGTCTATTCTGGAAAATGTTCCATGTGTACTTGAAAAGAATGGATATTCTGCTGCCTTGTGGTGAAATGCTGTAAAAATATCAATTAAGTCCATCTGATCTAATGTGTCACTTAAGGCTGCTGTTTGTTGATCTTCTGTCTGGATGGTCTATCTATTGATGTAAGTGAGGTGTTAAAGTCCACTATTCTTTTTTTTTTTTTTTTTAAGATTTTATTGGGGAATTGGGGAAAGGGACCAGCCAAGTTGTTGTTCTCCAATCTTTGTTGTGAAAGGTACCAGTCGCCACCTGGCTTCCCATCAGCAGCTCGTGACCTCTAAGCTCAAGGTGCTGTATTCAATCTTAGTTGCAGGTGGGCATAGCCACCAACCCATGCAGGAGTCGAACCAGCAGCCTTGTGGTTAAGGTTAAGAGTGCATGCTCTATCCACTGAGTCATCCAGGCAGCAGCTCAGCTCAAGGTGTTGAGTTCATTCTTAGTTGTGGTTGGGTGTAGCCACCATCCCATGTGGGAGTTGAACCCAGCCTCCTTGTTGTTAAGAGCACACACCCTATCCACTGAGCATCTGGGCAGCAGCTCAGCTCAAGGTGCCGAGTTCAGTCTTAGTTGTGGGCAGGCATAGCCCACCATCAAACAGCCAATCTTGTTGTTACACCAACTGAGCCATCCTGCCACCTGTTGGTAGCTCAGTGACAGCTCAGCTTGGGCGCAGTGTTCACTGGCCCATGTGGGAATCAAACCAGTGGCCCTATTGCTCAAAGCTCGTGCTCTAAGCCAACTCTTAACCAACTGAGCCACTCAGCCGGCCTCCTACTATTATTCTTATTGTCAATCTCTCCCTTTATTTTCATCAATATTTGCTATATATTTTTAGGTGCTCTTACATTGGGTGCGTAAATGTTTACAAGAGTTATATCCTACTGTTGGTTTGGTCCCTTTATCATTTTGAAATGCTCTTCTTTGTCTCCTTTTACAGCCTTTGTTTTACACTCTATTTGTCTTATATAATTATTGCTACCCAAGCCATTTTTTTGCTCCCATTTGCATGAAATATCTTTTCCCATTTGTTTACATTCAGTTTGTGTGTGTATTTTGCTCTGAAGTGGGTGTTCTGTAGGCATATATGTACAGGTCTAACTTTTTTTATACTTTTTTTTTTTTGAGGACAGTGTCACTGGCCCTCATATGTGGGAATGAACTGGAGCCGCTGGCTTCCCAAGCCACCGCTTAACCACGCCACTCGGCCAGCCCTACCCTATGTCTTTTAATTGGAGCATTTAGTCCATTTGCATTTAAAGTAATTATTGATAGGTATGTAGTTATTGTCATTTTATTAATCATTTTCTGATTGTTTTTGTAGTTCTTTGTTTCTTTCTTTTTCTCTTGCTCTCTTCTCTTTTATGCTGATGACTTTTTGTAGTGTGTTTGGATTCCGTTCCTTTATTTCTTGTGTATCTCTTGTAGATTTTCAGTTTGTGATGGCCACATGCTTCATACATACCAAACTATGTTTATAGCAGTCTATTTTAAGTTTTATATTTTAAGTTGCTGGTTACTTAATTTCAAACACATTCTAAAATCACTACAGTGTTTACTTAACCCTTCTATGTTTATGTTTTTGTCATTGTATGTGTGTGTGTGTGTGTGTGTGTGTGCACGCTTGTGTGTATCTCTTAATTTATTGTTGTAATTATATATCACCTTCCTACTTTTGCTTTTAACTTTTGTACTGGCTTGTTGTTGTTGTTGTTGTTGTTGTTGTTGTACTAGCTTTATAGTTGGCAAATCAACTGCTTTACTGTTTCCCTTGTCAGAGAGAATTTTTCCTTTCCTGTATTTATTTATTCATATGTTTGATCTTCTTAAAAATAAGTCACTTTAACATTTCTTGTAATATTAGTTTGGTGGTGATGAACTCCTTTAGCTTTTTCTTGTCTGGGAAACTCTTGATCTCTCCTTTGATTCTAAATGATAATCTTGCTGGGTAGAGTAATCTTGGTTATAGGTGCTTGCTTTTCATCACTGTGAATATTTTGTGCCAGTCTCTTCTGGCCTGCAAAGTTTGGGTTGAGAAATCAGCTGATAGTCTAATAGGAGCTCCCTAAATTCTTTTCTCTTGCTGCTGTTCAGGTTCTCTCTTTGTCTTTACCTTTGGCATTTTAATTATGAAGTGTTGTGGTGTGGGTCTTTTTGGGTCATCTTGTTTGGAACTCTGCACTTCCTGGACTTGTATGTCTATTTCCTTCACCAGATTAGGGAAGTTTTCTATCATTATTTCTTCAAATATGTTTTCAAATCCTTTCTCTCTTCTCCTTCTGGTACCCCTATGATGCAAATGTTAGTATATATAGTGTTGTCCCAGAAGCCTCTTAAACTATCCTCATTTAAAAAAATTTTTTTTCACTGCTGCTCTGATTGGGTATTTTCCACTGTCTTGACTCCCAAATTGCTGAGTCCATCCTCTGCTTCATCTAATCTACTGTTGATTCTCTCTAATGTTTTCTTCGTTTCAGTTATTGTATTCTTCATTTCTGACTGCTTCTTTTTTATATTTTATATCTGTTGGTTGAAGTTCTCACTGAGTTCATTTATTCTTCCCCTAAGTTCACTGAACATCCTTATAATGAACGTTTTGAACTCTGCATCTGGTAGATTGCTTGTCTCCATTTTGTTTAGTTTTTTTTTTTTCCTTTTTTTTTTTCCTGGAGTTTTGTCCTGTTCTTTCATTTGGGACTTGTGTGCCCTCATTTTGGCTGACTCTCTCTGTTTGTTTCTGTGTATTAGGTAGACCTGCTATGTCTACTGGTTTTGACAGAGTGGCTGGATGTAGAAGGTGTCCTGTGGGGCAAGTGGCACAGTCTCTCTGGTCACCTGAGCTGAGTGCTCCAGGAGTGTCCCTTGTTTGGGTTTTGTGTGCCTTTCTGTTGTAATTGAGCCTCGATTGCTCTTGGCATGTCAGTGGGTGGTATTGTGTCTCAGGCTGACCTGGGTGTGACTACAGCAGATTAGTTGTTGTGCAGGGACTGACCCATGGAACAGGAGTCACATTAGCAGGGCTCCGGTGCCTGTCGAGTCTGTCCTTCAGTGTGTCATTTGTGGAGCTGATTGGGTGGTGCTGTGGTATGGTGTGAAGGCAGCCACTAGCTGTGTTGGTTCTGGAGCCTCTTGGGAGGGGCTCCAATGCAGGCCATGGTCAGCCAGGGGTTGTGCCAAGCTTGGGGCTGCTTAGTAGAAGCTACAAAGTGATCTGCAGTTGGTTAACACTTGTGTTAGGCATGGAGGTGCTTAGGAGAGGCTATGTGAACCAAGGTTGGCTGCCACTTTTCCTGGGCTTGGCACCCATTGGTGGACACCATGATATGAGCTGAGGCCAGCCCCCACTTTTGTCGTGCTTGTGCTGCTTAGTCGAAGCTGTGTTCCAAACCAACACTGGCCACCACATATGCCAGTCTTGGGGTCACCTGATGGAAGGTATAATGTAAGTTGACACTGGTAACCATTGTGCTAAGTTTAGGGATGCTTAGCAAGAGGTACAGGGCACACCAAGGCCTACCACTGCTTGTTTGGGGTTTTTGGACCTTTGAGAGATTTTAGGAAAGTCCTCAGCACAAAGAGAGGCAGGTTGCTTGTGTGTAGTAGCTGCTGGGAGAGACTTGGGCAGATGAGGGAGCTTGGTGGTGCAGGGGCTCAGGGAATCACCAGGGTAAGGTGAACGTTGTTAGCCAGGTTAATTGAGAGCTCAGATTTGGTGCCTGCCTGTGCCTGCAGGCAAGGTGGGAGGAGAGTTAAACAAAGGAACAATAGTGCCTGCCAGCACTTCTAACCCCAGAGAGAGCTGCCCTGACCCTCCAGCTCTCTCCCTAAAGCTAGTCAATTTATTTCCTCCTTGTGTGTCCCTGGTGCTTCTGGAGCTGCTGCCCTTGCACTGGAGCTCAGAGTGTGAGTATGTGCACAGACCCCTCAAGAGGAACACCTCAGCCTCCAGCAGCCCTCATCTCACTTGGACGCAATGCCTACTGATTTTCACAGGCAGATGTTGTGGGGCCTCCTCTTCCCAGCACTGGTGTCCTAGGCTGGGTAGCCCGGTATTGGGCTGGGACTGTTCACTCCTCATGGGGGTCCTCTTCAGCAGAGATAGCCCCCCTGACTTTTAGTCGCCTCATCATGGGTGTGAGACCTGCCCATCCCATGTCTCCACACCTCCTACCAGTCTCAATGAGGCTTCTTCTTTATTTTTTCAGTAATAGGAATTCTGTTCAGGTGTACTTCAGGTGGTTCTCAATGATGGTTGTTTTATAATTTACTTGTAGTTTTGATGTGGTTGTGGGAGGAAGCAAGCACAATGTTTACCTCCTCTGCCATCTTGCTTGATAAGAATCTATAATTTTCCATATTAATACCTTAAGAAGAAAAGTGTCCTCAAGACCTAAGAAAAATAGATGATTAAGAATTACAGAAAATTCAAAGGAATCAATTGTTCTCTCTTGCTTTGTTGATGAAATAGAATGCCACGTTTGTATTAAAGAGAGAAGAGGAAAGTAAAGAATAAAAATGGGGTACTTTGGTTACATATCACTGAAAATAACTTATTCACGTCCTGTACTTGGCATCCCACATCAAATTTAGACCATTCCCTGCTCAACATTGAGATATTGCATTTCTGGTGTCCAGAAGAACAAGAAATAAAACTAGAAACTTGAACTTTCAATCCTATTATCAGAGGTGGAAGTTGGAGTTAAGTAAGTGAGAAAATGTAATACTCTCCTCCCCACCCCACCTTACCCACACATACACCCAATTTGAACAGGGAAAGGCCAGGGCTATGATAAAGCCTGATTTCAGCAAGGCAGTGAACAGTTTACAGAGGAGGCCATTAGAGGCCACACAGCCTCATGGTCTTTGGAATCAAATCCGGATCAAATATTAGCCTTAGACAAGTTATTTTACTGCAGCTTTCTCATTTACAATATGGATACTAATGCTGCAAAAATTTTTATCAGTATAGGAAATTTACTTATTTTTATATATTTTTAATTATAGGTGACATACAGTATTATATTAGTTTCAGATGTACAATGTAATCATTCAACATTTATATACCTTACAAAATGATCACCACCATAAGTCTAGTAACTATCACTCACCATACATGCTTATCAGGATATTATTGACAGTATTCCCTTTGCAGTATATTACATCCGTGTGAGTTATTTTATAATTGGAAGTTTGTATTTCTTAGTCCCTTTCCCCTTTTCTCCACACTGGTAACCATTCAGTTTGTTCTCTGTGTCTATGAGTTTGTTTCTATTACATTTTGTTTGCTGGTTTTTGTTTTTTAGATTCCACATATAAGTGAAATCAAACAGCATTTGTCTTTCTCTGCCTGACTTATTTCTCTTAATATAATACTCTCTAGATCTATCCATATTGTTGCAAATGGCAAGATTTCATTCTCTTTTATGGCTGAGTGATATTCCAGTGTATATATGTACCAGATCTGCTTTATCCATTCATCTATCTTAGGTTGCTTCCATATCTTGGCTATTGTAAACAATTCTGCAATGAGCCATAGGGGTGCATGTATATTTTCAAATTATTGTTTTCATTTTCTCCAGATAAATACCTAGAAGTGGAATTTCTTGGTTGTACAGAAGTTCTGTTTTTAATTTTTTGAGGAATTTCCATACTATATCCCATAGTGGCTACACCAATTTGCAATCCCACCAACAGTGCACATTCTTGCCAACACTTGTTAGTTTGGGTTTTCCCAGAAGCAGATCCTAAGACAAGGATTTGAATACAAATAGTAAATTTGGAAGATGATGGTAGGAAAAACTGGTGCAGGAATGGGGAAGGCAGCTTCTAAAGGGTGCATTGTCTAGTGAGTTATTACTGTGGAGTCAGGGTAGAGGAGATCAGAAGTGTTCCACCCAAGGCAAGGGAGCCAGGTTATTTATATAACAAACTCCATCAGTCATTGGTTAAGGGCTGCTTTTAAGGGGTGTTAATCCTCTAGCTTGTCTGTCCTGCCTTATGCACATGTTGAGGTGGAACGGGCTTCCAGAGAAATCCCTCAGGCAGATGGAAGTTGAGTGGGTATACATTATAATGGTAATGCCTGAGAGTATATAGGTGGTACACTGACAGACTTGTTACAAAGCCAAAAAGTAAACACTCAATAAATGTTAGACAGGCAAATATGAGCTACATAAAAATCCAGATAAACAAATTTATAGCTGGTTAATAATCATGCTCAAGGTGTGTATACATATAGGCATGAGCTTAGATGGATATCAGTTTGCAGGGATAAGCATTTATGAGTGTTCATCAGACTTAACCACAATCAATGTTTTTGTTAGACACAATGATGGAAATAGTAAATACTTTAGATGAAAATCAACATTCAGGAAGATCAATAAGGTAAAACAAAGAACCTCTGACAAACAACACATCAGTAGGAATCAACATCTTGCACTTAAGTTTAAAAATATTGATTCATATACGAGTATGTTCTGCATGGAGAAAAATCGGATTGTCATTCTTGTGAAAAATACCAAAAGATTTTAGTAGATTGTAAATTCAGCATGAGCCAGTAATGCCATGTGTCTTCTCAAAAAGTTAAAATATTCTGAGATTGCATTAATAAAAATGGACTTTCCAGGTGAAGGGACTAATACCCGGATTGTATTCTAAGGTCCAGTCCTAAAGCTGGTACATAGTAACTTCTTGCCCTTAGCAAGTTTCTTAATATTTCTGAGACTCAATTTCTATAAACATGAGAATTAATACATTGTTGATTATCTTTGTGAAGTAGGTATCTTAGTAGAAAAAAAAAAGAATTTATGTAAAATATTATCAAAAAATCATTACACAGTACTCCAACATAGTAACAGTCATTATTACTGTAGGCTTGCCTGTTAGTGGTTCACTCCCTCAGATTAATAATGCAAGCTGTCAAAGATCCAAAATTGCATCCTGGTGCTACAAGGTGACAATATCTGGTTCGAATAGTTGTGTCAAAAAATTACTGAGATGTCATCATAATAGACACAGCAGGTATGAACTTAGTAGGCAGTGCTATCATTTTAAATTTTACATGAATTGGAGCTATATTAATATCTGTTCAGTAAATAAGGCTCCCAAAAGTGATCCTCTCATTTCTCAAAATATTAGGACAAACAATTTCAGAAATCCTTCATGAACTATCTTATGGAATTTATTAGGAGAAATAGGTATTTCATGTAACTAAAGCACAGGAAGAATATAGGATACTTATAGTCCTTGGGGACAACTGAAATTAGGGATTAGAACATCAGGAGATGCTTATATATATTTGAATCTCTCTCTCTCTCTCTCTCTCTCTCTCTCTCTCTCTCTCACTCTCTCTCTCTCTCTCTCTCCTTCCCTCACTCCCTCTCTCCCCCATTCCCCCTCTCCCTTTCCCCCGCACCCCCAGTCTTTTTTCTCTGACTTGCTTCTGATTCTCTGCTAACCATTCTCTTTCATCAAGATTTGTTTCCTCCATGGACAGGGAAAAAAGCACTAACAGCTGCAAATTATGCATCTCTAACCATTAGAGACTTAATATTTTTTCCTCAAGTTCAATGAAAAAATTGTCAAGGAAGAACTCTTATTCAGATTGGGGCAGGTAGGTACTGCTCAAACCAATCAACTGTGGTCACATGGGTGGAGTAATCTAAAAATGGGACATTTCTCTCTAAAATCACATGATGGAATTTGGGGAAGGAATATTTCCCAAAGGAAGGCTGATATTCTGGGCATCAAGATCTTAGACTAAGATTTGAACAAATACTAGAGTGACAGGTGTTATTAAATTCAGGTTTAGTCTTTGGGTTTTAAAATAGGAATGGAAGGCTAGAGTGAGTACAGAGATGTACATAGTTAAGAAATAATATGGAAATCAAATCTGTGAGGGTATAAGGTCACAGCACCTAAACAGAAGCCAATAGATGGCCTTTTCTTTCTTCTTGGTCCTAACATATATTAAGGTTTTAAACCTATGTATGTCTTGAGAATGTTAAGCATTAAAGAGTTAATACAAGTTATTTACCTCCAAGTGGACAAATAAAAAGTTTAAATGGGTTCAAATTTCAGCAAAAAAAATGTAACTTCCCATTTATAAAGGTATTAAACATCAAAACAGGAACTTCCAGTTCTAGCCATAATGGAATATTTGATATTGTAATGATTTTCCTGCTGTAAACAACCATAAAACTGGACAAAATATGTGAAGCAACTAATTCCAGGCACTGGAAGACAGGACAGACTTGTGACTGTGGATAAAATGAAAAGACATGAGGTAAACTCAAAAATACATCTTGGCTTTCTGCCTGGGGGCACTTTGTAAATTCTGGTACAGGGAGCGAGCTGTCAGACAGCAGCCTCTTGCCTGGCAGAGGAAACAGAGTTCATGTTCAGGGCTTCTGGGGTGGCTGGGTTTTGTGGAGTAAGGTACTGGAGAGAAGGATCCCTTTTAGTCTTTGGCCAAAGACTAAACTGTGTCTGAATATGGTCAGACTCCATGACACGAAATAGTTACCGAGGGTCCATGAGTCAGAGGATGTCTCACATTGCAGTTCCCACCAGCCAGAATGGAGAGATGAAACATCTTGGGCATTCAGTTGGGACTTGAGAAAGACTCAACCTAAGAAATGGGCTACGCTATCCCTAGAATAAGAGTTCTACTTGACCCACACTAACAAAGTCTAAATCCAAGCCTTGACAGGATCAATTGAAGGCTTAAGTAAATTAAATGCCTCTACATTGTATCCACAATGCATAGCAGATAATGTAAAATTACAAGATATAAAAAAGCAGGAAAACATGATCCATAGATAGAAAAAAATAAACATTAATAGAAATGAACTCAGAATTGATGCAAATGTTGGAATTAGTCCATAAGGAACTTCAAACAGCTTTGTAAGTATGTTAAAGAATTTAAAGTAAGGTGAACAGATGGGTAACTTCAACAGAGAAATTGGAAACAATAAGAAGAACCAAATGGAAATTCTAGAAGTGAAAAAATAAAATACACCAAAAGGAAAAATTCACTGCATGGGCTTAATGCTACATTGGACACTGAAAAAGGAAAGATCAGTGAATTTGAAGGCAAATCAATAATTCAGAAAGAGAAGACTGAAAAAGAAAAAACCCTAGAGTTTCAGGATATGCATCTAGAGCTTATATGGAAATGAAAGAAACTGAAATAGCCAAAACAATCTTGAAAAAGAAGAATGAAGTTGGAAAATTTACACTAAATGATGTCAAGATTTACTATAGAGCTATAATAATCAAGACCATATAAGGATAGACAGATATATCAGTGGAACAGAATAGTGTGTTCAGAAATATATCTACATATATGGGCAATTAATCTTCAACAAAAGTACCAAAGCAAGTCAATGGAAAAAGGAATGTCCCTTCAACACATGGTGATGGAACAACTGATACCCATGAGAAAAATGACTGTGACACCATACACAAAAATAATTTGAGATGAATCAGGGATCTGGATATAAAATTAAAGCAGTAAGTCTTCTGGTAGGTAATATAGAAGAGAGTTTTTGCAAACTTGGGGTAAATATTTTAAAATAGGGTGCAAAAGGCTTACAGTAAATGATATATTTAATAAATTGGACTTCATGAAAATCAAAAATTCTTCCTTGTTAAAAAAACATTAAAGAGATGAGTGGTCATGCCCCAGAATGGGAGAAAATATTTGGTAATATATAACTTTGATAGGAACTTTTATTGAAAATATAGAGAGAACTCCTGCAACCCGATAATAATAAAAAAAAAAATACAATTAAAAATGGACAAAATAATTGAATACACACATCAAATAGGAAGATATATGAATGCAAATAAACACACCATCCTCAGCATTCGTATGCACTAGAAAATATGAATTATAACCACAGTGAGATAGCATGGTACACCCACAGAAAAGGCTAAAATTAAACTGACAGCACCAACTGTTGGTGAGGAGGTAGAGTGTCTGGAGCTCTTCAGCATTGCTGATGGGATTGTACAATGATAGAATCACTTCGGAAAATGGCTTAGCAGTTTCTTATAAAGTTAAATTTGCACCTACCCTATGACCCATCAATTCTGCTCCTAGTTATTTATGTAAGAGGAATGAAAGCAAGTCTATGGTATGACTTGTACAAGAATGTCCATAGCTGCTTTAGCCCCAGAAATTCAAAACTGGAATGATCCATATATCACTCACCATCAAAAAGAATAGACAGGGGGCTGATCGAGTGGTTCAGTTGGTTAAGAGGGTAAGCTCTGGGCAACAGGGTCGCCAGTTCGATTCCCACATGGGCCGGTGAGCTGCGCCCAAGCTGAGCTGCCCCTGAGCTGCCAACAGGTGGCAGGATGGCTCAGCTGGTGGGAGCATGTGCTCCTAACAACAATGTTGTTGGTTCGACTCCCACATGGGATGGTAGACTACGCCCACCCACAACTAAGATTGAACATGGTACCTTGAGGGAAAAAAAAAGAGTAAACAAGGCATTATTTATACAACAGTATACCACTCATCAATGAAAGGGAATGAACCACTGATAATAGTTAACATTGGTTAATATAAAAAAAAAACAGCCATGTTGTTTCATGAAAGAAGAATTACAGAAAAAAAAAATGCATACTGTATGTTCCAGTTATATGAAGCTCTAAAAACAGGTAAAATTAATCTGTGATTTAAAAAAATAAGAATAATAGCCTTATGGTGGAATGGTGGAGGAGGAACTGACTAGGAAGATTAGGGAACTTATGGGTCATAGAAATATGCTAGATCTTGAGAGGGGTTTGGGTTACTTGGATATATGTATTTGTCAGAAGAAAGCAGACTGCACAGTGAGATGCCTACCTTTCCCTGAACTCAATAGGGTAGAAAAAGCAGGCTGCCAGAAAAACTGGTGGAAGTTCTTTCAGTATGAACTATAAGTAAGGAGAAATCTCTTTTTCACAGTCCATGTCTATGTGGTAGAGCTTTCTAGAAAGCAGAGCAAGATTCTTCAAGGTAGCGGCAGATGACAAGTAAAGATGACTAACTTCTGGTTCACGTTTGGTTTAATACTTTGGGTTCCACTGTGTGTGTGAGGTGTGTGATCAAATATATGAAGGCAAAGATCTGAGGCACAAAACGTTTGGTAACTCAGAAACCAGAGCCCCCTTCTGATAACTTGCTGGGCAGGGGTGGAGAGATAAATAAAAACCTGCCCAAAAAAATGCCCTTCTTTAATCAGTAGACCTGCTGTTAATGAAATAGTCTGTGGAACACCCCAAGAACTAAAGAGGTAAAATCACAAATTACTTGAAAGTTAATTTATGAGACCATGCAGTCCAGAAGAGGGGTGTACTGGAATTTACCAAGAACCCACACATTTTAATCATCCTTTTAAGACTGTTCCAATTGTTTTACCAGAGTTGCTGAAAAACTATAAAATAACTAGCATCCAGTCCCCCTGTCAGTCTTCTCTCTGGCAGAAGTGCTGTCAGTGGTAAAAGGCCCAAGAGTTGGGTGCTAGGAAAGGTTAAGAGAAGTGTTTTTTTGTTTGTTTGTTTTTTAATTTTATTGGGGAACAGCCATGGTCATTGGTTACACATTGCTTTCAGGCTACAATGGCATAGTTGAGTCTTTTAGGGAGGGCGCAGCTCACAGTGACCCATGCGGGGACCCAACCAGCAAACTTAGTGTTATCAGCACCACACTCTAACCAACTGAGCTAACCTGTCACCCCAAGAGAAGTGTTTTAATGTCCTGGATAAAATGCCCCTGTCCAAACAATGTAGAACAGGGTCATCCCCAGGACTGAGCTTTCGGTGTCCCTCCATTAATGCCTACAAAGTGATAGAGCTCAGTGGACACTTTCTCGGCTACCAGAGGCAGAGGGGAAAGAGGAGACTGCACAGACACCACAGGCAAAACTCCTTGACCAGGAGAATCTGGGGAGGCTGCAGGAGAACTGCCATCTTTATTTTGGAGAGTATGAAGGGCCAAGGCCTCTGGCTTCAGGAATAAAGTATCACCTCAGAATATGGCTGTGCAGGCCTGAGAGAGACGGGAGCTTTGCTAATGTGCTGTAGAAAACTACCCTGTGATGCAGACCAATTACCTTTGATCGTGTTCCTCTGGTTCCTCCCATATTGATTTCTGAGGGCGCTTTATAAATTAGGACTAACCAATCCCCACCAAGGAGCCTGTAATGTTGGCACCAAATCACCCATTTGTTAAGGAATTCCCTTGTGTCTAGCCCTGAAAACAACTGAAAGACTTCACCACTGATTTCTGAAATTGGAAGTACCTTCCCAGGGTCAGGTAGTAGCTTGTAGACCTACCCCAGGGCAAGAAATGAACCAAATGTTCTAATCAGCCCAATCAAACTTGACTGATCATCAGATCCCTGGAGAGATTTTGAAAAATACAGAATTCTTTGCCTCATTCCTGGGTACCTTGATGTGATAGGTATGAGATAAGAACTTGGAATTCATTTGGCGGGAGGTTGTTCAGTTTATTTTTTGTTTTGTGTTATTTTTAAGCTACCCAGGAGGTCTTGCAAAGTCGGTCAGATTTAATATATTTCTTTGCTTCTGGATAAGCCTGAACATATTCATCCTGAGATACGAAATGATTGTTTCCACCCCCCCTGGAACTCTCTATTAACATTAAGAACCTCCCTACCCAACTAGAAAAAGGAAAAAAATTACCCACTGAAGCCCAAAATTTTACCTATTGTGAATTTTTTTTCATTGTTATCTCCTCTCAGAATGACTATTGTTATGCAAATATGACTTGAAGAATATCAAAGTCTCCAGCACCTTAACACAGGTAGATCTTTCCCATGCTTTCCACAGGTAACACGAGGTGTGTAGAAAGGTGGGAAGTAAAGGGAAAAAAACACACCTACAGGGAAAGCATTGAAATCCTTACCTACTAAACAATCTGCTCTAGACCTCTCTGGACTGGCCACAGGGTTATAATTTTCCTCAGATCACTAGCATGGATCATGGCTAGATGTACCATCTGGTGTAGATGACGGACCAAAGATGAAATTATGGTATTTACCCCACTGTGATAAAACTCTTAGCCAAGCAGCTGAAGACAAACCTTGCCAACGTTCAGCCCATCCTGGCCGACCTCTTGTCCAGTTTTGGGATCTGACTGTCTGAATCTGAGCGACCCAGTGTCTCTGGGACAGATCCGGGAAACCCTGGAGTCTTTGCTCCCTGTCATCATGGATGGCTTTCTGTATGGGTGCTCAGTGTCTAAAATGCGCAGGGAAGGGTGTGGACAGGGAAGGAAGCGGAGGGTTAAGATGCTCATGCTGGGGCCGGCCGAGTGGTTCAATTGGTTAAGAGCTCGCTCAAGAGTGCGAGCTGAGCTCTGAGCAACAGCTGTTCGAGGCCAGCCCGAGCTGAGTTGCCGTTGAGCTGCCAACAGGTGGCAGGATGGCTCAGCTAAAAAAAAAAAAAAAAAAAAAAAAAAGATGCTCATGCTGGCAAAGTGAGGAAGGACGAATAACTGCAAGTGGCCAGACTTCCTAAATAACAACAAAATTAGCCGAGTTCAACAAAATCCAACCTTTATTTCAGTCTGACATGACCTCATTGTAACAACAAGTGCACACACGTACACACACACACACACACACTCACACACACTTTCTAGCCTTCCTGGGGTGGCTGTGTCTCTTGAGGGTGTATGCAGTTAGGGAGAGATACACAAGTAGAAATTAAATTTAAAAATGACCTGCCTTGAGAAGGGCCCTTAGGACTGACGTTGTAACATGCAACAACCCGAATACTAAGTGAGGCGCTGCGGAGGACCAGCCTCCGCTGACCAGGGTTTCCCACAGGTGGAGACGGCGTCGGCGGGGGAGGAAAATAAAGAAGGGAGACAGTGGAGACACCGGAGGAGTTAAAGAGAAAGAGAAAAAAGTGTCACCCTTTATTGCAATAACATGTCCTTTTTATAGGGACTTTTGACCATTATCCAATCACAAGTTTAAGTTCCACAAAGTTTTGATGTCGTTTTCTTTCTTAAGACTTTTAGTCTTTACTTCCTTATAATTGTTCTCTCCAGGGCACACTATGACCTTTTCTACGTTTAAGGATAATCTCATCTATGATAATCTCTTTATGACCCAGACTCAGTTTCTACATATCACCTGAAGAATGGTTACCATGATTACCTTGACTACCTAGTCCAGCAGTAAGACTCACAGGGCATATATTTGAGCTAAAGCTTCAGTGTCTGTTGCTACAACAATATACAAGGCAAAGAATCCAATTAAGGCTATAGATTAACATAGCTCATGGTCAGCAAATTGTCTCTTATTGGAACTCTCATGGCTTGGAGACTTTTAGTCTCCAAGGAGACTTTTCACTGTGATTATCTTAGGCAAACGAGCTTAACGGATTATGTTATTATCAGTTACTCACAGCCAGGCTTTTTGGCTTATGTGGCCAGGGGTCTGGGCCTGTTTCCAAGGGGCTTGAGTCCCCTATTTCTTAGTCCTGGAGTCCCCACGGAACTACCGCCTGGCTTAGGTTGTCTCCCCTCTTTTCTAGGAGATCTTACCCGTCATTGGCTGTGTAGTTATCTCATTGGGGTACCACAAGAACTTGTCATAAATACAGTGAAAGTACTGTCTCCTATAGGATCTGATGTAGAGAAAAGGCACATGGGTTCACAGGCATGGAGACTATAACCGACCATGAAACCTTGTCATATATTGGGGTGTGCTGATGGCTCCCAACAAGGCGCTACTGCTTTCCTTTTTCTGTAGGCTGTCTGTTTTTGGAGAATTTTAAGACAAATATCAGAATAAGGGCAACTCCCCAATGTATTAGATGGGGTTCCCACAGTATGACCCTGGTCTACGTTTCCACACTTCTCTCCCCATCTAACAAGTGCTTTCTGATTCAGCCAAACTGGACTTGACATCCTTTCCTGAATATGCTTGTAACTGTCTCATTGGAGAGTAGAAACCATTTGTCCCCCCACCCAAAATACGCTTACCTCCATCTTAGTCTGTCAAAATTTGACCCCTCCTTTAAGGCCCACCTCCAATGCTACCTCTTCATGAAGGCTGAGCCATTTCTTCTAGCCATTTCTTCTGGCTTGCCCTCTTCTCCACACTGCCTTTTGTTTTATTTTCACCTCCCTCCAGGCCATTACTGTATTCTCACCTGTAGTGTAGCTGGTACCTTCTGGACACTTTCTGACGGGATCCTGATTATCTCTGCACCTTCCCCTGCCGCCCCCTTCAGTGCTCTTTGAACAAGAACCCTGCACTCCAACTCTGCCACTTGGTAAAGGTGTTACCCATGGGCCAGGTGTTTATCAGTGTGGTAATCAACATATTTAATAATGGGTACGGCACAGGTCCCCATCAGTGTGAAGAGATGCGAGTTGGACACATTGAACATCAGCCCTGCAGGAACTTTCTCATCTGTAAAATAGATACAGTCCCTACCTCCCTCACAAGGATGTTTTGATGGTCAAATGAGATCATACATGGGAAAATATTTCGTGAAGTGTTATGCAAATTTAAGTCAGGGTGGTTTCGTGGTATTTCCAGGCTAGTGTGTGGGGTTGGGGCCCTGCCCTCAGCATCCCTTTCTGCTCTGCTCAGAGCAGGCTCCTGGGCGCTGACCCAGGAGGTTCTGATCAGGACACAACAAATCGGAGAACTCTTGGAACTCTTAGATTCCACAAAAACTCAGGATTTCAGCTTCTTCAAGCGTGAATCACCTCTTACTTTTTTTCAGGCCTGAAAATTGTCAGTTTTTTGGTAAATTTTGGAAGATCTGATCAAACCCAAAAGCCTAGACAGGCTTTTTGAACTTTAATGAAGCTTTTTTTTTTTTTCACTTGAGGACATCTTGTTCTACTGCACAATGACCTTAAAATTCAGAATCCTAAAATCATGTGGATCTCTGATTGTCATTGTGTGTCAAGGGGCTGGTCTATAAATGAAATTAAATGCTAGTGACATTAACACAGATTGAAAGCACAGTCTAATTCTTAGTTCCTGCTTTGTCCATATGGTTCCCAGCCTCTTCTTTTTACCTTTTCTTCTTAAAAACTTGGCTATTTTCCTCACCTTCAGCTCCCTGCATCCCCTGACATCTCTGGATCCTGGGAATACAAATCCTTAGCTCTTTTTTCCTTCCAAAAGTATTTAACTCTTTACTCACAGTAAAGGCGCAGCTGC
Organism: Aselliscus stoliczkanus; assembly: GCA_033961575.1. Taxonomy (NCBI): domain Eukaryota; kingdom Metazoa; phylum Chordata; class Mammalia; order Chiroptera; family Hipposideridae; genus Aselliscus; species Aselliscus stoliczkanus. The sequence continues at coordinate 93,712,043 of CM066732.1, read as the reverse complement.
TGCTGTGTGTTTATCAGTGGCTGCTAGTCGATGTCTGTCCTTACATGCTGTGATTTAAGTGAAGGTCATGTCCCCAGTGTGATACGCACAGGAACTGACTGGAAGCAGATACACCCTTTTCCTTCTCCTTTGAGGATCCCTATTTCAAAGGCAATGCAACATTATGGTAGACTGAAAACCCTAGAATCAGAAGGATCAAGTAACCAGGACAATAATTTGCTGCCCTTTCCTGCTGCTTCCTAGCCGGTGGGACCACTGATGAGTTATTTTACCTCTCTTCAGTCTTTCTTCATTGGACATAGAGAAACACGGACCACACAGAGCTGTGGTAACAATTAGAGAGAATGTCTGGAACATGGCCTTGCCTGTATCTGGCACAGGAGATGCTCAAGAAAGGGTAGTGATTACCGTTGTTAGTATTCTCATTTGGCTTGTAGGCTGGATCCAGGAACCCTCAAGTGCTGAGGTAAAGGATGTGCCTTTAATCTTCATAGCTCTCAGAGCAAGAGGCAGTGGGATACCCTGGAAAGGGCAGGGCTTGAGTCAGAACTCCAGAACTCCAGTCCCAATACCAGCACTCATTAGCTGTGTGACTTTAGGCAATGACTTCACCTCACTCGCTCTTTCCTCCCCTAGAAATTAATAAGCATAATATCCTGCCCCCCCCCAGAATTGTCTTGAGGCTCAAATGAACTAATGTGCATGGATAGGGTACTCAGCAAGAAAGCACTATTAAATGTAAGTCATGAGGGCTTTAACAACAGAGGGAGGGTTTCATGTGCTTACGTGACAACTGTCAGGCAGCCTAGATATTTGGAACCCACAAGTCAACCAGAAATCACAGTGGTTTGGACTCAATTCAGGATCTTTTTCTCCCTAAAAGATATCAAAGTTTTTTCTTATCTTGACTGATCTCCTGATTATCTCTCTGCTGGGAGGGATAGGGGTAGGATATTGTCAAGCTCTCATTCTGCAAATGAGCAAATTGAGGCTCAGAAATGATCAGAGCTATCCCAAGGCTGCACAGCCTGGGCTTGAATCCCAGGTCTGCCACTTAATAGATAAACTTGGGAAAGTTACCTTTTTGCCTCGGTTTCTTCATCATCAGATGACAGTAATACCACCTGTCTCATACAGTTAATAAACATAGAGAGTCTTTCTGTGCAGGAAGCATTCCATTGTATGTAAACAAAAAGGGAGCAGCAGAGAAAGACAGACAGTGAGAGGAGAGGGAGAGAGAATCAGGCTAACTTTTTTTTTTTTTTTTTAGCTGAACCATCCTGCCACCTGTTGGCAGCTCAGCAGCAGCTCAGCTCGGGCTGGGCATCGAACTGCTGTTGCTCAGAACTCAGCTTGTACTCTTGAGCGAGCTCTTTACCAGCTGAGCCACTTGGCCGGCCCATAACCTTTGAATATATCAATAGTTCATTTCTTCTCATCAGATGCTGCATTCCCTCCAACAATACCAAATATTTCTGTTGGCGCTTCCTTCTCCCAATTGGTATCAATCTTGCGTTTGCGCTCTTTCTGGAAGACGATGACACAGCACCCATTCATGACTTAGGGTGTGTTGAAACATTCTTATCTGGCTCTTGGCTCCTTGGTAGAGGACAGTTTCTTCTTTCCTTTAGATGGTAAGAGATTCCTTAACCAGCCATGCAAGTCTCTGAGACTTGTTCCCCAGGTCTTCCTCTCTAGCAGATTTCTCTCTAGCACCTCAGTAAACTCAAAGACATCCTTCTGTCTCAAGGGTCTCAGGGGAGGGTTCACTTAAAACCTAGAATTGGAAGGAAGTTTTGAAGGCCCCCAACTAACTCTGCCACAGGGTGGGACCATGCTTGAGGGGAAGCCACGTCCAATCTCAGTGGCACAGACAGTGGCACAACCACAGTAGACAGCCACTCTGAGCTTTAGTTATAGTCAGTGTTTCATGAAAAATCATAGTCCCATTTGGAATAGCTGAAGCAAAGAGAAAACCAAAATAATGTCCCAAATCCAACAAGAGAAATAAGAATAATTCACTGTTGCTGTGCCTCAGTTTACTAAGCATTTTTCTATATTTAATCAAATGTAATCTATCGTAACTATTATACAACCAAAGAGGGGGATGGGAGACTTTCAGAATAACTTCTGATTACAAGACTTGGCTCAGTTACTTTTACAATATATGGTGATACGATGATGTTTTGGGTACAGGACAGTTCATGGCAAAGAATTATAAGACAAGGACAGTTTTTATAGTGAAAGCACAATTTGTGGTGAGACTATACTCAGTGTGTTGTTATTGTATGTCAACATACACCAATGGCTGCAATACTGTTAGGCCCTGGAATGAGGTTATCTAGGCATGTAGGTCTGTTGAGATCCAGTCACGTTGAGAAAAACTTGGTGAAGAAGGCTGAATTTGAGGCTAACCAGCCTCAGCTAGCCCTTATATTATGTCACTGTATGAGTATTTGGGACTGCCAATAAATATGCAAAAAAAGGCCCAGCGTTTAACATATAAGAATGAGGCCTGAGGAATGTGCTCCAGTGAACAAGGAAAGAGCAGCGTCCCAGGTTTCCTTCGTTTTGTTTGCTTTTCTGTTTCTCCCGGCCCACTCCCCCTTTGCTTGCCTCTCTCCTGGCCATCTGCTGCCAGCTTTGTGTCCTTGGGGTGGCTGGGACAGGGGATGCTACTGCTGTTTGCCCCCTGCCAGGCACATTCTTATGGTGCTGTGGTGGGGAATGATCACTGTGTGTGAGCCAGGCAGGCTGGGTCACCAAGAGTCAAATCACCGCTTAACTTCCCAGCCAGATCATTTGGTTTGTTCACATGGAGTCCATGGGCCCCAGAAAAGCAGCTGCCCTGGGATGTCCAATAGACGTTACCTTCCACCAGTGGCTCTGAGGGTTTAAGTCACAGCATCATCTCAAAGTCAGATCACTGAGTCTGCCGTGGACCTGTCACGTCTCCCCTTCCCCTTGTCTCTTACTGCCAGCCCAGCCCCTCCAACCCCAGCCCCAGAACTGTGTCCAGTTTGTAGAACTGAAGGGTACAGCTGCCCTTGCGACTCTGCAGACCCCTGAGTCTGCCGATGTGACAGGTCTGGTCGAGGTGGCAGTTCCCAAGGAAGGCCAGCTATCTCGCTCAGCGGAGACAACACAGCTAAACGCTCTTTTTTCACTTTCGGCAATTCGTGCACTTTGTTAGACACTTATAGATTGCAGCCGCTCATCCAAAAAATCTAGGTCATGCTTTCCACAGAGCTTCACGCTTCGGAAGCAAAGCCACGTCCAGGGAGGGATGTTCCTGTCGATGTCTGGTTTGGCTGCTGGGGTGGGGAGAGCGGCTGCTGCGGGAGGAGGGAGAGGTGGGCCAGCACCGGGCTGCGAGCCCTCAGGGCACTTGGGGTTTTCACCCACATGGCCCCCAGCTCACAGGCTCTCTGGTTTCTGGTTGTCCTAGCTAAATGGTGCCAGGAATAGCTGCCTTGTATTAGTGTCGTGAAAAGTGATGGCTTTAAGGGTTCAGCTCTTCAGAGAGATTTTTAGAGCATATGTACCGTAATTGCAGTGAGACGGCTGAAGAGGTTGGTCTGTATGGGTGTAGTGCTTTTGGGGGAGAAGGAGAGAAGTGGGAGGTGGATAGGCAGTTTCACTTTGTAGCATGGATGGCTATAAGTTAGAGTTCTTCCCCATAGAGCTACGCTTCACCCCACTCATCTCCTAATCCCTAAGGAGAGGCAGGTGCCGAGAAAAGAGCCCTGGGCTGGGGGCCAGGTGGCCAATCCTGCCCAGGAGCCTCCCTTCATCAGCCCTGGGTCGGTGGCCAAGGTACAATACCTCAGTTTCCTCATATTTAAAATGAAGTCCGGGGTCCCTGCTACTGCACAAAGTTGTACAGCTCAGGGGTTCAGCACAGGTGTTTCTGCTTGTTGAGCCTAAGTGCTATGAAACCGTAATGGGCTGCTATCAGGTGTTCTCATCTAGAGAGAACAGTGGCTCTCCGGGGCTGGTTTGCTTTAGGGATGTTTGTGTGTGCAGGTGCACATTTTGTGTCCATGCCGGTACCTGCATGCATGTATCTAGATGCTGTGCCACTTGAAACGCCTGCCACTCCCCGCCCCCACTCCACTACCCTGACCCAGCAGGACAGTGAATAAGCATCAGTAGCAGGGAGGAAGCATGGTGTCTCTTTTCTTCTTCACCAAGTTGGCCTCTTTGGGACAGGCGTCAAGGGAGGCCTGATGAGGCCAAATCCCCTTTATGCAGAGCTTGATGAGCCAGGCCTTCCCCTTCTCTGAGTCCCTGGCTTTGGCTGGCATCACCTCCAGAAGTTAGGTGGGAGCAGAGAGAAGAGGTGAGCCTGGCCAGCCTCTTTTCCATTTTTTTATTTTTAAATATTTTATTGGGGAATTGGAGAGGGGAACAGTATTGGGGAATCAGGGAAGGGGAACAGACAAGTTGCTGTTCTTTTGTTCTTCAGTCTAGTTGTGGGGGACGTCGCTTCACTGGCCAATGTTGGTATCGTCATTGCGCTCTTCCCAGATGAGGCAGATCGGTTGCTGGCCATTGTGCCGCCACTCATGGCCACTCACAGCAGCTCACACTGGCTGCTGGCCACTCACAATAGCTTACGGCAGCCCACTGCAACCCCACTGTAGCCTATGCCATCGCTGGTGACTCATGGCAGCCCAGCTCCAGGTGGAGCTGTTGTTCACCATCTTAGCTGTAGAGGGCGCAGCGTCACTGGCCCTCATGTGGGATCCAAACCAGGGCCCTGCTGCTCAGAGCTGGTGCTCCCAAGACAATGCTTAATGAACTGGCCACTCGGTTGGCTCCCTTTTTCCACTTTTTAAAGACTGCTTAAAGGCTTGTTGCAGAAGTTTGAAATTGCAGGTCATGGTTAAATTGAGGTGTCATGGTATCTCCTGGCCACTACAAATAGATAATTAAAAGCCAATTGTAACCAAGATACTCAGAGCTCCTGGACACTGCATTGGGCTAAGAAATAGGAAATATTCTAGCTAGACATACATTTTCTCACTCACGTAGCAGGCCCCACACCTTCGTCCTAGTATGATACACCAGGTTATCCCAGAGGGACCAAGAGCAGGGCTAGGTCTACAAGGAACTGGGCAGGAGTGTCCCATCTGCCACATCTCACCTTACAGGCAAATGTTGGTCTTTGGGTTAGAACCCTAGCCCACTTTTTTATGTTATGCCCCCAACACTGACAGCCTCCCTACCGTCAGCATACCAATTTCTGATGTTCTGTCTTTGGTAGTTTCGAAATCCCTTCACACGTCAAGAGATTGCCATGGAAACCAAAACAAAGGAGAAGAAGACTCTGTTCTGAAGTTTCTCTGGTGTTGGACATGTTTTGTGTCCATTTACAGCAAGTCATTTCTGCCTCATGCCCTAGGAAAGTTGCCCCACCTCTCGTCAGCACGAAGCAGGGCTTGGAATGCAGCTCTTTGCAACTTGGCTTTCATGGGATTCTAATCATCAGGCAGCAGTTCATCGCTCTTAGAGGCAAATAGGTTATTTAAGATTAAACCACAGAAAGGAAAAAAAAAAGGGTGTGCAGGTCGATTTAGAGGAAGAGGGCTGGACCATGTGGCCTCTTGAATCTTGAAGTTCTGGGTCACCTTACCACGGATATCAAGAGACATTTCCTGAACCACCACACTGGATGGTGCCTCTCCCTTCTCTGCACATCACCGCCTCTCAGCATGGCTTCACTCTTCACAGTTACTGCCGGGTATTGTTAGGTGTCTTGGATGGGTGTCTTACTCCCCCAACTAGATTGTGAGCTCCCTCGTGACGGGTTTTCTTATAGCTCTTCAGATCTCCTTGGGGACCTGGGACGGTGCTTTCCACAGAGTAGATTAATGATCGATATTGGTTCATTGTGTCCAAAACTGTTTTTATTGCAGTAAAATGAGAAGTTGCTAGATAGTTAGGGAAATAATGGATCGGATGGAAAGTCAAGCTGTAAAATGCCTGAAGTCTTTTCTACCCCAAGATTCTGTGATTTCATCAAGTGTAGCTATTGCTGCCTCTGAGTCTAATGATGGAAAATGGGTCATTGCTTCATAGACAAATGATTCGCTAGATGCCACATGACTTTTCTGTTGGCTCTGTGGAGTAAATGGTCCACAGGTTGGGTGGGTCCTTAGTAAACTTCTCTAGCAGCACACATTGCTCCCTAAGTCAAGGGACAGAGTATGTTATGTTACAATGACATTTTGTACCACGCTGAGGTTTCAACCCTTTAAAGAAGTCTTCCCCTGAAGTGTAAGGAGAAGCAGATGGTAACAAGAAAATATGCACATTTTATTATGCATTGCACCTTTTACTTATTAGAATTTTTAGTATGACACCTGGCATTTTTTAAAAGCCTCAAGATGCAATCAAAATAAAATTATTCATTGAAATATTTAAATCAGCTTACAGCAATCAGATCAAAATAACATCCAGCAGCTTGGGAGGGTAGATTCCCTTTGACCACCTGCTTTGAAATCTGACTTTCGCAAGGAGGCTCTTCCCCTCAAAAAGATAGAGGTGGGTGCGCTGTGAGATGAGGCCAGGAAGGGAATGCACCTCCAATGGGGTCACATGGAAGTTGAAGATCATGCCGGGGAGAGATGGTGGTGGGAATGAGGGCAAGTGAATACTCAAGACATTCTCCTGTTGAAAAAAGAAAGCCAAGGAGGGGCTTACGACCTCAGTGCAGAGATGCTTCTTTTCTGGCACCCATCTCTGCCTCCCTTGGCTGAGTGAGTCATCCTCTGCTAGCCCTCACTCCACAGACAGCATGTGAGGATAAACAAGCCCAAGTGGGGGAACGTCATGAAACTGTGTGGAAGAGGAGGTGCGAGGAACAAATGGAGTGTGAATATGACTGTGAATGTGAGGCATGGCACCCTTCTTCTCTCAAAGGCCACTTCAGTGGTCAGTATCAATCATGCAGGGCTTACAGGAGTTGGTCAGAAATACATCTGAGTACAAAAAGCTGCTCTTCCAAATGCATTTCGGCTCCAATCTAATGTCCAGAGGCATTGTTTTGATTTTTAGCCTTAGGACTGGAAGAGTTCTTAAAGCTCATCCCCTTCAGTCCCCACATTTAACTCTTGAATTCCCTGTCCTGACAAATGGTTATGGAGCGTGCAGCTGAGTATAGTAGAAAAAGCAGGGGTTTGGGAATCAAACACACCTAGAGCCAGGTCCTAGCCCCTCTACCCATTATTTCTCTGACCTAAAACACGTTACCTGATCTCTCCGTGCTTTCATTTCCTCCGCTGTTAATTGTGAACAATACCAACATTGCAGAGTGGTTGTGAAGATTAGAAATAACATTGTCAAGTGCTTAACACAGGCCCTGGGATTTAGTAGTGTTTCCATAAATAATAGCTGCCCTGCCAGTTACAGTCATGCTTATTAAGTGTCCCTGCCTCTGTGATGGGAACACTTCCCTTGTTGGATAGTCCTGGTGGTCAGAAGTTCCTGCCACATGTTGTGCCCAATTCTTTCCTGTAACTTCTATTCATGCTCTCTGGTTCTGCCAACCCCACAGAACAAGCCTAAACCTTCTCCCACAAATAACACTCCATATATTTAAAAACAATTCTAATCTCTCTCCTGAGTTCATAATAAGCCTATTTAGTTCCTTCCCTATGTGATTTGGTTTTCATCTCACTCAGGATACTTCTAAGCCCCTGTCCCTAATACATGAGCATCCATGGAAAGATGCTAGCCAGCCGCAAAGAAGAACTGAGATCACCGGTCTTAGAGCCTGTTCATACTGATAAGCCTGCAACTGTAGTCCATAGCACCTTTGAACATTCTAATGCATACCCTCCCAATATATTTCAGTTTCTCCCACCTTTTACTGTAGTGTGTGGGGATATGAACACTGCTACTTCTGTGAGGAAAGCTGTATTATAAAAACTATTATTTTTCAGATGCTGAATTGAAAAGTTACCTCCCCATAATTGTAGTAGAGTTGATTGCATTCTCCTCCCCACCCCCCAACTTTTCACCTTCTTTGTGTCAGTGATTTTGTCCATTTTGACTGGACATTGAGCAGTGTGACTTGCTTTGGCCAACAGAACAAGTTAGAAGTGACAGCATGCCGGTTCCAAGCCTAGGCTTAAGAGGCCTTGGGAACTTCCTCTGGTGCCCTGCCACCAGCATCAGAGAACATATCTCAGCTGGCCTACCGGTTCAAGGAAGCTGGGGACATATGATGCAGGTCCCCCAGCAAGGCCAACCTGTATTAGCCAACACCCAGCCAAGCCTCAGACACTTGAGAAAAAAATTAATGAGTTTTGGAGTGGTTTGTTATGCAGATATTTTTGTGGTAAGAGATAACTAATACAGCAATTTTGTGGGCTATAAAACATAGAGATAGTAATACTAAGCCCACCTCACCAAAGTATAAGTTTAGAAGAATTAATGAAAGATTCACAAAACTATAACCAGGCTAGCTGAATACTGCATAAAAATAATTTGTTGAGGGCCAGCCAAGTGACTCAGTTGGTTAAGAGCTCGCTCAAGAGTGCAAGCTGAGCTCTGAGCAACAGCAGTTCGATGCCCAGCTGGAGCTGAGCTGCCGCTGAGCTGCCAACAGGTGGCAGGATGGCTCAGCTAAAAAAACAAAAAACAAAAAAGGATTTAAAAAAAAAAATGATTTGTCAAGTTGTAACCTTGAGAGTCTTTTGTAAACGGTGGCCAAGAAGAAAATAAGTGTGTATATTACATATCAACCATGAAATAGCTAATGATAAAAGCAAACTCAATATCCAAAGACACATGAGAAGTTAAGGGGACTTCTATTTGATACAGTCCACTTATTTACTCAACAAATGTTTAATGACTACTTACCATGTATCAGCACTGTTCTGGCCCTGGAGAGAAGGTTGTTGAAGAGACAGGACAAGACTCAGGTCTCATGAAGGTTATATTCTAGTGGCGATTCAGAAAATAAAAATTAAACAAATAGAAAAGATCACTTCAGATCATGATTAGAGCTAGAGGGTAATGGCTACCTTAGGTAGTTTAAGGAAGGCCTCTCTGAGGTTGTGACATTAAGCTGAAGCCGTGATGACATGAATGGGCCACGGGAAGCAAGACCATGTTACAGGAAATAACAAATACAAAGGCCCTGAGATAGGAGTAAGCTTGGAGGGTCTGAGGCACAAGCGGAGGTAGGGAGAGGTAGAATGGGGTATGAAATGAAGTGGGAAGTATTAAAGGGGCAGAGCATGTGGCTCTGCATTGGCCATAGTGCAGAGGTAGTGGTGTACCATGGACCATGGAATCCATTCAAGTGTCTTCAGCACGTGACTTGATGTATGGGTTTTAGGAGCTCCCATGCTCCTGGCTTCTGTATAAAAAGTGGATTGTAAGTGCACACAAGTGGAAGCAGAGAGGGCAGTTAGGTTATTGCATGGTGGTGGAGGCTACAACTAGTGTGATGGCAAGGATGGAAAGAAATGGACGGGTTTGTGATACATTTTGAAGGTAAATCAAGACTTGCCAATGGAGTTGATGTGAGAAAGTGAGAAATGAAAGATGACTCCTAGTTTTTTTTGTTTGGGTGACTGAGAGAATAGTTAGTAGTGCCATTTACTAAAATGAGGAAGAACAGAGGAGGAATGAAATGGGGGAGGGAGAGGTCAAGAGTTTTGTTTGGAGTTCAGTTTGAAATTAGACATCTGAGTGGATTTGCCAAGGAGGGTGTCAGACGTACTAACTTGGTACTCAGGGCTGAAGACGGAAGTTGGGCAGTCATCAGCATATGAAAAGTATTTTAGCCAAAGGACTAGATGAGTTCACTTAGAAAAATATATTTTTTTAAAATTTAAAATGTAAGAAGTTTTAAATTTTAAAAATTGTTAGAAAAAAGAAGTGGGAGGAGTAAGCCACAGAGCATGGTGACATTTAAAAAGCTCAGCAGAGGAAGAGAAGCCAAAAGAGCATGAGAGAGAAGCTGAGAGTGTGATGTTATGGAAGCCAAGAGAAGAAAGTGTGCCAAGAAAGAGAGAGTTGTCAACGTGGGTCGAGTTGGGTTGAATGCAACTTGAGTCATAAAGTAAGATGAGGACGGAGGCATAAACTATTGGATTTGGCAATGTGGAGCTGGTTGGTGCCCTTGAAAGTAAAAAGTATAGTAGAATAATAATAGTATTAGAAGTCAAAGTAGGATGGTCGAAAATGAATAGGAGGTGAGAAATTGATGACAGTGAGGTTTTAGTGAAAAAAGAGAACAGAGACATGGAGAGGTAGCTAGGGAGGATGAGAGTTTAAGGTTTTGTTTTATTTCATTTTGTTTTAAACAGGAGTTTTGGGGCATGTTCAAATGCCAATGGATGTAAACAGAGAGAGAGAGAAGTTTATAACGCAGGAGAGAAAGTGGACGGAGAGGCAGGATCAAAGTCCTTGAGAAAGGAGACCAGAACACAGTGGCAGCGCTGGCTTCTGAGAGGCCTTCCCTGGAAATGGGAGAGCAAGCAGTAAGAGTAATGGCATGCGGGTTGTTGGTGGGTTTGGTGATCCTGTTAGTTGCCTTATGTTTTCTCAACGAGCTATGTATGACTTCAGGCCGTCCTTGGAGAATGAGCCAGGGCTTCTGAATTCTGAGCCCAAATCCACTGTGTCCTTCCACTTACCATTTCGTGCCTTTGGAAAAAATGCAAATGACCACCGCTTTTATATAATGTATTTTAAAGAGCTATCAGATGATAAAGCAATTCATGTTTTATTCTTTTCATTTGATACTTTACCCTGAATTATTCAAGTTCCCAGCAGGGAATAGAATTCACATGGTTTGTTTAAATGACTACACTTTACTGAAGGAACTATTTACAAAGATGAGAGTGAAATTAAGAGAGCTGTACCCAGAGACTGTCAACAGCCAGAAGTCATTGCCACCCTTAGGGCCAAAGAGCCAAGGGAGATGAGTAGCATCAGATCCCAGTGAGAGCTAGAATCCTGAAGGAGGGGCCAACCAGTGTGAACATGCACCAGAGAGACCCATAGCTACCATCAGGCAAGTGGTGCCAAAGCAGAGAGGGAATGAGAAAAACAATATCCTGACTCCTCTCTCCTCTCATCTCTTTCTGATGCCTCCCCATGGTTGAGCCCAGCTGGAAGCTAGCTGGTAGTGGTGATGCAACCCATGGTGAAGGACAGAGAATAGATTTGGCAGTGAATAACCAGCACAGCCCCTAATACTTCATGTCATAACCATTGAAAAGATTTTGGAAGCCACTCTAAGGGAAATCTTTATACTCAATGCCGGTATAGAGAATGCATCTTATCATTTGGTACCAACCAGGATTTGGAAAACCCAGCTGGCCATGCTCTTTGAAACGAATCATCATGGGTAGTTGTAACCCACCCATAATCTCCAAATGTAATGTTTGCCCAGTCTTCCTCTTTTGTTTTCATCCAGAGGCATACTGCCCAAAAAACTAGGGAAGCTTATGTTTCAGGGCTCCTCCAAGTCTATGGGAGAGCCCTAGAAATGGATTCAGATGGTCATGTGTATTTGTAAAAATTAGAAAACTAAGGTAATTTAACTGTAATCTGTTAAGACTACGCATATATATTTTTTTACTCTGACTCCAGAAAGGACCACCTCGCCAATTATATGCACTTTAGGCCCCCCCAAAAAAACCTGTATCTGCTTCTGCTTTCAACAGAGACTCATGTATACTGCTGCAAATTTTATCCTTTCCCAAGATTCTGCCACGTTTCAGATGGGGTGGTTAATGAGCATCAAAATGGACATTTTGGGAAGGGGAGAATGCAGTAGGAGGATAAAAGCAAAGAAGGGAGGGAGGGATGGTGCTAGAGGCAGTGGAAGGAAAGCTCTGTACCTGGAAAGCCCACAGGCAGGCCACGCACCCCCCAGATGACTGACCTCTCTGAGGCCTCGCTCAGCTGCTGCTTTTTATGTTTTCAGATGCAGATGGAAACCTGTGTCGAAGTAACCAACTGTTGCAAGTCATGCTGACCATGCACCGAGTTATCATTTCCTCTGCCGAGCTGCTCCAAAAAGTTATCACCCTATATCCTTTTAGTAAAGTGACTGGCAATCACCAAATGGGATTCCTTTAGAAGGATCTTGAAATGTGAAGTGTGCTTTCATTTTGATTGGTTTGAAATAAGCCTGAGTGGTAAGTGGGTTCACATGCCCTTTCAGGATGTGTGTGTGTACATGTACGCATAGGTATGTATGTATCTTCTGTTAGGCGGGACCATGTCATTGGTGCCAATTGCTCTGGGAAGTGGTCAAAGAAATCAACATGTAAAAACAATGCCTTCTTCAGGACCTGGAGCTAGTAAACATGCTCCTCCGGTAGAATAGTCAAACTTCATATTCATCCTGTGCACAGGGACGAGGGTGCCAGCGTGACTCCAATGATGAACTGCCTTCTGGCTTTCCTCTCCGATGCTGCCATCAGCCCCCGATTCTGAAGGAAGCTCCGTAATGCCTTAGCATCTGGCAGAGTCTGCTGGTGCCTTTTTGCTCCAGGCAGAATTGTAACCTTCTTCTGGGGTGTGAGCTGAGCAGGGCAGAGAAGGCGCCTGCCTTCTCCCTCCTGCAGATGACACTGTGAGCTGTGACCCCTGGGAAGAAAGGACCGTAGGTGGGGTGAGACTGTTTAGCACCTGAAGCCCAGGTCTCCGGCACTGAGTCATGATGTGGCTCTTCAAATGTTTTACCCCTCTCCTGACCCCTCCCTTTCCATCTGACGGCACACAGAGAAAACAATTGAAAGCATCAGGACAGAATCTTTTCTCCAGACCTCCTTAGAAATCTTGACCTCATCCCGAAGGAGGTGTTCCCAGGGGCATTCCAAAGGCGGGGCGTTGCGAGAGGTCCCACCCTAAGAGGTGGGGATAATAAGGGGGTGCCTCGGCTGCAGAGAATTTAAAAACCATAATAAAACCGACTCAACGTCGGTCTGCTTTTTATTAACTCAGTGCACCAGCAATTCTAAACAATGTCAGGGATGAACTACTTTTCACTGGAAAAGCTGTTTGCTGGTCTAAGGACCAAACTGCCCCCGGGGTGCCCGCCCTTGCTGCACCGGCAGCTGCCTGCCCACAAGGCGGACAGACTCCGCGCCCCCTCCTCCTTCCCACTTCTCACAGCATCTTACCCATCAGTTGTCTCCCCTCTCTTCTAAACTTTTAAACTCTGCTTTTTCAGTGGCACCTGCCCCTCAGCCTAAAACACATTCAGTTCTCCCCAACCTAAAAATAAACTCTCAGCCCTGTCCCCGCCCCACCCCATTGTTAGGGTTAGAAATTTTACGTGCAAACTTCTTAAAATAGCCTGCACTCAGTATCTCCAATCTCTCAACTCCCACTCACTCCTTAATTCAACTGTGACCCCAAACCCTGCACTCAGACTTTCCTCTGATGTCACATATGACCTCCTGATTGCCAAGCTCAGTGGCTTTTTTCCATCCTTGTTTACCTTGACCTCCCAGAAGTATTGGGCACTATTGACAACTCCTTGCCTCTCCAAACTCCCCCCCCCTCCGGAATTGCACCTTCCAGTCTCTCCTTCCTCCTGGCCTGTCCCTCCTCTGCCACTCCTTCTAGCATCTTCCTTGAGCACCTCTGAAATACAAGGATAACATCCTGATTTCCTTCTCACTCTCCTTTCTTCCCTGCTTGATTTCTCTCCAGGATTGTCACCACCATCCCTCTGCGTTGAGGACTTTCACATCTGGATTTCTCTAACCCAAACCATTAAAAAAAAAAAAAAATATATATATATATATATATATATATATATATATATATATATATATATATATGGACTAGTTTGTCCTGCAGACACTTCAATCTTAATATGTTCAAAGCTTGGCTCATTAACTCACCACCCCCATCCATCCCCAAACCCCACCCTGTGAATTCTGCATTGACACCTGTGTTTTCATTTTCAGTTGCAGTTCATGGTGTCATTACCCATTCAGTTGCTTACACCAGAAAGAAACATCAGAAGCTCTCTGGACTCCTCCCTGCCTTTCACCTCCTACAGAGTCCATCACCCAATCCCAGGTTTCTACTCCAGAAATGACTCTCACCGGGTCTCATCTCTCCATTCCCATGCCACTGCCTTTGTTCCACCCCCCACCCACCCCCACCCCTCTGTGGTCTGTCTCCTAGGCCTCTGTCCCTTAAGATCTTCTCATCTGCGCATGCCTCCCCCTCCCGTTCATTATCCACCTCTGAAGTGATCTCCTAAGAGGCAAACCAGGTGGGCCATTGCTTCAGAGGGATCATGTCAGACTTCAGTTGCCAGGAAATGGCCCCATGCAGTCTGCCCCAGTGTGTCTCCTGCTTCATCCTGCAGCTCTCAGAAACTCTTTCCCCTCCACACCGAACTTCTCACGCACCGGACTGGAATGGGTCCTCTTACACTTCTTCCCTCTCACCTGGGACCCTCTGTGAAGTCTCTCAAGACCCTCTGTGAAGTCTCTCCTGACTTTTCCAACACCCCCCCCTTTAAGAATACATCTAGTGTTTTCAAAAAGTATCATTGATTAAAAATCTATGTAATTCCTAACAGTTCTGTATTGCTTAGGTCAGTATATCTCTTGTATCTTTGGGCCTGTAATCTGCCTTGAAAAGCTTCTCATCTATGATTGCAGAAGGTGTGAAGTGTTTTTATTCTGTTAGCTTAACAAATTGATGTACCTACACGTCAGTCTGTAAGTTTTGAAATGCAGTACTTATATACTCTGGTCTTTATAGATGACTATTTTAAGTAATTGCAAAATGTTTGGGTCTAGTTGCTATAGTTTGAATTCTGTTAGTAATATAGAATTTCACAAGGGTACTGAAAAATTAAATTATAAATTACGGTAAGAAAAAATATAAATATATTTTTAACATATATTTAGAAATGCATCCACTGTATTGTAAATGACCTGTTTACATGTTGTCTCCCCCACTAGACTGTATATCCTTCAAGGGCAGGAAGCAAAGCTTGTTTATCTTCGGTTCTCTAGAACTTCGCTTGGGGCCGTCTCAATGTAGGACACAATGAATGTTGCATTAGGATGGGTGCCAAACACTGGGATACATTTTCTATATCTGTCAGGACTTTTATAGGAGAAATCTGGGCTTGGCTCAGATCTGGGGCGGGGGAAGGGGTTCTCAGAAGGGATTAAGGAAGGAAGACTTCCCGTCATCGAAATCCAGGTTAACCGTTGAAGGCAAAATGATTTTTAATTCGCGCTCACATTCCCTGTTCTCTGTCTTGGAATTCATAGAATTGTTAATTCAGTAAGCTCTGAAGACTTCCTATTTTCTTCCACTGTTAAAAAGAGAGAAAGACAGACGCTTTAAAACATGCTTTGAATAGTTCAGATGCCTGAGAACTACGGTCAGAACCCCCACCCCACCCCACCCCCACCCACCCCCACCCCCGTACTTCCCAGTGAGAACTAACTATGAAAAGTAGGAAAAGCTCTTGTTTCCAGCCGGTGTTAGGAGCGCTGGTTTTGGCTCCTCATGTGACACCAGGCTGCCTTTGCTATGGCCCAGGGGCGCCATGACCTTGGGACGTCCTGCCCTCCTGCCTGGCATTCTGCACGCCCCCAAGGGCTCAGCACTCCAATGTTGACCGACTGGATTTACAAAGACACTGCCCTATGCACGGCCACCCTATGCTGTTGGAAGGGACACTGGAAGAGAAGGAGAAGCAACTGCCAGGAGGAAGATCAACTCCACATGTTGATTTGTATGTCCACTTAGTTGTTTTAAAAGAGAAACGTGAGGGCCGGCCGAGTGGCTCAGTGGGTTAAGAGCTCGCTCAAGAGTGTGAGCTGAGCTCTGAGCAACAGCAGTTCAATGCCCAGCCCGAGCTGAGCTGTCGCTGAGCTGCCAACAGGTGTCAGGATGGCTCAGCTAAAAAAATAAAAAAACAAATGAGAAATGTGGGTTTTTTGCCTTCCTTGTTAGTCCTCGTTAGAAAGGAAGAATAAAAATTTCGGCAAGTGGATCAAATAATAAAAATATAGACTCTAAGGGCCGGCCGAGTGGCGCGGTGGTTAAGCGCTGGCTTAGGAAGTCAGCAGCCTCGGTTCGGGTCCCACATATGAGGGCCAGTGACACTGTCCTCAAAAAAAAAAAAAAAAAAAATAGACTCTAAGACATCTTTATCTAGAATGTGCCTGAGGCTCAAATCTCTTTGCATTGAGGGGATGCATTTTCTTAGGATGCGGCATAAAGAGAAAGTCATCTGATTCTCACTCTTACCTTTCATGCCCAAGAAAAGCAGCGATGAGGACCCATTACTGCACAAAGTTTGCCAGTTGCCTGTGCTGATATTTGTTACTTTTGTGGATTGCATGTATGGTGTTGTGGTTTTGTTTTTGTTTTGTTCTGGTGCCCTCAAGGACAGGTTTTATAGGTAGTAAATCTATTAAAATGTTGGTTTCTAAAATTAAAGATATTTTATTAAAGGTACACATTTCACAACCATAGCTTTTCTTTACAGGTTTTAAGTTTAGCCTGCAACTCTTATTATTCTTTCTATAAGTCTTGCATATTCCACCAAACATTTTTATGGGGCCTTGAAAAATGTTTGGTTAATTTGGACAATGCTAATTAATTAAACATTTCCAACAGTTTTAAACTACAATTATGAATTTTACATTTTAGATTATGTTTAAATACTTCAGAGGACTTCCTGAATTCTAAATAGTTTTTATAACTTTAGTAGTTAAAGTTATAAACAGAAAAGCTAACATTATCTTAGACGTTCCAAAGCTACGCATAAGCTTCATAAGATTTCAATTTAAAACCACAGGTCTAAAGTACTTCATTATATTATATCTTCCAAATTGAAGTGTCAAGGCTATCATTCCAATATGCTCTTAAACTTTGCAGACACAGAACATCTCAAAATGCACAGACTCCTTCCTAATAAAAAACAGCTATAACATGATTTGGACCATCTTTCACTTTGCTATTTTTAATTCTTAAATTTTCCTGGTGTTACAATATGCATATACACTGAAGGAAGAAGACTGCTATTGCCCAGTTAATTGACATCTCCACCAGCTTCTCCCTGGGTTCCTCTCATGGGCCCTGCTGGAATTCACTGAGCCCTGTATTGCAGTCACTACGACACAGGTTTTAGAAGAGAAAGAGGGAAAAGCCTTGCAGGGCACACAGCCCACGTAGCCTTATTCCTCAGTCTGTTCATGGAAGATTCAATCCAGATTCATCCCTAGACTGAATTTTGCATTTCTTTCACTCTTAAATGAACGTTCTTTCCATATATCTCTAGAGACATGTGAATGTGATGGAGTCTTGCTGTTCTTTCATAGTCTTAGGATGGCACCCTTCTCGTGGAATATTCCAAATGATATGGAGCTTTAATGTGATCTTCCTTTGTATTTTGGATTATTCACATGGCTTTGTCTGACTTGCCATCACAACGTACACGGTCAACCTACTGACAGCCTCTAGGCATATATAATCATTTCCATATTATTCTTATAATTATGACAATATATCTGAACATGTATTCCTTCCCTTTCTTCTCATTCACTGTATAAATGGTTTATCAATTTTAAAAAGATAAGAAAGGGCTGCTCTTTTTGTCTCAGTTGGACTCCTGGTGTCCTGGCATGGGCAGGGGGTCATTTGCCCCTTCTTCACTTCCTTTAGGTCACCTGTGCTGGGGGCTTTCCATGCTGTTGATTTTCTAGCTCTATTTCTGCAAAGGAAATGCTGCAGCCTCATTCCATAAGCTGTTTTAGCATGGGCCATATAGGAAGTCACCACAGCTGCACACACACATCAAGTTGCTTTTTATCCAATGGCTGGAGAGATAAGAAAATATTGTCAGTAAAAAAGTTGGGCCGGTTAGCTCAGTTGGTTAGAGTGCAGTGCTCATAACACCAAGGTTGCCAGTTCGATCCCCACATGGGCCACTGAACTACACCCTCCATAACTAAATGGAAACAACCACTCAACTTGGAGCTGATGGGTCCTGGAAAAACACAGTTCCCAATTAAAAAAAAAAAAAAAGTAATAATTATTGGGGGGGAGGGGTAATTTCAGCAAATACATCCACAGATGAGAAGTTGTTTGGTTTCTGTAACAGAGGCTTTCATTTGCCTTAACCATAGCCCACATATAAGGATGCATTGGCAAAGAATTCCCCAGGGCTTTGCCTGAAGATCTGCTATTTTGTAAGGTAATGTTTGTGCATGCGTGTGGGGCTTTCTGGAGTGGGGTGAAATGAAAGACTGCAGCAAAGTGACACTGGTTCTTGTCCTCCATGCCCTTCCACTTCCTGACCCTCTGTCTATAAACCACCTCTCGGCAGGCTGGAAAGGGCCGTTGTTCATACTGGAAATTCCTCAACAAGGCAGTCCATTTATCTTTCCTAGTGTGCCTGAGTTAATTTTTTTTATACGCGTGTTTTCCTCAGTCTTATGGCATTTTGGTATCAAATGACTTAGGGAAACATTATCTGGTTTGTGTTTATCCCTAATTATAAAAGTAATATAGTTCATATTTGTGTATTTTGAAACTACAGAAAAGAATATAACTATAGTAATAATGACTCATATCCTACTACCGATTGTGATATAGCTCCTTTGTCTTTTTTCCCAAGCAGATTTTTAAAACATAGTTGAGGTCAAAACACATTTAGTTTTGCATCCTGTAGTTTTCACTTAGCTTTATATCATAGTACTCTAATCATTAAAAACTTTTTGCGGGCTGGCCGAGTGGCGCAGTGGTTAAGCACTGGCTTGGGAAGCCAGCGGCCCCAGTTCGGTCCCACATATGAAGGCCAGTGACACTGTCCTCAAAGCAGAAAAATAAAAAAAACTTTTTGTAAACATTATTTTTAATGGCCACATAATATTCTAAGAAGTGATAAAGTATAATTTACAGATACATTGCCTCATCTTCAGACATTTGGTTTGTCTGCAGTTGCCATATTTATAATTTTATCTCTGACACACAATTGTGCCTAAATCTATCATGACTCCTTTGACTATGATGCACCTTGTCCTATCAGAGCATTTAGTGTAAGGAGGGGCAGAGACTTGTCAGCTGGGGGACTTTCTTCCCTTCCCCCCACTCCAACCCCCACCTCAGCCCCTTATATATTCTATATTCCCAGGAATACAGAAGGACAAACCAGGCTC
The DNA here is from genome assembly GCA_033961575.1 of Aselliscus stoliczkanus. Lineage (NCBI taxonomy): Eukaryota > Metazoa > Chordata > Mammalia > Chiroptera > Hipposideridae > Aselliscus > Aselliscus stoliczkanus. Next base: position 93,692,853 of record CM066732.1, on the reverse strand, counting down.
TGTCTTTTTCTGAGACTCTTTGTGGGAAGAACCCGCCAAATGCCTTCCATTTCGGATTGTGTTTTTTTAACTCCCCTCTTGTAGGTACTGGATAACAGAATTCTGGATCATGTTTAAAATGGATGCCAGCTTGACAAACACTATGGAGGAGTTTCAGGAACTGGTGAAAGCTAATGGTGAGGAGTTACACTGCCGCCTGATTGACACAACTCAAATGTGAGTGTCAAGTTTTGATGAATCTTTCAAAACCACCTCCCTCGTGTAACACAATCCAGGTTGCTCAGCTAGGCTCTGACTTGGGGCTATGAGGCTGTGACCGCTGCTCTCTCCCCTCTGTCAGAAGCCCCTCAGACAGGCAAGTTCCAGTTGCCTCCCCAAAGTGAAAAGCTTGACATTTAACAAGCAAGCAGAGAAGCCCCCCCGCCCCGCGCCCCGCCCCCCCCCGTGATGAAGCTGTAGGTGACTAATATTCAAGAGCCGAAAAAAATGTTAAGTCCCAGTCAAAAAGAAATCAGGTAGCAAGATAATTGACTAAAATGTATCCAGATCACGAGAAACTGAAAGTGGGGTGACTAAACTTGTGCTTCTTCAGCAGCTAATACCTGGAGGCCCCCCACACCCCCACCCCCAAACTTGAAAATGGGGAAGGGACTGCTGAAAAATGCATTGAGCAGAGGCCTTATAACATACGTGGATTCTATGAAAGACACTTAGACTTTCAGAACTGGACGAGATCTCAGGAATATTTTGCATTATTCCTTGGATTTCTTATTTATGAGGTTGGTCCACTCTGGAAAAATGAGTGCCTTTCCTAATTTGAGAGAACAGAGTGCCCACATTGTATGCTTAGATTTTTGCAATGTGGCCGCTTTAGTTGGGAAATAGTTGTAGATCCCTAGGATATAGAACTCTAGAACTCAAACAAATTCTAGCGATCATTTCATTCAACATCCTGTAAAACTGAGGCTCAGCAAGGGTGTTTGACTCGGCTGGGGTCACACAGCTAGCTAAGTTAGTGGCAGAGCAGAAGCTGGACTGTGAGGGCCTTCATTCGCTGTGCCACAGCCGTGTAAAAATGATTTGGGACATATTTCATAGTCCCAAATAAATCTATCTGTTTGGATTCTCTGCACTTCTCTGCTTAGAATTATACAACTTGAAAAGTCAGAGATTTTCAAGTAACAATTTCCTCAATTTAAAGATGCAGAATTTAGGCCTCAGGGCAGTTCTCAAACCCAAATCTCGTTGTCCCAATATGTCCCTAGCTGACTTTTCCCTACCAATACTTCCCAGAGAATATTGTCTAGAAATTAATCAGTGGGATGTTGTCTGACCAGAAAAATTTGAGAAATGGTGAGTTAAACTTGCCTTTTGCAGTGCATCTCAGAGTATGTAATATGCTCATTGGCCAAGGGGGCTATAGAATTTGTAGCATTTCTCAAACTCATTTGACCACAGAACCATTTTGTCAAGAGACAAGGTTCTCAGGAATACCAGTTTGGGAAACAGACCTACAGCCTGCTACCTCTCCAAACAGCTGCTTCCCTTTGTTTCCTTCGTGTAGGAAATTGAAACTGAATCAGAAACACATGGGTTGATTACAAGAAAATGGGGGCGGAGTACTCTAGGGACGCCTAGGCTTCCTTGGTCATTTCAGTGGCTGGGGACATTTGAGGAAAACGCCACAGGTCTGCCCAGAGCGACCACACATTCCTACACAAAATTCTGTGCAGCATGACGTCTCCTCTGTGTGGTTCTCTCTGCTCTTCTGGTATGAAAACTGCCCTCTTAGCCTGAGGTTTCCAACCAGAGTCCTCATCACCCATATGAGTATGAGGGAACATACAGTAGGCATGGAGAGAACAGACACGCCAGGGGCTACATGAAGGAGCTGGGACCAAAGGCCAGGAAACCGGCCGATGCCTGAGGCTCTGTCCTTCCCATGGCCTTAAAGTCAACTCATTTTACCCAGTTCCCATGGCACGTGTTCAGAAGGTTCAGAGAAAACCAACAAGGCTTCCTGGATGTCGCCATGGAAAATAATTGATTTGAAGAAACTCTGTTAATGCATTGTTTTGGCCAAGGAAACTTAGCTAATGATTTTTTGTATATTCTTGTGGGAAACATTAATGGATTTACTTGCATTCAAAAGCAATTTCAATTTCTAATTTTTCCTCATCGTCTGTCTTTCATATTTAACCACAAAAGCAATTCCCGTGACTGGTCCAGGAAACTTACTCAAAGGATAAAATCGAACACCAGCAAGAAACGGAAAGTCTCCCTGCTCTTTGACCATCTGGAACCAGAAGAGCTGTCGGAGCATCTCACCTACCTGGAGTTCAAGTCCTTCCGGAGGATATCCGTATGTACCCAAGGGGCAGGAGAAAAACGTCCCTGGGGTAGTTCTGACCATAAGCAGGGAAATGCAACAGCCCCGTCACCCTCCTAACTCTAGCGGCCCCTTTGGTGATGGTAGGCTTTCCCATCAGACGTTGGACAGTCCGGAGAATCAGTGCACTCTGAATTCCTGGGTTGTTTCTGCTGTGCTTCCCCTCACCCTACCACTCGCTCAAGTGACAATATGGTGGGCACACATGCATATGTGAGTGTACACACACACACACACACACACACACACACACACACACACACCCCTTTTACCCTCTGATAATCATTAGGCTTCCAGAAAAGCTTTTAAAATTTTTCCTCCCCACCAAAATGTAGATATGTCCTCTTAGAGTTTGAGTTCATCCTAGGATAGGTTTTGAATGGCTTTGGGAATTCCCAGAATAAAGTAGACATGACTGGTCTAGCCCAGAATATACCTACATCCTTGAAGCGGTGATGACATGGCCCAGCAGTCACCCATGATTCTAGAGATAAACTATTCTGACCCAGACCTTGGTTCTTAAAACTATATGTGATACCAAAGAACACTGGTACCAAAGGAGAGACCTTGTCAATGTGTCAGATGCCGACAGACCTTCCCTCACCTGCCAGTATGCTTTCCTGGGAAATGTTACCTTTACTCAGCCCCCACCCCAACCGAAAGATGCAGTCTTCAGCTTCGCTCTAAATATACAGACAACCTAGTTGCTGGGTGCATTTCTTACAATGACCTGTGTTCCCTAGATGAGGGGAGGGAGGCCCAGAGGGGTGTCTTGAACAAGGTCAGACAGCTTATTAGAGCCAGGGCTGGGGCTCGGATCACATGGCAGGTGTCAGTCACTCAGCACCAACTTATTCAGCCCGTAGCATCTGGAAAGAGACCTGCAAACCAAGTTACAGAGGTTATTTCACCTTTCTCCCATAATGTCCTCTCTCCTGTTTTCACACAGCTGTTTGCCCAGGCTGCCAGGAACCCCCCGGGTCCCATTTGGAAATAAGTCTCCGAGCATTAATCTGCACTGCACCCCTCAGACAGAACCACAGGCCCCGAGTTGGAAGTTCCACCTGGGGAGTTTCCATTTGGCAGTGCCTTCCTGCTTCACAGAGAGGGACTCTGAAAGGAGCCATTATCACACTGGAAATTTGAGCTGTGCTGGGGCCTGACTGGCAGGGCTGCTCAGTTAGGCCTACGGGATGCCTGCTTGATGCCAGCACTCTGATCAGCGGAGGCAGCAGTGACAAATCAGTGTAGAGCAAGGACTCTTTGAGCCTCGGGTCTCCTACCAGGGCTCCCCTGCCATTGAGGCAGTGCTCTATTTGCAAAACAAAACATCAGTTCCAACCTTAATTTCTTTGGAATGGCAAGGCCCCCTCATAGAAGACTGGGCGACGTTTTTGTTTTCCCTAAAACATATGTACTAAACAGTTTTTCCAAACAATCGTTTTCCCTCCAACATGAGACTGGAGGGAAATTGCTCCCTGCTGTGTATTGAGCAGCATTTGGTATTTTCTTTTTACTATAATACTTTGGAGGGTGCAGTGAGGGGGATTAATGGGATGATTCTTTTAACAAACAAGTGAATTCAATGTTGTAGTGGGAGCGTTATATAAATGTATTCACGGGAATAAGCACGGGCATTTTCTCTTAGAACCAGTAAGAGTTTTGCTTTACGAGTCTCACCTAAGGAGTAGTTTTGGTACTACCCATCAGCAATCACAGCCCAGTAAAACAGGAATCAGTTAATTTGCATTTCTTTTATTTAGGTTGTTTTCTCATTAGTGAATTACTAGTCAGGCAGGCCTAAGGAATGCATACTGAAGTAGCAACTCCCCGAGTCCCTCCCCCACAATCTCAGCGGCTTAACAAAAGTTTATCTTTCATTCACAGTACAAATCTAACATGGGTCAGCAGGGCCTCTGCTGATCAGTCACTCAGGGACCCAGAGGTGGGAGGTTTCATCTTGACACGAATTTCCATGCTGTGAACAGCGGAGGAAATGGAACACGGCAAATCATTCACTAGCTCTAGTCTCTTTCCCTAGAAAGTCACATCTCTTCCATTGACATGTTACTGGTTACACCTGCCACATGCCCCCCCCCCCCCCCCGATTTCAAAGGGGAGACTTCAGAAGCGGAGAGCTGGAAACAGGTGGGGAGCAGCACCAAAAGCTTCCGTAGAGCACTGGAGCAGGTAGACTACGCCCTCTTGGTTATCCTATTTGAACAGGATTGTTTGTGACAAGGACACGGGCGCTACAGTTGTTGCTTATGCAGTGATCTGGGATCGTTCCGGTTTCGTATGTGCTGTTTCATTGTCACCCACAGTCAGTGCTATTGTCCAGTTGGGAAACTCTGGTCACAGAATTAGCGAACCAGGTTTCATGTTCCCAGTTCGCTTGGCTTCTGTTCAAGTTAAAAGGAAAGGAAATCCAAATGGGTTTGCTTTATCATGAAGTTCCTAATTATCCCATTAGCACCACCTCACATTTATGTAGCACTTTGAAACATTCAAGTGCTTTCACATGTGATCATGTTTGATCATAACAATTCCATGAGCTAGACAGGGCAGATTTTATCATCCCATTTCTACGGTAAGACAACAGCTGGGGGAGAGGGAGAACGAGGGAGAGAGAGAAAAAGAGAAAGAAGGAGAAAGGGAGAAGAAAGAAGTGGAAGAAGATGGACAGCATGCAAGGGCAGGCAGGAGAAAAAGGTTTTTTTGTAAGAGCTGGAATTAGAATTGAGACTTTCCTTCTATTCTGTATTCTTGAGAAGTATCAGTATTAACCCAAATACATTTGGATTAACTAATGTGTTGGGTTGCCTAGCACACATCCACTTACGCCCAATGACTTTTGGTGGAGAGACCATGCTGTGGGTACAGTAAGACGAGACTTCCTCCCCACCATTTGTTTTTTGAGCCAAGCAGAGGACGTGGCAGGAAAGGGGGCCAAGAGCTCCTCTGTCTCATAGCAGCTCTGAGCCATCAGCCGAGCAGAGGTGCCATGCCCCTCAGGGCTCCCAGAACGGCAGGGCAGCAATCCTGATGGGTTTCTTTCCCCCCAGTTCTCTGATTATCAGAATTACCTGGTGAACAGCTGCGTGAAGGAGAACCCCACCATGGAGCGGTCCATTGCCCTGTGCAATGGCATCTCCCAGTGGGTGCAACTGATGGTGCTCAGCCGCCCCACGCCGCAGCTCCGAGCTGAAGTCTTCATCAAGTTCATCCAGGTGGCTCAGGTGAGTGATGGGGTCAGTCTGGCCTGGGCTGTGAGGTAAATTATCCCCTCTCTTCCCCACCGCACTGTGTCTTTTCCCTCCTGAACCACAGTGGGGTTAGTGTACCTTAAACTGTCTTGAGATCTAGACATAGCGACTTTCCTATTTCCCATACAAGGGCAATGTGGAGCGGGCTGTCTCAGGGGTCAGGACACGGTGTTAGATCTGTTTTAAATCTTTAACATTTTTCAGATGCTTACCAGCCTACCTTGTTTTCCCAAATCTGGCTCACATGGCGAAGGAAAATGTAATTCCAAGTTTGCCTGGGGCTGGAGTTGTCTTAGATCTTTGAGCTCCTGCTGTGTTAGATGTCTGGGTTTAATGGTTGAGGGGCAATGTGTAAACATTTGATACAAGGAAAATGATACAGTAAATCCTCACTTAACATCATCAATAGGTTCTGTGACTTTAAGTGAAACGACATATAATGAAACCAGTTTTACCATAGGCTAATTCATATAAACAAGAGTTAGCTTCCTGTGGCGTCGTTACAATGAAATGATAATGACTGATGTTATCAGAGGGCCTACAGTACTATATGGACACATATTTGAAATTCCCAAGAGAGTCCAGCTTCTCTATCCCAATTATTGACCTATAGGCACTGGTTTTGCATAGGAGTTAAGACAAAGTCCTTGCCCTCAGAAATAAGTCTGGTTAATTTGGTGTGAAGGATATAAAAGATTATACTTAATGAAACATTTTTCCAGCTCCAGATGGTCTAGACCAGTGTTTCTCAAAATCTGGTACAGGGACCACCTGCTCTGATATTAACTAGAGGTGTATTAAAAGCATGGATCTGTAAGCTCAACCCCAGATCTGGGCAATCAGAATATCTGGGCTTGAGTCCAAAAATCTGTGTGTCAAACTAGTACTTTTGATGGATCTTAGAAGCCAGTGATCTAGACAGTGGACCAAAGACCAGCGGCAGAAAGGGCAGGAGATGTGACACCTTGTTTGGCTTGGTCTGGAATTAAGGCGAAGAGGAGAAATGAACAGGAAATTGCCACCAGCTGATGACTTGTCTTTGACCAGCAGAAGGAAGATGGGGCACCAAGCCAAGAGGCAGCCTCTAAGCTCGCCTGTAACTGACATGCACAGTGACTCTGTTTCCATGTGTTTTGTGTGTCACAGAAGCTCCACCAACTACAGAACTTCAATACACTGATGGCAGTGATAGGTGGGCTCTGTCACAGCTCAATCTCCAGGCTCAAAGAGACAAGTTCGCATGTCCCGCCCGAAATCAACAAGGTCAGTGCTCCTGCTCCCCCAGGGCTCCTTAGCGGCGTTCCTAGGACCACTGCCAATGCGTCCGCCTCGAGGGGCCACCCAGGAAGTATTTGCGAACCACACCAGCACGGCCTGCCTGGAGGGGACCTGTGACGGGGTCTCCTCTCTGCTTTGTAGGTCCTGGGGGAGATGACGGAGCTGCTGTCCTCCTGCAGAAACTACGACAACTACCGGCGCGCCTACGGGGAGTGCACCCACTTTAAGATCCCCATCCTGGGGGTGCACCTCAAAGACCTCATCTCCCTGTACGAAGCCATGCCAGACCACCTGGAGGACGGCAAGGTGAATGTTCACAAGCTGCTGGCCCTTTACAATCACATCAACGAGCTGGTGCAGCTGCAGGAGGTGGCCCCGCCCTTGGAGGCCAACAAGGATTTGGTGCACCTGCTGACGGTGAGCAGCCCCAGAGGACGAGTCCTGAGCCCCCCTGCGTGCCCGGTGCTGCTCTGCACCCTGCCAAAGGGAGCTCGGTGAATCCCCATGAAAACTGTAGAGAGTAGATACCGTTACCTTCATTTCCTGGATGGGGACACTGAGGCACAGACCTAACCTGTGTGAGGACCACACATTAAGCAGCAGAGGCTGGATTCAGACCAGGTGGTCATGCCCTTTCACTCCCAGAGGCATTTCCCCCTCCCTGCAAAAGCAGACCTAAGCTCTCTGGGAGGAGCTGATGGCAAATCAGGATACAGGCTTGGGAAGAGATGGAGACAGTGTGTTCTCATAAAAAAAGGACAAGGCAATTAATTTAAAAAAGAAAAACAGGTTCATTATTTGGCTCCTGCCACCACAGGTGTGGACCATCTGACCAGATAGGGCCTAAGCTTTATGTAAAGGCTTAGATCCCTGCTCCTGGAAGCATGTGAGCCAAGGCAAGACAGACACACTTGTATGGGTACGGGAGACCAGGATTTGCACTTTGGGTGAGGGGAGACCAGACGAACTCCCTTCCTTCTGGACCTGCAGTTCACTAGCTGTGTGACTGTGGGCACGTAACTTTAAAGTCCGGGTTCCTCCTCTGTAAAATCAGGGACTCGTGTCTAGGATGACTTCTAACTTTTCTTGTAATTCTAAAGTGATACAATTTTTAATCTGCTTTTGTTGCAGAATGGGATAATTATTATAGCCTCTTCCTACATCACAGGATGATTTTGATAGAGCGCAGGCTTCACATCCAGCCGGTGTCTAATTCTAGCCTTTTCACTAACTGCCAAGGTGACGTTGACAGGTCTCGGCCTGTGACATCACCATCTGTGAAAAGATGTACAGAATATTATCCTTTTGGAATCACAAATCCTGTAATGAAAGCTCTGAACATTCTCCCCAGAAAAATATACATAAGCCATATATGCAAAAACATGAATATTTTTGAGTTTTGAACCCCCTGAAGCCCAATCATAGACTCTAGGTTAAGAACTCTTTAACTCTTAATATTGTTTAATACCTGTTATCATTTAAACTGAGTTCTGTTGCTAGAGTCAAATTTAATAGTATCAGGCCATGCAAACTGTCCTTTCAGATCATCTGTCTGCTTTGGGAGAGCACAAGTGAGGTGTGGATCAACTGACCAGATAGGACCTAAGCTTTATGTAAAGGCTTAGATACTGCAGTTTAAATGAGGGTATCTTGAGAAGTTTCCAAAATTCAAAAACATTTTAAGGAAAAAGAACTAGTGCTTGTGGTATTACAACCGTAGGTGTTACACCCTCCAAACTTCGTGAATTTTAAAATTTAAAAGCAAACTATTAAGAGCCTAGAAGACAAAACCACTAGAGAGGAAGAACTAAGAAAGAAACACATCAGCCCTGGGCAAGGCAAACAGCATCCTAGCAATTAACCCCGTTCTCCTTTGATCTGCAGTTATCTCTGGATCTGTACTACACTGAGGATGAAATCTACGAGCTCTCCTACGCCCGGGAACCCAGGAACCACAAAGCTCCGGTGAGTTAGTCATATTAAAAAGACTCCTGCATGTAATGGATGCTTTACAAGCTGCCTATCGAGGTCATTCATTTGAAGGGACTTTTAGTTCAGCTAATAAGTGTATTGTTTCTATTGTGTGCCCAACCTTGTTTTAGGAACAGAAAAAGCGTCAATGTACGTATGAGGAATTCCTGACCATAAAGAGCGTGTGGTTGAAGGGATAAGACTCATGTGTGAACGGTAGAACGGTAAATTGCCGTAAGGGCATCAGAATGAGCAGTGGATTCAGTCGGTGGTTTACAGACAAGAGAAGGAAGGGCTGGAGTGGCCTGTCCCTCCTATTTACTATGAAGTGTCCCCACATCATTGTTTCCCTTCTGTCATTTGTTGATGATAATGGGAGCAGTATGCACACTATCAGAGGCTGAATTTCAGCAGATTTCCAGCGTGGTGGATAGAAAAGCCCCGTCATCCGGGAGTCATGTGGGTCAGAAAGGGCAGTCTGCCCTCTGAGTTTTGTGCAGACAAGTCCTCAGAGAGCACAGCCCGAGCTTCACAGATTACCTGGCCCCGCCTCTCCTGCAGGCAGGTTAATAACTTCAGTCTTCCTCCTGGAGGACCAGTAATCCCGTGTGCTGGGAAGCTTCCCAGCCCCCAAACACGTGGTACTCAAGGGGAGAGAGTGGCCACCACGTAAGAAATTCAGCTGACCTGCCAGGTGGCTAGACTTCACTGGCTCTATACAGATCAAGTTCTAACTTCCTGTTATAATGAAAGATGTTCAGTGGTGGGTTCATTTTCAGAATGTTAGAAGGCATTTCAACGGAAAGGGTACCTTCTCTTGTTTTTAGAAGAGACTTTAATTTGGGCCCAGTCGTAAACATTTAAGGGTGGAATCCATCGCAGCTTGTCCAGGCCTCACATTTTTTTCTTGTGTGTCCTCCTGTCTGTTAGCTATTTTTCTCCTCATCTGCATCCTTACTAAATAGTAAATAGAGGACAGAGAGGAAATTTCAGTGATCCACTTTACTCTCTGTTGATAGCTTTGACAAAGAGTTTAATGGAGAGGGAACTGAAACTCAGGTAAGGTGAGGCTTTAAATTACCTGTGGACGGAGATAATGTATGTGAGGAGCACCCTGTAAACCGTAAAGCACAAGAACTGCGTTAGGCAAGATTACTGCTCTAAACTTCAGTGACGTGGGCTGTCTGCTCCTCGCCACACACAGGTGGGTGTTCGCAGCCATCAGGTAGACGCAGCTGCCAGGTAGTGGGAGAGGAAGAGTGTTATAATCATGGGGATTTCTCCGCTTATCTCATTTTAGCCACTAACACCTTCAAAGCCACCGGTAGTGGTAGACTGGGCCTCCGGAGTGTCTCCCAAACCTGACCCAAAGACTATAAGCAAACACGTGCAGAGGATGGTGGATGTAAGTACAGCTCTTTCAGCAGACAAAGTTGGGCACTGCCAGGCTTCACTTTGTATGCTGGGAGTGGGGGAGGGCCAGTAGTGGAAACACAAGGGGGAAGCTTGGAACTCATTCCTGTGAGCACAGGGAACCACTTACTTCTCCCATCGTGGCTGCAGAACAGTTCAGAAGTTACATTTTGCCAACATACTTTGGCCTCATTGGGGGGGGGGGCAAGGGGGAGGGAGCTGTGCCTCTCCTTAAAGATCTAGCAGTAGAGTATATGTTTAAAGGTTGCCAGTTGATGTGGGGGGCAGAAAGATGTTGGAAAAGGTTTGAGTATAAATAAAGGTAATAAGGAGAACCTAAATTTGAGAATTTTGGCATTGTGCTAAATGCTGAGGGGGCAGTCCATAGGTTCACATTTCTGCATGTATCCTTGTGGACCACTCAGCGTTAACAACAGACAAGAAAGAGCCAGCAGGTGACAGGACAGTGAGTAAGACTGAGGCGGGCAGGGGCACTCCCAACTGAGCTGGTTAGTAGAAGCTTCAGAGACAGTGCAGTCTGAGCTGAGCAGTCAAAGGGCGGAGTGGAGGGCAACGCCCCTCTGTGCAATGAGCAAGGCGTGTGCCAGCCAGCCGGGGTGATGGATCATTGACATGCTAATGGATCGAAAGCATCCGGTCACCCTCCAGATTCTGGGACCAGCAAGGACCTGGGATGTGACCCTGACATCTTCACAACAGCCTAAGGAGCATCTTTCCTGGGTCCTCCCATTCAGGCAGAGGAGAGGCTTTTATCAGCAGCTCCATCCTGCCCTTGTCATTTGGCTAAAGGGAGAACTAGTTGGTTTCTCTCTGGCAATCACCAAAGAAATGCCTTTTTTTCACAGTCTGTTTTCAAGAACTATGATCATGACCAAGATGGATACATTTCTCAGGAAGAATTTGAAAAGATTGCTGCGAGCTTTCCGTTTTCCTTCTGTGTGATGGACAAAGACAGGTGAGGGTTTGTGCCCAGGGATACGTGGTTATAAGCCCTTAGGTAGAAACAGTTTCTGGGTGTGCCCCTAGAATTTAACTTGGATGTGTTGCTGCTGTGATCACTTAATGAATATTCGGGCTAAGATATTGGGGCTAAGAGAGCAACCATCTGGCTTTGCGTGCCTATCTGGTTTTGGTTTGGACCACAATAAACTGAAACCAGTTTATTTATTTATTTATGTATTTATTTATTTATTTATTTTTGAGGGCAGTGCCACTGGCCCTCACATGTGGGACCGAACCGGGGCTGCTGGCTTCCGAGGCCAGCGCTTAACCACCACGCCACTCGGCCAGCCCTTGAAACCAGTTAAAAAATAGTCAATTATAAAGTTTAAAAAGTTTAGTCTTCCTTCTTGTTTTGTCCTTATAGGATATGAGAAACTAATACTTATTAATAATTTGCATATTTACTTTTTGCCCGGTTATGTAATTTTTATCTTGGTTCTCTGTATAAAATCAAATGTATGGTTGGTGGGTTCCAGTTACATATTATGTACTGTCTGAAGTCAGAAACTGCGGCATAAGGCATTTCTCTATATATACACCCAATTTCCATAATTTCTTTTTCAAGTCCTATAGATAGTGGTTAAATTAGTTAGGAAAACCTAGTTTGGCCAAAGAACAACTGTAAAGATGAATAACCCCGTCTCACCTAATATGCTAGTCATATATGCTTATTAAGAGGAGGGCTCATGGAATACACACTGCACCACCACCCAAGGAGAAAAAGAAAGGTGAGTTTCTAAGGCTTGAAGCCACACTTGCTTCCTCTTCACGCCCTTGTGTGTGTCATTTGCTGGCAGGGAAGGCCTTATCAGCAGGGACGAGATCACCGCCTACTTCATGAGGGCCAGCTCCATCTACTCTAAGCTGGGCCTGGGCTTTCCTCACAACTTCCAAGAGACAACCTACCTGAAGCCCACTTTCTGTGACAACTGTGCTGGATTTGTAAGTGGTTCGTACGGTGCTTCAGGGTTGAACTGGGGAAGAGGGTGAGACAGGTTAAATGATGAAGCCAGGCCCCGCCCTTACAGCCCTGAACAACTGAGCCCAGCGCAGAGCCCAGCACACGCCCCCAGCAGCCTGGCCCTCACATGCATGGCTTTCACTTGCCCTCAGCTGTCCCCATGCCTTCCTGCTCCATCTTCCCTCTGGTGTGTTGAAGCCTTGGATAAATGGGGAAGAAATATTTACTCTGGGATATACTTTTTAAATATCATATGCTGTTCCAAATGTTGAAAAAAGCAGTATGAGACGTCCTCACCCTGCCCCATTGTCTAGGGAACTGCCTGCCATGTGGGCTCGGCCCTCCTCTGTCCCAGCCCTGATCAACAGTGTCCTCCTAATCCCAGTCCCTGAGTCTAGGAGTCTCTATCCTTCCCTTTAGTCTGGGGTCCCGAGAGGCCCGTTTGTCCCATGATTCTTCCACGTCAGGCCTGGGGAAGGCCTGGCTCATAACTCTACTATAATGAGCTTCTTAAGAACATTTGACTCTCATGAGGACAAACTTTTCCTGTTTTCAACTTAAGGTTGAAGGGACAATATATATGAGAGATAAAAAGGTTCCCCTCCCACTTGAGGTAGAAAATAGAATAAGGGAAAATGAGGAGTGTAAGTCAGCGCCTAGCCTGCTACCAGACAGATGAATGACTGGTGCATTCTGTCCCGTTTGTCTTACAGCTCTGGGGGGTGATCAAACAAGGATATCGATGCAAAGGTAAGGCCATGGTGTCGACTGCATTGTTTTCCCTTGTCTTGGGGGCTCTCCTATAAAGCACTTTACCCCCAGTAGTTGTCCATTCAGTCTACAACCTCTCAGCACAGCCTCATGCCCAAACTGGCTTCCCTGGAGCACCCCGAGAGTGACTGCCACCAGACAGGAGAGAGGAGTGCTTGGGTGACCGGTTATGCAGCTTCCCCTCACAAGGTCCTCTCTGCCTTGGCTGTCCTAGAAATAGGGTTGGCTGGTAGGAGATTATACTCTCATATGGTCATGGAAAGGTGGATCCCCAATGAAAGGTACAGAAGTAAGTGATTACCAAAGGCCCTTGTCAGCTTTCATCAGTAGATACCTCCTCGTGACTAGAAAAATTCAGGAGTGAAAGAAAGGAGACCTTTTATTGCATAAGAGAAGGAAAGCCTAACAGCTGGGAGCCTCCAGAGTCTTCTTAGAGGAGACAGTGTGTGGGGGATAACCAAGACCCCACCTCTACCATCCAAGGTAAGAGGGTGACACTTACGTGACCCATGATAAGGGCTACGAGCCTGAGATGCAGGGCTGCCCGAGTGAAAATGCTCGGTTCGTTAGGAAAGTTAGGTGTCCTGGCTCCAGGAAACGGGACAGGCATGTGTGCAGGGAGAGCACTGCATGGATGTAGTTTGAGACCTAGAGAAGGAACCGAAAGACTTCCTGACCAGGGTGTCTTGTGCAGACTGCGGGATGAACTGCCACAAACAGTGCAAAGATCTGGTTGTGTTCGAGTGCAAGAAGCGAGCCAAGAACTCGGCAGCTCTCACCGAGAACAGCAGCTCAATGGGGTCTGCGTCCAGCCTTTGCTCGCTGGGAGCCAAAGATCTGCTCCACGGTAAGTACAAGGCACTGGGAACATTCATCTTGGAAAGTGAAAGGGGAAGGATCAGATTTTCAAGGAGGGAAGAATACCTTTATCCTCTCAATAGAAACGAGCACAAATACCACTGTGGAAGACATGCCTGTATGTTAAGAGGAACATATCACTTGTGGGCACCATAATTCTGTCACATAAAATGCAAATTTTCATGGGAGGAAACTGGCAGAGAACAGCATAAAGGTCTGGAACCCCAGCGTGAAGCCTGGAAAGGAGCTGGGCCTTTCTACATTTACCCACTTTTCCTTTCTTGAAATTTCCACCTGACTTTTATAACATTGTGGTCTCCAGGAACTTTTCCTGCCATTTTAAGGCCTCTTTTTCTGTTGCTTTTTAATTTGCTTTCTTCCTTTTGCTCCTAAAAAGGTAAGAGTGCCTAAAAATCTGTTCCAAGCTCTCTGTATGTCTACGAATTTGACCTAAATCTTAGAAGGGTTTATAATTTGGTCTGGTAAGAGTATAACAATGTTACAGAAAAGTGGGAAAACGGAGATACAAGATATCACCACCCATAATAATCCTCTAAAGAAGACAGTATAAGTATTTTAGGATGAATATAACAATTTACATATTCTAATACTTAAATAACAGTATAATTTTGAGCTTTATTTGGGTAAATATTTAATGTTAATTTAAATTATGTTCCTCTAAGAAAAAATTACACTAGGGTCCTTATAAGACTTCTAGTATTTCAACTGTTGTTTTGGATTACAAATGCTAATTAGAGCACTTTTGAAGTTGTCCAGAAGCCATTTTGACTGTACCAATCCGATGTCTTAGCTAGAAAGTTTAGTAATAGCACGCACTCGCTCTCCCCCCCCCCATAAAACATCTTAATAAAAACGCATCCATACCTTAAAATTACTGCTGAGCCTTACTTAGCCAAGCAGGACACAAAGATGAGCTGCAGTCCATCTTAAAGCCTCCCACCCATCTCAAATACATGCTCCTACTCTACTTTTCCAGGAACGTACTCCCTTTGGTTAAGATCTATGCTGGGCAGGGGTGTTAGTTCAAAGAAGAAAGCCTCTCTCCTTGTCCAATCAGTATCAAACCAGGCAACACATTTTTGATCCACCTGCACAAAGCTAGAACTCCCTTCTCAGAGTTAAGCTGTGTCCACTGTACAAACAGGTGCCACAGAGAATTCCTACCAGCTGTTGAAGGCCACCTGTATCAGGACCAAAATTTAAGTGCTGACAGCTCCCACTGAAGGTATCTATAAGGCACATCTGTCTGTATATATTGACCCTGCTCTCTTTATGAAACTTAACATCATTGAGGCAGGGGCTTCAAATTTTCTACAGAAGCCCTCTAGGCAGAGAAAGATGCCCTTTCCTCAGGGTGGATGTAGCCTGATATCAATGGCCACAGCTTGGCCAGCAAAGCCCTGAATTTCAGCCCCCCTCCTCCCCTAAATTGGGTGCCCGAAAATGAGTCCATTTGGGGCCTATGGAATTGCTGTACCCGGAAGCATGCTCTCATTTGAAACTAATGTGTCCATCTTGAGTCCCAGCTTTTCTGAGCCCGAGTACTAACATGCCGTGTATCTTCCTACAGCGCCTGAGGAAGGACCTTTTACATTCCCTAATGGGGAGGCCGTGGAACAAAGTGAGGACAGTAAGGATCGGACCATCATGCTCATGGGAGTGTCCTCACAGAAGATTTCTGTTCGGCTAAAGAGGACTGTCGCCCACAAGGCCACCCAGACGGAATTGCTGCCTTGGACTGGCAGCGAGAGCCCCTTTGTGCTGACTTCCCCACGGAAGACAGCCCAGGACACTCTGTACGTGCTTCCCAGCCCCACATCTCCATGCCCCAGTCCGGTCTTGGTCAGAAAGCGGGCTTTTGTCAAGTGGGAGAATAAAGACTCCTTCATAAAATCAAAGGAGGAACTCCGTCACCTCAAACTCCCAACCTACCAAGAGCTGGAACAGGTAGCTTCCTTTTTTTCAGACTTTCTGAGAGAAGTGGGGCTAAACCAGGGGAGGGCATGTAAATTGAAGATTCAGACCAGGCTGATGACTAGCAGGATAAAGCAAAGAAGGGGGGAAAAAAAGGATTCCAGCTTTCAAAGAAACCAGCGGGGGCCCTGGTTCATGTTATATGAGTAGAACAGGATATACAGGGCTCCCTGCTGCCATAAAGGTACCACTTCAAGGTGTTGATGCCAGGCCCAACTGTTCACAGTAGGCTCCCTGGGAAAAACCAGGCTCTCCTGATCAGTTTTACTGTGCTGCCACCACCCCCTTTTTCCTAAATGGAACTTAAAATGAACTTGCCTAAATCCTCCCTTAGAGGTCTTTGTTACTCTAGCTCTCATCAAGGTTATGGTGTGGGCCCTTCATAGATGCCTAGGTATCTCCCTAAGAGAAAGCAGGTGATTTTTGTGCTACCCCCCCCCCCAAAAAAAAAAAAAGTGTATCATAGCTCAACCAAGGAAAGCCTCTCTTTTAATATAATCTACAAAACGGTAACAGCTGTGGTACCAGGCGCTGCTTTTTTTCGGTTAGGCTCAGACTGTCTAGGTGAAAGGAGAGACAGCAAAGCGGGAGCCTGGATAACTGCCTGTGGTCCCAACACTCAATTCTGTAGGGTCAATTACTAACGTGCTTCCTTTTGGTTAGAGTGCGAAGCTCACAGTGAGCTGGCTTAGGTAGACTGCTTGTCATGGGGACAGTAGTTTCTTACCAATGAGAGGTAAGTTATTTTAGAAATAGGGAAGCAAGGCTATATTAGCTCCAACATGATCATTCACTTTAGTAAAGGGGAGGAATGCCCATCTGCCCTTGTTTTCAAAACAGCCAGGATGTTTTTGGAGGCCTATTAGTACAAATATAAAAGCAACATCCGCCTGGGTAGAATTCCTTAAATCATTCTACACAGCGCCCAGGGAAGCAGGGGCAGGGTGGCCTCAGGGCTCCCTGCCGCACGCTCAGTGCTGTGCCTTCCCCGTCACTCCCAGGAGCTGCGTTAGAGACACATATGAAGAAACTCTTGGTTCGGTGCCTGGAACAAAGAATGTAATATTAGGAGGAAACTGTGAAAAAAGAACAGATTTTCTGAATGAAAAGTACTGTCTTGCTCAGATAATTTCTAAGACATGCTTTAAGAATCCAGACAATCAGAAAGTGGCAAAATGTGGGTTACACTTTAAAGCCCTCTCTCTTTAGGGGTAGAAACTGCCAAAAGCAACTTTAAGAAACAAATCTTAAACAGTGAACTAAACAGTAGAAAGAACTTTGGCCGTGGGGATGAAGATTTGTGTTTCTAGTCCCAGGTACTTTTTACACTGGCTGTTAAACTCTTGACCTGTTTGGTCCTCTGTAAAATACAGGGCCAGGGTTCTATGCCCTTTCTACTGTTTGCTTCAGATACTGGCATTTTACATGCCCATGAAAAGGAACAATGCAGCTGGCAACAATGATTCTTGCAGCAATTAGTGGTGGTAGAAAGCGTTCAGATGAGTTAGGTCTAGAATACTTCCTAACCAGTAATACCAGAGTGTGTAAACCCTCTCACCATCTTCCCAGCTGCTTCTCTTTTATTCTGTCATAGAGACTTAGGGAAAGAATTCATTATTACGTT
This sequence comes from Aselliscus stoliczkanus, assembly GCA_033961575.1. Taxonomy (NCBI): domain Eukaryota; kingdom Metazoa; phylum Chordata; class Mammalia; order Chiroptera; family Hipposideridae; genus Aselliscus; species Aselliscus stoliczkanus. Next base: position 93,675,304 of record CM066732.1, on the reverse strand, counting down.
AGAGGAACAATGAGTCCCACTTTCCTGTTAAGTAAAATCTTTACAATGACTTGTCTATCTGTAATTCATAAGCTTTGTACTCTAAACAAAAAGAAGTACATTAGTAATTGACCCTACAGAATAAAGTGTTTGGACAACTGCCTGTTGTCCCAGCTCCTACTTTCCTTCAATACTCTAGCAAAGATGAAAAACAGAATTAGAGAACTATATATTAGAATGGTGTATTAACCACTTAATTATAATATAAAGGCTTAAAAGGAGTATTAAAAGCTATAACAATGGTAAATATATGTGCAGCTATCACTGGAGCACTGAAATATATTAAGCAAATACTAACACAGCTAAAGGGAGAAACAGACAATACAATAATAGTAGGAGACTTCAATACCCTACTGTCAGCAATGGGTAGGTCATTTAGACAGAGAATTAATGTGGAAATGTTGGAATTGAACCACACTCTAGAACAAATCAACTTAACTTATATATATGGAAAATTCCATCCAACAAAATACACATGTTTCTTGAGTACACAGGGAACATTTTCTAGGAGAGATCATATGAGAAGGCACAAAATAAATCTTGGCAAATTTAAAGATTGAAATCATACCAACTATCTTTCCTGACCACAATGGTATGAAAACAGAAATCAACAATATGAGAAAGCTGGGAAACCTACAAATACAAATACATGGAATCTAAACAAATGGGTCAAAGAAATCAAAAGGGAAATAATATAACACCCTTTCATGATAAAGACTCTCAGCAGATTGGGTACAGAAGGAGCATACCTCAAGATAACAAGGCCCACATATGACAAACTCACAGCTAACACTATACTCTAGGGAGAAAATCTGAAGCTTTTCCACTTAGATCAGAAATAGACAAGGATGCCCATTCTTACCACTCAATATAGTATGAAGTCTTAGCTAGAGTAATTAGGCAAGAAAAACAAATAAAAGGCATCCAAAACAGGAAACAAGTAATGCAGTCATTATCTCCAGATGATATGAGTCTGTATATAGAAAATCCCAAGGACTCAACCAAGAAACTATTGGAACTAATCAACAATCTCAGTAAAGTTGTAGGACACAAAATCAACTTACAGAAATCAGTTGCATTTCTACACACTAAGGTTGAAACATCTAAAAAAGAAATAAAACTAACCCATTCACAATAACATCAAAAACAGCAAAATACTCAGAATAGATTTAACCAAGGAAGTGAAAAATCTGTACAATGAAAATTACAAGACTTTGCTGAAAGAAACTGAAGACATGAAGACATGAACAAATGGAAAAACACCTGTGGTCATAGATTAGAAGAATATTATTGAAATATCTATACTACCCAAAACAATCTATGAGTCAATGCAATCCCCAACAAAATATCAATGGCATTATTCAGACATAGAAAAAATAATCCTTAAAACTGTAAGAAATCACGGAAGATCCTGAATAGCCAAAGCAATCCTGATTTAAACACAAAACAAAACTGGAGGTATCATACTTCCTGATTTCGCACTATACTTCAAAACTACAGTAATAAAAACAGCCTGATACTGGCACAAAAATAAACACAGATCAATAGAACTGAAGAGAGCCCAGAATGTAAACTCCCGTATATACAGTCAGCTAATATTCGACAAGGGAGGCAAAAGCACCCTATGTGGAAAATATAGTCTCTTCAGCAAATGGTATTGAGAAAACCAGAAAAACTTGCAGAGCAACGAAACTCTTATGTTATACCACTCACAAAGATTAACTCAAAATGGATCAAAGAGTTAAACATAAGATCAGATACTATAAAACTCCTGGAAGAAAATGTAGGGAAGAAACTCCTCAATATTGGACTTGGCAATAATTTTTTGGATATGACACCAAAAGAACAAACAACAAAAGTAAAAATCAACAAATGACACTATATCAAACTTAAAAGCTTTTGCACAAAAGAAACAACAAAATGATAAAGAAAACCTACAGAATGGGAGAAAATTTTGCAAACCATATATCAGATAAGGGGTTAATAGCCAAAACATACCAAGAATTCATATGAATTCTCATATTCATAAGAATTCAACTTAATAACAGCAAAAAATTCCAATTTAAAAATGAGCAGAACAGACATTTTTCCAAAGACATACAAATGGCCAAAAGATACATGAAAAGATACTCAACATCACTAATCATCAGGGAATTGCAAATCAAAACCACGATTAAATATCACCTGGCACTTGTTAGAATAGCTGTCATCAAGAAGACAAGTGATAATAAGTGCTGATGAGGATGTAAAGAAAAGGAAAACCTTGTGCACTGGGAATGTAAATTGGTATACCAATGTGGAAAACAATATGGAGGTTCCTCAAAAAATGAGAAAATAGAACTACCATGTGATTTAGCAATTCCACTTCTGGGTGTTTATCGGAAGAAAACAAAAACACTAACTCGAAAACACATAAATGTACCACCATGTTCACTGCAGCATATTACAATAGCCAAGATAATGGAACAACCTAAGTATCCATTGATGAATGAATGAAAAAAGAAAATGTGGTACATATATACAATGGAATATTATTCAGCCATAAAAGAAATCTTGCCATTTGTGAGAACACATGAATCTTGAACACATTATGCTAAGTCAGACAGAAAAACAAGTACCGTATTCTACCACTTATATGTAGAATGTTAAAAAGCCAAACTTGTAAAAACAGAGAATAAAATGGTGGTTACCAAGCAATAGGGTGGGAGGACAAGACAGATGTTGTTTAAGGGTACAAAGTTACAATAAGTGGTAAATAAGCCCTAGAGATATGATGCACAATACAGTGAACATAAACAATATTGTACTAAAAGCATCAAACTTGCTAAGAAACTAGAACTTGATTATTCCAACTACTAAAAACAGGATAGTTATGTAACATGGTAGGTGTTAATTATAGCTACAATGGCTGTGATATTGCAATATATAAGTATCAAATTAACATGCTGTATACCTAAAATTTACACAATATTGTGTCAAATAGATTTCAATTTTTAAAAAAGTCAAGGTTGGAAACCAACTGCTGCCTCTATAGTTAAATAAAGAAAAATAGAGATTCCAGTTTAGAGGGTGAGATAAAATTCCTATCTTTATCAAGGGTCCATTAGTTTTCTGAGTAGCTGCTTTCTTTCATACCTTAAACCCTACCAGAGGCTGTTTCTGCCATGTTTAGGTGTCCTACTACACAATATTGCAAGGTTTTGCCATTATCCACCTATTGCCCAGGAATGGTTTATTCTGCCTTAGGCACTCACATCTTTGATATGAGTAACAAAAGCTAATTGCTGTTTGCACATGCTCATTTAATATTTAACTTGTTATTTTCTATTCAGGGCAAAATAACTGTCTTGAAAACAGTTTTTAATTCTCAGTCACAGTGAATGGGAGGTGCCAATCAAGTGTGATACTCCTGATATTGTAATGATTTGCTATTCATTGCTGCTTTATTAACATGCCTCCTTCTCCTTTCCCTTTAGGAAATAAATACCCTGAAAGCAGATAATGATGCTCTAAAGATTCAACTGAAATATGCACAGAAGAAAATAGAAAGCCTCCAGCTAGCAAAAAGCAACCATAGCTTAAATCAGATGGAACAGGGTGACTGTTCTTAGCCCAGAAACTCAAAGGAGCACAATCTGTAGATGAGTGTATCAGAGATTTCATTTCCGAAACCGATTAACATGAAGACCCAGGGAACCTTAGGTTAGCCAGCTTTAAAAAGAGTACTTAAAAAAAAAGCTACTTCTTTTTTTTTTAAATCTCAGAAGAGTCCTAATGTATGGTACTGTTTCCTTTTCCAGTTAGCTGAATCAAAGGGGAGGAAAACTGAAGGATGCAAAATTTTTACCATATCACGAACATCTTTTTTCTTCCTGAGACTAATAGCAAAAGTGTGATAAAAACATGACTATAGTTTTCTGACAAGGTAGCTTCTCCTACGTGGCCTGCCTGGCTGCTGCTTCCTTAGAACTAAAATCCCTAGAAAATGGATTTGCTTCCTTCCCCAGGGTTTTCTGTGAACTGAGGGATCTACTTTGTTCCATCCAGTTTGCTTATATTAAAATACTCACATTTCAAAAGCAGATTCACTTCTCTATATTCCAGCATTCTTTACAAATCTGGTTCTCCCTTCACTACCTCAAATCTAATCAATTAACCTTTTCCTCGTCCTTCCTCACTACACTCATATACACAAGGATAGCTACCTAGATAGAAGTGAGCTAGAGATATAGCCACAAATTTCAGGACAGGGGGGTGCTTATTAAACATGACATTATCCAATTGCAGATCAACTCATAGTTTTAGTCTCAGTCATAGAATAAGTAGCCAAGTTAAATACCTGAAAACATGGCTATCATCATCTCATACATGATTGGCTAATTAGCTAAAATAAATACACTGCAAACATGTCCTCCTATTATCTACAGTGGATAGAATTAAGACTTTATGGCTGTTTTTTTTAAACAGTATTTAGCGCTTCATGTGCCATCTTTACCCTTTCTTTGGAAGTAACTATTTTTGAGCTGAATTTGTGCTTATACTGTCTTCACTATTAATACTATTTAGAAATAAGCTAATTGGATCACAACCTTCAATAACAGCTGACAAGCGTGTACATATACGTATATGTATATTATGTATATACATAATATATACAGGCATGTATGTGACTTGAATTTTGTTTCCTCCTTCATAAAACGGAGGAAGCGAATTAAGCAACTTTTAGTCATTTACACAAATTCACAAATATAAAGTTCAGTTTGTTATAAGATGAAGAATTTACTCACAATGTAAACTGTTTGGCAAAATCACAATAAGAGTCCTGTGAGTTATCTATTAATAAGGTTAATGATAAATGGGCTCATTTAGTAGTCTGGGCATCTGTTCACAAACTCCTTTGTCAGACTCTTTCTCTCTCTCAAAAAACTCATATGGTCATTTTCTTTTGAGGGGGAACTTACCTTCCATGCTTGGAAAGCCTAATGCCAATGACGACTTGAAATTCATAAACAAGCTGACCAACTGCCAAGAATATAATCTCAACAATTAGAAGTTCCAAACCTAAAGCCAACACCACCAAGTTTTAATCCAAATATGAAGTATGTGTGTGTGTGCACACGTACGTGTGGTAGCTTCCTTGGAGGATTCAGACCATTTAAGAAGCTTCTTGATGAAAGACCAGTTCCCAATTGCGTACCTCCTTGTACTGAGCTTTAGTGACAAAGCTAGTGACTTTCAGTTAGCGTTTTTAAAGACTCACTCTACATACAAATTTATTCTTTTCTAAATCCAAATTAAAAAATCGCACAGCAGGGCTGCTTCAGTCTACCGCCTGGTATGGAACTTACAGAAGCACTTTGTTACTTACCTTATATAGAATAACATGAGTTCATGATAATCTTTAAAATTCATCTTCTTCACTATTATCTTTTTCCTCTGATACAGACCAAAGACAGTGCCACTCAATTTCTTTACACATAGTCATGTAACACAACTAAATTTTTTCATTCTTCTTACCCTCCAACCAAAATATAGACTCCAGGTTAGTTTCTATGTAAATAATCTGTAATCTATAGGAATTCAGAATGTCACAGTCCCCTTAATTAGTCAAAGTAACACGGTTACAGGGTCTCAAGTATGTCAGCATTTATCACTGAAATGGATAGGAAGCAGTAGTTTCATCACGGACTTTTACAGTCCAGCAAGAGCCAAAGCAGTATAGTGTGTAAATTAAATTATTTGCACTGAGTTACATGGGATTTGTGGAATCTTCCAAAAATAATATGAAACAAACTTTTGGTTTGTCAAGCCTAGGATACAAATTTTTGTGTCTTGTACTTACTTGAAATAAGTTTGGGCATGTATTTATCTATCAAAACAAGGACAAACTGTGTTTTGTTAACAGCAATGTCACTTCTCTTTCTCTTTGGTAACTGACTTGCCTTTTTACTGGCTATATGTGAATTTCTGTCTAAAGATGTATCATGTAAAAGAACTGCAAGGAAAAAAACAAATGTACAGAATGTAAAGTTTTTTTATACCTAATGTAAGTTGTCTTTGTGTAATATTTATATGATAAAAGACATTAGGATCCCTACAACATAGATGTCTTGTAATTCTTCTAGTTCATGAATATGCAGAAGCTTCACCTGAATTTTGACTATAATCCACAGCTGAGACCATGCACCTATCCTATTAACCAGTTTTCCTGGAAGGAAAAGCAAAGCAACTAATTATTCAGAGCAAGTTCTTAGACATCTTTTGATAACATGACAAAAAACAGTACAGAAATTTTCAACCTCTTCTCATCTTCTTGTATAATGACTTACAGTTATCCCAAATATTAAGTTATAAATACTTAACACTGAAAGAGCCAAATGTGAGGTTGTCATTTCTCTGTGGTTTTTATCTTTACACAGTTCTATGAAAACTCGCAAGAAGAGAAACTTTGAAGCTGCGGGTGAAATCGGTCGAGGATGGGTTCAATCCAGTCTCCAGATCCAGAGCACTTCATTTGTGCTCATGATTATTTAGGGTGAACAGAGATAGCCATAGTTTTCCCTTAACCCCCAGGCAACTTTTATTCAACCAGAAGGAGGGAGAAAAATTCCAATCACTTAAATTCCACCATGGAATGCATCCTATACATTCAGATGTCGGTGTATTTATCATTTGGGCAATTCATAATACTTCATACAAAGTAATGAAGTCACACGGACAACCTAAACCTAAAGAAGAGGTTAAAGTGCCTCTCCTCCTCCAGCCCCAATTCCCATCCCAAATATCTCTACCCTGTGCTCCTTACCAAGTATGAACAGTGTCACCGATCAGAACATTCTCTGGTCACAAATCTTTTTTTGGATTATCGTACTTTCTTTTGACACAAATATAGGTAATTAAATGTTTTTGGTTTAAAATTTGTCTTTGTAAAACCAAAAGCTGTAGATATTAAATCTTTCAAATTTGTTCTATAGATCAATCTCAATAAAAGTCCTACTAGAAAAAAACAATAAAAACTTTTTTTAATTTAGTGAGGCAAAGTTTCCCTGATCTGCAGAACACAGTGAATAGGTTCAAGGAAAACACTTGATCCCTTCTTTTGCTGAGAGCTTATGTGTAATCGTGTGGTGGTTATGTACGGACAGGACTTAGGTTTTTTTTATGTGTATATGGTCCAAATGTGAGGTCAGTTACCTTCTTTAATCCAGAAACTCCCAGTAAGCTATATCTATAGATGCTATTAGATACCATGCGCTAGGCCAAGGCAAGAAAAAGAAAAAAGGAAAGGGATAAGGTAATAGGAAAAAATGAAAATGAGAACCAGGCAAAATGGAATGAAGAAGAGGCACAGAAAAAGGCACTGGATTTGAGGAGGCAGTGAAGTGCCATTCAACTGTATCGCACTCAATTTATAAAAACACTTTCACACTAAGGCCCCAGATTGCCTTATTGCTATTCTAGGTATTGTTCAGGGCACTCTTCTACAAATAAAGATTATCATAAAAATCGTAGCTTACAGAAAAGAATAAGATATTAGGGTCTGCTTACATCACTCAGCTTTTCAACTCAAGTGATTTATAGGAATGTATAAATAGGTGTGGTTCTGGCTACATGATTCCAGGATCAAGTGCTAAACTTAGGTAAGATTTACAGTGAGTGGATAATTCAACAGCACTCCTATGCAGGTACAAAGAACTCTTACAGAAATTGATAAACTAATGTTTCTGTCATTGTTTGCCATAAACCTTTAGTGATAAAAGTTGAAGGTAGTTGTAAACCGTTTCTCTATCAGCAACTAAAGCTCCTGAAAAGAAATGAAGCAAGGAATGTAAAGATTTTAAATGAACATTTTCTATTTTAACTAATAACTCACTTGAAATATTTCATTCACTCCAGTGGTCTCTGCTTATATATTTCTATTTATTTTATTATTATTATTTTTATTTATTTATTTTTTTTTTGAGGGCAGTGTCACTGGCCCTCATATGTGGAATTCGAACCGGGGCCACTGGCTTCCCAAGCCAGTGCTTAACCACTGCGCCACTCGGCCGGCCCTCTGCTTATATATTTTTAAATATTATATTTCAGAGTTCACGGCTAGTGTTTTCTTAATTATGGAAAACATATTTATCCAACTATAACAAATGAAATTCTCTTCATTAAATATAAACATATTAAAAATAATCTAAGTTTACAAATAATCGAAAAAAATTGTTTTCCTATCCTGAACAAATTTCTTTGAAGGGCTAGCTTGAAAAATACATGGCCAAGACTGCAGTATACACAGTATATTTACTTTTAGTTTTAACATTATTTTAGATTTCACCACAGGGTTTATGTAAAACAAAACAACAACAAAACTGGCAAATATCAAATACTATTTGTCTACTGGTACTCATCTTTCTATCTACTGAGTAGGTTAGAGCACAGAAAGTTGTTATGCACAGGTGTTGACCAGAAGCCCACTTAGTAATACAGATTTTTTTTTTTAATTGGGAAATTAAGGGAGGGGAACAATGTTGGGGAATTGGGGGAGGGGATCAGCCAAGTTGTTGTTCTTCAATCTTCGTTGTGGAGGGCACCAGTCGCCATCTGGCTGGCTGTCGGCAGCTCGTGACCTCTAAGCTCAAGGTGCTGTGTTCAATCTTAGTTGCGGGTGGGTATAGCCACCATCCCATGTGGGAGTCGAACCAGCAGTCTTGTTGTTAAGGCACACACTCTATGCATACTGAGCCATCCAGGCGGCAGCTCAGCTCAAGGTGCAGAGTTTAGTATCAGTTGCAGGTGGGCGTAGCCCACCATCGAACAGGCAGTCTTGTTAAGAGCACGTGCTCTCACCAGCTGAGCCATCCTGCCACCTGTTGGCAGCTCAGCAGCAGCTCAGCTTGGGCGCAGCATCGCCAGCCCATGGGGGAATCGAACTAGCAGCCCTGTTGCTCAGAGCTCGTGCTCTTAAGCTAACTCTTAACCAACTGAGCAACTCAGCTGGCCCCATAATACAGGTTTTACAGTGGGAATTGAAAAGATTTGTGTGGCTATCTCTTGAACTCTACTAAAAGAAAAATGCATTACTCGGCCGACCTCTTAAACCATTCACAACAGGTCCCACTATTCTCAACGAATTTCACTTGTACTTAGGTCTTTATGAAACATCCTGAGTAGGGCTCAAGTGTCACATTCCTCATTGACAAATGAGGACAAATCAACCTTTGAGACCTCTGGTCATTTCAGCCCATAGCTAAATAGGCTAGTGCCATGATTTGAATTCACACCTCCTGGTCCCTAAGCCTTTGACTGCTCCAAGCACCAAACCACATATACCATCCCCTACCCTGTGTTTCCCAAATCTGGCTGTGAATCAGAATTACCAAGGGATGCCTTAGCCCTACCTCTGATGTACTGAAACTGGAAATTACTGCTCTAGTCCTACGTAATACAGCTCAGCCTGCCTTTTAATATTCTGATACCTAAAATGATAGCCAAAGGATGAAGAAACCAATTTATAGGAATATTTTTTATACAATCATGTATAATTGGTATGTCTTTGTCCCTTTAGAGTAATCCTGACCTCAATATAACTTTGCTTTGCCAGTCAAACAAAATCAGATTTCAAATCCAGGTGGAAAATAAATCAAATATGCATACCAAAAAGTACACTCTGGGCTTCAATTAATTAACTTTAACAGAAACCTGGCCAGAGGAATCACTTCCTATAAAAGACAAAACAAGTCATGACAACTACCTATTGAACAAAACTGATAATATCAGTCCCTTTCCCTATTTTGTAAAATAAAATTAACACATACAAAACACAGCCACAGGAATACAGATGAGGCTATATTCTAATTACAAGTAAGGTCATTTATGTGTCAAACCTGAATAAAATACAGGTAACAATCTAAAGTCCATCACGACAATAAAATACTTTCCATTTTCCAAGTTTGATGGTAATAAATATTTACATTTTTAAAAATAGCTTTTGCTCATTTTTTTTTTTAAAAAGACATAACATGCTCAAGGGTACACAGAATATGGAAAAAAATCAACACTTTGTCTAAGAGATCAAATGGTAGTATAAAACAATGCTCTTACATATTAATTCAAGAATGATATCATCAGGGAATCTAACAAGGTGTTTACTTCAAAGATGAAATTCACGTATGTTATTTAAAACACTATGACTAATGTATCTATCAAGAAGTAAGCACTGCTATCTAGTTTTTAGTATCTTCTATACCCACCACCACCTCCTCCATATGGATCACCATAGCCTCTGCCACCATAGCCCCCTCTGCCACCATAGCCCCCTCTGCCACCATAATCTCCCCTCCCGCCATAATCTCCCCTGCCTTGGAAACCTCCTCCTCTACCACTGCCTCCCCCACCCCCTCCCCAGCCTCCACCCCCACCCCCAGCCCCTCCCCAACCACCTCTTCCACCACCTCCCCTACCACCACCTCCACCACCCCAACCACCCCTTCCGCCGCCTTCTTGTCTCTTTTGCCAAGGTGGCATTTCAGGTGGTGGTGGTTCAATTTCATTCGGCCGTCCTCCCCTGTCAGGCACCCTTCCCATCAGCACCTGTGTGAAGAAACATTTTCTTTCAGTTTCTAATATTTTAAAAGTTAAAATTTACTTAAATGATTCTAGTGATATTGAAATTACTGTTCTAATAAAGAAACAGACGCCAATTATTTAAGGACATGAAAGTATCAAACATGGCAGTATGAATTAATATTGAAAATATAAATGTGATGTATGACAAATTCTTCACAATGTGGTATCATTTTTAGACAATCCGGGGAAACACTTCTGAAATTTAAGGGCTTTTAATTTTCTCTTGTATAGCAGACTCTACAACAAACGCAGTACCCATCACACTAAGAAATTTTTTAGCAAAATATTTTCAATATACATTACATACCCAACATTAATTAAATTCATCTCCATTTATACAACAAAAACTCTGGACTTTCCATTGCCCTGATTTGGTAATACATTATCCAATAAAAGATTATATTTCTAAGCACATTTTATTTCAACAAAGTATGAAATATATATGATAACATGTGGATGTAATGATGTCAGAAATGAGTATAACTATAATCCAAGGTATTCTCACTTCAAGGAGATAAAAAGATTCTCAATGAACTATCCCTTTCTTATGAGAAACTTAAGCTCACTAACTTTCAATGATGACACTAATTCTTATATTAGTGTAAAGAAAATAAAGACTTGATATACTTCCTTAATCACATTTTATAATACTTTGAAGGATAAGCCGGGGAAGAGTTTGGTTTACGTTCCCAACCTTCTGTAGAAAGGACCTACTTTATATGCCCATGAACAGAGAAAGACAGACAACAGACCCCCGCCCCAGTCAAAGGGAAACCATTAGCTTCCTGTTAGATTCTTCCAGGAAAGAAGGTAAAAGAGTAACTGCCTCTACCAAAATGACCTATGAATCAGGTTCTAATTCCATTGATCATCTAATCAAAACTACGTTTTAGTAATTTATGTCAGAAATGAAAGACAAAAAGTACAACATCTTCACTGTGGGGCAAAGTTCGAAGTATATAAAAATTCCTAAGTCAGCAATAATATCCTAATTACCAAATCCAAAAAAATAGCTTTTCTTGGTTGTTATTCTCATTGCTCTCTCCACCTAACATTTCATGTTGGTGGGTATTTGGGGACCATTGCTCCAAGAACTGATCATAACATTGCCCACAAGTAATCAGACTATAAATTATAAACTCAAAAAAGAGATGGGAAATTTCACCTAAAGAAGAAGAACTCTTGATCCAGCAAAACTAGATTATAACCTGATACAAGACGTTAAGTAACATATTTCATGGCAGAGCACTTTCAGGAAATAGAGGTTGATCTAAAATGGAAGTAGGGAAGCATGAACAATGGTGCCTAACTGAGCAATAATAAGACTAATCAACTTTATATACAATTATCCCTCTGATCAAGTATCCTATATCAAGGATACCTTTCTTACTATACTGAGTGAGAAACAATTTTTTAAAAATTACTCAAATCCCTTCCGATTTTTTGTTCTTTTGTAGTCAAGTTTGTCAGGGTGCTCTATATGTTAGCTGAGCTGACAAACATTCTACATTACTTGATTGTTCTTGCTGCTGTTAAGGTAAAAAATTCAGACTCTTTGAGCTTGTTAACATCCACAGTTAGAGAAATGGATCTACGGATACTCTGAATCAGGAAACAGAACCTCCAAGAGATTCAGCAGTTTGCCCAAGGTGATTCCTCTAAGTAAATGATGGGAGCGAGGATGGAAACCCAAATTTGTATGACTCCAAAATATGTACTCTTTCCTTTACACCAAGAATATAAGGAATCTGTCAGTACCTGAAATGATTTCTACAGATTTTCACTGACAAAGAACGATTACATTCTTGGAAAGACAAATAATTCTTTCTAAAGCTGTTGATAAAAACAATTCTTAATTTAGATAAAACTTTGGTTTAATTTATGAATACAGAAATTCAAATGAACATGCACATACAAAATATAACTAAGCCAAGATGGACTGAAGCCCCTTTACCACTCTCTTCTAGGAGTTCACCAAGACAAAAGAAAAATGGACTAAAATTTGTGAAAACACCAAACGGGAATATTATAGATTCATTCTCCACTGTACTGAACAAAAAACCAACCTTATTAATAGCACATGCCGTCTTCTCCCGGCTGGAGCCACTACTTGTCCTAATGATCTTGGATAGGTCTTCACGAGCAGCAAGTAGATGTGCCAACGTAATCGTTGTCTTGGGTGACAAGGCATAACGCTTAGGCTGATAAATTCTTGCTATGTCATCTGTTTTCACCTAAATGACAAAAGTTAAGGGGGAAAGGAACCAAAGAACATTTCAATGAAAGAGCAATGGCAATTATAAATATCTGATAACTTGTACATAGAATGAAAAAAACAGATCAACAGATGCTAAAAGAATGCACAATTGCCAGTAAGAACTCATTTAAAAAGTAACACAAAAAAAGGTTCTATTCATAACAAAAGACGAACCTACAAAAAGCTTCACCAAAAACACATACACGACCTTTAAGAAAAAAAATTAGTGAATTTTATAAAACCAAAAGAAAAACGTGAATAAAGAAAATACCAAGTTTCTGGATGGGGACACTGAGTATTGTCTGTTTTCCCCAAAATTAACTATTAGATTTACTGCAATCCTATTGGAAAGGTTTTTGAGAGGATGGGGCTGAGGATGGGGGCTAAAGTTAATCCAGAAACTAAATATGTAAGAATGACTGAAAGAATTTTGAAAAAGAATTCTACCAGATAGTAACAAGAAATATGAAATTATCATCATCTTGACAGCTAATGTTCATTGAGTACTTATTTAATGTGCCAGAATACTGTTCACTTAATAGTCATTTCTGTAATCCTCAAAACATTCTTTTAGAGTGGTTGTTCTTATTACCCCCTTTTGTAGATGGAAAAAAAGGAAGCTTAGAAAGCTTAAACAGTTTCCCCCAAATACAAAAAGAATCCAAGCTTTGCCCACTTACTAATAAAGATGTACCTGACTACCTCAGGTATCCAGATAACAATATACTATCCTACCTCAGTCTAATGACATGGAACTTGGGGAGAACAAAAAATAGATTCATGAAACAAAACATAGGGTTGAGGGGCAGCTGAGTGGCACGGTGGTTAAGCGCTGGCTTGGGAAGCCAGCGGCCCCGGTTCGGGTCCCATATATGAGGGCCAGTGACACTGCCCTCAAAAAACAAAACAAAACACAACAAAAAAACCCAAAACAGAGGGTTGCGATTCAGAACCTCATAAATCTATGACTGCAACAAATGATAGAGGGGACATCAAAGGTCAGTGAGAAAATGGATGGATTATGTTTTAAATGGTGTTGGATCATACTGTTGGCTATTTGCAAAAGTAATAAGGTGTACCATATTGGAATTCCAAATATAATAGAGTTCATTGTTTAAGGTTTTCTTTTAAACTGAAAAATGTATAAAGATTAAAATTTCTACACATCAAAAGACATAAAATCAAAAGACAACTGGGGAAAATAGTTTCAACAACTAAAGCAACCAGCTAACTTCCTTAATATATAAAAAGCTCAATCAAAAGGAAAACAGGAAGACCCTAAGGGAAAAAAACAAGAAACAAATAGAAATTTCAAAAAAGAGGAAATTCAAATGACTAATAAGCTTATGAAAAAAAATTACATTTTACCAATAAAAAAATATAAAAATTAAAACAATTTAGTCCTCTTTAACCATCGAGTTCACAATAAAATTGATAGTAAATCTAAATAGTAAAGAGGCTGACGTGAAGACAAAATTTCATTTACTTTACTGATAGGAGTTTAAATTCATACCAGTTTTCATAAAAACAATTTGGCCATGTGAGTCAAGAGCATTAAGAGTCATAACCCTTGACACAGTAAATTTCCATTTAGGAATCAATCATAAGAATATACTTTGAAATTCACAATTAACAATTATACATATTAATATTTCTGGTGTTATATAGAAAAAATGTGTAAAATAAGAGTTAAGTAAATTATGGCATCACTATATGATAAAATATAGCACAGTCATAAAAAGGATGCTGAAATGAAGTACAGTTATATAAGACGACCTGGATGAACCCTGAAAGCATATGCTAAGAAGCCAGACATAAAAAGCCAAATGTTGTATGATTCCATTTTATATGAAGTGTCCAGAACAGGCAAATCCAAAGAGACAGAAAGATCATAGTAGTGGCTACCAGGGAACAGAAGGGGTATTGGGAATGATTGCTAATGGATGCATGTTTCTTTATGGGGTGATGGAAATATTCTGGAATTAGATAGCGGTAATGGTTACAGAATACAGTAAATATACTAAAAACCAGAGTTGTGCACTTTAAGATGGTAATTATATCTCGAAAAGTAAGAAATTAAACATTAATTTTAAATAGCACATTCCAATAGAGTTGGGTTTTTAAAGATTTTATTGGGGGATTGGGGAGGGGAGCAGTGTTGGGGAATTGAGGAAGGGGAACAGCCAAATTGTTGTCCTTCAGTCTTAGCTGTGGAGGGCACAACTAGCTCAGCTCTAAGTCCAGTCGCCATCTGGCCACCCGACGGCAGCTCAAGGCAGCTCAGCTCAAAGTGCCATGTTCAATCTTAGTTGTGGTGGGCATAGCCCCCCATCCCATGCGGGAGTAGAACCAGCAACCTTGTTGTTAAGAGCACATGCTCTCACCAGCTGAGCCTTCCAGCCACCTGTTGGCAACTCAGCGACAGCTCAGCTCGGGCGCAGCTCACTGGCCGATGTAGGAATCGAACCGGCAACCCCATTGCTCAGAGTTCATGCTCTTAACCGAGCCACTCGGCCAGCCCCTCAAATAGGGCTTTTAGAGATATGAAACTGATTGTAATAAATTCAGTAAAAAAAAGCACACTATAAAATTATACTCACAGTCTTATCTCAATACTAGCAAAATAATAGAAAAAGAAACCAGATAAACACTACTAACAAAGGTATATGATCTTTTTGAAGAGTAACTCTCGAGTATGCGTCAAAAGCATTAAAATCATGCCTATTCTCTGATCAAGAAATTCCACCTGAAACACAAAGGACCCTGAATAGCCAAGCAATCTTGAGAAAGAACAATAAGGCTGGTGGTGACATCACGCTTCCCAATCTCAAACTACATGACAAAGTAATAGTAATCAAAATGATAAGATAGATATTGGCATAATAACAGACATACTGGTCATTGGAACAGAATGGAGACGCCAAAAATAAACCCACTCATGCAAGGTCAATTAATTTATGACAAAGAAGACAAAAATATACAATGGGGAAAGGATAGTCTCTTCAATAAATGGTGTTGGGCAAACTGGACAGCAACAAGAAAAAGAATGAAACTGGACCCCTATTTTACAACATACACAAAAATAATTCAAAATGGATTAAAGGCTTGAATATAACACCTGAAATTTTAAAAGTCCTACAAGAAAATATAAGCTGTAAGGTCCTTAACATCCATCTTGGAAATGGTTTTTTTGGATTTGACACAACAAAAGCAAAAATAAACAAGTGGGTCTACATTAAACTAAAAAGCTTCTGCACAGCAAAGGAAACCATCAACAAAATGAAAAGGAAATGTACTGAATGGAAGAAAATACTTACATAACATATCTGATAAGGGCTTAATATTTAAAATATATAAATAACTCATGTAACTTAACAGCAAAAATAAAAATCTGATTAAAAATGGGCAGAGGATCTGAATAGACATTTTTCCAAATAGGATATAAAGATGGTCAACAGATACATGAAAAGATGCTCACCATCATTAATCATCAGGGAAATGCAGATCAAAACCACAATGAGATACAATTTCAGAACTGTCAGGATAGGTAAATCATCAACAATTAACAAGTGTTGGCAAGGCTGTGGAGAACCTTGTGCACTATTGGAAGTTAATGTAAATTGGTGCAGCCACTATAGAAAACAGTATGGAGGTGCCTCAAAAAACTAAAAATATAACTATCATATAATCCAACTTCTGGGTATTTATCCAAAGAAAACAAAAACACTAACTCAAAAAGATATATGCACCCCCATGCTCATTGCAGCATTATTTACAAGAGACAAGATGGTAACAACCTATGTGTTCATCAATGGATAAATGGATAAAGAAAATGTCACACACAAACACACTGGAATATTATTCAACCATAAAAAAGAATGAAATCTTGCCATCTGCAACAACACAGATATACCTTGAAGGCATTGTGCTAAGTGAAATACGGCAGACAGAGAAAGACATATACCATATGATCTCACTTTTATGTAGAATCTAAAAAAAGACACCCTCGCCCCCAAACACAAAACCAAACTTCTAGATCCAGAGATCAAATCTGTGGTTGCCAGAAGTGGGCGATGGAGGGTGTGTGAAATGGGTGAAGGGAGTCCAAAGTATCAAAGGTACAGACTTACAGTTATAAAATAAATAAGTCCTGGGGATTTAGTGTGCAGCATGTGACTACAGTTAATAACACTGTATTGTATCTTTGAAATTGCTAAGAGAGTGAATCATGAAAGTCATCACAGGGCCGGCTGAGTGGCGCATTGGTTAGGAGCTGGCTTGGGACGCCAGCAGCCCTGGCTCAGATCCCACATTGAGGGCCAGTGACACTGCCCTCTACAGCTAACAACAGCTCCATCTGGAGCTGGGCTGGGAGCCCCAGTGACGGTGTAGGCTGCAGCCCCTGCTGCAGTGGGCTGCCATAGGCTACAGTGAGTGGCCGGCAGCCAGCGTGAGCGGCTGGTGTGAGCTTCCAATAGCCGCGATGAGCGACCATCCAGAGGCAGGCGACTGATCTGCCTCATCTGGGAAGAGCGCAATGACGATACCAACATGGGCCAGTGAAGCAACGTTCTCCGCAACTAGACTGAAGAACAAAAAGGCAGCAACTTGTCTGTTCCCCTTCCCCCAATTCCCCAATAAAATCTTTAAAAAAAAAACAAAGTCATCACAAAAAAATTCTGTAACTGATGGATGTTAATTAGACTTTTTGTGATCATTTTGCCATACAAATATCAAATAATTATGCTGTGAACCACCTAAAACTAATAACATGGATATCAATTATATCTCAATTAAAAAGAAAAAAATTAGGAACATGTCATGGACATGTACAAAAATTTAGCTACCGAGGATTTCATTAAAGGCCAAACAAGGAATTAAAGGAAATCTCAATGTCAATCAAGAGTATATCTATATGATAAAATTTTCAGTAAAGCTTTAAAATGTTGTAGAATATTTGATGAGTCATTCAACAATATGAGACACATGAATTAAGGGTATAATCATAAAGATATATTAAATTTACATGAAATTTAACAAGAAAACTCAGAGTATAAATGCATATACTCATATAATCAACTGAAAAGGATTAAATAAAAGGCCTAAACAGACCATAGACTAAGAAAACACCATTTAAAAAATGTTTCCAGACAAAGGAGAAAAAAACAAAAACACAACCTCCTTATCCTAAAACATGATGAAAAAGGACCAAGATGAAAAGATAAATTAAGATAGTTCTTAAAGGCACATTTTCTCAAAGTCCCCAAGTTTAAGACTAGTAAAAGAGTCAACATGCCCATAAATCCATGCCACTCTGAATGTTCAAAGAAAAGAACATGTCAACACTCATTTGTTAGGGATTTCTCAGTAAACTTAAGGCCAACACTGAAAACATCCTTTAAGTTACTATGTTAAGACATTTTTAACACACTACCTTTCACAGCTGTCCTATTCCTAAATTCCTTTTTCTCACTAAAATTTTATCAGGTTAAACTGAAGACCCAATATATATAAAACCTCTATTGAGTTTCTGGAGGTCAGTAACATTAACCTCACATACAACTGAACTCTACTGAATTTCTTGAAGTCAGCAAGCATGTCATCTACTTCTTTGGTCACTCACAGCCCTTAGAGCATCTGGGCTTCTTCCATACAAGTTACTCCAGTCACAGGACACACACACACACACACACACACACACACCTCTGGAGTTTATCCCAGTGTACATGCAGAAGAAAAACAGACTTTAACCATCTGAGAATTGGAGTAGGTATATTACAGATACAGAAATCTTCTAAAAATGTTCTATACCTAATCATATAGGATACTGAAATGCTCATCCAGAACCAGGTATATCGTAGTGCTTGACACATGAGATACTGCATAAATATTTATTGAAAGAAAATATGTAAATGAGTCTTCAACTCTGCCTTACAGCTATTCTATTAATGTGCTAAAAATAATGTTCCCTGAAATAATAATAGTTTCAAAAGCAGCCCTGTTCTAATAACTCTTCGATTTCCTGTATGCCTGCCAGGTTGTTTGGAAGGAGACTATGTTCAACACACAAGGGGGTATTTCTAGGTAAATGAGTCAGAAAGACCACACTAAATTATAAAAAGGCATACATATACTACAACAAAGAGAATGGAAAAGGAGGATACAGATAAGAAGGGAACCAACATCTCCGAAAATGAAATCTGGAGCCCAAAATAGGGGTTAACTCAGTCTATTTGTAAAACAGTGTGTCCCTCCAACCCCTGGTACCATGCTGCCACTCCTCCTCCCCTGCCCAAGGGAAGAAAAGTTTATAGAAAAAATGAGGTTTCCCTTCTTGAAAAAATGAGCAGTTTCAGAGAAAAGAGTTTTACAAGTAGGTAGTAGAAATTCCCATAGCCCAACAGCCAGCTCCAAAGCCTCATATCAACAATCTCAATCAATGACTGTAGTTCCCCAGTTTTTGAGTCTTGCTTTTCAATACGGACAACTGGTAACCATCATGCACTTGAAGAAAGCCACCACAAGAGAAAACCAAGAAAAACAAATAATTACCCTGGAAGAAATAAAAATAATTGAAGACCAAAAAAAAACCTGTGTGTTTCATCCTCATTCAAGGAGATAGCATATCTATAAAACAAGAAAAAATATGTAAAAAAGAAAATCTCAAGAATAAAAAAGAATTTCTGAAAATTAAAGATGGTAGAAACAAAAATTCAATAGCAAGGGTATTTCCAAGAAAGTGAATCAAAAAGGGAAAGAGAATATGAAAGAATAAATAAAGCAACTTAAGCGGATATATTCATGATGTCCAATATCTGATTAATAAAGTTTCAGAGACAGAAAACACAGAAAACAAAAGGGAAGAAATTAATAAAGAAAAACATAAAAGCTAAGAATATACAGGTCCACTTAGTATTAAAGGTCCACCTAGTATTTAGGACAATGAATGAAAAAAGACCCAGACCGACATCTACTGTGAAATTTCAGACCAAAGATAGAGAAGAGAGTCCAAAATCTTCCAGAGAAAAATAAAAGGTCATCTGAAAGCACTGAGGATGGCATCAGGTTTCTCAACAGCAGCACTAAATGCTAGAAAACAGTGAAACAATATCTTCAGTAGATTAGAGGAAAGTATTTTCAACCTAGAATTCTATATTTACCCAATCAATCAAATGTGACAGCAGAATATACACATTTTCAGAATGGAAGGATTCAGAAAAATCATTCCTCTGTACCCTTTACTACGAAGTTATTTGTGTATTTACTGCAGCAGAATGTGGGAATAAACAATGAAAGAGAAGGCCATGAGATCCAGTGGATCTAGTGGATAGTGGAGTAGCCAAGGACAGCCATGCACACAGCCCAGATTGCAATAGGAGGAGACAAGCTTTTAGGAGGGAAAGTATACAGAAAATGGAGGCCTCATTAGATAACATGATTTTAAAAAGTATATTTTAAAAAAAAGCAGCAGCAGCATATGAGAGAGAAACACAATGCAAGAAAAAAATAAAATCCTTTTAGAAGGAAGATGAGACATTTGGTAAACTGAATAATGGCCTCTCAAAGATGTCCACATCCTAATCCCTGGAACCTGTGACTATGCTACCTTGCAGATGCAGATGTGATAAAGTTAAGGATATTAAGATGGAAAAATTACCCTGGATTATCTGAGTGGGCCAGACATAATCACAAGGATTCATATAAGAGAGACAGGAGTGTCAGAGAGAGGAGAAGAAGTGACACCAAAAGCAGAGAAAGAAAGATGGGAGGCTCCTACACTACTGGTTTTGAAGATGGGAGAATGAGGTCAAGAGCAAAGGTACATAGGCGACATCTGGAAGCTAGGAAATACAGGGAACCAGGCTCTCCCCTGAAGTGTCTGGAAAGAATGCAACCCTGCCAATACCTTCATTTTAGGGCTTCTTATCTCTAGAACTATAAGAGAATAAATGTGTATTATATAAGCCATGAAGTTTGTGGTAATTTGTTACACATCAGAGCCAAGAAACAACCAAAGCACCCCAGCAGACAGAACCCAGACATGTGAGAAGCCTCTTGGATGTTCCAGCCCAGCCCAGGCACTAGCTGAATGAAGCTGTGTATGTGACCCCAATTAATACGACATGGGACAGAAGAACTGTCCAGTTAATCCCAAGTATGTAATAAAATAATAGTGGAGAGTAACATGCACATGATTTATCCTTCCACCTGAAACAACTCTAAAATTGGACAACCCATGTTAACCAGGGACTTTTCAGAAATTGGACATCAAGGAGCACAGGACAGTGATCCCTGAAATGGGGGAAACAAATGATTTCCTACAATTGTTCCAGCTTACTGTCAGAAGTTTGTCCAGAGTTAAAATGCTGGTGAGGCAAGGGACCCTGACAAAGTCTGGGTACAGGTTAAAGGCATAAAATGGGAGGGATGGAAGACAGCAATCTAGAAAGCCATCTGAAGAGATTCAGATTTGGAGATGCAGGGACATTTCCAACCCCCTCTTCAACAGGGCCACAGTCCACAGCCTTAAGACACTTTTAAGAAGGCTTGTTCAGGCATCAGTGCTACCGGTAGGTACCCTCACTGTCTCATATTGCTTCTTTTATGAATATCCTTGCATAAATCACACCACCTATGAATTTAAAATAAATATGAAAGATCTGGATAGGAATTAAGATATTTGAAAACAGGGTTCTATCCAAGACCAGGATCATTATGTAAGAGGAGCAGTTGGCCTGGGCATGTGATAAAGTGCAGATGTGGCAGTTACATAACAGATGAGAGCGCCTGAGGAGCTGTCACAGAGCGCCACCTACAGGACGCAGATGGGAGAGCAGCCTCACCTTTGCTCGGTCAGACCAGCCAAAGGACTGGACTGTGACATCCAGCCGCTTCATCAACATGCGGCGGCGGCACTCATACTCACAGCAAAGAGCAGCGTTGATTCTTTCCAACTGTTCCTAAAAAATTTGGAAACAAATCTATCATAAACTTTACATGCTTTCATTATGCACAGAAAAGAAATTTGAAAATTGTGGTCAATACTTCCTATTGATTCAAAAGATGTGAAATTGACCATTTTTTGATCCATGAGACTTTATACATTATTTAAATAATAATAAAGAGTATTTGACAGAACATTTATGATATTCAGAAGATATTAAACATATAAACTCTACAACTGTCATCTTCAATCAAATATGTTAATGTAAATAAAACATCTACTTGCTAAGTAGTCTGGACCAGTAAGGAAAGAAAACACCAATAACTTCCCATCTTGCCAGCTTTGAACCACTAACCTTTCCAAATCACAACTATGCTAACATACTGGGCACCATAAATACTCTTGGGCAGGTATTTTTAAATTTACCTAATTGGAGAAATGTTTGGACATATTACTCTAGAATATCAATCCATTTTAATTCATGTTACACATTGTAAATTCCAGATGTCCATTTATCAAATTAAGTCATATTCACTAACTGAATTACAGAAAAAACTAATAAAAGGGCATTTACCGCCTGTTCCAGATTTAAATCAATTTTCAGCAGTGGTTTTCCCACATGATTTTTCTGGACTTTTGAGAGAGTATCTTTCACCTAAAAGTAAATATAAAAGATTATGAAAATGTATACTCCCAATTTAAAACAATCTTATTCTTGCTTAAAATGTTATTTTGAATGCTAGAGAATAAACAGAATGTTAAAGTGAAATGACTAAAATATACCTTTACATACTAGGAAAGAATATCACTATTATGCAGAATATCTTTTCCAAAGACATATTAGTTACATTAATTCAAGCTATAGCACACCATTTCCAGAATAAGAAATAGGAGAAATGTACACTGATAACTAAAGTAGCTCCTGAAAGGTTGTACTGTGAGACTGCGTGCTTTTATGTGAAATAATTTTGGAGTTTCTTCTTAAGACGGCACTCTCTTACATCCTGGTAAATTCTCAAAAGGGACAGTAATAAAACCTTTGATAAGCACATTGGTTTTTCTCAATTAAGTACTTTGTACACATTTCAATTGTAAGTATTCTGGTTTCATTGTTCAGCAAGACAACGTAAGAGAACAAGCCATTTCAATTAGTCACCACATACACATTTCATTTCTTTTGCAAAGCCACTGATTTGAATTACTTGAAACATTTTTATTTTGGTGAACAAGATATTAGGCATTCTCTTTTGCTTTAGCAGAATCAGGGGTCATTCCAACAATCATTTATCCTGAAGAAAATGACTGAGAAAATGAGTAAGACAGGCTCTCCTTCTTAACTGGAGAATCTTTTATCTAAAGAAACTATTTCAAAACAATGAAATATTTACAGTTTCTTAGTTATGCGGTAATTAGAGAAAACAATCAGGAGCAGTTCAGATTTTGAGGGGTATGAGGTTTATTCAATGTTAGGGGCATTCTTTAACAAAAACAATTAAAAGTTATGAACACAAAAGTAGCCTGAAGACTGGTGGTGGTGATGGGAAGTGACTGTAAATGGGCACAAGGTTTCTTTTGTGGGTGATGGAAATGCTCTGAAATTAGATTTTAATGATGGTATTCTGAATATACACTAAAATTTACTGGATTGCACACCTAATATGGGTGAAATTTATGGCATGTAAATCTTGAGAAAGCTGTTTTTAAAAAATTAGCTTAGAAAGAACTTGTGCTAATTAGGGCATCCAAAGCTTAGGTATTATTAGCTTCATAGCAAATCGAACCCCTCCAATACTAAAATTACCGATACAATTCTTACACATTGTAAAAATTATTAACTTGTTTTCTTGAAACTATCTTTCTGTAGATCCTCCAACTTGTAAATACTTAAATTGATTAATATATTACTAAAAGTTTTAGCTGTAACTCCTCACTCAAGAGGGATTTTGAATGTATACTTGCAGTTTCTTACATGTAATCACATTTCCAGGATTTCAACATTAGATAACAGTTTTAATAAGTTTGAGAATTACTTGTGACAGTGAGGGAGTGAAGAATATATAGACTCTGGAGGCTGACTGCCTGGGTTCAAACCTCAGGTCTACCACCTCTACTTAGAAACTTGCTTGTCTAATTCATTAAATCTTTCAGTACCTTGGTTTCCTCCTATAGCTGTTATAAATAGTACCTACCTCATTATAGGTGATCTAATAAGTCAATAAGTTGTTACATAAGTATAAACAATTAGAACAGTACTTGTTATATATTTGCTATGAAATTACTATGATTTAGATTTACCTTGAAACAACTTCAAGTTAAAAAATAGTAATAATTTTTCTCCCAACAATGACAAAAATCTGTCTGTACACATCACACATAAAAGAAAGAAAATATGGAAAGTTTTGCTTGTGATAGGAAGTAAATAGAGAAGGAAGTCTTTTGACGCTAATATTTAGCCACAAGGACCACAATAACAACTACCTTATAATTAGCCTGCCAGCATTTGAACACAAGTATGATAGCCTGCTTGAAGGAGGGAAAAGAGAGGTTTGGGGATTTATTAACACTAACTGAAACCCTTAAAAGGAAAAAAGCAATGGCTGATTAGAAGAGCCCTGAAATTTGTCTCAATTTAAAATGGTCTCAGACAGTTCTGCCAAACATAGATCATTCTTAATCCAGAGGAAACGGGAAAAAACACCTCTGAAGTGTAACTTGTTAACTCCAGAATAACGTTTTTGAGCTGGATTCATGGACAATCTTTGGTTTCCAAGTTCTACCGGATCCCCCAAAAGTTTTTAAAACTGTGTTTTCATCTTAATAATATTAAATTTCTCTCATTAAGACAAATGTATTTTTCAGTTTATAAATTATCAATGCAAAATGTATTTTACTCAAGGATTTCGTTTAAAGCAGTGTGTCTAAAAATGGAGTTTTAATACCTATTCTTAAGGATAAGATTTTTTTTTTTCTTGAAAATAAATTCTGTATTATTCCCTAGGAATTAGGCCAGAATTTGGTCTGTTAGGATAGCTTGCTAACATATGCTTGACAACAAAAAAGAAGTTTAATCATTGAAAACAATTTTTCAAAACGTTTTAAGTACATAGTTTGTGGCAGTTTTTACTCCATTAGGGTACTCATTCACTCATTCACTTATCAGCAAACACTTAACTATGTAACACTTATCAACCAGAAACTGTGCTTGTTCACTGCCAAAGACAACCACATTGTAATTCCACTGAAAGGTCCATTAAAAAAATTTAGTATGTCTTTGACTTTATAGTATAACTACTTATTTCATTATAATGTATTTCAACCTTTTTTAGGAAAGAGATCCTTAAATTTGCACAGTGATTTCTATCACAGCAACTGCCACAAAGCCTAAGGGCACGCACTCATTAAGATCTGATTCCTGAGTATCAGCTCTAGGCAAATTAGGTCACAGGCATATTAATTCCAAATCCAAAATTTACTTTCCATGAAGATAAACTTCTCTTAGTGGAATGTGTATCTTATACTTATAGGAAATATTTTCACTTTTAATACATTTATGTGTTAGCATTTCGTTGAAGTTTGGAAAAGAAAAATAAAATAAATACATACCTTTGACTCCACTTGATTTAGCATAAGTGGAATGTCAGAAGTTGTTGACTTGGGAATACCAAGGGTATCACAGATAGCTTGAACTTCCTGATAAATTTCACTATTTTTATCTAATTGAGAATTTTTACGTTTCTTGTTCTGAACTATGTGTAAAGCTTGAAGCTCTGTACTTAAAAATACTATAAGAAAAGGGAAAAACAAAATGTTAAATGCATACAAACTCCTTAAAAATCCCACTTCTAGGTATATATTGAAATCAAGATCTCAAAGAGATCGGCACTACCACCTTCACTGCAATATTGTTCACAATAACCAAGATAGAGAAACAACCTAAGTTCTTCCACAGGTGACTGGATAAAGAAAATGTGGTACATACACACAATGGAATGTTATTCAATCTTCAAAAAGAAGGAAATCCAGCCATTTGCAACAACGTGGATGAACCAGGAGGACACTGCACCAAGTGAAATGAGCCAGACACAGAAGTACAAATACTATATATCACTTTTATGAGAAATCTTAAACAGTAAAACTCAAAAAGCAGAAAGTAGAATGGTGGCTGGCAGGGAAGGAGAAACAGGGAGTTATTAGTCAAAGACAAATTTTTTTAAGAACTGATCTGTTTTCAGAGGGACCTTGGCGTAATCCTTATAAGCCCAGTCAGATCCTTAATGGTCAGTTATGTGAGATGAGTAAGTCCTAGAGATCTATTACTTCACAGCATAGTGCCTATAGTTAACAATACAATATTGTATACTTACAAATTTGCTAAGAGGGTAGACCTCATGTTGTATTCTTCATCACAAAAAAAAATTAAGAGGGCAGAAGGAAACTTACCAAAAAAAAAAAAAAAAAAAAGAGACAGTGCCTACCCGCAAAGAGTTTCAAGTCTAGTAGAAGAGACACACCAAATAAATCAATAAGTTAAAAATGTATAAGAATATGTAAAGCTCTGATAAAATATTCTCTCTCTCATAGACAGAGTGCTCAAGCCAGGGCAGAAGGTATAGCTCTCACTGATCTATATAAGCGGGACAGAGTAATCTGAATAATTGTTTGCCTTCAGGGCAGACCACCCCAGGCTTGTCACAAGTTCCTCTACTGTCACCATTTCATTTAATCCTTTCAACAGTCATGTTTAAGAAAATTACTGAAAAATCTCAGATGGTTATTTATAATCTTGTTTTCAATTAAATTTCACTACAGTAGTTAAAATATAAGGGTTTTGCTTGTTTTTATTTGTGTAAAGTTACACACACTCTCCATAATTTAATACAATAGTTTCAACTTCCGCTGAGCAGAAAAAACATCTGAGAAACTGTTCAAAAGTACAGGTGCCAGGGTTGCACCCTGAGTTTCTGAACCAGTAGATCTGAAGTAAGAGTTGGGCATCTATGTGGTTTGTTTTATACCCAAGGTGATTCTCAAGGGCAGAGAGGATTGAAAGCCACTGCTTTAAAGACTTTTTCATGCAATCTACATGTTACACAGTCTAAAGTGGCCACAAAAAGTTAAGACCAATACGTATCAAACTTTGCTCATGAGGACTATGCCAAGGTCTCTCTGATTTCAAAACCTCTTTAAAATAAAATCACCAGTTCTTCAAAAATTTATATTTTGGATAGAACCTTGGCTGAAGTCCACCTATGTTCTATGGACACATGCTCCACCTAACAGTACAAACAAGAGTTCAGTCTAGTATTTAAAATACTAATCCATAGAGATGATAAACAACACAGGGAAGAAGATTTCTTCCCACCACAGATCCTCACATTTCCCTTCCTGAGGCAATCACCATTATTAGTTTCTCGGCTATCTTTTTAGGCATATATGTGTATGTATAGTTATTATATATACATATCTACCATCTATGCACTTTTATTTCTTTTATACAAACAAGGCATACTATACATGTTCCCTATATTCATTTTTTATTTACCAATATATTTTAGAGATCATTCCTTATCAGCACATTTGATCTGTTTTTTAAGGGCTGTATAGTGGTAGCACTGCAAAGATGTATCATTCCTACCTAACTAGGACAATGCCATAAGGAACATCCTTTTCATATATCTTTGTAGTCTTGGGGAAATAAATATGTATACCTAGTCATGGAATTGCCAAGTCAAAGGGCAGATGAATTTTAATTGTAATATTAATAATTTGCCATTCCAAAAGGTTGTACCAGTTATTCACTACACTCTAATGCCTATAGTATATGAGAATGCTTTACTCCCTCTAACTTGTATTATATATATATTTTGGTATTCACTAGACTGGTAAGTGAAAAAATTGTATTCTGTGCTTTTATTTTTGTAACTCTAACTTTGAGGGATACTGTGCATTTTTTCAGGTCGAAAAGTAATTTTTAAAGAACTTTTCTCTGTAAATGTCTGTTCATGTATTATAAACTTTATATTTTTTCAGTGAGTTATCTTTGTCTTCTTGATTTATAAAAGCTCTCCACATAGTAAGGAATTTGGCCCTTTTTGTTTTATACATGTTGCAAACACTTCCAAGAACATGAAGAAGCTTCTTAGGTATGTTTTAAAGAGAGTTAAACTAAAGATAAAAATGGAGGGGGCTGGCTGTGTGGCTCAGTTGGTTAAGAGTGCAAGCTCTGAGCAACGGGGTTGCCGGTTCGATTCCGACATGGGCCAGTGAGCTGTACTTGAGCTGAGCTGCCACTGAGTTGCCAACAGGTGGCAGGATGGTTCAGCTGGTGACAGCACATGTTCTTAACAACAAGGCTGTCGGTTTGAGTCCTACATGGGATGGTGGGTTACGTTCACCCACAACTAAGACTGAACACGGCACCTTGAGCTGAGCCACCACAGGCTGCTGATAGACAGCCGGATGGCGCCTAGACTTGGAGCTGAGCTAGCTGCGCCCTCCACAACTAAGACTCAAGGACAGCAACTTGTCTGTTTCCCTTCCCCAATTCCCCAACACTGCTCCCCTCCCCCAATTCCCCAATGAAATCTTTAAAAAAAAAAAAAAGATAAAGATGGAATAGATGCTGGTAAGATTGTGAACTAGTATAACCTTTTCTGGAGCAAAACACGGCAATATATACCTAGACCACAGATTTTTTTTTTTTAAGTTTATTTCTAAGTAAAAGTAATCCAAAATTATAAACAAAGAAATAAATTTAATGTGGAAAAAAATCCAAGTACTCCCAAATTTGAAATTTATTAAATAAAAATGTTATATCCATAGCATAGGATGTTATATGGCCAATTTAAATTATTTAAAAATATTAAATGGTGAGGAAATGCTCACATTCAATGAAAAGAAAGAGGTGAAGGAACTGTGTATATAATAGGACCTCAATTTCATTTAAATGTGTATCTACAAAGGAAAAAGAGAAGGGAAAAGAAATACACCAAAAAATTATTCATGGTTCTGCTTTGGGAGTGAGACCATAAACGACTTTCTTCTCTGGAATTTCATCTACTTTGTAAAATCCCTATGATTACATTGTCATACAGGTAGGTATATGCTACACGTTTAACACTAACTCCCCATCTTACTCCACCTCCTGAGGATGTAGTATTTTCATAATCAGAAAAACTCTATACCAACTTCTCTTATATTTCCTCTTTCCTTTTACTTGTACCACAGGCCTATATTACTATTATTGCTGAGCTTCTTAGCAGCTAAGGCAAAAAGGGAAACATGATGAATTACATAGTTCTCATGGACTGATATAGAGCATGCAAGTTCCTCTAGGCCATGCTTCTTAGCTTCCTTTCTGTCCCAATACCAAAGGGTTACTGTGATCTCCAATTAATAACAGTTCATTAAATTAGTAACTCACACTGAATGGGAGAAAGATGGGAAACAGTGCAAGAAATGGGACGGGGAGGACATAATTTTTATTCCCCACAACACACACAAGGTAATGCAAATGTCAACACGCCTACCATCACCAATAGTCAAACACACACATGCAATGTTTGTTCTAATGAAATAAACGTTACTAACGCTAGAGCCTAGAAGAAATATATCATATGGATCTCTTTATAGATGCTATAAACCTAAAAGAAATCTTCAATAGATGTTAGAAAAAAATTTCAAATGATCACTGTACAACTTCCAAAATAGCATGAAGTTAAATGAACTGAATTAAGGAATTTTTGAAGGGACCCAATGCAAATAAATGGATCTATTATTTAACATAATTGTTTAGACACAAGGTAATTTATACTCCAAAGTCACACCTGATGAAAATAGACCACACACACTAGAATTCAAGTGGCCCAAGGGAGCATTGTTTTGTTTGTTTTTAACTGATATATCCCTAATGCCTACAGCAGTTACTGGTACAATAGTAAGTAATCAATAAATACTTTTGAACCCACTATCATTCAGTGCCTATCATTAAAACAAGATCTAATAATCTGCTTAGCAGCCTAGTTTCAGAGAGTTTTAAGATTAAATAAGACTTGGGAGACCACCAACTAGATTAGCCATGTAGTCATAAATGTTAAGACATAAATTAGGTGAAAGAAACATTACTACAATACTATATAAATTATAAAACCGGGGAATTCTATATTGGCCAAATAAAATCATAAGTGTTAGAAATCTTAGAGAGTACAATTAGAATCTATACTACATTTATATAAATATCTGAGTCAGTTTCATATTGTAAGTCAAATATTAGAACCTTCTAAATACACAAAATGTCTAATGCTTCATTAATGAAACTTCATAAATCCTGACTTGAAAATAACAAAAAACAGATCAAATAAATGCACTTAAATGTTCCAAGAAAGATAACTTACACAGAAGTTTCAAACAGTCATCCTTCTTTTTTAAACGGTCTTTAATATCTCCTGATATGAGTACAGAATATGGACATGCCATTTCTTTTAAAAAACCACTTATTTCAAGCTGGAAACTTTCGAGATCATCTTTCCCTTAAAAAGAAAAATCACAAGATATTTACAGAAACATTACCATATAATCTGTTACTATAAAATCTACCACTAGTTGATTTCACTTTTACATTCAATTCTATCACTTTGGCTTTAAATCTTTACATGTGTGACCTCAAAGCTTAGGTAAAGGTACCCAAACAATTTCGACATATAGAAAGTAACACCTACATTCAGAAACATAATTATAAGTTTAAGAACATAAGTATCTAAT
This sequence comes from Aselliscus stoliczkanus, assembly GCA_033961575.1. Taxonomy (NCBI): domain Eukaryota; kingdom Metazoa; phylum Chordata; class Mammalia; order Chiroptera; family Hipposideridae; genus Aselliscus; species Aselliscus stoliczkanus. Next base: position 93,644,687 of record CM066732.1, on the reverse strand, counting down.
TATGAGATTATAAATATTTGTATATTTAAATCCCTGATAAGGATGTTCCAATGTGGGCTTTTCATAAAAGCAGATAAAACGAAAATATTTTATGTAAGTAACAAAAACATAAAAAGCATTTTTATGGCCAAAATCATTAATTGGTTTCAGAGCAAATGATCAATTTCTATTGTATTTCTATGGATTCATATAAATGAAATCACCAAATTAGTCTCACTACTTATCTTTCTTTCATAATTTAATTATGCAGGAGCTTATATCACATGTTTTGAATTTACAATAGCTTACTTTACTTTTCCTCAAGTGAATTCTGTTACATTTGGCAAGGAAAAAAAAAAATTAAAAATAAGGATAGCTTCAAAAGGAAAGACTCCTTTGTCCCCTAGCAAATGACCAATAATTTTTTTTTTCATTTTATTACACTACCTGAAATTCTACCAATCCAAGACCCAGAAGGACTCTAGTTACCAAGATAGAAATGAATTTAACAAATTTTATGAAGAAGTACAGGAATTTTTTATAAAAGTATTCCTTTTTGAATCCATATCCTGAGTTACAGGCTTGGTAATACAATTTAAACTGGGGATTGTATGTACTTAAAAAAACAAAAAACTCTTAATTCAAAATAAACAATATTCAAAAATTAAACTTTTTAAATAACCAAATTCAGATTCTACTTTTTCTTAAGAACAATACTCAGGTTAAGACAACAGATAAACAGTAATTGTTTACAATTTCACACAAATTTAAGAACCAATTTTGAATTAATATAAAATTCAATCCAAAGATATTTAATATAACATACTGAAGTTGTTCATATTAATGATTTTTCTTTGTACAGTGAACACATTGTAGATAAAATTAAACTGTAAGTTATCATTTCATTTTACTATTAAACAGAAAAGTAAATAAGAGACAACAATACCAGCTGAAGTGATACTTTCTTCCAAGTTGCATAGTGATTTTATTTGAGAACCTAACCAAACACAAAGCTCTGAAAATTCAGGTGAAGACAGTCCACCCTCAGCTGCCTTGGTCAGGGCTTGCTCTTCTAACAGTGGTCCCTTATACCTAGAAAGGAAGATACAAAAGGCTGAAAACAAACAAGCAAACAAACCCCTACTATTCTTTATCATAGCCTACTGCCTGTTTTTGTAAATAAATTTTATTGGAACACAGCCAATAGATGTATCCATTTACAGATTGCTGGGCTGCTTTCACAGTGCAATGACCCCGTTGAGTAGTGACAGAGATAGTATGGCCAACAAAACCTAAAATTTTTACTATCTGGTCTGTTATAGTTTGACGATTTCTGCTCTACATAATTAACATTCATTTGGCTTTTTTCTTTTTTTTTGTATTTTAACATTTTTTAAAAGTAAAATTATCAACCAATTTTAAGAGAAATATTACATAAACACAAAGTCAAACAGGGCAAAGTCTGAAAATCATATTAGTTAACAAGAATAAGAAAAAGGAAATATGTATAGTGAAATTCTGCAAAAAAGAACAGATCACATTTTAAATTTAAAAAGTAAAACCTGAGACCATTTTAACCTAAACTATCTCTTTTGTAATTTTATACTCTGAAAACATTACCACGAAGTATATTTAAATGGAACCTTAAAGTTTTTAATCATTTTATATATTATTGACTTGCATACCAGTTTTTTACTTTTATTGTTCTTTCTGCAACTGAACTTTTTTATACATTATAAACAAAGATTTTAATATATTTGATGGGTTTTAAACCATTGCAGTTATTTTTCTTTTGATATTCAAACCCTGGTTAGTGGGAGGCCATTCATGTTAGCCAATGAGTCCTGTGCCTTATCGCTGTATTCGCTGAATATGTTCTTTGCTTTGTTTTCTATGACAGTATGTTTCTGCCCCATACCTGTAATCAGCCATTTCTCCAAGAGGACCAATGCTTCTGAATGGTAGTTTAAGTACACAACCGGGTACTAAAGGTTAGTCACTGTATCTGTACCTTTTTAAGAGAAATTACATCCGGAGCTCACATTGCTAGTTTCTATTCAAATTTAGGATTGTGGGTTTTTTATTTATTTTGTTTTACATTTTTATCTATTTTCTCATACAATAAAATTCTGGTTTCTAATGATACTTACATAACCCTAAAAAATATATAAATTATATATAGTTTCAGAATAGGAAAACCAGTATTATTACTAACAATAAAATTACTCAAAACAATTAATGTTTTTATCATTAGAATATACTCCAGTAAGGATGTATAAAAAAATAATTCCTTCCCATGTGATTAAAACACCCACTCAACAACATACTGACAGACCTTTGTTTCATTTTGCTTTTAATTTTTAGGGATTTGTCTTTTTTTGTTGTGATTTCATATTTATTAAATTTTGCTTTATAATTATTTAAAACACTTATATGGTTTCAAAATCTAATTTACAAAACAAGGTACATTCAGACAAATCTAGTTTATAATCTTAATCTTGTTCCTTCCCTCCCCCATAGGCAATCATATTTACTAGTTTTGGTTTGTCATTCCATGTTTTTAAATATAAATATAAACATATTTACTTTTCCTTCTTTAGATAAAAGTTGGCCTACTATATACTGTTCTATTTCTTGCTTTAAACACACTCACACACACACATATTTACATGCACTAGGGATTAGCAGAGATACTGCTCATTTTTATTGTTGTGTAGTACTCCACTGCCCAGATCCGCCACATTTCATTCACTACGCCCGCCTAAAGGACATTTGGATTGTGTGGAATGTTTTGCTATTATTTAAAAATATGGCAAATTTTTGTCAGTGTATATCTGGGTAGGTTCCTATAGGTGGAATTGTTAGGTCAAAGGGTAAGTGGATATGTAACTTTACTAGATACTATTAAATTTTCCTCTAGGGGGTACCATCAAGGTATGGGAGTACCCATTCCCCCATAACTCACCGAAGTTGTCAAACATTTGGGGTTTTGACCATTTTGCATGTCAGTATAGTTTTAATTTACATTTTTCTTAAGAACAAGGCTGTACATCTTTTCATACGTTTAAGGCCATTTGCATTTCTTTTTCTCTAAATTCTCTGGTCCTGTCGCATAAAGGGTATTTTCAAATCTCCACTTTGCAGGTAAGAAATTAAGGGTTAACGAGGATAGGACACTTGCTTTAAGTAGAAGGCCAGGTTCAGTGGTAGGCATCCGCGCGTGCACATTTGTGCACCTATATATAATATATATTTATAAATAAATATATTCATCTACTTATAATTCATTTAATCTTCACAGCAATGCTTTAAGTTAGTATTATCCTAATTCTGTAGGACCAGAAGATAAATAACTAAGTAATGACATGCTGATTTACACTCAGATTTAAATGCTCCATGTGAACTTTTAAACTTCTATCTACAATAATAAGGAAACTAAGCAAATAACCTGGCCAGATGATGCAGCCACGTAAAGGCAGAGCTGCTCGTGCAGCCAAGGCTGGTTGGTTCCTCATTCATTACCTTTCCTCCGTGTCTTACAGTGCCTCTCACTGGGACTTACCAGTAAAATCTTATTCCCCCTACTTGCTTTCATTTCTGCAATATTCATAATTGAATAAATTTAACTAATTTTGTAGTTGGCTGATAGTTATTTTTACTAAAATGCCAACTACAAAATTCAACAAAACTGACTACATCACCCAAAATGCTGAATTTAGAGGGGGAAAAACCCAGTCATTAATGCCTCAGCTCATCAAATTAAGTAAAAACAAAAACTAAATGTATTTAACAAACCTAACGTCTAACAACAATCATAATCATAATAGCAACTAACATTTATAAATTGCTCTATGGTAGGTCAATGCTGTGTGCTTTGTATATTACCTTGTTTAATTGCCACAAGGTTCTAAAAAATAGGTATTGTTATTATGCTCTTAATTTGGTCTATATACTCTTACTTAATTCGTGCCACTCTTATTCCAAACAGTGGGGATACCTGCCATGGGCCCAGATTCCGCCAGGAGTCCTCCATACACCGGAACCATAGCTGCTGGTCTGACACTACTTCAAGATGGGTGATCCAATCTTCAGTCTGTCAGGGCCACTGGCAAACCTCCACAAAGACACAGCCAGGGCCTAATTCACTTTGTTTTCTATTTTCATCAACCAACATATAAAATATGAAACCCTTTCCCCTGTCATTTACCTACCCTATTGGCTTGCCTCTGATCTGGCTCTCGAGTTCTCCCTGCTTCCCAGATCTTTCCACTGCGTTCCATCCATAAACAAATCTCCTACATTGTCAATCTCTTCTCAGAAAGATTACGCCTAAGGCCTCTAGCTTTGGTTATTTTACTCTCCCGAGTTCCTTAAGATCAGAGCAGAGCGTAGGGTTTGTCCTCCTTGTTTCCCTATATAGCATCCACATCATTGCTCCCTCTTTATCTTATATTTCCTGCTCTCTCTAGGCTCAGGCTAGTCAGATTTGCCACCATCTTTTCCTTGTGATTTTCATCTATCAATCTCTTGGATAATCCTCAACATTCCCTATGCTCAGTTTTCAGTTTTCCTCTCCATCCTTAGTTTTGTTATGTTTCTTCAAAGTCCGTACGTATACCCTATTCAATACCCCAAGTTTTCAATTCCCTAACTTCCTCTTTTCCAACCTTCACATGTCACTGAGGCCTTCCCTGGCCCCCCATCCCCAGACCTTGTCATCACCTGGAACTACTCCAGCTCTGAAACCACTAATTCAAACACGTCACTTCCGGACCACAACCTACGTCTATCCTTTCAGCTTGCTCTTCTGACTACTCACCGGCAACTATTCTTTGATATCATCTCTACCTCCATTCCATTGGTTCCTCTATATTCTCTGTATTCACTAGCAGCTCCCTGCTGTTTTCACTTTCTTCCCTATTCAATTTAGATTCCAAGGTGTATCTTTTCCTTTTGGTGCTCAGGAAATAACTTACTGAAGAAACAAATCCTTCATATGCTCATCTCCTTCAGTTCTAATATTCGATCAATCACTAAGTCCTACAATGCACTTCTTTCCATATCCAGGCCACTAACAACCATCACTTCTTGCCTAAGCTACTAACTAAATTCTCCAATCCACTCTCCACCTTGCTGACACAGGTCATTTTTCAAACTAGACAATAACTCCTTTTTATTTAAAATCCTTCAATCATGCCCCACTGTTGTTATGACAAAGAACAAAATCCACAACACAGCCTAAAAGGTGCTGCATGTCCTGGTCCTGACTAACTTCAATACAATATTCCACCACTCTGGCCCTTGCTTTCTGACCGCTGGCCACATTAGCCTTACAGTTCTTCTAATACAGAATGCTCCTTTCAACTTCAGGTCTTTCATATTTTGTTCTCAGTTAGGACACCTTTGCCCTCCTTTCCTATCCAACCTCACCTAGGGAACTCCTATTCACCTTTACTATTTCAACTCAAATGTTACTTCCTCAAGAATCTATCACTAACCTATAAGACTGCATAGGTCCTCCTGTCATGTTATATCACCCTGTTCTCTTCCTTTAAATTACTTATTATAGTTAATATTTGTACAATCATGTCTCTCCACTAAACTGTAAGCTCCACAGGGACAAGAGAAAGTCTATTTTGTTCACCACTGACTTCTCAGAACAGTGTCCAGTATAGAGTTGTACTTAATAAATATTTGAAATAAACTTCTCTCCACAATGGTGGAGAGCAGTTTTTAAAACTATGCATGCCTATACTGCACTCCTAAAGTAGATCAGGATTCTGTCAGCTTGTGGAACATACTAGACTGGAATATTTTTTCACAAGCTCCACACATGATTTTCACGCACAACCAGGATTGAGATCCACTGTTCTACAAAATCAGACTGTCAGAACGGAAAGAGACCGGAAATCATCTGTGTTAGCCTGCCCCTTTCACATATGAGGAAACTAAGTTCTTGTTTTCATTTATAATATTTTGTATCACTAAATTGCTCTTTCAAATAGATCCCGCCCCCCTTTTTTTTTTTTTTGAGGGCAGTGTCACTGGCTCTCATATGTGGGACCCGAACCAGGGCCGCTGGCTTCCCAGGCCAGCACTTAACCACCGCCCCATTCGGCCGGCCCTAGATTTCCCCCTTTTAACTCCTCCCTTTAATTCTATTTTATCTGACAAAAACTAAAGTATCTTCTCTGATATCCTAAATGTTTTAATCACAATAGAAAATACATTATTCACAACCTACATGGATAGTATTATTAAAGTGTTCAATTATAACACATATTGTAAGTAAACAACTATTCTTTTTTCACATTTCATTATCATTATAGGAAAATTTAAACTTCAAAGCCTCATCAAATTCCAGGAAAAGTCAACTCTAAAACGTGTAAATTGTTTACTTTCCATATTGAATAATCTGAAACTAATTTTCCTTGATTAAAGTCAAGATTATAGCAAACTTCATTTCTCAAAACACCTGCCCTACAAACAAATTCAAGGAATGAGGGAAGAAAAAGAAAAAAAAAAGCACTGACCTTACCTTTTTCACAAACTATTTACCGAATCCCACTTATGCTTACCTGGAGTACTTGGAAGCTCAAACTGTTTGAGGCCCAAATACTTCCATTAAATATTTTAACTTCTTGTTTCGGTTACTTCTTTAATTAAGTTAAGTGAAAATTTCCAAGGGATTTCACAGAAGTAAAAATGCCCCCTACACAATCACTGGCTCTGTTCTTTCATCTGGCAAACATTTATTCAGGGTCTACTAAATGCAAGGCTCTGTAAGCCTGTAAACCAGTCATCGCAAAAGACCTGTTTTATCAGGGTCCAAAAGACGCAGTTGATAGAAGAGCAATGCAGCTTTAGGAAAAAATAAAAAGGGTGTGTGTGTGTGTGGGGGGTTGGGTTCAACGTTCACAACAGCCCTACAAAGGCACAGCCTACCCCATTGATGAAACTCCAGCACTGGCAAGGCAAACAATTATGCAGATAGCTCCCATCTCCTTAGGTGCATTTTTTGACTCTCAACTATCTGGCCCTATGCTTACCTCTGTGAACTTTTCTTCACTTATTTACCCATTCATTCAACCACCATTTATTGCGCTAGACACAATAGGATGGTGTTGGGGATGAGACAGGTAAGGCACATGTTTTCCTCGAGCTGACCAGGGGGAATAGGGGACAGGCCACTCAAGAGACAATAAATGTGCGGGAGAAGACAATCTGGGATAGGGACCAGGGCTGTGAAGAAAAAATGGGCTAAGGCTGAGGGAGCGGCTATGTTGCCCTTCCTGCCCCCCACGCACACAACTCTTAGCATCACCCCAGAAGTTCTCAGAGCATTTGCCACTGGGCATTGTAAATACCAGCATACTCTGTGCAGCCCCCACGACTATGTACCCTACTAGCGATCTGAAACTCTCTTTCCTCTGTCTAGCACATAAATATGCATTAATTGCACACCGATGAGCACCAAGTAAATAGACACTTAACGCACAAATGAAATGGTTGCATGAATGGGCCTCGCACCGAACTCTAAAACATTTTCTCCGGTCAAGGAAGCAAAAGGGATTCACTCCTGAGCCCTAATGACTAAGCCGCAGATGAACCCTAAGGAAGCCACAGGTTGCTCCCCGCGGCCGACAGCAGTCCCCCGGGCGCAGACCGGGTTCAGCGCCTCCCGCCAGGCGCCGCAGCGACGCCAACAGAAACACCCCCCGCCCCGCTTTCCCGGGGGCCTGCGGGAGCCAGGCCGCGCCACTGCCACAGGGCTGGCTGCGGAGTTCCGAGGCCAGGAGTCTGCAAGCGGGCGCCAGGCGCCCCAGCTCTGAGACCCTCCTCCACGCCCAGCCCCACCAGCGGTTTCATTTCCCGCCTCCCTCTTAACTCCGTCGGCGCCGGAGGGAGAGACGCAGAGGAGGCCTGCGCCGAGCCACACGCGCCCAGGGGAGACCCACCGCGGGGAGGCTGCGGCAGCCGGGCCAACGGAAAGCTTACGTTTCCGGGGGAAAGACGTCCCCGGGCACACTCACCCCAGCGCCTCTAGTGTGTCCAGCACGTCCCCCTCCATCGTAGGTTCGGGACCCGGCTCTGGCCCTCTCATGGTCCTACGGCCCAAAGCTGTTCGCCGCTCTAAAGAGCCCGCCGGAAACCGGTGTTACGGCGCCGAAGTTCCGGTCAGAGGATCGACCGACAACAGCCTATGAGCGCCTCTGACGGCCGGCCCAATGGTTCCCGGCCCTGGCGGCAATTGACACCCAGTGCCTAAGACGGTTTTATACAACAACTTTCGAAAATAATAAAAGCATCATTACCCTAGCTGTTGAGTCATGTCAGCTGAGGCTCCAAATATTGAAACAGAGATAAGCCAGCCCCACTGGATTCTTTCTGAATTCTTGACTTACAGAATCCATAAGGATGATACGTTACATCTGCCAAGTTGGTTTGATAAGAATAGATGACATGAACTTAATGGTAAAGGAATAGCTTCTAAAGGGAAGATAATGAAATGGATAGGATCTATGTTGGGCCCCCAGCAGTCACTCTGTCTCGGTCTGCCATATTCACTTTCCATGTTTACTTTCCATACCTACCTCCCCACATTCCGATTTACATTAGGTTTTTGTGTTGAAAATTAGTTATATGGAATCGGGACTCCTAGGACTAATGTAATCTTGTTTTCTGTGCGATGCTGATAGTAAGGGAAGGATGTCCTTGCTGATGCAATGTTAAAAGCATTCAAATCCATCTGCTAGGTTTCCAGAGAAAATGGATAGGTAGGTGCTGCTTAACACAAGGAATCAAAATTCCACAAGAAAATATGATCAGAAACATCCTTTAAGGACTAATTTAGGGTAAAGTTTATATATACAGCCTCACTCCTCCCATGTCTCTGTTAAAATTAAATTAGCCAGAGACTACACCACGTATAAACTTATAGTCTGACAAAATCAGACATATTGATTTACAGTGAGGGAGCACATTGCCGAGGAACTGTTTTAGTCAGGGTTCTCCAGAGAAATAGGATGGGTGAGTGAGTGGGTGGATGGATGGATGGATGGATGGAAATAGATAGACAGATAAATAACAGAATTGACTCATGTGGTTATGGAGGCTGAGAAGTCCCCAAATCTTCCCTCTGTAAGCTGGAGAATCAGGAAAGCCAGTGGTATAGGAGCCTGAAGGTCCAAGAACTAGGAGCTCTGATATCTGAAGGTAAAATAAGATGGATGCCACAGTTCAAGAAAAGAGGAAGTATTTGCTATTCTTTCATCTTTTTGTCTTATTCAGGCCCTGAATGGGTTGAATGATGTCCACCGACACTGGTGAAGGTAGATGTTCTTTACTCAGTCTATTGAATCAAATTCTAACCTCTTCTGGTGATACCCTCACAGGCATACCCAGAAGTAATGTTTTACCTGCTATCTGGGTATCCCACCATCCAGTCAAGAAGAAACATAAAATTAACCATCACAGGAACTGTGGCATGCCACTCAACAAGAGAAGAAAGCAACTTGTGTAAGGTTTGGATTCTGCTGAAGGATTCTAGAAAGTTGCCATCAGTCCTGGATTGGTTGCTGCTTCTGAGGTGGGATTAAAAGTGTGGATTAACTAGGAATTGGGTGTTGTCATGAGGTCTCTGTGATACACGGGTAGAGTGGGTCGAGGGGCATCATTGGTAAAAAGGCAGTGGTCTTCAAAGTGCAGGTCACTGTGCTGTTGGATAGAGCAGTGCCCTCTTTGGGACTGCTCATTGTAGGGATTTCAGCCTGGAGTTGCCAAGTATTATCATCATGTAGAGAGAATTTCCCTGAGGATAAAACCAACATGGACTAAATCAGACCTGGGACCGACTGGAATCCTTAAATCCAGCTTTAGCTGAAAATCCATCTCTTGAATTCCCCCATAACAGAAAACAACACATTCTTGTTTTTGTTTCAGCTATTTTTCTTTTTTAAGAGGGCACAGAGTCACTGGCCCATGTGGGAACTGAACTGGTAGCCCTGCTGCTCAGAGCTCGCGCTCCCAAGCCAACTCTTAACCAACTGAGCCACTCAGCCAGCCCCAGTTTAGGCTACTCTTTAAGAGCTACTCCTTGCAAGCTACTCATGACTAATATAATCCTGATAACATTTTCTATGGCTCTGCAAGCCCAACTGATCTCTAAAGAGAAGCTTGCAACCTGAACTCCAAAGAGAAGCTTGAAGCCTGTGTGTGTATCTCTGTGTGTGCATGAACGTGCATGTGTATGGGGTGAAAGGGAGTATGCATTTCGTAGTACCTGCAATGCTTTGGTGTTGGAGAATTATCATATTTCTGACATTTATATGAGGTTATAATTCTAAGTAATAAATAAGCATATGATATTCAATAAATTGATTCTGTTTATTGAGTACACAGTTTGTACCAAGTGCTGAACTATACCCTGAGGAAAAATAAATAATGACCCAATATCATCCATGTCTATAAAGATATAGTTACCTAGTAAGTCATAGTCAAGGCCAGAAGTAATATGGGTAGTGAATCTAACAGAAGAAGCAAAGACCATTCAAGTCGGCAGAGGTGGAGAGAACTCCCCACCAAGTTCAGGATGGAAGCTGGATTTTGAGTGAAGAATAAGATTTAAATGTAAGCAGGAAAGAAGACATTTGAAAGGGATTTAGATGAGGGGGTAAAAACACGTTATGGAAAAATTGACCAGAACAGTTTGGGGTTGGGAGAAGAGCTCCTAAAGGGAAAGGAACTGATAAGTTTGGAAATGCAAGTTCAGATCAATCAGCTGAGACCCTGAGGATTAATATCTTATTTGGTAGGAACTAGAAAGCTATTGTAAATTTCTGATTAGAGTAATATCAAGACAAAAGAGGTTTTTAGAAAAATGTACTTGGAAATTTCATGCTTTTGACTGGGGGTCGAAAATGGAGAACGCTGGTACTATTGTACAGCCATAAGGTGATAAAGGTGTGAAGGAGCCTTGGGGCAGAAGGAATGAAAGGGCAGGGACAGCCAGTGTCCTCATTGAAAAGAGGAAAGAGACTATATGAGGGGATGGTAAAAAGGAAAATCAGACAAGAGGTCATAACATTATTTTAAACTAAAGAGTTATTGGGGATTACCTAACCTAGACCCATTTCACAGTTGAGTTGATTTCCAGAGAGGCCAAGTGACTTGTCCAAAGTGACTACCAGAGCAGAAGTGCCGTAAAACCCAAGCCTATCCTCCTTGCTCCAGTCTCCTCTGGGTTAAGACATGGTAATCAGTAAGGACTGTCATACGATAGAGTAAAGGAGAAGGCTGAAAAGACTCCAGAGCAGAGCAGTGGGGATAATAATCACTGGAAAACTTAAAAGTGGATGAGATAATGGCCCAGGGAGAAAAGGAGGGTACACGATGTTATGCCCACCTCACCACTCCACCCCCATCTCCAGGATAAACCCATCAAGACATTAGAAAGTGGAGCCTCTAATCAGAAAAGTAAAGGGATTATAAATATCTGAGAGTTAGTAGGACTGGGCTTTCTGAGAGATTTGCTTGAAGAGGAGACATTCTGAAGCCCATTTGGAGTTGTTAAGGCCCAGAGAGAGGAATCTAGGGGCTACGGCTCAGTTTGCACCATCAACTTTCCTTCTAGCTTGTCCAGTTCTTTTCACCAGGAAGCATCAGGAGTTAAAAATCCAAGCTGGGGCCCACTGTCTGACAACACGGACCATGTCTAGAGCATCATGGGATTTATGTTCCAAGAAACAATGAAGAAGAAAAGGTGAGGACAGGGGCCCCCTAACAGGTAGCCTCCTGGGCTTTTGATTCCTAACAGCAAGAAGGATGGTAATGGTAACAGAAACTGGGGACTCTCTAGTGGGCAAGGTAGAGGGAGGGAATAAAAGGAAACAGATTTGTAAATGCCCCCTCAGAGTCTTGGAGGCTCCTCCTAGTCTCCTTTTAGCCAAAGGGAGGCTGCAGCTAACCTAGGGCACCTCTACCTCCCACACCACCATTGACTGGAGCAATTCCAATTTATCTTCTCCTGTTCTCAGAGTTTACAGATTAAGCTAGCATTTCTTTTTATATATATATAAATTTATATTTAAAAAAAATTTTTTTATTAGGTAACGGTGTGTTTTTTACCGGACCCATCAGCTCCAAGTCAAGTTGTTGTCCTTCAATCTAGTTGTGGAGGGCGCAGCTCAGCTCCAAGTCCAATTGCCATCTTCAATTATTGCAGGTGGGTGGAATGGTGCAGCCCACCATCCCATGCGGGAGTCGAACCGGCAACCTTGTTGTTCAGAGCACGCACTCTAACCAACTGAGCCACCCAGCTGCCTGAGCTAGTATTTCTTTAAACAAAAATTTCTAACTTAAACATTTTTTGAAAACTACTACTGCAAGGCATCATTTCAGCTGCATTTTGGTTCCCAGTTTTTTGGTGTTATTTGATTAAAAATATGAAAACAGGGATTTGACTTACTTCACCTGCACAGGCCCAGAAGCAGGGACATCTGCCACTGAGAATCACCTGCAGAGCTTTCCACACAAAAATACATGCAGGCTGTGTCCTCAGAGATTCTGACCCAGTAAGAGACAGGGCCTAGAAATCTGTATACAGGTGACCCTTGAACAACATGGCTTTGAACTGCATCTGTCTGCTTATATACCCATATTTTTCAATAAATACATATAGCACTGTAAATGCATTTTCTCTTCCTTACGATTGTCTTAATAACATTTTCTTTTCTCTAGCTTACTTTATTATATAAAGAAAATAATGTTTACTACGTATAACACACAAAATATTTGTTAATCAACTCTTTATGTTATCAGTAAGGCTTCTGGTCAGCAGTAGGCTATTAGTAGTTAAGTTTTGGTGCAATCAAACATTGTAGGAAGATTTTTGACTGCATGGGGGTTGATACCCTTAACCCCTGCATTAAGGGGCAACTATATTTTACAGTTCTTCAGATGCTTCTAATGAAGAGTAAGGCTTGGAAACTACTATTGTACTAAATATTTTCATGTATTTTGAATTGAAACATAGCATATATCATCTAACTTTCCCTCTAATTTACAGATCTTAAAGTATTAAAAAAAAAAGTTTAAAATATATTTCAAAAGTGTGGGGGAGGAATTGAAAACCTATTTGAAGAAATAATGACAGAAAACTTCCCTAACTTGGTGAAGGAAATAGACATACAAGCACAGGAAGTTCAGAGAGTACCAAACAAGATAAACCCAAAGAGGCCTACACCAAGGCATATCTTAATTAAAATGTCAAAGGTTAAAGACAAAGAGAGAATCTTAAAAGCAGCAAGAGAAAAACAGTTAGTTACCTACAAGGGAGCCCCCATAAGACTGTCAGCTGATTTCTCATCAGAAACGTTAGGCAAGAAGGGAGTGGCAGGAAATACTTCAAGTGATGAAAAGCAAAGACATACAACCACGATTGCTCTACCCAATAAGTCTGTTATTTAGAATTGGACAGATAATGAGCTTCCCAGACAAGAAAAAGCTGAAAGAGTTCATCACCACCAAACCAGTATTACAAGGAATCTTAGAGGGACTTCTTTAAGATGGGAGTGGGGTTAAGGATGGATAAATGGGGAAGGGATTAAGAAGTACAAAATGGGGCCGGCCGAGTGGCGCATTGGTTAAGCGCTGGTTTTGGGATGCCAGCGGCCCCGGTTCGGATCCCACGTGAGGGCCAGTGACACTGCCCTCTACAGCTAACAACAGCTCCACCTGGAGCTGGGCTGTGCGAGCCCCGGCGATGGTGTGGGCTGCAGCCCCTGCTGCAGTGGGCTGCCATAGGCTACAGTGAGTGGCCCGCAGCCAGCGTGAGCGGCTGGCAGCCAAGAGTGAGCTGCCAATAGCCGCTGTGAGCGACATCCAGAGGCCAGCGACCGATCTGCCTCATCCGGGAGGAGCGCAATGACGATACCAACAGTGAAGCAACATCCTCCGCAACTAAACTGAAGAACAAGAAGACAGCAACTTGTCTGTTCCCCTTCCCCGATTCCCCAACGCTGTTCCCCTCCACCAAATCCCCAATAAAATCTTAAAAAAAAAAAAAAGTACAAAATGGTTGTTATACAGTAGTGATGGGGATGTAGGGTATCGCGTAAGGAATATAGTCAATAATATTGTAATAACTGGGTATGGAGCCAGATAGTTACTACTAGATCAATAGGATGATAGATGGGAATGGGATTGGGGGCAGGGTGAAAAGGTGAAGGCATTAAGAAATACAAATTGGAGGGCTGGCTGAGTGGCTCAGTTGGTTAAGAGCTCACTCAAGAGTGCCAGCTGAGCTCTGAGAACAGCAGTTCCATGCCTAACCCGAGCTGAGCAGTGCTGAGCTGCCAACAGGATGGCGCAGCCAAAAAAAAAAGCAGGGGATACCTGTATTTAAAAAAAAAAAAAAAAAGGGCCGGCTTAGTGGCGTATTGGTTAAGAGCTGGCTGCTGGCTTGGGATGCCAGCAGCCCCAGTTCAGATCCCACATATGAGGGGCCAGTGACACTGCCCTCTGCAGCTAACAACAGCTCCACCTGGAGCTGGGCTGCTGTGAGTCCCCAGGAAGGCATAGTTGCAGCCCCTGCTGCAGTGGGCTGCCATAGGCTACAGTGAGTGGCCGGCAGCCAGCGTGAGCTGCCAATAGCCGCGGTGAGCAACCATCCAGAGGCCAGCAACCGATCTGCCTCATCCAGGAAGAGCACAATGACGTTACTAACATGGGGCAGTGAAGCAATGTCCTCCGCAACTAGACTGAAGAACAAAAAGACAGCAACTTGTCTGTTTCCCTTCCCTGATTCCCCAATGCTGTTCCTCTCCCACAACTCCCCAATAAAAATCTTTAAAAAAAAAAAAAAAGAAATACAAATTGTTAGTAATACAGTATGGGGAATAAAACAACAATGTTGTAAAGATCATGTAAGGTGCCAGATGAGCACTGGACTTATCAGGGGGTCACGTCATAGACTGTGTAGATGCCTGACCAATGCACTATACACCTGAAGCTGAAGTAGAATAATACTGAATGTCAACTATAACTAAATATATAGGTATATATAGTCACGGGATGTGGAGTACAACATAGGGAAGATCGTCAATGGTACTGTAACAGCTATATAAGTTGTCAGAGGGTAGTAGCTTGTGGGGTGGGTTATTACTTTATGAGGGGTTTAAATGTCTAACTGTTATGTTGCTTTGTACACCTGACACTAATAAAATATAAATTTTAAAAAAAGTGTGGGGGAGCAAAAAAGAAGGTAAGGAGACTTAATGAGATAACTACCATTATGTTTGTCTTCCCTTCTCCTCGAAATATGCACATGTATATCCTCCTCTCACCAACTGGTTATCACAGGTAACTTTTTTTTTTTTCTGAGGGCAGTATCACTGGCCCTCATATGTGGGAACCAACCGGGGCCACTGGCTTCCCAAGCCAGTGCTTAACCATCGCGCCACTCAGCCTGCCCCACATGTAACTTTTATGTCTGTGTTCATTATGCCTTTAACACTTGGCCTTTTCTGGTTTTTTCCTAGTGTGAGCCAAGCCGTTGTGGAGTCTCATCCTTGTTACCTAGGCCAATGACTCACCAGGTGATTGAGATGATCAGCCAGATTTGGGAACTGAAGCCTAGGGACTATTTTCAAGAGCATATCTTAGCTCTTACCTATCTTAACACTCTAAGCAGCATTGTGTCCCTTCCGGGTGGATAGTACTAAAGAAGATAAACTCTATTTCTTTGGAAGACTTGGAAACAAATCAACAAAACAAAACATTAGTTTCCCAATGTGAAACACACTTCTTCACGCAGATATCAATAAACCATGCAAACACCTGAATAAGTGCATGAATTAAAACCTATTTCCCCACATATAAAAGAAATGATAAGACCTTTTTATGGGTGGGTTTGTGAGGAAAGAGGGATTTGAGTTATGAAGTTTCCTACACTGAGTTAGGAATAAAATGAACTTCATTCAAATTGATTAAAAGCACTTTGTTTAAATTTCACTGGATAGTTCTAATCTGATTGGATATGTAACTGGAAATTCTGTAAAGGCAGCAGGTTCTGAATTTAGAGTATTGCTTAAAAATAAGCATATGCTATCATGTATCGATTTAAATTCTGCCCAGCCAGTAGTACTGTCTGAAAAGACCTTTTGGGGAGATGAAAGTTTTTGACACTTTTTTTAGAGCAAAGTGAAACTTCTGATTGGAAAGACTTCATTTAAAGGATTTTTGTGTTCTTGGAGGTTTAACATTTCTAAATAAAGTTTTCAGTTTCTAGGATGTGGAAGAAAAGGTTGACTTTAGCAACAAATATACAACTTCATTCCCTCAATTGAAATAGCCATTGAATTCAGAAAGAGATGGAAAACTGCAAGGATTTTTAAAAAATTTCATGCTAGATAAAAAGTATTTGAGCCTGTGCTAGTGATGGGAAAGGTCTCATAGAATTTAGTGCAGTTTATACTATTCAAACTCTACAACTAAGATATGGGTTAAAGTATAACTGGTAATAGGTCATGATTACTGAGAAATACACTATACTACTATATTTCCTTAATTGCAACACTGCTTGGAAGCCGCACTATCAATCTAACAGTAATTTTTATCAAGGTGTTGGATGTACATGTAGATTGTAAGATTTTTCAAATAGCAAGATACCAAAAAAAGTGTACATAATAGAAACCAAAAAACTAGGATAATTTGTTCATCAATGAACAGTTTTTAAAAATACATGTTGACGGGCTGGCCGAGTGGCGCATTGGTTAAGAGCTAGCTTGGGAAGCCAACGGCCCTGGTTTGGATCCCACATATGAGGGCCAGTGAGACTGCCCTCTACTGCTAAGATGGTGAACAACAGCTCCACCTGGAGCTCTGCTGTGAGTCACCAGAACGGCATAGCTGCAGCCCCTGCTGCAGGGGGCTGCCATAGGCTACAGTGAGTGGCCGGCAGTCAATGTAAACTGGTGTGAGCTGCCAAGAGCTGCAGTGAGCGGCCGTCCAGAGGCTGGCGACTGATCTGCCTCACCCGAGAAAAGCGTAATGACGATACCCACATGGGCCAGTGAAGCAACGTCCTCTACAACTAGACTGAAGAACAAAAGGACAGCAACTTGTCTATTCCCCTTCCCTGGTTCCCCAAAGCTGTTCCCTCCCCCAATTCCCCAATACAATTAAAAAAAAATACATGTTGACAAAAATAAATAAATTGGACTTACTCCAACTCAAAAACTTTTGTGCTTCAAAGGACATGTCAAGAAAGCGAAAAGAAAACCCACATAATGGACAAAATATTTGCAAATCATGCATGTATATCTGATAAGGGATTTGTATCTAGAATATATAAACTCTTACAACTCCACAAGAAAAGGACAAATAACACAAATAAAAAAATGGGTAAATGACCTGAGTAGACATTTTTCCAAAGAAGATACACAAAAGGACAATGAGCACATGAAAAGATGGTGGACATCAGGGAAATGCAATTGAAAACCACCACCACTAGAATGGTTATAATCAAAATGTCAAATAACAAATGTTGTCAAGGAGAAATAGGAACCGTCACATCTTGCTGATGGAAATGTAAAATGTGGCAGCCACTTTAGAAAACAATTTAGCAGTTCCTGAAAAAGTTAAACATAGACCCAGCAATTGCATTCCTGTACATATACCCAAGAGAAATGAAAATATGTCCATACAAATACTCATATGTGGATGTTCATAGTGGCAGCATGCATAATATCTAAAAAGTGGAAAGAACTCAAATGCCCATCAGCAGATGAATGAATAAACAAAATGTGGTATATCCATATAAAAGAATATTATTTGGTTATAAAGAGAAATGAAGTACTGATGTATGCAACAACAAAAATGAATCTTGAGGAGCCGGGCAGGTGGCACAATTGGTTAGAGTGTGAGCTCTGAGCAACAGGGTCACTGGTTTGATTACCACATGGGCCAGTGAGCTGCGCCCGAGCTTAGCTGCCACAAGCTGCTAATGGGCAGCTGAGTGGCTCAGCTGCTGAAAGCACATGCTCTTAACAACAAGGTTGCCAGTTCGACTCCTGCATGGGATGAAGGGCTGCACCCCCAACAACTAAATTGAAAATGGCGACTGGATTTGGAGCTGAGCTGCACCCTCCACTAAGACTGAAGGACAACAACTTGACTTGGAGCTGATGGTTCTGGAAAAACACAATATTTCCTTCCTCAATGCTCCAATAAAATCTTAAAAAAAAAAAAATGAATCCTAAAAATATGCTAAGTAAAAAAATTCAGTCATAAGAAACTATATGTTGTGATTCTACTTATATGAAATGTCCAGAACAAGTAAACTGATAAAGACAAAAATATATTAGTGGTTGCTGAAAGCTGGAGCAGTGGGTCATGTGGATTTGGGAGTTATAGCAAAAGGGCACAGGGTTTCCTTTTGAGGTAATGGCAATAGTCTAAAATTAATTGTGGTGATGTTCGTACAATTCTGTCAGTCTACTAACATACATTGAATTGTACACTTTAAATGGATAAATTGTATGGTAGATGTGCTATATGTCTTAACACAGCTATAGTAAGACATGTTGTCAAAATAATAGTAAGATATGTTGAATTTTAATTGCCTAAAGCAAAAACAGAGCTGAAAATCAGTACCCTCTACCCCCAAATACTCCTTCTCCTAATTAAAGACACCACAATTCATTCAGTAGCTCATGGTGGCAACACTGTCCCCTCCCTTTAACTCACCTTTCATATCCAACTAATGCGACAAAATTTCTGGGTGTAACATAGTCAAAGAAATACAGTCTAGCAACCAAAACACAATGCAAAGGAACTGAAGTTCTTTACTGAATTTTTCAAAAACTGTGGAGGAGACACATATAATAGTTCTCAGTAACACTCTTAGAAATAAACCTTCCATTCCTCCTCCGTGTGCCTCACAGGTTCTCCAGCATCCACCTGCCCCAAATTGCTCGTCATGCTCTCGGCTTTGTATGATTCTGTCCCCTCTTTACTCCTGAGACTGCATTTTAAAAGCTTTAATCATCTAATCATTTAATCATCTAATAATGACAAAACTTGTTCCAAACGACTGGTGTGGGGAAAAAACCGGGTAGTCAAAGCCAGCACACTCTTGAAAAGGTGGAGGTGAAGAAAGGCAACTCGGGAGGAAGAATTTATGTTAGCTTAGTTTATTAGGGGAACTTATTTCACAGGGCCCCACCTTACAGCCACCCAGGTGTCCACTGCATAACCCACACCACTCAACAGACAAAGCTCCGAGTCCCTGGCCTCATGCTTCCAAACAGGGCAAGTTCCATTCGTTTCTTAGCTCTCTGTACTTCTTTACTCACCTCTATGCAGGAATGAGTTATTTGGTCAATGCAATTATAGGAGCCTGATGTGCCCAAGTCAGCCACTTCCTCTTTGTCTTTGCAGCATTGCTGGCCTACAGGAAGTGTCCATTATTTTTTTCTTCTGTACCATATGAGAGGGACCTGCTTTCTTCAGCCATGCCAAGGTCTGCATGTGTACATCTACTTCACGGATGATGTATTAGTAAGTCCACTTGGCCACAGATTTAAAGCCGCACTGTCCAATCAGCTTTATTAGGCAATAAAGGTGATTTTTTTTAATCCTCATTTTTATAAATCCTATATATACCTCTCACCTGCTCCCAAACTCTGGAGAAGAAGAAAGGGGTGTTAGAAACTGACCCTTAAAACTCCAGCATAATATTTCAGCTTTCCTTCAGTTCCATGAGCTACCCCCAATATTTTAATAATTTATTTTTAGCTTAAGTTAGTTTTTTATTGATTGCAACCAACCAAAGCAAATGGAAACATCACTCAACTTCAAAATACCCTAGAGCCCAAGTCCTAAGTAAATCATACTGTTGACAGAAGGATTCATTGTTCATCCCATTCTTAGAAATCCTATTATTATTAACTTGGGATGCCAGGTTTTTCCTAAATAATAGCCAGTTCTATTCATTATTATTTTGTGGTTTATTTCAAATCAATTGCAAGGCAAATGTAATGATCATTAAACTAGAAGGGAGCATGACTGAGGTTTCTTAAAGTAGGTTTATTTTACCTGGAGTCTGTACGTGTTATCTTTAAGATATACTTTTTTCTTCCTCAAAAGAAATAGTATCAAATTATTCCTTACTGTAATAAGCCATTATGTAAAGCTATTTTTTGAGAACCAAGTAATTTTCATGTCATTCTAAAGTGCATGCTAAAAAAGAGTTATATTAGGTAAGATTTAGCACTCTTGGAAATGAAGCAATCTCTCAAAACAGAATTGGTATCTTTATACCTGAAATGAGCAAAAGCGTAAGTATTTTACAGGTGTTTCCTTGGTCCATTCTTTCTGCACAGTTTGGAACAAATGTTCAATAATTATGTTCTCTTGAAATGCTGAGATCATAGACGTTGACCCTATTACATAGAGTGATGAGGTCATGTGACGTTGTTTGATGCAAACTACGAGTGAGACATAAAATGGAGAAACATTGAAAGGACACCTTGGAGATCACCAAAGAATTTTGGAGAAATTTTTGAGTCTCATTATATGTAGACTCTATCAAGCTCAATTCTTCACAAGCAGAGAATGCAAAATTGCTGATTACCTATGTAGACTTTAGAAGCTCTAGGCAGACCCCCATTATTCCAGTCCCCCAAATCATCCCACTTGCTGATTCTACCAGACATCCTGTGTCAGCTCTTTGGCTTAACATTGTGTCTGCTGTTAAAACACAAACACCACTCAGCTCTGAGATTGATAACAGTTTAGGAACTTGGCATGGTGGGAAGCACCTCTGTTTCAATCCTAACTCAGTCACATGCTCGGGTATAGAAACACTCGTGGCAGAGATTTAGGCTCCAGTGGTATATGCCACTGTATTGATTATTTTATAAGAGCTTTTTGGAATAGGACAATCCTCCAAGCTTTCTGCTGCACAAAGAAAGTTTCAGGCTCTCATAAACAAAACTTTATGTGTCACAAGCCTTTTTGAGACCAACCCTTTCAGCTCCCAGGAGGGCTGGGACCATCTCAAAGATCCAAACCACATCATCCCTGAGCCAGTGCCAGACTTGTCCACTAATCCCATCTCCTTGCTGCTTTAGGGCAATTTTGTTTCAAAGGACCCTTAGGCAGAGTCCATCTCAGCAGAACTCCCTAATGTTGACTCTTTCAGAGTATAGGGTTTGGAATAATAGTTCCTTCTATCCCAGGCGACCTTGGCTGGTCTCCTTATGCGAATTGGTCCACCTCCTCTCCAGGAGCTTTGCTTTCTGGTTCAGATTGTTTCCCAGTCTTCAAAGAGTAACAACAAACTGTGATATCTGGCCAAATGAAAGAACTGTGTAAGAAGATGCAGACAACATTGTATTGTAACCTGGTGACAGAGTTTACTAGAGTTTAGTAGAGAGTAGTGAGTATTCTTTCTATGCTCACCACTCGCATCCACTTCAGCAACGTAGCAGTGAAATGGCACAGATCAAAACAAAGCCAGAACAACAGATGGGGGTGGTGCAGAGGAAGGTCTTGGGAGAGTCATGCCAACCCCGTGGTGGGGCATTTGTTTAGGAAAAGCAATGCCTCGCAATGATCTGAGATCCATATGATGGATTAGAAGAGAAAAGGGGCATCAAGAGGGGTGGCAGGAGGGTGCTGGAGTTGAAGGAGCATGCATGAGATGTTCTAGCCCAAGGACACAATTTCCTCAGTGCAGACTGGGCCAGGGGCTACAGTTTGTTGCATTGATTCATAGTCCTCCATCTCAATTTTTTACTTTTAAAACAAAAGCTAAGATGATTGGCTCTTAAGACCAGAATATTGTAAAATTTAGAGTAAGAATCACAGACTCACATAACAGAATTGGCAGAGGCCTTAGGGTTTATCTAGCTGACTACTAGCTCCCTGTGTTAAACTTTTCTGGACACCATCCCTGACAAGGCTGCCATAGCCCCTCTTTGGACATCACTCCCTCAAATGACAGCATATTTTGATTGTTAGCTCAAATTATCAGATTGGTAGGCTCTCTGGAAGACTCCAAAATGGATGGACTCAATGTCCCCACATCACTACTATTCAGGTCTGCATCCTAGATTAAAACAAACAATGTCACAGTCTATAAACAAACATGGTCTATGCCAATAGATTTCAGTTCATCCCTCAAGAAGAGGGGAAAAACAGGAATACTTTGTTATTAATCAGTGTTTATCTCTTTGGGAACAATTTTCAAGTTTTAAAAGATTCTGAAGGAGGAATGTGCCAAGGAAAATAATGCATTTTCCCTATGAAACCAGAGTTGAGATGGGCTGTCATATATACACAAGTACCTATTCATTATTTTATTCAGTCAACACATGTTAAGCACATATTATGTGCAAGACTTTCTGCTCTGAGACAAAGGGGTCCAGCACTCAATGGGCTAGTCTAAAATGCAACAGAAGTAATTTCTAGGGCCCTAGAGCCTCTAAGATGTGCCCCAATGGCTTCAAGAGGCTAAAAGAACTGTTTGTTCTCTTGCAGCATAAGGGCTTTGGAGGGCTTTGGAGCACAGACCAACAGAGGTATGCACAGACAGAGCTGCGTTTCCCAGGAGTGGATCATTGGAGGTGTGGTGTCCTGAACCTGCACCTTCAATGTCTCTGTACACCTGCCCTCATTTGTGTTCTCTTGGGCAGAACACCGAAAGGGTTCATCTGAAGAGAACAGGAACTAACAATAAGAGGAAATGGAGAATTTCAATTACCTACTGTTTCCATGCCTCAGGGACCTTTTTCACTTAAAGCCATGCGACATGGAACAAAAAGCCCAGAATACAACTCATTTCAAAGAGATCAAGGGCTTGCTGTGATTCTCTAATTCAAACACACTGGAGCTGCTAGCTGGCAGGCGGCACAACCCAACGGAAAAAGGAAGAGGCTCTAGGGGGAGAAATCGCTGCCGAGCCACTAGGGGGGACCACAGCTCCCAGGAGCGGAGGGAGACTTCGGCTCTCCCTCCCGGAGGGAGGAGGCCACGAGAAGGCTGCCCGTTGCATTAATTTTGTCCTTTAAAATCCTTAACCCATGGATTTTTGCCTGTCCTCTCAAATACCCACTAAAAGGAGAGCATACTGTGCTGCATTTATACATTAAGAGCAATCATTAAAAATAAAATATTAAATAAAATGAGCTAGCTGAGGGCTCCATGGAAGGGGCAGGACGTTTAGGGTCTCATATCCATCTGTCATAATTTTATCATAAACACAAAATAAGAGATAAAGGGGGCACGTCATTAGGGGCTGAAGATGCTCAGGTGAGGTAATGGGATCCTGATGGAGAGTAGAGTAGTGGCCCATCCCTGCTTCCCCTACGTCAGAGACATTAAATGCAGCAGACTATTCACTAGAGATGAGAGAAGAGAATGTTTCAGAGGTGAGAAGCATTTTGATTAGTTGCATCTCAATGAGTGCAAGAATGCCTCTCCCTGTAGGTAGCACAACAATGCCCAATACACAATGGGCCCAACTTTCAGAAAATTCAAAATAAAGGTGAGATCAGCCAGAACCTATAAAACAACAAAATACAACCCCTGTTCACATTACAAATGAGTATACATTACAAAAGCACTATCACTTTTTAAAAGGATGTACCTGTGTGGGATTTCATTTGAAAGAAATCTTAGTGCATTTAAAATAGGTGAATTACTAACATTTAAAATAGGTGAAATTATCAAAATTTTAGAAACATACATTTTCAGCAATGTGTGTATTGCATACTGAATTATACTAATAGCAGAACAAAAGCATAATCTTCATAAGCAATCAGTGCCATTATCATTAATTTTATTCTAAGGTTAGCTTTATGTGCTATGTAATTATCTCATAATGGTGATATTAAAATATTACATGGAAGACAGCATTACAATTTAAATTTGAGATGGAAAATGCCAATCAGTTGTTTAAAAAATATAATGGACACAATTAAACTCAAGCTTAAAAGCAATGGTAACAAAATTCCTACTCCAATTGTTTTCTCCTTTGTTACTAAATATTTAACACTCTTGCCTATTTAACTACTTAAATGCAAATATTTCCATTGTACTACTGAACTGGAAATTGCTGAGATCTTCAAAAATATCCTTGATGGAGGAAAAAAGAATTTGCATGAATCCTACACTAATTAAAGCTATAGGTATATATTTTTCAGGGAATGTTTGAGCCCCAGGTTAATAATCTCTGCTTCAGACGGGTGGGTAACATGAGCTCTGAGAAAAAATGGAATATGTGGAAACTGAAAGGCATATCAACCCCAAAAGAGCATCTGTTCCTCCGGTCCCCCAGGCAACCAGAGTGCCAAGCCAAGAGTACCTATGGCAGTGACTCTCTAGGGTCAAAGCTTTGCCGGGGAGTTACCTAGAGCAGTGGTCATCACACAGGCTTAGCGTCCAGCAGAGGGGCCTATGGGTTTGTCGTGGGCAGGGAGGCTCAAACTGAGTAGCTAAACCCCCAGTCTGCTGCCTTCAATCCAACCCAGGCAGCTTCATCTGTTTACATATTGGGCTCTGAGTACAATTTTATTTGAAGGAAATGTTTTTGCTGCTAAAAAACACGTATTAGAGAATTTTAAAGTGCTGAAAAGCTTATCTCTGGGTGGTTTTTATTTTTTGGATCATGAGTGGTTGTTTTCCTATTTTTGCTTTCTGTATCTTCTAAATTTTCAACAATGAAAAAGTATTACTTTTGTAAGTAACACACACAGACACACACACACACACACACACAGTTATATTAAAATAAAAGAATAAGTTGTGCTTACTTCTCCAAAAAGAAGTGCTGAAAACAGGCTTTACACTGGGATTGTAGCATTTTGATTATGAGTTGCAGTTTTCAAACACAAAGCACAGCTGTTTGGTCTCTTACTCTGAAGCTGTGGAAAAGGGGAAAGATTTTGAAAGTGGGAACAGGAAAAGATGACTGAGAAAAGTGGCTGCTATATCTAGGCTAAAGTCTCCCTGGCAACACTGTTCTCAGAAGCTTTGCCTTCCTACATGGACTTAGAAGGCTTTAAGAATGATGACTGCAGAAGATTCTTGGGACCGAAATCAGCAGACAGCAGAAGAGAGAGATTTAAGACCAAGCAGAGAGGGCCGGCTGAGTGGCGTGGTGGTTGGGAGCTAGCTGGCTTGGGACGCCAGCGGCCCTGGTCCGGATCCCACATATGAGGGCCATTGACACTGCCCACCTGGAGCTGGGCTGCTGTGAGTCCCCGGGGATGGCATAGCCGCAGCCCTGCTGCAGTGGCCTGCCATAGGCTACAGTGAGTGGCCGGCAACCAGTGTGAGTAGCTGGCACCCGGTGTGAGCTGCCAAGAGCCAGTGTGAGTGGCCGTCCAGAGGCTGGCAACTGATCTGCCTCACCTGGGAAGAGTGCAATGATGATACCAACATGGGCCAGTGAGGCAACATCCTCTGCAACTAGACTGAAGAACAGAAGGACAGTAACTTGTCTGTACCCCTTCCCCGGTTCCCCAACGCTGTTCCCCTCCCCCAATTCCCCAATAAAATCTTAAAAAAAAAAAAAGACAAAGCAGAGAGTCAAAGCAGGCAGAGAGATGTGACAGACAGATGTTTGCCACAATCAGTACTGTCTAGCGGTCAGTAGGCCACGTGGTCCACAGAAATAAGTGAAAAGATTGGGACAGAGAGGTCACAAGTCTCTGCCATGCAGATAAAGATGAGGCTCCTGAGATGTGAGAGGGCTGAACACCTCAGGAACTGTGGCTGAAGAAAAGTGCAGCTTCAAGGAATAGTTACAGAAAGCAGAAGGTGGACCTAATCAGCAGTTGGCCATACAGGAAAACTGTTGAATTATTAAAAAAATAGGTAGTGGAAATTGGGGTAAGGAACGATTTAGAGGTGAGAAACTCAAAAACCACCAGCATCATAAAAAACTAAAACCAGGGTAATTTTAGAACAGTCATAGTTTTCCAGGCTAGATCACAAACATTCCCGACCCAACTGTGTAAAGCAATTCATTAATGCAGGAATGCAATGAAACAGAGACATGTTAGAGATTTAAAAATCAAGAAACTTGCATCAAAAAAGGCATAAAACATACATAATGGAAACTGGACTGACTCCAGTACAGACAGAGCCTCGGTATACTTCACAATCAGCACACATCTAAAGCAATGGTTCTCAAAGTTTGGTCCCTGGCCCAGCAGCACCAACCAACCAGGCAATTCTGATGTACACTGAAGTGTGAGAACCACTGTGCCACAGGCATTAAAATCACCTGGGAAAGCTGCCTATCAAATTTGGTAAGGCAGAGTGAGGACCATCAAAAGAGGATAATGCCAAATATAACCTTATCAAGGACTGAGATTCAGCCTGAAGCCATGGCTAGAATGCTTACCAATCTCTTCACCTTACTTCATGTCACCATTGTTTGTTGCCTGGACTATAATATTGGGTTGTAGGAGAAATCATAACATATTTTTTCTGTTTTTCGCTGCAAAAATGCATCATGACTTTTCCGACAGTCCAATAGCTTGGTGACCATCTGTCTTGGTTTGGCCAGGGAAGTCCTAGCTTAAACCTGTGCCTGGTGTAATGAGTAGAAATCTCCTTTTCACTCCCCAAATTGTCCAGATTTTAAATGTAATTATGTGGCTCCCCAGATAATAGCTTCCTGCCCGTTTCCCTGCATCCACTCTTGCCCATCTCCAATATGTTCTCTTCGCAGAAGCTAAAAATGTAAATCATTCCTGTTACTCTTCTTTTACAACACCCTTCAATAACTTTTCATTGCTCTGAGATAAAATGCTCACAATGGCCCACAACCCCTATCCTTCCATCTTCACTGCATTCCTCATCCCCACTTACTTTCTTTGTTCCAAGTACATTAGCCTCCTGTTGGTATCTTCACAAGCCAAGTTCATCAGACCTCAAGGCCTCTGGACACGCTGATCCTTTTTCTTGTACTGTGCTCAGCTGCCAACCCTCTTCCAATGTCAGGTAGTCTCCTGTTTTTATTCAATAACATTCCAGATGATTTCTCAAAAAATTTTTGAAGGTATTATTTTAATGACTGTGTAATTTCCCATCACATAGATATGACATAATTTATTCAATCATTCCCTAATATTACTGATTAATATTGTCCCCTATTTTTTGTTGTTGTTAAGTAAAGCTGATTTATGAATAAGTCATGGTTCTTGGTTGCAACCAACTCAAACTGCCTTAGGCAAAAAGGGAAATTTATTGGAATGATATAGGGTTTCTCCATAAATAGAATAAGAGTTAAACAATTAAATTGCGGAAGAGGCAGGGTTAGAGGAATAACTGGGACCAAGGGCATAAATGTTACCAAGACACACAGGATAAGTAGATAGATGAGATAGATAGACAGATAGATAGAAAGATAGATAGATAGATAGATAGATAGATAGATAGATAGATAGAATATACATTATATATGTATCTACATATACATGAGCATATATATGCATATGTATATATTAAAACTCTCATTCATCTCCTCTTCCCTCTGTGTGCAGTATATCCCTTTCTCACTAGAAAAGACTCACTCCCTTAATGGGTAACATGGCTGCCAATACTCTCAAACCATGGCTCCCACCAACAGAGAGAGATGCTGATTCATATTCTGAGGTCCCAGGTTCAAAGTTTCCCAAGGAAGGATTCTAATTGGCTTAGCTTGGGTCGAATGCCCTTTCTGGGTTCATCACTTATAAAAGCATTTGTACAAACATCATCATTACCAAGGAAGGTAAAATCTAGCAAAAGAGGGCTGGTCTTCCCAAAACAAGGACAGAGAGATGCTGAGCAAACACAATTATAGATACTACTACAGATGAAGATATTTGTTTATAAGGCTATTGGGGAGGGAATTTTTTAAATCACATGCATATTTTTATTTTTTATTTTCTATTTTTTTTCTTTTTTTTGAGGGCAGTGTCACTGGCCCTCAAATGTGGAACCCAAACCGGGGCCGCTGGCTTCCCAAGCCAGCACTTAACCACCGAGCCACTCAGCCAGCCCTATTTTTAAATAACCTAATAAAATAAAGACATGAAAGAAAATCATTTTTATAGCCTATAATTTTGATGTCTTAAAAGTCTTTTTTAAATAATCCATTCAATATCTTTCCACATATACAGTTTTATATAGTTGCATTCAAATTAAATATAAAATCATCTATCTATGTCTATCTATTATCTATCTATCTATCTATCTATCTATCTATCTATCTATCTATCTATCTAAAGTCTTTAAGCCACTTACTATTTTATCCAGTATTTTCTCATACTTCTGCATTGTCTTTCCTAATTTTTCTTTTTACCTCATTAGAAAAATAATATTTGCTCACTGTACTACTACTAGTAATAACAACAATGGTTCAAACTTGTGTAGGACTTCCAATGTGCCAGGCACTGTCCTACACACATTATGTATTTCAATGCATTTAATTTTGGCCCATTGGCCTGAGTGTGGACTTTACGAGGTAGGTGTAATTATCACCATTTCTTTAGAAGAGGAAACTGAGGTACAGATAGGTTAAGCAACATGTGCTAGGATGTGGCAGAACCAATATTCAATCCCAGGGAAGCTGTTAGCTGTAGATCCACAGGGCAACATGTAGAGGAAGCAGTGAAAACACCACACACGATCTTGATTCCCTGACACCATGTCTAATTATATTTCTCCTCTCATCTCTTTAAAAAAAAATTGCATTCTTCTCCTGACACTCTTATGGTTAAAATTATACCATAATATTGATGGCAAATATTTGGCAGGTATCACACCATTCTCTCATCCCCCATCCCACCCCAAACAATAACATCCCATGTTCATGTCCACTTTTGCCCACAGTTTTCTTCCCAATTGAGATGTGGCCTCAAAATCTATCTGGGGGAAAAAAAAGCAGTCACTCACAATCAATTCTAGTTGATATACAAGATAAAAAACTACATACGATCTCTGTACTATATACGCGTATCATTATAATTTACCTGTATTGTTAAAAGCCTATAAAACATCACTTTTAATACAGAATGGCTTTTCCATTTCCTAAAGATAATCATATGGGTTGTTCACAATATTTTATTATTATAAATAGTACAGAGCTATATTAAAATAATATATAATGCTGTGACAAATAACAAAGCTTATCTTTCTTTCTATTTTTTACCCTTAGTATAGGTTCCAATAGGGAGCATAAATGTCAGACCTTTCATATCACAACTGCCCCAATATTCAGTTTTTCATTTTCATTTATTTCTCAGGCAGCTGCATGGGTTGGACAGGAGGAACAGGAAGGAGAGATTGGATTGACGCAACAGGGAAAAGGGGGATGCTTGCTTCTTCCTTAGTCCTGATGTCACCAGTGGAACACTCCTGACCCCTTTGCCCACCCCCTTGCTCACCTTTCCCTGGGTGGGCACTGGAGTGGAACAGTGACTTACCTGACCAGCAAGTTTGGGCTAAAACCTGGATCTGTTTGGAATGGACTCATCCTTTCTGAACTAAGCCTGCCTTCAGGAAGCATCTGTTCTGAAGCTCTGCCCCTCCATGCTGGAGTTCCTCAGAACAGACACCCACAAGGAAAAGACGTTTGTGGGTACAGCAATCTCATCCTAGAGTTTAGTTAGGAAACCCAGTAGTCCATAAATATAAGGCACATTCTCCAATATGAGTTTTATCAACAACATAAGAGGAAAATTTTGGCCCATCTGCCCAACCTCTATTTCTAAATTAGTTCACAACTTAGGCAGACAAGATGGGTGTTATTTACGGAACTTCCCCGAAGCCCTCAGTAAGTGGGAATAGTTATAGTAATTTTCATGATGTTTTCCAAAATCTAACATATTTCAAGC
The DNA here is from genome assembly GCA_033961575.1 of Aselliscus stoliczkanus. NCBI lineage: Eukaryota > Metazoa > Chordata > Mammalia > Chiroptera > Hipposideridae > Aselliscus > Aselliscus stoliczkanus. The sequence goes on along the minus strand of CM066732.1, from coordinate 93,614,811 downwards.
TATCTTTACATTTTTATACAAAGTTCTGTTTTATGTAACCTTACTTGTTTTCAATCATTTCACCTGACAAGTTTGGCAATTTTGCTACTTTTTCACCTGGCATTTTGTTTTACAACAGAAAGGGCTGGAGCCAGCCTGGGTGCTGTTTCTTTGTAGGTAATTTTCACCCGGCATGAATATTGTTTCAATCATTATTAATTTTTTCAAATTTCAGGTTATGCCTAAAGATTATTCTCTTTTCAGTGATTTTGTCTGGAATGTGGCAAACTAGTTCTGTTTAAATATCATATTTGTGTGCTTTTTAAACTCCAAAAATTTTTCTTTGATCATGTTTTATATTCCAATTGTCCTGTTTTTCTTTTCTTTCTTTCTTTTCTTTCTTTCTTTCTTTCTTTCTTTCTTTCTTTCTTTCTTTCTTTCTTTCTTTCTTTCTTTCTTTCTTTCTTTCTTTCTTTCTTTTCTTTCTTTCTTTTTTCTTTCTTTCTCTCTCTCTTTCTTTCTCTCTCTTTCTTTCTTTTTCCCTCCCTCCCTCCCTCCCTCTCTCCCTCTCTCTCTCTTTCTCTCTCTCTCTCTCTTTCTTTCTTTCTTTTTCTTTCCCTCCCTCCCTCTTTCTTTCTTTCTTTCTTTCTTTCTTTCTTTCTTTCTTTCTTTCTTTCTTTCTTTCTTTCTCTCTCTCTCTCTCTCTTTCTTTTCTTTCTTTCTTTCTCACCAGAAGCATCTGTTATTGCTAGATTAGATCTCCAGTTCCTGTCCTCCATGTCAATCATCTTCTCTCTCATTTTCATCTCTTTGTCCTCCCTACATTTTTGAGAATCTTCCCTACTTTATTTACCATGTCTCTGATTCAGTTTTGACCATGTTAACTCTTCTGACTGCTTCTATTTTGAGCCTGGCACATATGTGAACATTAAATGTTTCCTGAATAAATAACAAATGAATGATTACTATGGGATTTTAGTTTTTGTTTGTTCTCTTTTCTCCTTTAATGTACCTCTTTTCATTTAATGCCATTGTTTGTTCATGTCAGCTATACTTCTTTCTAGTATTTTGTACCCATTTCATAGTGTCATGTCTTCCTGCATCCTAGGAGTGTGCCAAACAATTTTCTCCTGGTTCTTATGATAAACTGTTTTTCAGAGTTCTGTCCTTTCTCTGGGTTTTAGAATGTTGCTTTCTTCTTTTTACTTGGAAATACTTCCCTCCCTCCCCAAGACCCACATTTCACTCTATCTCCTCATTTTAGAATGAGGTGAGCTCCATTCAGATTTCATGTTGGCTAATATCTACATAGAACGCACACTTTTTGCTTGGCCTCACTCCAAATGGGGTGGATTGAGTCACCTTCTCAGATCTATGTCTGATGTCCGTGTATGATGAGTTGATGCACACAATTTTTAACTAGTTTCCGATTTCTAGCAGGTGTTCATCTAATAGGAATATGCTGGGATGAAATAGAGTCTGCCCTGCCCCACTGTGTGACTCTCAGATGCTCTGAACAGCTGGAACTCATAAAGCACGATGGTCCCCATGTGCCGACAATGCTTCCTGGCTGCTGCCACCACAGCGCCATACTTGTGGGAATCAAACCTCCCAGGATGAAATTCTGTCCTCTTTTGCTTCCTGCCCAGTTGTTTCCTGAAAGTGTTTTATTCTGCAGAATACAGGAAAAGAAAAAAGGTACAGATGGGAACCAAAGACAACACTGGCTGCTTCAATAGAAAAGGAAGGGAAGACAGCCCATTTTTTCATTTAGTACAGATCTGCCTTCCATGACAGACAAAAGGATGGGTCATTCCATCTTTGCTCTGGTTGGCACAGCACAGAATAGATCACCAATTGTGTCTTCCAAATCAGCTTCTTAGGTTCTTCAATTCAGCTTCTTCTATAGCCATAAAAATTTTTCTAGATTCTGGCATTGGGGTAATCAGTTGTTAGCCAACAATTAGTTGGTGATGATGGCTTTCAAAGTGTACGCTTCTAAAGTCAGAAAGGCTTCCATTTGCATCCTGGTTCTTCCACTCACCACTTTTTTACCTTGGGGAAGTTATTTTATATCTCCATGTCTAGTTCTCTCATCTGTAAAATGGGGATGATAATAGCATTCAGTCTATCAGTATGTTTTAAGAAATAATTGGGTGAAACATTTGTCATAGAGTAAATGCAGAAACTCTTAGTGCGTACTATTGTAAGTTTTTGGTGCTGTTATAAGTTTTCATCTTTATCTAACTCCATAGGTATTATAAACTAGGTTTTATTTTTCTTATACAATTAATGAATATTCATTGTATGATTTTTGGAAAATATTGTCAAACAAAAAGAAAAAAAAATTAAAGAGTCCCACCATTCAGAGGAACCACCTGAACATTTCGTATGTTTTTCAGTTTCTTCCCAAGAGTGCTTGTGTGTGTGTGTGTGTGTGTGTGTGTGTGTGTGTGTGTAGGGGGAGGTGTGGGTATATCTAAACAAAAGCAAACTCACTATTTTCTAACCTATTTTTTTCACTGTTTTCCACATTTTTCACATTACTAACTATTCTTCAACATATTTCTAAAAGCTACATAATATGCCATTGTGTAGATATATCACAGTTTATTTTACTTAACCTATCATTGAACATTTAGGATTCCAAAAATTATTTTTCTACTAGCAACACAGAGATGGATATTCTTATCAATAAACTTTTCCTCTTCATCTATGTTCATTTTCTTAAATAAATAAATTCCTAAATGTGGAAGTGTTGGCTCAAATGATGCCTAGGTTTTGTAGGTGCTCCTTACATATTGTTAAATTACCCTCCACAAAATTCACAGCAATTGCCAATTTGTAGCACCTTGTCAACAATACAAAAATAACTCTATTTTTAGTGTAATTATTAGTAAGAATTAACATGTTAATAGGATTATTGGTAATTTAAGTTTCTTTATCCCTTTTCTGTAAATTGTCTATTTGGGTTGTTTTTCTGTGTTGTTTTGTTTTGTTTTTGATTTTTTTTTTTTGAGGGCAGTGTCACCGGCCCTCATATGTGGGACCCGAACCGGGGCCACTGGCTTCCTAAGCCACTCCTTAACCACCGTGCCACTCGGCCGGGCCATAGTAATACTTTTTATCATTTTTATTTTTATTTTACTTTTTTTAGCTGAACCATCCTGCTACCTGTTGGCAGCTCAGTGGCTGCTCAGCGGCTGCTCAGTGGCTTCTCAGCGGCTGCTCAGCTCGGGCTGGGCATTGAACTGCTGTTGCTCAGAGCTCAGCTCACACTCTTGAGCAAGCTCTTAACCAACTGAGCCACTCGGCCAGCCCTTTTGTTTTTCTGTTTTAATGAGACTTTTTTTAAATTGACTTATAGAGAGCTCTTTATTAAATAAGCATTTTAATCCCTTATCAGTAAGATATATTTTTTTACTAAATATTTGGTATAATTCACAGGTGATGTTATATTGTCCTGTAGTTTTATTTGTTTGTTTGTGTGTGTGTGTTTGTGTGTGTCTGTGTGTGTGTGTGTGTGTAAGGTTTTTAATTATAAATTCAATTTCTTCCATAGATACAGGTTTTTTCTAATTCTTTTTAAAGGAATTTTGATAAACTGTTTTTTCCTAGCAATTTGTGCAGCTCATCTAAAATTCCAAACTATTTGCTAGAAGGAAATTGATAATATTTTTATATTTTTAGTCTACACTGATGTCCTTTGTTTCATTCCTATTATTAGTAATGTGTGATCTCTCTCTTTTTTCTCCCCTTAATTTATCTTGCTGGGGGGAGCTATCCATTTTATTGGTCACATTGTTTTTACATGTTTTTGTATCAGTGATATATTAATTTACAAAAGCTTTATATTGTTATGTAAATCTATCCTTTTCTTTACTTGTGATTACCTTCTTTCCATGTTTCTCCTCAAAATCAGATAAATGTTTATCTGTGTTTTCAGTTTCTTTTCTTTTGTAGTTGTTATTAAATTAAAATTTTAAAATAAAAAATAAGCACATATTTAAAGAAAATATGCCAAAGTGTTCAAAAGGTGTAATATGAAAGTAAAGTTCTCTCTCTGTTCACCCCACTCCCAGTTTCACTTTGCAAAACTCCTGCAATGAGTTTTTGTGTATACTTCCTGAATGTATTTAGGCACAGAACAGTGTGTGTGTGTGTGTGTGTGTGTGTGTGTGTGTGTGTGTATGTGTGTGTGTGTGTGTACTACATGTAATATATATTGTTTTAACACCTTTTAGGACAGACAGTTCTAAACACCATACATGTATTCATATGTTGTTATGTTAGACATATGCTTGCAAGAATAATGATTTTTGTTCTTCTAAATGAGTGATTCTCAAACTTTAACATGTGTCAGAATCACTTGCAAGGTTTTTTTAAAACACAGATTGCTGGGCGCCATCCCCAGAGTATCTAGGGAGCGGCTGGATAATTTGCATTTTTTTAATTTAATTTTATTCTTTTAAATTGGGGAATTGGGGGAAGGGAACAGCATTAGGGAACTGGGGAAGGGGAACAGACAAGTTGCTGTCTTTTTGTTCTTCAGCCTAGTTGCGGAGGACGTTGCTTCACTGGCCCATGTTGGTATTGTCATTGCGCTCTTCCTGGATGAGGCAGATTGGTCGCCGGCCTCTGGATGGTCGCTCACCGTGGCTATTGGCAGCTCATGCTGGCTGCCGACCGCTCACGCTGGCTGCTGGCCACTCACTGTAGCCTATGGCAGCCCACTGCAGCAGGAGCTGCAGCCCACACCATCCCGGGACTCACACAGCCCAGCTCCAGATGGAGCTGTTGTTAGCTGTAGTGGGCAGTGTCACTGGCCCTCATATGTGGGATCTGAACCGGGGCTGTTGGCATCCCACAACCAGCTCTTAACCACTGCACCACTCAGCCGGCCCTAATTTGCATTTTTTAACAAAGTCCTTAGTGGTGCTGATCCTGCTAGTCTGAGACCACCCTTTAGGGACCACTGCTCTAAAGCACTGTTTCAAAGTCCCAGAGTAAAGACCCCCATTCAAGTGTATTGAATGTGGAAGAGCAGAACCTGGGATGAGGGCAGTCACGGATATGGTTTGACTTCTGCTGTGAAGGTCAGCCAGCCTCCTTTCCATACAGACACAGCTTGCAAAACTGACATCCAAACAAGGGGTGTCTTTCATTTATTTTCTAATAATACAACCCTGTTGTATAATCGAGTGCTAATACGTGACCAGAGAGACATGAATTTAAGCCATTATTATATGTGGCCACCTGTGCCTAGCTCACAGGACACATAGTTTTTGATGGTCGCAGGGGGGTAGGTCTACAGGACAACTGTGCACGAAGTGCAGCCCTTATAGCTGCAACAGTGCCACTGGAGATACTCGTTTGAAACGCAGAGTCCCAGTCCAGCCCTGAGACTCTGGACAGGGGACCCAGGGAATCTGCATTTTAAAAAAAATAATCCAAGGCAATTTTTACACACCCTCACATTTTATCACTCTGGTCTGCAGAACACAGGAGGTACCAGGGCAAAGGTTAAGGAAGCCTCTGGAAGTGGGGAGTGGCACAGCAAAAAAAAGAAACTGAAACAGGGGTCTGGCTGCCACCACCAACTGCCATTTGTTAGGCACCTCCTAATTACCCAGTGCTCTTTTAGGTTCTTGATATAGGTTACCTCCTTTTAGCCTCACAAACTAGGATAAAAATGAAACTGGAGAGCTGCAGGAAGAACTGGGAGAGGGGTGAATGGAGAGAGAGCTTTACTTTTCATATTATACCTTTCTGCACTCTTTGGCATACTTCCTTTACATATGGGCATATTTTTTATTTTGAAGTTTTAATTTAACAACAACTCCTGAAATCTGACCCATGTGCCAAGGTCCTTTCTCTAGTCCATGGTGCCTCTGTCAGTGTTTCACCTGAGTGAAGCAGGGGGTGGATGAGTGTGCTGCCCCCACAGGGACTGTCCTTTGAGTGAGGAGATGGTGATAGTGGCAGACCTGGTGTTCTTTCGGCAGATATGCTAAATGATAAACAGGATAAAAATGGCTGAGTCACTGGCGAATCTGGTGGTGTGGAGAATCAACCTGAATGAGCAGAGCTCAAGTAGAGTTTTCAGTCTGAATTGCTCAATTTGGCCCCTGGCGATGCCTGATTTCTCAGACGATAATTCAGTCAACTCTCCTGTGAGTCACCATCACAAAAAGACCGAATGCAATTATGCCATGGGGCACTAAGAACAGCAAGGCATCTGGAGCCTGGGAAGGCCCCACACTAGCACTGCCAAGGTCTCCTTCCTTCTGACTTTTCAATCCATATGTGCTTCTTGGAAAATTTAATCCACATATTTTGGGATCATTTACACTTAACCCATCAGCATGCAATTGTTTTATAAGAGCTATTTGATGTCTGAGAAGCCTAATATGCTTTCTCTTTCTTTCTTGTTTTAAACATAAGCCTCTAAAAGCACACATTCTTCCCCACTGTTATCCCCAATTTCTGAAGCTGGAAGTTATATTTTGTCAAAAGAAACTAAGCCTAGAACCTGAAAGCAGGGAACCTCAGGCCCATGCTTGCCTATGAAAAGTGATAAGTTTGAAGTCTGGACAAAAATGTTCTCTCATTTCCCAGAAAAGTTCCCTTGCAGCTGTGGGAAGAAAGCCCACCGAACCCTCCCCCTGGCAGGGGCACACGAGATGCATTCCAGGCCCTTGTTTTTAATTCAAAGACAGCTCTGCCCACTTTTCTCAGGGTAGCACGCTGGAAGCCCAACTTACTGATTCATTCCGGCGAAATCCACAGGATACCAAACCATGATGAATAGGCTGCAAACGATTTCCGTCTCGCTCTCTTGGAAGCATTTCTCTGGAAAGAGCATCCCAGCCTCTGCCAAGTGCTCATCACCCAGAGCCTCTTCAAGGAGACCTGAAATATTAATAAAAAGACAATAGTGAGCATTACCCATAGCACAGGTCCAAGTAGGGAAAGAGTGATTATATCCAAATCCATCATTCATTATTTAGTTCATATGCTCCATTTCCCATTTGCGTTGCTAGGTGGTTTGTTGTCATATAGCTTTCCCAATGTGGGGCTACCATGAAGTCACTAGCATCTAATGAACTGTTTTCAGCAGTCTTTCAAAAGCAAACCCAAATCCAGGGTGAACTGTTCCCTAGCAGGAGATTTCATTTTAAGTTAAAAGGAATAAATTGATAGAAAACAGTATGGTGATTCCTCAAGAAATTAAAAATAGAATTACCATAAGATCCAGCAATTCCATTTGTAGGTATATATCCAAAAGAACTGAAAACAGAGTCTTGCAGAGATATTTTACATCAATATTCACAGCAGCATTATCCACATAGCCAAATGGTGGAAGCAATCCCAAGTGTCCACTGACGGATAAATGCATTTAAAAAATGTGGCACATACATACCCAGTGGAATACTCTTTAGCTTTCAATGGAGAAAAATTCTGACATATGCTACAACATGGAGGAGTTACAATGCTACAACATTGAGGACATGTTGCTAAGTGAAATAAGCCAACCACAAAAAGGACAAATGCTGTCTGATTTCATTTAGACAAGGTACTGAAAATAGAAAAAATTATAGAGACAGAAAGTAGAATGGTGGTTGTCAGGGGTTGGGGGAATAATGGGGAGTTACTGTTTAATGGGTACAGAGTTTCAGTTTTTTTTTTTTAAGCTGAGCCATCCTGCTACCTGTTGGCAGCTCAGTGGCAGCTCAGCTCAGGCTGGGCATTGAACTGTTGTTGCTCTGAGCTCAGCTCACACTCTTGAGGAAGCTCTTAACCAACTGAACCACTTGGCCATAGAGTTTCAGTTTTGTAAGATGAAAAGGATTCCAGAGATTGATAGGGGTGATGGTTGCATAACAATGTGAATGTACTTAATGCCACTAAACTGTACACCATAAAATGGTTGGAATGACAAATTTTATGTTATGGTAAATTTTATGTTATGTCTATTTCACCACAATTTTTTTTTCTTTTTTTTAAGTAGTAAGTTGAGCCCAAGCAGGTGAAGAGTGGCTAGATTTGAGATTGGTTTTATAACTCATCAGCATCTGCCTTGGGAAATTTAATCTTCTATTGTCTTCTACCTTGGAAATCAGTTTTGATTGGATAAGAACATTACTGTGTTCCATGGTTTTTATTGTATCTTCATTGCTATCATCATTATTTCTTAGCCTTAATATCAATGCAGAACTGGTCAGGCCTTATTGAAAAACTGACTTTGAGAAGTACTCCATTAAATAGTTCAATTCCCCCCTCCCCTGCCCTCTGCAAAGCCTGAGGGATCAGAAAGCCTTCCAAAATAGGGTGCCAGAGTAAAGCCAGATTTTAAAGTTTTATTCGATAAAACCAAAGAAACATGATCTCAAAATAAGTAAAAATCAAGTAAGAAATATAGAAGCACAAACTCATGCTATATTGTTTAGAAAGTGGTGACCAGAAAAAGAGAGAAAAATTGAGAAGCTGAATTATAATACTCCTGCTTTACCCCTCCAACATAATTCTCTAAAACAGTAGTGCAGAAAAAAGGAGTGGAAAAATTCCCCTGAATTAACAAGTTTAGGGTGGGTAGTACTTTTCTGTGTGCTATCCTTTAAAATATAGTTATACTCTAGAGTTATGGCAAAGGATGATAACTCCTGATTCCCTCTGACTTGGGCTTTTGATCGTCATCCATCACATTTTAAATGAGGCAAGAATTTAGACGGCCCTTGTGGAAATAAAGAGATGTCACATAGATACAGGGCATCAGGTCACTCCAGACCAAAGCAATTGCAAAAGAGCCATTGTTCACAGTACCAGGAATTTGCGATGGGATGGGCAACAAATTTAGCAATGATTTTTAAGAAAAGATAGAGATGGAAGGTGTCGAAAAGTTAGGGAAGAAAAGTGTGAGAATATGTGAGGGACTCTAGAGATTGACCTGTCGAAGAGGAAGGAAGCAGCTCCAAGAAAATGTGGGAGAAAGTTTTTATCACAGATTAAATCCTGGGGGACCAACACATGAATTGTTATACTTACCTTATGGTTACATGTCTGGAAAGTCAAAGTACAAACTAGAGGCCTTGAAAGCTGATCAGGGGAAAGCTTTTAGTGGAAATATGAGAATTTGGATCTTGGCCATGGGAGAGGTTCAGGGATGACGGATGAGAGGATCCCTGAGCCATTTTCTATCATACTTGTACAAACCAGAATAACACCTAAGCCCTCCCACAGTGAGTTCCATCTTGAATACCATATCTAGAAACCACAACCTCCATTTAATTCTTAGCCACTGACTGACCAAACAGGAAGCTTGTCCTAATGTCTACAGAATTCAAACCGTTTGTGGAAGGTAGAAGTCTTGCCAGCACACAGTGAGTCAGCTGCCATCAACCAGAGGCGTGAGTTAGGGCAGCCTCTTTGGACAATATGTTATTTTGGAAGTGAGGATTTCTTCAACAACATTTGAGTCTGGGAACATGGTGTGCTTTATATAAAGCAGAAAATAAATAAAACATTTCAAGAAATTCCTCTCCCACATGACCAATTTAAAAACCCAAGCTGACAAACCCAAGTACTAAATAGATTCAATTAGCATGCATTTACTCCAACTTTAAAAATACAATACACATGAAACCAGTTTAGAAGTTTTTCTTCTAAAAATGGAGGTCACTGAAATAGAAACTGGCCACAATAATTTGGTTTTTATCAAGTATATGTACTGCCTCTGATATAATCCCTAGATACATAGGAAAGTTATTAAGAGGGTAAATCCTAAGATTTCTCATAACAAGGAGAAAGTTTTTTTCCTTTTCTTTTTATTGTATCTACATGAGATAATGGATGTTAACTAAACCTATTGCAGTAATCATTTCACAATATATGTAATTCAAGCCATCAGACTGTTCACCTTAAACTTAAAGGGATGTATATCGATTATTTCTCAATAAAGCTGAAAAAAACAAACAAAAAGAATATGTATTATAACGGACAATATGTAAAGAAATGAGTGTGCCCGTGTTCCAACAAAACTTGATTTACTTACTACATTATTTACTACGTTATGTATGGGCTAAGTTAAAAATAAATAAATAAAACATAAACTCTGAAGTAAGTCTCCATGCTAACTGGATGTGCTCACAAATGTGGACTCAAAAGGAAGAAAATACCATCTTTAAACCAGAGCCTTCCTTTCCCATCTGTTCCTCACATCTCCATTGATCTGCCAACAATGAGGCCATGACATCTTCAAATCACTCTGTTCCGTGGCATTAAAAATAGCACATTCGAATTTTAAATAAACATGACCTCAAAATCAAGTTGAAAATGGGGAGAAGGGAAAGGTATTTTTTGGAAACTCTTTAAAAGGAGACATTGTCATACATGGTCCTGAACAGAATTGTTTTTCAGTCAGTCTTTTGGTTTTAAATACTTCAGAAGAAATTTGATGTTTCTAATTAATCTTCATTAATAGATTATTAACTAACCAAAATATTGTAGATAAAAGCTAGTAGTGATAATATCTAATATTTAATATGCCCTTAGGTTGTGTCAGGCATCCTGATACAACATGCAATATCACACTGTATCCTTGCAAAAACCCAGGGAGTCTCCCAGAAAACACCCCAATAGCCCTGGACAGAATGTATGCAGCAGCTGTTTGAGGACTCAGGAAGATAAATGGTAGGTAGTAGGTGGGTCAAGGAAGAAGACTAGAATTCAAACCAAATTGTTGATATTTACCTTTTTTTGTTGTTTTTTTTTTGGTCTCTGGTATCATCTGGCCTGAGCTCAATGCAGCCCAGAACCCGGAAGTGGGCACTGGTGTGCAGAGACAGGGGTCCAGGAAAAGCCCTCGAGATCTGGCTCAGAAGCAGAAAAGGGAACTAGAGCTCAGAGAGGATGCAGAGGTCCCACTCTCCATTTTCTTGCATGCTGCGATCTATGACAGTGGTTGCAGAGGCTGCAAATCAACAGCAGCCGGAACTATGGGAGAAGGGAAACTTCCTCTCTAGTTGGCAGAGCTGTGATCCCAAAAAAGATGGGCAAACCTGGATGCCTGTTTTTTTCCACTCTGTCTCCAACCTTCCATCTCTTGGTCTTGTGGACAGCAGAGTGGGATAACTAAAGCCACAGGATTCTGGCCAGAGGACCAAAGAGGGGGACCCCAAAGAACCAGAAATTACAGGAAAACTGCAAAGATGAACAAGTTTAGGAAAGTGAACCCACAAAGATTTTTGTGAACTACTGACCTCACCCTCTAGTTGCGCTCACAAGGGTCTGATCCTAACGGACATACCAAAGACATGCAGAGCTGGACCAAGGATAGGCAACTTCCCGGGTTGCAGGCCCACCACTAGGTGGTGCACATGCAGGGATGCTGGCAGGTTTCACTACAAGGAATGAGCAGGAGGGGATTTTTCCTGGTATGAAACTGTTCTGTACCCTGATTGTGGCGGTGGTAACATGAACCTATGCAGGTATTAAAATTCATAACACTATACACCAAAAGAAAACCAAACCCTATTTCGTATGAGAATTTAAAAAATAGAATTAACAACAACATAACGGCGAGATAAGTATCTCTCTGACATTTCGTAGATGCAAGCATGAGAATTGACTCCACCTAACTTAGGCAGGAAAGGTTCTTGTTTTTTTTTTTGTTTTCTTTTGTTTTTTGAAGACTACTGATTGGCTCAAGAATTGACAGGTATGGCAAAGAATTAGGGCTGGGAAGGTGATGCTAAGAAACCTCAGACTAGCAGTGGGTGCTCCAATCTATCACAGCCCCTTCTCTCTAGCTGTGCCTTTGGCTTCCATACAGAGTCCCAGAAGTTGTCCCAGGTACAACTGTAAAAAGGGTGCGCAGAAGTCAGGTAGAAAAAATAAATAAATAAAATATTATTATTAGCCCATTCTAAAGATGAGAAAACTGAGGTGTGCAGACTTTCTATAACTTCTCTGAATTCATATAATTTTACGAGGGCTCAAAACTTGTGCTCCTAACCACTGTACAGTGAGTGATGGATGAAAATGTGTCCAGCCACGGCAGACCTTTGTCGAAACCATGTTGCCTGTCTAAAACAAAGAAGAGAAGTAATTTGAAGCAGAAACCCCAGCTTCCTCCTGGCTCTGCAATGCAAGGGAATGTTAACCCAGCTGTTTGTTTTTCTTTTTAACAGTTTGTTTTGTCTTTGAAATATAAACACTGAATTTTTTTAGGATATGCATTGCTTCTGATGTATTCCCTAGAGCAGTAGCATCCAAACTTTTTTGATCACATACCCATCAGCAAATATTTTTGAGCATTATCCCTAAAATATGTTTATTTATAAGTTATATATATACAACAATATTTATATATTGTGTGCTTTATAAGTAACATCTAAAAAAGGATGAAATAATATTTAAAAATAACATTTATTAAAACAGTGCTAAATTTTTTATTTCATTAAAAAATTATTAATATGAGCAATATTACTGAATATGCTTCAAATATCTGATCCTAAATTCAGCTTTTAATGGAAGTTCTACTTAGAAAAAAAATTCACTTAGATATGTAAATCTAAATGAAAGAAGTGCACCTTTGGCTATGATTATTAATCTGGGGTGCTTACTATTTAAACCTCCAACAATTATACAAAAGATTTGTGTGTGTGTGTGGTGGGGGTGTGAGGGGAACAATCTGGTTAGTAAATTTCCACTTTTGCTACTATTGGGCAATCGGAAGATGTGGCTTTTTTGTATTTTCGCCAAATGGTTTCAAGACTCATTGAAATTTTTTAGCTAGAAACATTTAAATAAGTTAGAAAACCATCATTCATAGGTTTTTTAAATTTATTTTTTATTTTTAAAAGATTTTATTGGGGAATTGGGGGAGGGGAACAGCGTTGGGGAATTGGGGAATGGGAACAGACAAGTTGCTGTCCTTTTGTTCCTCAGTCTAGCTGTGGAGGACGTTGCTTCACTGGACCATGTTGGTATCGTCATTGCGCTCTTCCCGGATGAGGCAGATCGGTCGCCGGCCTCTGGATGGTCGCTCACAGCTGCTATTGGCAGCTCACACTGGCTGCCAGTCACTCACGCTGGCTGCCGGCCACTCACTGTAGCCTATGGCAGCCCACTGCAGCAGGGTCTGCAGCCTACACCGTCGCCGGGACTTGCACAGCCCAGCTCCAGGTGGAGCTGTTGTTAGTTGTAGAGGGCAGTGTCACTGGCCCTCATCTGTGGGATCCAAACTGGGGCCACTGGCATCCCAAACCAGCTCTTAACCAATGCGCCACTCGACCAACCCCATAATTCCTTGTTTTTAACTACTGTCTAGATGAGAGATTTTGTAAGTGTCAACCTGGTATCATTTGCAACAACAAAATTTTGAGATGATGGAAATGTTTTTCAAACATTCATTTAAATTCTCCATAGCACAAATTTCTTTTGAAAAGCAGTTCCCTGACTGTTAAATTTACCTTGAAGAATGCATTAAGAATGTTAGTGGTTTATTTTTTTAAAACCTGCTAGGGTGCATACTATCTATAACTAAATGAATGGTATCAGAGAAAACATCAACATATTTGGTATACTTCACCTTTCACAAAACAAATCTCATACTTCATCTTACCCTTTCATTGGAATTCTGCTTCCAGTTTGGGTGGACTAAGATTTTTCAGAGCTACTTTCTCATTTAAAACAGCTAGAAATTTTTTTTTTTTTAATTTTAAAAAGCTGCTTGAAGGTATTAGAGAGCTACTAAAGCAGTGAGGAATTATAGACCAAGACCTAAGACAGAGATGAGCCCAGCATTTAGAGCTGCATCTCCCTTCCAGGCCATTGTCAGTCTAAAAAGCGATGACCAAAAGTCTAAACAAGCTTTCAACAGATTCACAAGACTAGGGGAATAAAAATCAAAGGAGCAGCCCTGGTAAAAAATTCAAGGATTAAACCTAGAAGTAAGGTGAACTAGAAATAAATCCTCTCTCTCAACGATTGAAGCCTAACTTCAAAGAATATCGATCCCTGTTTGAATTAAGGTGATCTAAAATTGCTAGCACCCCTAGCCTAGATATCTTCCTAAACAAAAGCAAATCCTCTTAGAGGAAGATAACAATCCAGAGATTTAGAATATTTCTTCAATGTCAAGGTCTCAATAAAAAATAACCAAGCATACAAGAAAACAAATCAAGAGAAAAAACATGCAATAGACACAAATGTACAAGAGACCCAAATAAAGAAGTAGTTATCAGATATAACCTTAAAATATCTATGAATAATATGTTCAAAATATGTATGATTAATATGTTCAAGTAGTTAAAAGACAAGTCTGAGAATGTTGGTAGAGACTGAACCATGAAGACATAAAAGGATTGGAAATAAAGAAAGGAAATATACATGTAAAAACACTTATAATTAGGAAAGAAAGAAAACTGGGGCAAAAAAAAAAACCATTTAAAGAGATAATGACTGAGAATTTTCCATAACTGATGATAGACATTAAACTACAGATTTAAGTATGTTGATACAGGTAATGAGCAAACCTCTGTGAGATACAAAAGGTTATTTTTATTTTTTATTTTTTAAACAATTTTGTTTGTATAAAATTAACCTCATCGATGACCAATGTGGCTCTCTGTAAAATTTCTGACTTTACTAATTTTTGGAGCAATAGCTTGCCTATGAATCATGCGGAGAATGAATTCCATATATGGTGCAATATTTGTAGCTCCAAGATCCTTTATTTATTTATTCTGGTCAAAGCAGCTGCTCCATTTAGTGGAGTATACATGTATACAAACTTTCTATAAATATTGGTGGTTGCTAGCTTTCAAAAATCATTTATTATTGAGTAAAAACATAGGTTTTTATATTTCATTATTGAAACACTCCAGGAATTACAATATACTTCAATATACTAGGACCACCTTACTTTTCTTATTTTTATGCAATATGTTCTTTATTTTATTTATTTATTTATTTATTTATTTATTTTATTCAGGTGTACAAAATAACATAATAGTTATACATTTGGACCACCTTACTTTTTTATCTAACTAAGGTGTCAGCAAACTTTTTCTGTAAAAGGCCAGACAGTAAATATTTTGGGCCTTGAAGGCCGCTTATATAGTCTTTGTCACAACTATTCAATTCTGCCACTGTAGCATGCAAGTAGCATAGACAATACATAAATGAGTGAGTGGGGCTGTGATCCAGCAATACTTTATCTACAGAAGTAAGTGAAGGGCCAGTTTGATAAACGGGTCATAATTTGCTCATTCCTTGATTTGACTAGATAGCAAAACTTCCATTCTACATATTTTCTTATATTTGTATCTTCATATTATCAACAATGATTTCTGTCTTCCAAAAGTATCTCCTAACAACAAAATGTAATTTATGTCTTTGCCATGTTGATTTTTACATAATTTTTAACAGCAAGGGTTTTCCAATGACATAAAAGAAAAACCCTCTTATTAATAGTAAATAATCCTGTAAACATTTATTATTGAATTTAGAGAAGCAGTATGTGGTACTAGATAAATTTAAACATTGCTGGAAAAATGTAAAAGTTTGTCTTCACATTTAGAGAATCGGTTTTTATTTTCCTAATCATGGTGGCTTCATACTATCACGGGCTAATATCTTCTTTTTCCTCCAATTTTTTAATTGTAGTATAATGCACATGTCATAAAATTTACCATCTTAACCATTTTTAAGCTTATAATTCAGTAGTACCAAATATATTCATAATGACATACCATCATCACCACCATTGTCTCCATAGTTCTTTTCACCTTGTAAAACTGAAAGTTTATACCTAGTAAACAATAACTCCCCATTCTTTCCCTGCCCTCAACCGCCAGCAACCACAATTCTACTTTCTGTCTTTATGATATTGAGTACTCTAAGTGTCTCCTATAAGAAGAATCATACAATATTTGCCTTTTTGTGATCGGCTTATTTCATGTTGTAGCATATATCAGAGTTTCCTTCATTTTTAAGGTGGAATGATATTTCATTGTATGTATATACCACATTTTGCTTATCCATGCATTTGTTGATGGACATGGGTTACTTCCACATGCTAGTTATTGTGAATAATGCTGTTATGAACATTGGTGCACTCAGTATCTTAAATAACCATACTGGGAGAGGGTCATTATGGAGGATAGTAGATAGAAATTCATACCTCAAGTGGTCTCTTGACAGCCTCTAATTCTCTGGGCTGACTTCAAGCCATTGTTGATCAACTCTCACGTGGTTATGGATGAGCTTGCACAGGCCGCAGTAGTGCCGGGTCTGCCATTTCCTTAATATAAATATGTGCTGACACTAAGAGCATTATCTTCCATCTTAAGGTTTTTTTTCAGCAATCTTTTAAAATGGTTTGTCCATTCTATCATGGTTTATTTGTTAAAACTAAATAGTGCTATTTGTTAGTCCCTTTAACTGAGTGTATGCAAATAGCACTTGGTTAACCAAAAGGATAGATAGGCCTCTGAAACGGTGAGCTTCTAGTCTTGCCTCAGGATACCTTGGCTAACACCTGTGTAAGGTGACTAACACTCAGCCCTAGCTGTTTTAGTAAATATTTGTAAAGCTTAATTTCTCTTTAAGATTTTAAATGGAAGTAAAGATACATAGAAGTGCTATTCTTTCTTTTCTTCCCATACCCCAGTGGATCATTACTTATTACTTATCATTAGTAATTTATGCCCACTCTAACCATGACTCTAAACATTAAAGAACACCTGAGACAATGGTATCCTGTTATTTAAAGTGCTTTTCTCATTTGACAATCCCAAAACATTTAACTACGTCCCTACAAGCTATATAAGTAGTACCTATCAGCCCTTGAGTGACATGGACTCTGGAGAATTTGATTAATTCTACAGAATATATTTATAAAAATGAATTTAAATCTCTCCTTCCTTCCTTCCTTCCTTCCTTCCTTCCTTCCTTCCTTCCTTCCTTCCTTCTTTCCTTCCTTCCTTCTTTCCTTCTTTCTTTCCTTCTTCCTTCCTTCCTTCTTCCTTCCTTCCTTCCTTCCTTCCTTCCTTCCTTCCTTCTTTCCTTCCTTCCTTCCCCCCTTCCTCCATTCCTTTCTCTTTCCTGATCCCTCTCCCTCTCTCTCTCTTCCTCTGTTCCTCCCTCTCTTCCTTCTTAGTTCAGTCCAAAAATCTTTGGTGTCAGGAGCCGGGGTGAAGAAGTTGCATATGGTATCCTTGGGAGCTGCCAGGGACCCACATAAGGAAATTATGCCAATGTGGGCAGTAGCATCTCAGAGGCAGGTAGAGGGCCTACACAAGAAATATACACGAAGCGGGGGTGGAGAAAGAGTGAATTAGTAGGTACATATATTGAGGATAATGGGACCTAGGCTGCTCACTGTTGAAGAAGACACTTACAAACATGGGAAGGCTAGAATGAACGCTGTTGTGTTGGACTGGAATCAAAGATATCACAATGAACTTGTGTTTTTAAAATATATATATAGAGATAAGTATAGATATAATGTTTGTACATCTGTGCTTGGATATAAAACATGTACACATGGGTCTGTCCCCTGAGAAGGACTCGGGGCAGCAACACTTCAATAACAATGGGGGACCTAGTGCCCAGATCTTAATTTCTAACTCCCATCTTCCAGTAGTAAGTACTAGAGCTCACTGGAGAAATAACCAGTTCCAGGGCTGGGATCCAGAAAGTATAAGATAAGCCTGGAACATCTAGTGTGCCAGAAAGTTAAAAAATGTCCAAACAACAACGAGGACATGTCAAAGACACAGGGGTCAGTCTGATGGGGCTCACCCTGGCCACATCTTGGACAATAGAGCATCAAAATAAATAATGATAATAAAGTGTCACAACATTTTGAAAGACCATGAGTCCATGGTTACAATAACAAACAAATGTGGAAAAGAGAAAGCTTCACCTTACAGTAGAATGTCAATAACAAATGTAGAAATAGATGTGAAAACCAGTAGGGGAAAGTTTGATGACTTTGATGAATGAATAAATAAATGATAGTATTACATCAATAAAGGTAATAACTGTAATGGATTAAAATACTTCAACTATGTTTAAAACTAAGAATCCATGGATTTAAAAAATACTCAAAAAATCTCAAATTGAATGATTCTAGGGAACCACCTATTTTGAAAACTGGTAAGTAAAGTGGAAGAATCAAGCATTTATCCTGCCTGTCCCATATGACCGAAGCCTCAGGGTAACCAAATAATTGCTGAACTTCCCCTTTATGGAAGCATCTCAGTTCATAAATGAAGGAGGAAAGAAGAAACAAAAAAACATTTTGCAGCCCCTAATAAATTAATGGAACCAGACAGCTCTCTTTCTCTCTCTCTCTCTCTCTCTCTCTCTCTCTCTCTCTCTCTCTCTCTCTCTCTCTCACACACACACACACACACACCACAACAATCACAAATCACAAGTATGCATCTCTCAATATAAGCATTCTCCACCATCCGCAAAGTCATTTCAACAAGAAAAAACAAACCTGCATCTAAGCAAGACTGTTGATACAATTTCCAATTTACAGAAAATACCAACCACATACAGTAGATCCCTCTTATCCATGGGGATACATTTCAAGACCCTCAGTGCCTGAAACCATGGATACTATTTTTTCATAGGCATACATACCTGTGATAAAGTTTAATTTATAAATAAGGCACATTAAAGGATTAACAGCAAAAATAAAATGAACAATTATAATAATATATTGTAATAAATGTTATGTAAATGTGACATTAAGTAAAACAAGGGTTACTTACATATAAGCACTGTGATACCAAAACAGTCGATCTGATAACTGAGACGGCTACTGAATGAGTGACAGACAGGTAGCATACACAGCATGGAGACACTGGACAAAGAGAGGGTTTGCATCCCAGGCAGGATGGGCAGGACAGCACGAGATTTTATCCCACTACTCAGAATGGCACACAATTTAAAACCTATGAATTGTTTATTTCTGCAACTTTTCATTTAATATTTGCAGACCAGGGTTGACCATGGGTAACAGAAAGCAAAACCTTGGATAAGGGGGGACTCCTGGACTGAGAGATAGATAATTAGTCCCCACACAGATGCGATCAGTAACATCCAGACTGTGGAAAATGAAACAAATAACACCATTTCTTCAACAAACATTTGAAAGAAAAAAGAAAAGAAATTAAGAGAGGCTTAAGAGACAAACCAACTAATCACAACACAGGGATCTTGTTTGGGTCCTGATTCAAATAAGCAAACTCTAAAAACAAACAAACAAACAAACAAACAAAAACACATTATGAGACAAACAAGGAGATACGAACATCACCTTGGATATTTGTTGATACTAAGGAATTATTGTTAACCGTTTTTAACCGTTTATGACACTGGTATTGCTTATATTTTTTATAGGAGTCCTTATCTTTTAGAGATAGACACTGAAATATTTACAGATGAAATTATTGATACAGATTAAATGCAATACCTTTAGAATATTCTTTAGAATATTTGGGGTGGGGGAGAAAATTAAGGTATATATATATATATACATAAGATTACCCATAAGCTGATTATGGAAGATGGGTGATTTCCATACTGAGTGCTTTATCTTTTTTTTCTTATTCCTTCTACTTTGTATAGGTTTGAAATATTTCATGATAAACATTTTTTTTTCAAAACTAGTGTGCTGGGCTGGCTGAGTGGTGTGTTGGCTAAGAGTTGGCTTGGGAGCACCAGCTCTGAACATTAGGGCCCCGGTTCAGATCCCACATGAGGGCCAGTGACGCTGTGCCCTCTACTGCTAAGATGGTGAACAGCAGCTAGACCTGGAGTTACCAGCAATGGCGTAGGCTGCAGTGGGGCTGCAGTGAGCTACCATGAGTGGCCAGCAGCTGGTGTGAGCTGCCAA
This sequence comes from Aselliscus stoliczkanus, assembly GCA_033961575.1. Lineage (NCBI taxonomy): Eukaryota > Metazoa > Chordata > Mammalia > Chiroptera > Hipposideridae > Aselliscus > Aselliscus stoliczkanus. The sequence continues at coordinate 93,594,914 of CM066732.1, read as the reverse complement.
GAGCTGCGGTGAGCAGCCATCCAATGGCTGGTGAGCTACTACTGCCTCACCTGGGAAGAGTGCAATGGTGATATCAACATGTGCCAGTGAAGCAACGTCCTCCACAACTAGACTGAAGAACAAAAGGACAGCAACTTGTCTGTTCCCCTTCCCCAATTCCCCAACGCTGTTCCCCTCCCGCAATTCCCCAATAAAATCTTAAAAAAACAAAACAAAAAACTAGACCTCCACGTATGGTGTTCACAGGGCACCAATCAGGCTAAGAGGACAAGTGTGGACAGAAGTCCTGCCATGGCCTTTATTACCAAGCCATTTGCCTTGGAGGCCAGTGGTGTCAGCAGGAAGAAGAAACCTTTTTTTTTTTTAATGGTTCTCTTAGAAGGGTTATCTTTTTGCTATTCATAATGGGCTATCATCCTTTAAAATTTTGCATAAATGTGACTATCAGGGGGCTTAGTCAGGGGTGGCATTCAAGAGCTAGTATTACTGAGGATAGCCTCTTCTCTAAGTTGGAGAACTGCAGTGGAGCCAGCAGGAGAAGCCAGGTGAGGCCCAAAGAGAGAACAGCACCTATTGCATTTTTTGAAGCAGCAGCAGCAGCAGCAGCAGCAGACCTGGTTCACAGAAGCTTGTGGCCACTAGGCGGTGCCTTAGACTCACTGTAGCCGCAGTGGTAGGCGGGGATAAAAAGCTTTCCCAGTTCCAGTAAGTGCTTTGGAGGAGGCTCAAAGCGTCCACCTTGCAATTACACTCAAGCCCATCCCGAAGGTGGGCATAGCCTCAGGAAACACGCGCTTACATAACACCTGCACCCACACCACTGTGCCCAGAGCACTTATCAATTCTTGATACCCTCAGGATGCCGGCTAATATGTCACAGGTGGCTACGCACTGATTCTTACCAGCTTTGTGGACCTGTATATTCCCAGCCTAAATCCATGTTCATTAGGTAACTAAAACATTAGCAGCCTCGCTCTCAATAAGTGCATTTCAAATTAGTGATTGACTTTTTCTCAGGTCACAATGATTTCAGAAGGGCTAAACACATATTGAAATTGCAGGTGGTCAATTGATGGGAAGTCAGCCTATTCACACTGTAGCACATGCAGCATCCTTCTCAGAGCACCGACTTCCACTCCAGAGTGGCTGCTCGGCCTCCCACACGTTCCCAGGCTGCGTGTGTACAGACAGCCGAAAACGCTAGTTCTCAGACTTGCTGCATGGAGAGCCTGACTCCTCGGTTTCCTCCCTGGTGATTTCCCGACTTGGCTTCTGCAGGAAGCAGATCTGCTTTTCTCCCAGAGGAGGCCAAATGTCATAATAGAGGAAAAGGCTGTTAGCAACAACCCCCCCACCCCCCGCAACCCAATGGGGGGGGGCAGGGGAGGGTGGACCTAAGATCCTGAACAGATCATTTTACTGGAATGGAGAAAAATGAAAATTTTTCTAAAGCTGATTCATATACTCCAGATAGTTCTTGTTCCGACGTCTCTATGTTCCTTCCTGGATTCTGTCCCCCACCCCTGTATATACCCTTCCTTGCTAGTTCTGGAAATCAGTGAGTGATAGGTTAGCGTGGGGCTCATCCCATGGTGTCACCTAGCAACATGATGTTCATAAATAGCCACAATCATCTCGTCTCCAAAATAACAGCTAAAACTTATTTTAAAGACATCAGGAAAAATGTTTAGCTCTTTCAGAGCTAGTGTGAAATAGTCCCTTGTCTCCCATTCCCAGCCTTCCTCTTCCTCTTCTCAATTTGACCTCCCAGCATGTTTATTGTTTATACTCTGTCTTTTTTTAAATGCACATTTCCTTCTACAGGGTCACATAACAGCTGCCCATGTAAAAGTCTCCCAGTAGTTTTGTGAATTTCTGCTCAAAAACAATTCAAAAGCCAAAAACATTCCTACTTAATTCTCATCTCTTGCACTTTAGAAGAACTCAAACTAAAAGTCGTAGAATACCAAGGCTAAGCAAAACTCACTTCTAGATAAGTTAAGGCTATACTAACCAGATACAAGTTTTATACTATTATTAAGAGTTTAAATATGCAAGAACAAAAAGGGTGCCTTAACTAGACCAATACTGAGAAAATCTTAATTAATTCGTAAATCCAACATACATATTTTGGGCATCTATTATATTTCAAACACTGTGCTAGGTAATGATACAAAGATGAATAAGGTTATGCAATTGAAGGGTTTACAATATGTAAATGTTAGGAAATTCTCATTGCAGGAGAACTAAACAGCATTCAGGGGAAGCCCCAGTCTTCTACTTCTAGAGTTGTTACAGATGGAGAGTCAGAGATGAATAACTTCCATGAAAAAAGCATGAAGACCCAGCAAAATGCCGACATTTTATAATAGAACTGAGTTGTAGGTGTTAGGCTTGAGCTAGGGGGTGCATGCTGGTGTCACGTACTGTGATGGGAGAGCTGGGAGGGTTAGAACAAACAGGAGTCCTGTCTGGGCCATATTAAAGCCACAGCACAGAACAGAGACCAACCCTAAGGCCTAAAGGGGCAAGGGGAGGAGGGGTGGTCATACCAGAAGCCAGAGAGAATAGCTGTGGCCACTGGGGAATGCTGACCTCAGCAGAGGGAAATAGCTAACCCATGGTGAGCAGGCCCTGAGGGAGACAAGAGGACGCTCCCCTGACCTCTCTCTCCTCCAGCCTTCCCATCAATGGCCAATGCCTTCCATTGGGCAAACCCAAATGCAGGCCAGAGACAAGACCGCTTGGCGATGTCGCACAAAACGGCCAGCGTCACAGGGCACAGAGCAGGGAGGGAATGGGAGGAGAGAGGAGCTGGAGGGGAAAACGTAAAATACCCAGCACCAAATCCAAAGGGAAGTGTTAAGAGGGATTGTTTGGTTTGGTTGGGTTTCTCTTTTTGATGATGCAAGTCTGGGAGTCAGGGACGAGATCAAAATCAGAAATATAAATTTGGGAGCTCTTCAGTTAATAGGTGGTAATTAAAGCCATGTTTCCGGATGAGATCACTCAGAGAACTTAAAAGAGCTGAGGTCTGGGGCACAATTTAGCCTCTTAGCCGAGAAGGAGGAGCCGATAAAGGGGGGCTGTGAAGGGACTGCCCAAGAGTTTAAGGAAAACCAGAAAGTGGTATCCCCAGAACTAAAAGAAGAATGTTTCAAGAAAGAAGCAAGGGTTGGTCCTGAAAGCAGCTGAGAGGTTGAGTAGGAGTGTCTTTCACTTAGACATATAAGGAGAAGAAATACCATGTACAAATGAAGCATTCTGCTGAATAAGCAGGACTTTAAAGAGACTTTACAATAAAGAGACTTTACTCCTTTTCTCACAATTGCCTTAATAATCCTGTTGATGGGTTAATTTTGCCTCACACACATAGATAAAATTTAGGCCATGCCCATGATTTTTCTGGTCCATTTCAGATATAATTTATTATTCATGGCTACCTGCATTTTCTTCCCTTTGGTTTTTCAGAACTGGAAGGGCCCCAGGAACTCAGGGAGCAGTGGGTGGATGCCCTCTATCCACACAGGATCTCCAAGCAGACAAACCAACATGCAAAACCAACCCTGGGTACCCAGGGAAGCAGGCGTGTCTTACCTGATCTTTGAGCACTTATCATTGCCCCTCTCAATGTGCACTCCACACTCTGAGTTACCTGCAAGACCAAGTACAGAACAATCTTAGTGCTCCTCTAGCTGGTTACTGTCATGGAGGAAAACAGATCTGATAACTTCCGGTTTTCTGGTCTCAGGTGCTTGTGCCTCAAGGGAGGACCAGGGGATGAGGGCGATGCTTAACACTATTCATTTGTTTTAAAAAATATTTTTTGAGCTCTTACTCTGCTAGGTGCTAGGGATTCAAATGATGAACAAAAATAAACACTGTCCTGGCCTCACAGGAGAGGGTGATTCCAGAAGAACCATTGGATTTCTAGCTTGCAGAATGGTCAGATGATGATGAGAACCACTGATTCTGGAGCAAGGAATGGCAGAAGACCAGCAGTACTGTGAGGAACGCGCTGTTCTTCATGCCATCTCCCAGTAGAACCTGCTTTGAGCCATTTCTCTCCTTTGTAGGCCACCATTTGTACAAAACAATCACCAGGTTTGTTCAGGAGATGATAGCAAGCTATGTACCAATGCAGTGTTTCACTCTTCAATATGGACAGGGCTTTGCATAAAACGCATAAACATTTTCAAAGCATGTTCACGTTCAGTGTTTTATTTTATCCTTACCAAAATTTCATCTGTTCCCCTACTCTCATTCTTAGTCAAAGATCAGCACGTTCACAATCTTGATCAAATCGTGGTGAGTATTTCTGGGCACATCATCAAAAAGCTGCAGCTGCTAAATCCATTATGAAATCTCAGAATCTCAAGGTTTAAGGGAACATTAGCTTTCAGTTACTTCCAAACCACTCATTCTGCTGAGGCCCAAAGAGCTAGCTAGAGGCAGAGCCAGGATTAGGGTAAAATAAAACAAATACATATCCAACTAATACTCTCCACCTCTGATAGTTACTATATTACTATCATGTAGGGTTTTTAAAGAAATGCATGAAAAATTTAAGACTCACCTAAGCATGTCCCCATCATGATAACCAAGTTCTGACAAATGCTCCTCGTTAATCAGTAAATGGTGTGTGCCTTGCTCCATGCAACGTGCTGCGATCACTTTAGACAGAAAAGGCCCAGTCCCTTCACCTCTGCCCCTCCTGGGCAGGGATTGATCCACACTAGGCATTCTCTACTGCCTTCTCTCAGAAAGTTGCATTCAGGACTCCGACAGAGACCTCTAAAGGGGAAGGGAGGCAATCAGAATTGTCTGCTCTGCTAGGAACCCAGAGTTGTTCGTTGAGGGTGTGCTAGGGTATTATAAATTGGGTGGTCACCTGGAACATACAGGTTGGGGGACTTGAAGACAAGAAGACTCCTAAAGGGAGAGAGATGATGGGTAGTGTGGTAGTACTAAAATAAACAATCACACAGTAAGATATATACATTGGGTTGGTGGAAAATCATGACACATTTTTGCGACAAAAAACAGAAAAAATACGTCATGACTTTTCCAACAACCCAATATATATAATCAACCCCCAAACTCCTATAAAATCAACCCCCAAACTCCTAAGATTACAACACTCTTCAGGGTGAATTTTTGTGACTCCTTTCCTCTTCAAACTTGCCCTTAATGTTTACTTGAATCTGACTTGTTCTGCAGAAAAATGGAGGAAAGAAACAAGAGAAGTCTAAACAGAATTTGCCCCAAACTTAAAATCTGTGCCCTTCACCCTCAAGGACCCCCTCTTCCTTGGGTCACTAGTGCAACAACATTCCTTGCATACCCTTCAGTGCTAGGCTTTGTGCTCAAGCCTGAGGACTTGATACAAACATGGGAAAATCACTCTTCCTGTCTTCAAGGGGACTACAGTCTAGCGGGGGGACTTGGACTGGTAAACAACTATCTTACAAAGATAGAAGTTCATTGGCATGTGAACGAGTGCTGGAGAAGATACTAGGAGAGACTTCAGGGGGATGTTTCATGAGGGAGATGGCGTTTCTGTGAGTTTTGAAGTGCCTATCATACAATTTGATAGGCAGCCAATGGCAGAGGGTAGAGTGTGTACAAAGGGCACAGAAACATGGAACCAGTGGAGATTGTCGGGTAATGGCAGGAGAAACCAGATCACAAAGGGCCCCTAGGCCATGAGAAAGAATAGAAGCAATCCATTGCAGTATGTTCTGTATATGCTCAGGATCTTGGCACATAGCAGCTGCTCATTTTTCTAATCATGTTGAGGAAAATCTCAGGAGTTTGCAACAATACAAGTTATTTGTCATCCATGTTACACATCAGCAACGGACCAGCTGAGGTCCAGCAGCCCTGTGACTCTGAGGTTCTGCTCTAGGCTGCAGGTGGGCTGTGTGCCAACCTCACGTCCCATTCTAAGGCTCACTCTGACCAAGCAGCTTCCAGGGCTGTTTTCATGCTACAATGGCAGAGTTGAGTAGTTGTAAGTAGCTGTGACAGAGACCCTATTACCCACAAAGCCTAAAATACTTGCTACCCAGGCCTTAATAGAAAAAAATTCTCTATCTATCCCTGCCTTAGTGTACGACCAAAGCAATGCTATGTAACTCCCGAGGCTAGATCATAAACAGTGATGCAGCTTCTGCCCTGTTGTATTGGGGGTGAGGGATGATCGTTCTCTTGGTACATAAAAAAGTCTGTGCAGAACAGGCAGTAATATTTGAGAGTAAGATATTAGAAGTGAGCACAGATAATTTTGCAAATTGAGGCCAGGAAAAACAACGGAGAAGCAGAAGTTGTAGTGTGTTATGATGCAGCTCCAAAGATGCAAGACAGAAGCAACTAAATCAAGTGACCAGTTCTTGGGAAGATAGATCCCTAACTGTGGTGGAATGGGGATGTGGGAGTGGGGTGGGACCCGAGCTTCTATGACTCAATTATATGTCCTGTTTCCACGTGGCTTTAAATAACATGCAGCCAATTATTCATGCATTCAGCAACTATTTAGTGAACTTCTAAGCTGAGATAAAAATCGAAATGAAGAGTACACTGCAGGGCTGAAGGATAAACAACATTTACATAACGTTCAGTCCCTGCCCAAGTGAAATTATACTTTGGTAGGGAAGATTTGATATGTACAAGGATTGCTCTGGGCTGAGAACATACAATTTCTATTGACCTCCATCCAATGACTGAAATTAGTGAAGGCAGAAGCCATAGGAAACTGTAATTTCAAAGCCCAGTTTGCTTGTGGTGCTGAGTGCCAAGGATCAGGAGGTTGGCACATTTTTAAAAAAATACCTTAATTTTTTTTTTTATTTTTTTTTATGCTGGGGACCAATCTGGAGAACTAAAACTTTCCAGTCTAGAGATATAAGAAGCTATCTCCTTTATGGACAGCAGAAGTCTTCCTGTAACTCTGTTTTGCTACTTTAGAGGTTACTTTAGGATTTACAGTGTAAATACGAGTATTTACCAGTCTGCCTTCAAGTGATAACATTTCCCTTATAGTCTAAGAACCTTATAATTCCATGTCTCCCTCCCAGCTCTTGTGCTATTGTCATACATTTTATTTTTACGTCTGTTATAAACCACATACTACATTGTTTTCATTTTTGGTTAAACAGTCAATATTCTTAAAGAAAAACAAAACTGAATAGGAGTAAAGCATTTGTTTAATCATGTAGTTACTTCTGGTGCTCTTCATTCCTTTATTTAGATCCAGATCCCCATCTGGTATCATTTTCATTCTGGCTGCAAGTCTTCTTACATTTATTGCAGCGTGGACCTGCTAGTAATGAATTATTTCACTTTCATACATCTGAACAAGTTTTTATTTTACTTTTGTTTTTGAAATATATTTTTGTTGGCTACAGAACCCTGATGTTCTTTATTTGTCCCAGTTTATTTGATCCAGTCTTGCCAGAGGTTTATTAATTTTACGTTTTTTTCATAACCAATAGTTGGCTCTGTTGATCTTCTATAGTGTATGTTTTCTAAAGTTTATTAAATTCCAAGCTTTTCTTATTTTCTTCCTTTATAAACTTCATTCAACTTTATTTTACGATTCTTTTTCCTAAATTTTCGTATTGACTCTTTACAAGCCCATTAGCTTTAAGATTTTCTTCTTTTCAACTGTAATTGAAAAATTAAAAAACGGTGAAGAGGAATAAGAGGTCCAAATTTCCAGGTTAAAACAAATAATTCACAGGGATGGTACAGCATAAGGAATGTAGTCAATAATATTGTGATAGCATGGTACGGTGTCAGATGGTTGCTGGACTTATGGTGATACTTCTTTAGATGTATAAATGTTGAATGACTATGATATACACCTAAAACAGATATAATATTGTATGTTAGCTATATTTTTATATAAAAATCTTTTAAAAAAGACTTTCTTCTTTTCTAATACTAGAATTTAAAGCTATACAATTCTCTCCATGTATGGCTTTAGTTGCATTTTAAATGTTTTTCTTTGATATCTGCTATTTTTATTATTGTTCTGGTCTAAAGAATCTTAAATTTCATTAAGTCCCTCTTTGAATCATTATTTAGCACTATGATTCTAATGTTTCTTATATGTTTTTTCTAATTATCTTTTTGTTTTCTAACTTCATTAAAATCAGAAATGTGTAGGGCCGGCTGAGTGGCGCGGTTGGTTAAGCGCTGGCTGGGGAAGCCAGCGGCCACAGTTTGGTCCCACATGTGAGGGCCAGTGACACTGCCCTCAAAAAAAAAAAAAAAAAAATCAGAAATGTGCCTATAACCTATCTCTTAAATTTACTAAAATGTTTTATGGCCCAATATATAGTCAATTTTTGTACAATTCCTAAGCACATTTGAAAATAATGCATACTCTGCAATTTTGGGGTACAATATGTGTTTGTAGATCAAGCTTGTTAATTGTGTAATTAATAACCCTATGAGTTGCACAAAATGAAAACTAGAAGTCAAGGCAAAATCATTTACATACCAATTTTACATCTTTAAACTGGTTGCTCCTCAAAACTATATTCACAATTAAAGTCCCTATTCAGCTTCTCCACTTGGATGTCTAACAGTCACCCCAAATGTGATATGACCTTCCTTCACACCCCCCCAAGACCTGCTCCTTCCCCAAGTTGTCCATATCAGTATCTCTCCAGACTTAAGTCCAAAGATTATTTTCTTTCACTGATTCCCTCCTCCTATCCATCCTATTTCATCCATTAGGAAGTCCTTTTGATACCTCCTCACAAATGCATGTAGAATCTGTCCATGTCTTTTCACCCTCACCACCAGCACCCTGATCCAAACAATAGTAGCTCACCAAGACTACTATAATAGTCTCCTAATTGGCCTTCCTGATTTCTGGTTTGCCTCCCTCCTCCCCAACCAATTGTCGAGATAGTTGTCAGAATAATCTTTTAGAATATTAAATTAGAAAATGTCATGCTCCACTGAAAACCCATCTATTATTTCCTCTCATACTTAGAATAAAATCAAAACTTCTTACCTTGGTTTACAAAGCCGATATGATCTGGCTTCTGTCTCCCCATCTCAGTCTGTTCCTATTCTGGTCTTTTAGCTCTTCCTGTAACCCACAAATCTTGTTCCCACCTTAGGGCCTGCATTAGGCAGGATAGGGTAGGTTATTGTACTGTAGTACTCAACCCCCAAATCACACAAGTATCCAGTGGGGCTAGGCAGTTCTCTAGGGCAACTGTTGTCTGTGAAGGGATTTAGTAATTCCGGCTGCCTCAATCTGGAGTTTCCACTATTTTAGTATGTGGCCTCATCCATAATTGTTGTGGTAGAGGAAAAGGGTAGTATAGGGTCTTATATCAGCCTGGAAATTATTTCTATCACATTTCCTCACTGCCATTTTCCAGAACTAATCCTTAACCCCACCTACTTGCAAGATATTAGGAAATTATAATCCTCCTGTATGCCAAGAAGGAGAAGCAAATCAGCTAAGAGCACTAAAAGTCTTGACCACAGAACTATTCCCTATTTCTAGAATGTACTTTCCTCTAATTTTCACATGACTGGCTCCTTATTGACATTCGGGTCTCATCTCAATAGCCACTCTCTGATTTAGTTGTTTATTGAACACCCTTCTCTCCTACTTAGACTATAAACCCCATGAAAGCAGGTAACTTGTCTGCTTGTTCACCCTAGAATCTCCTTAATAAATACTGGTTGAATAATAATCACTCAACAATGCAAATCTGATTATGGCACAAACCTCCCATTCATGAATTTTTATAATCTTCAGGATAAAGTTTAAACTCTGGCATGATATATGAGGGGAAACTTGAAAATGTAGAGAAATACATGGGTACTGGATAAGTACTAACAATCTCTGCCTAATTAGGTCATCAATTATTCCTTCAACCCTTTCTATCCACACAAAGAACCCAATCAAGCCATTCCCAAGGGAAGCAACCTAAGTACCATCCTATCGATGCATCCAGCTTAATGCCTTGAATCTATGTATTCTTCTTCTTTCAGACAGGTTTCTTCTCCATAGATCTGTGAGCCAAGAGTCAACTTATTTGTCCATCCCTCCAACACATCCAATATACAATACTGAAGCAAGAACACGCTAACAATAAAATCTCTCATTTGAAAAAAGGAGAAATAGCAAATATAAAGCAATCAATAGTCCACAGCAATTCTCCCACTTGGGAGACACCAGGAAGGTCTCCTACCCTAGACTTGGAAAAGAATCCTTGATCAGCACCCCCGATTCTGCTGAGAAAAACTCCCTCACCCATTGTTCTCTATTACCCAATACTCTGCCTTTTGAGAGGTATATTAGTTTTTTGTGGCTGTTGTAACAAATTACCAAAACTTTAGGGCTTAAAACAACAGAAATTTATTCCCTCAGTTCTGGAGGCCAAGATTGCAATTAAAATCATTGGGCTGAAATCAAGGTGTCAGCAGGTGTGCTCCCTCTGGGGGAAGAATCCTTTCCTTCCTGTTTTAGCTTCTGGTGGCCACCAGCATTCCTTGGCTTGGGGCTATATCCCTTCAATCTTCAAATCTCTCCCTGCTCCATCTTTACATTGTCTTTTCCTGTTTGTCACTTTCTTTGTTTCTTGCAAGGACGCTTGTATTTAGGGTCCACCTGGATAATCAAAGCTAATCTATCTGAAGATCCTTAAATTAGTCATACCTGAAGAGAGCATTTTTTTTTTTTTGAGGGCAGTGTCACTGGCCCTCATATGTGGGACCCGAACCGGGGTCGCCGGCTTCCCAAGCCAGTGCTCAACCACTGTGCCACTCAGCCAGCCCTGAAGAGAGCATTTTTTGATATAAAGTAAACTTTACAGGTTCCAGAGATTAGGATCTATTATCTTTCGGAGCCATTATTGAGTCTACCACAGGCAGTTATTCCTTTTTATTACCCTCCAGTGGGATTTTGGAGGCTGCACAGCTTTCTCAGCCAGCTTCTTGCTGGTGAAATTGCTGGTGGTCCAAGGATTGTTTTAGTCTTGAACACCACTTTTCCAAAGTTCTTGTTCTTGATTCAGTTTTATTACTTTTAGAATTAGATGACTTCTTGAGAAGCAAAGGGGAGTTTGAAAATTAGAAGTAAATAATAATTTAATTCTGGTTGAAAACAATAGCATGTATTATTAGGTTTACTCATATTAAAAATTAAGTGAGGAAAATTAAAAGCCTAAGAAAAATATCATTGATGTAAAAGAAACTGCTTTTTAAATGCTGAAAAGGAGAAATTCTCTATCAAGATACACACAGATTGGACCTATATTGTCATCAGAAGTAGAAATTTTAATTAAGTGCAGATCAAACTAAACAAAGTAATATATGGCTGCCAGCACTGACTACATACAATAGACTTAAAATGCTGCCCCATCACTAGGAAGCAAATAAAGGCCCTTTGTTAGAATGTAAGGCATTACAGAAACATGTTACAGAGGCTCAGCCTGACCATCCTGTTAGTCATTTTCTTTGTAAGTCTTCAAAGCATAGACTTAACATATTTAAGTAGCTTTGATATCCATGGTAGTCATGAAGTTAATCCTAGACTGTCCTTGGAAAACTGACTGTTAACTTGAGTGTCACTGGCGGGTAAGAATAGGTCAGTGAGTATAATAAAATGCAGAATAATGAGAGAAAATACAAAGGCAGGAAAAATAATGAGAGAAAATATGAAGGCAGGAAAAGACAGATTGAACAAAAGCAATAAAACAATAGAAATCAAAGTAAAGGATTGCCCAATGATTTAAGGACACAGTGGGAGAAAGCCCCACAAAGGCAGAATGGTAGCCAGGAAAGCATGGGAGCCAGAAAGAACAGGGTTTCAATTTCAGTTCCTACACTTAAGAATGTAGGTAAGTTTCTTAATTTCTGTATGCCCTCAGTTTCCTCATCTGTGAAATAGAAGTAATCATGTCTACTTCACAAAGTTATTGAAAAACTAAATAATATATGTGAATATGTTCAACAGTGCCTGATACTAATAGGCATATAGTAAATGTTAAGTTCTTTTTCGTTACCTGTTTGCAAAGTACAAGTGAGAAGGAAAGGTACGGAGTAATGGAAATAACTGTCACATTAAGAAAAAAATGCAGTAATTCTGAAAGTATGATAATGGAAAAGACAAATATTTAATGGACATAAGGTAATACATCAATTCTAAAAATGAAACACCTAGGCAACACTGTTTATGTAAAAGCTGTTTTTCTAATTCTCGTAAGTTAGAAGTGAAAGGAACAAACATGAGTGTTCGATGGGGAAAAAAATAAAACTAAAAGACCTAGTGGAGGAAGAGTGGAAACTGGAAGATGTTAGAGAGGTCTAGACAAGACAAAACTGGGGCTTGGACACGGTGGTGGGCGTACATGGTGAGAAGCGTTCAGGTTTGCAATCAATTTGAGTCTCTTGATGAGGAAAGACAATAATTCTTTGAGGAGCTACATAAATTATAATTCCTTAAAATAAGGCAACTGGAGGTGGAAGAGGTTTGAAGGAGAAATCAAAACGGATTCAGCCTTATTAAAACTGAAATGTGTGTCTTTTCATACGTCTACTGGCCATCCGTATGTCTTCTTTGGAGAAATGTCTATTCAGGTCCTCTCCCCATTTTTCGATTGAGTTCTTTTTTCGTGGTTCTGAGTTCCTTATATATTTCAGATATTAGCCCCTTACGGCTTTCCAATTCTCCCAGCACCATTTACTGAAGAGGCTGCTTTTTCTCCATTGTATGTCTTTGGCTCCTTTGCCCAAAATTTTCTGTCCATATTTATTCCTGGGTTTTCAATTCTATTCCATTGGTCTATGTGTCTGTTTTTCTGTCAATACCATACTGTTTTGATTATTGTTGCCCTGTAGTACAAGCTGAAGTCAAAGAGTGTGATACCTCTAGCATTATTCTTTTTTTCTTAGGATTGCTTTGGCTATTTAGGCTCTTTTGTTGTTCCATACAAATCTTGTGATTTTTTTGGTTTTATTTCTTTAAAAAATGCCATTGGGATTTTGATGGGGATTACATTAAATCTGTATGTTGCTTTGGGTAAATAAAAACCACAATGAGATATCACCTCACACCAGTTAGAATGGCTATCAACAAGACAAATAATAACAAGTGTTGGAGAGGTTGTGGAGAAAAAGGAACCCTCACACACTGTTGGTGGGAATGCAGATTGGTGCAGCCACTATGGAAGGCAGTATGGAGGGCTCCTTAAAAAATTAAGAATAGAATTATCATATGACCCAGCAGTCCCTCTCCTGGGTATACCCAAAAAATCTGAAAACATTTATCCATAAAGATATATGTGCTCCGACGTTCACAGCCGCTTTATTTATGGTGGCTAAGACATGGAAACAACCAAAGTATCCTTCAACAGATGACTGGATAAAGAAGATATGGTATATATACACAATGGAATACTATTCTCCCATAAGAAGAGATGAAATAGTACACTTGGAACAACATGGATGGATCTTGAGATTATGCTAAGTGAAATAAATCAGACAGAAAAAGTAGAGAACCATATGATTTCACTGATTTGTGGGCTATAAAACTGAAAGCAACAAAGGAACAAGAAACAAAGAAACAAAAAATGATAGACATAAAGACAATAGTTTAGTGGTTACCAGAGGGTAAGGGAGGGAGGGGTGTGGTGGAGGAGGGTAAACGGGATCAATACATGGTGATGGAAGGAGAACTGACTCTAGATGAACACACAATGTGATATATAGATGATGTATTACAGAATTGTACATTTGAAACCTATGCAACTTAACTAACCATTGTCATCCCAATAAGCTTTAAAAAAACAAAAAACTGAAATGTGTGACATCCAAGTGGAGACATCAAGTATATCTGAATGCGATTACCACCAATATATTTATGACAAATAACTAAGATTGGATGAAATCCCCTAAGAGCAGAATATTGCTAAAGAGAACCTATTACTATATCCTGAGGAATTCTAACTTACAGAGATTGGAAAGAAGAGAAGGATCTAGCAAAGAGAGGAGAAACCAGTGAAACAGGAAGAAACCAGGGTAGTGTAGTACCAAGGAAGTGAAGAATGTGTCAAAAGCTGTCTCTGTGACTACCTCCTTTCATGAGCTGCCTCAGTCTGACCTCTAGTCATACTAGCCTTCTTGCTCTTCCTTAAACAAGCCAAGCTTCTTTGCATTCAGAGCCTTTGCGTTTTTGCTCCTCCTTTAACCTAGATGATTATTTTCCCACTTATTTGCATGGCCTTCCTTGACAATTATATCTAAAATGATAGCTGCTCAACATCCTTGAGGTAAGTCATCAGTCTTGCCTGGAGATGTGACCTTCAAAAGGGGGGATCTATACTACATAAGCTATTTTTTATGTTGCTTTAGGGATTTGTAAAACACAAAGAAAAATCTTTTGAGTAAGGGCTCACCTGCTTATGCAGCTACTAATTTACTTAAAATTCTATCAGCAATAAATTTCAAAGGTTTCCGGTAATGGACTCTCTTCTTTCATTCAAGCTTACAGAAAACCACCACCACAACAAACAGTAGACTATCTTATATTACATAAAAAAGGAAATGGGTTTTGAGGAAAGGTGTACACACATACAATTTAGTGTATAATTTCTGTAAGTTTGTACTTTATCGTTCAAGTTACTGTTAATTCTCTAGATGGTTCTAGGTGCTGAGCTATTCTTTAAAGTCATCATCATTTGATTCTTCATTCCTACCACAAACCATTTCTTTTGTCTACATCTGGGGATATCTCAATCTGAAGATCTCAACTTTTTATCACCATTTTGTTACAGTCCTAAGTTACTTTCACCTTCCAACATATTTAAATTACAGACCACCTCTGTTTTATAGAGATGTCCAAGTGATTCAATTCAATGCCTCATCTTCAAAGTCAGTAGTGTGAGATGCCTTCTACTAGGATAGCGGCAGTGAGAAGAGGAACACAGATAGGTTTGAGGAATGAGGAAATGGGATGGTAGAAAATTAAGAATGGATGGTAAAATATGAAGGAAAAGGAGAAATTCAGGATGATGACCAAGTTACTGGATGGGCAGTGGTGTCACCATCTATCAAGGCAGAGAAGGCGGGGGGAAAAAAAGCTGAAGAATTGGGAAAATCAGTTTGGGGCATATTGAATTTGAGGTGCCTACAAGAGGTGCATTTCAGGTAGTTGGATGTGTGGGTTTCAAGTGTAGACTGTGTTATTAAATAAGTGAATGACCTTGCACTGATATCTTAGCCTCCTTGGGCCCTCATCTGTAGCATAAGGATGTTGTATTAATAATCTCTAAGGTGTTTCCCAGCCTTAAGGCATCAATGAACTCAGTAATCTTAAGTAATTTGGGTTGCAACCCTATTTCCTTCTTAGAACTGGATTATCATGTTGTGTGCATTTTGACAATTTAACAAGAACTTTAACAGGAAGTATTAACTACCGTGTTTCCCCGAAAATAAGACCAGATCTTATATTAATTTTTGCTCTAAAAGATGCATTTTATTCATTTATTCATGTACAAAAATCTACATTTATTCAAGTGCAGTCATGTCTGGCTGACGATCTTAACTGGGGGCTTACTTTGAGGTAGGGCTTATATTATGAGCACCCTGAAATTCATGCTAGGGCTTATTTTCCAGTTAGGTCTTATTTTCAGGGAAACATGGTAGTTGGGAGCTCACAAATTCATACAACTTTGTTTTCTCTTAAATTTTAAGAGATAGTGAAACACTGCCTTCCCCTACTGAAGAGACACAAATTTAAGCTTGCTGGCCTTTCTTTAGGAAAATACAAGAATTAAAAAAAATAGGTATAATAAACTGTTTCTTCTCCATGAATTATTCCCCTCATAGATTTGGAGAAGTTGGAGACATTATTCCTGTAACAGGGACAAGGAGGGAGGACAATATAGAGGGCACAAAAGGAGTTTATGTTTGACAAGTAATATCTGTAAGAGTCTCTGTATCACAATACATTAAAAAAAAAAATCATTTAGGGGCCGGATGAGTGGCGCACTGGTTAAACGCTGGCTTGGGAAGCCAGCGGCCCTGGTTCGATCCCACACATGAGGGCTAGTGACACTGCCCTCAAAATAAAAAAAAAAAAAAAAAAAAAAAAAAAATAATTTAGATAATACCTTGCAATTTGGCAATGCAAAATTAAGAAGCAATGGAAATAAAAGTTACACAGGTTTCCTTAAGTTTTATTGTCTAGAAAAAGATTATCTTATTTCAATATTAGAAATTCTGGAATTCTCCCTATACAACTTTCCTAACTGCACACAGACTCTAGGCTATTGTGAATTATTTTGAGGTTAAAATTAAGTTTAACAGAAGAGGGGACACTAACCTCATCATTCTGATACATGTGCAGGAAGTAGCCCTGAAACTAAATGCAACTCTGGTTCAAAGACAGACGTTCTAGAATAGCTGACATATGGATGGCTGGATTATTTGAAAAAGAAAAAAAAAAAAGGTATGTAATTCAGGAAAAGACTCATTTGAGAACATGGTTTTCTACTGCCTCAAGAGAAAGAACTGTTATGGTGAAAAAAAATCCTTCCGACTCAAAATTGTTAGGGAAATGCCACCAATTGAGAAAACTGAACAATCCCACACACCGACTGTATATATATCTTTAGTGCTTTCTATTGGATCAGCACACAGTTAATATATATTGGAGTATTATCCCGATTTTATTCCTCCAATTTTAAGGTTTTCCACATTTCCACATGCCGTACTGTGGACAGTGCACAACCTAGTACGATAGATAAAAAGTGGGCACAGGAATCAAATAAATGTGAGTGGGAATTAAGAAATTATTCCCTTGTAAAATTATTCATTTAAAAGTAAAATTTGAACTTCTGGTCAAGATGACAGAGTAGGTAAATGCTGTGCTCACCTCTTCACACAACCACTTCAAAATTACAGCTGCACTACAGAGCAATCATCATTGGGAACCACCCAATGTCTGAACAGAAGTTCTATAACTAAGGATATACAGAGGGAGCCACATAGAGAAGCCTCCTCCTCCAGTGGTGGGGCAGAGATGGAATGGTCTGGCCCCACAAAATCAGGAGGGATATCTTGGCTGTGGAGGCACCCTTGAGGAGTGAGGGGTCCCAGCCCCACACCAAGTTCCCCATCCCAGGGTTCTGGCTGGGCAGGGCACAGGCAACAGCTGACCTTAGCCTTCAACAGAGCCCAAGAGACCCCCAGAGCAACACACATGGTGGCTAGCTTCAGACTACACCACAGCACCACCCAACTACCTCCACAAAAGATACACCCAAAGGGCAGACTGGGCAGGCACCAGATTCCAAATAAAGTGAATCCTGCTCTGTAGGGTCAGCCCCTGCACAACAGCTCCTTTACTGTAGTCACGGCCAGTCTTTACAACCAACTAACCTGAGGGTCAATCCCTCCTACTGACAAACAAACAGAAACCAAGGCTCATTTTCAACAGGAGGGCACACACAGCTCATACAAAAGACACACCTGGAGCATCCGGCACAGGTGACCAGAGATTGTGACACTGGGCCCACAGGACACCTACTACATAAGGCCACTTTCCTAAGACCGTGAGACATAGCAGGCCTACGTAATACATTGAAACAAACACAGGGAGGCAGACAAAATGGGGAGACAAAGAAACATGTCCTAAATGAAAGAACAGAACAAATCTCCAGAGAAAGCCCAAAATGCAGACAAGCCATCAGATGCAGAGTTTAAAACACTGGTTATAAGGATGCCTCAATGATCTCTGTGAAGACTTCAATAAAGAGACAGGAAACATAAAAATGGAGATAGAAAACATAAAAAAGAACCAATCAAGAATGAAAAATGCAATAACTAAAATGAAGACTACATTAGAAGGACTAAACAGTAGATTAGATGAAGTAGAGGACTGAATCAGCGATTTGGAAAATAAGGCAGCAGAAAACACCCAATCAGAACAACAAAAACCAACAAAACAAAACAAATGAGATAGTGTAAGGGGTTTCTGGGGCAACATCAGGCATATCAATATTCATATCATATGGGTACCATAAGAAGACAGAGAGCAAGGAATTGAAAACCCATTTGAAGAATTGATGGAAAACTTCCCTAACCTGGCAAAGCAAATAGACATACAAGCCCAGGAAGCACAGAGAGTCCCAAACAGGCCCATACCAAGACACATCATAATTAAAATGCCAAAGGTTAAAGACAAAGAACCTGAAAACATCAAGAGAAAAGCAATTAGTTACCTACAAGGGAGTTCCCATAAGACTGTCAGCTGATTTCTCAACAGAAATTTGCAGGCCAGAAATGATTGTCAGAAAATATTGAAAGGGATGAAAAGCAAGGACCTACAACTGAGATTAATCTACCCAGCAAAGCTATCTTTTAGAATTAGAAAGACAGATAAAGAGCTTCTCAGAGAAGAAAAAGCTAAAGGGGTTCATCACCACCAAACCAGTATTACAAGAAATGTTAAAGGGACTTAAGAAAAAAAAAATAGAATAAAATGGCAAAATGGCAATAACTACATATCAACAATGACTTTAAATGTAAATGGATTAAATACTCCAGTCAAAAGACATTGGTGTATGGATAAGAAAACAAAACCCTGACATATGCTGCCTACAGGAAACTCACTTCAGATTGAAAGACACACAAAGACTCAAAGTAAAGGGATGGAAAAATATATTTCATATATTCATTGCAGCATTGTTTATGCCAAGATATGGAGGGAGCCTGGGTGTCCATCAATGGATGAATAAAGAAGAGGTGGTACATACCATATCTACAATGGAATATTACTGAGTCATAGAAAGAACAGAATCTTTCCATCTGCAACAACATAGATGGACCTGGAGGGTATTGTGTTGAGTCAGACAGAGAAAGACAAATGTCATCTGATTTTACTTATATGTACAATCTAGAGAACAAGATAAATGAACAAACAAAACAGAAACAAGCTCATAGATAAAGAACATTTTGATTGTTGCAGGATTGGGGTGTTCGTTAAGGGGTTGCGTGAAGGGAGGAGATTAAGAGGTACAAATTGGTAGTTACAAAATAATCATGAGGGTGTAAAGCATAGGGAATATAGTCAATAGTATTGTAATAACTATGTATGGTGTCAGATGAGTACTGGATTTATTGGGGTAATGACTTCGTAAGTTACATAAATGTTATACACCTGAAACTAAGAAAATATTGTATGTCACCTGTAATTGAAAAAAAAAAAAATCCTTGAAAATTTTTTTTTCATTTTTAACAAAACATGCTTCTTCTATGAAGTACATCTGAAACTCGTAACAAAAGGTAAAACTGCATTGTGACTAAAAACATGAGCTTTAAGTAGAATATGGTTCAAATCCTGGGTGTCTCTTAAGTGATCTTTTGAATACTTCTTAACCTGCAACAACATGGATGGTCTTAGAGGGTATTGTGTTGAACAAAGCCTAAATCTCTTCTTTAATAAAATGAGGAGGACAATATTTACATTATAGGGTTATTTGCAGATTAAAAGTGATTATTTAAAAATACAAAATAAAGGCCGGCCGAATGGCGTGGTGGTTAAGCGCTGGCCCGGTTTGGTGCTACATATGAGGGCCAGTGACACTGTCCTCAAAAAAAAAAAAAAGAAAATACAAAATAAAAATGAAGGTTGTTAGACACAACACTATTTCAGCTATGATTCTGCAGTGAAGACTTTTATTATGAATATAGTTTTCAGCCATCATTTCAAGGGTCTAAAACTACAAACCTTAGAGGATTATTTTAAAGGAGTGAACTTCAGCTTTCAATTATTAATAATGATTTTTTTTAAGGACCACCGTGTGCATGATACTATATTAATAACAAAGCAGAAACCATAATTTCAATTTCTCTGATGTAAAAACTATCCTACTCACTTGTGGGTATTAACTTGATGTGAAGAATATAAAGCAAATTTCTGAAAACCTGTAAACAAGCACATGAAATTATATTTCATAATTTATGGTAAAGGTATAGAGTTAATTTTTGATTTTTCAAACAAATACAACTGTCATATAGTAATCTGAGTTATTCTGGTGTTGAAATACACTATGGTTTTTGAGTAGAGTACTGTCCTAATAATTTTCCATTTAGATTATTAGCTATCTTTGTTTATATTACAAGTTAAGTGATGCTCTGAAACTGACTAGGACACACAAAACATTAGTAGCAGTCTTGGGTTAAAAATTTCCTACATATCATTTAAGGTGGTTAACATATAGCTGTAACATATTCCCAAACCAATAAATATAATGTATTAGGTAAAAAGACTATTAAGAAAAGTATCTGGATATAATCATAGGTGAAGAAGTTATGAAGATGAACTATACATGAACTTTCAGTTAAAAATATACCTTAAAAATTATGATCAAAAGCTTCCATTTCTATTGTTTTCTCTTCTGATAATTATCTCTTGTGATAGTTTGTCATCCTCTAGAAGAGTAAGAAAAAGTCCTTTTATATTTCATGACAGGTTTAATCAGGTAATTAAAACAAATTCTTTGAAATCATCTGATATGTCCAATTACATGGGTATGATGTAACAAAAACAAGTTAAACTTATATATGCATATTTACATTATACACCCAAAGCTTCAAGCTAGTCAACTATATCTAAGGAGATACATTATGACATGAGTTAAACAATATTTCATTGCTTACTAGAAAGAATGCAGTCAAGCTTTTAATGGAAATAATATACAAGTGAGGCACTTTTGAGGTCCAGAATAGGAAGCAAATGACACTACACACTGGCAATGTTCACAAAAATCTATGTCTATCTTTAATACAAAAGCTTTTCAACTAGATTATTTTTGAAAAATTTCAAAACTAGCAAGTTATGCAATTTAAGGAGCTTTCAGAAACAATGGCTAACATCAGTGTATCAAAACATATGCAAGTTTTATAACCACCTGGCTGCTAGGCAAACAGTACTTTTGTACCTTAAAGCCCTTTTTTTTGGTTTATATAAATCACCTCAGGTTGTGATTTCTTTATGTTTTGATTTACTGCAGAACACCTTATGGTGCTATTATTATTGTGGTTTATAGACCAATTTTTTTTTTAAGTGCAACCATAATGTAAGTTTCTAGTACTTTCTCTTCCACTTAGAAATGTGATCCTGGAGGTGAAGTTAAGAATGAGAATATTTAGTGAAGAATCTGTTTTCAGGAGACTAAAGTTTTCAAACTTTTATGGAGAAAAATGTTACACTTACTTAATGTATCTTTGGGCTAAAACTAAAAACTTAATCTTAAACATATTCCAAAATGTAACCCCAAGACCAAAAAAAATTTCAGGAGAAGAAACATCCTTAAGATTCTTTAAATTGCCCATGTGGAGGAAAATACATTTCCTGTATTTAGGAGACTGACACAGATATTAAGAAACATCTCGGGGCCGGCCAAGTGGCGCGGTGGTTAAGCGCTGGCATGGGAAGCCAGCCGCCCTGGTTCGGTCCCACATCTGAGGGCCAGTGACACTGCCCTCAAAAAAAAACAAACCAAAAAAAACCCAAAAAAACAAAACAAAAAAAAGTGAACTCTGATAAGAAACACCTCTGCGCTGTTCAATTAAATGGGGGTGGAAGTTGGAGATGGGGGAATAAAAGATACACTTACCCAAGATATCAGATGGCACTCTAACATGAATTGAAAGTGCATTTGTATTACTTCAAAAGTCTGTATTAGGCACTGCTGAATAACCAATGAAAATAGGTAGTTTCAAGTTTTCCCCTTTAAATTTTAACCCCTGCCCCAGTATCCCACAGACATACACACACACTCTCTCTAAAGTTGTCTTGATGTTAATACACATGATGTTTATTTTTTTAAATTCTCCCTGACTAGTAATGGGAGGAAAAATAAGAATACCATTTTGGTAACGGCTTCAGCAAGTTAAAAGAATTGGTTCTAGAAATGCTTCGGCACATTCATTAACTTTGACTACCAGTTCCAATATCAATCAATATTTTAAAACAGGATACTTAAGAAAAAAGTGCTTAAAATCTTTCAGCAACCAACAAGACACATTAGGGAAAAGACTCCTTTTACAGTTCCTTTCAGATTTCTCTTACTCCTGCTTTCTCCGTGTGGAGGTGGCCACCACTTAAATAGCCCTATACTGGTAACAGTGATGAACCCTGTCAGACCCCAACTGCCACCTCATGTCCCTGGCCTATAAATTATCCAGTAGGTGGTGCTGAAGTTCTATACCTCATGTTTCTTCAGCTATCAAATGATTTCCTCAACACCTCTTCAAAGCAAGAGAAAAACCATTTAGAGTTACCAAGTCTGAACACGAGTCATCAGTCATGCCATCTAGATGATTCCCTTTTCAATATTTACTATTACTTAGGCAGTTTTGTTTAGCCATTTGCTTCTACTACCAGATTAAAAACAAAGAGAAAGGCTTCAGAGAAACAGCCCCATAGGCTGTTCCAAATCTGTATGCAGAACAAGAAAATGTCCCTGAACATACCTATACACATGTGTAAGAACAAGCAATTTAAACTACCTGTTAGTTTTCCGATAAGAATTCTAATTTACTCCAGAGAAAATTTCCACAGAGATTCAGATAACGTTATATTATCAGTTAGTCTTCTGGACTAATTTGGAAACTGGGTGTGTTAACTATAAAGATCCAAGGTGAAATAAAAACCATTTTATCACCATAGTTTTTAATGAAGAAATTGTTTAAAATTGTAAAGGAAAAAATGGGGATGGGACGGCAAAATCTTAGCAGCAAAGTGGTTAAACAATTTGAAAATATTAATGCACAAACATTAAAATATTAAAGCATATATGTTGCATATAAAATACAGTACAGAACCAGGAGTTGCACTATACTGATTAGTGCTTAACAGAAGAAATGATTTAATTTGTTCTTCCCAGAAGTATGTACACAGTTAATTTCCACAGCATTTTCCTATATAGCCAGCAAGTTATTTTCTTCAGTTATTCACACCTTGCTCAAACCTGAATTATAAACTCCGCACTTACAAATATGAAAATTCATTCACAAAGAAAACCAATATTCCCATTCCACCAATAAAAAGTAATTTTGAAAGTTAACAGTCTATCCTAGGTAACCAAGTTCAGCTGAAAACTTCAGGGATGAAGATCATCTGTGGTAGCAGCATCCAAATATATAAACAGTAAAAATAAGACTTAAAACTGCTGCTACAGTGTCATGTTTGGATTTAGTTCATCCAATTGATTTTTTAGTACAAAACTAGAAATAACCTCTTCTTCATAACATCTATAGTTATCAATATATTTTCTTCTTTTCAATGTGAAATAATACTTCAAGATGATCTAT
This sequence comes from Aselliscus stoliczkanus, assembly GCA_033961575.1. Taxonomy (NCBI): domain Eukaryota; kingdom Metazoa; phylum Chordata; class Mammalia; order Chiroptera; family Hipposideridae; genus Aselliscus; species Aselliscus stoliczkanus. The sequence goes on along the minus strand of CM066732.1, from coordinate 93,571,556 downwards.
ATACACAACGTTGTCAGTTCAAGCTGTCATATAAATATAAATGCTTTCTTAAAAAAAAGTATTTTACAGACAGATAGTGTTATATACATTGTTCAGTTTGATATGGGGCAAAAGAAGACAGCTTACACAAGCTTAAGTGTGAATGTAAAAAGAATGACACATAAATGACATTTAAAATCCTGCATAGAAAATGAGCTTCAAATGGTAGTGTGATTTTAATGTTTATCACTTCTGAAACTTCAAGCCATTAAAAAAAGGCACACTTCTCAACTTTATCCCTCTAAGGGAATGTTCTTAAACAACCCCTTTCTTGGTTAGAGTTTAAATGTTAACACTTAAAAGAAAAAAAAGACAATTTGACCCCAAAGTACTTTAAACAATTTGTTTGAACATTTATCCAAGTACTTTGTAAATACAACATCCACTAATACAATGCTCTGCAAAAGCAATAAATTTAATGTATAAGATACTTCATTCACAATGTTGGATTAAATACTTTCCTGGGATAGTTTAACACACAGTTTAACATAAAATAATTTTTATTTTGGCCAGTTTAAATAAAATAAAATGCAATTGAGAAAAGTTATTGTTGTTATATGAATAATAAGCACTGAGGATTAAGCTAAAAAAATTAGTAACACAGCTGAACAAATTCTGGGTTAGCAGAATGATAAATGGGAGGTCTCAGGAGGAATCTTTTACACCACCTATCCAGTTACACTTTTTGCTTAGTAAAATATTTGTAAATGCAATATAATTTCTTGAAGGAGGAAACTGAAAGAAAACAACTTGCTGGTTGAATACCACAAAAACAACCCCCAAACCTCATTTTTTTTCTATAATGTTTACTCAGTCTCTTTTTATATAAAAATAAGTGTTACGTTCCCATCAGAACATTAGACAATTACATCTGTGCTTTAAAAAAAAGTTGGTCACTCAAGGCTATTAGAATATTTTTAAGGATTTTTAGATTACCAGAATGTACAGATATAACTCAACATAAACCAGAGCCAAAGGGAAATGAGGATGAAAATATCAAATCATTCACATGAAATAAAAATGTTATTAACTAGATGAGTAAAATATTCAAAATATAATGGAATGTGACAGTAGATATATGTACATCTACTCCAGAACTAGGAAGGGGAAGAAATGTTTAATATGTCATAATTCGTACCTTATATTTAGTTAAATATAAACATTTGTTATTTATACATAAAACTGCTTTCAAAAAACAATAAATGATTTAGTTGCACTTGTTTAACTTCTTATAATTTCCAAGTGTTAACTTTTCTTAGATTGAAATCAGCTGTCCCCTAGTGCACTTTTAGTTCATGTCCTAGAATTCAAACCTTTAAAAGTCCCATCACCTAACGCATAAATATACAAAAATGCCAAAAATTAATCCCTTTTAGTTGGATCATATTTTATGCTCACTTTTTATAGCCAATAACCAGAAATGGTTTCCTTTTGCAAATACTCTTTACAACCTGTAACAAAACATGCCATGCACTCAAGGGAAAAGTTAGGCATGGCTAGCATTTGTGAAATGCCAAGAACCGACGAGTTCTACTTCCTCCACGTGTGGCCCCAATGACACCAGGCAAGATTTCATATTGCTTGCCAAAGCTTCCACAAATCCAAGTTAGCTAATTCCTGGAAACAAAGGTTTTAAGCTCATTGTGGCCCTGGACCCTTTCATCCAGCAGCTTTATGTTTCCCCCCACAGCACCCACACGCCTCACCACAACGATGGCACATTCTCAAAGGGACGTAGCAGCACATACAGGGTACAATGAAAGACAAAGCTACTAGGGCTAACCATCGTAAGCAGAACTTGTCATCGCTAGTGTCACATGAACAAGGATCAGAAAAATCTCCCTCTGAGTCTGACATACAATGATACAACATGCTCTCTGCACAGAGCATGCAACTAACTTGATAAATGCATTTTTTAATAGGGTCTGGTGCATCCTGACATTTCCCCCTGCCATTTTCTTCATGATTAAACCTTTCCTGGCAGTATACGCAGCGAGAACGTTCACCATCTTCTTTTCTTCGTTTTGACTTCTTAAATTTTAATGAGGAAGATTGTGTCTTAAATGCCACAGAGTCTTTGAGTGAACTTAACTTAGTCTCATCCCCACCAGAGTACAGATAGTCTGGTTTTTTACTGTCTGGTTTAGAAAACTGAATATTGGAGTCAGTGTCATCTCTCTCCAAGTCATTTTTCCACACGTCAGGGTGCCTGTAGTCTGCATAACGACGTATTAAGATATCTCGAGGGTTTATTCTGACAATCTCATCCTCATCTTGAAAGCTGACATGTCGGATTGATTTTAAAGGGACCTAAGAAAGAAAGAGATGAAAATTGCAATAAGATAAGGACTATGAATGCTAATTTTATACGCCAATGTAGCTGGGTCACAGTGGCCAGGTATTTGGTTAAACACTATTCTGAATGTTTAAGTAAAGAGGTTTCTTGGATGAGATTAACATTTAAATTAGTGGACTATGAAGAGTGAAGCAGATTATCCCTCCATAACACAGGTAGACCTCATCCAATCAGGTGAGGGCCTTAACAAAACAAGGACTGACTGCAACTCTTCCCTGGGTCTCAAGCCTAACAACCCATCCTGCAGATTTTGGATATGTATCTCCACTATCACATGAGCCAAGTCCCTAAAATAAATCTGTACACACACAGACACACACCCCTTATTGGTTCTGTTTCTCTGGAGAACCCTGGCTTATACAGATTTCGGTATCGAGAAGTGGGTTGCTGTAACAAATACCTAAAAATGTGGAAAAGGCTTTGGAACTGGGTAATAGGGAGTGGCTGAAAAAGTTTTGAGGTGCATGTAATAAAAGGCCTAGATAGCCTTGAAGAGACTGTGGGTAGACCCAGGTGCTTCTGGGTGAGATTCCAAATGAAAATGAGAAACATATTACTGGACAGTGGAGGAAAGGTAACTGTTGTCATAAAGTGGCAAAGAATGTGTATGAATTGTATACTAGTGTTTTGTAAAGTAGAACCTGTAAGTAAGCATGTTCTGCAAAGAATACCAAAGGTGTGGTTAGACAATCATAAGATAAAGGGGTTATAGGTGTGATCATGGATCCTATTAACCATCTCAACTGAAATGCTGCCAGGTTGGATCTAAGGAGAAGGAGTTGAGAGGAAATGAAGCAAGGCTGTTGAACTTACAGAATTTACAAACAAATAGAGCTTTCCGGCTGAGAACATGCATTATTCTTTAAGAAAAGGGAAGAAGTGGGAAAATTGGGGCTGTCTCCCCAGTTTAACAGGGGAGGGCCACTTCCTCAGTTTCAGTGGGCCAGGAAGTACAGGGCCAAAGGTTTATAAGCACGTATGTAGCAAATTTATACACTAAATTTTTTTTCTAGTACAATTCAACTAAATGGAGAATTAGAAGGACTACAAAATTTTACTTGTATGTTCATTAGTTATACCCCATTATCAGAAGATAAACTAAGATTACTTACCCTATTTTGAGACTTCAGGCTTCCACATTCCTTGGATATTTGCCGCTGTACATATTCTATACTTCTGCCCTGAATGTCTAGGCTTGGATGACTGAACATTGTCTAAAATACAAACAATTTCTTCTTAAATGACAAAAGAAAACATTTCTTATGTTTAATAAAATATAATATACAGTGTTATGTTATACAGTATATAAACATAATATATATTGTTAATAAAACAATATATACAGTGTATATTCCAAAATGTCATAGCCTATCAGAAGTGAAGTTTTTCAGAATGGTTTTAATAAAGCATTGTTTGAGTCACTCTATTTATTATTTAAATTTAGATCTTTCCTTCTCCACTTAAAATTTAATTTAAAAAGTAATAGAGACTTCTGGTTTTGGTTCTACACGTAAGGAGTTTGGAAGTTGCCACTGTGTCCTAACAAGTAAAAAGCTGAACAGAAAAAAAATCAACAACTCTTCTTGGATCTGTAAGAAAGAAAAGAACTCAGGACAAAACCACTGCCTTTGAGATTAGAGACAGGCAGGAGAATAAAGGGAGAAACGGCTTAACAAACAGACTCATGAGTGGTAAGAAAAGCTGAACTGTAATTGATTTATTTCTGGAGGTTCAGTGTGGACAACTTTGAGAGTTAAAAACTCCAGGGGGACCCAGTCATAGTGAGTCACCCAACTTTTGTGAGTTCACCTGCAGGAGCTCAACCAGGTTCTTAGAGTAAATATAAGAAAAATCCCCACATTACTCCAGCAGCGGGAGAGGAAAGGAATCATTCTGAAATTAGAGAGCACTCTGTTCTTAACAAAGTCTGCCCTCAGGAGAAACTAATTAACCAGAGCCTGGAGTGCTGGAATATTTTCAGAACCTATCTGACCCAGAGAAAGAGAAATACCCAACTCCAGTCAACTCTAATCACCCAGCCCCTCTAAGCAGAGGAGAAAAAACGGACAAATATTTGTGAAGTTCACAGTGCAGAGGCATGGCTCAGACTAAAAGACAGACCTAATCATAGGACTGTAAGAATGCTTCCTCTCCCCACACACTTTACCACCACATTACTAAAGTCCTATTTACAGAAGTTCCTGTTACTCAGTACATCATGTTGGGTTATAAAAAAAAATTACAGAGCACACCAAAAGGCAAAAAACAGAATCTAAAGAGACAAAACAAGCATCAGAACCAGACAAGACCGGGATGCTGGAATTAGCAGGCCAGGAATTTAAAACATCATTAATATGCTAAGGGATCTAATGGATAAAATAGACAGCATGCAAAAACAAATGAGTAATGCAAGCAGAGAGATAGAAATCCTAATATAGAACCAAAAATGCTAAAGATCAAGAACACTAAGAGAAATGAAAAAGAACTTTGATGAATTTAGTAGACTGGACATGGCTGAGGAAAGCAGCTCTGTGCTTGAGGATGTATCAATAGATACCTGCAAAACTGAAAACAAAGAGAACAAAGATTGAAAGACATAACTAAAATATTTAAGAGCTGTGAGACAACTTCAAGAGGTGTAACATATATAAATAGAAATACCAGAAGAGAGAAAGGAACAGTAGAAATATTTGAAATAATGTCTGAGAATTTACACAAATTAATTTGAGACACCAAACCACAGATCCAAGAAGCTCAGAGAAGAGTAAGCAAGATAAATGCCCCAAAAAGTGCACTTAAACATAATATTTTCAAACTATAAAAAAACAAAGATAAAAGAAAAAAATCCTGAAAGAAGCCAAAGGAAAAAACACTTTATTTATAAAGGAGCAAAGATGAAAATTACATATGACTTCTCCTCAGAAACCATGCGAGGAAGGAGAGTGGAATGAAACATTTATAAAGTGCTGAGAGGAAAAGCCCACCAACCTAGAATTCTGCACTTTGGAAAAAATTATTGTTCAGGCAAACAAAAATTAAGGAAATGTGTTCCAGTAGATCTACCATACAAGAAATCTTAAAAGAAGTTCTTTAAAGAGAAGAAAAATAATATAGGCCAGAAACTTAGATCTATATAAGAATGGATGAGCATCAAAGAAGGAATAAGTGAAAATAAAACCTTTTATTTTTCTTATTCTTAATCTAACAAAAAACTTTGTTCAAACAACAACAACAATTTATTTAATAATGTATAATTATGTATGTATTGTATGTATGTATGTATGTTTATATATAAAGTGAAACGAATGACAGGAATGATACAAGGAACGAGAGGGAGAAATTAAGATTATTTTGTTAGTATAAGGTACTTGTACTACCTGAAAGTGGTATAGTGTTATTTGAAAATGGACTTGAATTAATTGTAAATGTATATTTTAAACTGTAGAGCAACCACAAAAAATTTTCTTAAAAAGGAGAAAAATGGAATCATATAAAATGTTCATCAAATCCACAAAAGATGGAAAAAGTGGAATACAGAAATAGAAGCAAAGAACAAAGGTAACAAATAGAAAACTGTAACAAATATGATAGAGATTAATCCAACTATAGCAATAATCACTTTGAATGATGATGGTGTAAATACACCAATTAAAAGACAGATTGTTAGAGTTAATAAAAAAAATAAGACCCAATTATATGTTGTCTATAGAAGACACACTGTAGATATAAAGGCACATATAGAGTAAAAGTAAATGGATGGAGAACAACATGCCATGCTAACACTAATCAAAAGAAAGCAGGAGTAGCTGTATTAATTTCAGACAGAGTAGGCTTCAAGGCAAGGAAAGTTATCAGTGATAAAAGGACATTACATAACGAATGAGGGGGCAATTCTCCAAGAAGATATAACAATCCTTGGCATATGTTATATGTGCTTAACAAAAGAATGTCAAATTACACAAGATAAAAACTGATAGAACTGCAAGGAAAAATAAATGCACCCACCCTCATAGCTGGAAACGTCAATACTCCTCTATCAGAAATGGAGAGACCCAACAGGCAGAAAATCACTAAGGACATAGTTGAGCTCAATAATACCACCAATCAAGTGGATATAATTGGCATCTACAGATTACTCAATCCAGCCCAGTAGAATCCACATTCTTCACAAGCTCACACATGGAACCAAGACAGACCACATCTGGGCCATTAAATAGATGTTAAGAAAATTTTTTAAAAAAAGACAGAAATCTACAATTTCTGCTCTCACACCACAAAGGAACTAAACTAGAAATCAATAACAGAAAGATAATTGGAAAATCCTAAAATACATGTGAAGTAAACAACACACTTCTAAATAACACATGGGTCAAAAAGAAATCTCAAGAGAAATTAAAAGTTATTTTGAAGTAAAGAGAAATAAAAACACAACTTATCAAATTTTATGGGATACAGTGAAATAAAAGCTTGGAGAGAAATTGACCACACTGAAGGCATATATTAGAAAAGAACATCTGAAATCAGTTATCTACGTTTCTACCTTAGGAAAGTAGAAAAATATTAAGTCCAAAACAAGAAGAAAAATAAAAAGAATTAGAGTAGAAATCAATACAGAATATTAATGAAACCAAATACCAGGTCTTTGAAAAGATCAACAAAATTAACAAGTCTTTAGGCAGGCTAACTAAGAAAAAAAGAGAGAGAGCACAAATTACTAATAGCAGAAATTGAAGAGGGAACATCACTACAGATCCCATGGAAATTAAAAGAATACTATGAACAACTCTACGCCCACAAATCTGATAGCCTAGATCAAATGGATCAATTCCTTGAAAGGCACTATCTGCCAAAACTCAATAAACAATCTGAAGAGGCCTATATCTATTAAATAAATTGAACCAATAACCTTTCAAAATAGAAAGCACCAGATCCAGACGGGTTCACTGGTGAATTCTACCAAACATTTAAGGAATATATTATACTAGTTTTCTATAATCTTGCAGATGACCCAAACAGAGGAAATTCTTCCTAATTCATTTGTTCTACGAGGCCAACATTACCCTAATACTAAAACCAGACAAAAACATTACAAACAAAAAAAACCCTTACAAACCAGTATCTTAAATAAACATTGGTGCAAGAATCCTCAACAAAATATTAGAAAGTTGAATCCAAACTGTATAAAAAGAATTGTATGCCATGGCCACATGGAATTTATTCCAGCTGGTTGGTTCAACATTAAAAAAATTAATAAATGTAATCCATCAACAGAGTAAAAAAATCACATGATCTTATCAACAGATGGAGAAAAAGCATTTGACAAAATCCAATACCCATTCATGACAAAAACTCTCCAGTAAACTAGGGGTAGCAGAGAACCTCCTCAACTTATAAAGAATATCTACAAAAAAAGTTACAAACTAACATAATTAGTGGTGAGCAACTTGAAGCTTTCCCACTAAGATCAGGTGCAAGGCAAGGATGTCTCCCATCTCATCACTCCTTCCACTACATTGTAGTGGAATTTCTAGCTATGAAATAACAGAAGACAGGAAAATAAAACTGTCTTTATTCACAGATAGTATGATCATCTATGTAGAAAATCCAAAAGAATCAACAAAATATCTCCTGAAACTAGTACGGGATTATAGCAAGGTTGTAGGATATAAGGATAATATACAACAACCAATCACTTTCCTATATACCAACAATAAAAAGGAGGAATTTGATATTAAAAACACAATACCATTTACATTAGCATCCCCCCAAATGAAATACTTAGTATAAACCTAATAAAATATGTGCAAAATACATATGAGAAAAGCCATAAAACTCTGATGAACAAAAAACAAATAAATGCAGGGCTGTTCCCATGTTCATGGATTAGAAGACTCAGTATAGTCAAGATGTCAGTCCTTCCCAAAATGCTCTATAGATTCAACGCACTCCCAATTAAAATCCCAGTAAGTTATTTTATGTTTTATTTTATCAACAAACTGATTCTAAAGTTTATATAGAAAGGCAAAAGACTCAGAATATCCAACACAATTTTGAAGAAGAACCAAATTAGAATACTGACATTACCTGACTTCAAGACTTACTATAAAGCTATAGTAATCAAGACAGTACTGGCAAAAGAATAGACAAATAGATCAGAGGAACTGAGAGATGATCTTGGTTATGGTGATGACTTTTCAGATACAACATCAAAGGCATGACACATGAAAGAAATAATTGATAAACTCGACTTGATTAAAATTAAAACTTCTGTTTTACAAAATACAATGACATGAGAATGAGAAGACAAACCACAGACAGGGAGAAAAATATTTGTAAAAGATATCTAATAAAGGACTGTTACCAAAAATATACAAAGATATCTAAAAATCAACAATAAGAAAACAACCAACTTGGTTAAAAAAATGGGCCAAACACCTTAACAGACACCTACACCAAGAAAGATAGACAGATGGCAAATAAGCACATGAAAAAATGTCCTACACACCATAAGCTATCAGGGAAAAGAAAATTAACACAACAATGAGATACCGCGCTAGTAAGTCCTCACTTAACATCTTTGATAGGTTCTTGAAATTGCAGTAAAATGGCATAACAAAACCAATTTTATAATAGGCTAATTGATATAAACAAGAGTTAAGTTCCTATAGCATCTCATACAGGTTACAATGAAATGACATTGAACCAAACGATGCTCTTTGAGGGCCTGTTGTATTAGAATGGCCAATATCCAGAGCACTGACAACACCAGATGCTGGTGAGGATGTGAAGGCACAAAACCTCATTCATTGCTGGTGAGAATGCAAAATGGTACAGCCACTTTGGAAGACAGTATGGCAGTTTCTCACAAAATTAAACACTCTTTTGATTTGATCCAGAAATTTGCACTACTTGATATTTACCCAAAGGATTTAAAAATTTAGGCCCACACACAAACCTATGCACAAATGTTTACAGCAACTTTATTCACAAGTGACAAAACTTGGAAGCAACTAAGATGGCTTCCAGTGGGTGAATGAATCAACTGTGTTACTTCTAGACAATGGAATATTATTCAGTGTTTAAAAAACACAGAAGAACCTTATATATTACAAAGTGAAAGAAACTAATCTGGAAAAGCTACACACTGTATTACTCCAACTACATGACATACTGGTAAAGGCAAAACTATGGAGATGGTAAAAAAAAATTAGTGGTTATCAGAGCTTGTATGAGAGTGTGTGTTGCGGGGGAGAAGATGAATTGGCAGAGCATAGAGATTTTTAGGGTAGAGAAAAGACTCTATAAAACAATATTGCAACAAATATTCTGATACATTTACCTTTAACACACATGTATCACAAATTCCTAAAAATAGAATTGGCGAAGTAAAAACTCTGTGTACTTCGATTCAAAAATGAATTTAAATGGATATATCCAACTCGAGCCACTTACTTAGTAGTGTCTTAAATGAAGGAGAAAACTTAATAAAAATATTGGGTTGTGGGAAAAGTCATGATGTATTTTTCTGGTTTTTGTTGCAAAAATGCGTCACGACTTTTCCGATAACCCAATAGTTACAGACTGAAGAGGTCATCTCATTCAGAGCCTTGTTTACTATAGTTTTCAAATTTTATTTTCATTAGCACTCTAATCACATAGTAGGAACACAAGAGAAACAAAAGCATTCCCATTTTAATTATGCTATAGAACTAAAGGATTGATGTGCGATGAAGTAATAATATTTCTGGATTATAGAGTTTAATTTTTGTAACCTGTCTTTATTATCTATTCTTCTATGCACACTTACCTGTATCTAGTATGGAAAATTATAAGCTAATAAATCCGTCAGTTTTATTTTTAGTTTCAGTATTCAACAATATATTTGATTTCCTAATAAATACACAGTACTAGTCTCTATGGAAGACACAATAAAGTAGAAAAATGGCTCTTAACCTCATAGGTAGTATGACTAAACATAGTTATGTAACTACATATGAAGTTATGTAACTATAACTTAAGATTTCGGGAATATTTAAGTTATATAACTATGTGTATACTCATATAGAGTTATACAGCTATGCTTTATCGTCCTACCTGCAAAGGTATATAACTATAACTTAAGGTGGGATATGTAAGAATTCAGGAATTAATGGAAGTAGAAATCACTATGATGAAATGGCTTAGAAGGCTTCAAGAAGGAAAAGGAACTTAAACACAACGCAAGCATGTGCTCAGGTTTAAAAAGAGATGGAAGACATTATAGAAAAGGAATTAGCACAAGTTTTCTGTTGTATTCCTGATGGGTGTATTTCTTATAATAAACACAATGACTACAAGTTATGTATTAAATATACGTTCCTGAGATTTATTTTGAAAAATAAAAATGTCCACTTTTTACTCCCAATTTCACTCTCAGAAAAAAGTCAAACACCATCAAAACACAGACATACTTTGAAAATACCTAAGTTAATAGAGTCTATAAATATTAACCCTCTCACACAATCTTTATGCGAAAAGACAAAGGACAATGTTGACTTTTTATACTTAAACACAGATGTTGTAAGATACACCCCATTTCACTACTGCTTCTCAATACCTTAGGAATGTGATGCTGTTGCTATAGGTCTTTAGAAGAATTTATCAGCTGAAAAGGCTTGGGAGATGCTTCTTCAAAGTTGGTCACAAATATAATTTTAAAAGGATTTCATTTACAACGGTAACAACAATAAAAATGGTACCAAAAAAAAAATCTTATGAAAGACATATATCTTTTTATGAAGAAAATACAAAGCTGTACTGAGAGATATACAAGAGCTAAACAGAGGAACATAGCATATTCATGAATATGAAGGCTAAATTCTTTCCCAAACTAATATACAGATTCAGTTCAATTCAAATACAAACTGCAAATGGATTTTTCACCAAATTTGATAAGCTCATTCTAAATTTTTTTGAAAAGTAAACAGCCAAAAATATAGATTTTAAAAAAAAATCTAAGAGGAAAAAGAAGGTAGAGGTACTTACTCTACAGATATTAAGACTTCTTATAGAGCTAAAAAGTAATTCTACAGTAAAGGAGACAATATGGTACTGTTACAGGGACAAACAGATCAGCAGATCAGATTAGAGAAACCAGAAACAGATCTCAACAAATATGGAAACTTGATATATGATAGATAACGGCACTCTGTATCAGTGGTGGAAAGGTTCCAATAAATGGTGCTGAAACAATTAATTATACATATGGTAAAAATCAATTTGGATCCCTATCACAGAAGGGAAGTCAGTTCAAACTGGGTTACAGTCAAAACTAAAACTTTTCGAACAAAATAGGGAGAAAATCTTTGAAACAAGGATAGGGAGGAGTTTGTAAAAACAGAACCAGCAAAAGAATGATAAAGTCAAATGCACTAAAATTTAGAATGTCTGTTCACCAAACATCATAAAGAGTGAAAAACAACCACGAACTAGGAGATACTGGCCACAATAAAACTCAAAAAGGAGAAGTAACACCGAAAATTTTATTATTCAGTAGTAAGGTTATTATATAAGAACATGTTGCTAAAATTAGTTTATAAAGGAACAACCACAGATATTTCTGTATTCTTTCAAATGCTCCATATATTATCTCTTGTACTCATAGAACACAGGAGTCCTATAGACTAATTTCTCCCACAGAGTTTTGTAGCACGCCAATCTCAAAAACTTATTCCTATACACCCCTAAATAAATTCTTGTACATGAATAGCTGGGGACAAGGAAGTTTGTACTAGCAGTATGCCTAAGAACAGCAAAATTATGGAAACAACTGAACTATTCACTCGCAGAAGAAAAATAAGTGGTAGAACTATCAAGGAAAGCACAGGAATTCTAAGCAAACAAAAATCCAAGGTAATGGTAACCAGTGAATAGGAATGGGGGTATTCTTTTGTGTAAGCTGTTTGCTTTCTCAGGTGTTCATTACGTATATTGCTTTCTATGTATTAAATGTCATAAATCTTTGATCATAAGCTCATTGATAAATGTGGTCTTATTTCTCATTTCATAGTGAAATGACCTCTAGGAACTTGAAAGTAAGTGAAATTGAGTAAAAGAATCACAATGGCTCCTAGGCCTATTAGACTTAACTAAAACCTGAATGACAGCATTTAGCATTTTGAAAGAATGAACCTATCCATCAAAAGGATTTAAATAACTCTTGGAAGCACAGAAAATGAGTCAAAGACAAACACTGACAATGCCTATTTAAGCATTACAAGGGGAAAAAACTAAGCCAGTGTTAGGTGGCAATTCTCCATGGGTCTCATTTCTGCAGATCTAATGAGCAGAGGCACTGTCTGCCTTTGTTTCAGACAGTCTTTTCAAAAATGTGTTTAGTGAAACCCTTGGAAAATATAGTCATCACCCCTTTGAAGTTTGTTTAGTATCAAGTATAACAAAAACAGTCTCCTTCCATGGCAAAACTCAGTCAGACTTACTGGCCATTATGAAAGACTTGGGTTCCCTTAGCTCAGGGGTTCCAACGCCGTGATGCAAACCCACTGTGTGTGCAACATGCACCTCAGCACCCTCCCCATGGGACAAGGGACCCAACACACACATCAAGTTCATGCTACTTTATTATGCTGTGTGCAATGAAGTCCTTTGTTTCTGATCTAGAAGTCTTATGTCTCCTGGCAGTAGTCATACAACTGGCAAGATAACTTGTTAGCTTATAAATAGAGTGAGATCTTAGACTCTTCATATTTCTTGACAGCGAGGAAGTAGTCTAGTCCTTTTGGCAAGGCTGTCCCTCTCTTGCAGAGAATGGTCTATCGAGCTATTCCTAGCGAATGCAATCAAACATTCAAAGCATTTAATTACTCTGTTGAGCATATACACATGAAACTAGCTTTTGGCAAGGATCTAGTATCTCATGAAGATCTATTTTATGCAGGCAATGTACTCAACAAGCTGCTACTATACTACAATCCATGTGATGGCTTAAAATAAAATATATATTCTGATTTTTACACATCATTTTCTTAAACTTGATTATTTTAGTCTCTGAAATATGACTCCAGTTTTAATATCATGACAAAATAAGGTTTCTGATCTGCAAATCTGAGGGCCCGATTCTGTACTATGGAAAAATTCACTCTGAGAGATCTTTTGATGATATCCAAATGGATGAGGGGTACATTACCCTAACAGTACTGTGCTAAATGCAACTATACATTATTCCTGTTAAGGAACTTCTGCAATATTTATTCATTAAATATACAGTGAATGTCTCTTGTAGCTTTAAACGCGAAAATCTATTCCACTCTAATTTCTAATAAATTGAGTTCACTTATTTCAACAGCAAATGTGTAAATATCTAGTTATGCAAACTCATACAACATAACCCTTGTTTCTCTATGTCCATCAATCTTGGAGACAAGGAAAAGTATCAGTAGTAAAAAAGCTGGAATTCGGGCCCAAATTGTCTGGCTTTATTTAGTCTGCTCTAGAAGCCATGTTCAAAATCCCCATAGTAAGAGCTATCTGCCATACATGGTTCACTTCCCTCTCTGCAGTTATCTAGCACTATTTTGTACTTTTTTACATGGTAACTACTTCAACCTCTGCACTACTACCATCACTGCCATTTTGGGAGATTGGTTCAGTTCTGTTCCCTCCCATCAATCAAAAAAAAAAAAAAATAGCTGTAAATTTATAGTTCCCTCGGCCAAAGAAGGTGGGCCATATAAATTCCTGGGGTTGAGATGATGAATATTAGTTTATTGTAAGTTTGTGTTACATTCTCTCTGCTCAACTAAATGAATCAGGACCTAGTTCAGATGTACGTATCTCCACTCTTTTGTTCACTGGGATACGTTTTTCTGCCCATTACTCAAGATACCAAGAACACATTTTGTATTTAAAAGTGTTAAAGTGGGTACCTCCAGACTTAATTGCCTTATTTCCTAAGATGTCTGGAAGTTTATGAGCAAATATGACTCCAGATATTATTGACATCCCAAAATTCCTAAAGAGAATTTGCAGATTACTTTCTACTTTTATTCTTGCTATTATTTGGCTCAAAGTAAAACTCGTTTACAATTACTTTTTACCTTCTGGTACCAATATTTTAATGATTTTTCTTGTAATTCATATAAAATTTCATAATAAACTTAGACAGAAAAATGCATAAACTTCTGTCCTTAAAACAGATCAACACATCGACCATGACTCTTCTACCCCCACTCCCCCCACAAACACACATGCTCATGAGCATATCTATGTGCTGGCACGCATGTGCACGCACACACCCTCCGAGAGTTGGCCAACTACTGGCTCCTAATCTGAGGCACAGGCTGACATGATCAAGTTTACTGATCTGACCTTCTGCTGGCTCCCTTTAGCTCTCTACTTGAGGAAAACTCATCATGTCATCCTTTCCAAGGAACCCTAAAAATTTAAGAGATGAAATTCCATACCAGTTAGGTTCTATGGCTTGTTTTACATAAATAAACAACAATATAATGTATTAACTATTTGCTCCGTCCTATGTACTTTACATTAAAAACAAGCAGCAGCAACCACAAAATTAGAAACAGTTACCTTAGGATGTATATATTTCTTCAACTTCTATGTTTTCAGACTATTTCAAATCACCATAATGTTTAGAAAACTTACTTTTTCTTTCCATTGTTCTTAGCTTAAATGTATCATTTATTCCTCTTTATCACTCTACTTTTTAAGAATTCTGTTCTTTCAAGAATTGGTTTATTATTTTCCTTTTTACGCTGCTTTTCTTTAAATTTTTATACTTTTAATTTCCTAATCCACACAAGTTTGGGAATTTTGTCTTTATACTCCATCTATTCTTCATTTAAAAACAGTTATCACTGGGCCGGCCGAGTGGCGCATTGGTTAAGCGCTGGTTTTGGGATGCCAGCGGCCCCGGTTCGGATCCCACATGAGGGCCAGTGACACTGCCCTCTACAGCTAACAACAGCTCCACCTGGAGCTGGGCTGTGCGAGCCCCGGCGATGGTGTGGGCTGCAGCCCCTGCTGCAGAGTGGCCCGCAGCCAGCGTGAGCGGCTGGCAGCCAAGCGTGAGCTGCCAATAGCCGCGGTGAGCGACATCCAGAGGCCAGCGACCGATCTGCCTCATCCGGGAAGAGCGCAACGACGATATCAACAGTGAAGCAACATCCTCCGCAACTAAACTGAAGAACAAAAAGACAGCAACTTGTCTGTTCCCCTTCCCCGATTCCCCAACGCTGTTCCCCTCCGCCAATTCCCCAATAAAATCTTAAAAAAAAACACAAAAAACAAAACAAAACAGTTATCACACATTTATCCTAAATTTCTCAGTTTCTGGTTCAAATTTAGTTTAAAAGTTTTAATTTTAATTACTTTTTAAAGTATTGCTTTTATTTACTTTTTCTTGACTTCTTCCATTTTATATATGACTTAATGCCGGCTGTCAGGACAAGTCATATCTTTTAGAGCCACTAAATATTCATGACAATTTATTAAATATGACATACATCATTCAGAATATAAGCAGCTATATGTTCTAAAATGTCTGTGGTCTCTAACATACAACCTTTAGGCAAATGACTTACTCTGCGTTCTCTGACAAGTGGGAGGTGGTAGCGGTGTGGTACTGGCGGTGACAGAAAGACCCAGTCTTTCCCATTCAGATAATGGCATTATCACCCACTCAACTGCTTGGACCTCCAACTCAGAAGTCATCCTTGACTCCTCTTTGTGCTGCATATTCCATATCCAATTTATTATCAAGTGTTGGTTTGGTTTTTTGTTTTTTTTGGCTCTTTTTCCAAAATTTTCCCCAAATCCAACCATTTCTCATCATCTCCACCTAGTCCAAATCATCAATATCATTTACCTCAACAAAAATAGCCTTCTAAATTGGCCTTAATTCCACTCATGACCATACTCTATCTGTCCATTCTCCATATAGCAGCCATGTTTTAAAAATGCAAATTAGACCTGTATTAGAGATTAAAAATCTTCCAATAGCTTCACATTAATACCAGAACAAAATTCCAAGTCCTCTCAATAGCCTACACTATCCAAACACTACCAGGTTGTCTAACTGTAATCTGTAGTACGAGTATTGCCACCTTAATTCACTGAACTACAGCCACATAGGCTTTTCTGTTTCTCTAAAATACCAAGCTGCAGTTTGGAATGTTCCCCCCCAGATTTTCATATGACTCTTGTTTTGAAACATCATGTATCTCATATAAATATCTCTTCAGGACCTTTCCTCAATCATCTTATGTATCTGTAAAAGTGCCTCTCTGTACTTCTATTTTATTTCCCATTACTGTTTACAGATAGTATTACAATACTATTTGAAATAGTACTGACTTGTAAATTTATTTAGTATCTATCTTCCTCACTAGCATTTATATCATGAATGAAGCTAAGGCTCATATCTTTCTTGTTCACAGCTATTGCTAGGGCTTAGAGTAGGGGCCAGGCACACAGGAGTTCTAACATTTATCACATACCTATCAATGTATGCATGAATATGAATGACCTTTTTTAACCCTTAAAAATAACACTATGGGGGCTGGCCAAGTGGCACGTTGGTTAAGAGCTGGCTTGGGACACCAGTGGCCCCGGTACGGATCCCACATATGAGGGCCACTGACACTGCCCTCTACAACTAAGATGGTGAACAACAGCTCCACCTGGAGCTGGGCTGCTGTGCGTCCCTGGGACGGCACAACTGCAGCCCCTGCTGCAGTGGGCTGCCATAGGCTACAGTGAGTGGCCGGCAGCCAGCTTGAAAGGCTGGCAGCTGGTGTGAGCTTGCCAAGAGCTGCTGTGAGTGGCCGTCCAGAGGCCGGCGACCGATCTGCCTCATCCGGGAAGAGCGCAATGATGATACCAACATGGGCCAGTGAAGCAATGTCCTCCACGACTAGACTGAAGAAAAAGAAAGGACAACTTGTCTGTTCCCCTTCCCTGGTTCCCCAACGCTATCCCCCTCCCCCAATTCCCCAAAGTCTTAAAAAAAAAGTCTTAAAAAAGACTTAAAAGTCTTAAAAAAAATAAAATATGGGATTAGTTGTATTACTGCTATTTACATACAAGGAAACAAGGAGACAGAGAGCATCAATAGCTTTGTCATTTTAACCTAAAAAGCCAGGAATTAAACTTAGATTTGCCTGTGTCTAAAGTCCAAGATCTTAGTCACTGTTGCAAACATTTCTATCCAGGGAATAATGTTTTCCCTAATGCTTAGTTTGAGTTTAGTAAGTAAACAGACCTTAAAGAAAAACAGTAGAACAACAAGTCTATGCAGGCAATGTAAAACTCACAGCTCCAATTTACGAAAAGCAGCAAAAAGCACCTCTTTATGCAAAGGGTGCCATGATTAGCATTCAATTTTCCTCCCACCAGCCAGGATTAAACCAGGACCTGACACTTGACACAAAGGCAGGCCATGAGCTTGTAAAACAGACTGGAACAAGACTGTCTAAAAGTGGCAACGTTGGAATGAAGTATACATCATTTTATCTCCTCTCTACCTAATCTGTTCATTCTATAACCTCAAAATGAATAGCTATATAAGCTATGTAACCCTGCCCTAAGCTGAGCCAGTCAACTTTGTTCTTGTAAGAGTATGGCACTGGTTTAGATATAGGGTTATAATGTAACAGCAGAATCAGCTCAAAATGGTCCTATCCTGTTTAATGTGATACTGAATTGCTTTTCGTAACAGTAGACCAAAAACCAC
This sequence comes from Aselliscus stoliczkanus, assembly GCA_033961575.1. Classification (NCBI taxonomy): domain Eukaryota; kingdom Metazoa; phylum Chordata; class Mammalia; order Chiroptera; family Hipposideridae; genus Aselliscus; species Aselliscus stoliczkanus. The sequence goes on along the minus strand of CM066732.1, from coordinate 93,553,413 downwards.
AAGTCAGGTAGCTGAAGCATGCACAGAGGAGAGAACTTTGACTTCCAGCTGCACCTGGAACTAGTCTAAATCTGTTCAAAGACATAAAGGTACAGATTCAAGCAGCTCTAAAAACCCAAACAAGATAAATAGCATAATATCTAGGCATAGCATAATAAAACAGCTGAAAGCCAAAGATACAAGACAATACGGGGGGGTGCCAAAAACATGTATACAAGTAGACACTTGGGTCAACGTTGCCTCAAGCAGTTCAGAAGAGTCTGGACGCTAATGGTAATCACTTTGCGAGCCTCTTATTGCAGAAGTCAAATGTGATTTGTGTTGATCTTTTGTTATTGGTATTTATTGAGTATTATAATTGTAATACAGTTTTCCTTTCTTAAAATATGTATACATTATTTTGGCACCCTATGTATTTCTTAATAGCATGATGGAAAACTATAAGACAATAGGATTACATTTTCTAAATTGCTGAAAGAAAATAAATCATAACTTAGAAGCAATAGTCAGCAAAATGTCCTTCAAAATGGAGGAAATAAAAGATGTTTCCAGAAAAACAAAAACTGAGATTCATTGACAATAATAAACAGCAAATAATCCCAGATGAAAGTATGGTAATAAGCAAGGGATTGAAGAACATCAAAAACCATAAATAGGTAGATAAATCTAAATGAATACTGTTTAAAATTATATATATATATATATATATATATGAGAGAAGATAGCAATAAAGAGAACAAGAATCAATTAAAATTTATGACAACACCGTAAAAGTAAATGAGAGAGATAAATGCCAATAAGGTATTATAGGATTGCTGCATTGTCCAGGAAATGGTTGGAAAAAAAAATCAATTTAGGTGGATTCTAAAGAGTCAATGATACATATTGTAATCTCTAGGATAACTACTAAAAATAGTGAACAACTATATTACTAATTAATTAATAAAGGGGGAAAATTAAGTAGTTAAGTAAACTTAAATAAGCAAAGGAAAGGAAAAAGGGAGGAAATACACCAAGAATCAATGGGGCAAATAGAAAACAAATAAGATGGTACATTTATGATTAAATATAGCAGTAATTGCAGTAAAAATAAATGAACAAAAAACTCAAAGACACCCTGAGAAAAAAACAGAGACCAACTATACATGACTTAAAAAAGATACCTTATATGTAAGATACAGAAATGTTCCAAGTAAAAGGATAGGAAAATATGTACTGTGTTAACCAGAAGAAAACTGATGTAGTCAGGCTGGCAGAGTGGCTCAGTGGTTAGAAGTTGGCTTGGGAGTGCGAGCTCTAAGCGCAGGACCACAGGTACAGATCACACACGGGCCAGTGACGCTGCGCCCTCTACAGCTAAGATGGTGAACAACAGCTAGACCTGGAGATGGGCTGCCGTGAGTTGCAGGTAATGGCATAGGCTGCAGCTGCTGCTGTAAGCTACCGTGAGTGGCTGGCAGCCCGCGGGAGCGGCCATCCAATGGCCGTTGACTGATCTGACTCACCCAAGAGTGCAATGATCACAATGCCAACATAGGCCAGTGAAGCGATGTCCTCCACAACTAGACTGAAGAACAAAAGGACAGCAACTAGTCTGTTCCCCTTCCCCGATTCCCCAATATACTCTTCAAAAAAAAATATATATATATATATACTGATGTAGTCAAACTAATAGCAGAGAAAGTATACATTCAGGCAAGAAGTGTTACCAGAGATAAAGAAGAATATCTCATAATATATGACAAGAGTCGGATTCAGCGAAAAGGTATAACAATTGTAAAATTATATGCACTGTGTAACAGCTTCAAAACATGTAAAGAGTTGATGGAATTAAAAAGAGATGATTCTACAATCACAGTTGGAGATTTTTAAACACACCTTGGTTAATTACAGATTTAAAAATATTTATAAAGATACATAAGATTTGAACATAACTTCAAAAAGATGTTTAACAACGAACTCATCTAATATATAGAAAAAATACTGTATCCAACAACTATGAATATACATTCTTTCAAGCGCCCATAGCACTTGACCATATGTTGAGTCATTAATGGAACAACAAGAATCTTGAAAGATAAAGTTAGAGGATGTAAGTCCCAGATCCCAGAATTATTACAAAGCTCTAAGAATTTAAAAAGTCTGGTATAGGTATAAAAACAGATAAGTAGGAGAAGGGAACAGAGATTAGAAACATCCACATTTTTATAGTCACATGACATTGACATTTCAATGCAGTAGTTTTAGAAAGCATGGAGTTTTCAATAGTGCGGCTGGATCAGCTGGCTACCGGGGAGGGCCGGAGTAGGGAATAAACCTTGACCTAATCTCACACCATTTAAAAAAATCAAAAAGAAAAATAATCAGGCTTCTGAAAGATAACAAAATATCTTCATGATTTGGTGAGGGCATTCAAAGATTTCTAAGTTGTTTTTATTAAAATTAAAAACTTTTATTTAGCAAAAGACATTATTAAGAGTGAAAAGGCAAACCACAGGGTAGCAAAAGATACATATGCAATACATACATCCAACAAAGAACTTATTTCTAAAATAAATTTTAAAAATGCCTATAAATCAATAAGAAAAAGACAACTCAATATAAGATGTCTGAAAAACTTGAACAGATACTTCACAAAACAATTTCTAAATAGTCAAGAAGCATATGGAAAAGGCTGTTCAACATCAGTAATAATAATAAGGAAAGTATAAATTAAAATCACAATAAATTATTTTACTTCCATCAAGTGACTAAATTGGAAGGAAAAAAGGGCAATACCAAGTGTTCAGGAAAATTCTCAGCACTGGTGGGAATGTACTAGAATACCACTTGGGAATTTTTATTTTTTTTTTATTTTTTTATTTTTAATTAGTTTCAGGTGTACAACACAGTGCAATAGTTATACATTTTACCCCTCAAAGTGACAACCCCCCACCCCCGGGAATTTTTTGTTTTTGAATAAAATTTACTGTGTGGTTTCTTGTGTCTTCTGGCATATGAGTGTGTACCCAGGTCTGTGAAGCAACAAACAAGATAAAGTCCTTGGTGTTTTTGAAGAAATAAAAACATAGCAATCTGGCCGTTGTCCTATCTGCCTCCCCTTTTTTTTTATCCCCCATGTTGCTTTTTTCCCTAGATCACACATGCTATTGTTTATGTTGCTGCTTGTTACAAATTAAATGTTTGTGTCCCGCCCAAACTCATGAAACAGTAACCCCCCGCAATGTGATGGTATTTGGAGATGGGGTCTTTTGGGAAGTAGTTAGGTCCTGGTCTGATGGAATTAGTACCCTTATAAGAGGAGACACCAGAGAGCTTGTTTACTTTAGTGTGCGTTCTGTCATGTGAAGGCAGTCTGGATTTGATTCATTATAAATCATATTTTCCTGGGTTTTTGTTTTTTTTTTGTCGTCTGTTTTTTTTTTGTCTGGTAAAGGGAAGATGGCCTTAACGTCCTTGTCTAACACATCCGATTTCTATACACATGAATAACACACTGAAAAATATTTATCTTCTCACCTGATTGGCTTGGCTTTGCAAGTAGACTCTTCTGGCATTCAGATCTTCAAAGGGAGAAGGTCTTGAGCTTCTATAAGGCTCACTGGTTACAACTGTCTCTTGCTGGAAAAGATGATCTTTCACTAGAGAACCGGGAGTATCCTCTTCAGTTGCCTAATGGGAACAATCCCCAACTCATTAGTTACCAGATATAAAACATTAGTTACTTCACTCTAACAAGTATTTTGCTCATCAGTAAGAATGTATCAACACTATCACTATGAATAGCAATTTCCAAAACGTAAATGTACATGACTGGGGAGCCATGTAAAAGTAATTACAAAAAAAAAAATAAAAAAAAAATGAACTTTATGATCAAACTGAACAACTTAGGGAGAATTAGGTTTACCATGCCATACAGAAGATATAGCCAATGAAGCTTTCAATTATAACTAAAACTGGTATCATACATAGAAAATTAAGGAAATATTAGGAAGAAAATACAAATTAACAAAAGTGTTATTTTGCAAGTTAAAAGAAGGGTATGTAGGGCCGGCCAAGTGGGGTGGTGGTTAAGCGTTGGCAGCCCCAGTTCGGGTTCCACATATGAGGGCCAGTGACACTGCCCTCAAAAAGAAACAAAAACAAGGGTATGTAAAAAGAACTGTGCTGTAGTGTGATAAGGAGGCGGGGGCAGAGAAGGACAAAAAAAAAAAAAAAAAAAAAAGAGAGCAGTCCATGACCTTACTGAATAGTGGATGAATTAAATAGCCTAAATTTGCTTATTATTTAGGAGGAGTACAACCATATGAGACTTAGGTAGGAGATATGCTCAATCAATGACAGTCACTAAAGGCATGCCCTTTAAAATTTCATAAACAATTTCTGTGAAATAAATGACACTTATTGTACTACAAAACGAAAAGTCCTAAAACAGTTTTGATCCCTCCTTCCCTCCCTCTCCTTCCTTTCAGTTTAGAAATGAAATAGTGATTTGCTATAACTTTTGCCATTCCCATAAAATTATTTGGGAAGAAAGAGTGACAGCTAAGTAAAAATGACAAACACTTTCACTGGCTCATTCTAAAATAATTTAGAGTAGAGTAGGGCTAACAATTTTAAAGGTACAAACCTTTATAAGCCTTTTTTAAAATAAAAAAACATTAAAAATTTCTGGTGTTAAGTCTAAAATGAAGCAATAAAATTCATAAAATGGATATTTTAAATTTATAAATGCATGTACAGACTTTGCTCTGGAACAAAGTAGCCTTGTGACACTTAATGTCTTTAGAACCCAGCTGTCTCAATTATCAAATAATTATAATTCCTATACTGTTTTATGACATGGATTGTCATAAAGACTTAGTGAGATGATAATGTTCTGAAAACTAAAAGCTGTTATTTTATCAGGGAGTATAAGCAATTAAACTTAAAAATATATCTGAGAATCTACTGTCACCTAAAAACAAGTATGTCAAACCCAGTTAATTGCTACATTTAGCTAATTTTCAGAATAGTTGTCCAAATGTGTTACGACGTTTAATGCTAAGTTACTGGAAAAGAGTTGGCTAAATACTAATATCTAGCAAACATTCTTTCAACGTGCATAATTAAAATTTGGAAGAGAAAATAATTTATTGGTTCTAGAGAGTTCTCAAAACAAATAACTCAAGTAATTGTCAAAAATTAAGCACACTGAATAGAAGAAAACAGCAGGGGAAAAAATGGTTTAAAGAAAGGACTTAGGTTGGAACCTTGTCTCATCCAAGTAGGGTATAAAATATGAACAATTCACTTCTCTGAATCAGAATTTCTTTTTACTATAAATTGGATATACTATTTATACTTATAATCTCAGGTTAGATATTCAACAGATTAAAAACTACAAAAAAGCATGAATTGTAGTACTATTATAAAGGAACTATGCTTTTAATAATGACAACTATTTGAGTCAGGTTGTCTTTACTGAATTCTAATCTAACTGAGGAGTCTCTTAAGAATTGTAAAATAAGGCTTACTTAATTCTTTTTAATTTTTTTTATTTTTATTTTTATTTTTTTTGAGGGCAGTGTCACTGGCCATATGTGGGACCGAACCGGGCCGCTGGCTTCCCAGACCAGCACTTAACCACCGCACCACTCGGCCAGCCCAATAAGGCTTACTTAAAATCTGTTTCTGAACAAGCATAAAATGATCATATAACCTAGTGTTTTATTGTACTGAATAGGGCTAATTCTACTTATACCCTATATATTAAAAAGTAATACATTTCATTTTGATTAAGATAAATGCATTTAAGGAGAAATGTCCAAAGTGTTTATTGATTTGTTATTAAACAAAAAGGGTGTATATTTAGGTAGTAAGTTCTACTTAAAATTTTTTTACCAAAATCGCTGAAATTAACCTATTAACTAGAAATATAATATTTTGTATCACACAGTGAATTCAATTATATACCTAAATGGGTCTCAGCTAATGAAATAAAACATCTTTCCGGTATCTGAGAATGCAGTCCACAATCTATAATAAGGCACACGTTATACATGAATTGTAACATTTTTAGAGAACGGTAAACTGGAAAAGAGTATATTCCTACTACTAATTATATCTCAGCAAGTTATAAATTTAGATGTTTATTAAATTGACAAAGTTAAAAAAATAGTGATAAGGAAAATGGTCATTCTCTCATTGCTAATTCTATACAAAGGAGTAAAATCTGCAACCATTTCTGAAAAGCAATTTTAGTAAAATGTATCAAAAGCATTTAAAAAATTCACACATTTTGACCACTTCTTGAATCTAGTAAAGAAAAAAAAGTACTACATGAAAGAAGATTTAGGCACCATACATGCCCTATTTTGCTGTGTATTGCGCACCCACGTTTTTGTGTCAAACTTTCAGGGGAAAAAAAAGCATTTTAATTTTTTTTTTTTTTAAAGATTTTATTGGGGAACCGGGGAAGGGGAACAGACAAGTTGCTGTCCCTTTGTTCTTCAGTCTAGTTGTGGAGGACATTGCTTCACTGGCCCATGTTGGTATCATCATTGCGCTCTTCTCGGGTGAGGCAGATCGGTCGCCGGCCTCTGGATGGCAGCTCACAGTGGCTCTTGGCAGCTCAAATCGGCTGCCGGCCACTCACTGTGGCCTATGGCAGCCCACTGCAGCAGGGGCTGCAGCTATGCTGCCCCAGGGAATCACAGCAACCCAGCTCCAGGTGGAGCTGTTGTTCATCATCTTAGCTGTAGAGGGCAGTGTCACTGGCCCTCATATGTGGGGTCTGAACCGGGGCCACTGACGTCCCAAGCCAGCTCTTAACTAAAGTGCCACTAGGCCGGCCCTTGTTTTTTGTATTATAAAGGAATTTTAGCATTTATTTTTTAAACGTATTTGGCACAAGAAATTTTTTGTAACAAATAATTACAAAATACAAGAACAGATACAAGGTACAAGAAATTTTATGTATCGGTAACTAATTTATGATATTTACATATCATAGAAGCCCAAGAACTCTTTATCATTGCAAGTTTGTCATAAATTCAACAAAACTGATTATTGTATTCCACGGTATTATTATTTTTAATTTTTAAAATTTTTTTTTATTGGGGAATTGGGGGAGAGGAACAGTGTTGGGGGAATTGGGGAAGGGGAAAAGCAAAGTTGCTGTCTTTCAATCTTAGTTGTGGAGGGTGCAACTAGCTCAACTCCAAGTCCAGTCACCATCCGGCTGCCCACTGGCAGCTCCAGGCCGCTCAGCTCAAGGTGCTGTGCTCAATCTTAGTTACGGGTGGGTGTAGTCCACCATCCCATGCAGGAGTCGAACCTGGAAACCTTGTTGCTAAGAGCGCCCGCTTTAACCACTGGGCTATCTGGCCGTCCTTTGGCAGCTCAGCTCAAAGTGCCCTGTGCAGTCTTAGCTGTGGGTGGGCCTAGCCCACCATCCCACATGGGAGTGGAACTGGCAACCTTTTTGTTAGGAGCACGTGGTCTGAGCCATCCTGCCACTTGTTGGCAGCTCAGCCCAGGTGCAGCTTCGCTGGCTCATGTGGTAACTGAGCTAGCGACCCTGTTACTCAGAGCTTGCACTCTTAACTAACTGAGGCCTCGGCTGGCTCTCCAGGGTGTTTTTTTACATATCAATATCATTATTGATTTCTAGAGTTACACTTTTAACTCATAAACATAAATAAAAGAATTAAAAATATTTATATAGATACAGAAGTAGTACTACCCATGTATAATGCGCATCTGTGTTTTTCCCTCACAAATTTGGGCAAAAAAGTATGCATTATACATGGCAAAACACGGTATTTTTCTCAAAATAATTTTTAAGAGCAAAAACGAAGAAACAACCTTAATGTCCTAAAATAGGAATTGGTTAAATAAATTATGGTATGCTCACGTAACAGAAGATTGACTGGTCATTTGAAATTAAGTTTATGAATAGTATCTACTATGTGGGGAAATATTTAATGTTAAATAGCTAGTATATAAAATTTTATTGTAAGTATTATAACCATAAAAATACAAAAGACTGGTTTTTCTACTTAGAACCCTTCTAAGGTTTCCAATTATAAAGCTGTGCTAGGAGACATTTCATATACTGGAGAGGATAGTAAAGACAATATTATCTGAGGAATACTTTCATAAAATCGTAGTTTATCAATCCACAGAAATGGTCCCTCTCCCCCTGGAAACACTGATGTACATGATATAAGCCCAATTTTATTTCATAGGGAAAAAATGGGCCATAAATATATGAAAAGATGCTGAACTTCATTCAATTAAAGACATAAAAATATTAAAGACATAAAAATATAATGCCAATTTCTTATATGGACTAGAAAGATGGAAAAGATACATAATACTCAATATTGGCAAGACACTGGAGAAATAGAGATACTTTTGCACTGTTGGTGGAAGTGCAGTTCTACTTTGAAGGGTATATATAGATACATATACAAATAATCATGGTAACACTATTTGTAACAAAAAATAAATAAAACATCTTAAGCTCTATATGCAGAGGATTGGTTAAAAATTATATAGGGCCGGCCGAGTGGCGCATTGGTTAAGACCTGGTTTTGGGATGCCAGCGGCCCCGGTTCAGATCCCACATGTGAGGGCCAGTGACACTGCCCTCTACAGCTTACAGCTCCACCTGGAGCTGGGCTGTGCAAGCCCCAGCGATGGTGTAGGCTGCAGCCCCTGCTGCAGTGGGCTGCCATAGGCTACAGTGAGTGGCCAGGCAGCCAGCGGCTGGCAGCCAGCACGAGCTGCCAATAGCCGCGATGAGCGACCATCCAGAGGCCGGCGACCGATCTGCCTCATCCGGGAAGAGCGTGGTGACGATACCAACATGGGCCAGTGGAGCGATGTCCTCCGCAACCAGACTGAAGAACAAAAAGATGACAGTCTGTTTCCCTCCCCCAATTTAAAAAAAAGTCTTAAAAAAAATTATATAGATGATAGAATTCTGTGCAGACATGAAAACGATCTGTATGCAGCACTCACAAGATACTGTTAAATGAAAAAAAGCTAGGTACAGATGTGTCAGTACCTAGCTTTCTGTCCAGAAATGGACAGAAATTTTAAAATTTTATATTGGGAAGGATATATACCAATCCATTGATTTCCTTAAAGAAATGTCTTATATAAAGGACTATACACATAATATAAAAATAATAAAATGAATATGTGTATACTTGTCCCACAACTTAATAGACTATAGCCAATACAACAAGTAACTCCCATGTGTTTTTCCATGTTAGCACCCCCCATCTCTACCACTTGGGATTACCAACAGGTGGACATTATCTTCAAGGTGTTGTATTTTTCGATTTTCTTAAGTTCTCCTTACAGTTTTACCACATAGGTGTTATCCCCACGTAGGCATTTCAGTTATACATACTCTTGAATTTTATTTGACTGATATCATGCTATTTGGGACATTATGGGACTTGCATTTTTTGCTCAGCTCTTTTGGGTGAAACTCATTCATGTTGACAGATGTAGCAGCAGTTCATTCATTTTCACTTCTTTGCAGCAATGATAACTAACACATATTGAGCATTTTCTATGTGTCGGATGTTGCCCCAAATACTTTACATGGGTTCACTCATTTAATCCCTACAACCCTTAGGGGTAGATATTATTATTTCTGTGTTCCACATGAAGAAACTAAAGCTCAAGAAGATTAAGTAACTTGCCTATAAGATGAAACAGTTAATTTTTTGCAATTTCAAATAATGTTTGAATATTCTTTTAACAGGCCTCATTGTACATATGTATAAGAGTTTTTATGGTAACATATCCAAGAGTGGAAATTCTGGATTATAGGATATACATATGTTCCAGTTACATAATAAAAATTATTTTTTAAGGTGGTTTTAACAATTCACATATCCACAAGAATGTTCCATATTCTCACAGCCTGGAAGTTATCACAATGTTCACTTGTATATATCTAAATGTTATTTGAATTTCTATGATAATAAATCAGTCTCAGTAAAAATTACGTTTTCTTTATATGAATACAAAATTCTGAGAATAAACAAAAGAACAATAATTGTTCAATAAATGAATGCATAGGTTTCACTTTTACCATGGCTTCTACTACTGTTTCATCTTCATCTCTTTTTGTTTCAGAAATACTGATGTACTTATTTCTCTCCAGTATCATCTGACATTTCACACTTCTGACCCTTGCATGTCATTTCCTCTGCCCACAATGACTATCTTCAATTTTCTACTAGAAAAACACCTTTACAACTTAGCCATAAATTCCTCAAAAGTCTTTGCTGATCCACTCCCAAATTAATCACTCTCTCCTCTGAACTTCCTCAAAAATACATGTATCTACCACCCTATATTCTAAGTGATCTTTTTTATATTTCTCCTATGAGCCAGTAATCATTCTGCCTGTTTTATCCCTAGAGCATAAACTATGCCTGGAACATAGTAAGTGCCCTATAACTAACCTGTAATGTGGAAAAATCCACAAATCAAATCACATTATATTAATACAGACCATTGAGAGCAAATCTGGTACAAAATTAAAAAATACAGAAATACTGGGTTGTCGGAAAAGTCATGACACATTTTTGCAACAAAAAACAGAAAAAATACATCATGACTTTTTCCGACAACCCAATAGAACTCCTTAACAACAAAAAAAATCTTCACTCACAAAACAATTAATTTTAAAAGCTGTTAAAAGTTCAGATTATTCTTTCCATAATCCAACCCCTATTATTTGACATATATCTGTCTAAACTTCTTACTGCAGATATACATGTGTATACCCTATGTATAATTTGATTCCACCTATATTTTAGACAGTCTATCCACATACTGCTTTTTTTAACTTAATATTTTATTATGAACCTTGCCACATATCAAACATATAAAGATGTACCCTGTGCTTTGAAATGGTTGCAAAGAAGTTCAGTATTTGTATATGGCATATAATTCATGGGTAATACTCTACACGTGGGCATGCAGATCACTTCCAATATTTTGTTATATACATTGCAATGTACCTCTTATGAATACATCTTGGTGCACCGGTAATATTATTTCTTTAGGATTAATTCCTATAAATAGAATTACCAAATATAGGAGAGGCATATATTCCAATTATATTACCAAGCCACTCTCTAGCAAGCTTACATATCATTTGAAAATCTGTCAATATTATACAACAGAGAGACCATTTCCTCACACATCTGCCCACATTGGGCATTATCACCTACCAATCTTTGCCAATCTAATAAGAAAAACACTTTATTATTATTTTTCAAAAAGATTATCTGTACCATTTCCATAAATATAATTAATAATAACCAAAAACACTTCCGTTTTTGGATAGAAATGAGTAAAAAGTGTTAAAGCCTAGGCAAGTTTGAATGTTTTTTTTTTTACTCAATTATAACCCTTAAAAATAAAAAATTCCTATGGGAACATGGACATAATCTAAAGTTAGGTACTGGGAAATGCTAAAAATTTTCCACAAGGGCAGAAAATTTAATATACAATATCCATGAAGACTGTACATACATTTGCATGAACTTCAGCTTAAAAAAACTGTCTATAGAGTTATATATTACCACATTCAATGCTTTTAGTATTATGCTGGCATAGGCTTATCTATATTATCTATAAAGCATCCCATGCCAATTTTAATGTACAATGGAAATCTGTTTCACTCTCGGAGGCTGGTATAGTAATTATTCTCCTATGGTTGCTAAGAGATTGTTAGCTTTCTCTTTTTCGAAGACTACTATAGCAATTTTGTGTGTAAAAGCAAAAGGATGTCGGGTAAAGCAATAAAATAATTCAGGCTGTTGCTCTCTATCGGAACATAAGGCTTGATGATGGTTGTAGAGAAAAGAAAAGCAGACTTTTTGCTTTTCTCCTCCCTTTGTCCCTTCTTCCTGTATTTTTCTGAGGGAGAGAAAACTTAAGTGTTGTTCTGCAAACACTTTTTAATGTATTTCCCAATAAATAATCAATCAAGTGTGAGAAAAGTGATATCACAGTCTACTTATTACTCAAGAACTTCATTCTTGTAGTTGTGTATCACAAATCACAGGTTTGAAAATGTGTGGCTGAGTCATATCCAACAATAGAAGCTTTTAACAATTATTCTTTTAGTTTATTTTAGCATGATGGAAAAATTTTCAAATGTTCTTTGATAAAGAAATCTTATATTTTAGCACTGTGTATGTTGAAAATGCTGCCAAAGCTATTTTTGGCATTTAAAATTATATACTCAAATTATGTAAACTTAGCACAGAAAAGGAAGGAAATTGCTAACAATTCCATGAGCCTGGCAAAATCCCTATTAACATCTTGGAGTAGCATCCAGTAGCAAATGATTTTAGATTTGACAATTGTCTCCTATTTGTTCATTATATTTCTGTAGTTACTTTTGATTAGTTCCTTATCTAAAGATAAGAATAAACTAACTGTTGGGTTTTTAATTTTGCATTTGTCTATGAGCTTTGTCTGAAAAAACTAATAGGACACATAGTATTTTGTTTAAGCAACCTGAACACAGTAACCAGTGATGAAACAATATGGAATGAATATGAGAAATGTACTGATATAATGTCCAGTAAAAAAAGAAGAGGAAAATATGCCCTCTACCCTAGAATGATCAACAGAAAAACTAAAGTACCTTCCTAATGAAAGTTTAGTTTGTCTTAAAAGTGGTATTGGGTTTTCAGGGAATTGTTTATTGTCTGTAATTCTGTTAGAGTTAATAGGCAGTAGTTATATAGTTCTTGATAACTATATAAATTTTTATACAATCCGTTAACTGGCAAACCTATTTCTAGGATTTTATCCTAAGGTCACAGTCAGAAATACCAACCAAAATTAATGTAAAAAGCTGTGGAAAATAAAGTAAATGTTCAATGAAATGTGAATGGTTAAATAAATTGTAGTACAGTTACATGATAATGTAAGTAGCTAAATGCAAAAACAGTGAAGTCAGACAGCATGGGTTCAAATTTTATGATTTATACTACTTAAATTCCAACCACCACCATCACTACCATCACCAATACAAATAAAAATCCTATCAAAAACACAATCGAAATGTAAAAGAGATGATCCTGATGGTGCTTTTTAAAAGTATGTATTTAAATACAACCTGCAAGGATAAAACAAGCAAGCAAAGAACCTAGGCAGGAGTACCTAAAATATTAATAACAATTATGTCTGGCTGGGGATAAACAGTTTCCTGATTTCTTCGTCTTCGTCATAATTTTGTAACTATCCAAATATTCTACATGAATACGTGTTAGTCTAAGAGTCAAGAAAAAATTTAAATAATGATAAAACATTATGCAAAAAGTTACAGGTTTTTTTTTTCCTTTATTAGATAATAAACAAAACTCAATCTAAAATGTACTAAAATTTTGGGAACTGAACCATAGGATTGTCAATGTAGGATGGTGATAAGTCACAGTAATATAAAATCCATTTTACCAGCTACATAAAACCTACCCATCAACTTAAGTTTTAATATCTAGAGCCTTATTAAATTTTACCATGTCTAAAAACTAGTACATGAACAATTTATATTGCCCATGCCTGAAGCAAAATTACTTTAAACAATAAACATAAGTCACAGGCCTTTTAATAATTTTGGCTCAGAAATGACATTACCTAATTCCAAAACTGAATAAGTCAAGTACTTCTCAGTAGACTAAAGAGAAAATATGACAACTTTCCACTTCAGACCAATTAGGTGTCATCTTTCTTCCACCCAAAAGCATGAAATCTGAGAATTTTTCATTTATAACCTCAAATCTGTTGTGAGGTGAGTTTTATGGGTCTTGTTACCAATATAGCATATCTAAATTAGAGGTATTGTAACTGACAATTTTGGTTAGAAAGACACTGTAAAAATGATCTTAAAACAAATATAAGCTAGTATTAAAAACAAACAAACAAACCCTTAACTGGCTCATTAAAATAGTCAAAGAAAGAAACCAAATGAGAAGAACATTCCTACCTTATTGCTGCTTATTAGGTTAAAAAAAAAATCTTAATTTTGAAGATTTTTCTTCAAAAAACCTTTCTGGAGTGCCAATTATGTATATGATCAGCACTATATTACATCAGGGATAAAAGATGAGCATGGTATGATTTTAAATCCAAATGATGTGTTATGAAACCCTTCAAAGACAGATAGAAAATAGAAAGGTAAACTTCCTCCTGTTAATTTATAAAGAAGGAGAATACGGAATTGTTGAAAGCAGAAAGTTGTCCCAGCAAATAACAAAATGTCTAGTTAGTTGTTGGAACAGAATAAATACGTCCTCAAATATTTGCTCAATGAATTAATAAACACTCAAAATGGAGAGGATTTCCACTCTGATATTTAATGCCTTCACGACATTTATGATTCAAATATAGCATAAACATTACCTTTTCTGGGTTTAAAAAATTAGATAAGGGGTTACTCTTTTTTTTTTTTTTTTGAGGGCAGTGTCACTAGCCTTCATATGTGGGACCCGAACCGGGGCCACTGGCTTCTCAAGCCAGCGCTTAACCACCACGCCACTCGGCCGACCCTGATAATGGGTTACTCTTTTAAAACCATTTTAGTTGCCTTGGCAAATAATCACCAATAAAGTAAACCTGACATAAGCACTACCATAAATCAGTAAATATCTATGCAAAATAATTTCAAAATGTTTATGCCAAGACCATAGGTGAACTATTTCCAATAAAATAGTTAAATAAATTAGAATACTTTATACTTCCAATATATTATTCCAAAATAAGAATGACACGCAACAGCTTTGGCATAATAAAGTAAATTTAAGAATTTTCCTTTGATGGTTTTAACTGGATATTGATTCTTCTTAAATATTTTCAAATAGAGTGTTCAGAAAAACTCTCTATCTATCTCATATGATTGCTAGCATCTCAGTATCTCACCCCCCTTTTTTTGTATGTGTGTTACATGTCATTGAGTCACTGCCAACTCCTGGCAACCCTATAAATGAGTGATGTCCACATCTTTTTTGTTTACTTTTTTAAGCTGAATTTTAACCAAATTTACTTTCATCACATTTAGAACATGTTTTCCCATTTCCAGTTCCATACTTTGATTGATACTGGAACAAAACGGAACCTTGGAAACGACTTCACTAAAAAAAGTATGCATTTTGCATTTTATTCCTTATTTCTTATACCAAATTAACTGCAACTCACTGCATTTTTAAAATAACAATTAACCATCAATAAAATAAATAGATTTAAATATTTAAGCACATATAAGAGCTCTTAAATGTACAATAGGGAGATTGGTAACTAGGACACATCTATTGAAAACAAGTTACATAAAAACCAAAAAATGAAAAATTACAAACTTAAAAAAAATATTTTAAAACAGAAAATATTAGATTTTTAAGTAGGAAAGAAATGAGACTACAGTATAATGGTATCATAACAACACACGTATATAAACATCTATATATACAGAAAAAAACCCAAAGGCTATATTTTTAAATACATATGGTAGTTATCATGGATGGTTAACAATTTATGTTTTTTTTAAAAAAACTTTGCTGTATTTCTCAAATAAAATAAAAACATTTCTATCTTCTAATTGAAAAAGTACATACAGCATTTTTCCATGTCTTTATGTCACAACTACTTTTATAATAATATTACTAATTGATTATTAATACAAGGTATACATACAAATTTGGGTTCTCTTAGAATTATTTTAAAAGTATTAATTCTAATTGCAGCAAATTTTTAAATACCGAAAAGTACTAATAAAATAGCCATACAGCTCAGAATTACACAATCCAAAAGTAACTAACAAAACTATTTAATATTTAGCTGAGTAGTAATAATACACCATATAATTTTTGTTTTTATTACTTAAGCTATTGCAAGCAAATCCATAAATAACATTTTAATGGTTGTATGACAAGAATATACCTCAATAATTCAACCATTCCCATTCTATTTAGATAGCTCCTTATTATTATTAATATTTTATACACCCACCAAACCTGTGTATAAAAAATTGTTGTGCATCTCTATTTCCTAGTATAGACTACTGGAAAGTGATTCACTGGAAAACAAGCATGAATGCAATCTCATGGACAGACACAATATGAGTTAATACCGATTTTTAATCCTTTGGTCATTTGGTTAACTTACGCTACCTGCTGATTACCAGTGAGATAAAACAGAAGGGTGTCCAAACGCTTATTCACAATTTGCAATTTCTTTCCTGTGAATTTTTTGGGGAAGTGCCTTACCTATGGCATGGGTTAACTGTGATGGTTAATTTTAGTGTCAACTTGTCTGTCTATGTGTTTGATTGTCAAGCTATTTGGTCAAACACCAGTCTAAATGTTGTGAAGGTAATTTTCAGATATGTCAGTAGACTCTGAGTAAAGGAGATTACCCTCTATAAAGTGGGTGGGCCTTATTATAAAAACACTTAAAGACTGAGATTCCACACCAAAGTGAAATGAAGTCCACCTCGAGACTGTCTTTTGACTCAAGTCCAAAACATCAACTAGTGCCAGAACTTCCAGTATGCCTGACTACCCTGCAGATTTTGAACTTGCCAGCTCCTACAATCACGAGCCAATTCCTTAAAAACAACACCCCCCACCCCAAAGCAATCCAAACCAAAACAACCTTCTCTCTCTCTCTCGGATACGTACATTTGTGTGTGTGTGTGTATACACACACACACACACACGTACATCCTATTGGCTCTGTTTCTCTGTATTTCCTGACAAATGCAGTGTCAATGGACATTTCCTTAAAAATGTATGAGTTGTTTATTAATTAAAGCTAGTCATTTCTCTATATCCTTTATGTTTAGAAATTCCTTCAGAGCCAAACTACTTACTTGTAAGTCATCTTCTGCTCCTTCGGTTTCATTTTTTAATGCTGGGCATCCTAAGAAAATAGGTAAAAGATAATTAACATAGAATTTTTGTCTTAAATTTTAATATTACTAATTCATTATATCATTATAATACTATATAGCAAACTGATCAGAGATGATTCTGGCTGCTTGGCAACCAGTTAGATGGCCACTCATACTTGCTGCTTTGTTAAGACAAATAGAGAATAAAGTGGTTGTTTTCCTCTTCTATAGGTAAATTCCCAGTTACTTACTAAAGAGATGTTTTCTAAAGTCAAAGTATACTGTTTTCTAGCAAGCCCTGCTCTTGATTTCTCTGAAATGCTCAAACTGCTAGGTGGAGTATATGCCCCACATACCTCTGGTGTTTAGGTGATGCCCATGTAGGATTTCTTCCATTTAAAAAAAAATACTCTGACCCAGGAAACAATATTTAGTACCCAGAGTGGAATTTTAGTTGCATTAGTAAAAAAAAAAAAAAAAAAAAAAAAATGGGCCTTAATTCATTGGTAGTCAATGGCCAATGGTTTCTACTGACCTTTGTGCATCAATGTCTCTTTATATGTTTTCATTATGTTCAAGAGTACTTTTACTTCCAATAAATTAAGGAGGAATTTGTCTTAGCAAAGTATTCTGAGTTTATGCTACCGTTGAGAGACAGAGTTGGTATGGAGATAAGAAATCTGGCCTTTGGAAAGGGTTGCATAGTTTATTCCTAAGTAAGAGAAATTTAAGGGGATTATTAAAAGTCTACAATGACTGATGATAATGCTAACCAGTATGTTTCAAATAGTGTTTAAAAATAATAAGACAGGTTGGATACTGCAGTCTACTCTACCTGGCAAAGAGTTGGGAAGCTTCTCCTGATAAACTATCTTTTTAAAACATTAAACCCAGTCTATGTGACCCTAGCAGAAGAAGTATATTCTTATGAGGACATGAGTATAGGCTTAAAAGTAATTCAAAACTTAATACAAATCATATAAATTCCAACAGCTATGGATAATGATTTTCTCTTTAAAGCACTGATTCTTCAATGCTAGCTAAATATCAGAATCAACTCAGAAACTTTACAAAAATATACTGATGCCAGGGTATCGTACCAAGCCAATAATGTCAGAAATCTCTGTGAGGTGAGGAGGTATAGGGCATTGTGCTTTTTTTTTTTTATGTTTTTTGCACTGGTTTCAAAAACCACAACCTTTGCTGGAGAATCTGAGGATCTGTATTCATCATTTTTTTAAAATCCATAATATAATCATTCGACTAGGATAACAATTCCTCATCACATCTAGTATGTCTAGAAATATGAAAACAATAAAGAACGCCTCAGCTCACTCTCTAGATAGTTTTAATTCAAGTGATATGGAGTGGGAACCAGCTATTCTATTTTTCAAAAGCCTCCCTGGTGACTTACACGCACAGCCAACGCTGAGAATGCTGATCTAGGGAGAACTTATGGGTTCCTGTAATGAAGGTAAAATGATTGCTATCATTTCATGGAACTTTTTTCTGAACTGTAAATCAAAGATTATTTGTTTACCAAAATCTAATATTTTTAAGTAGCTAAATAAATTATTTAACCACAGTTTACTGCACTATCAGTACAGATTTGTACTAAGCATTTCCATGTTCTTATGTTCTTGCCTATAATCTGTCTCATTAGTTCATTTCTTCTAATTTTTCTCTTAAGGTGCTGTTTTCAAAATATACAAATCACAATGTTGTGAACATTTTGATTCAGTTACTTTATATAGAAGTTATTTCTATTAATAGATTCAATATTCCTAGTTAATTAGAAAAACAAATCAAGTCTTAGTTATGACTTCCTTTGGGGGAAGAAATGGGTTTTAATGTGATTTCTTTTTAATTAAGTAGAGGCCAGATTTACATGCAAACATATTCTTTCTCCCTTTAAAACCTGCAAGCTTTTAGAGTTAATAATCTAAACAGATCAGAAAGATATACAAAGTAATAGATGGGGTTGTGGGCTCTGCCAATGCTCAATAATGAAATCAAATAAAGAGGGAGGGGTTTTGCCACAAAATAACTGGAGTCTACATATATTTGATTATTAGAAATTTTCTCTTTTTAATTACAAAACCAGGATATGGTTGATGCAACACACGCGCGTGCACACACACACACTTTTGAAAGTTGTACCTGACTGCTGCCCTCATCTTCAAACTCTTATTTTAAAACATTTGAATTATCTGAGGGCTGCTGTTGATGGACATCTCAAGATAATACATGTGATTGGTATACACAAATATAAAACAAACTAAGGAGACTATTATTTTATCTTTTTCACCTACCGTGCGCTTTCAAAGCCTGATCACATATCACAAAAACTGACTTGTTTAAAGTCACTCTACTATATACATAACTGATAAACAAATTAAGGAAATAAGAAAACTTACCTTGAGAAATATCCTCTATAGCTCTTCGAATACCTCTATCAAAAGCCCTAGCATCAGCAGGACTTTGAAAGGTAAGACCAAATTTCTTGTCATCAATCTTCCAATGGTGAAATGTTGGAGTGACCTTATTATAAATAAGGTCTTTTTTAAGCATACATTCCAAAACCACCTGTCAAAAGTAAAATGCAAAACATTATCATATATATATATATATATATATATATATATATCAAGTACATTTAATGCAGCTCTTAAATACAAACTGTAGTGAGAAAATAGCTATTATATTTTAATAAGAGTATTTCCACCTTATATTATTACAATACAGAGAGCTCACTATTTAATCTACTTCACAAAGTGACTCAATACAGAAATTAAGATGAGATTAAAAAGGGTTCTTAGAAGAATGCAGAGTAAGAAGCACCAGGAATCTGTTTCCCCACCTGAGCAACAGAATCTGTCTGATGTAACTATGCTGAAATTCTGGAGTATGGTGAAGGCTTGTAACTTCCAAGGGAAGGCATAGACAGTACGTTGTGGTTAATTTTCATCAATTTCAGCTACTAGCATAGTAGCAGCAACCTGTCCTCCACTCTGGGAGATGTGTGTGTGCTCCTGGAGCAGCTTGCACATGGAACCAGGGTGGGTAAGAAGGATCCTGTCTTTCAAATATCAGGTATCTGTGTTCTAATCACTGACTGCTGCTTCTCATCATAGAGGTGAAGAAAAGAGAGGAGGGCAGCCACAGCTCTTGGACCATTTCTCATTGTTGTAAGCCCTTTTTTTTTTTATTAGAATAAAGTGACTCCCAGGATATTTAAAGAGCTAGCACCCTTTTTTATCTGTCGTTTTTTCACTTTCCCTCATTTTGATAGCCAGACATGCAAAAACAACTACATGTATTGGGAAAATTAGAAAGTGACTATGCATACCCAGAGAAAGGCTCAGAAAAGACATTAGGAGGCTTTACATTTACACCTCATGCTGATCCTTGTAACAGAGACAACCACCACCACCACTACCAACAACAATAATAAAAGTAACAAAAAACAGCAAACCCTGGGGAAAGGAGACAATCTGACTTACAAAGCTACTACATTATTAGATTCAAATGCCCAGTGTCAACAAAAAATCCCAAAGCATACAAAGAAAATAGTAAAGTATGGCTGGCTGGCGGGGAGCGGGGCGGGGGCCGCAATCAACAGAAATTGTTCTTGAAAAAGACCTGATAGCAGATCCTGGACAAAGGCTTAAAAGAAAAACGGTTTTAAAAAGTACAAATTGGCAATTACAAAATAGTGACAAGCATATAAAGTACAGCACAGAGAATATAACAATGTATGGGGGCCGGCCGAGTGGCGCAGTGGTTAGGCGCTGGTTTGGGAAGCCAGCGGCCCCAGTTCGGGTCCCACATATGAGGGCCAGTGACACTGCCCTCAAAAAATAAAATAAAATAAAATAAAATAACTATGTATGGTATCAGGGAGGTCACTTTGGAAGTTATATAAACGTCTAATTACTATGCTGTATACCTGAAACTAATATGATATTGAATGTCACTGTAATTGAAAAAACTGCCTTAAAGATACTCAAAGAACTAAATGAATATATACACAGAAATCAAGAAAATGATGTATGACCAAAATGGAAATATCATTCAAGTGATAAAAAACAAAAAGGAAACTAAAATGAAATACTGGAGCTGGAAAGTACAAAAACTGAAATAAAAAATTCAGTAGAGGAATTAAAAAATCAGATGTGAGCAGGAAGAGGAAAGAATCCTTGAACTTGAAGATGAGACAACTGAAATTATTTAGTATGAGGAACAGAAAGAAACAAAGAATGAAGAAAAAAGAAAGAGCCAAAGGAACCTGTGGGGCACCGTCAAGACAACCAATACACATATTGTAGGAGCTGCAAGAGGAGAAGAGAGAAAGGGGCACAGAGAATATTTGTAGAAACAATGATTCAAAACTTCTCAAATTTGACAAAAGACATAAATATAAACATCCAAGAAGCTTAACAAACTCCAAATGAGATGATGTAAAAAACATTCACACAGAGACTCTTGAAAGCAGAAAAGAGAAGTGAATCATTACATATGAGGGATCCTAAATAAGGATACCATCAGACTTCTCTCTTCGGAGAAAATAGTGGGGAGGTATATTCAAAGTGCTAAAAGAAAAAACTGTAAACCAAGAATCTTATATCTGGCAAAACTGGCATTCAAAACACAGGGAAAAATTAAGACATTCCCAGATAAACAAAAGCTAAGGGAGTTTGTTACCACTAGATCTGTCCCGAAAAAAAAAAAAAAAAAGGTCAAGGGAGTCCTACAAGGTGAAATGACATGATAGTAGACAGTAACATGAAGCTATATAAAGAAATAAAAATCTCAATAAAGGTAAATATATGGACAATCATAACAGCAGTATTATTTGAACAGTGGTTTGTAACTGCAATTTTTGTTTCTGTATGATTTAAGATACTAATAATACATTTAGAGGAAAAAACAATTACCAGTATAAAAGCTAGCTATTAGTGGAACTTTGGTTTGTAACCCCAGATATTGCTTTCTACAAAATTTAAGAGACTAATGCATTTAAAAGAATTATTAGTTTATGTTTTGGGGCACACAATATATAAAGGTGCAATTTTGTGACATCAACAACTGAAAGGAGTGGGGGATAAAGCTGTGAAGAAGCACAGTTTGTTACTGAACTTAAAAATGGTATAAATTCAATTAGAGTGTTATAATTTTAAAATGTAAATTGTAATCTCCATGGTAACTACAAAGAAAATAGCTAAAGAATATACACAAAAGGAAATGAAAAAGGAATTTAAACATTTGACTACAAACAGTCAACCGTAAACACAAAAGAAGATACAAATGCAGAAAATGGGGAATAAAAAGCTATCCGGCATAGAGAAAACAAATAATTCAATGACAGAAGTAAGCCCCTCCATATTAGTAATTATTTTAAATGTAAATGATTAAACTCTCCAACCAAATGACACAAATTAGCAGAATGTATAAAAGCACATGATCCAACTATCTGTTGCCAACAAGGGACTCACATTAGAGCCAGATGTGAATAGGTTCAAAATCAAAGATGGAAAAAAGATATTCCATGCAAATAAAAAAAGCAGGGTAACTTGACTAATATCCAACAAAATATACTTTAAATCAAAATGGTTACCAGAGACAAGGGAGAAGATTATACATGAATAAATAAAAGGTTCAAGAGAGCAAGAGGCTATAACAATAAACATTTATGCATCTGACAACATACCATCAAAACACACGAAGCAAAAACTAGCATAACTGAAGGGAGAAATAGACAGTTCTAAGATAATAACTAAGAGCTGCAATACCCTACTCACAATAATCAATAGAACAACCAGACAGAACTTAGCACAATAAACCAACTACACCTAACAGACATATGAGTATAAAGAACATTTATCCAACATTAAGAATACACATTCTTCTGAAGTGCACATGGGGCATTTTTCAGGACAGACCATATGCTAGGCCATAGATTAAATCTCAATATATTTTCAAATATAGATATACAAAGTATCTTCTCTGGCCACAATGGGATGAAATTGGAAATCAATAACAAAAGGAAAACTGGAAAATTCACAAAATTTTGGATATTAAACATACTTTTAAACTATCAACTGATCAAAAAAGAAATCACAAGGTAAATTAGAAAACAGAAAATAAAAACACAGCACACCAAAACTTTTGGAATGCAGTAAAAGAAATACTAAAGGGGAAATATATAGCTATAAACACTTTAAAAAAAAAAAAAAGAAAAAAAATCTCAAATCAACAACGTAACTTTACAACTTAAGGAACTAGAAAAAAATAACAAACTGAACCCAAATCTAGCAGAAAGAAGGAAATAATAAAAATGAGAGCAGACATAAACAAAATAGAGAATAGAAAAACAATAGAGAAAAATCAATAAAACCAAAAGTTGGTTCTACAAAAAAATAAAAAAAGATTGGAAAACCCTTTAGCTAGATAGACTAAGAAAAAGAGAGAAGATGCAAATTATAAATATTAAAAATGAAAGTGTAGACATTATTACCGATTGAATAGAAATAAAAAAGATTATGAGAGGTCTATAAACAACTGTATGCCAAAAAATTGGATAACTTAGATGAAATGGACAAATTACTAGAAACATTAAAACAGACCAAGACTTAGTCAGAAATAAAAGTGTGAATAGACCAATTATTGCTAATGAGATTGCTCAATAATCAAGAATCTCTCAACAAAGGAAAACTCAACCTGATGGCTTTACTGGTGAATTATACCAGACATTTAAAGAACTAATACCAATACTCTCAAACTTTTCCCAAAAAATCGAAGAAGAAAGAGAATATTTTCTAAGTTATTCTATGAGGCCAGCATTACCCTGACACTAAAGCTGGACAAAGACACTACAAGAAAACTGTAAACTAATATCTCTTATGAACACTGATAAAAAAATCCTCAACAAATCCTAGCAAACCAACTTCAGTATATTAAGAGGATTATATACACTATGACCAAATGGTATTGATTCCTGGAATGCAAGGATGGTTTGACATATGAAAACTGATCAATGTAGTATGCCACATTAGCAGGATGAACGAAAAGCACATGATCATCTCAACTGATGCAGAAAACTCTTTGACAAAATGCAATATCTTTTCATGATAAAAACACTCAACAAACTAGGACGAGAAGGAAAATACTTCAACATATTTGACAACAGTGTCAAGACCATTCAGTAGAGAAAAGGACAGTCTTTTCAACAAATGGTGCTAGGAAAACTGAATATTCACATGCAAAAGAATAAAGTTGGACTCTTACCTAAACCATATATAAAATTAAGGGAAATGGATCAAGGGCCTAAATAAGAACTAAAACAACAAAACTTTCTTAGAAGAAAACATAAAACACGAGCTTCAGGACATTGGATTTGGCAATGATTTCTTGGGTATGATAGCAAAGGCACAGGTAACAAAAGAAAAAAACAATGGTATACTACTGCTCACTCCTTCCCAATTCCCTATGTACAGGTGTCTATTGACTGAAATCAGCCATGGTAGGAGTATGTAAATGCTATAAATCGCTGCCTTTTTTCCACCTGGAGAGCTGACTGTTAAACCTTTAGCAGCATATCACTAAATATAATGATTTTTTGATAGTAAGCCTTGTTAATTCTGAAATAGGTAACCAAGGTGACTAGATTTTATTTGCCTGCTTATAGGCAAAGTAGTAAAATTGTATCGTTTTGTTTCTTATACTTTGATAATTCTACAGGTATTACAAAAGAATTAATATTTATCCAGAGTTTTTATGTGTTAGCACTTTATTACA
Organism: Aselliscus stoliczkanus; assembly: GCA_033961575.1. Lineage (NCBI taxonomy): Eukaryota > Metazoa > Chordata > Mammalia > Chiroptera > Hipposideridae > Aselliscus > Aselliscus stoliczkanus. The sequence continues at coordinate 93,528,698 of CM066732.1, read as the reverse complement.
GCATTTTGTTGAGATTTACCATTTGTTGGGATTACCATTTTGCAATATAATAAAATTCATAATTAAATTAAGTTCTGGAATTAAAGAAGTTATAACTGGTGTTAAGGATTATTGCAACATTTTACTGTACAAATAAACAGTAAGAAAAGCAGTATGTATTTTAGAAAATGCTAAATTGGAATTATTAAAAAGACATAAAAAAGTGAGACTGGTCTTATAATTATTACATGAAAATATCACTAAATTAATTTTTAATATATGAAAATATTGCTAAATTAACTCCTCTCTTAAATTTTCCAAAGTTGTTTTCCAACTATTTTCTCTTAAATAATTAATTTCAACATGGTCTACACTCATCTCTACTACTTGTTTACAAGTGGCTTCCATTTTTTAGAGGCTCCCAAAACACATAGAAAAATGAGTTTTAAAATATAAAACAGACCAAAAAAATTTTAAATGAGTTTTAATTTTAAAATACACTGAGGAACTAGGAAGTGTAATGAACTAGCTCTTTGACTCACAAATACCTATGCAAGAATGTGTTTCACCTACAAGTGATGTAACTATTGAGGTTACCTGCCATACCAGTTGGTACAAAAACAACATGCCAACTAATTATGAGCTAGATATCAATTTGTGTCATTTTTACCTATAAAATATTAGGAAATAAAAATATTTTACAGCTCTAATTATATATTCAATGTAGCGTAAAAGCAAGTATTCCTTAGGAAAAGGCTACTATGGTGGTAGCTATTTAGATTTTAGGAATAGGCAATGAAATAGAGAAAAAAAGGCAAGTAATCTATTGTCACAATGACCCACTGTTTTTTGCAGCTAATTTTAAAAATATGCTTTGTGAAACATTCGCATCACTCAACATTTACCTATTCTCAAAGTCTCCATGTCCAAAGTAAAACCATTTCTTATCTAAGTCACACGATATATTAGGAAGTTGTTGCTCCTGACATTAAATAGCATTTAGAAAAAAAGCATTCTTATCACATGAAGGACAATGTACAGCATACTGTAAGTAACAAGGACAACTGCCTACCTTAAATTCAAAAAAAAAAAGAACAATAAAATTGAAAATAGTATTAAAAAAAAATGAAGGTAGAAGGATGTCTTGGAAGACTTTTACCTACCACATAATCAATACTAAATCTGCATATGGAAAAACAAAAACAATTTTAAGAGCTGGATTCTTAAATATTAGTGAGTTCTGCTACCTTCCTTCTTCCACTGCCCCTCAACTATATCAGATGATGTGTTCTGACTTTAATCCATTGTGGTTTTCAATATACTATGTATCTTAAGATAATGGTAATATTAATAAAAATAGTATGAACATAGGAAGCAGAATTCAATGTTCACCATATTCATACTGGCATGTAATTAGCAACCAAACTATAGAAAATGGCCATTACATTTTTGCCAAGCAATTACAATCAACCAATCCAACATTAGCAGTTGATTTAATTACTCTCTAGGAAAAATAGGTAATGGGATAAATTATTTATGCCAATAGAGAGTTAAACCTATTAATTACCAATGTAGTAAACTAAAAGGTACTCTATAGACCTGAAGTGGTCACAACTCTCCCAGAATACATGATCTATACTTACTCTTAGAGATTCTTTATATATCTGGTGCAAAATGAATAATCCTGAATTCTGTTAAGGCTATCTATCCTAAAGGGGGGTGACCAGTTAGCTCAGTTGGTTGGAACGTGGTGCTGATAACACCAAGGTTGCCAGTTTGATCCCCGTATGGACCACTGTGAGCTGTGCCCACCTTAAAAGAGTCAACTATGCCATTGTAGTATGAAAGCAATGTGTAACCAATGACCATGGCTGTTCCCCAATAATAAAAAAAAATAATTAAAATAAAATTTTTAAAAAGACTATCCTAAAGGCAAATGCCACAGGCCCATAAAAATATAATCTGAAAAATATTCTGTATATAGTTGTTAAACTTGAAATACATCTCTAACTAATCCTAATTAATAGTTTAATATACCTCTTCCTAAGATTGAGGAGTTCTGGAAGTATGTGAATTTCATCAGACCTCAATGGTCACTGTGAAGGACATTTATAAACTAGAGAGTAAAGATAAATTTTAAAAGTGGATTAGTGGTCTTGACTTCATTTCTACCCAAAAGAAGATAGTTTAAATTAATAAAAAGAAAAGATAACCAGAGTGTAAACATTAATTATAAAGTGAATATTCAATGTAAGACTGACTCAACAAAAACAAATACAAAGAATATGTTGCCAAAAATAATTTGACTTCAATAACCCTTAATTAATCCATTCAGAATGTGGCTAGTTAACAAATAAGAACAAATTAAAAATTCACATTTTTAGAATCAGCACAGTACTAGACTTTTTAAACTTTTGATCACCTATATAAGTCTGTTGGGATCACAAATGAAGTATTATTTATTATAAACTAAAAAAATTAATGTATGATAAAAAAATTAAAACTAGAAAAAGCAACAACAAATTCAAAAGCATGTAAATGTTTATACTGATTACATCAAAAAAAAAAATTTTTTTTCCAGACTTTTAAGTCCAACAGACGTGACCAGGTTTGAGTTGAATGTAATTGCTGCAAACAGACTGTCTGGCTGGAGCCAGCTTTAGAAACTTGACTATAATAATGAAGGAGGAAAAATACACGTATGTCCAGGTATTCGGTAGAACAACTTTGCATTCCAATACAGACCTAAACAGATCTAACTTGGTTAAGACATACCAGTCTAAATTCCTTTCTAGCAAGATAAATACTGGGAACCATAACTATTTTAATAAGATCTTAAAGTCTTTCAATATAGTGGTAACAAAAAGAACAATTTTTTTCTTTCGTCTGTGAAGGTTAAATAGATGTTAATTATGAAAAAAATACAGATGAAAAAAATACAGATGAATAGGGAGCAGGAACAGGACACACACACTTCCCAAGAAGAAAAATTGTTAGTGCAGTTTAAGAAGAATATGGGATGGTAATTAAGTTTGTGAGTTTTGCAACTAAAACCAGTTAGGTCCCATCCAGTCTTGATCACTCATTATCCATCTGACTTTTGAGAATTAAATAAGATAATACATACAGAGTACACAAACAGTGTCTGGCACATAATAAACCTTCAATAAATATTAGTAGCAATGGTGATGTTGGCCTCTAGGTGATGTCACTAGCCCATAATAAAACAGTTGCTATGAGAGACTTCAGAGGTCATTATTTGTGAGGGGAGACCTTTTTTGAATATGGGAGGGGGAGGAGTTTGAATGATAAATAAAGGTATTCAGGACCTCCAAGAGCTTGTGAATAGATTCTGAGGAGTTTAAGTTAATGGATTCTAAAAGGAGTGAAAACATTTCAATCTCCAATGGTTTTTCTTCTGAAGGAAGGAAATTCTAGGATTTTTATAGAGGGGGAAAAAAAGGAGGGGGGTGGAGAATACCATGGTCACTAAACAACTAAAACTTCTGAAGATATATTCCAAGTTATTTTGGGAAATATAGAGCAAAACTCCCATCATAAAATTACTAGATTTGTTCTCCACAAGCATTTAAAATAGACCAAGCCAAAAATGGGTACAAGTGCATTTTTGTTTCACTAATAACAACTAATAATTTGGGTGAGCAGAGTGAAATTAAATATGTGCCTTCAAACTACTATGTACTTTATTATAGTTGCTACTTTATAAGCAGATAATTACATGTTTACAAATAGTATTATCTAAAAAGTAGTATAGTTGGGTACCAGACCTAAATTATTTTACTAGTAACTCACTGAAATACCTTTGAATTCAAGGAAAAATCATTTCATTTTTGAAATAAAAATTCCAAATTCAAATTAAATTATTTGATAACCAAAATCAATAACTGGTATCTCAAATAGCTGCCTATTACTTATTAACTTTAGTTTTCTTGATGATATAAAACTACTATCCTTTATAAGGGGAAAGGCATGTTTCATATGAAATATGAAATTACATTTTATCAAACACATATTCTTACCATTAATAAAAATTTCTATTTAACACTGTTCTGAGTTGAATGGGATTGTAGAAATTTTAAAGAAGTAACAAAGGGAACAATGGCAGTGCTTCTCGTATAACAGTTCAGCTACTACAAGAGGAAACCAGTATTCTTTAAATATGTCTATGTCATAAAAGAAAGACAGGGGAACTGCTCCAGGCTAATGGAAAAAAAGGACACATGACAACTAAATGCTACATGATCTTGTACTGAAGAACAGAAATGTTAAAAGAACATTATTATGACAGCTGACAAGACTGGAATATGTATTGTACAGAAAAATATTGTATTTATGTTGAATTTCTTAAATAGGATAATTATACTGTGATTATGTAAGTAAATATCCTTGTTCTTAGGAAAAATACACTAAAGTACTAATTGATAAAAGGAGGGATGCATGCAACTTACTTCAAATAGTCCAGAAACAAGTAAGGGTTTGCATGTGTGTATGCACTGGGAAAGGAAGAGAATGACAAAAACCAAATGTTAAAAGTTGATGAATTTGGGTAAAAGGTGTTTAAGAGGAATTCTTGTACTATTCTTGCTGAAAGTTGATTCTTTGCAAATACTAGTGAAATGGAGAACAAAAGAAGGCACAAAAGTACAAATAAACAGTATTGAGATTGAAAAACGGTACAAAACAGAAGGCACAAAAAAAGATTTAGAAAGTAGTCAATACAATGTAAGGTTTTATAACCTCAAATTTAAAACACTATGTGAAATAATCAATTTCCTAGGAAAACCATAACTTACCAAATGCATCGAAAAAAAGAGAAAACCTTTAGAGATCTGTAACCATTAAAGAAACTGAATCAGTAGAAAGGGAGAGTGAAAGCGACGAGGGAATGAATGGGAGGTGAGGTACAGAGACGGATTCTATGAGCACCTCTGGGGTTCTATGAGCACCTTACACTCTAGGAGCCACAAGCCAGGCCACTCACTCCCTGTAGAGAGCTGAGGGGACCACTACCAGAAGAAAGGAGGGAACTGTCACACTAATTAGGACACTGCTCTAACTCCTGGTGGCCACACTAAAGAACAATATATAATTACTTGGCCGAGGCAATAATATTCCCTGCTTCCTTACTGGGCTCTTTCCCAAGTTCCCATAGGCTACTAGGTCTCTGAATTGCCAGAACAAAACTAAATAAGCTTAAATAATTCTCTTCTCCCTCAACTGGGTCTGCATAATTTGGAGAGGGGCCCACACATTTCTGATGGGATCAATCTCAAAGATGTAATGATTTAATAGTGAATTCTTATTAATTGGTTTATACGGCAATATCCGTATAACACAAAAACTATTTGTAAACAGGAATATCCAAAGACATAATGAAGGCTGCAGATTTTCAGCCTTTAAATAGAAGTAGACCAAAACAGGATAGGGTTTAAAAAGGCTGGATGTTGGAATGAAGAAAGGTCTCATACAGTAAGAAAGAAAAAAAAAGAGCAAAAAGCCCAAAGTAAGTAGAAAGAAGAAAATAACAAATCAATAAAATTGAAAAGAGGGAGAAAAATAATCAATGAAACAAAAAGCTGCTTTAAAAAAACAATAACATTGATAAATCTCTAGCAAGACCGACAATTAAAAATGAAGACATAGGGCTGGCCGAGAGGCGCGGTGGTTAAGCGCTGGATTGGGAAGCCAGCGGCCCCAGTTCAGGTCCCACATATGAGGGCCAGTGACACTGCCCTCAAAAAAAAAAAAAAAAAAAAAAATGAAGACATAAATCAACAATTTCAGGAATGAAACAGAGGATATCGCTAAAAATCCTGTAGCCTTTAAAAAAATAACTGAGACACTAAGAACTTTATACTTATAAATTAGACAACTTAGAAGAAATGGACCAATTCTATGAAAATCACATATCATCAAAGCTCAACCAAGATAAAAAAGATAATCTGAATAGTCCTATAACAATTAAACAAATTGCAATTTTAATATAAAAGCTCTCAAGAACAGAACTCTCTACACTGAGATGGTTTCACTGGAGAACTCTACCAAATACTTACAGGGGAACTAACACCAATTTTCCAAAATTTCTTCCAGAAAACAGAAGAGGACATTTCCTAATTCATTTTGTGAGACTAGTATTACCCTGATGCCAATGCAAGACTAAACAACACCAAAAAAGAAAACTAGACTAATATCGCTCATGAACTTAAACACAAAATTCCTCAACAAAACAGCAGCAAATAAAATCCAACAAAAAGATTATATGCCAGGACCAAATGGGATTTATTCCAGACAAGGCTGGGTTGGCATTCAAAAACCAACCAATCAACCAACCAACCAACCAACCAATGTAATCTATCACATCATCAAGCTAAAGATCTTATATCAGTTAACACAGAAAAAGCATTTGACAAACTCAAACATCCATTCATGATAAAAATTATCAGCAAATTAGGAATGGAGAGGAATTATTGCAATTCTATAAAGACTGTCTTTAAAAAAACATACAGCTAACATCATACTCAAGGGTAAAAAACTGAATGTGTTTCCACTGAGATCTGACCAAGTCAAGGATGTCCATTATTACCATTCCCGTTCAACACACAGAACTAGAAATTCTAGTCACTGCAATAAGAAAAGGAAATAAAAGGCATATAGATTGAAAAGAAAAAAAAAGTGGTCATATGTTTCAATAACATGATTGTCTACTTTAAAAAATCCCAAGGGGGCTGGCCGAGTGGCGCGTTGGTTAAGAGCTGGCTTGGGACGCCAGTGCCCCGGTTCGGATCCCACATATGAGGGTCAGTGACACTGCCTTCTACAGCTAACAACAGCTCCACCTGGAGCTGGGCTGTGAGCCCCGGCAATGGTGTAGGCTGCAGCCCCTGCTGCAGTGGGCTGCCATAGGCTACAGTGAGTGGCCGGCAGCCAGCGTGAGCTGCCAATAGCTGCGGTGAGCGACCATCCAGAGACCGGCGACAGATCTGCCTCACCCGGGAAGAGCGCAATGACGATACCAACATGGGCCAATGAAGCAACGTCCTCCGCAACTAGACTGAAGAACAAAAGGACAGCAACTCGTTTGTTCCTCTTCCCCAATTCCCCCAATAAAATCTTTTAAAAAAATCCCAAGGAATATAACAAAAACCCTCATAGTTCAGCAAGGTAACAGGAGGCAAGACCAACACACAAAAATTAATCACACATCCATACACAAACAATGAGCATGCACTAAATTATACACACAATACCGTTTACAACTGCCACTCTGGAAAGAGTTTGTTAATTTCTTACAAGAGTAAACATGCAACTACTCTACAACCCAGCAGTTGCAGTCTTAGCCACTTATCCCAAAGAAATAAAAGAGGTTCACAGAAAAACTTGTGTATGAATGTTTATAGCAGCTATATTTGTAAGAGCCCAAAACTGCAAACAGCCTAGATTACCCTGAATGAGTCAACAGTCAAACTCTGGTACACAGTTACAGAATACTAGTCTACAATAAAAAGGAGCAAACTATTGATACATTCAATAGCCTGGCTGAACCCCCAGGGAATGAAAAAAGCCAATCCTGAAAGTTACATATTTATGATTGCAATTATAAAAAAGTAACAGAAGAGAGGATTCTTGTGGTTATTGAACTGTTTTGTATCTTTTCTATGGTAGTGGATACACATGTGATAAAACTGTATAGACCTAAATACACACCCAAATGAGTACAAGTAAAACCGGGTAAATCTTAATGTAATGGATTGTATATATGTGAATATGTATTCCAGTTTGATATACTAGTTTTGCAAAATGTTATCATTAGGAAAACTGGGTAAAAGGAAAACAGGATCTCTTTATATTATTCTTCATAAGAGCAATTAATTATCTACAATTATCTCAATAAAAAGATCAACTTAAAAAGTCTATGGAACATCTGAAAAAAACAGATTTCAGAAAAATTAGTATAGTATCAAAATCTGATGGAGGAATGTAAGATATGTTAAGGACACTTTTGTATTGTGACAAAGGACATCTCCCACAACAGCTAACATCATATTTATCTGTGCAACACTAGAAATACCATTACATTTACAAAGAAGCCAACATTACCATCAACATATCTAATATTATTCTGGAAGTTTGGGCTAGCATTATACAAAAAAAAGACAAATTACATGAAGGAGCTTTAAAAGATACCAGAGGGCCGGCCGAGTGGCGCGGTGGTTAAGCGCTGACTTGGGAAGCGAGTGGCCCCGGTTTGGGTCCCGCATGTGAGGGCCAATGACACTGCCCTCAAAAAAAAACAAAAACAAAAAAACCCAGAAATGACCAAGAAAAATCATTTACAACAGTCAAAAAATTTTTTATGTATGCATGAAAAAACTTAAATGAATGCACCTATATAAAAATAATTGTTTAGAGTTCTGAAAGAATGAGCAAAAATATATATAAAAAAAGGGGGGGGGTAAAGACTAACAAGGGGGAAACTAATATTAGCAATTATTAAACTCTATATAAAATTAATTTTAAAAGCATACTATTCACATAAGAATCAACAGAAAAAAGAGTGGAATTGAATAGGAAGTAGTATGGATTGAATTGCATCCTTCTGAAATCTAAGAAGAGAGCTCTCACCAGAAACCAAGTCAATCAGCACCTAGATCTTAGACTGCCCAGCCTCCAGAGCTGTGAGAAAATAAATTTCTGCTGTTTAAGCCAGCCAGTCTACGGTATTTTTTTTTTTTTTTTTTTTTGAGGGCAGTGTCACTGGCCCTCATATGTGGGACCGAACCGGGGCCGCTGGCTTCCGAAGTCTCTACGGTATTTTTTAATGGCAGCCCGAGTAAACTAATATAAGTTTAGCACCTAAATGACACTCACACAGCAGTTGATTAATTAGAATAATAATATCAATCAACGAATCAATTAAAAGCATGCTACATTCAGGTGATAATTTAGGTTCTAATAGAGCAAAAGTAGTAATGAAATATTTAGAAAGCTAATAAGTAAGGCCAATAATTTGATATCAAAGAATTTGGACTTTAGCTATTACAGAAGCTACATCTGTATTTTGACTCTCATCTGAATGTATATCCCCTCCAGTGCCTAGAATGGTATCTATCACACATTAGCTTCTCAATATATATTTGTTGTATGAAAGACTTGTCTTTAAAAAAGGAGTATTTTCTTTTAATAATGTAGGATTCAATGAGGTCCAATGAAGTTCCTCTGGTGTGAAGTAAGGTGAAAACTCAGCAACATACTATCTACTGAAATATGAATGAGTAGTTTAAAATGACAAAGAAAATTTAGATTGGATTAAGAAAAATACTCAAGTCAGAGGAATCTCATGAAATTGGGAGAAAAATCAGAAGCACAAAGTGGTACAGTAAGCATGAAACTAGAGCAAGAGAAGGGGAATAAAAAAGAAACGACAGGAAATTGTAAAATTCCTCAAATGGAACAGTTCTGGGTAACAACCAGATGCAGGAAAGCAGCCTGCTGAAATGAAGACCAGAAGGTCAAAACTGCACAGCAAAGTAGCCAAGAATAATGATGAGATTCAGATGTGGGAAAGGCGGCTAAAGGAAGGAACTGCTAAGGTCAGGAGATGAAAATGAAAGCTACAGGATGGTGAGCTGAGTAGCAGTGTCAATCAAGGGATTTATAACGTAGGCGATAGAGAAATACTCTGCAAGGAGAATACACAATGAAAACGGTGACACCATCTCTAATCTCACTCCCACTTGCCCCCACCCCACCCCCGGACTGTGTTATTATGGTAAATAGGAGAACCAGTATCTTTTGAGAGACAGACCTGTTGAATCTTGAAGGGAAAACTAGTTAATACAATTGGCTTCTAGTGGAGGGAGAATTCCGTAGAAAGATTGAGGTCTCACAATGGGATAATTTAGAGGCACAGTGGGAAAAGCTAAGCAAAAAATTGTTCTGTGCTTTTATAAAGTTCAATCCAAGGCAGAAGTATGTTTGCCCTCGTCTTTTAAAGTTTCCCATGGTGGAAGGGGGGGAGGGCAAGTCTCATTTTAAATAAAGCTACATCTATATTATAATTACTATATTTTCTTCCTAGAAAACAAATACTCTAATTTTGTTTTAGGCTCTAATAACTGAAAATAAACCCATTAAAAAAAAAAACTAAACAGTAGAACTATTATCTTATAGGCATTCTTATTTTTATAAACCACGTTTTATCCACAACCTAAATTACTTATTAATCTGAAAAACAAAACAATTCCTTAATCTCTTTGGCAACTTCCTAAACTTGAAATGTTTCTTGTTTTCCCTTTCTTCATTTCATTATTACATTTGTCACTGTAAGTTTATAATGATAGCTATCTTATAACTTTGCTTTGACATAGCACACTGTCTTTCCTTGTTTCCACGGAAATCTTAAGTACCAGATGTTCTAAGAGTTCTACTGTCTTTCTATGTAACTTACTCCATTTTTGTCATCTCTTAGCCATAATGTGCTTTAAGAAAGCATAACTTCAATTAAATTAGTAAATTTACAGTAGTTTATTATCTACTACATAAACTTAAGAATACTTAATTTAGATCCCCATGGTTATTAAAAACTGTTTAGTAGTAAATATTTTAGCAAAATTTTAATGTCATCCTCAATAGTTTATTCAGCTACTTAAAAAGACTCTTAACGGTGTATTATAATACAATTTTTTAAATTTACGTATCACACACAATTCAGCTAAAAAAAGACAAATAATATAACCCACATGAATGGCAAACACTTTGATAATATGTGTTTATAAAATATTAAGTGTTATACTAACAGAGAAAAGCTACTATATCTAATGAAAAATGAATGCAACAGAGGAAGTTTCTATATCATGGGGAATGGATGGATAGAGCTCTACAGTGAAGACGATCTATACAAATTAAATTTTAGCTAGCATTTTAAAAAATGTGATCCAAGAAAACACTAACTTATACTAAAGAATTAAAGGAAGAAATCAAGGCTATAAAGATTTAGAAAGGAATGGAGGATACCACTCAGGCAGATCAAGAAAAGGGGTTCTGAGAATCTATCCTTGCCAAAGATCATTCCATCCCCAAGTGTCTGGAAGAAAGGCAGTGCTTTGATTACCTTAGGCAACAACACCAAAGCCTGGGGTTTCTTTTGAATTCCTTCTCGATTATCAATAAAGTATGAAAGCCACCTATGTAGAGCACTACTTATCAACTTTTTCCTCAGGCATATTTTTAAAAAATAACATTTATAAGATAACCAAGAAAGAGGAGTTGCTATTAGTTAAGAGGCTCCAGCCACTTTTATTCATGGCACACAGCTTGGGAAGCTCTAATCAAGGATAACCTATAAAATAAACTCTACCTTTGTGAGCTTCATAAAAACAGGTTATAGGTAAGCATCATAAGAAATAATGTCTGATCACTCTGAATGAACAAACCAATAAATGAGTATTGCCCCAATTACACACAATGCTGCCTTCCTGAAAAAATCCCAATCAGCCTAGTCTTTATTTGTGCTCCCTTTCTTATAAAAAAAAAAAAAAAAAAAAAAGAGTGAAATATAAACCTTTGGAAAGTATAACAAGACATACTTTGAGTACAAGTAATTGTAAATCCAAGGCTGGAAAACACTTCTACCAAAGTGTCCCTTTCACCCTTGAGAAAAGCCATCTTTCTTCTTCACTACTATTACCAGTATTCTGACTTATAAACACTCTTTAAAATATTATCTAGTATTTCTTTATTAGCTACACAAGTGGCCACAGATATACCTCATTGCTAAGTATTCTAATTCTTAAAGGGCACAAGTTTTTCTTGGGGTATGAGGGTCAGGTATCTCACTTTATTTCTAAAATATATCTAAGCTAGAAGATTCTAAGATGTGACCCACAGACCAAATGGGTACAGAAACACAAAAGTTTTTAGCCAATACTTTTACATGATTAACTATTACATAGGAAAAATATTAACATATTTTTTGCGGGAAATGAGTAAACTCGTCATATAGCTTTTTATGCCCGATTACAAAGTGTATGTGGGAAACGAGTAAACTCGTCATATAGCTTTTTATGCCCGTTTACAAAGTGTTATAATGCAGTTTGCTCACCAAAAAAGATTTTTCAGTTTTGTAAATTTATAGACTCAACAGTCACAGAGTTCTTTTTTAGATAAATCAAAAATCTAGAACCCAGAAAAAGGGATTAAAATAAAACCAATCATATATATGTATTTAAAGTAAAATAAATCACATATAACCAATCATATATATTTAAAATATTTAAAATAAAAATATAATAAAGCCAATCATATATATGTATGCGTATATGTGTGTGTGTGTGTATAGTTTTATTTTAATCCATTTTTCTGGGTTCTAGTTTATAATTATACATAAATATATTTGACTGGTTTTATATAGAGATATATAGTATGTACCGGGGGTACCAAAAAAATGTATACAAGTGGACACTTTGGTCAAGTGTATTGCCCAGCAGAGGGAGGCAATCAATCTGTTTATTTCAATGTCACTGTTCCACTGGGCTTGAGACACCACAAGACTTTGCTGTTTTTAATTTATAACCATGTATTATTGCTTCTGTTTTTGATCATACAAGTCCCCATAATCTAAAATGCTTTATTATGTAGCTAATCCCCACAAGAAATATGTCAGCCCTTTAACTGAATAATGTTTCCACTGAGATATTCTTACCGTTCCTGTTTCACATATAACAAGCTTCCTCAAGGAGAAATGGTTAGGTGAAAAAATAGGGGTTCTGATTCCTAGGTCAATGTTTCTAACAGAAGAACGTACTTTCTTGTTAGTCTATTATACCCTAGGATTAGGTTAAAGCCTCTTTTGAAAGTGCTGTCATAGGGAGTAAGTTTGTGTTCTTTCTGAATTCTGGGTTCATTCTCACTCGTTCTACGTCAAAGCAGCACTCTGAGCAACCACCTAACCCATGAGTCTGAGCTGTCTGACCAGCCTCCCTCCTAATTAGGCAGACTATATCCCTTATTTATTATCCTAAAGTAAACTGCTCCATTAATATAGGAAACATTCTGTTTCACTCTGATTTTTTTCCCCCCTCTATTTCATATCCAGTTCATCTTTCCCTAGTTCTTAGGCTTTTTCTAGCAAGCGTTTTTCTTCAATTCTTTTTCCATCTTTGACTTTTTTTTTCTCTTTTTCTATCTTTACTATTTTAAAAATGCCTTAAATCTCTACTATTTTGCTCAGCTCCTAAAATCTACAACTTGTCCTCCAACATCTCCCACTTATCATTAGCTCACACGAGAAGCATTACACTCTAGAGCAGGTCTTTCTTAAAGTCTATTGTACAAAGCCTTATTTTAAATAACCATTTACATATGCCAGCCACCATGTTATCCAAGGTATCACCTTTAAATTAATTTAAACTCTTAGAGATGACATCTTAAATTTATTATATACACTTCTGAATTCAACCAGGGTTCCTACAATCCTAAAACCACATTCTGGTTAATTGAGATACACTGTCAGGAATGAATCATAAACACAAAAAACTACAGTTGGAAAGCTTTCAAGATAATTTACAATAACTCTCCTTTCACTGAGGCAGACACTGGAGCACAGACAAGTTAGGCAACTTTCTAAACTTCTGAAATAATTCAGTAGTAAAAAATATTCAGAAATCAAGAACCATAATTATGTTTATTAAAAATGTTCATGTATGAAAGAATTATTTGGAATTTAAACACATTTTCAAAAGAAATAATGTCATATGTGCCAAAAGGGCTTACAAACCAGTCCACAAATATATAGTTAAAATAACCTACTTATTTTCAAGGGTCGTAGAAATTTTGGCACTTTATTCTCATTTTGCTTCTAAGTGTATGCTCTCAATTTGCTTGATACAGGAATGACACTAACATTACTCAGTTTTTCAGATTAATTAGTTGTTTTTTTGGCTCACAAATGAAATAAACAGTGAGAAAGAGCTTTCTACATCAATTAAAAAGTAAATATCTAACATTATTAAAAGTTAGGTTCAAATTTAAAAATACATAGGTGTAAGAAAACACTCATTTGGGTGGACAATAGTAGAGTTAAAAACTAGGCTGGACCAGGTATTCTTGTGAGCCCGGGATAACTGGATTCATAGGAAATGAAGAGAAAAAACCTGAGAGTACATAAGTCTGGGGTGGGTGTCAGAAAAATGTTCTGTTTAAGAGATCAAATATTTGTGGTCCATTGCAACTACTCAGTTCTGTCATTGTATTGTGCAAGCATCCACAGATAAAACATAAATAATTTTCATGTATCACAAAATTATTACTCCTCTTTATTTTCAATTATTTAAAAATGCTAAAACCATTCTTAACTCCTGGGCCACACAGAAGAAACAGGTGGTGCACAAGGATTTGGCCTGTGGGCCATAGCTTGCCAGCCTCCAGTCTTGGGGACAGTGGGAAAAAGGAGAGGCAGGGTGTACCCAGTTTAAAAACTAGGGGGAATGAATGTTCTTGCATAAACCTAACCAGAAAAGCAGCTCCCTTCAAAGATGTGCATGTTACTGTCAATCCCAGTTGCAAAGTAACAGGCATATTTCATTGTCCTTAATATTAAAAGAACTCCAAAAATGTGATCATTGATCCGGGGTAAAAATAATTCTCATAAATTATGGTCCACTAATCATAATTTTAAATACATAATTCATTCTGTAGAATCTTAAAATTATAGCAATAAATACATTATTAATTACCATTTTGTCCCTGAGTCGCTCTCCACGGATAAAAAAGTCAGCACAGCCATTCTCTTCCTGGTGAGGGACTTTGAAGACAGTGACGCAGCTCAGTCCACTCCCTCCAAGTGGTAACCATCCACCACTTGAGTCATCCCGGGTCATCACCACAGCTCGCACTCGTGCATAACTATTACTAAAATAGATGCAAAGATTAGAAATTAGCTTTTCCATAAACAAAAACCAGCCAAGCTGTCAGTCTTGCTTGAAAAACCAAAGGCCACATTAGTTAATGTGTGGTAATTAAAGTGTTCACTACTTCCACGATAGTCCACAGAAAGTCACCTACTTGAAAGATGTCAAAAACCACACACTAACTTTAAAAGGTTAAGCTTTATTTTGAAGACTAACCTCATAATAAAAGACTACAGAACTCTTATTTCAACTCATCAGTTGAATAGTTCAAGCACATTCGATTGCCGTGGAACAAGTTATGAAAAACCCCAGAGATAAACACTGTCAAATTACAGAGGCCATCATCAAACTTGTCTATATATTTTCACCTGATGCAATATAAACAGGACAAATTACTGCTGTATTCTGGCACATTTAATAGTGACATCTCTTAAGTTTCTAACATTTCTGGAATAGATTATAAATAAAACGCGGAAACTCAGATACCACATTTTTTATTTCTTCTAACAACTGGGAAACTAAAAACACAAATCATCTAGAGACAAATGTTCTGTTTCAGTAACTTACCAGGCAAATAGGTCTACAGAAACCTTTCATGCCCTCTTTTTGGCAGAGTCTACTCTTAAGAGGCGGCATTCTAGTTCCATTCAGAATTATTTCCCAGTATTAACCACAACTATTCTTTACATGAAATTTTAAGATACGTATTTCATATACTAATGTTCTAGATCAGGGGTCGGCAAACAGGCTCGTGAGCCACATGCAGCTCTTTGGATAAATACATGTGATCTGAGGTAAAATTGAAAATGAAAATAAAACTATCATAGTTTCATTTATAAAATTTTTAAAGGATATTATTTACATGATGGTGATTTCATTTGTTTTATGGCTTTTGAATAATTTTTAAATTGTTTTAAGAGACAGGATTGGCTCTTCCATCTCAAGTTTGCCAACTCCTGTTCTATTGGGTTGTCGGAAAAGTTATGAAGTATTTTGTCTGTTTTTCGTTGCAAAAATGTATCATGACTTTTCCAACAACCCAATAGAGAACTGACATCTAAGCATGTTAGTTCTAAAACTGAATATAACAATTACTGATAAATCCTTTATAAAATAGTATACCTTGCTAGCTTCTTAGAAAATTATATTGAATATAACTTGAATTTGTCTTGGTTATTAGGACTATCAATTAAGTTCTATTTAACAGCTCTGTGCTACTTAGTGTCTCTATATGTCCTAAGTGTAAGGTTGTCAGTTGTCATTTCTCATCATAGTGCTTGTCTGAAATACCCTCCTTGCTTTTTTACTTTACATATTTGTTTTACTGAGGTATACTTTACACACAATAACACATACTGATATTAAACACACAATTCAAAAAATTCTTACAAATGTGCACATTTGTATAACCAACATGATAATCAAGATAAAGAAGATTTTCGTGACTCAAGAAAATTTCCTTAGGCCTCCTTCCCTTCAAATAGATGAGCATGGTTCTGATTTTTAACATAAACATTAGTTTTGCCTGTTATGGAATTTCACATAAATGGAATCAAACAGAATCATCACTTGTACACTTTATTGTCTTGACTTTTTCCACTAATTATGTTGTTGTATTAGTAGTTCATTCTTTTTTTTTATTGCTAGGAAGTCCTCTCACTGAATAAATACGTTATATTTTTCTGTCTTATACTGATGGGCATTTGGATTGGTCCTAGTTGTTGACTGTTATGAATAAAGCTGTTAAAAAACATTCTAATACAAATCTTTTTATAGAGACAAATATTTTATTTCTCTTAATCACCTAGGAATGAAATTGATGGGTCCTAGAGTAGTATGTTTAACTAGTTTGTTTTCCAAAGTGCTTGTCCCATTATACATTCCTATCAGTAATGTATGATAACTTTAGTTGCTCCGAATCTTTGCCAACATTTGGTTTCCAGACTTCTAAATTTTATTCATTGTAGTGAGTATAGATGGGGTAACCTATTTGTGGTTTTAATATCCATTTCCCTGATGACTCATGATGTTGAGCATCTTTTCATAGTCTTATTGGCCATTTATATTTCTTTTTAAGTCTTTTGATTTTTTTTAATTGTTATGCTATCCTTTGTTACTTATTTTTAGCTCTTTATATATTCCGGACACAAGTCTTCTGTCCGTGAGCTATACACTTTTAGAGCTATATGGTGTGGTAGAATAAGAAGTCTACAGTCAAACTTTTGAAAGTTGGATCCTGGTTCAACAACTTACTAGCTGTATGATCTTGAGAAGTTACAGAACGAGCCTTAAATACATGTAAATAACGCCTGACATATATAATAAACACTAAGAACTTTAAATTGAAGTAGTTGTCATCCTGGTCATTCAAAGCCAGAAAGGACCTGGGGAAAAAGTAAAACTTACATGGTCAACCATAATTCTCTTTATTGGGGTCAAAACAATTCTTTATATAGAAGCTCTGAAAATCTTCAGCTTTACAGGCAACCATTCTAAGCTGTTGATTATTAAGTTATTCAGAGGCTCTAAATCTGGTTTGGGCCCAATTCTTACCAATCTTCAATTCAGAGAACAGTTCAGTGGAGGTGTGGGTGCCTAAAGGCTGAGCTGACATAAATATTGAATTGGAATCCTCCTCCTGGGATAGGCCTGAACAAGCTCTACTATAAATAAACATGACATCCATCCCAAGAAGCAGAGGAAGCTTATTACAGCAGGAACCAAGCTGGAGAGACAGAATCAATACTAGATGAAGGTCATTTGGTTTATAAAAAATATAAGTCTAAGGATATACCAGAAGCATAGCTCACAACTTAGACATATTAGGTTTGGATTAAATCTTTGTGAACTCAGCTCATTCATTTAAAGCTCAACACATTTGAAGTTCAGTGGAGTTACAAAATCACAAAGGTAGAAGTGGTTCAAAACCTAATTCAAGTTCCCAATAACCATTTGTCAATTTTACTATAGGATCCTGACTCTTTGGTCTCATCTAATTATGCAGTAAACTGGGAAATTTAAGTACTTTATACTAGATTCTATAAGGCTTGGAATACCCAAGCAGTAAAATACCCAAAGTAGAAACTTAGGGTATATTTTGACTTCAGAATGTGGGAGTATTAGTTATCCTCTTTAGGGCACAGGCTCTTATTTCATCATATTTGAATCTTACTAATTCTAATTTATAATTTGTATAATACTTCTCAGGCATATCTTATATATTTTAAAAAAATATTATAATGTGTATAATACTAAATATATAGAAAAGCTCTAGTAGTATTTTAGGAGGGTGAAATTAGGTATTTTCCCTTCATTTATGAGTCTCTTCAAAAATTATTATTTAATTAATATTTATAAGTTTAAAGGAATTTAAATAAAGAACCCACATTTTAACAGTCTGTGGTTTTACTCAAGATAATATACAAATTTTATTATTTTTAACAGTGTAAATATGTTTTAAACAAAAGTATCACTGACATAATTCCTCTTGCTGCCCCCAAACTGTTTTATTTTTCCTTGTTTTTTACTTTATAAAAGTGCCACCTAGAAGAGATATGCTGTCTGCTCTAGGAAAATCAGATAAAACAAAGATTTCCTTACTGGAAGAGTAAGGTTGCTTGATTCATTGTTCACCTTAATACAACAAAAGAGGTTTTAAAGGTGGCCAATAATCTATATCAACTTTTTTTGAAATTTCATTTTTTCAACTATACCAAATATAATTGTTTCCTTTATCTATTCAAGATGATCCTTCAGGCGTTAAAGTATTCCAGAAGCTTATGTAAATCTGTATTCCTTCTACCACAGCCTTCAGTAGTTTAGAATTTCAAAACCCAGCTTTCAGCTTCAAGACCTAAGACTAAGACTAGTTACCATAAAATTCTTTAAGGTGTTCAATAAAGTGTTTTCTTGTTTTTTTGCTTTTTTTTTTTGACAAACCTTCATTCTTGTCAAGGTTAACCTTTTTACCTCCGTTTTTAATCTCATAATCTCCCAGCCTTCAAATGTCCTCCTCTCCCAAATAAAAGCAGTGTAATTCTTGTCTAAAACATACAACCATTCCTAAAGACTAAAGGCAGCTCTTATAAACTTTGCCATACTCTGCCTTGTAGCATAAAATTTGCCCTTGTCATCCCATCCTTAGATAAAAGTGACTTAAAAGCAAGAAACCAAATCACATTCTTCTATTTAAATAATAAACTATTTTTTCCTGATCATGTAAATAACAGAAGCTCATTCTAATAAATGTGGAAAATAAAAATAATTGCAGGCCGGCCGAGTGGCGCACTGGTTAGGAGTTGGCTTGGGACGCCAGCTCTGAGCAGTAAGGCCCTGGTTCAGATCCCACATAAGGGCCAGTGATGCTGCACCCTCTACAGCTAAGATGGTGAACAACAGCTCGACCAGGAACTGGGCTGCCCTGAGTTGCCGGAGACAGCGCGTAGGCTGCAGTGGGGCTGGCCGGCAGTGGCCAGTGAGTGACTGCCTCACCTGGAAAGAGCACAATGATCACAATACCAACATGAGCCAGAGAAGCCATGTCTCCACAACTAGACTGAAGAATAAAAGGACAGCAACTTGTCTGTTCCCCTTCCCTGATTCCCCAACACTGATTCCCTCCCTCAATTTCCCAATAAAATCTTAAAATAATAATAATAAAAATAATATTTGCCATCAAGGAATTAAAATTCAAGAATCTGTTGGATTTTTTACTCTCTGGGCATCGTATTTGCAATCTATTAATTAGTCTCTGACACACTGGCCATTTACAATGACAACTTATGCTTACTGCCACAAACTCAGAAATTTCACTCTTGAATTTCTTTAAATACTTAGTTGAAAGCATTTGTTCCCAGTAACTTATCTAAAAAGCAAATTCTGATAATTAGTTCTTTAATATTATTTTTAAAAATACTGCCAACTAAAGCTCTATTCTTCACTTTTGACACTGGACTACATAACAACCACTTTTCAGTTTAGCTCACATTCTGATGAAATGAAGATGCTGGTGTTTCAAAATGTTGCTTGGTTATTTTATTCAAAATTTAAATTGTACTTCAACTGCTAATCTCTGATCTTATTTGAATAATTACATCAAGTATATCCTTTCATCCATAGTAGAGGAATTAGAACAACCAATGTAGAAGTCTAGGTGAGAAGTTATGTTGTATTGGACTAGAGTGATAAAAATGAAGAAAGAGGAATGAACTGATTTGGGCCTATTTTGGAGAATGTGCCAAGAGGGCTTGTTGATAGTGTTATAACTACAAAGTAAGTGTTCTAAATTATGTAAAATTCTTAATAGTAAACATGAAAATTTCTAGAATTTTCAATAGGCATTTCAATAAACCTAAAGCAAAAAAGGGGACCAAACACAAAGATAAATTTTGCTTCAGCTACATTGATGCATGTAGTTTCTTTTGAAATAACAATACTAATACTATATGATCCAGAATAAATCTAAAATTATATTTTATTGCATTTTATGGATAAATGCAAATTATGGTGACATTTCATTTTGCATGTTGGTAAAATATTTATCAAATTAAGGATATAGTTAATAGAAAAATTTTACAAACCTTAATACTTTTAACTGTCCATATGCAGTGTTCTTGGCTTAAAAACAGTCTTCTTTTTTTAGTTTCTTTTCTCCCTTTTAAAAACCCTGTGCTCTGTTATTACCAAGCCTATTATATGTCTACCCAACTGCCTTCTTATTCTATTCACTTTCTATACTATCTCTAATTTTCAAATGGTTGTTTGTTCTGTTGATCTGCATGAACTCTTTATATTATAGATACTAATTATTTGCCAGTTATGTGAATTATAAATATCTTCTTCCAATCTGTGGCTTCTTTTATTTTTTAATGCTGTCTTTTGAAGAACAAAGCTTTTATTTACCATGGTGAAATGTATTTTTCCTTTATGATTTGTGCTGTTAACTTTTTATAAAATCTCATACATACCTATTTGAAACCTTTTACATCTTATTAAGATAAACCCTTTCTTTTTTTCTTTTTAAAGTCATTTCAGCAAACAGAATACTCTATTTTCTGGAAAGTATTAAAGTCCCTAAAACCACCTATGTCAAACAGAGCAAGTATTCATGTATTTACCGACTTATAGCACACACTTAGTCCTTTTCCATTGCCCAGAAGTTAAATCCAATTTGGTCTTTGATTCTCAGCTACATATGTTTCTGTTCTCCTGGGCAGGGCAACCAGGTCTTCATATGTGTTACATAGTGTCAGTGAATTGAAACCTGTCTCCATTAATTTCTTTTCCTATCTTAGGCCCATTCTGGTCTAGCATGGATTTGTACCAGAAAACTGCCCTATCCAACTTCTAAGCTTAATCACAGTTCTAAATCTTTCTACCCTTCCATGTTTTTATTTAAAATTTCATTAATATATTTAACAATACTTCAAATAGCGCTCAATTATATTGTCACCAACAAACTGCTACATTGTTATAACAATGTTGCCAATATGTATCATTTATGTCCTTACCTAAGAAGTGACCTAACAAACAAAAGTGGGTGTTTAACAAAGGTTTACACAGCTTGAAAGTACAGAAAAACTTATAACAAGAGAGACTATGGGGAAGATTACTAAGGAAGTCATTACAACAAATTTTACATGATGCAATATCTTAATATAGGTATTTATATAGACACTTCTGTTTATATATATATAGCACACTGTCACAATTCGAAACTTCCTAAGGGAAGTCAGGAAATGTCTGTATTTCCAGGCAACCTTGTGCCCATCTAAAAAAATGGGAATACTATTACTAAAGAAAGAGAAATCAGCAGGCTCTCTAACAGAAAGAAAAAATTCCAAGTAAAGACTTAATACCTTTGAACTAAACTGCTATCAATCAGCATAGAGTCTGGAAGTGGGGTGGGATGAGACAGTAGAGAGAAAGATAGGCGAGAAGAACAGAGAGAAAAACCAAGGAAAGGAAAGCGTTTTAGAAATGTTAAGTTTAAGAACAGTCAGCTATAACATTAAATAACCAACAGGCAATTAGAAATGTATACAAATTTAGAAAACAGATCTGAGAAAAAGCCAGAGCTAGATAATTAATTTTGTTAGTTTTGTATAGTAATAGTTCTTAAATCAAGGTACCAGGGTAATCTGCAACTGCTGGTTAAAACTATGGACTCTCTTTCCTGAAGAAAATGCATATATGGTTAAAAACTCATATTTGAATACAATTTGGGGGGTTCACAGTCCATTCAAAGAGATTCACAAATCTAAGATGAAGAATGTTTGATCTAAAGGGCAACAATGCTCTGAGATAGATTTTTAGGTCCTATAATTTATAGATTTATCAAGATGATATTTTCTAGCATATGAGTTAATGGAATGCTGGTTAAGAAGAGTTACACCACCTTCTCTCAGGTAAGCCATAAAATTATTACACTTCCAAAAGAACAAAATACGTTAAGTACTATTCAGAAAACGAAAACAATACCAATATAAGGTCACTTAAAGAGGAAAAGGGAGGCAGAAGACAGAAGAAAAAAGTCACAAGACAAGGAATGCAGGCCTCTTAGAGACTGGAAAAGTCAAGGAAAAGGGTTCTTCCCTGGATCCTCTCTATATATGAATAGCTTGATTTTAGTGAGAGTATTTGGACTTCTGACATTCAGATTAAAATAGTACGAAAACAAAATAGCCACAAAAAATGAGAGCGAGAGCGAGAAAGGAGATTTTTAGAATCCCTTAATTTTTGTTCATTATAAAAGAATTTATATGTTTCCGTAGAATATTTATAATAATAAAACATCCTATGTTCTCTATAATAATATTTTAAGTAAACATTACCATACAACTATTAAATGTTATTAGAGACAGGATATGAGAAGAGGGAAGCATTTAATAGAAGTAGTTTACAATTTATAGTTTTCCTTAGTTGCACAGACTTGTTCAAATATAGGCTGGCATTCTAGCTTTTCACATATTTCTATAGAACATGCCATAAATCATATCATATGCACATAATTCTTCTGAGGATGTTGGCTCATTTTACTGAAGTTAAAGCAGCTGCTCTGTGGAAGGGTAGACAGCAAATAAGGTCTTGCCAGAAGAAAGCTGGATAGTCATTCTCATGTTGGATATACAAAAATAGGCATGGCCTGAGAGAGCAGGTATGAACTCAGAAAGTAGACAGGCACAGGGGTATGCTTGCACCTTAGATCAAGATTTTTAGAAAGGAAGATATGCTTAAAAGGCATTCCTGGGTAGCGCGAAAATGATTTTCACTCTTTGAAAGCAGACATAGGTCTGACAAAGAGGTATTCTTATAGATACCAAGGTGAATATGGACAATCTCTAAATTATAATAATGATCGAACTGTATCTCTTATTCTCCAGAAAGTCTTCCCTAATGCCTTTCATTAGGTCATCTTCTTCTATCATGTAAGGCGTGAGTAAGAGACTCAAATAATTGATACCTGATGGTTAGCTGTGGTTAATTATTGTTATTTAAAGCAAAAAGGGGACACTGTTACATTTTTCTGATTTATTGGGTTGTCAGGAAAGTCATGACATATTTTTTCTATGTTTTTCGTTGCAAAAATGCGTCATAACTTTTCAAACAACCCAATAAATTAGGAAAATGATATCCTTGTGTGTGCCACTATGTAGTTATATGAGAAGTTCCTTTCCACAAGGTAGGAAGAAGGTATAGTAGTCTACTGCTCTTCCTTCTAGGTGTCTTCAGTGAAATTAAATTGCTTGGTCTTGTCTATGCTACCAAAGACATTAACAAAAACATTATGGAGTTATAAATGAAGTAATACTCTTCTGACTGCTGCAGGGCAATGGCGAGAGCATTCATCAAGTTATCACTGGTCTCTCTGGTCAGGGAACAGACTCAGGGAGATTCAGCTGACAGGAGTTCATTCTTTCATCATCAACATTATAAGATGGCTTTTGCTAAGAAAGCCGGCAGAATCCCTTACATTTAGTACCCACACCTTTTAAATATGTTGCCAACTCCTATATGGTTCTGCACCTTATTCACAAGAAGAACCCCACTTTTTGCACCTGGAGGGAAGTATTTAGAGTAAAACTTTACCCATGCTGAGAATGCATCTCGGCATTTAGCGGCAAGGAACAGGGGAATAACAAGGATAAACTGGCAACCATGCATTTCTAGGATGCCAGTTCTTCATAAAGCAGCAAACAAGCCAAGGATGCTAAAAAGATATGGAGTCAGGGACCCAAATTAATCTGCAGAACATTCTCCTGAGAAAAAGAAGTACCTCCACAAATAGTATTAAAAATCACCAACATCTGAGAGTCTTGGATACAGCCAACACTTCAAAAAAAGTCCTAGGAGTATTTCCATAAAATAACCATTTAATAAAATACTCGTACAGTTGAATCCAGGAGGGGAGGGAGGGGTACGGGGAGGGGGGAGAAAATCAAATGAAGAAGCATGAAGAACGCTGAGCTCTTCTTACAAATACTTATCAAGAGTGCTTTTGAAAAGTAGAGATCACAAGGTGACCACTTAGTCAAATGAGAATATAGTCAAAATTTAGGAGACTTCAGTAACGTAGATACATAATTACACAATGTTAATGATGCTTCATCCTATACAAGGAGTTTTAAAGACTTCTGAAAATGCTACATTAGTCTGGGAATAAAAAGTATAATGACAAATAGCTAATCCTAATAGTGCAATTGTGGGACCTTTGAAAATTTTAGACAACTTTCCTTCCAAATGTAATAAAAATGGATTCAATTTTCACTGAAAAATTTAATATCCTACTGCAGTGCTGTCCAAGAGAAATATAATGCAAGCCACATATGTAATATTTAATTTTCTGGCAATTAATTTAAAAAAATAAAAAGAGTAAGATGGCAGTGAAAGTTGCTCTAAGGGCCCCTCCCTCAACAGAAATACTGGAAAAAAAAAAAACAGAGCAAAAATTGTCCACATCAACTTCGTCCAAACTCTAGAAAATAGTCAAAGGTTTATAGAGACCAAGCAATGCAAAATCAAATGGCAATTTCAAAATGGTAGGAAAGCTTTGCGGCACTACTTGTCCTTGGCCTAATCCTGTTCCCCACCTCAGCAGGTAGCAGTGGTCTTAAAGATGGCAGCCTGTGTTCTCAGTGTGGGATCCTGGTCCCTTGTTCTGGAGAGAACGGACCAGACTTCAGTCTCAAAGAATTGTGTCAGGAGCTATGTAAAGGACTGACACAAAGCGCTTGCATTCCTCAAACACACTGTAAAGCAAACAATCAGCTATGAACAACCACCTACTGCTGGGGACAAATTATTACAGAGGCCAAAAATAGATGTACCAAAGTCTGGGAGGAAAAGCTGGGGAGACTGTTTCTTTGGGGAATTAGAGCAATCAAAACGAATCTCATTTACTGGGGAATTTAGAAAGCCACATGCACACCCAGGGCAGGACACGTGTTATGAAAAGATCTTGGGCTGATCTCTACGCTCAGCATAATAAGTAGGAAATAAACGGGAAGGCAGAGTTGTAAAGGGCTAAGCACTGAAGGAGTGCCTTGATACAGAGATAATCTGCAAAGACTGGGGGAGGTGTTTCTTTTCTTTTTTTTTTTTTTTTGGTCAAGATGTTCAAGGAAATCTCTGTCCAAGCACAAGGACCACAGGCTAAAAGAACAGAGATTTCAGAGGCCACACATGACAAAGAATAAAGACTTTACAGGGCCGGCCGAGTGGCGCATTGGTTAAGACCTGGTTTTGGGATGCCAGCGGCCCCGGTTCGGATCCCACATATGAGGGCCAGTGATGCTGCCCTCTACAGCTAACAACAGTTCCACCTGGAGCTGGGCTGTGCGAGCCCCGGTGACGGTGTAGGCTGCAGCCCCTGCTGCAGTGGGCTGCCATAGGCTACAGTGAGTGGCCGGCAGCCAGCGTGAGTGGCTGAAAGCCAGGATGAGCTGCCAATATCTGCGGTGAGCAACCATCCAGAGGCTGGTGACAGATCTGCCTCATCCAGGAAGAGCACAATGACGATACCAACATGGGCCAGTAAAGCAATATCCTCTGCAACTAGACTGAAGAACAAAAAGACAGCAACTTCTCTGTTCCCCTCCCCCAATTCCTCAATTTAAAGAAAAAAAAAAAAAGACTTCACAAGAACAGTTTAAAAAAGTAAACAAACAACTACAGCCCACAGCAACAAAAACAAACCCTGAGTAGTGGGAAGTACCTGATTTCCAGAGTTATCACATTATAATATTCAAACTGCTAAGTTTTTAACAAAAAATTACAAAGCATGAAAGGAAATGTGAAACTTTGGCCCATTCACAGGCTCTGAGGAGGCACATACATTAGACTTACTAGACAAACATTTTAATCAACTGTCTCAAATATACTTAAAGATGTAAAGGAAAACAATGTAATGTATGAGCAAACAGAAAATATCAAATAAAGAAACAAATAATAAAAAGGGACCAAACAGAAATTCTGGAACTACTAAGATTTCTAATGAAAATTTTTAGAATTAGAATTCGAGTTTTTCTAATGAAAAAATTCACTAGAAGGTTTCAATAGATCTGATAAGGGAGAAAAATCAGTGAACTTAAAGATAGGTAAAATGAAATGATCCAGTCTGAGGTACAGAAAAGAAAACTGAATGAAGAAAAAGGAACACAACATAAGGAATCAAACAAATCAACATGTGTAATGGGAAGTCTTAGAAAGAGAGAAGAGAAAGGGGCAGAAAGAATATTTGAATAAAGGCCAAGAAACTTTCCATATTCGATAAAAACACATAAACCTACACATCTAAGTTAAACTAAAAAAAAAAGATAAAGAAAGACAGAAATCAAGACACATAAATAATCAAGTTGTTGAAAGACAAAAACAAAAAATCTTGAAAGCAGCAGGAGGAAAGCTACTAGTCACATACAAGGGATTCTCAATTAAATTAAGAGCCAATTTCTCATAGAAAACAATGGAGGCCAGAGGCAGTAAGATGAAATATTTGAAGTGCTGAAAGAAAAAAAAACTGTCAACCAAGAACTATACACAGCAAAACTATCCATCAAAAATGAAGGTGAAATTAAGAGATTCTCAGGTAACTAAACAGTTAAGGGAGTTTGCCTCTAAGTGCTGAAAAGAGTATTTCAGGATAAAACAAAAGGACACTAGACAGTAATGTAAAGCCACATGAAAAAATAAATAACGCTGGTAAGGGTTACTACATGAATAAATATAAAGCCATTATATTGAGGTATTTTTTGGTTTGTACTTCTCTTTTTGTTTCCAATAATTGTAAATCTATATTAATAGGCACTTTAATGTACAAAGATGTAATTTGTGACAATAACAACATAAAAGGGAGTAAAGGGCTATGTAGGACCAGAGTTTTTTGTTGTTGTTGTTGTCGTTTTTTGTTTTATTTTTTTTGAGGGCAGTGTCACTGGCCCTCATATGTGGGACCTGAACCGGGGCCACTGGCTTCCCAAGCCAGCGCTTAACCACTGCGCCACTTGGCCGGCCCTAGGACCAGAGTTTTTACATCCTATTAAAGCTATGCTAATATCAATTTAAGTTGTTATAAATTTAGGATGTTAATTATAATCCCCATTGTAACCACTGAGAAAGTATTATATAAGAAATTAGAAGGGAATTAAAAATACACTACAAAAAAATCAAATGCACAAAAAAGGGACGAAATGGAAGAAACAAATAACAGAAACGGTATAAGATATTCAGAAAACAAACAGCAAAATGGCAAAAGTACTTCATTATCAGTAATGATTTTACATTAAGTGGATTAAACTCTCCAATTGAAAGGTATAGACTGGCAGAAAGGATTTAAAAAAAAATGATCCAACTATATGCTGTCTATAAGAGATTCACTTTATATCCAACACCACAAACAAGTTGAAAATGAAAGGATGGAAAAACATATTCCATGAAACAATACCCAAAAGAGAATTGGGCTGATATAGTATTAATAAAAGAGATAACAGTTTTACTTAAAGTAAAAAACTGTTACCGACAAATATCATTCATTATATATTGATAAAAGGGTCAACCCATCAAGAAGATGTGACAATTATAAGCACATATGAACCAAACAGCAGAGCCCGAAACTGTATGAAGTTAAAACTGACAAAACTGAAGGGAAAAATAAATAGATCTACAAGAATAGTTGAATACTTCAGTACCATACTTTTAATAATATAACATCTATTTTTTTTAAAAAAAGGATGAAGTACTGATATGCTATAATGTGGAACCTCACAAAATATTATACTAAATGAAAGAGGCCACACCCAAAAGGTCACATATTATACGATTCCATTTATATGAACAGATTGGTGGTTGCCAGGGAATGGAGGCAATGGGGAGTAACTGCTTAATGGATAGAGATGGTGGTTGTTTTTTTTAAAGGTGATAAAAATGTTTTGGAACTAGACAGAGATGGTGGTTGCACAACACTGTGAATGTACTAAATGCCAATAAACATACACTTTAAAATGGTTCAATTTGATAAATGGTTAAATTTGTGAACTTCACCTCAATTATTTAAAAGGTGAAATTAATATGAATAGTATATTTTAATTAATCCAATACATACAACATATCATTTTAATAGATTGTATAAAATATTAAGATATTTAACTTTTTTCATACCAAGTCTTTGAAATTTGGTGCACATTTAACATAAATAGCACGTGTCAATTCTGACTAGTGCTTGATAGTCACATGTAGCTAACAGCTACCATACTGGACAGGGACTCTTACAAAAATTATAAAAATAAATTGTCAGGTAAGTTTATTAGTGAAAGAAGACATTCTTAAAATCTGGAATGCTCACTTGCAGCTAATACCCAATGCCTTCTCTTTTTGATAAATTAAACTATCCTTTAAGAAATAAATAACTGCAGGGCCAGCTGAGTGGCGCATTGGTTAAGAGCTGGTTTGGAATGCCAGCGGCCCCGGTTCGGATCCCACATATGAGGGCCAGTGACACTGCCCTCTACAGCTAAGATGGTGAACAGCTCCACCTGGAGTTGGGCTGCTGTGAGTTCCTGGGTCGGCATAGCTGCAGCCCCTGCTGCAGTAGGCTACAGTGAGTGGCCGGCAGCCAGCGTGAGCTGCCAAGAGCCGCGGTGAGCGATCATCCAGAGGCTGGCGACCAATCTGCCTCATCCGGGAAGAGCACAATGACGATACCAACATGGGCCAGTGAAGCAACATCCTCCGCAACTAGACTGAAGAACAAAAAAAGACAGCAACTTGGCTGTTTCTCTTCCCCAATTCCCCAATGCTGTTTCCCTTCCCCAATTCCCCAGTAAAAAAGAAAAAAAAAAAAGAAATAAATAACTGCATATTCCTACCTTTGATCATATTTTCTCTCCTGGAATGCTCTTTACATTTATGGAAAAGATCCACATTTAATTCTCATCTTAGCTTCTAGAGGCAATAAGGGGTTCTCCTTCTGGTGAATTCAATGTATTTATCATCTGTATTTTTCATTAGGCAGTCACTATACTTATGATTCCTATAACATTATCTTCTATCATTTAATTTCAAACTCCTCCCATATACCACACCTTAAACTTCCCTGTATCACTCATACTGCCTCACATGCAGCAAGAATTTGACATTCAATATTTACCTGTTTCATCACAATTTTCTCCCTAGTACAACTAATGAGCAATATTTCATATGTAGGTAATGATAATACCAAAACGATGTCTGCAACATCACTCTCAATGGGCTGTTTTCAGCTGGACTAAAGAAAGTCCACAAAACCTGAATTAGGCTACTTAGCATCCTTAACTCAAAACAAACAAAAAACAGGACAGGAAACATATAGCAGGGCAACTAAGACTTCTTTACAGCAGGAGTCTGCACAGCAATTTAGGGGTTGTTCTTTAGCTCCTTAATTGTTAGTTCAGTTATGAAGGAATGAAACCCCATTGGTATAAAATCTTAAGTATATGGAATCACTCCTGGCTTAAAAGCCTCACTCACACTCCATATAGGAAACTATTGGATTGTTGGAAAAGTCATGACATATTTTCACTATGTTTTTCATTTCAAAAATGCGTCATGACTTTTCCAACAACTCAATAATATACGTTGTAACAATCTCACGGACATAATTTCTTGAAGTCTTAGCAAGGAATATAACCAGGTAAAAGAAGACACCACATTCAGTTCTGACCAGAGCTCTGATTTTTTTTCCAGGTATATAGAGTAGTCCTCCTCCACATTATCTGCAGTTTGGCTTTCTGAGGTGTTACCCGCAATCAACTGCAGTCTGAAAATATTAAATGGAAAATTCCATAAGTGGACAATTCATAATTTTTAAATTGTGCCTGCTGTGAGGAGTGTGATGAAATACCACACTGTTCAGCTCCGTCCCACCCAGGATATGAATCATCCCTTTGCCCAGCGACACTTATTAGCCATCTCTGCTATCAGATTCGACTATCTCGGTATCGCAGTGTTTGTGTTGTTTTGTTCAAGTAACCCTTCCTTCCCTTATTGTCAGAGTTGTTCTATTTTATTAGTAGTTATTGGTATAATTTCTTACTGTGCCTAACTTACAAATTAAACTTTATCATGGGCATGTATGTGTAGGAAAAAAACATAGTATACATATTGGGTTGGGTACTATTTGTGATTTCTGGCATACACTGGGGGTCTTGAAACGTTATCCCCCATAGATAAGGGGGAACTACCATAGCTCATTTACAGTCCTCCCAAGTCCACATGCTGTTTGCCAGTCAGCAACGTTGCTTAATGACACAATTGGCATTCTATATTCATCAGGATTCCAGAGAACTGGAGTTTAAAAAGTTAAGCCAAAGTCATTTTTCCATAAGGAAGAATGGATTTGGTTAAGTCTTTATTACTATCTGAAACAGAGTAAGTACTAAGTATTAATAGATGGGGACACATTTACCTACACATCTTATTTAAAAGCATGCTTGCTTGTTGTAATTCACTTTATTAATATCAGCTAAATATTGATATTGCCAGATTATATGTAATTTATTCATTATAATATTCTGTGTAAGAATAAAAATGCATTTTTAAAATAATCTGAGTTGCAAATCTGAAAAGCACTGCTGCTTTTAACAACTAAGATATCCTCCCAAAACATAGCACCTAAAACATCACTGACAGAGGTAGAAAAAAATGCTAGTAGCATTACATTTAAAAAGAAGACTGTGATAGAACATTTTGAAACATCAAATATGTATGGTGAGAGAGTTTACAAGACCGGCCAGCCAATTTGTGCTGACACAGATTTATTTAACAGTGGAAAGGCAGGACATATGCTCCCCTGCAGAATCAAGCCTTCTGAGGAGAAAGTCTTGGCAGCTGCCAATTAACCAAAAGAATATGGATCCCGTTGGGGATCAAAACAAAGCCACTCTTGATAACATTTCTGCAGTTAGACTAAAATAACTAAGATTTAGTTTCAGTTCTAGTTTTTCTTAGTGAGATTTCTTTACCTCTTAATGTTTCCATACCCAATTACATACATTGTAAGTGATAGAGCAAAGAATCAAACGAAGGTCTGAACAGAAAGCCTATGCTCTTTATCGCCATTATAACCAAGCAAATGCATGGTATAACTCACTGCTAAAAATTAGTATTCACATTTGAATGCATTCATCTACTCAGAAATAAATTATTTTATCTCATTCTTCAGGGTTCCAAGCTGTTGGATTGCTGTAGAGCAAGTTAGAAAGCAATCTCTCTTGCACATGCACACACACAGCCCTGCCTGGATGTGGGCACAATATACAAATGCCAACGGGAAATTTAGTGGGATTCTAGTCTGAAGTATACTGACCATGCTTCCAACCAAAAGGATTTGAATTGTAAATAAAACTGACTTCATTTTTAAAGTTGGTTCTGGCTAAGTTTCCTTATTGAACTCCCCACCCCATCAGCTCTGGGCACACAAAATCCTTGTATCACAGCAGAGTGCCTATTCTCAGGGTTAAAAAGTCCTGAAATTAAGTATCATTGTCTCTGATTTGTCTGGAGTGGGTTACTGGATAATTCCTGAACCAATCACACTCACAGAAGATCAACCCACTTTCGAACCAAAAGACCCAAAAATGAAGAAGGGATGATTCCCCAAAGAAAAGGAAGGAGCTTTTTTTTTTTTTTTTTTTTGAGGGCAGTGTCACTGGTCCTCATATGTGGGACCTGAACCAGGGCCGCTGGCTTCCCAAGCCAGACCTTAATCACCACGCCACTCGGCCGGCCCAAAAGGAAGGAGCTTTTAACAGAAGAATCAAGGTATGTTTGGTGGGAACATGGAAATGGCTTTAAGCTAAAAAAATAATAATTTAAAGTGGGTGGCATATCATAAAAGAAGATAAAAGAGTATGCAATGTTATTCTTGCTTGAGTTGGAAGACTACTGAAGACAACAAAAATGATTTAGAATTAATAGGAATCCTAGTGGTGAACTATTTTAGGCTTCTGGGTAGGGGGAATATCATTAAGTAGGTATCTAAGAATAATTATATTGAAAAATAGGATCAGGAAAGCTTGATAGTCAGGAAGCAGAGGCAAAAAGGCAGCTAGGAAGATGTTATTTGAATCCAAATGCTATTTCCATAATGAAGCCTGGGAATACAGCAGTATCTTTATAGACAGAAGTAGCAAGCAGAATCCTAGATTATTTTAAACAAAACTCATAGACAGAATTAGTCCTATGAAAGTAAGAAAAACGGAGTACAAATAATACAGGAGTCAAAAAAAGCCTTCAAGTTTGTAAGCTTGTAAAGATTCAGGCCAGTGGTGCTGCATATAGTGTAACGGATTGTAGATAAGGAGCTGTCATCAATCTAGAATAAGAGCTCAGTTTTCAAGTGTAGTAAGACCACTTAAAGGAAATACCTAAAAAGCCATGGAGAGCATAATTCAATGGTCCTTGGGACATAATAGATGTTTGACAGAAAATGAGATGGATGGATAGATTAGATATCTTCTACAAGCCAAATAATATATTAAATAGAAAGTATCCAAAGATGCAGAAGACGCAGTCCCTGTTTTCATAAATTCACAATGCAGCGAACTTGAATAAATAATAAAAACAATATTTTTTTTAGAAACTGCCACCAGAGATGAGAGGAACAAATTAATTCTGATAATCAAAGCTTTAAGAGTGAATCAGGGGCTGGCTGAGTGGCGCGTTGGTGAAGAGTTGGCTTGGGACGCCAGCTCGAGCAGCAGGGCCCCGGTTCAGATCCCACATATGAGGGCCAGTGACACTGCCCTCTACAGCTAAAATGGTGAACAACAGCTCGACCTGGAGCTGGGCTGCTGTGAGTCGTGCGTAATGGCATACGCTGCAGTGGGGCTGCAGTAAGCTACCGTGAGTGGCCGGCAGCTGTGAGCTGCTAAGAACAACTGTGAGCAGCCATCCAGAGGCCGGCGACCAATCTGCCTCACCCGGGAAGAGCGCAATGATGATACCAACATGGGCCAGTGAAGCAATGTCCTCCACAACTAGACCAAAGAACAAAAGGACAGCAACTTGTCTGTTCCCCTTCCCCGATTCCCCAATGCTGTTCCCTTCCCGCAATTCCCCAATAAAATCTTTTAAAAAACAACAACAAAAAAGAGTGAATCAGATGCTTGTGTAAAATAAAAGTAGAATATAGTACTGAAACTGAGCTTTACGAGAAATACTTCTTTTAAGGAAGAAGAGTAGTCAGTGATAGGGGTCAGAGTATTTAGGATAAGTGAGAAAATTTGAGGAATACAGTGTAATGAAAGCCAAGAAAATGGTTTTGTCTTAAAATGCAAAAGAGAAGCTTAGTTTATTGGAAGTATGATTTGAATACAAAAATACTAATGAATTGATACCAATAAATGTGAAACATTCATTTCTCCAGTAAGAGAATATTCATTCAGATTTTGTTAATATTATTTTGTTAAGCCAAATCATTTTAAGTAAGACAGTCTGCCTTTTCCAAAGGAATTAATAACTGTAAGTGTTTGAGTTTTCTATCCCTTTCCTTTTCACAGAAGATTCAGATTTAACCTATTCTAATACCTGTAATATTATCTTAGATCTTAAAGCAGGGGTCAAAACCAACATAAATGAACAAAGATTATTGCTTTAAGTGGTTACGATACTTGTATTGGGCACTGTAACACTTCACATTTCAGCAGCTGCCTTATAAGAATGTAGGCTCAGTATTATAAGAATGTTTTGATCTTTTAGAGAAGCTGGAAATCCTGCCTTGATGAAATCTCCAGATTTCTTAAATATTGGCTCGTTTATATATAGACTAAGGTTTCACCTGCAGTTTTCATTGTCTCTTAAGCAATGATTCTTTAGTTCAACAGAAATATAAATTGGTTTTGTCCAGTTTTACCACTCACTCATGTATCTATTTTACTAGAAAGCTACGTAAGCAAAAATAGCATATTTTAGGATCTTCCAAATAATACAAGCAACAAGAAAGAGCAATTAACAAATCAGTACTTCATCTTTAATTCCTTAAACTGTCACTTTTTTTTATTTCGAAGTGCTGAATACACTTTGCTCTTAAACATTAAATACAAAACTTAATATCCTAGCAATTTCACTTAATAAAGACCATATAAGGGAGCAGGAATCATGGCAAAGTTGTTATAAATAAAAATTCCACTAGTTCAGTGATTCCTAAATTCATTTCTGAGGATTAGCTCTATGAGTATTATCTGGAGAACTTTTTAAAAACAGAGATTTCCAAGGTCTACTCCCTGATTCCTAAAGGATGAGTCTTAACAATCCTGTATTTTAAATTTCTGAACTAGTTCTGACATGTAGCTGTATTCAGGAATAATCATTTAGAATATTACTAAACTACAAAACTAATCTTAATTTTGAATGAATAATTAATTAATAATGTTAATAAAATAAATTAACAGAAAAGTGTTCACTATAAAATTCTATTCAGAATAATTTCTTTCCTATCACTTCAAGCAATTAATAGCCACTTACTCTAGTCTTGGGGTTTAGATACTCTTTAAGTTCCAAAGGCAAGCACCAACACAAGAACTCAATAGTCAAAGCAAAAATATTAATTGAAGATAACCTGGCAATCTAAACGCTTTTAATAGCTCCTTGCCATAACTTATAACACTGCACCTCTTTGACTATCTCTCCTAGCTCATCTCCAATCGCAATAGCATTCTTTTTACTCCCTAAACAGTTTCATACACCACAGGGCCTGTGCCTATTTCCGTTACGGGAAGGCTCCCCTGAGATATTCCATTGGCTGCCTCCTCAAATGGCAGCTAACATGAATCCTCATCGTGGATTCACCCAATCTGAACCAGCCCCGACACCCAGCTTCCCTCCACCCTATTCTATCACACTCTATGTCTTTTCCTGGTTTATTTTCCTCATAATGCTTATGACTATCTGAAGTTATCTTACTTACTTCTTTAGGTATTACTGTCTCCTATTAATAGGACTTACGTTTCATGTGAGCAGGGGCTTTTTTTCCCTTGCTCATTTTTGCATTGAATAGTATGTTACATGAGATGTAGTTAAGTGCTCTCAATATATGGATTGTAGAGTAAAAGAACAGAAAAGCTTACAAACTCCCAATCTTACTCTCAACTTATTAATGTGACATATCAATGAACCTCTTTATAAAGACAATAAAGCCTTTTATAAATTTTAGTCCTAAGCAAGATTAAAATAGGAAAATGTCAGTTCCCCAGCCTCTTCTACCTTTCTCCTATCAACTCCCTTTCTCATTCCTCTATATCCTTATGGTCAGATAATTTTTGCTTCCTTTAGGTAAACATAAAAGACCCCAGAAGCAACTCTAATGACATGGAGAGGTGCAAACAAATATATTTTTACAAGCCAAGCAAAAACCAAGATACATAACTTTTATGTTACGTGTCATTCGGAGAAGACCACCTCAGATCACAGAGTAAATTGTCTTTCTAGGAACAAAGTGCACTTTGAATCTTAAGAGAGCTGAAGGATGAATAGAGGTAAATTGCAAAGAAGATGAAAAATGAAGGAAGGGGAAGAATAGTTTTGCAGATAGAAAATTTTTTATATGCAAAGGGCTCTTATTTCAAGTTCACCCATTTCTTTCTTCAAGGAATTCTCCATCTAAACAGCTTATTAAATAGCATTACAGACAATACAAACAGCAATATGACTAAAAATACACAGAAACAGAGAGAAGCAGAATCTTAAATATAAATTTGATAAACTTAATAAAGTGGGGCAACATTACTTTTAATAGTTTGTGCCTCAAGATTCAAATGCTAAAAAAGAACTAAACAGAACCAAAAGGTACTATTTTAGAAAATCTTTACTACCTTGAACAACACTTTGAAAATGTTTAAATTCAACACTAGTTCTTGAAAACATTCTTCATAAAGAAATATTAGAAAGATATTTCCCTAACATGGTGAAGGCTGTTAAAACTAAATATATAATACCTCAAAGTGAAATACCTGAGCCATTTCTATTATAGCCAGATACAGGACAATATTACTAGGAAGGCTTAAGAAAATTAAAATTATAGTAATATGATTAAAAGATGAGAAAGGGAGCAAAGAGAAACAAAATATAAATATATACTGATTAAAAATTACCATTATTTGCAGATTATATAATTGTGTACCTAAAAGGACACAAGCAAATGTTTTATTAGAAAAATAAGAAGGACTTTTGGTTTCCAATCTTTAAGAAGCTTGTAAGCCGGTGCTAACAAGTAAAAAGCTAAACGAAATTAAAAATCAAGAACTCTTCTTAGATCGATAAGAGAAATGAAGCCACAGGGCAAACAGCTGCTCCCAAATTGGAGTGACAGGCAAATAAATGTACAGAGAATCAAAACTTACTGGTGCAGAAACCCAAGAGCAGAGATCTCCGTGGGAAACTGCCACAGTAGGAAAACCTGAGGTACAATTGATGAATTGCTAGAGGCTCAGTGTGGACAACTCAGATAAAAACTCCAAGGGGACAAAGTCATCAAAGTATTCCACACTTTTGTGAGTTTTACCACTTGGAGCTCTACCAACTCCTCACAGTGAATATCAGAGAAAAAACACCTCTCATGCTTCCAGAAGGGAAGAGGAAAAGGAAGCATTTTGAAATATATCAGAGCACTCTGTTCCTAACAAAGCTTGCCCTCAGCAGAAATGATTTAACCAGAGCCTAATCTTCTGGAGTTTTATCAGCACCTAACTGATCCAGGGCAAAGGAAATACCCAATTACCGCCTGCTCCAGCCATCCTGTCCTACCAGAGATCAGGAGGGAAATAAAAAGCACTTGAAAAGTGCACAATCCAGAGATACATGATCACAAAAAGACTAAGCCCTAAGTAAGTTTTGGAGATCAAATGTACAGCAATGTAACTGTAATTAACAATACTGTATTATATACTTGAAATTTGCAAATGGTATAATCTTAAGTGTTCTTACTGCACATACAAAAAAGAAAAGTGGTAACTATATGCTGTGGGGGGATATGTTAATCAGAGTGATTGTGGTGATTATTTCACAGTGTGTATCAAAACACCATGTTGTACACCTTAAGTATAAACAATTTCTGTCAATCATACCTCAATAAAGCTGTGGGGGAGGGGAGTGGCGGAGGACTGAGATCTAATAAAGCACTTCCCATACCCCCATACTTTACCACCATATTACTAAAGGCCTATTTACAGAAGCTCTTTTTACATCAAGTCTGACTATCAAGAAAAAAAAATCACACGGCATGCTAAAAGGCAAAAAAACACAATTTAAAGAGAAAGGGTATCAGAATCAGACTCAGATATGACAGAGATGTAGGAATTATCAAACCAAGAATTTAAAACAACCTTGATTAATATGCTAAGGGCTCTAATGGATAAAGTAAATAGCATGCAAGAGCAGATGGGCAATAAAAGCAGAGATGGAAATCCTAAGAAAAAAACCAAGGAATGTTAGAGATAAAAAAAACTGAAACTGAAATGAATGTTTCTGATGGGCTCATTAATAGACTGGATATGGCTGAGGAAAGTATCTCTAAGGTTGAGATACTTCCAAAACTAAAAATCAAAGAGGAAAAAAGACTGGGGGGAAAATACCTAAGAACTGTGGGGCAACTAAAAAATGTGTAACAAACTTGTGAAATACCAGAAGGAAAAGAAACAGAAGAAATATTTGAAAGAAGAACGTCTAAGAATTTACCCAAATTAATGTGAGACGTCAAACCACAGATCTAAGAAGCTCAGAGAAACCCAAGCAGGATAAATGTCCCAAATAGTGCACCTACACATGATATTTTTCAAACTATACAACTCAAAGATAAAGGATAAATCTTGAAAGAAGCCAGAGGAAAGAAATACCTTAGTTATAAAGAATCAAAGATAAGCATTATATATGACCTCCTCAGAAACCAAGCCAAGCAAGCGGAGATTAGAGTAAAATATATCAAGGGTTGACAGAAAAAAATAAAACCCATCGACCTAGAATTCTATACCCTGCAAAATTATCCTTTCAAAGTGAAGGGGATATAAAAACTTTCTTAGGCAAACAAAAATTGAGGGAATGTGTTGTCAGTAGACCTGCCTTACAAGAAATGTTAACAGAAGTTCCGTAGTGAGGAAAAATCATATAGATCAGAAACTTAGACCTACATAAAGGAAGAGAATCAAAGATGGAATAAGTGAAGGTGAAATAAAAATTTCTATTTTTCTTATTCTTAACTGATCTAACAGATAACAGTTTGTTCAAAATAATAACAATGCATTCATTTATGTGTGTGTGTGTGTGTGTAGATATGTAAACATTGTGTGTGTATACATATGAAACATAAAATAACACATGGGTCAAAGAAATCTCAAAAGACGTTTTAAAATATTTTGAATTAAATGAAAATGAAAATGCAATTTGTTGAAATTTGTGGGATGCAGCAAAAGCAGTGCTTACAGGGAAATTTAAAACGCTGAATGCATACATGCCAGAAAAGGGAAAAAAAATATCTAAAAATCAATCATCTAAGCTAACACGTTAGCAAAGTAGCAAAAGAGCAAATGAAATCCAAAGAAAACAGAAGAGAATAATAAAAATTACAGCAGAAATCAACAAAATTGAATACAGAAAATTAATAGAGAAAAATCAATAATGCCAAAAGCTGGTTCTTTGAAAAGTTCAAAAAAGTCTACAGAGGATAACAGGAAAAAAGAGAAAAATACAAATTACTAATATCAGAAATGAAATTGGAGATGTTACCAAAGATCCTATGAATGCTAAAAGGAAAATAAAAGAATACTATGAACTCTATGCCCGCAAATATGGTAACCTACACAAAATAGATCAATTCCTCGAAAGACACAATTTGTCAAAACTTACACATGAGGGCTGGCCGAGTGGCGCATACATTAAGAGCTGGTTTTGGGATGCCAGCGGCCCCGGTTCGGATCCCCCCACCATATGAGGGCCAGTGACACTGCGCTCTACAGCTAACAACAGCTCCACCTGGAGCTGGGCTGTGTGAGCCCCGGTGACGGTGTGGGCTGCAGTGGCTGCCATAGGCTACAGTGAGTGGCCGCAGCTAGTGTGAGTGGCTGGCAGCCAGCATGAGCTGCCAATAGCCGCGGTGAGCGACCATCCAGAGGCACTTGACCGATCTGCCTCATCTGGGAAAAGTGCAATGACGATACCAACATGGGCCAGTGAAGCAACATCCTCCGCAACCAGACTGAAGAACAAAAAGACAGCAACTTCTCTGTTCCCCTTCCTTGATTCCCCAACGCTGTTCCCCTCCCCCAATTCCCCAATAAAATCTTAAAACAAACAAAAAAAACAAACAAAAAACTTACACATGAAATACACAGTCTGAAAAGGCCTATATATCTATTTTAAAAATTTATTCAGTAATTAATAACCTTCCAAAGCGGAAAGCACCAGGCTCACTTGGGTTCACTGATGAATTCTCCCAAACATATATAGAAGAAATGATACCAATTTTCTACAACCTCTTTTTGAAAATAGAAACAGAAGGAATACTTCCTAACTCATTCTATGAGGTCAGTGTTACCCTAGTATCAAAACCAGACAAAAACATTACAAGAAAACTACAGACCAATATCTTTCACGAACACAGATGCAAAAATCTTAAACACAATATTTCAATTTTAATCGAATCCAACAATGTGTAAAGAAAAAATTATACACCACAACCCAGCAAGATTTATCCCAGGTATGCAAAGCTGGTTCACCATTATTAGTAAATAAGCAATTAATATAATGTAATCTATCACATCAATAGGTGATTTTATCAAAATGCAAACAAAACATTTGACAAAATCCAACACCCATTCATGATGAGAACTCTAAACAAAGAATAGATAAGTAATATGTTGATAAAGGAAATCTAAACACCTACAGTTAACATAGCTAATTGTGAGAAACTAGAAACTTTACCACTAAGATCAACAACAAGGCAAGGAAATTCCCTCTCACTAGTCTTTTCAACAACATATTGGAAGTTCTTGCCAGTGCAGTAAAACAAGAACAAGAAACAAAATGTAGACAGATTTCCCAACATTGTATTTAAATGTCTAGCTAATGAAGTAAGAAGAGAAAGTGAAAGATACCCAAATCGAGAAGAAATAAAACTGTCTTTGTTCACGGATGACATGATAATCTAGGTAGACAATCTGGAAGAACTGACATTAAAAACTCTTGGAATAAGCAGTTAACGTATAGTTGCAGGATATAAGGTTAATATACAAAAGCCAATCACTTTTCTATATTCTAGTAATGACTGAGTGGAATTTGGAATTAAAAATAATGCTCTTTACATTAGCACTCCAAAAAATTAAATACTTAGGAAGAAATCTAAAAAAATATGTATAAGATCTATAGAAACTACAAATCTCTAATGAAAGAAATCAAAGAAGAACTACAATAAATAGGTACATGATATTCATAGAAAGAAAGACTCACTACTGTCAAGGTATC
This sequence comes from Aselliscus stoliczkanus, assembly GCA_033961575.1. Classification (NCBI taxonomy): domain Eukaryota; kingdom Metazoa; phylum Chordata; class Mammalia; order Chiroptera; family Hipposideridae; genus Aselliscus; species Aselliscus stoliczkanus. The sequence continues at coordinate 93,487,815 of CM066732.1, read as the reverse complement.
AGTTCTTCCCAACGTGACCTATAAATTCAATGAAATACCAGCAAATTATTTTGTGGACACTGAAAAATTAATTCTTAAGTTTATAAGCAGAGGCAAAAGACCAGGATAGCCAACACAATATTGAAGAATAATATTAAAGAAGAATAATGTTAGAGGACTGGCACTACCTGATTAAAGTTGCAATACCAAGACAGCGTGGTATTGGCAAAAGAATAGACAAAAAGATTAATGGCGCAATATGGAGAGCTCAAAAATAGAGTCACATAAATACACTCAACTGATTTATCCTTTAATAAAGGCAATACAGTGGAGCAAAGATGGTCTTTTCAACAAATGGTGCTAGAACAACTAGACATCCACGTGCCAAAAAAATGCATCTAGACAGAGACCTTACACCCTTCACAAAAGTTAATTCAAAATGGATTACAGACTCAGACATAAAACACAAAACTATAAAGCTCCTAGAAGAGAACGTAGAAGGAAAATCTATATGACCTTGGGTTCAACAATGACTTTTGAATATAACACCAATGATCCATGAAAGAAAGAATTGATGAGCTAGATTTCATTAAAATTAAAATTGTCTGGGGCCGGCCAAGTGGTGCGTTGGTTAGGAGTTGGCTTGGGATGCCAGCTCTGAGCAGCAGGGCCTGGGTTCAGATCCTACATATGAGAACCAGTGACGTTGCGCCCTCTACAGCTAAGATGGTGAACAAAGGCTCAACCTGGAGCTGGGCTGCCGTGTGTTGCTGGCAACACTGCATTGAGGCTGGCCGGCAGCTGGCATGAGCTTTCATGAGCTGCCATGAGTCACGGTCCAATGGCTGGCAAGCAACTGCGTCAGCCGGGAAGGGGGCAATAATACCAACATGGGCCAGTGAAACGACATCCTCCAGAACTGTTTTGAAGAACAAAAAGACAGCAACTTGTCTGTTCCCTTCCCTGATTCCACAATGCTGTTCCCCTCCCCCAATTCCCCAATAAAAATCTTTTTTAAAAAAAATTAAAATTTTCTATTCTGCAAAAGACACTGTCAAAAGAATGAAAAGATAGGCCACAATCTGGGAAGAAAAATATTTGCAAAAGGTATATCTGATAAAGAACTATAATACAAAACGGACACAGAATTCTTAAAATTCAACAATAAGGAAACAAACAACATGATTACGAGTTAGACCAAAGAAGTTGACACCTCACCAAAGAAGTAACACAGACAGCAAATAAGCAAGCATATGACAAGGTTCTCCAGACCACTTGTCATCTCATTAAAACAATGAGATTCCAAAATACACTTATTAGCATGGCAAAAATAAGGAGCATTGACAACACCAAGAGCTGGTTGAGGATGTGGAGCAACCGGAACTCTCTCACTGCTTGTGGGAATGCAAAATGCCATGACCACTTTGGATGACAACTTAGCAGTTTCTTACAAAACTAAACATACTATTACCATACAGTACAGAAATAGCATTCCTTGGTATTTACCCAAAGGAGCTGAACACATGGTCACATAAAAACCTGCACATGAATGTTAATGACAGCTTTATTCATTTTTTTACAGCTTATAACACAAGTTTTATTAGAAAAATTATACATAACTTAGCATCAACTATTTTCAAGAATATTAAACTCAATAAGCAACAAAAACCAGACTAACAAATGTGTAACAAGAAACTAATGACCTTCCATAATCAAACATTCAATTATCTACAATGTCTTTTTACAAAGGGAGGAAAATCTATGGTTTACAGGCACATCGTATTGAAAATAAAGCTACAATAGCAATTTTATACAATTACCATTCTCAAGAAAATGAGTATTCATCAAAAGAGTAATTATGAGTTCACAAATTTAAAACATTTCACATAATTTTAAATTATTGGATATACATTGAAATGTGGGTTTCAAAAGTGATTTTTCTTCCCCACAAAAGTGCTAATGCTTAGGTGGCCAGAATTTTCAGTGTGAGTATTTTTGCCCTAAAAAGTTAACATACATTTTGATAATCGTAATAGTCATGATAATTTCTGGTGCTATCTGGTCTGTTAATAATTAATAAAGCCTTTATTTGGATATGTTCTTCTTCACTTAACTTTAGGAAACTGGCTATAGGATTTCTGTTTCAAAGCTATTTAAGTTCCAAACACAGGCATGTGCAGCGTTGGAAAAAGGGGTCAGTGATAAAACTTGTAATAAATATCAGAAAAACTATTAGTTTTACAGCATTGTCCGCTCAAAGGTTAAGTCAGCCATGTGTATAATTTCCCAACAGTCTGTCTTTTTAATTGGCATAGCAATTTTTATTTTCATGATCTGAATACTCAAATATATCTAAACATCTTTTTTAAACTTTGATTTATAGCTAGCTCCTGGCAAGTTACAAATGTTTTTTAAATTCATTCTACTCAAAAAGTGGCAGCTTTATTCATAATTGCCAAAACTTGGAAGCAACCAAGATGTCTTTCAGTAAATGAATAGATAAACAGACTGGTACAGTCAGACTATGGAGTATTATTCAGCACTACAAATAAATGAGCTATCAAGCCATTAAAAGACATGGAGGAACCTTATATGTATATTGCTAAGTGAAAGAAGCCAGTCTGAAAGGCTACATACTGTATAATTTCAACTATATGACATTCTGCAACAGACAAAACTATGGAGACGAGACAGTAAGTAGATCAGTAGTTGCCAGGGGTTTGGTTGGGGAAAAGTGAGTATTTTTAGGACAGTGAAACTACTCTGTATGACCGTAAAATGGTGGTATATGTTACTGTACATTTGTCCAAACCCCAAGAATATGCAACATCAAGAGCAAACCCTAATGTAAACTAGGTGGTAACGATGTATCAATGTAAGTTCATCAATTTTAACAAATGCACCACTCTGGTGGGGGACACTGGCAATGGTAGCAGCTTCTCAGGTCATATAACTCTTGCTCAAAACACTGCGAAGAGCTACATACGAGTATTTCATTCATGGTAAAAGACCAGTTTGGGGGAAATAAAATAATAAAATGTGCATAATATGCCCTTAAAGAAAGTCTGGAAAAATTTACAACATGATATCATCATGGCTATCCTCCAGGAACAGTTAGAGCTTACCTTTATTTTCTACTTTTATAATCATGAACAACAATAAAACTACCTAAAATGAAACAAAACAATCTAAGCTCTAATAATAAATATTTAATAGTCAACATTCGTTTAGCACTCACTATCTGCCTAATCTATTTTGGGTATTTGGTTAAAGTTATTGTCTTTAATTCTGATAATAATCCTGCAAAATGGTGTTACTCATATTGTAGATGAGGAAACTAAAGTTTCAAGAGGTTAAAAGTCACTTGCATAAGCAAGGATTTGAAACCCATGCTGCTCTCGTTCTGCTCTGCAATTTAAATAGTTATGGAAAGGGGAAAAGTCGCTCTTTATCCCTAGCTCCATTTATGTAAAAGTAAATATTTGGAGCAAATATTCTCTATCAATTATTTTTCATTTTTCAACAATTTTGTAGATCTAAAATATAAGCTCACACAGCTACTGAATAAACAAGATTCCATAATCATGACTCCCCTCTCGCAGAGAAACGAATTTCAAAACCTGTAATCCTATTTCACAAGGTAAAATGTTCACCTTGACAACATATCCTTTATATAATGCCCGTACCCCTTAAAACCGCTCACCCCAATATGTTCAGCAATCCAGTACACCTCAAGGAAACACACTAAAACTTAGGAGATGCTTTTTAACTATGATCAATACTGGATTTAAATCAGCATCATGGTTTTAAAAACAAAGACAAAACCAAAAACAGCCTACCACGAGGCCATGACAAACCATGGACCTTACTTGGAAGAAAAATAGACAAGGGCAAAATAAAAACCATCGCCAAATTTTAATCATCATTGAATTATAACCTATAAACTTTCATTTTCAAAAGTTGTAATGAATAAAAGATTACAGTAAAGATGTTCAGAATTCATTTCCCAGTGATATTGGGAAATAGACATAGAAAAAAATTTTCAAGCATTTCCAAGGTCTGAAAATGCAAGCTATTCTAACATCACTTATCCATCTAGGTCAGTAGCTTTTTCATGGGACACAGCTGGAATGAATCAAAGATACCATATATGGCTTCTTGAGCAGAAAAAGGAAATGCTTAATGCATGCAGAGTAAACCCATATCTATTCCCCAACAAATATATTATAAAGAACATGTATGGAATATTATGGACCATGCATAACCTTAATAATGTCAGTGCCCATTGGAATATGACAATTCAGAAAGCATCAAGGGTCAACTACTTAAAACAAGAAGTGAAAGCTTTTTCATTCCATAGGTGGTTTTCACAGAGATTTTCCATAGCTGAAATTTCAAAAGCCACAAAAACATACTCTCTCTGCCCTCAAAGGGTTCATGATATGTACTAAAGGAGAATGTATATGGAATTGGGTATCAACTTTACATTTAAAATGTTTAAGAACTGCATAAACATAAACTATGTGTGCTTTCCTTTAATCAAATTTTTTCCTTCATCCATAAATATCAACTATAAGTTATTTCTCTAAACCTATGCATTTTATACAAAAAAAGTGCATTTTTCAGAAAGTGGATATTTCAAAACCATTACAGTGTATTGCATGCATATAAATTAAAAGCATGGAACTGAAGCAGTTATAAGGGACCTGGAAGAACACAGCGCTCCCTTTTGAAAAGATCGACATAGATGACAGGTCCTTTTCGTTTCAGTGTGAAAATGTGTGGACAAACTCCCAACTTCACGAGACAGTCCATTCCATTATTAGTCAAATCACATCATTAAGAAATTGTCTTTGGTATAAAACAAATATTTTTAACTTCCTTTTTTTAACTTCCATCCACTCATTTCAGTTTTATTCAAAGGGACAAGCGAGTCTAACTTTACTCCTAACATTTTATGAGGCTTTCCATTATTTGGAGACATATTTTTCATTGATCAACTCTTTTCCAAGCTCAATCTGACAAGTTCCTAAGACTTTTCCTCATCTAACCTACTCTTTGAATACCTCATTATACTGGTAGATAATGAATTCATCACAATGGTTATGTGTATGTGGGAAAAGGATAATATAACCTTTTAGATATGGGTGTTAGGTGATGGACTAAACTCACTCACAGAAGTGATTCACTGCTTCCCCTTTTAATGTGCCATTCATTCTACAATTACATTGCTGAATGATGGTCAAGAGTTCATAATGTATAATATTTCTTTTAGTTTTAAGATAAAAGGTATTTAGTTGCTAAATAATTTGCACTTAGTCATTCTAACTCATTTGGTTTTGCAAACCATTGTTTTTGCTTATAAAAGTAAATGTAGGGCCGGCCAAGTGGCACGGTGGTTAAGCGCTGGCTTGGAAGCCAGCGGCCCTGGTTCAGGTCCCACATATGAGGACCAGTGACACTGTCCTCAAAAAAAAACGAAAAAAAGAACAGTAAATGTAGTTTGCAGGTCCACATACAGACTCATGAACTTCATGGTACAGTGCCCAAATATCATAAGTAACTGAGAATAAAATATCACATTTTCATCTCATATTTCTCTTTAGGTAAAACAGACTTAATAGCCTAATTCAATTATAATTACTACCATAAAAACAATAATAGATTAAAAAAAAACAACCCAGGACAAAGATAATAGTGATTAATTTTGGATGATATTGATATTGATGACCATTATCTTTTTTGCATTTTTCTCTTTTAAAATTCTAAAAAATAATGGAGTAGAGGTTTGATCACTGCACTGTATACCTGAAGCGGAGGTTGTATACCTACTGTAATTGAATATATATAGATAGTCATGGGATGTGGATTATACTGTGGAAGAGAGTCAGAGATAGAGTAATAGATATATATGATATGGGGGGGAGTGGGGTGGCGAATTGGGGGTGGGGGGTTGTCCTTTGAGAGGCAAAATGTATAACTATTGCACTGTATGGTACACCTGAAACTAATTAAAAATAAATAAATAATTTTTTTAAAAAAATTCTAAAAAATAAACAAATAGGCAATTCACCCAAAAGCTATAAAAACCTATTTCTTCCCAAGATCTGGTAGCTAGCAGGAATTTGCTTTTAGAGAAGGTTTTCATTGACAATGAAAATTTTTATCTATGCCTATTTCCCAATATTAACAAAAGGGTTCTAATTAAAAGTATTATTATGCTTATCATATATACTCCCTTAAAGGGGTAAATTAGATCTTTCTCTTCCAACTTACACTAGCTATATTTTAGAATTCAGTGTTGATTACTGGTATCAATGATTCCTAAAAATAAAATGGATGATGCCCCAAAATAAATTATTTCCCCTAATAGAAATTGGGGTTTCCAGGGACATTCTGTGGGGGAAAAAATTGACAGAGGGAAAGTGAATTAACAGCCATGAAGCCAAAGTTTCCACTGAGACTGACATATGCAACTGGAATATTTTGGGCAAGTTATTTTTATCATTCTAGGCATTAGTATCCTCATTCAAAAAATTAGAGACAAGATGCTACTTAATCAAAATCTTCCTCATTCTAAATTTGATTCCATGAAATACCCAAGACTTGTAAAATTATCCCAGGTAGTCCACCATAAATGTTTGCATATATAATTTAGTATTTATTTATAGTGTGAACTTCTAACGTTTTTTTCAATGAATTAATTATGACTTCTACTATTGAAAATAGGCAGCTAACACTTCAGTATTTGCTATGTATATGCACAGCTCAAACCTTTACATGGATTATATTTAATCCTCACAATAATCTTCCAAAACAGGTAGAATTATTATTGTCATTTTATAGATGCAGTTTTCAAAAGTCCAAGATCTCAAAACTCGTAAAGTGACAGAGCTGGGCCTTCAACTTGGGCGGAATGAACTCAAAAGCTTCCCTGAAGGTGTAAAGAATACACTTCTTCACCAAACCTGAGTGTATGCACCAACTCTGTCACTTTTGTGTGGGTATTATGAACAAGACTTTAAACCTTTAGACTAATTTTCTTCATCTGTAAAACAGGGTTAGTACAAGCAACCTCAATGAGCACACCTAGCACCTGGATAATAGTTTCTAAATATAATTTCCAATAAATGGAATGACTTTGAAGCTGGAGCAGGGAAAATATGAGATGAGTCTGGAACATCTTGTGAAGCCAAAGAGGAAGTGATCAAAAAATAAACATGTCAAAAAGGCACAGAAGTCAACTGGATAGGCTCCCAATGGCCAAATATGGGAAAATAGAACATCAAAATAATGATAGCAATGGGTTACAGAAATACTTAAATGCGGGGAGAAGAGAAAGTTTGTCTGTATAGAATTCCAATTAATAAAAGTGGAAGGAATGATAGAAATAGAAAATCACCATTTGGCAAACCTCACAATTGTTGCAGGCAAGTATCATCAACAAATGTTAAAAATAGTGGGCAAGTGTATGATAGGAAATAGGATGTTTATAATAGTCTCAAAGTGTCTCTCCTCAGAAGACAAAGAAAATTTACCAGCTGAGAAACCTGGCAGACACCATCTTATCCAAATGATCAAATGTGAGATATATAAACATCATGGAGCTCCTGATTTGAAGCTGAGGGCATCATTACTCTATAGTACTATTGCCAAAAATGCTTAACTTGAATTTAATCAAAAGCGAGCATCAGACAAACCCAAACTGAGGAACATTTTACAAAATATCTGGCCAGTACTCTTCAAAAGTTTCAAAGTTATGAAAGAACGACTGAAGAGCTGTTTCATATTAAAAGTACAATAAGGAGACATGAATACTTAATACGATATGTGATGCTGGATTGTATCCTGAACTAGATAAAGAACATTAGTGGAACAACTGACGAAACTTGAACAAGGTCAGTAGATAATAATATATCAATGTTAATTTCCTGATTTGGCTACGTTAGTTAGATATTAGCATTTTAGAAAGCCAGCTGAAGAATACATGGATGTGCTTTGTATATTTCTTCCTACTTTTTTTATAGGTCTAAGATTATTTCAAAGTGAGAATGAATATGTATGTGTATATATGTGTGTACATACACCCGGGGTGCCGAAAAACATGTATACATATTTTAAGAGATGTTAACACTTTGGTCAGCGTTGCTCAAGCAGTAGTTTGCCAAAATCAGAAGTGTCTGGATGCTGAAGGTAACCACTTTGATCACCTCTTGTAACTGCAGAGGTCAAACGTGACTTGTATTCATCTTTTGGTATTAGTATATATTAATAGTTTTTTCCTTTCTTAAAATGTGTATACAGTTTTCATTTTTTTGGAACCCTCTGTACATACACACACACAAACACACATAAATTTTCTAAAGGAACACAACAATGAGAAAGACTAACTTATATTTAATTTACCAATTACTGCCACATATCCTTGAATGACAGCTCTTTAGTATATAATAGTGAAAAAATTCTGAAGATTGCCTAGGATGGTAAGAGGCAATGACAGATTAGCATGTTTACATATCTTTACTGCTTCTACCTTGACCTATCACCTACTGAATCTCCAAGTTTCAGTACAAATAACTGAGAGGAAAAGGAGAAAAATTATAGTTAGGTAGATTCACAACAAGTTATTTGAAGAGTTTGGAATCACAATCGTGTGTACCTCACCTAAAATGCCCCTTAGTCTTCCAATCAGAAATCGAGACTGTTTGGACCACTGACTTAGAATAACACATCTCATGCTCTTACATTACAGCCTAACCCAACTGGGCTAATTAGTTACAAATTACTCATTTCCAAGCTCTTGCTTAGTAAAAAAAAAAAAAAAAAAAAAAAAAAAAATTAGAAGAAGATTAAAGCCATACATATCCCATAAATAATAAAATATTCATATATAAAATTTTATTTATAATACATAAAAGGCTAAAGTTATAAAAAGATTCAGTTCACAATATTCATCTGATCCTTAGATCTGAGTTATTGACACTAAATCTTTTACCTTTCTTACTCATACACAATCTATCCTGCCATACAAACTCCAAAGTAAATCAAAGACAGTTAAGACTGTAGCCACATTGTTAGATCATAACACTACTGAACTATATGTAAAGTTAAGCATAACTTGTAAAGATGCCTCTTCATCAAGCCTGAATCCCAACTCTGTCATTTACTAGCTTAACCTCATACAGCCTCGATTTCCTCATCTACAAGTGGATTTAACAGTACCTACCTAAAAGGGTGGTTGTGGGATCAAAAGAATTAATTAATGTAAAGTATTTAGAATAGTGTATGTCAAGTAAATAAAAAATGAAAATAATAGACTTCAGCAGTCCATACATACACCAATGATGACAGTATAAACCAAGATAAAGATTTGTCCAATTCTATGCACCAAAAGTTTTTTTTAATTTAATTTTATTTTGTTATAGTTGACATGCAATATTATATTACTTTCAGGTGTACAACATAGTGATTCAATATTTACATAATAATGAAGTGATCACCACAATAAATCTGTATATAGTTATTGCAATATTATTGACTATATTCCCTGAGCTGTACCTTACATTCTGTTACTTATTTTATAATTGGTGCACCAGAGATTTTTTTTTTTAAAGGGTTGAGGGTTAAGTATAATCTGCCTTGGAGCGAAGGATTAAATGAGATCATTCATGTTTGACATACAGCAAAATGCTTAACATGTTAGTTACCATTCAAAAAAATGTCATGATCTATTAGAAGTTATCACAAAATAAAAAACACTTTAAAACTTAAAATCACGTCTGATTCTAAACCAAGCTCTTCCCTTTTTGCCAAAGCACAAGCCTTATCTAAAAGAGACAAGGACTGACTCGGCAAACACTGACACAGCAGAGCTCCTGATTCCCTGTCAGTCCAATTCTCCTCCTGCTCAACAGGTCTGTACAACCTTGTTTTGACATTCACTATCTTCGTCAATTTTCTGCCTTAAATGCGTGCCACGTGTATTATCCAAAAAATGTTGCTCCTAAGAGGAAAGGTTTTAATTACTACAGTCAATTAAAAAAAAAAAAAACTATCACAAGCCATAGACAGTAATCAGGAAATTTAATATAGTGAAAAATCAAACAGTATTGGCTCATCTATCAGAGATTGAGATTGATATTACCTCTTCCTTATTAAACACACACACATACACACATTAACATTTTAACTTAATTAAAATGCAAAAAGTACTAAGAAAGGAAAAACTTGTCAATTTAAGTTAATGTCATGTTTGTGATAAAACTATAATAACTTATATACTAGGACAAAGTTCCACACTTTGGAAAAAGGTGCACTACCTCAAGCTAACTCCTTATTTTTAAAAAAATTTGAACTTTCTTCAACAAACAGGCTCCGATTAAATAGAAAACATGTCATTGTTTAAAAAAAATTTGCTGGGATTCAAGCATTAGAAACACTCAGGATCTGTGCTATCTAATATAAAACTCACTAGCCGCATGTAACTATTTAAATTAAATAATTTAAAAATTTATTTCTTCAGTCCCTCAAGCCACATTTCAAGTACTCATTAGCCAAATAACCACATATTGGCTGCCATATTGGATAGCACAAAGGAATATTTCCATCATCACTGAAAGGTCTATTGGAAACGCTGCTTCTCATTGTCAAAGGACTCTAATAAGGCCCAAATGATAGCAAATGGAAATAAGGAAAATTTTAGCAGGAAAAAAAAAGTATCTTTCAGTAAAGTAATATAAACATTTTGCAAGATCTGTGACAGAATGAATTAAAAGCTAATAGTAAAAATATTTTTTATTTTTCTACAACTCCTTTAGAGTTTGATGATTTCAAAGGCTGAAGATGTACTAAAGCAGGCTGGAATCCCTCCCCAACTAAGATGATAAGATTATTATTGCAACTGAGGAACTGACTTAAAAACTTAGAAAGAAAATAAGGGTAAGACACTGAGGCCATATCCGAATGCATATTGGCAAACAGAGTGCTTACTGTATACCAAACACTGTTTTAATGTATGAGCTTATGAAAACTCTTGTAATTACCTTTATTAATAAAGCAATAAAGTGTACTCAAATAAAGTACAGAATATTAATAATATCTATCTTTTAAAAATAAAGATTCTGATTTACCACCTCATGACCACTTTAAAATGTTTAGGGTCTCCCCTTGCTGCCTACATTATCTCAACATCCTTGTGAATTTATCATTTTGTTACAACCAATATTTTTAAAGGGCATTTTCCAGTTCATTTGATACACTCAAATTTTCAGGCTTATTTTAACTAATGTAGATATTCTGCAAAACTTCCCAATATGTAGGTTATATAATATATGTATATATTTTACATAACTTCCCAATATATGTTATATAACCTTTAACTTAGCTAATACTCCTCGTACAATCTCATTTATCTCTCAAAACAAGTCCAGACATTTCAAATCTAAGGGCTAGGTCCATTTTCTTCAGCTTTCTTCCTCTCCCTAAGGTTTAGCTAAAACCTTTTATCTATCAGCCTTATGTCCCTTTTTATATTCCAGTCCTCTAGAAAAACCTCCCTTTTTCCCTATAAGTAAATCAAAACTCATGTAGATAAATCCATTTATAGACAATTTTCATGCAACAGTAATTTATAGATGGGAAAATACTACCATAATATTATCATTAGTACAGATGCTCATATAGGAGGAGATCTGCTCCAGATCACATAAGTTAATGGCAAAACTGAGATGAGAATCTGAGTTTCCTTTTCTATACAGAACTGAAGATTTCCTACAGTGGGAATAATTGTATTCTTTCCAAGACAGTAATTCACTGTCTATATAAATTGTATGATCTACCTGAAGTTTTTACAGAAACAACGAATTTTAAATTTAAGATCCCTTATATGTATTTTTCCCTTTGTAATACTTTTAATATGAATAAATGTATAAAATTTCTTTTATGGGTAATTTCCCACTGTCTTCCAAATGTCCTATGATGTGATTGTATTGTTTTCATACTTCATAAAGCTTAATCTTTGCTGAATCCATATGTTCCTACTTTTTGTTTGAAAATGGCGGCCACTATAATTACAGTGCATAATTATGTCCTTGTCTCAGGAGCACACCCTGGATGCACCCCAAATGCTCCCTCTCAAGAGAACACTGACTCCCCAGAATGTGCCACATGGGTAAGGGACACATAATGCCTGCCACGGGATATAAACATGTAGATTTCATGGTTAAAGAGCTTTCCACTTTTTCCTAATAATGAAATTATTTTTCAACATAATGAAAAACATTTCAAATTGGAAATACAACGATATTATTGATTAGAATGCAATATTCACATGAATCTTTGAGATAGTTTATTAGCTTTGAAAATAAATATATATTTTTAAAAAGCTGCTTTGGGGATGCATTCCCTTATCTTTCAGGGCCCTTCACTGAAGAAATCTGAGAAGCAATGATGAAACACTTATTATCTACAACCCAACTACAGCAATTCAAATCTGAATTCCCCTGTGATCCTCACAACTTGACCTTGAAATGCACTCCTCTGAGGATCGTATACCTTTTAGTATTACGTCTTATTTCATGAAATAAGTTGAATACTAATGTCATCTTCAGTATCAATAAGGAGGCATGTTCTTAAGAGGACAACATCCCATGTCCTGCACTTCAGTTTAAAACAAGGGGGTTTTAACTGCAAGGATCTTGACCAGCATTGTTTTCACATAGAACAGGAGCATAAAGTCAGCCTGTGTCATCACAGTAGGTCTAAGTTGTTTGATCAAAGTGTGTGTGTGTGTGTGCGCATGCGCATGTATGTACATACACTATGTCAAAAGGTAAAATATATTTGTTACTGTCACAGTCAAAAGTTTAAAAGCCAGTTTTAGGGCACAGGCTTCGAATCTTTACCAGCTGTGTAATGTTTGCCAAATTATTTAACTTTGCTAAGCCTCAGTTTCCTCATCTTTGTAAATGGGGGTAGTAATAATAGTAACATTTTAAAATGGTTGTTATGAAGACTAAATCCATAAAATGATTTTAAGGCAATGCTGGTAATTACTCAAATATTAGTTGTCATTTAATTATGTACCGGGAAGTATATAAAATATGACAAGGTACTAAGGAACAAAAATGGAATGTAAGAAATACGAAAATGAATTTGTAAGTAATCCACAATAGAAAGTCAATTTTTGGAAGCAACAATTTATATCAAGAATAAAAACAAATGCTTATATTCTTTGACATAGTTATCTCACTCCTATAAATTCATCCTAAGAAATTAACTGAAAAGAAAAAATTACATGCAAAAAAAAGATGCTCATTACAATGTTATTTATCATAGCAAAGAGCTGGACCTAAAGTGTTTACTAAGAAGATGACAGCTATGTAAATTTATGGTTAAGTTTTTGATGAAATACTACAGGCATTAAAATAATGATTATTAAAAATACTACGCGTAAGCACAGAAATTCTTTATATTAAGTATATCAGGTGAAAATATTTGGACATACACTACTAAAACAGCAAAAATATATACGTATAGACCTAGAAGCAACTGAAAATTGTGTTGTCTTTAATTGATTTCTTTCTTTTTTGATATAATTATTGCTCCTTGTCTTCCCCCAAACAAAGAAAACTAAGTGTCTTAGTCCATTCAGGCTGCTGTAACAAAATACCACTGACTGGGTAGCTGAGAAACAACAGAAATTTATCTCTTACAGTTCTGGAGGCTGGGGAGTTCAAGATCAAAATGCCAGCATAGTCAGGTGAGGGCCTTCTTCCTGGTTCATAGACAGGCCTTTTCATTGTGTCCTCACATGGTGGAAGAGGATAGGGAGCTCTCTGAAGCATCTTTTTTATAAGACACTCATCCCATTCAGTAGGGCTCCACCCTCAAGTTTTAGGCACTTCCCAAAAGCCCCACCTCCTAATGCTATCGTCTATGGAGGGTTAGGATTTCAACATACAAATTGGGGGGAGGTGGGCACCACCATTCAGAACATAATAGTCAGTAAAAAAAAAAAAAAAAAAAATCAGCCCAGTTTCACTGTTTTCTTCCCACCACCTAGCTAAATCTATTGGAGACAGGGAAATTCACAAATGAGATGGCTAAAAGTTATCCAGTAATTATAAGTCAAACTAGTCTTTTATTTCATGTATGCTGAGGCCTAGTATATAGTATACAAGTTCAGAATCTACAGAAATGGGGTCTACATAACATCAGATATATTCTTTTTCTTTTTGGCTCATTTAGCAGCTAAATTTGCTCTCTCCTGAAGCATCAACACTAGGAAAAATTGCTAAGGAACACTAAGTGGTTAAAGGCTAGCTTGTCTCACTCGTTCACCTCCTGTCTTTCACCTTCCCTTTAAAAAATGATCATAATACAGTTAAGGAATATCTCAATTTAATATACTTATTAAAGTTATTTGTTATATATTCTTAGCTTTTACTCACTTGATTAAGTTTGATTTATTTGGCTCAAATAACACCCAAGAAAAAAAAGTATATACATTTTCAACATCATTTTTTTGTTCCTGATTTATGTTCATTCACGATCTTGATTCACAGATACTTCAAATTCATTCCTAAACCAAGTTTCACCAGTTATGTAACTAAGGCAGTTATTTTTGAATTAACTAATTATAGTTTCAGAATGAGGCTAAACATCAGGCTAAATCAAAATGTAAATAAACTTTTGCTTCAGGTGTTGATGACTATAAAGTGAACTGAACATAAGCTTACAGGCCTTTAGCTTTCCAAATTAAACAGTCTAAATCAAGAGCAATGAATTTTTAACTAGCAGATCTAGTCTATCTCACTTATCACTAGGTTCCCTACTAACAGTTCTAGCCATTAATAGAGATACTATTATAGTTTGATTACAGTTGCAAAAAATTAAACATCTAAATCTTTAATAAGCTGAAAAAAATCTGCTTCTCCCATTCTCTCCCATGAAAGTAGATTTTTGCCCTCCATACAACGAACGATATTTGAAAGCTCTTGCAGTCAACTCTGAGAAAGATGGCTGTTTCCACTAAAAATGATGGAGAGACATCAAATCTACTTACACTTCCAAAATGTGCCCAGATATTAACATTGCTTTCATTAGCAGCCTCTAGAAATATATTCCTTTTAAAACTAAATAGTTGTATTATATACCAAACAAACAAAAAACTGGCTAGAGTTAATTACGTCTTTGCTTTATAGTGCCCTGCCCAACACTTGTATCTACCTCTTTGCTCAGAACATGGAAGAAAATGTTCACAATATAGATTTAAGTTATTTCAGCTTGTTGAAATTTTTAGATTTTAAGTTTTTCTGAAAAGTTGCTTTTTAACATTTAAATTGAAATACAAATTTACCAGCCGTTCATTAATCCTTTTTAAAAAGTAACCCTACCTTCAGGCTAAATGAAAATTAGCACCAATTATTTCATGAACATAGTACCTTTCTTCTCAAGAACTAAAAGTTCCTTTTAATATTCTCTTATCTCTAATCAAAAAAAGTTATTGGGGGAGGGAAGATTACATTTATCTTAACATCCCTCTGACGTAGGGACATATTATCCTGGTTTTACAGATGGAGAATCAAGCACAAAAACGGGTTACGTGCTTTGCCAAAGTCTTAATGCAACAGTCAGCAGTAACCACAGAATCATGTTAATTGTGAACACTAAGTTAGCAGTAGAAATTTAATTAGTGGATTTTGTTTTGAAAAGGCCTTTCTAACCACATTAAGATTGGAGTACCCAAAGAATACAAAACCTTCCATCAAGGACAATGTAATTATTTGGATAGAAAGAGTCAACATCTTGGTTAGCCTCTCAGGAAAACCTTATTAAAGCTCTTGACTCACATGTCTACCTTCCCTTCTATTTTCTAATTGCCAGCATCCCTCATTTCCGATAGGGCCATTATTACATGAGATCCTATCCTTTCCAATACTCTCAACACCTCCCAGCTAAGTCCTTCCCTTTTCTTCCCCTCCTCAGGGAGACCCTCCTCTTCAACCTCCAATTCCAAAACCCTACTCCTGGCTCTTTAAATTGTAGAGGCAGATGCCAACATTCATACTCCCTCCCACTCTCGGTCGCTCATCCCCCACGCACATTACGTGTGCCCTGGTGCTGGCTCAGGATTCCTCTCCACCTCAACTCCTGATACCAACCTAGCAACTTGAACAGCCACATTGTTGACCTTTTCAAATATCCTAGCAGATCCAACAACCTGTTTCTACTTTAATCTTCCCTCATATGTCATCCCTCTGGAGTCTGTGTTCTCTGATCAAAATCTATCTTTTGTATTTTCCACTTCCACTCTCCATGCTCTTTATCAAAACTTCCAGTCCATCAAAACAGCTGTCAGTTCTGTGTCTACCATTTCAAGCTTAATTTTTTCTTTAAACTCTAGTCTGGCCATTAAGTTTATGAGGTACAGTGTGGTATAAATACTGTGCAATTTGAATCGCAGTTCTATCACTTACTCCTTTGTGTGACTGCGGGCAACTTATTAAACCTGTCAAGTCTCAGTTATCTATCTCTATCTGTAAACTATGGATAACACTTAGCTCACACGGTCGTTAGGATTAAAGCTGACAAGCAGTACAGAGTTTGATAGACTCCTCTTTCCTGGGCCTTAAGGGGTCTACAATTACCCATCTTTCCTTATTTTTTTTCCTTCCTCTTCAGCCCCATCATCACCTCATCCAACAAGTAAGCTCAACTCCCAACTTGCCCAAGTGAGTATAATCTTACTCTATGATCTCCACTTCATCTCTTCCCATTTTGTCTTTAACACTCTCTGTGAACTCGCCTACCTCTCAAGCCTTTTCTGTCTTTGGGTGTTTCTCTTCTTATTCTCCCTTAAAAATGCTGCGGTTTCTCACTTTCAGTTTTCCATTACTACTTAATATTCTCCTTGAGCAATTTTCCACCAGCTTCAACTATTACATATGTTGAAGATGTCACCTCTAACTCTACCCTCTTAACCTTTTTGGGGGCACCAAACCTGTAATTAAAATATCTTATGGGACCTTTTCTACCACGATACCTAGTAAGTACCCACAAATTTTTAAAAAGATCAAAATTGAGTTATTTTCCCCATAAAAAACTCCTCTGCCTCTTTCCACTTCATTTTAGAGCATCACAGCAGCCCAAATTTAAAATGTTGAAGTCATCCCATACTCTTCCTACTCTTTCCTTCATACCTACTCACATAATCCTATTTACTGGAAATCTGAACTGCCTCACAAATTATCCTCAACAGTTTCAAATGCACTATTTCCAGCTGTTTGTTTGTTTGTTTTTACCTTGATTATTACATCTTCTTCATCATTTGGAGTTCATTTTCTCTTCCCTCTAATCAACTGTCCAAACAAACCCAAGTATTCAGCTTTCTACACAAATTTGACATCACTCCCCGATTTAATGGTTCCCTACTGCCGACATGACAAAGATGTAAGCTGGGGCTTAAGAGTTATGGTGAAGAGTGGGGGAGGGTAGCTCAAAGAACAAATTTTCTTTGAATGCTTAGAGCTTCATCTGAAAAATTAATGGGAATTCTGTCCAAAATTAATATTATTACTGACCAATTAAAACAAATTTTCCTCAACTTTTCAAAAAAAGTTTTGAAAAAAAGTTTCCAGGAGCTTCTGGCACATTCATCTTAGGGGTCTCATGCTCCAGGCCTAGCTATCACCCTTTACCCCAAGGTTGCTGATACACAATAACGCACAAATCTAGGCTACTTACAATCCATCTGGCCCCCAACACTTCATCTTCCCACCACTCCTCCAAACAAGTGTATGTAAAAACCCACTGCTTTTCTTCAAACTTTCCTTTTCTCTTTCTATGCTTGCTTTTGCTTCATTTTCCCCGCTCTTCTTGGAATGCCCTTCCCCTACTGCCCTCCTCTCTGGCTGACTCCTAAAACGTCATATCCTTTTTGCAGCCTTTTGCAGCCTTCGTTCACACTAACTCACACCCTGCCATCCACCCCTAGATGGAATCACTTTCTCCTTGAGCCTGAAGAACTTCATAAGCAGAGCACTCCACATTTCACAGGCATCTAGCTCCCTTGTTGGGTAGTGAAAGCAGTTATCAGGTTTTACTTATCTTTGTATCTCCAGGGCTAAGGAAAAGTCAAGTGCCTGGTAGGTACTCAAATGTCACTGAACTGAAATTCTTAGAAAAAGTTACTGATAGTATCCATCCTGAAAAACTATAAGAAATCCATATGTATAAATCAGCAACTAAAATTCTGAAATGGTTTCACACATTATTAACCCAGAACGGATCCCTAATTCTAATCTCAAAATATCAATGTAATACACACACACACACGTTTGGTAACTTTCTGCCATAGTGATTAGAACATTTTTATCTGAAAATTACTATAACTTTGAAAAGTGGCATCAGAAAAGTCACAATTCACTAAATTTCATCTAAATGTCTGGTAATCCTATCACAGGACACCAATACAGAGAAGCCGTTAACAAACACTGTGTATTTGTGAAAGTCATCTCTAAATGTGAATAAACAAATGAGATGTGTCTAATCATATGCAATAGTATCATTAACTACTACTAGGAAAACAATACATTCTACATTCCAAGTCATAATGGCCTTTATTCAAATTATAATCCCTGTTGCACAAATACAATTTAGAAATAAAATTATAAAACTGATTCGATTAAAATTATTTCCAATTACTCTTGAATTCACTAAAACTTTTTCTCTGTATCCTAAATGTAGAAAGAAAATGCCTTCCAATGCAATTCAAAAATTTCAGACACAAGGAAATTTTCATCAGTCAATTCTATATTTATGAGTGATAGGAATGATATATTAAATGTGGATTTCAGAAACACAAAGTATATTACTTAGGATTCTAGAATGCTTGAACTAAAAGAAATCCTATAGTTGATCAAATCCAACACTCTCATTTTAAATTAGAAAAAATTAAAAATCTAAAATTCTAGGGAGCAGAAATAATATACATTTATATTTATGAACATTTATATTATAAATATATAAATTATGAACATTTAACTTCCATATTATGGGCAGAGATTGAAAGACAATATTGCATTGCTGGCATTCATTAAGATTGTATCATTTCTCTCCCTTAATCTGCAAATGTGATAAACTACATGGACTTTCTCATGTTGATCCATTCTTGCAATCTCAAGATAAACCCAGTTTTACTGTGAGGTTTTGTTCTGTGTTTAGTTCACTGAGTTGGGTTTGATTTGTTCCTTCTTGAAAATTCTCAGCTATTATCTCTGAAGATTTCCTCTCCTCCATTATCTCTTCTCTTGGAACGGTTAGCTGTATGTTAGACTTGTTCATCTTATCCTTCATGTTTCTTAATCTTCCTATTTTACATCTCTATTTTTGCGTGCAGCCTTCTGGGCCTCAGTATAGGAGGACATTTTAACCTTTTGTGCCATGGACCTCTTTGACAGTCTGATCAAGCCTAGGGCCCCCTTCTCAGAACAACATTAAAGGCTTAAAACAAAATATACAGGATTACAAAAGAAATCAATATTAAAATAAGTATCAACATATTTTAAATTTTGAAATAGTAACACAATATATGTGCTTTTTTATTAACATATTAAAATATAAGCTCTAGCAACAGTTTAACAACTATAATAATTTCAAACTAGCAATGACTATAATAAGTGCTACTTCAAGATATCTATAAACACTGAATAGCAATTGTACTATTAGGAAAAAAAATCTAATTTCTATGGGTGTTATGAGTTGAATTATATCCTTCCCCAAAAAATAACGTCAAAGTCCAAACCCTGGTACCTCAGAAAGCGGCCTTATTTGGAAATATGGTCATTGCAGACGTAAGTAGTTAAGAGCAAGTCGTACGACAGTAGTGTGGGTTCCTAATCCAATATGACTGCTATTTGTATAAGATGGCCACATGAAGATACAGAGATACACTGCAAGCACCATGTGATGATGAAAGCAGAGAATGGAATTAAGCAGATGCAAGCCAAGGAATGCCAACCACCATCAACCACCAGAAGCAAGGAAGGCAAGGAAGGGCACCCCTACTAATTTCAGAGAGAGCATGGCCCTGCCAACACCTTAATTTTGGACTTCAAATACAGAGAATTGTGAGACAATAAATTTCTGTTGTTTTAAGCCATCCAGTTTGTGGTGCTTTGTTACAGCGGCCCTAGAAAATTAACACAATTGTTATCACAAGTACTTCTAATTCTGCTACAGTTTTTTGGCATATCCTTCAATTATCAATGTAAATAAGTTTCAGTTAGATATTAGTAAACACAGTCTGAATTCTCTGAACTTATAAAGCAATTTTAATGCCTTAGTCTAAGATCCATTACTAACGAACTGTGTTTTAACAAAAGTAATGAACAATATTTAAACAAAAATACATCAACTTTTTATTTTTATTTTTTGTCATTTCAAACCATTCTGAGTGCCATAAAACTCAACATCTTGTGAGTTTTGTAATTACTTTGGTTCTGAATTCTAAAATAAGAGGCCAGTATAATACAAAATTTGTCATAAACAGCAAACTAAATCTAAATATTACAGAATGAACATTCATTATCTGTATTAATTTCTTAAACTAATGAAATATACAGTTATCCCTTAGCGTTAGAATAATATGACTTCTAGGAATAACCAAATGAAAAGACTTGCTTTTTTAGCACTTCTTGGCCAATTAAAGCATGAGGGATGGTATCTTATTAGTGTAAGTATTCCTCTTAGAACTATGCAGGTCAGTATTTAAGCCCAATAGCATTAAAAAGAGGCTTAAAAAGAGCAGTACAAAGTTCTCCATCTATGATGTATATATTTTCAAAGACACATGGTTATTAAGTCCAAAATAATAAAAATCTTAAAAGATTTTCAAACATACCAATTGTTTCCAAACTTTTTATCTTGGTTCTGCCTAACTCATCATACTTTTACTTCATCATCCTACCAGATGTGAAAAATATATATTTTATATATATATATAAAAATATGTAAAAAATATTCATATGTATGTTACGAGTCTAAGTGACTCACAATGTGCCTATCACCATATTACTTTAGGGTCATTTAGCATAGGAAGGGCCCATATAATGCTTAGTTCAAATACCTTCATTTATAAATGAGCAAATGGAGGTCCAACAAGGCTGTCACTTGCCCAGAATGACACAATAAATTAGTGACTGCTAGGACAGAAAAGCATCTCCCAATTCCAAGTCCAATGCTCTTTACACTATACTGCATCATTAAAAGGCTGGTAAAAGTTAAATAAATTATCTGCAAGTGCCTTTTGTATGATCACGTTAATTCTATTTATAATATAGTATTTTAACATAGTCTAGTTCCCCAAAAGCAACCTAATAAGTTTTTTGTTATTTCAAAAATCAATTTTATTTTACCATCCAGCACATTTTAAAAATAGGCACAAGATCTTATTTCCACCTTCAAAATTGGCAAAAATTTTTCTGAGAACTAGACAGACAATTCAAGGTATAAGCATTCTCATACACTGAGTTTTTTCTTTTCTAGAGGGCAATTTGGTGGAAAGAATAAAACTTGAAGTGTGCATCTCTTTTAACTCCATTCTTAGACTATTTGAAGGAAAAAGTAATAGATTTGGATGAAGACAGAACTCAGGATCAAATGTACCATTGTTCAGAAATAACAGATATATCCAATAGTAGTGGAATAATTAAACTTAATGTATGTTACATATACTGAATATAATGTAGCCATTAAAAATTATGTTCATTAAATAAGAAGATATTTAATGACATAGGAAAATATTCACAATATATTAAGGTATGACAGTATTCTGTTGAGAATACACATATATACATAAATTATATAAAGCATTTATCACAATGCTTGGCACAGTAAAAATCAATATGATTCATCAACATCATAGGAAAAGAAAGGTTTGATTATATACTAACTGTTAAGATGTTATCTGAGTAGTAGAAATGCAAAGAAATTATTATTACTTATTCATTTTAAAGACCATTTTGTATGTTATGTAAAATAAACTATTATTCTTACATGGAGGGAACTATTTTTTAAACTGGCACTTTTAATTCAGTTCCAGTTCCTACTAAAGGTTGGAGAAGAAAATCAGACTTTTACTAACACTTCCTCAAGTCTGGCATTGCATAAGACACGTGATAGATCCTTCAGTAATTCTTGATTCAATATATACTCACAATCAACCTCTGGGAGCTATCTATCTCTCTACACAGAACACTGTTTTCAAAAAAATAGAGCATGTATTAAAGGGTTTCAAAATGAGGCCTCTAAAAGCCTTACTGGATTTTACCACAATGGTTAGAAAAGGTTCAAGTTTCTCAAGATACTGGTGATTTTCCCTTTTTTTTAAAGGTTGAAATTAGGTGAAAAAAACATTAGAATATTAAGAAATTGTCTACTGTAATTAAATTCCTATTGATAGTTGCTTTAAAAAAGAAAAGGAAAAAATATATGTAAGGATTTTATAAATAAAATCCACATTACAGGGCAGTTTTAAACTATGATAATGCTTTTAGGGCTTTAAGGATGCCTACGATAATCTATCTCTTTTGTTTCTTCATAATACATATGATTATAAATAAATTGCCATTTCAAAACAGTATATATTAAAGATGAGATATATAAATTATCAGAATAAAAACTATGTTCCAAAGAAGTTCACTCTTTGGGATTTAGCTAACGCACAATATCAACTCTAATAAAACTGATTACCAGATAAATGCATCACTTTCTAATATAAAAAAAATTTAAAGTAAAACCCAAGAATTTGTCCTCATGAGGAGTTAACATCAAATAGCAAAATATTATATGCTAAAACATATTATTCTTGTCCTACAAAAACATTTGTAGGGAATAACTTAATAGAGCAGGATAAGTTTGTGAAAACAGAATCCTAAGTCTGGGTAAGTGAGGTAATCTCCAAGTTGTCCTATACTAAGTACATTTAAAATTAAAAAAACTAATAAGGCAATCCTCCCAGTAAAAATTGCCATTTGGTATTTCAAACATCAACATTTTGGGGATTAAACCACTGGGAATATTTACTCATTTTTCATGTAACAGCAGTCTCTACACCACTGACATCACTACACCAAAAACTTGCACTCCCAATTTGTCTATGGCAAGTCTTACCAAAAAAGAGCCCATTTAAAAACAATATATTTTACACGTGTTAATTCACATTCCCTCATTTGCTTTTCTATTAGCTGCATCCAACAAGAAGGTATTCAATATAAAACTTTAATTATGGTAATCAGGCTTTTCCCACCTCTAAAATAGAACTTGACATTTTGATCCAAGCTACTTTCTTAAAAGAGAGCAGTAAAAATTATCGTCATTCCGCTCAGAATTTTTTTGTAGTTTTTCTCCTAACTAAGCGTCATCTGAGAGACAGTACTTCTTGATCTCTCTCAAAGTAGGTCTAATCTGCGGAAGGCAGTGAGACAGTGTACTGCACTGTGAATGGACAGCCAGGTATTTTATGAATGGAGGCGATCACGTGATCCCAGCACCTCCCCGAACTGATATTTCCCACATAACTGTGTCAACATTCTGAGAACAGGGGTAGTTGTTTGTGTCAGTGCGTATGTTTCTGAATTTAACCTGTAACTTCAAATTCTCCTAACTTCCCGAACTCAAAAATCTACGTGAAGGCAGACAATCAAGCTTCGAACATTTTTCTTGGGAAATTCTTTCAAGATGTCCAAGGTGATGGATGTTTAATTATTTTTTTATGAATGAAGAGTGTGCTATGCAAATGAGGGCGATTCACAAAAAGAGAGAACATGGCGGCCACTTCTGATTCCAGACTGCACTGACACTGCAGCAATCTACCTTCTCCCACACCCGCTCATCAGAAGAGTGTGTTGAGGGGGAGGGGAGGAAGGAGAAACGCAGCTTGGCATTTCTCAAGCTATTTTATGTTAAACAGGCCTAGGCTTTGGGCTTTAAAGTTCTTTCAAAAAGGTCTGACTCGAGGAATGCACTTTATTTAAAGGACAAGCCCTCGCTCACTTAACTCTTTCCAACCCTTTAAAAAGATAAACAAAACTTATCAACTTAATTACAAGAAAACGGTTGCTAATATTCTGCATGCAATTAAATCCCCATCTCAATAGGAAATTGTCATCGCACCATAACTCCTGTGGGCAGCTGGGACGTTAATGCAAAATAGTTAAGAGGCCAAGTATTTCGTTTGGAAAACCTAAAGACAGGCCAAATAGAAACTTCAACCGGGATGGTCTCTAGAAGTTAATCAATGAAGTCATCAACACGTTCAGCAAAGTAAATATTTGAAATCAATGTAAATGGTGTTTGTTAATGTAGCTGAAGGACAGAAATTAGCATTCAAAAATCCTTCTATGCTCGTGATAAAGACAGCTCCGATGTTCGCAAAGGTAAAACGTAATAGTTCACCGTCTCCCACACTCCATGTGTCCTTAATCCTATTAAATTCTAAAAATGTTTCTCTAGCCCCATTTTTGACACGAATCTTACAGGTCATAAGTTTAAAAAAGGAGGGGAGGGGGGTGGAGGCTTAATCGGTATTAAAGAGTCACTGACTCATCGAATTAAGATTCAAGAGCAGTTTGATGCAGGAGGTGCTCCCACACATTAGTTTCCAAGTGAAATAGCTACAAAGCAAGCAGGATGGATATTCAGGGTATGCTGATTGGTATGCTCAAGTGAAAAAGGACAGGCCAAAGGTCTTCCAGGCAAAGGGCTAGTCATGTCCACCCTGCCTCCATCCATCCACATGACTCCATCTCCCGGACGTAAAAGTGCCATCCCACCACAACCCTCAATACCCTTCCCCAGAAGAAAGCAACTCAAAGAGGAGGTGGAGGGGGAGCGGGGGGGCGGGGGGGGGAGGCGGGTGCTGCCATTAAATAAAATGGCTCAAAAAAAACAAATGTGATCTGCAGAACAAGATGCACCGATCTCCGCAGGGTTGCAAGCTTTCCTGCACCCAGTCTCAGAGACCGGGTCTGGGGGACCGAGGACGAAGGCTGCGGGGCGCGGAGGGTGTGGGGGGGGGCTGTAATCAAGATCCATGAGGCGCTTACTCGTTGTCAGAAGTCGCCGTCTCCTCGCTCATCTTTCCCTCACCGTGATCCGATCTGGAGATGGAGGAGCAGCAGCAGCACCGAGGGACAGGAGGCAGAGGCGGCCGGGGGGGCGCGGGGGCAGCGGCTCAGGGGCCTCACCATGGTGGATGCCTCACCCGGAACGGTGCCCCCCCAGCCGGGAACCCCAGCCACCCCCGCAGGGGGGGGGCGGCAGCAGCCTCTGCCGTGGCGACCCTCAGCCTCTTCCGCGCCCGGCCAAGGGATCCGAGGAGGCCGGGAAGGGTGGCTGGAAAGGGAACAAGGAAGGGGGACCGCGAAGGCTGGCTGGAGAGAGGCTCCTCTGGCCACTGGGGTGGAGCGAGGCGGGGTCCGGCCAGGAAGGAGCGGGAGGGCGGGCGGAGGACCCGGGAGCAGAGGCGGCGCTTCCCTCAGGGATGCGGCGAGGAGGCAGCCGAGATGCCCTCGGCGGGGGCCGCCGGGCGGCGGCACGGTCCTGCCGGAGCCCGCCCCACCATCTCCCGCTCAGCCTCCGGCCGCGAGTGGGGCGGTCCTCCGGCACCGGCAGGATCGGGCGAGGGGCCTCGCGGCGGCGGATTCCTGCAGACACTCCAGCCGGGACGGCTCCACCAGGGGGCGGCGGGGGCGGCGGGGCGTGTGTGAGGCAGGCGACCCGAACGCCCCCACCCGCGCCGGCGAGGAGCGGGAGCGCCCGGGGAGCAGGGGGCGGGGGCGGGGGGGTCCCAAGAACTGCGGCTTGAGAGCGAGGAGAGCGGCTGCAGGGGTCCCCGTCAGCCGGTGCCCACCAGCGGCTCGGCGGGCCAGCTCCTCACGCCCGCCAGAGGGGAGCCGCGAGGGGGGCGGCGGAAGCGCTCACGCCGCCCGCTCCTTCCGCCGCCGCCGCCGCTGCCGCCGCGGCCCGAGCCGGGGGCGCCCGCGGCAGCAGGAGGCGAAGTAGTCCCTGGCGACTGCTCCTTGGCCGCCGGCTTCCCCGGGGGCCACAGACAGCACGGGGATGGGGTTGCCGAGCTGGGTACCCGGGCTCTGGGGGGGGGGGCGCGCGCAAGGGGGACCCAAAGCGGCGCGCTCCGGGCGAATCACTGCAACTCGAAGTCGTGTGCAGCATAGCAAGTTTCAGGAAAGTAGTTCCCTCCTCCCTTCATTTCCCAAATCGCTGTCGAGCCACTGAGCGCGGAGAAGGAGGAGGGAGGCGGAGGGATACGCGAGGCGGCCGCGCTCGGTGTGCGTGCGCGCGCTCCAAACTCTTGGCACGCTGCGAAAGGGGGCGGGGGTGGGAGCTGCACGGGGAGCTGCTTGGGAGGTTGCATTGTTGCGGCGCGGTACGCTCCGTTACTCGCTTTGGACTATCCGGTGGTTTGAACGAACGGGCTCCAGAATGACAGTGTGCTCAAGGAGGAAATTGGAGGCTACTCTGTTCTGCCGTGTGTGTGTGTGTGTTTTTCTTGCAGAGCAAAGAATGGAACTGGCATGAGTTCATCTTTAGTTGGTGGGGGTTAGAGGAGGGACTGTACAAAGAGAGCTCCGCCTGCTGTCCCTCTAGTTGCATTGCTGCAGTCTCCTGGCTGCATGCACAGCGGGGATGAGCGAGTGTGTGTGTGTGTGTGTGTGTGTGTGTGTGTGTGTGTGTGTGTCTTAGAGAGTTAGTTGTAATACCTTGGGTTTTTACTGCGCAAGGGGTATGCTGTGCAGGGCATTCATCTCCGAAAGCTAGAGTGGTTGTTAATGGGGAACGACTTCCATTGAAGCCCAGGGTAGGCGTGTTACATGAATCTGGCGCAGCCTGAAGCACAGGAAATAACTCCTGCTGCGAGTGAGGTTGCATAACTATAGCGCAGAAGATGCCTCTGTGGCACGAACTGCTCTGAACGGAGGCGGAACGAGTATTGAATAGGCAGTTGTCACGTTTGCATTGTGAGAGGACAATGTATCATTCATCTCAAAAGGTTTATGCACAGAAACCTGCTGGGGTTTTTAGGCTGGGGTATAGGGTCAGCTGGATCAGGGGACTCTGAACTCTGCAAATTCTATTATCTCTTTTCTACCTAGAAAGCCAGCCTATACTTGATCCGGTCTCGGGGACTGAATCCTGAGTGCTCCCAAGTTTCTGACGCATCTCCCTAGGTGATCAGTCTAGCTTTGTGCGCAATGCTTTGCTCTTCATTCTCAGGTTTGTACAACCTAGGAATGAAGGTTGCTTGCTCCTGCCACCTTGAGGGATAGAACAATTCCTGAGGAAGAAGAAAGTGAGAGAACTTCCCCAACATGCCAGCATTCCTCTTCTTCCATCTGTCTCCAGGAAGTTTCAGGAGTGCTTTCAGGAGCTGGTACACAGGAGCCGGTTAACAGTGTTCTGCGCATAGTAGGTGCTTAATAAATGTGCGACGAATGAATAAAGGAGCTAAACTAGTCGTCTGCCCCCAAAAAAGCATTCCGTTGATTTCTGAGGTTTGCTTCTTGCCTTCGCAAAAGAATTGTCCTTACTCAAAGTGAGGAAAGGGCAATGTTGGTGACAGGAAGAGATGAGGGGATCTGGGATGATCAGATCTTACCTCTGTTACCTCTGAACCTGAATTGTTTTTTGTTCTTATTTTCTTTTTTATCTTGTTTCGGTGAAGAACCTATAACTGGGAGTGTTGGCGCTGGCCTATACTTCTTCCAGTACTACTACTGCTAACCGCTTCGGCTGCTCAGATTTGAATCAAGTCCCATCAGTTATCATTTGTGTTCTGGACAAGTTACTTAAACTCTGTGCCTGTGTAAAATGGGGATAATAGAACCTAACTCACATAGCAGCTGTACTGATTAATGAGGTAATGATATACATTGAGCACTTCAAACAGATTTAAGAGCTCAGTGAGTCCTAGCTCTCACTATAAAACTACGTTTTATAAAATGGAGATGATAATAATAAACTCCACCACAAAGCAGTGCCAGTTGCTCTGAAGGTTTAATGTAAAGCCTTCAGTAGCCTTGTTCATTCATTCAATAAATAATTGTTTGTTTGTTTTTTCTGTGTGCCACTGTTGCTAGACACATAACCTGGTCCTTAATAAGCCATCATTTTCTTTTGAAGAAGATTTGTATCTGTTTGAGGTTCAAGTGCATCAGGGAAATTATCAGTAAGAGGCTGTGAGAGAATATATGAAAACCATCTCGGCTATCATGTGCAAGGCACTATGCTGGCACTTTTACACATATTGCTTACCTAAAGGGGCAAGATATGATCAACAGCCTGAATTAATGCTTTTAGATTATTCCCAATCCCATGATCCATACACAGTCCCCAAACAGTTTTTTTTTTAAAGTAGTCTTTGCTTAACATTGATAGGTTCTGTGACTTTTTTGCAAAATGATGTATAACAAAATCGGTTTACTATAGGCTAATTGATATAAACAAGAGTGAAGTTCCTGTGGCATGTCATAAATGTTATAACGAAATGATGTTGAGCGAAATGACGTTATTTGAGGAACTGCTATACACTGGAAGTATTGCTTTAATGCAGATTCCTAGATCCCACTACAGAGATTGATCTGCAGACCTGTAATAGGACTGACAAATCTGCCTTTTCAGAAATATGTCAGGTTCCCCTAGCCCTTCACAGTTTACTCCCCCTTTCCTATTTGGGTCATCACATCTCTGAACACATCCCTAATTGAAGCCCAACACAAAAGAGGGTGGCCTAAGTTATATCATAGGCTAAGGTAGATACTGGCTATAAGGCCAGAGAACTGGTTCAGCTATGGAAGATGGATTCAACAAGACTTGAAAAGCTGTGTGAGATCAATAGAGATTGAATAGAAGTTTCAACAGAAGTTTCACCTTAAATTCCAACTCCATTCAGTGGCCGGGGTCAGGAGTACAAGGAACCCTTGTATTTGCTCGGTTGTATTTTCTCAAGAGGGTCTGTGGGAAAGAGGCTGGTCACAATAGCTAGTGCTCACAGGTAGCACTCAGTACCATTGTCCTCAGTTTAGGAATTAGCTACAGCCACTTAACACTTACAGCCTGTTATAGATGATTAATTATCTAAAGCATCCATGAGCCAACAGCACAGTTGCCAGGTAATTGCCACTATAGGACATCATCAAAGTTAAGAAGGTACAAGTTGGTTCTGAGTTCCCTGTCAGTATCAGACCAGAGTTCACAAGGCCAACAAAGTGGCCTGTCCTCATGGAGGCACTGCAAGATGGCAGGCATGGCTCAATTCAAGGCTTTCTCCCTCTTTCCAGACCACTCAGTCCATAGTGATCATCTTTCTTATGAACTCAGAATTTGTCTTCTCAAATGCTTTTATTTTTGCCTTTATTGTTTTATGCCTGTATTAATAATTCTCCCCCTTCCCCCCACCTTTTTTTTTCATGTTTGTTTTTCCAGTTTCATTTTAAATGGCTTGAAGGCAGAGACAACATTTTATATTTTTTGATGTTCTCTTCAGCATTGGTGTTAAGTAATGGAAGCTTTTCAAGTGAAATATGATGCCAAAGCCTTGTGTGTGTATAAAAATGAAGCTGTATTGACTGACACAGTGATGTAAATCAGGAGTCCCCTCTGGCATCCTATTGTGACCTGAGTACTACTGCAATTCAACATTTCACACACACTATGCCTTGCACTAATAAGCTCTCAGCAGATATATGTATACTTGGAAAGCCAAAAGAGAAGACAGCCATGCCAACTTTGAAGTTCTAACTGTATATAAAATAAAATACATATATACATTTCCACTTCTGAAACTACTTTTCACATTACCCCTTAGTAGATGGTATTAAAATGTTGTATTTTAAAACGGTAGTTAATATGTGCCTAGATCAAAGGGGATACTATTTTCATGCTGTACTTTGTTTAATGAATGACTTTTTTTTTTTCCTTCGCAGTAACCAGTCTCTTGGCTAATGAGCTTTGCCTCTCAGTGGAATTACTAAATGGTAACCATGTTTCTAAATAGTTTCCTTGCCTCTGGCATGAGTCTGTTTCTCCATCACTAGGGTTTCCATGTTCTTCCAAACCAATACAAAGTATAAAGAAATATGCTATTTTATTTTTCTCCCAAAGGACTTCAATTGTTGGTCTGGTAGTATCCGGTAAGTGTGAAATCAGTTTACTTTTAATGCTATAACTGCCTTTTACAGGAAGTTTCCACAAGATTACAACAAGTACAAGGGAAATGAGCAGTCTGCGATTTCCTTTATTTTCAGTATAATCTTAGCAGGGAGGATGCTTACTAGGCCTCACACTACTAAATAAAGCACTCCTCCCTTACCATCATTCTCCCAAATGGTTTTGGCATGCTCTTTGTTTGAAGGTTATATGCCGTTACAACAAATACGAAGTACTGAAATATCTGTCACATAAGATTTCCAAGGCCATGTGCATGTAACACAAATTCAGTATACAACAAAAGTGTCTTAGTGGTTCCTTGGATTTCATTTTAAAAATGGCGTTGGACTTCCCTCTTAGTGAATAATAATAATTAACCATTGTATAGGAATATAAAACTTATGATGCCCCTCAGGAACTTACCTTCCTAACACCCTTGCTTGCTAAGTATTATTATCAACTCCAATTTACAGAGAGAATTAGGAACTGAAGATCAGAGAAGTTAGGTGACTTGCCAGAGGTCACACATTAATGAGGATGTGGCTAGCTTTCAAACTCAAATTTTCTCCTTCAAAAACCCATGTGTGTTTGTGTGTGTGTGTGTGTGTGTGTTAATATATAAACTTGTCAAAGATGGGATCCGTGGTGGGATATTCTTTCCATTTCAGGTCATTATTACTATGGATGATGACTTGGCAGGAAAGCCTCTCTCTAGATAAAGAGAAGACTAAATTCCTTGGCTGTTATCAGCTAGGAAGCTGCCTTCTGTAGGCCTCTGGTACATGAATTCCTTTATACCAGCAGAGTGTGATCTGGAAACCTCTGGTGTCTCTTTTGTAAATTGGTAGCTAATTCTAGAGCCTTGGTAAGAAGACTACTTCCAATAGGAGGCAAAAAAACATCTGGTTGGGGGATGACCAGTTAGTTCAGTTGATTAGAGTATGGTGCCGATAACACCAAGGTTGCCGTTTCGATCCCCACATGGGCCACTGTGAGCTGCGCCCTCCCTAAAAGAGTCAACTATGCCATTGCAGCCTGAAAGCAGTGTGTAACCAATGACCATGGGGGTTTCCCAATAAAAAATAAATAAATAAAAAATACATCTGGTTGTCTTTTGGTGCTACTAGCAGTTTTGATGATCATGGTAGCCACTAGCCAGCATCTGTGGCTATTTAAATTTAAATTAATTAAATAAGATAAACATTTACTCCTCGTTTCTACTAGCCACATTTCAAGTGCTCAATAGCCACCGATGGTTAGTGGCTACCATATTGGACAGTTCAGATACAGAACATTTTTATTATCACAGAAAATTCTGTTGGGCACTTAATGTACAGATGTGTTGCTGTAAACAACACAGGTAGTTATTAATATAGACAATGATTATGCTGTCAAATATGTAATTATTGGTTTGAACTGGGACATTGTATTCCCTCTTCTGACCTCAGATTATGTCTTCGTTGCCATCAACTAAGGGTAAAAGGGAGGGTAATTTCATAATTAAAGTATTTGATGAACCTACGGAAGATATCTGTATTGTGAAGCACTAATTCATTGATTTATTTATTTTATAGGACTACTTTAAATGCTCATGTTCAGTACTGAAAGCAGCAAAGCTTCACCTGGGAGCCTTTTAGAATACAGACTCTTGGGCTCCACCCCAGCCCTACTCAATTATAACCTGCATTTTAACAAGATCCTCAGGTGATTCATCTTCACATGAAAGTTAAAGAAGCCCTGCTGTAAAGAATCTCTTTCTGTCTAATAGTGGCCCCTCCTAACCTTGACTAGGTATATTTTTCTTCAGGCTTGTCCAGCCTCCAAGTATATAAAAGTAAGATGGTTCCATCATTATTTCCAATCATTTTCCTGCCCCCACCCCCACCCCTCCACCGCCCCAGAGGATTTTGTGTTCCTATTTCCTTTAAGCCTCTTTTTTCTGGTCCTTATTGTAGGCCACTGAGCAGCACCTGGGGTCTGCTCCTCTCTGCTTTAAGCCTAGAGGCACTCGTAGCTCCTTGGAGTCCTGGGGCTCTCTGCCAGGAGACTATACCACTAAGAGCTGTTTCTTTCCTCTATGCCGCTTCCCATTTCCCTCTTTTCTAATAAATTTCCCTACTTTCCTAAAAAAAAAAAAAAAATTTCCTGTTTTTCAACTCTCTCTTTCTGACTTATTGAAGGGTCCCTCCTCTTCCACTCTGCAGCAACACACATTAATAAGACTTTATCACACTTGATTAGACATGTGGAAAGCCTCGTAGTTCTACACTACCCACTCAGGGAGTCTTAAAATTTTGCGTTTCGTTGTAACTTCTATTTGCTGTACTGTAATTGAAAATCAAAAAAAAAACTTAAGACCGTTCATTTACATACAACATTGGCCCTTCCAGACTTCTACCTGTGTTGGCAATGTGTGTGTATATATACAGAGGATGCCAAAAACTATATACACATTTTAAGAAAGGAAAACTATATTAAAATTGTAATATTTAATGTATACTGATAACAAAAGATGAATACAAGTTATGTTTGACTTGCAACAGGTACTCAAAGTGGTTACCATCAGCGTCCAGATACTTCTGATTGTGAGGAACTACTGCTTGAGCAACGTTGACCAACGTGTCCACTTGTATACATTTTTTGGCACCCCCACTATATATAATATACAGTTGATCAGGTATAATTCACAGAATACAGATGTTTAGGTCATAGAGGTAGGAAGAATGCTATAAGGGAAAAGTCAGTATTAGAGGAAGAATATAGAAGTTATTTTTACTGTCTGTATTGTATAACATTTTGTGTTATCGAAATGCTTCCTTTTGGTTTTCCATATCTTCCTTGATGTATTGTAAGATTTTGAAGACCAGTAAAAAGACTGTTGCAATGGTCCATATAAGAGAACAATTTGAACACTGGTCAGGAGCTAGAGAGAAGAGGATGGGTACAAATATATGTAAGTACCATGATCCTTGAGATTGCTTATCTGCCAGGCAGCCTGCTTTCTGGAAACTTGCAATCTAACTGGAGAGATGTGGAAAACAAAAAGGAAACATTTAGAAAACACAAGATGTTATATGAATAAATGCCATGACAAGTAATAAAAATAACTGCTGTTGTTTCCTCTAATGACACTAATCTTATTAGCATTTCCAAATATGTCCATTTTGGAATGCTATGACAATAGCTTTAATATCTTTGCATGATAAAATCTAAAATGTACACCATATTGAAAAATTCGGTGTGTAAAAATTATTAGATGCCGAAAACTTCAGTTCCAGTGACTTCTGGCCAGTTCTTACCTCGCCAGAAGGAGATGTTAGTTTTGAAATCCTAAGAAGACACTAACTTTCCTTCATACTAGAGAATGCCATCCCTCAGCTCTAAAGCCTCTATCAAGAAGCCCTAAAACACTTCACACTCTTATTGTTTTCTGGGTCTTAGCCAATCTTTATTTATTTCAAGTTTCCTTGTTGGATTATCTCAATCTTCCTTTTGGATCCCCTGCCAAGCTGTGCCAAATACTTTGAACAGCCTCTCTTTACTTGCCTTATTGTCCTTGGTTATTTTAAGTACATCTCTTGGTATTTTCCATAAAGCATTTTAGAATTGATTTGGGGGGAAAAATGGTTTCTATAATCTTACAGCATTTGGTCAAGTCTGCATCTTAGAAATGTAGTTATTCTTGATATGTTCTATGATACTATTCTTAACTATGTATTTGTTTAATGTCTATAGTTATCCACTGTTTCCAAGTTTTTATAAAACCCAAAATTCATATGTATCAAATTATTATTGCATAATAACTTACGAAGTAAGATGTCTGATAGGTGCTTACCAACATTATTTTATATAGTACTGACAATTTGTTAGTCCAAAAGGACAACTTTTGATTTCTATTTTAATTTATGTCTCTAAAGTTCCTGTCCATTCCAATGTATAAATGACATTAGAGATTTTGCCAAGCTTTCATTCAAATTCATAAATTCTATCTATGTATGATCCCAGTTTCTTCTTTACTTTTCATATATCTACAATGTCAATTTTCCTTGAAAATCACTTGAAATGTAACTCATTGAATGCTAACAATAATTATTTCTTGTTTTTTTTTTAATTATTTTTTATAACTTTCACTTCTGATATTGATCTTTTATAGAACTGAAAGTAATCAGTAAAGGATAGAGAACCATCAGAAAGCTATCATTAGAATTCATTAAAGAGTGATGTATAAGTCCAACTCTCAAAGGGTCCATCTTCAGTAAACTCTTAGAAGATATCTATATTGGAAATATTAATTAATAATTTTATAGGCCAGATTCAGTAATAGAGATGAAATTAAAGCAGTCCTTGACTTCAAGGAACTAGTGAGGATATAAATTGGTAACTTACCATTACCATGGTAAGTACTATAAGAGTTATGAATAAAGTGCTATGGGAGCAATTGATATTGCTTCACATAAAATAAAGGATTGACAGTAGCTGGGTTACCATCAAACATTATTGTGAAACATAAACAAGAATGATGAAATGAAAAACCATTCTTGAAAAAATGGCTTCATGCATGTGTTCAAGGAGAAAAAATGCTGACGGTTTTATAACTTCAACCTCCAAAGGAACAATTGGAGCTAAGAGAAATATGATAAATGTTTGGTTCTTTTCTGTACACTTTTATACGACAACAAGTCCAAAATGCTGAAGATGAAACCCCATGAGGATAAAGGTTTCACAGCCGCTCCCCACCCTTCAGCTTATTTAAGTATGTTACCCTTCCACCCATCTTCATTTTCCCTGGGAGAATGTCTGTCTGTTACCATACAGTGACCTGATGGATGTTTATGTAGCTGGCTTGTTTTCAGTTATGTTTCTGGCAGTTATTTGTTGTACAGGTCTTTTTTGTATATTTTAGCAATCTTCTAATTATTCCCTAAATACTCTGAGAAAATAATCTTTTGCATAATACACCTTGTTTTGATTCCCAACTCAAGAACTGACTGGATGCCTTCTGTGTGCTTACCGCCCCGAGGCCACCTGTCTGCTTCTCATTTCATTCATCCCAGTGTAGTTTTCACTGGGCCTTCTATTTTTCTTGTTTCTTCAGAATGCTTGGAAAAATTCTATGCTGGACAGACTTTTGTTGCATTCATTTCACTCCAAAAAGTGTTCTAGGTTCCCTGTGTATATTCTGCATATCTTATTAACAAAACTTTTTAAGATTTCCTGTATCTTCCCCAAATGTCTAGTATTATACTCTCAACAAAAGTTGCCTGTTGCCTCCCCAAAATTTGATGGAAGCTCATGTAAACCTGGGTCCTCATGTACAATTTAAAACAATAATTTTAATGGCACAAAATAATTAATACCAAGATGAATAAATCTCAAGATTTAATCAGTTACCTCAAATCAGATATATTGGAGTTGAAAGTTTACACGACTCTTCATATATCACCCTGGTAAATCCCCAAATGCAAAAGCAAAAATACTACACTGCCTTTTTGCTTCATTTTTAAGTTAACACAAATGTTCCTTGTAAAACCTTAGAATCCTATAGAAAAGTGGCACAGAATAAAAATGAGGACTCCAATTCTACTTGCCTCAAAGGTGACTACTATTAACACTTTTGAATATATAATTTTAGATTCTTTTCTATGTATTTACAAACACGCGCACACAAAACAAAATTTTTGAGTATTTATTTCCTTTATAACTTACCATGTACATTTTCAATATTAATGTTCATTCTTTTAAATACTGTTATATAGGTATACTATAATTTATCTCTTTCTATAATTAGACATCAGCAATTGATTGTTTCTAGATTTTGTTTTTTTCTATTAGACACAATGCTTCAATGAACATCTTTGTATACTCATTTTGGGGCTTATAAACTTGAAGATTTCTCTCAGGAAGATTTATGAAACTGAAATTGAAAGGTCAAAGAGAGATGAATGTTTTAAATAATGAAAGATAATACCCAATTGTTTTCCAAAAAAACACTGTTCCATTTTTTAAAATCAATTATTTTCTCATCAATAGTTTAGGAGAGTTTTGTCTATATTCTCACTCTAA
Organism: Aselliscus stoliczkanus; assembly: GCA_033961575.1. Taxonomy (NCBI): domain Eukaryota; kingdom Metazoa; phylum Chordata; class Mammalia; order Chiroptera; family Hipposideridae; genus Aselliscus; species Aselliscus stoliczkanus. Next base: position 93,451,548 of record CM066732.1, on the reverse strand, counting down.
GTAGATATTAACAGTCTCTTAAGTTTTGCCAGTGCAATAGCCCCTCAATGTGATATCTTATTATTGTTTTATTTTGCATTTCCCTAGTCACTTGGTTTAATTTCATTTATGTTCCTTCTTCAGTAAAATCCCTAATCCACCTGTTTCTTCTTAATTTCCCTTTGCCTCCCTCCATTTCCATAGCTGTACCTTTTGCTGAATATTGTTGTGAAATAACTGTTATGATAATACTCATGTATTAAACACTATTATCAGTATTATGCATTATGTAGAAAGGCTTTTCAAAATTACCTTTTCTGTATTTGATATTCTATTCTTATTTATGTAATTTAAAAATTTGCCTTTTCTCCAGTCACACAGAAACATTGTATATACTTTGCATTCAGGCTAGCAATAACAATACATCAGGGAGAAACTCAATGAAACTACTTATGTTCAACTACCATAAAATGTACTTTTGTCCATAGTATTCCCCCAGCACAGCTTCCCCAGAACAAAGGTGTTAAAAAAAAAACCAGCAATATTCCTAAAAGTGTTTTGAGACAGATACCTAACTTTATCCTCTCCAGATCAGTAATATACAATAATTAACTCAGTAAATAAAAATGGGCATATGTCGCTGGATTCTTTTATATAAATTTTTCTTTTCTGGTGGAGTATATGAAGATAATCATAATAGCTAACATTTATTGATTTACTGGGTGCTTACTGCATGCCAGGTACTGCTCCACCTGCTTTATGAATGTTAGTGCTAATCTCATCTGAGATAGGTATCATTAGTATCTCCATTTTAGTGGTGAGGAAATGAAAGCTCACAAGGTTCAATAACTTGCCTGAGTAGGTTTCACAGCAAGAAAGTAGCAGAGCCCTGATTTAAACTCAGGGGTTCCAGAGCCCCACTCACAGTCAAAAGTACTGAACTTTCATGACCAGTGTTTGACTGAAATAGTAACAGAGGGAAACGGAACTAGAAAGAAGAAGGACATGGACAAGGGGGATGGGGGGAAGAAAGAAGTACAGGATAAGAAAAGAAAACACAGAAAAAGATGAAGGAAAAGAAAAAGAAGGAGATAGGGGAGAAAGAAAGAAATGGCAAAAACTACCTTTTGACTCTCGTGTCACCAACCCAATGAATGGCCAACTAAGTAGAGCTTGCTCATATCAGTACCAAAGAAATGCACAGTGTTGTGGGTTCGGTATTCTTCATGCTTTCTAAGCCCTTGGCCCAACCACCCCATCACACCCATATCAAGGCATACCTCCAACTTGGGGACATTGTCCTGGCATCTTCCTTTGCTGTACTTCTAAGATTCACAAAAACTGTACAGATGTGGACTCTTACAAAGAAAGATGGGATTGACTTTACACTCATCATCTGATTTTTGCTTCTAGGTATAATAAAAGCTGGAAGGCAACTGTTTACAAAGTATGCTCTTAAACAAATTCTAGGAGAAACATAGTAAATATAAAAGTTCTAATGCTTTATTCTCATGCTGCAATGGATCATAACCTTGTGTACTTCCTGGGATTCTCCAAACCCCTTTGGAGGCCACTGGAGTCATGGGGTCGGTTCTTTGCTGTATGCATTAAACTAGGTGACCTGGCCTCTTGGTGCTGCTTCAGTGCCTCCATTAGAAATGGCTATTGTCAGATCAGTATTAGATACCAATCCCAGTTCAGATCCACACTTAAACCCAATGACACAATAGTAACAGGAGAATATGACTTTCTTCTATGAGAATAGTGCATGGAGAGAATACAGCAGGAAGGAGACTTGTGCCTCTTATCATCATCGAGGTAAAAATATAGGACAGCCAGGCAAATCCATAGCACAACAAGATCAAAAGCTTCATGGTGTTTCATTACAAAGGTCTTTATCTTAGAGTCATGAGAAAATATGCTCATAATTCCTTCCCAGTACCTCTCCCATAGTAGTCACTGAATACAACACATACTGGGGTCACTGAGTGAAAATGGACAGCTATTATACTACAGAATAAGGAACCCTTGGAGGCATGAATTATATGCAGGAAAGCAAATTCTAAACATACCATTTAGTTACTTTATTTAAACTGACGAGGTGTCAGTAAAGCTTCCATAATTTTCTCCTGTTTCACTTCTTACCAGTACCCCTGCTTCCTCCCTTTGTGTAGATGGAACTCTGTCTCAGGCCTGGGACTAAGGTGAAGTGAACAAAATATCAAAAATTTAAATAATGACAGAGGACTCTGCCTTTTAGCTTTCCTGAGATTGTGGAAATAATATCCACAGTGTCTTGTTTCTCCATACCTTCACATGTAGACAGTACTTCATTTAACTTCCCAATGTCCCAAGTGAAAATATTCCTTTGATTCCCCACTCCAGGAAACCTCCCATGGTCAGAGCATCTGTTTTCAAGTTAAATTGCTTTCTGTCAAAGTTTAATGTTCCTGGCCTCCCTGCAAGCCTTCAGAATCCTGAAAATCTTCAGCTTTTAGAAATGAAAGAGATATTCTAGTATACTGGATATAATAACTATTTTCATCTCAATTAATAGATAATTTAATGGCTAAGTGACTGATTTAATGTTTTTCATGGGGAATTTAATGTGAGGATTTGAAGACATCTAGTTATATAAAGGACAGGAATGCATTGGGCCTCCCGTTCCACCAGGATCATTGATTTAAAAGTTGTTTGTCTTTCTGCTTGACTTCTGTATCTACTTCTACTTCTCACATGAACTTGGTGAAGGTGGCCGCCAACCAGTTGCAGGTTTGTATAGTCTCAGTTTCAGCCACCAGAAGGAGGCTGATATTAGCTTTTTGGTTCCAGTTCTGAAATTCCTTGGAAAAAAAACCTCATACTGGCTCAGCTTGGGAGTGCCTCTGCCTGGACCAATCAACAGTGTCCATGGGCAGGGCGAGACTGGATGACTTTGGTGATTGGTAGTGTGGTCGCATTGTAATCATACAGGTGATGGAGTTGAAAGGGGCCTCCACTACATGGCAGCTTGGCAGAAAAAAGTATCTGTATCTATCACAGAAGTAATTTCATCCAAGTCTTTCTTGTAACAGATGATGAAAATGAGGCTCAGAAAAGTCGGTTGACCAAAGTTAGTGAGAAAGCCAGTACTGGATCGCAGGTCTCCTGAGTGTCAGACTCATGTTCTCTTATTCAGAAGACATTTACTAAGCATTTACTATGTGTCAGACCTGGTTTCAGGTGCTCAGGTTGGTTACAACAGTAAACAATAGCCACGAAGAATGTGCCCTCACTATACTGCTTCTTAGATCAAACAAATTTGTCTTCAGAACTCCCATCTTCTAAACAGCTTTTTTTTCTTTATCACTCCCCTTCACCTCCTTACAGAAAACTCCAGAACCCATTCTCTCTGCCTCTTCATTGCTTTTGCACAAGCCAATTGATTCTGACATTAGCATTTCTAAAATCCATACGAAGAGTAATTGATTGCTCTGATAGACACATAGTCACAAGATAACGCATTTAACATACACAAGGCTTTTGAAAGAATGGAATGTTTTCACCATATAAGAGGCATGCTGTTATGTGGAGAGGAATAAATAAACACCTGTATTTAGTAGTGTTGATGCCCCCTTTACTACTTTGTCTCAAGGGAGAAACATTTATATGTAAGGATTGCAAATTCTTTGACAATTTTTTGGGAATCCCAAGAGGAAAAGAAAATAAAGGAATGGACATTAAATTGAGTCTTGGATTTTAGTCAGACATCACACTTTCCGTTTGCTAGCTATGTGACCTTCAGAAGTTCACTGAACTGCTTTGTGCCTTAGTTTCCTGATTAATAAAATAAGAGTGGGGACTAGACAACTTCTATTGAAATTACTCATAATTCCTACATTTACTATGTTCTTAAAAGGATTGGAGGAGCCAATGAAATATAAATTCCATTCCAGTTTCAAAATTCTGCTCTTTCATGATAGCAAGTGGTTTGTTTTACTCTGCTTTATGCACTATTTGTACACTAATCCTAAGTGATCTAATTATGTTCATTAAATCAACCAGATTTCTTTGCAAACAAGATGGCTTTGTCTCCCAGTGCTAGCATTATTATGGGTTGCTGCTGTGATTTTTGAAATATCTAGGAAGCCCAAAAGTCTCACACTGGCCTTAACATGGAAAAATGCCACCCTTCCAAACGATTTTTTCCTCCCCATATTAGAAGGCTTAGATATAGTATGATGATGTAATTGATATTATTTGGAAGTCTCCATGCATTTCATTTCACAAAAATCTAAGAAAAGAGGACTGAGAAGGAAAGGTATTTCATTTTTGCTCACTGGATGGCTTCAGAATGCCGGCCCCATTCATTTTTTTAAGGCCTGCTTTTGTTTTTTAATTACCAGGGCACACCAAATACCAAAAATATATATATATATTGTGTATATATATATATATATATATTTGTATATGTATATATATATTTTTGTACTATATATTTTTTGTATATGTATATATTTTATATATATATATATTTTTTTTTTATTGATATCAGAACATTTTCATACTGCAGTCTATAAAAAACTGATCTTGGATCCAGCATTTCCACACTGTCCTGTGTTCCCTTGACTACCGGAGACTGCTATGCCTTGATGGGCCGTGAAAGGGATAGCAAATGAAATGTGCCAGTTCCCAGAAACAGCATACCATCTCTGTGGCTGGAGTCTGGAGAGGCTTTCCTGGAAGCAGCCACTCAGGAGTGCTACTTTTAGCAACAATAGCCGCTAAGATATGATGCATCAGTCAGGACATGGTGCTGTAACTTCCGTAAGTCTCTTGAATGAAGCCCTGTTTGTGGGTGCTTACTGAACTGGGAGCTGAATGTTAGTCTTGGTGTAACATAGCTTGTCAGTGTTTTCCCACTCCAAAATGGACATAGAGCAAACCTTCTGGTGTGGCATCTTGGCCATGGGCACCTAAAACCTTAAACATACATAAAACTTACCTTAATAATTTTACCTTTTATGAATTTGTCTTAAGGAAATAAATGTGTAGTATCGTGACGGACACATAGGAAACATGCAAGAAATGTTAGCTGTTGTTAAAAAGATGGTCAATCACAGCATGATTGATAATGGTGAAAACTTAGATTAAACCTAAATACCCGAGAAAAAGGAGATTGATTCAACAAATGGTATCATGTCTATATAATATACCACTAGGCAAACATTAAAAATTATGTCACTGGTGTCTAAATTTTGGTGTGCATCACAATTGCCCGAGGAAACCTGTTAAAAATAAAAGTTCCCAGGACCCATCCAAAATATTCTAAGCATAACCAGAAAGTTCTGTCAAGTTAGGCTTCATATGAATTCAGAATATATTATAGTAGGAATATTAATTTTGCTTAGAGGATTATTATTCATGTGAAAGACTTGGTGACTGTTCTTAAGCAGCCTATCTCACAAATAATCCATTTATTTCAAAAGGACCCATTTAAATCCTTCAGGTCTGAAAACAGGCCTGACATGAAGCTATAGCTCGTTCAGTGACATTTTCTTGAAATGAGCATCACTATAAAATGTCTCTTCCCCAGTCCTCCCAATTATATAATTCTCTTTTTATACTGGTAGATAGATTGGTATCTCCTTAATAAAAGAATAACATTTTCCTGCAAGAGGAAGAGTCCATTTGGGGTAATATTTCACATTTGGCTATCTTTCAATTTGCCTCTGCGTGTGTTTTCATAACATCTGTATTGGAATGAAAAATCATTAGCAGGCTGTGGCTGAGTGTAGTGAAAGCATTGACCTATCAGCTCTGAAGGTTGTTCCAGCCCCAAGATAAATAACTGTTTATCTGTAGTTCCTACTTTGCTCAAAGAAATATACACACTAAGAAAATGACCAACACAGTGTTAAATGAATTAAACAAATTGGCCATTAGACTGAGATAGCTTTAATGCCTTAGTAGCATACATAAGCAAACCAAAACCTAAGCCTTACATGCTTTAAGGTGAAGAAATTGAAACCTAGGGACAACCAATCACAAATAGCCAACTAGGCTTTTCCAAATAAGGCAAATGCTTAAGGTATAGCCCATCAGATGGTTTCCTTGCTTTGCTTCTGCCTTTTCTGTATTAAAAGTTTGTCCATTAGCTCTTGTTAATGAACCACTCCTAACCACTGCTGGTTGGTCTCTGCCTGATCCAATTTGCACTCAAATAAAATAAAAATTTAATATGTTTCGGTTTATCTTTTTAACAACAGGATCTGTTATTTTCCAGATGAACCATTACTTCAAAGATCAATGTAATAGATTGAATTGACACTGGAAATTCCAAAATATTCCTATCTTCTGGGTAGTCCTTGCTGCTTATCATTATTGCCCCAAACCATGGTGCTGACCCATCAGCTGCAGAGTATCAGTGAGTACTGATATGTCCTGTTTTAGGAAGAGGGTTAAAGTCCTAATTTCTCTTATTCCTTCCCATGCAATGACTCCCCGAATGGCAGCAGTGTACATTATGTAATGCTTGTCTGTGCCAGGCACTGCTCTAATCATTTCACCTCGGTATGCCTTTACATATTTAGTTCTCATACTGTAAGGTGGTAGCACCATTATTCATCCCCATTTTATAGATGAGGAAATCACACCAGGAAGCTTAAGGCACTTGCCCAAGATCAGAGTTGCACATGGATAATCCATAAGGTTTGAACCCAAACATTCTGAGAGTCTTTGCATGTAACCTCCAAACCCTAGTCTTGGGTGTACTATCCTAAGGCTGACTTTCTCTTCAACTGCTGGAGAAGCTGTGGGTGGGGGAGCAAATGCAAATGACTGACTGGTAGAAGGAAGTACCTCAAGACAAATATGGGGAGAGTTCTGAAAGTTGTAAGTGGAACTACCAGAGAAGGAGCCCCTCAGAAACCCTGCTCATCTCTGCCTCTGATTGACTAAAGGCTCTTGGAATAGATATTTCATTTTTTCTGAACCTCAGTTTCCTTAATAATAATAGCACTTTCATCATGTCCTCATAATGAAATAAGATAATATATGCACAACAGGCACAGAGAAACCTTAGCTGTCACCTATCCCCACCTCCAATCAAAGGCAAAGAAAGAAACTTGAGATGTTTGAATTTACTAAATTGAAAAGACAGATTTCTGAGTAGACTTTGTTAAGGACTAGAGAACAAAACAAAATAAAGCAATGAAACAAAATCAGAAACCTAAATACTAGGCATTTGTAAACATTAATTTCCATAATTTCAAATGTCCTTTTACTGCCCTCTTCCTTTTTTTTTTTTTTTTTAAACATTCTCCCTCCTCCTTGTTCATTTTCCCCTTCAGTTCTTAACAGCATACTTTTTGGAAACCTCCAGCTTTGACTTCACTAAGGGGAAAGGAGGATACGTTTCTACTGAAGCCAGAAATCTATGGAAAGCACAGTGCCCTGGGGGACACCCAGCTGCAAAACAAAAAACACAGAAAAGCTGGCTGAGCTGGGAGATGAATATTCTAGAGGAAGTATGCGGATGACTAAAAATTGCAGATTCTTTCCGGCCTGGGATTGACTTTCCCAAGCTCTACTTTGCTTATATCAAGCTGATTTACTTTACTAGAAAGTGACCCTTTGCCTAAGCCACCTTATGTTTCCTTTGCATTCCCTTAGAGTCATTTAAGTTGTTTCAGGCACATGGGTTTCATTTGCCATCCACTGCTGTTTGGAATTAAAAAGTGTATCTTCTTCTCCTTCGGTTCTACCTGGGTGTGAACAGGAAAGAACTGGGCTCCAGGGTCTAAGAGCCAGGGGTTGAACTTCGGCTCCATACTTATTAGATAGCTGACCTCTAACTTCTGTCCTATGTAAAGGGAGCATAAGAATAGGAATGGCGCGTGGTGGTTAAGCGCTGGCCTGGGAAGCCAGCGGGCCTGGTTCGGTCCCACATATGAGGGCCAGTGACACTGCCCTCAAAAAAAAAAAAAAAAAAAGAATCAGAATAGCAATGGCGACATAGATTTGTTTGACTGAGATAATACATGTAAAGCACTAGCATAGGAGTGTAGGAGTGGAGCCTAAGAGCTATTCATTATATGGTAACTACAATGATTATTTTTTAGTCTATTTTTCTCCCTCCCACAAGTGCCTAAGTATGCATTCAGTTTAATAATGGTTTGTCAGGTGAACTATATGAATGAAACAAAGATATACAGTGAGTCAGGGCAAAAAGTATATTATAGTGAAGGGTTTTTCCAGGTGTTTGAAGAGTTTTAATGGTAATGGTTTAGATGGAAACTAGAAAGGGAAACAGAAACATGAAAACAAATACAGAGTGATATCATGCACAGTTGTCATAGTAGTTAGGACATCTTTTTTTTTTTTTTTTTTTTTTTAGAGGACAGTGTCACTGGTCCTCATATGTGGGATCCAAACCGGGGCCTCTGGCGTCCCAGGCCAGCTCTTAACCACCGCACCACTCAGCCGGTCCAGGACATCTTTTTTACATAAACAACTTTTGATTTCTTAACTACATTAGCAGATTACCATATTATTTGATGTTTGTATTCACTTGTTATTTTCATTCCCCTTCCGTTAAATACATATTTTTTATGTGTATGCCATGTCCTAGGCACCTGGGATTCAAAAAGGAGCAAGCCACAACTGTAACCCTGGAAAATAAAAATAAGGTTGTAAATGTATTGAGTGCATAGAAACTGTACTTTGGGGGATCGTGATTGTGCTCGTGTCTGCTTATCACCAGGCTGGAGTATGATCACTCTGATCATTCCTACTGTTCCTGGGTATACAACTCTGTGTCCATATGAATTTTCCAGGTTGTTGGTTTACTAGGTTAGGCAGATATTTATTTTCCACCTTGTAAATGACAGTCAAAATTTATGCCCCAGAGTCAGAAGCCATTTTTTAGGACCCTGAAAACCACCTTTCTCTGTCACACAAGCAGTTGTTGTAATCAAATTGGCTTCATGCCTAGAACAGGCTGTGTGACTCAGTGACAGTTGCAATCAGAGCATGGAGTTGGAGACAAAGAAGTCATAGATCCAGAAATCACAGTGACAATGGCCAATTAGGATTGGATGGTTTTATGTGAGTGGAGTTTTTTTTTTTTTTTTTAAGAAATTAAAAAAATATATCATTCATCAAGGACCCATTTAATCCTGCTATTTTGCATGAGATTGAAACAACTTTTGTCCTAGTAATACCCTGTTCAACACTGTAAGTGATTCTGGATTATAACAACCATTCAGCATTTCTAATGATTTTAGATCCATGCTTGGTAAGGACACATCTGCCTCTTCTCACTTGAATGATTTACTTTTTGAAGTCACTTTGATTTTAACATCAACCCCAGGCTAGATCGAACTCATTCTCGTGAAGACAAGAGAATTAATTTCCAAGAGAAATCTTCAATCAGAAGTCTTCAAATGTTTTTAAGTCCACCACATGTATATTTTGTTAAAAAATGATCAAGCACTTAACTTCCATACTGATTAATCTAGTCATTAAATTATAAATGTATATGGCAAATGATAATAAATATATTGATTTGTAACTGTTGGTCAACTTTAAGGGGAAGGAGTCTAAAAAAAAATTAGGTAAGGACCAATGAAGGTGTGAAGTTGAGGTAGTTATAATACAATTTATTTCTACTCTTTTTATAATGTGATTTACAAGGTCAAACAAGATAGAAATACTCTGGTAATATGAAAGGCACCATCCTTAATTGTGGTCGGGTAGAACTGCTATACTACTGGGTAAGGACAAGTGTAACCTGGGAACAATAACAGAGAAAGGAGCTAGATCTGATATAACCTCCTCACATAAACTTAAAATATTGGGTGTAGGGGAGCAACTATTTCACACTGTACTTGGTGTGCTCTTGGTGTAAAATGCTCTTATAGTACCTTAAAATGGAATGCTAGGGTTCTGCATGAGGCAGAATGAAAAAGCCATTGAAAAAGTCCTGGAGAATTGTCATGCAGTTTGAGACAGATTATAGATTTATTTTTCATTCTTCTTTCCTCCCAAAGGAATTTTGTTTCTGTAATTGTCCATTATTTAAAGATGAAAAATGTATATTTATTAGGAACATACCTGTCTGTATTGAGCAATGTCTGTTCTTTGTGGTTATTATTATCATCAATATCACCTGCAGAAGCCTCATTCAACAAATATTTATTGAGCACCTGTTTTATTCTAGGTGCTTCTCTAGGGTCTTGGGATACAACCATGAACAAAAAGACACCTGCCCTAATGGAATTTACACTTTCGTGTGCAGTGATTGACAATAAATACTAAACCTAATAAATAAGTAAGTTTAACTAGTATGGAAAAGTTCAACAGTATAGCAGGATTAAGGGACTCAGGAATGTTGAGATAAGAGTGTTGCCATTTTAAGTAGAGTGATCAGGGTAGGTCTCATTGAGAAGGTAACATATGAACAAAGACCTAAAGGAAGTGAGAGAGTTAGTCGTGTGGCTATCGATAGGCACAGCATTTCTAGGAAGAGGGAATAGTCAGTGCAAAGGTCCTAAAGGTCAATACTTTCTTATGGTTCACTGTCTTCTTTATTCAAAGAGTACGGCATGCCACTCATGGAGAGGTTATTGTAGTCCACTTTATGGGTTTGGGAGAAAGCTACTCCTTTCCTCTATTTTCTATCCAGGGTTCATAACCCCTAATGTCTCAAACATCTGTGATTTTTGGCTCAGGGAGTGATTGTGGCTAGTCTTGGTTATATTTTATGGATCTTGCCTGTCTCCTTGAACGTGTATAGCATAGGGAACCAACTCGATTACAGGGTATTAATTTTTTTTCTGTTAGACTGAACAGTGTGGGAAAGGACAGTTGTTGCTCACCATTTATATTTATCAACGATAAGATGAATGTACTATAAGGATAATTGTTATCTCCCCAAAATATAATTGATGAACTTAGCAGCATCATAACTACATAGTAAATGAAAGGTACTGGACACACACACACACACACACACATTTTTTCTATGGGACATTTTTTTCCCAAAATCTATTCTTCGGTGATCTTCAAAGTATATGTGTTATATTGATACTAAGTATTTAATATCAATTTCAGAAGCAGAAATGCTATTTCATACCATACAATAAACTTTAAAATAAAACACTTCTGTGGCATTGTGGCATTATTAATATAAATGATAATATTATGATAATAAGCTGTTACCCTGTACATACTCATACACACACACATATGCACAGATATATTATTGAATATACATGCATACATGTGCATGTGTGCACACACACACAAGAGGAAAAAAGACATTCTGAACAAGGGAATGTAAATAAAAATAAAAGCACACAGAGAATACTTTATTCAGCAAGCCATAGAGATCATTAACATTCATGGGGCACCTACTGCTGGTGGCTATTGTGGCAAGAGCCCTTGTTCCATTGCAGAACTTGAATTAATTCTGCTTCTAGAGGGAGCACACTATATAAACAACAACCAAAACCACCGCCATGCACTGAGTGCTTGTTACTTGCCAGAGAATGCGCTAAGTGCATGTACTTGCATTATTGTGTTATTGTAACATTACATCCCTTAACCCTATGCAGTAAATACTATTACTATAAGACAAATGAGAAAGCAAAGGCTCAAAGACACTGAGAAACTTGTGTAAAACCTTAGAGCTAATACATTCTAGATCAAGTGTTCGAACCCAGGTATTCTGTGTCGAGGGCCCATAGGCTTAATCACTGTAGTGTGTTTCTTGAGAAGGATCTCAGAAGTACGGTGAGAATACTGGAGTCAGATGAGACCCAGGTTTAAATCTTATTTCTGTTTCTTTCATGGCAGTAGACAACTTACTTAACCTTTTAGATTCAAACGTTAATAGTATACATACTATTGTGTAAGTATAGTTTCTATAGTACTATATAGTACCTATAAATATCTATAGATACTAATATCTATAGTACTAGTATCTAATAGCATAGATAATAATATGTACTTTGCCAAATTTTCATAAGATTAGAGATGTTGTATGTGCCTGCCGCATGGTTGCTATTCAATAAATGATAGCTGTTGTGATTTGACTGTTATCTCTGAGTCTGAACAGAGTCAGAGAGAAAAACCGCTTTGCCAGACTCAGAGTGCACCTAAACTTTTCCTTTCTCATTAACTGGGGCTACACATAGCTACTTGTCCCGAGAATCAAATATAAGCATTGCAAGAGGAAAGAAGACCAGGAAGTGCATATGCCTTCTGCATTTTGCACAACTTAGAAAATGAAGCCCATTTATTTAATTTACGCCAGAGCTTTTGGCACCATGTAATGTCTTCCTCTGGAAGAAAAAGACAACAAGCTAATGTCTCAAGGAGGGAGAAACAATTAGCTAATTCATGAACTAAGTTTACAGTTACTGTATACTCTTTTGGCCAAAGAGAGTAATTTTTTAGCCTAAGTAACACCAAATCAAGATTACCAATGTTATTAGAGAAAGTGCTGCTTAAGGATAGGTGAAGTCATAAATTATAAAACTGAAATTCAGAGATATTTGGGATACTCAGAGATATTAGGAATCACATAGGGGATTTTGCAATAAAGATAGAGAATCAAGCCTAACACAAGTTATTATCCTGAACAATAGAAGTATAAACAGGATCCTAATAAATGAGTATTCTAGTAATTTTTAAGGAGATAATATGATGTCAGAGCTGGAAGGGATTTTAGAGTTCATTTATTCACACTTTTCTTTCTTTTTTTTTTTTTTAGGTGTGGAAACTGAAAATCAGAAAGGAAACGCTGTGGCCATTTTTATACGATACAGTAAAACATTTCTCATCTTGATTTTCTCCTGGATGAGGTGCTGGCGCTTAGTGAGAAGCCTACTTCATAAAGGTTCTTAAAGCCAGGGGCTTTGCTAAATTTAGATTTGGTTCCTGCTTATGTAATTTTCCTTGTGTTTTCAATTATTTATACAAATACATTATTTATATATGTCTGGAACTTATGCTTTTAGCACTCAATAAACAGGAATTATTTATAGGATTATGAAGTGCTTCCCGTCCTTACCTTTCAGAGCATGTTGTTTTGCATTGTTAATTAGTTGTTATAGTTCAGCCTTGGGCCGTTCCCTTTCCCAGCAGTCTTGGTGGTGGTACTTAATGAGCCAGAGAGAGCTCTGTTAGGATCTACCTTTATCTTCAGATGCAGGTTCCCAAATCCAGGTTAATTATCCTGTTAGCCATTGCCCTATCACAACTGCTTCTGGGGACTCCGTGGCATGGCCCAGCAGATCACGTTCCTTACGGCGAGTGAGACCCCACAGAGGAAGCAGGCATCCAGTCCTAAGTAGAAGTTGCCTCTGCTTCAAGTTTCTTCTTGGCCTTTGCTTTTTTTTTTTTTTTTTTAAATCAGGTTCTAAATACTCTTTCGCACCCTCTCTCATCAATATTTTTTCCTCCTGCTGCCTTGCCTTGACCTCAGGTACCTATGTCATCCTGGCTGGTGGCCATCGGTCTGGATTTTACCGCCGGAAATGATCCCTGATTTTTGCCTCGTTCCTTACACGGCTCTCACTTCTAGGTGTTGCACATGTCTGAGCCTCCTCGCTCTTGGTTCTCACCTTGTCTTAGATTTCTGAGAGTGTTGCCCTGGAACCCACAGGACTGAATGAGAAGAGCCAACACAGCAGCTACCCTGGGTAGTGCTAGTATGGAGAGGTCCGGCGGGGCTGGGGCTGGGTAAGATGGCAGCATAGCTTCTCGAGCCTCTGCCCTTTTCTTCACAGCCTCCTCAGCATTCCCCAGTGCAAACAGAAAGAGGTCCTAGAGGATATAGTTCTCTACTCAGTTTTTAGAGCAAATAGAGTAAGATACATAAACTTTCCCTCGCTGGAGAGGGAGGACAAAGATTTGCAAACTGAGAAGGGCTGTCATTTTTGTTATTGCCCCTCAAAGGCATGAGGTCCTTAGCTGTGGCTTAGGCCTTGACACACGGTCTTCCCTGCATTCCTTCAGTCTCTCTGTTGGAGCCAGCAGGTGAGCGGCCCACTCTCAGACTGTTTAATCTGAAGGAAAGAAACCACCTTGCCACAGTCATGAGTGATTAGGAGGATACAGTCCAAATACACCATTGACTTGACATGAAAAGACTGCTGCAATATAAACAAAATAATTCTTAGGGAAAGTAGCCATTGGGAGAAATTTCTCTTTCCTTTTCTCTGCTTTTCAGAAATTTACTTTCTACCTCACGACATGGTATATAGTCGTCAAATATAATACCAGGCATCAGAATGCACTGAAGGAAGGATCAATAGGCAGATGAATGAACTTCCCAGCTAAAAACATGAAACTTGCTAGACCTGAGCTTGTTGACACTGGGAATCCTTGTGATACTTTATATATGTGTCAGGGAGCCCTGACAGCATCTTTAAAGACTCAAGAAACGCACCTGGCGATGTACCTAGCTCTGTGAGACTGGCAGGCCACAGCACCGACTGTCAGGAGCCTGTCTCTCAGAGCTATTTGTTCTCTAGCACACATTGATGGATAGATGCCAGAAGACTCTGGTGCACTATAGGGGCCAACTAGGTGGCCAGGGAACTCCACCCAGTCCTAGCTGATTGGGCCAAGTAGGCAGTAGTTAACTGTGTTAAAGGTGAAGGAGAGAATTCTGAGAAAGATATTAAAAATGCCCCAGACAAAAAGTTTTCATAAATTCATCTGGCTACAAAGTATGTATCGGCTCCATATTTAAGAGTGATTTATCTTAAATTATAAGAGTGATTTATGTTGTAAAAGATGCAAAAAGTCTGGACGAATGAAAGTAAGTCCCCCACCAACGTGACACCCTATTCTCATTTGGTGGGAAGAAGCACAGCTAAGACCTTCTTGATCATGCCTTCAGGAATGTTTAATGCACGTAGCACTGGTATAGCAAATGGGCTAGACTAAATGGGGATGAAATCAGAAAAGGAGCCTTTATTCTTTCTCTTACCCAAGCCCTTCAAACTCACTCTATAGATCTTGCAGAGGCCTTGGACAGTATCTTAGGCAGATTCTGTAGCTTTTCCAAACACATCTAGTTGTTAAAACAGTCTTTTATTTATAAATGTATTTAAAAGGTCAATCTGATCAGAATCAAAAGTTCCTTCTTATACCCAGTTTAAAATTTCTCCCCTTCCCCCAAGAGTAGGGCCTGATCCTGGTTCAGAAACCTGCAGGGAGAAAGGGCAGCATGGGTTGTGGCTTTTCACTCTCCACCTTGCTTTCGCACTCCACTGAGTCCAGTACTGGCCCCTGCTGCCCCTGGCTCCTCTGGACTGGTCTGTGGAGTCCAGATGGAAGGTCGAAGGACAAGGCCTTGATCAGTGGTTGCTATGTTATCAGATACCAACCCTCTGGGTGGTGGATGCCTGCTGCTGGTTTTGTCTTACATGGGATGGTTCTGTGGGATTTTCAGAGACTCCCTCTTTCCAATAAGGGACTCACTCTCTCAGCTGTTCTCAGTGGTGGGAGATGCTCTATCAGCCCAGCTCCTCATGACTGTCCTTCCAGTGCAGTCTTATGCTTCATCTCCTCTCAGAATATTTCTGCTTTGGTTATCTTGCACCAGCAGGCAGAGCTCTTGGGTAAAATCCTCTCAAGATGGCACTAGCTCAGCTGTGCCAGGGTGATCACTTAGCTCGTGGGAAAAAGTGGCAACCTCTGGCCTTTACCCTTTTCCAGGCAAGAGACAGGCATCTCATTCTGTGCCCCCAAGTTCTAGGGAACACAGACTAAGTTTACCCAAGAGCTCCCTCACTACATTGTGTTGCAAAAGCAGCATGGAGGGAGCCTTCTGAATTTTTGCAGATTGGAGAGCAATGAGATGGGAGTAAGGTGCTTTTTCTCCCTCTGGTGGGACCAGCAATTCTTTCTTTCCTTCTCTCTTGGCACTCCATTCAGCCTCCCTCGTGAGGACGAAAACCCATGGAACTATAATGCTACTAAGCCAACAACACTTATCCAAGCTTTCCTTTTCTTCCTCACTCTGATCACCCTCTAACATCCTCTTTGATAGAGATTGAAGGTGGGTGATGAGATAAGAGTCACAGTTTAGGGTGTTGTTTACCTTTCGGATATTTAGAATATGGGGAAACATGTCACTTACTATTTAGAATATGGGGGAACATGTCACTTCCTATTATTATTAATGTTGAAACCTCAGCCCAGATTCTGATACAGCACAAAGTCGATTTAAGCAAAACACACACACACACACACACACACACACACACACACAAACACACACACATTTCTAAATATCATAACCATTTCTTAACCTCAAATGGGACTGTATACTGTGTTTACTCTTCTAGAACTTGTTTTCTTAATGTCTTAGACAACTTGTATTCTCAGTCTGTATGGATCATCTAGAGTATTACACTATATGGCTGTTTTGAGATTTCTGTGAGGAAAATTAATGCTAAACTGAAGTCTTTTTACACTTTTGGGAGAATATCTGCCAAATAAATTCCTAAAGGGAGAATCACTTTGAATTCACAAGTAAAATTTTAATATATGTTGCCAACTAGCCAACTTTTTAAATCACTTTTCACTCTATCCATTAGAATGTGGAATGCCCATTTCTTCACACCTTCACTAATCAGGGAATTTAAGAAACATTTAAATATTTGTCAATCTGATAGGTAGAACATTGGTCTATCTACATTATTTTAGTTTATATTTATTCAATTATGAACATGGAGTGACATCTTTCCTACATTTGTTGGTCTTTTAAATCTTTTTTCCGAGTTGCCTTTTCATTTCCTTTGCTCATTTTTGTATTCATGATTTTCATATTGATTTTTGAAGAGCACCTTGTATTGTTAAGGACATTTGCCCCTTTCTGATATGTGAAATGAAACATTGCCTCCAGTTCTTCTCTGATTCATTGACTTTGTGTCTTTTTTTTTTTCCTGTAAACAAGTTTTACAATGTTATGTAATAAATCCATCAGTTTTTCCTTTCTGGCATCCTGGTTTTATGACATCCTTAGAAAGGCACCAAGGTTCTAAAAATACCCATTTTCTTCAAGTGTTTCTATGGCATCTTTTTTACATTTAAATTATTGATCCTGTGGAATATACTTTAGGGTGAAGTGTGAGCTCTTTTGCGTCTAACATTCAATGCAAACTTTTTACTTCCTAGATTTCTCTAATTCTTCTTCACATCACTGATAATCTAAATTATACTCAGAGACCCGTCTTTAAACACACAGCTTCTCACATAGTTAAACACAAAGGTAAATAAAAAAGGCAAAACACATTTTGTTTTAAATTATGCCTACTGCCCACTTTCTAGGATTCTTAGCCTCTTGAAGTGGTGCTTATTTCCATGGCAGTTATAATGTATTTAAAATCTAGTGGTGAAAGAGACAAGAATATTTGCTCCTCCCCATTTTTACTGTGGATGCCAAGGGGTGGAGGTGGGGTGGGAGGAAGTAACAGACCCAAGGTCACAGAGCAATTTAAGGTGTTGAAATCCAAGATTCTGTGCCATCCAGCCTGTTGCAGTAATCATCAGACATCATGTACAAAGCACAGGTAGAAAGCATTCTTCTTCTGATTGCATCACTCACCAAATTACATAATCCACAACAAAAACAGCTAGAGGGCAGTGGACAGGGTAAAGCTTAGCCATTGAAATGCGCAGATGTCTCAGTGAATTGGGAAAATGGTCTGCTCATAGAGATCATATATAATATTTGACAATGTGAGTCAGACTTGGGCATCATTCAAGATTAATCTTATCCCCTTAATGAAATAGCTGATTGTTTTGACTTGTCCTTCTCTGCCTGTTCCAAGTTGCCTGACAGTGTGTTATAGAGACAGTTTTGCTGGTCTGAAGCTCTATTCTCAAATACTGAATTATAGAGTCCATTAAGAAGTTCAGAAGATCTGTTTGGAGAGGCAGGAATCCAGTAAAGCTTCTAATTTTTCCATGATGACTGATGGATTTGGAGCACTCTTAAGGGGTGGCTGTATAATGCTCAGTGTTTAGTGTGTGCCAGCTTTGTCACCTTACATGAACCCTTGTAGCTACCTTTTATTCCAACCTCATCTTCACAGACTGCCTCCGAGAGAAGGAGAATTTTTGACTTCGGAAGTTGGGAGAGACTGAAGGGCGGGTGGGAATGGGAGGGGGAGGCACCAAAGAAAACCTGACTGTGTCTTAATTACCTGGCAGATTCCCTGCTTTAGTTTCATAGCTCATTGGATTCCTTCCAGAAATGTTGTTTTGCAAAGGATGTGTGGAGTAGCTTAGTCCCTCTGGTGAAGAGGATATTCCTTTCCTAGCAACAGGATATGGGAGAGTTCAGCACCAGGAAGATCCCTGTGTCAAAATGGTGGGGGGAAAGTCGGAAATGGTCTCTGTCTGACCAGCTGCTATTTTCTCTAAACTCAAGTGGCTCTGGGGATTGGCCCCAGCACCTCATAATACTGGGAGACTGTGTTTAATCCTAGGTGCCTGACTTTCTTCAGTTAGTCTGTGGTTTATGCGGTCAGTGCTGACAGCACCAGCTAAGTTGGACTTACAGGCAGTGATTGTGCTTGTCATAGAAATGGTTCATTCCTTGATGTGCTTTCAAGTGCTGTGTCCTATGAATCCTGTTGGCAAGAAAACCACCCTCCACCCTAGCACTTAGTTAATAAATATGCCTTGAAAAGCAGCCAAAAAATGCATATGTTTGCTGTGCTGTTACATTTCTTTTTGAAAGGGGGAAGCTCTTCAGGTTGCGATGCACAAAAGATTCTATTAATTAGGAGATCTTATAACATCTCCCTATAGAACAAAGGAAAAATAATAGCCTGCATTACTACTCCACTGACTCCTTTGGTGGACAATGTTTATTGCTCTTGCTTCTAGCAAAGAAATTGCCACTCTGACCCCTCAGTTGTCTCCCTTATCCTCGCACTGTGCATACACAACTATTCATTAATGTCAACAAGACTTATGAGTGCATATCCGGTGGGGTGGAGGAAAGGGGACTAGATCCCAAAGTCAACATCTTCACTATACATTCCAAGGTGAAAATGATCAAAGTCCCATTACTCTTCAGTGACTACCAGAAAACAAAAGAAAGCATTCAGGACACAGGTTAAAGATGAAGCAGATTTTAACTTTTCCGCCCACTGAATTGTGTTCATATAGTACCAGATTCTAAAATATTTCAAGTCAAATTTGTCCCTAGGTATAGTAGGATAGGGTCATTGGACCTCCGTTGGAAATGAGAAAGAAATTTAAGTTTCCAGAAAGCTGAAGGAGAAAAGTGCAGCCCCCCGGGTGGAAACCAGGTGCTAAAGATATTGAAACACTTGAGGGAGTGTAATCACAGGAGGAAATGTGAGTTGTGATGAAGGAGCTGGGGAGGGGCCTTCATGCCTCTGAGGAGACAGGGATTTCTTAGATCCTTTCTGCATGAGGAGTCCTACTTAGACTGGGAAGGGCTACAAAGATACCTAATCCCAACTCTAGGAACAATGCCCTCAGACCCCCATCTTATTTTGAGGGACAGAACACTCTGTTCTTTGTTCATTGCACTGTACATTCGTATTTAATAAGCTCCCAAAGATTGATACCCAACTCTTTCCACTCTGAGCTTTATGAGGCTGATGTATATGGACCGAATCGACTGGGCTTCCTTGCCTCTGGCTTCTGTTGGGTTTGGCTGATGGGAAGGACTGGAAGGAAGTCACAAGGGAGCAGGAAAGTGAGGTGGATCTTCTTATTCACCACAGCCCTTCCTGCCAGGCTTAGATTCCTGGGCTTGGTTCTCAGAGCTCACTGTAATTGTACCCCATGTTTCTATACACACTGGTGCTTCCCTTGTGTTTCCTAATCCATGGGACATTCTAGCTTCTCAAATTGCTCACTAGGCTTCTCAGCCTGGCCCATATTTTGCCCTTTCCAAGCTGGAACTTGGTCTCTGTCTTAGTCTGCCAGGGCTGCCATAACAAAATTCGACAGACTTGGTAGCTTAAACAACAGAAATGATTTTCCACAGTTCTGGAGGCTGGGAATTCCAACATCGAGGTGCTGGCAAGATAGGTCTCATCCCGAGGCCTCTTCTCTTGGCTTGTGGATGGCCTCCGTTTGCTGTGTGCTCACAAGACCTCTTCTTTATGTGCATGCAGAGAGAGCAAGATCTCTGTGGTGTTCTTCTTATGAAGACACCAATTCTAGAGAACTAGGACCTCATCCTATGACCTCACTTAATCTTTATTATCTCCCTGAAGGCCATATTTACAAACACAGTCACCTACGGGGTTAGGGCTTCAACATACAAATTTTGGAGGGGACACAATTCAGATAACTGTCTCTCTCCTTAGCACTGATTTCTGATCCATCATACCAGAAACAAAAATCAGACCCTCCATGGCTGGAAAAAATTTCCTTTCCCCCATACCTACAAGGCAATTAAACTTACCAATTCTTACAAATGAGCATAATTTTTTTTTAATATCATTTAATCAAACCCACTTTAAATTATACACAAATGAAGACCTAGACAGAATATTTATGCTTAGGGCATCCTATCCTAACTTCAGGCAAAGCAACATTACATCATCCTAGTAAGATGTGGTCTATGACACACTTAATCATTCTATGTTGAATTTATACACTTCTGAAGGGACCAAGTTTGCTGCTTCTACAACTTGAGAATTGTGTGGATATGAGCGTTGACAGTCATGTATAAAAATGGATTCGAGGGGCTCAATTAAGGGAAGGAAAGAAAGAAAAGTTGTTGGGCTGGCCAAGTGGCATGGTGGTTAAATGCTGGCTTAGGAAGCCAGCAACTCCAGTTCGGGTCCCACATATGAGGGCCAGTGACACTGCCCTCAAAAAAAAAAAAAATGGTTTTCTAGAAGTCTTTTTGGGCCGGCCGAGTGGTGCAGTGGTTAAGCGCTGGCTTGGGAGGCCAGTGGCCCCGGTTCGGGTCCCACATGTGAGGGCCAGCGACACTCCCCTCAAAAAAAAAGAAAGAAAGAAAGAAAGAAAGAAAGAAAAGTTGCGATGGTAGAGAGACAGGGTGAGTGAGATGTTTTGTCCTTTGACATGGTTTGTGTGTGTGTGTGTGTGATAAATCATAGGACGGAAAGAATGGTCACATACAGTTTCCTTTCTTTTCCTACATCTCCTACCTTTCTATTCCCTTAAATCTTATCAGTTTTGTTTGTTAGTTTCTGCTCAGTTCTACCTCCAGAGAAGATAGATTTGCCATCTATAGTGGACCAGGTTGTAACTAGTTAGCTAGTTCCTGAAGTAAAGTTGGCATTTGTTGATGAAGAATCTTTACTTTAGGTTGTCTCAACTTCTAAATAACTGGCTAATATGGTAGAAATATCATAGCTCTCCAGAAGAGCAATTTATCACTTTTTTTGGAAAAAGAAATTCAGTATGTTTTTACACATAGAGAAAAAGTTACAGAGTATTGTTTAGAATGATTTGCCATTTGTACATATTTTTAAGTTTGCATTTTGGGTTCTATGGTGCATGTCAACACAGATGAGTCTTTGTGTTTGTTTGGTCTAGTGTACACTATAGAAAGGAAACCTAATAAACACTAGTGGTGATGACACTTGGGGCGGGGGCACACCTCAGAGCAGGTAACCCAAACCATTTGTGTTTTCCCGAAGTCCGGGGTATGCTTTGAACTGAGAGGGTAAATAGAAAGAAAGAGTTTGCATCCTCTGGACAGTTACAGGCCTGGGGGAACTGGCTTCTGTAATATGTGATGCGAAGATCCTTGCTGAGACTACTGATGTTTAACACACCAATACATGTGTGGAAAATCCTGGTGTGTTATGACTCTGATCTTTTCAGGAAGTAGAGTCCACAGTCTCCCTCGGATACCACTTTTAGATGGTAGTTCTCTCAGTATCACATAGATCTCTACAACTCTAATCACTTATGCTAAGTCTAAGCTCATTGTCTCCTGTTCCATCTACAGTAACACTAAAAATCACCTAGTCTGCATAATGATTCTTGCCACTAAAAGCTTGCTCTTCTCTGTAATAAATATGCTGCCCCTCTTTGAGTTGTCAGAATATAAACAAACAAACCAAAAAAGGTGTGTGGTATTAGATTGAATGTCTTCAGAAAGTTCCTCATACCCTGTGAATTCTTAGTTATCCCTCTTGCTTATCCTCTTTAGTAAGGGGATATATGGACACAGAGACAGAGGACATATCATATTTTTTATTCATAAGCCTAAGGGAGGGGTTTGGTGAATTAAAAAGTCAGATATAATACCATGGGGAAATTATGACTTGATATCACAATACAGCTAGCGTGGTTAAACTATCACGCATAGTCCTATTTCTTCACACAAGCACAAATGTATCACTGGGAAGCCACTTATGTGAGAAGTCTTTTTTCTTTTCTTTTCTTTTATAATGAGAATGTGGGGGAAGAGTTTCAGTTCTTAGATGTCGCCCTTTAAAACTTCCTTGTTGAAACTGAACTTTCAAAGTTAATGTCTCCCTCAGGGAATTTCCTTGACAAGCTAAACAGTTCTTGCCTTATTCTTACAAGGTGGGAAACTCTCAAGGGGAGGAGGTCTCTCAGCCACACCTCTTCCTGGAACATCTATCACTCCACCCTGGAAAGTAGGATTTATTGGGCTCGTGGCAGGTGGGAATCCTGGGAAACACAAAGAGCCCAGTTGTGCCTCTTCTAAAACTTTGCTTTGTCTGTTCAGAAACTGTCTTGATCGAGCTGGTGCCCCAACACAGAGATGCTATGAGAATCTTTGGGAGTTGATACACTTGGGAGTTGATCCCAAAGATATTGGGATTAGGAGTTGTACCCTCCAGAGACCAGGAGAGTCAAAACCTCTCTTATTAATGCACCTGTACCAATAGACACTTGTGATGATTGATTTTATGTGTCAATTTGGCTGGGCCATTCTACCCAGATAGTTGCTCAAACATTATTCTAGATGTTTCTGTGAAGGTGTGTTTTGAGATGAGATCAACATTTAAGTGTATAGATGTTGAGTAAAGCAGATGACCCTCTATAATGTGGGTGGCCCTCAACTACTCAGTTGAAGATCTTAATAAAAAAAAAATCTGAACTCCCCCAAAGAAGGGGGAATTCTGCCAGCCTTTGGACTTGAATGGCAACTCGTCCCTGGGTCTCCAACATGTACACACGTGTGCGGGCACACATACACACACTCCCTATTGGTTCTGTCTTTCTGGAGAACCCTGACTACTATGGCACTGAATATACCTTAAAATTGGTTCTTAAAACTTGATTAAAAGCCTATTGAGGAAGATAGTTATTTGTAGTATACCTTAATAAACTGGCGATACTTCTCTTTACAGGCTGTGGCTCCATGTGAAGCTGATATGAAATATGCAGTCATGGGAGAGAACTCGGGTATAGGGATTTATTCTCTACACCTTGGCTTTCTAAGACCATTATGTTATCCCCATGCTTAAAATTCTTTACTGCTTTTAAGAAAAAAGTCAAAATTATTGATTAATGTGACCCCTGAGTAATGTGATGATATAATTATTCAGATGGGGACACTTCTGAGAGTTAAAGTGCTATGAGCAGGATCATCATATCTGCAAGACCTTGTTCTGGACCCTATCTCGCTTTCTCTAGCTATGTCCCTCTCCACTCACCTGGCTGGGTGCCATGCTTCTTCCTGCTGCAAGGTTTTGATCCATGCTGGTCTTTCCACCTGAAATACCTCTCCCCCAAGTACCCCAATTCTGCCTAAATAATAATATTTCCTTACCATTCAGATTAGGCTCAAACATCACTCACATACGGAAGCTTCCTTGGTTCCCTGGATGAGGCTGATATGTTCTCAAAGCAGCACTGTCATTCCTTTGTGGCACTTAACCATTTTGTAACTGTCCTTTTTTACTTTTATTTGGATCATTGTCAGATTCAAGTTTGTCTCTTTGACGGATTGTGGTCCTCACCAGAACAGGGGTTGTGTCTGTGGCTCATGTGCATGACCCCCAAATATTTATTGAATAAATAAATGAGTGACTCCTAACCACTTGAACCCCTTAAAAGGAAACGTTATTTTCACTGGTCACACGGTATTAAAACTTGATATTTAATGCTAGGTCTGTTGCACTTTCTACTGCACCAACTGCCTTTCCCTGCAACCTACCGAAACCAAAGGCAAGATGTCTTAAAGAAAACTCTCTGATCTGTGGACTTCCCTTATTGCCTTATTTCTAAAAACACAACCCAGGACTTGACACCACCCAGAGAAATGAGAAATCTATCCATGTGTTGTTGTTTTTTTTTGAGGGCAATGTCACCGGCCCTCATATGTGGGACCCGAACCAGGGCCGCTGGCTTCCCAAGCCAGCGCTTAACCACCACGCCACTCGGCCGGCCCTATCCATGTGTTTTTGATTGAAACTTAGAGTAATAGTCTGGAAATTATGGTACCAACTGTCTCTGAAAAAAATCAAGCATCCGAGTGAAGCATATCACTTGAATATGTGAGAATAATCATGTAAGTAAGCACGAAGGAAAGAAGCAGACAAAACGTGTAACATCTTCACATTTCATAAAAATGGAGTTCAAAAATCACATATCTAAAATTTTTATACAACTCATAGGTGTTTTTTTGTATAATTCTACAGGATCAAAGCAATTGATTTTTAATTTATTCCTAAATAGCAATACTAAACCCGGCCTTAGTTGTCAGGCAGATAATTCCATTTCATTTTAGAAACACAACAGCTTAAGGATTGTGCAACCTTTCTTGCCTATCATGTAATAAGGAGACAGCTCAGACAGGGAAACTTGCAAAAATCTAATCAAAATGGCCTTACAATACTGTCTCCTGAATTTCAGACCCACAGGGCAGTTTCACAGCCAAGTCTGAAAGGCTTGAAAAAACAGGGTTAGATTGGAAGTGCTGACACAAGCCCAGCAGAGAGAATGGCTTCACTATATTACTGTAACAATCTGAAAAAAAAAAATGCATATTTTTTTTTTGTCTGCATTAATCTTCAAGCTGCTTCTACGTGACTTGAGCATATGCCACCGAAACCAACATAACTTGGCCACGTAAATTGTGTGTACATGCCTAGTGAATAGGGCCCTTGATCACATTCCGACCAATTATGCTGTTCTCAGAAAGATCTGAACTGAGTCCTAACATGTTAAGAATGCTCAGGGGAAAGAAAAAAAAAAAAACAACTGTGGAGAATTTTGCTTCTCTGTTATAAAAATAGAAGAAGGAGGGGCTTATGACAACAGCAAGTTAAGACATTTTCAGGCAACTTCTATTGAGGCGAAATAAACTGATATACAAGTTATTGTTAGGTGAGCTTATGGTTAACTTGGTGGCAAAGAGCTCCAGGTACTTTAGGAAACATCATTTTGGTAATACTTATGTTTCCACAGGACTTGGTTTTTCTCTCAGGACACTTATCTTTCCTTGGACTGAATAACAGACGTTTGTGTTTTTGTTTTACCTTTGATATCTGTACTCCCAAGCCCCTTAGATGTCAGCTGCTGGAGGACAGGAAATACTCTTTTAATCCCATTTTGCTCTCAGTTGCAGTGAACACGAATACAAAATACATATTAACTGACTTCGGTACTATTTAGTAGTGGACTACCTGTCCAGTATGAGATATGGACAGAGGAGATATATTCTTTCAGGTAAAATTATGACAACTCTTGAAATTTACAGAGCCTCTTGGGCCTGAGTTTCTGTATGTGTCTTATCATTAGCCTCTTGAACACGAGTGCCCTGCCTAGAGGTCACCTGTCAAACCCAACTGGCAGCACTATTTTTCCTTCAAAGGAGCATTAAAGCCCCAGTTAATAATGCCATCATCATCATCATCACACAGGCTCTGCCGTGGGAAAACTGAGATTTGAATCCCAGCTTTGCCAGTTCCCGAAGGTGTGACCTTGGGCAAATTTGTTTCTTTTTTTTTTTTTTTTTTTGAGGACAGTGTCACTGGCCTTCATATGTAGGACCGAACCAGGGCCGCTGGCTTCCGAAGCCAGCGCTTAACCACCGTGCCACTCGGCAGGCCCAAAGGGCAAATTTCTTAATCTAAAGGAAATGGTCTAGACGAATTCCAGAGGTGAGCGCCTATGGCTGGTGGGCGTTTCATGTCCTCCTACATATGTTTATGTGGACAAGCTGGGTTCACATAAAGGTACCAGGACAGAACCCATGGGAAGCCTGGGCACAGCAGGCAATTTTGAGAAGAGTCAGGTGAGAGTTTGGTCTATAACTCTGGCATTATCTATTATCCTAATTTTATCTGGGGAAGGAGGAGAGAGACTAGCAATCATCCACCCATGTCTGGATCTGGAAATCACTTCTTGCATCTTGAAGGTTTATGGCGGTTCTGTACATGCAACCAAATACAATCCTCAAACTCCACTGAGGTTGCTGCTGGGAATCCCAGTATCATCTCCACACCCTTCAACTATAAAAGAACTGTGGAAACCCCCAGATGTTCCTTCCTCCATGTACACCGATGATAGGAAATTACCATGCTACATACCATTTTAGGCTTTTTAGGACTGGGGAAATGGAATTTACAGACATTTCTAAGAAGTCCATGGAAATTATTTTTAAAATCTGAGGTTTAGTTTAGATATTGGCACCTCACATCCTAACCTGTACCTTATG
Organism: Aselliscus stoliczkanus; assembly: GCA_033961575.1. NCBI lineage: Eukaryota > Metazoa > Chordata > Mammalia > Chiroptera > Hipposideridae > Aselliscus > Aselliscus stoliczkanus. The sequence continues at coordinate 93,424,895 of CM066732.1, read as the reverse complement.
CAGTTTATCATTCTGTGTATATCTATATAGGTGATAAAATGTCACCAGTGGCACACAGATGTGGTGGCTGTTCCTAGGAAGATATTATTCTCATATTATAGAGACTTAAAAAGGAGACCGTGGAGTGAAGCTTCTTGTCCAAGGCCTGTAATGGGCAGGTAGTGGATGCAGAAGTCTCAGGATTTTAGATCCAATTGGTTTGATGTCCAGAAGAATCCTTTTAGGGTTGGAAAGCGAGGAAGCTGCAACACGGCTGAGCCTTTTCTTTTTGACGCTTTCTGAAATGAGTCGCATCATCTGACTTTCTGAGAGTAAGTTTACTTAAAAAAAAAAATTAATGGGGATTTTTATTACAAAGGATGCAGCATTTTAACAATACTGCATGATCCAGTGAGTCATTTCAGAGGTTACTTACATAACAGGGATTTCCCTCAGGCCATATCAGTCATGGGGTAGAGCTGGGATGTCCTACTGTAGCAAATTGATGTTTCTGCTCCCCTTGCCTGGGCCCCCGTGGGAACTTCCTACCCAATCCAAGCCTTCCCTCTGCTCAGACAGGGGAAGGGAATCCCTGAGGGGCAAATGTCTTAGGAACTGCAGTCTTTCCTACACACTCCATCTCTGTGTTTGGCAATGGCAGTGTTTCCTGACCCAGCCAGGGGCCGCAGAACCATGTGCCAGTCTTGTCTGTGTTGGTTCAAATGCCTAAACTTTCCATAGAGCAATGTACAACGCCTTTCTCTTCTTTATTTCCATTGGTTGTGACCATTTTCTCTACTACAGAAGGCAAGGAGGAGGAGGCACTCTGTGTGCAAGGATCTTTCTCAGGGATTCTTCTCTGCTCACATCTTGCGTCAGAAGTCCCATCTATTGGATTGTTGGAAAAGTCATGATGTATTTTTTCTATGTTTTTCATTGCAAAAATGCATCATGACCTAACTGACAACCAAATAGCTCCCCTCTTGAAGAGTGAGATCCCTAAGAACTATGCTAGCCTGCCTTCCTTTCTTCCTTTAGGACAGTCTCAGGGTCTCTTCCTTTAGCTATTTCTTCCCACCTCTACTAATAGATTCCTTCCAAAATACAACCAGTAAATTTCAGGGGGCTGGGGAGTAGGGGCAGGTGGCTTTTGTTATACTTTCTTGAAAGGGGAGGAATCTGAATATTAGTATATAAAGTAAGGAAATTATTCAGATGTATTTATCATCTTAACTCTGATTCCCTATGAGGTTTTTGTTTTTAATTACTAGGCTTTATTTTTTAGAATATTTTTAAGTTTACAGAAAGCTGAGCAGATAGTACAGAGAGTTCCCACATACTCTCTCTTCTCTCCTCTATGAGGTCGTAAGTGCTCAGTTTGGAACTGATGAACTGCTGACGAATAATTGCAATCTTGCAAGTAAGTACAACATTTCTAACCTGCTGAACTACTGAGGGACATGCAAGGAAATGAATACAAATCAGTGTTCTAAGTAGATCACTTATCATCCTGGTTGTTGATGAAGGCAAATTACTAAATGTACTAATTGCAGAGCATCTCAGTTATTCAGATAAAAAGCACACATAGTGAAGAATATTTATTTTATAGTTTAACCTACTTTTTTTGTTTGTTTGTTTAAAAGAGGTCGAATATAACGGAGTAGTATTCTAGCAATGACTAAAATTTTCTAATTGCTTATCTCCTTTTACAGTTTCTCTTGTTCTGGGTTCCCATTCCAGTCTAGCCCATGTGTACAGGACCACAAACTGACTCTTAAAAGCTACCTGCGGTTGAAGTATGGGAGCAGAGTGACAGCTCTATTAACTGTGTGTGGTTTCATCTTTCTGCAGCTAATTCCCTAAAGCCTTTAAGGGGCCAGGGAGTTCGAAGAAGTCTTCTCTAATGATGTAGTAATGGTTGGAAAAGCTTGTTGAAAAGGTTGTAAATATTTGTTGATTGGTTGTCAACAGAGAAAAAGCCTTTTACTCCTCCATAGGGCAGAGAGGAGGGTGAAGGAGGAAGCTTTTACATACCCATTTGAATTCAGCTTTTTTTGTTTCTCATGCTTTGAGGTCCTAGACCTGCATTTCAAAAATAGACCTTATCTTTCACCTTCAAAAAAGAAAAACTAGACTAAAACAGTTTTCTTAAGTTTTTCTCTATAACACAGGGAAATGTACAAATAGTCAGTTACCAAGTTGGACAAGGCTAAGCACAGCTCTTCATGAATAAGAACAAAATTTTAGTTTCAATCCACTAAAGGGAGATGGAGTAGATGGAGTAGGCAGCTGCTAATGTCATGAGATGTGAACATGACCAAAAGACTTGCCTGCCCAAAAATATCTTTTTCCTGGGTCTACCCTAGATGAAAAAGCAGCCAGCTATTGGAACTGCTCTTTTGGATAAAGACATTGTTTCCTTTAGGTGCCATTACAATAGACATCTATTCCTTGGGAAAGATAAATGTTAATATACTAGGAAAGATTAAAGTGTGTGTCTTTGTGACATTTTTATTTTGAAATAATTGCAGAGTCACATGTACTTGGAAGAAATAATCCAGAGAGATCCTATACACCCTTCACTCAGTTTCCCTACCTTGCATAACTGTAGGACAACAGCACAGCTGGGAAAGAGACATTGATATGATCCACAGACATCATTTGGATTTTTCCAGTTTCACATATACTTATTTGCGTATATACATTTAATTCTATGCAACTTCATCATATGTATAGATTGGTGTAGCCACCACCATCGTTAAGATACAGAAGATACAAGATCCACCACAAGGTCCATGAGGACCCCCAGAACAAAGTTTCCTATTAGAGGAGTCCTGTATTGGGCAGGCATGGCCTTACCTTCTACTCCTGTGCACAGTCATTGGTGGGAAGCAGCCTGCAGGGAGTGTGGTCTTAACATAAACACTGTGGCAGATACAGAGATGTGTTAGCTGGAGGCTGTAGGCCATCGACATTCCTTGCTGCAGGTTCTTTCTTGACAGATCTGACAGGCACACTGCTGGGACTGCCATGACAACCTTTCTTCTTTCTTTATCTTTCATGGCGTTGAGATTTTTGAAGAATAGTCTTCCCTCACCTTTGTTTTTAAAGAACAGTTTTCATTTTGGGTTTGTCTGATGTTTAACCCAATGTTTTTTTGTTATTTTTTTCCAAACACTTTTTTCACAGACTCTTTTACTGATAATCACCTATTAGCAACCCTTTGAGCTGATACTCTGCAGAACAGACTTCGGTAAACTGCACATGTTGATGTGGCTGTCGGAAATGGTCTTTCCTCTTCTTTTGTCTAATGATCTTGCTCTTCCTTCAAAACTCACAGTCTCCAGTGTCTTAGGTGGTCATACTCTCTTCCTATAACATGCTGTGCATCTCTCTGCCATCAGACCTATCAGACAGGCTGTCATGGATAGACTTGTCCAACTCCTTTAAGCTCGTGTAGAAGATGTTCAACAAATGCATATATGGAGTAGTGCACTCTTTCCAAAGGGCAACATTTCTAGTAATGCTAACAATGTTACTAAATTTTATTTGTATAGAACCAAAATATCAAGGGCAAAGAATTTAGACATTCACAAGAAATCAGAGGGGAGACTATAGTACCAGAGGAGAGAATATAGCATATCTTCTTACACCCTGGTGACAACACCTTATTAAGAAGACTTTGGAAATTCTTAAGAAGTCTTTGTAGTAGGTTACTTAATGGCTATAAATATAGTCCTATGAAGATGCCATTGGGAGGCAGGAGATCCAGTGCTGGTATTGTTGATGAGACTTTGAGCCCTGAAAGTTTATGTGCTGGATTCAGACTTGGAATGAAGCACGTGAATGTTCTAGGCAAGCTAAAAAATTGGCATCCCTACAAATCAACTTTCTTTAAATATTTAAATATGTATGTAGAGAAGGGGCTGAGCACTGCAGAGGAAAAGCATAGAAGAAAGATCACTGGAAGCAGAGCTCCACCTATTTTCCTTGGGTCCAAGCACTTAGGTCCATGTACCATCCCCAATTCATATACACCATTCAGCAAATCAGAAATCTTGACCCACCTCTTTAGACAATGAGGACTTAAGCATGCCCCTTAGGATGTTTCTCTCCCCATCCCAATACTTGCTTTACCCAAGTATTTCTTTATGCCACGTATTTCACTCTTCCTGAGAACATTTTTAGTAAATACAAAGTTCTCCAACTCATTACATTAGTAGCAAAGGTGCTCCCTAGTATGTTGACTTCCTATAAGTGAAGTAGCCTGGCTGGCAGTCTCTTAATCCAACTCTGATTGAATTTGGAAAATGAAATGACATTATCTGGGCACCAAAATTTCTACTCCTTAATTATCTTTTGTTTTAGGTACAGATATTGTCTTCCATTTTCATTTTAAAGTAATTACCTACTGTAATGCTTGTATTGAGCTGTAAGATTTGTGCACTTGTAACTATACTTTGGTAATATAATTACCTACTAGCTCTTAAAACTTAGACCATCCATGGACGAAGGATGGCTGATTATGGGATAAACTTTGAGGGTAAATTAAAAACTCTATCTGGTTAAAATATAGTTTCTATGAACTTGCCACTAATTTTTAACTTACTTAACTAAAAAAGAAATACAAATAATATTCATCACTGGGTAAAAATAAAAAATTCAAATAAGCAAAAATAATAAAAATTAAAATAATCCCCAAACGCCTGCCAGAGGTTTTATAGCCCAACATTTTGGTGTACATCCTTCCAGGGTTTTCTTGGAAGAATACACATATGAAAAATATATACATATGAAAATTGTACTTTCAAAGACCAGATGGCTGTCTGTATTTTGCTGTGTAACCTACTTTTTAGAAGATTATCCATGCCAATAAACATATACTTAATTTATTATTCTAAATGTTTGCATATTATTCTATTATGTGATTCCTAGCCATTATTTAACTAACTTGATATTCTCCACTTTATTTAATCATCCCCTATTTTTGGATATTCAGATTATTTCCACATTTTCATTATGATAAGTAACATGGTAGTAAGCATCTACATTATACACACCTTTGGATCCAGTTATTCTGGTATATGTCCCTAGAGGTTTAATTGGTAGGCCAAAAGTGTTTCACTTTGTTAAGGCTTTTGCTAAGTATTGCTGATTCTTACCACTGGTTTTTGAAGTCTGAGGATCTAGGTCCCCAGAAGATCCTAATAATAAATAGTTTACTTGGAAGAAAAAATTAATTAACTAATTAACAAGACCAGGGGAGCACACTGGCATCAGGACTCTGAAAACCTGGGTAAACAGCCTAGAAAATCACATATATATATAAAGAGGACTCAAGAAATTTTCTTTGCAGACCAGAAGGCCTAGGTGATTAGCTATCATGGTTGCCTGTGCTGCTAAGTGTGGACCAACTAGGAAAAGCACTAACAGGAGTGTGTGTGAGTGTGTGTGTGTGTGTGTATGTGTGTGTGTGTAAATGCATGGGGAAGAAGGGTAGAATGAAGATTTACTATCTCCCAGTTTTGCCTGCTGCATGTCTTGAAAGAGAACAAGTATTCTGCACTAAACAGACCATGCAGAACTCCTAGTGTGTACCTTTCTTGGAGAAACATGCTTCATTGTTAAAATAATACATGTCTGCAGATTACTTTTGCATACTCTGATGTCTGTAATACCATTATTTGCCACCTTAGCCTCTTTTATTTGTTTGCTTTTTGGTGGTTAGTTGTGGGAAGGTATTGATAAGAGGGAGCCCTGAACCTGTCACATAAAAGGAAAAAAACCTAGAAAGCTAAAGAACAGCCTTCTGCTGTCCCTTAGCCATGCAATCGTTTAGTAAGTTATTCAGCATCCTGAATAGATTGTTATTGGAGCTACAGAAAGAGTCAGTTCTCAGACAGGGGAATCAACCAGGGAGCCAACTTTGTGGTGTTAACAAGGATAAGGCACCTTTGGGGGAGTTCCAACCAAATGTTAAATAGGGGACTACTTACTCATTACTTAAATAGTAACCAATGGTTCTGTTGCTCCGACTATCTAGTTGACCATTCGTTGGAGAGGGGGTGCTTGGACCCACACTCACTATGCCCATGTCTTTTCCATGCCTCTCTGTCTCAATTTGTAAATCAAATGACCTCTAGATTTCATGTCATCTATTTAGAGACTTAAGAGTAAGACAGCCCCTTAAATTTTAAACACAGAAAAATGTGATGTTATTCCATCAGAATGATAAAGGCTTCTGTCAGATTACATTTTTCAAAAATGGCCATCGCAGTATTTCCACTGCTATATGGTCCTTCAGAACCAGAACCAGGCCACTTCGCTATCTAGAGATGGAGTTGATTTCCCCTCTCTTGAACTGGGGTGGGCTCATGACTTCTCTGACTAGCAGAATATAACAGAAGGGATGCAGTGTGATTTCTGAAGCTAGGTCACATAAAGGACTCAGCTTCTCCCTGGCTATCTGTTTTGTAGTTGCAATATTGTGAAAGAAGCCCAGGTCACATGAAGAGGCCATGTATATATATATGTTCCAGTCAAAAGCTCCTATTAAGTTCCTAGCTGAGAGCTAGCATTAAATGTGAGCAAATGAGCCTGGGGATGATTCCAATCTTTAAGCTTTTCAGTATCAGACATCTAGGAGCAGATACAAACCATTCCCACTGTGTCCTGTCCAAATTTCTGACATATAGAGTCCATGAGCATAATAAATTATTGTTTCACTGCCCTAAGTTTTCTGGTAATTTTTAATGTAAGCAGAGTAACTAAAACAAAGCTATTAGCTGAATTCAATACTGTAATTGGTGATCACTCAACAGACAGATATTGTGAGCCTGCTCTGATCAAAGTACTCTGCTAGACTTGTGGAGTTGTGAAAAAAAAACAACAACAACAAAAAAAAAACCAACAAAAAAATAACATATTCTTTGTCCTTGAAGAGTCCAGTAATCTTGTAGAGGAATCCAAACACATAAGCACTAAAACATCCTAACAATATGTGGTAGTACCAAATGAGATAATAAACACGTGCTGTGCAGAAGTTAGGTGGAGGGACAAACCACAGTGGGTAGAGAGGCTGGGCTTCATTATGTGGCGCCACACCCACCCAGCACACGGCGAAAACTAAGGACTGTTTACTTGACCAGAGAAGAGGACAAGTTAGGGATTGAAGGAAGAATTTTGGGCACTGAAAGAGGAAATGAAGGTATTTTAAGCAGCTTGGCAAACAAAGTATTGAGTCTGGGGTATTGGGGTGAGGATAATAACAATATTAAACCGTGCGTGTATAACAGCGCATACTTTACAAAATACTTTCACAGACACTGTCTCATTTAATCTTCACAATGACTCTATCAAGTAGGTTATCTTACCTCTGTTTCATAGATAAAGCAAGTTAGGGCCAGTAGTCTAAAAACCAATTTGATTTTATTAGAACTTTGTGGTAGGGATAGTAGTGAATGAAAAGGAAAATAAAGAGAACTAACATTTAATGAACACCTACCAAACCATTTGTAATAACAAATGAATATGCAGGATCTGGTGGGCAAATAAATTTATGGCCTTAATTTTATTGCTTGGATTGAGTTTATGTGCTCCAAAACTGTTCTTTGATTGCTATGTCCTTGTCTGTTTTTGAAAGCCTGGGCAGTTATAAATTATTATATTAGATCTAAGGTATACCTTCTACTCGTATCTCCAGAAGTTGACCTATTTCTATTTGCTTGCATTTATATGTAGGAAAAACAACTCAACACCAATACATTGGTAATTTTCAATTGCTTATGAAACAGCTTATTAGCATAGAGCTTCAAATAAGCCACAATCAAACAAATGATTGATAGATGCTTTGTAAGGCTTATGAAGCTTAATTTCATTTTTGCCTTTTACTTAGTAACTCAGTCCTTATGGAAGATGAAAACATGTTGTTTCCTTTATGGCTCATTTTACATAGATTACCCTTGAATGATAGTTTTTCACCCCCAAAGTAAGAAAATTTAGTTTTAAGTATAATCATTTCAGAATGATCTTCTGAATAACATGAGTATTAATGGTTGCCCCCCAAAGAATAAAGGATTGACCCGAATTTACCTATTTTACTTTATTACCAAATACTCTAAAGATCAACTTCTGGTTCTCCCAGCCGATCATGGTTTTCCCAAACTCTTTTGACTACAGTAATCACGTGATGGTCATAAAAATATTCAAAGCTGTTGAGATCATGATTAGCAAGGTTGTCATAATTTGATGGTGCCCAAATCTGTCCCAAACCCCATTTTCTATAGTGGTGTTGAGCATCTGACCTGTTAGTACTTTAATTATTAAATAAAATAATTTTTAGAGATGTGAAAAATGCATGCTAAAATGACTGGAGCTGGCGACTGGGTTCATTTTAAACAGGCTTCAGCTCTAAAAGCACATGGCAAACCAGAAACCTCAGGACTAGTGTAATCTATTTTAATACTTTTTGGAGAATGCAACAATCCCATAGGCCACTGCTGACTAGAAATGGTGACATTTCATAAGTTCCCCCAATTTGGGATTGGTAGATCTCCTCCAAGTTAGTGTGTCCTCTCAAACTTGCTTCCTTTAATTGGCACCATCACAGTTTGGGTTGATATGGTTGTTTCCAATAGTTTAAATAGAAAGATGCTACACATTTCTAGATGAGGGGCCTTATGCAGACCTGCATAAAAGTGCAGCAAGTAGCATTTAGACCACACAAATGTTTCCAAGCCCTTGCCAATGAACGGAACCATTGCTCTCTATCCAGGCTACACATCACAATCACCTACAGGGCTTAGAAAATATTGGAAAAGTTGGAAAAGTCATGATGCATTTTGTAACAAAAAACATAGAAAAACTACGTCATGACTTTTCCAACAACCCAATATTATAGGTTTCTAGGCTTTACCCTGGATATTCTCACTTAGTAGTTCTGAGGTGGGATCCAAGCTTCTGTAGTTTTAAATAGTGTCACAGGTGGTTCTGCTACACAATGATCGTGAGATCTCTGGTATAATAAAGTGATACCACGAATCTTAATTTCTTGTCTAATATAAATTTTGAAAACGGTGACACCTACAAGTTAAACTTTGGAATAAGATAGGCTTGGGCTGTACCATTTACTGTGTATATTTGGGCAAATCACTTATCGTCTCTGAACCTCATGGTTTTCATCTGAAGAAATGGGGATAATTGTTTCCTAATGAAATGCTGTGAAAATTAAATAAGGTAAGGTATGTGTATTACTTCCCATAGTAACTGCCATTTAGTAAATACATGATATAGTATAGCTGTGATTTGATTTCTTTTTAGGTAGGTAACCCAAAGAAACGTACCTGAGTGATCAAAATATACTCTTAATATATGAAAGCCTATTTTATCTACCTGTGACAGGAGGCCTAGAGGACCTTGAGTGACTAAAAAATGTAAAACCTGGCAGATGACATCAAAGCATTTGGAAATCAAAGATTAGTCACTTTTCTGATGGAGGAAAACAGAATCAGTCTTCTTCATTGGGGGAAATGACTAAGAAGAATGGTTCTCTGAAAAACAAGATGTGATAATGGCTGGTGGTTGTTGGCCATTTCAACTAGAGAGAAAGGGAGATCTCTTCCTATCCCCAGCTCCCACCATGGGGGCAACAAGACTCCTCTCTTCCGTATTCTCTTTTATCTGCCTTGGTTATTCCTACTTCATTGCCTGGGCTTACTCCTTCTCCTTCCAAGATCAGTTAAATCCCATATCCTCTGTCTCATTCCATCTACCCAGCCTTCAAAGAAGCATTTCCCCCATCCCTTAAACTTCTATTGTTTCAGTTAATACCTTAGACTCTATCCATTTTATTATTTTGTGGATATTAGCTCTGCCTTTCCAAATGCACTTCAAATTTGCTAAGGGTGAAGATATTTTTAACCTGCATTTACATCTTCCTCCTTGGCCCAGTACACAAAGCCATAGGCATAAAGAATTGCCTCATAAAAATGGACTGAGTGGGCCGGCCGAGTGGCGCATTGGTTAAGCGCTGGTTTTGGGATGCCAGCGGCCCCGGTTCGGATCCCACATGAGGGCCAGTGACACTGCCCTCTGCAGCTAACAACAGCTCCACCTGGAGCTGGGCTGTGCGAGCCCCGGTGATGGTGTGGGCTGCGGCCCCTGCTGCAGTGGGCTGCCATGGGCTGCAGTGAGTGGCCCACAGCCAGCGTGAGTGGCTGGCAGCCAGCGTGAGCTGCCAATAGCCGCGATGAGCGACATCCAGAGGCCAGCGGCAGATCTGCCTCATCCGGGAAGAGCAATGACGATACCAACCGTGAAGCAACATCCTCCGCAACTAAAACTGAAGAACAAGAAGACGGCAACTTGTCTGTTCCCCTTCCCCGATTCCCCAACGCTGTTCCCCTCCACCAATTCCCCAATAAAATCTTTAAAAAAAAAAAAAAAAAAAAAAAAAAAAATGGACTGAGTGCCAGAGGGTTACTATATGTGAAATAGAGAGCCAGTGAGGCTATCTTTATTGGTTAGTGTGCTAGCAACTTAAGGATCAATCTTACCGGCAGTTCATTGCTTTACAAAAAAGATATGCAAAACACAGATTATTTTAACTATTTTTTTACTTCCCTCATCGATCAATTCAGACTTAATATTCTTTTCTCCTTGAAATAGTGATTCTCAAAATTGTTTACATGTTAGAGTCATCTGGGGAACTTTCGAAAGTCTTCATGTCCAGACTACACCCCAGAACAATTAAGTTAGAATTTCTAGGAGTGAGGCCAAGCCATCAGTATTTTTTATAAAAAAAAAAATCTCCTCAGGAGATTCCAAATGTACAGCCAAGATTGAGAACCTCTGTTTTAGATCAAACAATGTAAAATCAATCTGATTACTAGAACCCTATGTTGGAAACAGATAATAGATACTAAATAAACAGCCAGAAATGGGATTTTTTTTTTTTTAAAGATTTTATTGGGGAACCGGGGAAGGGGAACAGACAAGTTGCTGTTCTTTTGTTCTTCAGTCTTGTTGTGGAGGACATTGCTTCACCGACCCATGTTGGTATCGTCATTGTGCTCTTCTCGGGTGAGGCAGATCGGTCACTGGCCTCTGGATGGCTGCTCATAGTGGCTCTTGGCAGCTCAAACCAGCTGCCAGCCACTCATGCTGGCTGCCAGCCACTCACTGTAGCCTATGGCAGCCCACTGCAGCAGGGGCTGCAGCTATGCTGTCCCCGGGGACTCACAGCAGCCCAGCTCCAGGTGGAGCTGCTGTTCACCATCTTAGCTGTAGAGGGCAGTGTCACTGGCCCTCATATGTGGGATCCGCACTGGGGCCGCTGGCATCCCAAGCCAGCTCTTAACCGACGCGCCAGTTGGCCAGCTGAATGTTATTTTTTAATAGAAGATTTCTCTGACCACTCCTCATATTCCATCCGTATTTGAAGCACTAGTTATACTTTTTCTATTTTCCTTTATAGCACCCATGATATATAGAAATTTGAGGATCATTTGCTTAATATATGACCTCCCCCTCCTCCTAGTATAGGATTTGAAGCAATAAATAAAGCATATCCACTTCATTCATTGCTGTAAAGCAGGCACCCATCACAGTGCATGCAGTAGGAGCTTAATAAATGCCTGCTGAAGGAATGAAAATCAGAGAACTATTAATTTTTGATGGGGATTTATTGTGGTAGGAGAATGGCAGAATCCTGTGCCTCTCTCTGGAACATTCTATCAACAGTGAGACCATGCAGAGTGGTGGGCACCTTCAGTCATCCAAATTTGATCAGCGATTCTCAGAGATGACCTGCTCATGAGAACCACTTGGACGTGTTATTGAAAATGCAAATACCTATGCTTTATCTTCAAGAGATTTGGCTTCAACAGTGTAAGGTCAGAAGCAGCAATAAGTTTGCCAGCTTATTCTGAGACCCTGGGCCACAGTCCAGTGTGTAGAAACCACTGATTAGGCATTGCCCTGAAATGACTTTCAGAATCACTGTCCAACTTAGAGCCTATAGCCTCCATAATTCAATTGCTCAGTTTGTTCTGTGATGGAATTGTGAAGGTGAGGTTGAAGGTTTTCTCCGGAGGACAGACATCTGCTTTATACAACAGCTCTGGAGAGATAATGCCCTAAATACCAGCCACTGTTTAGTAATGTGCTGGCTAAGCCTATGGTTTCTTAAAAGTTAGTGTACTAAAGTCCGATGATGATATTAGAAATGTATCAAGATAACACTTTTTCAAACACGTGAAACTTTATGATGTTAACCATGATCAGTGGCCACACTGACCACTCTACGTTGGTCAGTGTTGCCGTATTTTTATATACCTATATATGTTTTCAGAAACCATCAAATGGGAAATATATTAAGAAAAGTATTTATGGCACTTGCACTTATGCTAAGAAAAGATACCCAGATTACAAAATTTCAGTTATTCAGAGGTCCCTCATCTAGCAAATTCAACTAGCTAGATACAGCAAAGAAGGAAAAATAAACAAAAAAAAAACTCCATATACGAAAAATGGGTGTCATAAAAACTAAATAATGAAGAGTAAATATTATTTTCCATAGGAAAATGCATTTATTCAAAACCTATTTACTGTAACTTTCAACATCAACATAATTCAACTGCTTTGGGAAATCATGATTCATATGTAATAAACATAAAAACATCAAAGTCATAACTTCATTATACTTCTTGGGCTAAAACAGTCCTCTGTTTTAGTATCTATATTGTTATAATCAGTAGTTGATTGATAACATTTACATATGTTCTATATTTTAATATTTACTATAATCAATTAGTTATCCAGGGAAGATATTACTCCCATTTTACAGATAAGAAAACTGTGTGTCAGAGAGCTTGAAGAACTTGATGAAGTCATTGTGATTTCGAATCTAATAATCTTCCCATTGCACTAGCTTGCCTTGTAAAATACAGAAGAATCTTTAAGAATCCTAAAGATAATCTGGAATCTCAATCAAAGTTTAAAGTTTAGCACACTTAGTGCAAGAATGTAGAGCAATCTATAGCATTTTACAAAAATGTCCATTAAAAGTGTTTAAATTAAAATAACAATGTTTGAGTACCTGAAGGAATAATTTTTGTTACATGAAAAAGTCACATATGTGAAAAGTTCATTTAGTGGGAATTCAGCTGGAAAATAAATACACTCAGAAACATGCATACACTCAATATTTTTAAAAGTGAACTTTTCAACCTCTATGAATTACCATCATTTCTATGTACACATATTTCTTATGTGGTGTGGGCTATTTATTATTTACATGATCTACAAACCATTCTTCCGTGCTCAAAATGGCCCAGGAAAGGAAGGGAAGAAGACAGCAGCAGTCCATTAAAACTAGGGAGGGATTTTGAGCAGACAGATATAATGAATTTACCTTAATTGGTGGAGAGCTAAGATATTGAGACTAAGTTCTTCTCCAAGAAACATGGGTTAGGGGCCTTGCCTTGTGCTCAAATTTAAAATTGTGCTTGCCAATATATCCAGTGGTACTATTACAATAGATTATGTCATTTATGCCTTTTCAAATTCTAACCTTGTACTTTATCCACTTAATTCTCCAATCTTAGGATCAGATATTTGTCTGATATAAATACGCAGAAAAAGTAATTCTATGTACTCCCTGTCTTCCACCAGAAACCCCAATAATGTGTGGATAGACTGAAGTAGATTTTCTTTTTCAGATATTTATGGGAGTATTGTAACTCTTTCAAGGATACAAGGTGCTGTGCTGGCTGCTGGTCTTGACGTTCTAGTATTTGGTATTATTTTTCTCCCCAGCAAATTCTCAGGTAGAGAAGCATCTATGAACATTACATGTCTGCATCCATGTTGATGATAAAGTAAAGAAGCATTTTCTCCAGATATTAATCAACTGTTCAATTCTTTATAAGAATGCTCTTAAACTATTGAGGAGTTATCTTTCCTTCTCTATTCTAAAACTCAGAAAACTGATTTTGAGTCACTACATCAAATGCTTCCTCAGCCCCTTATTTTTTTTACTTGGTTATGCACTGGTTTTAAAAATACGTCCACAAATGCTTGGACACAATTCCTTGCAAAGATGCAGAGTCTAATTCTCAGCCACCCAAATGTGGGCCAGAGGTAGGGACTTCCTTTTAATAAACAGGATGTGGCAGAAATCATGATTTGTGACTTCTGAGGCTAGATCATAAAAAAAAAATTACCATTTTCATTTGATCTTTCTTGGGTTGCCTGCTTTGGGGGAGGCTAGCTGTCATGTGGTGAGAATATCTCAAAAGCCTTGAAAGACACTCTCATGAGGAGGAACTGAGACATCTTGTCAACAGCCAGCACAAACTTGCCAGCCATTGAAAGATCCAACATGGAAGTACATCCCCTAGCCCCAGCCAAGCCTTCAACAGCTGCAGCCCTGGCTGATGTCTTGACTGTAATCCCTTGAGAGGCCCCCAGCCAGAGCACTCAGCTAAATCACTCCCAAATTCCTGACCCATAGGAACTATGAGAGAAAAACATATGATTATTGTGGTTTTCAAGGCACTAAGTTTTGGGGTGATTTGTTATGTAGCAATAATACAGTTATCTTGCCAAGGCAAGGTAGCTGTTGCATTTATTTATATAACAAATATTTGCTGAGCATCTACTATGTGTCAAGCAGTCTGTTGGGTGCCAGGTATATTAACATGAATAGAAGAGACATAGAGTTCCTCCCTTTGAAGAACTTATAGGGCAGCTGGATGGTTCAGTTGGTTAGAACACACGCTCTTAACAACAAGGTTGCCGGTTTGATTCCCACATGGGATGGTGTGCTGCGCCCCCTGCCTCCTCCCACCCTCCCCCCAACTCCAGCACCTAGATTGAAAACGGTGACTGGACTTGGAGCTGAGCTGTACCCTCCACAACTAGATTAAAGGACAATGACTTGACTTGGAGCTGCTGGGTCCTGGAAAAAACACACTGTTACCCAATAAAATAAAAACAAAAACCAAACCAAAAAAAAGTATAATGTGATGAATACAAATATTAATTCATGGCTACATAATTATTTAATTAAAATAAGTGTGAGAGGGACTAGCTGGGTTATGAGTGCTTGTGGCCCCTAACCTAAAGGTCAGGAAAGATTTCCCTGAGGAACTGACTGTGATCTGAAGGAGGACACCTTCATGTTTAGGAGTTAACCAGGTCAAGAGGAAAGTCGAGGATAAAAGAGCTTCCCAAGGCAGAGAGACCGTACAGGGGAAGACCCGTGTTCAGTGATTCCCACTAATACATTTCTGTGCTAGAAACTACTGGGCGATGTTTTTTCCATTTATTCAGTTTCTCCAAAGAAATATTATCTGAGCGATTATTATGAGTCAGGCACTGTTCTAAGCACTGACAATACTGCAGTGAACAGATCAGACAGAAATCCCCGCCCTTTTATAACTTACATTCTGGTGGGTGAGAATAAACAAAAATAAATGAATAAAAATACGCAGTATGGACTTTCGGTTTCTGGAGCAGCATGTAAAGAGCTTAGAAGTTGTCTCTTCGATACAACAAGAGAAAAGCTGAACAAGCGGAAAATCAACAACTTTTCTTAGATCCATTAGAGAACTGAGGTCAGAGGGCAAACTGTTGCTCCCCAAATCTGAAACAAGCAGGCAGATGCAGAGAATCAGAAGCCGGGTAGCTAAAACCTCCGTGGGAAAGAGCACCAGGGTGGGAAATCTAAAGTGTAAATGACAAATAGTTAGAGGCTTAGTGTGCCAAGTCTGAGAGAGAAAACTCTGGAGGGATTCAGCTTTAGGGGAAATCCTCCCCCGCTCACCTCCACCTGTGAGTTTTACCTCCAGGAGCCCTATGAGGTTCTCACAGCAAAGATCAGTGAAAAACTCCCTTGTGTTTCTGGCAGGGGAGGGGGAAAGCAGCCATTTTGAAATATGCCCAGGGCATTCTGTTCTGCTTAATAAGACCTGACCTCAAGAGAAACTATTTTACCAGAGTCCAACCTACTGGGGGCTTTACTACCTAACTTAGGGGAAGTGAAATAAATACTAACTCCAGTACTCTTTACTCTTCCTGTCTGTCCTAAGGGAGGAAAAACAAGAACCAAAAACAGAAAACTGAGAGGCACTTGTAAAGATAACAGCTCAGGGGCATGGGCTCATTAAAAAACTGAGACCTAATACCAAGGACTATAGAATTTTCCCTTCCCCCACACCTCACCACCACATCAATACAGCTCCTCTACAATAACAATGGAAAGAACTGTGCATCTCAGACAGTATTTCAGAAGTCCTCTGGGTAACCCAAAGATAACAAGGGAGGCCAAAACAAGGACACTAGAGGAAAATGTAACCTCTGACACCTACAGCTACAGCAAACAGTAAACACAGCCTAACTCCTGGCCAGAGAAAATATGTAATATGACAGATGGTGGTTAAGTGTTGCGAAGAAAAATAAAGCAGGTAAAAGGGACAGGGTGTGTTGGTGGAAAGGGTGGGTTGCTGTTTTAAATAGGATGGCCAGGAAATGCCACACTGAACAGGTGACATCTGTGCAAAGATCTGAAGGAGGCAAGGGAGTGAGTCATGGAGATAGCTGGGGAAGGGCAGAGGGAGTGAACAGCAACTGAAAGGCCTTTATGAGAGAGTGTGCCTGGTGTGTTGGATAAACCATAGGAAAACCAGTGTGAGTGGAGCACAGTGAGTGAATGGGGTGGGGGGGGGAAATGGGGCGGTAGGAAATCATAGGAAATGAGGTCAGAGAGGTAAGGTTTGGGGCAAGTTTGTGTATGATCTTTTAGGCCAATGGAAAGGCTTGGGTCTCTCTGGCTCCTATGAGAATAGATCACAGGGTAGCAAGGGAACCCAGTTAAGAGGTTTTTGAAATAATTCAGATGAGAGCTAATAATGACTTGGGTCAGGGAGGAAGCAGTACGAAAGGTGAGAAGTCATCAGATTCTGGATCATTTTTAACATAGATCTAATAGATGTTGCTGATGGACCAAGGTGTACGGCAAAAGCAGGAAGCAAAGTTGACTCCTTGGCCTAAGCAAAAGGGAAGACTGAATGAGGAGCAAGTATTTTATGGGGGAGATCAAGTGTTAAGTTAGAGATGCCCATTCAAGTGAAGATGTTGAGTAGGCAGTTGGACACCCAGATTTGGTAGTGGGAGAGGGAGCTCTGGACTACAGATATAAATTTAGGAGTAGTCAGTATATAGATAGAATGTTAAGTCGTGAGGACAACTGCAATCACTAAGGGAGTGAATATATATATAAAAGAGAAGATTGCTAAGGACTTAACCCTGGGGTACCCAATGTTAAGCGGTTAATGAAATAAGGATAAGTGAGCAAAGAAGACTGGCAAGTAGGAAGGAATCCAAGACAGTGTGAAGTCCTGAAAGACAAATCAATAAAGTATTTTCAAAAGGAGTGAACAATGGTGCTAAACATTATTGAGGAGCAAATTAAAGGAATTGACCATTGGATTAGCAATGTGAACACTATTGGTGAAGAGTAGTTTGGGTGCTTGGAAGAGGCAAAAGCCCTATTAAAGGGGATTCTAGAGAGACTGGTAGAAGAGAGTCAGAGATATGAGTATAGATAACTCTTTAGTGGAACTGCTGTGAAGAAGAATGGAAATATGAACTTATAGCTGGAGGGCAACATAGATGAGAGAAATAATATCATGTTTGTATGCTGATAGAATGATCCAGTCAAGAGGAAAAAAATGATGATGTATGAGAAGGCAAAAGGAGGAATTTCTGGAGCAACGTTCTTGAATATTTAAAAGGATTGGGATCTAGTGAACAAGTGGAGAGTTCAGCCTTAGATAGGAAGATGGACAGTTCATCCCTGGTAACAGGAGAGAAAGCAGCATATAGGGCCCAGATGCTGGTGAGCGGGTGGAGGTGTTGTTGGGAACTCGTGGAAGTTCTCGTATGATTGTTTCTATTTTCTCAGTGCAATAGCAATCAAGGTCAAGAGCTGAGAGTGAAGATCGGGGAGGACGTGTTGGAAGTTTGAGGAGAGGAGAAAATATGGCATCTTAATCCTAGGATTGTAATGATTAGGGAAATGCCCTATGATTGGTGAGCAGCATGAAGGGTACACTTGAAATTAATAATTGTGAATGTCATGAATTTAAAAAGAGACCGGTCAGCATGCATGTTGTTTCTTCTAGCTCCATTCAGCCTCATGCACAGAGATTGAGAGTAACACTTCTGCAAAGGAGGATAACATTGTTGTTTGTTCATACCTAATAACCAGCTGCTAAAATAATTAAGAAATGATGAATTTGTATAAAATCTACTTCATTTAGCACTCTTAGAGGATGCGGAGGGAGTCTTCTGGTTAATCGAATATTTAGGATAATTAAATCCATTATATCTTATATGAATAAATTTTTCATAGAATTAGAAGATTAAAATAAAAACCCTACGCTGACCATCACATAAGAGTTTTGGGATAATAATAAGTGTCTAAATGTCTAGCAGTGCGTTAGTGCCGTTGTTATGAAAAGTGATGATCACTGCATATCCTAGGGAAAAATCTGGTATTGAGTTTTCTGTCAGTTTAGGACCTGGATACATTATATCAAGGATTTTACAAAAGGTATAAAAATGAAAAGGGATGCCACTAAATGTCATAACAACATCTGTATAGAAATCCACCTATTGTGTCTTGGTGGTACCTATGATAACAATGGATAACATTTTTTTTCTTCCTCTCAATTGCCTTTTCTTGGGTAGCGAAGTGACAAAGATAACATAATTAGATCCCAAATCTTGGACAATGGTGGTGGCAGTGGCCATGTCGGTGAGGGTGTGATTATCTAGACCTGCTCCATCTTGATTGCTATAAGACAGAGTTATTTCTCTCTTGGCTATTTGTATTTCCTAGTAGCTCAAACTCTTCTTATACTTGTGAATCTGCTTTATATTATTCATTTATTTTTTAAAATAACTGTCTGATTATATAAGCAATACATATTCACTAAATAGAATTTGGCAAATATGGAAAGAAAATAAAATAAAAATTACTATCTCACCACTCAGAGATGAACACAACATTTTGGTGAATTTTAACCTAACATTTTAATTCATGCATATGGTTATTTAGATAATTTGTATTAAACCATCATTTTATATCCTTTTTAACTTAATGTTTTATTGTGAGCTTCTCCCATGCCATCACATAGTTTTAGAAAACACAATTTTTAATGACTACATAGTTGTTTATTGTATGAATGTACTATAATTTATTTAACAATTCTCCCATTATTGGACATTTAGGATGGCTTTAAATTTTAGATAACACTATGTAAGCATCCTTGAACATAAATCTGATTATTTCCTTAAGGCAGATTCCTAGAAATGGAATTATAGGGTCAAAGGGTACAAACATTTTAAAATAAGCCATATGCGTGTTTTGTAGCTGCTTCCTGAAAGACAGCTTTTTGCAGTCCCCCAGGAAATAAACAACGTGGTCCATTTCTCTATACCCTTGAAAATCCCGTCAGCCTTTATAACACCTATTCACACACCTTACCTGTGAGTACTTTACTTCAGTTTAGTTCTCACATGAGCTATTCAGAAGGTTCCTAAGAGGTCTTCCTGATTTCTCATTCCTGCCACCAAGGTATTCTCCATGCTGCTGTCAAAGGTGTCTTTCCACATCACTGACCTTGTCACTTCCCTGATAAAAACCTTGGGTTCTCCTCAGTCCCAGTAGGTCACATCAAGGCACACAAGGCCCTTCCCAGTCTGTCCCAGCCTCCCTTTTCAGTCTCACTAACCATTTACTTCTAAGTGCTTTGAAGAAGCCACACTGAAAGTCTTTTTATTTACAAAACATACAAAGCTCATTCATGCCTCAAAGCTTTAGACATTTTCACTCCATCACCTTTCCTCCCTGGAACTCCAATTCATCTTTCAAGACACAGGGCAAAGTTCCCCTTGGTGAACTTCCAGGGTGAGGCAGTTGTGCATGGCCCTGAGCTGCCCAGGTCCACATTACAGCACTAATCACTGTGCCTGACAATGACTTGCTTACCTGACTTCCCCACTGAGCACCTTGAGGACCTTGTCTGTCTTTATTTATCTATTTATCTATTTATTTATTTTATTTATTTATTTATTTATTTATTTATTTATTTATTTTTATTTTTTAATTAGTTTCAGGTGTACAACACAGTGCAATAGTTATACAGTTTACCCCTCAAACTGACAATCCCCCTCCCCCAATTCACTACCCCACTCCCCCGCCATATCATATATATCTTTTACTCTTCCTCTGACTCCCTTCCACAGTATAATCCACATCCCGTGACTGTCTATATATATTCAATTACAGTTGGTATACAACCTCCGCTTCAGGTATACAGTGCAGTGATCAAACCTCTAACCTCTACTCCATCCATGAAATGGTCTCCCTAACAAGACATATGACCATCTGACACCCCACAAAATATTTACAACATTATTAATTATATTCCCCGAACTGTCTTTCATATTCCTGTGGCAATATTGTAGTTGCCTATTTTTGCTGTCTAATCCCTTCCCCTTCTTCCTCATCCCTACCCACCTCCCAACTACCTTGTCTTTATTTGTATCCTCAGGTCTTAGCCTGTTACATAGTTGATGGCCAATAGATACCGACTCTATGGCTAAAAGCACAGAATCGGTTGGAGTATTCTGTCATTATCCAGCTTGGAAGGGTTGGATTTCAGGGGTAGACTATGCCATTGCCAGCTAGTCCGCAGGGGTCTCTTAAGTGCACTTCCCTTAGTTAGCATCTAAGCATACGGTCTACACCACATAGTCTTTGATCACAAGCTTCTGTCTATTCTTCTATCTCTTCCGATTATGTCTTCATTCTATTCTGTAGTCCACTCTCCTCAATTCCTTCAGTCGATCCATCCCGTTTTGATTTTACTCATTTGACAAAGCTCGATGCCGTGAGCAGCGAATGGCTTTACTTCCATACGTACCCCTTTGTTCTTGCACTGTTCCCACAGAACACCCTGCTCTGGATGGCTGAGTGCTGGCTGGAGAAACACAGAATTGTGTGGCCGAGAGCATTCTGCTAGTCATTCTATTCTATTACATATTTATACATTTTCTCTGTTTCTGATTCATTTTTTATTTTACTATTCTTATGTGTGCCCTCTAAGCAACCTCTGTCCTTTGTTGAACAAGGCTGAATATAAACACACACACACACACACACACACACACACACACACACACACATCAATGCATAAATGCAAAAACATGCTGATTTCCATTACTGCATGCTGTCAGGAAAGGCCACTGGTGCTCCTTTCTGCTCACCTATATACAGATTGGTTCATCTTGTCTTATAATGCCTCAGGATTGCTGTTCCAGACCTTTTCTGTCCTCTATTTCCATTGACTTGGCCCCAAAGTTTACCTATAAACATAGAAACCATTTGAGGAGATTTTCCTCAACTTCTATCTCTCCCACCTTGGCCTCTGGTTCAAGGCACTTCAGCTGGGTGCTGCCCATATCATGGTGCTTCCAGTCTTTCAGGCCTTTGCTCCTCTGTACTTTGCTGTCTTTCAGGCCTCTGCTCCTCTGCCTACAAACCTACTCCAGCGGAGCTCAGTCCACAAACTCAGCTGGCAACCTACCTCTCCTTCCTTTCTATAATGCAACTTAATTTTGGTCTCGAAGTCCCATTCTGCTGATATGGTTAAAAAATAAATTAATTTCTTTCTTTCTTACAGTTGCTCTTTTTCCCCAGTGGAACTTCTGCTATAGGAAGACTTGACAATAGAGGGAGAAAGAAGAAGGCAGCAATTGTTCCCTGGGTCATCGGTCTGCCAGGTCATCATTAAGGAGTCTGTTTCCACACTCCTTGGCAGGTGGGCATCTTTGCTGAGCCTGCTTGGGGTCTTATATCCCTAGACAGATCACAGAGCCCACTGTCTCTAAGTCTTACCTTCTTCTGTGGGGCTTATGGGAGGCAGGGTCCCCATCCATGCTCTGTGAATCCATGGAGAGCTTTCTCTTTATTTTCTCCTTTTGCCTTGGCTCTGGAAAACTCTAGTCTGGGGGAAATATGTTTTCTTTTTTTTTTTTTTCTTTTAAGAAGCTGGTTCTTTAACAACAAATGTTCTAACTTCTCCTAAGGGCTTAAGAGTTTGGGAGAACAACAACAACAAAAGAAAGTAAGACTTTTGTGTAAGGACAGAGCTGACTGAATGCTTGAAATGTGAGAAGGAAAACTCATAGAATAATATCTCAAATGGTATTCCCATTATGGTAAACAGAATAAAAGCAAGCAAACAAACAAAACAAAAACAGTCCATGGTTTTTCTCCACTCACCCCCATTCTCTTTGCCATCAACCCAACTGAAAAAGTGATTTGTGTGCCTTGTCTTCATCCATGTTAGTCACACCTGCAACCACTTTCAAGGTGTTTTTTACTCTTATCATTCTATCGAAAACCCTTCGAATTACCAACCCAACTGTTTTTAGTTTCTTCCTCCATCCTTCCTAGCTCCCTTTTTTTCTTCCCAACCCCCATCTCTCCCTCTATATTACAGCAGTGCCCCCTTATCCACAGGGGATACTCTCCAAGACCCCCAGTGGATGCCTGAAACCATGGATTGTACCAAAACCTGTATATACTGCTTTTTTCTATATATAGATATTTATGGTAGTTTAATATAAATTAGGCACAGTAGGAGATTAACAAAAACTAATAATAAAATGAAACAATTACAACAATATACTACAATAAAAGTTACGTGAATGTGACATTGTGATGTAAAATAAAGATTATTTAAGCACAAACACTGTGATAGTCTATAAGATAACCAAGATGGCCACTGAGTCACTAATGGGAGGAGAGCACACCCAGTGTGGATACGCTGGACAAAGGGATGATTCATGTCCCAGGCAGGATGGAGTGGGATGGCAGAAGTGTTCATCACACTACTCAGAATAGCACGAAATGTAAAACTTATGAATTGTTTATTTCTGGAATTTTCCTTTTAATATTTTTGGACTGTAAGTAACTGAAACCTCAAAAAGTGAAACTGTGGCGTGGGGGGCGGGGGGCTACTGTTATTTGACTATTCAGTGGCCGGTATTGAGCTTTGCATTGGAAACAAAAAAGTGAATTAGACACTCCTTGTGTTTAAGGAATTTAGGATCAAGTAAGGTACACAGGCAATAAGCGAGTAATACACAAAAATTCATTTCTTCTGTTTTTGATGCCAAGAGGCCCTGGCTCCTTGCTGCTGATGTTCACATTTCTAATTCTTCCTCCTCACATTTCCTCTCTCTTTTTTTCCCCCACTGGCTCCTTTTAAATTTTCCACTCACCAAACTCCTTCCAAGAGTTTGCCCCGGGTTTCTTCTTCTTGGCTTGCTCCTTCAGAGAAGTTCTTTGTGTCCATATGGATGAATCCTAAAGCTGCATCTTTGGGTTGGCAGAACAAATTCACTTAGATATCCTCTTGACACCTCCCCTTCTGTTAATGACATCACTACTTCCTTTCAGTAAAGCTTAGGGCTGTCATCATCTTTTCTGTAATCCTAGCATCCAGCCAATTGCCACATCCACATGGTTCTTCTTCTCCAGGGTCTCTCTCATTTAGCTTTTCCTTTTCTTGCTCACCCTATCATTTGATTGAAACTGTTATAGCATGAGAACTGTTTCCTTTGTTCTTCATTCCTGGAACGTGGACCTCTCCCCTAAGCAATCACAATATCCTGGAAACTTGTCTCCCTGTTCCAAACTTTTACATGTCAAAATAAACTTTCTAAAGTACCACATCTGTAATCATTTCTCAGTATATACATACATCAAATCATTATGCTGTACAGCTTCAACTAGTACAATGTCACATAAAAATTTAAGGGTTCTACTACCAATTTCAACCTGGGGGTGGTTCATCACACCATTGAGTAATTCTCCAACACCAGCTGGGTATCCTACCAGTCAAATCAATTCTGACACTATCCACCTGGAAACAGCATCAGATCCTACAGGTAAAGGGCTTAGTCCTACTAGACTGTCTCCCACTCCCCCTCAAATGCCAGCCACAAGTCCATGGCATCATCTGGGCTTCTGACTGACCAGCTATGTACATCAAAGATTCCAATGGCTCCCTTTCTCAAGGTTTGATTAATTTGCTAGAAGTGCTGACAGAATTTAGAGAAACATTCTATTTATTAGATTACCAGTTTATTATAAAGGGATATAACTCAAGAAGAGCTATATGGAAGAGTTGCACAGGGCAAGGTACAGGGAAAAGGCATAGCACTTCCATGCCTTCTCTGGGCAGGCCACTGTCCCTGAACCTCCATGCATTCACCAACCCGTGCTCTCCAAACCCTGTCCTTTCGGGTTTTTATGAAGACTTCATTACATATGCATGATTTACTAAGTCATTGCCCATTGGTGATTGAACTCAATCTCCAGCCCTTTTCTCCCTGCTGGAGGATGGAGGGTTGGGGTGGGTGGGGTGGGAGGGTTGGGACTGAAAGTTTCAATTTTCTAATCACCTGATTGGTTCCCTTGGCAACCAGCCCCCATCCTTCTTCAGTGTAATCAAAAAGTCACCTCATTAACGAAAGACATTTTTGTCACTTTGTTAATTATAAGGGTTTTAGGAACTCTGTGCCAGAAACAAAGATGAACACCAAATATACATTATTATAAACCACAATATCACACAATTATATGTCAATAAAATTGGGGGGGAAAATATCACACCTATCTTGTCATTTCCCTGCCCCACATCCTTCATTGTCTTTTCTTTGTCAATTGAATTAAATTCAGTGCCCTTAGGATATACTTCAAATTTGTTTCTAGCTATACTTCCAAGTAGTTTCTTACGATTATCTGACACCACAGCATACATTTATTGCTACTCAGATACCAGATATATTGCCTAGTAGCTTTTGCTGGTACTTTTACAGCTAGATTATACTACTTACTGCCCATTGCTACTTACGGAAATTGTAGCCATTTTTAAATATTCTCAAGTCTATGAAATCATTCAGGTCTCCCTGATTGATATTGTCTTAGCAGCCTTTGATTTCCCTGAGAACGTGTCTGAACCTCTTGCATGGTTGTTATCTTTCTCTTCCCTTTATTATGGCTATTTTTTTACTTCTCCCATCTCCTTGTTAAACCTCAGTCTCCCCAGAGATGGTGACTTTTCTTACCAATATTGCAGATTTAACCATGCTTATCATTGTGCCTCCTATATATAGGGACCCAGTCTCTATTTTCTCTTTGCCTTGAGTAACAGAACTTCATTTTTTTCTTTTTTTCAGGGTGATACTGTGCCCAGCTAAAAATACTTACTCTCCAAATTCTCTTGCAGTCAGGTGGCCAAATGAGTCAGTTCTATACAAGGAAATGAAAGCTGAGGGTTTCTGGCTTTCTGGATATATGCACCACACTATTTTCTTTTGATTAGACATAGAACTGAAGGCCATTAGGCTAGTCTTATGGTCATTAGGTAATGAACTTCAGCAGACATTTACTGAACACCTACTATAGTGCCAGGCACTATTATAGATGCTTCGAAAAGCGGCAGAGCAGAAAGATAGAAAGAGTCTGGATCCCAGATGGCATCGTTAAACACTGAAACAGCTTTAACTGCCTGCCTCTACACTTCATGAATCCTGGTTGCTTTAAGCTAATTTTACTCAGCTTTATTATTTTCTGTTATTTTTAGCTGAGTCATACAGTGCTGTTTATATCTTTAAAGCCTAGTAAGACTGACTCGTTTATTTTTCGATTGAAATAATCATATGGATTTTCTCCTTTATTCTATTAATTATTATTGATTTCTCAATATTTACCAACCTTCCATTCTTGTAATAAGACCTACTTGATTGTAATTATCCTTATAATATATCCATGGATTCAATTTGCTAATATTTTGTTTGGGATTTCTGCATTATGTCCATGAGAGTTTCTGGCTTGTTTTACTTTTTTGTATTGTTAGTGTCAAATTTGGTATCAAGGTTATGCTGACCTTATAAAATGAATTGGGAGGGAAGTAGTCTTCCTTTTTCATTATCAGAAGGAGTTTGCATAAGATTGTTATTACTTCGTTAAAGGTTTGGAAGAATTTACTGGGTGAATATCTAGACCTGGGGTTTTCATTGTTTTAAGTATGGATTCAATTTCTTGATACACATAGGACTATTAAGATTATTTATTTTTTTAGTCATTTTTGGTAAATTATGCTTTTCACAGAATTTGCCCATTTCATCTAAACTCAAATTTATTTATCATCTGTTTATCTTTTTAATGTCTGTAATCTGCAGTGAAGTCTCTCTATATACAATGTTAGCAAGCTGTATTTTCTTTTTTTTTTTCTTGATTAATCTTTCTTGGGGTTTATCAATTTTTAAATTTGTTTTCAAAGAGCCATCTTTTGCCACTGTTAATGTTCTCTAGTGTATGTTTCCTTTCTGTTTTATTGATTTCTGCTCTTATTTCCTTTGGGGTTAACTTGCTGGGTTGTTTTTATTTTTCAGCCTAGTTTCTTGAGATGGAACCTTATATCCTTGATATTTAACCTTTCCTTTTTTCTAATAGCTGCATTTAAAGTTATGTATTTTCTTTTCAGCACTGCTTTAGCTGTATACCACAAGTACTGATATGTGAAGACTTCATTTTTATTTAGCTAAAAATATTTTCTAATTTCTATTATAATTTTTTCTTTGATCCATGAGCTATTTAGAAATATATTGTTTAATTAAAAATATTTTGGGATATTTTGGTTACTTTTCTGTGATCGATTTCTAACTTAATTCCACTGTGGTCCAAGAATTCACTCTGTGTGATTTTATTCTATGAAATTTGATGGGACTTTCTTTATGGCATAGTATAAGATCTATTTTGGTACATGTTCCATGTGCATTTGTAAAAAAATGTGTTTTATATAGTTGTTGGTTTTATACATATAGTGTTATGTATGTATTAAATATATGAAGTTTTTTTATATAATAGATACACAACCTACCTTTGT
Organism: Aselliscus stoliczkanus; assembly: GCA_033961575.1. Taxonomy (NCBI): domain Eukaryota; kingdom Metazoa; phylum Chordata; class Mammalia; order Chiroptera; family Hipposideridae; genus Aselliscus; species Aselliscus stoliczkanus. The sequence continues at coordinate 93,397,884 of CM066732.1, read as the reverse complement.
AGATATAGTTTTTTTCTTATTTTGTTAAAAATCTCATATATCCTAACTGATTCTTCTATCTGCCTACTATCAGTTACTGACATATGTTAAAATTTTCAGTTGTTATGGATTTGACTGTTTTGCTTTATACATTTTGAAGCTATTTTATTAAATGCATAGAAATTTATGACTTCTGTTGAATTGACACTTTTATCAATATAAAATATTCCTCTCTGTTCCTAGTCATACTTCTTGCCTTAGAGTCTTCTTAATCTGATGCTGTTATAGCTATACCAATTTTCTTTTGGGTAAAGTTGGCATGGTATTCTTTCCATCCTTTTAACTTTTCTGTGTCTTTATATTCAAGGTGTGTCTCTTATCAGAGTCAGGTTTGAATCCCAGTTCTTCTTCCCGTTAGCTAAAGTTCAATTTTTTTTTTTTTTTAGCTGAGCCATCCTGCCACCTGTTGGCAGCTCAACGGCAACTCAGCTCAGGCTGGCATCAAACCGCCGTTGCTCAGAGCTCAGCTCGCACTCTTGAGCGAGCTCTTAACCAACTGAGCCATTTGGCTGGCCGTAAAGTTCAATTTTTTGACTTTAAAATAAAAATATACATAGTAAACATAGTTACTATTACTATTAATTATTGTATTTAATAGATACATAACCTATCTTTTTAGATATAGTTTTATTTTCTCATTTTTTTCAATTAAGTACTATATCAGTGTAGTCCTTAGAATACGGTAATATCATTTTATATTTAGAGGAAAATGCCTCTCTACTTTTGTTTTTCTGGTCCCTCATTATGAAACTAAATCTGGGGAAATACTTATGCAATTGTATATTTTTTTCTTTGGAACAATGCTTCATAAAGGAAAATTAAGAAAGTCTTACTGTTTGACTTCCATGAGTTAGCAGGAAATTCTAAAAATATTCTCAGTATGGAGACCAAAATAAACAAACAAAAACCCACAAACAAACAAAACAACAATTATAACTATGTGTAAACAGAAAAAAATGTATTCACTAAAGGTAGTCATTTCCTTCAGCTTGAGAGTCTGTTTACCATCCATCCATCCATCCATCTATCCATCCATTCATCCATCTATCATCTATCCATCTAGTCATTAATTCATTTGACATATATTGAAATTTTATCATGTACTAGGGACTGTGCTAAGAGTTTGGGTACAAAAATGGGGATGACAAAGTCTCTCCTTTTGGAAGAGAAGTAGGGAAGTCTAGTAAGAAGGAAAGACAAATATTAGGAAAATCTTATATTCTGTGATATAGTCAATGATAGCAGTATGTATAGGGTACTATGAAAGTATATAGGAAGGGCCGGCCGAGTGGCGTCGTGGTTAAGCGCTGGCTTGGGAAGCCAGCGGCCCCGATTTGGGTTCCACATGTGAGGGCCAGTGACACTGTCCTCAAAAAAAAAAAAGTGTATAGGAGAAAAGGTAAACTTCCATCTGGAATATCCTCCTGCTTATTTTTGCCCATTTTGTAGATGAGTTAGATTTCCTAGATGAAGGGGCATTTGACTTAGGGCCTGTTGAATGACTTGACATTAGAGAGCGAACAATGCAAGATTTTGTGTAGGAAAAAGAGGGCACACTGTTTTAAGCAGAAAGAGATTAAATATAAGGGATTTATGTGCTTATGAAATTATTGGAAGAACTAGAAGAATGAATGAGCTCCAGCCTGAGTCTCCAGTAATGACTTACAGAATGCCACCTATTATGGGAGTTACTATGTTGTCACATTCAGGAGGTGGGAATCAAGAGATCCACTTGACCTACTGATTTAAATAAACATGGCACAGTAATTGAAACCCAGGAGTCAGGAAGCTGGAATCAGGAAGCTACTGCTGCCGACAACCCCCAGGAAGCTGGAAACTGTGTATTGGAATACAGAAATATCCATATCTGCACAACTTTCCTTGCCCATAGGAAACAACCACAGCCCAAATATGGCTTCTCCTTCTTTTCCACCTTCTGATCTTTGAGTGAATGAATCTGATTGATAAAGTCTATTTCATACCCTGACCCCTAGTTGTAAGGGAGCCTGGGAATGTGGTTTTTAGCTTTCTAGGCTTTGTTATACAAAGGGATACAAAGGAGGAGATGAGAATGAATGCAAAATACAGATCAATCATCAAACATACCAGGTGAAGATGAGGAGGAGGTAGGAGCGTCAGATGGGGAGAATAGTATGTGAAAAGGGACAAAAAACCAGAGAGATTTGGAGGAATTTCTGGGATGACTAGATAGGAGAAACAACAGAAGATGAATCTGGTGGGAGGTATCATCCAGATGATGAAAATGAACTGAGAGAAAGTGGCAGGGGGTAGCAATATTAAACTTAGAAAAACCAACCAAGGGGCTATTGTATTCATCAAGGTGCGTGATGACAGTAGTCTAAGGCTTTAGTGATAGAAATGGAGACAAGAGACAATTTGGGGAGCTCCTTAAAATATCATGATCATTTTAATCACATACTTTGCATTTTTAATGATATTTCTCTGTGGGATGCCTCCTTTGTTCTAGTTTGTTTTTGTTTTGTTTTGTTTTTTGCTTTTTTTTTGCTTGCTTTAATGTAAGGCTTATAGAATGTATTATTCTAGCTCATGGTGATTCTCTATATAATGAGCACCTGCAGCACTTGTGGTTAATGCTCTTTCTATCCTCACGTAGTTTTATATGTTGGTTGCCTTCCCAGTTAGAAAGAAAACTTTTAAAGAGCAGAAATCATAGTTTTTACTTACTTGATGTAATAGGATATAACATTTGAAATTTTTGACTAAGGCACATATGAGTATTGCTAATAGATATATTTCCTGGAGAGGTTCCAGATAAAAATGAAATGTTTCAAAGGATATGTCTCAAAACCAATTGTATTTGATTTTAAGTGGAGAGTTTCAACTCTTACTACATTGAGGATCTAAAAGAATAGGATAGAGGAAGGATTTTAAAGAGGATTTCTTTGAAGAGAGCTGGGCTGAGATTCTAATTCTCCCCAAGGGGGCAGGAAAAGGTATCTTCACCTTATCTTAAGCCCAGTGTAAGGGATTTAGGGGCACTTACTGAACCTGATGTGAAATTAGTATATAGAGAAGAGCAGCGTTTTCCTCCTGATTGAGAAATCTAAAGGCATCAGACAGCCTGGTTTGCTTTAGATGGATGAACTGGAGGAGTGTGCATGAGTCACACCAAGACAATTTCAGATGAGAAGACCTCAGTGATGGGGCTCTTTCGAAGAATCCATAAAATAGCTCATAAGAGTCAGCATTATTCACTAGAGTGCAAGACCACTTTATAATAGTACTAATTAGGTGAGAATTTTCCTGCCCACCCCAATCTGTCCTCTCTCCTCTCAACAACGTTTGACCTTGGAAGAAAGGATAACAACTAGATTAGAAAAATGGAGAAGGGTAGGTACAAGGAGGAAGGATTTCCCTTCCCTATTCAACCACTTTCCTGATCTCCTACACATCAAAAATTTTATAGGAAGAAGGGAGGGAGGAGTTTTGATTCCAAATCTGGTTTGAAGCTTTGATTATTGCATGTAATTGGATGCCCCTAATTCTGAACTTGAGATCATGTTTGCAACTTGAAAGGACAGTTTGATTTTTTATTATCTGGGTGATCAAAAGAATCATGGGACTTTTGAGTTTTCATCTAAGTCAGAAGAAGAATTTTACCCATAGATTAACCGTTAAAGGGAGAGTATGAGACAATATAAAGTTGATTGGTGATTATACCCCATGAATCCTGTTTGGTTAAACTTTGTCATATCCAGAGAATCTTCTGGTGTAATTCTTGGCAGTAAATAGAAAAGGCAGCATAGTGTGATATAAAACTTCTGCTACATCTTAGCTATGTGATCTTGTGAAACACACCTAATTCCTACAAATCATGGTTTCCTAATCTGCACAATAAAGTGAATATGTTATCTGCCTTTTTATTTCACAGTATTTTGGGGAAGGTTGAATAAGATTGCACACTTGAAAATGTTTCTAAATTCCAATAGGTACTCAAAATCAATTAAGGACTTGATGATTAGTGTACCTTGACAAGATGGTACTTTGAAAGTGCATTAAATCATTCCCTCTTGCCCATGGACTGTGCCATCCTAAACCACAGCCAAATAAGAATAACTAAAGAAAACTTCAGAGAAGGCCAGTCCACAGAATCCCCAATGGTACCTTCCTGTTCCTAATTCTACCAGGATCATCTATTCTTCCTGTGTTTTCTTAATGTTTCATCACTACTTATAAATGCTGTTGACAACTTACCACTAATGAAAGTTTTCTTCCCTCATCAGTTTTTCAGTACCTTCTCCAACATGAGTGTTGAATTGCTGGCCGATTACCCGGTAACTAAAGTGCGTCCAAGAGAGTCAGTGGATTACTAAGGAAATCATTTACAGAGGGAGGTTATCTATGGAGAAAGTTGATTGAAACGTATCTTCATTCATCTCATAGAAAAGTTGGGAAAGTAGAAGCATGAGGAAGAGACTGAGGGGCAACTTTATTTGTTGGCAACAAGGAAAATAGTATGAGCATCTTACAGACTATACAATATTTATGTGTGGTTATGACATGGGATCTTCCTGATGAAGCCACTAGGAAACTGGCTGCTGCTAATTGAAAACGGTTCCAGCAGTGCTTGAATGTGGTAGTGTTCTGTTGTGTTGTATAAAATAACAAAAATAGTAGCATTTGTGAAGGAAAATGGACCATGAAATCTAAGGGATGCTTGAGTTTCTGTGGGAAATCATTCCTTTACATTCTCACCCCAGAGTGTTTCAAATTCAGATTTTTCAGCTTCTTGAAATCAGTGATGATGGTTTGCACCACCTGCCCCACCACACCATATTTGTCTGCTTTTTCTCCTGTGAGTGGTGCCATTTAAAAGACTAAAAACCACCTCTCTCATTGCTTCTTAGGAGCTTATGTTCTAAAATAAACTTTGCATTCATAGAACAGTGAGAGAATAAATACTCTGTGTAACAGAGTAGATCAAGGAGTGGAAATGATGGATAAAAAACCTGTCAATTATCCTGTGTTCAGATGTTAAAAGCAGGGGAGGATAGGAGGGCAGATTGACGGAGCTATTTTAGTTGGTAGAGAGATGAGATGTTACCTAAAGTCAAAAGAAAAAAAATACTCTTTAAATATTATCTTTTTCAAAATATAATAATAGTAATGAAGAAAAGGACTAAAAATAAGTTAACTCTCCAAACGAGGAAGAGAGGAGGAGGAAATAGAATTGGGTTAAAGTGCTTAATCTTTTATAGTGGGCAGTCAAAAGGATACTGTCTATTGACAAGTCAGGAAACAGAAGCAGAACATATTTTTTCATAGCAATGGAAGTGACTATTATTAGTTATAAACACAAGTGCAAAATGTATAGAGGAAGTATGGTCTCCTCTTTCCCCTTGCCCTACCAACGACAACTCTGCTTTTTACCTGTTTTACATCTTGGTTACAGTGATATATTATGTAGGAAATAAAAAAGTTTCTTTGCTTTTGAAATGTTTGGAGAACATCATCTAAGGATAAGATGCATCCATTAAAAGATCTGGATTAAAAACTGAAATTCTGGCAGAGGCAAAGAAATTCCAGAGAAAGATAAGGGGCTTTTATAATACATATCATTTGAAAAATGGATCCTCTTCCATCAATGAGTTGCTCTAGAAACCATGGTTTCTCACCTGATCAGTCCACAGCTTATTGAACCAAGAGTGAAGAGCTCACTGAAGTTTGTCTGTTTTAAATTTGGGTTCTTGGGTCTTAGACTCCGGGGCTTGAACTGAATTCATTTATACATACTTGAGAGCTATGGTGTGGCTGTCTTTGCCATTTTGCAGGGAGATGATAAAGAAGTAGAAGGAAGCAAAGAGGAAGGAGCTGAGGAGGTATCAAAGAGGGAGAAGGTTTCCCCCTTTTTTTTTTTTTTTTGCATTCCAGAGTCCCCCATGCCCAAGGAAACCACTGGATTCCATTATCCTAGATCTTTCCAATAAAACCTCCACTCTATCTGTCAAGTGTGCATGGGTTTCATTTCCTTGAGGCTGAAGAGAAAAGAAAAAAGTCTTTGACTAAGATATAGAAGAGAACAGATAGAACTTTGGAGAGATAAGATGGGGCTCCCTGAAAGAACCAGTTCAGTGATATGTTGATGGGCATAAAATATGGGAAACACTTCAGTTCTTGCTCTTAGTAGAAGGGAATTGTCTCTATCACCCAAAAAGGTTTCCTCACTATTGATGATCCTTGCCTTTTGGGTCACTCAACCTCACTTCCCCCCGAAGTCCTACAACTGATATTAGGAATAAGCAGTCTAAGCGGATGACCCACTCACAAACACACTCCAGGCTTCATAGCCTCTGGATTGCAACCATACCTTAAATGATATACTAAGCACAAAATGTCAAGAAATAAGTAGGCACACTTTGATATTATTGACAAAAATTCTTAACTTTTTTGACTCTTGTTCCTTTTCCTCTGTCTCCCTCGAAAGTTCAAGAAGACAAATCCATGGGTCCCTCTTACAGCTTCTTGCCGTACTTTCCGGCTTTCTTGTTTTTGTTTAAGCTTCTCTGTCTTTGAAATGCTTTTCTTATTTCTTTTCCACCTGGTGAACTCATTGCTTTATGCAAGTTTCCCCAACAGCACTTCCTCTAAATAGAATTAGCTGATTGTTTTTACATGCGTACACCTCATCTTGAATCTATTTTAATGTCAGCTCTTATCAAATTGCATTGTAGCTGTTTTTACAGTTGTAGTCTCTGCTAGATTAATCCAACAAACATTTAATAAGTAACCATGAGTGTCAGGCCTTGGGTTAAGCAACACAAAAATGAATCCTTCTCTGCCCTCTCTGCCCTTTAGGAGCTTATATTGTAGTGGGGGGAGATAAACAAATCATTACAATATCCCTGGATGCTGTAAAATATAGATATACAATGCTAAAATATAGATATACCACTCTAGTGCTTAGTGCTGTTAAAATGGGAATACTTAATTTCTGGATGTCAAAATCATCCTGCATTGTTAGGGGAAGCTGGATTATTTGAGTAAACAGCTAACTTTTGTCAAAAGGCCCTTTCAGAAAAATCTTAGTGTATCAGTCCAATTGGAGATAATATTCTGGCTTGGATCAACTCCTGGTCACCTATAGAACAGTTATTGTTATAAAGTCATGAGCTGTGTAGAACCGTTTAAAATTTTGTGCTGCCTCCAAATGTTTGGGTGTGTTCCTGTGATTTCAAGGTAAAAATCCCCAGGTGCAGGAGGAAAAAAAACAAAACAAAACTGAGATTTGAATTCATTAGATGTGGGTTTGTGTCTGGGCTCTAAATAATAGAGCCCAGACACAAATAGCTAAGTTACTTGCTTTCTCTGAGCATCATTTTTTTAAAATTAGCATAAAAATAAATACCTCACATGTCTGTATGGATGACTAAATAAGGAAATGCATGTAAAGCACTTAGCATAGTGCCTGGCACTGCAAAGGAACTTAGTAAATGTTAGTTTCCCTGTATACACTTCCAAAATTTTTTTAAAAGAACAGGTTGGTCCAGAGCCATAGGGAAGATGTCAGAAGGACTTTTGGAGCAGGTATCAATGGCTTGTTCTCCTTTGGATCTGATGAGTGGTATCATTCCACAGCTTGTTGAGCTTGTCCAGCAGCTGAAGAATTAATTTTCAACTCCAATCCCCTCTCCCAGTTTAGTCTCAGGCCTCTTAGGTTCAGTTTCCTGAGTGTAGGGTGAGCAGAATGCCTGGCCCTCCTCAGTGCTAACCTCCTGAGGCCTGAGGCCCAACGCCCAAGGCCCGAGGCCCGAGGCCAGCTGCTGGAGGAGTGCTCATGTTTTTTTTCCCTCTTCAACACCACTCAAGGCCGCCTGGAGACAAGAAGGAAGGTTGTTTCATGGCAGGTCAATTTCACCTGCAGGGCAGGGCAGAGAGCAAGGACTTGTAAAGTGAAAGAGGAAGGGCTTTCTGATTTGTGTCTGGCTCTCCCAAACCCTGAGCAATCTGTTCTTGTTTAAAACAAAAAGCAAAACATGTTTCCTCAAACTGGTTTAAGAGAATAGTGATGACTCAGGCAGTATATTTATTTCAGCTGTCACAGGAGTCATGGATTCCTAGACTTAAAAACTAAATTCTCCTGTGTCTTTAAAAATACTGTGGATTCCCTTCCCAGGAACTCTTGAAAAGAAATTCTTTTTTGGACATTAAGATATCAGGAGAGCAAGTTCTCAATTCTGAAACCTGTCTGTGTTTAAAAAGTAGAAAAGTTTGTTGAGAAGAATACAGATCTAAAGATGGTTGAGCGAGGCCAAAAATATTAATAAAGGGGCAAATGGAAATTATGTTCATTCATTCAATAAATAATCATTAAGCACCTATTGTGTACCACAGACTGTGGATACAGCTCTGGGTTAGCAAAGCTCAACAAGGATGTACCTGACTCCTCATGTTTCTTAACAAACTGAGGCGCTGCATACAAGGAAATACATCATTACAATACAGTGCGATAAAGGGAATCCTTTATTCCCTGATAGTAGAAGAGCAAGGGGGTATAGGAGAGGACTCAGAGACCCAAAAGATGAGCAGAATCTAGCCTGGTGAACAAGAGTTGTGGGTGGGAAGTGTGTTCTAAGCAGAGGGAACAGTATATCTTAAGCCTTAGAAATAAGAGAGAGAGGGGCCAGCCGAGTGGCGCGGTGGTTAAGTGCTGATCTCGGAAGCCAGCGGCCCCGGTTCGGGTCCCACATGTGAGAGACAGTGACACTATTCTCAAAAAAAAAAAAAAAAAAAGAAATAAGAGAGAGAGAACTGGGTTTCAAGAATTAAACTCATTTCAGTCTATCACAAATGTAGCAGAATTAATTGGAATGAGGTTGGCAGGATACCCATTATCTTCCTTGCAGCAGCTTGATCCTGGTGAGGTGTGGCTTTAGGATTTAAAGAAAGGCAAAATTCCCTGGGAATGTTGGGCCCAAGCCATGTGCTCCAACCGATTCTTGCCAAGAGATGTGTAATGTGCTTCCTTGTTTCCCATTTTGCTGTTGTTTTCATGTGTGAAGAGTTTCCAAAGGAAATTCAGGGGATGCTTGATGGAGCTAGAATTAGGTATTCCTCAGCCCATTTGCTAAATAGCAGAATCACATTTCGAGTCTCAAACTGCTGGGATGTTGGCATTCTTGCAGATGGAATCCACTGTTTAATGTATCAACTAATAAGTGGACGATGAAGGGACTGTGATGGGAATGGGTACTGGATATAAGGGTTTCCTGAGCTCTTAACAGTTGATTGATCATTATCATTTCTCTTCGATTTGTCTGTATGAATTGAGGGATGATGAGGCAAAAAAAAAAAAAAAATACCAGAAGTATGGATCTACAAGTGATGAACTAACTCAAGGGCTCATTAGAACCCCTGGACATGCACATGACCATTTTAATACCTGTTATCTAAAAAATGTAGCCATGGGTTTCTTTCCATCAAAAGTACAGTTCTGTATTCTTCCTAGAACACTCATGAATATAGTCATGAAATCAGAGAATTAGAAAAACTTCAGGGATTATTTGGTCCAATTCCTTTATTTTGGAGATGAAGAATCTTTGTTCCAGACAGGTAAAGAGGTACACCTAGTCTGGCTCCTGCCCAGTGCTTTTATACTTGCTGTTCCCTGTGTTTCCTTGTTACCCAGGACTCTGCTCACTATTGACCAAATCTCCTTATTAAAATAGCTTCCAACCAGTTTTTCTTAATAGCCTTACTTGTTTTATTGCACATACATTTTCTGAAATGCTTTCTTTTCTTGCTTATTGACTGTCTCTTTCACTAGATTTTAAGGATTTGTCCTAATCATTGCTGTGTCCCCGGTATTTAAAACAGTGCCAGGAACATCAGAGGACTCAATAAATGAAAGTTTTAAATTTATGAATGAGTGAAAAGTGGAGCTTGGGTCTGCTAGGTCACTGACATTTCTATCATTCCAGTGCTTCTCAAATTTTAAGATGCATACGTGTCACCTGGAGATCTTGTTTAAATTCAAATTTCATTGAGAATGTCTTGAATTCTGAGATTGTGCATTTTGATGCCAATGATTTGGGTCCATGGACCACATTCCAAGTACTCTACTGAAGCTGTGCTCTTGAAGCAAAAGTTAACTAAACATTGCCCAAAACATTTTTATAGTCTACTTAACTACATAGGGTTTACTCTTAAGTGTTTTTTTCTAAACAAGCAGTAGGGAGTTAAGCTGCATTTTTTAAAGATTTTGTTATAAAAATGTTCAAACTTAAAGAAAATTTGAAAGCTTTTTGTAGTGAACCCACCATCTAGGCGATGCCATTAACATCATATTATTCTTGCTTTTCACATTTTGATCTATCATCTTTTCTAGCCAACCTCAATCTATATTGTATTTTGGTGCATTTCAAAGTGAGTTGCAAACAACAATGTATTTCTTCCAAAATACTTCTAAGCTGCATTTAACAAAGTGACTCTCTTCCTGGTTGGTGGCCAAACTGTGGAGGCTATTCAGGAGGCTCACTTGTGAAGATGGTCCCATCTGTCCCTTTTCGTACCCACATTCTTGTTCCTGGCCTTTTTCTTCCATGGGACACTGAAGTTAGTGCTCTTGGAAATGTTAGATACATTCCATGCCTTTGAAAGCATCTCACTATGATTTTCAGCCTAAACCAATTTTGCCTATGGGAATAATTTAAATTATTCTGCAAAGGATAGAATAGAAGGATACAATAATGTATTTTTGGCTCCTAGCACTTTTGATCAATTTGAATAAAGGCTGTGAAGTTGAGATTTACTTTTTAGGCTAACCATTTCGTGAGGGGAGGGACCATTTCTCAATCATCATTGTATCTCCAGTTCTCAGTAGTCTCTAACACATAATAGATGCTAAATGTTTGCTGAAAGGGTGATTGAATAAGTGAATGAACACTCACAGTCTAATAGTAATTTCCTCATTTGGTCTTTGATTGTTGGTGCCAGTCCCTGCCAGACCCATCTCTACCCAGAGCAGAGTTTCTCACCCTCCACACTGTTGATATTTTGGGCCAGATCATTCATTGTTATGGGGGGTTTCTGTGCATTGCAGGGTATTTAGCAGCATCCCAGGTCTCTATTAACTAGATGCCAGTAGCAATCCTTCCAGTCCATCAAAAATGTCTCCAGAGGGGCCAGCCGAGTGGCTCAGTTGGTTAAGAGTTGGCTTAGAGCAGGCGCTCTGAGCAACAAGGCCGCCGGTTTGATTCCCACATGGGCCAGTGAATGCTGCGTCCTAGCTGAGCTGTTGCTGAGCTACCAACAGGTAGCAGGATGGCTCAGCTGGTGTAACAACAAGATTGCCTGTTCAATGGTGGGCTATGCCCACCCACAATTAAAGATTGAACTCGGCACCTTGAGCTGAGCTGCTGCCCAGATTGCTCAGTGGTTAGGGCGTGCACTTTTAACAAAAGGCTGCCGGGTTTGACTCTCGCATGGGATGGGGCCTATGCCCACCCGCAACTAAGACTGAACTCAGCACCTTGAGCTTAGAGGTTACGATCTACCGACAGGAAGCGATAGTGACTGGCGCCCTCCACAACGAAGATTGAAGAACAACTTGGCTGGTCCCCTCCCCTAATTCCCTAACACTGTTTTCATCCTCCAATTCCCCAATAAAATCTTTTAAAAAAAAATTTGTCTCCAGACATTGCGGAATATCACCTGGGGGACACAACTGCCTATATATTTGAGAACCATTGAGCTCCAGGAAATGAAATGAAACCTCACAACTCGAGGCCAGCTCTGCTCATCCTTGGAGCTGATAATATATAATAAGAGCCAGAAAAAAACAAATGCTTTTTATTCTCTAGGATCTGTGTTAGAACTGAGAACTGGTCTGTGGCCTATATGCTTAAAATGTCATGAATGAGTCCCTCCCTAGTTCAGCATTTTCTCCCAGACCCTATTGTGTGTACCCAGTGTTTATGGCTGGCTTCCTCCTTGGTTTCTGATCTATACTCTAGTCTAGGATTGAAACACAGTCCTAATCTCTGTTCCCTTGTGGAGGAGCTGATTCCTTGTCAGCTCTTTCCCTGTGGGTTGAACTCTTCTCACTGCTCAGTCATTGTTGCCTGAGTTGCTATTTAAATCCAGAGGTTCTCACCTCCTTGGGCCTCTAACTGTGCAACTGCTTTGACTATGTGTTATTGTCATCTAATGACTCCTGTTGGGGTTTCCTTCCCTCAAACAGGTCCATGGATATTGGCACTACCTTGGATCTGACTTGGGTTTCCTATCTGACTTGGGATAAGATAATTGGCACCACTGTCGGCCTTCTTTTGGGGCTAGCCCTATGTTTTGCTTCGCTTCTCTTGCCCCAGGACTACCAATCCTGCCTTCTCCTTGCCAGTTCACTGAACATTCTAATGATCAGTCCTGACACTTTGTTTTCCCTGGCCATGCTAGCCCCTCTCTTCACAAGAACTAAATGTTCAGCAACTTCAGGATGAGATTTTCAGCCTGTTTGACTTTTCCAGTCCTGTTAATCAGATTCTCCTGCCCTCAGAGGCACCTCTTCTGTCTACTGCTCCTCACCACAGATCACTGCTACAGGAAGACTCATAATTAAACCCAAATGGCCCACAAAAAAGCTTATATTTTCTCCTTGGTCATTGTATATCAACTCTGTTGTTTGTTCTTCCTCTATTACCTGCCTAACTCCGTCTCCTAATGGTTGTTTCAAATACATTTCTTTCTCTATAAATCCCCAAGCTTTCTTTGTTTACCACTGCAAAAATACAGACAAGCTCACCTTTCTTTAGCAAGATTAAGGCTATTTTTCATCTTCACCTTAAAATATCAATGTTTCTTTATCTACATTTGATTCTTCCTTCCAGGCTCAGCTAAAAAATACCCTTTCTCTTCTCTTACTTATGAATGGTACTTTCTGGGCTTCTTAACCAGGTTGAAGATCTGTTTGTTTGACTTAGAATTGTTCCTTTATATACTTGTGGGCAAAGTCCAATTACATCCTGCTTTGCCTCACCCACAATTGAAAAAATGGGATCTCTTCTCCTGTACAGGCTCTCCTTTTCATTTTGCTGGAAGGAGGAAAGAAAATACAATGTATTGTATTTATTAACTCAGCTGCTAATAATTTTTTGGCCTTTTCCCTATGATACCCTGGGCATATAGCACAAATTGCAATACTGAAATTACTCATCAATTGATAGATTGAAGTACTGCATGACTCTTGTTCAGCTCTATTTATCTCTTCCTTTCAAAGAACAACCATGTTCCTGGCATAGATCATCTTGTCTTAAGAAATTGGTAGAAACTTTATTTTTGCAGCCACCCACAAAAAATCAGTGTGGGCTTATGCAGTGAGCATATATTCAGCTCCTCAACTGAACAGGCCTTTTAATTCACAATATTCCCAGTAATTATTATTTGAGTGAATCATTCTTGTTTGGTTGCTTGGACAAGACTCAATGTTGGAGAGCAAAGTTACCCGTGTTTCTTTCTGGGTGAGCCGGTTAGCCCCTTGTTATTCTATGGAATGGTGTTCCATAGACCCCTACTCGCTCCTGATAATCAAGATCCTGTACTGTGGGATCAGAAAATGAGCTGAGCATGGATTTTCATGTAATAACTAAGATATTTCTAATGTTTTAGAAAGATAATGTGGAATAGCACTAAGAATACTTTACTGAAATTCAGGAAATTTTGGGTTTAGTCTTGAATATGACAATAGCTTGAAATGAAATCATTCTTCATTTTTCTGTGTCTCAAGTTTATCTTCTGAAAAATAAAATTTTCTTTAGATTAAACATTCTGTGGTTCCTAGGTTTCTGATACTACTATAAATGGAAACTTTTATGGATTTTTCTTTATCCCCATTGCTCCATAATTTCACTACGATGCACCTTGCTATGGTCCTTTGTAAAGTCATTTTTTTAGGCAATCTATAGTCCCTATCAATTTGGAGACACATGTCTTAGAATTTTTCTCACAATTTTAAAGGAGCTTACCCTAAATTTTATACACTGAAAATATATGGAGGTTAGGTAGAGAATCTAGTTTGCATAGAAGATGAGATTAAAGGCAGTCATGAAGAATCAATATTTGAAAGGAAATCGGGTGAGAATTTTCCTGAATTGAAGAGATGTGAATCCCTAGATGGAAAGTACATTTCAAATTTCAAGTAGTTTAAATAAAATAAATCCACCTCAGAGTAAAACCGCAGAATATCAAGGAAAGAGAGAAAATCTCACACAAACAACAGTATGGTGGTTACCAGGGGAAACTGGGGTGGGAGAGAAGTAGAAAGGGTAAAGGGAACTAAATATATGGTGACAGGAAACTTGACTTTGGGTGGTGAGCACACAATGCAATATACAGATGATGTATTATAGAATTGTACACTTGAAACCTACATAATTTTATTAACCAATGTCACCCCAGTAAATTTAATAATAAAAAAAAATCTCAAAGACTACCTAATCCCAAAGAAAGATTACCTACCAAGAATATTAGATTGCCAGCTGATTTCTCAGCTGTAATCTTAGATTTCAGAGGACAACAAAGTAAAACGTCTTCAATGTTCTGAGGGAAAATAACTGACAACCTATAATCCTATTCCCATAAATGGTCATTCAAGGTAAGGGTAGACTAAAGACATTTTTAGACATACATTCCACCCCCATAACATTTCTAAGAGAGCAACTATACCATAAAAACAAGAATACTCAGAAGGGATAGGAGGGATGTAATAAACAACAGTGAACACAGGTAAATTTAAAAATAACAATTGGACTATTAAAAATAATGCCATCTTGTGTTTCAAAATAAGGAACCAAAGGCAGATAGCAATAATTCTATGGGGATGGGAAATGTTTTCATGTTCTAGGGTCACTGTCTTGTTTAGTTGGAGGAGAGACAATAAATAATTTAGATTTTGTTGGAAAAACATATAGCTAAGTACATATGTTTAGGAAAACCACTAGAAGAATATAAATACACCCTATAGCTTCCACTCCAGCATAGAAAACCTTATATTCTAACTGAAGACGGGAAAGGAGAGGGAAAAAGACCACCAGAAACAAACAAACAAACAAACAAACAAACAAACAAAAAAGGTGGATGAAATAAGTCTAAATATATAAACAATAATGACTGCTGTACATATGTATTATAATCATGAGCCCTATTTTATAGAGTTTTGGATTACTCTAGATTTCCTGTGGGAGGTGGGGTGGGGGAGGGTGGCAAGGGGGTAGCAACCACCTAAAATATTACTATTGTCAGAGCTGGTTTCCTCTCACTTCCAATTGTTAGTTCAAAGTTGAAAACTTTCTTGCCTTATTATTATTATTATTATTATTATTTTAAAGATTTCATTGGGGAATTGGGGGAGGGGAACAGCATTGGGGATTTGGGGAAGGGGAACAGACAAGTTGCTTGTCGTTTTTATTCTTCAGTCTAGTTGTGTAGGACGTCGCTTCACTGGCCAACAGTTGGTATTATGATCATTGTATTCTTCCCGGGTGAGGCTGTCGGTTGCCAGCCATTGGACCAGCCACTCCCAGAGGCTCATGGCAGCTCACACAGGCTGCCAGCAGCTCACGGTAGCTCATAGCAGCCCACTGCAACAGGGGCTGCAGCCTACGCCATCACCGGTGACTCTGGGGAGCCCAGCTCCGGTTTGAGCTGTTGTTCACGATCTTATCTGTAGAGGGCACAGCATCACTGGCCCTCATGTAGGATCTGAACCAGGGCCCTGATACTCAGAGCTGGCGTCCCAAGCCAACTCTTAACCCACACACCACTTGGCTGGCCCTTGCTTTAATATTATTGACAACATATTCTCAGATGGCTTTCCAGGTTTTCTGTATTATACATAAGCTAGAAAACAACTTGTATGAAAACCATTTTCATTTAACACTGAAAAGAAGAAGAAAATACCTTTGCATTGCCTCTCAAACACCTGGAATCTGGTGTTTGATTCCACTTCCTTGATGGCCTCTTTCAATCTAGCTCTTTAAAGACAGCCCATAGGTTAGGAAGAGCAAAGAGTATACTGGAATTTTAGAGATTTTTGTCTAGGTTTACTATAATTATAGAGGTATGCAAAACTTTTGTGTTTTGCCATTGAGAGGGAAAAAAATAGAAGGATTTGGGGTAATCAGTTGTTATGGATAGGTCTAGAAGTTAAATGCAAACTATGTTTAATTTGCCTGTAGCAAAGTCTTACTTCAAAACGAGCCTAGATTTTTGAATGTTATATGTTTGCAAATATTCTAAATTCAGCTGCTTTAGTTCCTAGAATGTTTCATGCATACACAAAGGCTAGATAAAAAACTAATAGATACTCATATTTCTACCACCAGATTTTACACATGTTTCACTGAAACCGCTTTCAGTTTTATCTATGCCAATATCATATTAATATACACGTAAATTATGATGTAAAACAATTACAATGTAGTAGTCAATTGTATAATTTATTTTTCTATTCCCTAAAGATGGGTTTTTCCCCCAATTTTTTTTTGCTGTCACAAGCAGTACTGCAATTAACATTCTTATACAACCTTCCTAGTACACATAGAGGAATTTTTTTCTAGAATATATAACTGGAAGCAGAAGTGCTGGTTCAAAAATTTTTCTTCAGTTTTATCAGATATTGTTCAGTTGCACCAATTTTCCCTCTCATGAGTACATATGCGAGTTCCTGCTTCCTCCATCCCCCTATCTCCTCGGAATGATCAAACTTTACAATGTTTATCCATCTTATGAGAGTGAAATTGTATCTCACAGTTTTAGTTTGCATTTCTTTTGTTACTGCTGTAGGTGATATTTTTATGTTTGCATTTGGCTTTCCTCCTGTATGAATTGCCTGGTCATACATAGGCTTGCTTAATTTTCTACTGAGTTGTTTTGTTTTGTTTTTAATTGATTTGTCAACAAATTCTTTCTCTGTTATATATATTCTTTCTCTGTTATATATAATGCAAGTATATTTTTCCACTATATGGTTTGTGTTTTTTTGTTTGTTTGTTGATATCTTTTGAAATATAGAAATTTTAAATTTTAATGAAGTCAAATGTATCAACCTTTTTAAAATGTTTATCCTATTTTTGTCTTATTTGTAAAAACCCTTCTTATATTCTCCAACATTTTCTTCTAAAATAATTAAAACTTTGCCTTTATTATTTAGGTCTTTAATCCATCTGGAATATAACTTTAAACATGATGAGGATAATTCTCATTTTACATTTTTTATGTAGATAAACAATTATTCTTGTACTGTTTATTTAATAGTCTATCATGTTCACCCTTTGTCAATTATATTTCCCTATATGTGTGGATATTTTCCTGGGTTCTCTATTCTGTTTCATTAGTCTGTTTATATCTCTATAAACACCACAGTTTATTTACTACAGATTTATAATAAGTCTTGACAGTTGTGGGACATTGTCACTCCTCCTCTTCTCCTTCTATTCAAAATTTTCTTAGTCGTTTTAATTTTTGTCTTTCCATATAAAATTCAGAATCAGCATTATAACAATGCTGTTGGGATTTTGCTTACATTGAAGTGACAGGTTAACTTGGAGAGAATTACCATTTTCTCCACCAAATGATGTATTTTTCATTTATTTAAGGCTTCTCTTATGCTCTTTGAGATATTATTAAAATTTCCTATATAAATATTTTGAACATATTTGGTTAGATGTACACTTTGGATTTTTGTTCCTATAGTGAATGAAGTTTTTTAAGAAAAAGTGATCTTATATTTTCTAATTGATTATTGCTAGTATATGGAAACATGGCTAATTTTTTTTGTATTGTCTACCTAGAGACCTATATTTATTAATTCCAAGGATTTTTATTTTTCCTTTCTTACTACTTTCTCCTACTACTATTTCTACTTTTATTTTTGTTTTATTGGACTATATAGATAGTCCAATAAAATGCTGAAAATAGCAAGGAATAGCATTCATTCATATCGTGTTTCTAACTAGACTAGAGATACTTCTATTGTTTCACCATTAAATATCATTTGATGTCTTTTTAGATGTTTTTTATCAGTTGAAGGAAAATCCCTTCTATTCCCAGTTTGTTATAAATTTTTTTCTTTTGTGCAGTGGACTTTTTGGAGGCTTCGTAAATTGTTTCAGCTATAGGTTTACATTTACTTTTTTTAAAAAACCTAATTAGTATATAGGGAATATGTTGTAGGCTGAAAATGTGATTGCTGCTGACTTAGACTTTAGAATCAGAAGGAAAAGGAGGTATGAGTCCTCTGAGAAACTAATTGCCTAACAGTTTCTATTTAATGAATGCTGAGGCTATGTGGGGTCAGTACGAGTCAGACTTGGAACAGGAATTTTGAAGAAAACAGGTATATCAGCCTAGTGAAGTCAAAAAAGCCTGGTGGATCATATAGGCTGGAGGCTGATGAAAAGTAATTGATACTATTCACAAATACTAACACACCAGGATTTCAAAAGTCTTAGATGTTCTTGTGCAAATAGCTTGGTTAAGTACCTTGTTTGAATCCAAATCAGTACAGGAATTATTACTTTTAAATAGAGGCTAGGCTACCGTTAGTTCACTTAACCCTCTCAATGTGCACATGTGGCCTGCTCCACCCTGCTAGGAAAAACCATTAGCCTTTCCCACAGCTGTTCTCCTTCATTATGAAGTGGAAATAAGGATGAAAGGGTCTTTTGCAAGTCACTATCCCAGCTTTGTTCCCTAGTTTAAAAAATACCTAAGAAGGTCCTTGATATCAAATCAGTTCAATTCCACAAATGTTTATTGACAGCTTGGTTTTTGTCAAATGTATTGTGAGAGTCATCATGTGATATATGAAGATGAAGAACTCCCCCAAACCTTACAATTTAATTGTAACAGGGAGTCAGTGGAGACTGAATTTGAAAATTTTGAGGATGGAATACTGCTAATTTGAAGGTGAATTCAGTTTGGGCTCATAAACTGAGGGGCAGGAATTAGCTTTTAGGTGAACCTTTTTCTTTGATTTGGGAGGGATTATTTTGTTTTCAGTGATGTAGATTTAAATCATGGACCTCCTTACCCCCTGTTTGAGGAACTCTGAATACAGTGAATTAATGTAAATGGACTTGCTTTAGACTGAGTTTCAAAATAATTTGTTAAGTAAGTCGAGTGTACTAGCACAATTGTACTCTCACAGAATTAATTTTTGCCTCAAAATCTGAATGGAGGTTGCCTTATGGACAGAAATTGATTTTGCTTTGATAATTTGTGTATTCGTGTGTTTGAGAAAAACTCTGCTAGCTGTTTATGAACTCTTTCCTCTTTTTTTCTGAGCACAGAACCAGACTATATTTCCTAGCCTTCCATACAATTAGTTGTAACTATCTGATTGGTTCTTGTTAAAAATAAGTAAGTGGAAGTGATGTTTGGCACTTCCAGGCCAAGGCTGTTAAGAAATGGACAGGCCTTCTCCACGCTCTCTTTCTCCTTTCCCTGGAAGGATGCAGTTGACAGAGTCTAGAGGATGGTAGGGCCCCAAAATGAAAGAAGCCTGGGTCCCTGAATCACCCCCAAAAGGAACACTACCTACAGACTTGGAGTACTATCTTTGGTCATTAAATGAAAGGAAAATAAACTGAAAATTTTCAGCTGATTTGTTACGGTAACTCACATTACCCTCGCTCATACAGTGTTTTTGTCTAGGCACTTCTTCACAGCAAACTGGGGAACTGGACGTCTACCACATAGATATATCATCTCCTCTCTACAATGAATATATGAGAAGAGACGGTAGAAAGGAATGGAAGTCGATTTGGCACGGCAACACATGGGTTGAACTATCGGTATTTTACATATGGCATTTTGTTGGGATAGAATAATTCAGACATTCAGAAATAAGGTTTCAGAATATTACTATTGATTACTTTCTCTGGTCTCTGAACTTGAGACACACTTAATGGGTGTGGAGTAGAATTTTTCTCAGGGGAATCCATGGTTCGACTATGAATCATTCAAGGGTGAGGAAGAAAGTGAATCATAGATTAGGAGAGTTGGGGTTTAGTTAGGCCTGGGTTTGTAGGGTGGAAGAGCCTGAACATTTTTGTTGGTGGCTATTGAGCCTAACCCAACCACATGGAGTTCTGAGTTTTTAGATTGAGTTTAGCTTCTGCATTCCATAACTAGGTTATTTTTAAAAATTTTTATTTTATTATTGTAAGAATACTTAACATGAGCCTTGTTTTTTGGTTTTTTTTTGAGGGCAGTGTCACTGGCCCTCATATGTGGGACCCGAACTGGAGCCCCTGGCTTCCGAAGCCAACGCTTAACCACCGTGCCACTCGGCCGGCCCAAGAATACTTAACATGAGATCTACTACTCTCTCCACCGATTTTTAAGGATAAAATATAATATTGTTATCTATAGGCACAGTGTTCTATAAAAGATCTCAAGAGCTTACTTAGCTCATCTTGCATACCTGAAATTTTATACCCATTGATTTTCAACTCTCCCTTTCTCCCTCTTTGCTTCTGTGGGTTTGACTATTTTAGATACCTCATATGAGTGGAATCATGCAGTATCTATCCTTCTGTGATTGGCTTATTTCACTTAGCATATGTCCTCAACTTTCATTCATGTTGTCACATATTGCAGGATTTCCTTCTTTTTTTTAAGGTTGAACAACATTCCATTGTATGTCTATACTACATTTTTGAAAAAACCCATCAATGGACATGTAGGTTGTTTCTACATCTTGGTTATTATGAATAGTGCCACAATGAATATGGGAGTGCTAATATCTATCTGAGATCTGCATTTCAACTCTTTTGGATAAATACCCAGAAGTAGAATTGCTGGAGCATATGGTAGTTCTATTTTTAATTTTTTGAGGAACCTCCATACTGTCTTTAATAGTAGGCTGCACTGTTTTGCATTTCCACGAGGGTTCTAATTTCTTCACATCCTCACCAACAGTTGTTGTCTTTTGTTTTTTGATAATAGTCATCACAACAGGTGTGAGGTGATACCTCACTGTGGTTTTGATTTGCGATGTTGAGTATTTTTCATATACTTGTTTGTATATGACATTTGTATACCTTCTTTGCATATGACTAGATGTTTTAATAGCCACATCATAGTATAGTTACATCATCCCTTAAGACTTCAGTGAAATATTGCTGAAAGACGCAAACTGTTTTTAGGTATAATATGGGGAATTAGAGAGGTGAGATCGGGGGGAAAGGGACGGTGGTGGATGACAGTGATCACAGAAGTGGTGTGCATGTAGGTCACCCACAGTGGAAACAAAGCGTAATATTAAGAAGGCTGGAGTGGGGTCCGGCCGAGTGGCGCGGTGGTTAAGCGCTGGCTTGGGAAGCCAGCGGCCCCGGTTGGGTCCCACATATGAGGGCCAGTGACACTGCCCTCAAAAAAAAAAAAAAAAAAGAAAGAAGGCTGGAGTGGAAGGGAATTGGCTCTTTCTTCAAAGTATACAAGTATGTGGAGCTGTACTCTGAGAAATTCTTAGAAATACCTGGGGGACCCTCTAAGGCCTTTTTCCAAAAAAAGGGCCAGTTGGGGTTTGTATAATTGTAGTTTGGAAGTGAACAGCGTATCTTCATTTTGTAGTCATAGGCTAGTGAGGATGCTGAAATATGGATGACATATTTAAGTTTGATGTATTTCATTTTTACTGTTCATGTCAGGACTTTCTTGTAGTAGCACCAGGTAAAGAGAGTTTAAATAGTCAATAATGGAGAGTGCATTTAACACCACCTCTATCATACAATATATTTTATGGTAAGGTGGTTGTACAGACCCAAGTATCAAATTTGATCAGAAATAATTGACCATATAACACTGAATGAAGAGATGAACACAATGGTAGGACCATTCAGTGGAGAAAGTAAGATTCCTATTTGTCCAATATTTACATATGAGTAATTATTGATTTAAAAATTTATTTGGGCCATTTTAATTTGTGCTTTCTTTTTGTCCTGCACATAACTTTTAGTTTTTTTCTCTTGACTTTTTTCAAATTGGTTGAGATTTTTGTTCTGTTTATTATTTTTTTACTTCTATTTTTTTTCTCCTTTATTTGTTTGGAATATATACAGAGGAGGGTGCCAAAAAAAATGTATACACATTTTAAGAAAGGAAAAAACTGTATTAAAATTACGCTGATGGTAACCACTGTGAGCACCTCTTGTAATTGCAGAAGTCAAACGCGGCTTGTATTTATCTTTTGTTATCGGTCTATATTAAATATTACAATTTTAATACAGTTTTTCCTTTCTCAAAATGTGAAATGTGTATACATTTTTTCACACCCTCTGTATACTCCGTTATCAATTGGTTTTTTTTGGGGGGGCGGGGGAGAGGAGGGGAACAGTATTGGGGAACTGGGGAAGGGAAACAGACAAGTTGCTGTCCTTTTGTTGTGGAGGATGTTGCTTCACTGGCCCATGTTGGTATCGTCATTGCGCTCTTCCCGGATGAGGCAGATCAGTCGCCGGCCTCTGGACAGCCACTCATGGCAGCTCTTGGCAGCTCACAATGGCTGCCGGCTGCTCACGTTGGCTGCCGGCCACTCACTGTAACTTATGACAGCCCATTTCAGCAGAGGCTGCAGCCTTCACCGTCGCCGGCAACTCATAGCACCCAACTCCAGGTGAAGCCATCTTAGCTGTAGAGGGCAGTGTCACTGGCCCTCATATGTGGGATCCAAACCGGGGCCCTGCTGCTCAGAGCTGGTGTCCCAAGCCAGCTCTTAACCAATGTGCCACTTGGCCGGTGCTCTACTTTATGTTTATTGGACTTCCCGAGTCTAAGGAATTGTATCTTTCATTAATTTTGGACCATTCTCAAACTTTCATTCTTTCAATTGTATCACTCATTCATTCCCTTGTTATTCTCCTTTTGGAACTTCAATTAGACATATGTTGGAGCTTCTTGCGATCTTCTGAGTCTCTAAACTTCTCTTGGTATCTCTGAGCTGAATTCTGAGTACTATCTTTGGATCTATTTTCCAGAAATAAATCTCTCTTTAGCTATGTCTAAACCACTGTTTAATCTATCTAGTGAGACTTTTAAAAACAACAACAACAAAAAAAACCTTTATTTTTAGAACAATTTTAGATTTATAGAAAAATAGAAAAGATAGTACAGAGAATTCTGATAAATTTTAAATCCAGTTTCTCCAATTAACATCTTACATTAGTATAGTACATTTATTGCAATTAATGAACTGATATTGATACACTATTATCAATTAAAGTTCATATCTTACTTATAATTCTTTAGTTTTTACCTAATGCCCTCTTTCTGTTCCAGGATCTCATTACAGGATACATGTTACATTTAGTTGTCAAGTCTCCTTAGGCTTCTCTTGACTGTGATAATTTCTCAGACTTTCCTTATTTGGTTACAACTATGACAGTTTTGAGGTGTACTCGTCATGTGTTTTGTAAAATGTCCCTCTATTAAGACTTTTCTCATGTTTCTCTCTTGATTAGACTGGAGTCGTGGGTTTTGAGGAGGAAGACTACAGAGGTAAAGTGTCATTTCTCATATCATATCAAGGCTACATACTATCAGCATTGTTGATGTTGGCCTTGATCACTGCCTGAGGTAAGGTTTGTCATATTTTTCCACTATAAAATAATTTTTCACCACCCTCTTTCCATACTGTCCTCTTTAGAAGGAAGTGACTATGTGCAGCCCACAATTGAGGAGCTGGGAGTCATGCTCCACCTTCTTGATGATGGAATATGTAAAAAATTATTTGGAATTTTTCCTCATGGGAGATTTGTTTCTTTTCCTCCACTTATATTACATCAATATATATTCATGGATATTTATTCTATACTTAGAGAGTTATAGTCCAATGCTACTTTACTTATTTTGTTGCTCAACAATTTCAAAATGTGAGCTCTTTCAATTAGCTCCTTTGTCCCTGTATCACTGTGAATTTTTTTTTCACTTTTTTACTTTCCAGTCCTAAAAGATATTCTAAGTTAATTTTGTATATTTCCTTCTCAAGTCTTAGAATCCACCATTTCTCCAAGGACCTCTGATTTCTTTTATTGGAGAACGGTATTAGAAACCAAGACCTAAGTTATCATTAGTGGTTGGAGGTGATCATTGAATTAGAATGACATTTTTTCATATCTTAGATATATTTGTGTTTTTAAAATTAACTTTTAATTTTTATAGTCTTTTGCCTTTTTTTATATTTCCATTCCTTTAAATTTTTTAAAAAACTTATTAAACATATATTTTATGCTCTATATCTAATTAATTCCAACACTTGAAGTTGTTGCAGATCTATTTTTATGTGTTTGTTTCTGTGGTTTTTGTTCATGG
The DNA here is from genome assembly GCA_033961575.1 of Aselliscus stoliczkanus. Classification (NCBI taxonomy): domain Eukaryota; kingdom Metazoa; phylum Chordata; class Mammalia; order Chiroptera; family Hipposideridae; genus Aselliscus; species Aselliscus stoliczkanus. Next base: position 93,373,497 of record CM066732.1, on the reverse strand, counting down.
TGGCTTACCAGTATAGTGCATTTAAACCCATTGTGAATTAATATCTGTTATTTCTTTGATGCATAGATATTCTCTGAGATTGAGGGTGTATCCTCCCAAAGAGGACTATTAATTGTTTGTGCCAAATAGATGTCTGAGGGTCCTATGGATCTTATAGAACTTCAAATTATAGTGCAAAGCTTTTAGGCTTCCTAATCAAATGAAAGCTTGATTTCTCCAAGTTATGCATTCTCTTGAGAGATCTTTCTTTGGAATTTCCATCTAAGTTCATGATTTTCTGAGTCCAGGTTTTATATAGAGTTGTCTTTGGGCTATAATCCTGCCCTACAGCACTGAAGGCTATTCCAAATCCTACTATGTACTTAGCTATGGGGTTCCTGGTATAGAGCTAAAGCATAGGCACTGTAGCCAAGCTACCTGGATTCCAATTTTGGCTTTGCTGTTTGCTAGTTTTGTAACCTTAACCACCTTACATCTTAATTTCCTCATCCAAAAAAATTGGGATAATTACAGTACCTGCCTCATTGGGTAAATGAGGTGATTAAATGAGTTAACATATGTAAGGTGTTTAGAACAATGCCTGGCACATAGCAAGTCCATTTTGTTGGTATCCACATATGATGTTAGAATGGCCGGAAAACTTCAGTACTCATTTAGCTTCCTGGATTTGTGTTTTATTTCTGGCCTCAGCAAACTTCTCTTACTTAATTGCAGGCTCATCTAATTATTTAAAATGTTTTAACAGTCAGGGTTTAGGATTCAATCAGAGAAGCAGAATACAGATAAATAGAAAGGGAGAGAGAGAAATTGTTTGTTGTTGTTTTACAGAAATTTGACCCTAAACAATTATATAAGGAGGTTCAGAAGTCTCTGTAAGTCTCTTGTCTTTTCTGGGAGCTTGAAGTCCATAGGGCAGGCAAGGGAAGATGGATATAAAGAGGTAGAGAGCAACAACAATTTGGAACTCACAAGTGAGAGCCCATGAGGATGGACTAAGATCATTGTCAGTTCTTTGGGTCTATGACCTTGATGTTATGGGTGTTCTGCAGATGCCAGAGTCCTTGTCACAGAACTAAACACACACTTTGCCCAGAAGTCAGAGAAGCTGAAGGAGAATCTAGGAAGAGCTAAGGTGAAGCAGTTGGTATAGTTGTTTCCTCAAGCCAATAGGGTAAGCCAGCAGATAATCAACATGTATGAGTTACAAAATGGTTGCTGCTTGATTCCCCCTCTCTAAATATCTCCTATGGCCCTCTCCTAACTGGAATCATACAGGAAAGTAAATCCTGAGAAATATAGGTTATCCTAGCCAAGTTGAAATGTAACAAAGCTACTACCATAGTTTTAAAAAATATTTTGTGAGGCCCTGTCAGATGTTATGTGGAGGGGGAAAGTTTCATCTTCTAGTTCATCTTCTAGGTTGATATGGAATTCTTGACTGTAAGTGTTGTGAGTATAGGGAAATTTATTTATTGCCTTCTTTTGTACTCCAATACCTAGCACATTAACTTTTACAATGTAGCCTCTGAATAATTATTTGCTGAATAAATGAATATGTTCTTTTAGATATCATGCTAAGTACAAGGGATAAAAAGCTAAGACATGGTCCTTTCTTCCCTCATGAAATTCAGACTAGTTAGGTAAGACATATAGAAGTATGTAAAGATACATACATTAGAAATATTTATACATATGCACAATCTTTGACAACATACATGGTAAACCATTAAAATTTGATATAGGGCCGGCCGAGTGGCGCATTGGTTAAGCGCTGGTTTTGGGATGCCAGCAGCCCCGGTTCGGATCCCACATGAGGGCCAGTGACACTGCCCTCCACAGCTAACAACAGCTCTACCTGGAGCTGGACTGTGTGAGCCCCGGTGATGGTGTGGGCTGCAGCCCCTGCTGCAGTGGGCTGCCATAGGCTACAGTGAGTGGCCGGAAGCCAGCGTGAGCGGCTGGCAGCCAAGTGTGAGCTGCCAATAGCCGCGGTGAGCGACCATCCAGAGGCCGGCGACCAATCTGCCTCATCCGGGAAGAGCGCAATGACGATACCAACATGGGCCAGTGAAGCAACGTCCTCCGCAACTAGACTGAAGAACAAAAAGACAGCAACTTGTCTGTTCCCCTTCCCAAAAAAAAAAAAAAAAAAAAAAAAAAAAAAAAATTTGATATAAAACTAATTTGTTGTTATATCATTAAAAGATGGCGATAAGAATTTTGAATCTAAAATTCTAGTTTTTTAATTTAGGAGAGGGAAGATTGATATTTAGGAAGATATAGTAAACATTCAATTTAGGAAAACAGATTTTGGAATAAAAATTTCTGATGCTCAAATTTCTCATAGAGAAGAACAATAATTGTGGCAGGCTAGCTGGATGGTCACCAAACGTTTTTTTCTCTTTTTCCTGGGCCCACATGAAGACTACAATTCCCAACTTTCCTTGCAATTAAGCATTGTCATATGTCTCACCATAGAATGTAAGCAGACAAGATGAGCATCACTTCTCGATCTGTTCCATATGAACTTCCCACATCCACATTATCTTCCATACTCCTTTCCCTTCTGTTGCCCTGTGCAGATGAGTATGACAACTTTGCAAGTTATATGTTGAAGATGTGCTAATGATGGCAGAGTTATAAGATAGAAGGAGTCAGGATCAACTAGTTAGAGGAGAGTTGACATGTAATCAGAAAGGTCTGCCACCCAAACTAGATCATTTAGTGAGCGAAAGATATACATTTTTATTTTTTAAGCCACTGAGATTTTGGAGTCAGTTGTTACAGTAACCCATGTCACTCTAATATAACGATTTATGATGGATAAGAAATTCGACTTGCAGCATATGTATATTAATGATATTATATAATACATAAAATAGCATATATAGGGGCGAGTCAAACGGCACATTGGTTAAGAGCTGGTTTGGGATGCTGGCTCTGAGCAGCAGGGCCTCGGTTCGGATCCCATATATGCGGGACAGTGACACTGCCCTCTGCAGCTAAGATGGTGAACTGCAGCTCCACCTAGAGCTGGGCTGCTGTGAGTCCCCGGGATGATATAGCTGCAGCCCCTGCTGCAGTGGCCTGCCATAGGCTACAGTGAGTGGCCAGCAGCCAGCGTGAGCAGCTGGCAGCCAGAGTGAGCTGCCAACAGCTGCCGTGAGCAGCCATCCAGAGGCCGGCGACCGATCTGCCTCACCCAAGAAGAGCGCAATGATGATACCAACATGGGCCAGTGAGGCAGCGTCCTCTGCAACTAGACTGAAGAACAAAAGGACAGCAACTTCTCTGTTCCCCTTCCCTGGTTCTCCAAAGCTGTTCCCCTCCCCCAATTCCCCAATACAAATCTTAAAAAATATATAGCATATATATGCCAATGATATTATATAATATATAAATTATACACATATATAATTATATATATTAAGTTTGGCTGTGCTGAAAAATACATTGAAATAAAGAGCAGGGTGCATTGCTTGTCATCATATATTGATGTTCAAGTTAATGGCAAACTTGATGTTCCAATATTTGTGTTCAATAGATTCATTGTATTTAACCTATTTTGTGAAGCCTTGTTTAAAAGTATCACAAGGAATTGGACAACCTCTAAATATGCACTGATTCCTGAGCCTATGAGGTTCATTGGGTTTGGAGTCAGAAAACCAAGAATTTGAAGAAAATTGCATTTCCTGGGGTTTGTATGTCTACTTCCTTCACCAGGTTAGGGAAGCTTTCCATCATTATTTCTTCAAATGTGATTTAAATTCCTTTCTCTCTTCTCCTGGTACTCCAGTGATATGAAAGTTGGTATGCTTGATGCTGTCCCAGAGGCCCTTTAAACTATCCTCATTTTTTTGGATTCTTTTTTCTTTTTGCTATTCTGATTGAGTGTTTTCTGCTACCTTAACTTCTAAATTGCTGATTTGATCCTCTGCTTCATCTAATCTACTGTTGATTCTCTCTAATGTATTTTTTTGTTTCAGTTATTGTGGTCTTCATTTCTGACTTGTTTTTTATGTTTTGTATCTTCATTTTTAGGTTCCATATCTCTTTGTTAAAGTTCTCACTGAGCTCATTTACCCTTCCCTCTTAGTTTACTGAGCATACTTATAACCAGTGTTTTGAACTCTGCATCTCGTAGATTGCTTGTCTCCATTTTGTTTCATTCTTTATCTGGAGCTTTGTTCTGATCATTCATTTGGGACATGTTTCTTTGTCTCCCCAATTTGGCTGCCTCTCTGTATTTGTTTCTATATGCTGGGTAGGGCTGCTATGTCTCCCAGTCTTAGTAGAGTGGCCTTATGTAGTAGGTGTCCTGTGGGGCCCACTGGCACAGTCCCCTTGGTCACCTGAGCCAGGTGCCCCAAGTGTGTCCCCTGTGTGGGTTATGTGTGCCCTCCTGTTGCAGTTAAGCATTGGTTGCTGTTTGTATGTCAGTGGAAGGGGTAGACTCTTGGGCTGATTAGTTGTGAGGACTGGCCATTACTGCAGTGGAGGAACTGCTGTGTAGGGGCTGATTCTATGGAGCAGGATTCACTTTAGCAGGTTTTTGATGCCTGCACAGTCTGCTCTTTGGGTGTGTCACCCACAGAGGCAGCTGACAAGAGCTCCAGCTTGGTCTGAAGCTGGCCACTGGATATGCTGACCCCAGAGCCTCCTGGGAGGGATCCTGCTGCAGACCAAGTTCAGCCATAACCTGTGCCCTGCTGGGGTCATGAGCCACAAAATAATCTGCAGGTGGCAGCCAGCATCCTGGGCTTGAAGGTGCCTGGGAGAGGTCAAGCTGGGAACCAAGGCTGGCTGCCACTAGTGCCAGGCTTGAGGCTGCTCAGCAAAAGTTATGGGGTACACTAAGGCCAGATGCTGCTTGTAGGGGTTTTGTGAACCTTTTGAGAGATTCTAGGAAAATTTGCAGCATGAACCAAGACAAGTCATTTGTATGGAAAGCCACTGGAAATGGCTTGGATGGGTCTGCAAGTTGGGTAGGACAGGGTCTCAAGGAATCACCAGGGTAGGGTGAACAGTGTTAGCCAGATTGATGGAGGCTCAGATATGGGGGCTGCCTATGTCTGAAAGCTGAGTGGAGGGAGGTCTCAATAAAGAAATAATACATGATATTAGCCCTTCTGTCTAGGAGAAAGCTGCCCCTCCAGTTCTCACCCTAAAATCTAAATGTTCAGTTCTTTCTTCTATGACAATGCCCCAGCTCCTTTCAAGCTGCTACCTCATTGCTGGAGCTCAGAACGAGTGGGTCCGTCAGTAAGTTTGTGTGTAGGCCCTTTAAATGTAATGCCTGGGACTCCAGCAGCCCTCTACCTCACTCAGAAACAATCTCTGCTGATTTTCACAGCCAGAAGTTATAGAGACTACTCTTCCTAGCACTGGAACCATGGGCGGGGCTCCTGGTGTGGGGCTGGGACCACTTGCTCCTCCAGAAGAACCAGCACAGCCAAGATATCCCTCCTGATTTTTAAATGCCACACATGGGTGTGGGACCAGGCCACCCCTCCTACCAGTCTCCAAGTGGCTTCTTCTGTATGTCTTTAGTTGTTGGATTTCAGTTCAGCTAGACTTCAGGTGATTTTCAGTGATGGTTGTTCTATAGTTTAGTTGTAATTTTGATGTGGTCATGAGAGGAGGCAAGCACATTTACCTACTCCACCCTACACGAATTTTCATAGCAGCATATTTCATAATCACAAAAAGGTAGAAGAAACCCAAATGTCCATCAATGAATAAATGAACAAAATGTGATATTCAATATAATGGAATAATATTCAGCAATTAAAAAGGAATTAAGTAGTAATGCATGCTACCACCTGCAGTGAACCTGAACCTGAGTGAACCTGAAAAATGTTTGTTAAGTGCAAGAAGCCATCAAAAAGACCACATATTGCAAGGTTTCATTTAAGTGAAGTATCCAGGATAGGCAAATCATTGGAGGTAGCAAGTAGATCAGTACTTACCTAGGGTGAGGGGAGTTGAGGGGAAAGGGTGGTGACTGCTAATGGATATGTGGTTTCTTTCTGGATGATGAAAATGTTTGAACATTGATTGTAATAATGATTGCATAACTTTTGAATACATTAAAAACTATTGAATTTTACACTTAAATTTTGTGAATTCTATAGTGTATGCATTATATCTCAATAAAGATGTTATGAAAAATAAAATGACTTGTCATTCTTTGTCTAAGTTTTCTCATCTCTATCTGTTAAATAAGGAGATGAACCATATGGTTGGTTGTTTTCTTCCATTTTTACTATCCCATAATTCCATGGTTTTGTGATTACCAACAGGCATCAAGATCGTTGCACATATTGTGTTTTCAATCGCTAATGCCTTTTAATAGTTCTATGGTAATATTAAAATTATTTTTAGAAGTTTCTAGGGCATAAATAGCAAACCAATGATGATTCAATTTATAAATGCACTGAATAAAAGCCATGGCTTTCCTGGACCATTTGAAGGGTCACTACTGGCATACGAACCTCACAAGAACTAGGTTTCTATATTATCTTGAGAAAGGAAACATTACATATAATTAAAAAATTTCCATCAGTTTACATTTTTAAAAATCATTTCTTAGTCCCACTGTCTGAATAGCACATTTGAGTTACTGATTGATCAAGCATTACAAAAGCAAATTGAATCAAAATTTAATGTCCTTTGGAGAACAGGAGGATAAAAACTTGACAGACCATATAAATTGAAGGTATATAGAGCAATGGTAGTGATTATAACTAAGAGGCTGATTTGACCAAGACTTTAAACTTTAAATTAAGCTTCTTGAAAAACACTTAAATATATATATATATATATATATATATATATATATATATATATATATATATATATATAATGACAAAACCAGACAACATAAGACAATATAAAGTTTCAAAATATAATCAACTTCCAAGGGTTAAAATGATGATTTTCATCAAGTTGCTTGGCTGTTCTGGCATATCATGAAAGTAAAGGAAAGCAGGCTCCTCCAGTTTGGGGGACTTGATAAGGGTTCATACTATGAACAGCATTGATAGGTAAGCTTCCTAAAGCACAACTTCTAACAATGTATGTTGCTGATAGGCTTTTGGAACCAATAGCTAGAAGATGGCTAGTCTGACACAAGACAGAGAAGAAGTGGCTTTAACAAGCCAAGGACTCAGTAGTATACAAGGCTCTGCAGAAAGTGTCATCTGCTACATGTGAGTCATCTGAAAGAGCTGATAGCCACCAAAGGCTATTCAGAAAGGTAACCACCAACAAACAACACGAATGACCCTGTGCTTTTTGGATGTGAGGAGGGGGTCTATGTAGTTATCCAGAACTATAGCCAACATTAAAATAAATGCCACTTCTAAAAACAGGGATAGTTAGAAGGGCAAACATAAGCAAATACATTTCGAGGGACTTTGAAGTTAGATGGCAAGAAAAACAGTATAGGCTAAAACTAAACAAAAAGGAAACAGACAAAAGGAGAGAATGGAGAATTTTAGAGTTATATATAACCTGATTTTCTTATCATGCTTTGTATTAGTCAGGATAAGACAATCTATACTGAGATAAAAACCCAGAAATCTCTGTGGCTGAAGACAACAAATGTTTATGTCTTAGCCGCATGCTTAATTTGGGGAGGCAGACATTCATCTAACCACTGAAGGCGCTAAGCTCTTTCCATATTATGATAATGCCACAGCTTCCAAAGTTGCTGTGGCAAGAGCCTAGAAAGATGGAAAGGGCACATTGAATTGACACATAGTTTGTGTTAGCATTTCATTGGTCAGAACTCAGGCACCTGATTCCAACCCAACACCAAAGAAGCTTGGAAATGGAGTTTTCCTGTGAAACATTGCAGCAAAACTCAACATAGCTCTTATGCCACTGTTATGGATCATCTTCCTAATTTTTGCCATATCAAGTTACCCCTTGAAACTGCTTAATATTTTACTTTAAATCAATTCACTTAAAACAATCTAATTACCATTAGATAATCTACTGATGAATTAAAATCTAATTTAAGTTGGTGGATGTAACAATTTTATATTTTTCTAATGCGCACTAAAATAAATAAATATTTATGAAGTATGTTATGAACAATATAAAATCATGTCCCCTATTAGCAATGATAGGTCAAATAATTTAGAAAAAAATGAATCTAACCCTTCCATTTTGAGATGAGAAAACTGAGGCCCAGAAGGATGATGACATAAGTTTTTCCAAATCACATGGGAAGCCTAATGGCAAAGCAAGAATTAGAGGCTAGGCTTCCTTTCCACTATACCATGTTTTCAATGCTCTAAGTTTGTGGGGAAAGGATGTGGGCACTAGAAAAACAAACTGAGTCACTGCAATTAGGGGAATGAAAAAGAACACAGGCACAATGTACAAATATCTTAGGCAGAAAAAGAAACCAGTAGAAAGAGTTGTGAGCTGTAAGGCAGATGGGGTCTCTTGGAAAACATGACTCCTGCACAAATCAGAAGATTAGGGTGCATTGGTGGTCTAAAGGCTTCTGAAAGACTGATTTTTTGAATTACTTAGGCTCACTGATGAATAATTCTAGAGGCTTTGAGAACCACCATGAGTGTGGAGAGGAGTATATGCGACTGGCGGAGCCCCTGGGCAGCAGCTGGACTCCGCGTGTGGAGACACAGGAAGAATCTGTTCTATATCTCACGGCCCTCTGTGCATGGCCAAAACCACTCAGGAGCACACCGCTGATAAACACAGGGAAGAGCATCACTTCCATTTGGATCAAAATAAAATACCAGAAGAGTTTGGTAGGAAACTTCTGGAGGATTCCTGGGAGATTCTTAATATTCTCTAAAGGAGCTTTGTAAATAAATTCCTGCTCATAAAGATTTATAATGAATGTCTGGCTGACTTAATTTTACTAATTAGGACCATTGGATTCAGCACCTGAGGAGACTTTGAGGCATTTACTACAGTAGTTGTAAATTTTCTTTTGAAATCCATGAAAACCAGTTCTTCAAAATAAGTCATAAGGACAAACTTTACATAGAACTGTTAGAAGCAGAACCACTCTAGTTGGAGGTGTGTCTTAGATAGCTTGGGCTACTATCATAAAATACCATAAGATGTGTGGTTTAAACAACAGACATTTACTTCTCACAGTTCTGGAGGATGGGAAGTCCATGATTAAGGTGCATTATGCTCAGGTTCTAATGAGGACTCTCTTCCTGACTTGTAGATGGCCGCCTTCTTGCTGTGTCCTCAAATGGTGGAGAGAGTGCAAGCTCTGGTCTCTTTCTCACCTTATAAGAGTACTAATTCCAACATGGGGGTTCCATCCTTATGACCTAACCTAAACCTAATTACCTTCCAAAGGCTCTGCTTTCAAACCATCAAAATGGGGATTCAGTCTTTAACATATGAATTTGGGGAAAGGCACAAATATTCAGTCCTTAGCAAAGAGAAGGTGTTTTAGTGCTTATCCAGCTTGGCTCCTCCATCTTCCTTTTCACCCCCTGAGCATAGTGTAACATAATGTCCCTTCATCCAGTCCAATGCCTTCATTCTGGGAGTGCAGAAACTAGGCCTAGAGGGAGTGTGAGATTTTGGAGCTATCCAGTTGTTCCACAGAAAATCAGAACTAGAATCACAGACATTTGACTCATGTTGGACGGTTCTGTAACATTATTATTGTAAGAGATCACGATATTATAATTTATGGACTTATGCCTACAATGTCAAAAAATTCTTTTTTATACATAATATCTAGAAATTATATACTACTTGAAATAGATTTAGAGTTCTTTTTTCTCTTATCTTAGACACTGAAAGCACAGAATACAGATAAATTCTTTTTTAAGTGGTATAACTGACAGAGTGGCCTAAAATACAGTTGATAAGATAAACATTAAAATTTACATTTGATAAGTTTTGAAATATGTACAAACCTTTGAAATCATTATGACAATCAAGTTAAGGAATATAATTATTACACCCAAAATTTTATTGTGCCCTTTGTAATGCCCTCTCAGTGGTCCCCACAATGTCCCCATTTCAAGGCAACAGCTGTTCTAATTTCTGTCACTATACATTAGTTGATAAGAATTTATATAAATGGAATCATAGACTATGTATTGTTTTTGTTTTTTGGCTGCTTTTTCCTAGCATAATAACTTTGAGATTTATCCACATTGTTGCACATATGAATGGTTCATTTAGTTGTATTGCTGGAAACTATTTCATTACATAGCTATCCCACACTTCGGTTATGCATTGCACCTATCTGTTAGTGGATGTTTGAGTTATGTTCAGTTTTTTGCTATTACAAATAAAGCTGTTTTTCTTGTTGTTGTTTTTTTAAAGATTTTATTGGGGAATTGGGGGAGGGGAACAGTGTTAGGGAATGGGGAAGGGGACCTGCCTAGTTGTTGTTCTTCAATCTTCATTGTGGAAAGCGCCAGTCACTATCTGGCTTCCCATCGGCAGCTTGTGGCCTCCAAGCTCAAGGTGCTGTGTTCAATCTTAGTTGTGGGTGGGCATAGCCACCATCCCATGTGGGAGTCGAACCAGCAGCCTTGTTGTTAAGAGCGCACTATCCAATGAGCCATCTGGACGGCAGCTCAGCTCAAGGTGCCGAGTTGTCTTAGTTGAGGGTGGGCATAGCCCACCACTGAACAGGCAATCTTGTTGTTACACCAGCTGAGCCATCCTGCCACCTGTTGGCAGCGCAGCAACAGCTCAGCTCGGGCACAGCATTCACTGGCCCATGTGGGAATCGAATGGGTGGCCCTGTTGCTCAGAGCTCATGTTCTAAGTCAACTCTTAACCAACTGAGCCACTCTGCTGGCCCAAATAAAGCTGTTTTGAATATATGTGTACAAGTTCCTGTATGGGTATTTCTCTTGGTTATATACTTAGAAATAGGATGGTTGCGTGATATAGTAAATGTATGGCTGACATTTTAAGAAACATCCAAACTGCTTTCCAAAGTGGGGGTCCTATTATACATCTTTACTTGCGAGGCAGAAGAGTGTCAGTTGCTCTACATACTTGGTATGGTCAGTCTTCTAAAATTGTCATTCTAATAGGTATGTAGAGATATATCATTGTGGTTTTATTTTATTTTAATTTTCTAATGGCTGATGATATTGAGTAATGATCTTTTCATGTGCTTATTTGCCACCTGTACCTTTTTGGTATAATGGCCATTCAAACCTTGTGCCCATTTTTAAAAAATGGGTTGTTTGTTTTCATATTATTTATTTTAGAGGGTTCTTTATATATTAGAGGATACAAAGTCTTTATCAGATTATGTGATGTGATTTTCCATCATCTTAACAATGCCCTTCAAAGAGCAGAAGTTCTTAATTTTCGTAGTCAAATCTGTCAGTTTTTTTCTTTTATGGATTGTGTTTTTGTTGTTGCCTAAGAAATCTTTACCTGATCCAATATCACAAAGATTTTAAAAAATATTTTCTTCTAGGAGTTTTAGATCTTACATTTAGGTCTCTGATCCATTTTTAGTTAATTTTCATATATACTGGGATGTACAGACTGAAGTTTTTTTTATATGTATATATGGATATCCAATTGTTCAAACATCATTTGTCAAAAATTCTGTCCTCTATTGAATTACCTTTACACCTTTGTCAAAAATCAGTTGTCCATACCTGTGTGGATCTATTTCTGAATTTTCTATTCTGTTCCATTGATGTATTTGTTTATTTCTACATCAATATCACACAATCTTGATTATTGTCACTTTAGGAAAAGTCTTGAAAGATAATATAAGTTCTTCAAATTTGCTCTTCTTTTTAGAAGTTATTTTGGCTCTTCTAGGTTCATTACATTTCCATCTGAATTTTAGAATACATAAGACAAAAACTATCTGCTGGGATTTTGATTGAGATTGCACTGAAATTATGGATCAGTTTGGGAAGAGTTTACATGAACAGAAATTAATCTTCTCATACATGACTGTGGCATGTCTCTCCATTTATTTATGTCTTCTTTAATTCTTTCAGAAATGTTTTGTAATTTCAGTGTACAAGTCACACACATCTTTTGTCAGATTTATCCTTAAGTATTTTATTCTATTGTATATTGTATTTTTAAATTTAAATTTTTGGGGCCAGCTGAGTGGCTCAGTGGGTTAAGAGTTAGCTTAAGAGTGCGAGGTCTGAGCAACAGGACCACCGGTTCCATTCCCATATGGGCCAGTGATGCTGTGCCCAAGCTGAGCTGCCACTGAGCCTGCCAACAGGTGGCAGGATGTCTCAGCTGGTGAGAGCATGTGCTCCTAACAACAAGACTGCCTCTTCGATGGTGGGCTATGCCCACCCACAAATAAGACTGAACTTGGCACGTTGAGCTGAGCTGCCACCCGGATGGTTCAATGGATAGAGCACACGCTTTTAACAACAAGGCTCCTACATGGGATGGTGGCTATGCCCACCTGCAACTAAGATTGTAACACAGCACCTTGAGCTTGTAACACAGCACGATGGGCAGCCAGATGGCCACTGGTGCCTTCCACAACTAAGATTGAAGAACAACAACTTGGATGGTCCCCCTTCCCAATTCCCCAACACTGTTCTCCTCCCCCAGTTCCCCAATTAAATAATAAATAAATTAAAACTAATTTTTTTTTTGAAGATTTTATTGGGGAATTAGGGGAGGGGAACAGACAAGTTGCTTTCCTTTTTGTTCTTTAGTCTAGTTGTGGAGGACGTTGCTTCACTGGCCCATGTTGGTATTATCACTGTACTCTTCCCGGCTGAGGCAGTCGCTCACGGGCCATTGGACAGCCACTCACAGCGGCTTACGGCAGCTCACGCAAGCTGCAGCACACTCACCCTGGCTGTTGTTGGCCAATCACAGTAGCTCACAGCAGCCCAGCTCCAGGTCGAGCTGTTGTTCACCATCTTAGTTGTAGAGGGCGCAGCATCACTGGCAGTCATGTGGGATCTGAACCGGGGCCCTGCTGCTCAGAGCGGGCATCCCAAGCCAATTCTTAACCAATGCTCCACTCGGCTGGCCCTTAAAAGAAAAAACTAATTTTTCATTGCTGTTACATAAAAATATAGATTTCTATAGATTGATCTTGTATGATCCAATTTTGCTAAACTCATCTATGAGTTTTAGTGGTATTTTGCAGGATTTTGATAGACAATCACATAGCTTGTTAATATAGTTTAATTTCTTCCTTTTCAATCTGGATACCTTTTTTTTTCCTTTCCTTATTGCACTGACTAGACATTCCAACACAATATTGAATAGAAGCCATGAGTTTACTCCTTGCCTTGTTCCTAATCTTAGGGGGAAAGCATTCAGCCTTCTACCATTAAGTATGAAATTATAGCTGTATATTTTTCATTGCTGCCATTTCAGATTGAAAAGTTTCCTCTATTCCTAGTGTTTTGAGAGTTTTTATCTGATGTGCATATAACTTCACAGAGTTTATTATATTAGGGAACTTATATATATTATCGATATTCTGTTTTCCTATCTCTCTCCTCAACTAAACTGTAAACTCCTGAGTGCAAAAAGTGCCTCACTCATCTTTGTATCCTCATTGCTCATGCCAATGACTGTCACAGAATTGGATCACATTAATGAGCTGTTATTAGGCCGTGTTGTTTAGTCCAGTTGTTCTCCAAGTGTGGTCTCTAGATCAGCAACATCAGTACCACCTGGGAACTTATTAGAGCAATAAATTCTATGTCCCATCCAGCTTTACTGAATCACTCTGAATTGCTATGGAGATGTGACCCAGGAATCTATAGTTAACAAGCACTCCAGGTGATTCTCTTGCCTGTTAGAGTTTGAGAATCATTGGGTTAGTATCTAGAAAATGACTGGGGAGTCAGCAAGATGCAGTTTGAATCCTGCCTCTGTCAGATCCTTTAACCTAGAATAATTTACTTTTAAAGCCTTGTGTCCCTCACATGTAAAATGGGAACAACAGGGTCTGTTTCATGGGACTGTTTAAATTCAAATGAGATAATTTAGCCAAAGCTTCGTAAATGACCCATGACATGTGCTTAGTAAATAACTGTGAACAGTAGTTAATAACATAATAATAATGATGCTAATAATATAGTAATTTCTACCTGGAGGAAACAGGAGACTTCTGCTTATGGCAGTCTCTCTGGATATTATTTTCACTTTAAATGGAAAGAACTACAGTTACAGGGAAAATATGATTCTTGGAATCAAAAATAGCCTACAAAACAGCAGAATCAATGAGAAAAATGAAAAAAAAGTGAGGGAGATATATTTATTTTAGGAGAAAAATCTCATGAACTTATTTGAAAATGTGGTACCCATATTTTGCAATAATAAAATTCTAAATGATAGGTTTTGTTTTTTTGGTTGGTTGAGAATAGAGAGTCACATTCAAAGTCTGAGTGGTACTCGATTTAAAAATTATCATCTTTCAGCTAAAATCCTCTTATGGCACCAACCATGGCACAAGCATGGTGCTAGATAGTAGATTACAGAGACAAGGACAGAGCATTCCCCACGTAAAACTAAGCTAAGTCTAGTGTACTTACCAGACACTACCAAGATGATGTCTGAAACAGATTAAGCAAATCATTTCTTTAGGGCTTTGATACTTTATAATAGGAGGTTATATTCCCCAAACTGTCTTTCACATCCCCGTGGCAATATTATGACTACTAATTTGGGCTTTGTAATCCCCTCACCTTCTCCCTCATCCCCACTAACGCTGAAGCTGAATAATATAGTATGTCAACTATAATTTAATATATATATAGTCACAGGATATGGAGGACAGCATAGAGAGTCATTGGAATTGTAACAGCTATATATGATGTCAGAGGGGTAATAGATTGGGGGAGGGGGTTATCACTTCGTGAAGGGTGTAAATGTCTAACCATCACATTGTTTTGTACACCTGAAACTAATGAAAAAATAATAAATAAATAAATAAATAAATAAATAAATAATGGGAGGAAACCTGTCTGGGCAGCTAAGATGGCCCTCAGTGTTTGGTGTATCTGTGAACAAAGAGAAAGAGATTTCCTTCAATATCAGCATTACTCAAGTGGGTATTTCTCCTAGAACGTGTAGCTCTGATTGTGTTGGCATTGTCGCTAACCTAGATCCATTGTATACATCCAGGCACACACCAAAAACATGGTAAAAAGTGGCTTATTATTTTGGCTTGGCATGGTAGGATTTCAAATTAGATTGAATGCTCCAAACGTGTCAGTTACCTTGTATGTTCAAGGCAGTACGCTAGAAGATACCAAAGATGAGTAAAACGGAAGTACTGCCCCGAAAGAGATCAGTGTCTACTGAGATAGATGCATATTCATTTAATAGCAGTACATTTTCATACCTTTTCATACTTGACAAATGTCTTTTACATAAATTATCTTGTTGGTTTTCACAGTAGTCCCATGAAGTAAATAGGGTAAGCATTGCTAGTCCATTCTATAGACACAGAATTAGAGTAAAAATAATGCCCATTATTTGTCTTGAGACTTACACTACATTAACTCTATCCTCTATCTTACTGCTCTTATGCAATCAATCACCAAGTTGTATTGATTCTATCACCTAAATGTCACTGTAATTTTTGCATCCCTCACTATTTCTACCATCACTGCCTTAGTTGAAATAAGCTCATTCTTTCTTGCCTGGGCTATTTCAATAACCTCCTAATTAGTCTCTCTGCCTACAAGTTCTGCCCACTCCAATCTGCCACCAGAATTATCTTTCAAAAACAGAAATGATTATGCCACTCAGCTAAAGAACCCTTGCTGGCTTCTCTAATCATCAAGAGCAGTTTCAAATCCTTCGGCTTGGCATGAATGCACTTTACAAGGCGATGCATCAACCTTCCAAACCTCCCTTTTGTTGCCCATCAACTCTCACCCCCAGTCCTATCCACACAGACCAGATGCTCTAGCCACATTGGATTTATCACAGTCTTTCAAGATCCTATACCTCTGTCTAATGAGCTTCTTATCCTTTACGATCAAACTCATTGGTATCAACACTGACAATGACCATGGTTGTTTTGTTTGGTTGCCCCCTGCCTTGTGATTCTGGATGTCTTCGCATTTCTATTATACAATTTATCACAATGTAATATGACTGGTGTGTAGACATACTTCTTTCTCTTCAGCCACTATGCTGGAAACCCTCTGGAGAAAAGGGTTTGCATTTTAACCATCTTTTCTTTTTTTAATTGGGTAACAGCCATGGTCATTGGTTACGCATTGCTTTCATGTTACAATGGCATAGTTGACTCTTTTAAAGAGGATTCAGCTCACAGTGGCCCATGTGGGGATCAAACTGGCAACCTTGGTGTTATCAGCACCACGCTCTAACCAACTGAGCTAACTGGTCACCCAATGTTTAAATGATCTTTGAGAGAATCCTGGAGACTCTAGTGCTAATGGGGACGACTCTTGCTAGGGCTGCCAGACTGATCTACAGAATGCCCAGTTAATTTTGAATTTCAGAAAAATAATGAGTGTTAATTATATGTATGTCCCAAATATTGCATGAGACATCCTTATACTAACATTCTTAAAATCTGAAATTCAAGTTTAATTGGCTGTCCTGTATTTTGCTTTGCCAAACCTGGGAACACTAACCCCTGTGGACCTAAAATCCAGCTCTTATATCTTCTGGCAGTTAAGCACTGTCACATTTGCAATGTCTAGTGAAAACCAAAGCTGAAATGTCTGCCCCACCCTCACGGAGCTTCCGTTTTAGTAAAGAAGTCACAAAAGCTATTTTTAGAATGAACAATTAATACTCAAAAGCTATGCATTTTTGATAAACATTGACATGATAAACTAGATCTCTAAGGACACATCTAAGTACTTATTTTATGGGAGAAAATAAATGTCATTTTTTTGAGTTGCCTGGTGATCAGAAGATATTAAAGGGAATCTATAAAACTTAGTCAAAATGGCTTAGTTGCAGTTTTAGTCAAACAACTACAATATAGAGACTAGTGTAACTTTGGTCAAATTGCTTAACTCTTCTGTACTTCCTTTTAAAAAATGTGCATGGGGAGGGAGGGTGTGGGGCAGGAAGCGTAACCAAACTCTCTTGCCTAATGAAATGACTGTCAAGCTAAATGTGTAACTTCATAATATGCATTCAGATAAGGGCAGAGGCAAAAGTGAGGTCAGGAGCATTACTGAGTTTTCAGTTCTTATTGCAGAATGCACAAACCAGGAATTGGAGCCAGGCAATTGCAAAAATGATTCCAGATCTGCATGGTAACAATTTAGACTGACTTCCACTCCTGCCTGAAATTTAGCAGCAGAGGAAGTTCTTTTCCTGGCTGTCTGCCTTCACCCTGCCTCCCCCATCCTGCAGTACCTCAGGCTGCTCACTCCCCACATCTGTTTCCAAGCCATAGAACGCAGGGTCACAGTGTGGCGCAATAAGCAGCATTAGCAGGCAGCATGAATCAGTGGTAAACCTTTGATTTTAATTCCTTGCCTCTCCTAGAGAGGAAGTGTGGTCTAGTGGTTAACCCACTAAGAAAAGCAGTTAGGAGGCAAAATTCCTGGTCCTCTCCATCCTCCTGCCCATCAAACATACATTCCCCCCACCCCTCCACCCCCTGCAACTTTTGCTCTACAACATTTTTCCCTGAACTGACTTGATCATAAGACTCACTTGGGAAACATGTTAAATGATTCTTGAAACCCGTTGAGAATCTCTCAAGAAAAGTCCTAGGAATCTGTATTTTTCACAAGCATTACAAATAAGTCTTCATAATCAGGCTCAGCTCACTGTTTACTATACATTACACAGATGATGAGAGAGCATTCAAGGAAACCATAGGAAGAGAACCCAGGTGGAAGAGCATGTCTACCATTGGGGTTGCTTTTACAGGCTCATGTGAAAAAGGCAAAGCATGAGGAATCAAAAGATGTGGATTCTAGGTCTGATTCCATGTATCGAAAGCTGTGTCAGTTTGGGCAGGTCAGATAACCTCTCCTGATGGCGTTTTCATCATTTCAAAAATAAAATTGATTAGATCATATCTTTAGTTCTGTGATTCAATGAATTATTTCTGTGATTTCACGGAAATGCCAAGAAGGATTCAGAAAATCTCTTTTCCTGAAAATGACAGTGGGTGCAGTCACAGAGGTGTGGGTTGGCTTGTTTGGGGATGTGGCCAGACAATGGAAACAAGTGGCAGTGGGAGGTTTGGGGCCAAGGCCACAAAGAGGGTTCTCCCGGCAACGCCCCTTTCCTTTCCCCGCTTGAGGCCCTGCAGCTGGCCTACTTATGCAAAGGCTTTGGCTCCTCTTTCCTTTTTAAAAGCATTTCTGACTCGTACATTCCCCCTGAGGAGCAGAGAGATTCATCATTTTGCGGAGAACTTGCACATGCTTTCCTGAAAGGAAGAGAGGAGGGAGGAATGGGAGGGCTTGGATGGATTAGTGGGTGGGCTATAGTTGCCAAAGAAATGAGTCTCCCCATGTATGATTAACATATACCCATCACATCGTTAGCTCTGAATGTGCACAGCCACATCCCTTTTCCCACTTCCACAATGCCTAGAAGTGTGTTCTCGTTAGTGGACTGGACACCCGCCTACTCACTGTCTCTGGAGAATTTGGGCATTCTTCCACCCCAGAACAAGTTGATGGGGGGAGTTCGGAGGAGGAGGAATGAGGCTTGGAAGTCACAAATGAGTCACGATTGTAGGAAAAGGATGTCTCATGAAGCCAACGCAGAACTAGCTTCCTAGAAACATCATGACAGGTCCCATAAAGCCCACGTTTGGTTCTAATTATAACATGCCCACATTTGAGCATTTTCACAGTTTTCCCATGGTAACAACAGGGTTTCTGAGGAAGAAGACTTTGACTCAAATGTGCTCTGTACTTCTAACACTGAGAACTGATTGGACTCCTAAAAAACAGTTATTTTTGCTGTTCTACAAAGCAGAAATCATTCGCTCGCCTATGCCTATTAACAAGGCTGTAAACTGGAGTTAAGCACATTGCACTACATAAAAAGGCCAAGATGAGCAACATTCTAAAAAATCAGAAAAAATAGAAACCCCAAATAAGTGAAATTTGTTTCTCCCCTCAATTTGAGACAAATGGCAAACCAAGAAAAAAATAAACAACTTCAAAACCGACTTTGAAAGGATACTAGAAATGACTTATTTATAGTTCCATTGTATGTACTTTCTGATCCTATGAAACAATGACTGCTTTTCCTAGGGACCGTCATAAAACACAGTCTGAGTCTTTGAAAATCAAGTTATGTTCAAGTATGATTTATCTTATGTTATTTTCTTTTATTCAAAATCCTTTGAGGGCCGGCCGAGTGGCGCGGTGGTTAAGCGCTGGCTTGGGAAGCCAGCGGCCCCGGTTCGGTCCCACATATAAGGACCAGTGACACTGCCCTCAAAAAAAAAAAAAAAAATCCTTTGAAAATTGCTAATTCTGGCAAACTTATTAGTGATAACTTTTAATTACATCCCAGCTCTTGATCATTTTAGATAAATGAGAATTTTATTTTTATCGATCCATTCTTTTCCACTTTTCACTAGTTAGATAACAGAGACACTAGCCAGAACCTGGGAGGGTGGAGGTCAAACTTCTTCTTCCTCTAGTAAAAGATTCTAGGTTGGAAATTAACTAGATCTAGGGGAAATCATGAGGGAAGAGGGACTTCACAGGTTACCCTGGAGATGGAGCTAAGAAATAGTGTGTGCACCTGCATGGAGCCAGCTTAGGGCTGGTTGGAGTTTTTTTTAACATTCTGTAAAAACTGGCATATGTGGAATTTAGAAAAGCAAGAGAGGACTGCCTATCCATTTTTGCAAGATTATCAAATGAGACTTCACTCTGTAAATCTCAGCAGTTATAAAAGTTGGTGTGATTTTCAAACTCCACCAGAGGAAGTAGAAATGATCAGAATACATGTTGGCAATGTTTTGAAATTTTCCAGCTGTATAAGAGATTCTCCTTTTGTATAAATAATAATAGCCTCAGGTTTAGTAACTTCTTAGGAAATGATTAAGACAAAAGATATACATTTTCCTCAATATTCCATCTTTGTTTCTTCAGATAAATTCTTGGAGTTTTATACAATAAGTTCAAAAAGTTATAGCTTACTTTTATGATAAATGAAGTACACTTATAATGATATACACTTATGTTTTCCTTTCCATTTTTAGCACATTTGCTTATTTTTACAATATCTTTTAATATAAACTGTGGAAAAATATGAAATGAGGAGCAGTAATATTTTAAGGATCCAAATATATTGTGGATATTGTAATTATTCAATCAAAGTAATCAATGGTATCTGGCAAAGTTAAGTATAACAGTAGCTAATTTTTATGTAATTTATATAGCTTACTTTGTGCCAGGCACTGTTTCTAAGTATTTTAAAAAATACCAGAAATGTAGTTTATTCTCACAACAACATTTATCTCTATTTTACAGATGGCAAAATTGAGGCACAGAGAGTTTCCATAATTTGCCTTAGGTTACCACCAGATAGTAAGTGAAGGAGTTGGAATTCAACTTGGCAATCTGTGTCTTGATTCTCTGTTCTTAATGGCTATGCCTCTTTGAAAATGATATTGCCTCTTTGAAAAACGGCCAAGGGCCATAACAGAAACCAAAGCTGATTGGAATATTTTCAAAAGATTTGAATACTTGAAAACTAGTCACTAACTCAGTCAAAATAGTATGAAGAATATGCTTTCTACAAAATAGTGTGAAGAATATGTTTCTTGTCTTGCTTTGAGTTCTTTGGTGTGAATACAGAGGACCTGTCTCTGAGATATGATGTAAGTGAATTGTAAGAGAATAAAGGCTATTAGATGAAATATTCATCTTTATCAACTAAAATATTGTGCCTTTGAAGTGTCATAATGGTGCATTTACTGTCTAGAAGGAACTTGTGGCTTGATAAGACAAAGGTAATTATTGACATTTGATAAACCTTTATTGTAAAATTGCTATCTACAGTGTATATAAAGATAAATAAGCCATAATATTTACCTTCAAGGTGGTTACAGCCTGTATGGGAAGATGGGCAATCACCATAGATTACTGGAGATGCCATAAGAAGTGAAAGAAAAGGATCCTGAAAGAGCAGCAGGAGGGCTCCTAAACCAGTTAGGGAATTCCAAGATGGCTTCTCCACGATGCCTGACTGAAATCCTTTATAAGTTTTGTTTTCCATTTCCACATTACTTCTCACCCTCTCATGCACATTTGAATTTATGAGGTGTGATCAAACAACCTGGTAAATGTTTAAATTTAAAAAACAGATTACAGTAAAAGATATACTGGCATTAATCCCCCTCAAAATACTCCTCTTCTCTTCAAGACTTCACACTTATCCCATTGTTCTTGTCACTTTCTGAAGCAGTTCTGAAAGTCCTTTTTCGTGTCTTTAGTTGCACTGTCATGACTGTCCTGATGTCCGGAATAATTTTGACTTTGGGGAAAAGCCAGAAGTTGTACAGTGCCAGATCTGGTGAATAAGGTGGATGAGGACACACCATAATGTTTTCATTTGACAGAAATTGCCATATGCCAGAAATTGCCAGAAGCAATGTGTGACATGGAGCATTGTCATGATGGAGGATGATTTATGGCACACCTTAAAACACACTTTCTCTCAACAGTAGTTCACATCTGACTGACTGCATCAAATAAGTTGAAACTTGTCACCCACTGTTACTAAGGTTTGATGCACTGTTTTCCATATTGAAGATCCCTGCCTTTCCGTTGGATGGCAGTTGGCAGCAGCATTCACCGTATTTCGTGATCACAATGGAAAGGCTCCCTGCCATACATGACTTCTGCTACTGCAATTTCTGTTAAGTGAAAAGATTACAGTGTGTGTCCTCATCCACCTTATTCACCGAATCTGGCACCGTGAGACTTCTGGTCCCCAAAGTCAAAATGACCATGAAAGTTAAATGTTTTCAATCAATTCAGGACATCGAGGCAGCCACAACAGAGCAACTGTTTCAAAAAGTGGCAAGAATGATGAGTTAAGTGTGTTTGAAGTGACGGGTGTGTGTGGGGGGTGGATTTTGAGGGGGATTAATGGCAATGTGCATTTTACTATAACTTTTGTTTTTATTTAAACATTCACCATATTGTTTGATCACACTTCATGTAAGTACTAGCTTTAAGGATATGATTTCTTCCACACAATTTCTTTCTTTTTTTTTTTTTTGAGGGCAGTGTCACTGGCCCTCATGTGGGACCGAACCGGGGCTGCTGGCTTCCAAGGCCAGCGCTTAACCACCGCGCCACTCGGCCAGCCCTAGGATATGATTTCTTAATTCCCAATCATGTCTTCCTTTCCATTAACATCCCAGGATAAATTCTGGAGACCAATCTCAACAGAAAATGGCTGAGAAGCCTTAGACCCAGAGAGATGATTTTCCAGAATGGATTCTTTTTGCATCTGATGATCCCCATCTGTTTTGAGACTAGGCTGTCTTAGCCGTCTGTGCAGGCAGATTCCTGTTTACTGACCACTTATCTGAGCTGTCTGCTGGTGTTGAGCTTTCCTCTATTTTTGCCTTTGTTAGCTTTTTGTTTTCCCTGGCTTCTGCTTCCTTGATTAGCTCCTGTCTCTCTGCCTAACTATGACCTTTGATTTCTATTTTCTTTTGCACTTGCTGAACCCTGTTTAGTCAAGCCTTCAGCCTGATATACTTCTGCCTTTTGGTTCACACACTGTCTCAATGCTTCTTGCTTTGTGCACTCCTCTATTCCACTATTTCAATTAGGAATTAGAATCTTGGCGGTAGATAGAGCTTAGTGTTACATACTCAAGAATAGAGCGCAAAGTAAAATACAGAAGTAAGGTAAGTGCTCTCCCTTAAGCAGAGAGTACTTCTGGGACAGAAGTATTCTCAAAAACCTTTGACCATTAGCTGTTGTTACAGATGGGCATACAGCCTTTTGATGAAAGGAAAAAAAAAAAATCTTTAGATTCAGGTAGGCAATTTTAGTTGACAGTTACGTGCATTCTTTCAGTTTTAAAGAAAATTAATAGTGACATGTGAATATGCAAGATGATATAAGGTTGCTATCACCAGATGCCCTCAACCCATTGTCAAAACCTGCTGTGAGTTCCATAGTGGGTATGTTGTTCAAAATTCCTCAATGTGCTACCTGAAAGATTTGATTTGGAGACTTGAAGAAGGACCCCTGGGCCAAAGATCAAGGAATAGCAAAGTTAGGAAACTAAATATTGATGTAGAATCTTTCAGACACACACATTGCATACTCCAAGTTTGTATTCTGTAAATGCTTTATGCAAAAGTTTTTAAGAAGGAAATAATCCTTATTGCACAAACATTCCCCACCTGAAAAGCATGTCCCTGCCACAAATAACATTTATCTCCTCAAAATAGAAATACCAGGGCTGGTCGAGTGGCGCATTGAGAGGTTTGGGATGCCAGCAGCCCCGGTTCGGATCCCACATATGAGGGCCAGTGACACTGCCCTCTACAGCTAACAACAGCTCCACCTGGAGCTGGGCTGTGTGAGCCCCGGTGACGGTGTAGGCTGCAGCCCCTGCTGCAGTGGGCTGCCATAGGCTACAGTGAGTGGCCGGCAGCCAGCGTGAGCTGCCAACAGCCGCGGTGAGAGACCATCCAGAGGCCGGCGACCGATCTGCCTCATCCGGGAAGAGCGCAATGATGATACCAACATGGGCCAGTGAAGCAACGTCCTCTGCAACTAGACTGAAGAACAAAAGAACAGCAACTTGTCTGTTCCCCTTCCCCGATTCCCCAACGCTGTTCCCCTCCCTAAATTCCCCAATAAAATCTTTAAAAAAAAAAAAAAGAAATACCAGAGAACACTTCCTCAGTGCACCAATCAATTTCTCAAAGTACAAGCATGCTAAATTGCCTTTCCTTCTTTTCCTGTTCTTGAACTAGCTTTTTCTCTCTAGAGTCTTCTCCATAGTCACCATCTTCCCATCAAGCAGCAACAACAAAATCATTATTTACACACCATGTAGGTAGAAAGACATAGATAAAAATTGGCATCAGAAGGGCATACTGAGAAGCAATAACAAAATAATTAAAATTTGTGTTCTCCTCCCAATCTTTATTGTTTTATAGGATACATAAACATTCAAGAGGGACATTTTTGAAATAGTGTCTGAGGTAGTTTAAAAACTGAACCCAGTAGGGCAGTGTTTCTCAGACCCTTAATGGACCTTCAACATAGGACAATTGTGCTTATTTAAAATGTGATTTACCAAATCAGAATCAAACCAAGGAAACCTGCATTTTTAACAAGCTTTCTATGTGATCATATGGTTTACAGGGGAACCATTACTCTAGGATTGTGCTTCAGATAGGCAAGAATCTTGTAATTGTAGTCACATAAAACACACCTGACTCCAAGTAAATAAATTAAAACTCTTATGACTGGTGGATGTATTATAAGGATGAGAAGGAGGTTGTATGGTTGTTAAAAAGAATTAAGTAGAAAAGGCCCTCAGTGATAGGGGAGAAAGGAGGGCAGCCCTGTTATGATTTGAGTGACATCATAGCACTGTGTAGATTGCCCTTCCTCGGCCTATATCTTGGAGCTATAGGGAGAAAGAAAGCAAAAGCCATGGGAAATAGATCACCTGTGGTCATGACCTAGCAAAGCATGACCATCTGCTAAAAGACAAGCAAACCTCATATGGAGCCAATCAAGAGCCTTTTGTTTTTATCCAAAGAAGGATTCATTGTATGTTGATGGAAACTACCATTTAGCCAAAGCAGAGAAAACTAGAGTACATGAAATAGTGGTTCTCAAACTTTTTGTTTCCTCTGCACATATTTGAACCCTAGAATTTTGGGCAGCCCACATAAAGCAAATAAAATGCTTGGAAGGACCAAGAGCCATGTCTTGATGCCCTAAAAAGCCCACAGAGCTGCTGTCTCCTCTTCCCTGACTGACTTCAGCACTCTGTTATTCTGTGAGGAGAGCCAATGTCTCAGTGCCCTTTCTGAGCTCTCTTTAGGGTCAGCTTGGCACCATGCCATGCCTCTGACCAATGTACTTTGCTATTCACTGTCACAGGATCTGTTCAACAAAACAATATGTGACAGACATCATTATAATACTATGTATGCTTAATAATAGCCAAAATAAAATCTAAGTTAAAAATTTGAAAGGCCAGGGCCGGCCCAGTGGTGCATTGGTTAAGAGTTGGCTTGCGATGCCAACTCTGAGCAGCAAGATCCCAGTTCTGATCCCACATGAGGGCCAGTGACACTGCCCTCTACAGCTAAGATGGTGAACAACAGCTCGATCTGGAGATGGGCTGCCGTGTGTCTCCGGCAACGGTGTAGGCTGCAGTGGAGCTGCAGTGGGCTGCCATAAGCTACCGTGAGCAGCCGGCAGCCAGTGTGAGCTGCCAAGAGCCACCATGAGTGGCCGTCCAGAGGCCGGTGACCGATCTGCCTCACCCGGGAAGAGCGCAATGATAATACCAACATGGGTCAGTGAAGCAACGTCCTCCGCAACTAGACTGAAGAACAAAAGGACAGCAACTTGTCTGTTCCTCTTCCCCGATTCCCCAAATTTGTTCCCTCCCCCAATTCCCCAATTAAAAAATAAAATAAAATTGAAAGGCCAGCCTCTAAGAATGAAGTAGTGATAGATGCTACAGCATTGGTTAACCTTGAAAACATTATGCATTGTAAAAGAAACCAGAGGCAAAAGGCCACATATCATATGATTTTACTTATATGAAATGTTCAGAATAGGCAAATCCATAGAAAAAAAGAGTAGATTAGTGGTTGCCAGAGGCTAGAGGAGGTGGGGGAGGGGATGAGGAGCAACTGCTAATAGATGTGAGGTTTCTTTTGGGGGTGACAAAGATGTTCTAAAATTAGATAGCTGTGATAGTTGCACAACCTTGTGAGTAAACTACAACAATACTCACTGAACTGTACACTTTAAAATGGTGAATTTTATGGTATATGAATTATATCTCAAAAAGTTTTTCTTGAAAAATAATTTTAAAATATTGAGAGGCTCCTGTGAAAATTTTGGTATATCAATATGTTGAGATAGGGAAGTTAAAATTGAATTAAGCAATGATCAAGTGATAAAGTTGATCAAGTGCTGAAGTTTTACTTAAATTAAGTTTCTTTAAATCTTATCATATATGGATCTCTTTGATTATATTTAGCAGATACAATGGATAATGAACACATTTTTTAAACTTTGTTTTCACATATTATACAAAATCTGAGAATGTTTTGATGCTAAATAAGATTAGACCTTTTAAGAGACACATAATTCAGTCATGATTAAGCTAAATTAGAACATTTTCAAGGTTGTTTCACAAGATATATCTTGTTCTCAATAATGGTTAATTAATCATATTATTAAAGAGGTGTGTTTTTTTTAAGATTAAGATTACTGGGAGAAGAAAATTTGCTTATCAATATCATACACGGTTATGGTTAAACTGGATTAATCGAACTATAGCATATGGTTATCAGCACATGGTGGAGTCAGGATTTGGGGAGAAGGTAATAAATTCATTTCAAAGATTGAATTGGTAAAATAAAGTCCTGAGGATATGTATATTACTTAATGTACAGCGTTCATGATCCAGACTAATGCTTCTGATTCTTAGCAGTTTTTGTCAGGTACCCTTTTGAAAATATGAAGGGAGATATGGATCTTCCCTCTAAAAGGCATATATGCAGATATGAACTTGTTTTCCCATAGAATTTTTAGGAGGATCTGAAGTCTATCCATGGACTCTTCACCCCATGCTGAGAACTCTGTGCCTATATAAAGAATAGTTTAGCTCACACTAATGCTTTTTTTGGCCAATTCAAGCTATTATCAGTAATTCTATATTTGCATAAATGCTAAAATTTTTTAAATGTACTCACACAGTATGTTGGGAAATGGACACCCACCCTAGCACCAACTGTGTCAGTTCCAAGATTGGATTTTAATTACCATGTCTCTTTGGGATATGACAATTACTTAAGAGGAAGTAGGGTTGTATGGGATTATAAAGTATTCAATCTCCACTTCCTCATAAAACATGAAGCTTTCCTTCATAAGTGTCTCTGATGTTCTTTCTACTTATGCTTTAATGAGCAGCTCTACAAATAAACCTTCAAGTAGAATCTGAGACATTTTTCAAATATGAATGCTCCAGCTATCTAGAGCTCACCCAGCCCCAAAATACTGTATGGATCCAGAGAATTCAGGCAAGCACTGAGCTTTGGAATGAATTCTCCACAAAGGGTCCTCAATGTTTTCACTTTGTTGACCATAAGTGATATATTTAGTTATCCAGAAGGGTAGTCAATCTGCCAGGGAAAAATATCCTGAAGAAAATGAAGCAGGCAATTATGTTGGGCAGACCCAGGAGTTACTGTGGATGGGCCTTGTTTTGCAACAGATTCCTAACTCAGTCAAAAAGTCTCATGTCCATGTGTTTTCCTGGGGAAAAACTTCCAAGGCAGCGATGTGAAAACTAACAGACATGATGAAGGGGTGTGTAGCCATCTGGTCTGCTCACAAGCAGAGATGCTCTTTTTATCAGAATTATTTTCAGATTTTTATATGGGAGAGGAGTTGGCCATCTTGAATACCACATATTAACCCTCTCCTTAAACAATTCCATTCAAAATTCTCCTAATAAAGATACTGGGAAACTTTTTTTTTTTTTTCCTGAAAGAGGGAACAGAGGTCTGGTGAAATCCAGTAGCAAGTGTCTAGGGTGAGGGCAGGCATTTACAGTGAGTTCCCCGTGATGCCCAAGGCTCAAGAACAATGCATCCCAATGATTGGCTGCCGGAGGATGCCTTTAGACTGAGCTTTCCATTCAGATGGAGATAAAAGTTAGGATTTGCTAAGGTGATCCTCAGTTTCTCTTTGGAGCCAGAGCCTCTTTGTTCTTCCCATCCCCCCAGCTGAGGTAGGTGAAGGAGACATTTGGACAACTGGTCACATAACTTTGTGTGGTAGAGAGTTCAAGAGAGAACACAGCAGCTCTGCTCCTTTTTTGTTGTTCTAATCACGCATAACACTTTGCTACTAGAATTTTGAATATTTAACATCCATGGGGAACAGCTTGTCTGTAGGTTTCTGTTGGGGACAAAAAGGGTTGGTGGTAGAAAGCTGAGTTTATCATTCTTGCCTTTTTTTTTTTCTTTTTTTCTTTTTCTCTGGGACTCTTCTATATACACTCATTCTTATTTTGAGCCAAATGGAAGGACAGGTTTCTTTTCATTTCCTGACTGATTGGAAAAAGTTTCCCTAGTCTACTTCTGGCAGGAATGCCCTAATATCTCGGGAAGGGCCTCTCTAAAGAGGCAACATTTTCTCCAGTGACCAGCTACTATTACAGGCACAAGTATATTCCTCCCCTTCCATGTAAAGGGCAAAAATCAGAAGAAAAAGACAAGGCCTAGGTTGTTGTTGGGAAGAGCATAAAGCACTGAGGGTGAACTTTTTCTATCTTCTTTGTCTCTGTTGGGCTGTACGTGATAAATGAGTTGGGTGGTTACTTTTTAAAGGGCTTCCTTTTAGTTTTCTTGTGGTTCAGAGTGAGCCTTGCTGGTGGAGCAGATATATTAACTTCTGATCCTTCCTTTCAAAAAGAGAATAATAGTAATATAATTTTAAAGTGTTGTGACCTTGGGTTCCAAAGCCAAATAAAGAAAGACAAACAAAGCACATGCTATTTCTGAAATTCTGGAATTAATTTGAACTAATGGCTTTATATAAACCCCCATTTCCTCAAATATAAAGTGAAATTTTTTTTTGTCTCTGAAATTATTTCCCAGAAAAAAGGAGGTCACCTTCAATACACATCTTAATGAAGTCATCTTTTTGTGCTCTCTCAATATCTGAATGTGGAACAAGAAACCACTGTTAGGGGAGATGGTTGGGGTGAAATGATCTAAGTTAATGTCTGTTCTAATGCTTATGGAGCTCATCTCTCAGACTGGTTAAAAAAAGGAAAATGTGGAAAACAAATTTAACACTGATTTAGTGATTGTTCTTGAAGTTATTAGCCTTGAAGTGCAAGCGTTAGATTTTTTTTTTTTTTTTTAAGTAGGCCTTTTGGAGAACACAAAATTGCAATTCAGCAAGTGGCACATTATAGAGATTACAAATATACACTATAGGAAATGAAAGTGCTATGCAAATGGGTGTTTGTGACTTGAGATAATATTCCTAGTATTTTACATGGACTCTAATAAAAAGTGTCAGTTCTTGTCACAGAGATGTAAAGTACAGTAGCACAGGGAATATACTCAGTAATACTGTAGTAACTGTGTACGGTGTCAGATGGGTACTAGACTTCTCTGGTTGGTCGATTCATAAGATATATACATGTCTAATCACTATATTGTACACCTAATACTAACATGTCAACTGTAATTGAAAAAAAAATTTAATATACAAAAAACTATGATTTATGATACTTATTTTGGACTCTCTTGTGAATTGTGTATTTGAAAAAAGTGTTAGCTTTCAAACAACTTAGAAGGAAGTGAAGATGATGTGTCTGAAAAACTTCGATTAGTCACAAAATGACACTGGTGAAAAATAACATTGTTTTAAGACGTAATAGTGGACAAATATAGTGTTTAAAAAATCAATAATTGTTTTATAAATGTGATTTTAAATATCTATACATACTAAGTAATAAACATTTTGAATAAACATTTGACTTATTTGTCTACATCCCGAAAGTGTGTGGCCCAGAGAGATTTCTTAGGATTGGTAGATATTTAGGCATATGTGGTGGATAAATAGATCACAGAACTACAAATCCTTAGGAGATCATGTGGTCTAGGGAGGACGTCCCCATTTTACAGATGAAATAATTATTAGCTCAAGGTTACAAAGTTAGTAAATGAGACTTCCTCATTCTGTTATGACATATCATCACTCTCTCAGAGGGATCTTTCCTTCAGGAAACTACCAAACCCTGCAGACAGAGAAAAAAGACTAAGAAAAATGGTCCCAAAGTCTCTCTATGAGGGAGGAACTTTTACCTGTGAGAAGCTGCTGCTTTTCTCCTAGGCGCGCGTTCGTGTACACACACACACACGCACCCACACACCCAGAAGCCTTTCATCCCAGCCAGGTGTTACCAATTATGAACCTCCCTTTGTGAGACTCAATCTCAGGCTAGAATTGGCTGTAGTGGGGAATTTATAAAAGTTCCAGGCCCAAGCAGCTGCCTGCTACAGTGGAGTATGAAGGTTACTCCCTTGGATATCCCAGGTATTATTAAATACACTGGCCCTCCCCTACTCAGTAAGTCAAAGAGTAGTATTTCCTAAAGTCACTTGTGGGGCAGTCCTATAACAAATAAAGGACAATCTTTGTAACCCAAGGGGCCAATGCCCTGGTTTAAGCCTCTAAAACCTGTCATTCACAGCCTGTGCTACATGGATTATAAGCAATGTGAGCTCAAATGAGTATGAGAAAGAATCATCCCAAAGGAAGCCAGGCCTTCCCTGGGTCCTTGGGTGTGGTTGGAGTCTGATCAGTTTAACAATGCATGTTCCAGAGTCTAACTCCCATAAAGTGCTCAGATTTTTCAGAGTGACTGCAGAGGTCAAAGGAGTCCTCACTGAAAATTTTCTCCTGCCAATATCATCCTGTTGCCACTACTCAAGGAACTGAAAGAGGGAAATGCTTCAGGGATTCAGGGTAAAGAAGCAGTGGCCGATGACTGGGGAAAGCCTGGTATCCTGGTAGCATGAGAACAAACACATGAAGTTGGATGGGCAAGAGCTGAGTCACTGAGGGAGAGTGAATGCTGGAATTAGGTGGGAATTTTGAGAGGTGGTGACTTCTGATAGAAGATAGAACTTCACAGTCAGGCAGGGTTTTAAGGATCAGGGAGGTGGTCAAATGGGTATTGTTTCCAGTCAAAAGTGCTCATTCTACAATTAGCTGGACTCTAAAAAAACAACTTTATCGTCTCCAGCACTATTTTAGTATGATCCCCTGGCATAGGCTGTTGCGTTTCTGCACGACAAAGCAGGTGGGAGTGGAGAAGGAAGGGCGAAAGGTTAAGGAAAAGAGAGAGACACAAAATAGGAGAGAAAACAGTTCTGGGCCAGGGGACTTCAGCCTCACGGACTGGAGCCCCGAATCGTGCCTGACTGTTCCTTTTATTATCTTACACAAAAACAAGGGTCAATGTACCTTCCATGGTCTGTGAGTCTCACACCCAAGAATTAACCTCCAGGCCTAATTTCTCAAGCCTGCAAACTGCCATTATCAGAGGCCCCATGAGGTTATTGTCATGCACCTCTTAAGAGACAGAAGCTTCCTCTGCCAAGGCTTACTGATAAGAATGTAGGGAGGACAGGTATTAATAGGTCATTTCACAGACAGGCTGCCAGAACCTGAAGCAAGGGGTTTACTCCCCTTTTCTCCTTTCCCTGATTTCTCCCATGGCATCAGTTGCATCCATGGGCACCCACTGGCACCCATGCAACCATGTCTGACTTGGGTTGTCCCTCTCGTGGGATCTTACCCATCACTGACTAGCTGGTCATCCTTTGGTGACAAGTGGGGATATATACAGTAAACATAATATTGAAGTTATGATCTGTCTTTATGGAGAGGTGCATGGAGGCAGACAGGCAGGGTATAATGTGCCAATAGGCCACTTTTATCTGTTTGGACATATGCATATGTCTCTCCAGTCTCAAATAAATCATATATCTCAGTGTCAATCTCTATAAACGACTTCTCTTTCCTCAATTCTGTTTACTTCAAAGTGCTAACTCCCATGACTGACAACCATTCTTGAAGTTAATGTTTCTGAAACCTGTATATGTTTGAGATTTGATAATCTTTTATCAACAAAAAGAGGGGGTTTTGAGGCAATATAAATTGGAACAAGGCATCTTGAGACAGTCACACAAGATGGTATCTCTTCCTCCCCTTTCCTATTTTGTCTCCTATGGCTCTTGACATTGACTAAAACAAATCACATTCAATCAAACAAGCAACTATATTGAAAAAAAATGTAACCACTACCTCACCTCCACCCCAGAAAAAATAAAATGAAAAGTTAAGCTTAAGCAAAAACTATGTAAATATTCATTGTGGTCAAATGTTATTTCTAGTGTCTCTGGTTCTAGGTCTAGTACACCTGCTGAGAATTCCAGACACCTGAATTCTTACACTAGCCTTGATTCACTGAATTTCTAGGTAAGTTGCCAAGCTTATTCTCCTCCCCCTTTTATATTTAAAAAGGCTGTGGAACTGTCTTTCATATCCCTGTGGCATTATTGTAGTTGCCTATTTTTGCTGTCTAATCACTTCCCCTTCTCCCTCATCCCCACCCCCTCCCAACTAGCAACCCTGTTTTTCCTCTATATCTATGAGACAGTTTCTGTTTACATTGCTCATTCATTCAGTTTTTCAGATTCCACATATAAGTGAGATCATATGGTATTTGTCTTTCTCTGGCTGACTTATTCAGGGAATATAATTAATAATGTTGTAAATATTTTGTGGGGTGTCAGATGGTCACATGTCTTGTTGGGGAGACCATTTCATGGATGGAGTAGAGGCTTGATCACTGCACTGTACACCTGAAGCAGAGGTTGTATACCAACTGTAATTGAATATATATAGATAGTCACGGGATGTGGATTATACTGTGGAAGGGAGTCAGAGGAAGTGTAATAGATAGTATGATATGGGGGGGAGTGGGGTGGTGAATTGGGGAGGGGGGTTGTCACTTTGAGGGGTAAAAAGTATAACTATTGCACTGTGTTGTACACCTGAAACTAATTAAAAATAAATAAATTTTAAAAAAATGCTGTGGAATTGCTATTCTCTTCTATCACGGAGTGAGAAATATGGCATTAGTTACTATGGAATACTCTCCTAATGTTTCTTTATGGGGGTGCAAATACAGTGAAAACTAGTGGGAAGTTTCAATAGCATTGCTAAGAGCATTGAGTTTTCAAATGACCTAGAATTAGCATCCACAGTGAAGATCACTGGGTGGAGATCAGGTGGTTTCTGTGCTGTTTATTTGTTTCCTTTTTATCTGCTAGCTATTGTAGTTTGAATGTAAGCTACTGTGGTCTCTGGATATCCTTAGACTTTTTATACTTGTAGGATTGCCAAAGAGCTCAAAGCAGGCATTATGGAGCATAACCTGAAATGAAGTATGGGAATAAGCAGAGGGACCCAGCCAGGGCACTTGGTGACTGCTCCATGAGATCCAGGGCCCTTGATTCTCAAAAATCAGAACGCAAATGTAGGGAGACTGAATAACAGGTCAGAGATGTAGAACTGAAGTATCCTTGAGTTAAAGGTTTCTTATATGTTTCCTGTGCTGAATTTAAAAATAGCACTGGATGTCTCCACGAAGACCTGAACACAAAGGTTCACAGCAACTTTTCTTAAAATAGCCCCAAACTGGAAACAACTCACATTTTCCTCAACAGCTGAGTGGATAAACAAATGGTGGTACATCCCCGCAATAGAACACTACAGCAACAATATAAAAGAATGAGCTGCTTTCCTAAATCAAAGCAAATTGCACACCTTTATGAATAGAACTTTTGCATTCATTTTCTATTGTTCATAACAAATCACCACAAACATAGCAGCTTAAAATAATACCCTTGTATTCACTCACGGTTCTGTAGGTCTTGGATTTCTAATCCAAGTCTGGGTATGGCTGATTTCTCCACTCATATTCTCAGAAGGCCGAAGTCAAAACCAGGCTGTTCTTTCCTGGAGTCCCTGAAGGGGAATTTGTTCCTGAGGTACTTCAGGTTGCTGACTAAATCCTCTTCCTTTAAGTTGTAGGACTGAGATCCCCGTTTAGCTGCTGACTGTTCATGGGGAGGCTATTCAGTTCCTACAAACTTCCCTCTCATGCTTCAACTCGTCCTGAAGGAAGAGTTGTGTGCCTTGAATGGGTTCACCTGATTAACTCAGCCCTACTAAGGATAACCTCCCTAAATGAAGATCAACTGATGTGTGACCTTAATTTGTTCTGCAAATTTTTCATAGCAGCACCTAGATTGCTAATTGATTAGATACCCGGGAGAAGATGTGGTTGTGCTGGGGGCTGGGAATCTTGAGCATCAGCTTACAGTTCTGCCTACCACAACTCTTAACTTCACCATTTTGTTTGCTTTGTCAAAACACAGAGCATATAAAGAAAACTGCTATAGAGGAACAGACTTGGTCCACTGAGTCCAGTACCCTCACCTTAGCTATGGCACCACTAAGTGGCATTGGGAAGGTTTGATTGTCATATGGTCTCACCTTTGGTGGAGGAGAGAGGCTTTTGTTAATGATTAATACATACGTACATTTGACTAGGGGATAAAAGGGACCATAATACTAAAAAATGTTAATAATTTTTAAAATAATTACCAAATGTCCTCCAGTGAGCATGTGCAATTCTTCTAATCAGATACAAAATATTTTTTAAAGTGAAATATGTAATATTATATTACAATTTCTCATAGTTATCCCTGATGGGTTTATCATCCTTGATTTTATCTAAGCCATTGGTAAGATCCTTTTTTTAAATGAAGGTGATTCAGAAAAAAAATGTTTATTAGCTGCATTTTAAAAATTTTTAAATATTTTTATTATGTGAAATGGATAATTGCATTGGCTTATATCTATCATTGTCTATTTCACAGAATGCAAGAATGTCACTGAGAAAATTTGCACTCCTTTTCTCTACTGCATTAATAATTGGATACTTTTTGAGAAATGGGAACACAGAGCTAAGTGTTTGTAGACACTTTGTAAGGCACTTTAGAATTCCTAAAATTCATGAATATGTACTACCCCCATTGCAGTGAACAATCTCACTTTACCTTCAAGAATCAGAAATGATGTTACCTGCCCAAAACTGTAAAGGGAATTAGAGGGATATATGGGATTAGGATTAATTCTAATGTTGTGGCACGGTCCTCCTTCTCTCTTCTTAAGAGAAAGAACAAGAGTAAGTAGAGCTAGCATATGTCTGTCTTGGGTTAAGAAATCCAGGCCAAGAACTTTAAAGCCTACACATTCCTATTTTGGAAACCAGCCTTGAGAGGGCTGTGTACGGGATAAATTAAAAACTTTCCTTTCTCTCCTATTTATTCTCATACCAAAGATCCTCTATCAAAAGGGTGCTAGAAAAGAGCTACTTACAGTGCTCAGGGAATACGTTTGTTTTCAAATATGTATATGTCAATGCTGGTAAAGAATCACAAATCCTTTTTCTTGTCTTCAGAAGTACCATTTCTTGATTCTGGGTGCAGGGGTTAGTATATCCTGCTGCCATTTTATTCCAATAATCCATGCCGAGCCAAGCTAACCACATCTACTTTGTCTATTTTGGCCATGATGTGAACGTCCTTAAAATTGCATGTCTTGGTTTGGGACTGTGCCTAGTGGTGAAATCCTATACAGTTTTATTTCTTTTGTTTGCAGTTTGTTTATGGTCTTTTCTAGGAGAGGTGCTGGAGCTGACTAGGGGAAGTTACATCAAATCCATGATTTTCTTGATTAGATCATTATAGGCTCCAAAATAAACTGCCCCTTATGAAGTACAGCTAACTATTGGCAGATAGTAGGTAGTCATTCTTCCTGAATCCCTTGAAAAAAGAAGGACTGACATCTTCAGCAACTTTTATTGCCAGAGGGCACACATGGTAAAAATTAAGTTAAGCCATCCTTTAATTTATATAAATAATCAAGAAATGGCAATTGACTTTGTTCATAGACCAATTTAAATCTATTAACATATGTAAACTTTGTAAAACAAGAGTACATCTGCTTCATGGATGTACTTTCAGCATCTTTCTGATTTCAAGCTCATGCAGGATTTTGCTCCCTGGAATGGAGACAAGCATGATCAAAAGTAGTTGGTCTGGAAGACTTAGGAGAATCAAACAGGTAATGAAGTTTTCCTGAAAAAATTCTGTTCACCACAGTTAAGTTCAAGGAAGTGGAAATTACTTTAACTTACATTAAATTAACTCTCCAATTATAGAGGCCTCTGTAATGTGATTCTTAATTAAAGCTAGTGATTAATTCATGGCACAGATAGGAGAATGGTGGCCCTTGTTTCGCTG
The DNA here is from genome assembly GCA_033961575.1 of Aselliscus stoliczkanus. NCBI lineage: Eukaryota > Metazoa > Chordata > Mammalia > Chiroptera > Hipposideridae > Aselliscus > Aselliscus stoliczkanus. The sequence continues at coordinate 93,337,373 of CM066732.1, read as the reverse complement.
TTGAATGAAGACAGATATGTGCAATGGTACTTGTTTATGATCATCCTGAGGAGGATTTCTGGACAAAGTGGTCACTATGTTTGACAACAAATGAAGTGACTTCTGATCTCAATTATTTGCCAAAATCTCAAGGTAACTTTCCTTTTTAGAAGTCTGGAACTAGAACACTGATGCAAAATCAGAAGCAATGAACCTTACATTCTGTGTGAAGAAATACATCTTGGGTAAGTCCTATCTGAGCCTCGCAACATAATTTTCTGGTACCCAATTTTTAAAATCTAATTCAAGTCCCTCCTGGAATAAACCTCTTTCAGAAGAATAATTAGTTATTAACTAATGAATATATTATTATTATGATTATTTTATTAGCTAATAGAAATAGAGACTTTGATTTATATGGACTTATTTAATCTAATTTAAATTTGTCTCATTTAATCTTCCTATCAATTTTATGGTGTAGTACTATTATTTTCTTATTTTGAAGATTAAACAACTAAGGCTCTGAAAGTTTGAGTACCTTGTCCCAAGGACACACAGTTTACAAGAGGATGGTTTGAAATTTGAACCAACCTTTCTATGAGTTCAAAGTTAGAATGTTTTCACTTGTGATACTAGTTTCACCTCTTTTCAAGTATAGACTTTTTAGATAAAATAGTTTATTAAAAATGACATTTCTTGAATGATTACCTCTGTTAGTTCCTAGCAGAAAACAGATGGCATACCCAAATTAGGATACTTTCAGGAGAGTTTATTTACAAAGAGACTATTTATAAAGGTGTGTGTGTGTGTGTGTGTGTGTGTGTGTGTGTGTGTGTGTGTGTGTGTTTGGGGGAGGATAGAGTGTAGAGGAACCACAATACATAGTGAAGCAACCTGAGGCTAGTAGCAGTGAATGAAGTGTTATTGCACCCAGATCTGAAAGGATGAAGGGAGGGAGCAGTTACTGAGCCAAAAAAAAAAAAAAAAAATGTATGGAGGTTATCTGGAGAGGCATATTGATCCCAGATGCAGGGATGTATCCAACCCAACCAAAGACCATCTCGCAGGAAAGGAGCAGGGGGAGATACACCCTGATCTTGCTTTCCTCTCACCTGTGATCTTCTGCCAAATCTTTCATTAGCTAAACCTGAGGGGAAGCCAGAGACCACAGCAGTCTTGCTGATGTGGTCCTCATAGATCAACCGAGTATGACACAGAGTCGACTGGAGAAGCATGGAGATAGGATCTGCAGGGACAAACAGAAATTCTTTGGCACAATGACACATATGAAAATGCACTGACAGTAATTTTAGATGGTTGGCTGATTCTGTGAATAAAGATGTACATTAGATACACAGTTTTTGTTGGGATACGAGGAAAGATATAGTCAATTTGGCTTTTTTGGACCTATCTCTGGCTATGGCATAGTATCGAGCCTAATTTTGGGCAACTGCATCTGTCACTGCCAATGAAAACCTGTGCTCCTAGAGCATGTCTCTGGCAAGAGTCATAACACTCAGTCACCTCCCACATTTAAGGTTCCTTCTTAATCCCCTTTAAAAAATGCAGCTTTCTTGATAGGTCACTAGGGTAGGTCAATGGTTACTTTTGGCATTTCCAGAAAAAAACAGGTACCCCTTCAGACAGTTGCTAAAAGAGTTTAATATGAAGGATTTCTTAGTACCTTTCAAAACAAAACAAACAAGTAAACTAAAAAGAAGAAAATGGAACATTAAGCTGTGAACAGTAAAGAGTACTGGAAAGGTCCTGGGTGAGAATAAGGGCTGTACCAGTGTTGTAGTGGGGAGCAGAATAAAGAAAAAAATAAAAGAAACAGAACTTGTTGGCTTGATGGTCTATCCAGATTTTAATTAATTTTGGATGATATGGGCATGCCATCTATTAACAATAGTCAGGTGTTTACACTCTTTTCTGCTACCAAATAGCCAAAAACATTTCTTCAAACATAAATTGATTGCACATTCATTCCTTAAAAATGCATGGTGTTCCAATTTGGATGGTTTCCTCTTGTAACTCCCACCTCTTTAGGAAAATGGGCATTGCTTCTTTACTAAGTAATACTCTGCACTCTTATGCAGGTGCCATCCTCAGCATATTTGCTGTCCCAGAGAATCTTACACCCCACACTTACCTTTTCTCTTTCTAAAAGTTCACTACCACTTCCTTTAGAGCTGTAACCCATCCACCCACACCCTTCTATTTTCTTAAACCTTTAGGCAAGTAGATCTAAAACTCTTCTGTATAAATTATTCAGAAAGCTGATGTGACAGAATCAGCTCCTTCATCTGCTAATTTCTTCAGGAGAGGTTAATGGTTGTGCCCAGAAGTTCCACTATAAAGGAGAAAGAACAGTTTTGTTAGGTATTTCTAGGCTATGAAGGGGAGCTGGAAGTTGAGGCAGTATAGTGACACCTTAACTATACATCGAGTATATGGTGCAGCAAGGACCACAATCTGGAGTCTCAGTGCAGTGTTTTTTATTACTATCCATATTTTTCTTAGCATATTTTTTTTCACCTAAAATGTGGAATTGATCACAACCTAGTTGTAGTTTACTTGTATGAATCTTTTGTTTTTGCCAAATTCATTCCCCATGCTTTCTTCGTGTTTCTGTTGATCTCATTTGGAATTCCCTCATTCTCAAAGGCTTTCCAAATTCTATGAAATTGAAGTACTACTTTCTTAGTGAAGTATGCCTTCTCATTCTAGGCCAAGGACATTGTTCTTAGTTCTGAATGCGTGCAGTGGTAGCTATAGGACTCCTTTTCACTTATGAATTAGGGCTTTATCATATTTCTAAAAGCTTATTAATTTGTTTTAAAATTTGTTAATGTATGTATATGTTGTCTCTCAACTTGTGTATAAGCTCCATTCGAGCTAAGAATATATGTTATACTTCCTTGTATCTCTTGCTATCCACATGTATATGCCCATGCTTAATGAATTCTGGCCAAATAAATCAATAAAGTGTTCTGGGAAAGAGGAGTGAAGGACATGTAGTCAACATGGTGGATGGAATACATGAGTCATCTCCCCAAACTTCACTTAAATGACAAAATGAGTAAAGAAATGACAAAGGTTTAAATCTATTCAACAGAGAAAAGAGATGTGAAGTGCAATAGAAATGTCATCAAAGTTTGGAAGGCATTATGACTTAGTAAAGGGGGATGGGCAAAAAGTAAGCACCTGTGGAAGTAAAAGAACATAAGTGGATTCATGCTGACGAATTTAAAAAACACGAATTTCAGGCAAGCTACTTTGGTAGAAGCAAGTATGGATAGAGCTAAACATTGGGGTCTATAAAAGAAGCATTAGATTCAAAAATTTCAGAAAAAAAAAATCCTCAGAAAGATAAAAGAGGAAATTGCACTATGAAATATGCAAAGATCAAGGAAAATTGTTTGCAAATTAAAAATATGAGACCAGAACTAAAAACATTCAAATAAGGATTGGAGGATAAAGTTTAAGAAATCTCTCAGAGAAAGAAGTGAAAAAAATGAGAGAAAAAAATTAAAACTATTGGAGGTTCTATCCAGGAGATACAGCCTCAACCAAAATAAATTTCACAAAGAGAGAATGGAGAAAATAAATTGGAAGGAATTATCAAAGAAATAATACAAATAACTTTCAGAATTGAAGGATATAAATCTCTCGGTTGAAAGGATCTACTAAGTGCCTAGAATAGTAATGTTAAAAAAAACAAACAAACCCAAACCAAGCCACATCACTGTGATGTTTCTGAACTTCAATGTTAAAGAAAAACATCTAGAATTTCTAGTGAAAGAAAAACAAAACAAACAAAAAACAGACAAGAACCCATAAATGATTGGGAATTAGAACAACATGGCCTTCTTTATACAACATTGAAAACTAGAAAGCAATGGAGGAATCTTTCATTTATTTTTTATTCATTTATTTTTTTTTAGAGGGTAGTGTCACTGGCCCTCATATGTGGGATCCGAACCAGGGCCGCTAGCGTCCCAAGCCAGCGCTTAACCACTGCACCATTCGGCCAGCCCCTGGAGTAATCTTTTAAATTTCTCCATAAAAATTGTTTTCAGACTATATTTCTTTACCCAAACTACCAACCAAGTGTGTACATGGAAAAAAAGACATTTTAGACATGCCTGTGTCATTTACCTCTCGTGTAACCTTTCTAAGGAACTTACTGGAAGATGGGTTCCATCAAAATAAGGGAATAAAACCAAGGAGAGTAAGACATGGCATTCAGAAAATGGAATTCAACACAGAAGAAAAATAAAGGGAGTTTCCAGAATGATGGTGATGGAAAGTCCCAGAATGACAATTGTACAGTAGACGTAGTGAGTAAATGGTCCAGATTGGCGGTAGAGGGGAGAAGGCTTCAGAAGGGGTGGATTCTTGTGGGAAAGGGGGTAATTATGGATTATTTTATGTGTTTGATTATATTGAGAGGAGTTTTATAACTATCAGAGAGTTGGGCACTGATTAGTGATAAGTATGTAGTGAACCAACATAGTGACAAGTATACATTCACTCTAAGAAAAACAAAAATTTTACAAGAAAGAAAATGTGATAAGGGCCGGCCGAGTGGTGCAATGGTTAAGAGCTGGCTTGGGACGCCAGCAGCCCCGGTTCGGATCCCACATGAGGGTCAGTGACACTGCCCTCTAAAAAACAAAAAAAAGAAAAAGAATATGTGATCAAAGTGCATTACATGTCTTATGTGTGAATGATATTTATACTCCATAATAATGTAAACACCAGATATTGATTTAATAAAAAACTCAATATTGGCAGGATGGAAAATACATGTGTGTGTTCTTGATAAGGGGTTTATATAAGAGAGTTAAATTCTATCTTCTCCAGTAGGAAGCCAATAGATCATATATAAAAGAGAAAAACTTGTTATTTCTTATAAGACTTTTGGTACTATCTGACCTTTATATGACCCGAAACACATGCATTTATTTTTGATAAAATAATTTTAATTTTTAATCAAAATTTTAAAAAGAGTAAATGAAAAAGAGCAGTAGTACAACACATATACACACGTAGAAGTATGTAATGAACTGGAAAAGAGACCAGAGGGCTGTTCTGGTAGATAGCTGAAGGTAAAGGATGAATTTTCTCTTTTCCCAGTGTGTTTTGACAAATTTAAGTTCCTAGGTTTGTGCCAGTTCATCCAGGTTAGTCTCCGGTGCAAACTGCAGCATTAGGGAAGGCTAGAATAGGGAAGTCTGAATGGAAGGGGAGGTTCTCACTGAAAGGCTTATTCATTTTCAAACTCAGGCTTTGGCAGTAGGTAAGGTTGTGGGTAAATGGCATCTCTGGGAATGTGATAACAGTGCTGAATGTTGCTATGAATCAGGTTTCATGTGATGGGTGTTTGGCAAAAATATTCTGATAATGATGATAATAGTCTGTTACAAACCACAGAATAAAAATCAACCTCTTGCTTATCATTTGAGAATTACTAGGTTCTCAGAAAGACCCCTGAAAATAATTAGCAGCTATGACAGTTTTTCCTCTTATTGATAATGCTTTACTACCTTTCAAGCTATTAAAATTTTGTGATTTCTGTTCAAGCTGAAAAACTTTGTCAGAGTTTCTCAGGAGGGTTCCAGTCCTGAAACAGGATTGCAATATGAATGGCACCTCCATGATAGAATCATGTTCATTTTTTATATTTAAAATTATTATCTCACATTTTTAAGAAGTAGAGTTCTTCTGTTAAGCAATTCTGGGATATGATCAATTAGTGTATATATATGTTGTATATCATATATATACACATGTATTGTGTACACAGAGAAATAGAGTCAAATTGGTTATTAATTTTATTTGTGTGATATGGGTGACCTACCTTCTAAAGAATATAAGCTAGTCCTGGAAAACATCTTACAGCCAATTGCAAAGGGCTTTTTGGTATAGGATTCTTTTCTTTTTTTTAAGATTTTATTAGGGAATTGGGAGAGGATAACAGAGTTGGGGAATTGGGGAAGAGGAACAGACAAGTTGCTGTCCTTTTGTTCTTCAGTCTAGTTGTGGAGAACATCGCTTAACTGGCAGATTGATTGCCAACCATTGGACAGCCACTCATGGCAGCTCTTGGTAGCTCACACCGGCTGCCAGCCACTCACCGTAGCTTAGGGCAACCCACTGCAGCTCCACTGCAGCTTACACCATTGACAGCAGTCCAGCTCCAGGTTGAGCTGTTGTTCACCATCTTAGCTGTAGAGGGCAGTGTCACTGGCCCTCATGTGGGATCGGAACCTGGGCACTGCTGCTCAGAGCTCGCTCTCCGGAACCAACTGTTGACCAACGCGCTACTCGACTGGCCCTGGTATAGGATTCTTAATGAGGCATTATAAACTGAATAATAAACCAGTCAGAGACTCTGAGTTCTACCCCGTTAAATAGTTAAAAATTTGGAGAAGTCTCTGTTCTTTCTATGCTTCAATTTTTTTTCATTAAGGATGACATTGGTAATATTTAACCCTGTTTATGTCACAGGTTGATTGTAAAAGATGAATGATAAATGTGAAAATACGTTGAGATCATGGGGGCAAATTACAATTAAATTGAATGAAATATTATAGCCTTGTGTACGAATTCCTAAAAACTTCCAGACTCTTTCTCTCTTTTTTTCTTGCACATTTGATTGAACTTGGGAAAAGAAGATAAACATATATTTATTGCTCACTTACTATGTTTCAGGCATTTGTGCTCAACTTGTTTTATTTATTACAATTGAACATATAATCAAAATATCTTTTTCTTGGTAATAGCAGTATTTCTTTGAGTAACAGGCCACTCGTAAAATAATATTTCTAGTAGTAAAATCCCTAATTGACTATTCTAAATATCTTCAATTGCAATGTAGAATATAAAAAAAAGCATGGTTGGCACGATGGGTATAACACTTCCTGATTTATTATTAAGCTTTTAAAATAGGAACCCATTTTCCTTTTAGAGCGGAAATTTGTGCTAGAGAAGACAAGAAATATCTTCTGTTATATCTGATTGATCCGGCTTGGTTCAAAAGCCACACACAGCAGTTCTAATGGGAAAGGATATGAAATCTAAGGTGTGGCTGGTCTGCTGAGCTGGTCTGCTAAGCATCTGCTTTTTGATGGTGTTGGTGGTGGTCACAAGCTTATTGATTTCCATCAGAGGAAATGAGTTAGCAGGCTTCAAGATGCTCTCTTTCTATGTGTAAAGCTCTTTCGCTATCACTCTTGCGTGAATTCCCAAAGCAAAGCTTAATAAGGCCATGTGCATTGCTATTGGGGTTATTTTGAATGCACAATGGAATTTAAGTGACACTAAAATTGCCCAACTTAGCAGGAGTGTGTTTGAATACCCCGGAGACTAATTTTGTTAGTGAACATAAGATAAATTAACTCACTTTTGATATTCCAATTTCTTTAGAGACTCCTATAAATGGCACTGAAATAGCTTTAAAAAGTGAATGAAGCTGCCACTATGGGAGCGATTTGTCTCAGGAATCCTAATCTCTAGAGTTCCAAAACACTAATGATAAAAATCAAAAGAGAGGCACACTTGCTTGATCTCTGGCTGAAATGAAAATTCCTCCAGAAGGCACCACTCAAGTCAGCAGCCCTTTTCTGCAGGTAATTATTAAAAGAATAGATATTAACATCTCAGAAGAATTAGCATATTAGAGCTGGAAGGGGCCTTAGAGATTGGCATAGCGGGAAGAGACCCAGAGAGTAGCAGTGAATCAGGCAAGTGTATACACATTGCTGACTAATGGAGCCTGACTTCTGAATCTTCCCAGTCTACTGACTTCAACTATACCAAAAAGATTATCTTCTTAGTATACATGTATTTAGTAGTAGAAACCAACTAGGGTGAGAAAGAATTCCCAAATGTTTGGCCGAATGGTTTCTCCATTTGTCAATTTGTTGACCTTTAGATTTTAAAATATTTTTCAGTAAAAGGGATAACCAATAGCTTCCCAGCCCTCTTAGGGAGTGGAGCCCCAGAAGCCATGTTTGTACTATAAAGCTCTGCCCCTATGTATCTCCATTTACTCATTCAGAAACGGTGAGTTTCCCCATGTTTGGCCAGTCTAATTGTCTTGCAGGTGTTTGCAGCAGAGCTTTTTGTCTGTTTTTGATGATTGAGAGGTGTGTTTTTGCAATTTGGGCATGGAGAAGCAAAGAAAGTGCTTCAGCTGAGAGACAAGATGGAGACAAAGCCTCAGAGAAAGGCAGAGATGAGAAACCATGGGGATGGAGATAGGGAAAGAGAAGTAGAAAGAAAAGGATGGAAAAAAGGATAAGGGAGGGAGGAAGAGAGAGGGAGAAAGAGGACTGGAGAGAGAGAGAGAGAGAGAGAGAGAGAGAGAGAGAGAGAGAGAGAGAGAGAGAGAGAGAGAGAGAGAGAGAGAGAGAGAGAGAGAAAAGAGAGAGAATATATCACTGCCTTAGTTCCTGAGAATTTTCTTCTGTCCAATTCTAGTCTTTATAAGGGTTTTCTGTCCTCTACCCTTGGGATCCATGAGATAACCATATAATAACCCCTTTTTAAAATTAAGGTGGTTCAAGTGGATTTCTATTGCTTGCCACCAATGAGACATATATAAAACAAAAACTGCTTTAAGATATTTGTTAAATTCCTATTAGACAGCTCAAGGTTATAATTTTTGTGTGCCAGAATTTTAATTGAATTCCACTCTGAGGCTTTGGTCAACATTTGGGATTCTAATAAATGACTGCAGCTTTTCTTGGTGAAATGGCATCAGATCCATCGTCTAGATTGCAGGCTGGAATTTTAATGGCTGGAATCATTAACATTCAGCTTCTCTGTGGTGAATATCATGAAAAAATGTGATTGCACTATTATCTTTACACTTTAAGGAAGATTATTTAGTTAGTCTTAGTCTACATGATCCTAGGCAAACTGTGCTAACCAAAACATTAGTTTAATGATATCTTTGTAGGGCTGGCCGAGTGGCGTGGTGGTTAAGCGCTGGCTTGAGAAGCCAGCAACCCCGGTTCGGTCCCACATATGAGGGCCAGTGACACTGCCCTAAAAAAAAAAAAAAAAAAATGCATAATAATGTCTTTGTAGTCCACAAAAAGCAAACCCTACTTATAAAAGTAGGGTTTGCTTTTGTAATAATGGTATCATTTCCAGTTTTTGTGATAGCAAAGATATTTGAAGATTAGTTTGGGTAATCATAGGTACACCAAAATTTAAAGTGGAGCTCAATATTGACAGTGGTGTTAGAAGGGTTCCAGAAATGGGAATTTTTTGAGTTGTAGAGAAAGTAAAGTGACTATTCAAAGTGGAAGCAAAGCATTTGTGATAGTGTGGGCTCTAAAAAAATATTTGTGGGTGGATATTTCTCTGTTTTATGAGGCTACTGTCATTATATTTTCCACATTGGTTTCCAGGATTTCCACCAGAAAAAACAGTGCTGTCTATTCTAGGTCAGGTAAACTATGTCCTGTCCACAAGGGCAAAATGAAGGTTGTTGGTTCTTAGCATTCCAGACTTAAAATATCAGTCTGTGGAGAGAAGCTTATGGAAGCTAGCATTCCTCTGGGTTTCAAGAGTCAATACCATTAAAAATGAAGAGGTGATAGAATGCATAGTTCCCCTCTCTTGCCTTATTAGGCAGGACTGGTCTAATAGGTGGAATTTCAAGTGACCTACTGGAAAAATCCTGCAAGATTTTTAGCAAAATCTTTAGCAAAATTTTGAGTAGGGAAGAACTCCCAATGTTGAGATGAGATACATATTTGTCAGTATGACGTACTTGGGAGAAAACCAGGAAGGCTCCCCTATCCCAAATTATCTTCCCCAACCAGCAACATTCCTGTAGTTCCATAATTAAAGACTCAGTTTTGGCTTAAACAATTGCCCCATTAACACATAAATAGTCCTAGGAAGTTAACAATGAAATTAATGACTCTTGAAGTCCATTACAGACTATAATTCTGAATTGGGGGCTCTTTCAATTCACATGCTACATCTTACTTAAAATTTCTATATAGTCCCCCCCACCCCCACCCCCCCAACCATATCTTCCAAGGGTGTGTGGAGGTTGGAGACAATAAGATTTGAATTACTGATATAAACCTTAGTGTTACTTTCTGGAATTGCTTTCTTCAGTTACAACTAAACAAGATTAGACTATTAAAGACTAAACATTTGGATAGGGAAGGGAGAAAGAAGGTAAAATTTTGGTGCTGGGAGGAGCAATTTTGAAAGGATAGGTTTGAAAATGCTTCATGGTAGGCAGGCATGAGTCAGTCTTGTAGTAAAATTCCTGAGCTGTCAGTTTTGAGGACTCCAGGACAGAGACATGGAGGTTCAGTTTTCTCCCAGAAGTAGAAAGATGCAAGAGGCTTTAAGGGTACTTAATTTTGTCTGGGGTTCTTTCTGCTCCTAGGCAAATGGAAAAGACCACCTATGAAAGTGCTGACACAGATTTGTTCTGCTCTGGAGAATTATTTTTCTTCCTGGATACTAACATGCTTATCTCTGTAGAGTAAGCAAGCTGGATCCTGTTAGACAAATGGTTATGGTATTTACCGATTGTATTCACCCATGTAAACCAAATTGCATTTCCCAGTATCTTCTTCTAGAACCCAGCCACACAGCTGCTGAACCTGAGGGAAAGTTGCATTTGCCTGTCCAATGGATTTGAGAAGCTCCTGTGATACAGGGTTCCTTAACTGGTCTTGCCAGACTGGTATTACCCCAAGAATGGTCCTACTTTGGATGCACATATTATCTGGAGCAGGACTTCAAAGAAGGTTTAGAAAACAGTGAGCTTGAGAGAATGCACAAGGTCCATGAACAAATGTTTAAACAGTCACTTCATGGCTACTGAACTAACAGGCACTAACAGCTAGTGCTCTGTGGGGGCTCCTAATTCCAGCTGATCATCACAATGGACTGTGAAAGCTTCCAAGTATACATATATACAAAGAAGGAAGGCTTATGGTAAACAAAGGTATAACAGACTATAAATGTAAAAAATAAATGTCCCCTTCACCTCTCCCATCCCCAAATATCTTGACCCTTAGATGTAACTATTGTTTATAGTTCCTCCAGGAATATTCTGTTTACAGACAAAGAGCAGATAGATAGATGATAGTTTTTATTATATAAATACTATTTGGGATCTCGTATTTCACTCTAGCAATCAGTAAATATAGATCGATTTTATCCTTTAATGTCTCATAGTCAGAATTGAAAAAGGCTCATATGCTTTATCTTTTTATGCTAGAAATGTGTAGGAGAGAGAAAGGCATATAAGTTAGTGGTTCTCTAACTATACCTGAAGGGCTTGTTAAAACAAAGATTTCTCGTCCCACCCTCCTTACTCCATCCAAAGTTTCTAATTCAGAAACTTCTCAATGGAGAAACTTTTAATAACTAGTATACCTTCTTATTTTACCTGGGTTTCCAGGAAGGCATCACTATGATGCTTTATGAACAAGATAAAACTGTACTCGGCAGTTCCAGCGATTCATTTTCCCATGGTGGACCACGGGAACAAATGCTCTAACTGTGGTCCTTCTCATCTTCCTTTTTTTACAGATGGTTCTAAGCTAGGGTGAATTCACTGAAAGGTGCAGAAGTGGATGAGGAGTCTTCCCACTTCCTTCTTGTACATGCTTCCAACTGCTTTCTGGGTCCTTTCGCAATCCCTTGAGTAGCTTCTCCGTGTACTAGCATTTTACAGCTTGAGTTTCCTTTACCTATCCTCCCCGCACTACCATCCTCTTCCTTGTTCTTACTTTAAGAGAGCACTCGTGAATAGTTGAGCTCTTTAGTCCACCAAGAAATTAACTGAGATAAGCTGTTAGAGAGTCCGCTTTAGAGGCTGTTTCAGTCCAGAGGGATTAAACAGGATGACCTCACTGAAAAAGAAACCACATTTAATAGCTTTAAATGGGACTGCTCTTAACTGGGTCACCCTGAACCACTGCACACATTTCTTGTTTCAAGTGAATGTGGTGGTGTGGGCCAGAATGGATTGTCAGCGAGATAGCTGAAATGCCTTTGTCTTTCAGAGATGAACCAACACCTTGTAATGTAAGCAGGATGAGGAAATATGTAATAGGTTGTCTGATGTTCAGCCTCAATCTCTGGATATCTATTGCTGGGACATCTGGGGGAAACTGACATTCTTTCTTTGTTTCTCTCAGCAAGAGAAATGAGAAATTTGTGGAACACAGTTCTTCCGAAGAGAGGCTCCATTCATATTTCAGCTTCATTTATCCTGAATTAGGGATCTCACTGGACACGTTATAAAGGAACAGTAAAGAGCATGTCCTTTAAGTCAGAAAGACCAGATCACCAGCTTCATAGGGTTGTTGTTGGGATGACTTTATATAACACCTTATCACAGCTCTTGGAACATAGAAATACTGAATACATTTTAATTTTTTGTTCGCCTTTACCCTGAAATGGAAATGCCTGTTAATAGCCAATATGAAGAACTCTGGGATATGTCCCAAAATATGTGGTCCAAATTTTAACTAAACCAAGACTTCTAGAAGCAGTCTTTCCTAAATCTCTGATTCCATGAGTGATACTGACTTTCAGTAGCTTGCTCTCTCTGGCTTCTAAAGGGGAAATAGATTTTGCCAACATTAGGAAGTCTTCAGTATTAATAGTCATTGCTTAGAGTTCTTTCCCCCTGGCCAAATCGCTGACTCAATACTTCTTGTTTTAGAAAAAGGAAGTAGCTGAAAGGCACCTGTTAATGAGACTAAAGTAACACAGTGTGTGTATATATGTGTGAGTATGTGTGTATCCTATGTATGTGTGTATCCTTGAAGTGGATATAAAAACTATCACATAGAAAAATGAGCCTCACTGTGTATCAACTTTCCTACAATGTTTAACTTTTATTTTCCCTGAAATATGGTATGTTTTTTTGTTTTTGTTTTTTTCACTTTTACCCTTCAGTAAATGAGTAAATTGTGACTATAATAAAAAGATTTATTTTCCATAGTTTTCTTCATCATTAAAATTATTAAATTTGAATAGTCATCAACTTAGTTGTGAAGCTCTGCAGTGTTACATCAAGTCAGTTTTGAAGAGATGGTAAAAGAATGTTGTAGGATACGTGAATGGTGTGTTTCATTCCAACTCAGACCCTGTTTCTGAGCACATCCTTTTCTCAACCCGCAGGGCAAGGCCTGTGGCCTTAAAGAAAGGCTCCTAACAAGGCAGGTTTCTTCACTCTTTTATTCATTCAATCAAACATATAATTAAAACACACTTATTAGATGCCTGCTATGTGTCAGACGTTGTGCTAGAAGGTGGAGATATAATCCAGGGAAAACCAAACAGAAAGAGGTAGAACAGAATAAATTCTATGTTCGAGGTAAGAACAGAGAACTGTAAAAAGAGGAAGCAATGACTAATTGCCTGTGGTCAAGGAAAGCTTCAACCAGAGGAACTGACCCCAGACTATGTCAAAACAACACATTTTGTGGTATGACATCAACCAGTTCCTGTATTCTGATTCCTGACTGACCCAGCTTTTGCTTCTGATCATTTCCTTTGGTTGCTCAGTCCACCTGAAGATTATATCCTATTCATTTGCATATTCCTAGAATCTGGACCAGGATTATGTGCTTGTCACGTAATAGTTCCCCAACTAACGTTAAGCTGAAAAGACTGGCTCATGGCTTCAATAAGCTTCTAAGATCATTCCTTTATGTATAGAATAGACCTTTCTTTTTGTATTTAACCCCACATTTCTCCTTAATTTTAACATTAATGATAAATTATTTGTTGGAATTTTTGGTTTCCCACTTCCAGTCAGAGTCCTGTCCATAATCAATTAATCCTAGGCTCCTGTGCCCAGGATTAATTGTCTCCTCCTGATACCTGGCTGATTAAGACTAGCAGTTTCCAGGGCCAGCCGAATAGCGCGTTGGTTAAGAGTTGGCTTGGGACGCCAGCTCTGAGCAGCAGGGCCCCAGGTTGGATCCCACGTAGAGGGCCAGAGACTCTGCGCCCTCTACAGCTAAGATGGTGAACAACAGCTCGACCTGGAGCTGGGCTGCTGTGAGTTACTTGAGATGGCATAGGCTGCAGTGGGGCTGGCCAGCAGCTGGCATGAGCTTTTGTGAGCACATCCTCCACAACTAGACTGAAGAACAAAAGGACAGCAACTTCTCTGTTCCCCTCCCCCAATTCCCCAATAAAATCTTAAAAAAAAAAAAAAAGACTAGCAGTTTCCATAAGATGTATTTGATGGGAGACATTTCTCAGTAGTTTCAAAAGATCGATATAATAGCCCTAATACTGTCCATTTCTTCCTGAACGTTCCAGATGTTTGCCATTCTCTCTGAAACTTTCTTTCCTGTCTGCTAGAGCATAAGTTCCTCGAGGGCAGGAACTTCCTTGTTCACTGCTCTATCCCCAGCAACTAAGAAAGAAGCAGTTCTGTACAGGTGCTTAATGAACGCTTGTAGATTGTGTGTTTGCCTGCCAAGTTGCTGACCTTGAAAATCTGAAACTCTTAATTTATTTCTTCAAAAATAACTCATTTCAGATTAAGATATCCTGACTAGATGATAATGATGATAGTGGTGGCAGTGATGATGAGGTTAGCTAGCATTTACTAAGTTAAAGTAACTTACTCATTTCCTGCAGGGGTAAAAAAAAAAGAAATGACCCCCAATGAGTTGTGAGTCTTGAAACCTACAATTTGGATAGTGTGCTCCTAAATAACTCTGGACTTGACCATGTGATTTGCTTTACCCAGTAGGACATCAGCAAACATGATGCAAACTGAAGCTTAATAAAGCATGTATGCATTGAGCTTTGACCTCTTTAAATACTGCCACTGGTGAAGAAACCCAGGCTAACCTCCTTTAGTATGAACTAGCATATGGAGAGAGAGATCATTAGGAAAGAGACCATCCCAGACATTCTGGCCTATCCACCTGAGTCACCAGATATGTGAGTGAGGCCATCCAGGACCAGTCAACCCCAGGCAATGTGTCAATTGACTGTAAACTCATGAGTGAGTTCAGCCGTTGCCATGTGAAGAGACAAAACTACCCAGATGATCCCAGCCCAAATTGCCAATCTATAGAATCATGAGCAGATAAACAAATTTTAAGCCACCGAGTCTTAGAGTGACTTGCTATACAACATAAATAATTGATAGTCACTAGGAGATACTGAGATCATGTATTGTCTCATTTCACTCACAAGATAACATTCTAAGGTATGCACTCTTGTTATCACCACCTTTTAGATAAGAAACCTGACATTTAGAGAGGTTAAATAACTAGCCTACGCTGTCATAGTTAGACATGATGAAGTACAAATGCAAACCCAAGTCTCCTTATTCTTTAACCACTACTTATATTGCGTCAGTGATGACCTTTGTCAATCTGACCACTTCTGGGGTCTATCTCCTACTGGTTCCTTAAATAGACCTATCCTACAACTGGCTCCTTATGAAGCTTTTGCCTGCTACAACAAAAGATTATTAATCTTTGATACTGGAGGTGTTTTTGTATGTACAGCAAACTGAGATGAAGTGTTTGGACAATTTATTTTATAGGTGATCCCAGGATATTGTCAGACAGAGTACAAAGAGTTTAGTCTTCTATTATTTTTACTGTAGTACTTCTTTTATTGTTTTTAGTAGTTATAAAGTATTGTTAAATATCGGAGGGAAATGGGATATTATGAAGTAAATGGAATTATGCCAACACAAGGGACAGATTCTATAATTTAATAAAACATTAAATACTCTGCCTTAATGCTTTCAATGTGCCTAGTATTAATAATATATATTGTGGTCTAGAAAGACCACACAGTCCTGCAACACTTTTTTTTTTTTCTATTAGCATCTTAGAGGAAGTAAAGAGGCTAGAATTATTCATCTTTCTGAAATGCATTGGAGGTAGGTTGATATTCTATCAGCACAAGAATTTTCATTTAGAAAACCAGGAAATTGTTTCGAGGTCTATGTGGGGGCATTTCCTAGGCTTCCTTATCAGGGAGTCACACAAGTTTTTTCCAAGACTATTACTAATCTTCAAAATAAAAAACTCCATTACCTAAAAGAGTTTAGTATTCATTTCAAATTACAGGATATGTCAGGGATAAAACCAAAGGTATCATTCCTAAAACTTTGGAGATGTCAGAATCTTTGTAAAACTATCTCTCACAAGAGAGCTATAGATCAATAGAAGCTGCTGAGTGCTTGAAAGCTATTCAAGCTATTATTTGGGGACTTTTCCCAACGTGGAAAGGCAACGTTTCTGGGTACCATTGGGAGAGCTATTGGCTTTTGGTAATGATTATTAAGAAGAAATAATCATATAAGTACTTGTTTTCTTCCAATATATTATAGTACAAGGCTGTAGGGAATGAGTTTTTGTAGCCTTGGAAATATTAACATGTGACATGAGTATTGTTCAATCTGTTCAGTTTTATAATCTCAGAAATTGTGAGGACATTAGAAGTTATCTCCCTCAGCCTTGTTCCTAAAGCTTTAGTTTTTTCCATAGATCTCTGGCCATTTAGTTACTCTTTAAACACTTCTGTTGAAATGGAAATCACTTGATAAGCCAGTCCATCCATTTTTGGAGTGCCTTTGTTGTTACGAATCTACTCCATCTAATAACACACAAACTTTTATCTGCTCTTTGGAGTGTTTTTTAAGAAGTCCAATTTTCTGTCCTATGGGAGTCTTTTTTATAATTTTAGGCATCAGCCTCTGGGCATAAAACAGAGGAACATAATATTTCAGAAGTGATCTCCACTGTGCTAATAGACAATAGACTACATTATGATTCTATAAGCAACAAAATCTATAATCAACAAAATAGACAAGGCTATGATTGTATAATCAACTCTGAAATCTCAGTGGCTCATTCCACGCGGCCGTTTTGAGTTGTAAGCTGGGAGCTCCACGTTGTCATTGTCACCCTTGCTCTGGCACCCAGGCAGATACAGCAGCCACTATGTGCACGTTGCTGGTCACAGTGTCAGAAGAAAAAGAACACATGACAAAGCTCATACTGGATCTCCTGCCTGAAGCTTGCCTTCTTGGAATAAGGGACACACCTTACTTCAGCTCATATTTCTTTGGCCAAAGCAAATCACATGACCAGGACTGAATTCAATAGGACAGAAAAATACATTTCCTCCATGTGTTGAGAGAGAGAGAGAGAGAGAGAGAGAGAGAGAGAGAGATTTGTGAATTGCTCTATCACAGAATACAGCTAATCTTAATAGGAATATCAGAGTCTAACAAATACAGTCAAAGATTCATTCTTCTATTTTTTAAGCCATATTAAAAATTTTCACACTACTGTGATACATTTGTTGGCATGAGTTACTTTATCAATGGAGATTCCTAGTAGGATATTAAAAAATTGATACTGTAAAACTTTAAGGTACAATTTTACATCTATCATTGTTGATTTCATTATTTATTTCAGTATGGTGCTTATTTCCCTGGTAGATATCACTTCTGACTTGCCATCAAGCAAGACTTGCACATAACCAGCAAGTCTGTGACCTTTTCATTAAAATCAGAATAGAAATGTAGGAAAGGGTAGCTTTGATCGTGGAACCTTGTGATTGTTCTCTAGTGATGAAACCCTGGAACAGGTTGACATCAACTACTATTAAATTAATATTTTCTTGGCATAAGTGTTCAGCTGTGTTGTTCACACAGATGTTTGTGTACAGCTGAATGCACTTTAAAGGACCATAACCCAGGCCATATTTTCCATCTTAAAGAAAAGATGGCTGTTTCATTTTGATTTTGCATATAATGGCACATGATAACACTTAATATAGGTGATTCAATGAAAAGGTGAGTTTGCTGCATTTTTTCAGCCCTTGGAATTTTTATTGATATAGCAGCATATACCCATAAATATTTCTAAAAATATATAAGAAAACTAACTTAGTTAGATGTTCAGTGAAACCTGTAGTTTGAATCCAGTTAGGAAGGACCTTTATTTAATAAGATGGCAGATCAGATTTTTCAGGAAAAATGTCTTAAAAGAAGCAAAGGTTCATGTGACCTTTGACAAACCTTGTGAGAAGTAAATCTGACATACTCTACCTTGCAGTTTGGGTGTCAGGGAATCAGTAGCACCTTAAAAATAACTGCAGAGGATAAATGATGGGAAGAAAAAATAAACACTGTTAACAAAATAGTTTATTAAGGAAGTAAAATGAAGCACACTGAACCAGTCATGTGAAGAATAAATATAGAAAAGCACATATTCAGAAACACACTAGGAAAAAACCCAACCCAAATATACTGAAAGGAATTCAAGGATAGAAATAATAGCTAAGTGGGCTGAGATATTATCCATTGTTCAGAGGGAAGAACCTCACACAGAAAGATGGAATTGAAAAATAGAATTGAAGTGGGGGAAGAAACCACTTTGACCAAAATATGTATATAAAGTAGCAGATTAGGCTCTTCAAAATCTAAAGTGGTATGAGAAGGCCAACCATGCTATTTAAGGAGGGATTTGGAGGAATTTTTGGAGTATACTACAAAACAGCATTACCGGTTTTTACCGGTAATTTAACCGACATGAACCGACAATTTAAGTTTAAGAAACAACTGTTTATTTGACTAAGTCCTTCATTCATCTTCTGTTTTTGAGTAAAGGTGCAGATAGTCTTTGAGCCACAGGTTAAAAAGATTGTGTAATTAGTTTTGTAATATTTCCAGTAGACATAAGCCTTCACATTCCTTTAGACGAGGGCAGCAAACCTTTTTTGCAGAAGACCAGATAGTAAATATTTAGTCTTTTTGAGACATATGGTCTCTCTTGCAGCAACTCAACTCTGCCATTGTAGCACTAAAGCAGCCATATTATGATAATACATAAATCAATGAGCATGGCTGGGTTCCAATAAAACTTTATTTACAAAAATAGGTGGGAGGCTGGATTTGGCCCATGGTCTGTCATACCCCAACCCCTGCTCTAGACCATAGTTACTTCCAGATGGTAAAATAACTGATACCTGCTTCCTATTCTGTTCATCCAAGATAAATAGTCCTTATTGTCACTATAGCTGACTTTATAACATAACAGGTGAGCCTGGCACTTTCAGAGAGTAAAATACCTTTTCTGAGATAAGGTGGCTTTTTTTCAGAGAGGACTTCAATGTCCTAGACATATGAATTAAAAATTTACTTATTGGAGGTTTAAAAACTCCACCTTAAAATGGCTTTAAAACAGTATGCAACTAAATAGAAAAATAGTTATTTTCCACCTAACTTTCAGAAACACAATTATGCTGTATTTTCAGTTTCTCTGCTTGCATACCAGGCTCTATGGCCCTTTAGTTTGTCAATGCTGGTTTGGGTGCTGGTTTTGAGTGAAAGTGAAATAATAAATATCTTAGATACTAGCACTAAAGAGTAGTCTACTGATCTCAGCAACAGGAAGTGGTTGTTTTTAGAATGTAACATTATCTCTAAAAGATGGAGAACAGATAAAATAAGATTTGCTATTCAAGTTGACTAGAGCCTGTATCCTGTAATTTCCTTTGACCACTAGAATACTGTAAAAAGTTTTATATTTGAAAATACTTCAAGAAATTCCTCACAAAGGATTATTCATTTAATTATTGTCTTTCCTACTCAAATATCCATTTTTAAAGAAGTAGCATTAGGTTTGATTAATTGAAAAAAAAAAAACCACCATGTAACTAATAGCAAAAGCATTATTTATATCAAAACATATTCTCTTTTTTTTTAATTTTATCCATTTTTCATCACCAGACACATATCTGTGACAGTCAATGAGCCTTGCAAGAATAAATATTTTAAATGATTTACAAGGAAAGGTAATAACTAAAAACTAAAACACTTGAAAAAGAAAAAAATTTAATACTCCTTAAGATAATTGCCTCCGGTTTTTTTCTTCTAACTTATGGATCATTCGGTTTCTCTAAATGCCATGATTTGCAGTACATCTTTGTTTCTTGGCACCTGCAACTTTGACTTCATGTTTTGGTAACGTCTTGAAGAAACAAAAGGCAAAGAGAAGTGCCAAATAACTATCAATGTGATCCCTTTTAGAGTATAAAATCTATAAATTCTAGAAGATGATCGTTATTTTAAAAGTGCCAGATTTACATAAGATAGAATCTTAGATCTAATGTCCTGCTAAAACCATGCCAGGAGAAAAGCTGAAACATAGGAGCTTTTTATACACAGAGGAATGTTTGGCAACTTGTGGTTGATAGGGTAAAAATTCCAAGAGGAAGCAATAGTACTATTTAAATATTCGCCCCCTCCCCACCCACCCACTCCCCTGTCTATCTTGTGTCTTCAACTTCTTCCTCTCTCACCTGGGAAATTACCCTTTCTTGATCCTGAATTCCAACTTAAGCTATTATCTATCTTCCTGTCTTTTCTCTTTTCCTCCCACTTAAGCTTCTAAAGAAACAAGTTTTTATTCAGTCTTTACCATCTTACCTCATCTCATACATTTGTCTCTCATCCCCTACACTGGGAATTTTGCCAGATCTGGTGGGCCCTTTCAGTTGCCTATTCTGTTAACATAGAGGCATGTTATTAAATTGATTAAATGTATCCCATTGCCAGACTTGGTTAGTTATTTGCATGTCTATCTCTTTCAGTAGAATGTATATCCTGGGAGGGCTGAGATGATATTTAAGTTGAAACTGTAAGATGCTCCCAGTGCCTGGGTTGCATAGGTGCTTAACAAATGCTTGTTAAATAACGAGATTTTCCCTAATAGACTGTAAATGATTTTCAGGAATATGGAAGTATTATTGTTAGTTTGTTTAAATGATGTAGCCGGTCTTTCCACATGGTTTGGGTTTGAGAGACTCATTTCCTGTTTCTTTTAAATGGTTTCTTGCTCTGAAATCATTTTGCGCTGAACTCCCCTACAAGTGCAGTCCCCTCTCCCAGAGGAGGTCTCAGGCTTCCAGAGGCCTCCCAGTCAGGTCTGGTGGTGATGCTCCACATCACTTTGTTTGCTTAACCACCCTGGTGGGTCTCTGTTTGAGGGGAGGAAGCAGCTACAAGAAAATTCTGGAGACCCAAAATGTGGCCTCCACATTCAGGCAACTGGAGCTGGTTCAAATGCAACAATGGCTGGGAACTTCTGAAACAGCAGCTGCTACACAGCTTTCCCAGGGAGCAGCCACATCACATGTCTCCACTGCTGCACTTCAGTTTTTTAGATTATTATAAGGCACTATAACGATAATCTAAAATTCTGGAGGATTAAGGGGAAAAAATTGTCCCTATTATCTCCATACATGAATACTTTTTATGCAGTCCTCAACAGTCCTTTCTGTAATCATTTTGAAAAATATGGTTGTCATTGTAGTGTCCGCTTTTTTCACTTACTGAATCATAAGCACTCCGTTGCTACATAGTCCTATAATCATTATTTTAAATCAGGTCACTTTGATATGTTTGTTTGTTTTTTAAAGATTTTATTGGGGGAATTGGGGAGGAGAACAGTGTTGGGGAATTGGGGAAGGAGAAAAGCCACGTAGTTGTCCTTCAGTCTTAGTTGTGGAGGGCACAGCTAGCTCAGCTCCAAGTCCAGTTGCCATCCAGCTGCCCGTTGGCAGCTCACAGTTGCTCAGCTCAAGGTGCCATGTTCAATCTTAGTTGTGGGTAGGCATAGCCCACCATCCATGCGAGAGTCAAATCAGCAACCTTGTTGTTAGGAGCACGTGCTCTCACCAACTGAGCCATCCAGATGCCCGTTGGCAGCTCAGGGCAGCTCAGCTCAGGTGCAGCTCACTGGCCCATGTGGGAATCAAACTGGCGACCCTGTTGCTCAGAGCTTTCGCTCTTAACCAACTGAGCCACTTGGCTGGCCCCCATATGTTATGTTTTTTAAATGGGGAAATTTTTAGGTATATATACCATTCTAAAAAGATTCTTGAAGAATTTGATCCCACTGTTGTCCATGATGCCAATGGGCCAGGGAATCCTGGTGATGCCAAACACTTAGGTAATCTCACACAGCAGCTACACCCTAGGTGTGGTGTTTCTACAAGTACAGGTAAAGGCTGCCACATGGGTTGAATGGCTTTTCTCACCACATGGGTTGAATGGCTTTTCTCGAGCAAAATTCACACAATTTTACCTACTGCTTTCAGCCTCAACAAACTTTTATATATGCTGATGGAGATTTTATGTACGAGAATATTTAATTTAGTGCTTTTTAAAAATATTTATGATACTTACAAATTAGTAACCATCTAAAATGCCCAACAATAGGGGGATGACCAAATAAGAATATAATAGAATAATTTCAAACAATATAAGCAGAAATCAAAAAAGAGGAGTAGATAAGCATGTCTGTGTAGGTCAGTCAACCAGCAAGGTATGTGTCAGATGAACTCTAGATGAGGTTTGAATTGTTCAGAAAACAAAGGCAAGTCCATTTGAAATGACTTGGGAAATGTTGAGGAGAGGTTAAGCATCATTTTCATAAGACACAGCTGAGTAAATCTGATGTGGGAGAGAATGAGAATGTCAGTGATGCACCCTGTCATTACAGCTTCTTTCCTAGAGACTTTCTTAGTTCCAAGGTTAAATTTTGTGTTTGCCCTTACTTACAGAGTCTCTGCTCCCACCCACTATGAACTCCAAGTTGAGTGTGCCAAAGCATTTTGTGTAAGTGTTTTTGTTTTTTGTTTTCCTCTTATGGGAAGGTGGGTTTCCTATGAAGCAGGAGAGTCCCTTTGGAAGCTGGTGCAGCCAGAAGCTATTGTTGAATCTTGCCAAAACATGACTCCTGAAAGCACACACCCTCCTGCATTAAAGCTGCACTAAGGTCTCATGGGCTAACTATAAATTTGGAAGTCACAAAAAAGAACTGGTATTTGCTATCCTAAGGAAAATGAACAGCTGTTGTTTAGTGAATGTGCTGGTAGTCACTAGTGCTGGTCACCATGCATTTTCTGTCCCTCATCTCCCTTATGCTGGGCACGTGGAAGGATTGTACTTCCTGGCCTTATTTTAGTTGGAGTGTGAGATGGGAGACAGTATATGAGTTCCAACTGATGAGTTATATAAGACACTGATATTTGTTGTTTCCAGACTGAGCATTTCATTACCAATGTAATTATTACTTTTGTCCCCTTTGCCATGACAACTGACAAGGTTTGAGATGGCAGATACTCCACCAGTGAAGAGACATGGAACAAAGCTTCCAGCTAACTTGGGAGGGACATATAAAGGGAGTGAGAAATAAATCTATATAATTAAGATTTTAAATTAAAAAAATTTTGTTTATTGGGGAACAGTGTGTCTTACCAGGACCCATCAGCTTCAAGTCAAGTATTTGCTTCAGTCTGGTTGTGGAGGGTGCAGCTCAGTGGCCCATGTGGGGATTGAACTGGTAACCTTGGGGTTATGAGCACTGCACTCTAACCAACTGAGCTAACCGGCCGCCAAGATATATATATATATATATATATATATATATATATATATATATATATATATATATATTTAACTACAGTATATAGCCTAATCTACATGGATTGATACAAATGCTTACTATAGTGAACATGGAAAATCTCATTTAATGAGGTAGGTATTCTTATTTTCTCCAGTTTATAGATGAGGAAACTGAGATTTATAGCGCTCACATATTTCCCAAAGTCTCATATCTTGAAAATGGCAGATCTGAACTTGAACCTAAGTTTTGTCTGACACAGCAAACCAAGATACTGTTGTAGTTTACAGAGCATTGCTGAAAAGATAAAATCGTGAGACAGCTTGAAATTGGTAGTGACTATTAACTCATACTATTTTGCATTCTGAAAGGGGAGTTTCAGTGTTAAATTAGTAAGTCTTCAGAAGGCTCTTTCTTTTCCAGGCAGGACAGGATGTAGCAACTTCTCCCTCCTATAGCCGTCAGGCAAGGCAATGTGGCCTCTTTCAGAAGCACAAAACCCTAGGTCTGTCTCCACCTAGGCTCCCAAGCCCAGACCTCTATGCCCAGGGTGTATTCCCAAGTGTTTGTACATCAAGTTTTAGTAAAGCCTAGTGTGAAAGAGATCAGGCCCAGGCATTGGACTGCCTGGCTTGGCCACTTAATATCAGTGTGATCTTGATAAAATGAAAATTAACTTCTCTCAGCCTTGATTTCTTTTTCTGTAAAACAGGAGTAGAATAATAGTAAACCTCCTAGATTACTGTGAGGAGTAAACGAGGTAATGCACGTCGAGTACTTAGAATAGTGCCTAGTACACTGGCAAGTACTCTTTTTCTCTCCTTTCTCTGTGGATACACTGATACATTTGTACCTTCACAAATAACCGCTGCAAAGTAAACCTATCTCCATTTTAAGATTCTGAAGTTTTTTTTCCAGCAAGAGGAAAATAATCTGAAAGTGGTAACAGGTTTTTATTTTGTGTTTTGTTTTTTTTTCCAACCACATCAAGGATGCCATACCTTGAGAAGAGAGGTCAGCAATGTTCAAAACACAGGAAGTAAAAGAAACAGGGAGCATTCTTGGTGAAAATACTTTCAAGGTTCTCTCCTAATCCTCATTTCAAACCTAGTTTCTCACCTTTTCCCCACCAGCTCAAGGGGAGGCCCTTTCTGACACAGAAAAATACAGACCTAAAATATATCTTTTGAACAATAAGTTCCCTTGGGAGATTTTCTTGTCAAAAATTATTTTTAAGGTTTTCTTCAAAAAGTTTGCTTGAGGGCAATTGTTAAGATGGCCTAAAATGAACCAGCTTCCTTCTGAGGGTGGGCAAGTCATTTCCCTTCTTTTTATCTTATCTGCTTCTTATCTGTAAAATGAAGGGATTAGAGTTGATAAACCCTCCCTGTATCTGGTGTTCTTTGATTCTGCCATTGCCTGTTTAATCCACATCCCAGGAATGTAGCTCTGGAGCCTGTTTTCTGCTTCAGATTGTGGAGTAGGAATCAAGTCCCAGCTCCCCACAGCTGCCTGGCAGTTCAGGAAACGAGAAGCTGCAACCCTTTCATTTGCTGTGAGAGCTCCCTGTAGCATTAACCTGTTGTTGGTCTAATGTGTGCTGCGGGGAAAATGTGCTTGAAGGCTGAGAACAGGGGTGGTATGAGAACAAGTCTGTTTTCTTTTCTGTTCTTCTTTTTCCCAGGAGTGAGATGGGGGAGGAAAAATACTGGTCTTTGTTGTGAAGCCAGAGTGTCCCAAGCTTCAACCTACAGGAATGTTGAAGTCCTGAAAAAAAAAAAAAAAGTTACAGAGAAGGCTTGCAATTATGTACTTAGTCACAACAAGAGGGTAAGAACTTTCAAGGCGCTGGGCTGGAGAGACACAAAAGTCAGGAAGTGACCCTTTCGTCGGGATTTCAGAGGCCTAGGAGGAGAAACAAAGTCCTCTCACAACTTGGGAACTTTGGGCCGTACCATCCCGAGGGGCAGGGGTGGGGAGCCAGGAAGAGGAGGCCGTGGAAACTGACATCGCGGCTCGTCAGGAGCCGTGAGTAAACTGAGGATTTCCACGCTGAAAAGACTCACTGTCCGCAGATTCTCCCCCCGCCCAGAAATGAAAGCGGGTTTCAGCCGATCCTAATTGTGGAGCCTGCTGAGAAAGAGGCCCGGGTCGCCCGGGCCAGAGCCGGCCTCCTGAATCCCGCCCTGTGCGCGCCTGGCCGGGCCGCGCGCCCGGGTCTGCAGGATGGCGTGCCGGGGCCAGCCCATCTGCGGCCGCGAGCAAGCCGGCCCTGGGCATGAATGGGGCTTTGTTCGCCCGCAGCCGTGGCTGCCTTCGGCAGGCCCGGCCCGCACAACGGAGGCTGTATGCGAGAGGAATGGAAATGAGCCTCCGGCCCTCCCGAAGGAGCCCCATCCCCTTCCCTTCGCAGTGCCGAGGAATGCTGGCAAGCCGGAAAGGAACCCTCGCCGGGAACGCCGTTCTCGCAGCTCTGAAACCCCATTGAGAAGAGCCCTTTGATGCAATTAAAGTGCATTTCATTGCAGGCCCGGGAGGAGGGGAGGACCGTCAAGCTTTTCTCTGTCTCGGAGAGCGCGCGCGCGCGCCTGTGTGTGTGTGTGTGCGCACCTTTGTGGAGTGGGTGACTTGGGGAGCAGGCAGGAACTTGAGCTCTCTCTCTTGCAGACGTTCTGTAACATCATAAAAGCGTACCAATAAACAGATTGGCTTTCACCGTGGGTGGAACCCAATTTGGACTAGGTCCAGGCTGACCTGTAGGCCAGAGTTGCTGCTTTGAAAGGCTCTTTGGTACGACTTATAACACCTGCCCTGCTGTAAAAGTTTAGGTGGACAAGAAACTGCGTTTGAAGGAGGAAGTTATTTCTGAGGTCACTCGCTGCTCGTCATTTTCCATTTTCTCAGAGGTAGAGTGAGCCATGTCGCAGGTCCAGAAATGGTCACAACCAGAGCTGTAAAAAATGGGGTAACCTGCAAATGTCGAAGGACTAGGATGGGACAGCATTTTTGATATTCAGATGAATCTCTAAAATGTTCTTACTTCCTCCATTGGGACCACTGTGTGGCCCCAGAAAACCCGCATATCTTTTCTGAGCTTAATAGTTTGTCATGTATTAAAATGAATATTAAAAGGCCAGAGAATTGATACCATAAATCTCTGGGTGTTCCTGGCATTCTTTCTAAATTGGAGGTGAGCAATTTATCTGCTGGTACATATGGAAGATGTCTGGGATCAGAACTCCAGTAAAGGTCTGTATCAGGGGTCTGCAAACTGCAGCTGGCGAGTCACATGCAGCTCTTTGGGTACTTTACTTCTCAAAAGTTTGCCGATCCCTGGAAGAGCCAATCCTGCCCTTCACAACAATTTAAAAATTATTCAAGAGCCATAAATATATTTTTACATAATCACCATTATGTGAATAATATCCTTTAAAAATTTTGTAAATGGGGCCAGCGGTGTGGTACGCTATTTAACTGGCTTGGGATGCCGGCTCTGAGCATCAGGCCCTGGTTCTGATCCCACATATGAGGGCCAGTGACACTGCCCTCTGCAGCTAAGATTGTGAACAACAGCTCCACCTGGAGCTGGACTGCTGTGAGTCCTCTGGATGGCACAGCTGCAGCCCCTGCTGCAGTGGGCTGCCATAGGCTACGGTGAGTGGCTGGCAGCCAGTGTGAGCAGCTGGCAGCCAGTGTGAGCTGCCAAGAGCCACTGTGAGCGGCCATCCAGAGGCTGGCGACCGATCTGCCTCATCCGGGAAGAATGCAATGACGATACCAACATGGGCCAGTGAAGCAACGTCCTCCACAACTAGACTGAAGAACAAAAGGACAGCAACCTGTCTGTTCCGCTTCCCCGGTTCCCCAACACTGTTCTCCTCCACCAATTCCCCAATAAAATCTTTTTTTAAAAAAATTTATAGCGTGGTGGTTAAGCGCTGGTTTGGGAAGCCAGCGGCCCTGGTTCGGTCCCATATACGAGGGCCAGTGACACTGCCCTCAAAAAAAAAAAAAATTTATAAATGAAACTATGATAGTTTTATTTTCATTTTCAATTTTACTTCAGAGTCTGAGACTTGGGAGCCTTGGGAGCCGCAGTTTGCTGACCCTTGGTCTACATAAAGAGATCATATGGACACCTGTTGACTTTGTACTGCTTATTGCTAGGGCTAATAGTCTAATGTGTGTCTCTTTTCACTGTAATATGCCTCCTTGAGAATGTGAACCTGCCTTTCTTATCCTGGTATCCCTTGTGCCCAAAGCAGTCCCTGACCATTGGAAGTAGACAACAAATGAATGCTGAACAAACAAATAAAACCAGGAATGTTAAAGAATTAATACTAACTTGTTGGCTGTTTTCTGTCACTTATAAATCTAAACAAGAAATAGGGAGAGCTAGGTTGATACTGGGGATCCGTGGCTAGGCAGAAGTCCAGGAGAAGTTTGAAGGAAAGCATAGGAAATCATTTTTTGAGAGCACAAACATACTGCTAATGTTTCCTGAAATGACCCAAGGCAGAGTGGGACACTCAGGTGAAGGAGTCATTATTTCCTAGCAAATGGACGTTTAATCCTGGCAAACATGATTCATGTTTTATATTTAAAAGGAGTGTGAGTAGTCAATCCTTCATTCATTCTTTAAATGTTCCATGGAAGCAGGACAGTAAGAGGAAAGACTATGTGTGATGGGCATCATTGTTTCTTATATGTTGATCTAAATATGTCTCAGTGGTTCCTCTTATTTTGGGCCTTGTTTAGACCTCTAACTGAAGTGTTTTGCTCTGAGGCTTTGAATACATAAATATTTTCCCAATTCAATAAAAAACAGCCCACTTTTGCATTCCAATCAGGAAGCTCATAAATATGAGACACTAGAGGACATCCCACTTTAACTACATCTCCAGGTATCTGTAAGAAATACTGCTGGTGACATTTACATAAATAGATAGATGCTTCCCTCATATTCCCCAACTCCAACTCTTTCATAGCTCACCCTCCCCACCAATAAACACAATGATCAAGTGGTGAGTGATATAAAGTCTAAAGATGAGACCCCAATGATTCCTTGTTTGTGTCAGGTTGCTGAATATACAGCTGCCCACAACTTTATTTCGTGTCATGTGGCTCTGCTTGGCTGTCAATCTGGGCACCATTTTGTCTTGATGTGAATATCATCCATGAGAGCTGAGAGTCTTTCAGACTGTCCCATTCCTGTCTATTTAGCCAGGTGGGCACAACCCATACCTAATACCACAGGTGAAGTGGTTCTAGGATAGAACAAAAGTTGTATAATAGCATCAGTAGCAGTGCCCCTCACTTTACAGAACTGTTGAGTTTTCCCTGAATGATTAAGTGTTTTTGTTTCTTTATGATTTACAGTATATTTTTTTAGAGGAGCTATATCCTCATTTCAGACTAGTCATTAATAGGCAGTGGTGTGGATCAATCTACCTGACTCTAGCAAATAATTAAGGATCCATCAGTGAAGACCAGAATGGAACGTTCTTGTCTGATAACATTGATAAAGTCAAAAATCCATGTGATTATCATGTTTTATGCATTTAGATTTCGTTTTTAAAAGTCTATTACTATTTATTTGGAAATACTGAGGATTTGGTTTTATTTTAAAAACCTAGAACTGCTCATGCCTAGAAATTGTTGGTTAGGGTAAAGTTGGCAGGGATTAAATATCTGAAGAGAAGGAAACAAAGACTGTCATTTTCTACTGTAGGTTAAGAAATCTATTCAGAAAGGTAAAAGTAGCTTGTCGATGGTCACAAACTGGAATTACAATTGCATCTCTGTTTCTTGATTTCCAAGATAGTCCTCAAGCTTTCTGGTGTTTTAATGCTCGGTAACCCTGCAGTTTACACAGTGACCAGACCCTGGATTCCAACAGGCTTATGAAAGCTACTTCACCTAATTTGATAAGATCAGATGAGTTATATCACATACTGCTTTCCAGTTTTTGGAAGATTTAAATTATTAGCTCAACCTTCCTTTTTTTCCTCTCTTATTATTTGTCCAGCAGCCAGAAAAATGAAGAGCAGACCTCTCCTTTATTTACCAATGACCAGTGGCCTTCCTAGCCAGAACTCTCTAAAAGTTAGGGTGGAGACTTTTATTTGTCCTGTTTTAGGAGCAATAAAAGGAGAGAGGATGCCTCATTCAGCCAGTCTTTGGCTTCTGAAACACCAAAAAGCAATGCTCTTTACTTAGTCTCTGGGCTACTAGGTGCCACCATGGTCCATGTTGGCTCAAATCCTAGTCCTGAAAGTTAGGTGGGGCTATAGAGAGCTGTTACTCATGTGAGGTTGTCAGGGCAACTTAGTCTTCTGAGCTGGAAGGCTTCAATAAGTACAAAGAGGAGACTAGAGAGCATGTTACAACTTACAGGCATGTGTTCAATAACATGTTATCTTTCAGTAATGGGACTATTATTTTTATTTTATTTTGTGGGATTGAAAGATCAGAAGCCGGAAATTAGCTGGGGAGGATAAAGAAAAAGAAAAATGAAAATAGGGTGTGAGGGGGGGCATTATTTCTGTTCCGTATGTGGGCAATGGTTAAACAAGGAGAACATCTGGTCCTGGAGCAGGTCTCTGCAGCACTGCTTTTAATTACCCCGTCATTTGGTCTCATGCTAAATTAGTGACTGTGGCAGCAGCTCAAATCTCCAAATTGACAGGCCTAAAGAGCTAGACTTAGCCTGCCACATAGTCAGAGGGGAAACACAGAGCTTCCGGTTTCATATTTAAACCAGGGATTGACTCATAATTGTAGCTGTCAGGAGGGTGATGGAGACATTATGTAATCTGGTTCTTATGGTGATGTGTGTTTAAGGTTTCTGCTCTGTAAATTCCAGAAGAAATTTTGTGCCCATTGAGGGAGAGCTCGCTGGCTGCTCTGTGGTGTGCCCTGCAGGATAATGACACTGCTATTAAAGGCTCCTAAGTCTGCCTGAATCCAAACATGAATGAATGTCCCCCTGAAAGGCCCTTCTGTTTTTCCATAGACTTTTAAATGTGGATGAGGTTAGGTGAAATCTGGTAAACTGTGAAAAGGCAGTCTGTTGACCCACTTTGGAAATTTAATAATGACAAGCCATTCAGGTCCACACATATTTTTTTTTTTTCTGGACCACATAGTTCCCCTTACTAATTCCCATCATTTTCAGCCTCTGAGATTCTGGAAGTGGACACCAGTTGCTCCTGGAAACAAAGCGCTGGGGCTATAATCATTTGTTCCACTTTCATTCTGCTTGTTTCTTGCCTCTTTGGAGGCGTCTGTGGACCGCTATAAATGTGCATGGCAGCCAGGGAAGGCTTGAGACAGGCCCAGTGTTTGCTGCCGTTTGCGGGGGGCGAGGAGGGGGATGGTGGTAGTCAGAGGAGGCTCTTTAATTTTAACCTTAAAGGAATGTGTTTTCAACTGTTTTCTTAGAGGGAGACGTGTTTTCATTTGATTGTTCTCTGAACCCAATATTTTACCTCTATGATAAGAAGGCTTCATGGAAACAAAATAGATAATAATAGTAAAAACTAAATAAAAACTTAAATGGTGAATTGTGAGTGGGTTGATTTGTTCATGGGGAGTAATGGTGACAGGTAGTGGGGCAGACTGAAACCCTCCACTACTCCCTAGCTGCTGGTATCGCTGATCCCTAGCTCTCACCTCTGTTTCTATACCTTGCCTCCCTCTCTTGGGGGAACTGTGTAGACCTCCAACACTTTGGGATTCTGGTTCTGCCTTTGCATGCCCATCAAACAAGACAATGGTATTTATAAAGTAGTTTTAGCCAAAATTAAAAACTAACTGTATGAAAATGTCTAACGAAATAAATGTTTGCTATCATCATTATCATCTATCTATGTAGTAACTGACTGGAAGGGGACAATCAGTCTCTGTTATAATCTATTTTTTTCTAGAAAAATCAGGAATGAGGATAATTGGATATTTGCCCATTGGTCTTTGGAATATGTTATTGGGAGTGGGTAATTTTCACTTTCCAGGAAGAAAACTGAGTTATTTTAATTAAAAATAACATAATACTAAAATTACATAATATATTAAATTACTATATTAAAATAATATGTTTATTTATTTGTACACATACAAATGTATATTTAAGGGAACAATTAAAAATTTCCCCTATGCTTTCCCAGTCTGAGTCTGTGAAATCTTTTTTAGGAAACAGTGCCAGTATAATGACTTGATTCTTTCTCTCCCATGAGAATGAAGTTTCATATGAGTATTATACAGTCACCATAGCGTGGGACATTATCATATGACTGCTGGATGATGCAGGGATGGATAATTTCATGAGCTGTCTTGCCTAAGTGTATTCATTTTCCTAGTCATTGAGATGAAGATTTGATATTTCCTGTTGAGATACTTCCAGAGGCAACCATCCTTGTAATAGATTCTCTCCATCAGAAAATTAGGTACTGATTTTCTTGTTTTTATTTTTCCTGTACTAGAACCTACAGATGGGGTAGGGATTTCTCTTCCAATCAAGGGCCATCAACTTATAGAAAACAATAACTGAAGACAAGAAAACAATATTATCCTGGGGCTTCAGTAAATTGAGCCAAGCATTGGATCTAGTCAGCAATAGGACATTTTTCCTTCCTTGTCTGATGTCTCTATTCATCCTTAAGGATGACAGACTAGTCAGAAGCGTTAATTGTCAGAGTTAATACATTACCTTTGATTAAAAAGAATGAATAAATATATTTATTCCATGACAATTAGGATTGAAAATAGTTAAATGTAAATGAATTGAGATTTGCTTTTCTTCAAACTTTTGCAAACTACAGTTAACCCAAGTGTATCAAGTTGCCCCCAAACTCTTCGAGAACTTCAGTTGTCCACATATAAATTTTGAATCCCTTGTCAAGACTTTCAAGGCCCACCACAATCTGGCTTCAATTATCCTTCTAACTTTATTTCCTACTACTCCCAACCTACCCTTCTAACTCTATTTCCCACTTCTCCACCTCATATGCCCTATACCCAGCCAATTTAAACAACTCTGTTTTCATAGCTTTTTTCTTTAGACACTATCTTCAAGTTCTAGCTCCACAAAGCCTCCCTTTATTATCCCTAACTAGAAGTAATGATCTCTAACCGAACTCCCATAGTACTTGATCTATAATTTCTCTCATGGCATCTCATGGTACATAGATTTATCTTCATGCCTCACCTATTTCTTTCCTGTAAGTTCCCTGAGGATGGAATGTATATTTGATTCATCCTGTGTCCACAGAGTGCTTAGCACTCTGCTTGCCCTTGATAGAAATTCCACAAATGTTTGTAGACGGAATGAATTAATTTTAGCTATAACATTCAAAATAGTTAAATTTCTCTTGAAGCCTGGATAAGAGAGAACTGCAGTTTTTTAATAAAATAAGATGAGAATTTGAGTCCTTCCATAGTTGACACCATTGTTTCCCTCTAAAATTAACTGACTCAGTGCAAACCTCCCATCCTCAGAAGCCAGAAAGACTTAGAACCTAGTGTTTGGACATGGCAAATCATGTCAAGTAACAAGGAATTGTTCTGTTCCTACTGTTACTGGGATACAGATGAGGCCCTTGGGTAAATTCATTTGCTAGGTTAGGAGCAGATCTGTGGCATTGTGTTTAAATTTTTTAAACAGAATTGCCACCAGATCTACTATTTCTTATGGTCTTTTATCATCTTTCCCTTCCTTTCCTTCCTGGCTGATTTGTCAACTCTGGTCAGCTACTTTAACTTGAATGGGCCTCGGGAATAATGGGCTAAATCAGGAGACTTGGATTACAGAGTTGGCTCTGCCCCTGGCTGTGTGGTTTTAGGAAAGTATAAATAAGAATTAATTTCCTCTCCCAGACAAGAAAGAGCTAAAGGATTTCATCACCACCAAACCAGTATTACAAGAAATGCTAAAGGGACTTCTTTAAGAAGAAGAAGAAGAAAAACACATAAATATGAATAATAAAATGGCAATACCTACGTACCTGTCAATAATCACTTGAAATGTAAAAGGCTTAAATGCTCCATTCAAAAGACATAGGGTAGCTGAATGGAGAAGAATGTAAAACCCATACATATGTTGTCTACAAGAAACATACTTCAGATAGAAAGACACACACAGAATGAAAGTAAAGGGATGGAAAAAGATATTTCATGCAAATGGAAACAAACAAAAAAGCTAGGGTAACAATACTTATATCAGACAAAATAGACTTTAAAACAAAGGGTATAAAGTGACAAAGAATGATATTACATAGTGATAAAGTGATCAATCTAACAATAGGATAAGACCCTTGTAAACATTTATGCACCTAACATAAGAGCACCTAATTATATAAAGCAAATATTGATGGACATAAACAGAGAGATTGACAGTAATACAGTCCTAGTAGGGGACTTTAACACCCTGTTGTCATCAATAGCTTCCAGATAGAAAATCAACAAGGAAACAGCGAACTTAAATGACACAGTATGGATTTAATTAATATTTTTAAGCATTTCACCCCAAAGCAGCAGAATATATTACAATACATTCTTTCCAAGTGCACATGGAAGCAGCATTATTCACAACAGCCAAGATATGGAAGCATCCTAAGTGCCCATCAATGGACGATTGGATAAAGAAGTGGTACATATATACAATGGACTATTATTTGGCTATAAAAAAGAATAAAATCTTACTATTTTTGACAACAGGGATGAAACTAGAGGGTATTATGCTAAGTGAAATAAGTTAGACAAAGAAAGATAAATAGCATAATTTCACTTATGTGTGGAATCTAAAGAACAAACACAAACAATACAGAAATAGACTAGTATATACAGAGAACAAACTGATGGTTGCCAGATGGGAGGTGGGTAGGAGAATTGGGTTAAAAAGGTGAAGGGAGTAAGAAGTAAAAATTGGTAGTTACAAAATTGTCATAGGGATGTAAAGTACAACATAGGAGAAATAGCCAATAATATTGTAATAACTATGGTACCAGGTAGGTACTAGACTTATCGGGGGATCACTTCATAAATTATGTAAATGTATGACCATTATGCTGTATACTTGTAACTAATATCATATTGAATGTGAACTGTAATTGAAAATTTTTAAAAAGTAGGGCCGGCTGAGTGGAGCAGTGGTTAAGAGCTGGCTAGGGATGGCAGCGGCCCCAGTTCAGATCCCACATACGAGGGCCAGTGACACTGCCCTCTAAAAAAAAAAAAAAAAGTAAATAGGAAACAGAGTTTTGAAAAAAAAATTAATTTCCTCATTTGCATAATGTAGATAAATTTGCCTATCTCACAGTGTTGTTCTGAGAATACGGAGGAAAAGGTTATAGGGAACAATATTGAAAACTA
Organism: Aselliscus stoliczkanus; assembly: GCA_033961575.1. Lineage (NCBI taxonomy): Eukaryota > Metazoa > Chordata > Mammalia > Chiroptera > Hipposideridae > Aselliscus > Aselliscus stoliczkanus. The sequence goes on along the minus strand of CM066732.1, from coordinate 93,302,553 downwards.
AAAGTGTTTTACATGTGTTAAGAACTAATTATAATAAAAGTTAATATTAGAGGCATTTTGGGGGGATACCTTTAAATCACTGTTCCTATCTGGACCATTGTTAGTTAATACGTCTTAATTAGGCTAATTAGAGGCATTTGGAATTTTGCTTCTGCCAGTTACTAGCTCTGTGACTCCAGGTAAGTTACCTACCCTCGCCCAAACCTCATTTTTCTCAGTTGCAAATGGATATGAACAATCTACCTCAGATGATAGTGAGAATTATTAGTGTGGTGGCCTTGTAAGATATCAGCTTGGCTAGGATGAATTTTGTTTCCTAGAAGTCCCTTCCTTGAATGTGTCTGGTTGGGGTGGGCCACAAGAGATATGTTTGCAATACTCTTGGAAGTTGAAAGGAAAACAGTAACTTTTCTGTTTTATGCTTGGAAAGACAAGACAGGTGCTCTTGTAGTTCATAGTAACACACACTGTCGCTATCTGTTGGCTTACCTCATTAACACAAGACACAGCCACCTTCGCTGGGATCCTCCTCTAAGTTCACTGGCTTTGGCCACATGTATATTTAGTTCGGTGACAAAGGGCCCTGGCTTTTTCAAGCAGGACACCTACATCATCAAAGTTAAAGCCATCTGTAACTGATACAACAGGTTCTAGTCTGTCCTTATCCTTGCAGATTCCAGATTGTACTTGCTTACCATTACTTTATATCTTTTCTTCCTGATGACTTGCCCTTTGAACTTCAAGCTCCAGCTTCAGACAAAAGACTTACAGAGACTGCTTAACCAGTTCCCAGCATTGTGTAAGGTCCCCATAATATTTTTCCAGGTCTGGTTGCTGAGTGCATCAGTCAGAGAAGTGGTGGTAGGAGGATAGTAGGAAAGGAGTGGTTGGCTGCCATGACACAGCCAAGAGTGGACACCCAGGTGGTGATGGTACTCTTGGCCTTGATCAAGTTGTTGGTGGAAGTCAACTATGGAGTTCTGATAAGGGAAATGGCGAGATCGGACTTTCCAACCTCATGGAAGATGGGTTTCAGAGCAGGAATTCTGCAAGCTTAGGAGGTATAGACTTGCTATGATTTGAGAAAGAGCTAGTTATTAGTTTATTCTCAGCTTGAGGTTATACATTGCCATAGAAAATGCAAATGATTTGGTGGTGGAAGTGGGTAGGGAGAGGAGTGGAATCAAAATAGGGAGTTTCTACCTAATTTCCTTTGACAATGGTTGTAACAAAACATTTTGGCTAGGAAAAGATTAATTTGTTTTCGAAATTAAAGAAAAGTAACATGTGGAAAATATTATGTTGATGGATGTTTTGCTGAACAGATGGTGACAATCCGTAAACTTCTCAAGGATTTCCCTTACAGGATGAAGGGAAAGCATTTTAATTCTACCAAGTAAACGAGAGGTAAACGAGTGTCACTGAATTTCTATGATTTTGTCTGTCCCTTCTTATAAAAATCATCTTTATATCACCAGTCAAATCTTTCTCCCAAAAATTTTCAACAAATTCCCTTAATCTGGGACATCCAATTAGCATCTAAATGTGAATGTTTATTTATTTATTTTATGTTAGTTTAGTCTTTCTCATCGGGTAACCCCTTGTCCTTGTATTAATACATATTCATGATTTTCATTGTGAGTCTCTAAAAGCATATCAGATGTAATGTGGGTTGGCCAATTACTCAAATCTTCATTTTACAGATAGGGAAACTGAGGCTGAACATTTCTGTGACCCTCAACAATATTTCATAATGAGTCACAGCTGAAATATACATTATATTAGGTTTCTTAACTCTCAAATCATTGATCTTTCACTATCCTTTAGAAACCGTGAATCTTACCATACTCGAACTTATTTTATTTGTGTACTTTTTGTGTTATCCTTTTAGAAGAGTCTAAAGAAGACATAGGGAACAGATTTTCCTATCGTCTCTCACTCCTCCACCCCCGCTTTTTGGTTTCCTTTGAAATGAAACCACAGTTTCAAGTAGAACCTCCCAAAAGTTTTTAAGATGAGTTGGCTACACAGCTGGCGACAGAATGATTGGTTATTAATCCAGCATTTTTCTATACCATAAGTCATTACTCCATCTGGGGACACTTTTCTTGCTAGAAAAGAAAGAAAAAAGTTAAAATCAAGGACAGTAAGCAGCAAACTGCTACCATTGACTGAGGTTCAGAGATAGGAGTTTAAATTTTTTATTTACTCTTCTGCTCCCAAATAACTGCCCCCTACCAGTTAAAAAAAAAAATCCTAATGCATTTATTTCCTACCTAGACTCTAGACTGTCTAGATGAGTTAGACAGCCTTATGGAGATCCAAATAAACATGGGCCCATGTCATTGGTAGTGAAGTTCAGGATCTGGTGCTGATCAGGTAGGGGTGAGTTTAATACACATTAATTTGTGATTCCAGTGTACTCCTGGGGCCGTGTGTGCTGGCAGCTAATTCTTCTTTCCCTTATTCAATGATCCTTATGGATAATTGGAAGACTATCCTAAATACAATCATCACTTTTCAAATAATTTGTATCCCTTTGATCTTTATTTTCTCTTTTATTCCTTCTCTTAAACATTCTTGCATACATTCATACTTTATCCTTTTAGTCTCTATGGCAATTCATTGCTGAAAGCTTTCTAACACTAGAGGTAAAGAAAGGAGAGATGTTCTGTTCGTATTAACATGAACAGTTCAGAATGAATTCAGAGTGCAAATGTAGTACAACCCATGCGCTCTTGTAAGTCTCTCTTTCCACCATCAAATTAGAATGAAAATATCAGGAATGAAATGAGGAGAAAAATAGTTGATTTATTGAGTAGTTAAGATATGCATAGATCATCTCATGTAATCCTCACTACAACCTTGTGAAGTGGTTTCCTGAGCTACAACATGAGGCTAATAATAATATAGCCTCATGTTGTAGCTCAGGAAACTATGGTTTAGAGATATTTAATGATTTGTCAAAGTTACTCAGGGAGGTGGGGTGAAGCTAGAATTCAAACCAAGGGGGTCTGATTTCAGAGACCATGAACTCAGCATCAATGCTATACCTTATCATGGGAAACGCCATGCACTTCTTAAACTGTTTGAAGAGGTTTAAATGATAAAACTAACGTTTTGAGTATGTCTAGCACATTTATCACCTACCCCCCCGATGATAAATCATGGGAGCTAAGGAAATACTACACATTGGAAACATGTTTGGCAATTTTTTAAATGCTTAAAAAGGGTGAAAACATCAGAGTGTAAAGAGCTCTATGTTCCCCAACTACTTCCCACCTTAAGTCTAAACATGAGTCTTAAAAGTTGCTCCACTAGTAAGGTGCATTGCTCTTTATGCTGAGCAATTAGTAAAGAATACTGCCTTATCTTATGTTCAGTATTCCTCTGTCATGAAAGGCAGAACAGAAAATTCTGGATACTAAGGTTGCTAGTAGACCAGATGATCTTTTTGCAGCATAAGTGCTATACATTTCATGTCCTACCACTGAGTCAGTCAGAGGCTAATTATTACTGTAAACTTTCTCCCCTCTAGATTTTTCATTTTGAAGCAAAGAGACACTGAAACTTGCACTAAATTCCACTAAATTTCTGGCTTGTCCTAGTAACTTCTTTTGACTTCCTGGTACTCTTCAGAAGGGAAGGAAAGTTGGATAAAGCACAGGAAACTTACTGGAAACTTCTGGTGTTTTTACGTAGCATTTGATGTTTCCATATGATGAGGGTGCAAGAGGAAAAGGTGACTGTTTTACCTAATGCATAAAAACAAACATAAGGAAAGTCAAACAAAATGAAGAAGCAGAGGGAAGGAGGGAAGAAAGACTGTGCAATGGCAAGATGGATAACAAAGAAAAGCTATGTGTGGGCCAGCCGATTGGCGTGTTGGTTAAGATTTGGCTTGGGAGCACTAGCTCTGAGCAGCAGGGCTCTGGTTCAGATCCCACAAGAGGGCCAATGACACCATGCCCTCCAAAGCTAAGATGGTGAACAACAGCTTGACCTGGAGTTGGGCTGCCGTGAGTGGCCGGCAAAGGCTGGGGCTGCAGTGGGCTGCCATAAACTACTGTGAGCGGCCGGCAGCCAGCGTGAGCGGCCAGCAGCTGGTGTGAACTGCTGTGAGCCGCTGTGAGCGGCCGTCCAATGGCCAGCGACCGATCTGCCTCAGCCACAAAGAGTGCAATGATCACAATACCAACATGGGCCAGTGAAGTGACATCCTCCACAACTAGACTGAAGAACAAAAGGACAGCAACTTGTCTGTTCTCCTCCCCCAATTCCCCAATGCTGTTCCCTTCCCCCAATTCCCTGATAAAATCTTTTAAAAAAAGAAAAGCTATGTGTGAGAAAATAGATAAAGATCCAGGAATCGAGGGAGAATTCAGATAATCATTCATTAACTACTTATTAAACACCAACATTGTTTTAGAGATTTCATGCCAGGTGTGGGGGTATAAAGACAGGAATGCTTGCCTAGGTGGTGCCTACGAGCTGATGGAGACAGAACTGTAGGGGGTGTTCTCTAGAGTTGTGCAATAAGGTGACCCTAGGTGGACAAACTAGACTTGGGCAACAAAATAAGTCCTAATAAGAGTCATGGGGTCAGCTGAGTGGCTCAGTAGGTTAACAGTTAGGTTAAGAGTCTGAACTCTGAGCAACAGGGCTGCCAGTTCGATTCCCACATGGGCCAGTGATGCTGCACCCAAGCTGAGCTGTCACTGAGCTGCCAATAGATGGCAGGATGGCTCAGCCAGTGTAACAAGATTGCCTGTTCGATGGTGGGCTACAACCACTGGCAACTAAGACTGAACTTGGCACCTTGAGCTGAGCTGCTGCCCTGATGGCTCAGTGGATACAGCATGTGCTCTTAATAACAAGGCTGCTGGTTCGACTCCCACATGGAATGGTGGGTACGCCCACCCGCAACTAAGATTGAACACAGCACCTTGAGCTTAGAGGCCACGAGCTGCCAAAGGGAAGCCAGATGGCGACTGGCGCCCTCCACAACAAAGATTGAGGAACAACAAAGATTGGCTGCTCCCCTTCCCCAATTCCCCAACAATACTGTTCCCCACCCCCAACCCCCCAATAAAATCTTAACAAAACAAAGAAAAATGAGTCATGAACTCTGTGGGAGCAAAGAGACAGAGTGACTAAGGCTGCCTGGATGAGTTAGAGGTCCTTTCAGCAAAGGTGATATCTGAGCTGACTTCAGAAAATGAGCAGAGGATTGACTGCTAGGCAGAAAAACGGGAAGGATCTGTCAGGCATTGGATAAGGTGACCATGTGTAAGAAACATAAAATTTCTCTGACACCTAAAATCTCTGTACTCCATAGGATACCTAGTTTAAAAACAAGCAACTTAGTATGTAATTAAGTAACAAAGTCACACAAAACTACACAGAAAATCACTGTAAACTCACTTTAATCAAGACTAAAAGGAAACAAAATGTTCTCCTTTTTTGTTTCAGTACCAAAGACAACTAACACTGCCCTCTCTGAATTGCTTGCCCCTCTCACCATGTAGACACATCAAATGCTATGTAAACACCAGAAGTTTCCAGTAAGGTTCCTGTGTTCCTGTGTTTTATCCAACTTTCCTTCCCTTCTGAAGAGTATTAGGAAGTTGAAAGGAGTTACTAGGACAAGCCAGAAATTTAGTGGAACTTGATGCAAGTGTCAGTACCTCTTCGCTTCAGAATGAATAATCTAGAGGGGAGAAAGGCTACAGTAATAATTAGCCTCTGATTCACTCAATGGTAGAACATGAAATTTGTAGTACTTGTGTTGCATAAAGGTCATCTATCTAGTCTACTAGCAACCTCCAGAATTTTCCAGAATTTTCTGTTCTGTCTTTTCTGACAGAGGAACACTGAACATAAGAATGAACCTTATCATTCATTCTGAATGAATCTTGTCATTTAAACCTGCTCTGGCTCTTGGCTGTCTTTTCAAACCTTTGTGATTATCCAAGCAGCTTATTTTGTATTTGATGGATCCCAGTAGTTGAAGGTGTGCCAAGACCTGTAGTGTCCCAAAGGGGAGGATCTCAGTCAGCACCTGGAGTCAGGCTAAGCAAGACCCTCAGGCAGCAGCTTTTAAAGTACGCAAATATATACAATCTATGGGACTGCAAACCTAAGCTCCTCTGGCCACCAGAATTGAAGATTTGGAGATATCCCCTGGAGGCATTCACAAAAATCAGGGCTCCAGACAAGCATATAAGCACCTGTCTGGAAATAACAGTGAGCTACATGCGGCAAAGGGAGAGTGCAAAGATGGCGTGCACCAGCCTGTATTCCCTGAGATCACATCCTACACATGTGGGCCAGATCTGAAACCTGCCCCTCAGGCTGAAGCGCCAGGTCACGCAAATAGGCCTCTTTCACGAAAAAAGTGGCGTGTGTTTCAGTTAGCTGCCTGCTATGCCCTGAGGGTGATAGCGGACAAGAACTGTCTTTCCAATTGTTACAGTCCCATGCAACCCAGGAACACACATGGCCTGACCACCAGAGCCAGGCAATCAAGGGGCATCACCTGAGTGGCTGCTGAAAACACCGGGACAACAAACGTGTGTAAAAGTTCCTCAGGTGCGTGCAAAGCTCCCTTCTGGGAGGTACCGGCACCCTGCAATGCATCAGAGAGCGTGAAGATGACGCCCATTTAGTGGAGTACAGCAGAGGAAGAGGTACAGGTAGTGCTGGGGAGAAAAGAGAAAAAACAAAACAAAACAAATGCCAAGAGTTAGAAGAAAACAAGCAAAGGAGTCTCTCCCATGCAAAGCACCCACAGCCCTCTCTACCTGCCACTTTCTGCCCTGGGGCAGGCAAGTCCAGCATGAGCCCTTTCATTGGATTCTCAGATCTTTATAGCCTTGAGGGTTGCCTAGGCATGAGATGTTTTCTTGTCAAAGCTAGATGTTTTGGGGGTTCCTGTCTTAGGTATAGGCCTTAAAAGTTGGGGGTGGGTACCAGTCAGTGTGTGTGTGTGTGTGTGTGTGTGCGGGGGGAGGGGGTTGAAACCCTTTGCTCTTCATGAAAAAGCTCCAGGTTTTGAGTTCCCTCCTGACTGTGGGTCCCTGTCCTGGGCGTGGGGTTTATGGCGAGATTGTGCCCCAGCTTCTCCTACCTGGGCCCTTCTTTTGTTGGCCCAATGCATAGGAGTCCTTCAGCCAGTTTTTAGTTTTGTTTTCCAGAGGAAATTGTTCCATATGTAGATGTAGATTTGGTATATTTGTGGGCGCAGTAGATTCAAGATTCTCTTATGTCGCCATCTTGAACTGATCCTCTCCTTGGCTACACTTCATTTCTCTCCTCTTTACAAAAAGAATTTGAAGTGATTTGCAAATATATAAATACACATGCAGTATTCAGCAGTGTAAATAAATGAGGCACTCAGGGAAAGTTCGCACATTTTTTTTCTTCTTGCCTTGTAAAGGAAAAGTCACTCAAGTTTCTTTTTTTTTTTTTCTTTTTAAACAGCAGATTTTCTTAAATTTATGCTAAGCATATTGATTGGTTTGCTAGGGTGCTGGTTACTTATTCTATTCCATTGTTGGTGGTATTCCAGCATCTGTGTCACTAAGGCAAATAATGAGTTATTGGAGCTGAAATGACCTTGGCAAAACACTTCTAGCTGTCTCTCATACTACCCAGTTGCCAGTCAAAAACTAAGTAACTTATGTGGGGTCAAATTTTCCACTACTATATCCAGGAGATGGTTGTGTTTTCAATCTATGATTTTCAATTTAATCTCTTAAGTTGATCCCAGACATTGGATTGGGCTTTGGGTTACATGTCCTTATTTCAACCAGAGAATCTTTACTTTCATCATTTTTCTATTTGGATTTCTTTGTGAAAATGTGCAAACAGATTTTTCTTCTAAAGTAAGGATAAAAACCTACAACTCTACCACTTTATTCCATTTTTACTCATGTCTATTTCTCATTAAATGTCCAAGGTTTTGGTTAAATCTAACAGCACTTATTACCTAGTTCTCTTTTCTTTAGAGTTTTTGAAAATCTACATCCTCTCCCCTCTTCGCCCAGAATTCTTGCTCTGTAATTTTTAATATATGATTGCTCTGTAATTTTTCTGGGTCATCTTTAATGCAGAGGTTTACTAACTAAGATATACAAGTGAAATCAAGAAGTAACTCGAGGGCCGGATGAGTGGCGTGATGGTTAAGTGCTGGTTTGGGAAGCCAGCGGCCCTGGTTTGGGTCCCACATAATGAGGGCCAGTAATACTGCCCTCAAAAAAAAAAAAAAATGAAGTAACTCGGAGGCCAACATTTATTTAAAGAATTCCTGAGAATGGAGTATGTGGTCTACTGAGATACATGCACATTAGATATAAATGCACTTGGGCTCTCTAAGGTACCTGGAAGTCTTAATGACATAGAATCTCTCTGTCTTGGAATTAAAACAGCACTGTAGAGCTGGCCCACTGCTAGGTATCAGTGGAACCTTGCTGAATGCAATTGAATTTGTGTGTTGTTTTGTTTATACCAAGGAAGAGATTTTGATTTCTTAAAACAGCCCCCTAGGTTAAGTACTGGTCCTTGCCATTGATTGATAACCCTGTGCCTTAGTCTTCTTTCCTCAGATAATTGATTGGATTGTTGGTCGTTTTTAATTATCTTGCTTAGCCCCAAATACCAATTGCCCTCTACTTGTTTCCTTTCATTTCACTCTCTCTCACAATCAGTATAGTTTCACTAACCTCATCCAGATTTGTAACAAACTATACATGAGCCCTATTGTCGGTTTGTAGAGCATCCCCCAGAAGCTTAAGGCAACAGATTTATGGCATCCCTGAAATTTCATAGCAAGATAACATGCGGGCTGTGAGTGAGAATAAATTCAAGATGAATATGGATTTGCAGCCTGTTTGGGCAACAGGTTACTGACTATGAATTTTTCAAAAAGTAAGTCAAGAAAGTCCCTCAACATTATGTGTCTGTCTGTCTGTCTATCTATCTATCTATCTATCTATCTATCTATCTATCTATCTATCTATCTATCTAATCTTCCTTTCCTTTCTTTTCCCCTTTTCTTCACTTCCCTTTCCTTTCAAAACCCACTGTAAAGGCATTCTTTTAGGCCTGGGTGTGTGTGTGTGTGTGTGTGTGTGTGTGTGTGTGTGTGTGTGTGTGCATTTTTGATTTAGAGGGGACTGAGGTAGAAGATGGTGATAACTTTTAAGTGGATTATTTGGAAAATGAGCAGCATGTTGATCAATTCTTATAGAAGTGTTAGTTGAGGGAAAAGCCCAAACAGTGAAATTTAGTTAAATTTAGTAATTCAAAGTGCAGCTGTGAAAGGGAAAGGGGGTCCTGAAGACCAAAATACAGGCTGAGAAATGTGGAGAAAAAGCAAACTCTTCATTTGCTTTTGGAATTGGGGAAGGGTGAATATTAGGGGTGATTGGAAATGTATGGACACTCAGATTGTGTTTTGTTCTTCTTATCTCTGGTCTTTTGGGCAACTTGTCTCTTTTTTTCCCCTGCCATCTCCTTTTCTTTTCTTTTTTTTTTTTTTTTTTTGAGGGCAGTGTCACTGGCCCTCATAAGTGGGACCCGAACCGGGGCCGCTGACTTCCCAAGCCAGCGCTTAAACCGCTGCGCCACTCGGCCGGCCCTTTTTTTTTTTTTTTTTTTTTTTTTTTTTTAAGGAGATTTTTTATTTTTTATTTTTTGAGGGCAGTGTCACTGGCCCTCAGGCCATCTCCTTTTCTACCTTGTCCCTCCAACCCTCAGCTCTGTGGTTTTGGCCTCTGGAACCTATAACTCTGTGAAACACGGGACATACCCACCATGCCATGCTTGTCTTGGTGGGCAGTCTTAGCCTATGTGCCAGATTTATTTAATCAGTGATCCACAATTATTATCTTAGCAAATGTATCTGTATGCTAATCACAGTGCCTGAATTATGAAATGGGACCTGTCTGTGCTGGTGACTTCAAATTGATAATCTTTAAATATTGGTTTACACTTATTTCATTGGACTCAGGGAGACATCTCATTTTCTGTTCATAAACATTGTTTATCTCTTTCCTTCAAAATAAGGGACATACATATATGTAATAAAACAACATTTAAATGTATTGGGAATTTTCTTTCATTTCATAGTTTTGTGCTTTTCATAGCTGGACAGTGTTATTACTCTGAGAAAATATTTAACTTATATGGAAGTAATTACCAAGTCTTTTTTAACATATGTTTAAAGGTTTTATTCTCTAACTTCTTTGATTGTAAAATACTTCCTGCTTTGCAGAAACATTTATTCTTTCTTCAGCTTTCTTTTGTAATCTTCAAAGAACATACCTTCTTTGGAGACAATTTAATAATTTTAAAATTAGATAAGAAAAAAAAACTTAATTATTCCTAATGGATGGCAGTAATCATAAATGATTTATTTGCATAATTTTAGCTGTAAGAGCTTGTATGGTAGGCAGAATTCCAAGAATGGACCCCATAACCTTAGTACCCCTGGTGTTACCCTGATGATTATATTACTTTACATAACAAAAGGTATTTTGAAGATATAATTAAGATTATATATCAATAGGGTATCAAATAGGGAGATTATCAGGATGAACCTGATCTAATCTATTACCATTTAAGAGAGTTTTCTCCGGTTGGTAGCAGAAAATAAAATAAAATTTGGAAACAAAACAAAGTCAAAAATTGGAAGCAAAAGAAGGATTTGACATGTCATTGCTGGCTTTGAAGATGGAAGAGGCCACTAGTGAGTATCAGAGATCAGCCTTTAGCTGATGAGAGAACCCTCAGCTGACAGCCATCAAGGCAGCAGACCTCAGTCCTACAACCATATAGAACTGAATTCTGCCAACAACTTGAATGAATTTCAAGTGGATTTTTCCCCCGGAGCCCAAACTTGACTTCAGCCATTTGAGAACCTCTGCAGAGAAACCAATTAAGACCACCAGGACTACTGACCAACAGGACTGTGAGATAATAAATGGGTATTGTTCTAAGCTGCTAAATTTGTGATTATTTGTTATGCAGCAATAGAAAACTAATATAGCCTGTTTTGGGAGTGTTGGTGCATTCTGTAGTTGCACTGTACATTTTGCAGTGCCATGAGAAAAGTTTTATGAGGAGATTAATTATTTTAATTTTAAAAAATTTTCATTTGAGGGTCCCAACTTTGTTGGGAACAGTACTATGACAGACACTGTTGGTTGACTACCTAAAGATATTATCTACACTTCTTCTTTGCTGACAGGACCACAATTTTTTTGTTTGTTCTTTTCCATCAGAGATCCTTTAATTTTATGGAAGGTAGGCCACCATGGATCAAGTGGTAAGCGGGTTTCTGATCCAATCCTGGCCAGTGAAATTTAAGTAGGAGTCTGCCGGTAGGCTTTGGGTAGGATTTTACTTCTTGACATGAGAGACAGAAGCTGAGGAGAAATGCTTTGCATAACACTGTTATCTGATTCCTTGCCTTTGAATGTGGCGTGATGATATGCTGCAGCTGTTTTGTGACCATGAGGAAGAGGCCAAAAGAATCACAGAGATGCTGATTTAGGGCCTCAATGCCTTTGAGCCAATAGCACTACTCACTTACATCTAGATTTCTTATGTCAGAAAAAAATTATTTTTAAAAAAATATAATATTTAAAAAAATAAATAACCATAGTTTAAACTATGGTTAACTTAGTTTTCATAATTCACAACTGGAAATAATATCTAACTGATGTAGAATTTGGGCCCTGAAAGTATATAGAATGCTGCAAGTCACACACTTTACGAGGTAGGTCAGGGTGGGCATTGAAAATCCATTTATCTTAAGCTGGAAGCCTTTGACATGGCAAAACGTTTAAGTAACCAGTTGCCTGATATATTTTAGAATGCAGACTACATGTTGACAGAGATTGGAGTGGCATGGAAGAAAAAATTCAGGATGTTTATATGTATTGGTTTATTTTAGTGGCTGTTAGCAAAGAAGTCTTATTAGGAGAGGCAAACAAGTTAGATAGCTTGATCTAATTTGTTAGCAAGATAGCAAGTTGGAGCTCTAAGCAGAGAGCAAAGCATGATTTTGCTAAGAAAGGTGCCCTCTAACTGTGACCTCCAATCTAAATGAACAGAGTTCCATAATTTATACTCATGCAGGGTTGGAGGAGGTGTCTTTGGTACCCAAGTTAAAACAAGCAGAGAAAGTGGCACCCTGAACACTAATGAAACTGGTGCTTTCTACTCCAAAGACCTGATTATGTGTGTTAAATGTCAGAGGATTTGGAAGAGCACAGACAGGATCTAGCAGCAGAGAGAGAAGAATTCTTAGACAAAGACTATGTCTAGACAAAATCTTCAACTGTGGTTACTAATGCAAGGAATTGACCAGAAGCAAATAAATGAAATCTACTAAGTTTTTGAGAGAAAATATACTGTTAAAGATAAGGCAAGCCTTGCCAACAACTGCATATAATTGTTGAACCTGAAAGGCAATCCCCAAGTGTTTAAACTTGTACAACATGCAGGTGTTGCTAAAATTAGAAAAACTTGCTCCTGAATGCCTATTTCAGATATAGGCATTGAAAATAATGATGAAATAATGTCTTACTAGAGGGAAGAACCAGAGGCTATGGAAGAAAAACAAAGATTTTTGCAAACAGAACTGACAGATTGATTAACCAAGGAAATTTCTCCATTGAGAGGATAAGCATTTTTCACTATCCCTTTTTATAAGGTAGAGTATATAATAGCAAATGTTAACTATTTATTTAGTCTTTCCCCATCACTGTATATTGGATGGGCTGGAGGCAGATAATCTTTTCCTCAGAGAAAACTTCATGATCTTTAAAAAGCCTCTGGAGCAAATGAAGAAAATTGAGCATTATCTAGAGATCCTAGATGTGGACCTGGATGTAATAACTGTGAGTTGTGATCAAGAAATCTGGTGAATATTTAAATTAAAAAAATATTATTACAGTAAAAGGCACATTGCCATTAATCCCCCTCAAAATACTCCCCATTGCTTCAAACACACTTATCCCATCATTCTTACCACTCTGTGAAGCAATTCTGGAAGTCCTCTTTTGTGAATGTCTTTAGTTGTGCTGTTGTGGCTGCCTTGAAGTCCTGAATTGATTCAAAATGTTTACCTTCCATTGTCATTTTGACTTGGGGGAGCCAGAAGTTGCACAGTGTCAGATCTGGTGAATAAAGTGGATGAGGACACACTGTAATGTGTTTTTTTTTTAAATACATTTTATTGGGGAACAGTATGTTTTTCCAGGACCCATCAGCTCCAAATAAAGTAGTTGTCTTCAATCTATTGGGTTGTTGGAAAAGTCATGATGTATTTTTTTCTATGTTTTTCATTGCAAAAATGCATCATGACTTTTCCGACAACCCAATAGTTGTGGAGGGCGCAGCTCTTTGGCCCATTAGAAAATTGAACGAGCAACCTTGGGGTTATGAGCCTGTGCTCTGACTACCTGAGCTAACTGGCCATCCCACTGTAATGTTTTTATTTGACAGAGATTGCCATACCAGAAGCGATGTGTGACACAGAACCTTTCCTTTGTGACCACATAATACAGTGAATGCTGCTGCCGAGTGCTATCCAGTGAAAAGACAGGGATCTTCAATACGGGAAGTGGTGCGTCGAACTTTAGTAACAGTGTGTGACAAGTTTCAACTTCTTCAGCGCAGTAGTTGGGTGTGAGCTATGGTTGAGAAGTGTGTTTTAAAGTGTGCTGTAAATCGTCCTCCATCATGACAATACGCCGTGTCTCACATTGCTTCTGGTATATGGCAATTTCTGTCAAATAAAAACATTACTGTGTGTCCTCATCCACCTTATCCACCGGACCTGGCACCGTGTGACTTCTGGCTCTTCCCCAAAGTCAAAATGATTCAGGACATTGAGGCAGCCATGACAACACAACTAAATACACTCACAAAAGAGGAATTCCAGAATTCCTTCAGAAAGTGGGATAAGTATATTCAAAGTAAGGGGGACTATTTTGAGGGAGATTAATGGCAATGTGTCTTTTATTGTAATATACATATTTTTAAAATTGAAACATTCACTGTGTTGATCATACCTCATAGATGTGAATTTGTCATTTTTCTCTTTTGGGGAGGAGGTGAGTACTTTTAAATAAACAGCATATGTTGGAGGAAGGATGTGTATGGAAGTTAGATTGTCAAAAGATGGACAGTGGCAGATGCTGTTAGTTGGTTACCTATAAGCACACTTTCCCAGACTTATTCCTTGTTATCAAATTTCTGTACCTTCCTCTCACCCCTCACACACATTTTGGGCAGAATTCCCCTGGTTTTATAGATGGTGAAGTTAGTAATGAATCTGGTGTAGGGATGTGATCTAAATCTAGCCAATGATACATAAAGAGATATCTTCCAGAGGTTTCTGGAGGTAGATGCTGCTACTTCCAAGATATTAAGTTGCTAAACTAACATCAGCAAACATTTAAGTCTAAATTTGATATGTGGGATAAAATAAATCTTCCTTTAAGTCACTGTTAATTTTTGTTTTTATTTCTTGTAGGCAAATATTTCTAAAAGATGTAAACTTACATTTTTGTAGTTATAAAGCAGGAGGTTGCCAAACTATAGTACATGGGCCAAGTCCAGTTCCTTACCTGTTTTTGTAAATAGTTATAGTAGAATATAGCCACTCTCATTCACCTATATTACCTGTGGCTGTTTTCACACTACAAAGGCAAATTAAGTGGTTGTAAATGAGACCATATGGCTTGCAAAGCCTGAACTATTTCTATCTGACCCAATATAGAAAAAGTTTACTGACTTGTCATGTGGAGTCATTATGTGGAAGTCAGAGTTAAGTGGGATAAAGTATCATTTATTCCAATAATATTTTAGTACAGTCTTCCCCAAACTCGCAGAGCATATGAATGAGCTGTAACCCTTATTAAACTTACATATTCCAATGTCCTGTGCTGAGTTACTGAGTCTGAACCTTCAGTGGAGAAACCTGGGAATCTGTATTATTAACCATTTCTGTAAATTAGTCTTTTGACCAGGCATGTTTGGGAAATATTCATAGATTGGTATCCTGGAGCTGCTCAGCTAGCCTACCATTTAATCTGATCAGTAACTGGTTCTGTTCATGGTTCACGGCTGCAGCCAATGACCAGAGATTGAAGGTCACCAGAGACTTGCTTATGGAGAGAAGTACACTGGATTAGAAGACTTTGATGTTGGTAAAATTGGTGCCAGCTTTCAAAATGGGATACCTGGGTTCAGGTTCTAAATCAGCCTCTACCTAACTATTTAAACTTGGGCAAGTTTCTCTCTACAATCCAAGATTCTCAACTATAAAGATGTTAGTAGGATGAAATCTCTCCAAGTTGCTTTTTTGGCAATATTGAAAACTCAGAGACTAGGAAATACCTAAGAAGAAAACAAAAATAGTTTCTCTGTTTCTCGAAATTCTTTTCTTCTAGAACAGCGTTCCTCAATCCTGGCTACACATCAGACTCACTGCATAGTTTATAAAAATAGCAATACCCTAGACACCACCCAGAGATTCTGATTTAATTAGCCTGAGGAAGGTTCTAGCTCTTGGAATAAAAGTTTTCCAGGTGATTCTATGTGTTCTGTGAGTTTGAGAACCACTATCTCATATGGTATTGGGTTCTTTTCTCCATTTTCTATTTAAGGTTTATATACATTCGTTTTACCATTTGTGAAAACAATAAATAAGAAGAGCAAACAAGTTTAGTAGTTCTTGAATACTGGTGAGTCAGGAAGGCTGCGTCACATTCAGAGGAGAGCCTGTTAAAAAGTATACCTGTGTGTGCCCCACTGTCAAATTCTATTCTAGCTCCTGGGCTTGGAAATCTATCCTTTTTTTTTTTTTTTTTTAACATACTCCCCAAATCCTCCAAATACACAGCTGGCTTAGGAACCACCAGGCCTGGTGATCTCTGAAACTTCTTCCAGATTGTAGGATGTGAGGTCTTATGTTCAATTATATGAGAAATAAGTCAATTTTAAGAACAGTTTGAAAGGCAGCTTGTACTACAAGATTAAGATACTATAAAATGGATGTTATCAACCAGTACGAATGGGCCTCAGTCAGGTACTGTTTCATAAAAATACTGCTCACCTGGTTTATCCTCCTAGAAAGAGTCATAACTCTGTCTACATAATTTAATTATTTGCCCCCAGTAATACTTGAAAACGTTCTTTACTTTATCCTCTTTATATGAAACTATAAGGTTTTCTTGAAAAGAACTATTATAAACCCCTGCTTTCCAATAAATCAGATATAGTTTATTTATTAAACTATATAAAATACATAGCAACTTGCAAATAAAATAAGTTATGGCAACAATCTGGTCTGGCATTTATTACTAATCCCTTTAAATATGGGAAGTAATAAGTCTATTCACTTATTCATTCTTTTGATCACTTATTCATTCAACAAATATTTTGGAAGACCCAAATATGAGCCAGGAATTGCTCTAGGCCCTGGGAATACGGCAGGGAACAAGAGTCCCTAGTTGAAGTTTATGTTCTACTTGGAAAGTTGGTAATAAACATATAAGTGTTTAAATTACCAGGGTGTGCTAATTGTTAAGGAAAATAAGACATGGAAAGATAATAGAAAGTGGTGGGAGCTGGAGGGTAGTGCTCTTTTATAAAAGTATTCAGGGAACTTCTGTAAAACAATATTTTGGCAGACACCTGAGGCAAGTAAGGACAAGTCATGGTGATGATACCTGGGGAAAGAGCATTTTAAACAGAAGAAACATCCAGTGCAAAAGTCCTATGGTGGGAATGTGCTTAATGTGATCCTAGAATACTAAGTGGCTACAGCAGCTTGAGTGGAGTGAGAAGGTAGGCGTGTTGGAGAGGAGTCAGAGAGTAGCACAGCCCAGTTTTGCAAGGCTTGGCAGACTAAATTATAAGGGCATCATATTTAACTCTAAGATTTATTAACTCCAGGATTTGTGGGATTTGAAATTTTACAACTCTGGGGCCTTTTATACTTAAGGGAATATAAAATTAGGTACAAACCTAAATAGTTATTTGGAATAAAAAAAAATCACAAGAAATGAACAATTTGAAAACGGCAATAAATACCAATGTGGAGGATCAGAATATGCCATCCTCAAATATGCCACATTGTCATAAAGTTTATTTGGAACTGAAGACAATGAGAAACAGCAGATGCAAAAAATAAAAAAGAAATAAAGCTCTTTGTCCTTCCTGCTCTCTTACCAGGAAGGGCAAAATGACTTTCAGTCACCAGAGACTGTTATCAGCCCTGAGATAACGAGGAATCTACATAACAATCCTCACTAAAACAGCCCTTAAATTCTATGGATTTCCCCCATATATTTACCTTCCCATAGTTTGCTACCCCTAAACGCCAAAATATCTTTTCTTTGTCTAATCATTTTCCTACAAATTTATTATTCTTTGTTAAAATGCTATAAAAGCCCCATGTTCTAATCATCCCTTTGAGTTACTCATCATCGAGTCTCTTCTATAAGTATTGCATTGCTCCTGTTAGGAAACTCTTTTTCTCTTGTTAATCTGTCTTTTGTCAGTTTAATTTCCAGGGCCTTAGGGGCAGAACCTAGGAGGGTAGAGGAAAAGGGTTTTTCTCCCTTCTCTAGATCACACACATCATACACACACACACACACACACACACACACACACATATCATAATAATTTTACTAACTAACTGTGACACACCTCTGTTTTATTTTTTTCCCCTTCATTATTTGGCTAAAATCTCTTTCATTATCTATTTACATATTATTTTGTAATGTCATTTTCTATAGGAAGAATAGAAAGATAATTCAATCTTTAGTTTGCTTGGTCAATATTTTTTATTCATAGTGTAGAAAAATTTTCTTTAATTTCACAACTCATTATTGGTAATGCCATTTATGTTTTTAGATAGTTGGCAAATTTCAGAAAGCTTTTTTCAGATTTCTTTCTTGCATTAAGTACAAGATTAAGAATTTTTCCACAGACTACCTTCTAGCTGCATAGATTTCGTACTTTTTTCCTGCTCCACTAGCCACTTACTTCTGGTGTGATGAAGACAAGTTGCTATCTATGAACTCTAGCCCTAAACTTCAATGTCACAGTGTATGCTGGCATGGAGGATAGCAAAAGTATTCATGGAGGCTATTCCTATACCAGCAAAAACCTGACATCAAAATAACTGTGAACCACAATAATATATCCCACTAGTTCAAACAAAATGCTTCTATCACTCAACTTCTTAACTAATTTCCAAAGTGCTTGTGTCTATTCTAGTACCATTTGACGAAGAGAGAATGGTTACAGAGGATAAATTCAAAATAGTGTGTTTAAAATATCTCATGTTTGTGAATTAAAAAACCAAAATGACCATGTCAATATATTACCAGGCCTCTTCCAGGGGCTTGGACTGGCCCTGTGTAAGGGAGAGGCCCTGTACCTGAAACTATTATAATAGCTCCCAGGACAATCTTCCTCTGGTGAGATGTGAAGCCCTTAGCGGGTCTGAGCATAGTGACATGGTCTAAGTGCTGTTGGAAAAGGAACACTTAGTTTGGAGAGGGGACTACAGGGGAGCAAGCCTGGAAGCAGGCAGAGCTGTGTGTGCAGAGGCTCGAGTTCAGGCTGCACAGGGAAAGTGAAAAAGCAGACATAACTCATTCTGTGAGTTCCAGGAAAGCTGACACTGTTATCCACTAAGCTATTGATGTGTTTCCTGATAATTCATGCCTGCTCATGTCAGACTGGTTTCCTGTCTCAGATATTGCTGATTCAGCAATGAAAGCATTCTCTTAATATTTTCTGATGCTCCAAGTCTTTAAAGTTCAAATTTCGTCAGCAATATTTTTATTACTGTAGCTATTTATATTCCTATTTGCTGTTGCATAGACATCTTCAGTGCTAGCTGAATGATCATTCTTTACCAACACAATTTCAATTTATAATATTAATGCAGTGGGTATCTGGGGTGAAAACTACTTGGGAGGACTCTTTCCTATTATTTAGAAACCTAAGAACCTGGCATTTTATCACTTCATATTACCAAATATCCCTTAGCTTGATAAAGGACTCTCTGATTAATATCTTCCAGGCCTTTAGAGTTTATTCATTTTATCCCATTTATTTGGGAGTTAACTTTATGATGTCCTGTCTTAGAATAGAGGTTGGTAAATCTTTTCTGTATAGGGCCAGATAGTAAACATTTTAGGCTTTGTATGCCATACGGTCTCTGTCAGAACTACTCAACAATGCTGTTGTAGCATTAAAGCAGCCACAGACAGTTGTGCAAACAAAAGGATGTGGCAATGTTCCAGTACAATTTTATTTTGACAAACAGACCACGGGGCCAGATTTAGCCTACAGAATGCAGTTTGATGACTCCTGCTTTAGAATTCTTATGTGTCCCAAATCTTAAACTCACTTAACCTCTGAGTCTTGTGTTTCCATCTTTAAAATAAGGACCCTATTACACAAGGTTGGACAATTAGGTTCACAAGCTCATCCTAGAAAAAGTGCTACCTACCTCATTGCTGAATATCACTACCGTCAACTTCGAAGGACTCCCCTTGGGAAGCTATGTACTGACACCAGTGCCTAGTTCACCATTGAAAACAATTTGGGAACTCTTTCTGGAATGGCCATCAGAGCTGTCATCATATTACCCTTGATGTCCTGAATGTCATCAAAAGGTCTTCCTTTCAATATTTCCTTTATCTTTGGGTAAAGAAAGAAATCATTGGGGGCCAGATCAGGTGAGTAGGGAGGGTGTTCCAATACAGTTATTTGTTTTACTCGCTAAAAACTCCCACACAGACAGTACAGGGTGAGCTGGTACATTGTTGTGATTCAAGAGCCATGAATTACTGGTGAGAGTTC
This sequence comes from Aselliscus stoliczkanus, assembly GCA_033961575.1. Taxonomy (NCBI): domain Eukaryota; kingdom Metazoa; phylum Chordata; class Mammalia; order Chiroptera; family Hipposideridae; genus Aselliscus; species Aselliscus stoliczkanus. The sequence goes on along the minus strand of CM066732.1, from coordinate 93,282,648 downwards.
AGGTTGTGTGTAACTTTTTCATGCAGCCTTTTCAGCACTTCCAAATAGTAAACTTGGTTAACTGTTTGTCCAGTTGGTATAAATTCATAATGAATATTTCCTCTGATATCAAAAAAGGTTAGAAACATCATTGCAACAGTTTGCAAGCTTAATTGTCAGAACTTGTATGTTCTATCCACCACGTATCATTGTCATAAGGGTCAAATGAGATGTTGGTTGAACAAGTCTCTTATAAGTTTTAAAGTCGTATACATCTGTATATTTCTTTCTTTTCCCTACCATCCTGAAACACATTTTCCCTATTACCCTCTTTACCAAAAGCACACATAAATACTCAATCACAAAGAAAAATCATGACTGGCTACTTTGTCTTTAATCTTGGGCCTCATTTCAAATGCTGGTTCCCTAAAGTGTCACCAAAACTACCTGTGATAACACAAAGCTGAGTTTGTTCTTACCAGGATAAGGGAGAACTAGCATTGATATAATCATTATAGAACCTCAGAAGGGGGAAGACAAAGCCAGAATATTTATTAAGATTTTGAAGACCTATCTAGATGAAGGTGAGTCTGTCTATGGAGGGGCTTGGTTAGGATTGGATATTCATTTTTTTAAAGATTTTATTGGGGAATTGGGGGACAGAACAGTGTTGGGGAATTGTTGAAGGGGAACAGAGAAGTTGCTGTCCTTTTGTTCTTCAGTCTAGTTGTGGAGGACGTCGCTTCACTGGCCCATGTTGGTATTGTGATCATTGTGCTCTTCTGGTTGAGGCAGATCAGTCACTGGCCATTGACGGCCGCTCACTGTGGCTCACGGCAGCTCACACCAGCTGACGGCTGCTCACGCTGGCTGCCGGCCACTCACAGTAGTTTATGGCAGCCCACTGCAGCCCCATTGCAGCGTACTCCGTCACTGGTGACTCAAGGCAGCCCAGCTCCAGGTTGAGCTGTTGTTTACCATCTTAGCTGTAGAGGGCGCAGCATCACTGGCCCATGTGGGATCCGAACCGACGGCCCTGCTGCTCAGAGCTTGTGCTCCCAAACCAACTCTTAAACCAATGGGCCACTCGGCCAGCCCCAGGATTGGATATTTTTATAATATAATATATAATAGTCTGGGATTGGTGGATGTAAGAAAGTGATGATTTCAAAGAAAGATTCCAAAAGTCTTAGGGTGTATACTATCATTTAATACTTTCTGTTAAAGAATTGATTGGTCTTCCATAGGTTACTGAAATGAAGAGTAAAGTTATTTGTAGGTTTCACTTTTTTTTTGACAAGTTTCCTGGTATAGTAAAGTTATGTTGATAAACACATTAGAATAATAAAATCATGTTAATATAGTTAGTAAGTTGTGTGGATGTAGATGGTTTTGGTTCTTATAAGATACATTGGAGGCATTGTGAATAAAGGCAAAGAAGGAAAAGTAAATAGAATAGCAGGGTATAGGAAAAGAACAGAGAATAACTACTAGAAATGAAGACAATAGATATGGAGAACAGAGGAAGAGGTGACAAGAATGTGAAGAGTTTCCAGGCAACATTTAAAGAGAATTTTAAAAGCAAGCAGAAAATTGTGGGGATTAGAAATTGGGGTGTAAGCTATATCAGGAATGTCAAGAATTTTAAACACTGCCAAATATAAAACTGCTTTTAATTAGTTGTTCTGATTGGACAGTTATATTTATGTGTGAATTTGTGTCAAGACTGGAAAATATGTGGACCAGGTTTTGAGGAGGTTACTTTTTTGTTGAAAAGATATAGATTCATGGTAAAAAAAGTTTGAATATACACATAAACAATTAGAATACATACAAATAACTCTTAAGAGGAAAATGAAATTCTAGTGAAATGGATATATAAGGGTCAAAAATTAAGAGAAATGGAAACATGACTTTCCTTAAAAATAAGCAAGAATTTCTTTGAGGGAAAAGAAGAGTGGAGTAGAGACATGGGAGAGTGATAGAAGAGAAACAAAAAGAATAAATAAAAAACATTTTGGGAGGCTGTTGGATGGTTTGTAGGGAATGGTCAAAGGCCACTGGATTTTTAGGAAGAATATCTATCTTAAATTTTAATTCTTAAAAAATGTATTGCTGTGATATTGCAGAGTTTAGGCCAACAACAAACTAGAGAACATAGTCCCCAGGGCTGTCCTCATATCTGAAATCAACTGCAAGTTTGGAGGGCCCCACAAACCATCCTCTGGTTCGATAATTCACAGGAAGGACTCACAGAACTCACTGAAAGTTATTATACTCACAATATTGTTTATTACAGGGAAAGGATACAGGTTAAGATCAGCCAAGGGAAGAAACTTACATGGCAGAGTCTAGGAGAAGTATTACACACAGGGAGCTTCCATTGTCCTCTTCTTGTGGAGTCAGGACATGTTACTCTGCTGGCATCAATATGTGATGATATGCATGGAGTACTGCCAATCTGGGCCTTCGTGTTCCAGAGTTTTTACTGGGCCTCCATGGGCATGGTTCATTGATTGCCCACATGATGGGTCTCAGTCTCCAGGTCAATGGATTCTGCATGACATAGAACCTCCATTCTAAATCACATTGTTGGTGTTTTGCCAGCCCCTCCTTCAAGACTTACATGGGCATGGCCATCACTTGCCTAAATCACATTATTCCAGTATGACTCAAGGCCTCCAAACAAATAAGATACTCCTATCTGGAGGGTCCATAGATTGCCTTCCAGGAGCCAAGGGCATAGGTCAGGTGTTTTCTTTGAGCAAGACCAAATTCTTTATTACACAGAGATAAATTCCTTTCATCATCCTATCCTTCAGCAAAGACTTTTTCACACATGTGAAGAAAAAAAATTCATCGTCAGTCTCACCAATTTGATGGAAAACACTTTAAACATTTTGGCATAGATTCTTTTACATAGATCTTATATAGGTTAGGCATAAAAATGTTAACTCACCTTTTCTTTATTCTTCCACAAATTAAAATGTATAGCTATTAGTACAAGTTAGAAAACTTATCAGGAAAATCAAATCATTAAGTGGTAGGGTTAGATGAGACCTTGGACTAGATGAGTATTTGGTCTTTTGGAAAGGTGAAGTGATTTTTTTCAACACCAATGGAGTTAGGGAGACAGAGCGAAATCGAAATTTCCAGGTCCAGTGGTTTTTTTCTTACAATAAAGGGAAACTCAAGAAAACTTCTTTTGGTTCCAAAGGATGTTACTTTAGCACTGCCTTCCTGATGTGTGGTAAGATAACCCTAATGACTTTTTTGATTCACTTGGTTTTGCCTGAGAATTTCAGATGATTTCCAGATCCATGTATTACAGTGTGTCTAGAAGATAGCTGCTCAACTGCTTGCATATTTTTCTGATTAGCTGAATTGCCTATGCTGCTGAAATATTCAACTGGATTTCAGGATGTTGATAGGAGCAGCACGGGGTCTAAAACTGAACACTACCTGTATCTCTCCATTCCTTTGGAAAAATTCCCACTCATTTGCTGCCCCATTTTTTTAGGAAGTTATTAATGTTATATTTTTCATATTCAAACCTTGAACCTAGTTTTCAGCTACTTTCTCATTACTCCCCCTGTGCCCCTCCCACTCCTGATTTTATAAACATTTAATCAACTTCTTTCTGTGTGTATTGGTCAGAGTTGAAGATTGTCAATTGATCCAAATGATGTAGAAAGGGCTGGCACTTATAAGCCTGTGGTTTGTACGTACTATAGATTTAATGTTCATGTCTCCCCATATTCATATGTTGAATCTTAATCCCCAGTGTGATGGTATTTGGAGATGAGATTTTTGGGACTAATGCCCTTATAAAAGAGAACCCAGAAAGCTTCCTTGCCCTTCTTCCATGTGAGGTCGCAGCAAGAAGACAGCTGTCCATGAAGTAGGAAGCAGGACCTCATCAGACAGTGAATTTGCTGGTGACTTGATCTTGGATTTCCCAGCCTCTAGATTTGTAAGAAAAAATTTGTGCTGTTTCTAAGGCACCCAGTCTAAAGCAGCAGCCTGAGTGAGCTAAGATGGGGGAATTACGTGGATGCACACATTTTCTTTAGTAGGAACGGCATCACACATAGGCCTAGTAGGTAAAAACTTGGTCTCATTTCAGCTGGTAGAAATGACCTGCTGCACAAAACATTTCCATGTTATTGCTTGGATTTGCTTTAGCTATGACATGAACGGTGAACAAATCATGTGGGTTAACTGGAGATCTGTTTGAAAAATGCAAAATGCAAATATCTCTTAGTACTTTAAGGTACCCTGAGTTTGGTTACCTCTTTTGTATACTTAACTGAAATCAGCTGCAGTGAAGCGATAAAACTCTGATGAAATAAAACTTGGAACATGATGTGGGGTCGGGCCTAGGGTGTGACATCACAGGTCTTCAGGAATACAGACAGAATCAGGAGACCAAAGGGGAGCATAAGGGAGGTGGAGATGGGAAGGCCCTTCACTTTTTCATTTGGTGTAATTCTGAACTTCAAGGTAATGTAGCATCAAGATGCAGAATTACAGAGGGTGGGCATATATCCTTTCACCTACTGAGAGGAACAATATTGTAAATGTTGGTAAACTGATAAGGGCCAAAGCGATACAAACCATGTATGTACATTATGAAGTCAAAATTCTTGTTCTCCAAATACATAGAAATAAAAGGGAATCTGGAAACAGAAAATACAAAGAAACTTCAAATGGTGCCATATCATGGAGCAAGCCACTACTACCATGCCCTAATGTCTGTAGCTTCCTCTCCTTTTACCTTTTCAGTACAACTAAACACTCTTGTGCTCTACCTTTATATTCTAGACAGCACTGTCCACTAGAAATAGAGCGCGAACCACATACATATTTTTAACTTTTCTAGTAGCTGCATTAAAAAACAAAAAGACACAGGTAAAATAAACTTTAATATGTTTTATTTAATATAATATAGCCAAAATATTATTTCGTTAATAGCATACCATTAACAAAATATTTCACATTTCTTTTTTTGTTTACTAAGTCTTTGAAACCAGGCATATGTTTTATACTTAGAAGACATCTCAGTTTGGACAGAGCATATTTTAATGGCTCAATAGTCACATGTGTCTCATGACTGCTGGATTGACCAGTGAAGCTCTAGGCAGGAGATACCATCAACTCAGGGACATTGTCTCTTAAAAATAATGAAAAGTTGTGTCAGCTGTAAATGGCAGAATAACCTGTTGAAGAAGGCTTGAACTAGAAGGGCATTTATTATTTTCTTAAGGATATTGGAGGTAGAGGGTTGTTCCAAGGGTTAAAATGTCATCAGGGATCCAGGTTCTTTCCAACCGTTCACCTCATGGGTCTTGCTCAACACACTGATTTTCCTTCTTTGTGCTTGTTATTTCATGGTCATAAGGTACCTATAGCAGCTCCTGATATCAACCCCTAATACCTATGAGGGGATAGAGCAAAAATCTTTTTCTCTCAACTCTCTCTATCTTTTTTAACCCAGAAAGAACATTTCTCCTAGCAGAAATGCCCTGACATATCATTAGCCAGAATTGGGTCACATGGTAACTCCTGGCTAAGGTGATCTTGGGAAACTGAGAAGTTGCAAAGTTGAAGAGAATGACTATGAGGGCTTTGCTTTAGGATGTCAATCCTGGTATATTTCCGCTCCAGACAAATTCAGGCTTCTGTTAGCCTAGGAGGGAAAGGGGATGACTACTGAGCAAGTAGCCAGTGATATCTGCCAGTGGGACATTACCTCAAGAAGGAAAAGCAGAAATCAAAATGGTGTTATAATAAAATAATCATATTAATAATTGCTTCTATTTACTGAGTACTGACACACCATGTGTAAGTGTTGAATGGATTATCTAATTCACATACACACGTGGGTTACCTATTGCTGCAGTGGTTACTGATAATAAAATCAGTGCAGAATTATCAGCTTACCCTATGAACTCCCAAAGAAATATATAATACAGGAATTATGTGGTTTTGTTTTGTTTTGGATCCCATAGCACAGTGTTTATCAATGTTTGTGGAATGAGTGACTCCTTGTATTCACTCAAGGCAGTTTATGTCTCCCTTTCAAATCTTATTTCCTTCTCTCTTGTCACCTTGTCTCTTCAAAGTCTAGTGTGCTGTCTTCTGTAAAATTATTGGTACCACTACCCACCCTCAAGCCTCAGGCATGGGTCCAGGGCCTCACTGTGAACTCCCTGCAACTCCTATAGGCTGCCAAGTGTTCTTGTTTGGGATGGGGTCATGGCTACAAACCACAACAACCAATGATTCAGCAAACTCTTCAGTGGAATTTTCTCCCATTCAGACTTATTTGAAGACATTAGGGAAATAAAAACTAGTTTCTCCCTCATGGTTTGATGACTACTGGACCTGTGTCTTATGATCTCTCTTAGTCTTACAAACCTTGTTTCAGTTTGCTAGGCTCTTTCTGTTAGTAAGGAATAGTGATAAGCTCAAGTTTCCTCAATTATTGGGAGTTTATTATATGGGGAAAAATGTATCTCAGTCCCCACGCATCCAGGCCTCACAGAGAATAGGGGTGTTGTTTGGATAAAACCATAGTATTAGCTCTAAAACTCTATCAGTAGTAGATGTTACTTTGCAGCAATTTCTGTATTTCATTCCCTGAGAAATGGGCACCCAGTGTTCTTGGCCCAGCACTTGACCATGTGGTGACTCAGCCATTTTCTAATTCTGTTCCTCTACCATTTAATTTTTTTTTTCCATTGCCTGCCCCATGGCTCCTGTTTAGCCAGCATAGTTTCTACTACCTAAAGGTCTCTGTGCTCTTTGCTATCTATTCAATTGTTCTGAAGTCTGCATTTAAAATTCCCCAAGAAAGTGTATGTATGTGAGGTGACCTTCCAGGATCCTTTCATGATTTGGGGCCCTTCATTGGTCAGAAGCCCCATGCCAGGCCAGGTTACAGATCACGGATAATTGTAGATACACACTCTTTGCATCAGGTACCTTTCTCTAGTTCAGTCATCTGCCTTCAGAATGACAAAGTCCTGTGGTAAACTATGCATAATCTGTGTATAAATCAAATAAAGTTCTCCAGTCCTCAGGTTTATCCTAATGTATTATGCCCAACTAAAAATACGTCTGCATCTTGCATTCCTGATGATCTTAGGAAGCCAAGTCATTTATTAACTTCTCCTCTCCTGCTTTTCTGGTACTCTATTACCAATAAGTACTTATTACTAATAAGTATTAGAAATAGTTATTAATTCTATGAGTCCTTTCTGTTTGTTACATTCAGTTTTAGTTAACCCAAACTTGTGATTGGTCTTCTCTATCTTCTGAAAATGGTTTAATCCACTAGTTGCCTTTTTGTGGTTGGGGGAGGTGGCCTTGAAAGGAACATGAGGGTACTTTTTGGGTAATGGACATTTCATTTATCTTCATCAGGGTTTTAGTTACATGAGTGTGTTCATTGTCAACAGTTACTGAGGTGGACCCTTAAGATCTATATGATTTTATCTGTGGAAATTATTCCTCAATTTGCTTAGTTAACAACAACCAAGACAAAGTAGTTGTGCCAATTAGAGTCCCAGCAGGAAACAGATAAACACTCTATTGGGTTGTTTAATGAGTTTAATAAGAGATCAACTTACAAAACGGTCAATCGTGTGTAGCATCCCAGATTTGGAAACCAAGTTCCCATTACCATTTCTATAATGAAGAGAAGGGAGCCATTATCAGAATGTGATATGCTCAATATACCAAATGGAGACTATTTTGGCGGAAGCTGGGACCTTTGGTCCCAGGATGCAGCCAGTAAATTTCAACTCTGTGGTGAAGAGGGAACTGGGGAAATAAATACCCTGATCTCGGATTCCTTCTTCCTACTTCCAGTCTCGTCCTTGAACAAACCCACCCAGAAGCCTGAGAACAAGGAAACCCTTATATGTAGTCCATACAGCTCAGCCTCCCAGGGTAGAGAGCAGGTTAAAGAAGGACGGAGAACAGATCTAGAGGAACAGTCGGAAGATATCCAGCATCATGTTTTCCATTTTCCCTGAATTATTTCATTCCAAATGTGGATAGTGGCCCTTCCTGTGATTCTTTAAAATGTAACTAATATAAATAAGGCATGATTATGGCATTTAAAATATTTCACTGAAAGCTTGAGGATAAGAGAGGGGTTTATAATGAAGTAAAGGAAATTTAAAACCTTGTAATAGCTTTCCCAGGTCCTAAGCCCATTCGCCATGCCTTATGCAGGGAGTTCCTCACTGCCTTTCCTCCTTTTCAGCCCTAGCCATGGCATTTGGAATGGACCAGCTCACCCCCATGGTAATTTTCTTAACTTCCTTCTCCGTGTTCTTCTCCTTCCTTTCCTGCTTCCTTTCTTATGAAGGATGATTAATAGTGGGAATATTCATTTCATTGGGGGAAACCACTGTCCTCATTATCGGTAATGGCCTGGTCATGGTACATGTTATTCTAAGAAACTGTGGTCAGAGTGGTTGTATCATTAGGTCCAAAAGTTTTGGATGATGAGGAATCACGTCAGGGTTGGGAAGAACACCAGTGCAGCAAGGCCAAGTCAGGACCTGGAAGGCGGGAACTTGTTGTCTAGAAATATGCAGTTAGATACTCAGAGGCCACTCAAGAGTCCTGAGTTGGAAAACTTCGGATCGAATTTCATGTTTATCACTTGTCAGCTATGTGACCTCAGGATAGCAACCTAGTTACTCTGAACTATTAATTTCTATTTTCTTCCTTTTGTTTAGAAAAGGAATGATATGAAAATGATCATGAAAACACTTTGTAAAACTGTACTGTCTGAATGAACATAAGCACTTCCTTTTAAGTAACTGTCAATCTTTTTCTGGTGTCACAACATTCACGTGTATAGTACACTCCCATCATATCATAAAGTAATTTTCAAGGACAAAAGCAAGCATTGGGGAGGGGAATATATATATATATATATATATATATATATATATATATATATATATATATATATGTATATATATATATACACCTAAAGGTATATTGTGAGTGGGCACTTGGTTAGTTGGAAAAGTCCTTCATGGAGATTTTGATATGAGGCTACCTCCCATATTATCCCTAAATGGATCATGGCTAGTTGAGAGTCAATTTCTAACTGATGTTTACGAACTTGTGGGTGGTGGTGGTGGTGGAGGATAGGGCTAGAAGATGCTCTGTTTGGCTTTCACAGAATTGAGAAGTTTTAAAATTGGTGTAAAATTTAAAAATCAGATTTCACTCAAAAATATCATACTTCTGCCTTCTCTTGAAATACAGAATTTCTGGCAAAACCAAACCTACATTCTTTTTTTTTTTTTTAAAGATTTTATTGGGGAATTGGGGGAGGGGAATAATGTTGGGGAATCGGGGAAGGGGAACAGACAAGTTGCTGTCTTTTTGTTCTTCAGTCTAGTTGTGCAAGACGTTGCTTCACTGGCCCATGTTGGTATCATCATTGCGCTCTTCCCGGGGGAGGCAGATCGGTCGCCGGCCTCTGGATGGTCACTCACCGCGGCTATTGGCAGCTCACACTGGCTGCCGGCCACTCACTGCAGCCCATGGCAGCCCACTGCAGCAGGGGCTGCAGCCTACTCCGTCACCGGGGCCGGGGCTCAGACAGCCCAGCTCCAGGTGGAGCTGTTGTTAGCTGTAGAGGGCAGTGTCACTGGCCCTCATATGTGGGATCCGAACCCGGCCACTGGCATCCCAAAACCAGCTCTTAACCAATGCGCCACTTGGCCGGCCGCAAGCCTACATTTTTGAATGCCTTCAATCAGCTGGAGTTAAATAGTGGCTGCCTCTTTCAACAGAGTATATGTTCTCCAGCTGATTTTACGAATTTGTGTCACCTGCCGTTTGGCAACTGAGTTTGCCATCCCTGGCCTAGACTATTAAGGAATCATTGATACTGGAGCTGGAAGGGACCTCAGCATGTCACTGAGCCCTGGCTTTGTTTTCAGTCAGGTCAGGATTTAGTTTCCCCATGTATATCAAAAGTTCCTGGCTTAAATGATTTGCCCAACCTCAGCCAGGCAGAGCTGGAGAGGGACCTGGCTATGAAGGATTCTGACCAGAACTGAGGTCAACTTCCAGTAAGGGCCTTTTCCTAGCGTGATGTGCTCTTTCTCAAACTGCATATCACAGTTTCTGGAGCCCAGTCAGTGGAGCCTTGGTGAGGAAAAGTCACACTTAAATGAGCCAGGCTTCTGCTGCCTCGTTGCAACACTCCCAACACCAGGACATGCACAGCTCGAGTGTGGCTGACCTTGGGCCCAGTCACCCAGCCCTGCCAGAGGACGATGACGGAGCAGGCCCGGAAGGGCTGTGAATTCACAGAGCTAGTGTCCTTGACCCTCTGGCAAAGATTCCAGGCTGAAGAAACCCTCTGGATTCCTTGGTGTGGCATGGGGAAGGAAGATGAGGGTAGGGAAGGAGGGGGGCAGGGGGAAACCCAGGATGGATACAGAGCATAGCTGCTTGCTTTTCTCCCAGAAATTGAACTTTTGTGTTTCTGTGCCACATGTGTGCGGTGAGGTTTTAATTTTCTTTTCTTTTTTTTTTCTGGTTCTGGGATTGGTGTGCTGCCTTATTGCTGAGTGTTTGTTTTGGCTGCTGGAGGAAGTATTGACAAAGGAAGTAGAAGAACAAACATAATTTTGTAAGCAGCTGGCCTAAGAGGAACAATAAAGCGGAACTGGAGACAGCGTGTCGGGTTTGCGATTCCCTGAGCCTGTTTAATGCCAGGATCCCTGGAGCTTGTAGCCATGGAGCAGCAGGAAGGGGGGGGGGCTTTGGAGCCACAGGGGGTTGTAGCCTCACTTCAGAGTGCTCTGTGGAGCTTTGTGATGCTGATTTTCATGCTTTGTTAGAGGACTACTCTGGGCCCTAGCTTCTCCCCAGCTCCCCACTGTTCCCTCCCGTGTATCAGTACTAGGGCAGCAGGCCTTTACACTAGGAGATGGTCTATAGCAGGGAAATGTCCTTTTCTTTTGTATGTGTGTGAGGTTAAATAATAAGATTATGATATAGAATTATGAAAAGGATCCCATAAAATTTTGGTTTTTTCTTGAGGGATTTAAAAAACATCTGAACCCTCATCAAAATTCCAAGTGATTGTGTAGTGAAATCTGGAAAGAATTCACTACACCTGTCTCAAGATCCGCTAGGGATGGGAGGAGACTTTTCAAACATTCAAGTGAAGGGACCTTGCTGGATTTGAGAGATAAGCCCAAGGGTTCAATTCTGAATGGTAAATGTACAGATTAGCATCATGGGTATAGGATTGGTGAAAGCTCCTTTGCTATAGATTTCTTAGAAAGTGGATTAAGGCACGTCAGATGTAGGTGGCTAAGGTGCAGTCCTTGCTAGAGACCGGATAGAATGACATACTCTTTAATTTTGACTGCTGAGTCATCAAGTACTAGAGTCTTGACTTAGGCTGAACCCCTTCCCTGGGACTCTGTGCACAAATATTCCTAAAATGGTGATGGTTCCTGAAGGATTTAATGTAGCTCAGAAAAAGGTATATCTTTTTCTCTGGAACAACCTTAGAAAAACTACCTAGATATTAGGTAACAGCTCTGCATGAAAAGCTGTATTGTTATCTTTGAAAGACTAGACTGCTTCAAGGGATATGATATACTTTTATGTTTACCCTGCCTCCATAAGTAACGAGGAAGGGGGAGGGCTGGCATCAATTAGGCCACTGAGGAAGTTACAGGAAGTATCATTGCTTTGGAAAATGTAATCCATCTGCCGCAGTTAGGCCACGGAAATGTATAAAGCCTCTGGCTAACTACTGTTCTCAGGATAAGGGCTTTCCCCCATGTGGATCTGGGCGAACGGGCAGATGCAACAGCTAGGTCAGTTCCATAAAGAGGGAGCTGGTGAATGTACAAGTCCATAAATGTGTCAAATCTATCTCCAAACCGGTATCAGTTGAAGTTGATCTCCAACTGGGTATGAACAGGTGTGCCTGGCTGCCTAAGGTTTCTGACAGTATATGTTCTTTGCATCTCTGCTGAAATTGTCACTTTAAGAAGTAGCTATACTAGTCCTCCGTATCTGTGGTTTTCGATTACCTGTGGTCAATCACAGTCCAAAAATATTACATGGACAATTCCTGAATGAACAATTTGTAAGTTAAGCTCCGTGCTGTTCTGAGTAGCGTGATGAAGTCTCATGCCATCCTGCTCTGTCCCAGCCAGACCAGAATCACCTCTTTATCTAGGGTCTCCACACTCTGCACTCTCCTGCCCTGATAATCACTTAGCTGCTGGCTCTGTGACCAGATTGGCTGTACTAGTGTGTCAGGGCCTGTGCACAAGTAACCCTTATTTTACTTCATAATGGCCCCAAAGTGCAAGAAGAGTGATGCTGGCAATTTGGATATGGCCAAGAGAAGCCATAAAGTGCTTCCTTGAAGTGAAAAGGTAGAAGTTCTTGACTTAATAAGAAAAGAGAAAAATCATATTTTGAGGTTGCTAAGATCTACAGTAAGAACGAATCTTCTATCTGTGAAATTATGAAGAAGGAAAAAAGAAATTCGTGCTAGTATGGCTGTCACACCTCTAACTGCATTTAATCTCATAGGCATTTTATCATCTCACACCATCACAAGAAGAAGGGTGAGTACAGGAAAAGAGAGAGAGAGAGAGAGAGAGAGAGAGAGAGAGAGAGAGAGAGACCATATTCACATAACTTTTATTACAGTATATTATTATAATTGTTGTTATTATTAGTTTTTGCTAATATCTTACTATGCCTAATTTATAAATTAAACTTTATCTTAGGTGTATATATGTACATGTAGAAGAAAAGGTAGTATGTATAGGGTCCATACTATCATACATGGGGGACTTGGAACATGTGCCCCATGGCTAAGGGGGACCACTGTGTGCTTCATGCGTAAAGGTATCCATCCTGAGTTGGTGTCCGTTGCTCTGCATGTGGAGAGAATGACTTTTGTGCTGTCTCTTGGCTTGTTTTCTTGAATTTTCTTTTCTTTTTTTCCCCATTGTTTTGAAGTATAGTTGACAAATAAAAATTGTGTGCAGTTAAGGTATAAAACTTGATGTTTTGATATATGCATACTCTCTTGAATTTCCATATTCTGAAACACAGAGAAGTATCTTTGGTAAATTACTATTTTTCTTAAACTGTACTGGTGTCTATTTAATATTTGAGTTAATGAGTGAGAAGGAAGATAACTTCATCAAAGAATGTGGAAATGGATACTGGCACAAACTCTGGAAAAACTAAATTACGTGTTTTTTTTTTAGTCCATCAAAAGGAGCATTTGTTCAGGAAAAAGGAAAAGGAAAAGCCACCACAGCAGTGAGAGGACCCACGCACCCAGCTGCCCACGTGCAAAACAACAACAAAAAATGAAACTAAATGACTTTTGTTGGGCTGTTGGGAAAACCACTTGCCATTTATGTGTCTTATTTTCACTTTTTCATGTCTGTACTGTAGAAAGATCTTATTACAGTATAGATTTTCTGAGATGGTCCCAATTTTGAATATTTAGGATACCTATAAATCATTTAAATGCCACAGAAATGTCAATATTTTGATATTTTAGTATCTTAATAATATGTCTTAGAATTGCTTTTAAAAATGATACTCTTCTGGGCCTAAAAAACAGCTTTATTGAGATATAATTCACATACCACAATATTCACACATTTACAGTACTTGGTATATTCACACAGTTGTGCAACCATTATTGCAATCTTAGAGTGTTTCATTATTCCATATAAAAATCCATTAGCAGTCATTCCCCATTCTCTCCTCTAGCACATGGTTACCACCAGTTTACTTTCTGTCTTTATAAATTTGTGTATTCTGGACATTTCATATAAATGTAAACATAAACTATGTGGTGTTCTGTGACTGGTTTCTTCCTCTAAGCATAATGTTTTTGAAGCTCATCCATGTTGTAGCATGTCTCGGTACTTCATTTCTTTTAATTTCTGAATAGTATTCCATTATATGGCTATCCCCCATTTTATTCATCTGTTCATCAGTTGAAGGACTTTTGGGTTGTTTCCACTTTTTGGCTATTATGAATAACACTGCTATGAATATTTATGGATAAGATTTGTTTGGATATGTTTTCATTTATCTTGGGAAGTCATACCTAGGAGGGGTCTTCCTGGATCATATGGTAACTCCATTTGCATGCAGAAGAGTAGTACTATGATTCCTAGCAAATGCTTGGATTTGTAGCATGATGAGTTTCTCAGTGGTTATGTAATCCTTGTTGTCAAGACCCCTTCGCAGAAGCTGTGGTGGACAGCCCCTAAGGCAACCCCTAGTTACCCCTGCCTCCTGCTGTTCACATCTTGGTGTAATCTCCTCCCTTTGAGTTCGGTGGGAAGTGTGGCTTGCTTCTAACTAGTAGCCTATGACAGTGGGATGTTACTTTGGTGATTATGTTATAATATGTAAGGCTCTGTTTAGCAGGTTGGAGACTCTCCCAAGAGCTTGATGAAGTCAGCTTGAGAAACTCATGCAGCAAGGAATTGCAGGTGGCTCCTAGACCTGAGGACAGCAGTCAGCAAAAAGCTGGGGACCAAGTCATACAACTGCAAGGAGATGAATTTTTGCCAACAATTCGAATAAACTTGGAAATAGATTCTTTCCCAGTTGAGCCTTTGATGAGGATATAACCCAGCTAATATCTTGATTGCAGCCTTATGATCCTCTGAGCAGAGGACCTGGCTAAATTGTGTCTAGATGCCTGATCCATGGAAAGGGAGATAATAAATATATGGTGTTTAGTGCAGCTAAGTTTGTGGTAATTTATTTATTTATTTATTTTTACAAGATTTTATTGGGGAATTGGGGAAGAGGAAGAGACAAGTTGCTGTCCTTTTGTTCTTCAGTCTAGTTGTGGAGGATGTCACCTAACTGGCCCATGTTGGTATTGTGATCATTATGCTCTTCCTGGGTGAGGCAGTCACTGGCCAGTCATTGGACAGCCATTCACGGTGGCTCATGGCAGCTCATGCTGGCTGTCAGCCACTCACCTAACTCACGGCAGGCGACTGCAGCAGAGGTTGCAGCCTACGCCTTCACCGGTGACTCACAGCAGCCCAGCTCCAGGTTGAGCTGCTGTTCAGCATCTTAGCTGTAGAGGGCACAGTGTCACTGGGCCTCATGTGGGATCCAAACTGGGGCCCTGCTGCTCAGAGCTGGCATCCCAAGCCAACTTTTAACCAACGTGCAACGTGGCTGGCCCAAGTTTGTGGTAATTTGTTATGCAGCATTAGAACATTAATTCAGAATGCTAGGATTTGTTTCCATTGTATTATCTGAGCTGGGTGCCACTGAGTTTACTTGTCAAGGCAGATATCCTCTTTATTTATCAGTATGATTATCCTAAAAGGATAAATAGCCTTAAAAGCTCAGGTATGTGCTGTGAAATAATCTATACCTCGGGTACAATTACAAGAATGGGGAAAGGAGAATGGCAGCAGCAAGAAACGGTTTCACTCTATGTGGGATACATACACCTCTAGAAACTTTGTTCCAAAAAGAAACAATAATCAGAATAAAAGAGGAATGCTAATTTATATAATGAAGACAGCATTTATCAGGGACTACAGAGGTGGGAGGATAAGCATGAACATGAGGCTATGCCCTGATAGAGTTTGGAATAGTTCTAATTTGTCTAGTGTTCTATTCAGATATAAGGTAAACTTGATACTAGCTTTCCCTTACAATTTATTAGCCACATAATAACCAAACATTCCCAGCCTGGTGAGCACCACTTCTATTTTTAGAACACACCTAGGACTATTTCATCTTTCTTAGTCATCCATTTCTATATTTAACAACTCTTACACTCGGAATTTTTAACTTATAGCTCACATAAATCCCTTATTCTTCAGTTAAAGCCTGTGTTCTTTCATACCTGCCCCCAAACAGATGGGCACAGCTGATTATGCGAATCTCTTGACTGTCTTTGTCATACCATTTCGTTTTGTTACATTTAATTCCTGACTGACTTAAGTGAGGAGAGTGAGCTGGATTTTATCCTGCAGCACAGAGACACATGTGGAATGCCTTTTGACTTCCTCTGTGATCTGACTTTAATTTCAAATGCTGTCTAGATGACTCAATGTGCAATAACTAATATGAAAAGTCATACAGCTAAATAACTAATGTGACATACCTCAGATGACTTGGAAGTTTGCTAGTTAGGGGAACAGATCAGTTGAAACTGATGGCAAATGTATGTCTGATTCCCAGTGGAGTGGAAGATTCAACCATCACTGAAATTTCCATTTTCCCATATCTCACACCAGTTGTCTGATAAAAAAGCAAAACGTTGTTTTGCTAAAGATGAAATCAACTGTGTTTCTCTCCTTATAGTTACAACAATGCTACCCATATGCCAGCCCTAGGGAACAGACATAGAGTGGACGGAATCAGTTTTTAGGTGATGGATATTATAGAACAGGTTTTCTGGGATGCAAGCTAAGATGACTTGGACAAGATAGGGGAGCTCTTTCCATGAATAGGGTCTCATCATTTTTCTTTGCTTTTATCTTCTATATTGAAAAAAAAATGTGTGGATTACACTGTTACAGAACAAATAGGGATTTAGCTGGTTTCATTTACTTTTGACAATTATTTTCATTTACAGTTGTCAAGAAACATTTGTAGCTCTCTGCAATGCTGGGACATTGTGCTGTGATGTTTCTCTGCTTCCTCATTCCATTACCCACCTCTAATTCCACAGTTGAAGTCTCTGAGTCTATACTTGTTCTGCACTCCTCTTGGTGGCTGGTGGGACTTTTCTGGAGAGCAAGTGCTATCTTGGCTGCTCTTTCTAGTGTCTGGGTCCTTGGCCCTCTTCAGTTGGGAATATCAGTCCACCAAAACCCCTTATCCTAGGGCCGGCTGAGTGGCTCAGTTGGTTAAGAGCTCGCTCAAGAGTGCAAGCTGAGCTCTGAGCAATGGCGGTTTGATGCCCAACCCAAGCTGAGTTGCCGCTGAGCTGCCAACAGGTGGCAGGATGGCTCAGTTAAAAAAAAAAAAAATAAGACCCCTTTTCCTGCTCTGCAATTGTAACTCTAAATATTTCACAGATCCTTTTTACAATATAAAGGCACGTACTTGTTCATTTGGACCCAAATGGAAATTAGCTAATTTTACATTACAGTTACAAGTTGTACAATGTTCTGTACAATATGGTTTTAAATAATAAGCATAAAGGACGTACACTGTCCTTTATACATAGATGAGGACTAAGATAGAGCTGATTCTAAATATGTTTTTCTCTTCCTCCTAAATCTAGGCAGGGTTAGGTAAATTTCACATCATTAGCCCTACCTATTCCAGTTCATTCTTTGCTGTTACTTGTTCATGTGTGAAATACCACATTAACACCCCCTTGCTGCTTCCAGAAGAAACTCCAGTGACTTACTTGGTTTTCAGCCCACTTCACGTGTCCCGCCTTGATGGGCATCTGTTCAGCACTGTTTCCCTGCTGAATTCCCCTTTTAAGAGTCTCTGCTCAGGTGTCTCTTAAACTAGAGATATGTAAAGGATGTCATTCTTGTTTTACTCAGAATTGCTCATTTTTCCATTTATCTAACAATCATGTTGTTTTGTTTTGTGCCAACCACTGTGCCAGGTACTAAAATACAAAGATGAATAAGACACGATTTCCTGATCTGGAAGAGCTTCCAAGGATGGGGAGAGTCATGCAAGCTTCTCATTATGCCACAGCTCAAGTGGCCCAGCAGGGCCGGGAGCACTGAATCAGGCTGGAGGAGTCAGACGCTTAACGTTTCAGTTGGGCCCTGACAGATGCATAAGGATTTAGCAGATGTGTAGGGATGAGGGGGTGGCAGCTGCAGAAATGATTTCTCGACTGAGGAAGCAGCATGAATAATAATGTGGAGGCATGAAGGGACAAGGTTGGCTTGGAGAATAGTGAGAAGTTGGATGTGACTGGAGTGTAGGGTGTCCGAGAGAGAGAGAGAGAGAGAGAGAGAGAGAGAGAGAGAGAGGAAGAGAGAGAGAGAGAGAGAGAGATGGGGGGGCGGGCAGGCAGGCTCTGGGAGATGAGCTGGGGGTGGAGGAAGTTTGGAAAGAGAGAGAAGGATATTGTAGGCTGGGTGTGGGTTTTTTTTATTTGATTCTCTAACAATGGGGGATAGTGAAGTCCTAAAACACAACAGTACATGATACGGAAATAGTACAAAGTATACAGGTGAGACTAGAGTTGGGAGAGATGGGTCAGATGGAGGCCTTATAGAATGTGAGTTAATGCTGCCTACAGCTGCCTTGGGTCCTTCACTAGTAGATGTGGGTATGAGGCTGTTGCAATTGGGACTTAACTAAATCAAGCGGAGGGGAATGCAGAGGGAGGGCTCCAGCTGAGAAATATTTCAGAGGTCAAGATATTATGACTGAAGGGGTGAGAAGGATGAGAGAGGGGAAGTGAGGGTGACTTCAGAATTTTCTCCTGGGGAGACTCACTGGCTAGTGGAGTTATTAATAAAAACAGAACACAGGGAATAGAAGTGTAGGCTGGCAGGAGGAAAGAAGGTGGGGTGGCAGAGCAAGCATATCCGCTATCCTTGGTTTCCCCTCTGTTTTGGGCCATGGCTGAGGTAGACCATTATAAGGCAGCCTTAGTTCACTTGTGTGGTGAGCATCTTTCCTCGCAGTGCCCTAGGTCTTCACTTTCTGCCCTGGGGCTCCCTGAGTCCAAGGACATAAACGTCAAGGGAGGTAGTACTCTCAGTACAACCGTCAATCACTGCAGAAGGGACCCAAAGGGTAAGTGCTCCCACTTCTGTTCTTTGAGTGGCCAGCCTCAGGAGGCATCTGTACCTTCTTAGGAGGGTCTGTCAGAATCCAGCCCTGATGCTCACCATGGAATCTCAATAACACACTTTCATCATGGCTTTTCTTCTTCCCTGTCTCCCCCTTTCCACTCCTCCACCCCTGCTCTTTAGGGATCACCGCTCATGTAAACTACTTGCAAGTAAGTTCTTACTTCAGGTGGGACTTTTCAAGCAACCTAAACTAAGACAGGTGGAGAGGCAAAGCTTGGTTTGATTTTAGATGCATGAAATTTGTGGTGGTCAGACCGTCCCCTTGTATTTTTGAGACTTTGGTAAAGGTTGCAAATGGAAGTTTACATTCTACATGTGTAAATATTTAAAAGTTATAAATCAAGCAAACACATTATTACATAAAATGTTATAGTCTCCCACATACCTGCGTATGTTTGAATGTAGAATTCTTGGACTCCTCTGAGATCCATGCTGGAATTTAACTATGTGAAAATGCTCAGGCCTGCAGCTCATCCCCTTCCCTATCCACCTCTTTCTCCTTCACACACTATGTGGGGACACTCTAGCCGGCAAGTTCTGTCCACACCCCTAACAAAGAGCCACCCTCCCACCTGGAATGTGTACCAAGTGGTGCAGTTTTCCCTCTGGAGAATCAGCCTAGGAATGGGGACTGTGGACACTCTGGAAAGGGGTCCTGGTCCCTGGAGCATGCCTAGAAGTGGGGGCATGGGCTCTGGGTGAGCAGTTCCCATCGGCTTGGAGAATCCTCACCCTGTCATGAGGGTCATAGTCAGAGGAGAGCCTAGGTGGGATCCTTTAGACCATGGGGTTCAGGGGCCCCATCTGGTGGTGTGTAGGCATGGTGAGGGCATGGGGCATCCTGGTGGAGCTGCCTGGCAGGTGATTAGTGACATACATCTGGGGCTTGGAGAGGTTAGAACTTGATATAAATATTTATTTGGGAGCTTGTCATTGAATAGTGGGAGTTGATGGATTCAATCAGAAAGATGAGGTGGAATGAGCAGAGAAGGTCTAAGAACAGAACCTGAGGGTGGCTGGGGAGGCAAAACCAGGGAGAGAGGCAAAGGAACAACAGTCTGTTGGAGTGACTTAGTGTTTCCTCTTGATATTTTAAAGGGATTTTATTCTTCTAAGCTAAAAAGGCAAACATAAATGAATCCCTAATGCAGCATGATAGAGTCACAGTGTTTCCTCCTCGTGCTCACTCCATGTCATATGTATGTAGACTCTTATTATGTCACTGGTCACATTGTGATCACCAAGTGGTCAGGGACTTGGAAGACTCTAGCATTCATTGTCCACGTGAAAGAAAGTCTTACCTGGGGAAATGTATAGTGCCTTTTGAAGCATTAATATAATATTTAGATAAAAAATATTATGGGATCAAAGAGGAAATCCCTAAGTTCTCATATGCATCTAAGTATCCACTATCTTAACTGTAATATGGGATTAATAACACCATCATTAGCTTATTGTGAAAGTCAGGTAAAATAATATATAAGAAAACCCTTAGATAAAAATTATATCTTTTATACAGATGCAATGTATTGAGCTGATTCTGAGGTTTTCATTTTGAAGAATCTCAAATAGGAGCTCAGTAGTCTGGAAAGTCTTTAGTGATCATTTTATCTGACTCATCCATTTCCCAAGTAAAGAAAGAAAGGGTGCAGAAAGGGTGAGGAAGTTCCCCCAGATTTTACAGCTGTTTAGTGGCAAAGATGGGTGGAAAGCCTTGGTCCATTGGCTTAGTCTACTTCTGTTATTATAGCAATTTATGCTGTAAGGACGAACACCGGGGTCTCTAGAGAGAGAAGAGGGATGGAAAAGGAAGATAAGCACATGAAAGGTGTGATAAAAGAATCTACTAGGAAAGTAAGAGAGAATGAGCTTTGTGATGTGATTTACTAACAACTTTACTTTTGATTTGCTGTGCAGTCCTCCGACATTTACTGCCACGGTCCTGTCATAACCACACCGTGAATGAATGGATGCATGTCTAGACATGGGCAACCCCAGAGAATATGGAGGCATAGTCCACCGTGGGATTTTATATCAATGGAAAAGACAGAAATTAACAAATAGTTATAAATATCTAATGTATGTAATCAAGTCAATGATTAAGTGCAGATAATTTAGTAAAGAATTACCCTAACTTGTAAACTTTATGAGGGCAGGATAATACTTGTTTTGCCTCTTACATAGTACTACACCTGGCAAATAGTTGGCAAATCCACAAATAGTTACTGAATGATAGAATAGATGTGAAAGAGGCTATGAAGGAAAATTACCTGCTGTCTGGAAAGCATAGGAAAGATGGCCTAACCTGGTCTGGGGAGACAGGGAAAGCTCCTCAGGAAATGCTAGATAATAAAATGATAGATAAAGTATTGTAATTGTGGTGGTGATGAAAGGCAAAGGAACAGCATGTGAGAACAGCCCCAGGCAAAAGGGAGTCTCCACGGTTCTGGAAGGGATAGAAGTCTAGCAAGCAACTGTGGGCAGTTGTGGGGCTAGAGTGTCATATTAGTTATCTGTTGCTATGGAGGCTGGGATCATGGGGGCCATTTTTGAGGCTGGCTACCACAAATGACAATGAAACAGAGGTGAGACGGAATAGGGTTTTCAGGCCATGTTAAGGGTTTTAGACTTCATTCTAAGAACAATGAGAAGACTTGGAAGGATTTTAAGCAGGGTTCAGCCATGGACTAGAGATTTAGGAGCAAGACTGCTGTCCCTGAAAGATGTAAGGGAGTGGCAAGATGGAGGCAGACCTCATTCCTAGGGCCTGAGTGTGCATCAGTTCATTCAGCCCACATTTATTGTGGGGCTTGGATGTGTCAGGATATGCACCAGATGTGAGAATGCAGAGATGAGAAGACCTACTCCTACCCTGACCTCCTGGGGCTTACAGTCCAAGGGCACATAGAGATTAGTAAGTGGACAGTACACTCCAGCACAAGAACTTCTATAATAGGGTAAAGTACAGGTTTCTATGATAGCACATCAAAGAGCACATAACTCATTTTGGGGAGTCAGGAATGGGCTTCTGGAGGAGCTAGCATCTAAATAATGACCCGAAGAACAAGCAGGCAGCGGGTAATAGTTCATGCTTGAACATAGGCCGGAAAATGAGAAACAGAATGACTTGTTTGGGGGAACTGAAAGTAGTTCAGCGTGTCTGGAGTCTAGATTGGAGGTGAGTGTGGGTGGAGGGGTAAGCGATACAAAGTCAGTGTGGTAACTGGGGTTACATCAGGATGAGCCCTTTTTCTTGTTAAGGAGTTTGGACTTTAGTTGGGGAGCAAGATGAAGTTGGTACAGTGCTTTAAGAAGAGAATGGACACTTTAGAATGGTTACTCTGGCTGCAACATGGAGAATAATTTGAGCTCACAAATTGGGAAGCTGGGAGAGGAATTTAGAGGCCATCATAATAATACAGGTGTGAATACATGGTGGCCCAAATTGAGGTTAGTGGAAGTTGGACACAAGAGATATTTATGAGGTAAAGTTGCTAGAACCTGATGATTATTCAGTTGGAAGGTGAGGAAGAGGAAGTGTAAGATAATTCCAAGGATCATGGCTTAATCTTCGTTGTTCGGGCAGTGACCAAGACCAAAACAAAAGGAGGCAGAAAGGGATATGATAATCAGAACTGAGGTATAAGGCCTGGGCTGGGTCTCCAACACCCAGTTGCTAGGATTCAGCTACAGGGGTAGAAGGAGATCATCAGTAAGTTTGGCTTTGTTTTAAGTCTTCTGAAAGTTATGTCACATGCCCTGAAAAGAGGGGTGCCTACAAATGTAAAATAGCTCCTCTTACCATGGAGGTTGGAGGGCAGGAAAAAAAGCAGTTCCTAAGAGTGTAAAGATTTTCTCCAACTCAAGAGTAAACCAGTACAGAATGCTCACACACTCCAGAAGACAACACAGTGACTCTCCTGAGGTTTAATTTGGTGGCAAAAAAAAAAAGTCCATGTTATCTGAGATGTTATACCTCAAACATTCTATAATAACACATTTGCCTCCAATAAGAAGCTACAATGTTTTCGCTGATATGAAAGCCGCCTGTATATAAACACACATCAGTTGTTCATACTTTTCTACTAAAGCTTTTCAGTTCTGAGAGAATTGAATTAGTGATGAAATCTACTTTATAATACCTGTTTCTCAAATTACACTTCTTGGAATAGTAAAATATCAGCAGTAACCACTGTGTATCTCTCTCTCTCTCTGTCTCTCTGTCTCTGTCTCTGTCTCTCTCTCTCTTTCTCTCAATACTACTATATACAGTAGCCCCAAGTGAGACTTGATTGACATTGGCGGTCAAGAATTAACATCAAGCACAGACAGCCAAATAATTTTCCATTTGACTCCTTCTCTCCGCTTTATTCCAGATCATTACTACTCCCACTGGTCCTTTTATACACCCAAGCTAGTCTGGTTTATCTGCTTCTCTTTCTTCCTTTCCTCCTAAGAAACTAAAATTATTTTCTACTGAATTAGAACAGTAGTTCTGTAGAATCCCAAACTCCACCTTTAGGTTCCATTGAGTATAGGCTCAAAGATAAGTCTTCATTTTGGATGATTTTTCTCACTTTCTTGTTTGTGTCAAAGAAGTCTTTTGTGGTTCATTCTATGAAAGTCTTTGGAGTGCAGTAGGACTCATTATTCTGACCAAGTGAGCTGCAGATCCTTTCCTGACAGTGAAAGCAGTTTTCTTGAACTGTTTGCTATCGTGTCCATTGCCTCTCACCTGCTCCCTTTAGCTCTGTAGGTAGACTCTATCTCCCAGTGATAGTTAATACTTGATATCCTTTATGCAAGCACAATTGTCTTGACTTTTTTCCTTTCAAAAAGTAACTCTACAGACAGACCCTGTGTTATACTCTCTTCTAAAATACTTGTGTTTGAGACATTTCATAGAGAAATTAATCTGTGAGCAAAAATGAGTTTGCGTGTGTAGATGCATTTGCTGAGAATTATTGAATGAAATGTCAGTGTTGGCTGAGCCAGTCATCAAGTCAGAGGCTTGTCCCATGGGGTAGCTGCCACATAATGAGACTTGAAACAGGCTGTATTAATGTGGAGTTAGCTACTCACTTCTGAAGTCTTAAATTCATTTGCCCAGCCTGTTAGCTATGAAGCTGGTCATTTGACCTATCTGTGATAAATGCATAGACAAAAATAATTTTGTTAAACAGCACATGGTCATAATCAACATCAATCTCAAATATTTGTTTAAGGTGTCTATATATAATCAAGTTTTATTCCCACTGTACTGATGAAGAAAGTGAAGAATGGGGGGCTAAGTGACTATATCTAGTTACTATGTTATGGTGATTAAGGAACTGAACCAATGGAGACACCAGTTTTCTTAATTTGTGGCTTAATATTGGGTCTTCTTAAAATACTCCAAATTTTAATTTTTCTTTTTCTTTAACAACAAATGTTTATTGAGTAACTATTTGCAAGAGATGCAAGATACTGTGTTATATGTTAAGGAGAAAAGATAGATTATCCTACTTGCATGGACATTGTCGGTATGGAGATCCTGGGGATAATGATATATGTAGAAATAAAAAGAGTCAGTATATGTCAAAGATGGTTCCAATTCACAAATACTATGAAAAAGTATTTCAGGGTGGTTAGAAAAAGGAATATAGAAAAGGTGAGGGTAAGGTATGAAGTAAGATCCTTCTCACATCATTCTTCTAGTCTGGTAGGTGGAAATGCAGGCTGGTAGGAGGGTCCTGGATACAAGGTGACCATTTTGGTTGAAGGATGGATTTATATAGGATAGTGATGGGAGCTTCATTTCTAGAGGTTAATAGGCCTGACTGCAGAGTCTTCAATAACAAGCAGAGTGTGAACTTTCCTGTGAAAGTTACTAACAAGCTCCTGAAGATTTTGGACAGCAAAATGATAGCTTTCCAAAATGTGTTTATAGAGTGACAATTATATGTCAGACACTATTCTAGTGTAGGGATTCACCATCAGGTAACACATCAGGTAACACCATCAGGTAACTGCATTGTCACTGAGTTTAGTGAAGACAGACAAGTAGACAGGTATCTACAAAATAGTATAGTAATGCTATAATGGGAAAAGTAGAGATGAACCTGGGAACACAGAGAGAAAGGTGCCCTAACCCAGGATTGAGGGGTTAGGAAAGGCTTTCTGGAGGAATTTATGATTGAACTAAGGCATTTGAAACACATACTTTAGTTTCTCTGTTTGAAATAATAATACATACATTTTAAATACATATGGGCAAATCAAATTATTGTGAGGACGATGGTGTAGGTGTTTACCTGGCAGTAAGGATGTGGTGCTGCCTACTCTCAACCCCGTCATCTGCTGGAGTCATATCAGATAAAACCAGGTAAAAAGAAGGTTTAAGTAAGATGCAGGGTCCATAACACGATGCTCAAAATATCCAGATTTTATCACTTGTTAGATCAACGACAGGAAGATCTCATACTGAATGAGAAAAGACAATTAATAGATGCCAACAGTGAGATGACAGAAATATGAGAATAATGTGCCAATGACTTTAAAGCAGTGATAAAAAAGCCCTCAGTGAGCAATTATGAACACACATGAAACAAATGGAAAAAAAAATAAAAGTTTTCAATAAAGAAATAGAAGATATTAGAAAGAATGAAATGGAAATTATGAAACAGAAAAATACAATAACTGAAATAAAAGGCTCAGTTTATAGGTCCAGCAGTAGTAGAATGGGGAGGATAGAGGAAAGAAATCAGTGATCTGGAGAATATAATACTAAATATTACCCAAACTGAACAACAGAGAGAAAATAGACTGAAAAATTTTTTAACAGTACCTCAGGGACCTGTGGGCCTATAACTAAGATCTAACATTTATGTCATCAGAATGCTGGAAGGAAAGAATTTTAAAAGTACTTGAAGAAATAAAGACTGAAAACCTAAATATGGCAAAGAAATAAATTTACAGATCCAAGAAGCTGAGCTAACTCTAGAGAGAATCAACCAAAATGCACACTAAGATGCATCATAATCAAACATGTGTAAACCAAAGACAGAAAAAACTTGAAAGCAGTGAGAGGAAAATGGTATCTGACATATGGAGTCAAACAATTTGAATGATAGTGGTTATTTATCAGAAACCATGGAGACAGAAGGAACTGATACAATATTTTTTCAAGTGCTAAAAGAAAAGAACTGTCAGCCCATGATCGTATGTCCAACAAAAATATCCTTCAGGAATAAAAGGAAAATCAAAATGTTTTTGGATGAAGGGAAATTTGGATGATTTGTTGTTAGCAGACATAACCTAAAAGAATAACTAAAGGAAATATTAGTTATTCTTGCTGTCTTCTTCCTTTCTATCAGAAAGGGAATTATTTAAGATAATTATAAACAGGAGGGTAAAAGGATATAACAATGATAAAGTTTCCACGCTTCACTCAAACTGGTAAAAGGTCCGAACTATTAGAGTATGATAACTTATGTGTATGTATAAGTGCATGCAAATATATATATAGATATATATGCTGTAATACATAGAGCAATCACTGGAAAGAGATACACTCACATGTTCAAATAATTCATAAGAGTTCAGGAAAGGAAAACAAATAAAAAATAGAAAGAACAAACAGAAAACAAAATATGACAGGATAGATTTAAGCCCTAATATAGTAATAATTATATTATGTGTAATTGTCCAAATCCACAAATTAAATGACAGATATTGACAGAGTGAATTGAAATGACAACTACATACTGCCTATAAGAGGCTCATTTGAAATATGACAATATAGGCATATTAAAAGTAAAAGATGGAAACGGCACGATTTCATTCTTCTTTATAGTGGAGTAATACTCCATTGTATAAATGTACCACAGTTTCTTAATCCAGTCATCTATGGATGAGCATTTCGGTTGTTTCCAAGTCTTGGCTATTGTAAATAACGCTGCAATGATATGGATGGACCTAGAGGCTATTATGTTAAGTGAAATAAGTCAGCTGGAGAAAGACAAATACCATATGATCTCACTTATATGTGGAATATGAAAAACTGAATGAATGAGCAAAGTAAACAGAAACAGTATCATAGATATAGAGGAAAAACTGAGGTTGCTAGTTGGGAGGGGGTGGGGATGAGGGAGAAGGGGAAGGGATTAGACAGCATAAATAGGTAACTACAATATTGCCACAGGGATATGAAAGACAGTTCAGGGAATATAATTAATAATGAGGTAAATATTTTCTGGAGTGTCAGATGGTCACATGTTTTGATAGGGAGACCATTTCATGGATGGAGTAGAGGCTTGATCACTGCACTGTACACCTGAAGCTGATGTTGTATAATATTGTATACCAACTATAATTGAATATATAGATAGTCACGGGATGTGGATTATACTGAGGAAGAGAGTCAGAGGAAGTGTAATAGATATATATGATATGGGGGGGAGGAGTGGGGTGGCGAATTGGGGGAGGGGGTTGTCACTTTGAAGGGTAAAAAGTATAACTATTGCACTGTGTTGTACACCTGAAATTAATTAAAAATAAATTAATTAATTAATTTTAAAAAAGTAAAAGATGGAGAAACAGAAGTTATGTAAACATTAGTGAAAAGAAAGCAGTAGTAGCTATATTAATATCAGATAAAGTAAACTTCAAAACAAAGAAATTTATATATATAGAGAGGGACATTATGTAATGTAAAAAGATCAATTTACAAAAAAAAAAAAAAACTCATTGCAAATATGTACCAAACAATAAAACTGCAACATATGTGAAACCTGATAAAACCAAGAAGAGAAATAGACAAATCCATCATTATAGTTGGAGACTTCAGCACTTTTCTCAACAATTGATATAATAGTTGGAAAATCAGGAAAGATATAGAAGAACTCAGTAACCAGTGGGATCCAATTGATAATTAAAGAACATACCTTGCCAACAGCAATAAAATACATATTTTTTTTGTATACAAGTGCCCATGGAACATATACCAAGATAGATAATCTCCATGGCCATAAAAAAACAAAAAACAAAAAACACAAAACAAAAACCCACAATAAAAAACCCCTCAACAACTTTAGAAGACTTGAAGTCATACATAATGTGTCCTACAACCACCATGGAATTAAACCAAAATCAACAACATAATGATGATAACAGGAAAATCTCCAACAACTTGGAAAAGAAACAAAATACCTCTGAATAACCCATGGATCAAAGAGGAAGTCTCAATGGAAAAATATTAAAAAATCAAATGGAATTCAATAAAAATAAACATTAAACTGAATGAAAATAGAAACAAATATTTCAAAATTTGTGGAACAAGACAAAGATGTCTACTCTTACCACTCTTAATCAACATAGTGCTTGAAGTTCTAACCAGTGCAATAAGGCAAGAAAAAAAAAGGCATGCAGATCAGAAAGGAAGAAATAAAACTGCCCCTATTTGCAAGTGACATGATTTACTATGCAGAAAATTTCAAGGACTCTACAAAAACAAAAATCGTTTCTAGAACCAAGAAAAGAGTTCAGCAAGGTGGCAGGTACAAGATCGACATTCAAAAATTAATTGTATTTTTATATGCTAGCATTGAATATGTGGACACTGAAATTTAAAATTTTATACTACTTATAATCCCTCAAAAAATAAAATACCTAAGGCAAAAAAAAAAAAAAAAAGGGCTGGCTGAGTGGCACGTTGGTTAAGAGCTGGTTTGGGATGCCAGCTCTGAGCAGCAGGGCCCTAGTTTGGATCCCACATGAGGTTTGGAGCCCATTGCCCTCTACAGCTATGATGGTGCACAACAGTTTCACCGGAAAGTAGACTGCTGTGAGTCCCAAGGATGACATAGCTGCAGCCCCTGCTGCAGTGGGCTGCCATAGGCTACAGTGAGTGACTGGCAGCCAATGTGAGCTGCCAAGAGTCACCGTGAGCGGCCCTTCAGAGGCCGGGGACATATATGCCTCACCCAGGAAGAGCGCAATGATGATACCAACATGGGCCAGTGAAGCAATGTCCTCCGCAACTAGACTGAAGAACAAAAGGACAGCAACTTGTCTGCTCTCCTTCCCCAATTCCCCAATAAAGTCTTTAAAAAACAAAAAAACAAAAACCGTGTAGGACATATATGTTAAAACTACAAAATGCTGATGAAAGAAATCAAAGGTTACCTAGATGGAGTGACATACTATCTTTATGGATTGAAAGACTCAACAAAGTAAAGATGCAATTCTCCCTAAATTGATATGCAGATTTAATGTGGTCCCTATCAATATCCCAGCAAGGTATTTATGTAGGTATAGATAAGATTATTCTAAAATTTATGAGGAAAGGCAAAAGAACTAGAATCAATAAGACAATTTTGATAAAGATAAAAATTGTTGAAGGAATCAGTCTACCTGATGTCAAGACTTATTATTGAGTTACAATAGTCAAGATTGTGTGGTATTGGTAGAGGTATAGACACATAAATCAATGGAATTGAGAACCCAGAAATACATACAAACAAATATGCCCAACTTATTTTTGACAAAGGTGAAAAATCAATTAAATTGCAAGCTACATACAGTCTGGGAGAAAATATTTGCCAGCAATATATCTGACAAAGGAATAGTATCTAGAATATATAAAGAACTCTTAAAACTCAGCAGTTTTTTAAAAAAAAACCCCACAAACCTATGAGAAAAATCCATGAAGAGGCATTTTACTAAAGAGAATATGCAGATGGCAAATAAGCACATGAGATGTTCAATATCATTAACCATTAGGGAAATGTAAATTATAACCACAATGAGATATCACTCTACACCTATCAGAATAGCTAAAATTAAAAAAATAAAAAAAGTCACCGAATACTGGTGAGGATGCAGAGAAACTGGATTGGATTACTCATACATTGCTTATAGGAATGTGAAAAATTGTAGTCACTCTGGAAAATATTTTGACAGTTCCTTAAAAAAAAAAAAACTAAACTAAATATGCAATAAGCATATGATCCAGCCATTGCACTCTCATATTTATCCCAAATAAATGAAAGCTTATGTTCACACAAAAACCTTTACGTGAATGTTTAGCTTTATTCATAAATAAAAGGGAAAAAAACTAAACAACCCAGATGTTTTAATGGGTCAGTGGTTGAACAAACCCTGTTGTGTTCATTCCATGGAATACTATTCTGCAATAAAAGAATGAACTATTAATACATGCTACAACATGAGTGATTTACCAGATAATTATGCTGAATGAAAAAGCCAATCTCAAAAGGTTATGAACTGTATAACAATTTATATAACAATCTTGAAATAACAAAATTATATAAAGGGAGAACAGATTAGGGGGTGGGAGGGAAGTGGGTGTTTGACTGTCACAGGAAAATATGAGGAACCCTTGTAATGGATTGTTTGTATCTCGACTACATCAATATCGATATCCAAGTTCTGATATTATACTATAGCTTTGCAAGATGATACCATTAGGGGACACTGGGTAAAGGGTATGCAGTTTCTCTCTGTATTAAGTCTTATACCTGCATGCGAATCTATAATTATCTTAAAATAAAATTTTAAGTAAAACAATCAAACTGTTTTAAAGATTGAGTTAACCTAGAGGTGATAGGAGAGAAGAGCATTCTAGGTGGATGGAGAAATGGAACTGAAGCTAGGTCAATAAAGCTGGAGCGTAGAGTATGTATTGGGCGGAGAATAAGGCTGAAGTGGTCAGTCAAGGCCAAAGGATAAAAGTCATTGTTTAAGTACTTTTAAATTTCTAAAACTTATGAAGAGCCTTGGAAGAATTTTCAGTAGCAGTGACACACCAAATTTTTGCTCACAATGAAAATTGGAGAAGGACTAGAAGTGCAATCAATAGATGGGACAGACAGACTGGGAGAAAGATGGGGCTCACTGTTTGGAGGTATTGATAAGGTCTAAGCATAAGGACAGTGAGAATAAAGAATAAGAAACAGTGGGAATATGCAGTTTGGGGATGGGTATCAGGATTTTTAGTTTAAGAGGTGGAACAGTTTTAGAAAATAGTAAAGAGTTGGATTGGGAATAAGAGTAAATTGCTGAAATAGAGTGGAGAGTAAAGGAACTGTGGTCAGATGGGGTGTTCACATGGACATCGGATGCACCTGGAACCTAGAATGATGACAGAACTAGAGCAGAAAGGAAGATAATAAATATATACCAGGAATCCAAATTCTTAATCAATATGGGTAGTAAATAGCAAGTCTGTAATCACAATGACAAGGTACAGAGTGGGAGCTACAAACAGATGGTATAACCCTCAATGGAGATGTTTCTATACAAAGGAGGAGGAGGAGTAACCTGAAGGCAGCGATGCAGAGCAACAAAATATGGTGTGTGTCCCTCCCCTCATTATATGGGCAGTGAGACAATGAGCAACCCATAACTGGGAGGTGGAAACAGACAGGTAGAGGGAGTGTTTGGGGCAAAAGTAGAAATCAGGGATAGTTTACAAAGAGTGGGGATCCCAGAGACTAACATGAGAAGGGCTGATGGATTTGTCAGTAATGGGAGGATGACAGGATTTAGGGTGCAGAGATGCTGAACTGAGCTGGGCTGAGCATAGAAGAAAGGACACATGACCAGAAAGAGGGCCTTGCATTGTGGATAGTGGTGAAGGATGACAGTTAGTGACAAGCATGTGGAATTAACTGGCCTTAAGACACTGACTGGATTTCTGCCATCAAATGGCTTTTAGACTAGTAGAGCCATTAGGTCCCAGTGGTGTCTGACACAGGATGACATATATGTCATTTGTATCCTGGTCAGTGGTCTATAATCTTCAGAAAGCAGTTGGTTTCTGTTTCAGCAAAGCCCAATCCAAAGAACGGGAAGTGTAGTTAGGCCAACATGAGATTGGGAAGAATTTCCAGCCTGGCAAAACTCGGGCTTTGGGAGAGAAGATTGATGTGGTTAAGTTCAGACAGGCCTATCCCTAACATTTGTGAAGCCTGGAGCAAAAGGACAAACAAAGGCCCTGGACTGTGATTCACCCCTTTGTCTTCCCAGCCCTGGCTTTTCCTGCTCCAAGAGGAGTCCTGGGGATTCCCCAGACTACATATTGTGGCTGCCATTCAAACTCAGGGGAGAGGACACAGTTGACCCAGTCTTTGCTCAGGAGGATTGTCCTGGGAAAAAGTCCAGGCAGGCCATGGAAATGGACTCCAGGCTCTTGGTTGGGTGGGGAATTTTGAGTTTCTAGGTACCTAGACTAGGTAGGAGTATGGGCACCAGGGAGGAGTATGGGCACCAGGTTGCCATGTTCTCATGGACTCCTTGCACCATGGAAAGAGGCACAACCTAGTGATGGGCAGAGAGGGGCCGTCTAGATGACAGGCACAGTGCAGGGGCCACGGGTGCCCTGAGTCTAAGAGTGGCATTGGGTTCAAGTCAGCATGAAATTAGGTTCTTAGGGCCTTTTGCCCTGAGTGGAGCGCAGCATCTGGAAGAAGGGAGTGACACAATTAGAGCCATTTTTCCCCCTTCTTCCTTCTTTCTCGTCCCCAGCTTTATTCTCCAGAGGCAAGCAGTGTAAATTGATGGTATATTCTTCCAGACGTTTGCATATGCATATATTGTTCAATAAATTGCTTATTGTTAATGTAAACAGATCATGGATATGTCCATCAGTTTGTATACATAGATATACAAAATATTTTCAGTGGTAGCCTATTTTTTTTTTCGTTTTGTTTTGTTTTAGTAATGGAGTTACCATTGTTTATTTAGCTAGCATTAAGATTGTTTCTAATTTTTTTCACTATTACAAACAATGTTGAAATTCACCCATTTATTTAATACTATTATTATTATTATTATTATTATTTTTGAGGGCAGTGTCACTGGCCCTCATATGTGGGACCGAACTGGGGCCGCTGGCTTCTCAAGCCAGCGCTTAACCACTGCGCCACTCGGCCGGCCCACCCATTTATTTAATATACACTTATTGAGCACCTACTGTGCCAGAAAGTTTTTCATCACTAGAGATAGAGCAATGAACAAGGACAGCAAAAGTAGAGGTTACTTGCCAGTGGAGCAAATCAGGCCATAAAAATAAATTGTATAGAATTAGGGTAAGTGCTACAAAAACAAAAACAAACAAACAAAACAGGGAATGGGAATGGGGTATTACAATTTTAAATAAGATGGTCTAGGGAAATAAATATTCCTGAGAAGATGAGACCTGAGCCAAGAACAGAGGAGGTGAGGGGATGGAGGCAACAGATAAGTGAAAAGAAAATGTTTCAAGCAGAGAGATCAGTAATGAATTCTCTATATGATCCTGGGTTAATATTTCTGTAGAACAGATTCCTAGATGTGTTCTATTATAGCTGGGTCAAAGGCCAGGAGCATTTTAAATGTAGCTAATGTAACTGATTTATACCTCTGTCTTCTATGTCTTATAGTGACTCTTGCCAAAACTCTTGAAGGCAACTATTTTGATGGAAAAATATTTCGTAAGTCTCTTAAGGTGGGGACTGTATCTCCAAATGAACTTGCTTTAGATAAAATAGTCTCTGAATTGTTCTCCAAGGAGATTCCATTAAGTGTCTGAAAGGCTTTTATTGATTCAGAGTCACTATTTGTATATTTTGGAAACCCAAACTTTGTAATTAATATGTATGTTGCACTATCCATGCATATGATGTTAAGTCCCTGTGGTGGAACCACAGGGTGGAAGTATGCTGAGTTCCTGTTACATCATGGAGAGCTTCCTGCTGACAAGCAGCACTTCCTCTAAACGGAAATGAGCTTCTTGTCCTTTAAGCAACTGAAATTTTGGTATTGTGTACAGCAGCTTAACCTGCCCTAATTAATGCTTTGGGTTTTCTAGGCAGATAATCATATTATCTGGTAAAAGTATGTTTAGTTTTGTAAGAAACTGCCAAACTGTCTTCCAAAATGGCTGTACCATTTTGCATGCCTATCAGCAATGACTAAGAGTACCTGTTGCTTGATGTCTTTACCAGCATTTAGTGTTGTCAATGTTTTTTATTTTAACCATTCTAATAGGTGTGTGTAGTGGTAGCTCACTGTTGTTTCCTAATCCCATTTTGACACTCTGTCCTCTACTTAATTGTCTTTGTCTAAAATAATGTCTTTGCTTTGAGAATCTTTAAATGCCCTAGAAGTAATTATGTTTTCCACTTTCTCTACTGTTATATATATATATATATATATATATATATATATATATATATATATACAGAGAAGCAGAATGAGAGTCAAGAGAACTGGAACAGAGAGGGAAATATAGTAAGCAATTTTAGGCTTGTGAGGCAGAATTGTGTGTGCGTGTGTGTATGCTAAATGGCCATTTGCACCTCCATTCATTAATCCAGAAATCTCTCTAACTCTTGGAAGACAATTCAAGTAAACAGAGAGAAGTTGGTAGAGTAATTAGTGGTCTGTGGGGAAGCTTGTGTCATTAGGTCTAGTTAATTCATAAACTAAAGTATAATCTATTTTATTGTTTAATGAAAATGAATTACAAGGAAGGTGAAAGTTGATTAAATGAAAAGTTCTTAGGAAGATTAAGAATAGGGGAACTGAAGAGAAGCCAAAGGTATCTGGTGACTCATTATGGCATTTTGAAAACTGGATAGGTAGGTACAGAGACTGTTTTATATGAGAATATATACATGAAGCAAAAACCAGGTAATATTCTAGAGACTTTAAGTTTAGGAAGGATTGTATGATAGGCAGAATAATAGCCTCCCAAAGGTTATCCAGTCTCTAGAACTTGTGAATATATTACCTTTCATGGCAAAGGACTTTGCAGATGTGATTAAGGATCTTCAGGTGGGGAGATTTTCCTGGTGCAACCAATGCAATCACAAATGTCTTTGTAAAAGGGAAGTAAGAGGGATAAATCAGACAGAAAATGTGAGGACAGGAGCAAAGGTCTGAGAGGAGAGAAGATGATAGATACACTGCTGGCTTTGAAGATAGGAGGATAGGGCCACGAGCCACGGAACATAGCTTGCCTCTAGGAGCTGGAAAAGGAATGGATTCACCCATAGAGCCTCCAGAAGGAAACTGAAATTATCTAGGAACCCACCAAGAGCAACCTTGTAAGCATACATTCAGGTATGGTTGAAGGGGTTTATTATGAGTAACAAAACTTACTCCTCTTACTCCCATCACTCAGGAAATTCCAAGGGTTTCAGAAACTCTTGTGTCAGGAACTGGGACACAGACCAAATATACACATTTCTTGTTATAATCACAATATTGCAAGCAGCAATTGAAATCAAGTAAAAATTGTCTTTAATTTTAAAGTTTGGTATCTGGCAAAATAAAATAGGAAAAAATACTACTAGTGTGAGTTGTAGGAAATCTTGATAACTGTGTTTTGTTTATTTGCTGTTTTCAGTTATTGAAACTGAAAATTCTATAACGTAATAGAATGACTCTTTGAGACTATCAAACTCACAATGTTTCATAGATTGGATTAAGGAATTTGGAGCAATACCAAGGCATGCAGGGTATGGAGTGTCTAATGTCCCTGGGTGTTAGAAAATTTGTAGAGATTAGACTAGAATTCATGCCTCTCCACTGATGATGAAAGTGTGCCCATTATTGATTGATTGCATCTGAGCTCCAAATCCATCCTTCATTGTTGGGCTTGAAATGGATCTTGTAAACATGTCTTCTCTACCTCTTGGCACCATGTTAAGTTTGTCAATAGAGGGCAAAGAGGTACCCTGCAGGCAGGATTGTCTCTTCCTGATTCAGATGTGCTTTTCCTTCCTCCTTGTTCCTGTGGTGATGGCTCATCCTGCTGCAAAATAGCCAGTGGAGGTGACCCCCAGCAAGTTTCAGAGGTACCGACTACAGGCAGCTTCCTAGCACATGGGTTTCCCAGTGAGCCAAGCAGCATTCTGTGGGTGGCTTCCAGGTGAGTTCTCTGGGCCCCTCCCCCACAGAATAACGAATGCCACAGCAGCCCCTGCTGGCAACATCCACTGGTGACCAGGGATAGTTCCCTGCCCACCAGGCTTGGCCCTCTGACTGTGGACCAGTTGTGGCCTAAGGCAGCCTGGAAACTGCTCTTCCATCCAGGAGGCTACATGTGTAGCTGTCTAACCAGGTCTGATTCCCACCTTGTGGAGGGGCCCTCTTCCTCGTTGGGTTCTCTCACTAGGGTAATCTTTAGAGTTCTCTTTCATCCCTTCTTGGGAGCTGTAAATAGTTAATAATTCGTATTATTAAACCTGCCCTGTTCAAATTATTGTGGAGTTTCTGTCTGCTGATTGTCCTTTGACTGGTACTAGGACGTGAAGCCAAGGAAATAATGTGTTCTACAAGGGGCTAAGTTCACACATTAACTGCACTTCCTTTCAGCATCCTCCTCACAATGTTATGTTTCTTTTGGATATATTTTTTTGTTCTAGCAGGGATTTTGATGTTGCTTACAGACATTTCCTGAGTACATCTTGTGTACTTGAGAACTAATCAGAGTATCTAAAAGAAGCTCGTAATGAGCAACACACACACACACACACACACACACACACACACAGAGCCACTCACTGCATCAGGGATTGAGACAATAGGCTCTAGGCCCTAACTCTAGCTAGCACTGTGAGTAAAAGAGAATATCAGAGAGAAATCACTGAGCTTTTCTCTTACAGAGTTTGATTAGACAGATTTAAGATATTTTCAGGTCAAAAGTTCTATGATATTTGATCTGAGTGGTATGAACATTCAAAAGCAAAATGTTAGTGAAGTAATAGGAGCGTTTTGAAGGCTAGCCACAGATTCTGAGGTGGAGAGAGGCAGAGGTGACAGTGAGGCAAAAGGAATAACCACTGAGAATGAGAAGAGATGTTCTGGGCTAGAAGTTGCACTCTATGTGCCAAATGCAGGGAAATCTAGAAAAATCCTCTCATCACAACAGTGGCAGGTAGAAGTCATTCCTAGGCAACCACACAGCAGATGTTTTTTTCAAAGTTGGAGTAGTTACACAGAAATACATGGAAACAGATGTAAAGCTACATAAATATTGTTGATATTTCTCTTTTATTTTAAAGTTTGAGTTGAGTGTTTGCAGATTGAAAGACTGGGATTTTTTTTTTTTTAATTAACAGTCCTGCAGTGTACAATAAGCAGATCAACGTGAGTTAGATTAGCTCAATATTAAAAAAAAAAAAAAATCAGCCAATGATAAAGAATTAAGATAGCTATTAAATAAAAAAATTATTGGCAGTAATTATTCTGGGTAATTAATGGTCTTAGACCCAGTGGATCACTTTTAACAAAGACAATGGAACAAAAGTGATCATTAAAAAAGATGTTGACTTCCATCTTCTCCCTCTCTCTTGATCTCTATTGCTCACTCGGATGAATGCAGCTGCCATGTTGTGAGCTGCCCTGTAGAGAAGCACATATGACAAGGACCTCAGGGCAGCGTCTGACCATTTTCATTGAGAAGCAGGGGCCCTCAGTCTAGTAGCTCGTGAAGAACTGAATCCTGCCTAGATTCTTCCTCATTCAAGTGTTAAGATGAGACCACAGCCCACATCTCAGTTACAGCCTTGTTAGAGCCTTTGAGGCAGAGACACCTAGCTAAGCCGTGCTCAGAACCAGAGAAACTGTGAATAATAAATGTTTGTTTTAAGCCACCAAGTTTTGTGATGCAGCAAGAGAGAATCCATATATATCCATATACATATATAACAATGTATATTAATTTTCTATGGCTGCTCTAACAAACTACCACAAACTTGGTGGCTTAAAACAAGAGAAATTTATTCTCTCACAATTCTGGGGGACAGAAGTCCAAGATCTTTATCAGTGGCTGACATCAAGGAGTTGGCAGGGCTTCACTCCCTCCTGACACTCTAGGGGAGACTCCTTTCCTTGCCTCTTCCAGCTTCTGGTGACTGCTGACGTTTTTGGGCTTGTGATCACATCACTCTAATCTGAAGGCCAGCTCCTTCAAATCTCGTTCTGCTCCATCTTCACATTGGCTTTTCCTGTGTGTGTGTGTGTGTGTGTGTGTGTGTGTGTGTGTGTGTGTGTGTGTGTGAGAGAGAGAGAGAGAGAGAGAGAGAGAGAGAGAGAGAGAGAGAGAGAAAGGTAGAAATTTCCCTTTGCCCCCTCTTGTAAGGATACCAGTGGTTGCAGTTAGGGCTCACTGAGATATTCCACATAGTCTCCCCATCTGAAGATCCTTAACTTAATTACATCTCCAAAAATGCTTTTTCTATGTAAGGTAACATTTACAAGTTCCAGATTTTTGGACATGGATATTTTTGGGGGTTCATTTTTCAACCTAACACAAATTGCTGACATTTTAAAACTTATGCTCTAGATACCATGGTAAATAATTTACATGTATTTTCATTTACATGTATTTTATTTACATGGATTATCATTCCTCGTTTATGTACAATGAAACTGACTCTCAGAGAGTTTAAGTGACTTGACTCGGGTCCCATAGCTAGTAAGCAGTGAAGCCAGATGGTACCCAAGCTGTCTGACCTCAGAGCTTGTACATCTAACTGCTATGTTGTGTTACCTTGCTATGGGTTCATATACTTAACTTAAATAATTAGAAAAGGAGTATATTTATTTCACCACATACAATGTAGTCAGTGGGTTCTTATTAACAGTGTCTTTTGGTACCCTTGAAATTCTTAAGTTAAAAGAACGTTTTCAGTTATTTTTAAAAAGAGACACTTGAACCAGGAGGACTTTATCTAACATTTGGAATCAAAATCCTGTTGCCTAGAGTGGAGATAGACTGAGTCATTCACCTTTCTTTTTTCTTTTTTTTGTTTTTTTTAAGATTTTATTGGGGAACTGGAGAAAGGGAACATCCAAGTTGTCGTCTTTCAGTCTTAGTTTTGGAGGGCACAGCTAGCTCAGCTCCAAGTCCAGTTGGCAGCTCACGGCCTCTCAGCTCAAGGTGCTGTGTTCAATCTTAGTTGCAGGTGGGTGTAGCCCACCATCCCAAGCGGGACTCAAACCAGCAACCTTGTTGTTAGGAGCAGTTGCTCTCACCAGCTGAGCCATCCTGCCACCTGTCATTCACCTTTCTTATGGAATGGATCCTGGACAAGATCTGTTCCTCTTTGGATGTGCCACATTTACATAAACCAGTCTCCAGTGGGGAGGATTGAAAGAACTGGACTAGCCAAACTCTGCTCTTTTCTGTAAACTTCTCTAGGAATACTGATTGCTTTGAGCACTTAGAGGCATCATTGGTTTGGGGTGGATTTATTTTAGCTTTCCTGGGAAAAGTGGGTCTAGAGATGAAATCAAAATGAAGAAAGAGGTGATTCTTGCATTGATCAATGTTCAAAATGAGCATGTGTATAATGGATTCCAGATTAGGTTCTGGTTAGCATTTGCTGTGCTATTCCTTTTACAATTTGTTGATTTTCTATGTATGACCCAGTAGTCTAAAAAATTCAGATCACACAGAAACTTCAGCCCTGTGCAGATTGAAGCTGTAGGCTTATGAATCTCTTTTCCATATGTTTCTTCATGGAAGCAGATTCCAAAGTTAAGGAAGTAACAGTGTTGGAAGGCTTAGAGATAATCTTGAGCTTTTGTTTTTATTGCCACTGCATCAACGATGGCATGGCCATCCCTTCCCCAATGTGACATGCCCGAGCAGGTGTGCAGATGGTTAAAGGACTGGGGATATGGGACTCAGATGGCAGATGGTGATGCCTTGTCAAGGTTCCAACTGTACTTTGAACATTCTGTTCCCCCTCCAACTTGCATCACTTCAGATGGCAACCTCATTTGGAGGTGAATTGTTCTTTGCTATTTTCTTTCTTTCTTTCTTTTTTTTTTTCCCCATGGTGGAGTTGACCTCATGCCTGGCACTGTGTGAAATGTATTGGCCTAGTTTCTGCGCCAGAGATGACAGAAGCTTATTGGTATTTAGTGTATGCTTTGTCATGTTGATTTTAGAAAATAAAGCCTGAAGAGATCCTCTAATTTTATTGAGATTACTAAGTCTCTGGCACTATTCTAGTTACCTTAGAATAGTATCTCTCCAAGGACAGACGCTTCATGGATAAAGGAGTCTAGAGTCCAATTAGTTGGGATACTTCATGGAAGGTGTTTTCAGGGCAAAGGAGGTAAGAAAATGTTGATTGCCCTCCCCCATTATCTCTGTAACAAACATGTTGACACCCATACCTTGTCTCATTTACACCTCTCTGAATATAGCCGTGGTAGGTGTTGCTGGCATGTTGATAGCTTCCCACCTTAAGCTCTCTTCTTTGCCTGAGGGATTTCTTCAGCACTTTGGGAGCTTCTCTGGGCTCTCTGAAGGTACAACTTGAAGTGTGGGAGCATGCCCTCAAGATAACCCCCAACCATTGGGAGGTTGGACTTGATAAATGTCTAAACTTTTCCACCCTCTGGAATAATTTTGAAGCCACATCATAGTTTCTCAGAGTTTCAGTAGATCTGAGCTCTAGTTGCTCATTCAGTAACTTGTTTATTAACGTAAGCTGTATGGCTTTTCTCATTTCCCTGTCTTAATTATGCCTGTTTTATTTGTGTTTCCTGTTTTTGCCTCTGACAAAAGCTACCTGTACCCAAGTCCTTGTCTGAGAGTCTGCTTTTGGAAAACCCTTCCTTTTGATAGTCCTAACACATACTAGGTTTGAGAAGTCCTGGAGTAGAGAAATTCAATTAGTCCTGTCCTAAACTTATCATTCCACAAATATTTGTTATTTTTTACTTTAAAAATTCTGTGTATCTAATGTTCTTCACAATATGATTTCTGAATTACTCTGGTCCCTGGAGATATCTGAGAGAGGCATTTATTAATAGTGTTTCATGAAAGAGAATCCAGATTCCCTTTCACAGCTCATTTTTGTTTTTGAGTACCTTTGGCAAAACCTCAAGGTCACAGGTCTGCAAAGGATCATAGAGTCTAGTTACATCATTTTATCAATAAAAAAACTAAGACCCAACAATTACTAATGTTGTAAAGACTATGTAGGGTGTCAGATGGGTACTAGACTTATCTGGGGATCACTTCATAGATTATATAAATGCCTAACCACTGTGCTGTATACCTGAAACTAATGTAAAATAATATTGAATGTCAACTATAATCACACACACACACACACACACACACACACACACACACACACACACACACGGTCCCAAAAAAATGTGTATGCATTTTAAGAAAGGAAAAAACTATTAAAATTATAATACTCAATATATACCAATAACATAAGATGAATACAAGTCACGTTTGACTTCTGCAATTATAAGAGGTGCTCAAAGTGGTTATCATCAGTGTAATTTTAATACAGTTTTTTCCTTTCTTAAAATGTGTGTATCTTTTTTTTTTGGGGGGGCTCTCTCTCTCTCTCTCTCATATATATATATATATATATATATATATATATATATATATATATAGTTGTCAGAAAAGTCATGACGCATTTTTGCAATGAAAAATGTAGAAGAAAATACATCACGGCTTTTCCAACAACCCTAAATACACACACACACACACACACACACACACACACACACACACAGTCATGAGATGTAAAGTACAGCATAGGGAATATAGTCAATGTTATTATAATTGCTGTGTATGATGTCAGGGGGGTAGTAGACTTGAGGGGGTTATCACTTTGTGAGGGGTGTAAATGTCTAATCATTATGTTGTTTCATATACCTGAAACCAACAAAAAAATGAAATAAAATGCACACAAAAACAAGAAAGAAACTAAGACCTGGAGCAGTGAACTGTTATCTGGTTCAGACATCTGAGATTTCATAGGGAGTGTGCAGATGTTATTTAACCCAATGGTTAATAACTATGGCTTATGGCCAAAACTTAGCATACTGTCTTATTTTTGTTCAGTCTGCAAGCTAAGAATAGTTTTACATTTTTAAATGGTTGAAAAAAAATTTTTTTTAATGTTTCATGACACATGAAAATCAATAAGAAATTGCAATTTCAATGTCCATAAATAAAGTTTCATTGGAACACAGACACACCCATTTGCTTATGTATTGTCTATAGCATCTTTAGTGCTGCAGTGAGTTGAGTAGTTGTGACAGAGACTGTATGATCCACGAGCCGAAGATATTTACTCTCTGATTCTTTACAGAAGATGTTTGACAATCCCTGCTTTAGATTCTCAAGCCATTGCGAAGGGAACTGCATAAGCAAATATGAATATTGAATAAGTCAACAGAATGTAGCAGAGAAGTCACAAAGTTGGGAGTAGTGCTTGGGAATTCTATTCCATGCAGTACTGCTAACTAGCTTCATTGGATTTTGGAAAAAGACATTACCTCTTTAAATATATATCCATTTCCTCATTTATAAAATGGAGGGACTGGACTGAAGGCATCTTAAACTCCCATAATAATCAATCTGTTTTCTCAAATTTGGTGTTTGTTTATTTGGCATCAGTTAGTCAATCAGAGGGTCAAACTAATGGCCAGGTTTGTTTACATCTCGTCTGTGATCCAGCTTTCACAGGTGCACAAAAATCGTATAATACAGCATCCGGTCAAGATGGTAGAGTAGGTAAACTCTGTGCTTGCCTCCTCTCATGACAACATCAGAATTACAACTGAACTATAGAACAACCATAATTGAAAATTTCCTGAAGTCCTACAACTAAGAACATTCAGAGAAGCCACCTTTACAAGACTGGTAGACTGGTAGGAGGGGCAGAGACATGGACTGGGCAGATCCTACACCCACATGTGACATTTAAAAATTGGGAGGGAGGTCTGGCCACAGCCATCAGATAAGCCAAGATGGGTGCTTACAAGTAGTACATCCAGGAGCTATGGAAGAAGAAGTAGTCCAATATAATGCGATTTCTTCTCAGAGTGCACTGCTGGCAGTACTGCCAGCTCTCAGCGCTCCCCAGGACCCCCAGCCTGACCTGGCCCCATAAAGTGCACAGGCGTGGCTACAAGGCCAAACAAGTTTATATCATATATTGGATTCATGTGTGCCCTGATGGCCCCAAATGACCACTTCCTAAGGGTGCGACCTATGGCAAGCCTGTCCATCATGGTGTTACGTTTGCTTGAAACTTTCAGTCCATTGCCAAGGAGCAAGCTGGATGCCACTGTGGTATTCTGAGAGTCCTGAATTCTTACTGGATTGGTCATGATTCCACATACACATTCTTTGAGGTTATCCTCCTTGATCCATTCCATAAAGCTATCAGACAGAATCCTGACACCCAGTGGATCATCAAACCAGTTTTTAAGCACAGGGAGATGTGAGGGCTGGCACCTGTAGGCCGCAAGAGCTGTGGCCTTGGAAAAAGCCATGAGTTCCACCATACTATTGGTGGTTCTCACTGTGCAGCTTGGAGAAGGCACAGTACCCCTCCAGCTCCACTGTTACTGCTAATATGAGTAATGTTTGTAAAATTCTTACCTACTAAACAATTTAGGACAGAAAAAAAAAAAAAGCGGAGGGATATGTCATCTATGGAGGTTCCTCTGGAGTCATAAAGGGGTCCCAGCCCCACAATAGGATGTCCAGCCCATGGTTTTAGTGCTGGGAAGAGAAGCTCCCACAATTTCTGGCTGTGAAAACCAGAGGAGATTATGGCTGAGTGAGACAGAGGGCTCTCTTGAAGTCTCAGGAGTTACTTTTAAAGGACTTGTGCATGGACTTACTCACTGATGGACTCACTTGCTCTGAGTTCCAGCACTAGGTCAGCAGCTAAAAAGGTACCAGGGACTTATAGGGAGGAACTGAATTGTGTGGCTTAGGGTGAGGTCTGGAGGGGCAGCTTTCTCTTAGAAGTATTGACAGAAGCCATTATTTCTTTGTTGAGCCCTCCTCCGACCCAGTGTGCAGATGCAGGTGCTGCCATATCCAAGTTTCCATTAATCTGGATAACACTGTTTGACCTGCCCTGGTGATTCCCTGAGACCCCATCCTACCCAATTTTTGGAACACCCAAGCTGCTTCCAGTGGCTTTTCCATACAATTGGCATGTCATGGCTC
Organism: Aselliscus stoliczkanus; assembly: GCA_033961575.1. Taxonomy (NCBI): domain Eukaryota; kingdom Metazoa; phylum Chordata; class Mammalia; order Chiroptera; family Hipposideridae; genus Aselliscus; species Aselliscus stoliczkanus. The sequence continues at coordinate 93,238,779 of CM066732.1, read as the reverse complement.
ATGCTGCAAACTTGCCCAAAATCTCTCAAAAGTTCACAAACTCCAAAGAAGCAGCATCTGGCCTCAGTAGGGCCCATAATGCTTGCTCAGCATTAGTGGCAGCCAGCCTTGGTTTGCGCCTTTGTGTCTCCCAGGCATCTCCAAGACTGACCCAGTGGCTGTCACCTGTGGATTGTTTTGTGGCTCATGCCAGATGGCCCCAGGCAAGACACAAGCTACAGCAGGACTTGGCCTGAAGCAGGGCCCCTCCCAGTATGCCACAGGGCTGGCACACCTGGTGGCTGGCTTCAGACCAAGCCAGAGCACCACACAGCTTCCTCTGCAGGTAACAAACCCTAAAGACAGATGGGGCAGACACTAGAGCCCTGCTAAAGTGATTACTGCTCTATAGGGTAAGCGCATGAACTATACCTCCTCTGCTGTAGTCACAGCCAGTCCTCACAACCAATCAGCCTAGGGTTCAATCCCTCCATTGACGTGCATACAGTAACCAAAGCTCAACTATAACAGGAGAGCACCTGAAACCCACACAAGGGACACACCTGGAGCACTTGGCTCAGGTGACCAGGGAAACTGCGCCTCTGGGCCCCACAGCACACCTACTACATAAGGCCACTTTACCAAGACCGGAAGACATAACATCATTACCTAATACATAGAAACAAACACAGGGAGGCAGCCAAATTGGGGAGACAAAGAAACATGTCACAAATGAAAGAACAAAACAAAGCTTCAGAAAGAGAATGAATCAAAATGGAGACAAACAATCTATGAGATGCAGAGTTCAAAACACTGGTTATAAAGATCCTCAGGGAGGATTCATCAAACAGATAGGAAACATAAAAAAAAGGACATAGAAGACATAAAAAAGAACCAATCAGAAATGAAGAGTACAATAACTAAAATAAAGAATAAAATGAGAAGGACTCAACAGTACATTAGATAAAGCAGAGGACTGAATCAGCGATTTAGAAATTAAGGTAGCAGAAAACAACCAATCAAAATAGCAAAAAGAAAAAAAAGAATCCAAAAAAATAAGGATACTTTAAGGGACCTCCGGGGCATTATCAAATGTACCAACATTCACATCATTGGGGTACCAGAAGAAGAGAGAGAGCAAGGAATCGAAAGCATATTTGAAGAAATAATGACAGAAAACTTCCTTAACCTGGTGAAGGAAGTAGACATACAAGCCAGGAGAGTCCCAAACAAGACAAACCCAAAGAGGCCCACATCAAGACACATCATAATTAAAATGCCAAAGGTTAAAGACAGAGAGAATCTTGCAGCAAGAAAAAAGCAATTCATTACCTGCAAGGGAGCTCCCATAACACTGTCAGCTGATTTCTCAACAAACTTTGCAGGGCAGAATGGATTGGCAAGAAATATTCAAAGTGATGAAAAGTAAGGACCTACAACTAAGATTACTCTACCCAGAAAGGCTATCATTTAGAATCAAAGGACAGATGAAGAGCTTCCCAGACAAGAAAAAGCAAAAGAAGTTCATCAACATTAAACTAGTATTACAAGAAATGTTAGAGGGACTTCTTTAAGAAAAAGAGGAAGAAGAAAAAAAATGATAAAAAATATGAATAACCAAATGGTAATAACTACATAGCTATCAACAATTACTTTCAATGTAAATGTATTAAATGCTCCAATCAAAAGATAGGGTAGCTGAATGGATAAGAAAACAAGACCCTTACATATACTGCCTACAAAACACTCACTTCAGATTTAAAAACACACAGACAGAAAACATACGGACTGAAAATAAAGGGATGGAAAAGGATATTTCATGAAAATGGAAAAAAGAAAAAAAAGCTGTGGTAGCAACACCTACACCAGACAAAATGGACCTTAAAACAAAGGCTATAAAAAAAGATAGTAGGGCCCGCCGAGTGGAGCGGTGGTTAATCACTGGTGGTTAATCGTGGTGGTTAATCGGGTCCCACATATGAGGGCCAGTGACACTGCCCTAAAAAAAAAAAAAAAAAAAAAACAGACAGTAAAGGATTAATGAATATTAATTGGTAGTTAGAAAATAGTCATGGGGATGTAAAGTATAGCATAAGGAATATAGTCAATAGTATTGTAATAACTAAAACAAAAATATTAAAAACTCTCCAATGAATTCCAAATCCATACCTCCAACCACCACATTTATCTAACTCACACAGCAAACCAATATTTGTCCTACCCGAATCACCCAGAGCCAGGTACCAGACAGCTAGAGATCACCCCTTGTAGGCCAAAGGTTGCCAACATTATTCAAACTAGACAATCTTAAACTAGTTCCCCTTCTTTGCTTTGCCTCTTCCATGAAAAACACAATAAAGGCTTGAGACCATGCTTTCTCTTCTTTCCTGCTTCTGCCTCCTGATCACCTCTGGTGCTTTTCCAGGTAGCCCTGCATGCTGTGCCATGCCGCCCATTGCTGGGGAACTTGTGAGTAGCAATACATTTTTCTTTCAGTGGTATTGACTTCTTCGTGCCATCACTCAGTTACCTCTATAAATTAAGACTCAGTCACAAATTATTTAAGCACAAATAATTGATAATCCTGTGCAATTACCTCAGAGTTTAATGTATATAATTCTAGAACTTGATTTGTTCCTGAAGTTCAGCCTAAACCAAACCTTCTTTTTTTTTTTTTTTAAGCTGAACCCTCCTGCCATCTGTTGGCAGCTCAGCGGCAGCTCAGCTTGGGCTGGGCATCGAACTGCTGTTGCTCAGGTCTCAGTTCGCACTCTGGAGCGAGCTCTTAACCAACTGAGCTATTCTGCCGGCCCTTAAACCAAACCTTCTTTATTGCAGCTCAGTTGCATCACTCCTCATCCACGAGCTGAGGAAAAGTGAACACATCGGCTGCATCCTTGCCACACAGGACGCCTTGGACTATTTCTAAAGTTCATATGACTTGTTAGTGAGTCTTGTGGTTTGCCTCCTCATAAATCAAAAGCTGCAATTCAGGAAAGCTTTCTCATCACATCATATGGTTTTTCAGTTGTCTCTCCTCTTTACACTGCTCTGAGTCCTTGGAACCCCTTGTGTTGTCTGCCTATCCCAGTATTAGCTCTGCTATATTAATTTTTCTCTAGGTGTTTTCTTTAGTTCTGTCAGGCATGACCACGTCCTTTTCAGAAAGTTGTCTGTCTTTTGGTATCTCCCCACCCTGTTGGCATTATCTTCCTTTTAAGGATTCTATCTCTATGGGGCTCTGAGGAACCTAGTTTGATTAGGACTTAGAGTGGAGTGGTGGTGGCACTGATGGCAGTCCAGGTATGACATGTTAGGGGTCATAGGGACAGTGGTGAACAAATGGCCATATGCTCTGTTGACTTAGCTGTCATTTGAGTAATTATTGTCACAGGAGAATTCTGTCCAGTGGTGACAAGACTTTTCGTTTTTTAAAGAGAAGTCCAAAATCTAGACTTTTAAATGGCATCTCCAGAATTTCAAATATTTGCAACAAATGCAAATTAAAAAAAAAATCACACCATGTGAATGGAACAAAATGCAAATATTTGAACCTGTGAGCCATCAATTTGCTATGTCTAATCTGTGATAAATGGGAACATTCTTGCAGACTCATTCTTGCTCATACCCAAGTCATTCCTTGGCTTCAGAACTTAGGACTGCTGAACTCTTTGGTCTTTGTTGACACTTAATTGTCTCATATGTCATCTTCTCCAGATCCAGCTCCTTGCTATTCCAAGGATTAATTAGTCAATCTAATGAACTCATTCATTCTAATGGGAATTTTTCCTTGGGTCTTTTCTTCCTTTTCTGTTAAAGTGTATATTTTATGAGTGAGGATAATAGAGATAATATTCTTAGCAACTCTTTACTAAAGTTGGGGATTTTAAACATGTAAAACGGTCAAAAGCCGTTGGCAGGCCAGAGGGGGATATTTGAGTATATTGGCAAGTGACGCCTTGTGCTGCCTGCCAAAACACTGGTGTCAACAAGCTGCCATTGTCTAAGGTCAGGTCTGAAAACACTTTGGACCTATATCATTGTGCTCGAGGTTGGCATTGTCATTGGTACCAGCATCAGGTAAGGGCTGGTTTATGGAGGATTATTAATGTTTTGTCAGCTCTCACTTTCAAAAGTTGAGAGTGCTTTTGATGTTGACAATTACCATGTTTTTTTTTTTTTTTTTTTTTTTTTTTAATTTTATTTTATTTATAATTAGTTTCAGGTGTACAACACAGTGCAATAGTTATACATTTTACCCCTCAAAGTGACAACCCCCCCACCCCCAATAGTTTCAGGTGTACAACACAGTGCAATAGTTATACATTTTACCCCTCAAAGTGACAAACCCCCCACCCCCAATACACCACCCCACACACCCCCATATCATATATATCTATTACTCTTCCTCTGACTCTCTTCCACAGTATAATCCACATCCCGTGACTATCTATATATATTCAATTACAGTAGGTATACCACCTCCACTTTAGTAATACAGTGCAGTGATCAAACCTCTACTCCATCCATGAAATGGTCTCCCTAAAAAGACCTATGATCATCTAACATTCCACAGAATATTTACAACATTATTAATTATATTCCCCAAACTGTTTTTCCTATCCCAGTAGCAATATTGTAGTTGCCTATTTTTGCTGTCTAATCCCTTCCCCTTCTCGCTCATTCCCATTCCTCTCCAAATTAGCAACCCTGATTTTTCCTCTATATCTATGAGACAGTTTCTGTTTACTTTGCTCATTCATACAGTTTTTCATATTCCACATATAAGTGAGATCATATGGTATTTGTCCTTCTCTGACTGACTTATTTCACTCAACATTATAGTCTCTAGGTCCATCCATATCATTGCAAATGGTACGATTTCATTCTTCTTTATAGCGGAGTAATACTCCATTGTATAAATATACCACAGTTTCTTAATCCAGTCATCTACTGACGGGCATTTTGGTTGTTTCCAAGTCTTAGCTATTGTAAATTGTGCTGCTATGAACATCGGGGTGCATAACTGTTTTTGAATAAGTGTCTTGGTTTTTTCAGGATAAATACCTAGGAGTGGAATTGCTGGGTCAAAAGGTAGCTCTATTTCCAGTTCTTTGAGATACCTCCATACTGACTTCCATAGTGGCTGCACCAATCTGCAGTCCCACCAACAGTGCAGCAGGGTCCCCTTTTCCCCACAGCCCCGCCAGCACTTGTTGATTGTTGATTTGTTGATGATAGCCATTCTGGCTGGAGTGAGGTGGTATCTCATGGTGGTTTTTATTTGCATTTCCCTAATGACCAGTGAGGTTGAACTTTTTTTCATATGCCTGTTGGCCATCTGTATGTCCTCTTTAGATAAATGTCTCTTCATATCTTCTGCCCATTTTTTAATTGGGTTGTTTGTTTTTTTGGTGTTGAGTTTCATGAGTGTTTTATAAATTTTGGATATTAACCCCTTATCAGATATATCGTTGGCAAATATATTCTCCCATTCAGTAGGCTTCCTTTTTGTATTCTTAATGGTTTCCTTTGTTGTGAAAAAACTTTTAAGTCTGATATAATCCCATATGTTCATTTTTTCTTTTACTTCCCTTGCCCATAGGGATGTATCAGTAAAAATATTGCTCCGGGTAATGTCTGCAAATGTACTCCCTATATTTTCATTTAGGATTTTTATGGTTTCAGGTCTTACATTTAAGTCTTTAATCCATTTTGAATTTGTTCTTGTATAAGGCGTAAGGAGATGATCCAGTTTCATTTTTTTGCATGTGTCAGTCCAATTTTCCCAGCACCATTTATTGAATAGACTATCTTTACTCCAGTGTAAATTCTTGCTTCCCTTGTCATAGATTAACTGTCCGTAAATGCTTGGATTTATTTCTGGGCTCTCTGTTCTATTCCACTGATCGATGTGCCTATTTTTATGCCAATACCAAACTGTCTTGATTACTGTGGCCTTGTAGTAGGTTTTGATGTCTGGTAGCGTGATCCCCCCAACTTTGTTTTTATTCCTCAGAATTGCCGAGGCTATTCTGGGTCTTTTATGATTCCATATAAACTTTAGGATTATATTTTCTATTTCTGTGAAAAATGCCCTTGGTAGTTTGATAGGAATTGCATTGAATCTATATATTGCTTTAGGCAGTATGGACATTTTAACTATATTAATTCTTCCTATCCATGAGCATGGTAGGTGTTTCCATTTATTTGTATCTTCTATGATTTCTTTCTTCAATGTCTTATAATTTTCTGAGTACAGATCTTTCACTTCTTTGGTTAAATTTATTCCTAGGTATTTTATAGTTCTTGACGCAATTGTAAATGGGACAGTTTTCTTAATTTCGCTTTCCATTAGTTTATTATTGGTATATGCAAATGCCACTGATTTCTGAACATTGATTTTATATCCTGCTACTTTACTGAATTCGTCTATCAGTTCCAATAGTTTTTTGATGGAGTCTTTGGGGTTCTCTATATACAGTATCATGTCATCTGCATATAGTGACAATTTTACTTCTTCCTTGCCAATTTGGATGCCTTTTATTTCTTTCTGTTGTCTGATTGCTGTGGCTAGAACTTCCAGCACTATGTTGAATAAAAGAGGAGAAAGTGGACAGCCTTGTCTTGTTCCTGATCTTAAGGGGAATGGTTTTAGCTTTTCCCCATTGAGTATGATGTTAGCTGTAGGTTTATCATATATGGCTTTTATTATGTTGAGATATGATCCCTGTATTCCCACTTTGCTAAGGGTTTTTAACATAAATGGCTGTTGGATTTTGTCAAATGCTTTTTCTGCATCTATTGAAATGACCATGTGATCTTTATCCTTCATTTTGTTGATGTGGTGTATCACATTAATTGATTTACGGATGTTGAACCAGGCTTGCGCACTAGGGATGAATCCCACTTGATCATGATGTATGATCTTCTTAATATATTGCTGAATTCTGTTTGCTAATATTTTATTGAGAATTTTTGCATCTATATTCATCAGGGAGATTGGCCTGTAGTTTTCCTTTTTGTGATGTCTTTATCTGGTTTTGGAATCAGGGTGATAGAGGCTTCATAAAAAGAGTTTGGGAGCCTTCCCTCCTTCTGGATTTTTGGAATAGTTTGAGAAGAATAGGTGATAGTTCTTTTTGAATGTTTGATAAAATTCACTTGTGAAGCCGTCTGGTCCAGGGCTTTTGTTTTTTGGGAGCTTGTCAATTACTGATTCAATTTCCTTGGTAGTAATCAGGGTATTTAGATTTTCTGTTTCTTCTTGCGTTAGCTTTGGAAGGTTGTATGCTTCTAGAAAATTATCCATTTCATCCAGATTGTCAAATTTGTTGGCATATAGTTGCTCATAGTAATTTCTTAGAATTTTTTGTATTTCTGTGATGTCTGTAGTCATTTCCCCTCTTTCATTCCTGATTTTGCTAATTTGAGTCCTCTCTCTGTTTTTTTTGATGAGCCTGGCTAGAGGTTTGTCAATTTTGTTTATCTTCTCAAGAAACCAGCTCTTGGTTTCATTGATCTTTTGAATTGTTTTTCTGTTCTCTATATTGTTTATTTCTGCTCTGGTCTTTATTATCTCCTTTCTGGTACTCCCCTTGGGCCTCTTTTGCTGTTCTTTTTCCAGTTCCCTTAGGTGTAAGGATAACCTGTTGATTTGAGATTTTTCTTCCTTCTTTAGGTAGGCCTGCACTGCTATAAACTTCCCTCTTAGGACTGCTTTCGCAGCATCCCAGAGATTTTGGGTCGTGGTGTTTTCATTTTCATTTGTCTCGAGGTATCTTTTGATTTCCTCCTTGATCTCATTTGTGACCCACTCACCATGTGTTTTTTTTAAAAAAAATCATTTATTTATACACCTGGTCATTGGTTCCATTTGCCATCTTCTACATTGTCTAAGTACTATTTAGCATATTTAATGAAATTCCTCTGAGCTTTAAAAATATTTAAATGAAAGATTTAGATTCCATAAAAAGAAGAGGCATCTGGTGAGAGTAGTTCATACGATAGGTGGAGAGCATAATTTTGAGTTGAGAAACTAAAAAACAGACTTTCTAGTCTTTTCTGCCTATTGGCTTGGAAGGCACCCACATGGAACCCGCATTCTTATATTCAGTGACACCAATGAAATGTCTGCTGTTGCCATCTTCTTTGACTGTCAGCAGCACTTAGAAGAACCCACTGGAGAGCTTTAGATATTTAGTTGACCAGTTCCCTCTCGGGCATAATAAGGCTCTGTGCCAGGACTGCACACATCCAACAGCCCTGCATGAGTCACTCTTCTGCCCCAAGGGTGGCCAAAATTGAATCAGTGAATTGGAAACAATGGTGAGTTGGTTTTTTAATTCCCACTGGAAAATAGAGTGGGGATAAAGATGAATATGAACTCATCTTTTTTACATACTTATTTGCAGAATTAATGTATAGTCAGTCCTCTTAGACGATTGATGTCTTGACCATAGTGTACTGCTTTATCGTCAAGGAGAGGAAAGTGAAACTGTTTTCATTGCTTTCTTGGGCAATTTTTTTGAGGCTAGCACCACCATGTGGATAAAGTAGATAAGGACATTTTTTTCAGTTTGCATAACAGGCCAGCCCTGTGCCCGTGGAAACGAGATTTTAGTATATTCTTGTGTATTTCTTATATCTTTCCTGAGTCATCGCAGAGCAGCATAATGATAAAAATATATATATTTTTGCACTGGGCTCTCAAGGATATTTGGTTCCTACAAAATGACAGAGTTGCGTGCTGGACGATGACAGTGGACAATTCATAAAGCAGCCTTGTGTCAGGCTGAGTGGAAATCAAACACCTTGTTTGGGATCAGCTGATTTGGACTCTGTGAGAAATGCCACAAGCTGTTATTGAGGCAAGTTTCTGACCTTTATTGCCCAAGGAATGCAGGCTGAGTCAGAGAAAAGGAAGAGAAATCTGGTTTTAGGGTGCAAAAGGATTTTACCAAATGTTTACGTTTTTTTTTTTCCCCTGACTCTTTTGGAAGAATGAAAAAAAAAAAAAGAACAATATAGGAAAACTCTATTGACTATGGTTTTACGTCCTAATAGCACGGTGAGGGTGTGGCTGACAAAGATAGGCAATGGGATTTTTCCCTCCCCAGTGGCTTTTTCTGTGTTACTGGCACCAAGATCCTTGGAGAGGGCAAGGCCTGCTTCTATTTGAGGGGTTGGTTCCTCATTTCCAAATTATATGTGTGTTGGGAGTGGGCTCTAATAGGCGGAAGCAGGGAGAGCTGTCGTTTATAAAGATTCAGTACCATTTAACACCTAACAGCCCATTGGTCCAGTCTTATTCTTTCCTTTGTGTAGTCTCTTAATCCCCAAACAATAGTTTTATCAGCGCTTAAAACAGGAAGTTGTGATTATAGAAATGGGGGAGTCAAAAACAAATCAGGATCTACTAACATTTTCCTCTCTTTGATGAGCTACTGAAATGATAGGAAAATGTATAAAACAGTTCCTTGCCACCCGCCACTCACTATTGCCTTTACACATCCCCTTTACTCTTTCCCACAACCAGCCTTGCTCCTGTAACTGCAGACATGAATATATATGGAGTTTCAGATTGAAAGAGCTTCTTGTGGTTGAATATGGGCTGATGCCAATCTGGAGAGAGTTTTAGGGACACACGGTGGAGCTCTCCTCTGTAGAAGGCCATTTATCAGACTTAAGTGTGACAGGAAGTGGGGTGAGCCAGCTGGTATGTGAAGTGCAGATTTAGCATTAAATTATGTTTAGAACAGAGATAGAGAACAGAAAAAGAGAAAATCAATTAAGTCAAAAGTTGAGTCTTCAAAAAGATCAACAGAATTGACAAATTTCTAGGTAAACGACTGCAAAAAAAGAAGAATCAAGTAATTAAATAGAAGTGGGGTACTACTTCCAGTGCTACAGAAATAAAAAAGTATTATAAGAAAGTGCTATGAATATTTGTACACTAACAAATTAGATAGCCTACATGAAACAGACAAATCTTAAAAATATAAAATCTGCCAAGATTGGATTGTGAAAAAAGTTGAAAGCCTATTCTATAAAATAGATATATAAAAAGGAAGGAGACTGAATCAGTAATCAAAAATGTCCCAATAAAGAAAAGCCCTGGACCTGATGGCTTCAATGGTGAATTTTAATAAACATTTAAAGAACTAATACTAGTCATTCTTAAACTTTTCCAAAAAATTGAAGAGGAAGGAACACTTCTTAACTGATTCAACCAGCATTTCCCTAATATAAAAGCCAAACAAAGACACTCTAAGAAAACAACAGACAAATTTCTCTTATAAACGTTAATGCAAAAATTCTCAACAAAATACTGGCAAATCAAGTTCAGCAGATTATGAAAAGACTTAGCACCATGACAAAGTGGGATTTATTCTGGGAATGTAAACATGATTCAACAGATGAAAATTGATCAATATATTATATCACATTCACAGAATGAGGATAAAACCACATGATCGTCTCAATTGATACAGGAAAAGCATTTGACAAAATTTAACATTCTTTCATGATAAAAACAATCAACAAACTAGGAATAGAGGGACACTACCTCAACATAATTAAAAGCCATATATTGAAAACCTACAGTGAACATCATACATAGTGTTGAAAGACTGAAAACCTTTCCTCTAAAATCAGGAACAAAGGAAGGATGCTGGCCTTCACCACTTCCATTTAATACAGTACTGGAAGTTTTAGCTGGAGCAATTAGGCAAGAAAAAGTAATAAAAGGCATCCAAAAGAGAAAGAAATAAGTAAAATGACCTCATTCACAGATTATATAATCTAATATATAGAAAACCCTAAAGATTCCACAAAAACACCTGTTAGAACTAATAAACAAATTTAGCAAGGTAATAGGATTAGGATACAAAATCAACATGCAAAAATCAGTTGCATTTCAAGACACTAAGAATGAACAATTTGAAAGGAAATTAGGAAAACAGTTCCATTTACAATAGCTTCAAAATGAATAAAATTCTTAGGAATTAACTTAACCAAGGAGCTGAAAGACCTTTATAATAAAAACTATAAAAAATTGCTGAAATTGAAGAAGACATAAATAAATGGAAAAACATCTCAAGTCCATGAATTGAAACAATATTAAGATGCTAATAATACCCAAAGTGACCTACAACTTCAATGCAATCCCTACCAAAATCCCAATGACTTTTTATTTTTTGTTTTGCAGAAATACAAAAACCCATCTTAAAATTATATGGAATCTCAAGGAACAGTGGATAACCAAAATAATCTTGAAAAAGAAGAACATAGTTAAAGGACTAACACTTCCTGATGTCAAAATTTACTGCAAAGCTATATGGTGCACTGTCAAAACAGTGTGGTACTTGGATGAAGGCATGTGTATAAACAAATGAGTCAGAATAGAGGGTGCAGAAATAAACCCTGGCATATATACTCAAATGATTTTTAACAAGGAGGGGAAAGGTCAGTTTTTCAACTAATGGCACTGGGAAAACTGGATACCCACATGCAAAAAAATGAAGTTGGACCCTCAACCTAATACTATATACAAAAATTAACTAAAATGGATTAAAGTCCTAAACATAAGAATTGAAACTATAAAACTCTTAGAAGAAAACCTAGCATAAACTCATTACAATGTTTAGTTTGGCAGTGGTTTCTTGAATATAATACAAAAAGCATGGAAACAAAAGAAAAAATAGACACATTGGACTTCATGAAAATTTAAAAACATGGGTGCATTAAAGACACTATTAACAAAGTAAAAGGCAACCAACAATTGGAAAAAATATTTGCAAGTTATATACAGAGCGTGCCAAAAAAACGTATACACATTTTAAGAAAGGAAAACTGTATTAAAATTGTAGTACTCAATATATACTGATAACAAAAGATACAAGTCATGTTTATGCATTTCTTGGTACCCCAGTATATGATAAAGGATTAATATCCACATCATCTAGAGAATTCCTAAAGCTCAACAACTAACGAGCAAATAATTTAACCAATGAGATGAAGGATCTGCACAATGAAAACTGTAAAACGTTGATGAAAGAAATGAAGAAGACACAAACAAATGGAACTATATCCCATGTATGAATTGGAAGAATTAATACCCAAAATAACCTATAAATTCAGTGCAATCTCTATCAAAATTACAATAGCATGTTTTCACAGAAATAGAAAAAAGCCCTAGCACTCGTAGGGAACCATGTAAATCACCAAATGGTTCACGCAATCTTGAGCAAGAGGAACAGAATTGGAAGCATCACACTTCCCAATTTCAAGCTGTATTATAAAGCTGTAGTAATCAGAACAGTATGCTATTGGCATAACAAGAGACACACAGATCAGTAGAACAGAATGAGCCCAGAATTAAACCCATGCATATGTGGTAAACTAATTTTGACAAAAGTCTCAAGAATGCACAGTGGGGATAGTCTCTTCTATAAATGGTTTTGGGAGAACTGGATATCCACATGCAAAAGAATGAAGCTGGACCTTCATCTTAACACCATACACACAAATCAACTGAAAGTGGAGCAACTCAAAACATTTAATATAAGACCTGAAGTTGTAAAACTCTTGGAAGGAAACATAGGAGAAAAGCTCCTTGATATTGGTTTGATTCTTTGGAGAGAACTAAGAGGAAAGATGAAAATGATGTAGAAGATTTTTTTATAATTTAGATGTCACCAGAAGCCACCCACTCTTTGACACTAGCTAAGATTGCCTTTCCTACCATCCTGCGCATTCTATGCACCATGTTTTTTCTTTTTTTTTAAACCTGAGGATTTCTGCAAATCTTTTCTCCTATCTACTTCTCCATTCTGTAACTTTTTTTTTTTTTGAGGGCAGTGTCACTGGCCCTCATATGTGGGACCAAACCGGGGCCGCTGGCTTCCCAAGCCAGCGCTTAACCACCGCGCCACCCGGCCGGCCCTCCATTCTGTAACTTTTAAAGCTGTTTATCTCTGATACGGTATTGACTCAAACTTGAGACATAATCCTTCTTTTCTCCCAAAGTTCACTTGTAAGAGTCAACAAAAGGCAACTTGTAGAGGCAAATATGTACAACCATGTGTGGCAGATTTTACTGGCGATAGAAGAGAAATAGAACGTTTTCTGTCTTCCGAAAGTCCCTTGTTCATTTTCCACCAACTTGGATTTCAGTGTCTCATCATTGTTGCTCAGTTTTCTCTCCTGTCTCTTGACCTCCCAGATGTGACAAAAATTCCTCATATGTTATTGTTATAAAGAGCATTTCAGCTCCAGCACTTACCACTCCCCCACGATTCACACTTTGCATAACTCAAGATGTATTAATGTGCTCTGCTAAAAAAAGGTTCCTGTGTTCCAAGTGTTACCCTTTCTTCTCTTGCCTTCCCTCTCAGTTTCTATAGGAGCAGGGGGAGAAATATGGAGGTTTATTCCCCCAGATTATGCCTTTACCTTAGAAGACAGGAAGGTACAGTTGATTTGAGTTTTAAATAACAATTGCAACAAAATCTCCATGATATGAGTGTTCCACTGGAAAGAATTGGGAAATGCTAGTTTATGAGAAGGACCACTGAAAAGTGACTCAAGACCAGGTTCTTATCCTGGTTCTGGTAGTAACTAGTTGTGTGATCTTGGGGCGGGGGAGAGAGTACTACACTGGCTCGACTGAGCAGTCCCTACGTTCCCTGCCAATTCTATGAGCCTATGATTTGTTTGACAGTTTCCATGGTGCCTAATCCTACAAATGCCAGCATGGCTGGGATTTCCCCCTTCACAGGTGGGTGAACATCCCAGCACTCTGAACTGTACCCCAGCCTCTCCTTGGCCAGCTGTCTGGGGAACATCTGCTGTCAGCAATAGGGGTTTTACAGGCCAAGCATTGGAGCCAGACGTAGGCTTAGCTTCTGGTTACTTCAACTCAGAACTTTGTTGTTTCATTTGCTCTCAGAACCAGCCTCCTTACTTATAAACTGGGTATAATAATATCTACCTTGGAAGCTTGTGTTTATACAATAATGTAAGCAAAACACTTAGTAAAGTGCTTGGCACATAATAAGTGCTCAATAAATGGAATTTGTGAGCATTTACATCATATCTGCCATAAAGGGGCTGGGTCAGTGTCATGACAAACTCACGCCGTGCTCTTTCTGAGGCTGCTGAGGCATCTTAGCATGTGGTGGGAAGAATTTGGTTTACTATACAGGCAACTCCTAAACTTTGGTTTTGTCGAGTGGAAAATATCTGAGAGGGAGAGTTAAATGGTTTTGGGCAGCATTTTTTTTTTAAAGCTGTGTGGAGGAAGAATAAGATAGATTATTTAAGGAACTGAGAGGAGAGAGGACTTTGAAAAGGAAAAATAAACATCACTAAGGGGAAATTTTATTCAGTTTATGCAGAATGATGAACACCACGCAACCTTGTCGTCTGTTCTCCATGAATCTTAGTTTCTGTATTTATAAAACTTAATACATGTAGCACTGAAGAGTGAGATCTATTTTGGGGGATTTATCAAAGTGTGGAGTCCTGATTCAAGGTACACATAGACATAAGGATAGAGACTATGTAAGGAAATCTACTCAGGACACATATTCTGAAGGTTTCAGGCATGTTACAATTGTAGATAGTGACTCAGTCCTGGGGATAGGGTACTACGTTTATCGCCTATGCTCAAACCTCTCTGGTTTATGAATCTGAAAAAACAGGGCAGGACCTTCCTCCATCTGGTCTGCATCTAACGGGTATAAGTTACCTATGTAAAGAAACAGCTTCTGAGGAGACGCACAGTCACCACGGGACAGTGCCCTCTAGTGTTCCTGAGGGAACTATGCAGCTGTGGTCAAATCCTGAGGGGAGTGCACTGCTCCAGAGCCAAAGCCGGCTGCTCTGAACGATCAAGACCCTGGGAGGCCAGCGGGTGGTACCCAGAGCAACTCTCAGCTGTAACTGTTCAGCAGCAGAGGCAAGACGGCCCAGCCAAGAGCTGCATACCTCCCCTACATTTGTTTCTAGGCATAAACGCTTCCTTCGTAGTTTTCACTGCAAACACAGTAGAGCTTCTGTTAGTTAGGTTTCTTAGCAGAGAGAATTTTTAAAACAGGGATTTTAACCATTGAACCTTGCCTTTAGAAGACCACTACTTCTCAATATTATAAAATGAAAACATTTTAAAACACTTTAGGGAAGCTGTGATGAAATCAAATCATATAAAACAGCAGTTCAATGTCCAAGTTTACACCAACAAAGGAGCAACATTTTTTTCTTATTTCCTTTTTCCTCCCTCCCTCTTTTCACTTCTCCCCTTCCTCACTCGCCCCTTCCCTTCCCCCTCCCTCTTCTTTTTAATCAAACCATTTAAAATACCACAGGATGCTTTCCTACAGTAATGATGTTACATGGTGGAAACTGCTAACTTTCTCTACCTTCTGGGAACAGTATTTTTTTTAGCTGGCGCTCCTTACCCTCTGAGCGACACCTGTGCTCTAAATTCTCTCCCAGCTATTCTATTCTGGGTAAGACCCCAAAGAAGAGTCAACATTTACCTTTACTTTAAACAACAAAAAGGGGAATTCTGTGGATTTGTAAGGGGGCCTTAGGGATTTGCATAATTTCCAATCATTTTTGAGGTGTTTCCTCAACATTATTTCACTTAGCTACACAGCAGAGAAAATAGAGTGATGAATAATGAAATATACATGAAAGGAAAACGTTGAAAAAAATTTTCTTAAATGACTCTGACACCATAATATGAATGAGTGCTTTCTCTTTCCTGATTCCAGGGTTTAAATTCTTGAGTTTAGAGGGTGTGCATTTCTTCTCTATCACGTGGCAGTGTCCTGGGAAATGGTAGCCTGCCACACCTTTCCCTTCTGCCAAGAAAGAAATCCAGTCTAATGCAGCATTAGCCACCCAGTGGGAAGAAGCCAGCAGATTCCGCCGGATCCCAGATCCCACTGCCATTCATTGCAGGAATTAACAGTGTCTTTAGTGTAGATCTCCCTGACATGGTGAAGGGTGTTTCCATTTCAGGGCTGGGTAAATAACTCAGACTTATTTGTGCAGTCAGACGACCAGTACTTGTGCATTACTCTAATGATTGCCAGGAGAAAAGGCTTTGGTTTTCTCTGAAGCCTAGCATTAAGAAAGAATTTACCCATTCTATACATTTACCAGATTAAGAACGTTGCTCAATTTTTTGGTACTTTTGTTTAGTTGCTTCTATTGAAAATATTCATCTAGGGTAGAAGATACTCTTAATCTTTCAGTCAATAATGCTGACAGGCTTTGCTGACATGCGGACAGTCTATTTAGTGACTGGTGTGCCATTCTCCCTCTCAGATCAGCATCATCTGTGTGGCTCTCATGTCACCTCCGATTGGACACTGCCATAGGGAATCACTCCCTCCTCTATTTTTCTAGTGTAGGATTCATTATGTATGCATGTGACCTATCTGTCCCTCCTTCCCACCTTTCCAAGGACATCTTACCACCAAGAGGAGAATGTCCATTCAAAGATGATGAAACCCGGTAGCATTGCTTTGAGGCTTCAGGATCCAGGCATGCCGGAAGCTCCAGATTTTTAGTTCCATGAGGCCATACTTTTATTCTGCTATGAATTTATAAATTAGCTTAAGCTAAGGTTATTTGCAACCTAAAAGAGTTCTGATATAAGTAGTGAGTGATCTTCCGCATTGTAGAGATCGAGTTTCTTAGATTTTTAAGACTCACTAGAAGAACTGATAAACTCTAAATTGGCTTAGCATCTCTGACATTATTCTGAAAATGATCTAGTTTGTTTACTACCTGGTACTGTTTAGCTTCTCCATATAACCACAGAGATCTATAAACAGAGCTCTTTACTGAGCAAGGTCAATCTTGGAAAGACAACATAGGGAGGGAATAGAATCAAGTAGGCAAACCTCAAGGAGAAAACTGAAGAAAACCTTTTTCCTCCGTGAGCTTCTCCATCTCCTAGACCAATACCATTCGTTTCTTTTGCTCAAGGGTGTTTCTTGGGCCTCAGTGGGGTAACATGTCCTCTGTCTCCAGTGTGAGATATGGAAAGAGGAAGTAACTTAGTTTCCACAAGATGCTCCTGCTCAGGATCTTGGGCAGTATGGTGATAAGAACATCTGGATTTATAAAAGTTATATAGAAAAACAAGTAGCCCAGAAGTCTGATGAAAAACAGGGTGGTGAAAAAAAGATGTCGAAAAATCCTGAAAAGAGGAAGTCAAAAAATATGAATCAGAGGTTAGCAAACCTGGAACACCATAATAAGTCATACCTAAACTAGCATGTCTGGCTCCTTCTTGATATTTACATGTCTCCCACTCATTGTCTCCAATCCCAGCAACCGCTTCTAAAGGCAGCCCCTTCTCGTCTGCTGGCCTGACAGCTATTCTCTCTCCCATCGCCATGTTTTATTTTCTCTTAGCAGTTATCACTATCTGAAATGATCCTCTTTGTTTATTTATTGTTTATTTTTGTTTCTGAAAATTGTTTTACAAAGTAGTGGCACCAATTTATACCCCATCTGAAGGACATACATTTTTGTGAATCTACACTCTCTTGAACACCTGGATAAGGTTAGATTTTAAGAATCTGGCCAGTCATATGTGTGCACAGTCATATGTCATTGTGGTCTTGATTTGCATTTTCCTGGTGAGCAGTGATGCTGAACATCTATCTCTTCATAGGTTTATTGGTGTTATGTGTTTCCTCTTGCCCATTGATCTCCTAGGTGGTTTAGGCTTTGTTATTAATTGCAGGAGTTTTTTTGTTTTTTTTTTGAGGGCAGTGTCACTGGCCCTCATACGTGGGACTCGAACCGGAGCCGCTGGCTTCCCAAGCCAGTGCTCAACCACCACGCCACTCGGCTGGCCCCGCAGGAGTTTTTGTATGTTATTGATATCAGTCCTTTTCTCCTGTGTGTGTTTTGAGAACCTTGTCTCTATTTTATAACTTTCAGTTGCTCTAAAACGTTAAAGATCAAAAGTTATTAATTTTAATAAAGTCTAGCTGATCCAGCCCTTTCTTTAAGTAGAATCAGTGCTTTTTGTGTCTTGTTTAAAAAAACATCATTTCCTACCCTAATGCCAACATCTTAACTACAACCTCATAACAAACCCTAGAACCACCCAATTAAGAGGTTCAGATTCGATTCCTGACCCACAGGAACTGTGAAATAATACACGTTTGTTGTTTAAGCCACTGAGTGTCAGAGTAATTTGTTATGTGGCAGTAGTAGATAACTAATGCTGAGTTTTAAAGGTTTTTTGTTTTTGTATTTTGTCATTGAAGTCTATAACACATCTGGGCTTGCTTTTTGTATGTACTATATAGTAGTATTCCAATTTTATTTTTTTTCACCTAGCTAACCATTTTCTCCCCCACAATATTTATCAAACAATTCTTCCTTTCCCCTGACATACAGTCGCTATCACATATCAGAGTTGTATATGTGCACTGTTTCTGAGATTTTTGTTCTATTGTATCAGTCAGGTTTCCTATTGCTCTGACAATACTACACTATCATAATTACTATACCTTCATTGTAAGTCCTGATACCTGGAAGGGCAGGTTCCCCACTCCTTGTACTTCTTTAAAATTGTCCAGGTTACTTTTTATCCTTTATTCTTCCATATACAGTATTTTTTAGAATCATTTTATTCAATTCCATGAAAAATCTTTTGGGGAGTTTGGAATTGAATTGGCTGTATTAACTATTTGTAGACAATCGGTATATGTATGATATTAAGGCTTCCTATCTGCAACTATGATATTTCTTTTCTTTCATTCTTGTTACCTGTAACATTTGACTCCCCAGTCAAAAGCAACCCCTTCCCCACCAGTTTTTTCAAGTTTTCCTGTGGAGTTAATCTTGGTGATAGCAGCCAGGATCCATTCTAGTACAGCATTTTGGTTAGAATTAGAATCAGAAGCCCTTTACAAACCTCTTCCCACCACTCTCCTTGAAGCTGGATATAATATCCCTGAGAAGGTTCTGAGATGACCTTTCCAGGGAGAATTGTAGGAATCACCTAGCTTTCATATCTCTGAGTCAGCACCCAACACACTAGTGCCCACAGGATGTTGGGCAGAACAAGAGGGAAGACATTTGTAATTTGATGTGATGAGCCAGACATGTAGGGTGTCATGAGGTTCTCTTGGAGTTCTCGGGGAAATTCTGCTAGTTGTTCTGGGACCATTGTATTTAGCTTTATCGAATTCTGTAATACTTCACTTATCTGGTATGAAGGATTATACCCTTAAACAATATTTCCAGACAATTGGAGCCAACCTTTAAGCACCAATAATTTTATGTTAATGATTTTGATGGAACTCTTTCAAAATTATATTTCATACCACTTTGAATATATGTTTCTCTATGCCTTTGTAAACGGATTCTATTGAACATGGTTTGACCTTTTCTTGAAAATGCAGAGGCGTCATGAATACCAATTTTACTTTTCTATCCCAGTGATTCGCTCAGCACTAATATCCACTCCGTTGTTTGAATCTTGAGTTCTTGTTTAGCTTAACAAGCATTTTAGAGCTATTATGATGTGCTGGATAGTGTTTGGTGCTATCTCTTTTTTACAATCATTTTTTTCTCTTTTATCTGCTGTTAGGCAGTGGTATACTTGCATTTAGAAGTTCTCCACCATTTATATATATGTATGTTTTAATGTCAAAGGGGTAATGTTCTGACATTGCAACAAGGTGTGAGGCAGGAACATGGCACACAATAGTGTGAAAACCCAACCATCATGCTTATGCACCACAGAAGGATCTCCCCATTTCGAATCTTCTGATGCTGCTGGGGAACCAGAAGCATTAAGCTATTCAGATTGTTAAAGGGAAAAGGGCGTAAGTATGAGATTTGCCATATCTCTTTTAGGTGATATGATTCTTGTTTCCAATTGTGACTAGGCCATTGACTTCTAATACTGAAAAGTTGAGATTAGTAATTGCCTTTGAACAAGGAAGTCATAACATTAGAATTGAGAAATGTAGTCATTTTTTTTTTTTTTTTTTTTTTTTTTTAGCTGCGCCATCCTGCCAAGGCAACTCAGTTCGGGCTGGCATCGAACTGCCGTTGCTCACTCAGAGCTCAGCTTGCACTCTTGAGCGAGCTCTTAACCAACTGAGCCATTCGGCTGGCCCTAGAGAAATGTAGTCATTGATAACACTAGTCTGTTGACTTGACTCTCTCTCTCTTTCGCGCTCAGGTTCTCCTTGTCTACACTTTGTTGCCTGCCTGGAGGGCTCAGTAGAACTCTCAGTTTTCCAGATAGTTAATTCAAAGATATTTACTTACCTTTCACAGAACCATATTCCCTTCTTTACGAGAGAATTATCCTGCGAGAAGAAGGCACATTGATAAATTAGCAATTTCTGGAAGGTATAACCACTGTCAAATAATATTCAGTGAGCCTTTAGTTAAATGTTATATTTAGATGATATCTTATATATTTTTTCATATTCTTAGACTGATGAAATTGTCAAAGATAATTATATATGTGTCTATGTATAAAATGTTCTATGACCTTTTTGTATACTCATAGGAATGAAGGCGTAGAAAAGTAAAATCTGGTGCCCAAGGCCATACAGCTAGTAAGTGACAGGGCCAGGCCTGAAATCTGGGTTTCTGATTCTGAGCGCTCTTAAGTGCTCCCTTACCTTCTACTTAGCCAGTAATCCTTAGAGAAGTTTACAGGCTATGAAAACCATACAAACTTATTCTAAGGAATACATTTTAAAAGCTATAAAAATGCAAATGTGAGGATGTGTCCTGGATTTCTGTGGTATCTCTCGTCTTGAATATTTTCTTAATTTTTTTTTCATTTTCCTTTTAATTTTCTTGTGAAATAAAAAGGAAGGAGGAATCAATGATCATTTAAAGTGGTGGAAATGAGGCTCACAGATTAGAGTTAGAAAAAAAAGCTTTTTGGGTTACAAATTTGGTTCTATAGCTTGAATGAGATTACGTGGCATGCCCGAGGTTGCTCAGGCAGCCTCTCTATAAAGATTGTTCAAACATCATAGGTCATGGAACCACCATGGGACTAACAATCTTGGTAACAACAAGATTCAGAAAGAAGCAATGACTTCCTATGTTTTAATTCACAGGCCAAATCTGATTAGATGGTGATAGATGCCTGGTGCTCTGTGTTGTGAATGATTCGAGACCATGTTGGGATCATCAGGAAAGGGTACCGTAATTTGGGGAGATGGGAAGGTGAGAGCTGTATGTGCCATGTATTGGCCTCCTCTACAGGGAGTGTATCCTCAGTTAATGTTCCTTCTTGCTATCATTCTCATTCTGAACTGTCTTAGATCTTAGGCTAGTCACTTTGAGAACATGTCATTTACATGCCTGTGAGAGAGAGAAAACAATTGCGCCCTCTTGGTTTGTTTAGGCTTGGAATGGTTTGGAATTATATCTGGTACTCTTCTTGGAAAATGCACATGGGAAGATTGGTATATATTTGGTGGCTTGTAGTATGCAGGAAACTCCTGTGAAAGGCAGGACACTGAGAGAAGCTGAAGATGGAATGGAGTGCTTACCTTATTATTTTGGCTGTAATATATTTCTCTTGCAAAGTTCATGCTCAAGACTTTCGATCTTGGGAAAAGAACCCAAATAGGGATTGAATAAGTATACTCAAATATTCATACTGTGTGGTGCTTAAAAAACAGTTTCATATTCTACAACTATGCCATCCACTATTATAGCCCGTGAACATGTATTAAAATACAAAAAAAGATCAGCTCCTCAGTTACACTAGCCATATTTCAAGTACTCAGTAGGTAGCGAGTGGCTACCGATTGGATAGAACAAAAAATTCTATTGGGAAGCCCTGTTTTAGAACCTTAGCTTATTTGTCAAGCCATAGTGAGGAGGAATTTGTGGAGACTGGCAGCTATCCTTTAGAGGTGAGGATCTCCAAGTCCTGGTGCCCTTACCCCCAGACCAAAGTGTGTACTTGGCCTAGTTAGAGGCTGTATATAGTTTGGGTCTCTTTCTCTTGATCCCAAGATTCTAAAATATTTAATAAATAGAATTGCTTCTTGCCTGAATTAAGATTAAACTTCTAAAGAGGGTCAAGAAATGGAAGTGAGGTTTTTGTTTTCTCACCATTTGAGCTCCTATTTATCATTTCTAATTTTTAATATTCATAGTTCAATATAGCATACAATTTGGATTTCATACTATGCTAGCATTCATGTGTGTCTAGAGATTAGTTTCACTCCTGTTCCACATTGTTCAGTTTTTACATGTTTGGGGGAGGTGAGGATGGTATGAAGTGTTAAGGCTTTTTCTGTGACATATAAAAAATGTCCACTTATCAAGGTGCCCAAACAATAATGCTTTTTAAAGCACATGTTCCTGACTTTAATATAAACTTGAATAATTGACAATGTGATAAACTTATGAAGGTTATGATGTGTTCCTCAAGTCTTTTAAGAAGGATGGGAGAAAGACCTGCATTTTAAAGTTGCTGTGGTTTAGTGGAGGTAGACCAGGTCCCTAACAGAGGAGAATGATATGTGGTAGTGGGGCTCCCTCAATTCCACATAGGAATTGGTCAGAGAAATGTTTGCTCTGACCCAAGCTGAGATGCAGTTACCACTAAAACCAGGCTGTTCCTTTGTTTGCCAAAGCTCACACTTCTCTCTCAAGGAACCGAGTCTCTAATTCTTCTTCTATTTTCCTCAAAGTTTCCTGGTACTTCTTCAAAGAAAAATAAAAGAAACCACAGTTACTAATGAGAAGCGTTATGCTTTTTCTAATCATAATAAGCATGTATCCTACATTGTAACATAAATGTTTGGTATTCCCACTGCCACTTTATCTCCTTTTTTAGCTTTCACCCTACCTCTGCTGACCTCTCACTACACTTCACCATTGGGCAGGTCCCTGGGGTAACTGGGATTATAAATCGGAAAGGTGCTCATGATTAGTTTAACAGCACAGAGGTTGGGAGACCAGGGCAGTAATAGAATGATACTGACAGTGGTGTTTGGAGGACCCAAAAGTCCCTTTATGTGCCACCTTGAAGAATTAAAATTGTTCCAGAAAAGCCTGTTCCCTTTCACCCTGTCCCTTAACACACCTTTTGTTATCCCTTTCCTTAGAAGCTGTACCTTTATGCAGAGGGCCTGATCTTCACAGAGCTGGGCCACAAAGGCAAAGTCCTCCATTACCTGAGAACCCAGAATTCAGTCTTAAATTTCTCTCAGTAAATTGCTGTAAGAAAATTGCTAAATTGTTTTCTCCTTTGTCCCAGATCCTGAATATTGTTTTCAAATTGTTCTAAATATGTTTTTGCTGTACATATAATCTCATTTCCTTTTTCGTGGATGAATGAGCAATATTTTACAGTCCCAAATGGAATTACTTGGGAACAGTTGGGAAAAGAATAGATAATAATTTGCTGAAGATACAGGTTATGGAATGTACCCTATAAAAATGTTAAAGAGAAGGTAACCTAGGGAACCGCATTCATGCTCCTTGTCTTCATCCGCTCCTTGGCCCCATAATGGTCAGGACCTGGAACCTCGTTATAACTCGATCATTTCCGGAATATATTAGATTGTCTGACTGAGGATCAAATTTCCCTTCCTTTGGGAGAAGTACCATCATCAAAATTACTGCCCTGACCTTGGTCAGTTCCTTCTCTTGGTCAGCACAGGAAGCTTCCAGCTGTTGTAACTTAACCTGTAGAAAGGAAAGGAGACCGGTAACTCAACAAGGTAAAAATCATACAGGATTCCATTCTGAAATGTTCTGTCAAAGGTTACATCACAGGTGGTTGGAGTACATCAGTCTCGATTTCCTATGTCTTTTTGATGGAGGAGTCAAACCCATCCAGCATCCTTTGCAGCTGCCTGGTCAATCTGCTGGTCTACACTTTTGACCCCTTAGCATCTATCAGTGCTTCTTTCACCCCTAGCTCCCTTCTTAGCTTCCTTCTTTCTCAGCTATTTCTCTTAGAAAAAAACATCAGTCTTGAAAAACTTCCTTTTCCTTTTATATATTCATTGCTCATCCCCTCCCCCCCCTTGTAGTCCTCATTCCCTCTTTTCCCCCCTTGAGTATTTGATAAAAGCCTATTCTATATTGGCCACTATGCCGGAGTGACAGGCAGGGGGCAATGGGAGTACTGAGGAGACAGTGGTAACAGGATTGATAGGCTCTCTGCCTCACAGAGCTGACATTCTAGTTTAGGAACAAAACAAATAAGTCAACATGATAATAATGGTAAGTGCTATGAAGGAAATGAAAACAGAGTAATTGATGAGAGTGAGTTATGGTGTAAGAGCTACTACTGCCTAAGGTCTCCCTGATCAGATGATATCTGAGCTGAAGTCTAAGTGATAAATATTAGACAAATGGAGGATTTGCAAGAAATGTGATGCCTGAAGAAGTTACAGCAAGGGCCAAGACTGTGAAGTAGCACAAATTTGGTGGATATGGAGAAGTTATGTGGCAGGAGCATTGGGGAGCCTGGTAAAAAGGAGATGAGGTGTGGAATGATAGACATGGATGAGAGTATGTAGGGCATTATAGCTTCTAGAAGGCTTTATTCTAATTGCAGTGAGAAGCCAGGAGAGAGCTTGAAGAAGTGGTCACACTCTGATTTGTGTTTCTAAGGAAAACTTTTCTGTCTGTGGAAAGTTGATTGTTTAGGAATAAGAGTAGAAGCACGATGAAAGTTGGGAGGCTCCTTCAGCATCCAGGTGAAAGGTGATGATGGCTTGTGAAGGGTAGTATTAATGATAGTCACAGATTGCGAGGAATGGATGCATTTGGGGTATATTCTGTAGGTAGGGCAGACATGACTGCATCTTTCCTTCCTTCCATTTTCAACTCTATTTTTCCACTGTCATCTAGGTATCATTATTTCATATCTGGATTCTTCTAACAGTTCCCTTCCCCTCCAGTCAATCACTTCCAGGGCCAGACAGCCAAAAGTGCTAAGGGCTATATATTTTCAAGACAATGTCTGAGTCATAGCCAGACTTAAATTGTCACCACTAGATTCTGGTGGGATTATTGTCAGGAAGACTTTTTTCTGGGCAGAAAAAGGAAGAAAATCAATCTCTTGACTGTTGTAGTTATATGGCAAAGACAGTTAAGGGGCTTCATAATCCTTTCTTGTCTTAGCTCCAGTTTCTTTCTCATATACAAGCAGGCTCCAGATTTCTTTCTTTTTAGGTAAGTATCCTGGATGAGCAATGCCAAGCAAGCTTACTTGATGGCTTTGGACTTTCTATATTTTTTTTGTGACCATTAACATTAACTTGGCCAACAGAAGATAGGGGAGTAATTCTCTGTTCTTTCATTTTCTATTTCTATTTTTAATGTGTCCATATCTTCAGATGCCTCGTACACATAGTACAGGCTTACATGTGGGTTTAAAAAGCTAAAGAGAAATTAAGGCAAGGACAAAGATGTAATTCTACAGAAAGTGTCAAGAATTTTATCTGCTCTTTGAATTAAATAAATAAGTCTCAAATTGTTACATCTTTGGTCAGATGGGTTGTGGTTGTACCCAGGCTCTTAGCTCTGGAACACAATTAGAGAAGTGCTAAGCATTGTATGATGTGCTTAGCAGGCAGAGGTCACTAAGTATCTGAGTGACCAATTGAATGAATTCTTTTCTGGATGGGAATCAATGCCAGAGTATGTAAACTGTCTAGCACATAGTAGATTTATGAATCATAGCTCTTCCTCTGTGAATTCATATATATATTCCTGAACCAGACTTTTAACTAATCACTTCAAAATTAGATGACTTTACAAGGTTTTAGTCTCCTCCCCCACAACCTCCAAAAAAGAAAAGAAAATTTTACATATACAATTTCATTCAGTTTTCAAACTGGGGCTGGGAGAAACTGATTAAATTGCCCAACATCATACACCATATTAGTTCTGGGGCCAGGATTTAAATGAGGGACTTCAACTGCCTCCAGTGTCACATATACATTTGTGCATTCATGTTCTGCTTTTCCTGATGGAGGAGAGAACAAAATATATGTCTTAAGAGTGAAATTCCTTACTAACTGCCGAGGAGAATTCAGTAGTCAGTGGCACAGGCTTAAACCTGACGTGGGCTAAAATTATAAAGAATTTATCCCAACTTTGACAGTTGTTTCCACAGGAAGGCTTGTTTCCTGGCCACATACTCCAAACCCATTCAAAATTGTTTTTGGTTTACCTTTGACTCTTCTGGGGTTCCCTGTAGGTTGCTTGGTTCACACTTGTTTATCTTAAATGATTTCCTTGTAAGCTACAGTTTCAAATTAAAAAAATATATTTTTAAATAAAAAATATATCCAATTAAGAAATGCAGAAGACAAAGACATTCTCTGGTGTCTGGGGGCCAGTAACTGGGCCTTGATAAAAGCTGCCAGGAAATGGTCCATTGGTGGATGCTCGGTGCCTTGGAAACATCTTTATTCTACCTCCATCTTCTTCTCACTAGTCTTGGCCACCAAAGCTAGAGTCCACTCAAGACAAGAGTACTTCCCTGAACCCCTAATCCATCTGGGTCACTCAGGGCTGCAGGCATGAGTCAGAAAGTAGGGTAATCATAGGAAGCCCCCTGTATTCTGAGTGGGAGCTGAGGTGGATGGAATGCCTGGCTAAGGAAAAGGGAATTCTTGAGAAGTATTTTTTAAAAGTTTTGGTTGAAAGTAAAATTAACCTCACACCACAAAGTTTCCAGCCAGTCACTTCAACAGAGTGTCTGCTGGCATCCATTTTCTTGTGATAGAATGAAGAACCCACAGGATCACTGAATACTCTGAATATCCCACCTACTGCTTTCACCTGATGCTTCCAGGGATCTACGGTGCTTAGGTCATGAGATTCAGCCTCAGGAGAGTGGCTCAGGAGTAGTACTCACCAGCAAAGACCTCTCTGACATGTGGGTTCCTTGGTAATCATTTTCCCTCCCTTGCCTCTTTGTTGATCTGGGATGCTGTGGTGACCCTGGAGAACACAAAAGACCCATCCTACCTTTTTCTGAAGTTCTGCTATACTGTGGATCAGAGCCTCATTCTTCCTTTCCTGTGGAGAGAAAAGCGGAGTGTAAGTGTGCATCTGCACACCACCATTGTCTTTATTCAGTTGATCTCCATTTCAGCCCAGTGATATTTTCCTGCAGTAACTCTACCTTACTGTAAAGGACCCATGGTTTGACCTCAGTGTATTCACACCAACTTACCACGGGTAGAGATGCCCACAGGCAGGGCTTCCCAAAATTAAATATTACGAGGGAAATCTTGCCTTCCACACATCCCCTTCTATGCATGGACCCCTCCTGCCATGACTTTTGAGTTGACTCTTCTTTGTATGTGAAAAGGGGGAGACCAGCTTATCTGACAGCTGATGAGGGACAGGATGAGGAATAAAACCTAGCAAATGGCTCTTCGCAGCTCCTTGCTTACAAGCCTGGCTGTTTCTTCCTCCAGCTCCTGCAGAGCGTTTTCCCTCTGCAGCATGGCACAGTTCTCCTCCCACTCCTCATCTTCTGCTGAGTCTCTGGTCTGAGTGATCTCACCCTCCAGCCTGGATGACACAAGCACACACATTGGATTGCACTTGCAGAACCGACAAAACACATATCAGTGTGAAGGATACCTCGATGACCATAAACGTGGATCTCAAGTCAGAAACCTTTCTTTCCTGGATCCTTAGAATTGCTTTAAAGGCAAGAAAAATAAGATTCCCCTGCTTCCCAAGTCAAACACCCAATGCTCTTTCAACTTAGGTAAATATCACCCAGTCTTCTGAAACTTGCTATATTTCAGGGCTTAAGCCACAGAGAAATGCCAAGGAGTGAAGAGGAAAGTTTTTGCTATACAAGATGTAGGTCTCCAGAGTGAGCAGGAAAATTCAGTTTTGTCTCTTTCCTTCTACATCCTTTTTTTTTTTTTTTTTGGATTGATACCTTCCTTCATGAAACCCCAGCCCTACTCACCTCTGAATATCATCTTCTTTCTTGTGGATTTTGAGAAGGAGTTCCTGATTTGCTTCATCTATTCTCTGCATATCCTTTTCCAGGTCCATGTTCAAGCTGTTAATGTTCTTCTTTGACTGGACCAACCTTAAGATTTCCACTTTCTCTGATCTATAGACTCAGCACCCCCAAATGAACAAGGGCAAGTTATCTTAAGATCAATAAACTTTGGGCCAAACAGGATATCTAGAAGACATGTAATCCATTAACTTGACTATTTCTGGGAGCACACCTTTCCTTCTTCATTCTTAGGAAATTATAATGGGTTGTCAGAAAAGCCATGACACATTTTTGCAACAAAAAATATGTCATGACTTTTCTGACAACCCAATATTTCTTAACCCGCTCTACAGTTTGTTGCACTTGTTCTTAACTTGCTCAGCAAAGGAAGTCTTGCCTAGGTTTTCTTGACCGAAGTGCTCAGTTTAATAGTGTACCTCCACTCAGGTTCCAGGAGAAGCTTTATTTCCTCAAATGCCTCGTGCATTGAAGAGAATGGCTTCTTACACCAATTGTTCACAAAATCTGCTCATGTAATACATTTTTATTGAGTACTTTATCCAGACAGCTGGCATCACCTATGATTGGGTGCGGCTTTATGCAGAGCCACAAGAGGTTTCTATCAACATCTAGGGTTTTAGTCTTCCATCCCACTCTCACCCCCAATCTGAAAACTCCTCCATTACCTGCTACAAAGCTTGAGAATCTACTATGGGAACCAGTCCATTGAGCACACACAAATATGATCCCAGCATTCACTTACAAGACTACAAACATCTTTTTTGAAGTAAATTTGAAAAAAAAAAATGGTAACGCTACCAAAGTAGTCTAGAAAGGGTCCCTGGCACTTGGGACTCTCTCGTTGAACTTTTTTCTTGTGTGTCAATTTATTAATTGGTTTGTCTTTGAAATGATTAACCAGAAATAAGAGTGAGGTAGAGGGACTTTTGTGATGAGTAGGAATGGGGGATGATTTTGGAAAAGAAAGTTCTATGTTGGAAAGGCTGGCTTGGATGGGGGATTTACAAAAGCTCTCAATTCAGGAGGGCATGGCTTGCTTGGGGTGGAGTGCAGTGGGTGATGGATAGATGGGAGTAGAAGAAGAGAAAGAGACCGGAAGATGAGTGAAAGAATTAATAGCAGAACTGTTTCCTACCTTGGTCCTTGGATGTGGCTCTGCATAATCATGATTACTTACTCATCCTCTAGCTGATTTTCCTTGCGTTCTTCCATTGTAGATTCCCTAAAAATAACAGCGGAGATGTATCTCATGAATCGAGGAAATGAGTCCATTTATGAAAAAACAGTAACTAGCTAAGAGTCCTAAAATATAGGAACAAAATTAAGTTACTGGCTTTTTCCCTCCAACCCTCACATTTTGGCCATGACAGAAACCCAGCCTTTTGATTCTTCTGCCCATGATTCGATTATGCCTTAGGAAGGATATAGTGCTGGAAAATTCGATATAGTTCCTGCTAGCAGATATATTCAGAGATAGTGTACCAACCCAAAACCCTTTTGAAATTTATACACAGCAGTAAGAATCAATAGAGATTATCAATTGTTCTTAAGTCCTTTTTTTGCTCTAGGCTCAGCTGCTTTCTTTAGGGTGCCATGAACATGTGTGTAGGTACATAACTGCCTGAAAAGCAATCTGCTTTGTAGCCTAGCATCTGCAAGGATTTCCAGATATTATGCTAAGATTTTCATATTAAATAGGGCTCAGCAAAAGTAAATAATTTGGCTTGTCCTGTCCCTGCCTTTTCTCTATTTTTTCGAGAAATTCTACCTCCCTTCTGATGTGTATGGTCTTCCTGATTCTGCCCTAATCACTTAGCTTCTGAAGAGTCTAATCTTTACCCACTGGAACCATCCAATAGAATTTCAGAGCCTTCCAAGGGGTCATGACTCTGCCATTGACATTGGATGGGTGGGGCAGCATGTCACAGTGAGGAGGGTGGCAACAGTTTCTCATTCCTGGTGCAGAGTTCAGAGCTTAGTACGTGTGTTTCATGGCCGAATGTTTTCTGTGGTAGCAGTAGGTTTAATGAATCTGATTTCTGGGAGGTATGAAGGGGTAGCCCCTTTCTTCCATTTCTCTGTCAGATTGAGCTCCCTCCCTGCCCAAGTGTGATTAATGTGGGAACTTTGGGTCTTAAGGCCAGCAGTCTAATCCCATCATGTAGCCAACTAACTACTCATTCATTCAGCAAACACTGAAACATTGAAAGAGCACCTATGTATGCCAAGTACTGATCTAAGCACTAGGGAGACAGAGTGAATAAAACAGCCAAAAGGTGCTGCCCTCGTGAAATTTACATTCTAGGGTGTGTAGGGGTGGGGGGTGGGAGGTGGGGAGATAGCACAAGCAGCAAAATAAATGAGTAAATGTATTTTATTTGATAATATAATAAAAGAGGAGAATGCTAGGAGGAAACAAATGGCAGAAGTGGGTAAGAGGAAATGCAGTGAGTGTTGGGTGTATGGGAGCGAAGGTGTTGGGTTTTAAATAGGGTGGTGCAGAGAAAGCAGTGGAACATTTTCAGACCCAGACGTGTGGTGTAGATGTGTCACAAGGCCCAGCAAATAGGACACCTCAGGTGGTGCTGAGGTGGGCGCCCCATCCACAGCCCTCACAGTCATGGGCAGCATGGGCCAGCACGCAGCCTGAAAGGCCAGCAGGCCAGAAGCACAGGCGGAAGCATGAAGGCCAGAAGCCTCTCCTTCAATGCCTTAAGGATTTGCAGCTTTTCCCTGGACTGCTTCCTGGGAAAGGAGAGCTTTGGAGAGGAATAGTCTCCCTAAAAGACTGAGAAATTACCCAAAGAAGACTTTTACCTGGGAAACGTACATGATATCTCAAATTGGCCCCATTGAGTTTTTTTCTTGCCAACTTGAGGTATAGGAGCTAGAGAGGGGTTGATAAAATCAATTGCAGAATATGATGACTGTGTTTCTGCATACCTGGGTAGGTGCATTTCGGCCAGATTCTGCGTTATGGGTAACTATCTGTATGTGTGAATCATGTTAACCTGGGAGGTTTCGGATCTCGACTTAATAAGGACTGCATTGAGTTGATTTGTGGGCGAGAGTGACTTCTTAACACACTGTAGTTTCTAACAAACTATTTGGAAAATTAATGGCCTCTGATGACCCCCATTACCATCTCCCTTCTTCCTGAAAGAAGGCATTTCATTGCTTTATGAAGCTGTACACAGAAGAGTAATTAAGTAACAATTCAGGCCAATGGCCTCTCCAGGGAATTAATGGTAGGGAGAGTTCATTAACCCTAGCAGGCTATATCTTCTCCAGGAAATGCCCTGGACCAAGGTTACTGTAGCTATTAATGGATTGGATAGGAACTTTCACTGGGATAAAAATAATGCTCTCTGTCCTTCCTTGGGAGTGTTTCTCCTTGAGGGGCTACCAAAGGCAGCCTGGAGGAGCACAGAAGCCCAAGGTTGGGGCCTCGTGTAGAATGAGGACAACAGATTGTTGTTAGTGAGAATCGCTAAATCAAGTTAAAAACAGGGCCTTGGGGACGAATTAAGGTCCTTGATATAAGCTCTCCTGCTATTCAGGAGGTGGCTTGATGAACGCCCAATGCAGTGTTAGAGCAGCTGTTTTTACCTTGTTAACTTTGCTGTACCCTGTCCTGCCCTGCACAGAGGAGTTGCTGAGAGGGGTCAGATTCTGCGGCGTTGCTGCCAGGAATGCAGTGGCCTTTGTGTGGAAGTCTGTTGTGAAAACACCCTCCTTTTTGCAGTCTGGGCATTCAGGCTGTTGGCTGGGCCTTTGCCTATCTGCTGTGAGGGGCCTGGCCAGGTACGTGAGCCCTGAATGGGCATGCCTGGGCTCTGGCCTTGCTGCTGCCTCTCAGGGATAGAGAGCTGTTTATCTGCTCACCTCTCTTGCCTGCATGTCACTTTGGCAATTTTTTCTTGGATATTTTTATACATGAGCCCAGTTTTAAGGCTTATATGCAGCAAAGCTCTAGAACCTCATTTTAGATCACTCTTTTTTGACTATAGAAACAATTACACTATTTTCCTTATGTCCTTACTTATTTTTAGTGACTATTTCTATACAGCCTTTAGGTTTATAAACTCTCTTTGAATTTCCTTTTAGAATACTTGTCAGAATAGCTTTTTTAAAAGCAAAAACTTCAACTAAACTGAAATGTGAAGGAGAGAGAATGTACCCGAGTTAATATTATCATCATTTACTATCCAATAAACTATGGTGGTTTGGACCAGCAAAAAAATTATGTGTTTTCTTTTAAAATTAAATGTTTTTAAATTTATTGCTCCATTGTTGTTAGAACCGCAATAAATAACTAAAAGAAGAAAGTTCGTGAAGGACCTCACCTTAGCAAAAACCCTATATTTTTCCAAGTTTCTTCTATTTTTTTTTTGTTTTGTTTATGAACAACCATCTTTTTATAGTTATCATAGAATAGATATACGGTTGTGTTTTGCCTTTTCACTTAATTTTTTATAACCATTTTCCAGGTTCCTATATATTCTCTATAATTATTATTTCAATCACTGCATACATTTTTGTGTTGATCATAGTCATAACTTGCTTCACCATCCCCTTCTTACCATACCATTGATCTGTTTAAATATCTGTCTCCTCTTGAGGGCCGGGAGAGTGCCTGGTGTAATTTTGCAAGGCTGCCACAGCAAAGTACTACAGGCTGGGTGGCTTAACCCCCAGGAGTTTATTTTCTCACAGTGCTAGAGGCTTTGAGTCCTGATCAAGGTGTCAGCAGGTAGTTTTTCCGAGGCTTCTCTCCCTGGCTTACAGATAGCTATGTTCTCACTGTTTCCTCATGTGGTCTTCCCTCTGTGCACGTCTGTGTCCTAATCTTCTCTTCTTAGATGGATGCCAGTCATATAGGATTAGAGTCTACCCTATTGACCTTGTTTAAAATGAATCACCTCTTTAAAGACCCTAGCTCCAAATACAGTCACATTCTGAGGTACTGGAGATTAGGACTTCAACATATGAATTTTGGGGGACACAACTCAATTTCCATGAGATATTCAACACATGTTTAACTGTTAGCAAATTTATGAACATTGAGATTGTCTCTCAGCCTCCCCCCAAATAAAAGCACTTCGAAGAATATATTTGTATAGTCATTATACTTTTTAGGTATAACCAAAATATGCACTTAGAGTTTTTCTGTTTTGAATGTCTACTGGCATATCAGTCAACTGCTTTTTATTTTACAGATGAAGAAAATAAGGACAAGAGAGATTCAATGTCTTGCTGTGATTTAAAAAAAGATTTAAAAAAATCTTCTATACCTGAGCCCACATCCCTTAACATTTTCCTATTTATTCCTTTGTTAACCTGGGAAAATGCAATAGGAAGAGGGAATTCCCTCAACTATAACCTGAAGCTGGTATTACAGAGTGATTAGTGTACCTCACAGATTAGTGACATACTTTTGTTTTAAATGAGATCATTTCTTACAAAGTAACTGATGCTTGACTTCTGTTTTAATCACCCTTTGATTTATTCTAAATTTGCTTTTTTTAGATTTATTTTTTAAAATTTGCAATTAGAAACTGATCATTAAATAGAGAATTCCTACAAAGGTTGACTGTAGTCTCTGCAAGCAAACATTTATAAAAATATATACTGAAATCTGGTGTAATTTTAGACTTCTTTCTCAGTTCTTTTGTGTTCTTCTGTGGTGTACAGGAAAAATAGTCCTCTAAATTTGCCTGTTAGTCTCATTGATCATTATAGAGAAGTCTTACATACATTGAGATTTTGGGGGTGTTTTTTTTGCTTAGCAGAAATAATATTATGTTAGAATACCCATACTTTAAATGACTTATGAGTGGTTTAACTTTGGCTATATACAGTCATACACCATTTAATGACAGGGATATGTTCTAAGAAATGCATGGCAGACAAATTTTGTCATTGTGAAGACATCACAGAGTGTCTCCCACCAAACCTAGATGGTATAACCTACTACTATAACTGTATGTACTATACTTTTATACAACTGATAGTGCAGTAAGTTTGTTTATACCAGCAGCATCACCACAAACACATGAGTCTGCACTGTGCTATAATATCACAATGGCTATGACATTACTAGGTGATAGGCGTTTTTCAGCTCCATTATAATATTATGGGACCCTGTTGTATATACAGTCCATCGTTGACCAAAATGTTATATGACTCATGAATGCATTCCATCATTCTTCACTTATTTAACAAACAGTTTTATGAGCACCCAATAGTTATTGATCTAGGTAATGAAATGACCCAAAGATGATTGGAGTACGGAGTTTCATAAGGCACTACCATGTGATAAATGTTATACTGTAGGCAGGTAGAAAGTGCTTAGGAATGCAGAGGGGAACATATAACTCTATGATTTAGGGAAGCTTCAAAGGGGAGCTGTCTTTGGGTTGAATTGAGTCCTCTGTCAGGGGAGTAACTTCACAGAAAACAGGAAAGGATATACTAAGAGGCGGCAACAACAGGTTCAAAGGCACATTATGCTCAGGGGTAAAAAATTCAGTTGTTTCTGTCTAGAGTGGCAAGTCTCAATGTGTGTTACATGAACAACTGATGGTATAACAGATGATTTTGGGTGAGAATCAGAGGTAGCATTTTAAATTTTAAAAATGAATTTTAACAGCAATAGTTAAATATTCAGTAGAGCTACCAGTAGTATATTAAAACTTGATTTAAAGAGATTGCTTTGAATGAGGATGAATTTGAGTAAAATCAGTACTTGGTTTGTAGAAAAGTATGGAGTAGGCAATTATTATGGGGGAACATGACTGTGAGAGTGGTATGTGAGCAACTGAACTGTAGGAACCAGGGCTCTGAGAGCATAGGTGGCATGTTGGGGGAAGGATGGCTGGGTCCTTGTGCTCAAGACTTTGGGGTTCGGCTTAAAGCAACTCTAAGAAACATTGGAGATTCTAAGTAAAAGAGTGACATGGTCATTATATTTGAGAAAGATAATTCTGGGCCAGTGAAGGGTGGATGGAAGCCAGAAGCCCCCGGTGCTGATTCATACTGTGCATTCCAACCAGACATCTCAGGGGAGATAGATTACCTTGTTTCCATTTGGAATTAAAAGTTCAAATTTTTGTCATGTATATTTTTCCTATTTGAAATCGTATATTGGAAGTTTTTCCTTTTTCAGATTACTTATTCTTTGTTTGGTTTTTAAAGGCAATATTAAATCCTTATGGTGAACAATGTCCACCAAACTTGTATGAAAGAGTTTTTATTCCTTACTCCTCCACTTTGACCTATGTAACAATGGCCTTGAACTACTATAGTCCATAAATTGTTTTCATGGAGGCTAATTCTTCCCCCAAATGGAAATTTGGCAATCCCACTGACATTTTCCGGTTGCTTTCAGTCACGAAACAATGTTCCAGTTCAGGAATCAAAGGATCCAGTACGATGTCGTAATCAAAACTCTAAGCTTAGTGTAGAGTTGAGGTTTTTGTCCTCTGACAGCTGAGATTGACTGTTGGGTGGAAAGGCTGCAGCTGGGAAAGGCCTTAGTTGACATCTCTTTCCACATTGAACACATCTATTCCTCTTCCTCACCAAGCTGGCCACACCTTCAGACACCTACTTGGTAGGAGAGAAAGGGGGACTTTAAAGGCCTTACTTGCCGGATACCATTGTGCCCTGACACATTTAGAGCCTGGTTGACGTTTAGACCTGATTATCTTGGGGATGTTCTTACAGAATTTGTGAAGG
Organism: Aselliscus stoliczkanus; assembly: GCA_033961575.1. Taxonomy (NCBI): domain Eukaryota; kingdom Metazoa; phylum Chordata; class Mammalia; order Chiroptera; family Hipposideridae; genus Aselliscus; species Aselliscus stoliczkanus. Next base: position 93,203,003 of record CM066732.1, on the reverse strand, counting down.
CTGCCCAATCACTATCACGATGTACCTAGAATCCCTAGCTCCAACCCGGGCAATTGCATGTCTAATCCAGCTGTTCACTTGCTTTCCCCTCAGCTACTAAAACTTTTGTCATTCTGCCAGCTTCTCTCTGCTGGTCTTTGGCCCTCCCATGTGGCCAGGACTGGCTACGTAATTTGCTGAATTCAGTGCAAAATGAAAACGTAGGACTCCATGCTTAAAACTTAAGAATTTCAAGCCCATGACAGCAGAACATTAAACCAAGCACAGGTTCCTTCCTCAAGCAGGTCCCTGTGTGACTGCACAAGCCCCATGTTCATGAAGCTGGTTCTGCATGTGGCTTTCGTGAATAAGACCTCGGATAATCCTAGGTAGGCAGAACACGCTCACATATTCTTTGTCTACACAGGCTCTGGAACACAGACCAATTTCCAGGTGTTTACCCTGCTCTTGAGGCAGTTTGCTAACCTGTATCATATCCTTAGATGTTCTAGATGAGAGTTGGACAGTGGTTCCCATGTTTCCTATATGGTAGAGGACTTATAGTAAGATCTCCTCATGGGCTCCCTGAAACCCTTCTTTTGTTATATTTGTTTCCTATTGCTGCTATACAAAATTACCACAAACTTTGTGGATTAACACAACACAAATTTATCATCATACAGTTCTGGAGGTCAGAAATCTGACTTGGTTCTCACTGGGTACAATCAAGGTGTTGGCAGGCCTAAATTGAATTCCTTCTGGAGGCTCTAGGAAAGAATCCGTTTCCCATCTTGTTCTAGGAGTTGAGATGAAAGAGACTCCCAGGGATGAGCATGCTGAGGCCACTGGCCTTGGGAACAGGGGAGCTCTGTGGCACCTCAACAGTCGTGGATTGAGACCTGATGTGCTAGGATTAAGAGGCCATTTAAGGTGCATTCACAGTGGTCAGGAGAGACGTTCCAAGGGCCTGGCTTGGGGTGCTGCTGATGAGATGGAGAAACAAAACTTGGGAAATGTTACAAAGAAACAAGCCACAGAACTTGCAGGAGCGCTTGAATTAGATGTTCCCAGACTTTGTGCTCCATGGTTTGGGAGAGTGTTGATGTCTTTAACAGCACCAGAGGAGAGGGGAGATGGGCTGGGAAGAAGGTGGATGGATCTGAACATGTAGAATGCATTTGTAGCCCATCCAGGTAGGTGGAGAGAACTTTTAAGAATAAAAGAGAAAACGAGTGGCCGGCCGAGTGGCGCATTGGTTAAGCGCTGGTTTTGGGATGCCAGCGGCCCCGGTTCGGATTCCCACATGAGGGCCAGTGACACTGCCCTCTACAGCTAACGACAGCTCCACCTGGAGCTGGGCCGTGTGAGCCCCGGTGATGGTGTGGGCTGCAGCCCCTGCTGCAGTGGGCTGCCATAGGCTACAGTGAGTGGCCCGCAGCCAGCGTGAGCGGCTGGCAGCCAAGCATGAGCTGCCAATAGCCACGGTGAGTGACATCCAGAGGCCGGCGACCGATCTGCCTCATCCGGGAAGAGCGCAATGACGATGCCAACAGTGAAGCAACATCCTCCTCAACTGGACTGAGGAACAAAAAGACAGCAAGTTGTCTGTTCCCCTTCCCCGATTCCCCAACGCTGTTCCCCTCCGCCAATTCCCCAATAAAATCTTTAAAAAAAAAAAAAAAGAGAGAGAAAACGAGTATGAAACTGAAAAATAAAATCTGTTTCCTTGCCTTTTCCAGCTTCTAGAGGCCACCTGCATTGAGGTTTATGGCCCCATCCTTTATTTTCAATGCTAGCAGTGTAATATCTTTAAACCTTGCCTTCCATCATCACATGGCCTTCTCTCACTTTGACCGGATAGCCTCCCTCTTATAAGGACCCTTATGATAACCCAGGATAACATCCCCCCGTTTCCAGGTCCTTAATCACATCTGCAAAGATCTGTTGCCATGTGAAGTAACATATTCATTGGGCATTGGGACATGAACATGTTTGGGGCCTAGCTCACTTATCTTGAAGGAGAAGCAGCTCTCTCATCCTTCCTTCTGGAACTCACACCTCACCAGGCTGAGGACGGGTAGTGCTCCCATCCACTGTGGGTGTGGATTCCCAGGACAGCGCCCTGCAGAAATCTTCTCTCCAATCCTGGTCCAGCTTTCATTCTAAAAGTAGGTGAGGGAGTTAAGAATCATCTTATATGTTTTCCAGATAAACTATTTACACTCAAGTCCTTATCTCAAGGTCTGTTGCCAATTCATCTTTTTGTCTTCTGCTTTCCTGATTTCACTGCTCAAATATTCCAGTAGCAATTTGTATGTCCACTTCGGTGCTTACAGAAAATGTTATAGAGGTGGCCAAGTAGGAAAACAATAACATATAATTTTATTTTATATGAGTTAAATGGTCCATTTCCCCCTAATGAAGAGTTAATGTGAAAATTCTGGGAGGCTATTGTTTTCTCTACTCCCTGTTTTGAGCCCTGATACTTGGCAGTTTTCACATTTATGTGACTTAGAATGACATCTTTAAGTGGCATGTCAAAGGAAAGACTTTTTTTTTCTTTTGAAAATGTAATTGAAGTGGATAGCTGTGTGTGACCTGTTTGAGTTTCTGCTCCGTGGCCAGACAGCTCCAGGATTCAGCTCTGAGCCAGGCTCTGGGATCACTCCCTCAAGGACCATGGGAATCTTAACTCGGGTAGAGCCCAGTCAGCCTGCCCCTCTGTTTTCCCTGACTCTGTTCCTGGTCTTGCCCCTCAGCTCGTGCCTCGTTCCCGTGACCAGTGATCTATTTTATTCCTGGCTTTTAGGGTCTGGAACTCAGTTTTAGGGTCACAAGTTTACCTGAAAATGCAGTTCTGGCTAATGCTGCCCTTAAACTCTGTTTTTGTCTGAACCTCTATGCATGGGTCTCTGACCCAAAGTCGGGCCCACCCCGTTAAGTCACATCTCTCTGAGGTCCTGCCTGCCCGAGTCCCCATGTTTCTATGGTCTGCCTGTTACTGGACCATGCCCCGGTTACTATTTGTTGAATTTCCTTGGTTCTAAACACCTGCCCTGTCCCCGTCCTTTGTTTATACCAGCTCCTTAGATCTCAAGTGCTTCATGGGCATCCATCCTCCCCTTGGCTGCTGAATCCGAATCTTAATAACGGCTCCTTCTAGAAGCTGTATTTTACCCAGGTCTCAGCATCTTCTCTTCATATGGACTATTCTGCTGTGGGTAGATTGCTTGTTATAATAATATTAGTGTATAAATTGGGGTATTTATTATGAAAGTGAAAAAAGGGAGTTTAGAATTAGGATGTATTTTGAAAATTATGTGTGCGTGGGGTGTAGTCTGGTGACACTTACACACTTAAAATCATTTCAGGGAGCTGTTTCTACAAGAAACATAGTGTTCTCAAAGGCTGTTCAGGAGATGGTGATTCCCTTTAAAGCTGATATTTTTCTTTCAATAACCATTGATATTTGTTTGGGTCTTTGTATTGTTTAATAGTCCTTTTTTTCTGAGAAAATATAAATAAACAAAGATCAAGTTGAATGTTTTCTTAAGCCAATTTTAATTTTGAACAAAACATCTCTGAGAGGTCAAACTCAAGATAGTTTCAGAATTCTAAACAGTTTTTATAACCTCTATTGGCAAGAGATCTGTATTTGCAGAATCCATAAAGCTTTTAAGGTATAGTTGATATTGAAACAATAATGACCCTGGAACAGGATATTTCCTGGAGATTAATGACCAGCTGGGAGGGGTTGATGGCCTGAGGTGTAGTTGAGGGCCATTAACCTCAGACAGTCATTAAAGCCCAGGAAATGTCCTATGTCTAGGTCGTTATTGTTATTATAAATTGAAAATGGAAAAAAGAAACAGGAATACAGATGATCCGAAGGACAACTCGATTTCCAATGGTTTCAACAGGGAGCGTTCTGGGAGAATTTATTCCCTGTCCATTAGCCAACCAATCTCTCTGAATCCTCTGTCACATCGCCCTTCAACTGATGGGCCTTTGTGCTGGAAATCCCTGAATTTCCCCAGATATGGTAGTAGAGAGTATAGGTTCCTCTTTGTAGCTACCTTTGCTCAGAGTGACTGGATTAAACAAATAGTAACGGTGAGTTACTTTGCCACTGCTCTTTAGTGCATCCTATGGGGTTGTCGGAAAAGTCATGATGTATTTTTTCTATGTTTTTCATTGCAAAATTGTGTCATGACTTTTCTGACAGCCCAATACATTGCCATCTACTTGCTTCCCACGGGATCAGCTGTTTTCTTCTCTATTTAGCTGCAGTACATTTCCCACAGCTAAATTTCAAGCCCCTGAATAGTTTGTCTGCTTGTTTCCCAGGTCTTTGGGGGTGAAAGTGCATGTTATTTGCTTTGCAGTTGCACTGTCTTTAGTCACACTAGATATAGCACCCCAGTCCAATTCCTTGTTCAGTTTTCAAAAGGTACTATAAATCAGAGGGATTTTTGAATCCCCAGTTAATAAGTATTGCTTAGTTTTCAATCCCCAGTTAACAAGTATTGCTTAGTTTTGAACGTACTAGGTTTCAATTTTCTATAAGTCTTGTAGCATCAGATTCACCTTCTCTCTCTCTCTTTCTTTTTTTTTCCTTAAGCAATGCAAAAACATTCAAAATGAAGAAACTATCATTTAGGGTTTCCAATATCTCTTTAGGGCTTCTTACAAATAGTTGGGTATGATATATTCAGCTTGAATATTCTGAAGTAGAACTTGCGAATTTTATTTTATTTGTGGGCTATAGGAAATTTCATGTCAACAAAAATAAAAAATAAAAAAAAATCAGAACAGTATGCCCTGAGCATCACATAGCTATGGTTCTCCTGTTTCACTAATTTAGCGGTCACAGGTTTAAGCTGTGTGTTGTTATCAGCTCAAATTCATCACCAGTGAGTGTAAAACAAAAGAAAAACTCAAAACATTTGCCTTGATAACACTGGTCAAAACATCAGCTTTGTAGGATAGCATATTAATGTATAATACTAGGCTGTCCATATTGTTATGGATTTTATAAATACACAGTCCATCCTCAAAAGGCTCCTCTTTCTGTAATAAGTTAAAATTCATATGCTAAGGCTTTTTTTTGTTTTGTTTTGTTTTGTTTTTTTTGAGGGCAGTGTCACTGGCCCTCACATGTGGGACCGAACCAGGGCCGTTGGCTTCCCAAACCAGCACTTAACCACCAAGCCACTCGGCCGGCCCCATATGCTAAGTTTTTAACCATTGATACCTTAATTTATTAAATCTTTCAGATCACAATGAGTCTGGGGATTCAGTATAATCAAAATGATAAGATTAATAAATAATAAAGTATTATGAAAGTATTTTTTTTTCAAATCCTTATCTATATAATTTGTGAAATCCCTTTTCTTGGCAGGGTCTTCAAAGTAGTTCACATTGTTTTGGATGCTCCTAAAAGGCCTCCTATTCCAGCATACATTCTCATTTTGACAGCTACTTATTGTACATGTGTTTTGTTCCAGTCTGTGCTTGTTGCTGTCTGGCATCCCTTATTTAGGCTGGCTTTCCTTGGTGAGGTGAGTAACTTTTATGCAGGCTGCAGGATCTGGTATCACCTTAGTGTGGTGCAACTCTTGAAATGAATGTCATCCTATGGGGTTGTTAGTGTTACTCTAGTGAAGTGGGGGAGAACTCTCTTCCTTCTTACTGGCTACAACATTTTTTTACAATAATGTGATCTTGAGTTTTTCATTTCTTAGCATGCCTAGTCATTTCCCAATTTATTTTAATATAATAATTCACTTCCCCACCACTTTGATTTCCTATACCACCCCTTCTAGCGGAATTTGGTGCAAGTTTATTATGGGAATGGGTTGGAAGTATTATAAGTGATGTTGCCCATGGTGACTTAAAAAATCACCCCCCTGGCCCTTTATTGCAACAGGCATCTTGATTCTCCCATCAGGGTGAATTCCCTCCGTATTTCACACTGCCAAGGAGTTCTGATCTTCTCTCTTTGTATGTTTATGTAATCACAACCCTACCCTTCCAGTCATTGCTCCTTGATGATGGCCCTGCAATTGTCCTGTCCCAGGTAATCCAGATGGAAGCCCCATGGAATGTCTGAATTCTTGCATTGCGAAGGTTGAATAGGGACCCCTTGAAGACTTTTATTTCAGAATTTCCTTTGGAGCCACTTTTATTGGGCTGCTGTAGGGGATGCAAAGGGGCATAAGTATCCTAAGTGCATAGCCATAATATAATCCAGACAAGGGAGAGAACATCAGATACTGATAATCTGGTTGTTCTCATTCTACAAGAAGATGAAAGCATGGGAAGATACAACTAAATATATTTATTGAAGAGTTTCAGTTCATTTTGGGATAAGCTTCCAATTACTGCTCTCAATTTTATGCAGTTAATGACAGGAACCTTAATGATATGTTGGCTAGATTGCAGAATGTTCTAGTCACTTTTAATTAATAGAATAGTTTTGTGTTATTGTTTCAACATTTTAATTTTAAATTAAATTCAAAGCACCTTCCCTCCCTTCATTCTCCAAAGAATTGACTTCCCCCTTCTCTATCTTTTGGCCAGGAGTTTTCCTGTCATGTTCAGGCAATGTAGAAGAACAGGGACAATGGCAACTGCCTCCTTATTTGATTACCTATGGTGAGATGAAGCTCTCTGCTCTGTTAGTTGTCCTCATTTGTTTGGCTCAGGGTAATCATTAATGCTTTATGAGTGGCAGGCTTGTGTTTGCTGGTCCTCTCATGCAGTTCTTCTGAACGTCCCCCAAATCCTCCCCTTTCTAATTCATAGTTCCTGATGTGAGAAATTTGGCTTTACCTTTTCCACTCCCTTAGTCCCTCCAAAAGCTGTTCAACCCCAAAGTGAGATCCCCTTTCTTGGTGGTCAGCCTTCTTGGTGAAATCTGAGAAGACTGCTGAATTTCAGGACTTTTCTCCTTGTGCCTTAGAAAAGTCATTCATCCATGACATGTCAAATAATGGGGCAGATAGCTTAATGGCTGCCTCTTCCCCCAGCTTCACCATGCCCCCCAATTCTCTTTTCCTTGCCTCAGGTAGCCCAGGTGTGATGGTCAAACAGACTGCCAACTGGAAAATGAATTTCCCATCTTCCCTTCATGTAGTCACTGCTATTCTTAACATAGATTCCCTTTGCACCCTCTTCTCTTGGTTTTAGTAACAAGATAACCTGCTTTCCTTCTCCTTCATAGAATAGTATCTCTTTAAAAAGCTACTCTCCTCACCACTCTCTAAGTTCTCTTCTTACATTGCCCAGGTAGAGGTGGTAATGGTTGGTAGTAAGGCTTGTTCTAAACTGATGCAGATTAGTAAATCCTATAGAGATATACTATATAGTAGAATATGGGAGTCTTAGCATATTTCAGTCTTTAGCTTTGAACTTGAATACAGTTCTAGGGAAACTGGGAAATTCTCACTTAATATCCTGCTTTAATGTTTTAAAAGAAAAGGAGGAGAATATTAAAATAGAATCACATTTGTTGTTCTTGTCCTAAAAGAATGAAATTAGAGTCAGATAACCAAAGAAGAATGGGCATAAACCAATAAGAACCATTCAGAGAAATTTACTGGCTCAGAGAGGAGAGGCTTGTCAGAAATCCTAAAAGGAATCACACGGGATGAGACTACTTTCAAAGTTACCTGGTGCAATAGTAACAGTTAACAGAGAAAATAAAAGTTATGTTATGCTTCTGTTGGCTCCGAGTACCTGATCTATGTCCTGAAAGGAGCAGACCTGAAAATATGAAGACAGAATCAAATCACAATTGAGTGGGGGTGGGCAGATGGACAGAGAATACCAATGTAGTTCAAGTAAGTTCAGATCTTCTGGTCCTGATACATGTACCCCAGGATGCAAAGAACCAACAAATGTGATTTCTGATTACCTTTAATCATCACTGAGTGCTTATTTTTCTTGTTGTTTTACTTTATTTTTTGAAAGTTCATGGAGATGTTTCAGAAAAAATGTCCAAAAATCAAATGAAAGAAATAGAAAAGGAAAATGATTTTGAAAACTATCAGCTAGTAATTTTGATGTCATTGTAAGAGTAATTATTGACTTGACTATTAAGTAGATGGTGTACGAGCAGTTATGAAGGGAGGATGGATGATCGCTGAGAGCAACATGGGTTCAAGAAGAATATTAGTTGGACTAATCAGATCTCTTTCCCCCTTTTAGACTAGTAATTCAGAGTAAAGCTAAAACATAATGCATACTAAATTCCATAAATCATCTCATAGTCTCTCATTGCATCCTGAAAGATGTGTTGATGAAAAACATCCAGCCTAAGAGAAAATTTATGAGTTTATTTGAGCCAAACTGTCGATAATTGCTGGGAAGCAAAATCTCAACGGATTGAGAAAATGCTCCACTTAATGGCAGTTTGCAGCTTATTTTATACATAAAATCAAAGGAGGAAGGTTACATGAAATCCACTGGTGAGAGATTAAGGGGGTGAGAGAAAGCAAAGTGGGGAAATCTCTGGGATTAGATAAAAGTAAATTGGAGAGACAGGTACTCCTCCCATACAGGTGGGTGCAGGATAGCTAACAGTTGGCTCTTTACTGTACATGGAGATGGTAATCAGGAGACAAACATGATAATGAGGAATTTTGCAGTTTCCAGCTCTGGTCCCAGAAAAGGATTACTGATATTCCTAAAATGTTATTTTAGTTGCAGAAAAACAACACAGTGGCCCACTGAAAAGACACAGATTAACTTTATGAAGGAAGCTAAAGATGTGACTTCCCACCATGGCCCACTTGGTTATGAAAGCTTTTTATGCTCACACTATCTTATGTGGTTATTTTCAGCCCCCTCTTGAGCTTGTCAGGTTTAACCTGTGCCCCTTTTCTGTCCACAGGTGTGATGGGGAAATATGGGTAGATGATTGTTTGCATAGGTGGATCCCCAGCAGTTTGAGAAACCATTCATCCATTAACACATATTTTTGGATTCTTATTGTATTCTAGGCAATGTGCCTAGCCCTCAGGATAATAGAACAGAGAATTAACATTCAGTGAGTGCTCTATGTACTTATGCTAGGTGCTTTACCCATGGGATCGCTTTACTTGTCTGAGAGATGGGTATTATTTTTTCCATTTTACAATGAGGAAACAAAAGCTCAGAGTTCCTGCCCCAGATCATAGTACTCGTACAGCGGGGTAGCAGAGATTCACACTTTGATCTATCCGATGATAAAGCCATGATCTTCTCACAACATGATTTTCATTCTCCAGAGAATAGAACTAGGATTAATGGTTTGAAGTTACCAAGAGGAGAGACATAAGTAAATTCAGCATAAGATGCTGAGTCATTGTCAGGGGGAACTCTCTATCACTTAGAGTGATGAGAACCCTTGAATATGAATGAGCTTTGTGTATTGACCCTCCCACTCTCCCTGCAGGTCTTCAAATAGAGAAGGAATGACTATCTGTCAGAGATGCTGTGGATGTGATAGTTGTGTTAGGGGAAATGTTGATCTATATCACCTCTGAAATCCCTGCCAATTAGAGTATGCTTTGAGTCTGTGACATTCTGCACTTTCCAAGCATCCATATACTTCTGAGAAAATGGGACAAAGAGGCATGGAGCTATCAAAAAGAATTTTAAAATTTTCCTTTGATTATCAAGATTATATTTATTATAGACAATTTGGAGAATTCAGAAAAGAAGTATGAAGAAAAGGAATATTACTCAACCAGACAGTGATAGTCACTATGAACATTGCTTTATTTCCTTCCATATTTTTTTCTACCTACATAGATTTTCAATCATAATCATATTAAACACAAATTTGTGTATTGTTTTTTTGACTTAAGGATTCAATAAAAATATTTTACTGTGATTTAAAAATATTTCATAACTATCATTTTTAATGATATGCTTATTGAAGCTTTTTTACACATAATGTTTTCTCTATTTCAGATTATTCCTTAGGATAGATTCCTAAATGTGGAATTATTTTAATGAAGTGTTGGAGCCTTTAAGTGTTTGTATTTACACATTGTCCAGTAGTTCTTGGTCATGGAGAGGACATGGCCACTGATTGACCCTATTGCTGGACCTGGGCAATCTGAGGCTCCTCACCCCCTCCACTGACCTTGGAATGTAAGCTCTGTCCATGTTCTAACAGTGGGAGCCATTTTCAAGGACATAGCCTTGAGAGAGTAATATGTCGTTGAGACCATCTGGATGGTATACATGACTGAGCCAGTGAAAGCCTCTGTATAACCTTTAAGATTCTGGTGGGCCATACGGGGGCCCCAATATTTGTCTTGTGGACACCTAAGACAAGCCTCCTATGTAAGTTCCCTTGCTGATTAAAACTGCCACCTACCAATCTGGAGTGGCCTGCTTCTTTCTTCTGTCTCTTCTTGCCCTCCATGTACAGGGGCCAGGTTTGTATTTCCCCTGGGAAGATCCTTGAACCAGCAAACTGTTTGTACAGACTTACATTCCCACCAGCAGTCCTTGAGAATGCTGTTCTTGTCTCACCTTTGCTTCCATTTAGGATGATTATCACAACTTTTTGGTAAACTTTATAGGTGAAAAATCATACCTAAAATATGCTTTAATTGTATTTTTTTGGTTATTAAAATGGTATATTTAAAAAATTCCATGTTTATCAGCCATTTTATCCTCTTATTAAATTGCTCATTTTTCTGTATGGTAAAATACCTATCATGTTTTTTATGAGTAATTTAAATATTCAGAAAATTACCATCCTTATGCAATATATATAATATTTTCTCCCTTGTTTTGAGTTGTAATGCTTTTTTGGTCACAAGAGACAGAAAGCCACTTCAAATTAGCTGGACAAAAATGGGAATTTACTGTCTCACTGAAGGCTTCAGAGAATTGCCTTTAGGTAGAGCTGAGTTCAGGGACTTAATAGCATCATCCAGGCTCAAGAGTCTGTTCATCTCTCAGTTCCGATTTCCTCCAATTGACTTAATTCAGGCAGACCTTTTCTGTCAGTGACCATGCAGAGATTCAGCCCTCTTAGCCACACCAGTGAAGGAAGATATTCTTTTCCAGTCATTCTACAACAGTCTCTGGAATTGTCTCACTGGGTGGACACGGCCATGTACCCATTCCTGAAACAGTCATTCTGCCCAAGGATGCAGAATATGAGACTGGCCACACACCTTCCTCATCCATTTTTGGAAGAACGGAGGTAGACCCAAATAAGCTGAGAGGGAGCACTGTTTGCCCAAAGAAATGTAAAGATACTGATACAAACCCTGCCTCCCCCCCACAAAAAAAAAAAAACACACCTCAACTAGATATCTATTATATTTTAATTTGTTCAGTTGTTTTTTTCATATAAAAACATAGTATTATGTTGTCAAATTTAACTTTTTTCCCTGTAATTTCATATATAACTTAAAGCTTAGAAAGCTAGAGAGTTGATAAAAACTACTTCTTCTTTTTTTCAGTTTTTTCTGGTTTATGTTTTTGGACTTACCTTTTATTTATTTGTTTATTTATTGTTGTTATAATTTTTTTTTTCCAGAGGAAAATGTTTGTTTGTTGCATAGAGGGACATTTGTTATTTACTATCTAGATCAATAGATTAGGAATTTACTAGATTGAAAAGCCAAATAATTAGCTAAATATTTCCGTAATATTCATTGCTGAAAGTGATTTGGGTTATCACATTTACATTATATACATTTTAATAAACACTACTTTCTATTTCTAAGCCATCTATTGACTTTTTTCTGTCTCTTGTTTTGCCAGCTCCACAGCATTTTAGTTATTGGAGTGATGTCATATGCTTTGATATTTGGCTGGTCAAACAAATGGCATGTGGCTTGAGTGAAAATAAATAGAAATACCTAGAGCCAGGAGCCTTACCTACCACAGCAGAGCCTGTTTATACCCAGAGCAGCCACCTGTGCACACGGAGTCTCCTGGGGCTGTGATTAAGGAGCAATTGAAAGAAAGGAGAAAGTAAGAAGGGGGAGGGGGTGGGGCAAAGGGCCAGAGAATCCAAACATTCTACTGCTTTAAGATATGATGGTGTCTGTGTGTTACAAAAGATACAGTCTTCTATATTTGGAACTCAAGGCAAAGTAAGCAAGCAGTTTTTTTTTATAGCATGTTTTTTTTGCCTCACTTGTTTTTGACATCTCCAAATCAGGCTATTAATGCTACTCAGGCTTCAGAGAGTGACATCAGTTAGCTGTCATGAGCTTGCTGCTTCCAGGGCCACTTGCCTGGGAGAGAGGGTGATGCCTAACATTGAGAAAGGACCCTTTAATGCTCACATTTGAGCCTGCCATGAGGGTGGAGAAGTTTAGTGAAAGAAGCGCCTCCCTGCCTTTCTCAGATAACCACACTTAAGTGATATCCTTAAGTGATTTATTCCTGTGTAAGGCTTATTCTATTCTGTCTCTACCATAGTTCACAGAGTCTAAGAAGGGACATCATGTCTCTGTTTAGCCATCAAATGGTTATGAAATTCTGAATATTTGCGGGGCATTGTGCTTGGTACTAGGAATTTTAGTATAATAAAATATTATCCCATTCTTTGAGGAGTTCTTTGTTAGTCCCAGTAGTTCCCAGTTCCTCGTTAGCTTTTCTAAAATTTAGGCCCTCACTCTGAGGATCTAAGATACAAGCGGTCAATTTAGAGGCCAATAAATTTCCTTCCATATTTAAACAGGTTCTGAGCTTATAGGGTTCCCATCTATGCCCTCTCTGTGGCAGAGACACTTCCTGTCCCCAGTACGCCCTCCTCCTCTCAATGCCTCACTTTGTTTTAAATGTGCAATGTTAGCATCTTTGTTTTGGTTTTTACTCAAGATATTAATACTTAGTTTTTCAAACTCTGTGTTCCCCTTTTGCTAATGTTTATGTGACAAGTTTTTCCTACCCTAGACTTCTTCAATCTGGGAAGTCTGAGTTTTAACTTGCATAGCCGTATTATTGCATTCTTAGAGTCTGGGGTACTTATATTTTACACTATTCCTATGAAATTCTGTTAAAGAGACCTTCTGGTAGGTCTGAAGATGAACTTGTATCTGTGTCAAAACCATCTCATTCTCAACAAGTCAGAAATTCATCAACTCTGGGTGTTTCTCAGTGGCCAGGGATATGCTTTGCTCTTCACTGATCCTGTTAAGTGACAAGATCCTGTCTTTTTGGGTGAAAAATATCCATATGATTATATGCTCTAATTTATCATGCAATGATCATATTAGCTCTGCCGTCTTCTTACATTTTGTCTTCTAGGCCCCACTGAGCTGTGAGGCTATTACAGGGTTCAGAAAGGCTCTCACTCATCAGAGGGTAGTGGGGAGGGACTTCCTGTCCAGGGAAAGCCCTGGAAGCTTTCCAACGAGGACATCTATCGTTTACAAATTGATTTGTGCTGCCTTGGCCAGCATGTCATTCCAGTTCCAATTTTTCCTTCTGCAGGCCTTCTACAAAATTCCCTTTATTCCCTCCTGAGTTTCCCTCCCGTGTTGTCCAATAGTGGGTTTTCAGTTTTGTTTGTATATTTGCTAACTCTTTTTCAAAAATCTACCTTTACCAAGCTTACCGACTCATCAAGGGCCTATTCGTCTTTCAGCTCTTCCAGGAAGCCTATCTGAACTGCACTGACTGACTTTAAAGTCATAATATTGGTGATATGCTACCAACTCAGCACTTAATTATTAAACACCTTGTATCAGTATAGTGGTGAAAGTCATAGGACTTTGAGACAGATTCTCTGGGTTGTCAAGCTGCTTGACCTTGGGGCAAGTTATTTATCCTTTTTAAGATTTAGTTTCTTCATTGGTAAAATGAGGCAAGGAATAACCTTTCTTGTCATCACTACAGAGTCCATCTAGTATTATATAAATAGGAGATGCTCAAGAAGGAAGAGGAAGTGTTTCCTTTTGCCAACCTTGGGTTTACTTTAGAAAATCTTTCCCTGCTGCTCTAAGGACAAAATTTCTTATAAATATTGATTAAGAGGGGTCTGTAGGCAAAAATCTTACAGAGTTCATAGATTAATGGATTACAATCTCAACATTTCTGAATTAACAATATAAGGAGATACTAAATTAATCTCATTGGAGCTGAAATTGGGGTAATAACAATTGTCATATACTCACCTGACAGATGTCAAAAGAATGAACAGCACATTGACAAAAGAATGCAGCTACACATAAATTGTATTATTTATTGAAACATTCAGAATGACTGACTTTTCTCATGAATAATATTGAATTGAATCTAAACAGGCTTTTAGGGAGTTTTCTTTATGTTTTGTTTCTTAGATTTTCCCAGCAACCTTCTTGATCATGTTTAATGATAGATGCATAAATGAGGATTGATTTAGTAGAGAGGATTTTTCCAGAGAGCTTGTTCTGATGTTGAAGGAGAGTTACTGGTTGATCCTAATTTGACTTATCCCTTAGGTCAAGGCATTTCATTTCACATTCTCCTTTTTAAAAAGTACCCTTGCTTTGCTCATAATTTCTAGTTTGAATTCTGTCACAAGTGATCTGTAGAATTTAGGACCTTACTTTTTAAAACAAAGGGATGAATTAGATGATTCCCAACAATTCTGAAAAAATATTTCCTCTAACATCACCATCAACTTTTTTTTTTGATGGTGGAAAAAACAATATATTAATTACATAGATTTATTATATATTTTGTAATCAATGATGCATATAATTTTACACCATTTTCACAAGTATCACAATCAAAATTTATGTTTAAGCTTTTTCACTCCAGCCTTTGAAGTTTTTCAGTCACTGGCCTTCATAAATGTGATGGTGCTACACTGCTCTTCTTGCGTGTAACCTCATCTTTGTTGGAACTAAGAATATAATGTTATTGAGAGTTTTAGTGTCTTGGTTGCATTTCGATTTTCTTTCTGCTTAAATTCATATATATATGAAAAATTATATGTAATATATGTTGAATATATAATATATATATTATTGAATATATATTTAATATATAATTTAATTAAGAGGAAATTATATACACTAATCACATTATATATAATTATATATTATATTTATAATTATATTTTAGGTACTCTATATAATTAATTATATACACTTCTATTAATTATTATATATATATAATTTTGCCTTAATTGAATTATATATTGAAAGTCAGTCAGAAAGTTTTTGTCAGGTAGATTTGTAGCTTGAAGGTCAGTCTCCATGACACATATGCTCAACATTCCAACTCCTACTAACTTAAAAAATGTCATTTTGAGTGATTTAGTAGTTTCCATTGCCTCTGATCATATTGCCTGTATGAAACAAATTCCTGTAAACTGAACAAGTTAAATTTAATGCTGTATTCAATATGTAATCTTTTGACGATACTTAAAGCCAAAACTTAGAATCCTAATTTAAGTTAAAAATTCAACCATGTTGCATTCGATAGTAGAATAATACAACTGAGGAGGTTGGATGAATGTTCACCAGTTAGCACATATGTAAGCAATAATGATTATTGGCACTTCACAACTTATTCTACTGCCTGGAGGTTGTCAGATATTTTTTTAGACATCTATTCTATGCATGCAGAAGTGCGATTCTAGAAGTGGAAAAAATTGTATCTTAGAAACAAAGAAGCATGGGGGGTAACTTTGTTCATCAAGTGTGACTTACTTTTCCTTGCTGCCCTGCTTCCAAAGACATGTTAGTATTGTTTACATTGGTTTACCATACTTCTGGTCCTTAAAAGATTTAAGGGTGTGAAAGCCACGAATACCTATGACATTGGATGTGATCATACTAACGGCCACCAAATTGGTTGGAAAGCTTGGTGAGGGTTTTGGTACCATCACATTCCTCTGAGGAACCTCACTGTTAGGGTAGGAGATGCTTTCCCCTTATTCCAAGTAGCCCATTGTCCTGCGCAGGGAGAGAAATTCAATTGGTAGGGCACTTGGGAGATCTGTCTTGTTCCTCGAGGGCAAAAAAGGGAAAGCCGGATACCTGACACTTGGAGAGCTTGAGCCTCTGAATGAAAAATTGCCATGAATTTGAATGACGATAAGAGAGAAGGGGACAGTGAAAGATGTTCCAGGGGTGAGGGATTGTCTGTGTTGGCGGCCGCCCATCCCTCTTATCTCACCTAATGGCCTGTGCCTGCCAATGTTTATTTGGCCATCGCCATTCACCAGCTGCTCCTCTACCATGTTGTTTTTCTTCCCAGATGGCAACACGATGTTCCACGATAAAACTGACATGAAAAACAATGCAGAATTTGTCTAAGAGAGGTTCAGCAAGCATGAGAAAAACATCTGATATCTCTCAGAGCCGGCCAAGTTTGCAGTTTACAGTGCCAGAGTAATTATGGGATGATTTGAACAGAGGCAATGCATGGGGAAGCGACTTCCAAATGTATCAGGTAGGTTTCCAGAAGAGGCAAAACATTCAGCTCTCTCGTTCCTCTGGCATCCTGACAGAATCGATGAGTGCAGCCTGTAGCTCCCAGAAGCCTCCTACATTACTGGATCCCTGCTTTACCCCATGCCGCCTAATTAATGGCCCACAATTTTAAAAACTCTTTTATTCAATTAGACTCTGCTTTCAATAAGATAAACACTCTTGCTATCAAAATCCTGGGAAGCCAACATTTATAGCCGACCTTCTCGCCAAAGCATCTGTTTTTCTGTGGCTCCTGGTCGCTTTTTCTGCCCAGTCTTCATTTGGCTGTTTGTGTATGTAAAAATTGACTGCTATTTTGGGGATTAAAATGAAAGGAGAGGGTATCACTACCATCCTGTTACTCTGAGGACTATTTTTGTCTTAGTTTTTACATGAGAACACAAACTAAAGAGAATCATTTTATTACTATTGGTTACAAAAAGCCACAGATGTTATTTAAAATGGGACATTTCATATTCATCACCATTACTCAAAGTACTGCCTTTTTTGTGGGTTACCATTACTACATTCTTTATCTGATCAGATTTTTAGATGAAATGCTAGAGAGCTCTTTTTTCTTTATTTTAGCCCTGAGCCTCTTCATTTGACTCAGAATTGTCTCTGAGGGGTGATTGTATTCATGTCTGTTTGGTTAGATTTTTCAGTTATTACAGTTTATTTGACTTACTTTAGAGACAATACTGAGAAAGATAGCCTTTAAAAAATGCTGCATATCATTTGAAGAATCTGCCCCAAACTGGTTCTAGTAAGCAACTATTGGCTTTAAACTGTCATCAGTGAAAGTATAGAAAATGTCCAGTAATCTTTGGTGAAAAATGTTATTCTAGTGAATGAATTCATCCTTTCTGACTTATGAGTGGTGTTATAATTGATAACATTTAAAAACAGATTTTTGCCTTTATTTAGTCTGGGAAAGAAGTGTCTAACAGGAAGACCTGTTCAGGAAGCATTGACACATTCCCCCATGGTGGAAAAGGCAGCTAGAGGCTCAAGATTTCCTGAATAAGACCTGAGTTCAAGTCTCATCTGTGCCTTTAACATTGGATGAGTCACTTGACCTGTCGTGATCTCTATTTCCTTATTTAGAAAATGGAAATATGAGTAATAGTCACCAAATACAACCATTGTGAAATTCAACTGACAGATACAAAAGAGTTTTGTAAATTGTAAAGCATAGCATAACTACTAGGTATCAATGTGGTATTTATGACATATCTTTCTGTTTAGCTGCATCTTCGTGAAGTCATCCTTTTTCTTAGACTATAACTTTCCTGTAATATGGAATTTTTCCTTAATTTTATAATTTGTTACTGCAGCCTCAGAAATCCTAGGAGGATAGGCAATGTAGATTTTATGACTGTTGTGAATATTTGACCTTTTAAGGGCAGAGGAAAGATCTGAATACATTAACATTTGAGGTCATGCTCTAATTCAGTTTTGTAGGAAGCAACGTTATTTGACATTTCAACCTTTATGCAGGACAGATTGTTGGGCATTTTCCAAGGCAGTGAGAGTTGAACTTTTCCTTCCAGCATTGAAATCACTTGACTGTCTATATACAGGTGGAATTAATATAATGTACATATTCTAGTTCATATTCATGTTGGATCAAAATGATTCCATGGAGCAGAGAAAGGTCAGGTTGAGGACTCTCAGAATATTAAGAGAGAGTTTGATCTTACTAATCCATGCCTGTTGGGATTCATATTCATCTAGACTAGAGCAGTGGTTCTCACTCCTGGCTTAATATCACCTGTGTAGCACCTGTGTCTATTTAGTTTTAATTTTTTATTTAATTATCTATGGTGAAATAAGGAAATTAGCACTGATACTCAGAAGAACCCATGTCCAAACATTCTGACTCAAATAGTTTTGGGGTGGTGTTTAGCCATCAAAAGTTTTTAAGCTCACCAGGTGATTCCAAAGTACAGCTAGACTGAGAACTACAAACTTAGAGGTAACTGGCAATAAGTTATCTACTATTAGGTGCATATTGCTTAGATATTTGACTAGATGTTGTGTAGCTAGGTGTGTTTTTTGAGTGATCACTTGAGCCAACATTCCACGATGGGATAAAAATCATGTGTTTTTTTTGTTATAAAATGTGGACACTAAAAGTTTACATGTTTTGGAGCATTAATTTATTTAGATTTTTTTTTATATTAAACTTGGTGTTTTCACATGAAGCATTAAACACATCACCAATTTTTGAACTTAGAACAATGGCTAAAATAGAATAAATTTCTAAAATGGTATTGACAGATATATAACCCACATATACAAAAGCTTTTGGGGTTCATGGAGAAAAAGGGATGCCAAGACCAAAATGTTTGAGGACTGCTGCTCTAATTCCTTATTTTACCTTCTTCAGAGCTCTTATGTCTATCCGAAACTATCTTGTTTATTTATTTGTTTGCATGTTTATTGGGTGGCTTTCTCAACTAGAGCACAAATACCCTAACATACAGTTTATTTGCTTCTGGACTGTCAGCACCTAGAGGTTTCTGATACATAACAGATATTATGGGTTGACTTATGTTCCCTAAAAATTCATAGATTTAAGTGCTAATTCACAGGATATCAGAATGTAATCTCACTTGGAAATATAATTGTTGCAGATATCATTAGTTACGATAAGGTCACGCTGGAGAAGGGTGGGCCCCTAATCCATGTGAATGGTGCCCTTATAAAAGGCAGTTTGGACACACACACACACACACACACACACACACACACACACACACTGGAGTTATGTGGCCCCAAGCCAAGGCACTAAGAGAGGCTAAGAGAGGTGCCTGGAATACATCCTTCCCTAGAAACTTCAGAGGGGACAGGGCCCAGACAACTCTTTGATTTTAGACTTCTGGCCTCCAGAACTGTGAGACAATACATTTTTATTGTTCTAAGCCACCTCAGTGGTGGTATTTTGTAACTGCAGCCCTAGGCAACTAATGCAGTAAATAGTCAATAAATTTTGATTAAATGCATGAATCTCCTACTGCTTCCCGTGTACTACCACATTTTCACAACAACTTGCTCAAGCAGTGCTATCGTTTTGCTCCTTTTGCAAGTGAGGAAACTGAGGTTTACAGAGGTTAAGTGACTTACTCAAGGTCACGTCTGTCTGCCTCCTGAGCTAGAGCCCCTAAGCTCTATACTGTGTGGTCTGATGTGTATGATGTATAATAAGCATATGTGAAAACAGTAAGCAGCACAATGCCCAGAAAGAGTACTCAACTTGGAAGCCCAGCATCTGAAATGTCATATTCAATCTCTCATGTTCAATTTAAAGATTCCCCTGCCCACCTTCTCACCCCATAACTCCCAGCCTGACTCTCAGGCTTAGAAACCTGCAGTGGGGAAAGAGGATATGTGGTCTATCTTTGCCTTCCATATTGCACTTTGTCCTGCTCATTTCTCAAGTTCAAGGTGAGGTGAGGGACAGAAGGGGAAGGAAAGATAAAAGTCTTTCTTAATTAGTGCAGTGGTCATATGATTTGCAGCCCTCTGTGTGGCAGATAGGAGATTTTTTGGTGTTTTCCTAGAGACCCCGATTATAGCATTGTTCCCTGGCAGAGGAGATGTACCCTCTGGCTGACCCTGGTCCTGTTTCTTTCTGTTGGAGTTACCTAATCCTGGAGGGTGACCACTTGGGCATGGCCCTTTGATGACAACTCAAATCCTGCTACTTCCCTTGGCATCTATTTTGGCTCAAAGGAAACATTTGGCTCTTCTGTGTTATACACTCTGGAAGGGCAGGCTGCTCCCACCAAGGCCCTCTCTTCTCCTTGGCCATAAAAGGCAGTGGTTCCTGCAAGCCTCACACATTTGTGCTCTATCCAGCCTCCATGCTCTGTGTCCTCCAGGGGTTGATGCTGAGCCCTCTGAGGGGTTTTCCTGGAGCTTCCCTCACTTGGCCTGAATGGCTGTTTGGGGCAACATCTGATGCATCTGGATTTTAAAGTGACCTTCATGATGTTATTATAGATCAAGTCTTGCAAGTAGCGGTATTATGACCAGAATACCAAAAATATTGGGTATAATGAAAATGTCCATCTTTCAATTCCCTTATGTTAAGGATTCCAACCATTTTAAGCAATTTTAGCTACTCTTACTGAACATCCAACATATGCCAGGCACTGCACTAGGATAAGATAGACAGTTGTGATGTCTAAACTCATGTCCAACAAATTTCTTTGGACAACAGCCTGGCGTGCATGCTAATGGACCTTGGGTGAGGGCTAGAGAATGAGCAGAGCACTAGGTAGAGATGGAGGCATTCGGTGAGTGTGTGTACACCCATATGGCTGTGCTGTCAGCCGAGATGAATACAGCTGTGCCAGGCATTGGGCTCACACCGGACTGAGTACAGAGAAGCCGATCTGACTGGTCACCGAAGGTTCACATATGGAAACTTGAAGAGCTCGTACTGCAGCTGGAGGGATGGCCTTATAGAAATAAGTACCACACAAGGTTATATTCTATACTAGATTCACATTTTGGACAAAGATCACACTATCTTGGATGGCGTATCACAGGAAAGAAGTGTGGTTTGGTGGACAGAGCGTGGGTCAGAGCATCTCTGTGAACCCCTCAGCTTCTTAATTTAGCGAGGTGGGTGGCCTTGGACATATTCATTTAAACTCTCTGATTTTCAGTTTCCTTACCTGCAAAATATGGATAATGAAACTTTGTACCCACAATATTTAGCTAGCTAGCTTTTTTCACTTTGTTCTGTACATGATTTAAATAACAATAGATAAAATTCATGATCAGGGAAAATGCAGATGAAGTAGGTAGCAAACATTGGGGAAAGGTAAAATATAAAGATGAATCTCATATACTTAAAAACAATTCATAGTAAAATGTCCTATAAACTGTAAAATTCTGCTCTGTATTAGTTGATAACATCTATAAAATATATTCTAGGTTCTAGGTACCATCTATGATTAACACGTTGTGACTGTTTTGATTATAAAGTTATCTGAAATTTATGGAGAATTTCTGAAATGAATATTATGAAACCTTGTGGAACTGATTTTAGAATGAGAATCATACCCAGAGTTCCAAAGACTCTGGACAACTTCCGAGTTCCAGAGAGCAGCTTCTGTCCTTTCTGGGATGCCTTTAGTTCATATTCCAGTTTTGGCAAAACTCTTTATTCTGGTTTCTTAGTAACCAACTAAGTTGGTGCCTGCCAATCATGCCTTCACTAATTTTTAGGTCTGAAGGACGTTAGTCTCTCTAAAACACAGCTCTTTTGTCTCCTTTCCACACACACACACACACACACACACACACACACACACACACACACACTCCTTTTATATGCAATCTGAGAATCTGGTATGCTTAATAAATTCCAATGATCAAGTAGGGAGTTCTTTAGTCAGTAGGAAATTGTCTAATTTGCCTTTGGAAGAAAAATCTTAATTACTTTTTGGAGAATTTGTTTAGTTTTAAAGGATTTTAGAACATGGGTAAAATTTTCCTTTTGGTAAGTGCAAGGCTTCATATGTAAAGAGCCTATTAAAAGAGAGTGTGATTTGTGCATTTGTTCATTAGTTTATTCAACAAATATTTATGCACTGCCTACTAGATATCAGCTGGCATTCCGGGCACTAAGGATATATCAGTGATCAAAAAAAAAAAAAAAAAGAAAAAAAAGGCAAAAATCCATCATTGAGCTAACCTGTTTTTTGGACGTCAGTCTATAAACAAAACAAATAAATAAAAATATTCAATGCTAAGACCTGCAGGCAGTAAAGAAAGCACAGGCAGAGCAAATGAATCATTAGGAGAAAGGAAGTTGGGTTTAGGTTGGTGTCCTGGGAAGGGCTCACTGAGAATGTGACTTTGTTTGTTTGTTTGTTTTTTGTTTGTTTGTTTGTTGAGGGCAGTGTCACTGGCCCTCACATGTGGGACCGAACCGGGGCCGCTGGCTTCCCAGGCCAGCGCTTAACCACCGCGCCACTCGGCCGGCCCGAGAACGTGACTTTGAACTAGCCTGCGGAACCAGCCAGGCTCTTCCTTGTTTCAGAAGAGCAAATTCAGAGACCTAGAGGTGGCCGTGGGCCTGGATTAGAGAGACTCAAGAGGAGGCCAGTGTGGCTGGAATTGAGTGAGAGAGTATGACAGTGGGAGGCGAAGTTCGAGTTATTGGTGAGTGAGGAGGCGATCATGTAGGGCTTATAGGCCACAATGAGGACAGTGGCTCTTATCTCGAGGCTGATGTGAAGCCACTGGAGGACTTTAAGCAGAGAACTGATGTGATCTCACAACACTTTAACTGGGTCATCATGATTGCTGTGCTGAGAATAGACTGCAAAAGGCAAAATAGAGAGCACTTAGGTGGATATTGCAATAATCTAAGCAACAGATGATAGTAGAAGTGGTGAAAAATGGGTAAATTCTGGATGTATGTTGAAGGTAGAGCCAACAGGATTTGCTGATGGACTACTATATGAGGAGTTGAGAAAAAGGTGATGCTAGGACTTTTGGTCTGAGGAACTAGAACTAAAGTGATAATGGGAGACATCAGGGAGACAGGTCAACCTTTCTTATCCTCTCTACTTATCTTTCGCTAGCTCCTATCCCTTTTTGTTTCTTCTGTCTTTCTCAGCTCTTTACAGCTTGTTCACTGACATCTTTCATCTTCAAGTTCAGGACTGTTTGGTAATTCCTGTGATGTAGCATTTGCTATCTTGTCAATTTTCCATTTATTTTTAGTTTATTGTTAATTTTAAAAAAATCAAGTAACTTAAACTCCCCAAGAGCTAAATTTAATATGGTGAGGATTATGGCCTTTCAGCACAGATCTCCTATTATCTTCTCTTCTTCATATATATAAATATATATATATATATATATATATATATATTTTTTTTTTTTTTTTTTTTTTTTTTTGAGGGCAGTGTCACTGGCCCTCATATGTGGGACCTGAACTGGGTCCGCTGACTTCCAAGGCCAGTGATTAACCACTGCGCCACTCGGCTGGCCCAACTTCTTCATATATTTTATAGTGAAACCAAAAGATCAGTGGACTGTGTATTGGAAAATCCACATTATTTTTTAGGTTCTGTGATCTTGGGTAATAAGAAAAATTTTTCTGGACTTTAATTTTGTCATTATGAAAACCCAACAAAGGAGAATATGGCTGGTGAGGTTATTTCTGGAGCTGAAATCTAATGAGTAGACAAGGATATCTTCATCCTGAGTATTTCTACTGGTCAGGAGAGACATGGCTCCATGAATGGTACAGAATCATTGAATTTGGTTTATATTGATGAGATATCATTGATAATATATAAACATTTATTAAGTATTTAAATATTATATTCTAGGCATGATACTAAATGTTACAGAGAACATCAAACATGAGGAACTTGATTTGCCACAAAAATCTAGTCATTTTAATCATTCATTTAAACAGTCAACCCAATGAAGGGCATAGTGCAATATGGTGGTATGATGAAGGGTCAAAGTAGAGCAGAGATTAATTCTACCTAGAGAGTGTTTGTTAGAAAAGAGTTGAACATCTGAACTTTATCTTGATGAATGAGTGAGATTTTTTATAAGTAGAGATGAAAAGAAAAGCATTAAAAAAAGAGCATATGGTAAGCTGATGGAAAAGTACACTAACAAGTTTAGAAAATAGTGAATAATTTAGCTTGGAGGGCAGGGATGGATTATAAAGATTCAGATGTCACCCAGAAGAGAGGAGGCTTTGATGTCCAGGAAATGGAAAACCTCAGTATTGCTTCAGACTTTCAAACCTTGTTTCTTCTTACCCTTAACTCTGGTCGTTTCCATTACCATCCTGACCCTACTTCATTCCGTCAGTTCTCTTCAAAGGCCAAGCTCTTTGCACAGTTTTCTCTCTATTCTTTCTGATCATTTATTTCACTCAGTTTTTTCAAGCTCTAGCTATAATATATCTAGCTATAATATATTGTAGTGCATGCTGTTCAATCCCAGATTTGCAGCCATAGAACATTTGTAAACAATGATTAGTGAACATCTTTGTGTATGAAATCTTGAGACCAGTTCTTAATCACCACTGAATTAAAGATTTCATTATTCTACTAAAATATCTAGATATGTTCTAGGTATTTTACCTCTTTATTATTTAATTCTTTAATATCTCCTCAGCCCTGTGTTATGACTAGAAACAATTCAACGCTTTAGTAATTGGCCTTGACTGTTTCATTAATAATCTTAAAATGTATAACAGTAAGCATTGTTTTTTCTGTATAAGTTTGGCACTGTAAAGATTTCTGTAAGTGTATCAATAACACAGAAAGGAATATAGATACACATTTTATTCCTAAATAAGTAATAAACATTACTATTGCTTTAGATACCATTAAAGACCCATATGTATTATGTAATATGTACTGCAAGCCCCCATCGGGGCTTTTTAAGAAAGAGGAGTCCATCAACATGGATGGGAAAAAAATTACATATTTCTTTATTTCACTGATTTCTTACTGAAATTTAGCATTTTTAAAAATTATAAATGTAAGCAGTAAACCACAATATTTCTATCAATACTTGTGAATTTGCCATCCATAGATATCACAGATAATTTCATAGCATACTAGAACTGTTGCAGATCTCTCAAAATGTCAATTGTCACTTTAAAATTAAATCCATCTCTAGATATTGGCATTTAATAAGTTAAAGAAGCACATATAGGATTTTTCCATCATTTTCAATTTTAAAGTATTTTTAGTGTTTTTAAATATAAACATAATCATTTTCTTTGTTATTTGCTGTATTCCATTCTGTATTCTCTCCTGTTTTCATGAGGCAGTGGATGACCCAGCAGCACTGGACATTCTTAACTTGTTGGCGACAAAGCCAAAGCGAAAGACTGAGCATATTTTTCACAAAACCTCATTTTCTGTTTAACTGAATGATTATACATGATGATCAAACACTGAATATTCCAGCCCAGAGAGAAAATGTTAATAAGTATATCGTATTTAATACCTTATTTTCTTTGTTGAGTATGTGTTTAAGGGAAATGCTAACAAATAGTTTCTGCAAAAGAGATTTATCTGTTTATTTCTTAATTTAAATATTTCCTCAAGCAAGTGTATTTTATGATTATGTATGATATATATATATATATATATTCAAATACATTTGTACATACAGGTCTATGTTTACATACACATCATGGACATATATAGATATCAAAGTTTTATCTGTTGTACTATTCACTGAAAATTAATTTTTATTAATGATATATTTTAGAGCTAAGACTTAAAATGGAAGTTTCCCATTGCCTTAAAGACTAGTATTCCCCATTTATAAATCTCTCTGCTTTTTATCTATTGGTGTTTTTACAAAATAAATTTGGCTCAGTAAATGCCAATTCATGACAAAGAATGGCCTTATTTGATCAAAGTATGCCCAGTACATCTTCAAATCTCTTTGAGATAGTGCTGATACAACTTAATTTGGTCATCTAGGCAGCCATTATGGACTTGCACTGTGCTGTATGATTTAGACTGTAGACAGAAAATACAGCTAACTTTGTCCTTTGGAATTTCAGAAAGTCACATTCAGTAATATCTTAGGTATATGTTACATTAAAAAATTTTTCACTATAGTTTATCAGGCAAGCATCTCCATAACAGACACCCACTCTACTCAGCAGGATCACTAATCAGAGTGGCGAAGTTGATGGACCAATCTCCTGAGAAAATATTTACTTTAGGATATTGTTCAAGGCAGCTTCAGATTGCTCAAGGATATCTTTCAAACACAGGTGACATTTTTTCATGAGACTGTATTGTAAGATTTGATGCTGACCTAGTAGGTTTTGAATTTTTTCCCTGAGTGTAACCAACTGTATAGCTTTTTGTCTAGGTAAAAGGCTGAGGGTAGCAGCTAACCTTACACCATATTTTCTGTAGATTTTTGAAAGGTAGAGACCCAGTAAGGGGATGAAAAAAGTTTGAGTTCCTCTCCTTAATAAGTTGAAAAACTTATTGCTACCTAATACCATTGGATTCTTATTGCTGTGTGCAAGTTACAAAAGTGCTACAAAGAAAGCCACTGGAGTTTACCAGGGAATCAGATCAATATAGATTGAAGGGAGAAAATCCATTCCAACAATAATACCATGGAAGATTTTCCCCAGATTAGTTCCTTCACATCCCACGACGCTTTTCAATTTTTACATAGCGCCAGCTATATGCCAGGCACTGTGCTGGGGCCTAGGGGTATAGAGATAAACAATGACATAGTCCATGCCCTCATGGAGTTGACAAACTGTTTTGTCAATCTCTCATTACAATGTAGGATAGAATGATACAAATTCTAAATGGACAGAGAAGAAGAGGACAGATAACTGTTGACCACAACCTGTCCTCAGAGGTAGTTTATAAGAGGGAACCCTGTGTTCCTTGATGAATTGCTATTGAAATCCAGTGTTTGAGAGCCATTAAGAGTGAGCTGCGTTTGCTAACCAGGGTTGAGAGGGATGCTTATTGAAACTCATTTAATGAGGCTTTCTGAAAGCAGAAGTGCTTTGACTAGAGGCAACTTCAGCTTGTCTAGTCATCATTGTGGTTTGCTCATAAGTAAAGGGCTTTGTTGTAAACACATTCTTTTCTCCGAAGGGCTCTTTTGACAATATAAGGGGATTGCAATTCTCTCTGCAGGCCAAAAGAGGGCACTTGGAGCTCTCTGAATGGCTGGCTGGTAAGCTGCTGCACCAGAGCAGGCAATGGGCTCAGATTTGTCAGGGTGCTTCTTGACTCTTGTGGAATAGATCTGATTAAAATATGGTTTTTGGAACCTGGAAGGCATGTGGAAGACGCAGTTAGTTAGGCTCTGACTGGTCTTTTGAAATGGAAGCATATATTTATTTATGTGCATCTATATTAGTGATTCACAATCTTATTCCCTTTGTGTTTATAGTGTAGTACGAGTATCAGTGTCAAACGGACTTGCTGCCTTGACAGCCCCAGAATATAGCAGAAAAAGAGTAATATTTATCTTCACCCTGAAAACTTACCTTTTTAGATCTGTGGCCAAAACTCTGCTCAGTGATAATTAATTTAGTCATTTTGATTATGAAAGCCTTCTCTCCTTCCTTTTATTTCCCTTCAAAGTCCCCCCATTTCTCAATTGAGAATGTTGGACTCTTTTGAGGTCTGGAGGGCTATGGCAGCCCATAAAGTTCTGAAGATGAGGCCATTAAGCTTAAAAACAACATCCTGAAGATTGGTTTGTAAAGCCAGTATAAACATGACTGACCAACGTTTTTCACAATTGCAAGGATTAGCCTTATTTTTGTTTTACCTTTTTAAAAGCAATCCTGCCTACAGGCCAGGATGAACTAGGTAAGATCAAGGACACTATAAGAATTTCCATTAATCCTTTAAAAACAAGATAATGAACTGGCCAGAACAGGGATGGGAACCAGGAATCTTGAGTTTTAGTTTCTGTCCAAAATGGACTGAGTTGCAAAGTGATCTGAGAGCCTCACCTTTCTGCACTTTAGATGTCTCTCCAATTAAATGGAAAAAAAAATAGGTTTACCCTTATGCATTTGTATTTTTCCAACAGAATCAATTTTCATAGACACACTAGTGTAAAATCTATGGGTGAATAAGGACCAATTTGTTTTTCCTTTTTTTATTTTCATCTCTATCCCTAGTGACAAGTACAGTCCCTGGATTATATTAAGTAACCCAATGAATATTTGCTGAATGAGTGAAGGAATAAAATAAGAAGGATACTATGTTTTCTTAAGACAGCACATCTTATTATTTGATATTCTATTGACAAAACTTTTCCAATAATGGTGATACTACTTTACATGTATGTGTGCTTGAGAGCTTTCAAATCCCTTTTTATGTATTATTTCAGTTTGATCCTCCATTCTGTAATTGAGGAAACCAGAGTTCTGAATTCTTAGATGAATTTTCAAGGTTAGATATAAATAAGGCGACCATATTATTTATTGTTCAATGGGGATAGTTTTGAGATTGAAAGAGGATAGCATTAATAAGTATGTTTAATAGTACAAACTGGGGCCATTCTGGGAAAATAGAGTGTATGGTCCCCCTATTGATAAGTGACAGAGTGGGGACTTGTATCTGGGTCTTCTGATTATGTTTGGTACACTATGTTATCAAAGGATATGATTTCCGCATCTTTCCCTTGTCAGCAGGGTCATAATACAGGATGATGATGAGGCATTGCAAGATTGTGGTACTATATGAATCTTCACAAAACTGAACTGTATTCAACATGGTTTACTGGTAAGTGTATTTATCTTTGTTTTGTTTTATGATTCCTTAGAAATTGGCAAACCACAGAAGACTGAAATACTCAATTAGTTTAAACACTTAGTACTCTATTGTGCCAAATAATAGAGTTCTGTGTATCCTTATAGCTAATTACAATGATATTTGCATATGCTAAAGAGTTTAATAGTATTGCCAGTTTATAGATGAGGGAGATGTATTTGTGATTGTCCAATATAATGTGTCATCATTATTAGACTCAATTATAAACTCCTTAACACAACTCTACAAATTTTATGAAAAATATACAGTGTACCTTACCTTGCCTTAATGGGTAGGTATCTGTGGGTATGAATACACCCTCTCATATTTTTATGTTTTCTATTGGATTTTGTACTTGATAGCCTTAGTTCTCTTGTTGGTTTATTTATATGTAGAAACTAAAATACTTTGTGCTTTAATTAGAGTGATGGAGGCATGGAGGGTTCCCAAATATGTAATAAAATTAGCAATTTAGAAGCCAGGATAAAATCATTAAGAACAGGGTGCCTGGACTTGTGTTGCCTTGTGAAGGTATTCTTGGCAAAGTGCTATGATCTCCACAGGCGCCCTCTCATTCAGACTGATCATCTATGCCTTTTGAGTCTTTCCTCTCAATTCCAATTGTCCATTGCTGTCTGAAATTAGTTAGAATCAATTAGGTTATGCTAAGGTAACAACCTGCAAATTTCCATGGCTTATAATCACCAAAATGTATTTTTTGCATGTCCATGTGGGTTGACTGCTTCATGCTGTTGTCCCTTTGGGGTCCAGGCATAGCCATTGTGGATACATGGCCAGTTTCATGGCATCAAAAAAGGGCAAATGGCCAATCACATACTGGTCCCAAAAGGCTTGTGTTGGAAGTGACACATTTCTCCTGCTTACCTACGTAGGCCCTAAGCAAGTCACATGGCCAGGCGTGGTGGCAGCAAGGTGAGCGGGAGGGGGGGTGGGGGGTGGGGTGGGGGGGGTGGGGGGGAGGCGGGACTGTCAGGAGGAGTAATGGGCATCTTACTAAATTTCAGTGCTACTTGGACTGTCTCTTCTCCAGTCAATACTTTCTTATCAAATGCTAAGTGCAGATTCTTAAGCTAAAGTATTAGTCTGTCTTAAGGGAAATTATAATACAATGGTTTGAAAATATGTACGATTAACTAGCTAAATAAGCACATGTATTTGTAATTCCACACTCTAGGAAACTTCTTCCCATTGAGTTCATCAGGTAGTTTTGGTTTTGAATTTGAGGGTTTTGTATCATTGCAGACATTTATTTAAAAAAATAAAAAATCACATTCTATTTCCTGAGTCTAAGAGGTGTTGTTTTGTTAACATTGTCTTGCTATAGTATCATATCTTAAAATTTCCTTGACCTTTGTCAACTCCAGTACAAATTCCCCAGGGTAGGGGCAGTTAGGTGTTTGCCTACTGCCTTAACCATATGCTTCCTTTGGAAGAGGCAGAAACTGGGATTGTCAACTCTTCTTTTGCCACCTGGAGAGTGCAGACGTTTGCTGAGGTGCTGGTGAGCAGGAAACAGTGTCTTGGTTACCAGAGAAACTCACGGAGCAGCCACCTGTCTGGGTGTGGCTGGGTTTGCTGGAGGGTGTGTAGTGCTGGGTCCCTGTGCACCGCTGGCCGCCATGTGGTGGGAGAAAGAAAAGAACCGGAATTAGGAAGAGAGGTCTCATCCCTTCAATGCCCTCTGCTGCCAAAGCCTAACATTGTGGCATTGGGCAAAGGAGAATATTTACAGGGCCCAGGTCCACTATTATGAAGTAAAGCACAGAAGGGTGTATTTGGAGATCCCATAGGTACAAACTGGTACTGTCCTAGGAGGAGCTAGAGATGTGTTTACCCTCCGGGGGAGCTGAGCCTGAGGGGTGAAAAGACTCTGGGTGTGGGCAGGAGGCGCAAAACAGTGTTGGGGCAGGGAGCAGTGTGAGCAATGGGCCAGATGCTGCAGAGGCTGAGCAGGTAAGCTAGTGTGATCCAGGTAAGCTCCACGTGTGGTCTGAGAGAGAAGCAAATGTCAAGGTGAAATGACAGTCCATTTTGAATCAAGTTTTTAGATAAAAGGCTTAAGAAATGCATGATCTTACTATGAATTCCCATACATTTGTAGTTATCCTTTGCAAGAATGTGTGTTTCCCTTTATACCGTTCTCATCTTCAGAACTTGACACACTTTCATCAAGCATTTATTGTGACGTCTGCTATGCTGAGACTTCAAAGCCTTCTGCAGGCCTACAGTTCAGTGTTCGAAAAATCCAATTGGGTCTCTCAAAATTAGACAAAGGAAACTTAGTGGAAAATGTGTTTATTGTCAATCTTTGAATATGATTTTATTTTTAAAACTTAATGTGTCTAGATAAGAGAAAAATAGGGAAAAAAATGGAAGATTCATTTTTCTGAAATATACGGTATAATTCATACCAAAAAGAATTTTGTCCAGGTTATTTTACATTTTACGTGTGTGTGTGTGTGTGTGTATGTGTGTGTGTTTTGAGAGAGAGAGAGAGAGAGAGAGAGAGAGAGAGAGAGAGAGAAGAGTATTCTTAGTCTAAATCCTAGGAACATATAATTTTAAGAGCTAGAGCAGGTGAGTATTCTTTAGCTTCTTTCTTCATCATCTAATGCAGCATCCAGTAATAAGATCTCTTATGAGAAGCCTGTTATCCAAACTCTTTACACAGATGATGAAGAAACAAAGGCCCAGAAACATGAAGTGGTTTGTTCAAGTTGTCAGCTAGGTGGTGGTGGTGGTGGCAGGGTTTTTGCTTCTGATGTCAACATCTCTTCTTTTCTGCTAAGATCTCTTGCTTGCCTCTGAGTTCATGGAAGTATTATTGGAATTTCAGTATCTGAATTACACATGAAAATGAAAGCGAGCCCCTGAGATATGCCTCTGGACATTTGCTTTCCAGTTAAAGGGATACTGATTTCAGTTGCCATGTTTTGGGACAGACCCCACAGAGCAATCCTTCCTCCCTCCACAGTGCTCTTTCCTAATCTATGTTTTGTTTCTTTATATTTCTTGCCCAACTCCCCCAAACCTCCATTATTTTCTTCTCCTTTGTGGAAGTTTCACAGGCTAGGAAAATAGGGACTCTATTCCTTTGGAAGGCAGGAGTCATTTCCCAACGACCATCTCCCATCGTGAGCCGCTACTCCAGCCCGTGTGTCCCTACAACGATCCCTCAATTCTGCAGTATTCCTTGACCCTCTGGCCCCTAAGCTCCCTGGTCTCACTCTGACATCTGGTAAACCACGTTGATTTAAATTCTTCTGGAATTTCTACACATCCCTACACACATTCCAGACAATAACTGAAAAGTATTTGGGAAAAAATGAGAAATGAACAGTTCTCAAAGTTTACTTTAGATTGATTTATTGGCTGACCTCTCTGTACCTTTCTAACAAAATTGCTATTAAAAACAGCCCCATCTATTCCAATTCACCACATGTGACCCCATTAAATTCATAGCCAGCTTTCCATTGTATAGAACCCTATAGAGATTTGCAGGCCTATTTCCAGCATTTAAGTTCCCCGGTAAAAACCAGTGACTTTAATAATAATTGAACATGAGGGAAAATACTTTTTAAACATCTCCATTTTATAGATTGCTATACAATGTTTGAAAACAATTTGATCAAAATCAACTTTGTAGATAATTGCAAAATACATTAACCTCTCCACCTGTCCCATTTTTTTTTTGGCGGCGGGGGTGGAGGGGTAGTGGCCATGCATGAAGGACAGAAGTTGTGGTCAGCTTATTTTTTGGGGGGGATTTTGTCTCTGCTATTACTCATAGCTTCCTGTGGACAATCATTATTTCCAGCACTAAATGCTAAATGAAACATTTATAGAAATCTTAGAAATGGATAGTCATCCACAGTTTATTAAATCCATGTTTCCCAAATTCTTTAAATAAGATCATGAAAATTCGTACAGCAGCTTTACTAACTAGGAACATTTCAATAAAAACACAGTCATGTTTAAAGAAAAAGCAAATCTGGCTTGGACGAATAGCTGTGTGATCTCGTAAGAAAGTCTTACTTTACTGAAAGTCTACAGTGCAGAAAACTATAAATAAAGTAGCATCTTCAAAATTTTGCAAGGAGCCACACCACTCTTTCCTCCTGCCTGACTTAAAAATATGTGACAAAGTAAGAGAATTGGAAAAAAACCCTCTTCCCATACCCTATCTGGCTAATTCAGACCAACTGGGAAAAATCACATGATGGACAACACATCAGAAATCCAGGCTGAAAACGGCCAAATCTATGAATAGCAGATATGGGAACCAGCCCAAAGCTTGTGTGTAGAAGGGTGACAGATAAAAATAGTGCCCTAAATTTTTCAAAGGTGATTTGAAACCTCCCAAGTATAGATGCCCTTGCTACTGAAAATAAGATGACAAGGGCAAAGTTGAAATTGCGACCCTTTTCAAGGGTCTGTGGACTTAAACTAGTGTTCAAGAAAGAAGAACTCCCCCCCACCCCAACCCCCTCACTCCTCAGCAAGATGTACACAGTCAAGGAGTATTTCTTTTTCTTTGACAAATTCTTCATATATTTATCCGTCCCCTCTGCTCTGATCAAGAAAGGAAGGCAGCAGCTCAGGATCTTGAGTTTTCCAAAGCATCCCATTTTCAGTTCCCTCCTGTTGAAAAAAGCATTGTCTGGAAGACAAGAGGTAGGTGCAGCATCAAAATAAAATATCTATGTATTTCTCACATCATAAACCACTTATTTTATTTTTTTGTTGGACATTCTTTATTGTGCCTCTGCCTCCACACTGTGCTTGATATCAGTGGGGGTATTGCTTGTAGCTGCTAAAATTAAAAAGTTTCCAAAACTTGCGGGCCCCCCATCAAATAGATACAAAGATAAAGGCCGCACCGCTTTTAAAAATTTGTTGTTGTTGTTTGTTTTTGTTTTTGTTTTTGAGTAGGGAAGAAGGCGTGCAGGCGGAAGTAGTTTTTGACTGTCCATTTCTAAAGTTCCTTGCATCGCTTCCGCGCTCTACTGTTGATTAAAATATCTTCACTTGTCTTCAAGGCTCTCTGAGCTGGATGGGGGGAGTTTGGTGACAGTAGGGAACACCATTAGTAAGATTTCCTTTGGTGACAGACAGATGTAAATGTATCCAACTAATTCTCTTTTCTCAGGTCTCTGTCTGCAGACGGATGTTAATAATTAGCAGTTGCATCTCCTCCTTCTTTATCAAATTGGATTCTCCATAAATTCATCACTTCTTTTTTATTTTCTCAAAGTAGCAGCAGCCCTGACAGCCTCCCTTTGTTCTTGTGTTTATAAATAATTTATAACACAGAAATATCTCTTCTTAGTCTTAAAACATAAACTAATAGAATAACACAACACACTGGCCCAAACTACCTTCCACTGGGGGGGCAGGGAAGGTGGGGTGGAGGCGGCATAGAAATTCGTTCTTAACAAAGGGAGACTAAAGATAATATGGGAAAAAAACCAAAACACCAACCAGAAACATTTGTCCACCTGAATATAGTTTTTTGGTTTTAATTTCCCCTTCTCCAGATTCTCGCTGTGCATGGGAGTTCTAGGCAGCATGGGCAAATTCTTTTGTGATTTCTTTTCCAAGTAGTATACCTCATTTGAATTCCGAAAATACACAGTGCATTTCATTAAGCTACACAGGAAGGAGACTATTATTCAATTAAAACATCCACAGATGCTAAAAACATAGCATGGTACATTTATTCAACAACTATATGCTTATAACCCATGCACAATCTTTAAACTCCAAATTACGGGGACTTGGTCCAAATTAACAATGAAATACAATGTGTTTGCCATCTACTGGGTGGTAATGACTGTGTGGCTTTCCTTGCATACCCAGTGGCCTGTAGTCAGCTTCATAACTGTTTCATGTAGTCACTAGCATAGTGTTATAAACAAATATGGCTAGGATTTGTGCTAATGAAGGTAAATAGAGCAATGTTAAATTCTTTTTTTTTTGAGCTAAGATCTTCAGCAGAGGTGGTTTTAAAATTTTTCTTATATTGCTCTAGGCTTGCACATCACATCATAGACGATAGCTTATAAGTTATCATTTGATATCCTGGAAATATATTCAGGCTGTAGATAAATAACCCACCTAACAATGTGAATGCAGAATGCCTGGCATGTAATTTAGATAGGAATCTGAACACCTTCTTACATCAGCTGTTAAGATTTTGCACTGAAGCAGAAATAACATCTTATCTTCCATCTGGAAATGGGACACAGAATAGTGACACAAG
This sequence comes from Aselliscus stoliczkanus, assembly GCA_033961575.1. Classification (NCBI taxonomy): domain Eukaryota; kingdom Metazoa; phylum Chordata; class Mammalia; order Chiroptera; family Hipposideridae; genus Aselliscus; species Aselliscus stoliczkanus. The sequence continues at coordinate 93,167,976 of CM066732.1, read as the reverse complement.
TTATTTACAGAGTTACTGCAAAACAAGGGTGGTAACAGAGTAACTGCAAAGCAACTCCCTGGGTTACTGTTGCAATATAACGCCAGATAAATAATCACGGCAGGGTAAATACTTTGGGAGATTCTTGATTTTATAGAGCATAAATGCAACTCACATTACTGTTGGGGGTGGGGGGGGTAGGTTTTTCCTTCGCAAGTTAATTTCTGAAGCTCTTTTCCAGTCTTAGCTGACCCTGCAGAGTAACAAATATGTTCATAGAACACTCAGGCCATTGCTCCCTCTCGGGAAGTTGGGTGAAGAAGCCATGTCCACTGCCGGGGATGGAGCCTCAGGACAATCCAGAAACACAAACATACCTTTAGATTTAAACTGATTGAGCAAAGGGACTGGGTTTGACTGGAGAGAAATTTGGTTGGTATTTTGGGTCAGGTCCTCTCTCATGGTCCCAGTTGTCCTACTCTTGGAAAATGAGTTAGTACTTTTTCTCTGAAAATTAGGTGGGATTAGTATCCTGACATGGTGCCTTAGAATGTTTTCTCCCTGAAAACAGCAGCCAGCATTATTAGTCAGAGTGATTCAAGCATGAAGCATTAAGGGTAAGGTTTTTTTTTTTTTTTTGTCAAGATACTGGGGGACAAAATAATTACTGGCTTGTACCACAGCCCAACAATTAAGAAGAAATGAAATCCTTTCTTTGGCTTAAAAACATTTCTCAATAAGTACTGGGCCTCCTCCCCTCCCACTGGCCCACCCACAGGATATCTTCCAGAATCTGCCTCTATCTCTGGGGTGTTTCTGGGGCCAGGATTAGCAGTGTTTCTCAGAGAAAAAGATTTTTTTATTCAAAGCACAGATTGTGAAGTGCCCTGGCATTTGCCCCCACCCCTCACCTTTGGAAAGTGACATAAGTAACTTCCCAGAGTATATATATGTGGGGGTGAGATTGGGAAGAAGTAAAGAAGCATAATGAGAGCGTCGCCTACTTTGGGGTAGAGATTTCACAAGGGAAAAACACAATTTTGACTTCAAAAGGAGACATTGTGCTGCAATTGAGAGAACTAAAGTGAAGAAGAAGAAAGTCTCACAGAACTTAGGTAATAGATACTATTCAATTTAATGATGGTCTGATGGAATCAAAATTTTGCAAAATTTTGGAACTTTCCTAACTGCAAATTGGTGTCATAGCACATAAGACAGGGCATTTGTGTCTCCATTTGGGCCCTTGTCATCTTGCTGTTTCTGTACTTCGCTAAATGGCTAAAGATGTTTTGGTGTGTAAGGCAATTCTTGTTCCCAGCTGCATTAAACTATTATTAATTACCTGCTTTGGCCTAACATTATGCCTTTCTAACACATGTATTGTCAGGCGCTCTGCGATTATTGGGAGGCTATGCCATACACAAAAGCATTAAGCTTAAAACAATAGAGGCTGCTTATATGATAGTAGAAGATGTCAGGTGGAGACAAGCACAGTTGGCTAGAAGTGACTTGAAGCTCGTCACAAGGAAATAAGGGGTGAGGTGATCACAGCACAGCATTAACTGTGCGTGAGAGACACACAATTCTACATGGCAGCTTCCATCATGCATTTCCCGTGGAAGTAGCGGGGAGCTGGGCTCTGAGTAAATGATGGGTGAATACAGAATCAATTGTAGTGTATGACAAGACACTTTCTCTCTTTGTTTAATGTATAAATCAGGAGCACTTATGAATTGATATTAATTAAAATAATGTATTTGCTTTCTTTCAACAGTAATGTCAGCCTTGTTAAAAAACGGAACACTAAATCTTCATTAGACTTTCAATATTAAAAAAAAAAAACTTGCATGAAATATGAATTAACGTTTAACTTGTTGCTAGTTAGATTAAAGGGGAGAAAATGCGATAGGCATTTAGCATTTTGGGCAAAAGCAGAATTGGCTTTCCCAAACCCAGGAATGAGTTGGAGGCCAGAGGCCACACGAATCCAGGATCATCCGTATTTTCTATAATGGGAGTGACTGCATCCCACATGGAATTACAGAATGCTACTGCATCCACGAAATTTCATTCCTATCAAAAGGCTAATAATGCATGGCGAATCAACAAAATGTCTGAACATGAACATTCAGCTTATAAAGGTCCTTACAGTTCTTTTGATGTACGTTTGGAGACATGAGCAAAACACCCTTTGTTTTAGAAGGAAGCATATATCCATTTCACTTTTCTACAATCTTCTCCATGCTGAAAAATTATGACCACACTTCAATTATTGTTTTTACTTAGCTATGTTAAGTTTTGGACATCAGTGACTCTTTGGAGGGGAATAGGTGGGTCAAAGACTTTTTGTTCATTTTATTCAGAGAGACGGATATTGGATGTCTTCTGATCTTTGTTGCACTGGTGGCCTGCCACTGGAACAGATGTAATTGGAATGACCAGCCGGAGACCTCATATTGCATTCAAAAATACACTGTGAAACTCCAGTGATCTTATTGGCAATGTGTTGTCTTAGGTGAAAACTTCTCATAAATGCACTTGCTTATAAAATACACCATTGATCTTATAATTACGTTCCACCTGGATTTATACGTTTGGAAAATGTGATTGAATTTTAGCCCTCTCCCTAGGGGTGGCATGTACATGCACAGAGGAGCCACAAGGTGGTGGTATGGTGTCACCATATTGTTGAAGAACAAGAAAAGGGGGTTTGTTTAATGAGCTTGCACTCACAAGCCTGCTCATCTAGTGAACTGTGACTTTTCAAATACCAACCTATTAATGTCAAAGGCAATACTGAAGGGAACAGTTCTGTTTGATTTAAAAAATACAGACAATGTGAAGTCCACTATGGGCCAGTATCTATCACCTATGGGGCTCCATTCATGCCTAATGCTTTATTCAAGCTAAGACCTAGTTTTTATATATCAGATTAATACGTATCTACAGCTTTGCACCTTTCTAGTTTGATTTTTTTATCATCAGGGCTCACCGGGGCCATTTTCATTCCCTTACTATAGCATCTGCAAGCAGGTGGATTAGAGATAACTCTCATTGTGCTTTGTTTTTCTCCCGACACTGTCATTAATCATTCCTTAAGCCACACTTCAACTTCTAGTAATCAGGGCTGGCTGCTCCTGAGCTGCACAAGAATTGCCTCTCACAGTGTAATATCGAATTGGAAGCGAATGGCTGAGACCAGACGCCTCTTCTGCATTCCCCATCTATCTCATCATTTAGGTATTTATCCATCTCGGGCTTGTACGGAGAGCACCTCTCTCCTTCCCATGAGGACGCAGATTGCAACAGAGGATCAGATTTGTTACCAGGCTTTGGGCTTTGATTGTCCTCTTATAAGTTCGGGATTAAAGTGAAATTTCCCACAGGGCTATGCAGGATTTGCTAGCATTTAACTGTTTAACCTGGCTGTTTGTGAATGAGAATCCTGTGGTCAGCTATTCCGTAGAGAATATTAGGGTAAGCCGAGCCCGAGTGGTCCGCATTCCGGTGTGCGCCTGCAAAGACAGGCGCAGTTGATTCCAATTAACTTCATATCTGATATCAGTTGTTTTCATGTACACAGAGAGCGGTGATACTAAGGTAAAAAAAAGAAAAAAAAGGAAGTCACAGCCTTCCCTCTCATGAAATATAGATGTCAGTTTTAAATAAATGCAAATCTGCTCCCTCAAAATTATGATTTCCGCTTAGGCTTTTTACACTGGTGAGAGAATGAATCTGTCTTGCATTGGGGTTATTTTCTATTTTGTGTAGCTGTTTTGCATCCTCTAATTTGTTTACCTAGTCTAACCTAACAACGACTTCTTTATTCCACATACTTTTAAATATGACCAAAACAAACCAGAGTTGTGAATTTATTTACACTTACTATATTCACAATGAAAACTATGTGCTCAGAATGTCTTAGATTGTATATAGAACTTAAACAGATACCTCTCCTAATTCTTTGTTATTTCTGAAGAGAAAAATTCCCCTTGAGTGTTCTTCATTCCCAAAAGCAGGGGAATGGGGAATCGGGGGGGAAGGAATAGCCAAAACACAAGTCCATATTATCTGTTTTTGTTGTGGTTGTTTTTTAGGTTTGTGTCTACTTGAGGGAAGGATTTGAAAGAAGTCAAAATCATTGTTACTTAGTGTTTAGGGTGTTTTATGCTCATCCACTATGTTATTCTATATAATGTAAATATGTTTTTAGGTGCCTAAAAAGATAGTGCTCATCGTGTGTATCTCATCAGGGAACAGAACAACGAGGCAACAGAAATACGGAATTTAGCAAACCATTTAAAGCTTATGGTGAAACCCATCTTTTGCAAGGGAACCGGTGAAATCATTTATACTTCCACAAATCCTCCATTACATTTTTTACCTTAATTTTGAGATCGCAAATAAAAGGGAAACACACACCTAACCAGAAATATTGTTTTCTAAAAAGCATTATATTTAAAATGAACAAACAAATATTGGTTATAACATATTGCAATACGTAAAAAATAGTTTCAAGCACCTCACTGGAACTTCTTTTGTAATGGCTAGTGTAGGTGGCAAATTGATCCTTTGCAGGGAGGAGAGGAATGGGAAGTGGTGGGACTACAATGGTTTATAGACTGATTTATTTGTTTTGCTGTGTTTGAGGCAGATACCCGCTTATTATGGAGCAGCTTTCAAAGCAGTTGTGATGGACACTGATCTTGAGCCTGGTGGAAGCTTTGTTTGGGGTTATAAAACAGGAACACTGCAGGTTAGGTACTAAATATCTCTAACCCCATTTATTTTATCTCATAGAATTAAGGAGGCACTGTGTTAGGAGTATGAGGGGGAAAGTTTCTCTCTCTCTCTCTCTCTCTCTCTCTCTCTCTCTCTCTCTCTCTCTCGCTCGCAAGAGAAATCTCCTCCAGATTCACATGAGTAATTTTCAGCTGTGTATTATGCTCCTGAAGTAACCTCTTCATTCCCATTGTTTTAGTGTGAAATCATTTCCTCGGGAGATAATTAGAGTTGCTCCATTTATTACATTAAATGATTAGCATGCACTTGAAATGATCCAGTGTATTTTCCTTTATTGCTGATGACTCTTAAATACGGGCCTCTCTTCTTAATGGATAAATTAAGGTGGTTCTGGCTCTTTGTAGCCAACTGTGTAGCCAAACAAGAGAGACTTTCTTTTCCAAACATGGGCCAGGTGTGCTGTGGCAGCAGTCTAGGCCTGAAGAGATTCTATTCATATGCATGTCCCACCTGGTTCAACAAAGAGCTTGATAACGCTGCTGAAAGGGTTTCTCCCCCAGCCCCCTCAATAAAAATGCTTTCAAGGACAGTACCTTATCTGGCATTACTCATCCTCAGTGTAGAGTAAGTAAGTTTAACATAAAGTGACCCGAGATCGCATTTCAAAAAAGTACCTCACAGGAAAGGCATGCACATTATCTGAGTAACAATATGCTCTACAAAGCCATGGAAAAATGATATTTTAAGAATTACCACATACAGATTTCATTTAGATGCAAGTGCTTCTTGCTGTCTTTGAACAAGCCTGTCTGTGCAGCTGACAGAGTCACCCAAAACCCACTGGAAAGTTCGGATCAAGCAGGCACTACATGCTAAGTAGGCACCATTGTATTCGTAATTAGAGAAAAGGTAGAGAAACTGGACACGTCTTGTAGATAATTTATATATTAAGATTTTCACTAAATGATAATAAATAGAATAATTTAAGCATAAAGTTAGGAAATCTTAAACCAGTATTTAGCTACAAGATGTAAACATGCACAAATAGGAAGACTAAGCATGATGATTTACCAGTTTTACTCTGTCTAAATGTGTGTGGATCTTTAATAAATATCATCATGAAGATACATAATTTTAGACAAATAGAATTTCAAAGAAAGTTATAAAAAAAAATTTCCTGGAAACTTCAAGTAGTTTTGTATGTTTTGAGGATGAGAATATTTCTCTGTCATCTAGACATGTAATTAAAACTCTCTGTCATTGTGCCTTTATTGATTTGTTTATGTATTTACTGTGTTCTAATAGCACTGTGATTTTCAAGAAAACACCGAGTTGCTGTGGGAGGTTTATGGTTCACGGCAGTGACTGGAGAATTTCAAAGGGAAAGCATAAAAGAGGCACGGGGTGTGCAGTTAGGAACAAGTAGCCCTACATCTCGACAACTGTGACCCCTTTGCCCCAGATGGGTGAGGCTGTTTGGATTCTCACACTCTCTCTGGGATGGTAAATAGAGGACTAAGTTACCAGACATCAGGTAGCCCCTTAGCAAGGAAGAAGAGGAATGTAATACTTCTCTCATAGAATGCATTTACTATTTCTCTCTTATAATTCATACCCCAGGGATGATCACATAAATTCTCTGTAAACAGTAGCTAGCATTTTACCACCACACAGCCAAATAAAAAGCACTCCTGGAAAAGTTCTTTGTATCTGAACTATGCTCTTCAGGAGAGAGGCCTGTCAATAATTAAAGGACACTTTATGTTCCTGCATATACTGGAACAGCAACAATAACAGGAACAAAAGACTCTATCTGTGCTTTGTTTTTGGTGGACACTTTTAGCTTTGCAAGCAATGTGAGCAACTGTGCAGAATTTCTCATGAAAAGTTATTTAAACATCAATTAAAAATGGTAATGACCTGGTTAAACATCTAAATGATGTGAAACAATTCTGGTACCTTCTTATTCACTTGGATGAAAACTTTGCATGTTTAGTCTTTTATATGATAGCAAAATGCTGCTGGACTCTGGCTGAGGCGCACGGACTGTGGGAAAACCCGACCCACTCACTGTATAATGATACTTTCTCTGCTTACATTCCACATTGTCTACTGGAAACGTTCTTTCACTAACATTTACTCAGATGGGACACATCGTTGTACGACAGGAAGGAGCTTTCTAGACCATCTAGTCATTTTTTCTTTTTTGTACAAATGTGACTGAGATTCACAGACACGCACAGGCTTTGTCTAGACACACACAACGGTGATGTCAGCATGTCGACCAGCCCCTTTACTCACTGTCCAGTGCTCTTTCTACTTCCAGGGCAAAACAGAGTCCAACAGAGAAATATCTGAAATGCCTCCTCCAGCCTTCATGACTCATTGGAAGTGTTATTTATAAATGGGGAATTGGGAGCAATCCGGAATGATTAGGCATGATCCTTATTGATGAATATGCCACCAAATATGATTTTAATTCTATGCAACACAGGTTTTTAAATGGATAATGGTCAGTTGTATGACCCTTTTGCTAACCGTACTCAAGGATCTTTGGGAGATGGCAAATTCAATTCATATTAAGGTGCTGGCAGTCTATTTATAGTAAACCTATCTTTAATTTCTTTAAGAACTTCTGAGAGCAGTGTCAGTGCATGGCATTCTGAATTGGAGGAGACATATTATCCTAAAAGAGCGCTGTAATGTTGTTTAGCTCTGACAGGAGAATTTTCAGAGTAAGGATGCTTGAAAGTCTTCATCGCTGTCCTTACAGGAGAAATGATCCACTTGCAGATGATGGAGATGGAGGATAGATTTAAATGGCACTTCTTTTTATTACTTGGTGAATTTATTTTTAGTTTATGTCTCCTTTTCAAAAGATGAAGTTATAACAGGACCAATACTAGTGGTATTGAAGGTTACAATGGCTGAGCGCCATCTTCTCTAACATTTATTCCATTTAAACAAAAATACCTGATAGAGAGCATTTCTATTATTCACAAGAAATCACATAACATAGAGATTTCTAATGGTGCTTTTGTAATAGCTTATTTAAATACTAGGGGATGCAATTCAAATTTCCACTTTGTTCGGACTTCACACATATACTTTATTCATTTGATCACATTTTTATTCTTTATTGTATTCTAACTTTCCTTTGATTTCTTAGAACACCAGAAGTAAAAATCAAGTCTATAGTTATGTAAAATATAAAATTCCTCCCCATGCATTCACTTAAAGACAAGGTAAAAACAAAAAGACACCCAAATGAAAAGAAAGATGTAAAACAAAACAAAACAAAACAAAACAAAACAAAAACGCTTCACCATCTATAATTTTACAAAGATTCAAATTTATTATGTTAAAGACAACTATGTTCTGTGGATTGTTTTTATTTTAGAAATTTGATATTTTATATAGACTTTTCTTTAGTTGAAAATTTTGTTTCTCCCAGCAATCTATTGTGATACTAGACATTTATGAAGACAACAAGAAACCTCAATTGATGCTTTTAGTGATTGCATCAGATTAAAGATAACCCCACTTCCCCCCAAAACAAATCTCATAAATATACATGAAATCACAAAAACTGGCTGAAGCCTTAACTTTTAATAAGCTGGTGTTTTAGCAGTGTTTTAAATTTAAAGAAGAAGAATGAGTGTAGCCACTGTAGTTGGCATATCAGGTGGTGTAACTTCTCTTTATTAAAACTTTATCCTGGAATTTATAGTCTAGAAAAAGCATTAAAGCACTTCAGTGCTCTTTTAGAGAAAAATGAGAAACAACGCTAAAAAAAAAAAAGTGATGGTAATATAATATATATTAAGTTTATTTCAAAAGTGCTTTCAATTTTGCCTTTATGCAAATAAGAGAAAGTCTGTTAAAACTAATCCACGGCATAAGAGCAATTCAATTACCAGAAAGAAGATGACATAAGCCCCAAGTGAAAGGAATTGAGACTCCAGGGCTGGTACGGTTTGCTTTTTTATCCAAGTCCCTTCCAGGTGAAAATGGAGCACCAATGGTAGCATATGGGATATTTGACTTTATTATGATAATGCTGCAGCCCCTACAGAAAAGATTCATGGAAACATACCGACCGGTGTGCGCCTTTACATAATAGAAGTAAAAGACTCCACAGTTATAATACATAATTTAACTATGCAAATACAGACTGAGGTGTGTGGTGATTTATCTATTTGCAATAGCTTGAAATTCTTTGAGAGGATTTTTAAAGACTTTATTGTCTAAAAATGAATATTTATAATGCTTTAAAGACAGTCGTTACTTACCAGCTAGGCTGTGATGTTTGGAACCAATGAAGAATGAAATGAAAAAATGTATTTAGAAAAACTTCTAAGTGGGTTTTGGATAGATTCTGTGAAGACATGTATCAAATTACTTGAACGGATGTAACTTCTTTTAGAATATGATACCCACATATATATGTGTTATTGATATATATATATATATATATTTGATATATATATATATATATATATATATATATATACACATAAAACCTATATAACTATTGAGTTTTATTCAAATATCCTTAATGTCAGTTACGGTACTTATTTATCGTTCATTTTTCTTTATTCCCAGGAAACTAAGATATTTCCTTTAAGATCATGTGAAAATGTTTTTATATATTGAAACAGAAACATCAAAATTCATTAAGAATAAAGCTCTGGCATATTAATCTGTCTGCCAGTTCTCAGCCTAGTGTGAATTCATCTGCTTGTGAATCTTGAAAGTAGATCTCAAAATAGAAATGCTCAGTAATGATTTCAGTCGTATTAACAGATTTGCCTTTTATTAAAAACACAACGCTTGATAAACTTGTGATAGATGTGATCCGAATACACTGATCCGTAAACTGGAAAAACAGTTTTCCCTCCTACATTTTATCCTAAATCTATATGAAGAAGCATCTGTCACTTGCAAAGTTTCAAATGTTATTTGATTTATATGAACTTGAGAAAACGATTTCCCTTGAAACAACAAGGACGAAATGTCCAAAGACATGGTAAATATATAATTTCTTAATTGCAAAGCCAAATAGATTACACACATCCTTGAAAAATCTAAGACATCTGCTTTGTTTGAGGCCAGAAGAAAGACATCTGGGGGCTTGAATGTTTCTTTGTGACCTGCTGCAGTGTGAGTAACCTTGTAGTTAACTAGGCATTTAGTCAGGTCCCAGAAAGATCATTGCCTGGACTCTGCCTCAGAGACTGATGGAGACCCAGGCCAGAGCTGAAATGTCATACCCAAAAGATCACTGAAGCCAAGCAGTTGGGGTGGAATTGTCGTAACTGGGGCAGTGTAATAACAGCCGTCAACCATTTATCTCTCTGGCAATCACAAACCTACACACATGAAATAATCAATGGAGCAGAACAAAAAATTTAAAACCTAAAAATAAAAACGTCAGCACTACATCTTTGAGAATCATTTCAGTTTCTGACTAATTTGTAACCCTATTATTATTTTCAAATATACTTAAATGCTGGGGCCCTCTGTCACACAAGAAGCCTTTGATAATTTCATATGGCACTGGCAGGATAAATTCACATGTAAAAAATTTTAATTGTGGGCTTTTGCAATGACAGTTGACTTCTCTTAACTGCAAAGAAGCCACAATAAAGTAGCTCTTCCGATGTTTGGTTATATTCCTGGGTAATGTTATGTGAGTTCCGTCTGGCACAGAGTGGTTTATTTGTTCAAAGCTGCCTCCTTGATGTTTGGATTCATTTGCTTGTTCATTGGCCAAAATGAGTGCCCTTCTCCTGGTTTCTTGTCCCTGTGTGACTTTGTAACAGAGTCCAGATGCAGTGTGAAGGCTTGTGCTGTTTGACAAACAAAACAAAACCCCACACTGCCTGCGAGTTGTTGATAAATCTTTCCATTGAAATTATACTTGTCTAAGTGGCAGAGATACAAGATTCGCTTCTTATTCGGTGTTTGACTACGTGGACGGCACATTTAATCGCTCCCCATAGGCAGGAATTTGGCAGGGAGAAAGCAGCGCGTTTTCATCGGTCTGTCTAGCTATATTTCAAAGCACCCCTTGCCACAGCGCCTGCATATTTGTGTTGGCATTAATAGAACAAAAACGTGTATTGGGCTTGAAAGGTGTTTTAATGGTAGATAAACACATTTATTTTACACCCGATTCTGTTTTCTGTACTTCCTACACCAACCAGGCAGCCTAGAGAAGGGTGCTTGCATCAGGGGGAATTAGGAACTGATGCTTTTCTTTCTCAAATACTACCTTTAGACAGTGAATACAGGGTTAATTTAATTAAGTGACAAAAACCCATTGGTGGGGTTTAGAACACAGACCCAAGAAGAGAGGTTTTTGTACTTAACTAGCAAAGCAGCTGCAAATGAACCAATGTACCAGATACTTTACTTTTAAAAAAAATTGATTTCCTTGATTAAAAAAGTGATTCTCTATATATGTTCATCACTCTTTAGGAAAAAGGTTAACATAACATGGCTGATTCTCAGTGTTAGAGAAAAATAGTAGATGTAGCTGGACTACACATTTTTGTAAGCACTGTGATATTGAAATTCAATGTTGATTTATGAACAAAAATGAAGGCTATGAGCAAAATCAACCTTAGAAAACTTTTGTACTCCTTTGGTACAGCACTTTTTCCTGATCTCTCTCATATATCATAGAAGGATCTCTTTCACTGTAAAAATGCCTGATAGTCAAATATCTTACTTTTGACATCTTTCACGTTGTAAGTTGTTTCTATTTTTTTAAAATAGCATCTCACATGACTATCCTGCATTTTGCTTTGAAAGCTCCTTCTCATGCTTGTCTCGTTTTGAAATGACATGGGATATACAGTCAGGCAAAATGAGTTATAAAATAAGCTCTTTTCTTTACTCATTAGAGGTCTGCAGACCCACTTAACTTCCCAGTTTCCTGCCTTTTTCCAATGACTCTACCTTGCCTCCTGCCTCCCAGATTAAAGCAAAGTCAGATCATTTGGCTTATATATATAATTTTCTCTCTTTCCCTAAAATGACATAGCATTTGTTAGTTTGCATCAATTAAAACAAAAACAGAAACAAAAATAAAAAAACACACGTTAGTAGTACATAATAGCAGAAGACAAATTTTGTTTTCTGCTTTGTTAGGAAACTAACAATGTACCAAAATAAAAATAAGTAGTAACAGCCTGCTGTGTGACGAGATGCTGGAAACAAGCAAAATGGAGGCTGCTGTCTTGACAGCTGAGAGAGCTGACTCTTCTGGAAGGGGGATAAAAAAAAAAAAAGGATTTTTCTATAAATTTAAAGAATTTCTCCCAATTATGTCTCTGTGAAGAATACTTTCCTAATGTTGAAGAGTGGTATCCTCTATTACTACACTTATTATACCTAAACGTAAGAATGCATGAGTGGTGGGTGTTTTGTTGTGACATCTGAACTATTTGTAAATATTGTTCACAGCTTTCCTAGCATATTTTAGCGAGGCAACATTTCAGGAAAGTATAATTTATTGCACATGATATAGATGGTGAGCATCCCAACCCATTCGCTGTAGATGTGTTTGCACAAAAGAAAACAGACACTAGGCATATTAGATTAAAGTAGAACATTTTGGTCTGTGGGTCTGGAGTCCTGGAATGGTTGCTCTGCCTTACATGATGTCAGGGTCCCAAATAACATAAGTGCCAGCCTGGTTGGGGGAGGAGTGTATTTGTCTCTATGAGTGTGCCATGTTTACCTGTGTGTGTGTGTGTGTGTGTGTGTGTGTGTGCACGCGCGTGCACGCGCGTTTTGCCCAGGTAGCCTCCTTTCTAACCCCAATTCCACTGTGCATGGCATATATATATATATATATATATATATATATATATATGTATATATCTTCTTTGCCTCTGTTTCATATGGCTTTGTCTTATTCTTTCAAATTTTGCTCAAAGGGAGATAAAGGTCTTAGAAGAAGTGTTAAGATGCAGTCTTTCCCTGTCTCTCCTTGCCCTCTTTAAATAACAAATTCCCATTTAGCTAGTTTTTCTTTTTTAAAGCTGTCATTTTTCTGGAAGAAAGAAAGAATTGGAACTGTTTGGAAAAGTTGTTCTGTTTTCAGGATAAAAGTTAACAGCACGTGATTTGGACAGCGAGGCCTGTTTGTTTTCCATGAAGGAGGCCTGGCAAACTTGATCCCCCTCTCCTCCTTTCCTCTTCCTCTTCCTCCTCGTACAAAGGGCGTCATTCAGCTCAATGTCACATAGAAGCCACAATTATGTTGAGTGCCTACTATGTTCCAGACCTGTAATAACTTTACAGTAGCTCTGGGGGGTAAAGGGGATCATTCCCATTTCACAGAGGTGGAAACGGAGGTAAAGAGCTAAAGTAACTCACCTGAGGGCACACAGCCAGTGACAGGCATGCGGTGATATGAACCTAGGGTTGCCTTGCCTCAAAGCTGATGCTGTTTTTCCTCTACCTAATGCCTTTAATAAATGTGACATTGATTATAGAGGAACAGTTATCAACCATGGCTGCAAATCAGAATCACCCCTGTGGAACTTCTAATAAATTACATACCTGGTTTGTGTTTCTGAAAATCTAATTTGGTAGATTTAGGGAGGGAAACTGGCACCAGTATTTTTTGAAACACGACCAGTTTCTCATGCCCATCATTAATAGTCATTTGCCTAAACTGTCCCTCCCTCCCTCTCTGTTATTAAGAAGACAGTTCTGGGCCGGCCGAGTGGCGCATTGGTTAAGCGCTGGTTTTGGGATGCCAGCGGCCCCGGTTCGGATCCCACATAAGGGCCAGTGACACTGCCCTCTACAGCTAACAACAGCTCCACCTGGAGCTGGGCTGTGCGAGCCCCGGTGATGGTGTGGGCTGCAGCCCCTGCTGCAGTGGGCTGCCATAGGCTGCAGTGAGTGGCCCGCAGCCAGCGTGAGCGGCTGGCAGCCAAGCGTGAGCTGCCAATAGCTGCGATGAGCGACATCCAGAGGCCAGTGACCAATCTGCCTCATCCGGGAAGAGCGCAATGACGATACCAACAGTGAAGCAACATCCTCCGCAACTAAACTGAAGAACAAGAAGACGGCAACTTGTCTGTTCCCCTTCCCCAATTCCCCAACGCTGTTCCCCTCCACCAATTCCCCAATAAAATTAAAAAAAAAAAAAAGACAGTTCTGATAAGACAGAGATGTTATGTGAAGTGGGCACCAGGTGCAGTATTTATTGGTTCTTCAGAGTGTTGATACACTGTTCCATCCAAGTTCTCTTTATTTTTCATCCATTTTTCTGGGATGGGTAACCCAGAATGGCCACTGATAGATACTGGTAGAATGACTATCAGAATGCTTCCAGAGGCATTTTATCTGTTGAAGATAATAACCATAGCAAAACGGTGACCTGTGGGTGAAAGGCATTCACCAAGTCACCCATGACAGAAGTAACTTCGCAGTTTTCTCAGCTGAGGGTATTTAATTCGTATCATTCACAGAGGCTCCATAAGTCCACACACCTGACTCTCAGGGCTGTCAACCTCGGTCTTAGGAAACCTGGGTGAGAAAGCCTTGTCTGCCCAGTAAGTTCCAATTTGCTATTCAGTTCATTAGTTTCATGTAATATTGAAAGCAAGACCAAGCAGAGGCCCTCCCTAACTGACTCGAAGTCTCACGTATTGCTTACATGTGCATTACTAAATCATATGTGGTTCGCCTAGGACTTTTCATGCCCTGTTTACACCTGCTTCTGGCATTGAACAATCAGAAATGTCATCATGTACTTCCATAATGAATTTCCTGAAAATGGGCTAACACATTTATTTTCTACCATCTTCCAGTTAACGGTTTGTGCCAACAAATCGACTATCGTGGAGAGGCCTGCAGAATATGAAAACATTCAGCTTATGGCTTACTAAAGCTGAAAAAAAACAAGACACCTACTGCTGATTTCTTGTACCTGAGTGCACCTCCCAAGCCTCACAGACCTGTCTGTAGGCATTTTGCCATCAATGACCATAACGGAGCTCACAAGGATTACCCAGATAGCAACTCCGAAAAGCATCTTTAGGGAAATCGGATCTTCACCCCAAAGTCTACTTACCAAGCATTATTGCAATTAAGTTAAAGTGGAAGTGTTTTAAAACAGTTGAGAGCGCAGTGGTGCCATTCCTAGACTGAGTCAGGTATTTTTTTTTTTTGTCTTATAAAATAAAACTTACTCTTGTATACAATATGCCTGGTATTTTCCAACCACATGCCTGTTCGTGTCCTATACACATATCTTAGTTAAAAACATTATTCAGTGAGTTTTTACTTTGAAAACATTCCATCCTATTCTTTATCTCCTTTCTCCAGCGCTTCGCCCCCTACCTCCCCGGAAACAAAGGCATAAATAAATGCTGAAGCAGCCAAGACAATCTATCTCTGTAACAGAGAAGCAAGTGATTCTGTCTGACTCTCCCTAATGGTACCAGAACGATCCCTGCCTGGCTGAACCCAGCAAAGACCCAGTGATTCAGGGGTCCCTTGCAAACATTCGCTCCTGCTTTCTAAGTGAAAACATACATTGATGAAGACCCTTCGTTTATATATAAAAAGTATAAGCAGCATTAAGACTTAATTTTCAACCTAACCCTCAAGACATCCTCTATGGCATCAGTATTAAAGCAGGAACCAGGGCTACATTTTCCTACTCGATAATAAGTGATGGAAGTTGCATGGGGTCGAGTCTCTAGGAAATCCCCTCTTTCTTTGAAAAAATGTCATTGGTGAGATAGGAGATTGGCACCACAATGAGCAAAATATAGTGCGGGCTGATACGCATTGTCAGGTAGAATTTGGTTTGAGACACTGACTTTTGTCTGTGTGGTGTCTCCGTTCCAAAGAAGATGGAAGATGCAAAATTGCAAGTTTCCAATCTCTGGTTAATGTGGTCTATACAACTGAATAATGTATAAGGAGATGTTCCTTTGATAATGTCACAATTATTCATTGTACAGCCATAAACTCAAATATTCACATTAACAGCTAGGTATTATTTTTCTTCTCTGAAATTAAGTGAGCGGCATCAGTGGTCATAAATGAGAGCATTCATCAAAGGCGGAGCCATGGCAGAGGATTAAGAGAATGCTGATGAAGTGTCCAGATTCCCATAACTTGGAATGGAGCTGCATTCAGCATTCCTTTATTATCCATCTGCCACATAACAAAAAGTCTCCTATATTTAATGCAGGTTTGCCCTAGGCCACATAATAGGATTAGGAATAATTTCTACAAATTTACAAAAACAAATCACATGGGAAGGCTTAGAATTTGCTAATAATTTCTCCATAGCTGGGAGATCAAAGGGATGTAAGAGTCCCTAGCCAGGCGGCAGTTTGACCCTGGCCAGGCTTTTTTAATGAAAGGGTTAATCTTCTCCGAGGTGACCATAGAGGAGCAGATAGTGTGACCAAAGGCAGATTCAGGCCCCCAAAAAACAAGGAAGAAAATAGTCTGAAAAGTACAACAGCAAGAAAACATTTACAGAATCACACTACATTTTCTGGTTAGAAAAAAATAAAACTGCAGAACCTCATTGAAAGGGGCGAGACAAAGGAAGAGAGCTGGCTGAGAAACAAATCCAGGAAAGATCAAAACCCCTCCTCTCTGCCTTGGGGAAAAAAAAAAAAAAAAAAAGAAATCTGGCTGTTTGCTTTTCCGTTTAAAGGCTGCCCCATTATAGGCAGGTGAGGGCCACCTTCCTTTGTCCACTTCCACTGTTCCTGTTGGATTCAGAGAAGGAGCGGCCCGCCTGGCAGGGACTGCTGGCACCGGGACCCAAGCCTCTGGGGAGGTGGTGCCATTTCCGGCGCACCACTTTATAGATGGGCAGATTGGGATCGAAAATCATGAATGTGTACAAGGACTTGCCTTGTCCTTAAAGGGAAATGAAGGCGCACAAAAACATATTAAAGATAATTAGGGCAGCTGGGGCAAATCACATTGTTCCAATGTCTTGTAAATTCTCCATTACTAACTTGGATGGGTGGCAACCTGTAGCCCAAATCTCCTGTCCTGCCTCTTCCTCCTCAGTGGCTGGAACATTGTAGTCAGGACTCCCACACATCCAGAGCCCCATCTGCTCTTTTTCCTAAAAATGGTTAGGGGATCCCATCGCCAGCTGCATGACTTGTTCTCAAGACATCCTGCATGGAGCGCTGTGTTTCTCCTTTGTCTATCATGTCACTCATCAAACGGGGTCAAGTTGAGAATCTGTCTGATGTATGAGAGATGGTAGATAATTTCATAGCCTCTCTGAAGGGTGAATCAGCCCTTTGATGGAGGTGAGAGGTTCCTGTTACTATGCCTCTGAATCTGGGAGTTGATCCAGAGAAAGGGAGATCAAAGTTGCCTGCCCACCCACTTCTCTTACCTAGTGGCCTGTTAAGACTGAGGTGAAAGTCCTTCTTAGAAAGCTCACTAAAAGAGATTGACTCGGGAGAAAAGAAAGAAGGCTGATTGAGAAGGTGGTATCAATAGTTAAAATTATGGCCTCAAAATGAGGGGAATGTGTTTTATTTGGAGGTATACCTCTCTGTTTACTCCTACCTAGCTCCTGATAAGAAGCCGACTTACAATGACTTGCCTCCTTTCTGGGAAGAAAGCATCGACTCCTTTCTCCAGTGCCACCTGATCCTCTAGATTGAAGGAAACTGGTATGGTTATTTCAGGGCCTCACTGGAATTGATGAAGGATAAATTGTCAAGCTGGACTTCCAAAATCTCAATATCCTGGCTTCCAGTTTCAAGCAATGCCAGATTTCTTTGCATTACAGTGTGGAAGAAAGGTTGGTTCTTTGGCAGAAATGACAAATTTGGTACTCATATGTTTATTGACAGATTATCTTGGTACTCTCAAGTTTATTGACTTATAAGATGTCCAGATTCCTAAGGTTACAGTGAGTCAACATTTAAGCAACAAGCTGAGAAGTCCAATTAGGGTTCATTCTGGGTCTTGTATTTGGTTAGTGCTTTGCGTGTATTGAGCATTGTCCTAAATTCTGTACAGGTATCAACTGATTTAATTCTCACATAGTCCTATGATGGAAGAACACATATTATTAGTATCTTACAGAGAAGGAAATGGATGCTTAGACAAGTGAGATGGTCGACGTAAGGCTACGGCTGGTGCTTGATAGAACCAGACTTTGAATGTAGGCCTAAGTATCATGCAAGACTGTCTCTCAGCTTCCCCTCCTTTTCTGGCTAACTCTTGCTTGTACGTAAAAACTCAGAGGTGAGAGGGATCTTGGACATAACAGAGTTGTGTACGTATTTCATTTTTCAGATGATTAAACCAAGACTCTGAGGCAATAACTGACTTAATCTAGGTCACACAATCAATGGCAGAGAGAACCCGAGCACCTGACAATCTGCCTGTCCAGAATTCTTTCCATGAGAGCATACTGATTACCCTGCTGCTCCTCCAGTTAGAAAGCCCTGTCCTTCTCTCTTACCACTGATTTCTGTCCCTTCTTTTAAAGCACAACGAACAGTATTCAGCAATCAATAAATACCTACTATGAGACAAGCAATGTGTTCAAAATATGCCTTTTTTTTTTTTTTTTGAGGGCAGTGTCACTGGCCCTCATATGTGGGACCGAACCGGGGCCACTGGCTTCCAAGCAATGTGTTCAATTTGGGGGAAGTGAAGATGAATAGAATGCAGTTTTTCCCTACCCTTGAAATGAATACTGTCTACAGAGGAAAAGGTATAAAGAGAGGGCTGTAAACCTGCGCAAACATTGCTATTAAGGGAGATATGTATTCAGTGTGCTATGGCAACATGAAGGAGAAAGACAGAGCTGTTGCTGGTCAAGTCCGGAATCACTTCATAGAAGAACTTGCATGCGAAGTTCTAAGTTTTTAAGGGTAAATAGGATGTTACCAGGTGAACAAGGAGAAGGATGATACATTTTGAATAGAAGGATGAAATAGGTGTAGTCATGGAAGTGTTAAAGAGAATGACACATGGAGGAACTGAATTCGGTTCAGAGTAAATATACGGGACCATATTTGTAGTTGGATGCTATTTGAGTGTGAAGCTGGGACAGATAGAAAATGCTATGTCCAAACTGTGGCTGTGAGAAAGGCATGGAAAGAACAGCTGTGAAAGATAGAAAGTGGATTGACAGGACCTGGTGACATGGAAGGTGAAAAAGAGGTTCTCCTAGTTTTCTTTTCGGAGTACATGGTGGTGCTTTTCACTAAAATAAGAAATACATGTAGCAGAGTAGATAGAAAAGAGAATTCTATTTTGAACAAGCAGCATTCAAGTGTCTGTTGTGTATTCAGGTGTACTTGTCCAACTGAACATTGGAAATATATGCCTGGAAATCAAGGGAGACAATTGAGTGGGAGATGAAGATATGGGCACCTTCAGGCTATAGGTGGTAAATGAAACCATGAAATAGATGAGATCTTTCCAAGGAGTGTACATAGAGTAATAAGAGGGTGAAATCTCAGTGTTTCCAGAGTAGGCAGAGTATGAAAGCCTGCAAGCAAAACAGAAAGGGGTCATTTGTTAGAAGAACAAGAAAATAATCAGACAAAAAAGGTTGATGGCCTAGAAGGGAAAGGAGGAAAAGAGTCAATGCAGAGGGAGTGGTCAGCAATGTTGTTCAGGGGTCAAGAAAATTAGGACTGAAAAGTAGCCATTGAGCATACCAAATAGTAAGAATGGGGATTAAAAGAATGATTTCAGAAGCCCTATGGTAGGAGCTGCGTGAGTTAGTGAATAGTTAGGAGGAAAGATGGAGAGTGGAGCTCGCAAATGAAGGTGAGGTGAGAGATAATGCATTCACCAGATCTAGGTAAAAGAACAAGGGCATAAGAAGCCTCTGTATGCTGAGGGGAAGGAGCTGGTAAAGAGGACTAGGTTGAAAACAGAATGAGTCCCAGGGAAGGAGTTGGGAGTGAATGGAATCAAGAACACATGGGGTCAGGTGGCCTCAGTCAAGACTGAGCCTCAACAGGCATATGAATGGAGGTGACATTTTTCCTGCAAAGGTCCCTTTGTAGCCCATGACTTATCTGAGAGTCTGTGGAGTTTTGGGTAGGGGCTGGGAAAGACTTGAATGATAGAGGTTAGGGATGGAATGGGGGAAGGAACTGTTTGGAAGTCCTGTGCAAGGGGAAATGTGTTCTGATGGTGGAGGGTAGGGATGGAAAAGGGACTGAAAAAAAATCATGTTTTAGGGGAACGGTGAGAAAAAAGAAAGGGACTACTCTCTGTAGTGAGAGATAGAGTCTGACAAGGGCCTAACTTAGCAGCAGGGGCTCAAGGCAAAATGCAGTTCTGGGGGCAGTGTTGAGCTTTCATGGAAGTTTCTTAACCATCTTCCTGTTTGGTTTGGATACACTGATAGGTGAAAGAGATGTGTGTGTTTGTTAAAAGTGCCCTTTCTCAAAATACCATGCTATTTGGGAATCGAAACACTTAGCTCCCTTCTAGAACTATCAATACACAGAGATAAGGAAGCTGTCTTTATCCTCCATTCATTTTACCAATGCCAAAAGACAGTGGTGCTATTTTTCCTTGGTCCTTTGGAAGGCACAGAGAGTGGTAGGGTTCTGTTTTGATGGGTGGCAAGGCAGCAACTGTAGGTTGGCTGGTGGCAGGAATGGCAAGGCGTGTCTGAGAGAAAAAATAAAATCTGTCTCGTACAGATCTGGAATACGCTGGGGCACTGAATAAGGTCAAATTCACCATCCCACAGAAGCAAGGAAGGTGGCAGCACTTTTATTTTACAAAGTATCATGTGCAACTCAGCAGGAAATAGCATGTGGGCAATGGTGACTGGGTGGATGGTGGCAGTTTTGGTGGTGGCATGGCAGCTTTATTGGAGGGGCTGGTGATGGAGTACCAGCTTTCAGTATCCCAGGCAGGACTCCAGGTTTGTTTTGTCAGGGCCAATCCATGAAAACACCCAGAACAAACACTGCTATGGAGTGGAGTATTTAAAAGGCACACAATCATGAATTTCAACCACAACTCTCCCATAGAAGGGGGCAAGTTACTGAACTTTCCTAAATCTCAGTTTCTCATCTGAAAGATGACAATTATATAACACCTACCTCATTAGGAAGTTCTGAGAAGCTGGCAATCAAGTCCTCAACAACGAGTAGCTCACTTGATGATGCAATACTATGCTACTGGCATCAGCGGTGGGACATGAATGAATGGAGCTTGGAGATACTGAAATCTGAATGTTAATGTTAATGGCTATGTTTATGTCATAGGTTGGGGGACCTTGGACATTGTAATTAAATTGTTTCCCATCTTACCTTAAGCACAGTAAGCAAGTTTACTCAAAGTTAAGAAGAAAGGAGCAACAGTTAATTACATTAGAATGCTGCTGAGCTTTCAAAATCAGGATTCTTGGATTTGTACTTTTAATCTATAGCATATCTTGTTCAGGCACATATTCTCCACCCACCCCTTCCTCTTTCTCTAATTTCATTAATTCTGTCTTCAAGTTGTTCTCAACATTCTAAAGGAAAATATAGATGTACTTATTTTCTACTGACTTTGCTAACCTGTTTTAATTCTACTGAGCAAAAATATTTTTTTTACAGAGGTAGAAAAGACAGAAATCTGGTCTTGTTTGATTCACAGCTGTTACTGTGTTTCTCAAAGTGTGTTTTGTGGTGCTTCTCATTGGATGTTAATGCATCATATGAAATAAGGACCTTATTTCACAGAATGGAAAAGCCTGATTAAAGAGGTTTCATTTCTATCATAAAAGTTTCCCAGAGACTTGCTATGCTAACGTGCATTTGGATCTTCCAAGCTTATTTGATCCTGGAAATATTTTGTTTAGGAACTATTGGCGAACTTGTGTTCCATGGATAAAGCTTCCGGAGACTTGTTCTAAGAAAACATAGGACAGCCAGGACTTTTGAGATTGGAGATGTTGAAGTAGAAAGAATTTTCTTGAATCTTCTAGAGGAGTGAGAAATGAAACAGGAAATTTTCAGAATTAGCTTTCGGTGTTGTATGCTTTCTTTCCAACATCCCAATCCATTTCATTTGCACTTTAATCAGAACCAGGAAATTTGGGGAATTCAGTGGTAACTCTCAGACAAAATTCCTCATGTTACTCCTCTTCCATGAGTGGTAGGTACCACATGTTTGTTTTTATATGTATATCAGAAGCTGGCCACGTGTTATGATTAAGTGAATACCAATGATTTCTGGCAACAGCAATTTCTATAGCAAATACTCCAAACAATAATCAGGGGCAGGGATAAGATAAATTTTATAATAGTACATAAAATAAATCACAAATGTTACAGACATATTTTTACAGAGGAATTTTGTATTGTATGTGATTTAAATCTTTCCGGTAATTTTAATGATTATCTCTTAACTAAGGCATGGTGGGAATTGTGTTCTTCAGGGCACATATTCACTCGCTATTTTAATTACACTAGATAATCCATGTCAACACTTAGTTACCTGGTTAGTAATTCTTTATTTTAAAAGATTTTATTGGGGAATTGGGGAAGGGGAACAGCATTGGGGAACCGGGGAAGGGGAACAGACAAGTTGCTGTCCTTTTGTTCTTCAGTCTAGTTGTGGAGGATGTTGCTTCACTGGCCTATGTTGGCATTATCATTGCTCTCTTCCCAGGTGAGGCAGATCAGTCGCCAGCCTCTGGTTGGCTCACACTGGCTGCCAGCCACTCACTGTAGCCTATGGCAGCCCACTGCAGCAGGGGCTGCCGCTATGCCATCCCGGGGACTCGCACAGCCGAGCTCCAGGTGGAGCTGTTGTTCACCACCTTAGCTATAGAGGGCAGTGTCACTGGCCTTCATATGTAGGATCTGAACTGGGGCTGCTGGCATCCCAAGCCAGCTCTTAACCAACGCACTACTTGGCTGGGCCTGGCTAGTGATTCTTAACTAGGAATAGGTAAGCAGAAAAAAAATTCTGTAGAGCTATTTAAAAATTAGGCCCATACCCACAGATCCTGATTCGGTGGGATTTGGGAGGGGCTCCTCAGCTTCTGTTTTACTTTACAGTGCTCCCAAGGTGATTCTGGTACACACCTTGAGTTGAGAACCTTTGGATGAGTATAATTAAAATAAGAGAAATTGATGGCTTTTCATTTGTGAAACAGCATGGTGTGCTAGACTTCCCATAGTTCTCATTGATGATTGTGCCTGTCAGAATGTACATTTTAAAGTACAAATGATTAGCGAACATCCTGATTTGTGTCTATGTCTCTTATCGTCTAAAGATTCTTTGGAGACAAGTTTGGTGTCAGTGGTAAAGTGAGGGGGAAAACCAGGAGACTGGCTCATCTCTGTAGGGTGTTAGGTACAAAGCTCCTTTTTTTGAGGTGACTCCTGAAGAGTGTGGTTTATAGGCACTTTTGATTAAGGGAAATATGATATTTCAGGGTAAGAAAAATAAGGAGCAGCAGAATCTCTGGGGAATGCTGTATCAAGGGAGGTGCTAATGAAAAGGAAGTAACGGAGCTGAGCTTTCCTTTCTCGGCTTGATGTTCACATCAGCTCATTCTACTCAGATCATTGGCACAGCTACCAATGAGGATATTTTGGATTTGCAAGTACCAGAGAAACTTAAGCCACCTGGTGTTCCCATGAAGACGATGCTTAAAAACTGACAATGAACCATTTTGCAGAAAACAGGATGTTTGTCAAATTAGGAGATATCAAATTCTATTATCCTTCGGTATGGGTAGGAGGAAAGCCTGGCGAATGAAGTGTGACAGCATCTCTAAATTTCCTAAATGGGTTTTCTGGGATGGAATGATGAAATGATAGCTTGTTGTGCACATGAAGATCCAATTATCCTCATCTTAACAATTTTATCTTTTTTGTTTTTCTGACTTGCTAAGGGATAGCTTTTGAGAGAAAAGGTTGGGATTTCACTAACTGCTTCTGGAATGGATAAAAGGGTAATGTGTCTATGACATCTGTCACCCTACTGATCTCCTGCATTGATTCAGAAATGTCCCAGAATGGAATCTGAGGATAAATTACACACTGGGTAGCTTCGGACATGAGTTTCCTTTGAGTAGCTTGGCTTAAAGGCTAATTGCCTCAATCACACAGCACCTTTGAGAACCTTGGATTTTTATATTATTTCTCTCAAGAATCAACCACCTACTTGTGAACCCTTCAGGGAAATTGTGCATGATGTTATTACACATTGTGCCTGGTTTTTATTTTACATATATTTAAAACATAGGGGGATGCATGACCCTGTCTTAATTCCTGTTTTATTTAAAACAAATCATTTGCCTACCCTTAACTCTAAGTAGAACCTGACAGTAATCTCACATCCCCACTCCCATCAAATACCCAACCCAAATATTACAATATAATTGAAATTAGATTAAAAAATTAAATGACATTTTGTGAGCTGTTTAAAAGGGTCAGCAATGTGTTTGAGCACTGCGAGATTAACCTTTGCTCATTTGGGAAAATGCAGACTTCAATAGGGACTCTGCAGCTGGGGTTGCACTTGCTAAAAGTTTAAAATAGTAATTTTTTCCCAAGAAAGGTCATCTTGAGCTAAAATGTCAAATAAATTATTTAGATTACTGAATTAGAAAAGTGAGGATCTGACAGGCTGAATTTTTTATGCACATTAGCCACAGCCAGGGTCTCTCTATGCTCTTTTTATTAGGTAAAGTGCACCCCCTTGCCTCTTATTAAAAAATCTCTCCATTTAGTCCAATACACTTTCTTTGATACATGACTGTTACTTCTGAGCATCCAAATACACGCTGCTGAATTCACATGGCTTGTATTCATTGTGCGTGCCCCCTAGGCTGGATTCTAGTGAAGAGGAAATTGGGGTGGGGTGGGGAAGGCAGAGAAAAGAACATCCATACAAGCACATGCACGCCAACAATAAATGTTTGTATATATGTATGCATAGGCATATATAAGTGCATATACATATATATATATATATATGTGTGTGTGTATATATGTGTGTATATATACATATTTTTTTCTGTAAGCAAGATAATCTTAGACTTCAGCAAAACAAAAACCCTTTCTAAGGGCAGATAGTGTGTTTCTAATAGACAACACATAATATTATCAGGTTGTTCCCATTTAGGAAATAATACCAAAACATTAAATGGCTCTGTGATCATGTAGCCCAAAACATTCTCTTAGAAGCAAGGGTACTCTTTAAAGGAACCTCTAGGTGCCACTGCCACCTTGGGAATATGGCAACCTTCTGGTTAGTACTTATTTTGTAGAACACTTTTTTGGCTGCCTCTCTGTGTTTGCTTCTATGTATTAGGTAGATCTGCTTTGTCTCCCAGTCTTGGCCAGGTGGCCTTATATAGTAGATGCTCTGTGGGTCCCTGGCTCAGTCTTCCTGGTCACCTGCTCCAGGTACTCCAGGAGTGTCCGTTGTGTGGGTTGTGGTGCCCTCATGTTGTAGTTGAGCCTTGATTGCTATTGGCATGTCAGTGGGTAGGAGTGACTCTCAGGCTGACTGGCTGTGGAGTTTGACCATATCCACAGCTTATAGGCTGCTGTGCAGGGGGCTTACCCCACTAAGTGGGATTCATCCCAGTGGGCTCTTGGGCCTGTTGAGACCATGCTTTGGGTATGCTGCTTGAGGGGCTAGTTGGGCAGTATCTGCTTTGGTCTGAAGCCAGCCTTGAAGTAAGTTGGTCCTGGGGCCTTTTGGGAAGAGCTTCATGTCAGCCACTGCCTATGATTGGCGCAGACTACCTGTTAGGAGCTACAAAGTGATCCACAGTTGTTCATTGCCTGTGCTAAACCTGGAGGTGCATGGGACAGGCCACGCTGCAAATTGAGGATACCTGACACCAATAGTGGGCTTGGGGTAACTCTGCAAAAAGCCAGAACACCTGGAGGCTTGCTGCCACCTGCTGGCTCCCTTAAGATTCAGGCACTGATAAAGCCTCATGCAGTATGCAAGTTGGGTGAGGCAGGATCTCAGGGAATCACTGGAATGGGAAGAGTTGTGTTCACCAAATTAATGTACATTCTGGTTTGGTGTCAGTGCTGAGCCTGGAGCTACTCAGCCAAAATCTCAGAGCACACTGAGGCCAGTCGCCAACCGCCTGGGACCCTAGGACTCTGATAGTTTTCCAAGAAAGAATGTAGTGCAGGTGGGGCTGGTTGCTCACAGAGGAAGTGCCTCTTGCATTGGGGGAGTTCAGTAGGGAGAGTTCCCAGTGAGTCAGCAGGGTGGAGCAGAGGAGCTCAGCAGACCAATCAATTCAGATTTGGCCATGGTGGGGGTGGGCACAACACACAAAGATGGTGCTCACCTGCCAGCTGCACGGAGGAGGCTTCTTCACAGGGAAAATGACAACTATCCTCCAACCCTCTCTCTGAAGCCACACACCTATGTCTGCCCCTCGTATGCCTCTGACACCCCCCCCCCACAAATCACTGTCCCTCCATTGGATCCCAATGAGTGCCTGCGAGTGAGTGAGTCTGTACACCAGCCTCTTAAGAGAACATGTGGATTTTCCCCAGCCTTCCATCCCACCCAGATAGTTGGAATCTCCACTGTTTTTCACAGCCAGATATTGTGGGGGCTCCTCTTTACTGCACCAGTACTCTGGGCTGGGGAGTCTGGTGTGGATCCTTTGCTCCTCTGGGGGAACTTCCACAGCTGATATCCCTCCTGATTCTCAACTGCCATACGGAGGTTTGGGGTCAGCCCGTTTTGTCTCTTTGCTCCTCCTATCAGTCTTTACATGGCTTGTTCTTTATATCCTTAGTTATAAAACTTCTATTCAGCTAGACTTCAGATGATTTTCCACGTTAATTGTTCTATTATTTAGTTGCAATTTTAATGTGTTCATGGAAAGAGGCAGGCACAGTATTTATCTATTCTGCCATCTTGGATCTCCCAAATCTGTGGTTTCTTCAGCAGAGAAGTCCTTTAAAATGTTTAGTTGAATGTTTTGGTGCCTATAGGTGGAAATGTAGGAGATATTTTCAAGTGTCTTTCTATCTTCTATATATAAAATACAGAGTATTCTTTATTTCTGTGAGGCTTTTAACTTCTCCCTCTTATGTTTCTGGCTTATACGTGTGTGTGTGTGTGTGTGTGTGTGTGTGTGTGTGTGTGTGTGTATATATTGCCAATTCCTCCTATCAGAGGACTTTACTCTCTAGGATTGTTATTTTTCCAAGTTGCTTTTCGTATCTACCTTGGAAAATTATCTTTATGTGGCTAAGCCTCCTAAGGCTTGTAGAAACTAAATATTGTTCAAGACTGGGATAGAGTTGAGATTAGAACTGAGAATTTAAAGATTCTTAGTTTTAAATCTGTGGTTGAATTACATTATTTATTTTCTTCCTCCTGCTTCTATAAGTACCCCCCCCCACACACACACACACACACACTCATTTTCTTTTCATGTTTTTCTTCTTTGTTCTGTCTTCCTTCTTCCTTTTCTGTCCACTGACCACTCTTTATATGGATAATGTTGGTATTTCCAGGCCTCCTGGAAGTTGGGCAGAGTTTGATGACTAGTTATGGCTAATGAAATAAGGGTAGAAATGAAATGTGTCACTTCTGGGTTTAAAAATTGAAAAGCTATCTTGCAACTTCTCTATTCCCTGGCAATTTTGAAAGAGGACTTGAATTGTGATAGTAGGATTACAAATATGAAAATCATTTGGAGATGCTCTGAAGAGGCACCAATACCTGTAGTGGGTTTTCCATGAGGAAACCATTAACTTTTTTTGGTTTATACCTATGGGTTTTTGGAGTTATTTATTACCATAGCATAACCTAGCTTACTCTGACCAAAACTGATTAAGGGTGACTTTTTGTACAGGATTTTATTTTCAAAAATTTCATTACACATTTTTGTTCTTTTGCTCTCCTGTTGGCCTTGTACCCTAATATTTTCCTCTCATATAGGTTCTCTGTGAGTATCTAGGTTCATACAAGGTGAGCATTCTTTTCCTCTGTCCTCAATGATTTTTCTCTGTAACATTCTTACATAATGTCTATATTTCACCTCTCCCTGTGTGTAATAAGAAACCAGAAAGTGCTGACACACACAAAAGTGTTATATACCAGTATTTCTTCCATGTACTTGAAGAGAAGAGTGCCTGGAAATTTTGGAATTTACAAATGTCCAGTTCTAGAGAAGGAGTTCACATAGAAGAAAATGAAAGGGTTTCAAAATGTCTATTTCTTTTCTATCACTGTAAAAATAAAGACATATTGCTTTACCCATGGCCCATTAGATCACTGACATTTGGAATGCATGACTGTGGTTTTCAATTGATCTTTAATTTGAAAGCATCTGAGAAGTCTAGGAATTGCTGGGCCCTAAATATAATTTTCCAAATATCATCTAAATTTTTGGCATTGAAGTTACACTAACTTTAAGAGCTTAAAAAATTGGCTGATGCAATACAAAGGATAGCTAAAACATTCCTAAGCTTAAATTCCTTGTAGGGGGTAACACTCTCTCAGGGATAATGCATTCCCAAGCAACTTTCTTGAGTTAAGAAAAGGCCTCTGGGACTAAGTAGGCTTTTATTTGTGGCCCAAACATTTGTGTGTTTTAGTGTGTGTGTACCTGGGTATAATCTTGATTTATACAGCATTCTCTGGAGGTTAAGGTAAGGATATTTTATGCCTTTTTTTACCCATGGTTCTGTGCTCAAATGAAATTTCCAGAATATCCCAAGGATAAGAGCTTTCAGAGGCTACTGAATTAAGTCTAAATTCCTTTGCTTTTATGTTTTTCTATAGTTTAGTCTCTCTCTATGCAAACTGCTTTCAATAAATACAGTTCTCTGATCCAGTTGAGCAGCTCTGAGCGTAAAGCTTGTGTTCATACTGTTCCTTAACTTGTGGTTCTCTTCCTTCCTCCTCCACTCCTATCTTTGATTTAGCTATTCTTTATGAATCACCTCCAAGCCTAACCTTTCCACTGAGCCTTCTTTTATTACTAAAGGCAAAAAAATTCTAGAGGCTACCCTTGGGACAGAATTATACTTTATATACATTACTCAATAAATCATAAATCTCATGGAATGGAGTGAAAATGAAATAACTTTTTTTTTATGGGGGTGTCCAGGAAAGGGAGCCAAACTTTGAAGTCTGAGAAGTGACCATTCAGTCTTCAAGCGGGAGATAAAAGAAAATGAGAAAGAGTTGATAATCGGTAAACCAAGAAACAAACAAACAAACAAACAAAAAAAACTAAACTGAACCAAATCCAAAAAAAAACAAATGAACAGAGAGCATTATATGTAGTTAAAATGGGAGTTAATTTCATGATTGCAAAATATCTGCTGGGATGTCCCTTTTACCTGTAGTTTAGTATCCCTTGTGGGCATCTGAAGAGATTGTTTATCAACTTTCTATCTCTCCATACCAACAGGGGCAGACTAAGGTTTTCTTAGGTTGTAATAAAAGGTTATGTTGCAATTATAATAGTTGGGAGTATACTTATGATGGTTGTGGCTTCCAATGGTCCTCCAATATGTCACTCATTGTACAAGTTGTTTCTGCGTAAATTAATCATGAGTCTTAAGTTGTGAGTAACAGAATACAACTGAAACTAGCTTAATCTAATGGGAATTTATTGACTCACCAAATAAAGGATTCCTGTGGCTGATTTCTCAAAAAAAGGAAGGTCCTGTTGGAACATACCAATAAATTTTCACTAAACTGAGAGTATAGGATGGCCCACAACAAGTATTTGCCACCTCCCTCCCCACCCCCAATCATTGGGGCAGATCCCAGATATATGATAAGCAAAGATATTTCCTTCTAGGCTGGGTAGGGTATCGCAGAGAGCAATAGGACACAGGATGGGTGGGTAAAAGATGGTAGGGAAGGGAAATACTGAAACAGATTGATCTCTTGGCTTAGGAACTCATTTTCAAGTTGATGAGCTCTAGTGGCATCAGTGTCATAGGCTGCTATCTGAATGACTTCCCCTAGAATATAAAGCTTGATAGATATAAACTTGAAGTCTCTGTAACTTAACAGAAAGAAAATCTGAAAGTCCTCCTATGTAGACTGAGGTTTTTCTAGATGTTCCTGATTTGAAATTGGAGTGGTGGATGACAACAGGGAAGCAGTGTGTGTGTGTGTGTGTGTGTGTGTGTGTGTGTAAGAAATCCATGAATTTGGCATATTCCAAGTGGAGTCATGAATGACTGGATTAAGCTAATCCTGACTTGAGGAGATATTTGTAAGAAGGAGAAAAGCTGCATCTGAGATGCTTTTGCAGTGTACAGTTTACACATTTCATTAGTTTATCAATCTGGCATTGGTGGTATGCAAAGAAAGAGGTGATTCTTGACCTTAAGTGCTCTAAAGAGGTCCATCTAAAATTGGGATATACAAGGTCTGAAAGTTAAGTTCATGAACTCATCCTACAAAAAGTGCTACATACCTCATTGCTGAATATCATCACTATGGTCATCTTCAAAGTACTCCCTTTGGGGAGCTATGCACTGATGCCAGCTCCTAGTCCACCCTTGAAAGCGATTTGGGAACTCTTTCTAGAATGGCCATCAGAGCTGTCATTGTATTACCCTTCATGTCCTGAATGGCATCAAAATATCTTCCTTTCAATATTTCCTTTATCTTTGGGTAAAGAAAGGAGTCACTAGGGGCCCAATCAGGTGAGTAGGGAGGGTGTAGCAATATAGTTATTTGTTTACTGGCTAAAAACTCTCTCCCAGATGGTGCCATGTGAACTGGTGCCTTGTGATGCAGGAGCCATAAATTGCTGGTGAAAAGTTCAGGTCGTCTAACTTTTTCACGCAGCCTTTTCAGCACTTCCAACTAGTAAACTTGGTTAACTATTTGTCCAGTTGGTACAAATTTATAACGAATAATCCCTCTGATATCAAAAAAGGTTAGCAACATCATTGCAACAAGTTCACGAACTTAATTGTCTGACCTCTGTAAACAGGAGTTTATGGTTGAAACATATCAGAGGACCAGTGCATCTCACACAGTAACAGGATAATCCAGAGTCTGAATTCTTTCCATTGTAGCCATCAGAATTTCATTACTATCCCCACCTGATCACCAAAGCTTGTCTCTCTCCAGCTTGTAGAGAAACCCCATCTCCTTTCGTGCCTTAACTCTTTGGAGAATGGGGGACAGATCTCTCTGCAAAGAGTCTGAGAAGCCTAGTGACACAAATTTTATTTTTGGCTTTATAGAACACTACTACATAAATAAGTTAAAGATGTATACTATACATATACATATATTGCCTCTGTATATTGGCCCCTATGTTGTTTGTTTCTTTATAGCAGGTGAAGAGAGTTAGCTCAAAGTCTGCTCATGCAAAATTGAAAATCTTACATATCTAGTTACTGTAAACATCACCCAAATAAGCCCATTTTAAGCCATTTAGCACACAGACCCCACAACATTACATCCCATAGCTGCCACCCGTAGATAAGACAAACTTCGAAGCTGTAAAACATCCCAAATCACTGCTGCCCTTTAGAGTTCTCTGGCCTGGAACCTGCAGTGTGACATTGCCTTAGACACCTAAGCCCTTTTCTGATGTCCTCCCCTCTCCCCACCCCAGGAGTCCCATTGTCCTCTTTCCCTGCTGGATGTTAGCCCTGCACTGCTGTCTCTGGAAAGCCTTCTGCTCTTCTTGGGAGGAAGAGGACTTCTCTCATGCAACCCTGTCTAAGCACCGCCTGACAAAGCTTAGTGTGTAATATTGCCATTTCACACTCCTGTCTTTTCCTTGATCAGCCCTGAAATCCTCAAACTCACTGCTGTTACCCCCATTTTCTCCCCCAGGATAAGCAAAAGTGATAGAAATATTCACCAACTTATTGGCCTTAAGCTCCATGAATCAGAATGGACACCAACTAGAAAGCCACTGGCGCAGTGATATTTGCACAGCACTTTACTTTGACAGAGTGCTACCAGACAGCCAAATGGATTCAGTTGATTCACTTATTTGTCTATTCAGGAATGCATTGACTGCTTATAATGTGCCAGGCACTGTTCTGAAACTCCAGCTATTGCTAACCAGGGTCAGAGCACTGCTGACTACATCAGATGAGACGTAGTAGGTCTGGCTGGGCTGGCATGGCTGGGGAGCTTTTTTGACATGGATCCCACAGAGAGTGTGGCTTCCAGGACTGGGCCTTCTGGAGAAGTTGCTGGGACAGTTGTCTGGATTTCTAGAATATACAAGAGATTTAGCCACATTGCCCAATAGAGGATGCAGATCCCCCAAACTCCTAAGAAGCCCACAGATATTTGGACTCCAGTGGTTTTATCAGAAAAATCTCTAGATGGTGTCTTCAGGCTTCTAGAATTGCCTTGATAGCCAAAAATAATCCTGTTCCAATTATTCCCTTGTCTGGGAGCTTTCTGAGGTAAAACAGTTGCCATTATAACTTTGGAAGTGTAAGTCTACTATAAATTGATTTCAAATACTGGAGAACTTGGAATGCTTTGAAGATATATAGCACCTTCAGCTTCTTAAACATGTCTATCATTTCTAGGATCCAGTGGAACCCAGGGTCTTCCTATAGGTGGTGTTGTCTAGTGAATTGTGTCACCCTCCACCCACAATTCATAGGTTAGAGCCCTAAGTCCCAACTGACTATGTTTGGAGATAGGGTCTACAAGAAAGTCATCAAGGTTAAATGAGGTCATAGATTGGGCTCTCATCTAATAGGGATGGTATCCTTACAAGAAGAGGAAGTACACACACACATAAAAAAGGCCATGTAGGGACAGAGCCAGAAGGTGGCCATCTGCAAGCCAAGGAGACAGCCCTCAGGAGAAATCAAACCTGCCAACACCTTGATCTTAGACTTCTAGCCTCCAGAACTGTGAGAAAATACATTTGTTATTTATGTCACTCAGTCTATGGTATTTTGTTACAGCAGCTCTCGCAGACTAATACAGGTGAATTGGCAGAAGGAGGGCTAGATTTGCAACATAATATAATAAATAGGTATGAGAAACCTCTGATGCATGAAACCAAGGGAGACATATAATCAGTCAGAGACTTATTACTTCGAAAACATGGCCTATATGTTAGGCTTTCTGGATATAAACAACAGATCTCCATCTCACAGAAATCCAAGAACAGAGGATCTAATGGATGTGGCCATGGCTTCAGGGAGGCTATAGGGATCCCAGTAACAGGGACACCAGGTTATTTACTCTGGCTTTCCACCACCAGAGTATTGAACCTGAGTTGGGTCTGTGTCTTTCCTTCTCATTTTCAGTAAACTTATTTTTTTATGCTAATCTGTATATATTTTTCTCTTCTCTGTAGATTCTATTAAACTTCAGCTGGCAAGTGACCCATGAAGGGGCCTCATTCTTTCTCAATTTCTGCTCCCATAATCGCATACATATTTATTCTATAATTGAAATGTTAGAGTTCCTGAGAGTTCTGGCTAACCTTTGAGCTGTAGAGACCTGTACCAATGAATTCTCTGGCTCCCTCACCTCTTACCAGCAGTGCGTAAGTAGAGCCACAGGACCCCAGTTCCTTGTCACCTGAGGGCTGGAAGTGGGTCTGAGTCTCAGCCTCTACATCATCACCACTTTTGTTGGCATCATCCACCTCTGCCGAGGGAAAAGGATGACACAACTTTGGGCAATGCAACTCAAAAATGAAATAATTTGATTTTACACCAGGGTAACGTACTGCTGTTGACTTAGGTCCATCTCTACCAAAGGCTTCTGGATATCAGGTCCTGTGAATGAATATATGGGTATAAAACCCATACCCAAGAACTCCATTTCATTCTTCACCCTCTTCTACGGGAGTTGTAAAGGTAGCATTGTATAGACATTGGGAAACTAACAGGCTGCATATAACCAATGGGTTCATGTATTGTTTGGCCTTTCCATTCATCATCCTTCTAGGAGAGTGTATGTTATACTCCCTGCAGATACAGCCTCGTTAAGGCTGGGCCTCCTTGGAACTGCTGCAGCAGGTCGAGTATTTGAAGGAGTAAGTACGCATCTAGCACTTCACTATAATTAGGCCACATTCAGGAGGTCAAAAATGCTTCTTGTTATGACTCAATTAGGAAATGAGCTGATAATAAAATTGTCTAAGTACATTAGAAACCAAGGCGGCACACCCAGATTTTCTAAAAATGGTTTAGGTGTAGTTGTTGGCAGTGTGGCCCGATGTGGCACTGTGCCTTGTTGGCAAGGGTGACTCATGTGTATGTACATCAGTCAACACACGAAAATGTGCCCCAGGTGACATGAAAGGGGTCTGTTCTTGCCCAGAGGAAAACATCTTGGACAGGACCTTAGTCCAGAGAACTAGCACATTAAGTACACTCACATACTTCTTTACTCCACTGTTCTATGTGCCTCATGGATGAGAGGCTCTTGGAATAAAATCTGGTTCCCAACCATAGGGTTAAGTCATAACAAGAATGGGTGAGAAAAGTGTAGGAGTTTGAACAAATGTGGGCGAAAGAGGCTCTTCATTGTGCTATCTGTCCAAGGAAATACTCACCATAGGAAAGAATAGAATCAGAATTCAAAAGAGGGCATAGAGACTAGCAGCAGGTAATGTAAAGCTGGAAGATCTGGGGGACAGAGGGCCTAGAGAACAAGCAACATCTGGTAATGGGCAAGCTAAGACCAGTGCCCAACAGGAGGGAACTAATATGTGAAAGTTAAATGTTTGCTGTACCACTTTCTACATCTCCAGCATATCTGCTGGGCTGGGGGCAGGCCATTAAAAGGATGTAGCTGAGAGAGACAATAGCCTTTCACTGTCTCTGAAATCCTGTTAAACGTATAGTCAGCTACATAATTGAGCACTTATTTCATATATTAGCTCTTTAAGCATTGGTTTTATACCCTCACAGCATATGCTGCAATCCACCAGGAACATTAGTAGAATGCTTATGCAAGGAATGCTTCTTGATTGATTGATGGATAGAGTCCCTTATTTAGAGAGATTTTCATGTAATTGAACCACTGTCTATTCATTTTATGTTTGCAAATATTTTTCCAAGTGAGCATTCAACCTGCTCCCAATCTACATCCAAGTTCTGTATCTTATGCATATTTTCTTGCCTGCTTCATAATTCAAATGAATCCACTCTTATCTGCTATCCACAGTGAGACAATAGCTGATATTTTTGGCAGTGAATTACCCATTGGCCCATCTGCCTGGACTTGGAAGAGGGAGAGCAAAATATGAAGACTGTTGGAGGGGAGTTGTTTTTAATCCAGGGTTGTTGCCACTGCACAAGTGGGCTGTAGGAAACAACAGGAAAAGAGGGGGCAGGCAGATGATAAGTTTCTTCATCATTGCTGTTTTTGAAAGACTGATTCAGAAATTTCACCTTAGCCATTAACAACAGGCAGCCAGTTTTTAAACCATTTATGAGACCACAAAGAAGTGATTTCAGTGATTTGAATCCTGAATGATTATGGGAGAACCTGAGGAGAGGTGGGGAAAGTTCACCTATAATGATGAAAGGGTTTGTTTGCTGTCCTTTCCCTCCTTCAGCAGTAAGAACTCATCCACATTAGTGTCAGGGCACCCCTGATCCAGTCCTCTGGAAGATACTAACATACTCTCCTCATTTGTGGGTTTAAAAGACATCATAGGATTGGCTGAGTGGCTCAGTTGGTTAAGAGCTCGCTCAAGAGTGTGAGCTGAGCTCTGAGCAACAGCAGTTCAATCCCCAGCCTGAGCTGAGCTGCTGCTGAGCTGCCAACAGGTGGCAGGATGGCTCAGCTAAAAAAAATTAAAAAATTAAAAAAAAAAAAGCCATCATAGGTAAAGCCCAATTTTGTGTAGACAGGCTTCAGAAAAAAAAGAACTGTGTGATTGCAGCTAATCTTTATGTGTTCTGGCCATTTGTTCCTTTAAGGACTGATTAATTACCAGACCCAAGAGAACTGTTCCCAAACCTCTGATGGCTAGCTGAGGAGGTGAATGGCTATTCCCACACACTTGAAAAGTGCTTCCAGCGGTTTTAAATGCAGAGCAGGAGCTAATTTGGGGGGAGATGCTTTCAAGATTCTATAAGGGGTTGCTTTGGAGATCTCTCTTGTCTTTAGGCATGAACCTCTAATAACGAATTTGACATTGACTCTTTTTGACACTTCTTTAAAACAAACCGGAAAGGCAATAGTTCAGACTGGGATGTTGGATTCTAAACAATTGTAAGGAGAATGGCATGATTCTTGGCAAATACACACACACACACACACACACACACACACATACACACACACACACGGTGCCAAAAAAATGTGTACACATTTTTTATTTTTTTTTGGATTTTTTTTTATTAGTTTTCGGTGTACAACACAATGCAATAGTTATACTCTTTATCCCCCAAAGTGAAAACCCCCCTCCCCCAGTTCGCCACCCCACTCCCCCCCCATATCATACATATCCATCACAACTCCCCTGACTTGCCTCCACAGCATACTCCACATCCCGTGACCACCCACATATTCAGTTGCAGTTGGCATACAATACTATACAACATCTGCTTCAGGTGTACAGTGCAGTGATCAAGCCTCTACGCCATCCATGAAGTGGTCTCCCTAACAAGACATGTGACTATCTGACACGCCACAAAATTTTTACAACATTATTATATTCCCCGAACTGTGTTTCATATCCCTGTGGCAATATTGTAGTTGTCTATTTATGCTGTCTAATCCCTTCCCCTTCCCCCCATCCCCACCCCCTCCCAACAAGCAACCCTCAGTTTTTCCTCTACATCTATGAGTCTGTTTACTTTGATCGTTCACTGAGTTCTTCAGACTGCACACACAAGTGAGATCACATGGTACCTGTCCTTCTCCGACTGACTTATTTCTCACAACATAATAGTCTCTTCACAACATTACCAATTACATTCCCAGAACTGCCCCCATAACCCTGCGGCAACATTGTAGTCCCACATACACTGTCCAAAACCTTTCCCCTCTCCCTCTTCTCCACTCCCTCCCAACCAGCAACCATCAGTTTTTCCTTTATATCTGCTTGATATGACATCAATCTTCTTAAATTGTCTCTCTGGATTAGCTTGTTTACCCCTTTCTTTTGTTTAAAAAAGTCCTTTTAACATTTCTTGCAATGCTGGCTTGGTGGTAATGAATTCTTTAAGCTTATTCTTTTCTGAGAAGCTCTTTATTTCTCCTTCAATTTTAAGTGATAGCCGTGCTGGATAGAGCAATCTTGGTTGTAGGCCTTTATTTTGTGTCACTTTGAGTATCTCCTGCCACTCCCTTCTGGCCTGCAGAGTTTCTGTAGACAAGTCAGCTGTTAGTCTAACAGGAGTTCCTTTGTATGTAACCTGCTGTCTTTCTCTTGCAGCCTCTAGGATTCTGTCTCTGTCTTTAACCTTTGCCATTTTAACTATGATGTGTCTTGGTGTGGACCTGTTTGGGTTCAGCTTGTTTGGAACCCTCTGCACTTCCTGGGCATGTATGTTGATTTCCTTTACCAGGGTAGTGAAGTTTTCAGTCATTATTTTTTCAAATACCTTTTCAACCCCTTGCTTCTTCTCTTCTCCTTCTGGTATCCCTATGATTCGAAGGTGGTTGCACTTCATCTTGTCCCATAGGGCTCTTAAACTATTTTCATTGTTTTTTATTCTTTGGTCTTTTTGCTGTGCCAAATGGGTGAGTTCTGCTATTTTATATTCCAAATCGCTGATCCGCTCCTCTGCTTCATCCACTCTACTGGTGATTCCTTCGAGTGTGTTCTTCATTTCAGTTATTGTATTCTTTAGTTCTAACAGGTTGCTTTTTATGGTTTCCCTATCTTTCTTTATGTCCTCGCTAAGTTCCTTAAACATTCTTATCATCAGTGTTCTAAACTGTGTCTCTGAAAGGTTGGATCCCTCTGTTTCATTTGGTTCCATTTCTGGAGGTTTCTTCTGATCTTTTACTTGTGACATGTTTCTTTGTTTCCCCATTCTGGCTGTCGCTCTGGGATTGCTTTGATGTATTAGATAGATCACCAGGAGAGCCCTGGCTGGATCACGCAGGCACACAGCTCACGGCCCAACACTCCCAGGAGAACTGCCAGTCTCAGCCTGTCCCAATCAGCCGCTCGCAGATCAGGCCGAGCAGCCCGACAACCAATCACCAGCCTGGCAACTCTGCAAGCGCAGTGTGGAAAGCAGAGACCCAAGGCGGCTTGCGCACTCCCGGGTCTCAGTGAGCCGCCGTAGGAGCCGGAGGGCACCGCCCTATGTTTCCCTGGCAATGCAGTATAAGCCGGGCGGAGGGTGGGGATCCAAGGCCGCAGGCGCGCGCGCACTTCGCCAATTCCACCAGACCAATTAGGTCTCGGACCTGATCTTCGTGGGAGGGCCCAAGCCTGACAAAATGGCGCCCTCCTTACACCACTCGCGTGCAAGCTCCGCACCAAGGGAACAACAATCCAAAAACCTCCAGCCTTTGCACCAAAGGTGCTCAGCTCAGTCCGTCCCCACAGGCTCCCGGCTCACACAGCCACTCCCTCCATCAGGAACCAGGTAAGTACTCACCGGCGAGCAAGCCCGGGCGCTGGCCCCACTGATTCTCCAGCCGCTCTTAGCCTCACCGAGCTGAGGAAAGAGAGTCCTTACTAATTTATTGCCGGCTATCTTAGAACTCCTCTTCCCGGCAAAGGAGCTCTGGGCTGGTGAGCTTGGGGTGCGGCCGGAGGGTCTCTCCCCCAACCAGACAAGCTTCCCACGGCTGGGACTTCCCTCATGGGGCTCGCCCTCTCTCGTCTCCGCCCGTCCTACCAGACCCGACGTGTCCTCCTCTTTAAGTTCTTCGTTTAGTGGTTCTGTTCCTCCAGTGTTCCGGGGACCTCCAGGGTTGAATGCTGTATAATTTGCTTGTAATTTTGGTGTGATCCTGAGAGGCAGTTAGCACAGCGTCTGTCTATTGCGCCATTTTACCGGAAGTCTCCTGTACACATTTTAAAGAAGGAAAACTGTATTAAAATTGTAATACTCAATATATACCGATAACAAAAGATAAATATAAGTCACGTTTGACTTCTGCAATTACAAGAGGTGCTCAAAGTGATTACCATCAACGTCCAGACACTTCTGATTATGGTGAGCTACTCTTTGAGCAATGTTGACCAAAGTGTCCTCTTGTATACATTTTTTGTATATATACACATATACCAGAGGTGCCAGAAATATGTATATACATGACTTGCATTCATCTTTTGTTATCAGTATATATTCCCCTTTTTTTTTTTTTTTTTTTAGAGGGCAGTGTCACTGGCCCTCATATGTGGGACCCGAACCAGGGCCGCTGGCTTCCCAAGCCAGCACTTAACAACTGCGCCACTTGGCTGGCCCAGTATATATTGAATAATACAATTTTAATACAGTTTTTTCCTTTCTTAAAATGTGTATACATTCTTTTGGCACCCCCTGTGTGTGTGTGTATGTGTGTGTGTGTGTGTGTGTGTGTGTGTATGTCTGTCTGTCTGTGTAATTTTAATGAACTTGGGATTTCTTCTGCTGGACAGGAGTGTGAGGGTTCCAGATCTTACAGGAAGGACCATATGGGAGGACTCTCCTCTGTGTTAGAGAGCTGGTTGTAACGGACAGTAGCAGGCAGGCGCACCAGGGAGGAGATGATCAGTAGGGTTTGTCTGTGACAAAATTGTAAATCAGCTCAAAGAGAAATTGCATAACTTGAGGAAAAAATTCTTAAGACAGTTGATTAGCCTGCAGCACACTGTTTTGTTGCATAATCCTTTTTGCTTCTTAGAAGGTAACTAATTGCCTTTCTCTTTGCATTTCCTCTATGTCATTTCTAATGTTCTCAAGGCAGATGGATACCCAGGCCTTACAGGGCAAAAGTCACTGAATCAGCACACTAAAAAGCAAATATTTTATTTTATTTTTTTAAAGATTTTATTGGGGAATTGGGGGAGGGGAACGGAGTTGGGGAACCAGGGAAGGGGAACAGACAAGTTGCTGTCCTTTTGTTCTTC
Organism: Aselliscus stoliczkanus; assembly: GCA_033961575.1. Taxonomy (NCBI): domain Eukaryota; kingdom Metazoa; phylum Chordata; class Mammalia; order Chiroptera; family Hipposideridae; genus Aselliscus; species Aselliscus stoliczkanus. Next base: position 93,128,228 of record CM066732.1, on the reverse strand, counting down.
AGTCTAGTTGCGAAGGATGTTGCTTCACTGGCCCATGTTGGTATCGTCATTGCGCTCTTCTCGGGTGAGGCAGATAGGTCGCTGGCCTCTGGATGGTCGCTCACCGCGGCTATTGGCAGCTCACGCTGGCTGCCAGCCTCTCACGCTGGTTGCCGGCCACTCACTGTAGCCTATGGCAGCCCATTGCAGCAGGGGCTGCAGCTATGCTGTCCTAGGGACTCACAGCAGCCCAGCTCCGTGGAGCTGTTCACCATCTTAGCTATAGAGGGCAGTGTCACTGGCCCTCATATGTGGGATCTGAACAGGGGCTGCTGGCATCCCAAGCCAGCTCTTTACCAACACGCCACTCGGCCGGCCCAAAAAGCTAATATTTTATGTTTTCATATTTTAAGGTCACCACCGTTAACCTTCTATCCATCAGGAAGAGCCCACCACCTCATTTCTAATTCTTATCTCAACGCCCCTTGAAAACACAGCTTAAAAATCAAAATGTTTAAAAAGCTTTTCTTGATTTACTTTACACCATTCTGTTTTACTCCAGTTCCTACATCAATAACAACAGCCTCACGGCTACTATACCAACCACATCTGTGGTAATTATTGGACATCAGGCAATGTTCTGAGAGCTTTACACATATGTTGACTAATGTAATCTTTACAGCAATCAAATGAAATAAGTAATATGGTTTTACCATTTTATAGATGAGAAATCTGAGGTCAAGTTTCACAGCTAAGAAATGGCAGAAATTCAAACCGAAGCTGTTTAGCTCTAAAGTCTGTTCTTTATGTGTTTATTTCTGGTTTCAATCTGTGATCCTTTCACTATGCATGCACTTTGTTTTCTATTGATTTAAATATTATTTTCTTGGTATTCAAATGTTTCACAAATAAGCTGAATGTTGCCATTATAATCTTCTTGAGATCAGGAATCTGTCTAAAGTTCATTTACTTTTTCATAATCAGTGTAATTTCCATCATCAGGCAGTAGCTCAATGTGCAATTTATTTTACTAGATTATACTTGATATTTAATTTCACTCCAGAACTTTTACTAAAATTTGGGTGTTGCCTTATTCTCTGTGATACTCAAGAAGTATCTCTTGAGAATTGAATCTTGCACACAAAATGAATGAGGAATATGTTACAAAATAAGAATATCTATTTATTCATGCAAAAGTATTTTTTGAGTACCTACTATGCTTTAGGCTCTAAGCAAAATGTTCATATACCAAGGTCTCATGAACCATACAGTCTATATAAGGAGATCGTGCTAATAATTTACATATAATAAGCTGTGCTGACTGCCATGAAGGAAATAACACTGGGTGTTACCAGAGAGTGGAATAGGGAAATTGGTGTGAGCTGAGAGAGTCAGGAAAAGCTTCCTGGAGGAGGTGATATATGAGTTAAGTTCTGAAGTATGAATGGGAGTTAGAATGGCCGCATAAGAGGTTTGGGCAAAATTGACGCCCGTCTACCTCTTGACATTCATCTCTCTCTTGTTGCTTTCATTTTTCTCACACTATCCTTATTTGAGATCATCAAGCTGAACCATGCTCTCCCTGTTCTGAAATTATTTTATGAGTTGTTCTCTCTGCCTGCAATTATTTTCCTACTCTTTGATTTCCATTTTTATCTCATTTCAACTTATGTACCTTGGACATTGTATCAGCCTGGTTCCCCAGAGAAATAGTTAGCAAGAGATATCTCTATCTCTATCTCTGTCTACATCTACCTGTTGATATATATATATATATATATATATATATATATATATATATATATCTTATAGATAGATAGATAAATATATACATATAGATAGATAGATATCTATCTATATATATCTATATATCTATATAGATATATCTATCTATATCTATATATCTATATCTATATCTATATCTATCTATCTATCTATCTATCTATCTATATATATATATATAGAGAGAGAGAGAGAGATTTATTTTAAGGAATTAGTCTAAAACCTATAGGGCAGTCTGTCAGGATGGAAACTTAGCAGGAGCTGATGCTGCAGTTTTGTTTGTTTTTTTTAGCTGAGCCATCCTGCCACCTGTTGGCAGCTCAGCAGCAGCTCAGCTCAGGCTGGGTGTCGAACAGCTGTTGCTCAGAGCTCAGTTCACACTCTTGAGTGAGCTCTTAACCAACAGCCATTCGGCCGGCCCTGATGCTGCAGTCTTGAGGCAATTTTTTTTCTCCAGGAAAATTTAGCCTTTGCTCTTAAGGCCCGGGATGAGGCAAAGCCACATTGTCAAGGTTATCTCCTTTACTTCAAGTCAACTGACTGTAGATGTTAGTCAGATCTATAAAATACCTTTACAAGAACCCCTACATTAGCCTCTGATGAAATAACTGGGTCCTATAGCCTATGGAAGTTGACACATAACACTAACCAGCACAGGCTTTAATATCTATGTTCAGATAGTTTATAATAGTGATAACTTCATGGCCTTCAGTTATATTCCTAACCTACCTTCATCTTTATAAGCCAGATCTTTCCATTCACTTTCCTCTTAGGGGTCTTATTCCTATATTTTGGAGGTCCTATTTGTATATTTTAAAAACTTCAATTGTACAATGTTTTCTATTTTACTTTTAAAATCTTTTCTGGTGGGAATATTACCCCAAGTTCACCAGCACGTTAGGGTCTGTTTCTTCAGGAAATCGCCTATAATAACTGCTCACCTTGACATTTTCCTGAGTTCAAACTGATACCTTAGTTTGAGCCATTATTTATTCATTCATTTAATCCTTCATTCAGCAACAATGATTTTTAGTACTGACTCCATATAAATGCTCCATCTTATGTGTTCTGATGCATATATAAAGTAAAGTAAGACATCTTTATATTCTTTTTATTCCCTGCATTACTATTTAGCTGACCACAGAGAAACACATTTACCAGTATTCAGCTTACTTTCAAAGCCTCTTAAATCTTCCTGCAGTTTATCCTCCTTGACTGGGTTCCCTACAGCCTGAAAGATATCAGTATTGTCTGCAAGCATAGGGATTTCATTAGATACTCCCTCATCTAGATCATTTATAAACATGCCTTGGCTTTGATCCTTAGGAATTTTTAGTGCTTAAATTTCTCCATCTAAAGGAGAACTTGTTTATCCTTCCCCTTTATAATTTGTTAGTTTCCTACTGATAACTAAATTTCTCTTTAAGCCCATTATGACTTTTCTTAAGTAAAGCTTTTATTGAAATGTAACATACATAGAGAAAAATTATCAAGTGAGAAATTTTCACAAAGTGAATACACCCATGTAACCACTACTGAGTTCAAGAAATATTTACCAGCATTCCTCAAAATCTTCCTCATTCCCTCTTTCTTCACTATGTACTCCTGAAGGTAAACAGAGACTTTCTGGTATCATAATTTTTCTCTGTTTTTAACTGTATATAAATGGTATTATACAGTTTGTGCTATTGTAAGTCTGGTTTCTTTCTCTTAACATTTCTGAGAGATATAATGTTGCTACACCCATTTTGTTTTGAGTAGAAATAAGCTCATTCTCAATGCTCTATGATATTGAATACATACATATATACAATTTATTTTTCCATCTTATAGTTGATGAACATTTAGGTTGTTTGCAGTTTGGACTATTTAGTGCTGCTATGGTCATTTAGAAATGCCTTTTAATGCATATATATATATATATATATATATATTTCTATCGGGTATGTATCTTGGAATGAAATGGTTGAGCCATAGGGTGTATTTATGTTCAACTGTAGCAGATATTGGCAAACAATTTTTCAAAGAGATACCACGAATTTATAAGCATTCCATTAGTTATCACACTTGGTATAGTGAGCTTTTAAATTTTAGCCTTTTATTATTGCATTTTGAATCTCTTTTCCTAATGACTAACGATGCTAAATGCTTTTTAAAGATTTACTGGCCATTTTGGCATTCTTTGTGAAGTACCTGTTTAATCTTTTGCCCATTTTTTTTTTGTTGGCTTTTATTTTCTTATCAGTTTGTCGGAGTTATTTGTATATTTTAGATGCACAATGATTTGCAAGTATATATTGCAAATGCTTCTCCTACTTTGTGACTTTCCTCTTCAGCATAGTATCTTTCAATGAAGAAAAACTCTTAATGTAGTCAGATTTATCATTATTTTCCTTTTATGATTTGTAGTTGGTATACTGGTAAAAAATATTTGCAATCGCCAAAATATTCTGTTTTCCTCTAGAAGATTTATTGATTTTGCTTTCATATTTAAATCTACCATCCATCTGGAATCGATTTTTATGTATAGTATAAGGTAGGTATATTTCTTTTCTATAATATATCAATATTCAGTTGACCCAACAGCATTCATTCAAGAGACTGTTTTTCCCATTGTCTTCAAAGTAATCTTTGTCATAAATCAAATGACCACATATATATGGGTGTGTTTCTGGACTCTCTGTTATCTTTTATTGGTCTATTTATATTTCTTTGGGTCAATATCACAATTTCTAATTACTGTAATTTTATAATAATTTTTGATATCTCTTAATATAAGTCTTTTGTTTCTTTTTTTTTCCTTCAAGATTGTTTTCACTCTTCTTGGTTCTTTGTACATCTATATACAATTTATTTTATTTTATTATATTTTTATTATTATTTTATTTTAATTAGTTTCAGGTGTACAACACAGTGCAATAGCTTTATATTTCACCCCTCAAAGTGATAACCCCCCACCCCCAATTCGCCACCCCACTCCCTCCCTATATCATATATATCTATTACTCTTCCTCTGACTGTCTTCCACAGTATAATCCACATCCCGTGACTATCTATATATATTCAATTACAGTAGGTATACAACCTCTGCTTCAGTTATACAGTGCAGTGATCAAACCTTCACTCCATCCATGAAATGGTCTCCCTAACAAGACCTATGACCATCTGACACCCCACAAAATATTTACAACATTATTAATTATAATCCCCAAACTGTCTTTCATATCCCAGTGGCAATATTGTAGTTGCCTATTTTTGCTGTCTAATCCCTTCCCCTTCTCCCTCATCCCCATCCCCCTCCCAATTAGCAACCCTGATTTTTCCTCTATATCTATGAGACAGTTTCTGTTTACTTTGCTCCTTCGTACAGTTTTTCAGATTCCACATATGAGTGAGATCATATGGTATTTGTGTTTCTCTGACTGACTTACTTCACTTAACATAATGGTCTCTAGGTCCATCCATATCATTGAAAATGGTACGATTTCATTCTTCTTTATAGTGGAGTAATACTCCATTGTGTAAATATACCACAGTTTCTTAATCCAGTCATCTACCGATGGGCATTTTGGTTGTTTCCAAGTCTTCGCTATTGTAAATTGTGCTGCTATGAACATAGGGGTGCATAACTTTTTTTGAATAAGTGTCTTGGTTTTTTCAGGATAAATACCTAGGAGTGGAATTGCTGGGTCAAACGGTAGCTCTATTTCCAGTTCTTTGAGATACCTCCATACTGACTTCCATAGTGGCTGCACCAATCTGCAATCCCACCAACAGTGCAGCAGGGACCCCTTTTCCCCACAGCCCCGCCAGCACTTGTTGTTTGTTGATTTATTGATGATAGCCATTCTGACTGGAGTGAGGTGGTATCTCATGGTGGTTTTTATTTGCATTTCCCTAATGACCAGTGAGGTTGAACAGTTTTTCATATGCCTGTTGGTCATCTGTATGTCCTCTTTAGAGAAATGTCTCTTCATATCTTCTGCCCATTTTTTAATTGGGTTGTTTTTTTTTGGTGTTGAGTTTCATGAGTGTTTTATAAATTTTGGATATTAACCCCTTATCAGATATATCATTGGCAAATGTATTCTCCCATTCAGTAGGCTTCCTTTTTGTTTTATTGATGGTTTCCTTTGTTGTGAAAAAACTTTTAAGTCTGATATAATCCCATATGTTCATTTTTTCTTTTACTTCCCTTGCCCGTAGGGATGTAATATCAGTAAACATATTGCTCTGGGTAATGTCTGCAAATGTACTCCCTATATTTTCTTTTAGGATTTTTATGGTTTCAGGTCTTACATTTAAGTCTTTAATCCATTTTGAATTTATTCTTGTATAAGGCGTAAGGAGGTGGTCCAGTTTCATTTTTTTTTTGCATGTGTCAGTCCAATTTTCCCAGCACCATTTATTGAATAGACTGTCTTTACTCCAGTGTAAATTCTTGCTTCCCTTGTCATAGATTAACTGTCTGTAAATGCCTGGATTTATTTCTGGGCTCTCTGTTCTGTTCCACTGATCGATGTGCCTGTTTTTATGCCAATACCAAACTGTCTTGATTACTGTAGCCTTGTAGTAGGTTTTGATGTCTGGTAGCGTGATCCCCCCAACTTTGTTCTTATTTCTCAGGATTGCCGAGGCTATTCGGGGTCTTTTATGGTTCCATATAAATTTTAGGATTATATTTTCTATTTCTGTGAAAAATGCCCTTGGTAGTTTGATAGGAATTGCATTGAATCTATATATTGCTTTAGGCAATATGGACATTTTAACTATATTAATTCTTCCTATCCATGAGCAGGGTAGATGTTTCCATTTATGTGTATCTTCTATGATTTCTTTCTTCAGTATCTTATAATTTTCTGAGTACAGATCTTTCATTTCTTTGGTTAAATTTATTCCTAGGTATTTTATTGTTCTTGACGCAATTGTAAATGGGACAGTTTTCTTAATTTCTCTTTCTGTTAGTTTATTATTGGTATATGCAAATGCCACTGATTTCTGAACATTGATTTTATATCCTGCTACTTTACTGAATTCGTCTATCCGTTTCAATAGTTTTTTGATGGAGTCTTTGGGGTTCTCTATATACAGTATCATGTCATCTGCATATAATGACAATTTTACTTCTTCATTGCCAATTTGGATGCCTTTTATTTCTTTTTGTTGTCTGATTGCTGTGGCTAGAACTTCCAGCACTATGTTGAATAAAAGAGGAGAAAGTGGACAGCCTTGTCTTGTTCCTGATCTTAAGGGGAATGGTTTTAGCTTTTCCCCATTGAGTATGATGTTAGCTGTAGGTTTATCATATATGGCTTTTATTATGTTGAGATATGATCCCTGTATTTCCACTTTGCTAAGGGTTTTTAACATAAATGGCTGTTGGATTTTGTCAAATGCTTTTTCTGCATCTATTGAAATGACCATGTGATCTTTATCCTTCATTTTGTTGATGTGGTGTATCACATTAATTGATTTACGGATGTTGAACCAGGCTTGCGCACTAGGGATGAATCCCACTTGATCATGATGTATGATCTTCTTAATATATTGCTGAATTCTGTTTGCTAATATTTTATTGAGAATTTTTGCATCTATATTCATCAGGGAGATTGGCCTGTAGTTTTCCTTTTTTGTGATGTCTTTATCTGGTTTTGGAATCAGGGTGATAGTGGCTTCATAAAAAGAGTTTGGGAGCCTTCCCTCCTTCTGGATTTTTTGGAATAGTTTGAGAAGAATAGGTGATAGTTCTTTTTTGAATGTTTGATAAAATTCACTTGTGAAGCCGTCTGGTCCAGGGCTTTTGTTTTTTGGGAGCTTGTCAATTACTGATTCAATTTCCTTGGTAGTAATCAGGGTATTTAGATTTTCTGTTTCTTCTTGCGTTAGCTTTGGAAGGTTGTATGCTTCCAGAAAATTATCAATTTCTTCCCTATATACAATTTAGAATCAGCTTATCAAGTTACACACACACTCACACACCTCACATATACCACATGTATAGAAACCTGTTAGGAGTTGTTTGAGATAGCAGTAACCCTACAGATCAATTTTAGGAGAATTGACATTTTTTTATGGTGAACACACATGGCGAACACACAATGTGACATATATTGGGTTATTGGAAAAGTCATGACACATTTTTGCAATGAAGAACAGAAAAAATATGTCATGACTTTTCCAACAGCCCAATAGATGATGTATTACAGAATTGTACACTTGAAACCTGATTGTACACTTGAAACCTAGTAATTTACTAACCAATTGACACATTTTTAATATTGAATCTTTCAATCCCTCAATATAGTATAACTTGCCAATTATTTAAATTTTCTATACAGTTCTCAATAATTCCCTCTTTTATTACTTCTGTGAGAAATATAATTAATTTTCATATGTTGACATTGAATCAGGGCTCTTGATAAATTCAATTGGTAATTCTAATTGTTTATATGTCAATTCTTCTGGAATTTTTCTTGTTTTTAAATAATTATAGTTTTATTTTTCCTCTCCATTTATTTTTTCAAATTATTTATTTGTATTCAGTTACACTTGACATTTAATATTATTTTATATTAGTTTTTGTTGTACTGCATAGTGGTTAAACATTTATATAATTTATCTAGTGGTACCCCCCAGTTAATCTAGTCCCTACCTAGCACTACACATAGTTTGTAACATTATTGACTGTATTCTCTATGCTGTACTTTATATCCCTGTGGCTATTCTGTAACTACGATTTTGCATTTCTTAATCCCTTCACCTTTTTCACATAGCTCTCCAACCCTCCTTTCCTTTGGCAACCATCAGTTTGTTCTCTGTATTTGTGAGTCTGTTTCTGCTTTGTTTCTTTTGTTCTTTAGATTCCATGTATAGGTGAGATCATATGGTATTTGTCTTTCTCAGTTTGACTTATTTCACTTAACATAATATCCCGTAGATATCCATGTTGTCGCAAAAGGTAAGACTTCATTTTTTTTTTTAGTGGCTGAGTAATATCCCATTGTATTTATGTGCCACTTCTTTTTCCAGTTGCCTATTAACTAGCACTTAGGTTGCATCTATATTTTGGCTATTGTAAATAGTGCTGCAATGAACATAGGGATGAATATATCTTTTTGAATTAGTGTTTTGCATTTCTTCAGAGAAATACCCAGAAATGGAATTACTAGGTCATAAGGTAGTTTTACTTTTAATTTTTTTTTTTAATTTTATTGGGGATTTTGGGGAGAGAACAGCGTTGGGGAATCGGGGAAGGAGAGCAGACAAGTTGCTGTCCTTTTGTTCTTCAGTCTAGTTGTGGAGAACGTCACTTCATTGGTCCATGTTGGTATTGTGATCATTGCGCTCTTTCCAGCTGAGGCAGATCGGTTGCTGGCCATTGGACCACCACTCCGGCAGTCCACTGCAGCCAACGCCATCACCAGCAACTCATGGCAGCCCAGCTCCAGGTTGAACTGTTGTTCACCATCTTAGCTGTAGAGGGCTCAGTGTCACTGGCCCATTTGGGATCCAAACCGGTGGCCCTGCTGCTCAGAGCTTGCACTCCCAAGCCAACTCTTAACTAACAAGCCACTCGGCCAGCCCTACTTTTAATTTTTTGAGGAATCTCCATGCTGTTTTCCATAGTAGTTATACTAACTTGCAATCCCAAAACAGTGCACGAGGGTTCCTTTTTCTTCAGATCCTTGTCATTGCTTCTTGTTTGTTGATTGATTGATGGTGACCTTTTTGACAAATATGAGATGGTATGATATCTTATTGTGGTTTTAATTTGCATTTCTCTGGTGATTAGTATGTTAAGCATCTTTCATATGTCTATTGGTCATGTGTATGTCCTCTTTGGAGAAATGTCTGTTCAGGTTCTCTGCCCGTTTTTTAATTGTGGTGTTTTTTTTTTCTTTTTTTTGGTGATGAGTTGTATGAGTTTTTAAAAAAAATAAATTTTGGATATTAACCCTTTATCAGATGTGTTATTGGTGAATATCTTTTCCCATTCTGTAAGATGTCTTTTCATTTTATTGATGATTTCTTTTGCTGTTCAAATCTTTTTAGTTTGATATAGTTCTATTTGTTTATTTTTTTCTTTTGTTTCCCTTGCCCTCAGAGATAGAAAAAAATATCACTATGAACAATGTCAGAGTTTGCTACCTATATTTTCTTCTAGGAATTTTATGGTTTGGGGTCTTACATCTAAGTCTTAATCCATTTTGAGTTTATTCTTGTATATAGTGTAAGAAGGTGGTCTAGTTTCACTTTTTTGCATGTATCTGTCCAGTTTTCCCAACACCATTTATTGAATAGACTGTCTTTACCCCATTGTGTATTCTTGCCTCCTTTGTTATAGGTTAATTTACCATATAGGCATGGGTTTATTCATCTCCATTTCTTATATCTTATATCCTTCATGCTGTATTGACTGTAGATTTTTAGTAAAATTTTGAATAGAAACAGTGATGGCAGACATTGTCATCTTATTTCTAATATCAAGACAAAAGATTTAATAGTTTTCCACTATTACATTTGGCATGTGGTTTTCGTAGATATTCTTTACAATACTAAAAAGTTCCCTTTTATGCTCAACATTTATGTCATCAGGGAATTATAAATTAAAACAATAATTGGATACCATTACATATTATTAAATGGTGGACATCCAAAACATTGAAACATCAAATGCTGGTGAGGATGGAGCAACAGAAATTTTAATTCAATTTTGGTAGGAATGCTAAATGGTACAATCATTTTGGAAGACAGTTTGATAGTTTCTTACAAAACTGAACATACTCTTATTGTCTTATTGTACAATCCTTCAATCATGCTTTCTGATATTTACCCAAAGGAATTAAAATCTTATATCTACACAAAAACCTGCAAAAATATGTTTATAGCAGATTTATTAATAATTATCAAAACTTGGAAGCAACCAAGATGTCCTTCAGTGAAGAATGGATAAATACACTGTGGTCTATCCAGACAATGGAATATTATTCAGTGCTAAAAAGAAATGAACTATCAAGCCATGCAAAACCATAGAAGAACCTTAAATGGATATTACTAAGTGAAAGAAACGAATCTGAAAGGCTTCATAATGTGCAATTCTAAATATATGACATTCTAGAGAAGGCAAAACCATGGAAACAGTAAAAAGATCAGTGTTTTCCAGGGCTTAAGGGGGAGGAAAGGATAAATAGGCAGACCACAGAGGATTTTTAGGGCATTGAAACAGTTCTCTCTGATAGTATAGTGGTGGATGCATGTCACTATATTTTTGTAAAAACCCACAGTATAACAATACCAAGAGTGAACCCTAATGTAAACTATGGACTTTGGGTAATAATTGTGGGCCAGTGTAGGTTCATCAGTTGTAACAAATGTACCACTTTGGTGCTGGATGCTGGTAATGGGGGAGTCTCTGCATGTGTGGGGACAGGAGGTGTATGGGAACTCTGTATTTTCTGCTTAATTTTGCTGTGAACATAAGACTACTCTAAAAACTAAAGCCCAGGGCTGGCCGAGTGGCGCTGTGGTTAAGCACTGGCTTGGGAAGCCAACGGCCCCGGTTCGGGTCCCACATATGAGGGCCAGTTACACTGCCCTCAAAAAAAAAAAAAAAGAATATAAAAACTAAAGCCCATTAGAAAAATATATATGTAAATATAAAGTTAGAAATCAACTGATTGGGTGACATTTAATGGTAAATTTTAAAATAAACTTTTCAATGGTTAAAAAAGAAGAATCCCTTAAGTCTTTTTTTTTATCAGATTTTAAAGCTTTGTATGATTTTTTATCATGAATGCATGATAAATTTTATCTAATGTTTTTGTTGTGAGAATGATAAAATTTTTCTTCATTATTCTTCGTTCATGTTTGTTAACTACACTGATTTTTATAAATGAAAGCCAATCTTATATTCTTGGAATAAACCCTATTTGGTCATGAAATTTTAAAAAATATTACTGGATTCTATTTAAAATTTTAAAATTTACATTTATTACTGGGAATGTTTTCCAAATTTCCTTTCTTGTAATGGCCTTGTCAGAATTTTCTATCAAGGTTATTCTGGGCTGATAAAATGACTTAGGAAGCATCACCTCTTTTTTTTTTGTTTGTTCATCTATGGAAGTGTTTGTATAAATTTGGTATTATTTTGACTTTAAATGTTTGATAGAATATACCAGTGAGGTCTGGGGTTTTCTTGGTTGATATGTCTTGGAAGTATTAATTTCATTTTTAAAAATCTCTTTCTGTGTCATTTTTGGTAAGTGTGTTTTCCTGGGAGTTTGCCCATTTTATGGACATTGTCAAATTCATTGACACAAAGTAGTTCACAATATTATTTATATTGTTTTTAGTAGCCTAGAATCTAGTAGTGGCATCCCCTTTTGATTATATGACTTTTACATTATTAGTGCATTGTCTCTTTTATTGATCAGTACTATTGGGGGTTTAACAATTTCTGTCATATTCTCAAAGAACCAAATGTTGATTTTGTTCATTTTTCTGTGTTTTAAGTTTATTTCCAATTTCATTAATATCTACTTTTAACTTGCTCTTTTTTAAGAGATGTATAATTAGTTCATTGATATCTGTCTTTCTTCTTTTCAAAAACATACGTTGTATGGCTTTAAAATTTCTTTTAAGTATAGCTCCAGTGTCATCCCAAGTTCATTTACTTCAGATAATTTTCAAATTTCCATTGTGCTTTCTTCTTTGACTCTATGTGATATAGATGTATATTGCTTAATTTATAAATAATTGGAAATTTTATAGTTATTCTCTTTTGCTTTTGAGTCCTGGCTTTATACCATTGTTTCTTCTCTTTCTTAGGTTCCAATTACACATTTGCTAGATTTTCTCCCAAGTATCCCTTTTTGTGTGTGTCTCTTTCAGTGTTTCCTATATTTTTCATACTTTTTTGTTCTCCATGATACTGACATCTTGTAGTTCATAAATTCACTCTGTAGAGCGGTCTAATATGATTTTAAATTCATCTATTGAATTATTATTTTTAGTTATTATACTTTCCAGTTCTAGAATTTCCATTAGATTATATGCATAGATTTTAGTTCTTTGGTGAAAAATCTGTTTTTGTTATCAATTTTTCTTGATTAAATTAATCACAGTTATTTAAAAATCCTTGTTTATATTATTTGGATCACCTGTGGGTCTATTTTTATTATCTGCCTTTTTTACTCCCTTCATCCTATTTCTTAACAGGTTTAGTTATTTTTGATAAAATGATGAATATTTTGAATGAAAGCTTTTAGAGACTTTCAATATTTTCTTTCTCTGGAGTACATTTATCCCATGCCTTGGCAGACAGAAAAAGAGTGAGTCAATCATCTCAATCCAATCTGGGACAGATGGAATTCAAGGATAATTTTCAGTCTTTCTAAGGATTGGTTTGCCCTGAAATACAGTGACTCCTAGGATATAGTAAGTAAAAACCCAGGGCCTTTACTGGGATCCTTTCTCATGGGTGGGTCTTGATTTCCTATTTGTGTTTCCTGTACACTTTAAGATTTCCTGAAATTCCACTCTTTTTTTCAGTTGTTTTCTCTTCAGTTTCTTAGTTTCTTGTCTTGCCCATTTGATCAGTAAATAAATGGTGGTGGTGTAGGCGGGCAAGGGGGTGTAGGAGGAAGAGGGAAAACCAATGCCGAGTGCTGGGCTTGCTTCTTTGGGCCTCTCTTATCTGGGGTTTATCCATTCAGAACCCCAATTGTTGTTTTTCCAGCTCTGTGATTGACAAAAACTCTTGCTTGTTTTGGTGCCAAGCAGTAGATCCTTTCTCTGGGCCAAGAACTGGCAAGTTCCTTAAGGAGAAAAAGCACATAGAATACGTATTTTCTCCAGTGCAATTTTCTTCTCTTCAGGATTATGGTCTCGCAAGTCCTGGTTGCCTCATCAACTGGAAGTGAAAAAGTCTCATGCCCTTTTATTTTATGAGGATAACCTTTGCTGTAGAATGTTGGAAAATATCTAGAAAGATCATACTTCTTGTGATTGTTCAGTTCTGACAAAGTTGTTCTTAAGTGTGCATATTCAAAAACACAGATATTGGGAATTGGCCACTGTAGTCATAATTCAAATGTTTTATGGACATTTCCTAATTTGCAGCATAATTTACCAAACTATTTATACAGAAAAAGAAGACATAATAAAGTTATCAAAGGGATGATTTCATATATCTATAGTAATTTTCTACGAAAAAAATCTAGCATTTATGTTTATTTTTTACACTTATTTGGTAAAGAAGTTAGATGAATGCCAATTAAGGTACAAGATAGCTATGTGGACAAGCTGAAAAATAGTAGAAGAGTTTTCTGCCTTGGCATCTGGTGTTTTTCATTGCTAAGTACTTAAAAACAAAACAAACAAACAAAAAACCCCAACTTTTTGCAATTCATTGTCTCCTGTAGAAAGATTCTTAGGCATAGAAGCAGAGTCCTGCAGCAAACAGTAACAGGCAATATTTTCTGGTTGTGTCACTCTGGGAAACTTCCTATCCTCGGTGACCCTCAGTTGTCATCATGTGTAAAATGGAGATGATAGAGCCTGCTGAGCTTATCCCTTGGCAGTTTTGTGAAAATTGAAAGAGATGGTGTGTACAAACGTAGTCTGGGGACAAGAAGCTACTACCTAGATGGGTGACACAGCAGATTCTTTTACTGAGATATTTGAAGTTTCAAATCATTTCTGGCTCTGGATCCTTAGTTAGATCTTGTTTATCGGTCTATTTCGTACAGAAGTTTATTAGATTATTGCTTTTTTAAATGCAAAGGGTATACCAAAATCGCTCCTGCATTCAAATCTCACAATTAAATCCAAGCTAAACAAAGCTCTGTTCTTCTGCCTCCTTACTCTTGATGGCCTCAGATTACAATGAACAGTCCCCATCTTTAATCCTTTTCAATCCTACCCCTTTAGCCTTACTTCCCTGTGTCTCTGCCAGCCAAGTAGTTTATTTTCCTCCTCCTGTTTGGATTAAATGGGTTAAGCTGCATGGGCTGCTTTGGAACCCTTTTAAGACACTATTCCCAAACCCAGCTAATAGTGCTCAATTATATTTGCATGATGAAAACTTTCTCCTCTGCTCCCCACAACGAAAGAGCACCAAACAGGCCAGGGAGCACCCCTTGGCATTCCTCTCACCTACTCTGTTTTCTTTTTCTTCTTGTTTAAGCATGACTTTGCTTATACAAGGCTAGCTTTTTCCGCCTTCTCCCTAGATGATTTTGGCCTGTTTTCAACTCTCATTCTTTCTGTGGCATGGGGAGTAGTTAGTCATTTGTGCATCAGTGAGAAGAGGGATTTAGTGAATAGGAAGACCAGAGACTTTCCTCCCTGGCCCTTCCTTCCTTGACAAAGTAAATCCCATTGAAAAACAGCATTAATAGAGCATGACGGTTTGAAGAATAGAGCCCCAACTGTTGACATTTCTGTTGTCAAGCTAGGTATTATGCTGCGATAAAGAAAAGACACATTTTTTAAAAAGACAATCTCCATGGCATTAGGTTTATTAGTGCAATATTATTGTCATTGTCCCCGACTCCTCAATTCACTTAAGGGCTTATCAATATTTCCATTAAAAAATCCCATTTGCTGTCATTTAAAAGTAGCCTGGCTATGGCTGATCATTTAAACTGAAATTATAGATCAATTATTTTTAGGTTTATTATTGAATGTCAAGGGTGGTTAAAATCACTGAATTGGTAGGGGTGGAATAGTCCCTTCTGGAGGAAAATGGTCAGTGCAAGGCAGGATATTGTGTAAGTCCTAAGGAGACGATGAGACATTTAACTTACTTAAACATGAATCACTGTTAGTTATCCATGTGTATCAATGAAATAATAGATTAACTTCATGATTGGAATCAGAAATGACCTAAAATAACCTTAGTTCTTTACTCAAGAGATGTGAAACCTAATTGCTATGTAGATACAATGAAAAGGGGTCAGCACTCTCTGGCCTCAAGAAAGACGTGGCACCTGCTGAGCACACACAGTGTGCCATGTTATGTTAGGTACTCAGTACAATATCCCACAAGTTACAAGTTATCCTACAACTTAGTTAGGGTGATACTATTTTAGGAATGAACAGCTAAGATTTTACAACGGTTAAAAAACTTTCTGGGCCGGCCGAGTGGGCGTTGTTTAGGAGCTGGCTTGGGATGCCAGCTCTAAGCAGCGGGGCCCTGGTTCGGATCCCACATATGAGGGCCAATGATCCTGTCCTCTATAGCTAATGTGGTGAACAACAGCTCCACCTGGTTACCTCTATAGCTAAGATGGTGAACAACAGCTCCACCTGGAGCTGGGCTGCTGTGAGTCCCCAGGACGGCATAGCTGCAGCCCCTGCTGCAGTGGGCTGCCATAGGCTACAGTGAGTGGCCAGCAGACAGCGTGAGTGGCCGTCAGCCAGCGTGAGCTGCCAAGAGCCGCGGTGAGCGACCATCCAGAGGCCGGCGACCAATCTGCCTTACCCGAGAAGAGCGCAATGATGACACCAACATGGGACAGTGAAGCCATGTCCTCTAGAAGAACAAAAGAACAGCAACTTGTCTGTTTCCCTTCCCCGATTCCCCAACGCTGTTCCCCTCCCCCAAATCCTCAATAAAGTCTTAAAACAACAACAACAACAAAAAACTTTCCAACTTAAGCAGCTGAGTTGCTTACTGTTCTTGACTCCAAAACCCTTAATTTTCTTTTTATTTTAAAGGTTATTGGGGTGACAATGGTTAGTAAAGTTACATAGGTTTCAAGTGTACAATTCTGTAATACATCATCTGTATATCACATTGTGTGTTCGCCACTAATTTTCTTGTATACTACTGACACCCGGAAGATGATTTTTTTCAGTGAAATCTGCTAGTACCTAGCCATAGTTTTCCTATCCATTTAACAAAGGGGAGAAGCTGTCCATGGGAAAGAGCTTTGTGCTTCTGTCTGAAACTGCCATCAGTGTGTAAATTCTGCCTTATCTTTTTAAAGAGTCCATGATGTAGACTGGCAAAATTTGAAGTTGGCCTAGGTTTTTAGTTTTTTTTTTAGAAGGCAGTGTCATTGACCCTCATATGTGGGATCCGAACCAGGGCCGCTGGCATCCCAAACCAGCTCTTAACCACCACGCCACTCAGCCGGCCCAGCAGTTGGCCTAGGTTTTCAAAATCTCATTTACTCATTCATTTTCCCATCAACAATGTATGCAACTTTTCTTTTCCTCACGTGTAACCTGATATAGGTCTTACTGCTTTTGTGATTCTAGTACAGTGACGTCTCTTGTTAAAAGAGATTCTTACCACTAGCGAATGTTAGTATCTTTTTAGAATAACTTGTAGGTCATCTAAATTACAGTTCTGTGAATTGTCTGTTCACATCCTTTATCTTATTTTTTCCCCCAATGGGATTATTTGTCTTTTATTTTGGTTGTATTTTCATTTTAAAATTATTGAATAATAGGTAGGGCTTTTTGGATATATGTTAATTAAGCACAGATATGCAAGGTGTCACTAAGTCATAACATACATTTGTCACAGATCTGGAGAAAAATTGTGATAGAGACACTTGTAGATCTTTCTCTGACATGTTGTCAAAAAGTGGGATTCTAAGCATGAGACAAGCCTTTTCTCTCACTTCCTAAACACTACAAGAGGATGTTACTGTGGTGTCTCATCTATGGGTTTTAAACGTTGCTTGTGGTTTATACATAAGAATTATAGCTGAAGTATCAGCTATGATAAAACTGGCAGACTGTCTATACAAATCAATAATACTACTTTCATAATACTTTTGACTCCACAGTAATACCATTTGAAGCCAATTGAATAGTATTCAAATCAGTATTTTTCACATTGAAAAGCATGTTTCTTTATTGAAGACTATTTCCTTGCTGAATTAGATGTTTTTCCTTTGAGTTATTAAATGTTTTGTTTTTGTATCTTGTAAATAAAAGAAAATTCTTTTAGTATTCCAACACAAATAAAATTTACTCTTGCTTTAAAAAAAAGTAGAATCTTCAAGATGAGAGCAAATAGGGTTCATTTCAGAGACTATTACCAAAGATGGGTGGTTTTAGCCATATGTGTATTATGTAACGTTTGCTACGATTGTGCTTTTGTATAAAAAGTATTTTGTGCTTTTAACGCTAGATGCTGATACTGAATATCTACGGGAGAACTATTTGTTTTCCTTTTTTTCTTTTTCTTGTTCTAGGCTTAAATGTTTGGGAAACTTGATTTTCATTATGTAGATTTTATAGTTTCTCAGAAAATAAAGGTTAGCTTTAAACTTTTTTCTTTTCTGTAGGGTCATTTCAGCTATTATTTCATAGAATCTATTACCTTCTTCAAGGTGTTTTCGCAGCCCTTGAATATCAACAATCCCCCCGAAACCAAAAACAGTTCAAAAACATAGCTGATATACTGAATGTCTGTTATTTCCCAGGTACTATCCTAATCTTTACATGGTTTATCCCATTTAATTCTCACATGGGGTATAGGTATCTTTTTATCACTAATTTTACAGGGCACAGGCCTTAGGGAGGTTAAGTAACTTGTTCAATGTCAACAGAAAGTTCAAGTGCTCTTGATTTTTTTTTTTTTTTTTTTTTTGCTCATGCATAATATATGCTCAGGGCAAGTTTCATTGTAAATAATTGCTAATTTAAATCTTCATCAAATTATATCTTTGATAACTTTGCTAACTACTACTGGGGCTGATCATTATTGATTTTACCTTGTATTGAGGTTGCAAAAAGGCTCATACTAAGTAGATGGAACATTAGCTCTGCTATTTTCTCATTGTTTGCTTGTGCCTATATTATTTTTTTCTTCAATCCTTCATTTCTTTGAAGGAAGGATTTTAACTGCTCTCATGTGTGAAGGATAATTTAGTTAGTGTCTTAGTCATCTTAGGCTGCAATAGCAAAATACAATAGATTGGGTAGCTTATAAATAACAGAAATTTATTTCTCACAGTTCTGTTAGCTGGGAAGTCCAAAATCAAGGTACTGGCAGTCAGTGTATGGTGAAGGTCTGCTTCCTGGTTCACAGATAGCTCTTTTTATTAGTGTCTTCCCAGAAGGAGAGACCTCTCTGGGGTCTCATTTATTAGGGCACTGATCTCATTCATGAGAGCTCCACCCTCATGATCTAATCACATCACAAAGGCCCCACCTCCAAATACCATCACATTGTGGATTAGGTTTCAACATATGAATTTTGGTGGAACACAAGCATTCAGTATATAGTTAGTAATGGATAATATGCAGAAATCTACAAATCCAGGTGCAATAATTCCTGCCTGCAATTCATCATAATTGCTGAAAGCAGACCCATGAACGAGGACCTCACCGCTAGACCTTCTGCAATGGAGTGCTCCCTCTTTTCCTCCATATTTCTCTAGGACTCAGTGTGATGTGTGATTGCCTGGAGAGGATGGCAAAGAGCAGTTTAATTCAATATTATTTTGTCTTTAATTTTATGAAATATATATTCAGAAAAATGCATACAATAGAAATGCAGAATTAATAAATAACTGCAAAGCAAAGCTGTGCTATAAACACCATGGTCAAAACATAGAAGAATGCCAGTTTTCCAGAATCCCTTCTAGATAATAATCACCCCTCTCCCCAAGAGCTAATCATTATCCTGAATTTCATGGTAATTGATTCCCTTCTTTTCTCTTTCGTCATATCACCTGTGTATACATCCTTAATCAATGTGGTTTAGTTTCACCTCTTTTTGAAACTTGTATAAGTGGAGTAATACACTATGAATTCTTTCTTGAAAGAAGCTTGCTATGTATCTGACTTCTTTTCATTAACATTGTAGGATTCACCCATGTTGCGTGTGTAGCCAAACTTCATTCATAATTAGTGCAATATAGTATTCCATTGCATGTATATTCCACAATTTATCCATTTATGCTGGATTGTGATGTTCTAATTTGGGTAAGCTATAATCTACATTTTCCAGAATTCCCTTCTTTATGGGTTCTGTGTTAGAGTTGGCCAAAAGGAGAAAATGCATGATGCTTAGACTCCTTCTCTGATTCTCCAGTTTCTCCTTCTGCGCCTTTATTTCCCTAGATTGTACCATAATTGTATAAAGTTGAATTCATATCTTAAATCCCTTTTCCCAGTCAGAGTTCCCTGACAGATAGGTCATTCAACAATATATGCTCATTTGGGTTGTTTCTAGTCTGGGGCTTATTAGGCACAATGATGCTTCTTAGAGTTGGAGCCTGAACAGTTTTATCCAGGCAAGGGCGGATCCAGGAATTTTGGAGCCTTAAGCTCATACAGTTTGGGGGTCTTGATTTAACACACACACACACACACACACACACACACACACACACACACCAAAATTCAATATGAAGCCATTGAGGGAATCCATGTCAGTGACAGACCTTGAAGATTAAATTTGATTTGCTTCATGGTAAATCTGCTATGTCTCTAGGGTATATAACCAGGAGCTGAAATGCTCAATTCTAAGATAGGCAAACATTTACCTTTAGTAGATGATGCCAAATAGCATTGCAAACTGGTCACGCCAGTTTGTACTCCTACTAACAGTAAATGTGTTTCTGTTTTTCCACATTCATGTTGACAGTACAATCAGAATTTAAAATTTTTGTTGATGTAATGAGTATGTTTGGTATCTCATTGTGGTAACTCACTGATTACAAATGAGATTGAGCAACTTTTCATATTGCCTTAGCTTAGGTGGTCCCTTAGAAAGCAGAGTTTAAGATTTATGTGCTTTTGCTTTATTTATTTATTGTTCATTTATTATTAGTTTTAGGTATATAAAACAATGCATTACATATACTTTTCACCCCTCACAAAGTGACCACCCTTCTCCCTCAATCAACCATCCCCCGCCCCAATATCATGCATATCTATCACAATTCCATCAACTCCACTCCCTGCACTGTGCTCCACATCCTGTGACCACATATATATCAAACCTTAATTGACATACAATATTATTCAACGGCAGCTTCAGATGTATAGTGCAGTGGTCAGGCCTCTACACCATCCACAAAGTGTTCTCCCTAACAAGACATGAGTCCATCTGACCCCCTAAAAATATTTACAACATTTATTGATTATACTCCCCAAGCTGTCTTTCCTATCCCTGCGGCAATATTGTAGTCCAGGGGATGGCCAGATGGTCCCGGGGAAGGAGGCAGAGAAGTAATGGCTAATGCAAGGATACATTTTAAACCAGCCACTTCCCTCATCAAGTGCAAATAGAACTATCTTCTGAGAGACTGTGTAAAGGACTGTTTCTCAAGACAATCTGTGGGTAACAGGGTAGAAGGGAGAAAAGACAGAGAAGAACGGAGACGGGTTCATTCATTGGCTTCTATCTTCCACTAGTCTAAGATTCATCCAATAGTTCATTGATTCCCATACACCTCTGGGCTCTGCATGTGTGCATGTTAAGTGGTTCTATCAACCAGGAAGCCCCTGGGGAAAGAGGTGAGAGGTGCTTGGCAGGGGGTTGAAGCTAGGTGCTGTTGGGTGGTATCTGTGTGAAGTTGGTCAGAGTTCCCTTGGAGCTGCTTTTATGGATCTTACTGAGTGGGGATTAGCCTCACAACTCTCCATGCAACAAAGGTGGTCAGAGTGCACAAGAAACAATCCTGTCGGCAGCTCCTGAAAGGTCTTCTAAAGTAATTAAGCATTTTAAAGAATAAAGACATTTCTAATTTGCAAATCCCCCATGTCACCATCTCAAAATTGTGCGATTTTAACGGCAGTGGCAGTCCCCTAGTTTTCCTTCTGTTCTTTGCCTGCTTGGAAGTCTTTGTTTATTTGAAACCTCATTAAATTAGTTCTCAGTTCAAAATTTTGCACTGCCTTACAAGATTGAAGCCTGGACCGCTTGGGCTTGCATAAAAAAAAGATTTGGAAAAATGTTCATTTTTCTTGATACTGAGACAGCCCCATGATCTGCCTTGGCGGTTCTTGCTATGGAAGAAGGGAGAGAGAAAACCTGTTGGAAAATGCGGAGTTGAGGAAGGCACTCGTCAGCAGTGTGAGGATGTGTATAAAAGCTTTCAAAATGAATTGCGAAATTCCAGACACAGACCTTCCTCTATCCCAAAGTCCAGTTAACCGCATAATCCTTTCTGAGAGTCTCCTTGACATATAAGTTGAATGACATATTTGAATTCCACATAATTCTTTTTCTAAAACCTAATTAAAATCAATTCCCTGGCATTTTGCTGCTGTTAGAAAAGATGATGCTGTTAGATGTTTCAGTCATTAGCAATATGTTCACTGGATTAAAAACAAATTTCTGAATAATATTGTAATGATTAGTGAATCTATGATAATCTAAGCAATTATTAAGGAACAATGCCTACTCTGACTTGGTATCTTGATTATTTGTTGATGACATCTGATAATGGAGATGTCAGGAGGCAATATTGTATTGTTTAACTGTGTTAATTTATTTTATTTATGTAAATTTCATGCTTCTCAGTATTTCACAAACTTGAATGCTGGTTAATTGTCTAACCAGTGAAGACAGAAAATGGGGTACAAAAAGTAAATGACAATATAAACACACTAAAGATTTTCTTTAAAACCTCAGCTCTTAAGGTTAGAAAGGCTCTTATAATTTTAATTAGACTTATTTTGATTTCTCAAATGAGGACAATTGTTAAATGTACTTAAAAAGCTGGCTGGGTATGGGAATAATAATCATTCATAATGGAAGAACCTGCAGGTTGCTAAATGTGAATTATGCTAGCAAGCAAGAAAAAAATGATCTGTGGGACCCAACTTTTTACTCTAGGATACTGAAAATGTCTTGATATTCAAGCCTATTTTCTCTTTACATATGAGGATGTATTCTTCGGAGTTTATTTTAGGTATTCTCTTTCATGTATTTGCTGTTCATCTGATTCCTTCATAGACTTTGCTAAAGGATGGGCAAATGAACACGCAAAGTAGATCCTAGAGAACATCCTTTCAAACTATGGCTGGAACTAGAAGTAACTCTGCTTATGTCTTCATGCACCATCTATGTATCAGCAATCTGCACAGGGTACAGTTTAGCAAAGAGTTGTATTGTGAAGTTAACAATTCGATAGATTCTGAAACATGAATCTCAGGCACACAATAAGGCAACACTCACCAGCGGCTCTTTCACAGAAATTTAAGATATACATGCAGAAGTTATTGCCCCCATTAGTTTAAAAAAACAGTCTCTTATACTTAGTGTTTTAAACAGAGTGTCAGTGGAAAGCAACAATTCTATAAGTGTCCTGTTGTGGGCTAGCTCCTTTGAGAGCCCTGCCTCTGGGCAGGGGGAGTCTAGAGTTGGGGATGAGGCATGGGGAATGCTGAGCATGGTTTTGAGTCCCTAATTTGTGGCAGGACTGTTCAAATTGTAATGAGGAGCCAGCAGCCTTTAGGAGCCGCCAGTGTCTGTGGTGATAGGGGAGGCAAACACTAGCTCAGGCCTCGCTGGCTGATGTAGACAGGGGTGAGATAAAGTAATTGGTGTGGTGAAACAGGAAGAGGCTCATGACAGAGAAGATGAGGACACGCAAGGCTGTCAGCACTGCTATCTAAATGGTCCAATCAGGGTGGCCCAGGATCATGGTTTGTGTGTGTGCAGCTGGGGTTCTTAGAGACACAGTCTAGCTTTTAGAGATGTCTAGGCAGGATGTCAAGGTTTTAGCTAAGTGAACTGTGGTTTAGCCCTTTAATTCCAATCAGGCACTCAGAGGCCTGGTTATGAGTGCTGGGTGAGCAAGCTTGGGAAAAGAGACAGAAGCAGCTCAAAAGGCTTACCCTAGATATAATTCACAACTGCTTTGGGTCAGCAGGACTCTTTCCAGATACCATGTGCCAGTGGGACTGGTACTGCTGAAGTTCCCAGTGCCCGAGGCTGAGCTGGGCAGGGGCTGAAAGATGATTACTTCTGCAGTAAGACAGAATTCCAGATTTTCTCTTAAAGTGTCAGAGCTTGTAGCTTCACTTCTTTTGATGTGGCTTAATATTTGAAAAGTCTTGTTTTGTTTTTTTTTAACCTAATATTTTTCAGAGCTTTCTTCATTCACATAACAAATACTGATTCATCATGTATTGTGTACCTTGGTTATCTCCTTTTCATGATATAGATGCATACTGCCTTTGGGGGTTTACACTGCAGTTTAGTGGGGAGAGACAAAAGCAGTGCTATGTAATTAATTCTGAATGGAGGCTTTACAAAGTATCGTGGTGGCACACCTCTGTCTGGCGGGTATTCACAGGCTTGCCGCAGTCAAGTTCTTCACCTGGTCATCTGTTTGTTCTGAATGCGATGCTCTCTGTCCTTGATAAATTCTTACGCCATCTTTTAAGGCTGAAATTCAAGTTTACCTCCCTGATGAAGTCTCCCCTGACTCCTCATGGTCATTCCCAACCCTGGACTGGGTGGTGATGAGGACAATGGCTTACTGAGTTTCTTGTCCCCAGGGTTGAGGCAGAATAATGAAGGTAGATGGAAGCAAGGAATGGAAAGAGCATTTCCATGCACTTTTTGTCTGAAAAGATCCACTGTGTCATAGACTGCCTTGTTCCTGGCCAGAACGGTGGAGGCTCTTCTCATTATTCAAATTGGTCAGGTGAGGAATCACAATTTACTGACTCTCTATATAGCTGAAAATGCCATTACCATTGAATCTATAGTGATGCCTGCTTGTGAACAGGTGATTTAATCGTGGAGTTGGCACCACCAAGCTGATATGACAAATGGACTCATGAAACAGAAACTGTGTTGCATTTGGAATCTCTTCTCTATTTTTTTCTAAATACTGGGAATTTGAGGGAATGTACCTGGATGAAAGGAGAAGTCAAGCCCCCTTAGCAGCAGGCTTCCTTTTATGGACTATATAAGAATAAATGTGAGAAATGTCCTCTCAAAAACCAGTAGCAGTATTAAACTGCAGATAAGATGAACCTGATCAAAACAAAAAGCAAGGATGCTAGCTCACCAATTTTCAGTGGCCTTCCTTTTGTTTTCTGAGGATGTCTTGGAAAGGGGAATGGGTAAGAAAACTGACTGAGTGAGCATCTACCAAAAGCCAGGCTTTATGTGCATTGTTTTTAAGCTCACAGATATACCATCTATTAAGCATTATGTTTCCCACTTACAGTGCTTCAGAGCTCACAGAGGTCAATAGGCCCAAGGTACCAGAATTCAAATACAGGTTTCTCTGATCCCAAAAACCTACCATGTTACTCCTGATGCAAGACTTAAAAATAACAACAGCGGCCTCTCCCAGCTGCCTCTTTCCTGTCCGTTGTAAAATTATACTGATTGTGGATGGATTTAAACATCTTCAGGCGAGAAGTAGTAAGACCACAGTTACCTGTTATGCTATATTTTGACTGACAATGTATAACTATCTGGATATAAGAGAAAGGTGTATGCGATTGTTAAGGTATATAAAGATCAAGTTATACTACCCAATAGTTATGAAGGCAGCACATCACCAGGCCGATGTGTGATAGATAAGTGGACTCAATACATGAGATGTCCTCATTTCTGTTCTTGGCCATGTTACTTGAATGTCTTTGTGCCTAGGATTTCACACCACCGTGTTTCCCACATAAGCCAGGCTGCATACTTCGCCCATAGTTTGCCTCTTAATAGTGTTGTAAATGTTAGATTAGATTACAGCTGTAAAATGGCGTACATGCTGTGTAAAAACTCTCTGTATAAAATACCTTTAATGTCCCAGTATGGTAGCACGCTATGCTTTCTGTAGGCCAAGGGTCAGCAAGTTAGAACGTACATGCCAAATTTCACCTGCTGTCTCTTGTTGTATGACCTCAAACTAAGAATGGTTTCCAATCATTTTTAAGTGGTTAAAAAAAAATCAAAATGATGATATTTTATGAGATATAAAAACTACATAAATTCAATTTTCAGTGTCCATAAATAAAGTTTTATTAAAACACATCTACATTCATTTATTTATATATAATCTATGACCGCTGTTACTCTATGATGGCAGAGTTAAGTAGTGTGACAGACACCATATAATATGGCCCTTGAGTTTTAAAATATTTATTATCTGGTCCTACCTTTGGTTTACTTATTTGAAGGTATGTGGCAATATGTATGAAATCTGCACATTAAGTATTTGAGTTGGGTGTATGAGAAGAATGACTCTTCGGATGAATATCCAAAAGTGGGGGAATAGAGACATAGCTGAAAAAAGAAAGTTCTGTATCCACTCAGTCTGGAAATAGAAAAGAAGGAAAACATGTTTTAATCAGTCGGCTTACATATAGACCCCATAGTCTTGATATAAACAATGGAAAGCAAAGTTTGATTTTTTTTACAGCTGTCCTGCCATCCTTCCTCTTGTGTGTGAGCAATTGATTGCCGGTACATGTGCTTGGAAGGGCTTTTCCATTTCTCTCTTGATGTTCATTAGACTTCCATGCCTGAGAAAATACCAAATCAACATCTCTTGTGGTTACTTTCTTTGTCATAGCCTCTTTACTGGCTGAGCCCTCCAGTGTAAGTAAGGGGAAGGGCTTCATTTCCAGGTCCAGGAAGCTCTGTTTTTCTCTGCCTTCTTGAAGAAACAGCCTCAATGGGAAAAGATGTTCTTTTGGTGAGAAGCCTGCAACACCCAGGTTATAGGCAGTTCACTGAGTGGCATTTCCCACCCACCCATCATTATCGAAATCCACTTGACTGCTAATTTCCTGGAAGATTCAAATGTTCCTACTTCAAGGTCATCTCAAAGGAGAGTTTAAAGAGCATTTCTCTCCCCCTCCCTTCCCTTGTAAAATATGTATATTTACAAGAGCATGCATAAATGGTCACCAGGGAAGATAAGCTATCAGAGAGTTGGGAGATGTCTTTTCTCATACAGTTCACACATCACTGAAGCAGATAAAATTGGTTTTGTACCTAGCTCTCTGAATACACTGTTAAGGACTCTGTCCTGAAAATTGATCTATACCACCACGATAAAATTCAGAGCATCCCTTTCATAAATATCTAACTGTGGCCTCAGCGGCTGCGGCTCCTGCGGCTCCCAGGGACTATGCTTGGGCAGGCAGAGAACAGCTTGCAGTTTGTAGCCTCTGTGGACACAATGGTCGTTGTCATTGGCTGTATCGAAACTTAATTAAAGTTAGGCTCAGTGCAGTACGATGTATGCCTCAGTTTACAGTTATTAAAGTCAGTTCCGTGACTGCCCATGGAATATTAGATTAAATCTCTGTTTAACTTTAATAATAATAATAACAATGGCATCCAGGATCCATAACTTGCCATTTTCCAAATGCTGTGTGCAGTTTTTTTTTTTTTTTATGCCTGCTGCCTATGGCCCTGAAAGCTGCATGTCTTACTGTCAGGCTTTGCAAGTCACTAAAAACCAACAGAACTACAAATTTCTTTGTTCTGTCTTATAGTGCTCAGGCCATCTGAAAAGTCAATGCATCCTTAATCTAGAATTTTACATAAAGAAAGACCTCACTTAGGGGCCATATGTATACCATGAAGGACATGTGTAAAAAATAGAGGCAATACAGCAGATAAAATTTAAGTAAGCCTATGGTCAGTTCTTCAACACCAATCTCTAACTGGCTATTAGAAAACGCTTGACTGGATAAATATGGAAAGACTGTATTCTAATGTAGGAAAAATGTGAGGTGGTAATAGATGACCCCAGGATTGAATCAGAAACCTGACACATGCTAGGTGCTTAATAAATATTTATTAAATAATATAATAAAGGATAACAAGCAATACTGTGGGTATGAGACACTGATCTTTCATTCACGATCTTTATGAGTTAAGATAAGAAACTCAATCTCAGCTTCTTCCTCTTGAAAGCGGAGGAAATAACTATTGGGTTGTCAGAAAAGTCATGACGTATTTTTTCTGTTTCCTATTACAAAAATGTGTCATGACTTTTCTGACAACCCAATATTTCCCAAGACTTCTGGTTAGGCTGAAATGGATAGTTAAAGTGAAAGTGCTTTGCAGACTTATATAAATAATATGTGATGTGTTGTTATTCTTTAATGAAATTGCTATTCATGGGTTAATGTTTAAACAAGTATAAGAGGATCTAGAATATTATTAGACAAATGATAAATTATTATCAATTCAAACTGGGTTTGTGAAAGAAAAACACCATGCAAATGCAAACAAAAATGATACATTAATAATAAGATAATGTTGATGACATAAAAAAAAGATTGAGAATCTTGAGATCTAAAACCTAGTGCTGGCTTTGCTATTCCTTAAGTGTGTGATTTTTGCCCATTTGGTCAGGAGACTGGATGAAGTGATTTTGAGAAGTCTTTTCCAGTTCTATGATTCAGTGATGTAGATCTGAGCAGACTCAAAAGCCTATCAAGTTCTCATTCTTCAATTTGTAGACACGTGTTTCTGTACACCTCGGAGTTTTGTTTTGTTCCTGCATGAAGCATGAAGTCTCCTCTTAAAGGAACCTCAGGAATTACGGAGTGGGAGTCCGAAGAGAAGGGACACTGGGAGAGTACAAATCAGGTTATTGGGTTTTGTGTGGCCCATCATTTTGCAGAATTGAATATTTTAAATGCAACTGGAAGTCTCTGAGTGAGCTCTGTCTTTTGAGGTATTTCTTGAGCTTTCTCCCTTCCTTTTCTTTCTATCTTTAGGTGACTGTTGCATAAGAGTAGTGGCATCTTAGGCTGGGAGCTGCTGGCATGCTGGGATATTGCCAGCGACTCTCTCTGGGCTCTTTGTTCTGATCGTGCCATGGACACAAAGCTTGCTGGTGGTCACAGCTCATGGAGATGTTATTTTCCTATCAATGACAGATGATTTGTGAAGAACCCATGGAAGCAGAAATCCTGACCTAAGCAAATGGTAGTTATCCAAGCATTTTCTGGAGGAAAATGACCTAAGTCTCTAACATTGTGGCAAGGTGGGTTGTGGTGATGTCAGCAAACCTATCACTCATCCCTTTTACCCCTGCCATAGAACTGCCTTTCTCAAGCTTGAACTTATCCATCTGAATTTGCATTTTGAAATTATTCTGTTGCTTGAGTTTCTTAAGTGATCTCCTTACTCCTTACTTGCATATATGGAGAGAGGGTAAGAGACTGATAGTTTATTGCACAAATTTAGAAAAATGCTACTTATCTTGAAAATAATTATATTTCTAAAAACTGCTATGAGGAGGCTTTCTTCTTATTTACTGTTACTATTACTACTATTATTTACTTAAAATGATTTGAAGAACATATGCATCCATCTATATTCCATCCATTTTTGTTTATTGAGATTCTTTCTGCACAGCAATTTGAGTCCTTTGGTTCTTTCTTGAGGGGGTTAAAAGTGAAATAAACAGTTATGCTCCAGGGAGGGAAAAAATAAAAACCCAAATAAAAACATAACGATCAGATCTCATCTAGGGTTCCCTCTGAAGTCTCTTTTATCTGGAATTCGCTTATGCTAACCCGAGGTCTGTGGTCTTATTTAATATCAGCCAGTAATAAAGAGCCCTTCAGCTAACCACGGCCATATTCCACTATTAACTGCAGCTCTTGAAACAGTCATCGAGGGAAGGGGAGTCGGAACCCTTCAATGTCAAGACGTTTAGAGGCACTCTAGCATCAATCAAGATGCACGTCGCTAAGTGCCTGCTTTCATTTACATGAAATATTCATACAGCATTCCGTTTTGCTTTTCTCTCTCCTAATCATCACTTTTCGGAAGAAGCTACAATCATCTCAGTTAGGGGAGGGTGTTATGGGACCTGCTGTACCTTTCAGAGTCAGGCTTCCTGCAGATAGCTAGTTCTGTAATGAGGCAGCCGACTCTGCATAGACCGCCAAAGGTCTCCCTCACGGAGGCCGGCCTTGTTATCATGGACTATTCATCTTCAAGTATACAACTTAGTGCAAATGAAAGTAATTAATTAACCATAACAAACCTGTCAAAAAGCTATTTAGGATTTTGACAGAAAATTTTTTTTAACATTTGCTTTAAGTAGAAAACAAAAATTGTCTAGCTCAGAAAATGGAGAAGCAATTCTATTTACTCAAGCTTTCCTATTACTGCTCTCTCTTAATTACATGATAAGTAGCATTTAAATTAATTTCCAGTTCTTTTGACTTATATTAATTGCATGCTGCTTTTATAGTTGATGAAGATTTTTTTTTTAAACACCCTAGGTGGGAAAGTTGTCTTTATATAAATAATTTCAAAAAGTGGATATAGAATATTTTTGGTCATCTAAATGGTGATTAAGAGTGCATAGTAACTGGAGGGTCCTTCCTCCCCATCTTTCTCCCTCTCTCCTTCCTTCCTTCCTCCTTTCCTCCCCCACTTCCTTCCTTCCAAAATAGCAATTTACTTGTGTATTAGATTTTTCTTTTTGCCTTTTAAATATTAAACTAAGCCCCAGAATGGCATTTGTGTAATCCAGTCCTTTGGAATGAAACACAAGTAATTAATTTATTTCCTTATGAAAGGACTATCTCACATGCCTTTGTTTCTGATAGGTACAGAAAAGGGATAATAATCTGCTGTATAAGAATTCTGACCCATTATTTCTGTAAATTAAAATTTATTTCAAAAGGTTTTCCTGTAGTTTATTC
Organism: Aselliscus stoliczkanus; assembly: GCA_033961575.1. Lineage (NCBI taxonomy): Eukaryota > Metazoa > Chordata > Mammalia > Chiroptera > Hipposideridae > Aselliscus > Aselliscus stoliczkanus. The sequence goes on along the minus strand of CM066732.1, from coordinate 93,097,838 downwards.
ATTTCTGTTTGTCTATCTAAGTCTGATTGAGGCATAAGGTGACATAGGAGTTGGTCTTTGCTTATGGAAATATCTTTTGTAAATGAATTTTTACATTGAAGGAGAAATGTCAGATAAATTGTCAAAGTCTAATGACAATAAGAGTAAACAAGCAATGTTTTCTTAGAGTGCTGTGTTTTTAACTCAAGGCATTTACGATCCATACACACCAGAAAGGCACTCATTTTAAAGTTAGAAATGTTAATGGTCCTAAAACAGTTTATTCTTCTTGTCCATTTAACCCCTCATGCTATATAGACTGAAATAGCAACCCAAGTGGGCAGCAATGAGGTTGCTTTTCATTTAGACAGTTTTCTGCTTTAGAACACAATACCAAAATTGTAGTTGATTGCCCAGAAATGGAATATAAATGAAATTGGTAAAGCCCCTGAAAAAATTCTCAAGTGCTAATTCTATCTTCATGAATTTCCCACTCAGTTGTAAGCATATTTGTTTATTTTAACTAATTTTAAGTTGGAGTCATCTTTTGAAGTTATACTATATTCCTCTAGCTAGCACAAATGCAGTAAAGATTATATTTTAAGAAAAATCTAAATTCCAATGATTTGTGCTCTTGTAGATTAAAGTGTGGATAATATAAAGCAATTTGAAACGATTCAGGTCAATGATGTTAGATACCACAAATAAACTATCATACTTAGTTACACATAAAGTACAATTGTGATTTTCCAAAGTGAAAAAAATGTCATATACAAAAATTTAGGAAAATTATATATATATATATATATATATATATATATATATATATATATATATATATATATTTTCATTGTCAAGGTGCCTAGGAAATTTGTTCCAAATTGAAGCAAAAAAAAAAAAGTTTATACATTCCAGTGTTGCTCTTTACTGTCTGATCAACGTTTATTAATAAAAAATGTGGGATAAAATTTGAGAAGTTTGGTTATCAGCAGTTTCACGATAATTTTAGTTTTAAATGTTACTTTGTGGCTATATTTTGTATTTTGCTCTGGATAAGAGTTTTTTACTTCTCTTTGTTATTTAAACTTGGTAACAACTTGAAGAAATTTAATCTTTGTTTTTCCTTTAAAAGTCCTTTTCTAGGGGAAAAAAAAAAGAGTAATAGAAGTTCTTATTTCAAACTACAACAACAGTTTCCACAAGAGTAAATAGAACACACTGTGGAGGTAATTGCTAAAGATGCTGGAGCTTAGAATCAAAAGAAAATACCATGGAGTTTAAGATTCAATATATTAAACATTCAAATGCAAATAAGAATTCTAGAACAAGCACATTCTCTACAGTAAGAAGTTGCTAAGCATGTTAACACCCACAGATCCACCCATCTTGAATTAATTTAAAGCCATTTAGAGCCCTGGTACTGCAGAATTTGGAAAAGTGAGTCACAAGTGGCTTCCTCCATTACCCTCCACTCCCCATTTGTGCGAGACTTTTAAAGTTGATTTGCTTCTACTTCATGACCTGACACTACTGTGCATATAGTTAAACATTTCAAGTAGCTAACATAAAATAGGCCATTGCCCTTCCCCCTGCCATAAATTGTGGGTTGGCTTAAATTTCAAGTTTGCTGCAACCTGCTGTAGTTTGAGGGGCTTGAATTCAGATGAAACCTATCATACCTGTGGGGTATCTTTAATCCCTGTAGGTGCTGGGAATTTATATACACTGTTAGCTTTTGATCTCGTGATAATGGTTTTGACTAGAAGTCGCTTAGCTAGGCAGACGTAAAAGAATTGATTCTCCTTGTTCTGTTTCCTATAGGGCTCTCAAAATAGGGAATACTGTGAGCTCTGAATTTAGGGGTGGGTTTTGTGGAGATAAATTTTCATGGATGGAAAGTATATGTGTGATAACAATTTCTGCTGGAGTTTTATGGCAAGATGGACAGGCTGTTGGTGAAGAACAATTGTCTTTGCTTTCTTTGCAAATAAATTATCTGATGGATAGTTTATTTGAAAATTGTTAATTTTCTTTGAGTTGAGACCTCATTTCAAAGACAATAAGTAAGATATTCAAGGCAATCTCTATAGCAACATGCATGAGGGCTGATTAAAATGTAATTACTGTTATTTCAAATTAATATAATTTCTATAAACAGTCACTTTAGGAAGCATTAGTAATGCTGGTTTCTCAAAGTCCCTTTTTATAATTTGCCCTTATATTCTGTTCCAAATTGTTCTTTTTTTTTTAAATGATATCTCATGGAATGTTATGTTTCTTTTTAAAAGAGATTTATTGAGGTATAATTTACATACCGTAAAATTTAACCATTTTAACTGTACAAGTCAGTGAGTGTTTAGTAAATTTACAGATTGTGCAACCATCACCACAATACAATCTAATTTGAAAACATTTCCATTACCTCAAAAAGAAACATCATATCCATTTGGAATCAATCCCTATTCCGCCCCCACCAGCCCCAGGCAACCTCAAATTTGCTTTCTGCTACTATAGATTTTTCTTTTCTGGACACTTCATATAAACAGGATCACATAATATGTGTTTTTTTGTGTGTCTTGCTTTTTTCACTTAGCATGCTGGTTTTGAGATTCATCCATGTTGTAGCATTTATCAGTAGCTGGTTCCTTTTTATTGCTGAGTGGTATTCCATTGAATGGATGGATATATCAAGTTTTGTTTTCCTGTTCACCAGTTGATAGACATTTAGATTATGTCTACTTTTTGGGTATCATGAGTAATGGTGCCATCCAAATTCACTAAAAAATATTAGTGATAGTAAATCTTTGACAATTGAAGATAGTTGGGTTTGCAGAACAGAATGAAGTAATTTGAAACAGTTGATAAGGCAGAGAAAGGGTGAATATATTGATTGTTATTAAAAGTCAAGTATGATTGTAGGAGCAATTTATGTGATCAGCCAGTTATTCCAAAGGCATTTCCAAAGAGCAGTTATCAGCATAGTTTGAATAATGGCAGTCTCTTTATCATTTAATTATTCCCCCCATAGATAAAATCTAGTATACTTATTTGAAAAAAAGAATCTGACTACTATTTAGTCATGTCCTGAGGTATGTACCCCATTTTTTCCAAGTTACATTTTAAAGAGCCAAGTTTAGTCAGTCTGTACTTTTTGTTGAATAATAACTCTGATAGATAACATGAACAAAGTAATATTTAGTGCCTACATTTAAAAATAAACATCAGAAACTATAATTAAAGTAATATTAACCAGATATAAATACACTGATAATACCATCATTACCTTTTAAGTGCTTTGTTTCTATGGAATAATTGCAGATTTTGAAGATCAAAACCCTTTATTTATTCTTTTTGCTTTGTATTTGTACTTAATATCTCATAAGATCTGTTTTCTGTCATGTACAATATGTATGTAGGTCTATGCTGCAATGTCATTAACATAGTCACATTCAGTTGTAAAACTGGTGAAAGCCATTTTGCCATAGCTGTTCATTAATACCCTGTTTATCTGAAAATTCTAAGGTCTCTGATTAATAATTGTTAATTGCATATAATTGTTTGTTAGTCATAGTTATTTGATGTCATTTATTTAGCTAGTCAAAGTTAAGTTAAGACCTATACTTGATTAAAAAATTGTACATTTGTATTTCTGGCCTCTGCAAAGACAAAACATAAATCCATCAAGCCACCTTAGAACTTTTAAACTTCCCTTCTTTTACATCTGTAGTTCTCATTATCCAGAACTTATTCTGTCCCCTCTGTTAAATTACTTTATGCTGCAGCTTAAACGAACATGTCTTGCTTTCATCTAGCATTTCAAATAGGGCAAAGACTGCTGTACAATTTCCAAACACAACTGTGCTAACAGAGATGAATTACTAGAGTTTATATAATTTATATTAGGAATTCATAGACCTAGCAAAAGGGATTAGTACATTTTATTTCAGGGCAGGAGATGATCCTGTCATTAATGGTCGATACTTTCATCATCTTTTAAACCTGAGGAATTTCCTGGGTGACAGGACTGTAAGGACATATCAGAGATTCACAGCTGTGAGCTTTATCTGGACATGCACTGCTTTACTCACAGTATGTGGACTACGTCCCATCAAAACTGGATTAGGCTGTCAATCACATCTTCCGATGTATATTGTATTATGATTTTTTTTTTAAAATGTCACCGAGATCAGAGTAATTTCTTGGCTAATTGCATCTTGTCTCTTCTTAATACTGTGCATTTAATGGTTTCATTACCTGATGTGACAATCACAGTGCCTGGTCCAGTATTAAGGGGCGTTTTATTTCTCTTCTTTTTTTGCACACACATGTACACACTCATCTACAGGAAAGACACTCTAACAAGAAAAACAAAATATAGTTAAGGCACTTCTGTGTTTTATGAAATAAAAGGTATGTGTGGCATTCCTTGTTTTCCCTGTGGTTTAACATAAACATAATAGTTGAAATTGTTTCTGTAATCCCCAAAGCATACCCAATGCTTAATACAATATGTTCCCTTTCTGTTATGGAAATAGATTAAAGAAGATATTAACCTTTAAGAAACTGTCACTCATTACTTGCATTGCCTATGCCTTTCCTTAGAGAATTGGCTCCAAACACAAAATATTTGTGTTTCAACATTACCTGTTTAGCCATGAGAGATTCATTTGAATGAACATTAGGTTTCATTAAACCCCACTTTGGTGCATGCAGCTCTAGTACTACCTGTTACCAGTAGAAAAATGGGCAACAAGAGATATTAAAATCCCTATAATAATGAGTTACTCTGTAAAGGTAGTTATTGAAAATCTCCCTGAACACACTCAAGTTTAGATTAAAATAGGTACAGGAGATACAAGAATGCATAATGGAATGTACTAATCTCTCACTCATAAGGACAAATCATTTTATGATTTCTGGGTAAAAAGAAAAACAGAACATAGGCTTTGGTTTTATTTTGTAGCTCTTGAAGAATAGCTACAGTACCATAATGTGATATCCTGGGCTTTGGGGGTTTAGCGATAGGCCTGACGGGGAAACGAGATGTTCTGATCATTGAGATGCAGTGATTACCACTGAGTTTGTTGATGATATATTGCAAACTAAAATGATGGTAGTGGTGGTTGGAGGGGACACGTACTAGTTCAAGAGGGGTAAAGAAGCGTTTTAGGGATGGATTTTGTTCACTTGTGCTTCTGTCCATCAGCTCTTCTGTCCATCAGTGATGGGTAAGAAGCTGCACTTGTGGTATCCTTTGATTTTCCTTTTCCACTGAAAATACTACTTGTGAACTAAAGGGTAGGAGATGGGGATGAAAGATGGGCAGATTTTACCTGGCATTCTTGGTAGGGGGCGGCAGCTGAAGGATGCACTTATGTTTGGATCTGACAGCAGCTGTGGTATCCAATTCAAATTCACTGTGGCAGGAAGAAAGAGTGTGAACATTTAACTAGCCAAGGTGTTTGTAAATACTCTATTTTGCTAACCATTCAAATCTGGTTTGCATAGATTGCTGCCGTTGCCGGTATAAATGTAGAATGACATTTATAAAAAAAAATAATGTGCAACCGGTGATGAGTTTTCCTTCTAAATGTTTTTTAAAACAGTACTGCACAATTCATTGGTATTCATATAAAATAGAGAAAGAGTGATGATTAAAAAGCAGCTTCTGACTACTGTGTATTTCAGAGAGAGAAAATTAATTGTGATTTCATCAAAAGCTTCCTGTACATGGTTTCAAGGATTACCTGTATTTTAGCTTCAGGTTGGTTTCAAAGTTAGGCAACTACCCATTTGTCTTGCACAAAGGATTTGCTAAACTGGTTGAGAATTCTTTTTTTCATCAAATGGGTAGTGGAAGGTCAAAGAGCTTTCAGACATTGAAAAGTCAAGTAATAGTCATCAGGTACCCACTCTTAAGCAGATGACTTTATTACTAGACTGACCTCAGTGCATCTCTAAATAAACCTCTAAATGCTGCATTCAATTCTCTTATACTAGTACTGGAATGTGGAATTCATTCCTGTTAGGCCCCTGTGAGGTGATGAGTGTCCCTCTGTCTATACCTGTTTCCTCAGATGCTCTGGAGGTCTCATCATAATAGATAGATAAATCTACCAACAAAATAGATAAGGATGAAGATAATGTGGAATGCCATTATACCTGTTTTGTGCTAGCAAAGAATAGATTTGGGAGAAGTTACTGGGGGTTTTAGAAAGATGAGTAGTGGTGGGGTGGCTGGTTGATTCAGGTGGATAAAGTACGGTGCTTTTAACACCAAGGTTGCAGGTTCGATTCCCACATGGGCCAATGAGCTGTGCCCTCCATAACTAGATTGAAAACAACGACTTGACTTGGAGTTGATGGGTCCTGGAAAAACACACTGTTCCCCAATAAAGTTTCAAAAAAAAAAAGATGAGCAGTGGAGGCAAGCATAGATACATTTTAGTTTTCACGTGGAAAGGTCACAGTCACACATCTTTGCACTGGGCTGTGTCATTTTTGGGGTACATTCAGGCAGATGCGGGTCTAGGCCTCAGTTGTCATGTGGTTCCTTTTTTATTTAACTTAGACATCTGTGACCCTGTGCAGAAAGGCTCTGGGCCTCACCTGTGCATGCAGAACATCAGGATTGCTTGGATTTTCCATTTTTGCCTTGTCCAACTGGGTTTGCCCTTGTTGCCCTGACTAATAAGTGAGACAGCCACCTCATTTTGCCATGAAGAGTCCCAGTTGATAAATAGCTAGGTGATCCTCAACTGTTCTTTTTTTTTTTTTTTAATATTGTCTCCTGAATGGATAAATGTGTCAGAATTAAAAGACAGCTTATGCTTTGACATCAGAGGGGAAACATGAAATAAAGCTGTATTGTCATCTGCCTCGTAATGGATAAACACCAGAGATCGATGTGTGTGCTGCTTTGGAAAAGATTACCAGTGACATTGGAGCTTTACTTAGGAGACAGCGAGACATGCCTTGATAGAGAAAAATTACTTAGGCAACCTCTTGCTGTTATACTTGGAATTATAGTTGACAACTCCAAGTGTGTCATCAACAGAATCTTGGGTTGTGGACATAACTAAGGGCTACTTCCTCTGAGTTAGAGGATCCTTAGTGTGGACTTCAAAAGATTCAAAACTCTCATGGAATGGTGTGCAAACTCCGTGCCAATGTGTATTTACCTATGTCTATGTGTGGGGGAGACTCTCAAAGAGTCCATGATTGAAAACTAGATCAGGAACAACTATGACAATGAAACATCAAGGTAATTAACAAGGAGATATACCATCAACACTGAATTTTTATCATCATGAATTTTTATCAACCATAGAGGTTGGTACCAAAGTCAATGAATGAGGCAAAAACCACAAGGAGTTAAATTATTCATAAAAATTTCTTAGGACAGCACATTAGAGACCAATACACTTTCCTTTGAAAATGCCAAGTTTTGCCTCTCCCGCTGAGCCCAGTTCCTGTACCTATTTCATATTCATTCTAAGATACAGTAAATGAAAACACCAACACGATTTAAATTGTTCTCTGTGTCTCTACATTTTAAGTGTTTAGTTGAATTCAAACAGGATAAAAATGCTATGAATTATATCACTTCTGTATTTTATCATGCCAGTAATATCTAAGGATGGCTACACAGACATATAACTATTCCCATTTTATAGATCAGGAAATTCATGCTAAAGAGGTTGACTGAACTAAACATCTTAGTTTTTAGATGGAAAATGTTATCTATTACCTTGACTTAAAGAGATGAATTATGTTATTTCCTACAGATCCATATAATAAGTGGCAGAATAAAGACTAGAATTTACTTTTCAACATCTAATTCAGGGATGTTTTTACTTGGAAGGAGAAAGTCAGTAATGCTAACCAGCAAAGATTGTTAGTAGTGATAGAAGTAGCAAAAAATACTGTAATTGTAATATAATATTCAAGGTCCTTATTTTTCACTCCCTTACCTTGGATGGAATTTTTTCCAGTAATCTAATTTTCCATTTTCTGATGTTTTTGTGCATTACAAGTTTAAGTTCCTGTGAAAACACTGAATGTTATCGTTTTGTATATCCACAAGTTAATCTTGTCATTGGAGCTTTTGTGAGCATCAAGTGAAGTGATAACATGAAGGTCTTTTGGCAAATCTATAAATACAAGACATTATTATAAGTAAGTTGAAATTTTATGAGCGATATTATTACTATGGTTTTTAATACTACTACATACACATCAGTTTAGCTTCAGTGTACAACTGTGCTTCTGAGTAGGATAAAGGGTGGGGAGATCAGGACATAGAATGACTCAGGAATATTGTCAAAATACGTATGATTGATGCCTTTGTTCATCCTAACTCATCTCCCACCTTCCTCTACTCTTCAAGACATACGAAAATCTTAGATTTGAGTGTGTGTATTTTAAACACCAAAAATAGACTCCCATGTGATTTTGGATGATATCTCTTCATTGATAACCACTAATCAATACTCTTGGGGGTAAACTGATTTATTTACTCACTCATCCATCAAATACTTTTGAATATCAACCAGGTGCTAGTTACTTAGCTAGATGGGCAATTCATTTACTAGCTCAAAAGACAAACACTTTCCATTTCTACAGCTTTTCATTCATATTTGCCAATGGAAGCATATTGTGGAGACACTAATACTTCATCCTGGTGTACATATTTAATATTACCTAGGAATCAATAAAGAGACACAGTTAAGAACTATTACCCATATTAGAAACAGGAGACCTTGGCAACTCCCAGGTTTTTGGTTTTTTTTTAAAACTTTATTGGGGAACAGTGTATTTCTCCAGGACCCATCAGTTCCAAGTCAAGTTGTTGTCCTCAGTCCAGTTGTGGAGGGCGCAGCTCACTGGCCCATGTGGGAATCAAACCAGCAACCCTGGGGCTGCGAGCACCGCACTCCAACCAACTAGCCAACCAGCTGTCAGGCAACTCCCAGTTTTTATGCCTCTAATCTACATCCATCTCATTGGGCATCTGGGGAAAGAAGAGATATAGAAAAGGAGAGGTCAGAGAAGTACCCAGCATGTCAAGGATACTATGGTTGTTTTGTATATAGCTCCTGTTTTGATATGTCATGACAATGAAAACCAATGACTTGCTATCCCTAGATATACTTTTTGTTGGGCTCAAAGATATATTTTTATATTGAAACTCAACAAATATGGAATAAAGATTACAAGTTGAAATAATAGGCAGTCAGTTCATTTCATACATAACAAGGGAATCTTTTTGGCTAAATTAAGACTAAGTAGATGGAGCAGTTGGATCTGATATTACTAAGTGGCATCCAAGCAATTGTTAATGTTCTCTCTCTCTCTCTCTCTTTTCCCTAAAATCTCCTCTTTTCCCTTTTCCTATGGTCTCTTGCACAGTTTCTTCAGCTTGCTACTTCTGCCCCTAAAAAAAATCATCAGATAATATGGGTGCTTCATCTGTCACAGACCTACCACTGAACCTCATGATTTATCCAGTCCTTGTTTCTGATTCTTTCCTGCTTCAGAGCAACTTACATGCTGAGACCCTGCTCTTGATTTTATTTTTTAATCACTCTGTGCTTTTGATTTGCCTATTAAAAACTTTGGCTCCTCTCAATATGACTACACTTCTTTACACTACTTTGGGGAAATATATCTTCTATATGGATTTGGCCCCAGTACCTTCAGCATAAACACAATTCTGACACCTCATTTCCAACTACCTTTCCAGTTTCCTCCAGTTCTATTTATGCTTCTCCACTGCATATTTCCACAATTCTCAAATCTGGCTCTACCCTAGAAGTAGCCAAGGAGTTTTGAAAAAATATAGACTCTAGGGTTGAATGCTAGACCTAATGATTTGGAATTTCCAAGGTGTCACTTTTTGGGATGATAAAATGACCTATGTCTGTACTGTCCCATATGGTAGCCACTAGCCATATGTGGGCATTTAAATTTAAAGAAAATTAAAAATTCAGTCCCTCAGTTATTCTAGCTGTATTCAAGTATTTAATAGCCATCGGTGGCTACTATTAGTGTAGTTCCAGGTTGTGGGTCCCAAGAAACTAATGAAGCCACTCATCTTTGTCCCTCACAGTTTTGAGAATCACAATGTTAGGTGACCAATAACTTTCCATTTATTTTACATGGATTAATTTATGTAACTTAAAAACAACTAATAAAAAGTTATTTCTGGTTTAAAAATGATTTAGTTCCTTTCAGGGGGAACAATTACAGAAGTGTCCACTAAGTCTGGTCCAGGGGTTAAGGAAGGGAAGGGAGGAAAGTTTTAAGACAGGTAGCTGATACGTTCTAAGACAACTTGAGTCATCTAGAAACTTACTGGTATAAACCCAATGAGAATTTAGCAGCATCTGTCTTTGACTCAATATGTTAGATCCTGGGGAATTAAAACAAATATAAGAATGGACCTGTTATATAAGTGAGAGAATATAGTTGGTGATGCTCAGATAAGTTACTAATTAATATGGTGGAAAATGCTGATAGAATATTTGTTTGACAGTATGTACTCACTCACTCATATGAAGATACTTCAAGATGCTTCATTTAACAATGAAGAAAAAAAAAGATGCGGAAGATTTTTGTGCATATTAATTAGGAGAAACATGAACTATATTAGGTCAACTGGACTGTATTACAGTCAAGTTAGGTTCTGTCACTAAGTGGAATAATGATGCCTTGAAAGTGTGAGATATGTCATATCTCTCCTTAGCTGCAGCTGAAGGTGGTGACCAGAGTAGGTGACACAAGGGTGAAAAAGTGAAAGTTAAACTGGAGGTTGCTATTCCCATGAACCTGCAAAATGTTTTTTGTAGGATAGACTCAATGCTAAATGTAATAATGTTAATATGTATGGAATCCAGTTTTAAGATATAGGATTTAGGGCTAAAATTTCTTCTTTGGAACAAAGACGCATTTTATAAAATGGATTTCATACTTGATACACTGTCTGATATACAACACAGGGTCACTGCCCACATCACTTTCTTCTAGCCAACTAACCATGACCCAACCGATGTTTGGGATTATCAAGGTAAAGATTTTGTCAAATAGGAAAAAAAATGGGGTTTCTACCTGTAGAGAGGTTCTCAGGTACCAGTTAAGCTGCTGCAGAGAGAATCTCCAGAGTTAAAAAAAATCTGATAAAAAATGGAACCCATTTGCCATTATTTCCATCTTCAGCTGATATTTAAGTAATGTCTACTCTTTTTCACTTGCATCTGAGGAGATCAACATAACTACTAGTTCTGCAAATTGTAAACCTCACTAGGGGATAAAATTATCCACATCACTTGTTAAGCAACATGGCAAGGATGTAACAGTTTTCAGAATTAAATGTTAACTTTCCTTTTCATCTGAGACTGTTTTTCTCTCTACGTTCTGTACGACATTGCATGGCAGTCTTTTAGAAATACAGAAGGTATGCCTATTTGAAAAGTGTTCCTGGCCGCTATTTTGTTTATAAAGATTCACTGAATCATGAAACTCACTAAAGGTATTTTATTTGCTCAAGTTCAATAAAATACTCTAAGACCTGTCATAAAACAAAAAGATGTTATGACGAGGTTTAAATGACAAGTAAGTAGTGAAGTTAACACAAAGACTACACTTAGTTTGGTAAAATTGCTAAACCGTAATATAAACTAAATATTATAATAACAACTTGTAACTAAATGTTATGTGTTTGTTAATTTAATTGAGAATTTTAATAGGGGATCTTATTTCAACAACATTACAATCACCTGAAGTACTTAAATCTAATTTTATTATATACAGTTCTTACCCTCTGTCAGGTTACAGTTTAAGGTGATAATAATTCTAGTGACAGGATTTAAGGTCACAATTTATACCAATACCTAAAATGAATCAATCACAGCAATATAAATGCAGATTAACCTGTAGGCCAGGTAGAGCATAGAATTTGCAAAGGCAGTGAGTGATTCTTTAAAGTTAGCTTCATCTCCATTATGTTTGGAAGTTAAGTTATGGTTAAAGAATATTCTTTGGGGTTTGGCCAAGTGGCTGGTTGGTTAAGAGTTGGTTTAGGAGTGTGAGCTCTGAGCAGCAGGACTGCTGGTTCGGATCCCATGTGGGCCAGTGATGCTGCACCCTCTATAGCTAAGATGGCGAACAACAGCTCAACCTGGAGCTGGGCTGCTATGAGTCACCGGCACAGCGTAGGCTGAAATGGGGCTGCAGTGGGCTGCTGTGAGCTACCGTGAGTGGCTGGCAGCCAGCATAAGCTGCAGTGAGCCCCCGTGAGCAGCTGTCCAATGGCCAGTGACGCACCTGCCTCAGCTGGGAAGAGTGCAATGATCACAATACCAACATGGGCCAGTGATGCGAAGTCTTCCACACCTAGACTGAAGAACCAAAGGACAGCAACACTGCTCCCTCCCCCAATTCCCCAATAAAATATTTTTAAAAAAGGAGAAAGAAAAAAGAATATTCTTTGGAAGCAGATGGACCCAGGTAGAATTGTGGCTCTGCATGGGGGTCTGGACAAGTTTTTATTGCCCCCTGACTCAGTTGTCCTGTCTATAAAATAGTTTTATTATGAGGAATAAATGAGATTATGCATATAAAGCAGTTGGCAAGGTGCCTGGCATATAATGTATGTATAATGAATATTGAAATATTGTTTTTTTTATTATTTCAATTGATTCAGATTCTTGACTCGAGTTATATAGACCTTGTTTTTCTTGAAGGTATAAATGAAAATGTTTAAGACTTTTGTTGTTGTTTTAGGTATATGTCAGTTGAAAAGTATTTAAACAGTATAGAAGTAATAAAGGTGAAAAGAAAAGGTAAAAAAAATCATGGAAATATTTTTCAAAGTGTCTCTTTAGATGAATGTAGAATGATTTTTACTTAAATAGTTTTATATTATTTATATAGTTTTGCCACTTGCTTTTACAAGTTCACTAGATCGCCTTTGGTTTTTTTTTGTGTGTGTGTGTTTTTTTTTCTCCACTGGAAAATAATTTTTATTGAGATCCCACCAGCTGCACAATCTGTTCCTGATATTAAGCTCCTTCTTCCTTTGCAATTCGGTCTTTCTTAAGTGGTCCCATGAATGCTTTCTTCTCCTCCACTGTCTGGAAGGGGCCATGGCCAAACTTGGAGGTGATGTCGATGAACCTCCTGTCAATCTTCTCCAGGGCCCGCTGTTTGGTCTGTACCAGCAAGGACTTGCGGAAGGTGAGCACTCGCTTCTTGGTTCCCACCACACAGCCTTTCAGCATGACGAAGTCATTGGTCACTTCACCGTAATGGACAAAGCCACCCAGAGGGTTGATGCTCTTGTCAGACAGGTCGTAATTGGTGGAGGCGTTGTTCTTGATCCGTTTGCCATCCTTGATGAGATAGCCCTGGCCAATCCTGTAGATCTTCTTGTTGATCTCAGTGCGGTGATAGTAGCCTTTCTGCCTGGCCTGGGCCACAGAGAAAGCCACCCGGGCAGGATGCCATGCCCCAATACAGGCAACCTTGTACAGCCCTCGGTGGGTCTTGCGGGACAGCTTGTTGGTGTGCCAGCGGCTGGTGACCCCTTTGTAGCCTTTGCCCTTGGTGACCCCCGATGACATCGATCATCTCATCCTGTCCAAACACTGGGTTCACAGGGACTGCTGCTCTGGCCTCTCACGGGCCCAGTCCAGTTTTCCAGCCACCGTGCCTCCGTTCACCTAGACCTCCATGAGGTGGGCCTTCTTCTGGCGTAGAGGAAGAGGGCATCTGGGTGTGGGCAATGACGCGGATGGCCTGGCAGTGCTTCTTCATGCTGTTGAAGTCCCTCTCCAGCTGCTCCTTGCCATCATCATCCTGCCACTTCTTGCAGTATTTGGTGAAGACCGTCTTCTTAGATTTATGCCAGTTCTTATAGAAGCGCCTTTTGCACTCATCACTGATATGCTCAGCAAAGATGGTCTTGAAGGTACGGAGGGCTTGAGGGGTTTCCACGTAGCCCACAATGCCCACCACCACCATGGGGGGCGTCTCTACAATGGTCACAGCCTCCACAGCTTCCTTTTTGTTCACCTTGGATTCTGGCCTATCGACCTCCCACACGATGTGGGTCATACCAGCCTTGTAGCCCAGGAATGCTGTGAGGTGGACAGGCTTGGACGGGTCATACTTGGGGAAGCTTTTCACCTTCCCACGGGAACAGCTGCTGTGCCTCCGAGGCAAGAAGACCAGGGACCCCTGCCTGGGAGCTGAGAACTTCCTGTGAGACTTCCCGCTGCCCAATACTGCCGGATCGCCTTTGTTTTTTTAACCACTGCATAATCTCCTATAATTGGCATAAATTCCATAATTTATTTGATCATTCTCCTAGTGAAAGACAACTCGATTATTTCTGTTTTCTCGTGATAGACTTTTTGTTTTTTAAACAATTCGAATTTGTTTTTTAGGAGCTAAAATAGAAACTCGGCTTTCTATGAACACTTTATTTTTCTGGTGAATAAAATATAGTCATGCTTCCCGCTGGGTCCAAGTATCATAACTGTGTGTCGCATGTCCCAGGAAACAGCTGTGTGAATTGGCCTGTGCTATGGTTCCAATGTTCGTGTCCTATCAAAATTTGTATGTTGAAATCCTAATCCACAAAGATGATGGCATTAGAAAGTGGGGCTTTGGAGGATGCTGATGTCATGTGAATGGAGCCATCATGAATGGGACTAATGTTCTTATGAAAGAGACCCCACAGAGCGACCTTCCCTCTTCTACTGTATGAAGACGCAGAGAGAAGACACCAACTATGAGCCAGGAAGATGGATCTCAGTAGAACGCAACCTCTCCGGTCGGTGCCTTGATCTTGGACTTTTCAGTTCCCACAACTATCAGAAATAAATTTCTGTTGTTTAAAAGCTACCCAGTCTATGGCATTTTGTTATAGCAGCCCAAACAGACTAACACGGCTAGTTAGAAGCTTTCTGGAAATTTCTATAACCCTCTCCTGCTGTGGGACATAACTTATTAACAAAAGGTATGTTTTAAAAGGTCCTTTCTTCTCTCTGGATTTTTTTTCCTCTTAGAATATGCACTAACTACCTTTTGTTGAGCATCTACTATGTGCCAAGTGCTCCCTCCATTTCTGATAAGGTTAAAAAACAGGTCCAAGGTTAAAAATTTAGGAACTAGCAGAAGTCACATTTGAGCACAAGTCTCAAAAATCTTCTGCTCTTCAAGCAAGTAAACTAAAAATGGTCAAATGAAAAGAAACCAATCAGGCCAAATCACAAGGATTTATACAGCATGATTAGCTATATTTCCAAACCTTAATTATATATCATTGCAGTCCTGGGAGCAGAATCGAAATCTCTGTCTTCTAATTACATCATGCAGCTCCCCTGCTCCAAATTCTCCAGTGGCTTCCCAGCACGCTCAAAATAAAATCCAAACTTTTCATGATGCTGTCCACAGGCTGTTTGATTTGGCTACTCATCAGCTACCACATACCCAGCCCACTTTGCTTTATCCATTCAACCCTTCGTGGAAATTCCAGCAATTCCAGAAACATCTGGGCCTCTGCATTTACCTCCTTGTGCCTGAATACCTTTCCACAGGTCTTGCATGGCTTGCTCCCAAAGTTCATTCAAATCTCTGTTCACATGTCACCTCCTCTTTGAGAAGCCAATGGTCTTACCTAATAATCGTCATAACCCCAGGGCTGCACTCTGCTTCCTTACCCTGCTTTCTTTTTCTTCCCAGCTCTTGTCCCTCCCTCATGTCGTAGCAGCGAGGATTTATGTTTTACATATCGTCTGGTTCCTAGCCGCCCCCTGTAGAATGTAAGCTCCCCAAGGCAGGGACTTGTTCCTCTGTACTCATGGCACCTAGAATAAAGCCAGATGCAGAGTGACTAGTCAGGGACCTTTTGCTAAATGGAGGAATACATTACCCTCACTTATGTTTGCTAGTTTATTTTCTGATATTTATTATTTGTGAAAATTAAGTGGCCCCACATCTTATCTCCGGTCATACGTATTGTTGAGGGTATTCTTGCAAACACATGATTGAATGGAGGCTGGTTTGAATATGAAAATAGAGCTAAGTATGCCAGTATCTTCATGAGTTCTAACTTCTACTAAAGGATCATGAACTATTTTTGAATATTGAATATTGAAATCTTATTGAAATATTATATTTCAGAAAAGTGCACAAGGCGTATGTGCTGATTTTCACCAACTGTGCAACTGTCCAGACATCACCCAGATCAAGAGAAAGAACGTTACCAGTAACCAAGAGGCCCCCTCTTATTCCCTTCCAGTCATGAGGTAGCCCTCTGCCTAAGGTACCATGACTTTGGCTTCTCATAGCATAATTTCACCTATTTTTCACATATCTTCAAAATTCATATAAATTCTCTGTTTACAATGTTTGTCCCTTGTTTAGTGCCTGCTGTCCGAGGTCCTAGAATCCTTTTTGTAGAGGAAAAAAATAAGTCCTTTAGCATCTCTTATTCTTTTAAAAGTTTTGGAGGAGCAAAACTGCAAAACCTAATTGTCATTCTCAATAGACACAGAAAATATGAGCAGTGAGCCAAGTGAGAGTTGAATGCATTTGATCTTAGAAATGATTTGGGCTCAAAATACTTTGGGGAATAGCACCTTTTTTTGCATGTGTCATTTTAAAGATAAACAATGTTTAGTAGAATATTGAGCAAAATAATGAAATATATCAGTAGTGATAATATATTTAGAAAAACATATACAGCCCAATAATGCACTTTAAAGAGATGGAAATTATCTGAAAAAACATGATTCCTGGTTTTACTACCGTCCAGGAAAAAGGAGGAAAAAACATAGGAGGAAAGGATAATGAATTAATGTATTTAAAATACGGTAGTAAATGTCAGAGCATTTTCATGGAAATTACAGTATTCAGGAGCATCCATTATAGGATTAAAAAAGAAATGTGTGTTGCTGATTCATTTATGATGGCTACCACACAGATGGTATTAATATTATTATATCCTTGAATCATTTCTGTAAGCATCTTAATATTTTTTTAACTATGATCAATCTTTTAAGCCCCATATATGTTTTTAAAATATATCACTTACCATGGAAATTCATATCACTTGTATCTTTAGTCCTTGGGAGCTCTTGTGTTTGAATACACAGTTGCTCTGTTTGGATACCATGCGTGGTGTTTTGGTGACAGAAAAACCTGCCTTGCTAACAACAGCCTGTGTGTTTATCATGTGGGGGTGGCAGCAGGGGCAGGTGGTTTCAGTTTCGTCATTTTCCTTTTTTAGGTTTACTCTTTGACACTTTACTCTTTGACTCTTAGGTCACTCATTGGCACTTCTTATTCAAGCACCTGTGGTACTGAAAGCAAGCAAATATACTACGAGAACGGGCAAGGTGTTTCAGCAAAAGAGTTGTGAAGAAGCAATCAAGCCTGAGAAGTGGTTCTTGCAGGTGGCTGAACAGAGGCCAGAGAGATCATTCTATCTCTAGAATGTTCCTGTGTATCACCTGGAGGGTATGTTAAAATGCTGATTGCTGCTGGGTCCATCCTCCAGAGTTTCTGATGTATTAGGCCTGAGATGGAGCTTGAGAGTTTGTGTTTCTAGTTCTAACAAGTTTTCAGGTGATTCTGTTGCTGCTGTTCCAGGGACCACACTCTGAGACCCACTGATCTAAAGATAGATGGATACGACGCAGAGAACAGTGGTCTGGCCTCAGATAACGCATCTACTTGGGTCCATTTTGGGGAGGCCTATATGCAGTTATATGGCGTATTCTTGAACACAAATCAGCCAGTTAAGTCCTGATCCCCTGGTAGTTTAGTTCCTCTCCAAGCACCTTTCTGATACGGATTTACACGGGGGTGGGGGTGGGGCTGTGAGGGAGGTGTATAGTTTGGGGAAAAAAAACTTGCCAATTGATTTTTACCCCCTGTCCTGTTTTAGAATCACTGAATGAACCTCATCTGTTCTATTGCCTTAATGGTTTATGTCAGAGAACTACTTAATAATGGAGGGCATTTCTTTTTGTCAGCAGTCATTAACATGTTTAGATTAGGCCAGCTACTGAATTACCCAATATTCCCTGAACACCCACTCTGTGACAGATGAAGCAGACCCTCAGTTCCAGGAACCTTTAGTTCATTGTGGGAGGGAGATACATGAATCAGTGGCGAGTAAGTGCTGGGGAGAGTAGACCTAAAGCTAGGGTCCTATATGCAGCTGAAGGCCTATAGGGGCCGCTGTTAAAGAATGCCTCCTCAAAGGGGAGAAGGGAGATCTCTGAGTAGTCTCAAAGAATCTGCAGGGATTTTCCGTACAGGACAACGGATTCTACAGAGAATTTCTACCCACTTCATGAGCTCTCTCAGTATAAAAGAATCCATGTCATGAGTCCAGGGCTTGCTTGATTAGGCTGTGGAAATATTGTTTACACATGGGAATTAAGTGTAACATTATGGATTATTTGCTAATGCAAAAAAGATAGTAGAGTTAGAATATATAGTAAAGAAATATAAGCTCACCTTTGTAAGTCATTAAGATGCCAGTGGCGAGGATTGTAAAAGTAAACATCAACTATTAAGGTTCAGGCAAAGCCTCAAAATGACCATTTGAGTCCTCTTGCTTGGTGTGATCAGAATTTCTACAGCTCAGGCCCAACAGCTAGGCCCAAGTGACCAAACAGCTGGTCATCAGAGAGTCTGTCACTTTATCTCAAGAAATGATACCAGTGACAATAAAATGGGAATAAGAATCCTGACAAATGATTCTGCTCCCTGAAATAGACCTGAGCTGATGGCTTGTTTTTCCAAAGCAGAAGAAGGCTCCCTTCTGCCATTGCTGGCCAGGCAGACCAGTTCAGTGCTGAAGCCCAGTAAGGGGCTTCTTTGTTAGTGTGAAGGTCCCCATTAATATCTTCAAAAGAACCAGGTATACTTTACCCTGCTATCTATTCTCCTCTGGGCTGTGGGCTACCCCCTGCCTGTGAGAAAGTGGGGACTGGAGTTTGTGGGAGGTGAAGATTGTGGGAGTGGCACCCAACACCTGATCACTACTGCGAGTTTGCTCTCCCTGCAGGAATGCAGCCCGCAGCCAGACCCAGAACAAGGCTAAAGGCTACAGAATAAGGACCTAACCCTCCGCATCCCTAAAGTATCGTAAGTGCACAAGCTCAAAGATAAGAGACAGCATGATACTTTCTTCTGAGAAATTTGAATTTTCTCGTAGAGGCAATGGGGATCCATTGAATGATTTAAACAAGGGAATTACCTACTGACATCTGGATTTGGGAAGTTTGCTCCACTGATGATTTTGAGGATGTATATGGAGTGGGTAGAAGCTACGTATGATCCTTTATTCTAAATTTTGTTCCGTAACAGGTAGTGGATGAGAAGGGTTCTAGTGAATCCAAAAACTGATCTATCAAGGTGACTCTAAGTCCCATAATTAAAATTTCTATATGAGTTGACTCCCATATTTAAAACTCTCCATAATCCCCAAATTACTTAGAAAATAGTCTTCAGTCTATTTGACCACACTCCTATCAGTAAAGAAAAAAAAGTTTAAGAATTCCGTTACTCCAGTATATGTATATTTATTTAGTTTTAAGTGATAGGCACAAAGAACTACTGTATTAAGTGCTTTAAACATGGATAGACAGAAAGTTTTAAAGCACAAAATAAAACTAAATATAATCAGAAATTGTAGTTTTTTCCTAATTTCCAAAGGATCATTGCACACCCCTTGGAGACTCAGCCCTAGAGAATAGAGAGGCAGCTCTTTAGTCTGACACATAAGCTCCTTCATGAAATATTACACAATCACATCTCCAGGCTCATGTCTCTCATTGTTGACCACCAGTGCCCCTAAGGCAGTTCCCTGCCTTGGTCTAACAGTTTCCCCGCTCCAGGTCCTTGTTCATCCTGGGGTCCTTGTGGACTGTTACTGTCCCATTACTTTCTCCCTTTTGTTCTCATCTCTAAAGCATCCCTTCTCATACTGTGTGGACATTATCTGTATCTGGGTCTCTTATCCTTCCCTATACTATGAGCTCCTTTAGGGTAAGGTCTGTGTCTGAGGCTTGGATGTATTTCCAGTGGAACTAAGCAGACATATCTGATACATCTCCAGCTACAGATTTAAATGAGTGTAAATAGAAGATGTATTTGAAGACACAGAAAGGACCAAATGCAGAGTTGGGGATAATTGTGTGGCTGTACTATTTTTTCTCTCCTCAACTATATTTTTCTGCTAATTATGAACATTTTATGGCTTATAAAAAGACTTATTTCCAGTATTACTCTGCTAATTATTATGTTAATTATTATGCAATAAATGCTAATAATAATGCTTCATGAATAGTATTATCCTGACAGATATCTCAAAATGACTATTGCTATACACTAGTTTAATTACTAGTTAGTCGTACTTGAATCTTCCTTTCAAGGAATAACAATAGCAATACCTTATATTTCTATTTGCTTTATTATTTTATAAGTGGTTTAATCTAGAATATTGTCTTCCAAATATACTTCCTTCAAGAACCTGACAGCTGGGGTAAAATTTTTTTCAAGTAAAGCACACTTTCTGAAAACATTATCTAATTATTTTTTGAAGAGATCAGTGGTTTGGGAAACACTGTTAAATAGTTAAACATGCTTCCTACCATAGGATTGTGAAATACTTATCAGCATGCTAAATTTTTCAATTTTTTTTTTTTAATCATAAAACTCTTTTGTTCAAGAAACACATCATTGAACTACCTAGGTTCCACAAAACTTTGAGAAGCCCTGATTTAAAGTACTGAAGGCCTTAGATGGCATTAGTTTGGTACCAATTACATCAAATCAGTATCACCTGTTAACGTGGTACCAGTATTTCCGCTTCGCCACTGGCTTTTAGCAACTCCCAGAGATTATGGTCTTCAGAAGAGAAAAATTCTTATGTACAGATGCATTATAATTTTCCCTGTTAAGTTTTTGATATATATTTGTTGATTAAAGTCAATGTCAAGAAACAAGCCAGTTAGAAAGGATAAACCGAGGCAACAGAGAATAGATCATTTCAGCTGCAGGGTCAATGTGAGGTCACGGGTGGGAGAAGGTAGAATGGGATTGAAAGAGAGCAAGAAAGCAGCTCGGAAGATTTGAAGACACATGTAAGATTGTCGGTCCTGGCTGCGGACGTAAGTACTGGGTTTGCAAAGTTGTCATAGTCATAATAATACTACTGTCTAGAAACTTTCTAGAAACTCAAGGAGCTTTTCAGATTATTCTCCTGATGCTATTTCTGATTTGCTTGCAATTGTTTTGTGAATAAGTAATGAATGAGTGAAAAGAATGGCCTTGATGATCAAGCCTTCTCATGACCATTTATATATGACTTATCTTCCCAAATGACCTATGACTTCTTAGTGAGCACAGGGCATATCAAATCCATGTAGGCATTTCCCTTATGAACCACCAAGACCCCTTGCCAAGTAGGTGCCATATGAATATATTCGTGAATGAACAAATAAACAGTGATATAATAAAGAATTTGGCCTTTTCTCTGGCTTCTAGGAATAAGACTAAATCCTTGGAATTTCCTGAGTAATACAGGAGTATCTTTGTTGTTCATGAGTCGCTTGGATCACGCCTGATCATTTATGATGATGAGGGAACTTCTTCTGGTCCCCTACATAGCATCAGGACGGAGGCTGGTCATGCTGGAAAGACCAGCTGTGTGATTAGAGGATTGGAGCTTTGTGCCACTGTGTACTAGCTGAACCTCCCACCCTCTGGAGAGGGGATGGGGCTGGAGTCATGTGGCCAATGATTCAATCAACCATGCCTACATAATGAAACCTCAGTAAAAACTGGACACTAAAGCTCTGTAGAGCTTGCTAGTTGGTGAACACATCACTGTGCCAGGTTGGTGACATGCCCTCATTCTACAGGAAGAGGATATGGAAGCTTTACATTCAGGACTCTCCCAGACCTCATTCTATTTGTCTCTTAATTAAGATGTTCTTAATCTGTACTCTTAGTAACAAAATTGTGTCATAAGTGTCATGCTTTACTGGGTTCTGTGAGTCATTCTAGTGAGTTATTAAATCTGAGAGAGTCATGGGAACCCCAAAATTTGTAGCCAGTTGGACAGAGAGATGATGGCCTGTGGACCCCTAAAATATTGCTGGTGTCTGAAGTGAAGCAGTTTCGTGGAGGACTGAGCCCTTAACTTGTGGGGTATGTGCTAACTCCAGGTGGTCAGCACCAGAATTGAATTGCAGCCTACTCTTTGGTGCCAGAACGTGAACCAACAAAAGAACACTGGTGTTCTAGCTCCCAGAGGAGTGCTCTAGTATATTCGGTATCACCTAAGAGCAGGGACACTTTTATTCCTGTTGCTATTGTCCCACCATAGCATCTTACAAAGAGCATTACTTACTCTTGGTTGTTGTTTAATACATTTGTGCTTTTAGAGTTCAAATTTGTTCAAAACTGTAATCTTATGACCGAGGACTAATACAAGCTCAAGTGAACACATAAACTTAAGCAAAACACAGAAAGCTGACATTGTTAACTGGTTTTACACGCTGGCTTTGGAAGTGGTTGGAACCTAGTTATAGCACACTTGCTGCATCTCAATACTTATTCCATGTGCACTTCTGCTCAGCATTTCTGTTGCCATGGTGTACACTCTTCAAAAAGACACAGAAACCTATTAAATATGCTATGAGTAAGGTTCTGGATTGGAATTCAGTTCTTGCTCTGAAAAATGATCATTCAGAAATGTCAGGATGAGGGCTGCAAGCCGAGTCCTGCACTGACCGGATCGTTTAGCTGGAGTGAGTGTACTGAATGGAAGTGTATGCCTCCGGAAGTCAGGCCCGGGAACTAGCTCCAAGGAAGCATCCAGTCCAGCACCATGTCCCAAATACTAGATTCAAAGGGTGTTTTTTCCTTTTTGGGACCCTCCAGGGAGATTCCATAAGATACCAAAATTCCCTCTGATTTGCTTCTTTTCCAGAGGCAAATCATCCTTTGAATAGACTTGTTTGGATCTTAATAATATCCCTTTGGCTTTTTTCTTTTCCTTCTCTTTCTTTTCCTGTTCTTCCTCTTTTTCTCCTTCTTCTCCTCTTCCTCCTTCTTTCACTCCATTTTTAACCTCTTATCATATGCTTCTTATCTTGCTTCCATTTTGCTTTCTGTTGCTGTCTTTCACTTCTATTGGCACTCAAGACTGCTCCACTTGGGTTCTCTTCACTGGCAGATTCCATTTTTGTTTCACAATAGGAAACACTCTTTCTAGGTTCCAGAACAGCTATTAGAACGCTTCCTATAATACTCATTTTCATATTTGTAGCTTAGCAGGTATGATGGAATGTTACTCAAACTTGAAATTGAAATTAGCATTTGTTTTCATTGAGAAAGAATCAGAACCTGACCAACCAGTACTGTGCTCTTTATCGTATAACCCTCTTAACTGCATGGGAAACCTCAGCGTATATCCAAAAGCATTGCTTTGCTAGCTCAATTATCCACATTAAGTTTACATATGGTTTGACAAAAACACATAGTAAAAAACACCTAATCACTACAGCCAATTAGAACTTAATAAAGTGTTCACAGAAGGATAGTGTGTTTTGAAAATCATGCATTCAGTGTCTGTAGGTATCATGAGAGGGAGTTTCACTGGGCACATGGCATTTACAAATTCTGACTGGCATTTCCTTCTTTGTTGAAAAGTGAACCTAGCTCAGTTTGCAGCAAATATGACAATAGGCTGTGCAAATGTATGTCTAAAGTGTGGCTCTGTGGGGGTTAAACATTCAAGCCTATGTGAGACAGCATCAGTTTCAGGTCAAAGCGTCACTCTTAAATGATCAGTTTAGGACAGAAAGAAGGCATTGAAGTGACCTTGCTGAGGGTCTAAAACTGCACCGAAGCCTTTTCTGCATGATTAAGTGAGCAGAATCTTAGATTAGCTAAAAGCAGTGCAGAAACATAATGAGTTCACTTATTTTGGAGCATTTAATAACAGTTATAGACAGTTATGTGATCAGGCGGAGTTATGACTTATTCATTCTTTCATTGCTATTAAAATTACTGCATTTGAGGTTTTTAAAGTCATTGAAATAAAAAAAAGTCTGATTTATGTTAGGAGAATTTAGCTTGCCCTTTGGTCTTTCAGTTTTTAAATGATATAATTAGACTTTTTAAAGACCATTCTAAAAGCATTATTAGCATTTTGTATAGCGGGAAGTAAATGCATGTTTTGTGGATAGCTTAATTTTAAAAGGGATAATAATACTTGATTCAGACAGTGATATTCATAGATTATTAAGGAAAGATTTTTTTTGTATGAAATTTCTCAAAAGGCAATTGAATAATTTTAGTAATATACTATAGAGAGTACGTGTGGATTTTGCTGTGTGTACACAGAGATACTCTCTTTCTAATGCACTCTCTAATTTCATTTTGAATGGACATTACAAAGACATGAAAATAATACAACACAGCTTTCCTCCCATTTGGAAAAGCAAGGATGGGAAGAGAAAGTACCAGACAATGTATTAACTCATGACCTTTAGCATATTTCCTCTGAAATTACAGAGCCATCTATCAGCCTGGGGTGGGGTGGGGGAGGTGCGTGAGGGTAAAGCCCACTTTAATCATAACAAAGTGATTTGCAGGTGGTTTGAATTAGCAGTAAACAACAATTATTAGTAAATCATTTTGGAGGAATATGGAAATGTCATGGATGCATCAACATTTTAATATGACTCTGCTCTTAAACTTTTCTTACACATTCCCTTGTATGCAAATATCTTCCCCTGTCCAAATGGTTCCAAAGTAGACATTGCTTCCACTTTCAAGTGGGATATTGTACAATACGTAAAAGGTGTGGAGAAACGTATCTCACCATAACACTGTAACATAAAGGGCTGATTTTAGTTGGACACTCAGTAGGATTATTCCATCTATACATTTTAGCCCATAAAATTAAGCTGACTGCAATCTTCTTAAATAACAGCTATTTGTGTTACATGTGTATTCTGTAAACAGTTTGGATATCTCTTTTGGAGGCTCAAAATGCAGTGCACTATGCTATAGGAGGATGGAAACTGGAAAACACATTACTGTGGAGTAAACACAAAGAAGCCCCTTAAATAGCCAGCAATGGAGGGTTACCCATGTAGATAAATGGATGGTCCACCCTTTATCTGTTGAAACAAAACTATACACACTTTTAGGAATACACATGTGTATGTGAGTACATACACATGTGTGTTTATGCCTTCCCATTTTATTTGGATCCATTGGAATTTAATCATTGACATTTACCTTCCACCTGAGCCACCAGCTTCTGTTTAAGTATAGCTGGAATAGCTAAGTGATCAGTTCTGTTTGTTCTGGTTAACTGATCAACAGGAAAAGGTGTCACTGTTGTAGGAGGGGAAGATCAGGCTATTCCGGTAGCCGCTGAGGAGTCAAGAGTTGCGAAGCAGCAATCTCTGCAGTGACTTCACACCTATGGTATTATTTAAGGAGGTTCCTCTGAAAACGCTCGCGGTTTCCTGACAGTGAGGTCTGCTCCTACCTAGACCCTTTCCAAATGAATAAGAAAGATGGACTGGAAACATATCAGTCCCGCTGGTGTGGGTCTGTGGTGCTATGGGTGAGGGTTATTGTGTCAGCCTCCCACTCAGGCAGTGCAGATTTTCGTCCGCTAGAGACTGATCTCTGCCCAGTAAACATGGTGCTTAAAGCTTCACAGTTTAGACTTGAACTATGGTCTCAGAGGTGAGAGGCAAGCGTTTCATCCACTAAGCCATTTAGTCTTTTCCTTTGAAGGAAGATTGATTTTAAAAAAGCTATTAGCCTTCCATGATTTATCTCATCAGATCATCTTCATTTTCTCCTGCTTATAATAAGACTATACTATTACATAGTTTTATTCTTCAGTTAATTCAACAAGACCCTCTGAAAGGGAAATACACGAGACACATAAAGAAGGCAGAGACAGTAGAAAATTATCGGCAACACTGACACGAAAATGTTAACAGGGAAAACAAAAGAAACTGAGTCAATATTATCGCAGATCTCACATGTAATCAGGTAAGACATAATGATTCCATGTAACCCAGTTTTACAGAAAAACTTTCTGCATGTCACAGTGACTATGCCAATGACATGGGCATTACCTTCTAGTGAAAAGACAAAAGGGACAAGCTTCACTTTTTGCCATGATTTAAATAAAAGGAACCAGTGATAATTAATTCACACTGAGTACATATTCAGAGGTGTACAAGAAACAGCAATATTCAAGGAAATTTTAAAAAAACCCCACATTCTGTTCTGAGCCCAAAATAAGACATTTCATCGATTTTTAGTGAAAAAATGTGGAAAATGTGTTAAACAGTAACCTGTTCTGCTGCCTTATCCTGAATCCCTTATACACTGAACAAGTAACGGGTTGCTTTTCATACTGAATCATGTTTGATTTATTGCGTTTTATTGATTAAGTTTCCACTTTGGAAAAAGTGTTACATTTTGTGAAGAATGTGTTAGCATTAATGACTTTAATTTGTTCCCCGTAACTTTATGACAGACACTAATTTACATTTCTTCCGGAGTACCTGGTAGCAAAAGAAGCTTTGGCATTTCAATTTTTTTTTTTTTTCATATAAACCTCCAGGCTGAGCAATACTGGTAAATGCTTTATAGAAACACAGCATTAGGCAAGTATTTTTCAGGGAGCATGGAGTCCCCTTGTCCCTACCCCATTCCGCCCCACCCCTGGCACTCAGGTATGCACATTGAAAGCTAGACTAAAGGCTTATCATAACATTTCAGTATCTGATGAGACTAAGCAACAATAAGCATCAGCCCCTGCCGTTTTCTGGGCTTATTTAACACTCCTGGTTGAAACTCCTTTTGTTTCATTTACTGCTAGTTTATTTAAGTTGGTGTTTGAGCAGGTGAAGCTAGCTCAGCAATGGCAAGTTCTGACAACTGGTTCTAAAGAAACCCAAGAAGCTGAGCTTGTCAAGCTCTTGTTCAATATTTTCAGAATTGGTCAGTAAGGATAGCTTGTAAGAAGATTGAAAACTGGAGAAATGAAGGACTAGAAAAATGTCTGTCATAAAACGAAGTTACTTCCATCTTTGTTTTTTGAGCAAATGAAAGTGAAATAAAGTAACTCTTTGATAGCTGGTTAGAACCCCCTTTCTAGGTATTTCACAGTATAGAATGACTAGGGTAAATAAAATCTTCTGTGTAATTTTCATTACAATTCTGATTTCCTCACCCAGCTTTAGTTAAATGCAAAGACAGCCGCCTCTTAATTGCTTTTCTGTATCTGGATTACCTCTGGGTGTGATATTTACAAAATGAATTTTGATGCGGAATTTGGGAAGCAGAACTAGTGTGAAAGGTTAAGGAAATAATAAGGAGATAAAAATAGTGATTCATGAAACTCAAGTGTGGTTCAGCTTTGAGAAAGGGACATTTTTTGACTCTGAGAAAGAGGGAGGAATAAGGTGGATGACTGCAGCTCCTTATACCTATCTCTTTGTTTTGTTTTGTTTGTTTGTTTTTGGTTCAACTCAGGCCCAAAGGGAGAATTCTGGGTTGCAATCTATTAGCTCTCTTGTCTTGATTTCTCAGTGTTCAGAATTCTGTTAGTTCTGCCCCTCTCCTATCCCAACCCCAAGCCCATCAAAATATCCATTCCTGTTGGATTTCCCAAGTGTGATTCTTTTCATGATGATTTCAAAACCACAGTATTCTTGTGCCTCTTGGTTATTTTCTTTACCTCATCTATCAGGACAAAGGATGATGAGTAAAGGCAATGAGCCAAAATGATCAATTGCCCTAGATCTGCAAACTTTAGAAAACTCTGAAAATAATTTTGGCATAATAAGTTCTTTGGATTTGGCTACTTATGATAAAGTATCATATCAAAAAACCTATAAGTTGTACTTTCCTACAAAATTCATATTTTTATAGTGTTCAAATTATTTCCTCATGTAGAAAAACACAGTGAAACATAGTGAAAATGACTTAGTAATAGCAAATAAAACAATGCTTAGCTAAGCTTCACCAATACATTCTAACGTGATCTTCCATCCCAGATATAAAATGACAGGTCATAATCAACATATTAATATATATTAGAAGACAGTGAAAAAGTACAGAACAAAACCTAGGAGATATGCATGCAGACCTCTCTTTTTGTCATATTAACCAATGCATAGCTCTTACACTTTTCTGCTTATGTCCATCAGAATATTTCAGTAGATCAAAAAATAAGATGGGTACCTCACTTGATCACTGATTTCGTTCATTTTAAACTTTAAGCAGAACTAGGATAAAGTTAAAATATTAAGATATTTATATCTTAATATAAAAAATTAAGATAAAAAATTAAGATCTGAGAGTCCCAGTGTCTCGTATCAAACAACCTCTAAAACCTGCCACAGTCATCTGCTTGGTAAAATGGCTCAGAATTTTGATGCGCAAAGGTTCCCATGGTTTAGGGTCTTTGTCCTATTCTCTGCACTTCACATGAGGCCATACATCTAAGGAAACTTCATTTTCTTATGGAGTTCTGAATTTTTGGCTTTAGAGCTGATCTCTTTACTAATTCTTCCCTGTGCCCTGCCACTTGGTCTCCATTTCCCCATCTTCTGATAACCAGGCTTGTTTTCTGTGTTGGATTTCTCCTTAGTTGTCTTCATGGCTGTGATCATGGTTTTTCATAGGTGATGACACAGGTCTTCCTGCCACCCTTCCTTCTTCTTTCTACCTGCTTCAGGCCTCTTGGTTATATATTATCCCTCCTGTCTTTACTCAGGTTCAAAAGTATTCTAGTGGATCGGGTCCCTGTTGCTCAGTAGGCGATGTTCTTGTATGATTTGCCCCAGTCCTGAAATAATGCCCCAACCACTGTGTAGCCTTAGTGGTTTAGAAAGGACTGATTCCATCAAATAGCAGGTGTAAAATATTTGTGAACCACATTTTATTGTAATAATTTGTGAATGTAGCTGTCAGGTTACATGTTAAAATGCTAACATTTGCCAAACACTGTGGCAAGATTATTTTTGGAATTTCTGCACTCAACATACTGCAGTGTTTCCATTGAATTAAGCTCCCTCCCTGCCCCCACCTTGGTGTTTGACACATCCTGCAGGAACTTCTGTTTAGTCGCTATTGTAAAGTCATGTAACTGTTTTTGGCAGAGTTGTGATGCTACTGGTTAAACCTTCCATTTATGCTCAACAGCATTTAAACCAAACTAATTTGAGTACTGAATGAAAGGGAGAACTTGTTTCTAGTCATTTTTCATTTCTCTTTTGAAAACCATAGGTGATTTTGAAAATGCAAAATGATTAATTTATGAGCACAAAGAATGGAAAATAGTATAGTTCCATTTAATTGGTTTATATTTTCTCTTTAAAAAGTATAATAAATGTACCATGCTTACCATAAATTAGAAAGGTAAAAACAATACACCAAAATATCCTTTGTTTGCTTTATCACATGCCTTTTTCTTATTATTGAGTCTTAGTTCATTCGGGCTGCTATAACAAAACATCACAGACTGGGTGGCTTATAAACAGCAGAAATTTATTGCTCACAGTTCTTGAGGTTGGAAGAACAGGGTGCTAGCATAGTTGGGAGAGGTCCTTCTTCTGGTTGCAGACTTCTCATTGTATCCTCATGTGGTAAAAATGGCTAGAGAGCTCTATGGATCTCTTTCATTAGAGAACTAATCTCCTTCATGAGGGCTCCACTCTCATGACCTAATCATCTCCCATAGGCTTCACCTGCTAATACCATCACTTTGGGGTGTCACGATTTCAACATATGACTTTTGGGGAGATATAAACATTCACCATAGCATACTGAAAGTTAGTATTTACTCAGTTTTAATCAAATGACAGTTCTACTATTACAGCTTTTGCTACTTTTTGATAGTAATTGGCATGTTCTCTATGTTGAGTCATAATTTTTGACCTCTGTTTCCAGCCAGAGTTCTGAAGGGGAATACTTTTTTTTTTTTTTTTTTTTTTAAAAGATTTTATTGGGGAATTGGCGGAGGGGAACAGCATTGGGGAATCGGGGAAGAGGAACAGACAAGTTGCTGTCTTTTTGTTCTTCAGTTTAGTTGCAGAGGATGTTGCTTCACTGTTGGTATCGTCATAGCGCTCTTCCCGGATGAGGCAGATCGGTCGCTGGCCTCTGGATGTCGCTCATCGCGGCTATTGGCAGCTCACGCTTGGCTGCCAGCCACTCACGCTGGCTGCGGGCCACTCACTGTAGCCTATGGCAGCCCACTGCAGCAGGGGCTGCAGCCCACACCATCACCGGGGCTCGCACAGCCCAGCTCCAGGTGGAGCTGTTAGCTGTAGAGGGCAGTGTCACTGGCCCTCATGTGGGATCCGAACCGGGGCCGCTGGCATCCCAAAACCAGCGCTTAACCAATGCGCCACTCGGCCGGCCCCTGAAGGGGAATACTTTTAATGTCTGATTTACTTGGTGAGTTAGACAGTCAGTTATTCAAAAAGTATGTATTGAACACCTACCATGTTCCAAGCAGTATGCAGTCTAGGTGATACCCATTGTTGAAGTCACAGAGGAATCCATCCAATTCATACAGTATTGTCTCTAGACCCATTTCAACACAATTTCTAGGCCATTCCTCTCTGCTCTTGGAAAAACTGAGTTTCTTCTGGCCTCTTGCAAGAAATTCAAAACTGGTATTTTCTTTCAACTTTCTTATGCATTTCATGTCTTGTTTGGATTTGTAGCAGTTTGGCAGTTGGGGTATTTTTCCTTAGAAGGCAGAAGGGTACTTCTTGCAGGTTTAATAAGAATTTATTTAATAGACATTTATTTAATACCCATCTCTAATTCTAGATGGGTAATTGACAGCATGAATCAAACATATACAATGTGATCAAGAGCAAAAGACACTCCAGATGGATAAGGTACCTCTTTGTAAGTTTTACCAGTAACGGTCCCATTAGACTTGAGAGCTTTTATCCCCAGTAAGATGACCCAAACTGACCCAGTTTACAGATTGGACCACACTTGTTTTGTGATTGTTGAGTTTAGCCCAATCCTTAAATTATCCTCCTACTTTATAGTCCTCAATTTCCAACTTCCAAAACAGGATGATTTTCAGCTCTCACACTCATAATGTTGTCCATGCTTGAAATGAAAGGTTATTGATGGAAATTAAGAATTGCTTATGGCAGCACAAAAACCCACACTCAAAGGCAGGTACAAATAAATGATGATTTAAGAGCCTGGTGAGTTTGACTGTGTACCAGAAACAGCTCTGCAAATATTGCCTGTGGAAATTTATTTTTCATCTGGCCTTTACCTGGTCCTCTTTTAGGGACATGGAAAGTGAACATTAGGTTAAGAGAAGTAATGAAAAAAGAAAACGAAACTATAAACCCAATTAATTAAAGGCTTGTCTTCATCTGTAAGTGGCAGATGTATTTGTAGAGAGTTATTTTGTCCCAGTTACAAAGGCATCAGAGTGATATGCTGCCCATGCTTTCAGCGGTCTCTCGGGTAGAGTGAATTTGTGAGTGCTAAGCACACAAATGATATGTGCAGTTTCAGTGTAGCTTACAATCAGATGTTTAAACTCATTGTGTAAAAATAACCTGGTCAGAGTCATATTTTCCTTTCAGCAAAATAAAATAGAGAAGCTTAACCATGTGAAAATAATGGTTAAGTTACCACATTCAGAAGATTAAGCTTTTGATAAAGTTCTAGCCTCTTTTAAAAAGCAGAAACAAATGCCTTAGAATATCATATATTTCTTTTTTAAAAAATATTTTACTGGGGGAGGGGAACAGAGTTGGGGACTCAGGGATGGGGAACAGACAAGTTGCTGTCCTTTTGTTCTTCAGTCTAGTTGTGGAGGACGTCGCTTCACTGGCCCATGGTGGTCTCATCATTGCGTTCTTCCTGGCTGAGGCGGTCACTCTCTGGCCATTGCATGGCCGCTAGTGGTGGCTCAGGGCTGCTCACGAAAGCCCATGCCAGCTGCTGGCCAGCCCCACTGCAGCCTGTGCCATCGCTGTGACTCCTGGCAGCCAGCTCCAGGTTGAGCTGTTGTTCACCATCTTAGCTGTAGAGGGTGCAGTGTCACTGGCCCTGAAGTGGGATCTGAACCGGGGTCCTACTGCTCAGAGCTGGCATCCCAAGCCAACTCCTAACTAACAGGGTCGACCCTATCATATATTTCTTTTAACTGATTTTAACCAGTTAGAAATCTATTAATTTAGGTTTTGTTTTGTTTGTTTGTTTGTTTGTTTGTTTTGCTTTTCTATTTTCCATTATTTGGATCCCTTTACAGTGTTTCCCTCTTACAGTGTTGTCCAATTTCTGCTTGGTTGGTTCAGCCTGTATCCTCTAATTGGTCCTCTTGACTTCCCATAATCATCTTTCACAGAACATGATCGCCATCTGCACACAAACACACACACACCTCTCCACCCCACAGTTTTTATGTAGTTTCTGTGGCTCCAACCACTGTTCATCTTGGTTTCACTCAACAACTATTCCACTCTGTGCTTCAACTTTGACCTCTTTGTCTACTTCAACCCCCACTTCCATGAGGCAGCTTTCTCCTCAGGCTGTGGCTGGATTATACTCATTTCCTTTGTTGTCTTCTTTTTCTTTCTAACTTCTCATTCATTATCCACCCACTGTTTTCATGTTCCACCCAGCCATTACACAGAAACTGTGTTTTCAAAAGTCACTAATGACCCAATTGTCAATTCCAATGACACCGACGTAGCTACTGACAATTTTGACTATCTATCCTTCTTCTTTTTTTGACTTTTTGACACCACAATACTTTCTCCTTGTTCTCTTCCTACTTCTGAAATGCTGACAGCAAATGCAATTTTCTGGTGAATATCTAATAGCTGTCTTTCTGGAGGAAAAGAAAAGCTCTGGTATGTAATGTTTTCTGATTTCCAGGGTGTAAATACTCTCACCACAGTCCATTTCATGCTACCAATGTGACATCACTAAATGTATAATTGAGAAGACACATGAACACCTGGTGCAAGCTGACTCCAGCACAACACTGAGTCTTGGTCTTTTTTGTTCACTGGCCCCTCACAGAAGGAGTTCTCTGAAGCAATGATTTCCAAATTGGAGTGAATGCATCCTGTGTGTTCTACAAGATAATTTATTGGATTGTGGGAAAAGCATATTAGAAATTCTATTTATGTTTAATTTTCAGTTTATATTTTTCAAATGTTTATTTTATGTGGGTTTCATTTTGTACTTCTAGTATAATTAGTACAGTATACATAGGATGTATGTATATTATTATGTGTGTGTGTAAATAAATAACATCTATTAGAGTCTTACTATGTACTAGACATATGTTAGGTTATTTAATTCTTACTACAATGCTATAAAATAAGTGCTGAAGTCCAGAGAAGCTAAGTAATTAGCTCAAAGAATATAATTAAAAGTAAGTGAATACATTGATGATGTATCCTCATTTTTTTTTTTGAGGTCAGTGTCACTGGCCCTCATATATGGGACCCAAACCTGGGCTGCTGGCTTCCCAAGCCAGCGCTTAACCACCACGCCACTCGGCCGGCCCCTATCCTCATTTTTTTAAAAACAGATGCATTAAGTGATCAAAATTTTGTACCTTTACTCACTGTTCACTTGATTTTCTTCTACCAGATTACCTCATATGCACCAATAGTTTTAACAACTATCCATAAGCATTTGAATTCAATAGTTTTTCCTCTGGTCCTAGATAGCTTCAAACCTAAATTTCTAAAGTCTACTGGTAGCTCAACATGTTGAAGATGTAATGAGAAGATTTCAGGGTTTACATGTTGAGTTTTTGCTAGCATGATTGATTCTAATTATAAAGGAGGTTAAATTTCAAGAAAAATGTCAAAAATATAAAACTAAAAGATACCACTTATTGTAAGATGTATTTGTGAAAAACTTTTATGGGGCTCAATAAAATTAAATTGAAAACATTCTGAACTTCAGTTTCCTCATCTTGAAAGCAAAAGAGTTGGACTTGGTGATTTCCTTGAAACTCTTTTTGTCCTTGATTCCCACGAGTGTTTTCAGTGTCAAATGATGCTTCTATCTAAGTTACCAGTCAATAGCAATGCACTGGTTTGTAGACTTTTGTGCTTAATAAGTGCAATTCCGATTTTTCTTAACATTAATTTAACTCCTTTAAAAATGGATATATGTGTCTGTTTCAGAGGTGACCTCCGACTTCTGACTTGGAAGTGACTCTTAATTTCAAGATAATAGGTCTCAAATGAATGATTATTTAAATATATCTTAGCAAATATCTAGATTGACAGGTCTCCAAGACAATTTATCGTAAGCTATTTAGGGAAGAATGCAATATGCCCTTTGCACTTACTATGAGCATATGGGAAACCTGCGCTTGTAAAACATTTGGTGATTGCTAAGCTTTTGACACTTACCTGCAAACATTATTGTATGATTGGTATAGTCTTAAAAAGAGGAAAACAATATATTAGAATGTAAACGGGGTAGGAGGAAAATAATATTGTGGATTTATTTCACAATATCTCTTCAGAGTTCCAACTAGTTCCAATACACTAGAGTTTTCTTTATGATAGCTACTATTTTTCCCTTCTTCTTTGCTCTCAATCTTCCTACTTTTGAAATAAATTAAGGATTCTTACTTAGAGCAAGAACGTTTATGACTCCAGTAAAGATGATTTTGGAAATAAAAGGAAAATAAGACTTTTCTTTATTTTTTGATATGTACTGATTTATCAGTTTTTGGAAAAACAAGTTCTATAATTCTTTAATTATATTTTTGTAATATAAATAACAGGGTCAAAATGGCTACTTTGCATCTAGATAATGTTTAATCCCTACAGATTTTCTCACTTAGAAATGAATTAATTTTTTATTTCAGTGATATATCTGAACTTTATGAGGCAGCTAGATGAATTAATCTCTCATTCTTTATAGGTGAAGCCTATTATATTTCCAAGGTTATTATTTTAGTCAACAGTTTAGAGAAATCCAGTTGGCTGTGAAACAGAGAATCCTTTCAGCTTTTGGTAAGTGTACTGGTATACACAAAAGGTGGAGAAAATATTTGCTTTAAAAATGATATTCTCATGAAAGATGCCTAAATATACTGGGCCATTTCTGAACATACATTTATAATTACCAATGCTTACTGACCACCTCCCCCAGAATTTACTACTTGTTCTAGATTCCTAGTTTATCCATTTATAAGAGGGGAAGAGTGGGAGCTGGTAGAAAGAGTTATGAAGGGATATCCAACCATGCCTAATGAAGATCTTAAAATTCCATTGACTTTGCTTGTCACTAAAGCTGTGTGAAAGTTAATATTTTTAGTCCACAGAGATTTATGCAAATTATTTTTAAAGTCCTACTTATGTGAGGTCATATCCCTTGAGAGTCATCAGAAATTCTGATTTGAATTAGCTGGAATTCCCAGAGCTAAATTAATCAAAATGGCTAAAAGATACCAGAGATATGTTGTGTTCAGGAGATATTTCTTAGAGGCAGGAAAATGAATTTGTTAGCCATCTTTGTTTGTTTTTAGATAACAAGCACTTTCTTGTTTTAAAAAATCAAACTAATATAGAAGTTTACAAAATAAAAACCTGAGTTCCATATATCAACCACCAGAGTTATCCAGTACTAGTAGTTTTTTTTTCTTTTGAAACATAAATTAGATTAATCTAGACTTATTGTATAATTTGCTTCCATTTACTTAAGAATAGATTATTGACATCTTTCCAGGCCTATGCATATAGATCATACCTCATATATATTTATGTACTTCTCTATAGAAAGATATTTAAATTATTTCTAATTTGGGACCATTACCAAGTATAATAAATATTCTTGTTTGTATATCTTAATGCTTTCATGCTGCTATGACTGAAGGCTTGGGTACCAGAAATAGGTTGTTTGGTCCATTTAACAACTTTATAGATGCTGTTAAAAGGACTTCACAAAACCTTCCAATTATAAGATCTTGCTCTTCCTTGTATATTGGAAAGCCCTGGATTGGGTACAGAGTGAAGCTAAGCTAGACTTAGTCTTCAAAACAAGGAGTGTTTATGTTTTTGCTCATTGAGTTTAACTGCCTGACAATCAACAGCCAACTTTGTGAACTAAGGCAATGCATATCTATGGAAATGAAAACCACTGAATCACTTATGCGAGTTTAATTTGGCTATATGAATATTTTTTAACATCATTCAAAAGGAAACTATAAATAATCTTCCTTCACCATAATCTTTCTCTTAAGGAAAATAATACACACCTCACACATTGGGTATGTCATTGCCTGCCGCCATTCCTGATTTATATCTGTGCTGTTATGCATTTTTATACTCTGTAGAATATTTTGTGAATTAAATCTGCATTGGAACATATATACATTTATCACAGGTAGTGGACACACTGCCCCAAGGCAGCTGAGTGCAAATAAACTATGGAGAAATTAATGTTAAGGTTTGGAGTGAAACAATATCACTGAGAACAAAACCTCTTCTGTTGTATTTCTCGCTATTTTCTGGGCTGATTCTGTGCCCCAGATCTCCTTACAAGCACAAAAGGTGCTTTTTAGCTTTCCTTCCTCTGTTTTAGGCCAAAATGACTGTATTTTACTGCTTCATCTGCTGTTTTAATACAGGAGATTTAAGGAATCCAAAGGATAGAGAATTTATTTCATATCAACAGCAGCTATGATTTGGTCATTGGGTGCTAAGAATTAAAAAGTTTTGAATTCTAAAGAATCAGAGTTCTTGAATATAAACAAGTGCTTGTGATCTTTCATGCCCTTCTTTGGGGAAATTTTTCCATCTCAGAGATGACTTTGTCTTTCTAAGCTCTAAAGGATGTTAACACCAGACACTCTTGCAGCCTGGGGAAACTCAGAGAAATGCTTTGGATGAACTCACTATCTGTTTTTAATGTCATTTAGTTGTTCATTTTAGATCTTTTTGAAGAGGTCATTTTCAACACATGCAAAATGAAGACTTCACGTTTCTGTGGGGGATGGTTATGAGAAAATTGTTTCCGTGCTCCTTTTTACCACTGCCTATTATGACCCCAGATTAAACACTGGTCAGGTCCCAGCTGGGGCAATCAAGGCCCCAAATTTCATTACTGTGTTCAAAGAGAACACGCATCAAAGGTTCCAGAGGGACTCTTTGCTGATAGGATATTTTTTTATCTGGCCCTACTTTCTACTTTCCAAGAGAATTAGAGTATATTGTTAGTAGTAAGCACTTTATTCCCACCACACCCCAAGCTCATGGAGGCAAATCTCTTGTCAAGACTATTGCAGTAGTTTTCACACTGTTCTCTCTGCCTTTCTCCAGTCTCCACGATTACTGAATAATCTTTTTACAGAACTAGTTGGTCATATTACTTCCTTGCCTCTTCCCATGGTCTCCTGTTACCCATGGATTACAGTTTAAACTCTGGTTGTGACAGACAAGGCCTGCCATCATCTCAACTGTCTCCCATCTTTTTCTTTCAAAATTACCCCTTTGCCTCATAAGCTCCAGTCATAAAAGATTGCCCTGCATTAACTAGAGCTCTCTAGGGTTGTACCTTCTTCCACATAACTTTTCCTAAACAATTTTCCTTTAGATTACTTTTCTTCACCCCTTGGAGAATTGGCCATTTTTGTGCTCACCTATATCTATGAGTATTTTAATTATTACAACTGTAATATCTTACTAAGTATATTTGTTTAGATGTTTGTTTTAAATTGTTGGGCTGTAAACTACAACAGGGATGAGGGTCTTTTATGTTGCTGTGTCTAGTATAGAGTAGGCAATGCCTAATTGACCAGGTAACTAATGAATAAATATCTTCATTGCAACCAAAGAGAATTCAGACCTACGTACCACAGTCATAAATAGAATTCTGTATATGAGTGCTTGCCTTTTTCCTTTGTCTTATTCCCAAAAGGATTTAAGACAATCAAAAAATATTGCACACTGGAGCACAATGATAAGTAAATCATGGTGGAAATTAGGACAAAATAAAGGAAAAGGAATTGTAGAATCATGTTTAGAACTTTGATCCACTTTGATTTTAGCCACAAGTAAATGCACCCTTAGTTATACTGTTAGGAAGAGCAAGAAGTACACAAGAGATTCTTCAAATAGCAACCTGGGATTTACCAAATGTGTTGTGGGTTTAACACCAAAGGTGGACATATACATTAGAGAGATTATTTTGAAGGGAAATATCTATCAGTGAAAAAAAATCAGTATAGTATAGTATATAGTATAGTATAGTATAGTATAGTATAGTATGACTACACTCATGAAGTTATATTCATAAAATTAAATGTATCTAAATTTCAAAATCCATCTATCTTAGAATAATGGCATCTCATTGTTATTGCCTAAGGCCTAAGAATATATATGCATTATCATTGAATATTTAACTACAATTCTTACTATGTAAGAGGGTCTCAGGTATCTTTAACTTAAAACATTGAAATTCTGTTCTGGAATCTTGTCATGAAGTATAGCATGAAAGACAAACTAAACTTGTATCAATTCAAAGAAATAATTATGTGTGTGTATGTTTTTGTTGTTTTTTTTTGAATAAGGAAAAAAACAATAAGTTTGATTTGATTTCCTTTGAAACATAGCTTTGCTCGTTATTCATGCTATTTCATTGTTGTGTTTGCAAGACATTTAGGACCTCAGAATTTAGAAAGATCTGAGATTTTGAGAGATAAAGAATTTGACAGGACAGCTAAAACTGCAAGTCAAAAGATTATTATGAAACACAGCGATAGTGTATTTTAAACTAATAATTATTTATAGTGACAACTCCAAATGATAGAATTTGTCCTACCATCAAATCTGAATAATTGTACTTCTCCTACAGGGAGAAGATTGAGCATCTGGATTTAATGTCTGAAGCTTATAAAGAAAATCTGAAATATTTAAATTCCACGTATAACCTTTAATCACATTATATACACTTAGCTGAGTTATAGTAATTTCAAGAACTTTAAGAGTAGTTAAAATTTATCACGATCAGTGATTATCTGATTTGCATATATCCTTATTAAAATACTATTAATGTGATTGACTCCCGTGTAGAAGAAAGATACATATATCATGGGGACATGATAGCTGCATTCAGGAGAGATGATCAACCACATTTATTCAGTTCCTGCAGTTTGGAATTGAAGGGAGGCACAAAATCAAGTCACATTCTTATAAAAAAGCTCTGATTAAATTCAAGGTAAATATCTAGTACTTTATGAATCCGTGTTCCCTTGGTCGTATGGGTAAATCTGTTTTTTGTTGTTGTCGAGAGTTAAGGCTGATGTTCAAATACAAATTTCCATTTCAGCTTAAAAAGTGAAAATCTTTGATGAGACCTGTTCATCAATCATCAGAGTTTCCATCTTTCCAGGAAAATGTATTTTCTTTTTCCACAATTGAGGTACAGAACTTTTATGTTCATTCAGCTGTGGGAAAGGAAAATGGGAAACATATGGCCAATTTATTTCAACATTGTGAGCAAAAGAAGGTTTTTAATTAGGAATCTTCAATGAAACTCCACCCACAAAATTCATCAGTAGGTTATAAAGCTGAGATTTCCTCCAATGAACTCTAACAAGTCAATTGCCAGGTGTAGATAATAACCCACCTCCTTTCTCCCAATACCTTCCTGTACTTGTCATCTCTATATGTAGTGGATGAGAAAAGATGAGTTTGGTGGAGGGAGAGGCCTAGAGAGGGGAAGGAGGAACTCACACCTCAGTGAATTCTTTGGATTGATTTCCAGCTCAGTGAAGAATGTGAGAGGCAGTAGCTGAAGTTCTCCTTAGTAGAGATTTTGTAAGACTGTCCTCAGGGGGCAGTATGAGGAGCCCAGGCAACCACATTTGGAATGCAACTGTGAAGAAGATTCTTTCTTATGCCGATGAATGGTACCCATCAACTCCTGGGGAATGAGGTACTTTTGGGTGAATCCAGGCACAACCCACTAGCCATGGTTTTCTCATGTTAGGTAGCTGCAGTGGTGAAGGTTCCCCAAAAGTCTTTGAAGGCAGCACATGTGAGAGATGTGCAGAGAGATGGGGCTAGCACAGTAACCTGACCAGGGCTCATAGAGAGCTTTGGGAAGCAGCATTCTGGCTACTTCTAGAAATCCCACTGAGATACCTGAGTAGGAGGTTCAGTAGAGGTCGGAGATTAAGGCCTTTTTATTATATGGGTAGATGCCTTTGACCCACTTATATCTTTGAACTACAAAAGCACAGAGTATTTTTCCTTCCTGTTTAAAAATTATTAAATGTTTAATATGTGTAAAAATGTGTGTGTGTGTGTGTGTATAGAGTTGATTCCCCTTATTTGAAGTTTCAAAGATTTGAAATTGAACTACTCACTAAAATTTATTTGTAATCTCAAAAGTCCGTACCTGTCAGAACTTTCTCAGTCATTTGCAAACATGTGCAGAGTAGTGACAAATCTGAGTCACCTGACATGCTGAGGTCAAGAAAGGGATGTTCTGCTTCCTTGTTCCAGCTCTCATACTGTTAACAAGTATCCTTCCTGCAGTCTATTTAGTACCAAGATCCACAATTTTGTGCTTTGCATTGGTGATTACACTGTTTAAAATGGCCCCGAGTGTGGTACTCAAGTGCTATCTAGTGTTCCTAATTGCAAGAAGGCTGTAATGTGCCTTACAGAGAAAATATAAGTGTTAGATAAGATTCATTCAGGCATCAATTATAGTGCCCTTCGTTGTGAGTTCAATGTTAATGAATCAACAATATATATTAAATCAGGTGTCTTTAAACATAAACATATAAAACGAGGTTATGCACTGATGAGTTGGTAAAAATGTTGTGATTAGAGGCTTGCAGGAATTTAACTGTATCTCTTAGGAGTAGTCCTTCAGTATTTGCTAATTTCAGCATTTGCAGTGATTTACAGAACATAACTACAATGAATAATGAGAATCAACTGCATACATATGTACATATATGTATATATGTATAACCTTATATGTAAGGTAGAAAGAATGATACTAGTGACCCACATCTATAAAGAAATAAAACATCGGGCCGGCCGAGTGGCGCGGTGGTTAAGCGCTGGCCTTGGAAGCCAGCGGCCCCGGTTCGGTTCCACATATGAGGGCCAGTGACACTGCCCTCAAAAAAAAAGAAAAAAAAAAAAAGAAATAAAACATCAGCAACACCTTTGAAGCATCTTACATACTGTTTCCAGATGACATTTCCCCGAGTCCTTCTCTCCCCCATGGTAATTACTGTCTTGAGTTTTATGAATAACACTTACTATTATTTTTTGTTATTGCTTTATAATGTATAATATGTAAATACCCCTAAAGTCTTGTATAATCATATTTTTGAACTCCATCTAAATGTCATCAAACAGTATTATCTTGTGCAACTTCCTTTCCCCTCCCAGCTATATTGAGATATAATAGACATATAGCATTGTGTAAATTTGGGGTGTATATGTGATGATTTGATGCATATGTGTATTATAAAATGATTACCACAATAAGGTTAGTTAACACCTCAATCACTTCACATAATTACCATTTTTTTTCTGTGTGGTGAGAACATTTAAGATTTACTCTCTTAGCAACTTTCAAGTATATCATACAGTATTGTTAACTCTAGTCACTACACTGTACACTACGTTCCCAGGATTTATTGATACTTGGAAGTTTGTACTCTTTGACCAACATCTCCCCATTGCCTCCATGATCCCAGTCCCTAGTGGCCATCGTTTTACTCTTTGTTTCTACAAAAAGTGAAAAATACAGTGAGTATTTAAATACAAAAAAATTTTATTACTGTAAAACACATTAACATTAATCCCCCTCAAAATATTCCCCCTCACTTCAAACATACCAATCCCATCATTCTTGCCATTTTCTGAAGCAGGTCTGGAAATCCTCTATCGTGAGTGTCTTTAGTTGTGCTGCCATGGCTGCTTCAATGTCCTGAATCATTTTGACTTTGGGGAAGAGCCACAAGTCCCATGGTGCCAGATTGGATGAATAAGGTGGATGGGGACACCCCATAATGTTTTTATTTGAGAGAAATTGCCATATACGAGAAGCGATGTGTGACACGGGGGGTTGTCATGATGGGGGATGATTTAAGGCACACTTTAAAACACACCTTCTCTCAGCTGTACCTCACACCTGACTGATTGCACCAAACAAGTTGAAACTTGTCACCCATTGCAGCTTCCCATATTGAAGATCGCTGCCTTTCCGTTGGATGGCACTCGGCAGCAGCACTTACTGTATGTTCTGATCACACCCTGTATATGGATTAATTCTTACTATCTTATTTTGTGTTGTTCTCAATTCTGTGTGTCTTCTGTGGTCTCCTTTTGTATATTCTTTTTGTATTTTTCTTTTTTGCCTTTCTATGTTTAAATGATATGTGCTCTATTTATAGTCTTTTAGGAGTTATTCTAGAAATTAAAACTGGCATACTTAGTACAATGTGACGTTAGCTAATACTTTTGCCCTTCTCTCAAACAGTATAAGCAGCTTAGTAAATTTTATCTCCAATCACACTTCTGACTAATATACTATTTTTTTTTTGTATTTTTTTAATTAAAAAATACATCATCTAGACATTATTAGTGTTTTATTCCATCCTTTCTTGTTAGTATCTATTGACATGTTTACAGTTTTCTTTGCTATCATCCTAGTGCGTCTTACTGAAGGAGAAGTTTTAGAAATGTCTTTATTGAGAACATATTGGTGCTCAACTCAGTTTTGTTTGAAAAAAGTATTTCCATTTACTTTCATTTTTCAAAGAAAGTTTCACTGGCTATAGAACTCTGGGTTGTTAGGTTTTTCTCTAAACGCTTTAAAGGTGTTTCCCATTTTATTTTGCCCCTGCTCCCCTTTATAATTTAAGAAATCAGCTATTCATCTTATAATTTATTTATTTGCAATATTTTTTTTCTTTCTCATTGGTTTTAGGATTTTATCTTGACTTTGGTCCTGGAATTTCTAAACAATTTGTCTAGGTATGCATTTCTTTTAATATGTCGTAATTGTTATTCACAATACTACTTTAAATATGGGATTCTTGTCATTCATCAGCTTTGGGGAATTCTCAGGACATTTTCACTAAATACTGTACTTTCCCCATTAAAAAATATCCTTTTCATAGCAAATTAGGTATATGTTAGACATTCTGACTTTATGCTATAAAAGCTTTTGTTTCTCTTCTTTATTTTTCTTTTCTTTTTCCACTCTGTACTACATCATGGCTAGTTTCTTTATTTTTATGTTCCAGTTATCTAATTCTCTCTTCAGCTATAGCTAAGCTACTGATTAGCTTATTTCTAAGCTTTAATTTTTTTTCCATTAGTTTAGGCTTTCATTTCTAGAAGTCCTATTTAGTTATTTTCTAAATATTATGGTTATTTCTGATTGCTTTTTATTACTCATATAATACTTCTTAAAATATACTAATTATAATTATATTTAAAATATATTAATTATAGCAATACTTCTAATGTGTTAAATATTTTTATATGACTCTGCTGGTTTCTTCTTCCTGAAGGCTCTTGATCATAGCATATGTGTTCTCTAATTTTGTGTTTATGATTGTTAGTTCATATTATTGAGTCGTTGGAAAAACCCATGATGCATGTTCACAACAGATGGCACTAGTTCATTTTTAGAAGTACTATTCATTTGCATCTATGTTATTGCTATGTCATTTGACAGCTGACAGTTCCAGCTTCCTTCTCAAAAAAAAAACTGAGGGATTTGGTGAGTTTTGGAGATTTTACAACAAGTTGAAATGGAAGACCAAACTGTGCATTTTTGCCATATTTTATTGTTTAACTTCCATAAAAGGAAGAACGCGAGTCAAGTTTGTGAAAAGTTCTGTAAAGTTTACGGTGACAATGCTCTACAAGAACATGAGTGCCAACAATGATTCGTGAAATTCTGTGCTGGTGATTTTGATCTCAATGATGCTCCTCGGTCAGGGAGGCCCACCAAGGTTGATGATGACAAAATAAAGGCATTGATTGAGTCAAAGACGTGTTACACTACATGAGAAATTGTGGAACCATTGAACATCCATCATTCAAGCATTCACGACCACCTAAAGAAGCTGGGATACATAAGCAAGCTTGATATTTGGGTTTCACATGAACTCCAAGAAGTTCATTTGATGGCACATATACACATCTGCAATATGCTCATTAGACATGAGGAAAATAATCCTTTTTTGAAACGACTAACTGGTGACGAGAAGTGGATTGTTTACAATAATGTTGTGCACAAACAGTCTTGGTCCCGATGTGATAATTTGTCTCAAACGACAACAAAAGCACTGGAGGAAGGTTATGCTCTATGTGGTGGGACTTAAAAGGTGTCATGTTTTTCAAGCTCCTATCAAGGAACCAAACAATCAATTCAAATATGTACTGTCGGCAATTTGGCAGTTTGAACAAAACTATCATCCAGAATATCCAGAGCTTATTAATTGTA
This sequence comes from Aselliscus stoliczkanus, assembly GCA_033961575.1. Taxonomy (NCBI): domain Eukaryota; kingdom Metazoa; phylum Chordata; class Mammalia; order Chiroptera; family Hipposideridae; genus Aselliscus; species Aselliscus stoliczkanus. The sequence continues at coordinate 93,053,258 of CM066732.1, read as the reverse complement.
AAGGAGTTGTGTTCCATCGTGACAATGCGAGACCACACACAAGTTTGATCACCCATCAAAAATTATTGGAGCTTGGATGGGATGTGTTGCCATATCTATCGTACTTGCCTGACCTTGTGCCATCAGACTTCCACTTGTCTCCCTCTCTTCAAAACTCTTTGCGTGGTATAACGTTCAATTTAGATGAGACTGTAAATCAGCACCTTGTTCAGTTTTTCGCAAATAGACAGGTCCTTCTATGAACAAGGAATTATGAAGCTCACTGAAATGTGGCAAAAGGTCATTGAACAAAATGGGCAATATATAATTGATTGATCTTTGTTCCTCATATAAATAAATGACCTTTGAAAAACATAAACAAAATACATCATAACTTTTCCAACGACCCAGTAGTTATCTATGATAATTGATCTCTGAGTTGAAGATGTATGTTCAAAGAGGATTTTTGTTTGCTTTTTCTTGTAGCGGACACTGAGATGCAATTTAGGGTGGAAGATATTTGGGCAACATTGGGCAGAGGGAGAAGTAAAACTTTGATGTAGGCCTGACAGAGCTTTGGCCAGCCCACTGAAGAGCTCTGAAGAAAATAAAACCCATCAGAATTATTTTGCAATGGCTGAAAAGGCTAGGCTTTTGAACTTTTACCTCGGTCACCAGAAGAGGGCTGCTCTGAGAAGAGCATGACTTCAATGGGGTGGCTATCTTTAGTTGAGACATATCCTGAAAGTTGTGTGCTGACCACAATATCTACAGTTGGGCAGCAAGTGTTACCTTTAAGGGAGATTTGGGCAGTATTTCTCTGTATTTATATCACATTGGGGAAACAAATATGGGAGTTATTGAGATAACCCATAAGCATTGTGTATTTGTTAGAAGGGGCTTCAAGATCAACCCCCTGGCATTTATGGGGTGACAGAGAAAGACCAAACAAGTTCTGATGCCCAAGAAGGAAAGATCAGGAGAAAGAGGGTCATTATTCTGAGTTTTTAAAATAAAAATTAAAAATTTGAGAATGATTAAGCATACATTATCATTAATGTATCACATAGAAACTGTGTTCCAATTAGCATAGAATTAATTTAATCATAAATGCAGATATGCAAATAATAAGGACACTACATCATGACTGTATATCAAACAACTAATTTTACTTATTTAAGAGTTAGTGAAATGCTTAACTGCATGGGCATAAAGAAAATGCACCCATTCTGGTATTTATTTCTGTTTTTGTTGCCCTGAATTCTTTCTCTGTGTATGATTCTATTTTTTCTTATGCTGTTCTGTAAAAAAAAAAAAGATTTTCTTAAATAATGTCTTTTAATACTAGTTAAGAAATTTCTTAATTTCATAGTTGGAAATTTCTCAAAGTTCAGGCTTTATTGACTGTAAAGTCTAAATTGACTGCATTTACAAAGTTTTGCTTTCTTTCAATGCATTCTGTAAAATGCCTGCCACCAGTTTAGCATTACCCAGGGAGTGGCTTCTCTGTATTTGTGAGTTTTTGAATTCTGTTCTGTGTCTGTGATCTGATGTTCAGTGCTCTGTGTCTGATATCTTTCTCTGTTCACCTGCAGTACTCTATTATAGCTTTTATTGGAAAACCAATCTAGTGAATAATCTGGGCTGAAAAGCAATTTTCGTATCTAAAGATGTAGAGCCTCTGATACTTACTGTTTAACATTATTATTATCTTCTATAGCCACAGACACATGAAGTTTTATAATTCCATTTCAAATCCACTATCATATAAGCTACATAAAATGTATGGCGCAGATGTCTTGACAGTTTTTTGATTAAGTAGTGTGGTGTTATTCTAGAAAGAAGCCCTTGAAATTCAAAATAACTGCCAGGCCTTTTGAGGAAAGTAGTCCCCGATCTTTTTTTCTGTCACTGCTATGTGGATCGAGTCAGCTTATCCCTGCTAGTCTGGTCAGAAATCTTTTACCAGATATAGTGCTAAATGCAAACATTTATGGACTGTGAGTAGGACAATAACCCGCCCACCATTGTAGATGGTGAAAGACTCATGGTTAATTTTATGCGTCAACTTGACTGGATCACAGGTGCCCAGATATTTGGCTAACCATTATTTTTTGGTGGGCCTGTGAGGGCTTTTGGATGAGATTAGCATTTGAATTGGTAGAATTAATAAAGCATATTGCTCTTCCCAATGTGGGTGAACATCATTCAGTCCATTGAGGGCTTGACTAGAAGAAAAAGGCAGAGGAAAGGAGAATTTGGTCTCTCTGCCTGAATGCTTGAACTCATCAGCCTTCCTGTGACCTTGGATTGGGATGTAACACCATTGGCCCTCACATTCCCAGAACGACCCTACTGGTTTTTCTGGGTCTCCAGCTTGCAGGCACATCGTTGGACTTCTCAGCCACCATAATTATGTGAGCCAATTCCTATATATAAAATATATAGATACAGATATAAAATTATTTATTATATTTTTATAATATATCCTATTGATTCTGACTCTCTGGAGAACCCTGACAAATACATTGACCTAATCACATCTGTGTTCGGGCAGTATGGAAGCCAAATGTATAAAAGCATGTGGGCCACCAGAGCTGACAATTTACAAACAGTATCCCCACTGCATCAGGGTTGCTTACCTCCAATACAGGCCACCAATCAATTGTTAGGAGAATGAAAAGGGCCTCAATCTAAAGAAAAACTACTAGTGGATGGATTCTAATGCCAATTCTATTATTGTCCTGCTGTGGGTTTGGGAGCAGAAATGACATGAAGAAAAATTACTAAGTCAATAATAATAGGACAAACACTAACTATAACATGCAAAAGTACTGAAGTCTATTTTTTATTTATAAAAGATTATTATTTTATAATGACTATTATTTGTGAAAATAACAGAACCTCCTTAATTCTTTTCATGTAGATGGGTAGATAGAAAATACCAGTCTTCTTTTTCAGCCTTTGATTGGTGATCTGTAACCACTAGGTGGTCATTGATAGGCCAGCCTGACATAATGGTGACATTACTGGGCATCTGGTTCTTTCAAACTCACCTCTTTCTCATCCTTTTCTCCTCAGTCTTTTTTTCAAATATTCTCCCACTTGACTTATTACTTTCCTCTCTATTTAGAATCTCTTCTTTTGCCTCTGCTTTTAGCCTACTGGTGACACTCCAGACTAAGAAAGAGCATGACTCATGGACTACAAGCATATTGAGTTTCCTACCAAAAATCATGAAAAAGTAAAGCATTATCATCAACAAAAAACAAAAAAAATATATTTCAGCACTGATAGGATCAGCAAAAAACAAAAACATAAGCTAATTTCACCCTTAATGTATTGGTGTATATTTTTTAATCCATATTTGGAGGTCACTCTGGATGGAGAGGACATGCAAGATATGGTTAAACATCCCATACATAGGACAGAAAAAGTACATGAGGACACTTAAATTGGTTTTCCACAGAATTTCATATATTTTTGTCACATTACTTTCATTCTAGGGCACAAATCTTTGCTTGGCACCAAGAAAGGGCATGGGTTGCTTGGGAGTCTCATGCAATCTGTCACATCACTAGCTGTCACAGAAAGATATTATCTGCTTAGTCATAACAGATGCATTGGATTATATTTTTAATTCCTAACTCTTTACATGTGCATATGCACTTGCTACTACTACCAACACTGCCTTAGCATCCTGAGGAGACAAACATTAAAGTTAGGGTGGGAGTAAGAGCGGAGCTGCCTTTTGTCAAATGTGTAAGTCCAAAAATGGTGCTTAAGGATATTCTTTGGAAAAAAATGGGCATCCTTAGAGTCTGTGTTGATGATAAAAGAGACAGTAATAACAAGTATGTCGATAAGGTCAGTCTGCTGTTTTCAGAATGCCCTGGCTATCCAGAGCCATAATTTTCCCTCCAAGGAGAATATGTTAAGAAGATGATCTGCTAGGTTGCATATTACGATGGTCTCTTGAAGACACTCTCCCTCCCTCCCTTGTGACTCAGTCATTCTTGAGAGATTGTGTTGCCTGTTTGGAGTGGAATTTGACAGAGTGGTTCATAGTCTATATTGCAGTTTCTTTGTTGTCTCACTTGGAAAAATGAGTTTTAAATAAAATCCTGAGCTTCGTAGAGTTTTTGAGGATAAGGTGTAGTCAAGTAAAAGATCAGGCAGACAGGACCTTGAGACAGTGTCGCTAAGGGCAGTTCAGCAGTAATTTTTTTTTTTTTAAGGTTAGGGGCTTGTTTTTGTTTTTTATGTTAGTGGTCAGCATCAGTTTTCATTTAAATAAAAGGGTAGAGAAGCTAAAGAAAAAAGTTTTAAAATCTTGATTTAGGACATTTTTTAATGAACATTTTGTGTTTTAGTTTTTATAAAAATTATGTGTTTTAGTTTCCCTAGGCAAAATATAACAATAGTATTTACACCCTCACCCCCATAAAACTCACTGCCATGTATTCTATTTTCTTTCCAGATGCCAAAGATATTGTGGATGAATAATTAGATCAAATCTATAAAAATGCCTTGAGATTTGGTAGAAAGACCCTCTGAAAATACAAGTTGTCATTATGCTTGTCTCTTATACACATTCAACCATAGATGTTTCCGTCTTAGCTCAGGGCCCATCAATTCATGATATTTAAACTTTAGAAAACAGTTGGAGTTATCTGACAACTTCTAAAGAACAGCAGGTCTATAGATCTTAGTGGGAGACAGAACAGCAGGATAATATGCTCAAGAAACCATATCTGTATTCTTTATTGCCCTTATTCCCTGCCCTACCTCATTTTCTCTGGTCACCCTCTCTTTACTCAGCTCTCTTTCCAATACCCTCTCCACATGGTCCCAAGACATCAAAATTCTCTTTGCATTTTTTAGAAGAGGTATCATCATTAAAAAGGGTGTCTTTATTAAAAGGGGCACGGTGATGGATCATTGTCATCACTGCAGCCTTTCCCCCTCATTCAGAAGTTGGCATGAAAGGCTTGATGTACAGAACAGTATCATCTGTGTTAATGATTGCAGACTGGAACTCGAGCTCAAAGGCTCCAGCCTTTCTGGCTCATACTGTGCAAGGGACATGACTGGTGCCCATGTACTATTGGAAGGATGGGAACAAAGCATGTTAAGAGGACTACACAGGATCCATGAAAGTCATAAAAAGCCTTGCGAGTCAAAAAAAAAATTGTTTCAACTCCCTTTCCAAACCTTAGCTGTGTGACAAATGTGTCAAAACATTAGACAGGGAATACTGGATGTTAGTGGAGCCTTGGGTCAATGTAGAACAGGGCTGTGTCTCCAAGTCAGGCAACAGAAGTGGGAAGACTAGAAAAAGGAGTCTGTAGAAAGATAAGGTTATTGACATTTACTCTTAGACTAGCTAAGCATTACTTCTTTAAGAAAAATTTCATTTCTGACCTGGAAAGCCACTTGGTCACAAGCATTCCAACTGCTTTGTGTTTGTATTGATGTCATTACAATTCATTGATCTGAGATTGGAATATAAAAAGAAAACAAGCACATACTCTGAAAAAATATGTTCATCTCAAAGTATGCAAGTAGCTTGCTCCCAGATGTGAAGGGGTGCTCTTGTATTTCCTGGGCCAGCTGTCATCAATCTGAAGATTTCATTTAGATTGTCTGTGAACAAGAATGTTTGGGTAAATTGTGACTTTGCTGCAAAGGATCAAGACACGCATTAAAGCCCACATGGCTTCCTTCCTGGACATATATCTGGGGCTGAGGTCAAAGTGATGATCACAGAAGTGCCCCGAGTAAGTTGCCAATGTTTCTGCTGCCTACTGTATGAGATTTCAAGTTCCCCAGCCTGTGAAGTCTTCCATAACTATCCTGGAACAAAGGGAGAAGTAACTGAGTTCTACACAGAGAACCTTATTTTCTGCTCATTTCTCTTCAGATCACCAGGGTCTAGTAAAAGAACACTAGTACTGTGTTGAAGGGAGTGAAGGCCACCACATGTGTGGGAACTGAATTTGAAGTTTCATCGGCATGGCTATTCCATATTATACCATAGCTCTACCAGCTGAGCGATCGAAGGGTGCAATATATCATATTTTTAAAACACCATACAACTAAGTGGAAGTTAAAGTGGAAATATGTTTCTAATGCAAGTAGCTGGACTTTGGCTGGCTTCAAAGGGGTGCAGGTCAGAATTTTGTTTCTGGATTTGAAAGGCTACCTCCTAACCAGAAAATGAAAAAGTAGGGACTCAGAAGAACCAGAGTCTCCTTTTCTATTCTTGTACGCAGCCTGATAGAAATTTGTACTGACTTTTTTTCATGCTTTAAATTTGCATCTGCAAAATGAGGGTGTGACCTTTATTGAACTCTTAAAAACACTGTAAGGCAGGTAGTTAACGTCTTTAAAGTCTAAAGTAAGTAGCAGTTCAATCAAGAAGGTTTTCTTTATTATTATAATACCAATCACCGAGTGGGCTCATAACAAATAATTGTTTTCTTTCGTGTCTAATGATACATTCTTAAAGCTCTTAGGGAGCCACTTTCATCACAGACTTAACCAGAGTCCTGTTGATTACTCTTTGAAACTGAATGCAAAAAGATTGCAAATACTGAGTGGGGAAACAGGTACTTTCAGATGCTCTTGGTGGGAGTATAAATTGGAACAGCCTTTTTGACAAATTCTATCCAAATTTAAAGTGCTAAAATCCCTTTAACCAAGCAAGTTTCACTGGTGGGTTTCTTTCACAGAGAAAAACTTCCACATATGCAAAAAGTAACAAAGTAGTTTGTAGAGGGAATGGGAATGGGCATTTGAATACTTTTTTTTTTTTTTAGAAAGTAAAATATTAGAAACTCATAAAAGTCTGTCAGTGAACAAGTAGAAAAACTTAAATTATGGTTCATCCATACTGTGGCATCCTGTACAGAAATTAAAAAGAATAAAATTCTCTTTGTACTGATGAAGAGCATTTTAGATGTATATTTGAATGGGGGGAAAAAAAGGAATTGACCTGTTTCCATTTATGTCACAAAAGATATATTTTTACACATGTGTATGTGTGAAGGTAGAGAAAGTTTGGGAATATATATACCAAACTGATAACCTTTCAGAAGGAGAAGAAAGAGAACAGGCAAGGGGACAGGTGACTTTGCTTTTATTCTCTATCCTTTGGGTTTTTATAAACTATAAAGAACATATTTAGGTATTTTTATATAAAAATAACAAAGAGATTTCAGAGACATTTCTATTTGGCCTGGAAAAGGTCTTATCAGCATTTTTTACTTCAGGTTTTTCCTCTATATATTGTCAAAGTAGTTCTATACTCTATTTCTGTTCTAGGTACCCACAGAATTGATGAGTGGAACATCCAAAATTGTTAGTAGAAAGTCAAGACTTGGATATGTTGTCTTCTTCAAAGACTTTAGTTTCTTTGATGATCTTTTTATCCCATTTTTTTCATGGGACATCAGAGCATTTAGGAATAAGGAAAGTATAGGGTGATATTTTTGAAAGTATTTTCCACAGAAAACTTGTCTCAGGCTTGAATGGCAGTCTAGTTATTCAAAGCTCAATCTGTTGGACTCATTTCCTCTCTCTTTCCTAGACAGAGATTATTTCTCTGTTATGTGGTTTTTCTGGACTTGGTCTTACTCTCAGCTTCAGCAATGGGCCCTGATTGGCCTAAGCCAGTTCACCCCACCCTGATCAGCTGAAGAATAACCAAACCTAAAACACTCAGCACATCACATTTCCATGACCATAGCAAATGGCCCAAAATGTAACTTAGTCAGAAGAAGTCAACAACTGCATTTGATAGTTCCAGAAAAGAAACTTTCTCTTCTCTTTGGCAGTAAATGAAGACTACCTGGGAGAGACTATTTATAAGAGAAGCCCACTTGAAGATGAAGCTAACACATAGAGGAGGGCAGAGATGAGTGAATTTCAGAGACTGGAACTATATAAGTATGATCAAAGAATACAGTGAATGTTTTTTTAAAAAAAGTTATTACTATAAAATACACATTGCCATTAATTCCCCTCAAAATACTCCTCCTTGCTTCAAACATACTTTCCCATCTTTCTTGCCACTTTCCGAAGCAGTTCTGGAAGTCCTCTTTCATGAATGTCTTTAGTTGTGCTGTTGTGGTTGCCTCCATGTCCTGAATCAATTCAAAACCTTTACCTTTCATGGTCATTTTGACTTTGGGGAAGAGCCAGAAATTACACAGTACCAGATCTGGTGAATAAGGTGGATGAGGACACACCATAATGTTTTTATTTGACAGAAATTGTCGTATACCAGAAGCGATGTGTGACATGGAGCCTTTCCATTGTGATTAACAAATATGGTGAATGCTGCTGCCGAATGCCATCCAGTGGAAAGGCAGGTATCTTCAATATGAGATGCAGTGCATCGAACCCTAGTGACAGCGTGTGACAAGTTTCAACTTGTTTGGTGGTATCAGTTGGGTGTGAGGTATGGTTGAGAGAGGGTGTGTTTTAAAGTGTGCCATAAATCACTGTCCATCATGACAACGTTCCATGTCACACATCGCTTCTGGTACAGCAATTTCTGTCAAATAAACATTACAGTGTGTCCTCATCCACCTTATTTCCTGGACCTGGCACCATGTGACTTCTGGCTCTTCTGCAAAGTCAAAAGGATTCAGAGCATTGAGGCAGCCATGACAGTGCAACTAAAGACACTCACAAAAGAGGACTTCCAGAACTGCTTCAGAAAGTGGCAAGACAGATTGGATAAGTGTGTTTGAAGAAAGGGGAGGTATTTTGAGGGAAATTAGTAACAATTTGTCTTTTACTGTAATAAATTTTTTTTTAATTTAAACATTCACCGTATTCTTTGATCACACTTTGTTTCTCTGGTGCCTAAATCTCACACTTCTTTTTTAGTTAAATGAGACTATAAACTGCTTTTATACATTAAATTAGTTTTGGTTGGATTTCTGTTATTTGTAAGTAAAACATCTTAACTAAAACATAATATACCTCACCTAATATAAAATGCTGGTTCAAAACATGACTGGTGTCAAAGTGCTGGGGTTTGAATCCTGCTATCACTTACTGACTGACTAATCCTGGGCAAGTATCTATCTCATAATATTATTATGGTGATTTAATGAGTTAATACATATAAAATGCTTGACAGTGGCTGGCATGTAATAGTACTCAATGAATTTATAGTGCATCAATAGTCATCAGATGAAAAAAAAGAATTGCATTGTCAGATAGGTTTGGGGAATCTGTGTCCATCAAAGATGGCTTCTCCAATGCAGGGCTTCTAAAGCCTTAACATGTTAATTTGCATTGTAAATTTACAAGGTTGAGATGCTGTACATAGTATTGCCAAGAGTCATTTGTCCATGGGAAACATTTCTTTTTGTTTGTTTGTTTGTTTTTTAATACTCTGAGTGATTGACTGATCAGTAGAATCTGCTTCTGGAAATATTGACTTTGAGACAATACTGATTAAAATAAGACTCAGTATGCCAGATGCCCAAAGGTCTATTTTATTTTATTTTTTTGGTCCTTTATAACCACTGTCCTGTTTATGCAATTGGGAGACATACATCTGGGGTTTTTTGTCTTATGTCCTCCTATATAATACTCAATCTGGCTTTAAAAATGTGATTTTCATTTGCAGCTCAAACTATCAGAAGTTTAGTGCCGAATGCTTCTAATAATAATAGCGACCATTTATTGAGCGGCTATAATGTACTAAGTACTTTGCTAAACTCTTCACATTCATTATCTTATTAATATTTTTAATGGTTATATGATGTAGGTATGATGATTCTCTTCCCTTTTGCAGATAAGATAACTGAAGCTAAGGTCATCAGCTGGTTAGTGACAGAGGTTGAATTTAGAACCAGTTCTGTCACAATTTACGATAGTAACCAGTACATTAAGCTGGTATAAAGAAAACCTCCATTAGAAATTAGCTTGGAGTGCATCTCTAGATATTTATAATCTAAGACTGGTGACCCAGCAAAATCCTTAAAACCAATGTGTGCGTGGACAGTTAAATGTACACACAATACTACTACACTAATGCAAGTACTTCTTTTTCTTTTTCATCTTATGTGGATTTCAAAGCCATCCGTATCAAAGAGCCATCACCTGAGAAACTGAAAGCCCAACAACATGGCTTCTTTATCAAGGAGCATCTGTTTCTTTCAGTGATCAGATTGTCTTTCAGCCTTTTCCTGCATAGTTGATAATTCAGAGGCATTCTCCTCTACAGTAATTAAAGATGAGTTTTCCAGCCCTGTTGAAAAAACTCCTCAATTTAGCTATGACAGGTTATATTTTATAATGAGGTGAAAGGATATCACTGCTGGGGAAAAAAAATCCACGGACTCTGCTACTCACAAAAGGCTGTCAAATATTATATGCTTCAGCGTAGAGGCTCATTGTGAAAGGAATGCTTCTGTGGGGTTTCAGATTTTCCTTGGTCTATCTGTATTCTCAGAACAAACAACTGTGGAGAAATGGTACAGCTCTGGAAGAAGAAGTCGGCTCTCAGGGACTGAGTGGGCTGTTTTCACCCCAGTGCAGAAGCAGATACTCACAAATAGCCTGCTCACTGCCCATCAGGAGAACCCTAATGAAAGTCCTGACCTCCATAATACAGGCAGAAGATGGAAAATTTTACTCCCGGTTTCCCAGCCTTTCTGCAGGCCTGGGATGTTTATTATACACAATTTTTTGGACTGGTCAAGTAGATTGTCAACCCCTGTCAGACTCTCTGTTTCCTCATTTGAGTGTGTTTCGCAAAATTATTGTGACTGTCACCTTTGCCCTGACCAAAAAGATAACAATGACCTAACTTTATTTCCTGTTTAAATTTAGACCAGAATGCCTGTGGAGTTCATATCACATTTATTGGCTCTGTGTGTGTGCGTGCATATATATACATATACACATATACACATACACACACACATATACACATGCACACATACACATTCATTCATTCAAGGCTGAAGCTGTTGGGCCAAGGCCAGTTTTTAACTTTGGTGTGCCATCGCAAATGCGATTCCTCAGTCCCCAAGGGCCTGCAGCCATTGCCCTTTGGAAGTGCCTGACAGGTTTGTTCATTTCCTGTGGTTCTTTTAAACACAGCCAGCTGTGTGAAGACGGAATTTGCTGTCTTCCATATTGTTTCAGTAGGTGTTTCGGAAACTTCCTGAATGGGACTCCTGTTAATTACTGTTGTTTTTTTTTCCTCACCAAGTGGAGAATTTTTAGTGGATATCTATATCTATATCTATATCTATATCTATATCTATATCTATATCTATATCTATATCTATATCTATATCTATATCGAGACCTAGAGCACCTAGTTTTGTCTTCAGTTCCCTGACACCAGGGACTCCAATGTATAAACAAAACCAAAAGGGGAAATTAAATTTGTCAGCAAAAGTTTTATTTAAAAAATGGTCAAAGTTATAGGAAATATTACAGATTATGTGACACTAGGTAGCCTTTATTTATCCGCCTTTTCATTGCCACAGAGTACATGTTAACCTTGAGAGTACCTGAAAAGAAAATTCAAGACATCTGAGTCCTTGATTTCCTATTTACTTTCAATAGTAATTCAGGTTTTGTGTCAAAATACTGATAAATATTGCCAAAAAGACAAATTATTTCTAGACTTTGTTTCTTCAGAGGATGATATCACATTAAAACTTGGCAGAAAATGTGTTTGTTAAATATTAGCTTTAATAGTTTGAAAGGAAAAATATTGGGAACCAAAATATGTTGAACAAATAGCATTATATCTTAGCGTATCTAGAGAAAATCTAGTCATAAAGTAGAATCTTTAGTGATGTATGTCCCACTGGGACAATACTATTTCAGTATATTTTGTTTGTTTGTTGCACTGTTCTCTGAATCACTCTAATGTTTATTGCATTTTGGTGTATATTTAATCTTTATTGCTTTTTCTCTAAATTGTTATATTTATAAGTTTAGTGTCCACAGAGTATTCTCTATCCATTTTTGACAGTGCCATCTAGTGGCAGAATGATAACTTTTTTCTCACTAGATTTAAGAGGGGAAATGGATGAAGAGCATGCTGGGAACAGAAGCCATTTTGTGACTCACAACGGTTGCCTAAAATGAACTAAAACTAAAATTCTACTATGTGATACTTTTATCTACTTTCTGTGCATCTTTCATTTTTTTTCCCTAAGAAAAGGTTTATAAGAAAAGACAAAAGCAAAGCCAGTTCATGAATTCAGTTTCATTATGAAGACTTACGATAGCACATTGTATTTAATGAAATCTAATAATTTTCCTGTGTCTGTGTTCAGTTTTTCTTTTCACTTCTCATCAAGTTGATAATATTACTCTTTTCTAGAATTTCACACCTTAATCGGGTCCCGAGTCTGTTGTCTTTGACCATGTAGGTTTTCCTAAACCATTACATATGAGAATCTCATTTTTAAAGATGTTTAAAAGAGGCAATACAAGACCTTATTTATTTCCATTTTCTAGTGTTAAACAACTAAAGGAAAATATTCTAACTACTAAGTATTTCTCAAATATTATATGCTGTATTTAATTTTGTTTCTTTTTATCCTGTTTTCTTTGGAACTTATTTCTGGGGAATTAAAATTGGCTTTATTGCTTGAAATTTGAAGATCCTAGGTGCTAGTGCCCAGTGAATACCATGTTTTCTCTGACTTTCCTATACTTAACATTGTGACTAGGTTTCTGCCTTATGATCATTTGGAATTGGAGTCCTAACCTTGAAACTCAACCCATTTGACTGAGTTTTGGGTCCTTCACCTAGTTTTTGATCTTTAGAAGTACAAGCTCTAGAATCAAAGAATTGGTGCATTTCCTAATTGTGTGACCTTGGTTAAAATAGTTAACTTCTAAACACCTGTTTTATCATCCATAAAATATAACGTTTAGAGAGTGGTTTTAAAGATTAAGTATATCCACATTGCTTTGGATATACTAAGCACTTAAGTTTCAGGTGTTATTATTATTCATCTTTCTTTTGATAGTGGATAGATGCCATTCCCTCTAGCTACAGTCCCAACTTTAAATGGGGTAGATAGGACTGCTGCTTGGAGATTCCGGTGCACTGGCTATGGCTTTCAGGGGATAGTTCTGCAGCTTTGTCAGCTTTCCTAGCCATAGCCAGCAACCTACACTTCACTTTCTTTCCCCAGACAGCCTTCTTTTAAGGCCCCAGTACAATTCAGAGGTGAGATCACTGGGGTTATAAATGACAAATTCTTCCTTTTTTATTTTTATTTTTGCTTCTTTTTATCCTGTTTCTATCATCTGATGGTCATGGGGGTTAGGAACTAATGAAAACATGACATCTGCATGTGTGTTATTCCAAGAAATGATCTGTAGCTCCTGATACTCAAAGCAGGAACTCAAAAAGAAATGAGACTCTCACAAATAAATCACTGTGAACATGGCTTTTACAACTAAATCAAGAGTTAGTGTGTGAGTCTCCATTCCAGACTCTCTTATTTCTTTGGTGTCGATAGTGTTCCTTCTTTTTTGGCATCTGAGAAGAAATGCTTTATTGAAAATTCCTTGGGAGCAACGACCATGGCTTATTTGTCTCTGTTGCTCTCAAAGAGCTTAGTATAAAGCCTCTCACATGTAGATGCTTCATAAATATTGGTTGAGAGAAGTGACTACCTTCCTCAAACAGCCTTTCTAGAAAGACTACTTCAGAAAGTAAAAGCACCCCAGAGTTCATGGTAGATAGGCTAAGCCCTGAATATTCTGAAGTTGACTTTTGTCATTAGTATCATTGCAGACCTCCCCAACACCTTCCTGCCAATTTTACTAGGGATTCGAACTATATGTAAGTTGGTTCTGAGTTTTTGAAAATAGGGTACTTTTTTGTTTGTTTACTCGGGTGTAAGAACCTAATTTAGACATCCAGATAACTTTGAGAAAGGTAACTATACTTTTATAAATAATAGCTAATTCTAGAATTTAAAAATTATTTTTCCATGTACCAAGCCATAGACAATATACATTATTACATTATTACTCACCCTCACAATATCAGTGATGTAAGGGTTTAATGTCTGGAACACATCAAACTATTCATATATAAAATTTGGTCCACCATTTTGCTTGTTAAGTCCCTTAAGAGGAGGAGTTATTTTCAAAGACCTTTGAAATAGAACTGTGTATAATTTCTCTTACCCAATTGAGTGGTCTGCTGAGCCCAAGGTCAATGTGTATTCATTTGTTCTTTTGCTTATTCATTCGTTAGCTCCTTTATGTATTAACATTGAGTGATCGCCTTCTATCTGTTAGGACACGGGAGAGTTCTTGCAGACCAGAAACATCAATTAAATACTTTCCTCACCGTGATAAGCTCACAATTCTGTAAATTAGAGACACAGATATACATATACTACATGATCTGTGGTTGAGTGGGATGAAAGAGATCGTTGGGAGCAGTGAGGATAGCATCTTTTGTAAAAGCTGTAAAAGCTGTAAGAGACTTCCCAGTGAGCTGGGAAGGGGCAAGCTTCAGCCTGGGTCTTGAACAGTAACTGGAGGTTCACCAGGTGAAGAAATGGATAAATAATAATAACTCTACAGAACAGAATCCTGAGCAGATTGTTAGCCTTTTGGCTTATTCTTTCAACACCAAAAAAAGGGACTTTACTCTAATTTTAATGAATTATTTAATTCATTAATTTTATCTAAAGCCTGTAGTAAATATGTCAGCCACTGACTGAGTTTATCTAAAGGTGATTGCTAGGTTTGAAAACGAATTAGAGTAATTTTACTCACCCATCCTGCTGGATAGTCAAAGTAATTCAGATTCACTTCCCATTCTATTTCACCTAAGCGCTTTAGGTGCGCTTTCCTTTGTAGGAACAGGACAATCAAGTAAACCAACAAGTTGCCACAACTTTTTAACAGCCAAGCTGAAAGTCATAGGAGACCAAGGTTTACCTTCTCCCAGTCTGGAAGTCTATTTAGCCATAGTGATGGTGGTAGGTAAACTAGACCTTTCTCTTCAGATGTAATCATATATTTCTTTCTTTCATTTACTAATTCCTGCCACAAATATTTAATGAGTACCTATTATGTGCCTAGTCCTGTTCTGATTGCTAGAGATTTAGCAGTGAAAAGGACCAAGTATGTATCCTCAAAGCCATGTACATTTAATTGTGTATGTGTGAGGGGGAAGGCACAGGAGGAGAGTATAATTGATACAATATGAAAAATGTGTATAATATGATAAGGCATAATATAATGCATAATGTAATTGAATAATTTCAGTAGTGTTAAGTGCTATGATGAAAAAATAAAGCAGGAAAGGGGAATAAAAAAATGTTAGAGAGTGTTTTGGGGCTCCCTAAGGCCACTGTCAGGTTCAATGTTTCACTATAAGAATTCACAGAACTCAGAAAGCAATTATACTCACAGTTATGGTTTATTACAGTGAAAGAATACAGATTGAAATTAGCAAAGGAAAAAGGTGCATAGGGCCGAGTTCAGAAGAAACCAAGATCAAGCTTCAAGTTGTCCTGTCCCAGTGGGGTCACAGGGCTAGTGCTGAATTCTCTGAGCAAGGATGTGTGCAATGCTTGCAAAGTGTTTCCAACCAGGACGATGAGCCAGGCCTTGGAGACCAAGGTCCAGGCCTGAAGACATTGTGCAGGTTGGAGCATCCCAGATCTGTTAAGCTAACCTTTTCGTTCTCAGAGAGAGGCAGACGACTTTTCTAATAGGTGTTTTCCCTTCTCAGGTTTTCTTTAAGTATAACTTGGTTGATATTTTTTGGCTTCCAGCTCTCTTTCTTCTGTCTCTTATTTCAAGACACTAATAAGCCCCAGTGTGTCAGGGCACACACACACGTCTGTGTGTGTGGTACACTCCATAGAAGGTACCCACATGCCCAGCACCTGTTTTCCCAGGACCACACTGAGTCATGACCACCTATTAAATTGATGCCTGTGTCTCAGTGGACTTATTTGTTGGTAACAATATTCTCACTTGCCACATGTGGATTGAGTCAGTGTATCCTGGCCCTAAATATATAATTTATAATTATTTTCATTATATATTTTATAGGGGTCAAAACTGGAAAATGTAAAGCTTTTTTTCTTTTCTTTTCCTGGTTTTTAACAGTGATGTCAAAAAAGTGTATGTGCACTGGAGGTCACAGGGACCAGAAGGAGGACAGTTAGGTGTAGGAAAGAATTTTACAATTGATACCTATTTGTATAATAGCAGCTTTAAAAAGAAAAACAACTGCATCCCACAAAAGTAAAGTACAGCCTATTGTATAAGATGCCATATGTGTATTTTTAGAACACAAATGCATAGTCATTACATCCTCTCTCTTACGATCATTATACTTGATGAAATTTTAAGTCTTCCTGAAAATAGTCATTCCCGTCTCCTAAGAAGCGTGCAGTGGAGGGCTAAGCCCTTTCCTTCTGCTTCTAATATGGTAGGTTTACACTGTGAGGAGAAAGCTATAGTTACCAAGAGTAGAGAAACCAATGGAGGGCCAGCTCTTTTCACTTCCAATGGGATGGGTTTACATTGATGAACCTACCCCCTGGAGTTGGAAGACAAGTGTCTACTCTGTGATGAGGAGGAAGGCGTTTCCCTTCCATTTCTCTCTTTGAGCAAGTGTTTGTACAGAGCACTTCACAATTCATCGCCACTGCTCTCCACTGGCCACCTGTCTGTTTGTGACACCTGTCTGTGAACAGGGAGTTTATGTGGGAAGAAAATGTGTATTGTGTGCCAGAGTCACTTAATATGTGTTACTTAATAGTGAAGCAAGGTTTGCTCTATTTTATATATGCATGTATAATAATTTAAAGTGTGTATATATTTTATATATGCATACATTGACTTAGCTTCTTTAATGTGGGAAGCTTACATGAAACAGTTTCACTTCCTTTAGACCAGACCGTCCAATAATTTTGTCATATTGTGACTTTCAGGATGTTGCCATTTTAAGCAGAGCTGTCTATATTGATTCCACAGAGTTTCTCTGTTGGAATTTCTTACCTACCATGGCCTTATTTACCCACTTTCTTTATAAGTTTTAGTACCACTTCATGCTACCACTCTGAGTGAGGTATATTCAATTGTCTGACAATCTGCACGTTCTTTTCCTAGAGTCTTCTCTAAGCTACTCTTCACATTGGTTGTTCTAGACATTTTCCCTTCTATGTCAAATCCATGATTGTGCTCCCAGGTCTCATTTTTAGCTGATTCCCAGCACTCCTTCCTACTTATGAAATCCAGCCTGCTCCCATTGCACCCTGCCTCCACCTTCACTGGACATTACTCATCGTTTCCCACATATTTGTTGTGTATTCACCATCTCCCTTTCCACTTACCCTTTCCTCTCAGCTCGGCCTGCCACCATGCTGGGATCTCAGATTCTAAAACCCACCGCACACTCCACTTCTGCTACTGTTTTGGCTCATCCCTTCATTTGTCCTCACCTCGACTGGCTGCCTAGCTTGTTCTCCTGCCTCAGTTCTTTCCCCTTTTCCATTTTTCCATCATACTGCTGACCAATTAATCTTAATATCCTCATATCATTTTATTCTCAAAAACTTTTAGTAGTTCCCCAGTGCCTGTTAATAAAGTTCAGACTCCTTAGCTTTGTACTTTTCCATGCTTCCCCCATGGCCTGGCTGTCTGCTATATCCCAGCTCTCTCCGCCTCCACTCACCTTTATAGTCCCTAGTTTTGGTCCACACTATGTTGTCTTTTGTTCCCTGTATATGCACTGTGCTTCCTGATCTTGTCCTGAACACCATCAATCAGCCTGGATTGCTTTCTCCCTTTCAAGTGTGCCTTCTTTTCCTGATCCCTGCTCCCCAAATTCAAAGTTAAGGTCTAGCTGAAAGTTAACCTCTTCCCAGAAGCTTTCCCTAGCTGGAAATGCTCTCTTCATTGCAAATGGCTTTCTGTAAGAGGAGTAGCTTGTACCCCTCTTACAGTGCTTATTCCATTTTATACTTTTACCATCATTTATGTATAAGCTTCATCTCTTCTACTAGAGTGCCAGCTCTTTAGGATAGAGTTCACACTTCTTTGTTGTACCTGTTTTAGCACAGTGCTTGAAAAACCCTAATGATATGCTTATTGAATGAGTCAATAAATGAATGCATATCTCCAGAAGAAAGAACTGCTGGAGGAAGTATATCTCATATTCTAACTCAGTATCTAGGTGTGAATAAATTAAAATAACTTCCCTCAGAACATCAGTTCTTCCAGATATTTTGTAATTGCTCTTATCATGTAATGCATATCAAGGTAATTGGATACAATGTGTTTACAAGCTTTAAGAAAAATTACTGGCCCGAGCTGAAATTTGTTTCCATTTAGATTAGTAATACTGCTCTCTAACGACCTCTGCATCTTGTAGCAGAAGTCATTAGGGTATTTATCAGAAATAGAAATCAGATAGAAAGCCATTGTATCTTCACCCCCACCCCTCTTCACCTCACCTAAATGCAGAAAATATTTAGTGTCTTCAAAACATTTACTGTTCTATGGCTTTTAAAGAAAACCCCAAACTTAAAACACAAACACACTGTGTGCTTTTCTCATCTCCTGACCTATAAAATTGCATGCTTTAAAGTTATTTTGCAACTCAGAAATAGAAATGCAACACTGTCAACACATTTAAAAATTTTTGTAGGTTTGAGCTTTCAGAAAGAGACTTATTGCTTTCACTCCTCCTGCTGAAACTCCCATTTATATGGTGTTGCCTTCCCCAAGGGTCTCCAATAAGCTTCACCCATTTTCTCACCACTGAAAAGAGAGGTACCCCTAGGCTGGAGAGCAGCTCCCATTTAATAGTGCATAACAACAGAACCGGGGCTGTCAAACTCTGACAGCTTGAATGAGGGAAGATTTCAAACAATTATAAGTGGGATTTTAAATGCCTCTACCTGAAATACACTGCAGAATCCTTATCACAAAAGGGAAATACTTTGGAAACTGCCTGAAAATTCACCCAAGAGGAATGTAAGAGAAACTTGGCAGGTGCTCATGACACAACAGTTGAGAATAAGAAATGAAGCGATGCACTGAAGGGATTTAGGGAGGTTGAACATAATCATTGATGTAAGAATGAGGCCAGGACTCAGGAGATGCAATTCCTGTCCTTTGTTATAAGACCTCAGGGACTGCAGGTGTCTAAACCCTTCCTTGTTTTGTGTTTTGTCTCAAGCCAAGTAGTATTACTCTTATTAGCTAAAAAAATGGGAATTGTCTAGTTGAGTAAAGCCTATTCAGGACTGGGCAGAAGGGGACTTCACTGCTATCAACACACCTTTCTTTAAACACATTCATTCATCCTTAACAGCGCTGTGATAGAAAAATCCATGATTGGTGCTAGTAGGTCTGTTTTGTTGATAAGGACTTTAAGAGAATATGTAAATACAAATCCTGTTGTAGTCAGATTCAAAATAAGCTTGTTTTTGAGAAGCCTCTTCTTTCCAGACACCATATCAGTGTGCTCTAACGACTTGCCAGCTTTACTCCTACAACATCTTGTCATTTTTTTTTGACATATTGTCCAACCGTTTACTTAAACTGTTTTGATTTTCAGATCTCTTTAATCACATTTTTGTAAGTAATTTTATTCTTTCCCACCTTTATAACTCACCATTGTAAAGTCATTTGAAATGAAGAATTTAACAGATGACCTAGGTGAAGTTAGGTCAAGCTGCTCTAATCATTTACCTAACTTTGACTTAAATATTTCAATTTCCTAAAAGGCCAGGGAAAGCAGAATGGTTTACTAGTAGCCACATGGGCCCTTAACCCCTGTATCAAAATTCCTTGAGGTAAGATATGTTTTAGAATCACAATTTTTGGATTTTAGGAACTGAATATAGTATATGTACCTTATACAATGCTAGCACCTTGAATGGCATCTGGGTAGCAGCCATAATCGTACATTAATATTTAGCAGTGCAATGCATGTACATTCATATCAGCTCAGATCTGTGTTACCACCAAATGAGTTACAAAACACTTTTTTTTTTTTTTTTTTGAGGGCAGTGTCACTGGCCCTCACATGTGGGACTGAACCGGGGCCGCTGGCTTCCCAAGTCAGCGCTTAACCACCACGCCACTCGGCCGGCCCTACAAAACACTTTTGGTTTTCAGAAAAATTTCCAAATTGCAGATAAGAGACAGATATTTACAGTAAGTCCTCACTTAAAGTCATCGATAGGTTCTGCAACTTGAAACAAAACGACATAAGACAAAACCAGATTTACCACAGGCTGATTGGTATAAACAAGAGCTAAGTGCCTATGGCATCTCATCAACCTTAGAACAAAATGATGTAGAATGAAATGATGTTATTTGAGGAGCTGCGATACTTAACTTTCTTTGTTCTTTAAAACAGAAAATTATAAATAATAATAATAATAAGAAGAAGAACAACAACAACAAACCCCAGCATTCATTTTTATCAATGAGAAAATTGAATCTCAATGACATTAAATAATACATTCACAGTCACACAACCAGGGATCCTAATTCAGTGCCTTCTATTCCATTTTACCCCATTGTCTTTCCTCAAAATACATGTGGGCTGGCCGAGTGGCACGGTGGTTAAGCACTGGCTTGGAAAGCCAGCAGCCCCAGTTCGGGTCCCACATATGAGGGCCAGTGACATGGCCCTCTAAAAAAAAAAAAAAGAAAAAAAATACATGCCCACTTAGTTTGTTTCTAGTTTTGCTCTAGTTACTATCTATGGGACTATTGAAATCTTATGTTATCTTTTTATACAATGCTGGGCTTTATGTAATATTAAAACTGAAAAGGTACTCAATCTCAAATAGGACCTGAAATCCTTTACAAGGTGACAGAGTTCGAGTTTTACATTCACTTAAGTATTGGAAATTGGTGGGCATTCTTTTTTTTCCTTTTCTTTTTTTTTCTGTAAAAATGTCATCTTAAGCACCTACTTGAAAACCTGAAAGTTTTCTCACAGTTCACCAATTATTTTTTGAGATATTCAAAGGAAGGAAAAGAAAATATAATGTTGCAGGATTATTTTCTATTTGAATTTTTTTTTTTTTTGGTCACATCAACTAACTAGGATCAAGTGGAAAATGTTATTGTTTTGAAGTTATGCGAAAAATATTTTTTGACATCAGGCTCTCCACATGTTTTTTAGGAATGAAAAGTAACTCTTTTACATATTCTCTTCCCATTGCTGTCACCCAACAATTCTTGAATTATGTGTTTTAAAGGAACTTAATGAAATATGGGTCATGTCCTAGCTTGAAAATATGATTGCCCAAGCAATGGTACCCAGACAAAAATTCTCCTAAAGGTAGACTTTTATAAACTCTCTCAAGAACCTACTGATATCCAAGCTGGCAGGAAATTATCCTTTAGATCTGACTTAAGTCCTTTTTGCTGCAGTTTATATTAACTCTGGGGCTTCATAAATGCCACCCTTATTAAGGGAGGGCAATGCATTTTGCAATAATAAAGCTGATGTCTTGGTAACTGCATGATAATATACTTGAGGTTAATTTTAGCTTAGTGAAAAAAAGAAATCCCATCAATGTTCAAACTTCCAAATGCCGCAGTCATTTTATTTTTTTTCTTGGCCACAGAAGCTCTATTTAACATATAAAAATTACACACGTAACTTTATTTATGAGTACATTTACTCTTTTTCTCAAAGGGCAAATCTACTTTTGGACTTGAGAGCAAGTTGAGCATTCAGGAATGCAAAAGAAATTACCATCTCTCTGAAAATCCACGATTTCTTGTGCTTAAATTCTTATCCATGTTGTAGATTTGACTACATGTATTATTGCACTTACCTTTTTTAATTAAAAAATATAACCTTGTTTAGAGTCTTTGAACATAGAAAATGAATTATAGAAAACATTTATGCAAGACATTTTTAAAAATTAGACAATATTTTCAAAAGACAAATCATAAAGCGGTACAGTATTTTCTCAAAAAACACACAGAAGTACTTTAAATCCAGAGATTCTGTCCTGTTTATCTCTTGGCAAACTGCTTTGTAAGGAAAATTATTGAAAGCAAAAGATTTCCACCATTTCACGATGGATCTGGAAACTATATCCAAAGAGAACTTCCATGCAATTAAAATCTTCAGACACATAGGAGAGATGTAACATTGCCTTTCATAAGGTCAGCAACGCCATCAGTTCAATTAACCCTCTCACATATTCTCTGCATTGCTCAAAAGCTGTCCTCGTCAGGGTGGCGGGTGGGACAGATGTGATGGCGTCACAATGGGGTTGGGGGCAACAAGACTGGCATCGTGGTGGATTTTGTGCATTGTTTCTCTTTACACGATCAAAGGATTTGTAGAAAAAGATTTGGAGTCTTATTTTTAAAGTCTTTTCAACCTATTTCAGTTCTGTTTGCTTTTGTAAATATAGTTGAGAAAGAGCAAACATACCTGCTTGTCAATATTTTTTTGTATACCTGTTTGCTTAGTGGCATAACAAACAGAATATACATATGTAATATTTATATCATAGCATATGTTATATTTTCAGATCAATTTTGTGAATTGTGTGTATTACCTCATAATCTTTAAGTGATTGATGGTGATATGAAAGTAAAAATTACAGTGCCTCTTTTTTTCTCTTTTTTTCATCTCCCACAGAACTTTCTTAGGGTTTGTAACCTTCTCTTAGAATGCCTTGAATCACTCTCTAGAAAGATTTTCTTTCTGGTAACCTGTAAAACACTCCCACTTTATCAAGAATAAATGCACGTTTAGAAACACAGTAAATAAATGCCTCTGAATGCGTTTTAGAGCTTTTCTTTTATAATACATAAAGTGCTAGTTTCATGTTTCCACCTGTTCTCATAATGCTTTTTAATTTTATGAGAAACCTTTACTGAAGTGCTCTATTTAAGTTTAGGGGTGAGGAGAATTTGGAGAGAGTCCAGATAGATTAATAAAAATCAGTAAGCCTATATGCAAATACATTTTGGGAAAATGGTAATGCTTGCCAAGATTTTAGTCAACCTGCCAAAAATTGCATTTTGCAAAATGCAGTGGTGTTACTCATGCATTTTTCGCACTGTGAATGCTAATGAATAATTTCCAGTGGCTGTAGAGGGGACTGGTCCAAAGAAGTAGCTTCTGGGGCTTATGCACAAGTTACAGGCTTAATGGAGACACGGTTTAAGACTTTTCTTTCAAAACTGGGCTCCATGGGTATTTAATTCTTACTATTCTACATTATAGAAATTGAATCTAAAAGGAAGAAAAAAATGTAGGAAGAAATGTTCTCTTTCTGAGGACCTGAATGTAGCAAAATTTTGCATTAACTGACCCACTTAAGTATGCCAAAGAATAGCGGGAGGAAAAGTAAGTATTCCTGTTAAAGGTGTTGAGTCAGGGCAAGACTCATATCCTGATGTTCCCATCTTGGTTTTCCCAAGTCTAATCTTTTCTTGTAAAAGTCAGAAGGAAATAAGTGTTAGCCAACTACTCTGAAGCAATCTTTCAGAGTGGAAAGATACAGACTTTGCCATTCAGTTATGCCTGGCCACCAATCATCCCACTGTCCGTAGGAGCTCTGTAACTTGTGCTAACTTTGTAAATGAGGATAACAATTGGGATTTAGCTTTTAGGGTTCATGTGATGATTAAGTTAAAAAATTAAAGCACACGTCTCATAATAATGCTTATAAATGTAAGCCCTCTTCCTAAAAGAAATTCTCATTAATAGAATAGGTTATTTAACTATTAAATTGAAATCCAGTCATACATTTAGAGGAAACAAGTTTTCATATAAACATATTTAAGTGAAAAAAATGGAGAAAATTAGGACAGAAATCATTTTGATAACCACAAAGCAGACAAATGTGCACTATTTCAAATCCCAGTTGAACAAATAAAAGGCAACTCTTCTCTTACTGCATCTTCCCGTCTGCATTCTTAGCTAATTATATTAAATTAAAGCATTTTAAGCTATTGTTTTAGGAATGCATTCCTAAACCTAAAAGATATACACTGGTATCAGAGTGAGTAAAGTATGTAGATGTAATGGATAATCATTGCCTAAATCACAGACATTAATAGATTTGTTTATGTAAAAGGTTTGTATTGCATTATTGAAGTTAGACTTTTTAACCAGGTTCATATTTAGAGTTGCCAGATATATTATAGGATGTCCAGTTAAATTTGAATTTCATATAAACAGTGAATACTTTTTTATTATAAGCATGTTGCAAATACCGCATGGAACATACTTATGCTCCAATACTATTTATTTATCGGAAATTCAAACTTAACCGGGTGTCTTATATTTTTATTTGCTAAATTTGGCAGCCCCACTCATATTTTAAATATTTATTTATTTAAATAATAAATTTAATGGTTGTAGTATGATTTATCCTACTATAAAACCAACTCCTTGACTTCTAATTGATCTCGGGCCTTTGACACATACCATTTCTGAGTTCTTTCTTAAGCCATTTTTTTTCTTTATATGAGGAAGGGATGGCGAAGTTATAATTCTAGGAGAACGCTGAAGCTAAGTAGTCCATGAGAAATAACTTCTAGAAACTGCATAATGAACATCAAGCTACATTCACATTGCTCTACTTTAATAAGTAAGAGCAAAAAGATCTCTAAAAGCAGAAGATAGCTGATATCATCAAATTCTACTAGATGGCATTACAGAGGAAGCAGGGGGTAATCAATCCAGAGGTTCTGAGCGACTCTCCTTTAGTAGGCTGCACGTCCGGCTGGGAAGGCGTCTCTATATTTAGCAGTATAGTGAAGCTGCAAGAGGAGAAATTACTCTTTCCATTTTATTCATATTATGCACAAGAATTTTGAATTCGTTTTTTGGTGGGTAAGCACCTTAAATCACTCATAAAAGATCAGTTTATTGTTCATAAGACATAGCAAAGAGTTGGAAGAATTAAGTGAATACACAGGAAACTTGTTCGTACACGTGCCTTATGTTTAAACAGTAAATCACGAACTTCTTCGACCTGGAACTCCCTATGAACACTTAGTTCCGGGTTCCGGGGGGATTGTGTGTGTGTGTGTGTGTGGGGGGAGCGGATAAGAGAGCGAAAGAGAAAATGTCTCCAGGATTGGAACAGAAAATAATGTTGAAGCAAATAGAACTCTGTATACTTCTGACAGTTCAAATGATACATAAGTACACAGGCTGACAACGGCTGGTTTGTCCCTGCAGTTCACTTCGCTCAACTCTGCATGGTTCTGTAGGACAATGAAATTCAATGCACTTAGAATTTCAAAAAAAAAAAAGGGCTCAGATTCTTTTAAAAGCATTTCTATGAGAAAACGGATCATTTACATGCCAAAGGCACTTTTAATGTGACATATTTAGCACATGTATTATTTAGAACGAAAGCTGCTTGAACTTAGCAAATTTTAAAGTCTATAAAATGGCACCCCACTGAGCAGAAAGGTAGCTGTTCCCTGTTATGTGATTATTTGGAATAATAGACTTGTACATAACTTTTTATGAAATTAAAGGTATGACATTTACTTTCGTTTAGCCCCATAAATTGCACTTTGGAACCAAAAGAAGGGGCTGATGTATGAATGTGTTGTTCTGTCAAGCAATTTAACTGATTCTTAAAGAACAGTTTTGTGTTTCATCTATTGAGTAACACATCAAACAGTTATCTTAATAGATTTAATAAGACTCGTGTATCACTTAACTCTTCTGAGAAATGTTCAGAGATCTTAAAAAGGAGAAAGGCGGACATCCCTGGATTGTTTTCTTTTCTGCTGCCACTGGAGGCCAAATCTATAAGCACCAGCTCAATGGCAATTGTGGTTGGACATCACATAAGCCACTGCACACACCTAATGGTGGGACATCTGTCCGCCTCAAATTCCTTCGGAAAAGAAAATTGGGATTACAAATCTGATAAGATTTTGGTCGTATTTTCCTGACAAACACACAATTTCCCAAGAAGACCCTGTCTACAGAACACTCTGCCTTACTTAGAGGAAGCCCTTTGAAAATTTGTTTCTTTAAGTATAACTGGACAAAACAGCCAGGTCCTAAATCATAAGAGAACTGTTGAAAAAAGCTAAGCGTTCTTCATTTATGATGATTTTGCCTCAAATAAAGAGATATTGGTAACTTAAGCTGAATACACACACACACACACACACACACACACACACACACACACACACACACACACATTCCCAGTCATGCACTGGAATGAATTTCTGTGATTCAGCCAGTCAGAAATATATCCATGCCTGTCTAGAAGTGATTCTCAAGGTAGAATCCTAGGAAATTATACAGATAAACTCAGGTCCATATACATGTTACCAAGCAGAGTCCAGTATGCATCAAATCTCTATGAATTTAAAAAAGTAAGACTCACTAGCTGATTATTAGAGTGTTGCAGTGGTGCACAAGGCTATTTTAAGATTTCCGTTTTTAAACCTCTCCTTTCCACCTCCTTCACCTCCCCCAGAGATTTCAATGATAGTGTTTAAATTTCCTTCAGGATTGAAATTTGGCATTCAGGAATTCAGTTCAGCAACTCTTGAGTAATTTATATGGTTTTCCAGAAAGATTCTTTAGGTATCCTCCTTTAAAGATGGGGGCACTTGATTGAAAAACAAAGTAATGTGGCAGGACATAGATTTGCTGTGGGTCCACATATTTCTAAAAACAAGGTGTATTTTTTTTGAAAGGAAAGTTTGCTTGGCTAATTCACAAGGTATTTTTTTTTCTCTTCTCTTGATTTTCTGAATTACAATAGTCAAGATTTGTGGTGTTAGAAAATTAGCCCAAATAAAGCACAATATTTTTTACTATTTGTGTTCTCATGCCTATATTGCTCTTATAACAGATTTGTTTGGAGAAAGATGGAACTAAAACTGGTTCTCTAGTCCAAAAGTTGCAATTATTGTCATTTAAACCAATGACATAATTATGTATATAGAATATATATTTATCAGATATTTGCAGCCATTTTGAGCTCTTTTTGTATTATTGTTGCAACTTTGCCACTTTCTTGAAACAATTTTCAACACCATGTAAGCAAAAATCACGGAGGAGGTTAAATGCTAAAAATATACTTTTAAATTACATTGTGGTTATGGCTTAAAGTTACAAAAATCAAAGAATTTTTATCTCACCATCCTTCTTCATTTCTTTGAGATTAAATACCATCAGCAATTTAATTAGTTCTTATTGTCATCAGTTCTTTGTGCTTATTTTGAGGAATATGGTTCAAGAAGAGAGGCTTACATGCAAACTGTTTCAAATTCCATTTGGAATTTAAGTTTACTACTTTGTGTGTGACATTACATTTCCATTCTCAGACTAAACACCACACTACCTGGGATTACAATGAATTTTCATTTTTAAAGCAACAATTTAGCATTGTTTGAAGTCTAGTTTATTTCACAGCTTTCCAAGGTTTTCTTTCACTCAAGCAGGTAGGACCCCTAACCTTCCCATCATGCTGCAATCTAACAGTTACTAATATTCACATGTGTATGTTGGTGAAAAGGAAGGTTGCTTTTAGCAAGGATGAGGCAAGCTTTTAATTTGTAGCTGATAATTTGCTACTGGAAGCTTCCCCTGATTAGTCTTCTTACGGCACCAACAGTTTTTGAGGTGGTGTGAATTACCTGCTGTGTATGTTTTTACCACTCACTCAGGGATGAAAATGAATTACAACCTAGCCCTCAATTAAAGCTCCAAATAAGAAAACCTCAAACTTCTTTTATGTCCGCACTTCTAAAGAACAGAATTAGTTGCTTCTGATATCATTGGAATTGTAATTCACACTCTCGGAAATCCTGCAATGGATCTTTCAGCCCCACTCAAACAAGCGCATCTCAGCTGTTACCCAATTACATTGCCTTTGCTACAAGTCAAATCATCATCCAACAGCTGAGAATTGAAACAAACTCCATTTGTGAAAATGAAGCATGAATTTATTGATAATGTGGAATGTTTTTAAGTGTTAATTCTCATATGACAGAAATTAGTATGTTATTTTTGCTTCTGTTAATGGTGAAATCTAGGAAACTGAGTCGTGAACTTTGATTTCATTTATCATGAATGCACTGTTTAATTTTCAGCTGTGCAGAAAAGACATATATTAATGATAATTTTGAGTGAACATTTTTAACACCCTGTTGTTATAGCTTTCAGAAAAATGTCCATTACTTTTAACCAGTTTGTTACAAGTCTACAAAAGCTTGCATTGTGTTTGCTGGGTGAACCTGACTTCTCAAAAGGGACCAAATAGCCTATGCGTTTATTCACCGGTCCATGTTGTTACTAGGCACCTATTGTGTGTTTCATTTGCTCACACTGCGAGTCCTAAAGCACTTTCCATTCAAGTCATAAACTAAACTTCAAACAATGCTGAATTTTTGGTTTAGAAATGGAAAGTGGGCCATCCGAGTGGCACGGTGGCTAAGCACTGGCTTGAGAAGCCAGCCACCCCGGTTCGGGTCCCACATATGAGGGCCAGTGACTGCCCTCAAAACAAAACAAAACAAAACAAAACAAAAAAAAGGAAAATAATCATCATCAAAAGTGGTGTGGTGTTTATTCTGAGAATGAGCATGTAATGCCACACACAAAGTAGGAAACTTAGATTCTGCATAGAAATAGTCAGAATAGGAAAATTCAGGTTATTCCACTCACTTTCGGGGAGAAAATGTCTTGTGAAGGCATTGCACTTATGCCTGAGAATTTTCTCACCAGAGATCAGCACAGGAAGTGGCAAGAGGTAGGAAAAGCAAGCAGACATGGAAGTTGTGAGATGTTTTTCTGTTGAGATGATTGTGAAAGGCTAATGCCAATTGGATATTACCTCCTCGTTCACTTAAAAAAAATGTTTGTTTTCTTAATGTGTCTGAGGAAATAAAAGATTTTATTTGAATCTGGGAGAGAAAATCGATGGCTGCTCAGTCAGGAGTGGGTCACATACAGGGCTGGGTAGGAAGGAGAAAAATAAAGAGAAAACAAAGACCGATGATAAAGACAAAACAGATGATAAATTCCTTGATCATTGAGGTCTGGTGTTTTATTTCATTTGTGCTTTCCAAAGCTTCTCGTCTCAGAGCTGGATTCACAACTGGTATACCTTCTGGTTAATCAATACCATCCACGTTCCAAGGTGATAACTCTGGTTTACAAGACCAGAGGAAGGGCAGTTATGTTATATGCTGGATACACTGTCTTTAGCAGAGCTTTCTTTACTTTTGATATTAGCAGAATTCCATCAAATTTACCAATAGATTTTCATTATTTTCCTCTCCTTTGTAGTCATCAGTTTCCTAGTTAGAATTCTGTCCTGCAGTATCACAGGAGAGATATGTGAAGCTGTGTTTGTTTATGTTCCTGGAAAGAGGAAAAGCATCTGAGTGTTTGGTTCTTCCTCCCTCCTTTGATATCACATAACAAGATTGTTGATCAGTAGCTACATATTGATGCAATGTAATGTTCTTACAACTCTTTATTCTTAGGAATAGAGAAGTAGACTTCCAAGTAAATTGTAAATGGCAAATTAATGCTTAAAGAAGAGTTTTCTCTGATGAAAGAAGTGCATTTTTTGCCTGACTTAGCCTTTCTGGCAGTCTGTACAGTTACTTGTTGATACTGTTTATGGGATGGTTTAAAGTTTCACTTAAGAAAATCCTACCATGGAATTTTGTCTGATTCAATGTAATTAGGAGTGTTAATTGTATCTCTTCAGACATGAGTTATGTTGTTATTAATATGAAGATAATACCTAAGGGGCCATTTGAGTTTAGCCTAAAATTGAAATTGGACCACTATATGATTGTTTTTATTGCCTATACATTGAGTGTTAGTCTGAATGAGAGCTGAAATAAAACCCTGTGCGACTACAGTGTATGTTAGGTAAAAGATACGCAGGTTCATTAACTCAATTGTCTCTCCCAGGCCAGTAACCTGAGAACAAGTTTGGAATACAGCCGAAGCAGAAGCACAATGTAGATAAGTACACAAGGTCATTTTGCTGGGCAACCATGAAAGAGGGTTTTCTTGTCTATTTCCCTGTTCTTGTGCCTCTCTCTATCCCTTATTTATTTCTTCGATCTTTACCTTCTCCTTCTTTTCTTTCTTTGTTTCTTCTTTCTCTTTCTCTAAAAAGCTCACTACCATATATCAATTGTATGTTATTACAGATTATTTTCCTCTAGTTTAGGCATTGGGTAAATTAACATAAATGCATTATGTATTTCCTATATTAGATATGTGATACAACTAAGAATGACAAAAGAAATACATATGGTCAAATATTTGGCCAATATATTTGCATATATTGTATGAGTAGCATTTTTCAGAAAATGGGTGGATTCGGGGTCATTTATGACTTTCGGCAGGGGATTCCCAAATGAAATTGGAACTGAATGAGAACTTTAAACCCCCCATTGACGCTCTGCCACCCACTGGCTCCACTGAGAACATTTGGTGGCCTAATGTTGGCAGAGTTTTCACGTTCTCGCTCCTCTATCTCACCTGCCCCACAACACATGGAGATATGTTATTTCTGCCTGCCTAAATAAAATTTGGGAGTTTATCAATTACATAGAAGTTAGAAATTATGGAATATGATCTTGATATATCAAGCTGATTATTTTCACAGCCAGCTGGATCACTAAACACAGAATTACTCAATTATTCAAACGCTGGTGGTTTTTTCTTACATGTCAGATAAAAATCCCAAATACTCTGGAGAAGATGGTACTGAGCAGTGAGACCACAGAGCACTTAAGGATAGTTTTAACTGATAGTATTTCAAAGTTTTTCTTTGGGAATGATATGAAAATATGAATAGTTCCTGATTTGTATAACACGTAGGTACATTTTGCTTGCCTTTTAGGTAATTTATTTCACTTAGCATGAGATAACATATATTATCATAAATTTAGATGACTTTAAAAAATGGAAAACTAGTGCACAAAATCAGTCCTTTAAAAGTTCACACATGATTCCAGGGCATTAAAAAGAGGATTTTGGAACTTTAAAACTAACAAGTTGTGTTAATGGTGGCATAAGTCTGGCCCCATTCCCAAATTAAATAAGCAATATAAGTCAGTCTTTAACAATTATATAATTTTAGTAGGCACAACATTGTGGGATTCATGTTTTATTTTAAAAGAAAATCTTGAGTTTATTAACTAGCTGTTGAAATTTACACTGAAATAAATATCTCTATTCTGTCTCTTAGCTTTATTGCATTGTAGAGTTTAGCACATGGGGTGTAAGAAGATACAGTATTCAAAACAGATCTTATTTGAAAAGATTTGCAGGCCTGTTTTTCCTATTCAATAATGAAATTATGTTATTTTATAACCATACACATACAAAATAAGAAGTATCGATGAATTTTGGAAGGTATCAATCATTACTCAAATGTGTGGTATTATTTATTCCTTCTGTTTGGGGATTGGAATTCAGTTTGTTGATTTCCAGTTGGGTCACTCTATATTTTTCTTATTTTTTTACTATTTTTTATTTTTAACATGGACATTTTCTTTTTAACATTTTATTTATTTATTTATTTATTTATTTATTTAATTAATTTTATTTTAGAGTCAGTCATAGATTCTTACTACTTTTGATTTTTAACATGAACTCCAGTTCCATTTTAGTCAGACATAGGTTCTTTCATGTAAGAATGAACACAAAATTTTCTATTATAGTGTTGGTATATAAGTTAGCTTGAATTCAACCATCTAACTATTGAAAAATTTTTCTTAGTGCTTATGCCACACTAACACTGTGTTCAGCTGGTACAAAAATGAATCGAAACAAATACTGTCCTCAAGAAGGTTAGTCAGGTAGGAGACACAAAATATATCATTATTGGATCTGGGACTTGATTTTACCCTACTTAACACGCTAATCATGTAGCTTGTTGCTATTTCATGAATATTGCACCGTATGTGAGATTACTGAGTCAGAGACAAAGGATTTTATTTTTCATAGCACAGTGAGTGCCGTCGTGTTTGTATTGAATCCCTTTGTCTCCCAGGTCCCAGGGCAGGGGGGCTGATGTGAGGTGGCAAAGTGGATACGGTACAAGCAGAAGGGTTGTGTTGCAGTTGCGGGATGCTGAACTTGCAGGACCCACTGTTTTACAGCAAACAATAAGCAAACCTGCTCTTTCTCCTGGAGGAGAGATTGCTTCATCCTTCCAAAATTATTTGCTACAGATACAACCCCAAGAAATGGTCTTGGTGAGGAGTGGTCAGAGCCTTGATGTACCCAGCAAGATATGTAGGAACACAACAGACCCACAGAAGGGAGTCTCCCAATAGTCATAAAGTTGGAAATCACAAGCGATGGGACACATTAATAATGTAAGGAATTTTAGTCCCATTCCATGTCAAACACAAAGTTGATAGCTTTCTCTTTTAATTCACTTCTTATTGTTAGCTATTTATTGAGCTTCTACTAGTGTGTGTGTCTTATGGTGGAACATCATGGTGATAAAAGACTTTAAGCCTGTGAAGTGCTCAGCAAGGTTTCTACCTGTCTTACAACTGAATTCAATGAGATTTCCTCACTTGGCATTTGCCTCATCACTCAGAAAGCATTTTCTGGAGCCTGGGACCATTTTTTCAGTCTAAACATTCATTTTATGGCAACCATGTCAATATGAGATATCAGAAAGTCAATGTCACTATTCACAGTATTTTGGGTTTCTCCATGAGTTTATGTCAGGAAAAGTCACATTTAATTTTCATCTCTCAGTACAATCTGGATTACAGGTTGATGTTAAAAGAGTAGCATGGTGGGTTTATGCTTCTTATGACCAAGTCAAGAGTCATTGGTTTCTTTCCAGAGACCGGGCTCATTCCATGGGCATCACTATACTCTTGGAACCCAAAGATATGAAAGGTAGAAGATGGAGCTTCTTAGCCTTTTTCAAAGCCATTTTATAAAATAAGCCTTAGTATATCTGCCTGCCATACACACACACACACACACACACACACACACACACACACACACACACACAGGCTTTAACAACATAAATGAGCATTCTACATCTACTGAGCTTGTCACATTCAGAAATTTATCTTGCAAGTCTTCATTGCTGCAGGAGTATATAGGGAACAAAGTGATCCCTCAAATATGAATGAGATAATGATGAAGAGGAGTTTGTTTTTTAGAATTTGAAAGGAACCTCCAGCTTGCTGTTTGAGATCTTGATAAAGAAATTGCCTTGATCCAGCTGACAAGAGAAAGAAAAAAAATTTAGTAAGAGAGTTAAAAAAGAGAGATTTACTATTATGTCAAAATACAGAATCCTGTACTGAAAAACCTTCCTTGGGAGACAACACACTCTTTTAAAGGAAAGTGAGTTTGTTTTGGCAGGGGGCCTTGGAATTCGTTTGCAATTTAAATCTTTACTAAAAACTGCATTTTTAAGGCAGGTGCTTGTTCTAGTACAGGTGGTTACTGTAGTGATCACTATATCGGCAGAAAAATATTATGATGAGGTGTAGAGACACCAACCTAATGAAAGAAATTGAAAAGGAACAAAAATAATTTTAACTCCCTGTTCTTTCCTCTCTTACATACTCCTCCAAATAATTGTAATTTAGTGTTCAATTCAGAAGAGCATATTTATAACAGGACACCTCAATATTAATCTTAAACTCAGAAAAATAACTTGTCATTTATTTAACCCCAGCCTAATGGGAGGTTATATTCACCACTGAAAGTCTTTTACAAATAGCTGGAACATTCTAAGGTCACCCAGTGATGGCTGTCATTTTCGTATTCAGCCCAATGATGAAGGAGCTTTTAAATGTTTGGACATTCAATCTATGTAGTGCCACGACCTGGACATACCCTTTTACTAAACACTAGTCCACTAAATCCTCTCAGAATGTTGTTTACCTCCAGATAAATCAAACCTGACAATGTAGGTTAACTTCACTGATTCATTTTTCAGCCACAAATGATTAATAATTTTTACAGAATGAAAGCTACAGACTTCTTATTATACGGCCGACTACAGGGAGTGATATAATTCTTAGATGTCATGTGCAATGCAAAGCCATTTTTCTGGAACCGATGTTCCCAGTTCTCAGCTCAGCACAGTAGCTACCTTTTCTCTTCTCGAGGATCACCCAGAAGGAGTGACCTTATCAATTACTGTAAGTCAGCCTCTTTTCCTGAGAGTTTGAGCAAGCTGTTCTCTGCAATTTGTAGTGGTGACCCAGGACTAAATCCAAATCCATTTCCAAGCCGAAGCGTGTCGCATGTTGTAGCAGTGACAGACATGTTGTTGCAGTAAACAAGGGATGGGTTCTGTGAAGTGATCTTTTGCTGGCTGACCAGAAACCCCGCATGACAGGGAAAGGCCAAAACACAAAGAAGGAAAACGAGCAGAGAGGGAGAAAGAGAACTCTCTCTCTCTGTCTCTGGTCCAGGGTGTTTTACCCTGGAAAAATTAGTGGAAGATTTTGCCAGTGCTTATTACACTTCTGTTTATTTTGGCAAGCCTACTCTTCTCTGCTCACTACTGCCGCAGGTAGTTCTGGAGTTCATCATGGTTTTAATAAAGATTAGGAATCAAGGTCACAAACAAATGTTTCTGCTCCAAGAGTCTTGAAAAGTCACCTGCTACTGGTTTGCAAAGGGAGGCTTCTGCAGCTCCCTTTCATTTTTCTCCTTCTACTCACCCTCTAATATTTTGTAAATAATATTTTCCATTATGTCATATTTCTAAGGTAGCTGAGCGTGTGAATGGCTTTATTTGTTTGACTTCATGTGCTGCCATTCTTGAATAGCTAATAGTGATGATAACGTTTTCCACACTTAGAATTGCTTTCTGGTGACCTGGAAGGGAGAGATTTCTCTGAAAGATACAACACATTGAAACTCTCTTGACATCAAGGGCAAAGAGATAGTTGCTAGATGATGGATTATCTCTACTGAGCTCAGCACTGAGGTTTTCCATTAGATTCAGAAACTTTCATTAGGTTCACACCTGCTAAGTTCTGGCATTGGCCTCTGATATCTTTATTTGCTGGGATACACTCTTTTTTTTTTTTTTTTGAGGGCAATGTCACTGGCCCTCATATGTGGAACCGAACCGGGGCCGCTGGCTTCCCAGGCCAGCGCTTAACCACCGCGCCACTCGGCCGGCCCATGGGATACACTCTTATATTCCTGCTTCGGGGCTGGTTGCACTTGAAAAGACCAGAGGAACTAAGTCATTTCTTTTTTCCTAAAAGTATATTAAAATCTTAATAACTCTTGGATTTGGTTGAAGTTCAGGTTGAAGTTTTACATTAATTCTAATTTGATCTTTACCGGTTTAATCCTATGTAGTCTAATCCCATATGAAAGCCAACATTTCATTCTTTCATAATAAACTTATGGTTTACTATACAGTGAGAGCTCTGTGCATTATGTGAGACATAGATTATGCAGACATTGGACACTAGGATGAAATGACTCCTCTTCAGCTGTTCTTTTCTACTGTGTAATTACATAATTAGGATGTAGACTATCCATCATACAGTTCTTTTTGTAATTCCATGGGAAAAGCTACTGAATATGGTCCGCATATGATTCTTAAACCTCACTCTCACAGCTGGTTTACATTTTTTACCCAAATCCTGTAAGTGGGCAGGCAGGCCATGTTACAGAATGGTTTCATGCCAAATTTCCTTTTTAAAAATCGAAACCACTTTGGTATCATGCAAGAGAAAGAAAATATTAAAGAACTGTCGGCTGCTTGCCTGATGTTTATAAGACTATCCACATTGTTTTTCATTGAATGTTTTCATTTTTCTAAATGATATTCATGATATTCAATCCCTACTGTAGCTTTTCCAACTTCTCTATTTGCTTTTTGTCATTGTACATGTTTTCCACTTAACTCTTTTATTATTTTCGCTCTCTATTTAACACCTTCTCTACTACTCTCCAGCCCATAGATAGCCTACACTTTAATGTAAAGGTTTCTAGGTTCTCTAAGAAGGTCTCATCTTGTCATCCTCTTTTCAGTGGCCAGCATGCCTGCCATCTACCTTGTATCACTTCATCCTTTCTCCAAAAGTACAAACAAGATTTTTCAGATTCAATTCAATTTAATAACTTTTGTTCATGATAAAAAAAAACCTCACTAAATATTCTAATAGAACTGGTCTTCGGTAGGTTTTTAAATTATTAACATAATAATATAACATAAATTGAGAAAAACTGGGACTTATTTTTATGCAAGAAAAAATATACATCTCCTACTATTATAAATATGGCTCAGTGGAAAGGCAGCAGGATATAAAGTCAAGGGATGGGATTTTAGATTCATTTTTGTACATAATCCAAAGTGAGACTTAATCCCAGTAGGCCTCTTTGCTGCTTTTTTATTGTTTTTATGACTATAGAATAGGAATATGTTAGAAGAACAAAATATGAAAAATATTAGTTTAAAATTTAATTTTTTAATTAATTAATTTCAAAAATTATGTTTCATTTTATGTATCATTTTAGTTGTTTTAGCTATGAAGGGTAGTCACAGTATTTAGCCTGCTATGCTACCACAAATGGAAATCATAAAGGTAATTTTAAGGCCAACATTAGAATCTTATTTTTTGCCTAAAATGTTGGTAATATTTTGTAATATATATATATATATATATATATATATATATATATTACAGTTTGTTTTGTGTTTTTGAGGGGGAAGTCCATTCTTAGAAGTATTATTTGGAAGGTGAGTGTGACAGTGTAATATCAGAGACTGGAGATGAGTTAGGTGTATATATGGTTTAGAAGTAAAGAAGTGTGATCTGGGATGACAGCACAGGGAATGGGAGAAAGTCTTAGATTGAAAGGAATATAGCAAAGAAATTATCCTTTCTTTTCCACTGATTAAGCCAACTTGTTGAAATATAAAGATATGAACTACAGAGGGATCTTGGGAGCTCTGTCAATAGAGTCTAACAGAAATGTTAATAAAGTTCTTAATGCTGTGTTCTCTAATAAAATAAGGACATATTCATGTAAAGGACACATTCTAAAGAAGAACTCCACTAGCAACTATTTTTAGTCTGAGCTTACTTGGATAGGAGAGTCCTAACAGACCTAGAGGTGTCACAAATCTCAGGGAAATGCCACCATGCATTTTATAATTTGCTTCAGTAGTAGATTCCAGATGGAGTTAAGTAATTCCTGTTAATAGGCTGAAAATAGACCACAAGTTCAAATTTAATCCATTCTTCCAAATATTCATTATCCTTTGATACATCAATCTGAAACAAAATTTACTTTTCTCTGAGCAACAAGGAAATGAAGGGTACAGAACCATAAAAGAAATAGAAGTGATTCAAATATGGGAATGACATGTCTTATTTTGTCAGTTTTCTTTAAAAGTTATACAAAAATTAGTTTGATGATGATGGCTCTATGTTTGTTACAGAGAGTGTGATACTTGGTTACCTGTGAGTCTTCAGAATTAAACCAAGCTCACAAGGCTGTCTTTCTGTGGAACATTCATGACTAAGTTCCCCTAATGAACTTCAAGTAATAGGTTGAAGATTAAAAATTATTATAATTGAAAGCTTTAGAGATTATTTCTTTAGACTTCTCCTTCTCCTGGGATGGAGTGTCAGCTTAAGGAGTCATTGTGGTGGTAAAGGTGGTATGGAGGTATCTAGAGTCAGAAACACTTGACTTCAAATCCTACATCTGCCTTTTACTAAGTATGTGATCTTGGGCAAGTGACCTTTCCATATAAACCTCAGATTACTTATAAAACTGGAAATAATGATACTGGTTTCACAGAGTTATTATGAGTGTTAAGTGAGGTATTTATCCAAATGCCTAACAGCATCTGGCGTATTACAGGTACTCAGAAAATATTAACTGTTCTTATTGTTATTGCTTCATCACATGCAGCTTCTCTTTGAATATCTTTCATGACATGGAACTTATCGTGAAGCAGCTTGTTATATTTTTGTTGTAAATTCTCTATTGGGTAAAATTCTAACTCCCTGAAACATCCATTCTTTGATCCATGTACTGCCCAATGAAACAGTAAAGGAGATTATATATATATATATGACATATTATATATATATGACATATTATATATATAACATATATATATATAATATGTTATATATAATATGTTATATATAATATGTTATATATGTAACATGTTATATATATAATATGTTATATATAATATATGTTATATATACTTATATATGTTATATATACTTATATATTATATATATGGTATATAATATATAGTATATAATGCATAATGTATAACATATAACATATAATATATAATATATAACATATATAATATGTATATTCTTACTTCTGGAGAACAAACCTGAAACTATTTGAAGATGATTGTCATGTCTCTCCTTGGTTTCTCCTGTTTATATTAAATGAATGGTGACATTGGGTCATGAAATGTGAAAGAGTATGGAGGACATATTTCTGAGTTAAGAGGATTAGAATAAAATGTGTGGTGAGGAAAGTATTGTTATGAAATTTCTCCTCCAGTATGTCCATCTCTTGTCTATAAGTTAGGCTGGACTCCAGATAAAAACATGTTGAAAATACTCAACTTTTGTCATATTCAGGATTCATTTATATTAGCATGGGTTTTTCTGCCTTAGTTATAAAATTTCTTTCCTTTTATTCTAAAGTTTCAGTTTAAGAGAGTTAAGTTATGGAGCTAAAGAAGGCAGGCATTTCCTTTTCCATATTTGAATCTTTATTCAGTGCTACGTAGGAAATTTATGTTAGTTTTAAAGATGTCTGCCTCGGGGCCAGCCAAGTGGCTCAGTTGGTCAAGAGCTCACTCAAGAGTGCGAGCTGAGCTCTGAACAGCAGCAGTTTGATGCCCAGCCTAAGCTGAGCTGCTGTTAAGCTGCCAACAGGTGGCAGGATGGCTTAGCTAAAAAAAAAAAAAAAAAAAAAAAAAAAAGTAGGTTATACATACACACACATTCAGAGCTCAATTCATTTTCTCAGGGCCATATATTTACTCTATGTGCAGATTTTCATGTAATAGCTATTTATTGAGCACCTACACTTTTCAGGCACAGGACTGAGGCCTTTAGGTTAAATGTGTAAGCATTGTGGGGATTTTACAGTGCAATATGGTAAAAGTAGTTGATGAGTTAAATAATATTGACCAAGAAGCAAAGTATACTATGAAAACTCATGGGAATGGCACACAGTTACATCTTGGGGGTTCAGCAAAGACTGCCTGGGCAGGTGACATCTGACTCAGTGAGAGAGAATGGGTGGGAGATGGCCAGATGAAAGAAAAGTGAAGGATATTTCAATCAGAGGGAACAACAAATGCAAAGACCCAGAAATGAGCGAAAACATAGTTTTGAAGAACAAAACACAGTTCAGTATGGCTGAAGCATAGAGAATGAGAGCTGAAGCTCAGAAGGTTATTAGGAATGAGATAATTAAAAAAATATGAGTCATGGGCTGGCCGAGTGGCGCAGTGGTTAAGCGCTGGCTTGGGACGCCAGCGACCCTGGTTCAGATCCCACATATGAGGGCCAGTGATACTACCCTCGGGGAAAAAAAAAAATGAGTCATGCTAAGGGGTTTGGATTTTATGAAAAGAGCAATAGGGATCCTTTGAAAGACTTTTAACATAGAAATGATATGATTTTAAATTTAGAAATCCAGTGTCAGGTTTCTGATTTGAAAATGAAATGGATGGTCATACATTTTTTTGAGAAAGAGAATATAGAAAGAGAAGCAGGTTTGGAAGGATTGAGGGGAGGTTAAGAAAGGGAACAATAAATTCAGTTCAAAGCATGCTAAGTTTAAGATGTCTTTGGACTATCTTGGTGTACATGTTTAGGAATTAGTTAAACACACCAGTCTGAAGTTCAAGAGTGGATTTGGACTGGAGAAACATTTGTGAATTATCATCTGATAGAGATAGCTGAAGTTATGGGACTGGATAAAATATCATTGAGTAGACTACGAAGAATAATATATTGAGTTGAATAGTGTTTCCCCAAAATTCATATCCTCCTAGCACCTCAGAATGTGACCCTTATTTGGAATTAGGGGCTTTGCAGCTGTGGTTCATGAAGATAAGGTCAGTTAAATATTAGAGTGGGCCCCAATGCAATGACTCACACCCTTATATGAAGAGAAAATAGAGATAAAGAGACAGTCATACTGAGAGAAATCCATGTGGTAATGGAGGCAGTGATGCCAGTGATGCATCTAGGATGCCCGCAACCACCAGAAGCTGGGAAGAAACAAGGAAGGATCCTCCCCTAGAGCCACCAGAGAGAGCGTGGCCTTGCTGACATCTTGATATGGGACTTCTAGCTCCTGAACTGTGAGAAAATAACTTTCTTTGTTTTAAGCCATGCAGTTTGTGACACTTTGTGATGGCAGCCCTAGGAAACCAATGCACATAGAAACCATGGTCAGAGGCAGAAGGACCCAAGATAAGATTGAGTTAGAACGGAAGGAGAAATAAAACTGGAGAGATGAATGTCACAGAAGCCAAGTTTAAAAAGGTTTCATGAAGAT
The DNA here is from genome assembly GCA_033961575.1 of Aselliscus stoliczkanus. Classification (NCBI taxonomy): domain Eukaryota; kingdom Metazoa; phylum Chordata; class Mammalia; order Chiroptera; family Hipposideridae; genus Aselliscus; species Aselliscus stoliczkanus. Next base: position 93,012,682 of record CM066732.1, on the reverse strand, counting down.
AAGAGTAATCAACAGTGCCACATGCTGCCAAAAAGTTAGGTAAGATATGGATGTAAAACATCCACAGAATTAATTACAAGGTAGCCACAAATGCAGTGGAATTGGCAAGAGAACTTCCTGTGGCATTGTCGGTTGAGGAGTAAATGCACTTAGAAAGTGAAATTAGCACTTATAGAGCTCTTTTCTGAAATTTGTTAGGAAAGTGAGGTGTGAGACAGCCAGAAGGAGCCATGGGGCATTGGGACAGTAAATTTTAAATCTAGAGAGATTTGGCATGTTTAAAATGCTGACAGGAGAAGCCCATAGAGAGGGAGAAGCTGAAGATAGAGGTGATAGAGAAGGGCTCATTTATTAAATCATGTCTCTGAGATGACTAAAAGTAATGAGCTTTAGAAATTAGGTATAGGGACAGTTCCCTCTTTCATTATAGTAGAAGAACATAAAGGAAACCTAGGGAGAAGTACAGAGCCACTAGTAGGTTTGCTGAAAGAAAGCTCAGGGCCTTCTCTTTTCTCTATGATGTAAGGTCTTTGGCTCAGAGAAAGGCTATCTGTGGGGGGTTAGAAGTTTTAGAGAGTGGGGAAGGTTTGACCAGGTGCTTTTGGGCAGCATTGAGGGCTGCTGAGGTTGAAGGCCTGATGTGAATACTGTCACCAATGGGTTGGTTCCACTTTTTCCTAGCTGCACTGAGTAGCCTGAATGGAGGCCAGAGTTGGTGAAATTTGAGTTGACACAAGTTTGAAGGTTTTCCAGGCAAATGGAACAAATCACTGGTGTGGTGGGAGACCTGAGGAAGACAGCAAGGAAGTGCTCAAAGTATTGGCTCTAAGTTGAAAGGGAAAGAAGTAAAGGCAGGGGTTGGCTGAGAGCTAAGGAAGAGAGATTGATGCAAAAAGCCATGACTGAGTGACACTTTTACTTCTGTGTCCACAAAATAGCTTTGTTTTTGAATGGCATCTTCTCCTCTTAGCTGAGTTTTAGTGAGTAAGTTGCTCTTGCTTTTTATGCTCTGTATTGAAATCCTCTTTGAAAAAGAGTAATTCCATGTTATCATTATTCAATTTGATATTGAAGCTCTGATTTTTTGCACTACACATCTCCCAAGTTTTGTATCAATTACAAGAACATACTGACAGTACTTGGAGCTCACGTAGAGCTTGTGCTTAATGATAAGCCCGGGAGTTCTGTGTACTTCAGGAGTGTTAGAATACAAACACAAAACTGAGGTTTGCTGTGTTCTCTTGCCATCAAATTATGTCATGGTATTTTAGAAATATTGTACACCATAATTTTGATTGAATCTATTTCACCTTATTTCAATCCATGGTATGTAAAAAAGACTTGTCTCTTAATACCTTTCTTCCCCATATTTACTGGGAAATCATAGAAGATTAATTTTTTTTATTGTTTTGTAAATAAGTAGCTCATATGTATTTTAGACTAATGCGGTGATGATGAGTCAACATGAAATGTCTTTTCTGTAAACTTAATGTTAGTCTACCAACAATAATTCAGGCATTAAAAAAAAACCCACCTGATTTATAAAGTAGGCATTGTCTACAGTTCTAAAATGATATTCTGAGGGAAAGAGTAAAACTGAGTAAAGGAAAGTGTAACTTTGGAGACAATTTTTAATTTTAACCAAATTTATTCATTCAGAAATAAATATTAAGTGCCTTTCCTCTGAGGTCTCTCTTCCTGGACTGTAGATGACTATCTCCTCCCTGTGTCTTCACATGCTCTTTCCTCTGTCTGTGACTGGGTCCAAATGTCCTCTTCTTATAAGGACATCAATTATATGAGATTAGTACCCACCTGTATGACCTATCTCTAAATATAGTCACATTCTGTGTTATGCAGGTTAGAACTTCAACACATGTAGCTGCATTTTTTTTTTGAGAGCAGTGTCACTGGCCCTCATATGTGGGACCGAACTGGGGCCACTGGCTTCCCAGGCCAGCACTTAACCACCGCGCCACTCGGCCGGCCCTAGGACTTCAACACATGAATTGGGGTAGGGGACACAATTCGGCCCATAACAGTGAACAAAGCAGATAAAATTACTGCCCCATGAAATTAACAGTCTATTATAGCAGTTGGGTGACAACAGCTTTCTGACAGGATCAGATAAATAAATATTTTAGGCTTTGAAAGCCACGTAGGATCTTTGTTGCATAACCTGGATTTGGCTCATGGGTCTTAGCTTGCCAATCCCTGCTGTAGAATAACAAATAACCACTGGATATAAGATGTAACGTCAGATACTAATAAGTTCATTGAATATGCATAGAGTTTGATAAGTGCATATAAAGTGTTTTAGATACAGTGGTTGGGCAGAGAGGTATGACATTTGAACAGTCTTCTCATAGAATGAAGAATTAAGTGAGGGTATTCTCCTTTACATGAAGTAAAGGGACTAATAAATGATCCAGGCAGAGAGAATGGCACATGCAACCTCCTGAGATGGGAGCATGCATGAGATGCTTAAGGAACAGCCAGGAGACCACTGTGGCTGACATGTACCTGAAATGGATTCAATTGCCTCGTCTAAATATGACCATTTATTTGTATTCAAGCCATATACTAAGACAAGTCTTAACATTTTTAAATTTGCTGAAGTATTTGCCTTATTCATTGTACTTCTGATAATTTTACAACACTGGGTCTTATTAAAACATTATTTTAAATGGACTTAATATACTGATTTAAGGGGCAAGCAAACTATGGTGACTCAGAAGAATTTTAAAAAAGAATACTCAGAGCTTCTTAAATAGATATCCTTTGAGGCATCAGCTTATTCAGAATTTTTGTGGAATATGAACCACTGTTATGAGGTTTTCTTGACAATGTTTTACTACCAGACTAACCACCAAAGATGCTAGGGCTGTGCTTGAAATTCCTAATGGAACAGCTGGTGCAAGAAAGGCAATTCTTGCTCTGGCCAGAGGCTGGTCGCTCTGGAGTTTGATGTGCCCCACTTGGTTTTTGTGAGTTCAGAGTACAGTGTACCATTTTCTCTGCTGGTCTAGACATTTCGCTCAGGCCCTGGCTGATATTTAGTTTTTCAGTCAGACTGAGAAAGACAAATATCATATGATCTCCTTTATATGTGGAATCTAGAGAACAAAATAAGTGAACAGACAAAACAGAAACAGACTTATAGATACAGAGAACAAGCTCATGATTGATAGAGTGGAGGTGGGTGAAAAAGATGAAGGGATTTAAGAATACAAAGTTGTAATTACAAGAGTCATGGGAATGGAAAGTGCAGCATAGAGAATATAGTCAATAATGTTGTAGCAACTATGAATAGTGCCAGGTGGGTACTAGACTAATTGGGGGGATCACTTCTTAAACTATATAAATGTCTAACCAGTATGGTATACACCTGAAAGTAATACAGAATGAAACTGAATGTCAACTGTGACTAAAAAAAATAGTTTTTAAAATAAAAATGAATAAATAAGTAAAAACAATACATTGCAAAAATAATGATGAGAGGGATCATTTTCTTGTTTCTCATTTCCATTTACATGAAATACCTTTTTCCATTCCGGTACTTTCAGTCTGTTACGTGTCTTTCGATCTGAAGTGGGTCTCTTGTAGATTCATGAATGGGTTTTGTTCTCTTATCCATTCATTTACCCTATGTCTTTTGATTGGTGCATTTAAGGTGATTATTGATAGATACATAGTTGCTGCCATTTTATTATTCATATTTCTGTTCTCCCTTTCCCAATTCTTCTTAAAGAAGTCCCTTTAATATTTCTTGTAATACTAGTTTGGTGGTAATAAGCTCTTTTGGGTTTTTCTTGTCTGGGAAGCTCTTTATCTCTCCTTCAATTTTAAATGATAGCCTTGCTGGGTAGAGTAGTCTTGGTTGTAGGTCTTTGCTTTTATTATGTTGAATATTTTGTGCCAGTCCCTTCTGGCCTGCAGTTTTCTGTTGCAAAATCAGCTGACAATCTAATGGGAGTTCCCTTGTAAGTAATGAGTTGCTTTTTTCTTGCTGCTTTTAGGATTCTCTCTGCCTTTAACCTTTGCAATTTTAATTCGAATGTGTCTTGGTGTGTGCCTATTTGGGTTCATCTTGTTTGGGACTCTGCACTTCCTGGACTTCTATGTCTATTTCCTTCACTAGGTTAGGAAAGTCGTCAGTCATTATGTCTTCAAATAGGCTCTCAATCCCTTGCTTTCTCTCTTCTCCTTCTGGTACCCATAGGTTGCAAATGTTGTTATGCCTGATGTTGTCCCAGAGGTCTCTTAAACTATCCTCATTTTTTTAGATTTTTTTTTTCAGTTATTATGTTCTTCATTTCTGCTGGGTTCTTTTTTATGGTTTCTATGTCCTTTTTTATGCTTGCTATCTCTTTGTTGAAGTTGTCACTAGGTTTCTTGAGCATCCTTATAACCAGTGTTTTAAACTCTGTGTTTGGTAGTTTGCTTGCCTCCATTTCACATAGTCCTTTTTCGGAGTTTTCTTCTGTTCTTTCATTTGGGACATATTTCTTTGTTTCCTCATTTTGGCTGTCTCACTGTGTTCGTTTTTATGTATTATGTAGATCTGTTATGGCTCCCAGTCTTGGCCAAGTGGCCTCATATAGCAGATGCCCTATGAGCCCCAGTTGGACAGCCTCCCTGTTCACCTGCTCTGGGTGCTCCAGAAGTGCCCCTTATGTGGTTGTGTGTACCCTCTTCTTGCAGTTGAGCCTTGATTGTTGATGGCATATAATTGGGTGGGATTGACCCTCAGGCTGACTGGCTGTGTGGTTTGGCCATGTCTACAACTTATAGATTGCTGTGTGTAGGCAGGGGCTTATCCTGTGCAATAGGATTTGCTGGAGAGGTGCCCATTGAGGCTGCTTTGGGGGGTAATTAGGTGGTACTCTGCTGTGGTCTGAAGCTGTTCTCCAGGTTTGTAGGCTCTGTGACCTCTTGGGAGGGGCTTTGGTGCAGACTCAGGTCAGCCACTGCCTGTGACCTGAGAATGCCTGGTAGGAGCTACATAGTGATCTGCATTTAGTCGCTGCCTGTGGTGAACCTGGAGGTGTGTGGCAGAGGCCACGCTGCAAGCTGAGGACGTCGGTCACCAGTAATAGACCTAGGGTAGCTTTGCAAAATGCCCAGGGCATCTGTCAGCTCCTGTAAAGCTCAGTTGCTGATAGAACCTTGTGCGGTATGTGAATTGGGTGAGGCAGAGTCTCAAGGCATCACCAGGGTGCAACAATGAGTTGTGTTCACCAGGTTAATGTAGATTCTGGTTTGATGCTAGTGCTGAGACTGGAGCTACTGAGCAAAAGTCTCAGAGCACACTAAGTCTAGCCACTGCTGGTCTGGAGCCCATGGACTCCTAAGACTTGTCCAAGAAAGAGTTCAGTGTAGCAGATGTGGCTGCTGGTCAAGAAAGTGCCTCTGGCATTGCATGAGTTGGGTGGGTTGGGGTCCCAGGGAGTCCTGTGTGGACTGTGTGGAGTTCACCAGTGTGGACTGTGTGGAGTTCACCAGGTCAGTGCAGATTCAGATTTGGCCATGTGGGGTTGGGCTCAACACAGGAATGATGGTGCCCACCTGCTGGCTTCATGGGAGGAGGATTCTACACAGGAAAAATGATGACTGTCCCTCCAGTCCTCATCCTCAAGCCACACAATTCAGTCTCTTCCTGTATGTCTCTGATGCCTTCTGCGTCCTCTGGAGCCCAGGGCAAGTGCCTGTAAGCGAGTGAATCTGTGTGCAGTCCCTTTAAGGGGACATCTGTGTTTCCTGGATACTTCCATCTCATCCAGATGGTTGGAATTCTCACTGTTTTTCACAGCCAGATATTGTGAGGGCTCCTTTTCCCAGCACCAGTACTATAGGCTGGGAGCCTCGTGTGGGGCTGGGGTCCCTGACTCCTCTGAGGGGAAACTCTGTGGCTAAGATATCCCTCCTTACTCTCAACCACCACATGCAGATGTAGGGCCAGCCAACTTCACAACTCTGCCCATTCTACCAGCCTCGACATTGCTACTTTTTTATATTCTTAATTATAGGACTTCTGCTCAGCTATTCCTCAGATGGTTCTCCAGGTTGATTGTTCTGTAATGTAGTTGTAATTTTGATGGGGTCACGGAAAAGGGAAGTACAGCATTTATCTACACTGTCATCTTGGATCCACACCTGTATTTACTCCTTTTAAATATTTCTCACCAGTTTTATTGTGAAATAATTGACATACATCACTGTATAACTTTAAGACATACAGAACAATAGTGAGATTTACATATATTGTGAAATGATTATCACAATATGTTCAGCTAGTATCCTTTATCTCACAAAGACAAAAAAAAAAAAAAAGAAAAACGGAAAAAATTGTCCTTATGATGAGAACTCTTAGGGACTTACTCTCTTAACTTTTCTATATATCATACAGCAGTGTTAACTATAATCATCATATTGTACATTGTATCCCTAGTACTTATTTATTTTATAATTAGAAATTTGTACCGTTTGACCATCTTCCTCCAGTTCTCACTTCTTCCTACCCTCTGTCTCTGATAACCACATGTCTGATATCTTTTTCTATGAGTTTGTTTTTTCTTTTTTTATATATTCCACTTACAAGTGAGATCATACAGTATTTGTCTTTCTCTGACTTATTTCACTTAAATTAATGCCTTCAAGTTCCATTCATGTTGTCTTAAATGGTAAGATGTCCTCACATTTTTATGGCTAAATAATATTCTATTGTGTATATATACCATTCATTCATCGATGGACGCTTAGGTTGTTTGCATGTCTTGACTATCGTAAATAATGCTGCTATGAACATGAGGGTGTAAGTATCTTTTCAAGTTAGTGTTTTCATTTTTTTTTGGATGTATTTCCAGAAGTGGAATTCATTGATCATATGATAGTTCTATTTTTAATTTTTTGAGGAAATTCCATAGTGTTTTCCATAGTCGCTGTACAAACTTATAATCTCTGTATGGGTATTGGTCATTTGATTATGGATTATATTTTCTTGTTTCTTTTCATGGCTGGGAAACTTTGATTGAATGCCAGACACTATTAGTTTTACACAGTTGGATGCTGGATATTTTTGTACTTCTATAAATAGTCATAAGCTTTGCTATGCAATACAGTTAAATTACTCAAATTTTTAGATTTTTTTGAGATTTGTTTTTAAGTTTTTCAAGGCCCATCCAAAGCAGCCTTTAATCTAGAGCTAATTTTGTCATACTACTGAGCCAATATCCTTTGGGTACCCTACTTGCTGCCTTATGATTTCAAGATTTTTGCTATCCGGCTTTATGATAAAGTGAACTATTTCTGGCTCTCTGTGAACGCTAGGATTGTTCCCTCAATTCTGATCGGGTGGATCTTTTCCCAGCCTATGATAGTTAGTTTCTTCATATCACGCACTAGTCTGTACTGAACTGAAGACTTGAGGGAGACCCTGGCAAATTTGGAATGCTTGGCCTATGATGCCTGATAATCAATGTTTGAAAACCATTGTTGTATATACTGGGGGTGCCAAAAAAAGTACACATTTTAAGAGATGTTATCTATGTGTTACTTTTCTAAATTGAATCGAATTACGGTAGCAATGTGTAGTATGACTTTCACTCACAAGATGACTTTAATCAAATGAATGCTAGCATCATTCATTGTATTACAATTTTAATACAGTTTTCTTCCTTTCTTAAAATGTGTATACATTTTTTTGGCACCCTCTGTATTTTGCTTTTTTTAAAATGTTTTCCTGTGTTGATTCAGATGGGAGGATAAATCTAGTTCCTGTTAATCTCTGTTACTCTGTTTTGTTAACAGTGGAAATTCTCCACTTTCATCATGGAAGTTTCTAAAGGAAAGATCATTGAGTTAAGACTGGAAGCACCTCCTAACTCTACAGAAAAGGTGCTAGAAGGAATTAAGAGAGGAAGTCAGGCTTCAACTATCTGGAACAGGTTTATGGCTGGGCCTTTGTCCCTAAGAGGACATCTGCAGACAAAGTAGTAGACAGGAGAAGAGATAGAAAGTGTTGTTTGTGGCATAAGAGAATAAGGGAACCGAGGACACATGTAATCCTGGCAGTGAGAGTCACCAGTTATTTCCAGTCAAGTTATGACCTTCATCAGATCACTTTTAAACATGCAGACAAGAAATGGGCATCCAATATGCAATAGAATGATCTCCCCAAAGCACAGCCAAAATGTAGAATAAAATATGTTCTATAAATTACTACAACATAACAAAAATAGATAACTAGCTAAATGAAGATGGATGAAACTGCTGGAAAGTTAACTCGACTCACTCACTAGCCATGGAATTAATTTCCACACTACAGTCTATAAAAATTATATATTTCTACCTGACATGGGTCTTTGGGGTTGCTCTCAAGTAGTCGAAACCTTGAATGCTCAATACATGAATGCTAAGGTTTTATATTACTTAGGGCTATTGTTTTTTGAATGACTTAAGGCCTGGAGGTTTGAGAACAAATAAAAAAGAAAAAGAAATTTAAAAAAAACCCAAAATATGTAAGCTCTGTTATTCTTTGAGTTTACTCTTGATTAATTTATTATTACTCAGAGAGGCCACATGTTTAATTGGAACATCAGGACTACACCAAAGTGTCCCTGTCCTCTGAATAACAGAGCTGTGCTTGTCACTGCACTGCTTTACTAGGTACAGGAAAGAGTTTTCCAACCCATCATCTCTTTATATCCTCTTTAATTCTTAGATCTTAAGTATTACTAGGCCAGGAAATAGGTGCCATAAATCATCTTTAGTGGTTGGCCACCTAGTTCACTGAAATAAGCTTCTTAAAGATGGTCTTTAAAATAGTTTTAAATTGAGGGGGTGGAAAATGGTCAGGTGTTCCAGACCTGGGATGCTGTTCAACGCATCCGAGTTGGTGTGGAAGAGAGAAATAAGATGGTAGCTGGGTGAGAGATTTATTTATGCTGCATGTAGAAGAAAAGTGATTAAGTAGATTTATGTTGTGAAGCTCTGCATGGCTTGTGTCTATTAGATGTCTACTCTCTCTAAAATTGGGATCATGTAGACCTCACTTGCAAAGTGAAACTCATCCCATTTTCCAAGAAAAATTTGGATGGAGCTGGAATCTCAACCATGACACATGTATACATAGAGGCAATGACTATTTCTCTAAAGTGTTATTTATGTCTTACCCATGAAAAAACCCACCACAAATAGTTGACATTAGAGAATTTTAAATCTTAGTGTTCAATTCAGTTTCTTTCAGAATAATTTAAAATGAGGCTCTGGTTAGAAAAATCTAAGAACAAAATGGATGATTTAGCTTATTTTCTATTTATAAAACTACTATTATTGATAAAATCTTTCAGAAAAGTCCTGCTCATTTTGAGCTAATGCTTTAAGTTGAATTTGAGGAATCCCTTTTCTTTTTGGATTAGCATTGAAATTTACACATGTATGACTCAGTTCAGTAGGTATTTATTTTACAGCTACAATGCTTAAAGTAGCTTAGTAAGCTCTGTGGGTAGGCATCATAAGAAATAAAAGCTTCTGCCATGTAAGGAAGGTGAAATGTAAGCCAAAATAAAATTGTTCAATGACAGATATGGTAAGCAGGTCACTTACCCACTTACCCAGGTAGAAATGGGTCATGATGGGTCATCAAATGAAGAGAGCATTTCTGGCTGAAGAATTATGGAAAGAATCCATGTAAGGAACTGTCTTTTCCCTGGGACTTGGGGGATAGGTGAATTTTGAAAGTTGACCCAAAGGGCTGAGGAAAATAGAGCCTAAGAACATGTTCACTCACCAGAAAATGGCATCAAGGAGTCAGAAGAAAATATATAATAACCACAATATTCATTTGCACCATTATGCCACAAATTTCAGCTGGGTGTATGTAAATTCTGAAATGTACATATTATTTTTCATTGATTCCAGATCCTGAAAAAGAAATTATTCATCCCTCACTCCAGAGAGGGACTTAAATTTATGCCAGTGTGCTAGTGGTTTTTCCAATACAAGCTAACCACAGATAGCACAGTGCTTAACACATGATAGATCAGCAAACATCTGTTCATGAAAGGACCACCAAGTCTCCAAGCCTTCTCTGGTGTGGATAAAGTGTGGAACACTGGGGTGAGGATTCAGTTTACTTATGACTGGCTTTGGTTTTGTTCTAATAAACTTCTTCCTGGGGTCCTGAAGATAGAATTGTGCATTGGCTTATGCTGAGTATTTGCTTGGGACTCTGATTATGAGCCTACATCAAAGGACCATCCCAGGAGCTGTGTTAGCACCTCATTAACGCTCTCTACAGAAGAATCTCAGGATTGAAAGGATTGTGCCAAATTTGTTCCCTACACTTAGGCATAGCCTATACCTCATCCTGAGTTAAAGGAGTCTTTGTTTCCTTTGGAATTTTTGTATTTGAGAGGAAAGGGGGAAGAGAAAGAGGGAAGATAGTAAGTGGTGTAAAAGGGTAACCCAATTTGTTTCTTACTTGCCTATTCTCTATCTAAATGAGAACATTGTTTTGAAATGTGAAGTATTGATTGCTCTTAGGCACCTTTTAAAAAGAAGAATAAAAGATTAAATGTCTAGTGGGTTGATGTCTAAATTTAAGGAATCTGCAGGTATAAAAGCAATTGTTTTTAAGACATTACCAATTCTTTTTTCTTTTCCTTTTTTGGAATGCTGATTAGCCATAATGGATAAATAATGATTGTAGATGGTTATTTACATAACAGATGAATCTGTTTATAAACTATGTTGAGCTTCCCACCATCCTGCCAACCTTTTTAGAAATCCATACAAACTATTTATTGGTGTCCTCTGCTCCCAAATGTCTTCTAATTATAAGTATTTAAACATAAATGAAAGTGGAAGTTGAGAATTGATGCAGCAGGCAATTCTAATAAAACTTCAAATTGGCAGGAACACCCAGTTCTACTTTCACTGCATGTTAATTTTTTCCCCTTTATTTTATAATCAACAAAATTTGTTCATAGAAATGGCAGCAGATCCCAACTTGGAGGAGGGGGAAAGGAGTGAATTATTGACCTTCACAGATGACATCATTTTTCAAAGGCTTATCCACTGAGATACCAATGAAAATGCAAAACTGCAAATGAGATATTTTTTTCCTTATTGATTTGGTCAGTTGGAATGATAATATGAGGAATGCACAGCCCCCCATGTTCTGATCTTTCTGAGGTTGCAATAGAGAGGTTATACATTTCATTTGGGCTGACAGGAATTTAAAATGTTATAGATAGGTTTCCTAAGCTCAACCATTATTTACTGTTTGACTATAATGTCAGTCTCTTTCTGCTTCTTCAATATTGTTTGCACTTTACCTTTGTGAAAAGGGCTTTGATTGAGCCATACAAGGTATTTCTATCTTTCTGCAAGATCAATGAAGATGTGTTTACAGGTCCCCGGCATAGTGTACACAGCACAATAATGGATTTTAGTCCATGTTGACTGAAAGCTCTTTTTCTTTGTTACTTGTCAATCTTGTATCTATTACTTGATTGCAACATAAAAGGCTATTTGGCCAAACATTGAAACAACAACTGTATCAGTCAAGCTGAAGTGGTTACCTGAACCAAATATATGCAGCCCTTAGCCAGACAAGTCACATTTTTGCTTCTCCATTCAGGAACCATTTTTATGGTTGTACTCACCTAAATTTAATTTTTTCCTCTTAAAGAGGTTTTAATTAATCTGCAGTTGTAAAAGCAAGGAGTTCCAGTCTCTCACTTTAATCAGGGAAGTATATATATATATATATATATATATATATATATATATATATATATATATATATATATATAATAGCTCTGTTTTTATTTCGTAAAGTACAGACTGAGTTCCCAGAAAGAAAGGAAAGTTCCACACACGTATCAAGATCTCTTCTTCCCTGTAGTGGAGACTGGTTTTTGAGCTTGTAAAGAAAATAATGACTCTTCCCACTTCATATACAGAGAGGGTGCCAAGAAAATCTATACACATTTTAAGAAAGGAAAAAACTGTGTTAAAATTGTAATACTCAATATATACCAATAACAAAAGTTAAATACAAGTTATGTGTATACATGTTTTTGGTACCCCCGGTATATGTATGAGTACTTAGCAAATGATGCTAGGATTGGAGATGAAGAATTTCTTCCTTCTGGTCATTTCAGTGACAGATCCATTACATTAAATGAAATATCCTTCTCTTAATCATTTGACCTCTAGGGCAGCGAAAGGTTGTGGCCCACATCAAGCCGTCTTGAAGATGGCTGAGTATATGAGTCAGTACTGGCTCCATGCCCTGGGCTCAGGTTATACTTGTTCTCAGACTACAATAAGAATTAAATTGGCACATCTGGTAAAGATGATTGGATACAAGGAAACTTTTTCAGAGAAACCATTTCTCCCATCACTTTGTTTGTCTGTTTGTTTGTTTGTTTGTTTGTTTGTTTTTTAATTGCAACAAGGACCTAGCACTACTCATCTGGGAAATCTTGGCCAACAAGTTTAATAGGAAATTCTTTGGGGATAGATAGATATATTATAACTAATCCTGAAGCACCAGTACTGCCTATAAAAATAATGGGAAAAAGTTTTACTACTATATGTGTATATCACTGAATGTAACAGATATTTAGGAAAGGTTTGTGTAATTAAATTTTAGGAAACAGAACTGACCTTTAAAGAAGACAGGAATCCCACCATTAAAGAAAAGTTGTATTTAATCTAGTTTTAATGTTGAGAACCTCTTTTGCAATATGTATAATCATCCATTAACTATTTTGTAAGTCTGTGTTTCTTAGAGCAGATGATACACAATTGAATATACAAATACTCTCAAAAAAATTAGTGCTGATTTTTGCACTTTATAGAATTTTTTGTGTTAGATGGTACCCTTATCTTTCAAGTAAACTGAGATCTGGAACAATTAAATGATATATCCAAATTCCTGTAGTTAGCCATTTATGGAACTGGCTTAATATCATAGGTTTCTAGCTAGTATTTGTTCTTCTCCCATGTTCACCCAGAGGAGACAGGAAGGAGAGACCATTTGGGTGTTGCATTGCTTGCTAGGGCTACTATAATAAAGTAACTGGGTGGCTTAAACAACAGAAATGTATTGTCTCACAGTTCTGGAAGCAGGAAGGCTAAGGTCCGGGTGTCACTAGGGTTTTTTTTTCTGAGAGCTATGAACGAGAATCACGCCATGCCTCCCTCCCCTTTGGGTGGTTTGCTGGCAATCTTTGACATTCGTTGGCTTAAAAACGCATCATCCATCTCTGCCTTGATGTTCACATGGTGCTCCCCCTGTGTGCATCTGTCTCTAATTTCCCCCTTTTATAAGGACAGCTGCCATATTGGATTAGGACCCACCTTAATAACCTCATTTTAACTTGATTACCTCTGTAAATACCCTAGCCCCAAATAGCTCACCTTCTGAGGTATTGGGGATTAGGATTTCAACGTATGAATTTGGGGAAGCTGGGGACACAATTCAACCTATAAGAGTAGATTTTAATTCCTTTTAATTTTTCAGTCCAGTAATTCTCACTATTTAAGAAGCCACTGAAGGGAGAAAAAAGGAAGACAAATTTTTAAGGAACAAACTGACAAAAAACCAAGGGAATGCTCCACAACATAATAATAATTATTATTATTATTATTATTATTATTATTATGTAAGTTAACAAAGTGAACAGGAATTTAATTGACTTTTATGAAAGGAGGGAACAATTTTTAAGTACCCTTAAGTGTTTTGTATAGAAATAAAAATATCTGAATTATAAACAATTCTTGTTTGTCCGTTACAGTGGTTCCCTAAGATTCTATTTTGGACAATATTTTATTATTCTAGTTCGAATTATTTTACCAATTTCTTCATAATAAAACTGCAGTCAAAGCAGTTATTATCAAAGCTTTTTACAAATCTAGTCAGATTCTTCATTGGAAATTAACAGGATTTAAGATTTAATAAAAAATAATGAATTGCATATAAATCTATTGAAATATTCTCCAATAGCCACTTTCAGTGCATTTTTGTCAATTTACCAATTTTTAAAAGTTTCTGCCTGCTTCAGTTCTTCTTAGAAGTCAAGACCCTTAATATGAAGAAATCTCATACCCATTATGTGCTCTCACACATGGACTTAACTTCTTGGGGGGAGTTTTATCAGTGGTGAAGTCTCCTATTGATCATTTAAATAATTACATTTGTCGTAGAACTCAGCACAAGGAGGTATCCGATAATGTTTTGGGCGTACTAGAGGCCACAGTCAAAAACAAGGCATCTCCTTCGTATGTCAATTTTATTAGAGGTAGGTGTTCTGAATTTTTGAACCCATTAAAAAGTTTTAGTACATGCATGCAAAAGCAAAAGCAGAAACCCAACAAAGAGAGCATTCATGTAGTAGATAAAATGTGTTGCTTCCACGGTTTCGGGGTGTGTGGTGCTATTCATACTGCAGAACTGTCATCATGAGCAGGATGAAACACTATGGTAAAAAACATATTATGCTGATTTGATTGGCTTATGCCATTCAGGCTTGTCTGCCAAAATAACAAATATTTGAGAGTAAATGTATAATTTTTCACCAGTCTTGCAGAAGTCCACGCAGTTAAATATATACCCCCTTAATTAGTGAAAACTGAGTTAATCCCATTACAAAGCAATGTTTAAAAACATTTTCATTACATGACACATCACTGGCTCCTACCAATCTGTTCATCTTATTTCTGCAATTGCAGTCAATCAATCAACCAATCAACCAATCAAAGTTTTGATTCATAAAAATAAGAGTGTGGGTAGTGTTTCAATCTCAGTTCCTCCTGAAGCCATGACTAAGACAAATAGACGAGAGCAAGTGGTTTAGTTGGGAGGTGATCCCAGAGACATTGCTGGGAAGTGGGGAAATGAGTCATGATAATGAAGGAAACTAGTAAAGGGAGAGTATTATTAAGCCAGTTATCAAGAACAACTGGGGCTCACTGCCCTGGGAATTCTGGAATACAGCGTAGAACACATCTCAGAGTTAACATAACCAACGGAGGGGTCAGAAAAGCAGGATATTTAACCACCAGCTTCCACCTGTCATGTTTGAAACTGTGTCCAGAGGCACTTACAATGTGTCCTGCTCCTCCAGTAGTCAGAAAAAAGAGCTCGGGCGGGGAGCTGCAGGCATTCCCAGGTTGCAGTCTTTGGTGTATGGAGGTGACTGTCCAGAGGGAAGGAAGGGGAGGGTATCCACAGCATCTGCTAGAGTTAATTTCGCAATAAACAACAACAAAAACTACTTGAAGCTTCCTTAAAGGTCAATTTTAGAATTACCACCCAAAGTGAAAGGGAAAAATTTGGTGATACTCTGTGTTGCAGACCTGGTCAAATCTGTTTTTTGTTGTTGGTTTTTTTTTTTTTTTAATCACAAAGAAACAGATAGAAGTAAAGAGTTGCCCTTATTGAATGTTTAAATGATGCATTTATTGTGGACCAAATATATTCCTGAGCAACGATTGAAAAAACTAAGGTTAATTCTAGTTTTTAATATGTAGCATGAAAGATTAGGTTAATATTCATCCTTATGCTGTACTTTATAATGATGGTGTACATGAAGACATACTTACTTAAAAACTATCGAATTACAAGAAGTAGTGGAAAAGTGTTAAGCCAATAAATATTTTCACTATCACAGTGTTGACTGGGGAAAACATACAACTCAGTCTAGATGGGGCAAAAAAGATATGTGAAATCTGCTGTGAAAGTCATACTGCTCTCTCCGCAACAGCAACCATCACAGATGCAGTGATGAACATCAGGCCAAGGGTTGGCCTCTTGATTTTCTTGGTGTGTGCAAAGACAGGATGAGTTCCTAAAGGTAAGATTTGTTTAAAGAAATGGTTTGAATAATTTGCTTTTGAGAAAAATGTTGTTATACAATATTAACCCTCACAGTTGGATCCCAGTGTTACTGTGGTCCAAAGAACTCCGTCACAGAAACCAAATTTCAAAATAATATTTCTTGTGTTTATTGAACAAAACAAAGGGATGTAGGATAGCAATTTTTGTTTCCTTCTCATAACTTCTTTCGTAAGCTGTAGTTTCTCCATTTCCTCTCTCCTCAAAATTTCAAGATACCCTTCCAGATCTCATCTCTGAACTGTGTGTGCTGTCATCTTCCCCGTCCCTTCTCCCTCCTTCTCAAAAGCCTGAGAAATGGTTAACAAGAAAAGAAGTCCTTCAAGGACAGAAGAGAACAAACAGTTAAAGCAAACAAAGTTTAGGAATCTTACTAACTTGTAGGGAAGGGAAAAGTGGAAAGGTTTGGAACTTCCATGCATTAATCAGTTTTATCCCTTCAAATGTGTAATGAACTGGGGTGGAGGGGTGATTTGAAAGTATGTACTTCTAAATAGATGGATACAGTGTACCATAATGGTTACAGCTTAAGCTTTACAGAGCCCGAGTTAGAACCCTGTTTCTACTTGTGAAAACTTAATTTTGTTTTTCCATGTAAAAAGGAGGTAATTAGAGTACCTACCAAATGGAATTTCTTGAAGTATTAAGTAGATAATCTAAGCAAATACACATCACTGGCTCATAGTAAATATACCATAAATGTTAGCTGCCATTATTATCACCATGATTACATTTCCTTGGCATGGGGAAAGTGTGTGTGTGTGTGTGTGTGTGTGTGTGTGTGTGTGTGTGTGTGTGTTACACTGGAGAAAATAAGACATCATAGTAAAGGGTAAAAACCTGGAGAGAATAAATACATTTCTCGCCCTTAGGATAAAAAGTAGTTGACCACTTAATTGCCAGAATTTAGATACATTCCTATTTAGACAGGAATATTGCAAACACCCAGCAGGTGAAGAAATAAGAGCTGATAGAAGTGACCTCTCCCCACCTCGACATCAAGATAAAGATTTTCTCCACAAAGTTCATCCTTCTTAGCAACAACTTCTCTGGATGCCACCAAAGCAGCAAATGGTAAAATGGGGTCTCATTTAATAAAATATTAGGCAAAAACGTCAATTATTTTCCTTAATTTATATATTTTTTTCCATAAATTTATAAAATGTATTACTTTAAGACAGTACAGAATTTTAATGTATACTTGATATTATTTGGTTGACTTGTGGTGGAGAGTAGCAGGATTTATTTCATGCTGCTACTGGCCCTCACATGTGGGACCGAACAGCGCTTAACCACTGCGCCACTCGGCCGGCCCGAGAGTAGCAGGATTTAAATAACATATATTTTTAAGAGAGGTGATCTAGGCCTAAAATATTGTTAGAGTATTTGAGTAAACTTCTGGATGACACATCCATAATGCATAACGAGGGAAGTTTCAGGCATGTAGAACACATTTAGCCCATTTCTACCTTAATATTATGGAGAATTCCAAACATGTACATTGCTCAGGAAAGGCCTGAAGAGATCACAAGTTATCGTTTGTCCCGGTGTGAAAACTTTCTGCTGTGCTGTTAAACTACTCATAACACACTGGTAGGCTCAACTGTATGTGTACAAGTTGGTTTTTCTGGTCAGGAAATGGGAAATTCAATTACCATTAAAATTGCCATTTGTCCTAGAAAGGACTGTCTTTGGAATTGATGTATACCAGGCTGAGAAATTAAAGTGGAGTTGACCCTTGAATAACTGGGAATTAGAGGTGCCGACCTCCACTCAGTATGTAACTTTTGACTCCCCAAATCTTAACTACAGTTGTCCCTCAGTATCCGTGAGGGATCGGATCCAGGACCCCGTGGATACCAAATCTGTAAATGCTCAAGTCCCTTCTATAAAATGGCATAGAACAAGGTGTACAGTTGGCCCTCCACATCTGCAGATTCCCAACTATGGATCAAAAACTTGTTTTTGATCAGTGGTTGGTTGAATCTTTGGATGTGTAATCCAGGGATACAAAGGGCCGACTGTACATTAATTTTTTTTTAATTAGTTTCAGGTGTACAACACAGTGCAATAGTTATACATTTTACTCCTCAAAATGACAACCCCCCACCCCCAATTCGCCACCCCACTCCCCCCCCATATCATATATATCTGTTACTCTTCCTCTGACTCTCTTCCACAGTATAATCCACATCCTGTGACTATCTATATATATTCAATTACAGTAGGTATACAACCTCCACATTAGTTATACAGTGCAGTGATCAAACCTCTACTCCATCCATGAAATGGTCTCCCTAACAAGACCTATGACCATATGACACCCCACAAAATATTCACAACATTATTAATTATATTCCCCAAACTGTTTTTCATATCCCAGTGGCAATATTGTAGTTGCCTATTTTTGCTGTCTAATCCCTTCCCCTTCTCCCTCATCCCCATCCCCCTCCCAATTAGCAACCCTGATTTTTCCTCTATATCTATGAGACAGTTTCTGTTTACTTTGCTCCTTCATATAGTTTTTCAGATTCCACATATGAGTGAGATCATATGGTATTTGTCTTTCTCTGACTGACTTATTTCATTTAACGTAATAGTCTCTAGGTCCATCCATATCATTGAAAATGGTACGATTTCATTCTTCTTTATAGTGGAGTAATACTCCAATGTATAAATATACCACAGTTTCTTAATCCAGTCATCTACTGATGGGCATTTTGGTTGTTTCCAAGTCTTAGCTATTGTAAATTGTGCTGCTATGAACATAGGGGTGCATAACTTTTTTTGAATAAGTGTCTTGGTTTTTTCAGGATAAATACCTAGGAGGGGAATTGCTGGGTCAAACGGTAGCTCTATTTCCATTTCTTTGAGATACCTCCATACTGACTTCCATAGTGGCTGCACCAATCTGCAATCCCACCAACAGTGCAGCAGGGTCCCCTTTTCCCCACAGCCTCGCCAGCACTTGTTGTTTGTAGATTTATTGATGATAGCCATTCTGACTGGAGTGAGGTGGTATCTCATGGTGGTTTTTATTTGCATTTCCCTAATGACCAGTGAGGTTGAACAGTTTTTCATATGCCTGTTGGTCATCTGTATGTCCTCTTTAGAGAAATGTCTCTTCATATCTTCTGCCCATTTTTTAATTGGGTTGTTTTTTTTTGGTGTTGAGTTTCATGAGTGTTTTATAAATTTTGGATATTAACCCCTTATCAGATATATCATTGGCAAATGTATTCTCCCATTCAGTAGGCTTCCTTTTTGTTTTATTGATGGTTTCCTTTGTTGTGAAAAAACTTTTAAGTCTGATATAATCCCATATGTTCATTTTTTCTTTTACTTCCCTTGCCCGTAGGGATGTAATATCAGTAAACATATTGCTCTGGGTAATGTCTGCAAATGTACTCCCTATATTTTCTTTTAGGATTTTTATGGTTTCAGGTCTTACATTTAAGTCTTTAATCCATTTTGAATTTATTCTTGTATAAGGCGTAAGGAGGTGGTCCAGTTTCATTTTTTTTTTGCATGTGTCAGTCCAATTTTCCCAGCACCATTTATTGAATAGACTGTCTTTACTCCAGTGTAAATTCTTGCTTCCCTTGTCATAGATTAACTGTCTGTAAATGCCTGGATTTATTTCTGGGCTCTCTGTTCTGTTCCACTGATCGATGTGCCTGTTTTTATGCCAAAACCAAACTGTCTTGATTACTATAGCCTTGTAGTAGGTTTTGATGTCTGGTAGCGTGATCCCCCCGACTTTGTTCTTATTTCTCAGGATTGCTGAGGCTATTCGGGGTCTTTTATGATTCCATATACATTTTAGGATTATATTTTCTATTTCTGTGAAAAATGCCCTTGGTAGTTTGATAGGAATTGCATTGAATCTATATATTGCTTTAGGCAATATGGACATTTTAACTATATTAATTCTTCCTATCCATGAGCATGGTAGGTGTTTCCATTTATTTGTATCTTCTATGATTTCTTTCTTCAGTGTCTTATAATTTTCTGAGTACAGATCTTTCACTTCTTTGGTTAAATTTATTCCTAGATATTTTATAGTTCTTGACGCAATTGTAAATGGGACAGTTTTCCTAATTTCTGTTTCCGTTAGTTTATTATTGGTATATGCAAATGCCACTGATTTCTGAACATTGATTTTATATCCTGCTACTTTACTGAATTCGTCTATCCATTTCAATAGTTTTTTGATGGAGTCTTTGGGGTTCTCTATATACAGTATCATGTCATCTGCATATAATGACAATTTTACTTCTTCCTGGCCAATTTGGATGCCTTTTATTTCTTTTTGTTGTCTGATTGCTGTGGCTAGAAATTCCAACACTATGTTGAATAAAAGAGGAGAAAGTGGACAGCCTTGTCTTGTTCCTGATCTTAAGGGGAATGGTTTTAGCTTTCCACATTGAGTATGATGTTAGCTGTAGGTTTATCATATATGGCTTTTATTATGTTGAGATATGATCCCTGTATTCCCAATTTGCTAAGGGTTTTTAACATAAATGGCTGTTGGATTTTGTCAAATGCTTTTTCTGCATCTATTGAAATGACCATGTGATCTTTAGCCTTCATTTTGTTGATGTGGTGTATCACATTAATTGATTTACGGATGTTGAATCAGCCTTGCGCACTAGGGATGAATCCCACTTGATCATGATGTATGATCGTCTTAATATATTGCTGAATTCTGTTTGCTAATATTTTATTGAGAATTTTTGCATCTATATTCATCAGGGAAATTGGCCTGTAGTTTTCCTTTTTTGTGATGTCTTTATCTGGTTTTAGAATCAGGGTGATAGTGACTTCATAAAAAGAGTTTGGGAGCCTTCCCTCCTTCTGGATTTTTTGGAATAGTTTGAGAAGAATAGGTGATAGTTCTTTTTTGACTGTTTGATAAAATTCACTTGTGAAGCCATCTGGTCCAGGGCTTTTGTTTTTCGGGAGCTTGTCAATTACTGATTCAGTTTCCTTGGTAGTAATCAGGGTATTTAGATTTTCTGTTTCTTCTTGCATTAGCTTTGGAAGGTTGTATGCTTCTAGAAAATTATCCATTTCTTCCAGATTGTCAAATTTGTTGGCATATAGTTGCTCATAGTAATTTCTTAGAATTTTTTGTATTTCTGTGATGTCTGTAGTCATTTCCCCTCTTTCATTCCTGATTTTGCTAATTTGAGTCCTCTCTCTTTTTTTTTTTTTTTTGATGAGCCTGGCTAGAGGTTTGTCAATTTTGTTTATCTTCTCAAGAAACCAGCTCTTGGTTTCATTGATCTTTTGAATTGTTTTTCTGTTGTCTATATTGTTTATTTCTGCTCTGGTCTTAATTATCTCCTTTCTTGTACTCCCCTTGGGCCTCTTTTGCTGTTCTTTTTCCAGTTCCCTTAGGTGTAAGGATAACCTGTTGATTTGAGATTTTTCTTCCTTCTTTAGGTAGGCCTGTACTGCTATAAACTTCCCTCTTAGGACTGCTTTCGCAGCATCCCAGAGATTTTGGGTTGTGGTGTTTTCATTTTCGTTTGTCTCAAGGTATCTTTTGATTTCCTCCTTGATCTCATTTGTGACCCACTCACTATTTAATAGCATATTGTTTAGCCTCCATTTATTTGTCAACTTCCCGGATTTCTTCTTATAATTGATTTCTAGTTTCATACCATTGTGGTCAGAGAATACAGTTGAAATGATTTCAGTCTTCTTAAATTTATTGAGACTTGTTTTGTGGCCTAACATGTGGTCTATCTTAGAAAATGTTCCATGTGCACTTGAAAAGAATGTATATTCTGTAGCTTTGGGATGAAATGCTCTGAAAATGTCTGTTAAATCCAGTTGGTCTAATATGTCATTTAAGGTCGCTGTTTCCACATTGATTTTCTGTCTGGAGGATCTGTCCATTAGTGACAGCGGGGTGTTGAAGTCCCCTACTATGATAGTGTTACTGTTGATCTCTGTCTTTATGTCTGACAATATCTGTTTTATATATGTAGGGGCTCCTATGTTAGGTGCATAGATGTTTACTAGAGTTATGTCCTCTTGTTGGATCGATCCCTTCATTACTATGAAGTGTCCTTCTTTGTCCTTTATTATATTCTTCAACTTAAAGTCCATTTTATCTGGTTAAGTATCGCTACTCCAGCTTTTTTCTCAGTACCATTTGCATGAAATATTTTACTCTAGGGCCGGCCGAGTGGCGCAGTGGTTAAGCGCTGGCTTCGGAAACCAGCGGCCCCGGTTCAGGTCCCACATATGAGGGCCAGTGACACAGCCCTCAAAAGAAAACAAAAAACAAAAACAAACAAACAAAAAAGAAATATTTTACTCCATCGCTTTACTTTCAGCCTGTATGAGTCTTTGGATCTGAGGTGAGTCTCTTGTATACAGCATATGCTGGGGTCTTGCTTTCTTATCCATTCAGCCACCCTATGTCTTTTTATTGGAGCATTTAATCCATTTACATTTAATGTGATTATTGATAGGTGTGTATTTATTCCCATTTTGTTATTTGTGTTCATAGTCTTTCTTAGGTTGTTTTTCTCTTCTACTTAAAGAAGCCCTTTTAGCATTTCCTGCAAAGCTGGCTTGGTGGTAATGAATTCCCTTAACTTATTCTTTTCTGCAAAGCTCCTTATCTTGCCTTCAATTTTAAATGATAACCTTGCTGCATACAGCAATCTCGGTTGTAGGCCTTTATTTTTCATCACTTTGAAAACCTCCTGCCACTCCCTTCTGGCCTGCAAAGTTTCTGTAGAAAAGTCAGCTGATAATCTTATGGGGGTACCCTTGTAAGTAACTTGCTGCCTTTCCCTTGCTGCTTTAAGGATTCTGTCTTTGTCCTTAACCCTTGCCATTTTCACTATAATGTGTCTTGGAGTGGGCCTGTTTGGAATCATCCTGTTTGGAACTCTCTGCACTTCCTGGGCTTGTATTTCAATGTCCTTTGCCAGGTTAGGGAAGTTTTCAGACATTATTACTTCAAATATATTCTCAATCCCTTGCTCCCTCTCTTCTCCTTCTGGTACTCCAATGATCCGTGGGTTATTATGTTTGATGTTGTCCCCCAGCTCTCTTAAACTATTTTCCATGTTTTTCATTCTTTTCTCTTTTTGTTGTTCCACATGGGTGATCTCTGCTATTTTGTCTTCTAAGTCACTGATTCGATTTTCTGCTTCATCCAATCTGCTAGTGATTTCATCAAGTTTGTTATTTAATTCAGTAATTGTGTTCTTAAGTTCTAGCTGGTTGCTTTTCATGATTTCTCTATCCTTCTTTATATTTTCATTAATTTCCTTGAACATTCTAATAATCAGTGTTCTGAACTCTGTCTCCGATAGGTTGGTTACCTCTATTTCCTCTATTTCCACTGATTCAGGAAGTTTCTTCTGTTCTTTTATTTGTGTTGTGTTTCTTTGTCTCCCCAATCTGGCTTACTCTTTGTGTTTGCTTCAATATAACAGATAGATCCCCCAGGTTTCTCAGTCTTTTCTGGGTAAACTTATATGGTGTGTGTCCTTTATATTTGAATTACTCAGTCTCCCTATTCTCCTGTGCTTGTATCTGAGGTGTTCCTTGTGTCGTGCATCCTCACTTGTTGAAGTTTTAGTTTTGATTACTTTTGGTTTGTCAGTAGGTGGGATTGACTCCCAGATTGATTAGCTGTGAGGATCAGCAGCATCTGCAGTTTATGAGCTGCTGTGAGAGGATTGACCCCTCTGATGAAACTTGGACCCTATGGGCCCTAGTACCTGTAGCAACTTCCTTTTGGGTGTGACTCTTGTATGTCAAACCCAGAAATGCTCTGGTTTTATCTAAAGTTGGCCTCCGGGTATGATGATTCTTGTGTCTGTTTGTTTGTACCCACTGCTGCAGAGTGATTTTAGAGCATAACACATCAACAAGAACAACCTGCGCAGCCACCAAAGGAAACCAAATGCTCGCATAAGTAAAAAATCCCAACCATCAAACTACAGTCAACTTGTACAGAAATATCAATCATACTAATGAAGAAAACAAACAGAAACAAAACAAAAAACCACACACACAATAATAACAGAAGAGGAAACAAAATAAAATACAATATCCTAAAATAAAAAATAGAATAAACATGAGAAACCGATTAGCTATACCTAAAAAATAAAAAATAAAAATAAACTAAAATAATAATAATAAAAAAAGTAAGAATAAAAATTAAAAAAATAAAATTTGCAGAAAAAAGGAAAAGAGGAAAAGTATAGCAGTGAGAAGAATGAATACAATAAGAGAGAAAGTGAGGGTGAGGAAAAAAGAAAAAGAAAAGAAAGAAAAAGAAAAATATATATATATATATATTTGTCTACACCCCCATACATATGGACATATATTCCCCTATATATACCTATATATATGCCTATATTAAAACCTACAAAATGATAAGAATGAAATAGAAATAAAAACCAAAAACAACCAAGATAAGCAGCCAATAAAGGAAAAACAAAACAGAATAAAACCAAACAAACCAAAAATACCCGTGCTGGACTTGGCTAGAGTCCACCAAGCTCTCTTCAGTTTGTCTGCTGTACAAAAATTCCTGTGTGTCTTGTAGGAACAGTAGGCCACCTGATGCCTAGCATGATCCTGGCACTGCAGGTCCGCTGCACCTGAGCGTGTTTGTGACGTGCGACTGGTGGTTTTTACAAAGTCACTGCCTTTTTGCTTTTGCCTGTCCCAAGGCAGGCTGCACCCCCAAAGGCTCAATGAGTGTCTCTGGGCACCCTCTTGGCCAACAGCCGCGGAGAACCAAAGAACTCCTCACCACCAAAGCCCGCCACCAAGAATCTGCCAATTAGTGCCTCCGTAGGTGAACCTGCCCTGCCTCCCAAGCCTTGCCTAAAGGTGGGGGCGGGGTAGGTAGTCTCACTCTGCAGCCTTTACTGGGTGGAAATTCTCAACCCCCTGCAGGCAGGAATATCTTCCTAGTCTGCCCCTATTGCTCCATTCAGGAGTCAGTTTAAGACTTTGTCTTGGCGGGGGCCAAAGCCCGTGGGAGTGGGTGGGTTACTGGCTTTTTTTTGCTTTCTGTTCAAGAGTAGAAAAAGGAAAAAAAAATAAAAAACATAAAAATAAACAAAGCCACAGTTCCAACACTGTTTTAAGCTAAGGCCTTTGCCCCTTATGCTCCAGCGGAGTTCCTGCTGCTCTCACAAAGGGTCTGCCGGGGGTTTAAGGGACTGCGCGCCCTGCCGCGCGGCTCAGATCCCCGCTCTGTCTCTCGGGGACCTGCGTCTCCGCGTGGTGCGCGCTGCTTCTCCACGGGCGAGTCCTCTGTTTCCCCCTGCTCCCGGGTTTCAGGCTTCTGCGCTCCGCGGGACCCGGTGGGCACAGAGACTGATCCCTGAACCGGGAGGGTGCAGGGATTGATCTTGCCCTGCCGCTGCGGAGCTCTGCACCCTGCTTCCTGGGGACCCGGCGAGCCGCGGGTGCAGCTCGTACCTCTGCACAGTCGTCTCCTCTCTCTCCTCCCGCACTTGCCCGGCCTGAGCTTCTGCCTCAGACTGCAAACCAACCGCTCTTGCTGAGCTCTAGGTGGGCCGCGGGCCGCAGGGAGCGAGCCGGGGCATCACTCACCGTGACTCAGCAGCCGCGGGTGCGGGCTGCACCTCACGCGTCTCGCCGCCTTCTTCCCCGACTCGCCCGGCCTGCCCACCATCCAGCAATCGTTGTGTGAAACTCTTAGTTGCTCTGTGTGATGAGTAGATGTCTCTTTGAAGCGTATTAGAAGTTCAAATTGTGGATATTTCCAGGGGAGATTTCATGGAGCCCTCCTCACAGCCGCCATCTTGTCCCCTCCTCCGACTGTACATTTATTGAAAAAAGAATACATGTATAAGCAGATCTGCACAGTTCAACTTGTGCTGTTCAAAGGTCAACTGTAGATTTATTTTCAAGTACTTGTATGATATTATGTCAACAATGAAAACATGGTGAATCCATTGTTCATTATTAAACATATGAAAATAATTTAGATAATGCAGTAATTGGCATGATGATATGTGGCATTACAGTCATTGTTTATATTTTCATATTTTGGGTTGAATAAAAATGTATTTTCATAACAATCAATTATAAGTTTCATCTGTTTTGTATATTTCATAATAAAGAACTTTACACCAAAAGTGGAGGGTTTATTCACTTATTTGTCATATATTTATTGATTGATGACAAGGGTAGGGAGAGAATAAGAAAGAAAATATAAAGCTTAAAAAGTGATCATTTCAGGGCTGGCCGAGTGGCTCAGTTGGTTAAGAGCTCGCTCAGGAGTGTGAGCTGAGCTCTGAGCAATAGCAGTTTGATGCCCAGCCTGAGCTGAGCTGCCGCTGAGCTGCCAACAGGTGGCAGGATGGCTTAACTAAAAAACAAAAGTGATAATTTCATGTAGCTTTATTTAACTTTCTGAAATTGTAACAGAATTACAATTTTATCTACCTCCTTGCTAAATTGGCTGTAATGTCAATGGTGATGACTATTGGAGTGTGCCCTTGTCCTTGTTTTTCTTCTAAAATTAATGTAAGATTTTCTAGAATATTTTGAGCTTCCCCAAGAGATAAAGAATAAATAGGTTACTATTTTATTATTTCCCCTTTTGGTTAGTGAAAACTGTGTGAGATTAGACAATTTGAGTGTGCCATAAAAAGAAATAATTCCTAGTCTCATAGAATATTACAGCTTCAAGAGATGTCAGAGAGCCTTTAGTTCAACACTTCACAAAACTAGTTATATGGTATAATGAAGAGGAATCAAATTCTTTAAGTTTTGATTAACTAGCTACATGTCTTTTTAGCAAACAATTTGCGTATCTGCTATAGGAACCCATTAGTAGTCATGAACAAAACAAATAACATAAATATTACATATTTTTGTTTCTTAGTGTCAACTTTTTTAAAAATTAAAGTGGATACCCAATGCCTAATAGTAAGCATAGTGGAAAAGATTTTTCAAATAATCAGATGCTAGTTTTGTGTTCTAATTTTTATGTGAAAAGGTATATACATAAACTTTTTAATGAAAAAAATCTTACAAACTCTCAGTGTGTGCTTATACTTACACTATTTGGATTGTTTTATCAATATATATATGTATCTATAGAATCTGTCTCAAATGATAATAGTGAAGCATTGTATGGATACATTTTATGTTTATTCCTTTATTCTGACAGGACCTATTCATTGAGGGCCTGCTATGTGCCCTGTACTGTCTTAAGGTATAACCATAGTAGTGAACAAGAAAGCAAAGATGCTGGTTTCAAATGGCTTCAATTTTAGCATGGATGCCAGACAATAAATAGACAAATAACTAAACAGGTAAACAAAATGATGTCAAGAGATGATTCACGCTATGAAAAATTACCAAGTAGGGTGGTAAAGGTCCATGTTCAAAGACCATTTTATGGGAGGGTCAAGGAAGCTCATTCTGAGAGAGAGATCTGAGTAAATACTTATTTGAATGGAAGGAGGGAGTGAAACACGAACTCTGAAGAAGTAGATAAGGAAGAAGAACAAAGCTCCAAGGTGAGAACTCCCTTGGAATCTGAAAAAACAAAATAATGGCACCTAGTACACAGTGGAGGGGTTGATATTAGAGCACAGAGACTGAACCCAAGGGAACAGGAGGCTAACCAGAAGATATGCGCAGTTTCGGGTAAGTCAGTGTAGGTGGGAGCATGGGAAAATTCTCTTCTCATTCCTTCTAGTTCTCAGTGAAATAAGAGACAACTTAATCAGCTGAGAATGAGAAAAAGGAGAAGCAGTATTGAAGGTTTAAAGAGAGAAGAGAAAATAAACTGTCCTCCAGATAGTGGGACAGTGAATCAACTGGATATATATATATATATATATATATATATATATATATATATTTTTTTTTCAAACATATATATATATAATATATATTATATGAGTATATCTAAACTTACATATATTTCTAAACATATATCTTACATATATATTTGTAACAACAGGTGTTACATTAGGTAATCTCTAAGGTAAAATCTAAATTTTAACATCTAAGAGCCAATTTATTGTTTCATGCCCTGATGAGCTACATTTATATATATTTGATACTATTTTTGGCATTTTTTTCCTCACTTTTGATGATCAAGTCATGGAAATAATCTACTAAACACAATGAAAGTTATGGAAGGAAAAAGTAACATTTCAGAAACTAAAATACTAAGAGTGGATCAAGTCTTTGATCCCAGAAGCATGCTGAGAAGTTAATTGCTCTGTGTGTCTTCACATGATGGGCCATTTCTCACTCTCATGATGTGGGTGAATGTGGGAAAGAGAAGAACATGATAGTGGGGACAACGAGAGCTTTAATAAGAATGTACCATATTCCTCTATTTATAATGTCTTCTTATGTATTTTTCTTCATTTTTCAATGCACAGGAAAAGAAAAAAAACCTCTTCAGAAGAGCAGTAGTAATTCTTGGCATGCGTTAAAGAGTCACCATCCAATGCTTTTCTAAGACGCTTGACATTGAGACCTGTGGCACAAATTTTAGTCATTTTGTGTTTTAGAAAGCACTGCCAGCTCAAGGACTAATGCTGTAATGACACAATCTTAAATGGATTAATAATAAAGGTTTTGGTGAGAATCAAATGTGATAATGTATATAAAGCATGTAATGCCAGGTACATATCAAATACTCCAAAACATTATCTCCTATTATTATTATCATTATTGTTATTAAATTTAGATGTTATCAAAATATCTGGATAAATGTCATGAAGTTTATTTTACACGTAAATTTATCTCTTGGGATAAAGCCCAGCTGGCATTGTGTATAATTATGTGTTGAAACACATTGTAAAGAGTTGGAGATACTTGTAGATTCATAACATGTATGAAACAAGAGCACTGATGAGTGGGCCATATATTGGAGGGTCTTAAAGCCAAGAGAAGGAGTTGAGTTTTCAATTAGTGGGAAATTGTAGTCAATGGAGGTGATAATACTACAGTGTGGGATGGATCTATCCGAAATTACTGGCTTTCAGCAACATGAAAGATGGAGTGGGTTTAGCACCCTTTTCCATTCAATACTCTCAGAAATGCTGGGTAAAATAACACAGCAATGAAGTATTTTAGATGTTTTTTCTTGTGCCAGAAGTGAAGGGGAAACTGAAAGCTAAAATTACACTATAGGGACAATTTCACAACTCACAGTGCACAGGATTCATACGAGAAAAGTCATCTCCGTTGATGCTGAATTCCCAATTGAGATTATACAGCATATGTGAGGGAACAAAAAAAATCATTAGGGAGAACTGGAAAACAAAACATACAGGAAAATTAGAGTTCTTTGAATAATCTAGAAAAGCTATAAAATTAGTGTTTAAAATAATTTAAAAAAGGATAAAAAGATCTTGATTTTAAAAGAAGAACAGGATACCATGAAAAAGATCAGGCAGATTTGAAAGAGCCAAATAAAACTGTTGTCAACTTAATACATAACCACTAAATTAAAAACTCAGTGGATAGTTTTAAGACACAGCTAAAGAGAAAACTAATAAACTGGGGGAAAAAAACACCTAAGAAACTATTTGAAATGTAGCCAGTGATCAAATAGTTGGAAATGAGGAGATTCACAGACATTGAGTACAATTTTTAAAAGGTATGAATTGTTTAGGAGAAAACAGAAAAAATAGGATATTGAAAAAAAGCAAACAGGAATTCTCAGATTAAAGAAGTACACAGGATCTTAAGGTAAATACAAAGATATGGGTAAAATTGCAGAATAGCAGAAAAACAAGGAGAAAATATAAATTGATATATATTCACATTCCAGAAAGAGAAGCAATAGATCCCAACTATTCCCAAGTTTTCTTTAATATGACATACTAGTTCTAGTGAGATGTTGAAACCTGGGTTCTATTTCTGGCTCTGACACTTTCTCTGTGATTCTTGAGCCAAGCATTTAAGCTCTGACAGCCTCAATTTCTCTGTGGAGAATTTGAGTCAATATATAAAATTTCTTCCAGGTCTAAGATTATATGAATTCTTTGACTGACTGGACAATCTGATGTGCCACTTTGGGCAGTTTGGACTGACTTATGAATTTTTTTGTTTTGCCCACCTTAAGTTAACTTTTGAGCTGTCTGGCTGTTGAAACTACTGAGTTTTATGTCAGGGCTTGCTGTACCCCAGTAGTTAACTCTATGATCCCTAAATTGACTGTGACTATAAAGCGATATTGGCTGAAAGCAGTATGTGGTTTTGTTATCATGAACCCAGACTTCCACTTTCTTTTCTCCTTTAACCTCCACTCTCTATTTTTCTAATTGGCTCAGCTAAAGTGTTAAATGTCATACATATCTTTTGCTTTGGAAATTCAGAATGAAAGATAAACTATGGTAAGAGCATTAGGGACAGATAGGAAGGGCAACAGCTGGGAGAAATGGAGGGTCTCTAGTCAGCAGCCTTAGAAGCCCCATCTAGAAGCAGAAACTTCCGAATATTTATGTCTTGGGCTTTTTTTCTGATCTTGCCCTTCACAGATCCGTGTCATCCCGGGGGTACTGCCACTGTCAATCTTTGCCAGTTCTCTCCACTCTACTGTGCACAGTGAAAAATGAAAAAGAGAAATTGTTATGCTATTTCCTCCTCTGAGCTTAAAAAGAGAAATATTTCCCTATTAGTCAAAAGGCCCTGAATGTTAGTTAGCACTGAGTGAATAGGAAATGCGCGCCTGTGTGTGTGTGTGTGTGTGTGTGTGTGTGTGTGTGTGTGTGTGTCTTTGCCATTGCTCTCTGCAGGGGGAAGAGCCCTGGACTGCTCCTAGGAAACTGCCTGAGTTTCAGGCCAGTTGTGGTTTTGAGTGACATCAAGGATATGCTTTCTACTGAGGTCCTTAGTTTCTTACCCATTTGTAATGAGAATGTTGATTTAAGTAATCTCCAAGCTCTGGTGGTAAGCACTTTTGATGCAATGATTTTTAACTAGAAGTTAAATAATCTATGCTATCATTTTAGTTAACAATTGCCTTGGGGGCAAATCACAATCTCTAGAGGTATTAGCAAAACACATGAAAATTCTGCCCAGCCCATCTCAAAAGTTGTTTCGTGGTTTGGAGAATAAAATACAATATTATATGGAAAATCTTTTGAAACCCATTTTTCTATTTGTATTTTTAATATAGAGTGGGATTAAAAGAAACTGAGCAGAATTCCTGACTCTTCTACCATTATAATGTCTGTAAATCTGGGGACGTGGCTGAACTTTTCTGAGCCTCATTTTCCTCATTTGCAAAGTGGGAAACTCCACAGGTTTGCTGTAAGAATTAGACAAAATATTCATCACTTAGAAAAGTTCTTAGTAAATAAAAGCAGCAGCATAGATGGTAGTCATTATTATTTTTCCAATAATAAAATATCTATTTTCAATAAAATTTGAGTCTCGGGTTTACATGACTTGCACAAAGGATTCCAGAGCTACACAATGGTTGACAAGTCTCTGAGGTGCACCAGACGTGCACCAGACACATCTGAAGGTGTGTGGCTCGGATGTGTTATTTCCTCATCTTGCTGTACATTTTTACCAGTCTTCTTCCTTCCTTCCTTCCTTCCTTCCTTCCTTCCTTCCTTCCTTCCTTCCTTCCTTCCTTCCGTCCTTCTTTCCTTCCTTCCTCCCTCCTTCCCTCCCTCCCTCCCTCCCTCCACTTTCTCTTTCTTTCTTTCTTTCTTTCTTTCTTTCTTTCTTTCTTTCTTTCTTTCTTTCTTTCTTTCTTTCTCTCTCTCTCTTTCTTTCTCTCTCTCTTTCTCTCTCTTTCTAATATTTTTATTAAAAATTTAGTTAATAGTATGTTGGTGTCAGGTGTACACCATAGTTAGTAAACATTTACATACCTAAAAAAATGATCACTATGAAAAGTCCAGCAACCATCTGACACCATACCACGCTATCACAATATTATTGACTATATTCTCTATGCTGTACATTACATCCCCATGACTTACTTGTTTTATACCTGGAAATTTGGACCTCTTATTCCCCTTTACCTTTTCCCCTCTTTTAAAATTTAATTACAGATGACAATCAATATTATTTTATATTACATTCAGGTGTACAGCATAGTGGTTAGACATTTATATAATTTAAGAGTGATCCCCTGACTAGTATCTACCTGGCACTATACATAGTTATTACCACATCCTTGACTATATTTCCTATGCTTTAATTTACATCACTATGACTATTTTGTAACTACCATTTTGTGCTTTTTAATCCCTTCACCCTTTTCACCCTGCCTCCTAACCCCCTCCCGTCTATCACTCCAATAAATCTAGTACCCATCTGACACCATATATAGTTATTACAATATTATTGACTATATTCCTTGTGCTATACCCTACATCCCCATAACTACTCTTATAACAATTAATTTGTACTTCTTAATCCTTTCCCCTTATTTTCACCCACACCCCCAAACCCCCTCCCATCTGGTAACCATCGAAATGTTTTCTGTATCTATGAGTTTGTTTTTGTTTTATTTGTTAGTTTTATTCTTTAGATTCCATGAAATCACATATAAGCAAAATCTGTCTTTCTCTTTCTGACATACTCCACTCAATACAATACCTTCCAGATCCATTCATGCCGCTGCAGATGGGAAGAACCCATTCCCATCCATGGCTGAACAATATTCCATTGTATATATGTACACCTCCTCTTTATCCATTTGTCCATCAACAGACATCCAGGCTGCCTCCACATCTTGGCCATTGTAAACAATGCTGCAATGAACACATGGATGCACATGTCCCCTTGAAGTAACGTTTTGGGTTTCTTTGGATAAATGCCCTGAAGTGGGATTACTGGGTCCTTCACTGTCTCTTCTTATAGTCTTTGTTTTAAAGTCTATTATGTCTGGTGTAAGTATTGCTACTGCAGCTTTTTGGTTTTTTGTTTGTTTGTTTGTTTCCATTTTCATGAAATATTTTCCATCCCTTTCTTTCTGTGTGTTTTTTAATCTGAAGTGAGTCTCTTGTAGGCAGCATATGTAAGGGTTTTATTTTCTTATGCATTCAGCCCCCCTATGTCTTTTGATTGGAGCATTTAATCCATTTACATTGAAAATAATTGATAAATATGGAGCTATTGCCATTTCATTATTTATAATTTTTATTTATTTATTTTTTTCTGTCTTGAAGAAGTCTCTTTAACATTCCTTGAAATACTTATTTGGTGGTGATGAACTCCTTTAGCTGTTTCTTGTCTGGGAAACTCTTTATCTGTCCTTTGATTTTTAAATGATAGCCTTGTTGGGTCAGTGATCTTGTTTTAGGTCCTTGCCTTTCATCATGTTGAATATTTTTTTGCCATTAACTTCTAGCCTGTAATGTTTCTGTTGAGAAATCAGCCAACAATCTTCTGGGATCTTCCTTATAAGTTACTGGTTGCCTTTCTCTTGCTGCTTTTAGGATTCCTTGTCCTTAAATTTTGCCACTCTAATTATAATGTATCTTGGTGTGGGCCTGTTTGGGTTCATCCTGTTTGGGACTCTCTGCTCTTCCTGGACTTGTATGTCTATTTCCTTCGCCAGGTTAGGAAAGTTTTCAATCATTATTTCTTCAAATAGGTTCCCAATTTCTTGCTCTCTCTCTTCTCCTTCTGGTACCACTATAATGCGAATGTTGTTATGTTTGATGTCCCAGAGGCCCCTTAAACTATCCTCATTTTTTGGGATATTTTTGTTTTCTTTTTGCTGTTCTGATTGGGTGTTTTCTGCTATGTCTGCTTCATGAGGTCTGCTAGTTTTTCCTATAGTTCATTCTTCATTTGTTATTGTATTCTTCTAATTGGTTCTTCTTTATGGTTTCTATGTCTTTTTTTTTTTTTTTAAGATTTTATTGGGGAATTGGGGGAGGGGACAAGTGTTGGGGAATAGGGGAAGGGGAACAGACAAGTTGCTGTCCCCACAGTCTTCAGTCTAGTTGTGGAGGACGTCACTTCACTGGCCCATGTTGGTATTATCATTGCGCTCTTCCAGGGTGAGGCAGTCGCTTGCCAGCCATTGGACAGCCTCTCACGGCAGCTGATGGCAGCTCACAAAAGTGCGCGCCAGGGGCCAGATGAGTGGCACTGTGGTTCGGTGCTGGCTTGGGAAGCCAGTGGCCCCGGTTTGAGTCCCACATATGAGGGCCAGTGACACTACCTTCAAAAAACAAAACAAAACAACAATGAAAAAAAGGGCACACCAGCTGCCAGCCATTGCCACTATTGCCTACGCCATCGCCAGAGACTCACGGCAGCCCAGCTCCAGGTGGAGCTATTATTCACCTTCTTAGCTGTAGAGGGCACAGAGTCACTGGTTACCTATGTGAGATCTGAACTAGGGTCCTGCTGCTCAGAGCTGGCATCCCAAGCCAACTCTTAACTTACACGCCACTCAGCTGGCCCTCTATGTCTTTTTTTTTTAATGGTTGTTATCTCTTTGTTAAACTTCTCACTAAGTTCCTTGAGCATCCTTATAACCATTGTTTTGAATTCTCTATCTGGTAGGTTGCCTGCCTCTATTTTTTTTTTTTTTAGTTATTTTTCTGGATTTTTTTTCCTGTTCTTTCATTTGGGATGCATTTCTTTGTTTCCTCATTTTGGCCACCTCTCCACGTTTGTTTCTATGTGTTAAGTAGATGTGCTATGTCTCCCATTCTTGGCCGGGTGGCCTTATGTAGTAGGTGCCCTAGCACAGTCGCCCTGGTCACCTTCTCCATGTGCTCTAGGAGTGTCTCCTGTGTTGCTTGTGTGTGATCTTCTATCATAGTTGAGCCTTGATTGCTATTGGCATATCAGTGGATGGGATTGACCCTCAGGTTCATTGACTGTGGGGTTTGGCCATGTCCACAGCTTACAATCTGCTGTGCTGGGAAGATTACCCCACTGAGTGGGATTTTCCCCTGATAGGAGCCACAAAGAGATATGCAATTGTTTGCTGACTGTGGTAACCCTGGAGGTGCATGGAGGAGGCCACACTGAGAACCTAGGACATCTGCCACCAGTACAGTGTCTGGGGTCTACGAAAAGCCAGAACACCCCAAGGCTTCCTGTCACCTGCTGGCTCCCCTAATGTTCAGCTGCTGATAAAGCCTTGTATGGTACATAAGTTGGGTGAGGCAGGGTCTTAGGGAGTCACTAGAGAGGAAAGAGTTGTGGTCACCAGGTTAATGTAGATTCTGGTTTATAAATTCTGGTGCCAGTGCTGAGCCTGGAGCTACTCAGCAGAAGTCTCAGGTCACAATGAGGCCAGTCGCCAACTGCCTGGGGCCTGCTGGACTCAGGTAGTTTTCTGAGACAGAGTGCAATATAGGCAGGGTTGGCTGCTTGTTGAGAAAGTGCCTCCAGTGGTGGAGGAATTGGGTAGGACTGGTTCCCAGTGAGTTAGCAGGGTAGAAGAGAGGAACTCATCAGGTCAATCAAATTCAGATTTGACTGTGATGGGGGTGGACTCAATAAAAAAAAAAAGATGGAGCTCACCTGCTGGCTGCACGGGAGAAGGCTTCCTCATAGGGAAAATGGCGACTGTTCTCCAGTCCTTGCTCTGAGGCTCCACACCTCTGTCTGCTTTCTATAGGCCTGCAACACCCCTGAATCGCCATTCCTCCACCGAAGCCCAGTGTGAGTGCCTGTGAGCGAGTGAGTCTGTATGTAGGATGTTTAAGAGGGTATCCCAGTTTCCTGCAGCTTTCTATCCCACTCAGATGGTCAGAATCCCTGCTGTTTTTCACAGCCAGGTGTTGTGAGAGTTCTTCTTCCTGGTAGCAGTACTCTGGGCTAGGGACTGTGGTTTAGGACTGGGGTCCCTTGCTTCTCTGGGGGTAACCTCCACAGCCAGGATACTCCTCCTGATTCCCAACCTCCGCATGGAGGCTTGAGGCCCATTTCGCATCTCCACCCCTCCCACCAGTCTCGATTTGGCTTCTTTTTTATATCCTTAGTTATAAAACTTCTTTTCAGACTTCAGATGGTTCTCCAGGTTGATTGTTCTATAATTTATTTCAAATTTCATTGTGTTCATGGAAGGACACAGGCACAGTGTTTATCTACTCTGCCATCTTGATTTTCTGCTTTAATTTTTTGTGTGTGTCCTTCATGTCCATGGATCCTAGTTCCTGCCAATTTTGGTGAATACCAGGGCTTAATTTTTACCCTTATATTTAAATAAAGCAAATTAGAGATGACAGAAAATACAGATGAGAATTTTATATAATTTCAGAGTATCAGAAATGATGACATGTTAGCTTCTTTGTATGTGTGTTGTGGGTGGAGGAGTATTATCATTGGCTAAGACTACAAATGTGACTGAGCCTGGATATTTGTGGTTTGGCTAAGGAAGAGAATAAAGGAAAAGATACCATCCTGTCACCAAGCCTAAGTGAACTATTCACTCTGGCGCGTGGCCCCTCCAGAAGACACCCTTGTGTGCAATCTAATGATTGGGTATTGTCAGTCTCTTGTTTCACTTATAATAGTAGATGCTTCTATTTTTATTTCTCAGCTAGAAAGTGACTTGTTATGGCATTTGAAATGATTTCTCATTTGAAAATTTTATTCCAGGAAAAAAAAGATATTTAGAAAATATTATAAAAATCACCCATGGTCATAAAATTCATAAGATTTTTGTGGTGCATTATTGTACACTAAGATGATTCCAGAAGTTTCAGTTGGATGCTGACTACTCCTCATTTCTTAAGCCTATGTAGTCCATAAAATGTGTTTACAAATCCTTAAGAATCTCTTCTCCATTCAAAGAAAAGATTCTGGAAAGCAGCAATATTGGGATAACATATTCTTTCTTTAAAGCTGAAAAGGTACATAATGTTCTTTAAATTCAAGTTTAAGTTGAACATTTGCTTACTATTTATAAGCTTCTTGTGTGTATGTATGTATTCATTCATTTATTCTTGATTCATGAACAATGCTTTGGCATTTACAGTTTGTATACTTTTAAACCCTGTTTGAATGCAGAAGGAGTCTATATCTACTTGGCAGTCATGAGCAGAACTAATACATGCAAGAATTAGAGAGTGATATAATAAATCACCTTAAATTATAAATTCAGAGGAATTAAAGAGGAGAGCTAATAATATGTTTTGGGTGTCAGTAGGAAAGAGAAAAATGAGAAGGTTATTCATGTCGCAATAGAGAATAATGGAAGATGAATACCTTCTTAAATTTAAGGGTTAATAAGACCTATTTTACTAGACCATATGATTTAAAAGAAGAAAAGGAACTATGGAATCACATTTTCAGTGACTTTCAATGTTAGCAAATGGACTCTAAATGGGAGTTATTGAAACCTGGAAAATGGGACAAAATGTTGAAAGTGAAATTTTAACAAAGTCAGGATACGCAGGATATGTGCAAGAGGATTCCCTCTCTCTCTTTCTCTCTCTTTCTCTTTTTCCTAATTTAATTTTTAATTTCATCAAAATTATACATGGACACAGTTTAAAGTGGCAAATAGTCTACATTCTACAACTCTTATGAGAAACAGTAATCCTCTAGCCCTCTTTCTTCTATTCTGTTTCATGGGAAAACAAAACAAAACAAAACAAAACAAAACATGTTTGTATTTTTAATGTCAGATTCTCTTTTGTTTACCTACCTCTAAATAACATGTTATATTGCTATGTCCTGATTTTTCAGACACCTACTTCCTCTCTTTCTATCCTTCCAGTGCAGTAATTTGAACCTATTTTTTATTCTCTCTCTCTAAGCTTTGCTCTTTGCTCTGCTGTTTTGAATTTTCACAGTGACATGCCTTGGCGTCGGTCTGTTTTCATACACTGTGCTGGGCATTTGGTAGATTATTTATGCTGGAATCACATGTATTTCACTTCTGGAAAAAGTACTGCAATTATGTATTTGATGACTTCCTCCTTCTAATTCCTCTCTTCTTGGGTCTTTTTGTTATTTACAACATTCCTCTAATTTCGCTCCATTTTACATGTTTTGTCCTGGGAAATTCCTGTGGCTTATCTTTGACCCTTCCAATTTCCCTCTTCCCCCATTTCTGCTCTCTTGGTTTTAATTTCAAAAGCTTTTAATTTATTCTTAAAATTCATTTCTAGATGACATCCTTTTGTTTTGTTTTATAGCTGTAAAATCTTTTCTTACCTCTCTTATTAATGATAGCTGTGAAGTTCTCTTCTCCTCCAGGTTTCTGTTACATGTGATGCTATTCTGTTTGTCTTGGTCTCCAGCTTTTCCACTAGAGATTTTTCTTAAATGCCTTAGTAGCTGACTCAGACTGAAGAAAGAGAAATACAAAATTCCAGTGGGAAGTCTGAGCTCATAGGCTAAGCCTGCCCCCTGGCTCTTCCCTTTAGGATCTTGGGACTGGGCTGCTTCAGTAGGTAACACCTGAGCTCAATGTCTTTAGGTCTTTCCTCTTGGGCTTCAGAACAGGAGGCTCTTTCAGTCTCATGTTCCCTGGGTAAGTGTGACTGGCCATGCTCTCACATCTGAAACAAAGGTGGGGCTCTCAACCTTAAGGATTTACACTGTCTTAATCTTCCTAATTTCAGTCTGATATACCTGGAATTCCCAGTCAATCATAATTAGCTATTGTCTCCAAACATAAACCATTAGTCCTCTTCCACGAAGAGGGTGGGCTGGCCCAGCTGCAGAGTGATGGTGGAGATCTAGATACCTTATATTTTCTTAACCAAATTTTTAAACAATTCTCCCATTTCTGGCTCTACATTCATCTGAGTCCCAGACAAAACCTGAACTGCAGAATGCTAAATGCTTTGAGAATTCTGCAGTGTTAAGTAGGTTGTTATTTGGTTTCTCTATTTCTGACTAAGAATTCAGCTTTTCTATGTCTTCTATGTCATTGACCACTCTTCTATTTCCTTTCTAGCTTTCAACATTTGGTGGTCTTGCCCTTTAACCCAGTATCATTTTTCTTGGGGTTTATGGCTTAAAAATCCCTTTACTCTAAATGTGGGATTTGGAAAGAATTAGAGGAAAATATGAGTCCTAAATTTTCTTCTTTTAACTAGGAGTATCCATTTGCTTCTGCCCTGGTTCTATTGGTGAAGGAATACTGGATATGAGGCAACCAGTTAGAAGGTGATAATGGTAATAATATGTGAAATGAAGAGGATTTGGACCACAGTAGCAATGGTAGTGGATGTTTTCAGAGAAAGGTTTAACAGGATATGTGGACTGATTTAGATGGAAGACATGAAGAAAGGAGTCAAGCGTGGCCATGCCAGGGTGTTAGGTTGGGTAACTAGAATAATGGTGGTGCCAGTGTTGGAAATGATTAGAGTAGGACTGGTAATCAGGTTTGAAAGAAGATAAACTGAAAGACCATGCATGTTATCTCCCAAAGTAGACGTTGTGTACAAGACAGAAATTTTTCCTTTTGCTAATTGTAGGTTGGCTTCCATTAGGATTCAGCTGTAACAACTAAAACTTGCTTCAGCTAGTTTAAACAACAACAAATATAATATGTGGAATTAACTGCCACAAAATTATGGCAAGGACTAGAGAAACAGACTGTATGTGGAGTGTCCAAAAATAACTTCTGGAGCACACATGCTGAAATGATCTGCCAGAAGTGCCACTACCTCTGCTACAATCATGGATGTTGAGAATCAGGAAGAAATCAGAAGAATCCTTGAGTTCAGGAATCCACTGCCATAGCGGTAGTCTGGTGATCAGGATATTGCTGCCACCACAAATGTGTCACATTTGTAGATACAGCTAGTACCTTTATAATCTTGCTTCATAGGAGCAACAACCAAAATTATCAGCAAAGATTTTTTTTTTTACCTTCCATCTTCCAAAGCTCATACAAGTGCATATCAATTAATGGAATTTAATTTCACATTCAGAACTCTAGCTTCAAGGGAGTCTTGGAAATGTTTTTAGCTCTCTAGCTTCTAAAGTAGAGGATGGTGTAGTGGAAAGATATTGGAATAGATGGTGAGTGTCAGTTCACAATATCAGTCATCTTCATGATGGTTATGGGGGGAATCATGAGTACCTGGTTGTTCAGGGTACATAAATATTACCAAATAATCAAAACACACAATACGATTCCATACAAAATGCCCCTAACAATCCATTGTACAGGTGAAAAAGCACTTAACTTCTCACCCAAAGGGAAACCCTTGACTCATTAATTGTGAATCTATCCCTGAGTAATGTTCACTTCCCTTTTTCTTGAATCACAATCCTACCTTGAGAGTCTATAAACTAAGGATAAATTATAAATTTATACTTTTTTTTTTTTTTTGAGGGCAGTGTCACTGGCCCCTCATATGTGGGACCCGAATCGAGGCTGCTGGCTTTCCAAGCCAGTGCCCAACCACCGCGCCACTCGGCCAGCCCTATAAATTTATACGTGTGCTATAAAAAAGCAGTAGGGTGGAAAGGGAAAATTTAAATAGGTTAATATACATAAATATACATAGAAGAGAGAAAGAGAATTGTTAGCGAATGAAGCCTATTACCATAATTAGTCACAGGATCATAATTGATATTTAGAACTTCCTTCCTCCACTATGCCTGAAATCATCCATGTTCTCTCAGCATTTCAGCTAGTTGAGTTCTTTACTGAATGCAGAGAGACTCAATCCTTCATTCTAGAGAGGAGATGACTCCTTGATGGTCCTGCCAGTATTGCTGCAGGATTCCAACGAATTTTATTATTGGACATAGAAGTGTTTGGAGCATCCCAAAATTATCTCTTGGGTATAGATCTGAGTTTTCTTGAGCCATTATCAGTCACATTTCCTGTTGTTGATTAAGATCAAACATGCCAGTCAATATATTCACCAACTTTTTGCCTGTTGGTCCAGTGACAAGAGGAAATGAAAATGGCAGTCTTAACATCCAGCTTATTTTGATCTGTTTTCCTTAGTGGAAACAGTATTCCCTTAGAAACTAATACTTCTAAACTAGCAGAGCTCAAAGTTGCAGTGATGGGCAGCAAAAATTTTGCAGGTGGGCCATTAGGTACAACAGTGAGAGCAATCCCAAACCTGCTTCCACCTTTTGGTTCCCAAATTCATGCATTCTGGTTATGGGGGAAATGGATCATGTGTATCACAGATTTAGAGCATATTCCACATCATATAGGCATCATAGGGCCCAGCATCAAGCTTGCAAGTTGTCATCCTCTACGTAGTACCACAAGTCTTCAATAGGCCAATTCCACAATTCTGTAAGTTCAGCTGCTTCCAAATGATGGGGTACATGGAAAAAAATGAGTGACTCCCCTGGGAATCAACCCACTGTTTCTTTTTCTGCATAGTGACTTCTTTGATTATAATGAGAGGGAATTGTGATGATGAATATGTCATAAAGTAAGACCATGGATGCTGGGCTTATACATGCAGGTCAGGTAGGAAAGGCAAATCCTTTCTGTTCTCTTACAGTGAGGAGTAATTTCTGTCCCCTCTTTGGGGGATGAGTCCGATGTTATCAGTTAATAAGAATTGGCTCTGTATTGGAGGCTTAGCATTTATTTCTGCTGTTGGAAGACAGGGTAATTATTTGTTTCCAGAACAGCTTTGAGGAGAATAAATCCTTATGATTGAATGTGTACCTAACATCAAGCTGTGCCACCCTGGCCAGTTTGTTCATGGGTGCTTTGAACTAGCCCTTGGGTGGCTGTGGGAAAAGCCTACTGAGAGAAAGATTTGATGAAGTTTATTAAAGAGCACTCATTTCTTTGCAATGGACGTCCTTGGATAACAATTTATAAGGAACACAAGTATTCTCAAATTCTGAACAAATTTGAGAGGCACATCCTCATGTTTCTCCTAGATGCTTTCATTCTTTGCATTCAACAGGTATTATTTTGAGAGTGTATTACATGTAGGTAAGACAAGAGCTGACAAAAAGGCCCAAGGCATGTGTTGGGGATGGGCTAGGATGATCTTCCCAGTTGCTGTCTGTGGTCAAGAGATGCTGATGGTGACATCTGAGCGGTTTCTGTCCCCTGAACCATCTTATTCCTGTAAGGCCAATAGAACATGCTGTGCCAGTCTATGAAACTCTCAAATGTTTGGGATTTGTAATTTTGAACCAAAGTGAATCCTTTCATGTACTTTTTGGAAAAATAAAATTTCTGATTTAGTCTTTTAAAAAGGAGTCATTAGAAAACTTTATCAGACATTAAAAAAAAATAATAATAAGTGAAGCACAATTCTGATGAGCCAAGAATGAAGACATTCAAAAGATGTAGAAAAGCATTTCTTAACAGATTGATTTAATATGCAGAGGTAAGGCATTGAGCAAAATTTGCTTGGGGGTTATATTAAATCCATATTTAAAACTGAAACCTTCACCAGAGTCAATGCTAAAGATGGGTGTGTCTGTCCCAATTTTCACTGTAGCCAATGAAAATAAGAATAACTGTCTATGCTTACTGATTACACCCTTAGAATGTGAGAGGCTGCATTTACAGTAACTGGAAGACAACATAGAGATATGATTGTTGGATTTACCAAGGTTTATGAAAGGCAAAGATACTATTTATGGCTTCCAAACTTATATTATGCTGTCAACAGAAATATGCAAACTTGCAAATCCCACATCTAAACTTGATTCTTAGCAATTCATATCTTTATATGTTAATAGCATAGTCGTGCTGTGGATGTAGTCCAGCAAATCAAGTGTTTCATTATGTTTGACTCTTCCTACCCTTTAACAGAGTTGGTTTACGTTAATGAGGTTTTGGGAAGAAGATTATCTCGGTGCTTTGAAACTGTTCTCAAAGTCCTGTCTGAACCGCTGAGATCTTGTCTTGAGATAGTGACATACAATTATTAAAGAAATTGCTGTAAATTATTGGGGACTGTCATAAAGAATATGGCATATTGGGATGTGGGGAGAAAACTGAAAGTAAAACAAATGTCAAGGTTCCTAAGAAACCACTGAAACAGATAGATTTTGTTGGCTTGAAGTGAAAGGATAAGAGGATTGGGAGAGGCACTTGTCATAGACATGTGATATAGTTGTGGAAACTTGTCCTAAGGAAATAATTCAAGAGAGACAGAGAAAAGAACTACCTTTGTGTAAATGTTTCTTATAGCTTTACTTATATTAGCCAAAAATATAATACTCTTTATTAAATCTTAACCTGGTTCATAACTGCTCTGACCTTTATCTGAATGTCCCCTAGGCATCTATTGTCCCCTAACACCCCAGTCAATGATGT
Source organism: Aselliscus stoliczkanus (assembly GCA_033961575.1). NCBI lineage: Eukaryota > Metazoa > Chordata > Mammalia > Chiroptera > Hipposideridae > Aselliscus > Aselliscus stoliczkanus. The sequence goes on along the minus strand of CM066732.1, from coordinate 92,969,549 downwards.
TCAAAACTGAATAATCATTTGTGAATATGCCCCAACCCTGCTCCATCAACTATACTTGATGCATTCCTGTTCCAGGATAATGGGTTCATTGTTGACCCCTCCTGTCCCTTGCCAAATGGATTCAGATGCTAACTCTCTTTCAGGCATCCCCATCTCCATGGTGCTCCAGTTTACAGCCAGCACATTTTTCCCCACCCTTTTACAATAACCTCCTACCCTGCTTCTCTGCCTTTGGGGTTGAAACCCTTTCCATTTCCCTTTCTCTAATCTCAACCTTAACTGTCCTCTACATGTTGCCACGAGTGCTTAGATCCCATTACTTCACTGATAATGAATTCTATATGCCTGCAAAATAAACTCTAAATTTCTTAGCATTGGGATATTGGAATAAACATCCCAATGAGCTTTATCATCCTTTATCCTCTAACCTAGTCCTCATCTATGCCTCTTTAGCACTGTGGTTCCATGGATCCATACCCTGCACCCAGTGAATGTGCCTAACACTCCAGCCTCACCGCCATAACATTTCCTTTAAGTCCCATCTTTTTTTCTGCTTATTTTCCATTTTCTTACGCAATTATTATGATTATGCATTTTGTCCTAAACTACAGCTGGTTAATTACTCACAATCTCTGCCTTCCTTAGCAGATTATAGTTCATTGAAGTCAACGATCCTACTCTTTTTTTTAATCTATGAACTTATGACTATTTATTGTCCAAGTAATTATTATCTTTTGCCTATAGTAAATCTTAAAGTATATTTGTTGCATCATTAAACAAAATATTTTAGCTAATATCTAATTTGATATAATTATTAAATACAGCTTTATACAAACAATGCAAGCTAAGAGATTCAAAATGAATATTCCCATTTATACTGAAATAATTCAGTTGAGGATACTGTCACATTTATTATGAACAAACTATGTGCCACACACTGATCTACTGCTGATCTATTAGATGAATTCAGTTGCTGATTCAAGTGAATGTATTGTGGCTCCACTATGTCCCAGGCTCTGTATCGAGAGCTATTGGGTTGTTGGAAAAGTTATGATGCATGTTTGCAACAGATGGCACTATTTCATTTTTGGAAGTACTGGAGTCATTCGCATCTATGTTATTGCTATGTCATTTGACAGCTGACAATTCTAGCTTCATTCTAAAAAAAATTGAGTGATTAGGTTGAGTTTTGGAGATTTTACAACAAGTTGAAGATGGAAGACCAAACTGCATTTTTACCATATTTTACTGTTTTACTTCCATAAAGGGAAGAACGCGTGTCAAGCTTGTGAAAAGTTGCAGAAAGTTTACGGTGACAATGCTCTACAAGCATGTCAGTGCCAACGATGGTTCATAAAATTCTGTGCTGGTGATTTTTATCTCAACAAGGCTCCTTGGTCAGGGAGGCCCACCAAGGTTGATAATGACAAAATAAAGGCATTGATCGAGTCAAACCCACATTATACAACACGAGAGATTGCAGAAACATTGATCATCCATCATTCAAGCATTCACGACCACCTTAAGAAGCTGGGATACATAAGCAAGCTTGATATTTGGGTTTCACATGAACTCCAAGAAGTTCACTTGATGGCGTGTATAAATATCTGCAATATGCTCATTAAACGTGAGGAAAACGATCCTTTTTTGAAGTGACTAATAACTGGTGATGAGAAGTGGACTGTTTACAACAATGTGGTGTGCAAAGGGTCTTGGTCCCGGTGTGATCATTAGCCACAAACGACATTGAAAGCAGACATTCATCAGAGAAAGGTTATGCTCTCAGTGTGGTGGGATTTTAAAGGTGTCGTGTTTTTTGAGCTCCTACCAAGGGACCAAACAATCAATTTGAATGTGTCCTGTTGGCAATTGGACAGTTTGAACGAATCCATCGTCCAGTAATGTCCAGAGTTCGTTAATTGTGAAAGAATTGTGTTCCCTTGCAACAATGCAAGACCACACACAAGTTTGATCACCCGTCAAAAATTATTGGAACTTGGATGGGATATGTTGTCAAACCCACCATACTTTCCTGACCTTGCACCATCAGACTTCCACTTGTGTCGCTCACTACAAAACTCCTTGTATGGTATAAAGTTCAATTCAGGTGAGGCTGTAAATCAGCACCTTGTTCAGTTTTTTGTAAGCAAAGACAGATCCTTCTATGAATGAGGAATTACGAAGCTTACTGAAAGATGGCAAAGGTTATCAAACAAAATGGGCAATATATCATTTATTGATCTTTGTTCTTCATATAAATAAATGTCCTTTGAAAAACATAGAAAAAATACGTCATGACTTTTCTGACAACCCAAAAGAAAAATGAATCATGTATGCTCAGTGATCTTAGAGGATGGTTTGGGAGAAGGACAATAAAAGTACCAATGTTAATATTACACAATAGGTACCATAATGGAGGAAGAGAGAGGGTGTTTGGGACACATAGGATGGTGGAATGTTAAGGGAAGTCTTGTTCAGGGGAGACCACCTATTCCAGGGAGGGACCACCAGGGGAGCATTGAAAGAGGACATTGGTGTTTGGGTTTTATAAGGAATTAAATAAATATGGCTTGATCAAAGAAAGTGTGTGTGTGTGTGTGTGTGTGTGTGTGTGTGTGTGTGTTGGTGGAAGCTGAGGAAGTTGGTGATGAAAGGAAGAATCTTGAAAGAGAAACTGGGAAATGGAGGAATAGGACAACTTGTATTATCTAAGAGTTTGAATTTTGTTCAGAAGAAAATGAGAAGGCACTGAAAATTTTGAATTGGTAAATGGCATAATTAGAATATTTAGATAGTACATTTTAGGGACTTTACATATATTATCTCATTTAATCACCTTCTTGCCAGATAGGTGGGATTTATCCCTGATTTACAGAGGAGGAAAAAGACACTTCTTCTTGCTGTTCCTTTCAGAGCTAACTATCTTTCATCATTTACTTTTCTATTTCTTCTATGTTGCCTTTTTGAAGAGGATTTCTGTGACAACCCTGTCTAACTTTCTTCTTCCATGGGGGAAAAATAGAACTAGGAATGCTGGGGAGAAAAGGATATGGGGTTTTAAATAGGTTGGCCAAGGGAGGCCTTGTTGAGAAGCTGATATTTAGGAAGATTTAAAGATGGTAAGGGAGTGAGTCATGAAGATGACTTGGGAAGAGCATCCCAGGCAGTAGTGTAAGCCAGTGCAAAGGCCCTGAGGTAGGATCACGTTTCACTTGTTTGGGAACAGCAAAGAAAATGGAATTGGAACATGGTCCATCTTCCCTTGACAGAATATCTGTAGATGGAGTATGTGATAAATCTCTGTTGAAGAAATAGGTAAGTAAAGACAGGTCATATATAGGGTTCTCAACAGCTTTGCTCCATCCCAAGCTCATATATACCTTTTCATTATATTACCTTGTCTTTCAATACTTAATGCCCAGATGCCTGTGACCATTTAAGCAGTGTTGACATAGAATCTCTACGAATGAGTATCCATTAAGGATTTTGTACAAAACCCCCTATAGTTTATGTGTAGATGTGTGTGCCATCTCTGCAGACAAATACTCTTGTGTGTGTTTTTATGAGAAGCAACAGTGACACTCAGTGGTTGACTGAGTAAATCAGGTACGTACTCCTTCCAGATGTCCCAGGAGGGATAGCAGATATTTCTCAGACTTTCTTTCTTTGGAAAGTTGGTTGTCTTGTTAATTCAGGCAGGTATTAACTACCCAATATATTCAGTATATCCCTCGTTGTAAGCTGTCAGGCTGTGACACAACATCACATAATGTGACGTTACATGATACATAATGCCTGAATTAAATAATAAAAAAAAAAAATCCCAGACACTTCTTTCAGTGAAATGGTAGGTAGATAATCTGAATATTTGGGGTAATTGGCTCTCGGAAGCAAGAGGCATCATTATTTCAGGCTCCCTAGTGAGCGTTAATTAGCCATATTGCTTCATTGTGTGACAAAGAGAACGCTGCTAGTAGTGCTAAATCTGTAATGACACCCTGGCTTTAGGAGCACAGGTATTTTAAACTACCTTGACTGACTGACATATAGGTAATTCTATTCAGAGCCTAGCAGTGAACTCAGAGAGCTGGGACTGTCTCTCCTCTGAGGGGCAAAAATTTGTTGTGACTCTGAGAGGCTTCCTTTCCTTTGTCTCCCCTGCCTCCCCGAATCGCAGTAGTCCTCCAACTGGGGAAAATCATCAAGTATTTGCAACAGTGGACCTGTGTTCTACCAGGGCTGTGAGAAGAATACATCTATGTTTTTGAAGCATCAAGTTATGCACAAAGAGATTCAACAGCTCCTAACATTTACAGAGGCCCATGACAGATAGGAAGGGCTTTCTGGGGCCCTTTAATCCTTTGTTTGCAGATATGGCAAGAAGGCTACTTGCAGAGCAGGAAAATTATTAAAGGCTGTGTTTTCTGAAGCCAACATATATATTTAATATTAATAACACCAGAATTAGCAGGCTGGGTAGCAATGGATACAACACTCGCACAGAGATTCTGCTCTCTTGTTGTCTTGTCTTGAGCAATGGGTGGATTGTCCTGCACACAGGGAAGTGATACTGCTAAACCTCCATCTCTAGGAAATGCTTTTTGATTTTTAAAATATTTTTAGCCAGCTAGGATGGTGGATTTTCCCCTGTGTATCTACATCCTCTCACCAGTGTCCTTGGAGACCAAGAATACATACACCAGATGAGTGGCCAAGGCTTGAAAAGACTCAGGCCAAGGGTCAGAGAGAAGCTGATAGGCGTACATTTACTATCTTAGCCCCAGAGAACATTAGGAAGTGGGACTCAAGCGTCTAAGTTCTGTGCTTTCTGACAGCTCCCGAAATGTTGAGCTGAAAACACCATTTGTGTGCAGTTACTGAAAGGAGATGCCTCTACATGACCTCTTGCATCTGCAGTGAAATGTGAACTTTCTTTCAGTGAGTTCATAAGAGTCTATGCACTGTGAATTCAAAATTGAATTGACTGTATAGTTGAGATTGCCATTATCTAGACATCAATACCATGTGGATGGAGGAAGGAAAGATGAAGAAATGCAAAAGAAAGCAGGAGTTAGAGCATCATGTGGAGACAGTAAACTCCAAGAATAGACTTCTAGCCCTGAACACATCCTTTGGTGGGGGTGACGCTGGCACTTAGAAAGAATCTCTTTTTTTAAGTAATCTTTCAGTCATTCCATTTTTTTCTCTGCTTAAAGTAATGATAACGGTAATAGTATTTATGTAGTATTTTAATGGCTAAATAATGTGTTTGTTTAGCTCGCTTGCTCCTTATTCTATCAACATAAAATACATATTGATTCCTCTACTGCATGACCAATTATTTTTATGACACCTTTCCATTCTTTATCAGGTTAGATTCATTCTTCTCCCCTTTCTCACTGACTCAATTTAATATTTTTCTGGATTAAAACAACATCAAAATAAAGCAAAAAAAAAGTTCAAATCTGCTATTACCTCTTCAATAGTTTATAAACATGAAAAATCTGACAGTAATTTTTTGTGGGTACAACAAAGAGGATAAGAAAGAGGAAAACAGATGCGATGGGGAAAAAAAGGTTTCCTTTGCAGGTGAGTAGGTGTAAAGCTAAGTTGAAAGTTTTATACCAAGTGAAGGACATTTCCATGGTGGACTGGTGCTTTCGTCTTCTGTGGCCCGTGTTGCAAAACCAGCAAGAACCCTGGAATGTGGCACAGTAGGAATTTCTAATTACCATTTTTCAGATTCTAAGGATTATAATTTGCTCTCTGTGTGAAAGCTAAGCATTCCACATACCTAAGTTTGATTGACAGGAGATTACATGAAAACGTTACACATTTTGTATTATTATAAAATAATACATTTTGATTGGTTGCTACAGGCAGAACCTGCTATTGTTGGTCAGGATTCCTGTTAAGGGATGACCTTGAAGAGGTAGGTTCAAATGATATTAATTTTCCCAAATGAATGGGAGAACTTCAAAGCCATATCAACCACTAAATTTAGTGATTGTAACTATTATTTATTTTTTATTTTATTTTTTCAGTTACAGTTGGCATTCAATATTATATTAGTTTCAGGTGTACAGCATAGTGAAACATTTGTATAACTTACAAAGTTTTAAAAATTTATTTTATTTATTTTTCAAGGTGACCTTGTTTTGCATAGTGAGAAAAGAAATGAATTAGTTATGACTGCTCTGGACTTTTAGAGCCTAAAGAGAATTTAGAAATAATCGAGATTTTTATATATATATGAAAGTAATGAAAGTAGTTTGGGACAAAACAGAAAGCGGAACCTAGTTCTTGCTATTAGTCAAGTGCTTTTCCTGATAAAGCATTTAGCCAGTCTTAATTCTTTCCAAACTCCCATTGGCTGCAGAAATTGCTGCTGACTTTGCTTTCCCCTTTCTGGCATCTCATGGCATAAAGTGTTGGAGTCTCTCAGCTCCTTCATGCTGTGGGCTCACATCTGTTCCAGGTACACCCTTTCTACACGTGAGCTGCTCTGGGCTGGACTCTGACCTTATCAGCCTCTTTGGATCCTCAATCCTGAGGCTGCTTCTTGGCCTAGCTTTACATTTCTGTCTCTCTGGCTTCAATCCCTAAAGCTGGGCTAGAAATAGATTCACTTTTAAGGGTAATGAGACCAAGTAAATTTTGCTCAAATATTTTCTCCATAATACTTGGATTTGAGATTTTTATTGGGAATTAATATTTTAAACCAAGAAGGAGAATGGAAAGACTGACTGGGAAGAGAGAATAAATGAACACAGAACCAGAACTAGGAACCCTATTAGCAAATCTCAAATGATGTTGATTGATCAGACAAAACAATTAAATCAGAGGCCAGTGAACTGCCTTATATGGTGCTCAGGAAATTATAAAGTTCTTTCACGTGCATTGTATTATTTGATCCTCACAACAGTTCTGTAGGTCAGAAGTAATAATAAATTGTTTATAAATAAGAAAACTAAGATTCAAGTATGTTTAGTGGCTTGCTCACATTCACACAGTTTGTAAGTGGCAGGAAAAACCTAAACCACAAGCCTTTTGGATGCAGATCGTGTGCTTTTCTCACCATATGACCTCCCTTTACAGTGATATAAAATGACTCAGGTTAATTTGGAAACAGCTGGTTAGAACTCTGTGGCCCTTATGACAGAAGTCATAGGTTAGGGTCTTGCGTATCTTGGTAGCTAGAGTGAAAGGCACAGTGAATTATAGTACAATTGAGTGCTCTTTTGTTTCAAGAAGAAAGTGTCTGTGTATCTGATACAAATCCATCACCTTTACTAGAATAAGAATGTATAGTCTTCATCTTACTGGTAGAAGGCTAAACCCCCATCTTTGCATATGAAGGATAGTATATTTTTATTATTATCTATTGAGATGCTTCAAGACCTGCATTTGCAAAGCTAGTACTATAGACTAAATACCCCCAAATTAAGTCCCTGATACCAAATAAGTGGGGGTGCTTTAAGGTATAGTTGCAGATATCATCGAAAGCATAGAGATATATAATATTTTCCAGAATAACAGATATTTTTTAAGTTCCTATAGATGTTAATGGATATTAGAAGATGAAGGTCTAAGGAGCTAGGACAAGAAAAAAAAATCTTTTCTTACATGAATATTTTAAGGCCTGTGTATTTAACAGGGTCATCAGCTAGAATGTTATGAGATAGAAGTAACATTACAATCTTCAGAAAAACATTTTTCTCTAGAATTGTGCCCTGGAATCTTCAGTCTTGATTTAGTTTATTTCAAGGGAGCACTGGGAGGAGAAATCTCGTTTGCCTGGCGGCATATCATTCCTGGGGGAACACATGTTTACATTTTGCCAAATTACACAAATCCGCAGAGGTTATTGAAGAGCTAGAGATATATTCATATTGAACTGTAGGCAACCACATGTTGATAATGAGCCCATTTTGTGTCTTGGCTTGTGGAAAAGAATGAAAATGCCTTACTCTGTGTTATTTTTTTCCTTCTGACAGTACTGATACACTGCCGCAGGCAGTCTGAAAATAATAGCATGAGGTTAACTGACAATCGCGGTGTATTTACACTGGTATTCTGATATTAACATGTTGCTTAGAAATACAACTGGAGGTGATACAGTATGCACCCAAATAGATTTTCTTTACTAGAGAGAAAAAAACTTTTGCAGGCAAAAGAGATCAATAGAAACCTCTGTGGCTATTTTACTGATCTGCCACAATGATCTGATTTTTCTTTCTCCCCTAAATCTGTGCTCTGTGGGCTGAAAACAGGAGAATCCAACTTGAGAAAGATGTCATCAAATGTCCCTCTCTCCACACACACTTGCCTGCGCACACACACATCTCTGTGTGCACACACACCAAACAGTTTGAGAATCATGATTTGGAGACTGTCTAAGTCTGTAAGATGATCAGAAGCCTCTTGCCTCTCACCCTCACCATCCATTCCCACCCTTCTCCCTAGTGACGGCATTAACAGGCTCTCTGGCTTCTCTTTGGAGTCAGTCAGTGGGGTGTACCAACAAGATATTGGAGTGACTTTGAGGTACTATGTATTTCCTCAGCAACCTCCCCATAGGACTCTAGGTCTACCCCTCTAACAAAGGTTGCAGCTCCTCTCAGGAGCCCTTCTCTAAAGCTAGAATTCTCACAAAGCTGCAGGGAGAGCTCGTCTCCCACTGGGCGAGAGGCAGGAATGGCTTCGTGCTGTCATCAGACCCAGGTGCTTCACCATCCCTCATTGTCTGTCTTAACTCTGATTATATCCTTTGTAAATAATTGGTTTATTGAACTCTCTTCAACCACCAAGTTTGAAGGTGCTTTCTGTTTCTTGTAAGACCCCTGAAGTGAAAAATATGCCGTGTTCAGGTATCATGATAGCCACTAAAGTTATAAAGGCAAATAAAACCGAGACCTTCCCTCAAGGAAATGATCACAGCTAAAACAGTTATACACAAAATGATGGGGAAGTATGGACAAGGTTATCTAAATCAAATTGGGAAAAGCACTAAGGGAAGAGCTTTTTCAAAGGGATGGTGCTAGATGTGAAACTTGTTATTACTGAAAAGTTCAAATATATAAACATAGAAAGCATATTATAATAAACCCCTAAGTAACAACACGCAGCTTCAACAATCATTAATTCCATCACCTCATGGCCACTTTTATTTACTTGGTCCACTTCTCAACCCCTTCCCCAGGATTATTTTAAAATAACTTCTGGACAATATTTAATTTCATCTTCAAGCATTTTAGCATGTATCTCTAAGATATAAGCTCAGTATCACTATCCTCAAAAAAACAAAAACAGCAAAAACCCAACAGTAAAACCTCAATATGATTATAATCAAATAGTCAGATTCAAAATGATAAAATTGTACTGTAAATGTTCTTTTTTCCTAGCTTATTATGTCATGCTAGGTTTTCCTTTCCTTTAAAATTTTAAAAAATATCTTCTGGCATTTAGGAAGGTTTGTATTTTTGTTTTAATGATTAGCTTTGTACTAATACCTTTATATAATATTCATCTCTGTTTCACCCATTTTAGCTGTTGACTACTATGAACGATGATGAAATCAGCTAGTGACCTCTTTGTCCTTCTTTCCCCCTTTCTCATACAGTAATTGTTGATGTAATGTCTTTGTAGGCCTCATGCATACCTATGACACAATCAGTAAGTTTAGGGTACTTTTCAGTTTTTGATACTTGTACCATATCTACATTCTTTAGGGTGTATAACCATTTTATTCTTACTACCATTAGTTCTATATAAAAATATACATTTCCTGCTTATCTGTAGTCCTTATGCCAAGACCTCTCAAGTTAATGTTGTTGTATGAAGCTTACTGTTTGATAGATTTTTCAGGAAGAGTTCAAGGCAGTGATATTCCCTGAGTGCTTGCATGTTCATAATATTTTGTAGCTTTTCTAAATGAAGTTCACTACATAGCTTTGCTAATGCTTTTTTTATTGAGTAACATAAATATAAGACATCATTATGCCTATCATACAGATTTATTGCTAAAATGTCTTATGACAATCTGATTTTCTTTCCCTTCCTTGTAAATGACTTGGTCATTTTGTCTGGATGTTGATATATCTATCTATCTATCTATCTATCTATCTATCTATCTATCTATCTATCTATCTATCTATCTATAAATCTATCTATAAAATATGTCCCAATGTTGGCCATTACAAACTGATTTCCCAATTATGTGGTACACTTTTTTTAACATTTAGTTTCAAATCTTTTTATGATTTCTGAAAAGCTTCCCTCAAATATAATTTTTAGTACTTATTCTGTTCATTCATTTGGTTTTCTCCTCCACAGTCTACAATTGTATTTACATTGGGTTTTCTTTGCCTGTCTTCTATATCCATCACTTACTCTTGAGAGCTTTTTTAAAAATCGCTTCTTCAATCTCCATTATCCATAAAACTTTCCTCTTTTCTATATTCTATTTCTCTTAAAGCATATTCTATTGGGTTTATTTGCTTTTGTGTTCCTTACCTTTGAGATAATTATTTTTCTTTTAATTTTTAATTATTTCTTGAATTCTCTTACCTTTCTTTTCAAATCTTTTTTTTTCCTCCAGTCATCTTGTGTCTGAGTTTTCAGATGCTGATATATGTTGTTCTTTATAGGTTTTATCATTTTTTAATTATTTTGAGCTCGTTTTGAAGTATCAGGTTATCTGTTTTGTGGGTATATCTTCCTGGTATGTTTTAGTATCTGAGGGACTTATTTCACTCTTTATTCTCCCATTTTTATACAAATTTTATGTAGGATTCTGTAGTGATCCTTGGTGCTGTCCATTTTAAAGTGAAATGACTTTTCCTTTACTTTTAGAATAGAAGGGTGGACCAGAATAGCTATTTCTGTTGCCACTTCATTGAAGAAATGGCCTTACACTTTGTTAGCTGTTTCTACTATACTACTCTTCTTAATTTCATCTTCTCTTTTCTTTGCCCACGTGCTTTCTTTGGTTTGTAATTTTAGCAGGTTCTCCTTAGTGCTAAGCTTTGTGATGGAGGAGTTGTTTCATTTGTTAGTTTTGAGAGCTTAGAGGCCCTAGGCCCCCAAACTCTCTAGGGCCATCACATCATACCTTGGGCTTCTTGCACTCATCCTTGATTTGGAACTTTCAACATCCTCTCCCATTTTCTCTTGCTGTTCTCAGAAAGGCCCACTGTGCTTTCCAGTGAGTACCTGATAGTGAGTTGGTGGTGGGGAGATGGGGGTTCCAGCTCTCAGGATCAGCACTAATTCCTTCTCTTTTGCTTCAATTTCTCCCACATTGCTTTTGATACCAAATAGCTCTTGTAGTTTTTGGTGATTTAGCCCCTCCCACTCATATATTGGATTTGTGTGTGTGTCTTGTGATCTAATGTTATTGTAAATTTAGTCCATGGGGTCTTTTTTTTTTTCCCTGCTATAGTTGCTCTGACTATTTTAATGGGATGATTCAGGGAGCCTCCAGATCTTCAAGAATAGTCCTTGTAGTAAATATTGGCAAGTTGGCTAGACATGTAAGGGAGAAGGCAGAAGGGAAAGGAGAGGGTTTCCAAATAAAAGCAGCATACCGGAGGGCATGAAGGTGTAAAGCAGCATGATGCAATAGCAGAACTGTATTCTGGTTCCGTGTACCTCTAGTAAGGGTGTTTGTGAGGTAATGGAAGAAATGAACCACCAAGACAGAGGGCGCTTGATTCTAAGAAGCCATGTGTGCTAAACTGGGAAGTCGGAACTTTAATGTTATAGGGAGCTATTGAGGATGTAAAGCAAGGAGGTGACATTAGATTAATAATTCAGAAAGTTTTCTCTGGCAGAAGTTTAGAGAATGGTCTTGAAGCAGTCCAGAGGGTAAACAGGGACCCTCCTCTGTCCCCATATTAGATGACTATGGAAAAGTGAGAAGTGATGATGGATTAAACCAAGGCAGTGACAGATGGAACAGAGATGTTGTTTGTCAGGTTAAATTGACAGGATATGATTTATGATTGCATTTGGAGGGATGTGGTTGCATGAGAGGTGAACCTAAGATGAGTCTTGGGTTTCTAGGAAATATCTTGACTTCTAAGATATTACCCATTGTACTACATGTGGTTCTCATTCTTGCTGAGTTGTCCTGATAGTTCTCAAAATGGTGCTTTTGGAGATGCTGGTTTATTTGGTTGTACCTTGTGAGCTTAGTGACATATAGGATCCAACTATGAGATTTATTTCAAAGCTTCTATTACAATAGTCTTTAATCTACAAAATAAGACAAAGAAGACACGGGGTTATTTTTTCCTAATACTTGTCTGAACTGGCTATCTCTCTGCCTGAATTTTGACTCCAGCATTTAATTTTATATTAGCATTCCAGTTTTTTTTGTGATGAGAGAACAAGATAGAAGTAGAAAGAGCCAGGAAGCTGAGATAGGTATTTTGAACTAGATTTTGACTGCACAGAAATTAGGGAATGGAAAGCAGGGCACAGAAGCTGTACTCGTGTCCCTTCTACACATCTCAGACGAAATCCTCCATACTTGCTACTCAAAGTGTGTTCTGAAGCAGCTGTAGGGGTATCACCTGGGAACTTGTCAGAAATGCAGATTCTCAGGCCCCACCTCAGGCCTTCAGAATCAATAACTGCATTTTAACCAGATCCCGAGGTGATTCATCTGATCATCAAAGTTTAAGAATTACTGCTCTAGACCGTGTTAGGAAGTGAACTTTTTCTGACTCTATCTTAATTCCCTTAAAATAGTGAGGTTCTCTGTTATACCAAAGCACTCATTTGGTGAATATTCTATGGAAACTTGAAAGAGTAAGTATAAGGAGTATAATATAGCAATTCAGGTTTTGTGTATGGAGTCAGTTTTCTTGGGTTGAAATTTGGCTTCACAACTAATTAGTTGTATGACTATGGGAAAAAAAAATCCTTGAATTGTAGAAAGCTTGAATTATTCTTTGTTTCTGTTCGCTCTTTTTAATATTATATCCGGATGAAATCCTGATGAATTTTCCCTTTAGATGGTGAATGATGCAGCCACTGTACTATACGTCTTAAAATATTCTGAGCCAAAAATATCAGGAAGTAGCAACAGTCCTAGAAAACATTGCATCTAACCATAAACAAACAAACAAAAGCAAAACAAACCCGTACGTTTTTATAAGCTTCAGGAAACTGACTTATTCATATAGTCACCCACACATTTTAAAAGCCATGTTATTATTCCCTAGCAAGCATTTTAAACTAGTGAGACCCATACCGTGGAGGTTGGAATGAAGTCAGAGAAATAAACCCCAAATTGTCTTTATTTCTTATTACAGAACTCAGCGTTTTTATGTTTCCTCATCAACAGAAAGACCTCCCCCATACACCCTGGGTGCTTTCTATTTATGTTCACCTGCTACTCAATTAACACCCCATCAAACCGTGCACTTGCAGGGGGTTTATTGTCAGACCGCTGCACTGCGGTTCTTAACCTTCTATCTCACCTATATTACACATGGAGTTACGAACAGTCCCCTGACTGTGCTTAGAAAACATGTCTTTTCATTTGGTGTTTGTGTAAGGTTTCCCTTGCACGCATTACCTGGGGTGTTCATAAAGTTCTAACTGTATCTACATGTGTCTGACACTCACTGCCTTCTGTAGGACCGTAAAACACACTTATCCCTTTTAACTGTGTCTGCTGACATGTTACAAAAAATAAACTTTAAAAGTTACCTATAAATTAATTAGCATTTTTCCTCTGTTGGGAAAAGCAGACGAAGGCTTACCAAACACGAGTTTAGTATAGTCAGCAGCTTTTTAATTGGATTCTATGTGAAAGACAATGGGATTATTCTTAACCCATTTATTTTTCATTTCATTATAGTTATATACTTATATTAGCCAAATAATACATATTCATTTATAGGAAATGAAAGAAATATATAGAAAAGTTTCAAGAAGAAAATTAACATCTCTACCAAAATCATTTCTTTAATTTTATAATCCCTATGATTACGTTGGTCTTTTAAAAATATATATAAATAACTATAAATTATTTTATATGCATACCTATTTATAAATATATTTATATGTAAATAATTTCATATATCCACTGTACTTTATACAAATATATATTTCATACAAAATTTGGCAATGAGTTTATATTTTCTATGTTGTTTTGTATCCAGTCCTCATTACTTAACATTGTATAACTATCATGTTCCATGTGGTTCATACTCTTTTTAAACTTAGTGTTTATTACTATATACAGTCATACATCATATGAAGGTGCCATAATGTTTTTCACCATTTAGATGAGTACAAATATTTTAGTATTATAAGTAACATTGAGGTAAGCATTCCTGCTATGTAAAATTACATTTATATTTCTGACTCTTTCTTCAAGAGAAGTTCTTAGAAGTGAAAACAGTCTCAAAGACTCATAAAATCTTTTGCTGGAATGCTTTCCTGAAAGGTTGTAAAATTTTACATGTTGACATTGTACCCTGATCAACTCTGAATGTTTTTAAAAATCATGATTACCTTGACAGGTGATCATTGCTCTTTCAGTAGCCATTTCTTTAGTTCATAAATTGAACATATGAAAACATTGTTATATTGTGCCATCATTATGGTCTTTATAGAATATATTGATAAAATTCTTGAGCTCTAATAATAGGGAACTTTTAGTTCAGTTCTAGACTTTATCACTTGGACTAAGCTAATTTCTCAAATGTAGTGATGATGATATTGAATTAATGATGTATTGAATTAATAGATTGACTTGGAAAAAAACCTGACATCTTGTAATATGAAATATTTTCCTCACAAGAAGTAGTATTTCTCCTTAGTCTTCTTTTATGTCCTTCAATAAAAATATATAGTTTTCTCTATAAAAGTGTTATATATCATTCTCAGGCACTTTATAATTCTCAGGTACTTTTTTCTGATATTGTAATTATTCTTTATATCCAGAAGTTTTTTTATTTATTAAATTTATTGGGGTGACATTGGTTGGTAAAATTATATAGGTTTAAAGTGTACAATTCTATAATACATCGTCTATATATCACATTGTGTGTTCACCATCCAGAGTCAGTTCTCCTTCCATTACCATGTATTTGACCCCCTTTATCCTCTTTTACCACTGCGCTCCTTGCTTAGCCTTTGATAACCACTAAACTGTTGTCTCGGTCTATGAGTTTTTGTTTCTATGTTTGTCGTGTTCGTTTGTTTATTTCAGTTTTATGTTCCACATATGAGTGAAGTCATATGGTTCTCAATGTTTTCTGTCTGGCTTATTTCATTTAGCATGATAATCTCAAGATCCATCCATGTTGCCGCCAATGGCAGTATTTCATTTTTTAATGGCCAAGTAATATTTCATTGTGTACATATACTGAATCTTCTTTATCCAGTCATCTATTGAGGGACACTTTGGTTCTTTCTATGTGTTTCTTGGTCACTGTGAATAATGATGTAATTAACATAGGGATACATATATCTTTACAGATAAATATTTTCAGATTTTTTTCTATTATTAGTTTCAGGTGTACAAAACAATGTAATGGTTATCTTTTCACCCCTTACAAAGTGACTACCCCCTCTTCCACTCATGCTTCCCTACCCCCAATATCATACATATCTATTACAATTCCCTTGACTCCATTCCCAAGTTATACTCCACATCCCATGACTATATATGTGTTAAATTATAGTTGACATATAATATTATTCAGCGGCAGCTTCAGATGTACAGTACAGTGGTCAGGCCTCTACACTGTCCATGAAGTGGTCTCCCTAACAAGACATGAGTCCATCTGTTTTCAGATTTTTGGGGGTAAATACCCAGAAGAGGGATTGCTGGGTCATATGGTAGTTATATTCTTAATTTTTTGAGGAACCTCCATACTGTTTTCCACAGTGACCAAATGAATTTATATTCTGACCAGCAGTGTCTGAGGGTTCCTTTTTTACCACAGCCTCTCCAACACTTATTTCTTGTCTTGTTGATGATAGCCATTCTAACAGGTGTGGGGTGATATCTTGTTGTGGTTTTGATTTGCCCTTCCTTAATAGCTAGTGAAGTTGAGCTTTTTTTTTTTTTTCCATATATTTGTTGGCCAAACAACCATGTGTTCTTTGGAGAAGTGTCTGTTCAGGTCCTCTGGTAATTTTTTAATTGGATTGTTTTGGTTGTTGTTGTTGTTGAGTTGTATGTGCTCTTGATATTTTGGATATTAGCCCCTTATCAGAGGAGCTGTTTGCAAATATCTTCTCCCATTTGGTTGGTTTTGCCTCTTTGTTTTGTTGATGGTTTCTTTTGCTGTTCAGAAGCTTTTCAGTTTGATATAGTCCCATTAATTTCTTTTAGCTTTTAACTTCCCTTGCCTTTAAGGTCAAATTCATAAAATCCTCTTTGAGACCAAAGTCCATAAGTTTAGTACCTATGCTTTCTACTATGCAGTTTATTGTTTCAGATCTTATGTTTAGGTCTTTGATGCATTTTGAATTGATTTTGGTATATGGTGACAGATAGCAGTCTAATTTCATTCTTTTTCACATGGCTTTCCAATTTTCCTAGTGCCATTTATTGAAGAAGATTTCTTTCCTCCATTGTTGTGTCTTTCCTCCATTGGCTCTTTTGTTGAAAATTATCTGCCTGTGTATATATGGGTTTATTTATGGGTTCTCAATTCTATTCCATTGCTCTGTGTATCTGTTTTTCTGCCAATGCTATGATGTTTTGATTATTGTCAATTTTTAATGTAAATTGAAGTCAGGGAGTGTAATACCTCCAGCCTTTTTCTTTTTTCTTAGCATTACTTTGGCTATTTGGGATCTTTTGTGATTCCATACAAACTGATGATTTTTTTGTTCTATTTCTTGAAAAAAAATGCCATTGGGATTTTGACGGAGATTGCATTAAAACTGTATATTGCTTTGAGTAATATGGCCATTTTAACTGTTTATTCTTCCAATCCACAAACACAGAATATCTTTTCATTTCTTTGTGTCTTCTTCAATTTCTTTAAATAATGTCTCATAGTTTTCAGGGTATAGGTTCTTCATATCCTTGTTAACTTTATTCCTAGGCATATTTATTTTTTTTGCAATTGCAAAGATAATTCTTTTGGGTTTTTTTCATTTCTTTTTCTGAAAATTTATTAGTATTATATAGGAATGCAATGGATTTTTGTACATTTACTATATCCTTCAACTTTATGGTATTTATTTGTTTTTTCTAATAGATTTTTGGTGGAGTCTTTAAGGTTTTCTACATAAAGAATCATGTCATCTGCAAAAAAAGTGACAATTTAACTTTTTCATTCCCAATTTGGATACTTTTTTCTCCCCCTTTCTCTTGACTGATTGCTCTGGCTAAGACTTCCAATACTATGTGGAATAACAGCGGTGACAGGGGACATTCTTCTCTTGTTCCATATCTTAGAGAAAAAGCTTTCAGTTTTTCACCATTAAGTATATTAGCTGAAGTTTTGTCCTATATGGTCTTATTATGTTGAGGTACTTTCCTTCTGTACCCATTTTATTAAGTGTTTTAATACTAAATGGCTGTTGTATCTTCTCAAATCCTTTTTCTGCATTTGTTGGTGTAATCATATGATTTTTATCTCTTATTTTGTTTAGGTGGTGCATCACATTGATCGATTTGCATATGTTGAACCATCCTTGTGCCCCTGGAACAAACCCCACTTGATCATGTTGTATAATTTTTTATTGTGTTTTTTTTTTTTTTGAGGGCAGTGTCACTGGCCCTCATATGTGGGACCAAACCGGGGCCGCTGGCTTCCCAAGCCAGCGCTTAACCACCGCGCCACTCGGCCGGCCCTAATTTTTTAAATGTATTGTTGTATTTGACTTGGTAGTATTTTGTTTAGGATTTTTTGTGTCTGTATTCATCAGAGATATTGATGTGTAGTTTTCTTTTTGTGTGTTATCCTTACCAGGTTTTAGTATCAGGTTAATGATGGCTTCATAAAATATATTTGGAAGTATTGCTTTTCTTTAATTTTTTGGAAGAGTTTGAGGACAGGTTTTATAATAAATCATCTTTGAATGTTTGGTAGAATTCACTGATGAAGCCATCTGGTCCTGGAAATTTGCTTTGGGGGAAGTTTTGGATGACTGTTTCAATTTCCTTACTGTTGATTGGTCTATTTAGATTTTCTATTTCCTCATGATTCAATGTAGGAAGGTTATATATTTCTAAGAAGCCCATTTCTTTTTTTTAAGATTTTATTGGGGGAATTGGGGGAGGGGAACAGCGTTGGGGAATCGGGGAAGGGGAACAGACAAGTTGCTGTCTTTTTGTTCTTCAGTCTAGTTGCGGAGGACGTTGCTTCACTGGCCCATGTTGGTATCGTCATTGCGCTCTTCCCGGATGAGGCAGATCGGTCGCCGGCCTCTGGATGGTCGCTCATCGCGGCTATTGGCAGCTCACGCTGGCTGCTAGCTGCTCACGCTGGCTGCTGGCCACTCATTGCAGCCTATGGCAGGCCACTGCAGCAGGGGCTGCAGCCTACACCATTGATGGGGCTCGCGCAGCCCAGCTCCAGATGGAGCTGTTGTTAGCTGTAGAGGGCAGTGTCACTGGCCCTCATATGTGGGATCCGAACCATGGCCGCTGGCATCTCAAAACCAGCTCTTAACCAATGCGCCACTCAGCCAGCCCAAGAAGCCCATTTCTTGTCCATTTCTTCTAGGTTATTGCATTAGGTGGCATATCATTCATCATAGTATTCTCATATGATCCTTCATATTTCTGTGGTATCCATTGTAATTACTCCTCTTTTATTTCTGATTTTGTTTGTGTCTTTTCTCTTTTTTCCTTAGTGAGTCTAGCTATGGGTTTGTCAATTTTATTAATCTTTTCAAAGAACCAGCTCTTTATTGCATTAATTTTTCTATGGTCTTTTTGTTCTCTCTTTCATTTAGTTCTGCTCTAATTTTTATTTTCTTTCTTCTGCTGACTTTGGGTCTCATCTGTTCTTTTTCTATTTCTTTAAGATGTAATGTTAGGTTGTTTATTGGAGATTTTTTGACATGGGCCCATATGATATAAACTTCCCTCTTAATACTGCCTTTGCCACATCCCAATAATTTTGATATAATATATTTTTATTCTCATTTGTTTCTGTGTATAATTTTGTAACTCTTACGAATGGGATTTGTGTTATATATTCAAGTTGGTTATTGCTGGTTGGAAAGAAATATGTGGAAACTGTCTTTGCCTCTTCAGACTGCTATGATAAAAGTACCATAGTTTTGGGTCTTTGAGAACAAACATTTAGTTTTCACATTTCTGGGGGTCGAAAAGCTGAAGATCAAGGCACAGACAGATTTGGTATCTAGTGGGGACCCACTTGCTGGTTCACAGAAGGCAGCCATCTTCTTTCTGTATCCTCATGTGGCAGAAAATGCAAAGGAGTTCACTGGGGCCTCTTTTATAGGGCATTAATTCCATTCATAAGGTCTCCACCCTCATGACCTAATCGTCTCCCAAAGACCCCAACTCCAATACTGTCACCTTGGAGTCAAGATTTTAACATATGAATTTGGGGGTGGGGAGAAACACAAACATTCAGTCCATAACAGAAGCTCTTCATTATAAAGATGATATAAAATCAGTAATATACATATTTTCTCTAGGAATAGAAATCAACTTCCAACTAAATTTCAAGAAGCTAAAATAATATCTCAAAAACAGTTCTATTTTTCTTAAAGTTTATGAGTGCAGTAGGAGATACAAATTCTCCCAATTTTAATTAATTTTCTAGGAACTCCTATTTTGCACATGAGACTGCTTATGTGTTTAAAAGCTACAAGATACTTGTAGAAAAATGCATTATCATGAAAATTAATAATGGTTTAAAAAGGGTATTAACCAATGTTAATGATTCAACAGTGAGTTAACAAAATTTTGTGGGTTTTTTTTAAAGATTTTATTGGGGAACCGGGGAAGGGGAACAGACAAGTTGCTGGCCTTTTGTTCTTCAGTCTAATCGTGGAGGACGTTGCTTCACTGGCCCATGTTGGTATCATCATTGCGCTCTTCTTGAGTGATGCAGATCAGTCGTTGGACTCTGGACAACCACTCACAGTGGCTCTTGGCAGCTCACACCGGCTACCAGCCGCTCACGCTGGCTGCCGGCCACTCACTGTAGCCTATGGCAGCCCACTGCAGCAGGGTCTGCAGTTATGCCGACTGGGGACTCACAGCAGCCCAGCTCCAGGTGGAGCTGTTGTTCACCATCTTAGCTGTAGAGGGCAGTGTCACTGGCCCTCATATGTGGGATCCAAACCAGGGCCGCTGGTGTCTCAAGCCAGCTGTTAAACAACACTCCACTAGGCCGGGCCACTAAATTTTTTTAAATATACATTTTCCTTAAAAATACGAAGGAGAACTGACTGAGTTGTGAACACATAATGTGATATGTAGATGATATCTTACACAATTGTACACTTGAAACCTATGCAACTTTACTAACCACTGTCACCCCAATAAACTTTAATTTTAAAAAAATATGTTATAATCTCACTTGTTATTATGGTCTCAGGAGCCACGTCATTTTTTTTTTTTCTTCTTGTTGTCATAGACATTTAATTATAGTTTCTGAGATCCCCTACTACCACCAATGCCATCACAGTGCATTTTGCTTTGGTTTGGTTTTGTTTGGTTAACTTTTTCTTTCACACTGGTATAGAGGTAAGCCATTTGTTTTTATATGTTATTCTTCAATAACCTTGCTACATATTAGTTTTAATAATTCATCATTGATTCTCTGTAGTTTTTTAGGTAGGTAATTGTACATAACAGCCATCTTTCTTTTTCTAATATTTGTCTCATTTCCTTTTCTTATCGTACTTGTGGACTACAACACCTAGTTTTTGTAAATATGAATGCAGTAAGAGTACTGATGGCAGCAGCCTTGTCTCATTTCTGACTCTAATTGGAAGACTTGTAATATTTCCCCATTAAGTACAGGGACCCCCCAGGGGTTTGGGTTCATACTTTTATTAAGTCAAGAACATTCCTTTGATTTCTAGTTTTCCAAGTTTCATTTTTATAATTATAAAGAAATGTTAACATTTAGCTACTTTTTTGATGTTATATAATTTTATTCCATAGTAAATTACATATGTAAGTCACAGTTTTAGGTTCTCTTTTGTTGTATTCCACAGATAAATATTATTTAGTTGTGATGTACTCATTGAAAAACTAAGATTCATCTTGCATATTATCTAGAATTTGGTCAATTGTGTATATTTCCAATATATTTTTAAAAGAGTATGTGTTAAATATTTTTCAAATCTCTATAAGTTTTTCTCTTCTTATGTTGATTCCTAAGTAGAGTTTGCTAAAATCTCCCATCAACATTATTATATATTTGTTCATGTATTTCCCCATGCTGTTCTACCATCTTATGCAAATATGTTTTGCATATTTAAGATACGTTTTACGTGCAAAAGATTTATAGGTATTGTATCTTCTCTCTCTCTCTCTCTCTCTTTATATATATATATATATATATATATATATATATATATATATATATATATATATGTTTGTTTTTTTAATTGGGGAATTGTGGGAGGGGAACAGCATTGGGGAATTGGGGAAAGTGAATAGTCAAGTTGCTGTCCTTTTTTGTTCTTCAGTCTAGTTGTGGAGGACTTCACTTCACTGGCCCATGTTGGTATTATCATTGCACTCTTCCCGGGTGAGGCAGTCACTCACCAGCTATTGGATGGCTGCTTACGGTGGCTCACAGCAGCTCATGAAAGTGCACGCCAGCTGCCAGCTAGCCCCTCTGCAGCCTACGCCATTGCCAGCACCTCATGGCAGCCCAGCTCCAGGTTGAGCTGTTGTTTACCATCTTAGCTGTAGAGGGTGCAGCGTCACTGGCCCTCATGTGTAATACAAACCAGATCAGAGCTGGTGTCCCAAGCCAACTCTTAACCAACGTGCCACTGGGCCGGCTCTCTTCTCAATATATTATGTCTTTTATAAATATAAAATTCCTTTAGTTTCTTTTAATACATTTGCTTTAAATTTATGCTGAATGAGGTTAATATTGCTACATTAGCTTTTTAAATGATAAAATATAAGCTTATACTTTTCCATTCCTTTAGTTACAATTTCTCTGTCACTTTATTTTAGGTATGTCTTAGAGTCTCTCTTTTTAAAAGGTTAGGTTTAATTATTAACATTCAGATTAATTACTGATATGTTTGGAGTTATCTTTCATTGGTTTTTTTTTTGGTATTTTTTTAATTTCTGGGTTTTCTCTTTCTCTTTTTGTTCCTTTATTTTCCTGCCTTTTGTTTAATTTTTTTTCTCTCTGAATTTGAAAGTTATACATTATCTTTTTACATTGGCCACCCTTAAATATTTTAACTTACTTTTAAATAATTTCAAACTTATAGAAAAGTTGCAATAATTGTACAAACAACTCCCATAAATTTCTCACTCAGAATCTGGTTATTAACTTGGATTTTACTACATTAATCACACACACACAGATACAGATATATATGCACACCCACCTTTTTTTGCTGAAGTATACTACTTCAGATTATTAAGCTCTATAACCCTTAATATTTCAATGTGCATTTCGTCAAACCAGGACATTCTGTTTCATAACACATTGAAACCATCAGTATCAGCAAATCAACATTATGCAATGCTGATATAATATCTGATCAAATATTACTGACTGTCCCAATAATGTCCTTCTCTATAGCTATATTTTCCAAGTCCAATATCCAATCAAGCAACACAATTGCATTCAGTCATCATGTGCATATAGTCTCTTTTGATATGGAACAGTACCTTAATTTTTTCTTGCATTTTATAAACGAGATATTTTTTAAAAGAACAGGCTCGTTTATAAAACATCCTTCAATTTGGATTTTTCCTGATGTTTAATCATGATTAGGATTAGGCTATGCTTTCATTTAGATAGATACTTTGTGAGTATCCTGTTTTGCCAAAAAGAAAAAGAAAAATTGTAACCCACTAGTTTTAGCACCCATTGCTGATATTTGCCTGAAATAATTATTGCAATAATTGCTGAAGGGGTTTGTCTAATTCTATTTTTCTTTCCAGATTTATTACTTGGCATTTATTGTAAGATAAACATTTCCGGTCTTCCACATGTATTACTTATTCATTTTCTATATTAATGTGGACTCATGGACTCTCATTTTATTCAATGGGTTATAATCCATTAGTATTATTATTTATGTTAATACTTGGCCCTTCTAGGTCATTCTTGTGTTCTTTGATCTGTCCCCTTCGTTCTTTGAGCAGTTCTTATTTTCTGGCACAGTCATTTCTCCAAGGATCCCTAATGCTTTTTTTTTGAGGGCAGTATCACTGACCCTCATATGTGGGACCCGAACCGGGGCCGCTGGCTTCCCAAACCAGTGCCCAACCACCGCGCCACTCAGCTGGCCCCCTAATGCTTTTTAATGAAGACAGTTATGTAGAAACCAAGATTTGAATGCTCCGTGTCTTTATTGTTACTGAGGTGTCATTACTTCTAGGAAAGACTAGGCAGTATGTGTATCCATATATACCTTTATACTTTATTTCTGTATTTCTCTTTCTATATTAAAAATTAGGTCTTGGGGGCGACCAGTTAGTTCAGTTGGTTAGAGCGTGGTGCTGATAACACCAAAGTTGCTGGTTCGATCCCCGCATGGGCCACTATGAGTTGCGCCCTCCCTAAAAGAGTCAACTATGCCATTGTACCATGAAAGCAATGTGTAACCAATGGCCATGGCTGTTCCCTAATAAATTTAAAAATAAATAAAAAAATTAGGTCTTCACACTGATACTCGCAATCCTAAAGCAAAACCACAGTATTTATTCTAGCCTTCTCATTTCCATATTTATAACTCCCTTTTCTGACAAAGAGAAATGTTACTCCCTCTAACTTCATTATATTTATTTATTTATTTGCTCAAGCTCCCTGTATGTGACCGATATCTTGAACATTCTGGTTGCCTTTTTGGCTCCAGCCATGCTGAATATATCAACAGAGGTGGCTCACTCCTCTGCCTCTACCAAAGACGAGCAAAGGAGAAGAGGGCCTTTTAGATTTTTTTTCCTTTTATTCTTTTGTTTAGCTGAGCCATCCTGCCACCCGTTGGCAGCTCAACAGCAGCTCAGCTCAGGCTGGGCATCGAACTGCTATTGCTCAGAGCTCAGCTCGTATTCTTGAGCGAGCTCTTAACCAACTGAGCTACTCGGCCAGCCCTCCAGCCCAGATTTTTAATGAATATATTTTAACTTATATTTTTTTATCATGATCTAGTCATGTATAGGTTCCCTCTCTATATATGTCAAGAACAGTGACATGCATTTGCTTACATCTGTTCCCCAAACCCTGCTTCCCACATTGGTATCATCTGAAATTTTATTTCCAGATTGTTATTAATTCACTTTAAAAACCCACTTGTTTAGACTTAAAAATGAATTTTCTAAAAAATGCTTTTGTTTATTGCTTTTTCCTCCCGAATCCATTCTTCTTCTTTCCAAATTTCACCCTTTAATACATCAGAATACTTTTCAGTCAGTGATTAATAAACATGTAATTCATTCTCATATTCCAATGTCATTTGTCTGACCATAGATTCAGAATTATGCCTTTCTGAGTTCTTTAAGTTTTTCTCCATTGTTTGTTTGTATTTATTTATTTATTTGTTTATCCACTGTTGCACATGGGAAGACTGATTCCAGATATAAGATTCACATCTGACAATAATGAATAAAAAATCAATAATAACAAGCAACCAGAAAATTTAACAAAACATGAGATTCCATTCAATATATAAACAAAAAATAAAGCATTATATATTTAAACAAAGCAGTCATGAAATTTCTATGAGGAATAATTCAAACTATGTTAAAGGACACAAAAAACTCAGAAAATGCACAGATAGTCCATACTCTTGTATGGGACAACTTGACATAAAAATATTAATAGTCACATCAATAATTCATAAATTCATTGGAAGCTCCGTTAAAGCTCTAGCTGAAGTTTTTTTTTTTACAGATACATTCTATGAGTATTATATTTGCTTAAAACAGACAAATAAACCAATAGAATGAAATGAACTCTGAGAGAGGAAATTTATATGTATATTTCTTTATCACACACACATGCATGCATTTATATATTCAGGAGTAAGCTCAATTTTAGCTCTCAGCATTTGTTTTTTTTAATGTGCAACTTTTGCCACATTTCCATTATGCTAACTATACAAAAGTGAATTGTGAATATTTGTCTCTATTTCTAGCTTTTGTAATTGTTTATATGATATAAGAATCATTTATATTTTGAGTTTGAAAAGCCTAATCTATAAATATATCAATGCATAAAGGCATATTTGAATATAATGTCTTGATAACATACAAAAATTTATCAAAACATTACCTACTTTTTTTTATAAATCAACTTTGGTACTTTATGTTTTCCCAGAAAATTGACCATCTCATTGGCTTTTTTCAAAAGAGAGGCATGATTTTGTTTAGTATTCTTTTATGATTTAAACTCATTCTTGATTTTTCTGTTCTCCCTTTATATTTATGTAGATTTGTCATAATTTTTTATTTTACATTTTTTGAAAGAATCATTTCTTATGTTTATTTTACATATTATTCTTTTTTATTGTTTGCTGTTTGGTAGCTATTCCTTTTTAGTCACTTATTTCCTTAGTTCATTTTTTTCTTTATTTATATTAAAAACACTTCACTGTATATGGTGAGTATGTCATTGTCTAAATTACCTGATTTATCCTTTTAAACTTTTATTATCTTGCATATAGCTCATCATTTAATCACTGATTTCTTTTTCAACCCACAGCTCAAGATTATTTTTTTCTCTTTTTTTAATATTCAGATTTAATTTTTCATAACCATTTTTGTTCTTTGAAACATGGAAATATGTTATACTAGTGTTCTTTAAGATACTAAAAACACATTTCTAATTATTAAAGTAAAAATGAAGCAATTTTTAGTGACTCCAATAAAATTATAAATTTAGATACTTTTACTTCCTTTAGTTGCTTCCCCTCCCCCCTTATTGAAATTTCTGTTTTATTGTAGCATAATTTTGGATTTCAAAATCCAGGGTACTATTAATTTTTAGGGTATGTATTTTCTTTTAATATTTATTATGACATTTGCATTAAATTTGACGGACACATTTACAAGAAATAGCCAAGCAACCCTATGACCTAATGGTTTTCATTATTACCAATACCCTTTTATAATATAATGGCTCATGTTTTTAAGTGTGTTAGATCCACCTCTCCATTAGCTGGAGAGTGACCTTGAATGATTTTTAAGAAATATAATATTGGTATAGGTTTCTGGCAATATGTTCTTGGCAATGTCTTTTAATGGTTCTTATAATATGCCTGGTCATGTATTTCTGTTGCCACTTGACTTAATGTCATGATTTTTTTCTCAAAACTCTGTTGCTACTGCTCCATTTTGTCATGGAGCATTAATGTTGGAGTTAAAAAAACAAAACAACAACAACAAAGAATAAACCAAAACTAGGACAACCTGATTTTTAAAAATTTTATTGTTAGAGATAATATGATTTTTTTTGTTTGTTTCTTTTCTGCCGGAATTGATGTACGAATTCTCCTCCTATCTTTGCAATTCTAAGAATGTATCAAAATATGTAGAATTTTTTCAATCTGTTTTACCTAGGGTGTGTATGAATGAGGGAAGTAATGCTATTCCTTTGGTTCATGTTTCCATGGGGGTCTTTGATAGCATTCTTGTTCCCTTCAGAGCATTTTTCTTTCCATTCTGTAGCCATTTCCCTGGGAGGAGTTACTTGTCTGATTTGTGCATTTGGCAAATGATGGCCAGCCCCTTCTGAACATTTCTCTCTCTTATTTTTAGTGCAGCCTGCCTGCACAGAGGAGTTCTCTGAATCCTGTGGTAAGGTGCCAGCCCCTATGATCCACAGCTGCGCTAGTGACTATATGGGGATATCTGTCTAACTCAGGATTAAGCTATGAGGAGCCCCGTTGTTACTTAAGATTTAAGTCAGTTTCTCAAATCAGTTTTATTAGCCAGCTGATATTTTTATTTTTCATTACCTGATTTTTTTGACTTCTATGTAATAGTCTGGACTCCTCCCACCAAACCTATAATATTTGGTATCAATACTTGGTATATTTGGTATCAGTAATTGGTATATTTGCTATCCTTCAAATTCCAGGTACAAGTCTTTCTTCAGTTCCGAAAATTATTCTTCTTCCTCATCTTTCTCATTACTTATTTTCTCCTCTATTTGCTCTCTATCTCTCTTTAAGTTTAGAAATTCCTGTTTTTGCTTTGATACCTCTCTCTCTCTCTCTCTCTCTCTCTCTCTCTCTCTCTCTCTCTCTCTCTCTCTCTTTCCCTCTCTTTCCCTCTCTTTCCCTCCCTCCCTCCCATCAGTATCCCCTACCTAGTAGATGGGAACCATAACAACCAACCACCCAAGAAAAAATGGGGCAATATCCCAAGCTGAATTCTAGGATGTTCCCAATTTGGGTTACTGAATTTTTTAACTGATAAAGTAAAACTATAGCCAATTATGAACTTTCTCCTTATCTCTTCATTTGGATCAAAAAGGTAGAGTTAAACATAGAATCAAATTTTCTCAGACAAAATTCACAAACATAGATCCTCTCACCATCCCCCTCTCCCCTCATCCAGTTAGGATAGGAAAAAAACCCTACAAAACCACTCTTGGCATATGAAAATGTGCTGATGTTCTGAAAAGTAGGTCAATATAAAGGAGTAAAATATTAATATATGTTGTCATCTAAACAGAGCAATTGCAAAATGCTGGGAGTAATGCCTGAGAATTTGAAGGCCATGTTTGTTTGTTTGTTTGTTTGTTTGTTTGTTTATTTATTTATTGACGGCAGTGTCACTGGCCTTCACATGTGGGACCCGAACCGGGGCCGCTGGCCTCCCAAGCCAGCGCTTAACCACTGTGCCACTCAGCCAGCCCTGGAAGCCATGTTTTAACCTCACTATCCCCACCTTCAGTAGGAGACAGTGCTTTCATTTTGTTTGGACACAGCAGGAGAAAAAGCTGTCCCATGTAATCCCTGCTCACAGTGGTCTCTGTATCCTAAAGGTACCAGGTGTCCTGACCCAATCAAATTAGAAGGTGTTTGTGGATTCCTGCTGGAATTCCATCCACTCCCTTTTCAGATGCCCTACAGTGGCTATGGACTGAAATGGCTGTTCTTCATTCCAGTAATGTCTGCAGGAGCATACGATTCAGGAATTCTGATGTGTGACAACCCCAGTTGAAACTGTGGACAGTTTCCAGTGCTGATATAGGCTTTCTATTTTTATACATGGGTAGTCATTTCAGTGACAATTTCAAAGCAGACCAGAGGCAGTCAATCATTTTTAAGCTATCTTGTCTGCAAGTCTGTTTACTTAAATGGGTTACCTTGACCTGTGACTTCGTTCTCCTATTTAAAGTAGGAATAATCTTAATTACTTCCCAGAAGCATGAAAACAAACTTAGTTCATAGATGTGAAAAATATTTGGAAGTGAATGCTGTGTGCATTAGAAATTAGGATTGAGCCTTTTGACTAGTCACAAATATTGCAGCAAACATATCTTGAGCTCAGGACTGGAATCTTTAAATATACTCTGAATAAAGTATTCTTGTTCTACATTAAAAATAGCCACTGGATACAATAATTTTGTTTAGTGTTGTGCTCAGAGGTAACCAGGACAGGAAGTAGTTACATATTCTTGTAGCAGACCATGTGGGCAATCAGAATAGAAACAAATAAAGTGTGTGGTGTAGTTTCTTTTTATTGCACATCTGTTCTTTCATCTCTGTTTACTTTGGAAAAAAACTGCTTCTCCAATAAAACAACCTTATGATGAGTTTACTATATTTCCATAATATTATGATGCAGATATTTCTTTACAGTTAGGGTTTTAGTAAGCAGAGATAAAAGGGAATCTTTCAAAGTCACTGTCTGGATATCCTTTTCTTTTGATTGTTTGAAATGTAGGTTGAGTTGGACAAATCTAAAAGACTCAAAACAGTATTTGGGGAGCTTATTATGTTTTATTTTGTTTTTGGTCACTCATTTTTAAAAATCAAAAAGTTCTCCTTAAAGACAATTTTTTTCTATTCATTTTAACAATTGAGAGGTAGTAGTGTGTAGATTATTATTGCAGACAATGGATCATTTGTTTGGGTGTGATCCTACACCACCACTATTTAATCATTTTAAGCCTTGGTTTCCTAAATAGAATGGAGATGACCTACCTTTATATATAAAATTTTATATATAAAAAAAGATGTATAAAAATATTTTATATGTAAAATTGGTAATTTTAAAAGGAGTTTAAAAATCTAATGAAGTATAGCAATATCTTACCTAATAGTTTTTCATTTGTTCTAGGGTGACATGGAGGCAAAATCTGATCTGATTGCAGAGAAATAAGTGGCTCCTTTGTTGGGCTAATATTTCCTTTACCCTCTGTGGATTACCTCTTCACATCAGAGAGTTAGTTATAAGCCCAAAGGGCACCTATAGGACAAAGTTAACAATAATGATACCATTTTTCAGTTTTCTTTTTAAAAATCACACTGTACTAAGTGTGAATACAGTAGGTAAAAAACACCAACTTAGTAAGTACACTGAGGGGTTTAATCAGTATTGTTGAAGGCTAGTAATAACAACAGTCTCATTATAAAGCATGCTGTTAACATGGAATTCTCAGTTAAATTTGAACTTATACCTCTTAACAGATAAATATCGGGCAATGAGAACTCCTAAATTTAAATACTAAACAAAACATTTGGTCCTACATCTGATGTTGATGTGCTATTAGTGAACAATTTTGTCCATGAAAATAATGAAATATTTGATGATAACACACACACACACACACACACACACACACACACACACGAGGTGCCAAAAAATGTATTCTCCTTTTAAGAAAGGAAAACACTATTAAAATTGTAATATATACTGATAACAAAAGATGAATACAAGTCATGTTTGACTTCTGCAATTACAAGAGGTGCTCAAAGTGGTTACCATCAGCGTCCAGACACTTCTCATTATGGCAAACTACTGCTTGAGTAACGCTGACCACAGTGTCCACTTGTATACATTTTTTTGGCACCCCTGGTATACATGTGCAGAGACTTTGATTTTTTTCAGGGAAGTAATATATGTGGAATAAAATAATGCAAATTGCAATTACTTAGATCTTTTACAAATCGTAATAGGATAAATCTTAGGTACGGTACTTTGGGTGATGCATTTCAAATGACACAGCAGTTTTAATTACATCAATATGAAGACCCTTAATTAAGCTCACAAAAATAATTCTTTTCATTAGGCATAATACCTGGTGCTATCAACTACTTGGCATGTCAATCAATAGAACATGATTCCTGATTATCCAAAGATGGCCATAAATCACTTAGTATTTACAGTTATGCTCAGTTATAGTTTGAAGCATGTACTGTAGAATCAAAGTTGAGGGTGCTGTTCATGCATGGCTTCTGTATACACAATGGTAATTCACCTGAAATCTACAAAGTACTTTTTCTGCAGATACAGATTATTCTTTACGAGATACGGCCTAACGAGTGGTATCAAGTGGTATCAAGGCCACTATGGGAAACCAGACCATGTGCAATTTGGTTATTCTCTCTGGAGTGCCACCTGTTCCACTTCATTTTTCCTCACCTTAGTTGCTTTACTCTATTCATTTTTGAGCCCTTAAATATTATGTTCCCACTTCTGGAAAGCTTAACTGACTCCTTAAACTAAGTTTGGTCCCCTATTAAATGTTCACATAACAACCTATACTTCTCTTATGGAAATATTCAGTTCATGATGTTTATTACTTATATAATTCTCTTCTCTTCCCAACTCCACCCCCAAGACTACCTGTGAACCTTAGAAGGTAGGGACCAGGCCCACTACATCTTTTTACATCCCCTAAACTTCTGTCAGAGAGGTCAGCCCATATTAGGCATTCAAATATCATTCTTGAAGGACTAAGTAGATGAATGAATAAGTAGTTGTGAAAATTGGCAGGTACAAACTGTCCAAATGGAAAGAAAAATTTCATTTAAAGTTAAAATTGGAAGTTAATTTTTAAAACCCACAGGTTTGAGTTCAAAGTCAATGAATTAACAAAAACAACCTAATAAAGCTATTTAGGTGGTTTTATAACAGTGATCAAAAAAGTATGTATATTTGAATTTTTAATTCTCTCAATTTAGTGACATTAAAAATTGTGAATGAAGCTAGTTTCTAGCTATACACTTTAATACGAGAGAAGAAAATTACTGATCTTAAGCCATCAAAGCATCTCATGTAATTATATGGTGTACTCCTTGCCTTCAAATACATTTATAAATGAATTCTCCTTATCATAGCTTTACCAGTAGCCATTTGCAAAAGATTTTAGACTCCATTGATTATTCTAATGGAGTACAAGATTCCACTGTTTCACAAATATTATTAATTAAAAGAAGACCCATGATTTAACCTTGGATAAGGACGTTTTCTTTGTTAAGCAAGTGTACACATTCTTCTACCATTTATTTTAGTAAATATGAGACATACTGAGCTGTGTTTTTACCTTGGATATAGTAGGAATACCTCCTCTGCTATGTCATAAGGCAGTGTGATATAATAGAAAGAACCTGGTTCTTGAATCAGATGAATCTGAGTTTAAATTCTACCCTACTATGTGTGGGAGTCAGCAAATGTCTTATTTCTCCAAACCTCAGATTCCTTACCTTTATAGTGGGGTAACAATAACTAAGTCATGAGAGTGTTGTTTGGGATTAAATGAGACATTATGTCAATGTTCCTGGAGAATAGTAAGAGAGTTGTTGATGCTAATTTAATGTATGCCAATGTCATGCGTTTATCTTTTAAGCAACGTTAAGAATTTTGGCTCTACCACAAATGTCTGGTAAGTCATTCATAATGGGGTAGTTAGGAGAAAGACAAAACTCTGAGAAGTTGATGATAAAAGAGGCTGCAGGGCCAGCGGAGTGGCACGGTGGTTAAGCTCTGGCTTTGGAAGCCAGCGGCCCCGGTTCGGGTCCCACATATGAGGGCCAGTGACACTGCCCTCAAAAAAAAAAAAAAAGAAAGAGGTTGCAGAGTCATTTCTATGGAGAAGATTTTGGAAATACTCACAAATGCTGACTGGACTAAACAAAAGTTACCTCAGTGCCACAGAATATCATGTTTTTGGACCTAGGAAATAGAACTCAAATATTCTCCAAGTGTTAAAATCAGGAAAGCATTGAGCAAATGAGCTATTCACATGGATGCCAAGAAAAAGGAAGCCTAGCAAGAGATGGTAGCAGTGGGGATAGAAAAGAGAAGCTGGATTTGAGAAATGTTAGGATTTTTAAGTTGAGATAAGAATTTGAGTGACTTTGAGACTATAGAAGATGAACCAGGGAGTAGTCAAAAATGACTCCCTGGTTTTTTGCTTGGAGGCTTTATAGGTGGAAACTTTATTAAGATGAGGAATCTCCAGAAGGAAGGTGGAGATAGTGAATTCATTGTGGACATGTTATAGTTAACATAATTGCAGGGTATTTATTTCGTAATTGCAATAGGAAAAGTGCTGGGTTAAGCTTGTAAGAGAGTTGGAGAGGCAGAATATCAGTCCTTACTTTAAAGAATTTATACTCTATTAAGGGAGAAAAGATATGACTCCAACTAATTATAATGTTTGGTAGATAGGTTTCTAAGAGCCATTGCAAGAGAGAGCAAGTCCAGAGAAAGGAGATTTCTATTATCTGAAAAATGATTTCAAATGCCTCTGTCCTTCCAGTTAAGTTTTGTTTAACATTTTATTTGTAACCTAACTGAAGAGAATTTTGTTAAGCTAAGAGAACTTTTATACATATTGACAACTTTAGGTAATACTAAACAAATACATTTCAGTTTATAATTCACATTTATACAATAGTTTATACTTTCGTGTGAACATAGAAAGAGGTACTCTTCCTGGAGCAGAACCTCCACTCTACATTGTGAACTTAAACTTGCTCCCTGCATTTATTATTTATTGAATGTTAACCTATTTACTGAAGCCACAGTGGTAAATAAGACATATTTTAGCAAGTTAATATTGGATATTACCATGTAAATTTGCTAATAAAATGTTATCTTTTTATTAGGCTCTTAATATATTAGTTTTTGCATTAAATTTTTTTCCAAAATATTTCTAAAGACTGATAATGATCATTATATATAACAATCATAAATTTTACATACTGATTTTTACTTTCAGTAGCCCAATATTTTAAATTATTGTCATTAGCTCAAGTACTTTTAGTACAGTAAACCATATTTTTTATTTCTACATTAGAAAAGTGATTTATATTTTATATCATTATTCCATTTTAATGAATATATAATTTTTGTGGGCTTTTCTTTCATAATAAAGACATACCTTCTCTGCACCCCATTTAAAAATCTTAGTATAGCTTAGACTTGAAGGCTTCTTCGATTTGTTTTTGTTTTCAAGCTTTCTGTATAAATAAATGTATCTACTACTAATTTTGAAAGAACAAAGTTCCTGTAGTTAGTTATATTGCAGATGGTAACGACATTGTTAAAATAACGACGGATTACTTTAATGGTGGATATGCACTTAATTGGAGGAAGTCTAGCAAAATGTGCTATTTCATATTACTTAATAGTCAGTCAAGAGACATCACCCACTTACAGTCATGTCTTAACCTAATTCACAAAGTACATGTAGTACCGAGACTGATAAAAATTGCAAGAAGCTTGTGTTCATGCACTGTACATTCATTCAGACAACTCATTAAGTAGTGTTTGTTAACCTTTAATTCAGATGTCTGCAATGAGATAATATAATATAAAACACAACTCAATGGAGAGTCGTAAAATTGTTTCCGCTATAGTTTTTATTAGCCTGCTCTTCAACGCCGAATGCAGTTACACCCTGAAGCAAGTCTTGTGTACAAGTATGGTATCAGTATATTACAATACAAATTTAACCTATTAAACATGTGGCAAATGTTATGTCTATTGTTAGGATCCATGGAAATATAGACATTGTTGTTGATAAATGTCACCACATCCTGCTCTATATCATGGGCATGCCCTTGCGATTCAGAGGTCCCGTGGGGACCCTTCACTGCATCCCTAACTTACATTGTTACAAAGCTCAGTGTGGTTTAGCTATATAGAAGATTTTCATTTAATTTTTATGTTTGCTATTGTATTTCTAAAGGCTTTGCATATACATCTAGATATATATTTTGCTTAGATGAAAGGGAACAATGTCCTACTAAAATGGGTCAAAGTTATGGATGTTTTTAATGATGTTCTTTTCACTTACCTATATTTTCTAATTTTTCTATAGTGAACATGTATTCTTAAATGAAGTTGGTTATTGTTGTGTAGAAAAAAAATGATGATGAAGCCAGTGCTAATTTCTTGCTCATATTCACAGAACCATCTCTTTGAAACAGGAAAATTAGGTACTACCTTAGTGGAGGAGCTTTAATTGAAGCTTAACATGCAGTTGATAAGCCAGAGAAGCCATGTACATTATTTGCTCAACATTAGTGCAAATTATTTTCTCATGTTCCTCCAAAAACAAAAAAGTTGAGAATGACAACAGACTCATCAAGCAAGATATTCGCAGTGCCCCCTCAGCACCCACAGGTAGAGTGGGTCAAATTTGGGATCGAGTCAGAAAATAGAGTTCACTTACTGTCTGTTAGGCTCATATTTCCCCTGGCTAAGGGTTTTAAAGCATTTTTTTAAGCACTTTTTTTTCCTTCCTTCCTTCCTTCTTTCTTTCTTTTTTGCTTTCTTTTTTTGTTTTTTTTTTTTTGTTTTTTTTTTGTTTGTTTTTTGAATAGCTGTCTTGAATTGGGAATAGGTAGGCTAGTTAGGAGACTTTGAAATACAACCTTCCCACTGAATGACCTACTTACATAAAACCCCCAAACAATTTTTCTTTGTACAGGTAAGAATGTGGTTGACATAGTTTTTATATCCATTTATGTAAGAAGCAAGGAATCTTGGGTGATTTTCCTTGAATGTCCCTTCAGTCTTTCCATTCATATTTGTAAACACACACACACACATAAATACTCAAACATATATTCACACATGCACACACACAGACATTCAGATTTAAATTTGCATGTCCTCAAGAAGTAAATCTATTTAACAAAGTCCTCTGAAGTGACTAATGTGTTTTTGGCTCACGCATAAAAAAATAGTGTGTGGCTTATTGGCATTTTTTCATTTTGTGCCACTTTTCCAGAAGTCATTTTTGCTTCTGAGTTTTTATCCTACTTTTCTGTATAATTGTGAGCCCCTTGTCTGTTTCTTCAAGGGTGATAACAAGTTCAATGCCCTCTGACTTGCTTTGCTTTTGTAATGATTTTAAGATACCGAACCATTAATTCTCTATTCTTTCTCATGGGCCCACACCTAAAAGTTGTGTAATTATGTGCCTAATTCATTTTAACATATACAAGTTTCAAACAAGATGCTATTAGTAATTCTCAAGCTTATTTTCCTCTTTTCCAAAATTTATGCCTGCTTTATATCTAGAAATTAAGTTTTTAGGTCATATTTGGAAGCCATACGTATTTTGGACTGACTCTAGACTAAGTCATATAATGTTAAAACAGCTAATCAAATTCAAGGGTTCCCAATGAAATCCATTATGAACCCTCCTAAGTGTTTCCAGTCACTTATAATTGGTTCTATGAGATTGTTCGTGTTATTTATGCTGGTAAACAGAGTCATTTCTTCCAATTAAATTCTCTTCTAACACTGCAATTGCTTTATTAGGATAGTGGTCCAGTTAGTATGTCTTTAATTAAGAACCAGTATAATTTGAGCTGGTTTAGTTATTGATAAAGGTGAGTAGTTTGTTCATGGAATTTGAAGTGAAATTTCTTCTCCCTCTTTAAGGAAGAATTCCCTGCCCCTATCCTACATTCTGAATAACGCTACCTAAATAGTTCAAATTTTTTCAACCTGCTTGTTGAAACCATTTCATTCCAGTCACAGTCTTCTCTGATTCTCAAACTATTGGACAGTATCTTCTCCTGAACTAGCACGTCAATAGCCTGTGGGAAGCCTAGGAAAAGGTGTATTTTGTTTTAGTTTTCTACCATTGTACCATGATTTAAGCAGCTTAAAAAACATGCATTTGTGATCACATTGTTTCTGTGGGTCCGGAGTCTCATAGGCTGCAATCAATTGGCGGACTGGGCTCTGTTCCTTTCTAGAGCTTCACGCTCTCTGTCCAGCTCACACAATTTTTGGCAGAATTCTGATCTTTGCATTTACAGGGAAAAGGTCTTTGTCTTGCTGGCTGTAACCAGGGGCCACTCTCAGGTCTTGGAGATTACTCCCAATTCCATGCCTTGTGACCCTCGACACGCCTCTCACAATCTGGAAGTTACTTTTCAGAGCCACCAGAATGTCTCTGACCTCTGAGAAGGCCTAAACCCGCTTTTAAAAAGCTTTGCCTGATTAAGCCATGCCCACCCAGGATGACCTTCCTTTTGATTCCTTTATAGTCACCTGATCTGGGCCTATTGTTACCACGACGAAGGCTCCTTCAGCTTTGCCACAGAAGGGGACTGAATCATGGGCCTAACACAGGAGTGAAGATTCTGGGATCACCTTAAAATTCTGCCTGCCACAAACTTGTATTTCAGGCAGTTGAGGAAACTGCAAATTGAGGGGAAAAGGTGGAAACTAATAGAACAGACATTGTTTTTCTTATACAGAAATGATATGCCACTGTACAATCTACTTTTGTTACGTTGCTCATGACACACAGAAAGGGTTAATCTCAAGTCTCCTTGTTAACACAAAGTGCATTGAGAAACGCTGCAATTTCCTATGACCATTTCATCTCAGAGTTGTCTTTGTTGGGAAAATCCGTAATATTTTAATTAAGAATAATGCCTTCAGCACACTGAACAGCTACTCTGTATTAGGCATATAAACACATTTTAATCCCTTAAAACTTTACAAATAGATTATTACTATTTTGTAGATGAAAGGAGAGACCAAAAAGTTTAAGTGATTTTCTGAGTATCACAAAGATTGTAGGGATAGAGGATGTGGTGGTTAATCTAATGTATCAACTTAACTGGTCTAAGGGATGCTCGGGTACCTGGAAAAACATTATTTTGGGGTGTGTCTGAGAGGGTGTTTCCGGAGAAGATTAGCATTTGATTCAATAGCCTGAATAACAAAGATTTGCCCTCTAATGTGAGGGGGCATTGCCCAATCCACTGAGGGGTCAAATAGAACAAAAGGAGAAGGAAGGGTGAATTCTCTCTCCCTGAGCTGAGACATCTATCTTTTTACTGCTCTTGCACACTGGAGCACCTGGTTCTCAATCCTTTGAAACCACCACTTTTCCTGATTCTCTAGCTTACAGATGGCAGACTGTGGGGCTTCTCACCCTATATAGCCATGTAAGCCAGTTCTTGAACTCTCTCTGTCTCTCTCTGTCTCTCTGTCTCTCTGTCTCTCTTCTCTCTCTCTCTCTCTCTCTCTCTCTCTCTCTCTATATATATATATATATATATATATATATATATATATTTTTTTTTTTTTTTTTCCAGGGTGCCAAAAAATGTATACACATAACTTGTATTCATCTTTTGTTATCAGTAAATACTGAATATTACAATTTTAATACAGTTTTTTCCTTTCTAAAATGTGTATACACTTTTGGGGGGCACCCTGTGTAGGTAGGTAGATAGATAGATAGATAGATAGATAGATATACAGATACATATATAGATATAGATATTAGTCAGAAACCTAATACAAAGGATTTATGTGAATTGGGTCTAATTCTAAAGTCTGAGTTTTTGAGTTTTTTTCCTTTACTATGGTAAAAAACCACATGGATTACGTAAAGTTGATATAACCCATCTGAAAAGTCCATTGAGCCCCAAAGACCAATGCATAGTCAAATCTCACTCATAACAATCTCCCCTAGCGACTCAGGATTTGGCATTAAAAGGATTTAAATCTAAAACCAGACAGAAAGCCTGGTGTTGAATAGATGTGTGTATGTCATTGCACATTGATGTTAAGCATTGAAATGGTAATAGGTTACACTCCTTCCAGAGATGTGGTGAAAGATAGATGGAAAAGGGGTTAAAATACCTGGATGCTTTATTGCCGTTTAATGTGATTTTCTGCATTGTTCCACGTGAACTAAAAAAAAAAAAACAAAAAAAAAAAGCTCTACATTCTTCTGTAACATTCCCTCGAGGCCATCACTTTGTTAATGCACAGTGAAGTTTGAGAATGTGTTCTTTCTGAAGAAAGCTAAGTTTGCGGGGACATTTGAGTTACTGCACCCTCCTCTC
The DNA here is from genome assembly GCA_033961575.1 of Aselliscus stoliczkanus. Taxonomy (NCBI): domain Eukaryota; kingdom Metazoa; phylum Chordata; class Mammalia; order Chiroptera; family Hipposideridae; genus Aselliscus; species Aselliscus stoliczkanus. Next base: position 92,931,074 of record CM066732.1, on the reverse strand, counting down.
TCTTTTCTATGTATTTATCTCATAAGAGGGACGGTTAAGTTTCTTACACATTGCTCACTTTCGAGAAAAAAACTTCCTTGTGACACTTGCTTCTTGTGGCTATCAGCCCTCCCAGAAGATTTTAACATGCTCCTCTGGTTAAAGATTATTGAATGCATCACATGCAGTATCGCATGGAGGATTTGTGGGCAGCACGCACACAGGAGCATGAAGAGAGTAACAGTAAAGACGTAGGCCTTTTGTAATAGTTCACCAATGCTAAAAAGTCAACAAGGACTTGGGTGAATAGTCCCTAAGGTGCTATGACTAGACAAAGGATCTTCAGCTTCTCAACATAATAAATTTAAAAGGCTGGGAATTTATAAGTAACTGCTAAAAATATTGATGTACAAAAACTTTGTTAAGTACTGCCATTCACTGCCAAACACTAGTGAAAATGAATGACAGACACCCCCTTTCTATAACTCTCTTCCTTTAGAATTCTTAATTATCTCTTTTCTAAGTCCTCCTGATCCTTTTAGATCAGGCATTCCATAGACAGATAAACAAAATTTGCTAAAAAGCTAACTCATCAAGACTTAGCAGGGCATGCCTCCCAGAATGTGTGCCATCCATTCTTTACATGAAATGGGTGCTTTAGCATAACTTTATCCTACAAAGAAAGTGTTGCCTCTTGTTTGTAGAATCAGCCTATGAAAGTGTAGCTATTGCTCATATTCCTTAAAAACAAGCCAACAAGTATAACATTGTATTGGGAACACTTCACAGCAATCTCAGAAGCTGGAGTAGTAATTAATGTTTGGAAGAATGTACTTTCTGTGACATTGTGATCCTAAAAGATGACATTACTATTCAGCTAACTCCATAGCATGTTCTGGAGAAATATATGTCAGGAACAGGGCACTCTGCCTACTGGCCTCACTTACTTTTCACAATCACATAAGAAACATCATTTTTTCATATTGGCATCATGAAAATCAACCTACTTCATGAATCTAGAAACTTCTCCTGGGCAAGGACAATGGATTGACTGCACACATCAGTACCTTGCATGAGGGCTAGTACCTAGGTTCTCGATAAATATTGGGTGACCTGTGTTCTCACTCCCAGAGGGGCAGAGCTAGAATTCAAAACCTAGTCTTTCTAATTCCAAAAGATATTCAAATCAATTATGCCACGTGGATAAGTAAAACATTGCATATCGTATATAAAAGTAAGACTAATAGTTGATGTGCTCTGGCCACAAAAATAGCCATAGATCGTAGGCCTCTTTTAGGAAATATGTCTTCTTTAATTATGTTCCACTTTGCTCAGGATGGGCTGGGGTGGGAGACACATATTTTAAAAGAACTGTCATCCTGGTCAATATTCTCCCTTTCTGTTCTTCCAACAAGAATGCAGCCTTCCCTGTTGCTAATTCAGGCTTTCAGAACTCATCTTCCTTGACTTCTTAGCAGTATCTGATGGCTGTTCATCACTTTTTTCTTCTTTGAATTATTCTCCTCCTTCAGCTTCTGTGACATCATACCCTCCTTGTTTTCCTTACATCTCTCTGATTATTTTTTTATTTTCCATTGCAGCCTCTTTCTTTTTTACCTGGCAGTTAAAGGAAAAGAGTTCTTCAGAGCACAATCTAAACTCTATTTATTTGACACCTCCTGTTGACATCTAAGAGTAACTTCAAATATTTATTGAATGGTTACTATGTATTAGGCACAGTGCAGAGACATAACAAAAGTAGCTTCTGACACCTACAACTGGCCTGATAATTATTGCTATGCCATATTATTCTTCTGTTGGACATAAATAGTCTCATTAACATGAGACAAGTTCACTCTGAAACTCTGAGACAAAACAAGTCCACTTCATAACTTTACCTAAGCACAGACAAAAATAAGATTACTGTGCAAAATAGCAAATACTCCTTTCTCCTGGTTAATATGAGTTCCTGCTACTTCACCAATTAGAGCCTTCAGCCTTGCTCTAATCTACCTTCTCTAAGGATAGGATTTATTGAAAGACCCAATTATAGAATCCCCTGTCCTCTTTCTGACAGCCCCTGATATAGAGCAAACGCCTGCTTTCTTGGATCCTCCCCAAATCACCCAACCGAAGCCCCAATTCTGTAATAGATCCTCTCTAATGCTTCTTGCTGGGACACTCGTGGCTCCCCATATCATTCATTCTATTTTACTGTAATGAGTAATAAAAACCCAGCTTGTTCAACTACAAGTAATTTCCTGAGAGTCTTTGGAGAGCATTGACAGTGCTAAGCATTTTAAGTGGATTATTTTATTTAATCCTTGTAAAAAAAAATCTATAAATTTTAGTTGCTGTTATTATTATCTTTCCCAGTGTATATGTAAGCAAACTGAGACTTAAAGATGTTTGTTGTTTTTTTAAATCCAAGATCACATGATTACCCAGTGATAAAGAATTTGAACCCAGGCAATTAAAAGTTAGAGTTAGAGCTCCTAAGACATATACTCAACTTCCTTAGAAAATATTACTTGAGTAGACAGAACAAGTGAATTACCTTACCCTGTTGCCTCTTCCAACTCACCATTCCCTAACTCTAAGATATGCAATTACTGGCTCTTTTGTGACTCAGTGCTGCCATTTCTATTTCATTCTGTTTGTGGATTACCCTAGATCTCTACCTGCTTCCACCTGACCAGTGTGATTGTGTATGCAAACACCAACTCACCTTTTATAGCCTGAGCTAAATCCTAAATTCTGCCGTCAAGCCAGATAGAACTGATAGCTTTCTCCATCACTATAACCTGCACATTGTTCAGTCATAGAACAGAATACTTTAAACATTCGTCGGTCTCTTCATCTAAGCCGGAAGTAATCTAAATACAAGAATAATGTTTCATTAATCTTTGTACCCCTATGTCAGACTTATAACCAGAACTAAGTAGAAAAATATTGAATAGGCTAATTTTAGAAATCCAGAAATAATGTATTTCTGTGGTTCTAAGCACAGTGGTACTATCTGTATTTTCCCTGTGATTGATTTTAAAGAGATTCTGCAAAAGAATTTCCAGATTGAATGGGGAAGCCTCTCTTTAACTGTGATTAGTTCAGGAATGTCCTAACTAATCCAATTAGTCAAACATGCCAAGCAACATCATTTATTTAGTGTCCATTAAGGTAGAGTCTTCCGAGAAATGATATGAATAAAGGAAGTGGTTCATTTATTCTTCAAAAAATTATTCTATAAATTTTATTGACAGTATATTATGTGCTGATGAATCTTTTTCTTTTGAAGGAGCTCACAGTCCAATTTAAAAAAAAAACAGACATGAAGATAAATAGTTGCAATCCCCACACATGTATACCAGATATAATAAGGCCTACACCACATAAGAATGAAAAGCTATAGCTAAAAAGTAGAGCATGCATGACTGCTAAGGGGTTACTAGGAACACTATGCTAGAAAATTTCATGGAAACATGTGTTCTTAGTATAATAAGTAGGATGTTCTACCCAACTGTCTTGATATTATTATGATCTATGATTTATGACAGCACTGTCCAATAGAAATATAATGTGACCCATAAATGTGAGCCATATAAGTATTTTTAAATTTAAGTCACACTTTAAAAAGTAAAAAAAAATGGAATTAATTTTAATAGTATAGCTTATTTAACCCAATATGTCTAAAATATTATCATTTCAACATAGAACAAGTTTAAAAATTGTTAATGAGACATTTTATATTCTTTATTTCAACTAAGCCTTTGAGATCTAGTATGTATTTTAAACTTAAAGCATTTTTCAGTTTGGACCACCCACATTAAAGGGCTTAAAAACCACATGTAGTTACATAGCACAGTTTCAGAACATTGAAATATTTCTGCTTTAGAAAATTTAGTCACAGCTTTTTAATGCTAACAGAAATCGTCACCTACCCAAGACATACCTAGTGAACAATGAGGGTAAATATTCTCTTACTTTACAATATACCAGGTAGTATGGCTAAATTTCTTTCTTTTTAAAAAAAAAACTTTATTGTTATTATTATTATTAGTTACATATGTACAAAACAATGCAATAGTTATCTTTTCCACCCCTTACAAAGTGACTCCCCCCTTCCTTGTCCCCCCACCCCTGATATCATACATATCTATTACAATTCCATTGACTCCATCCCCACACTATATTCCACATCCCATGACTATATATGTGTTAAATTATAGTTGACATATTATAATATTCAGCGGCAGCTTCAGATGTACAGTGCAGTGATAAGGCCACTACACCGTCCATGAAGTGGTCTCCCTAAAAAGACATGAGTCCTTCTGATCCCCTAAAAAAAACATTTACAACCTTATTGATTATATTCCCTAAACTGTCTCTTCTGTCTCTGCAGTAGTATTGTAGTTACCAGTTTATGTTGCATCGTCCTTCCCCTTCTCCCTCATGCCCATCCCCATCCCATCTAGCCCTCTCAGTTTTTTCTTTGTGTCTCTAAGACTATTTCTGTTTACATTGCTCGTTTATTCAGTTCTTTAGATTCCACATGTAAGTGAGATCATGTAGTATTTGTCTTTCTCTGACTGAATTATTTCACTTAACATATTGTTCTCTAGGTCCATCCATATCATTGCAAATGGTATGATTTCTTTCTTCTTTATAGCAGCATAATACTCCATTGTGTAAATGTACCACAATTTCTTAATCCAGTCATCTACCGATGGGCATTTCGGTTGTTTCCAAGTCTTGGCTATTGTAAATAGCACTGCAATGAACATAGGGGTGCATATATTTTTTCGAATTAGTGTCTTGGGTTTTTCAGGATAAATGCCTAGGAGTGGAATTGCTGGGTCTAATGGTAATTCCATTTCCAGTTTTTTGAGATACCTCCATAGTGGCTACACCAATCTGCAATCCCACCAACGGTGCAGCAGGGTTCCCTTTTCCCCACAGCCCCCAACAAACTTGTTGTTTGTTGATTTATTGATGATAGCCATTCTGACCAGAGTGAGGTGGTATCTCATGTGAGGTGGTATTTATCTGGATTTCCCTAATTATCAGTGAGGTTGAACATTTTTTCACATGCCTGTTGGCCATCTGTATGGCCTCTTTAGAGAAATGACTCTTCATTTCCTCTGCCCATTTTTTAATTGGGTTGTTTGGTTTTTTGGTGTTGAGTTGCATGAGTGTTTTATAAATTTTAGATATTAACCCTTTATCAGATATATTGTTGACAAATATATTCTCCCATTCAACAGGCTTCCCTTTTTGTTTTATTGATGGTTTCCTTTGTTGTGAAAAAATTTTAAGTTTGGTATAATCCCATATGTTCATTTTTTCTTTTACTTCCCTTGCCCGTGGGGATGTATCAGTAAAAATATTGCTCAGAGTAATGTCTGCAAATTTACTCCTATATTTTCTTCTAGGAGTTTTATGGTTTCAGGTCTTACATTTAACGCTTCAATCCATTTTGAATTTGTTCTTGTATATGGCATAAAGAGGTGATCCTGTTTCATTTTGTTGCATGTGTCAGTCCAATTTTCCTAGCACCATTTATTAAATAGACTATCTTTACCCCAGTATAAATTCTTGCTTCCATTGTCATAGATTAACTGTCCATATATACATGGATTTATTTCTCGGGTCTCTGTTCTGTTCCACTGGTCTATGTGCCTCTTTTGATTCCAATACCATACTGTTTTAATTACTGTAGGCTTGTAGTATGTTTTGATGTCTGGTAGGGTGATACTCCCGACTTTGTTCTTATTTCTCAGGATTGCCAAAGCTATTCGGGGTCTTTTATGGTTCCATATAAATTTTAGGATTATATTTTCTAGTTCTGTGAAAAATGCCCTTGGTAGTTTGATAGGAAATGCATTGAATCTATATATTGCTGTAGGCAGTATGGACATTTTAACTATATTAATTCTTCCTATCCATGAGCATGGTAGGTGTTTCCATTTATTTGTATCCTCTTTTATTTCTTTCTTCAGTGTCTTATAACTTTCTGAGTACAGATCTTTTACTTCTTTGGTTAAATTTATTGCTAGGTATTTTATAATTCTTGAAGCAATTATAAATGGGACAGTTTTCTTAATTTCTCCTTCCATTGGTTTATTATTGGTATATGCAAATGCCACTGATTTCTGAACATTGATTTTATATCCTGCTACTTTACTGAATTCGTCTATCAGTTCCAATAGTTTTCTGATGGAGTCTTTGGGGTTCTCTATATACAGTATTATGTCATTTGCATATAAGGACAATTTTACTTCTTCCTTGCCAGTTTGGATGCCTTTTATTTCTTTTTGTTGTCTGATTGCTGTGGCTAGAACTCCCAGAACTATGTTGAATAAAAGAGGAGAAAGTGAACAGCCTTGTCTTGTTCCTGATCTTAAGGGGAATGGTTTTAGCTTTTCCACATTGAGTATGATGTTAGCTGTAGGTTTATCATATATGGCTTTTATTATGTTGAGATATGATCCCTGTATTCCCACTTTGCTAAGGGTTTTTAACATAAATGGCTGTTGGATTTTGTCAAATGCTTTTCCTGCATCTATTGATATGACCACATGATTTTTATTCTTCATTTTGTTGATGTGGTGTATCACATTAATTGATTTATGGATGTTGAACCAGCCTTGCGTACTAAGGATGAAACCCACTTGATCATGATGTATGATCTTCTTAATATATTGCTGAATTCTGTTTGCTAATATTTTATTGAGAATTTTTGTATCTATGTTCATCTGTGATATTGGGCTATAGTTTTCCTTTTTTGTGCTGTCTTTATCTGGTTTTGGAATCAGGGTGATAGTGGCTTCATAAAAAGAATTTGGGAGCCTTCTCTCCTGGATTTTTTGGAATAGTTTGAGAAGAATAGGTAGTTCTTTTTTGAATGTTTGAAAAAATTCACTTGTGAAGCCATCTAGTCCAGGGCTTTTGTTTGTTGGGAACTTGTCGATTACTGATTCAATTTCATTGGTAGTAATCAGACTATTTAGAAAATTATCCATTTCTTCCAGATTGTCAAATTTGTTGGCATATAGTTGCTCATAGTAATTTCTTAAATTTTTTGTATTTCTGTGATGTCTGTAGCCATTTCACCTCTTGCATTCCTGATTTTACTAATTTGAGTACTCTCTCTTTTTTTTTTTTTTTTTTTTTTTGATGAGCCTGGCTAGAGGTTTGTCAATTTTGTTTATCTTCTCAAAAAACCAGCTCTTGGTTTCGTTGATCTTTTGTATTATTTTTCTGTTCTCCATATTGTCTATTTCCACTATATTTTTTATTATCTCCTTCCTTGTACTCCCCTTGGGCTTCTTTTGCTGTTCTTTTTCCTGTTCCCTGAGATGTAAGGATAACCTGTTGATTTGAGATTTTTCTTCCTTCTTTAGGTAGGCCGGCAGTGCTATGAACTTCCCTCTTATGACTGCTTTCGCTGCATCCCAGAGATTTTGGGTCATGGTGTTTTCATTTTCGTTTTTCTCGAAGTATCTTTTGATTTCCTCCTTGATCTCATTTGTGACCCACTTGCTATTTAGTAGCATGTTATTTAGCCTCCATTTATTTGTCAGCTTCCCGGATTTGTTCTTATAATTGATTTCTAGTTTCATAGCATTGTGGTCAGAGAAGACACTTGAAATGATTTCAATCTTCTTAAATTTATTGAGACTTGTTTTGTGGCCTAACATGTGGTCTATCTTAGAAAATGTTCCATGTGCACTTGAAGAGAATGTATATTCTGTAGCTTTGGGGTGAAATGCTCTGAATATATCAGTTAAATCCAGCTGGTCTAATGTGTCATTTAAGGTCACTGTTTCCGCATTGATTTTCTGTCTGGAGGATCTGTCCATTAGTGACAGCGGGGTGTTGAAGTCCCCTACTATGATAGTGTTACTGTTGATCTCTGTCTTTATGTCTGACAATATCTCTTTTATATATTTAGGAGCCCCTATGTTAGGTGCGTAGATATTTACTAGGGTTATGTCCTCTTGTTGGATCGATCCCTTTATTATTATGAAGTGTCCTTCTTTTTCCTTTGTTATATTCTTCAATTTAAAGTCCATTTTATCTGATGTAAGTATCACTACTCCAGCTTTTTCCTCATCCATTTGCATGAATGTGTCTTTTGATCTGAGGTGCGTCTCTTGTATACAGCATATGCTGGGATCTTGCTTTCTTATCCATTCAGCCACCCTATGTCTTTTTATTGGAGCATTTAATCCATTTACATTTAATGTGATTACTGATAGGTGCGTATTTATTGCCATTTTGTTATTTGTATTCCTAGTCTTTCTTAGTCAGGTTGTTTTTCTCTTTGGCTTAAAGAAGCCCTTTTAACATTTCCTGCAAATCTGGCTTGGTGGTAATGAATTCCCTTAACTTATTCTTTTCTGGAAAGCTCTTTATCTCTCCTTCAATTTTAAATGATAACCTTGCTGGATACAGCAATCTGGGTTGTAGGCCTTTATTTTTTATTTTTTATTTTTTTTGAGGGCAGTGTCACTGGCCCTCATATGTGGGACCGAACCGGGGCCGCTGGCTTCCCAGGCCAGCGCTTAACCACCACGCCACTAGGCCGGCCCTTAGGCCTTTATTTTTCATCACTTTGAAAACTTCCTTCCACTCCCTTCTGGTCTGCAGAGTTTCTGTAGAAAAGTCAGCTGATAATCTTATGGGGGTGCCCTTTTAAGTAACTTGCTGTCTTTCCCTTGCTGCTTTAAGGATTCTGTCTTTGTCCTTAACCCTTGCCATTTTCACTATAATGTGTCTTGATGTGGGCCTGTTTGCGATCATCTTGGTTAGAACTCTCTGCACTTCCAGGGCTTGTATCTCCCTGTCCTTTGTCAAGTTAGGGACGTTTGCAGACATTATTACTTCAAATATGTTCTCAATCCCGTGCTACCTCTCTTCTCCTTCTGGTATTCCAATGATCTTAGAGTTTCGTTTGATATTGTCTCCCAGCTCTCTTAAACTATTTTCAATGTTTTTCATTCTTTTTTCTTTTTGTTGTTCTGCTTCGGTGATCTCTGCTATCTTGTCTTCTAAGTCACTGATTCGATTTTCTGCTTCATCCAATCTGCTAGTCATTCCATCAAGTTTGTTATAATTCAGTAATTGTGTTCTTAAGTTCTAGCTGGTTGCTTTCCATGATTTCTCTACCCATCTTTATATTTTCATTAATTTTCTTGAACATTCTAATAATCAGTGTTCTGAACTCTGTCTCTGATAGGTTGTTTACCTCTATTTCCTGTAGTTCCATTGATTCAGGAAGTTCTTTCTTTTCTTTTATTTGGGTTGTGTTTCTTTGTCTCCCCATTCTGGCTAATTTTTGTGCTTCCTTCGATATAACAGATAGATCCCCTATGTCTCTCAGTCTTTTCTGGGTGGACTTCTGTTGTGTGTGTCATTTATATTTGAATTACTCAGTCTCCCTATTCTCCTGTGTGTGTATTTATCTGAGGTGTTCCTTATGTTGTGTGTCCTCACCTGTTGAAGTTTTAACTTTGATTACTTTTGGCTTTTCAGTAGGTGGGATTGACTCCCAGACTGATTAGCTGTGAGGATCAGCAGTGTCCGCAGTTTATGAGCTGCTGTGAGAGGGTTGACCTTTCTGATGAGGCTTGGACCCTTTGGACCTGTAGCAACTTCCCTTTGGGTGTGACTCTTGTATGTCAAACCCAGAAATGCTCTGGTTTTATCTAAAGTTAGCTTCTGGGTATAATTATTCTTGTGTCTTTTTGTTTGGATCCAGCTGCAGAGTGATTTTAGAGCAAAACAGATCAACAAGAACAACCTCCGCAGCCACCAAAGGAAACCAAATGCTCTCACATGTAAAAAAGAAAAACCAACCATCAACCTAGAGTCAACTTGTATAGAAATATCAAACATACAAAAGAAGAAAACAAACAGAAACAAAACAACCACACACAAAAAAAAAACAGAAGAAGAAACAAAATAAAATATAATATAAAATAAAAAATAGAATAAACACGAGAAACCGAATAGCTATACCAAAAAATTAAAATTAAAGTTAAAAATTAAAACAATTTAAAAAAAGTAAAAATACAAATAAAAAAATAATAAAATAAAATTTGCAGAAAAAAGGAAAGGAGGAAAAGTATAGCAGTGAGAAGAATGAATAAAAGAAGGGAGAAAGTGAGGGTGGGTAAAAAAGAAAAAGAAAAGAAAGACAAAGAAAAATATATATATATATGTTTGTCTACACACCCATATATATGGACATATATTCATCTATATACACCCATATATATGCCTATATTAAAAACTAGAATATGATAATAATGAAATAGAAATAAAAAACAAAAACAACCAAGATAAGCAACCAATACAGTGGGAAAAAAAGCAAAAAAAACCAACAACAACAACAAAAAAACCCGTGCCGGTCTTAGCTAAGGTCCACCAAGCTCTCTTCAGTTTGTCTGCTGTACAAGAATTCCTGTGCATCTTGTGGGAACAGAGTAGGCCACCTGATGCCTGGCGTGATCCTGGCACTGCAGGTTTGCTGTAATTGACTGTGGTTGTGACGTGTGATTGGTAGTTTTTACAAAGTCACTGCCATTTTGCTTTCGCCTGTCCCAAGGCAGGCTGCACCCCCAAACGCTCAATGAGTGTCTTTGGGCACCCTTTCCATTTATAGCTGTGGAAAATGAAAGAGTTCCTCACTGCCAAAAGCCAGCTGCCAGGAGTCTGTTAGTTAGTGCCTCAGCAGGTGAACCTGCCCTGCCTCCCAAGCCTTGCAGGAAAGGTGCGGGCGGGGTAGGTAGGCTCAATCTGCAGCCTTCACTGGGGCAGAAATTCTCGACCCCCTGCAGGTAGGAATACCTCTGTAGTCTGCCCCTACTGCTCCATTCAGGGGTCAGTTTAAGACTCTGACTTGGCGGCGGTGGGGGGGCAAAGTTTGTGGGGGTGGGTTGGTCGGTTTCTTTCTTTTGCTTTCTGTTCAAGAGAAGAGAAAAAGAAAAAAAAAGACACATTCCCAACACTGTTTTGAGCTAATGCCTTTGCCTCATACGCTCCAGAGGAGTTCCTGCTGCTCTCACAAAGGGACTGCCAGGGTTTAGGGGGCCGCGCGGCTCAGATCCCCGTTCTGTCTCTCGGGGACCTGCGTCTCCACCCGGCGTGCACTGCATCTCTCCATCGCGAGTATTCTTTTTTTCCCTCCTTGCCCAATTTCAGGCTTCTGCCTCGGAGCCTGCAGTTTGAGCTGCTCTTGCTCCGCTCCGCGGGACCCGATGGGCACAGAGACTGATCCCTGAACTGGGAGGGTGCAGGGGTTGATCTTGCCCTGCCGCTGCTGGGCTCTGCACACTGCTTCCTGGGGACCCAGGGAGCCGCAGCTGCAGCTTGTACCTCTGCACGCTCATCTCCCCTCTGTCCTCCCCCACTCGCCCGGCCTGAGGCTTCTTCCTCAGGCTGCAGATCCTTCTGCTCTTGCTGTACTCTAGGCGGGCCGCAGGGTGCAGGGAGAGAGCAGTGGGAACACTCGCTGATCTGCTCTCTGAAGCTCGGTGCCTCAGCAGCTGCTGGTGCGGGCTGCACCTCATGCGTCCCGCCGCCTTCTTCCCTCACTCGCCCGGCCTGCCCACCTTCCAGCAATCATTGTGTGAGACTCTTAGTTGCTCTGTGTGATGAGTAGACGTCCCTTTGAAGCATTACAGAAGTTCAAATTGTGGATATTTCCAGTGGAGAATTCAGAGAGCCTTCCTCACAGTCATCTTGCCCCCCAATCCCGCTAAATTTCTTTTTAATTTTTTATTATTTTTTAAATATTTGTCTTCCGGATAACAGCTTAGCAATGCTGTGGTAGATTCAGTTATCATAACATAATCAGTGTACATTCACAATCTATTGATTTGGCTTAAAGGAATGTATCTTGTTCTCAAATTTCAATATCATAGTCTCATTGTAACTATAAATTTATCAAGAAGAGCTTTTGCTTATCAGAACCTTCACATTTTCCAAGAATAGAATAACGTAATTCCAAAATACATTGACAGGGGTAGGAAACTGAAAATATCAGAGACATTTCATTATTTCCTTGTTCAGGGTGTAATAATTCAGCATCACCTTGTCTTACCAAGAATAATAGACAAATTGGAGCCATGGCTCCCAGATGAACTTTTTGATAATCAAAGGAAATCAGTATACTCAACTCTCAAATATTTAAAAATCCTCTGAGGTCTCTTGAAAACTTATGATACTCTGATTCCAATTATGAAGTTTACAGAAATAATAAAGTCCTCTTTAAAGCAGTCACCCTGTAATGATAGAGCTATAAAATAAAAATGTAACTCTATTACTCTCATGAACCTACATTTGCTATAGACAAATTTCCAATCTGTTGGAAGTGATGGATATATCTTGGATGGATTTGAATAAAAGACCCTTTGACTAATAGGTAGAGATGATATCTTCTTGGTAGGCAGAAGCAAAAAGTTGTTTAATCACTGATGGGCTTTTGTTATTGCTCATAACTGTTCTCTGAAAAATGTTGGTAGTCTTCATCTCTAAATTGCCAAGCATAATTTCAGAAATAAATAGTAGCTCCACAGTCCTTTTGTGCATGTTGATTTCATATAACTTTCACATATCCACTTTGAATAGGCCTATACAAGCAATTTTGAGGTTTTGTTATTATTGAAAATTTCCTCTTTTGATTTTTTTCTCCTCCTCCTTCTCATTCATTATGATTGACTCAAGCTCTCCAGGAAGATGGCAGAGGATGACTGTTCATGGAGACAAAATGGGAGTGTATGGCACTGGTGAGAGCCACTAAAAATTTGGAAACATTCCACTTACTCATAAATATTAATATAAATTGATCAACATTGTGTGGACAATGTAAAATTGATTCATACCTTGTTGACTTTAGATACATTTTCTTTGTGAGATGCCCTAGGTATACTATGTCCCCCCATTTTTTTCTTTTCATTCTCCCTACCTTGCCCCCAAACTAGCTCCAAATGCACAGTGACACAGGTATCTAAGACCCAGAGGAGGTCTTGGGTAGAGAAACTGAGAAAAGGGGCTACTGTCATAGAAGAATGTTGGGGGAATTCCCATGATTATTCCCCTGTCTTCTTTCCTTGTCACTACACCCCAGTTGCTTGAAACTGTACAAGAAAGCAGAAGGACAAAACTCTGAAAGAAGTCAATATTTCTGGTCAGAGGAACTGGGAAAAGGGCTCCTGAGAAGGAAGTGTAGTAGAAGACCCCAGCAGGAGAGAGCTGAGAAGGGCATCCCTGCTTTTGTATATATTTGAACCGGCACAAATACTGAGGTCACCCATAGGTTGTGTGTGTGTGTGTGGAACATAACCAAAGAAGCACAGCAAAGGCTTTAAAAACTGAATTACATTATAAACGCTTATCTTGTGAGTTTTTAAATAATCACTATGTATTTCTTATACAATTCAAAAAAAACCCATGTATCTGTAATAGTGAAGTCAAATGAAGTCGATTTTAAAGCAAAACAATTACTAGAGGTAGAAAGGAATACTATGCCACAGAGATTAGAAATTGCACATTTGTATGCATCTGATAACACAATGCCAAAATATATAAAGCAAAAATAACAGAATTATGAGATGAATTAGACAAATTCACAATTATAGTGGGAGTCTTTAACAAAGCTCTTTCAGGAATTGATAAAATAATCACACATTTTATATTTGTATATTTTAGATGTCTCTTGTTTATCTATACAGTTTATTTTAAATTCAGCCTGACATTCTTTGTCTCTTAATTGGAGTCTTAATATATTTACATTTAGCATATGTACTGACATGTTTGAGTTTAGCTCTATTATCTCAAGTGTCTTCTATTTGCTTCACATTCACTGGGTTTCTTTTTTGGTTATTTGAGGGTTTTTGTTTTTTTAATCCTACTTTTCCTGATATTTGCTTGAAATTATACCATACATTTAATAATTTATTAGTGCTTTCTCTGGGTATTATAGCACAAATCATTGACTTACGGAAATCTACTGTTAATTGGCACTTTTACTGTCTTAAAAGGACAATGTAATGGCTTTGGAATTTTGGAATGTCTTAATCATATTTCCTCCTCCTGACTTGTAAGCCAATGATGTCCTTTATGTAAATTTTATATATAACATATATTATATATAGTTATTGTTGTCTTTAACCATCAATATTCATTTAGATTTAACTGTATAGTTTATGTTTTTCCCTGGATACCCCTTCTATCTGTGACCATTATCCATTTGCCTATAGAATACCTGATCATATTCCTTTATTTCCTTTCATTGTAATTAGCTTTCTTTCAAAAGCAGCTTTACTACAGCGAGCCTAGTTTCGTTTTCATCCTGTAGCACTCCTCCTATCTGTGGTTTGAAGTGTTTCATCGACATTAGGAAGTTCTCAGTGACTGTCTATTCAAGTGTTGTTTCTTCCTTATTTTTTCCCTTTCCTCTTCTTAAATTCAGTGTTAGTCCTTTCCATGGTATCATCTATGTCATATATACTATGTTTTGTATTTTCTGTTCTTTTCTCTCTTCTTGTTTCATTCTGTAATTTTTTTTTCCTGATCCATGCTTCAGTTTCCTAATTGTTTCATCAACTATGTCTTATCTGGTATTAACACATCTGTTGAGTTCTTATTTTGTTTATTCCATTTTTATATTTTTCAGTTTCAGAATGCCCATTTCATACTATTCTATATTTTGAAGTAGCTGATGAAATTCTTGCCCTTTTCTTTTATATCATTGAACATAGTAAATATAACTATAAACTTTATGTAAGATAAATCCAATTTTTGTGGCATATAATGCAGGGAGTGGAGTCAATGGAATTATGATAAATATGTATGATATCGGGGTAGGAGGCTATTAAGTGGGGGAGAGGGTTGATCTCTTTATAAGGGGTCAAAAGTATTACTATTGCATTGTTTTGTTTACCTAAAACTAACAATAATATTAAAAAAAATTAAATGTGTTATAAATACCTCAAAAAAAAAGAGATAAATCCAATTTTGTATTCCATTTGGGTATGTTTCTATTATCTGTTGTTTCTGACAGCTTTATTCAATTGTCTCTTTGTGTATTTGTTTGTTTTAATGTGCTAGTCCTTGTATTTGCAAAATTATTTGCAGCAATAATTCAAAGCTTAAGATAATGTTACCTTTCTGTAGTAAGGAGTTTTGCTTGAATGTCAGGATCTGGGTAGCACAGTCGGTATGGAATGACATTAATCCAAGTTTAGCAATGGAGCTGATTCAGCTGAGCTCCAGTTCCTGTTATAGTCTTTGTACTTATAGCCTGCCCTATCTACTTCTAGATCACCAAATCTATCTCTGTTGTGGGACCTGAACATCCATCTTTTTCTTTCTTGTCCATAGAAGCCATCAAAAGTAGGGGTTAGTATCTCAGCCATTTAGGGACACTCTCAGGAATCACTACAGATATGGAGTGTGTAATCACAAATTGATAATGTCTTGAGAAGTGAGCTTCTCAAGGACACCATATTGGTTAGACATTTATATAATTTACAAAGTGATCCCCCTGTGCTATACATAGTTGTTACCACATTATTGACTGTATTCCCTATGCTATAATTTATGTCCACTTGACTATTTTTAACCACCAATTTGTATTTTTTAATTCCTTCACCTTTTTCACCCAGTCTTCCAACCCACCTCACATCCAGCACCAATCAGTTTGTTCTCTGTATCTGGGAGTCTGTTTCTGTTTTGTTTGTTTGTTTATTTTGTTCTTTAGATTCCCCATAAGTGAGAACATATGGCATTTATCTTTCTGTTTGACTCATTTCACTTAGCATAATACCTTCCAAGTCCATCTATGTAGTCACAAATGGTAAGATTTCATTCTATTTTATGATTAAGTAATATTCCATTGTATACATATACCACTTCTTCATCCAATTGTCTATTCATGGACACTTGGATTGCTTCCATATTTTGGCTATTGTAAATAGTGCTGCAATGAACATAGGGGTGCATGTATTTTTTCAGGTTAGTGTTTTGGATTTCTTTGGATAAATACCCAGAAGTGGAATTGCTGGATCATAAGTAGTACTATTTTTAATTTTTTGAGGCCTCCAAACTGTTTTTAATAGTGGCTACATCAGTTTGCAATCCCTTCAACAGGACACAAGGGTTTCCTTTTTTCCACATCCTCCAACACTTGTAATTTGTTGATTTATTGGTCATGGCCATTCTGACAGGTGTGAGGTGATATGTCACTGTGGTTTTAATTTTCATTTCTCTGATAATTAGTGACACCGATCTCTATTGGGCAATATGTCTGTGGGCCATGTATATGTCCTCTTTGGAGAAATGTCTATTCATGTCCTCTGCTCATTTGTTAATTGGATTGTTAGTTTTAGAGGGTTGAGTGAATTTTTCATATTTTGGATATTAACTCCTTATCAGATGTATGATTGGTGAATATCTTCTCTCATTCAGTAGGTTGTTTTTTTGAGTTTGTTTTTTTTAATGATTGCTGTGCAAAAACTTGTTAGTTTGATGTAGTCCAATTTATTCTTTTCTTTCATTTCCCTTGTCTGAGAAGATATATCAGAAAAAAAAATTACCAAGAAGAATGTCAGAGAGTTTACTGCCTATATTTTGTTCTAGGAGTTTTATGGTTTAGGGTCTTATATTTAAGTATTTAACCCATTTTGTGTTTATTCCTATATATAGAGTAAGAAGGTGGTCTAGTTTTATTTTTTGCATGTATCTGTCCAGTTTTCCCAACATTATTTATTGAATAGACTGTCTTTACACCATTGTATATTCTTGCCTCCTTTGTCATAGACATGGGTTTATTTTTGAGCTCTCTATTCTGTTCCATTGACCTATGTTTCTGTTTCTATGCCAGTTACCATGCTGTTTTGATTACTGTAGCCTTGTAGTATAGTTTGATATCAGGTATTGTTACACCTTCAACCTTGTTCCTCTTTCTTAAGGTTGCTGTGGCTATTCAGGGTCTCCCTTTTTCTTTTTTTAAAATTACGTTTATTGGGGTGACAATGGTTAGTAAAGTTACATATGTTTCAAGTGTACAATTTATAATATACCATCTATATATCACATTGTGTGCTCACCACGCAGAGTAATTTCTCTTTCCATCACCATATATTTGAGCCCCTTTACCCTCTTTTACCATCTCTCTCCCCAATTACCCTGTGGTAATAACCACTAAACTGTTGTCTGTGTCT
Source organism: Aselliscus stoliczkanus (assembly GCA_033961575.1). NCBI lineage: Eukaryota > Metazoa > Chordata > Mammalia > Chiroptera > Hipposideridae > Aselliscus > Aselliscus stoliczkanus. The sequence goes on along the minus strand of CM066732.1, from coordinate 92,913,867 downwards.
ATGAGTTTTTGTTTCTTTATTTGTTTGTCTTCTTCCTTTGTTGCTTTCAGTTTTATATCCCACATATGAGTGAAGTCATATGGTTCTTGACTTTTTCTGACTTATTTCACGTAGCATAATAATCTCAAGATCCATCCATGTTGTCACACATGGAACTATTTCATCTTTTCTTATGGCAGAATAATAATATTCCATTGTGTATATATAGCACACCTTCTTTTCCAATCATCTATCAAAGGACACTTTTGTTGTTTTCATGTCTTGGCCACTATAAATAATGCTGCAATGAACATCAGAGTACATAGATTTTCATGGATAAATATTTTCAGATTTTTGTGGTAGATACTAAGGAAAGGGATTGCTGAGTCACATGGTAATTCAATTCTTAATTTTTTGAGGAACCTCCACACTGCCTTTCATAGCAGCTGCACCAATCTGCATTCCCACCAACAGTGTATTAAGATTCCTTTTTCTCCACAGCCTCTCCAACACTTCTTATTATTTTCTGGGTCTCCCCTTTCTTAAAGCATAGAGATTAGTGATAAATTGATGCTGGGAGAATGATTTGAGCCCCCTCTTTCCAAGTTTTGCAGTGATGTCACACCTCCCTATTGGATGTAGAATATTTAGCACTCATTGTTTTGACCTCTGTATCTTTCCTGAAACTCTGTTATAAGAGGAAGAGTCTCATTTAATATTCTTTGTTGAAAATTTCTCACTATTGAAATTACTCAGTACTTTGTAGGCTTTTTACTTCTAAGAGAATTAAGTTTACAATCATTATTTCATTATGTCCAATGTGTTAATAGTTTTATATTATGTATTGTGTGGTCACCTCTTTCTTCAACTCTTTTGTCACATTTTAATGATTTAGAAACTAGATAAAATAAAATACCAAAATAAACTTTACACAACAAGACATTGGGCCAAAATAGTTCTATATTTTCTTAAACATGACTCCTCTTGCTGTTAGCACTGTATTTACTGCAAAACAAAATGTACATTTTTTTAAAGCATCAATTACTCTTTAATAGGGCAGTAAATATGATTTCTGACTTTGGGATAGTTTGACGTCAGCTCTTTCTGGCCAAATTATACTATTTGGATTCTGGTTATTTGGTTTTGGGTTTTGGATTTTTTTTAACACATGTTTTATGTTGGTAGTGTGACTTTGCAAGACTCTCTTTTTAAAGAACTTATGTTGCATCGGGAAGGAAGGCGATGGAAGACAGTGGAGGACTCAAAGATGCAGGAATTTCAAAGGAATTTTTGGAAGAATTCAATTTGTATATTCAAATATTTTTGAGTACCTATTATGTACTGTATGTTGATAATACAGTGGTGAGCATAGCTGAAAATATTCTAATGGAGCTTATAGTTTCCTTCAGATTAAAAATAAACAAACAAATAAAAGGAAAAAGGACTATTGACAGATTCTCCGCAAAGAAATAATATGATGATGTTATAAAAATTAGTTGGCTATTTTAGGTTGGATAATTAATAATATAAAATCTCTCTGATATGGTGTTTCATGCAAACAACATGAATGACAAAAATGAGCCAGACATTAAAGATCATGGCGAAGAACAACTGAGGTAGAGGAATCATCTTATGAAATGGTCCTAAGATAGTAACAACCCAGTGTGCTCAAATAATTGTGAGAATGCCATTAAGACTGGAATTAGATGAGAGAAAAGAGAGATGAAATAGACAAGGAGTTTATTATATAGGGCTTTTGAATTCAGTATAATAAGAGTAGATTTATTTTAAGTGCAGTGGGAAGTAATAGAAGGTTTTAAGCACAGGAATAACACAATCTAAGTTCTAAAATGGTCAATACCTGTTGTTTGGGAAATGGACTATAGGGGCCAGGCATGGAGACAATGAGACCAGTTAGCAGGTGATGGCAGTAGTTCAGGTGTGACATCATTGTGGTGACAATAAAGACAGAAATAATAGACTATTTAAGGTATATTTATTGATGAAACTAAGGTGGACAAAGAAGTTGTGTACGTTAAAGTGTCAAGTCAAAGATAAACTTCAAAATTGTTGGTTTAAGCAGTTGGACAGATGGAGCTACCATCTAACTGAGATGGGGATTCTGGATGAAAGATCGTTTTCTAGAGAGCTGGATTATAAAACCTGTTTATTGGCCATACTAAATTTGACCATGTGAAGATGGCTATAAGAAAATTACATGACAATATCATAAACACAGTTGAATAAATGACCATGGAGTTCTGGTGCAAGTTTGGGGTGGGCGGTATGGATTAGGGAGTCATTGGCCTATAGCCACATACAGCCATGGAAAAGGGTGAGTGTATCTAGGAAAAGTCAGCTGATGAGAAGAGAAGAGAGCTTTAGAACTTTAGAAATCCTCAAATATTCAGAGATTGAGCAGAGGGGGCAAAAATCAACAAAGGAGACGAAGAGAAAACAATCATTGGGGTCGGCCAAATGGTTCAGTTGGTTAAGAGCTCGCTCAAGAGTGCAAGCTGAGCTCTGAGCAACGGTGGTTTGATGCCATCCCGAGCTGAGTTGCCATTGAGCTGCCAACGGGTGGCAGGATGGCTCAGCTAAAAACACCAAAACAAAACAAAACAAAAAAAACAAAACAAAAAAAACAAAAATTCCCACAACTATCATTGAGTACAGAAGAAAGAGAGCATAATGAGGTATCTTAGAAACCAGCAGAGGTCATTGCTGACAGATGATGGTAAAATATAAAATGAGTTCATCAGAGTCCTTTCACTGGGCATGTGCATAAAGCAAAAGAGACAGGATAGAGAGTGAAATGTTTCAATCACTCTCCTAATTTTATTCCCCCAAACTCAAAGCATTGAATGAGGGAAGGCTCAGAACAACTAAGAACGAATAGCATAGTTTTGCTAGATGAACACTTATTTAGGAGTTTGGGGCTCTGGCTCTGCATTTTCTGAGACTCTTTTGGGATCCTCTCAAATAAGTATAATAAAATGGCTTTGCCTCTTCTACAGGGTGATTATGGCATTCAAATAGAGTGCATTATATATTTACAGTGACTAAAAGCTCTATTCCTGTTAGCCTGGGAAGCTATCTCTGTTGAGTGGGTTTTGTGAAGTACGTGTTTTAGAGACATGACATTCATAAAGTGGAGCTAGTCTAAAATGAATGAATATTCAGAAGGGAGTCATCTTTATAATCTGAGTATGTTGGTGCAAAAGTAATAGAGCATTGAATAAAAATTAAAACTCGTTTTTTTCCTCTCTTGAAAGATGTTCAAAGCAATCAAACTTAAATGCTCAATCACATGGCTTAATATGAGAACAGTTTACTCTTTGGGTAATATCTAAGTGAATAATAGAAATTTTAAAAAATTAGAATGATGTTCAAATAAATTTAAATTACACAAGATGAGATTCAGGAATCTCTGCATTCTAAATTGCTTAATTCATTCAATTAAAATTTGTAAATGTGGCAGTTGTTGATCCCTGGATAGTCAAAATAATAGTAGAGTAGAGTGGAATCTAAATTTTCAGATAATTGTTTTACAGTTTTATGTTAGGAATAAAATTTATTAAAATATGAAAGAGGCTTTGAAATTATGCTAGTTCAAATATTTAAATTATATAAACTTGTCTAAAGTATTATAAGTAAGGACTGTAAGAGAGGCAAGAAAAAAGTCTTGAAAGCCACTAAATGAATGAATAACTGTTTTTGTATAACATGGTTCAGGGAGGAGGTAGAAATAATTCCTCTTTTATTCATAGATATTACACAGTTTTTCTAATGTTCTGATTATGTGTCTATTCTAACCAATTCCTAACATCTTATTACATACAGTGAAGAGGAACAGGCAAAATAATAATATAGTGACTATAATTCAAAATATGATTTTGAATGTATAGTAGAACAATTTTGGAATAAATACTTCATTATGGCATAGGAATCGGAAATGGAATACTTGGGAGGAAAAGAAAAGCCACTCAGCCACACAATGGGGAATAATTCACTGTGTGTGTCCAACATTAAAATACGTAGAATTTCGTGGTCCACAAAATACCCACAAAAGGAGTGGCATATCCAGGAAAATCCTAGATTAATCTTATCTAAGATTAATCAAGCCTGAAGCTTGATTCGAAGCCTGAACAGAATCTTGATAAAGGAGTGTATCATTCCTTGGATCTACTGCATATATGAGTATATATGATACAGAAAGCACTTACAGAACATTAGAAGTTAATTACTAATTGTTAATTGTTTTTTTCTTCCATCATGGTGATGTTTTGGTATATTTCCTCTGGCCTTCTTTGTTTTCCCATGCTATTTTTTAACTCGAAAGTGCTGTATTTCAGTTATAATTATACTATGTTAACATATTTTATGTTGCTGTTTAAAATCAACATGGCCACAATATTTTTCATGTGGCTATCTTCCTAACCACCTTGTTCAATCATTACATACTATTTCATAAAGTGTATCTGACGCATCAAGTGTATCATGATTAATTGAATACTTAAGTTTATTTTGATATAATAAATATTGCTGAGATGAGCATCTTTATACAGAGAATTTCAGCATTAGGGATTTTGTTAATGGCATATTTCTGGAATTAGGATTATTTGATCAAAATATTAAAATACATAGCTGCACGTGACTCATTTGATGGGTGGAAATGTGCTGTCATTGTTGTTTAAACTTGCATGTATGGGATTGCTCGTGAGAGTAACATTTGCATCATGTTTATTTACTAATTGTAATTCTTTTTTGTGAATTATCTGGTCATAGTCTTTGCCTATTTAATTATGGGCTTTTAATAATTGCTTATAAATATATGGTGATTTATGTAATAAAAGCAACCCTATTGCTATCTATAATTGCTATAAATATTTTCACTAGTCTATAATATGTGTATTATTCATTTTTTTCCTGCCAAAAAATATAAACAATACAGTGTTTTAGTGGTAATATCTGTCACTTTTTTCCTTCGTAGTTTTTTCCATTGTTCCTAAGTTCAGCAAGTTCTCTCCCTTATAGGAGTTTTATAAACATTCTCTTCTATTTTTGTTATTTTAAACAGTTTGATTGTCTACATATATTTATAACTATATAAAGTGATTTAATTTAGAAGTGATTTGTTTTGGCATTTGAAGTAAGGTAAAGTCCAAATTGATTTTTTTCCTTCAATGTTCCTAGTCAGTTCTAATATTTACTAAAAGAGAATTCCCTGCTGTACTGATGTTTTTCCTTTTATTAAGAAAAAAGTTAGGGTGATAATGTTTATATCTGGATTATGTTTATTTCATTGATCTGTGTACCTGTGTGTATATAGATCCATGCCAGACTGTTTCCTTATTGTAGTTTAATGAAGTATTTTAACGTCTGGTAGGGCTAGTCACATAGCATTACCATTGGTCATAATTGTCTTTGATATTCTTGTCTCTTTGTTTTCTTTTTTTTTTTTTTTTGAAGCATTTAGTAACACATCAAGGGTGTTACTTAGATTACTTTATTTAATTTTCACAACAATTCCATTACTTAGACACAATTGTTATTCACATTTTGACAACAACGAAATAGAGATCCAGAGAAATGGAATGTCTCTTTGTTTTCTTAGATAAGAATTAAAGTCAAATTTTCAAGTTTGGAAAGCCCCATTACTACTTTTATTGATAGCACAGTGAACTTCAAAGTTACCATGGGGAGAATTTGATCTTTTAAAAAATTTGATGTTTTCCTTTCCCATTGTGGAGCATGTTGTACCTCTTTATATCATCAAATATTTCCTTACATTAAAAAATATGTGAACTGTGTAAATGTTGTATATGTATATCATGTCATATACACATATACAACACATATACATATATGATGCTAAAATTATTCCAGAGTTGTCAGAACATTGTAAAGTCCGACAGAGCTATATCGGAGTTTCCTCTGCCACTTAACTAGAATAATAAATTTTTCAACCACTTAGCTAGAAAAGTGAATTCTGTTTGGTTTTTTTTTCATTTGAGTCCTATGGGCTTTCTGATTATATAATGAGATCATGTAAATAGTAAATTTTTTTCTTCATTATCAAGATTTATAACCCTGATATGTACTGGCACTCATTAGTGCTACTGGGACAATGATAATTAAAGGCAAAGACTGAAGACATTTCCAATTTTTGTTTGAAGTTTTATGATTACTTCTAGTACTTTACTACAGGTTGGAATAGATATTTTTATATTATTTAGGGTGTATGCTTTTATGCTCTTTTTAGTGTTTTGGGGATGAACGTGTAATCACTAATCAAATCCCTTTTTGTTCTGTTTTGTTTTTGCAAGAGAAAATACCCAAATTTAATACATATATATGTATGGGTATTCCACATACACGAGAGAGTCTGAGACCCCACATGCACAAGAGGTTCGGTGACAGAAAAGAAACATGGGTGTGTGAGATATTATGGGCTAGGGATGAGATAAGGTGCCTCGGGGGCTGTAAAGGGCCATTGCAGAATGATAAGAAGAGCAGAAGTTCGCCCTGCCCTATGGGGGCATCAAAAAGAAATTATGGTTGATAATCTCTTAGTATGGGCAAAGCCCCTAATCCAAGTTCGCCTGAGTACTTAAAGGGAGGGCATATAAACATGATGTTTTATGTAGCCTGATCTTAAGATTGGAAACCAGAGAGTCCTGCTTTTCTTTCTAAAGCTTAGTTTTCTGGATCAGTAATGGTTGGATTAGGGAAAGAAGAGTGTACAGAAACTTTGAGATTTGACATAAGGCTGACAGTAGTGAGAGCTAGGAAACAGCCCCTTGCATTGGAGGGCAGGCCTGAAGGTGTTACAGGTGAGCAGGGCTGGGACCAGATGTGAAGCAAGGGAAGCTAAGGTCAAATTGGAACCTGTGAGCACACTGGGACCTGCCTCTGTTTCTCCCTGCTTCCAGCTTGATGATGTGAGTGACCTGTAGCGGAAGTTAGTGCCTTTCTTCACAAGGCACACAGGGACATGGCTAGGGCGCAGAGCCAAAGGATGAGAAATAGAGGGAGCTGGAGGAGCCACAAGGTGAGGCAGCAGGTCAGCTGCCCTGTGTGAGCCTCAGTGGCACCTCATGCCTGAAATCAACCTCTAAGGCGAGGGGCTGCTGCCTCACCTTGGTCTTCCAAATATCATGCTAACTGCTTCAGTGGCCAGGTCTAACCTGGAACCACAAAGGGAAGGGAATTCTGGTAAATGTATTCCCAGTTTAGTGAAGTCAGAACAGTATAAAATTACTACAGTTTATTTATCTCTAAAATGGGATGAATTAAGTGCATCTAAGATGGTGTCATAAATATTAGAGATAAATTATGTAAAACATATGGATGTAACATATGCTCAGTAAAAGATGTCTCTGATTAGTGTGGATTATGCCTATGGATTTCCTAATATTGAGTACCTGTACCTTGCTGTTATAATTTACTTTTGCCAGTGAATCATACACTGTGTTCTACCTTCCTTTGAAATCTGATTTTGTTGTTGTTAACACACACCAGTGTAACTTCCCAACATTAGGTCATTCTTCTTATACCTGTTTTTCTCTCTGACATAATGATATTTTCGTTTTGGTAGAAAAGGCGTAGATATTGCAAGTGTATTATGTGAGTACCAATTCGAACTTTGGTATGGCTACTTTACAAACTAAAAATTCATCTTAATTATCATTTTAATAATTTGATTAGGAGGCATAGTAATATGATAGGTGCATATTTTTTCATATTTCACAAGTAATCTGGTACAGAATAAAAGTTGTCAAAGATATTTTATAGATTGTGTGATGATGGAATTTTCCCCTGGTGTTTTTAATGCATGTAGAGTAAGAGGAACAATGGTAAGTGATTTACGACAGGTCATAAGAATAATAACCCTAGGATTATTGACTTTGTATATTCTCTCACATATTAATAGTTAATGTTTAAAATTTATAATTTCTTTCAATCACCAAGATTTTTAGAACTAACATCAATTGATAGTCAATAGTGAAATTCTTTCCAGTTTCCTAAGTGCATCTTAAAAACATTTTGGCCCACACAAATTTACTTTACAGAAGAAGCTAAAGACTGATCAGTGCCTCTTTAGTTTTTTCTTCTATCCTGTTGATGGCATTATCTTTGTTTTTAGTCTTTGTCTTCAGTATACATCTCCCATATAATATACATCCCATTTCATAATATCGAGTTCATAGTTAAATTTGTGAATTCTTAATAATTTCACAGGATCATATTAAATAAAAGTAAAGGGTACAAGTAAATTCTAATGCTTTGAATTTTGTATGGGTAGGGACTTTAAAGTCTTAAAGTCTGGTACTTTGAATATTTAATAATGTTGTTGGTAGACCTCAAAATCTCTATGATTTTCACCAAAAAGAAAAAAACAAAGGGACGGTATTTTCAAAGGAGGAATAAGTCTCTTTTAATGATCCAAGAGCTTATAGTATCTATGTGGCATGATGATTTTTACCAGGGGCAGATCCAGGTTTTGTGGGGCCTGAAACATATATGACTAAGGTGGAGGACTCTTTAAGGTAAAGTACACAAAATTATGAAGATAAAATTATAGGAATATAATGTTTACCTTGGAGGGGACTATTTAATTGATGGACCCTGAAACTTAATTTTTATTATCTTCACAAAAACTTACCTCAGCTCTAGGGAAATATTGAATGACTTTTTCTATTACTGATAAATGTTTGTAAATAAAATCAAGAACATTTTCATGAAAACTTCAACTGTTTGGATCTAATTTGGTGTAAAATAATAAACACTTTTATTCTAAGAACTGTCGAAAGAAGTTCTGGCTTCATAGTTTATTTCTATTTTGCATGCTGATAATCATTTAATGAGAACAGAAGATACAAACAGGCACCATTTTAAAATTTGTCAGCAGCATTTATTTGATACCTACTGTATGAGGAGCACTGAAATAATAGCATAAAACATCTACTGGGATCTGTCTTTTCCACAATTTTATTGTAAGAACAACATAACTCTTGACTCATAAGGGCATTTCGGAAAGGGTAAATGAAATGGTGGCACAAGGTTTACTTTAACAACTAAAAAAATGTGTCACATGTATTAATGTCAACAACTGGAATTTTACCTCATTAGGCAATTTCTGGATCTAAGGCTCTGATTATTATTCTAAGCAGAAAAAATATGCTAATTATTCACTCTGAATGTAGAAGGAAAAAAAGGTGTAAAATCTCCTGTTAGCCGTGTGACCATGTACTAATTGCATGTCATGTGTCAAAATAATGCAGCTCACTGTGCCTAAAGCAATTAGACACACAGAACTCCATTAATGAAGCACTATCTGTCACGAAAAGTGTTTTCTGTGCTATAGTTGAAGATTAAAATATTAACTTTTCAAATATTTATGATAGTTACTGACAGCATTTCACAATGTTACTTTTAACAAAAGCTTTCTATTAAGAATTAGTTTTTAATTTGGATTTTTATATTCAAAGAATATATTAACATATGGGAGTAAGATGGGATTTCTTAGGTGTCTGAAGAGAGATATCTTAGGTATCTTATTACAAAAGGTAGATTACTTTTAGAAAACTTTACATGTCTTCGGCCCTGATTTTTTTTTTTCCTCAGAAAAGGGCTTTCTGAGTGTATTATCAAAACATCTCTTTTCCTCATTTAAATATTCATTTGACAATGATGTGCAAATGTAAGTTTTGCTGTATTATTTTTCTCCACTATGATAATTGATCCGTTCTGAACCCATTATAACAAGCCAGGCCCTACTGGTCAAATACCGTATTTTGCCATGTATAATGCGCTCCTGTGTATAATGCACACCCACATTTTTGGCCCAGACTTTCAGGGAAAAAAATATTTCATTTGAATTTTTTAATCCAATTTTTTATTTGTTTACATTGAGGTGCTTGTTTTTTGTATTATAAAGGAATTTTAGCATTTGTTTTTTAACATATTATGGTACAAGAAATTTTATGTAAGAAATAATTACAAACTACAAGAACAGATATAAGGTACAAGAAATTTTATGTACTAGTAACAAATTTATGATATTTACACATCATAGAAGGCCAAGAACTCTTCGTTGTTGCAAGTTTGTTATAAATTCAACAAAACTGAATATTGTTTTCCAGGGTATTGTTTTGCATATGGATATTGTTATTGATATCTAGAATTACACTTTTAACTCATAAGCATAAATAAAAGAATTAAAAACATTTATATAGATACAGAATTTGTACTACCCATGTATAATGCGCATTTTTCCCTCACAAATTTGGGCAAAGAAGTGTACGTTATGCATGGTAAAATATGGTATATTATAGGTATTATAGTCTACATATTGTTTGGTGATTTGAGAAGCATCCAAAAGGGATGCCAATAGTCTTAAAGATCATTAGTTCTAAATCAACCAGTAACAATGGCACTGCTACTTCTATGCTAAATCCATTTATTGAGTGATTGCTATGTACCAAGTACTATTCTCCATATACAGTATTTTATTTAAATCTCGCTTTAAACTCCCATTTTTGTTCCTTTACTCTGTAACCATCAGATTTTGAGCTAATTTCTATGATGGATAACTGACTTTGCCTATTTCTGTGCCTCAGTTTTTGCAGTTTGAAAGTTTGGGGGTAAAACCGCAATGTCTTTTATTTTTTGTTTTAGAACTATTTCTTTCAATGAATTCTGTTTCTTTATTAATTTTTATGAAAAAGAATGTGTTCTCTATTGGATAGCATTTCTTGATCTTAGTTTCTGTAAAGTTACTTATTTTCAGAAACTTGTTTAGATCCATCCCAGAATGGTATAATTCTACTAATTAATTCAGGTAAAAACAATGGATGTTTATTAAACTTTAGCAGTATTACATTAAGGTGGCATCTCCACTGAGCTTTAAAAGCTTCTTTTGCCGTTTTCAAGGTGTCTTCTGGGTTTAGTAGAAGTCCTTTGCTTTTTAACTATACTGTAGAATATTTAATGCTAAACACCCTATCTTGAATTCGTGCTCCAAACTTTTTAATTTAGTTTAATAAATGCTATAGTCCAACCCAAAATTAAATTATAAATCCTCATTCAGGTGGCAGTAAGCACTGTTTTGTTTTTTGTCTTCACATTCAAAGCTCAAGGATCACTTGAATATTTTATGCTAGATTATATTTCTCTTCCCCTCTGGTTACTCCTATTTATATAGGAATAGGACAGCCTTGCTCTCTAGAAACATTCATTAGTATGGCAAACTGGGAGTAGAAGGTTTTGTAGCTGCATAGTAATTTTTCTGATTGGTAAGAAGACTCTGCAGTTATTAGCTGATAGAATGCTTGTTCATTAACACCCTGAACTTGATGACCTCTAGATTCTGCACTGTGGGGTAATCTATGGTGAATATTAGCAAGTCATTATTTCATTGAAGTCTCACATAGAGTTTCTGAAGGAATATAGGCAAAGAGTTAGCAGTATTCATAACAAAGGTACTGTTAGTTGGTCCATATCTATACCTAAACCTGAAAGACAGTTATTTCAAATCTTCAGCACATGGGTATTGGATATTTAGGGGAGAAAAATTCAATTGATCTTCACATTCTGTGAATCATTAAGTGGAAAATAAATTCTTTAAGCAGCTAAAACCGTTAATTTGTTCAGGTTGCCTTTAAAATCAAACCCTTTGGCCATCTCTGAAGCTGTTCTTCTCAGAAAGGATAAAATAAGATAAATATGTTGGAGGGATTTTACTCCTTCAGTGAATTTTAGTCATTCTTTTGTTCAGGCTGTTGGTAATTTAAAAATACTTAATTTGTTTAAAGTGAAAACATCGACTCCTTTTTATATCCCCTTAGGTAACTTTATAAGTATATTCATTTTGATAAGTTCTATGTCATAATTTAATTTAGTTGAATCTAGTAGAGTGCATGATCCATTAATACAGGAATCATTTTTCTTTCTGTTTATTATTGGTACTTGGTATTATGTAATTCTTAGTACATAGAGTGATATCTGGCACTAGTAGGTTTTTGATGATTATTTGTTAATGAATGGATAAGCATTTTATATTCTTTCCTATCTTTATTTATTTTATTTTTATTATGTTAATATATGTTTTGCACATGCAAGACATTTATATATTATGTAAATGTTATTAATAAATCATAATGATACAACTAATATCCATAAATTGAACACAACATAAATACAACCGAGACCAATAATTTGCATCTACCTGAATGTTCCTCCCTTGCCTTATCCCTATGGTTCTTTCCTCAAAGATACCACTATCCTAAATTTTGCATTTGTTATTCCATTGCTTTTTTAAAATATGGGGTTCTGTCATAAATATTGAATGTCTGAGAATATATTATTTAATTTTACTGTTTTAGGGTCCTATAAAATGGTATTATACTATATGTTATCTCTTAGACTTGCTTTTTTCACTGAGCAGTATGCTTTCAAGATTTGTCTCTGATGATGTGTGTATATATGTATATGTATATTTTTTCTTTTGTTTACTGCTATTTAACAATTCATTGTGCAACTATACTATCTTGATGGCAATTTTTATTTTTTCCAGTTTTCTCCTCCTGTTGAGAATGCTGCTATCAGCGTTCACATATATCTTCTGAAACATATGCATAAGAGTTTATCATAGGCATACACTTAAGAAATGGGGTTTCTGGGTTGTACGTATTCAATGCATCAGTTTTAAGAGAAAATGTCTAATTATTTTTCCAAGGTGATTTGAACATTTAAATTAGCAGCTTGTGCTCCAAGCAGTAGTGTATGGAAATTTCCACTGCTCCGTATCCTCACCAACACTGTTGTAATGCAGTCTCAATTTTTGTCAGCTTTGACATTTTTGTTGGTTTTCTGTTTTTGTTATTATTTGTTTTGGAATAGAGGAATTCTTGAAGACCACCTATGCCATTTGTGAGCCAGAGATGTCTCAAATAGTGTAGCTTTTCTGACTTCAATTGTTCTGCAATGAACAGGCCCCTTAGTACTCCAAGTTAGCCATATTGCAAAACCCTGAATGCCTGTTATTCATTGCTGGTTAAAAAATTATTCAAAAAATTATTCATACGTTCAATATGCAAAAGTCAATTACAATTTTACATATAAGCAACAATTAATTAGAAAAATGTACTCCTGAAGAAATACCATTTAAATTACTAAAAATATAAGCTATCTAAAAATAAATCTAAAAACAGTTGTAGTAAAACTGTTAGGGAGAAAACTATAACATTTAATTGATTAACATGAAAAATGGGGAAATATACCACATTCATTAATTGAATATTCAATATTCATAAAAATATTAGTTCTTTCAAAACTGATTAGTCAAAGCTTTCCCATCTCAAATCCTAATAAGCTGATTCACTGATCTAAATAACAAACCCATTCTAAAATTTATTTGGAAGACTAAAGGCTAAAAATTGTTAAGACACTTTAAAGAAGCAGCATCAGGCAAGAAGACTTGTTCTAATAAGTATCAAAACATAAATGAAAATAATTAACAAGGTATAGTAATTTTTGTGTTGTGATGGAAAATTGGTCAATAGAACGAAACAGAGAGCCAAGAAAATAAAAAGTGCATACATATATCTATATATCTCCATGCATGTATGGGTATAGCTTGCATTGAAATCAATGAAGAAGGGAAAATGTATTTAGTAAGTGTTGCTGGGACAAATATTTTCTATATGAAAATCAGAGGATATCAAAGGGACATGAAACCTACAGACTGCTTCATGGGCTATATCAGGAAGACCACCCATGAACATCAGGGCACGTCTCATCTGCAAATCCCCCCAGATGGCCCACAAGCATCCTTAACACTCTATGTACCTCCCACACACAACACTCCCCTGGAAAAGAGAGTGGCTGACTCCCTGTGCCGGGCCCTGAGGGTGAAGAGAGTGAGCTGTTACAGAGGGTTAATAAGCACTCACAGAAAGCAAGCCTGGCTCTGCAGGATAGGGAGAAAACACATAAACTTTGGCATTCAGTACGATCGAGGAAGAACACACGAAGGCTACCGGCACCACTGGGACTGGCTTTGTATGCTCAAGAGAAGGTATACAACCTTTAGAATTTTCCTGCAAGAGAAAACAAGAAAAGTGGAAAATGGAGTGTTATATATGCATATATATATATATATATATATATATATATATATATATATATAAAGAGAGAGAGAGAGAGAGAGAGACAGAGAGACAGAGACAGAGACAGAGAGAGAGAGAGAGAGAAAGAGAGTGTTATTTTATATATATATATATATATATATATATATATATAGATATATATATATATATGGTCTCAGAATCCTTTAAAGGGCTGAAGGAAGATATTTGTCTCCCAAAGCTAGCCAGCAAAGACTGGAGGAGGTGACTGCTTCTTCAACTGTAAAGATAATAATACAAGACTTCAAGGAACATATAATAAATCAAAGAAACATGACACTATCAAAAGAACACAATCATTTTCCAGGAACCAGCCCCAAAGAAATGGTAATCTGCAATTTGCCTGATAAAGAATTCAAAATAATTGTTTTAAGGAAGCTCAGTGAGCTATAAGAAAACACAGAAAAACAATTCAATGAAATCAGGGGAACAAAACATCAATAAATGTGAAGTTTAACAGAGAGAAAAATAAAAGAGAACCAAATGGAAATTGTGGAGCTGGAGGATACAATGAATGAAATGAAAATGCAGTAAAGAACACCAACAGCAGACTTGATCAAGCAGAAGAAAGAATCTATGAGGTAGAGGACAGGTCACTTGAAATAATCCAGTCAGTGGAGAACAAAGAAAAAAGAATGGAAAAGAGTGAAGAAAGTCTATGGAGACTATGGAACACCATGAAAAGAAACAATCTACAGATAATTGGACTCCCAAGAAAAGAGAGGGAGAATTTGTGGGGGAAAGCTTACTTGAAAAAATAACGGCTGAGACATTCCCAAATCCAGAGAGAAATTTGGATATCCATGTTCATGAAACCCATAGGCTCTCCAAACAATTTCAACCCAAAAATATTTTCTCTAAGAAACATTGTAATAAAACTGTCTAAAATTAAAGACAAAGAGAAAAAATTAAAAGCAGCAAGGGAAAATAATTCTCAAATACAAGGGAAACCTCAGAAAGCTAATAGTAGATTCCTCAGCAGAAATGTTTCAGGCTGGGAGACAGTGGGGTGATATAGCAAAGAAAGAAAAAAGCTGCCAAAAAGAATAATTTACCTGGAAAAGTTGTCCTGCAGAAATAAGTTGAGTTAAAGAATTTCCCGACAACAAAAGCTGAGGGAGTTCGTCATTACTAGACCTATCTTATAAGGAGTTCCTCAAGCTGAGATAAAAAGATGCCAACTAATAACATGAAAACATATGAAAATATAAAATACACTGGGAAAGGTAAGTATATACTCATATTCAAATTCAAAATACTTTAATACTATATAATATGGTGGTATGGAAATCACTTAACTTGAGTATAAAGCTTAAAGGACAAAAGTATTAAAAATAACTACAACTACAATAATTTTTAATGGATGTACAATATAAAAAGATGTAAATTATCACATCTAAAACTTTAAATGTGGTGGGGTTGAGTAAAAGAGTAAAGTTTTTGTATGTGATTGCACATACAGATGAAATTTAGTAGTACATAAAAAGGCCCTACACTACAATCAATCCCTGGGATGCAAGTTTGTTCAACTTACACAGATCAATAAATGTCCTACACCACAGTAGTAAAATGAAAGATAAAAATCATATTATCATCTCAATAGCTGCAGAAAAAACATTTAGCAAAATGCACCTTTTTATGATAAAGACTCTCAACTAGTTGAGTATAGAAGGAACATACCTCATGTTATAAATACCTTTTGTGAAAAGCCCACATTTTTAACATCATACTCAACAATGAAAAGTTAAAAGTTTTTCCTCCAAGATCAAGAATAAGACAAGTATGCCCATTCTCAGCACTCCTACTCAACTTAGTACTGGCAGTCCTAACCAGAACAATTAGGCAAGTAAAAGAAATGAAAGGCATTCAGATGGGAAGGGAAAAAAAAATCATCTCTGCAGATGATATGATCTTATACAAAAAATTTAAAGACTCCCAGAGAAACTATTAACATTAGTAAATAAATTCAGTATAGTTTCAGGATACAAAATAAATATTCAAAAATCAGTTGTATTTCCATACTCTAAAAATGCAGTATGTGAAAAAGACATGAAGAAAGCAATCCCATTTATAACAGCATGAAAAGCAATACAGTATTTTGGAATAAATTTAAACAAGGAGGTGAAAGATCTGTACACTGACCACTGTAAAATGTTTCTTAAAATTGAAGAAGATACAAATAAATGGAAAGGTATACCATGTTTATGGATTGGAAGAGTTAATGTTGTTAGGGTCCATACTACCCAAAGATATCTTATAGAATCAATGCAATCTCTACCAAAGTATCAATGACATTTTTCACAGAAATGAAAACAGCAATCTTACAATTTGTATGCAAACACAGAAGACCTCAAATAGCTGAAGCAATTCTGAGAAAAATAAAGCTGGAGGTATCATACTTCATGATTTCATACTATAATCCAAAGCTATAGTAATCAAAACAGTATAATGCTGGCATAAAAACAGACACATAGGCCAATAAAATAGAATTGAAAGTCCAGAAATAAAGCCACACATATATAATCAATTAATATTTGAGAAGGGAGCCAAGAATACTCAATGGAGGAAAACCTATTATCTTCAATAAATGGTGTTGAGAAAACTGGATATTCACACACAAAAGATTGAATTGAACCCCTATTTTACATCATTCACAGAATATACTGAGAATGGATTAAAGAGTTAAATGTAAACCATGAAGCTGTAACACTCCTAAAAGAAAAATAGGGAGATACATTAAACTAAAAAGCTTTTGCATGTCAAAAGAAACAATCAATGAAATGAAAAACCCACCTGTGGAATAGGATAAAATATTTGCAAACTATGTATCAGATAAGGGGTTACTATTCAAAATATATAAGGAACATATACAACTCAAACACAAAAACAAACAAACAGATAATCTTAAAAATGAACAAAGGACCTGAAAAGAAGATATACAAATGCCCAATAGGTCCATGAAAAGATGCCCAACATCACTAATCATCAGGGAAATGCCAATCAAAACCACAATGGGATACTCCCTCACACCTCTTAGAATAACTGTTTTCAAAACGATAAGAGATAAGTGTTGGCGGGGATGTGGAGGAAAGGGAATCCTTGTGCACTCCTGGTAGGAATGCAAATTGGTGAAGCCATAGTGGAAAACAGTATGGATGTTCCTCAAAAAATTAAAAATAGAACTATCATATGATCCAGCAACCCTGAAGAATACAAAAACACTAACTCAAAAAGATATATGCCCCCCATGTTCATTAATTGCAGCATTATTTACAGTAGCCAAGATATGGAAACAACATAAGTGTCAATCAATGGATGAATAGATAAAGAAATTGTGATATACACCAAGGGCTGCCAAAAAATGTATATAAGTGGACACTTTGGTCTGTGTTGCTCAAGCAGTGATTTTCCATCATCAGAAGTGCCTGGACGCTGATGGTAACCACTTTGAGCACCTCTTGTAATTGCAGAAGTCAAACATGACATATTCCTCTTTTGTTATTGGTGTATATTGAGTATTATAATTTTAATACAATGTTTTCCTTTCTTAAAATGTGTGTACATGTTTTTGGCACCCTCTGTATATATATTCATAATATATATTCATATATATGTATATATGATATATATATATATTTTTCCCCTCATCTCTCTCTCTCACACTCTCTCTCTCTCATATACACACTCCCTTATCAGTATCCAAACCAGAAGTTTCTCTAACGCTACTACTTTCTCACATATGTGTTACAAATACGTTTAAATAGGGCTAGCTACATCATTTGTGGTGCCCAGTGAAACATAAAAACATGGGGTCCTTGTTTCAAAAGCAAGAAAAGAAAAAGTTTTTTGATTTCTTCTAGGTCTCCCTCGACCTGTCGTGTCGAGTTTTTATTTGCTATTTAATGCTGTACTTCTTCATCCACAGTACGTTCACAGGCAAGTGCTGAACCTGTCCTGGGATGCAGGACTCATGGGTGTGCACATCCAACCCAACCCAGGTCCCTGCTAGGGGGGAAGGGTAGGGCTGTCCCTGGACTGGAGAGGGTAGTGGTCCTGGGAGGTGGCAGGAGGCCAAACTTATACATGAGGCAAGTCTCCAAGCCCCAAGTGCATCCTCCATTAGCCCATCAGACTTCAGTTACAAAATAAAAAATCAAAATTATTAATAATTTAGACAGTAACTGTGAATCATTAAACCTTAAAGGGGAGTACACTTCTGAGTGGGGAACCTTGTGTGTCTGCACTGGTCACAGGCCCATGCAATTAAGAATGAGCCCCCATCAAGGTTTAGGGTTGCCATACTGTTATTTTAAAGATTTTCTGGACAATTTATGTGGACCTAAGAATGTAATACAGGAAGGAAAGACCATATCAACTATGATGGGAGCAATGAGGTGGGGTTGGAAGTACAAGACAGAGAGAGGCGGGCCTCTCCTCTGAGAAATAGAGGAAATGAATGATGCTGCCAGAAATTAAGGGACCCCTCAAGGTGTCCCTTGAACTCTTGGTATTTAATTCTTTTAATGAAATTTTATGTTGACTTTGAAAGTAATAACTACCTCTCATCAGGCTCCAAGCTAACATTGAGCAATTTTATATACTTTTTCTAAAAAAAAAAAGTGCAACTTAAGCTTATTACAAGTGCTGTATCTAATTAGGTTGAACCATATGAAATTGCTAATATTCAACAGTTTCTGACCTACAAAAGGAGCAGTTTCATGTTTCTACCTAATATTTTCAGGCCAATGATCCTTTACCCTTTCATAAGTTTATGCAAATATTGTGTCTCACTTCTCCTTTTCCTCAATCAAACTTCAGTTGCTTGATAGTTTTGCAATATTACATCTGTTTTTAACAAAAATATTCCATCATGTTTCTGAACATATAGGTGTTTTTATGAAGTTTAAAGGAATGCCACTTACTAACATTAGAAAATTGATCTGAAGTGATTAACTAGAAAGTACATCAACGTTAAAAGCAAACATATTTGCTTTGATGGTAAGACGATGGAAACCAGAAGATAAGACATTGCCTTAAGTTCCTGGGAGATTTCTTTCCCCAGGATACCACTGAGCATTGCTTTACATGCTCCATCTTTTAAGAAACAATGCAAATCTATAGGGGCAACTCCATTTATTTTATTTCTTTTTAGTTCTATTTTTGGCTTGGTTTGTTACATGTTTGAAAGTAAGTCGGTACAAGTTTTCTTTATTCAGCCATTTTTTTTTTTCCATTTAGCCTGGTAATTTGCAGGAGGTAGAATGAAGTATAAGGTACTCCTTGATTCTTTCAATTAAAAAAAAAATTAATTCTACCTGGTACTTAGGTTGGGCTCACAGACTGACAAGGGGAAGTCACAAAGGGCATTAGGTGATGAAGAAAGAGACAGTGCTAGCTTATTAGACCAATACATTTCCAAACGCCCTGTTTGCACAATTGACTTTCCTCACTTGATTATAATTTCTGATGTATTTGGATTATAAAAATTTTTTATTGTTCAGCTATTTGTGGAATAAATGACCATTAGTTACAAAATCCTTTCTCTTTGAAAAAAAAACAAATATTGTTTTTGAAATTAGTAACTCAAGAGCATAATAAAAGTGATAGAAATACATTGGTATACTATTTTCTACCTCATAATCTTGACATCTAGCAAAAATTCAATTAGAAAAATGTTCAATGCTAATATTAAAGTCAAACTTTCACATAGCAACTACTTTGTGAAAGAAAATTATAAGATCAAACAAAACTAGATTTAAATTTCATTTTTTTTTTTCAAAAGCGGCATGCCAAATTTTATATTCTGGAAAAAAAAATTATGAAATTACCTCAACTGAAATCTTGATAAATTAAGTCACAGTATCATTAATGTTGTATGACTTTGGAGCATCACTGGTGAAATTTTACTCCAAAAATTAAGGAAATTTGACCTGGAGTGCCTCTGGCCTATATTATAGCATCAATTGTCAAACTTTCTTTTTTCCTTTTTAGCCACAGAATTGTTATTCCTGTATGTTGACTACAGACTCTGCCATAGTTTGGGAGCTGTTAACATCTATCAGGATCAATCGTACATACTTGAACTCAGAAAAATTTACTTGACAACTCTAATGGCTGTGAAAAAGCCATTACGGAATTACAGAAGAAAGGAAGAAAAAAAGGCCAAGTCATGGCAAAGAATCACAAGAGGAATTTTTCTCTTTCTCTTACTAACTCCTGCCATTCTCCCTATTTTTAGCCCCAACTTTGCACTTTTAATTTGCCCATTTGTTACAAAGTTAAATGCATATTTCTCAGTGCTTGCTTTTGTGTTTTGTTGAAACCAAGCATATAGGATACAGGAGCAGGATCTAGGAGCTGTGGGTTGCTGGGAACACACAGCACTCACGTGCAGGCTGATGCAGTGGAAGGAGCCAGCAAACACCAGGGACCAGACTTTCTTTTAGACAGAGCAGCAAAGAACTTGAGGGAATCCCCTCAAGGTGGTGTTTGTGGGTTCCCAGAGCAGCACTGCCACATGGTCAGTTCTTTTACACACCAAACAAGGGAACGATGCCACTGGTGAGTGGAGTCATTCCTCAGGGTCTTTTCCATTGTTTTCCAGAGAAACTCCACCTAACACATCCCTGGCAAACCTCAATTCCATATTTAAAGTAAATAGCCCCTAGGAAAGGTAACCCACAAAAGCTTTGTAGTTTCAGCTAAATTACTTGTAAATAGATGCTACAGCGGATTTGGGTAGACTTAATTTTCCTTTAAATAAAACAAAAAAGTATACCAGGGGGTGCTAAAAAAAACACAAAACGTATACACATTTTAAGAGTTGTTATCTATGCTCAAGCAATAGTTCGTCCCTGTAATCAGAAGTGTCTGGATACTGATGGTAACCACGTTGATCCCTTCTTGTAATTGCAGAAGTCAAACGTGATTTGTACTCATCTTTTGTTATCGGTATATATTGAGTATTACAATTAATACAGTGTTTTTCTTTCTTAAAATGTGTATACATTTTGTTTTGGCACCCTCTGTATAATTCTTCTTGCCGTTTGATGAGTAGTTGCCATTTTCTCCCAATACATTAAGTATTGTCTTTCCTTCTGATTCTGCCTCCTGTTCTGTTTACATTTTATAAAGCTTTAAAACAGGTGAAAATGTATATTGTCCCAAAGGTTACTTAGGGAGAGAGGTGGAGAAAAGGGGATCTTTAGGAGCTGTGCAATTGATTTCCAAATCAAATGATGTGTGTTTATGAATGTAATTCTATAACCTCAACATCTATGTAGAATGCAGCCGAGATTTTTCCAGCGGGGAAGAAATGCATCAAAAAGGAAAAAAGGGAGAAGAAGAAGAAAGAAAGAAAAAAAAGAAGAAGAAAAGAAACAGATATTTTACTTTTAGCTCATCTTCAGATTTGCAAGGGACAATAAGTGAGATTCATTAGGCCATTTGTTTCTGTCATCTGCCATGATTCAAAATGAAATACTAAATGTTTCATGGACTCCGAGAAAGAGTAGAATTTGTCTTTGTGTTGGCTGTGCAAAGACGCTGTGGCTTACAGCCTCCATACAAGAGTCCTGATGGATGAAAGGGGGAAGGGTGGTGCCATCTGAATGATGATGGGCTAATATCATCACCCTCTTGTCAGCTGTAATAGGCTTTTCCTCACAGAAATAATTCATAAAACTGCTACATTATATTCTATCCCTGACAGGCCCTATCTATCCTCCAACCCAGCAGGCTCACAACTAATAAGAAAATATGTGGTTCAGGAACCCTGAAAAATTAAACAGGTAGTTTATGAACAATTTGTTTCATGGGGATGTTTATTATGTTTATTAAATATTGAGCCTTTAATGTTTTCCCAGTGCAGATGATATCATAAAAATGCTGACTTAAGCCTCGGATGTATTCTTAGAAAATGACATTTTACACCACTAGTAGTACATAGTAAATAACTAAATTATAGCAGCTTATGTGTGTGTATAGAGACAGGATGTAGAAAATGTAATTTATAATGTATCTTTATGAACGTGTGTATGAGATGTGTCCTTGCCTATCCTTGTGCATCATGTTCAAGCTTTTATTGTGGGCTTAGGTTTACAAGTAAGTTGGGGAATACCATTATTTTAGCACTTGTCTTGGGGAAGTTCAGCCGGAGGTTTGTTTTATTGCTTATACTAAAAAAGAAACCTTGAGTTCAGTGTTTTGAGGCATCAAAAGCACACACCCTCTGGGCACTAATAATAAACTTAATCAGAGGTGTTACTTTGTAAGTACAATTTTTATATAAATCCTTTATCTGGGTTTTCTCTGGAGGCCAATGTATGTGAACATATGAGGGTCAAACGGCTCCTGGTAATGTGATGTTCCTTATTTGAGAAGTATCCCATTAGACACAGAAACTGTTCTGCAGAGAGCTGGCAGAGAAAGTGCATGACGCATGTTCTTCCCCGCGCCCCTACCTTGTGCATTACTAGCTCTGCTGTCATAATATATTTAATCAGCGTGACAGTAAATGATCTTCTGCTGTAGACAAGCAAGTGGAAGATTATCTGCATCTTACAGGGTTAATGGCCCTTCCATAATAAACAATACCCACGGTATGAAAATAAGGCAATAATTCACATACATATTTCAGAAAGCACATGCCCAAGGTGATTTACAAAGGAAGTGGGATCAAACCTGTGGTTAAATGCTATGGCATTCCAGGCCATAGCTTTGCTGGTTTCAGAAGGACATCTTAATTTACTGTATATTCCCACAGAGAAACGTACACACAGGTGTTTTGTAATGAATGAACCCTCATAAGGTTTCATTGAGGGGATAGGTGCATGTAATGTGAAAATTCTGGCGCAATCGAAAATATCAGCATGAAGAGCTTAAATGCAGAGTCTGTTTCAAGAGCGGTTCTCAGTGAATCAGCTTCAAGCGAGGGGCGTTCTTTAGGGGCCACTCATGGACCTTTATTTTCTAATACTTAAATAAATATCCAAAGTGATGGGATAGAAAGTGAGGATGCCTGAATTTTTGCAGGGGTGGCACAAAGCTCTCATTGTGGATAATAAGCCAGTTGATGGCAAAACAGAATGAGTATCTAAAAATCAAGAAAGATGCTAAAACTACTAAAATAATCTGTCTTAGGGGGTATAATGTAATCTTTGTGTTCAGGACTGCTCAGGTTCTGAGCTGTTTTCAATCTAGCTCCTACAAATGAAGATTGGTATGGAGAATTTGGAGGGAAAAGTTACGGGATTCAGACGTGTCGTTTGCAGAAGAGAATGGTGACTCTGAAAACAATCTTTATCTGTATAGGGGTTCTTCCTGTGTAGAGATGGGAACAAACTGTTTTCCTTCTTCCCCAGTAAACTGGTCCAGCAGGTTGAGGTGAGATGAAATGCATTATTTTTATAAGGGATCATTAAGTGTCAGATTAGGTAGCAAGAGAGGTATATTCTGTAATTGTGATTTAAAAAATAGATTTGATCTTCATCTGCTAGGAATGGGCTAGAAGCAGCCTGTCCTTAACAGAAGGAAGTTTGTTATTTAACCTCTTGTGTTTCCTTCCAGCTTTAAGAACATATGAAGCTGTGTATGGCCAAGTTGCTACCCCTGAACACAGCTTCTAATATATCCACTGACAGTACCTTTTAACAATTATTGCAACAATCTGAGGCTTCTTTTAAAGTTTACTTCCAAATAATAAAAACTGCAATTCTCTCCCCTTTCCCAAATACCTTCTCTGAATGGGAGGTTATTTTCTAATAATGTTGAAAAGTTATTCATTTAAACTTGACCCATTTGGAATTTTAAGTCCTGGCATAGACATTCTGAGGTGAGCCCTTGGAGCTGACCCACTCTGAGGCTGGTAAGCCCTCCTATCTTTCCTGTGGCTTTCTGGGCAGCCTGAATTTGTTTATGAAGGCAACAACCCTGAATAGGTCTGCACAAGAGACAGACAAAATGGATGGTGGTTTGTGGGGAGAAAAAAAACGTACTCTGGGTCATTAAAGACCCAGGAACATCCCAAACAGCATTAGACTATGTTCAGTCTCAGGGGCATGTATCATGCTACCACTTCTCAGACATTCCCCCCTTTAGAGGAAGGGCAGTTGGTGGCAATTAATTACCCCTGGATAGCACATACAGCTGTTGTCGCCTATGTATGGAAACAGAAGAGAAATTAGATTTAATTGGCCTTAGCACAATCAAGAATGTGGCATTTATGTAATTATGACTTGTTGGGAATGGAGCCGTGATTAGTTTTAGTTGTGTTTTTAATATTAATAATATAATTAATAACGCATACAGCATACAAAAGTGAAATGAGCATCTGGGATGTTACATTAAAATAGTGTGTGTTATTTTTAGGAACACATGAAGTGTGTTCTTTTGACCATCAGAAAAATCTCAATTATATAAAAAAAAAAATGAAGGTTTTCTTACCCTTGAGTGTCAATCACATTGATTATTTCAAAGTTTTCCTTTATTAAGCCAGGGCCTGATGCATCCTCAGCAGAACTTGTATTAGTGAGTGAAATGATTCATTGAAACCCAATTTATCTTCTATTTTGGTCTACATTTTGGCTTTGAAGTTAAAATGTTTGTCATTAAATACCCTTGCATCTTTTACTTGGTAATAACTGGGATTTTTTAAAAGGGGGAAAAAACACCTGGCATTTGAACAACTAGTACAGAAAATAAAACATCCTAACTTTTAAAATGATCATAATTCTCAAACACTGCTTTAATTTTTATGGAAATATTTGCCGAGAAAAATATCTTGCATCAAATTAGTGAAATAATTGGATTTGAATTCTGCATATTTATATGTTATTCCTGGAATGTATATCTTAAATAAAATCCTTAAAAGTAAGCTCCTATAGTTTTTTACCCTATGGCTTTCAGGATGAGCATTTGCTCCCAATGCAAGAGAATATACTGCATTAAAATTTCAATTCAAACAATCTGCATTTAAACTGATGGGAACGTCCCCCAAATGCCATACAGGCTAAATAAAATGAATGCTTCTGACTGCCACATTGTATTAAAAAAATCTGTCTTATATTCCACATGTACCAGGCCATCTTTCTGCACAGTTTCACACGAAAGCAGCAGGATTAGAAGTGCTTTGCAGTTGCATCAAACATCCATAAACAGAGAGAATGACACACCCTGTGGTCCTACAGATGTTTATAAACTAAAGTAGTTGTGTGTTCGAGAGAGTAAGGTCTGTGTCACCCTGCCACACTTGCAGTGGTCACTGTGGCTTGCTGTGCTGTCTAGAGAACACTGCTTATTCTTAAGTTCTCCACCTCTGCACATAAGATACTGAAATTTTATACCCCAGAGAGAAGTGGAGAGAAAGGATACCAAGCTCAGAGGGTAAACAAGAAGCTAGAAAGAGGCCAACCATAAATTCACAACATCATGGCTTGGAAAAAGGGTTGTTTTACAGAGGACAGCTCTTTTCTTTCCTTGAATTTGCTGTATTTTTTTTTTCATCATATAAAAAATTAAAAAATAAACTTTCACTGAGGATACTTTTTCATTTCATCAAACTTTTTTTGTTGGATATCTATCTATCTATCTATCTATCTATCTATCTATATCTATCTATATCTATATCTATATCTATATCTATATCTATATCTATATCTATATCTATATCTATATCTATATCTATACCTGTATATATCTGTTGGATGTATATATCCCTTTTCAGTATATTCTAAATTAAACATGGATTTGACCTCAAAAATCATGAAGGAGGGCTGGCCGAGTGGCGCATTGGTTAAGCGCTGGTTTTGGGATGCCAGCGGCCCCGGTTCGGATCCCACATGAGGGCCAGTGACACTGCCCTCTACAGCTAACAACAGCTCCACCTGGAGCTGGGCTGTGCGAGCCCCGGTGATGGTGTGGGCTGCAGCCCCTGCTGCAGTGGGCTGCCATAGGCTACAGTGAGTGGCCAGCAGCCAGCGTGAGCGGCTGGCAGCCAGCGTGAGCTGCCAATAGCCGCGGTGAGCGACATCCAGAGGCCGGCGACCCATCTGCCTCATCCGGGAAGAGCGCAATGACGATACCAACATGGACCAGTGAAGCAACATCCTCTGCAACTAAACTGAAGAACAAAAGGACAGCAACTTGTCTGTTCCCCTTCCCCGATTCCCCAACGCTGTTCCCCTCCCCCAATTCCCCAATAAAATCTTTAAAAAAAAACAAAACATGAAGGAACCAGAAAATCAAAGAAATCGTATGACTGGTTTATGTGGGGCACCCCAGAAGCAGGGTCAGGAAAAACCTCTCCAGACCTTGGAGTCAGGAGACCTAGCTGTCATTCTTATTCTGTCAGGAATTGACTGTGTGACTTTGGCCTCATCGTTTCCTTCTCTCAAGCTCAATGTCCTCATTTGCAAAAAGAAGTTAGACTTTGTATAATGTCTGATGCCCCTTCGTATCTAATAGCCTATTGTTGTTGTCCTTAGTATTGAGGGGAGGTGCTGGAGCCTTAACAAAGAGAAAAAAAAATTCTAAAACTCAGAAATGTCATTTTGTAAGAGTATGTCAAAAGTCTACTCAACGCCATGGAACAGAGAGTCTCTTCACCAAAAAAAAATATCCCTATGAAGATCAACTCAAAGACCTAGCAGGAGGGTAGGAATTAGGGGGAAACAGTTGTTCCCTTTCCTTTTTTCAGAAGCAGGGAGACAATTCTTAAATATGAGGGAAACCCAGCCATTGTTTGGTGTACTGTATTGCTCTGCAGACAGTGTTCCACCTGGCATTGGGTTTTGAGCATCTGGCCTAGTGGCCTTTGCCCTTCACATAGGGCTCAGTTAGTGCAGTGGAAACACCTCAGCTGCCCTTTGAATCAGCCTGTAACAGGAGAATGAGACACGCAGAGTGAGTGAAATCACACCTCAGATTATAGGCATGTTTATCATTTGACACGATGCATCAGAATTAGGCAAAAACAAAGAGGTCAGACAATTAAATTCATGAACTTTCCACTGTGTAAGCACATGGTGGAAAGTTCATGAACTCAGTTGTCTGACCTTTGTTTGTATTAGCATGTATGTGTACATTTATATGTGTCTATAAACATAACCCCCAGTTAGTTCCTGCCAACTTCCCTGCTAAGATCACCGTTTTTGTTTGATTAGTTGTGGGACTATTTTCAAGATTTGCCAGTTTGAAGGAACTAACTTTTGTCAAGTTGAATGAACTTGGGCCAGAAAACAGTCCATTGTATGAGAAATTTTATATAAACATATACAAACTGAATTACTCATTGTTACTTTAAACTGATGACGAGTATCATTATCCAAAATGGTGTTGGTTTGGTGCAGGAGCTGTATGCACTCCTAATGTACTTTCTTTAGTTTTGTGCAGGAAAACCCCTCAGATACAGTCTAATAAAAGCATATACCTGTCTGTCAGTAAAGAAGTTCATGATATGAAATCACCATCATAACAGCCGGTAGAGACAAGCAGCAAGGAACCCACACTCAACAGAACACCCAAACCTTTGGTGGCGAAAACGCCAGTTGCAAAGCAACAATGAAGGATGGAGATTAATTTTCCTATTCCTCCATCCCCATATTCCCAGCACTCTGGTACAGAATATATAATTACACTAAAGATTTCCAACGAGAACAAGGCATCAAGGATTCTTGTAGCAATTTTATACTCAAAACAAAAATATTAAAAACATAAACACACAAAAATGAAGAAAATAAAGCCAGGTGTACATGAGTCCATCTTTGCTGGGTACAATTACAAATCTGATGCCCCCAAAATTTCATTAATGACACGTCCCTTAAAATGTAACTCATTGCCTTTACCAATAGGTCTTTAGAAGTACTGAGAATAGAATGGCTGGCTGGAGCCAGTATTTCATTCACAGGAAAGGAAGGGCATATGTGTTCATTATGTATGTAGCTACTTAAATAAGACTCTGTGTGAAAATAGTTTTCATTTTGTGCTAAAAACAATGTAAAGATATATGTTTAAGCTTTAAGCTGAAAATTCTGTATGTCAGAGTGGCTCTAATTGCCTTGGTAAGGTGCTGCCTTTTGCTAGAATTTGTTTAAGTGTCTTGGAGTTATATCTGGCCTCCTGTTGATACCATGTTGGCAACCTAGGGAGTGGGAAACAATTCCAAGGTTGAGAGAAGGAAAGGGATCCATGCTTTTAGCTCAGAAGAAACTCGTATTCATTAAAGGTAATGTTTCAGATGTGATTTTCAGGCCACAAGCTGACTTTGTAGATTTGTATCTGGGAGAAAGGTAGAAAGGAGCAATGAATGACTTCTCTACACACCTGGCTATAATGTACAAAGGTAACATATATTCCTACCAGCAATCTCTCCTTTAAAAAAGTGCGGTGCTGACAACCCCCTCCCCCAATTCTCCCCTCCCACTCCTCCCCCCAGTATAACTATTGCACTTTGTTGTACACCTTAAGCTAATTAAATATATATATATATATATATATATATATATATATATATAAAATGTTCACAATAAAAAAATACTGAAATTATAAAGAAAAAAAAAAGTGCGGTGCTACATCTTAAGACCAATTTCCAGTATCCCACTGCAGAACTGAATGCAGAGACTTTTCTTATTATATGTTTTGTTGGTTTATTGGTTAATAACTTTGATTTCAGTTTTGTAATCCTAAAGTGAAAGAGACTTCACTGGACTTGGGGGAAGTTCCAGTACTTCTGTGATGGAAACCAGGCGTGTTGCAACTGATACAGCTACTACAGGGGATCAGATTAGCTGTCCCCTCTGGCCCCAGATGTTTATCTTATTGAGAGCTTTTCCTTGCCTCAAATTCCACTCCCTCTGTCCCATGATTTCCTTTCCCTTGGGGGAGCTATTTTATCTTGTCTCCAGCTGCCCATCAAAAGAATTTCACAGCCCTGACACCAGAGGGAGAAATAAAACTAACTTTAAAAAAAAGTGGTAGGAGGTGGGGAGGTTTCATGTCAGAGTTTTGTAATTTTGAAAGACTGAAAAATTTGCCTGCACATCATCCATTGCAGATACCTGGTAAACAATGGGGTACACAGACTGTGAGAGAGAGAAAAAAAAATCAAACTTTTGCCTCAGGAGGAATAAGCAAAAGAGGATTTTATTATTTCCATGTGTTATTTTGAATATATTTTTCTGAAAAGCGCTTAGCACCTTCTTGGTACTAAATGAATTTTAAATGATAATGTTCCCCTTCCTTTCTAAGTCATCTCTCCTGTGGGTGTTGTAGGGTACAGGTGGTTGGGCAGAAAACTTGGAGGTTTTGATCTTCCATACGAAATATTCCAAGTTAAGTTTTTACATACCTAGTTTGTTGCTGGGTGACAAACCATGGAGGTTGAATATGATTATATTTCCAGAATAGGTATTTTCATGGGTTTATAAGAATTGTGCATTTATAAAGCTATGTTAACTTTTTCACAGTATTTCACACTTGTATCTTACTTAATCCTCCAACTTTCCCAACTGCTATTTTAGAGGAGATGGGACTTTATATAATTTACAGAAGAGGAAGGTTAAATGACTTAATTCAAGTTGGAGGCCATGTTACCACCAGAAGCTGGATGCTCCCTCTTCGTCCTCACAGTAGAACCAAAGTAGACAGATTTTACTTGAAATAGAAACCAGTGATCTCGCTTGAATCTATTTTATCCTTAAGTTCTAGGAAACCAAGACCTTTGCCATAAGAGAGGCTATAAAGTGCTTCCTTTCTAATCCACTTTAAAGGAGACACAAAAAAAGGAAACTGACTTTTGCGGAGAAACCTTATCATAAAATGTTTTCAGTTGTAACCTCTCTCTATGCTTTGCTCTTAGGTTTGTTGTTGTTTCAGATAAGGATGCTAAGCTTCATGAAAGGAATATATGACTCCTAAATCAGAGCTAGACCCAAACGAAATGGTATCCCCACCTCCCCTTTCTTTGCAGTTGGGGGGGCCTTTTGCATCTTTCTCTTTCCTTCTATTGCTCCATCTTATTGCTATTTTTCCCTATTCAAAACTGTCTTTCAGGA
This sequence comes from Aselliscus stoliczkanus, assembly GCA_033961575.1. Lineage (NCBI taxonomy): Eukaryota > Metazoa > Chordata > Mammalia > Chiroptera > Hipposideridae > Aselliscus > Aselliscus stoliczkanus. The sequence continues at coordinate 92,883,647 of CM066732.1, read as the reverse complement.
AATAAATTTGTAGCATTTTCTGAATTTCTGAGACTTCAGGTTATGTTTTACACACACAGATTTTTAAATATGGTTTTTTATTTTATTATTTTTATTTTTCAATTATAGTTGACATTCAACATTCTTTTATTAGTTTCAGGTGTACAGTATAGATATATAATTTACAAAGTGACTGATCTTATTATTTTTAAATTTGGGTGGCAACTCATTCAGTCATGAAATTGATTTATATGGTAGAAGCCACTATTTTTAAGAAATAAAGTAGAATAAATAAGAGGATATTAAGTTGGCTTAGAATTGAAATGAGTACAGCCCATGTAGAAACAATAAATACTAATTTCTGAAGCTTTTGTTTCAGTTGTATGTATTTACCTTAAAAGTTATTTATTCTTTTTAATTGCAGGTATTGGTCAAAAATGTTTGAAAACACGGATTTGAGGGGTACTGAACAAAAACTCATCATGGTATGTACATGTCTTGTTCTTTGGGATGTTTTAACAGTGTCTCTATTCCTGGGGGGAGGATGGCTGATTTCAACATGTGTCCATTTTGTTTTTCATCTCATCATATTTCCAGAGTTAATTTTTCATTCAAAGGTATCACTTCACCAATGAATGTATATAAAAAGTGCTTTGGTTCAACATTGCTCATTGCTAGGTAATTGCAAGTGAACAACAATAAGATACTATACACACGTATTAGAATGGTGAAAATCCTAGACGCTGGCAACAACGACCACTGGTGAAAATGTGGAGCAACAGGAACTCTCTTTCATTGCTGATGGGAATGCGAAATGGTACAGCCACTTTGAAAGACAGTTTGGCAGTTTCTTACAAAACTTAATGTACTCTTACCATACAATCCAGCAATCACATTCCTTGGTATTTACTCAAATGAATTGAAAACACGTGCACACAAAAGATGAGTATTTATAGCATCTTTATTCATGAGGCCAAAACTTGGAAGTAACCAAAATGTCCTTCAGTAGGTAACGTGCTAAATAAACTGTGGCCAATCCAGACAATGGACTATTACTCAGTGCTAAACAGAAATGAGCTATGAAGGCAGGAAAAGACATGGAGGAAACTTAAATGCCTAATGCTAAAAGAACATGCAAGTGAAAGAAATGAATATGAAAAGGCGACATACTGTATGAGTCCAGCTACGTAACATTCTGGAAAAGGCAAAACTACTGAGATAGTTAAAAGGATCAGTGGTTGCCAGAGATTGAGGGGAGAGAGGACTAGGCAGAGCCCAGAGGATTTTTAGGACAGTCAAGCTATTCTGTATGATACTACAATAGTGGACACATGTCATTATACGTTTGCCCAAACCCTGAGAATGTACACCACCTGCAGTAAACCTTAATGACAGCCATGGACTTGAGATGCCAATGACGTGTCAGTATAGGTTCTGGATTGTAGCAAATGCTCCACTGTGGTGCAGGATGTTGATACTGAGAAGGATTGTGCACATGTGTAGGCAGGAGTACATGGAACTCTCTATACTTTCTGCTCAATTTGCTGTGAACTTAAAACTGCTCTAAAAATAAGGTTAATTATTTCAAAAAGCGTCATGCACTGAAATGTTGATCTGTACTGGCAAATGGACCTCCAAGAAATTATACCAATTTATTCTTCCATGAACATGATATGGGAGTGTCAGTTTCCTCACAACTCATACTAACTCTGTGTACTATTGATTTTGCAAAATATGTTTGCCATTCCAATATGTAAAAACTAGTATCTCACTACTGTTTTAATGTACATGCCTTTAATTTATGATGAAAGCATTTTTTTCTATGTTTATGAGCTATTCATACTTCTTTTTATAACTACCTGTTCATGTTCTTTGATAATTCTGTGGTTTTGAAAGTTCATTTTTAAAAAATCTTTAAAATGTGTTTAAAAAGGTGCATTGGGTCCATTAGAAAAAAAAATCCTAATGTAAAACAGAAATAGAAGAAACAATTAGCAATATGTGGTGAAAATGGCCATGAAAACACAGGAACCATTGCCATGCAGACCTGGCCCGTTTTCAGGCAGCCTGGAGATGCAAGCACTGGTCACTGGTTTAGGGTCCAGGAGCTGTGGGTTACAGAGCAAACACAACCTTTGTCTCCAGGAATGTATTCTTTTTTATTAGTTTCAGGTGTACAAAACAATGTACTACTTAGACATGTTACCCCTCACAAAGTGATAACCCCCATCCCGCAATCTATTGCCCCTCTGGCATCATATATATCTATTATAATTCCATTCACTCTATTTCCTATACTATATAGTTGACATACAGTAATATTCAGCTTCAGTATATTCTTAAAACAAAGACTCTGGAAGTCTTTCTCTTACGCTTCTCTTCCCCCTAAGGAGATAGAATGAAATAAAAGAAATAGGCGGAGGAGGTAAGGAGGCAATGAACACAGACGTTTTTAGCGAAGCCATCAGAAGCTGAAGATGAAGAAAAAGGAGGTAAACCCAGAACATGCGAGCAGTCACAGTCCTGCAGGGCACTTGGCTCGGGCTTGCTGGTAGAAAGCGGAAGCCCAAATGCCAGCACTGTTGTGGGACCTGCAGACTTGTCTCCAGATAATTATAGCAGATTCAGACAAATCTATTTGCAGCCCCTGTAATTGAAAGTGAACGGCAGGGAGCTCTTATCTTGTCTGGGTTGCTTCAGGCACCACTCCCTTAGCCAAGCTCCCTGTAGCCACCGAAGAGCTACAGATGATGGTCTGGTCAGGGGAGCAATAGGGCCTCATATGTGTTCCCACCCCAAGGGGCTGGCCTCACACCTTCAACCCTCCAGCCAAAGCATGGTTGGGGGCCAGGGAGAAGCTCTGATTTGCCAAATCAGTCCCTAAGAAGGCAGTGAAAGAAAAATTGGGGCTTCACCTACCCAATCAGACCCAAATAAGCTCTTTGTGGTCCAGTTGTACCTAGGCAAGTTAGGTATTTTGTTAGCAGTCTTTTATTGAGGGCCATTGCTGATTATCTATGTCTACTTATTGATCCAACATTATTGGAATGTTGGGATGCAGACTATATGGCAGGTAGATCCAAATCCTTTATGCTTCTGATTATGAAGTGTACAAGCTCCTTGGCTAGGGCTCTGAACTTCTTGTCTGGTTTGGCAATCACAGAAAGCCTCCCTCTCTCTCCCCCACAGCTGTTTAGCTACATTTAAATTATTTTTCCTGCCCCCAGAGGAAATGTCACTGGATTTCTGTCTCTGGGTGCATCATTTTCACATTTGCATCTTAAATAAATAGACAATCCCAAATGGAGGTAAACCCCAAATTATGTTTCCGTTGTTAGCCCTGTAATAATTTCAGAATATATCCAGACTCCCCCCACCTCTGTAGCTCCTGTCGCTGTAATCCCTCCATCATTCCATTTGCATGCCTTTATTATGTAGTCTACCTTCGCGAGGGCAATGTGTCAGGAAGCATCCCGTCTGTAAGTGACTAGAGTTAAAATCATCCTCAACAAATCGGCGACGCGATCGGCTCAGAGCCGTGCTAATAATGCCATCCTGTCAGCTTCCCTGCTTTTGATAAACACTCCTTCCCAGCGAAGGATGTGGGGAAGTTATGTAATCATTTGGAAATATGTCAACATAGCCGTGGGAAGGGGGCAATTAAGCCTGCGCTTCTTACTTAAATGTAGAACGGGGTCAGAAAAGTGGGTACTTATACCCAATTTAGGGATGGCGTCTGGAGTCCATTCATTTGTTTAATATCTCCTCGTTTGTGTACTGTTGGGATTTCTCCAGGGGAGGGTGGCCAGAAGATGGGGAGAGGGAAAAGGGGAGGTTGAGTAACAGGAAAAATACTAAATAGGAGGTAGAAAGTGTGTGTGTGTGTGTGTGTGTGTGTGTGTGTGTGTGTGTGTGAGAGAGAGAGAGAGAGAGAGAGAGAGAGAGAGAGAGAGAGAGAGAGAGAGAGAGAGAGAGATGGGGGCAGGGGTGAAGCAGTTTCCTCTCTGTTCACCCTCCTCTGACTTCAAAATAATCCCCACCGTCCTCTGCCCTCCTCCTGGACAAACATCCTGCCAAGTTGCTGGGTTTTCTCCACAGGTAGTGGAGACCTCCTGTGAGAAGGGGGTGCCCTCACTGACTATGCAGCAATCCCTGGCCGCGGCACTTGGCTGGAGCTCTGACACTTGTCCATGATGTACAGTGACAAGATTTCTGTCTCTTTTAGTGCCAGATCTCATAAAGTGCAGGGGACCTCACTGTGCCTGCACAATTTGGTGTACGTGTCATAATAATACCTCCCACCTTCCTATTCCTCCATTGTGGCCTTGTTGTGATTTGCTTGTTAATTTTGGTTGAAGTTTTAAATATATCCCTTTTTTCTGGTCACTCTTTACGCACACATCTGGGGCACATCATTTCTGTGAAGGCAAGGGAAGTCAAGTTAGCATTTCCAATTCTTATCAGGTCAGTGACTCAATGCCAGACAAATCTGGGTGGGTTGGCCGCTTATAAGAAATGACAGCACATCTGGGTTGATGCTTCACCTTGCCAATGACCGCAAAGAGATTGGATTCCAAGCCTACCAGACCCATTGCTGGGGAACTGTCACGTGTGGTCAATGCGTCCTGGGGTTTGTGGTCCTGGAGGTCTATTTTAGCTTCCTGTGGCGGTTTCTTAGGCTATAGTTTGAGACCTGTGCCTGGCTGTCACAATGTTTCTCCAGCTTTCTCTACCGAGTGCAGCTGCTCCTGCGGCAAGTAATTGGAGGGGAGGTGGATTTCCAGGAATGTGTGTGGTGTTTAGTCCTGCATCCTAGTGGTTGTGGTCACCGTTGCTTCGGAGGCCAAGTGTCAGCCCTTGAAGCAAATGGTCAGGGGAGCTGGCTGCAGGAGTTGTGCCTACACCTTCGCTGGAAGCTCTGTTGCCTGGAGGAGGACACTGGTGGAAAGTGGGAGGATGTGAGAAGAAAGGAGAGCACAGCGTTGACCAAACGGGGAAGCTGGGCGGGAGGGAGGGTAAAGAGTGTGACTGTTCAGATGTTTCCTTTCCTTCCTCCCAATTCTTCTTTTGTCCTCTGCACACTCCGTTTTTTCTTCCACACTCTTGTTTCTGATCTCATCTGGACTCGGCTCTTGACCTGTCTCTCTATTGTTAACCACCATGCTGTCTCCCAGGTGTTTCCCCCTGTAACATGATGGGGAAGAGAGGAAGCAGCAAGGGGTCAAATAGTCAAGCCTTGGAGTCAAAAGTGAGGCTTGATGAAACAGCAATGTGTAAGCAGAGAAAAGAGAGAGTGAGCTTGTATCAGTGTCCATAGTCCATCAGCACATTGTAGGCCTGGCACTTGTTGAAATCAATAATTGTGATGTCAAAGAAGACAGCTTCCCCCACACACATACACACATGCACAGATGCCCTATCTTGTTGAGATTTGGGAGAACTGTACTCAGAATGCCAGCTACTATCTAACGAACACCCAGCCACAATTCCCTACACACAATATAAGAATCTACTAAGAGCCATTCTTTACAAGCTCTATAATGTGATTGTAGAGTTTAATCTGTAAGTAAGACATTTTCTTCACGGGGAGGACAGTAACCTTCATCAGAAAGTGATAAGGCAAAAGAAAAATTGGAGAATATTCATTTCAAGAAGAAAGTTAAGTCCCAAATTAATAGTTTTGTGGAGTTATGTTAAAAGAGGATATTAGCAACTAGCAACACTCAGTTTTCCCTCTACATCTACGAGTCTGTTTACTTTGATCGTTCACTCAGCTCTTCAGACTCCACACACAAGTGAGATCACATGGATGTCTTGTTAGGGAGACCACTTCATGGATGGAGTAGAGGCTTGATCACTGCTCTGTACACCTGAAGCTGATGTTGTATAGTATTGTATGCCAACTGTAACTGAATATGTGGATGGTCACAGGATGTGGAGTATACTGTGGAGGGGAGTCAGGGGAGTTGTGATAGATATGTATGATATTGGGGGGGAGTGGGGTGGTGAACTGGGGGAGGGGGGTTGTCACTTTGGGGGTTAAAGAATATAACTATTGCATTGTGTTGTACACCTGAAACTAATAAAAAAAAAGAAAAAGAAAAAAAAAAGAGGATATTAGGCCAAGAGTGAGAAATTCCAAAGCAAGAAAATAATAGAATTAAATTTGTTTGATGGTATTAGTAGAGTAGGAACTCCAACTAATTTGGGAATGTCAATGGTATGTGATATGTGGTTGAACTTTAGGATAATTATAATTTCTGAGGTAAAAGGTATTATAGTAGGTGAGATATATTAAGATATATTATATATATGATATAAATATTGTTATGCCATAATATGCACATTTGTATACATCATAGTCAAACATACAAAAACAAATCTCACCCTTCATGAATCCTCAAAGTAAGTAGGTTCAGGAGAGCTATTACTTGTGGACATGTGCTCAACAATAAAAGTGGAAAATATCTAAAATTCCATCACTTGGAGATGGAGTGACCATATTAAAATAGGCTTGTTATTTCATAAGTAGTTCACCGATTTTAAAAAATCAGTCTGTACAGATTATTTAGGGAACTGCTTATCTAAAGTATTGTTGAAATTACTAGAAACATCTGGCTGCCACACATCCATTCCCTGTAACTATTTTCTCTGCAAGAGAGAATATTGAGTCCCTCCTATCCCCCACCACCAAACCCTCTCCTTGCTTTTCAGGGAGGTTTAGTTTTCCATGAATTTAAGATGAAACTATGACCAAAAAAAAAAAGTGTTTTCTACCTATAAGAGGTTCTTAGTGTTTTATAATTGTAATTATTATAGTACATTGATTTCTGCATTGTTCTTCTCTTGAGCTATGTAATTAGGCCATCCTGATTAAAAATGATTCAGATTAACATGAAGATTTTAAAAGGCATCCCCATTTTGTCCTAAATGAAAACAACATTTCATTTGGTTTGCCGTAATGCAGAAGTCAGAAGCTGAGTGAGTTTTTGGATATTAATCTTCATCATAACAATCTACTCAAATTGAAGGAGCTAAGGAGAAAACATAAGAAAAAGTCTACTGGCAACTGAGTTCCCTATTGTTTTCTGTATCCTGCTTTTCTGAAGGAGAGAATTAGTAAATATCAGACATTAAAAAGGGGAGATGTCCAGATTATATTCTGGAGTCAAAATCAATCCAGCTCAATCTCCCGTGCCTGTCACATCTCAAGCTTTGCTTCTGTACACTGAGAATTCATGTTCAGAATAATGACTACAGGATCCTAAAATAAGTAACAAAGAATTCTATTACATAAGAAGCTCTCTTAACCTTATACCAAATAATCACCTCTGGACTAATAGATCTCTCCTGTTCTTTCACAAAACTCAGTGACCGATATCATCTGCTCTGAACACTGGCGGGTGTATTGACACACTTCTTCTCTCACCGGTTGACTTGTGTGTTTGCTAAGAGCCAGTTGTGTTTGCTCCCAAATCTGATTATGTCAGTTATGCTTGTTCTTATAATTATATAACTTAATTAAATATTATGTAAACTGATGAACTAATAATAAGAGAAGAGAGCTGTTGTTTCTGTCGAATACTTTGAAGACTCAAGAAAGCAGTCACTAAAAAATTACTACCAAAATATGTGAGGGCAAAACCACTGACTGAGGGAAAACATAAATTTATCAATCTAGGTTCTCTCCTGAGATTAATGCACAATAGTCATTAAGTCTTTAATTCAATTCAAATTGGCAATCATGGAGACTGCATTTTTTGGTGACTCCATTGAACTGACATTTTTCTTTCACACATTAATTCATTTTTTATTCAACAAATATTGACCATATAGTATGTCCTAGGACCTATCCTACACATTCAAAGTCACTGGTAGTAGGGAGAGAAAGATACTTAAACAGATGGTGCTAAACTCACTGGAATTTTGAGGACAAGTAAGATTCGGCCAGATAAAAGCAATATTTGTGAAAATCAGAAGTGTGAAATAGTGTGCTCTTTCAGGGGACCACTTGGAGTAACAAAGTATGAGGCTAATAAGATTGGCAGTGGCCATGGGTCTCGGTCCTGAACTCTGAAGTTTCAACTTCCTTCTGAAAGCCATGAAGAGTTGCTAAAGGGTTTAAACCAGAGTTACAGCATCAAATTTGTGTTTTAAAATAATTACTTGGGCATCAGTTTAGAGTTTAGATTAAAGACACCTGGTGAGATTAAAGACAAAATCATATTGTCCAGTTGAGAAATGATCAGCATCTGAATATCTGAGTTAAGGTACTCTTAATAGTGAAGTTGTATGGGGGAGAGAGAGAGAGAGAGAGAGAGAGAGAGAGAGAGAATGGAGAACATAGAATATGAGAGGTTAGTTCTGTTTGTAAAGTTTTATCCTACCAGGATTTAATTCAGATGAATTATGGTCTTAGCAACACATATACAATATTCTTTTATATTAAAATAATTGAGATTTGATTTTCCAGAATGTTATACTTGGATTTTAGGATATTATGGTAAGGAACAATTAATATTATTCCAATAATATTTTAATTGATAAATTGTATAAATCATATGTAAATAATAGTAATAATCCTTCCAATTCAGGAGAAGTTTGTATCTTAAACTCTGGTTCTTTTCATTGATTCTCCACTAGTTAAGTAACAGAGGTAGTCATTTTAAGTGAATAATTTCAAACGTTGTTTTCCTTGCAAATACTTAAGAGTATCCAGAAGCGCATTTTAAATGTTCGTTTAATTGTGGGCTGGGCTGCTGTACTTCCATATTATTCTAAACATGATACTGCCTAAATTTAGAATGGATTCCTGTCCACTGATCAAAATTAAATTTGTTAGAAAATATTAAAATCTTGGCTTGGAAAAGGAATATGTAGAAGCCAGTGTAGACTTGTGGTCATTAGTCTCCACTATGGATACACTTAAATAGAGCAAGCCCCAGAATAAAAGAAAACATACCATTCCACCAACTCAAAAATATGATTTTCTAACAAATACTTTTGTATACTCAGTAAAACTGCTTAACACCCTTTTCTGTGATAGAGAAAACCCCAGTATGCTGGAAATCCCATAGAAAATTTTTTAAAACTAGGGGACAAGATGTATTGTTATATGTTGAGTGATTTCTGGGTCATTGTGTCAATGCCAATTTTCAGTGTAAAAAATAAAATCCTACTTCTGCTTTAAAGGTTGGTATTTAAATGCACCTGGAAAATAATGTGATTAAAATGTGAGTCTGGACAACGCTTCCTCAGGCAACAGATACAAAAACTAAACTCTTGACGTGCAGTAGGTCTGAAGCTAGCTTTACCCCTCTTACCGTCTTACTTTGTTAGCTAAATGTGTATTGTGTAGATGAAAGCTTTAGCACATCAACTAACAATGCACTTTTCCTTATTCAAAGCTTTAAAAAAAAGGATGTTAATAATTTTTCAGTTCTAAAGATGAGATTGTTGTAAATGTCCAGCTACGTAAGATCAAGATTAAATCATTTGTAAGCAAAGTAGCTTAGAAAGTAGCAAAAAATACCGCAGACTTCCTGTCTTCTTTTTATTCACAACACTGTGCTGCAGGTAATTTTGAGGTGGCAGCACTCCATTTATTGTACAATTATGTCATGTTATTTTCCTATTGTCACAGAGCTGCCATGAAGCATGCTTCATATATGCCTGAAGAGTTTACCTTCTGTGAATATTTGCATTAAATAAATGAAAATTCACCTCTTTCTACAGATATCATGCAGAGACACAAAAGTGCTCCCTGCTATTAGAAATGGGCTAGTACAGACTATAAAAATTGTAAATGAATTTTTGGTTGATTTGTTCCATTTGTATAAAATAGATTGAACATGCAGCTTTATGAAAATGTGTTTATTTAACCAGAAACCACAAATATTTTTAAGAATGCGCTTTCTGATTTAACTTTTAATTCCAAGATTTTTTTTTATGAATGTTCATAGTGATTTTATTGAACTGTAAGCTAAAATAAATGTGCCAGTGGGATTTTGTTGGGTTTTATTTTTTTTTCAATAAAGTATTTACTTGGAATAGAACATAAGTTTTAGAGCTATGGTTGATAGAAAGTTGAAATAAAACATCTGCAAAAGCAGAGAGAGCAGATTTAGGGATACTTCTCTTTGAGTATTGAACAGTCCAAGTCAATGTGAACTCTGATGGGTAGTGGAAAGCTTCCATAATTATTTTATATATTTTGATTCTGACTAAAAATTCCCACATGACCATACCTTTCTTTAGATGCAACCTTAGCAAGAGAAAACTGAATCTTTTATTTATATATTAATTGCATTACTATCCTGAAATGGTAGGAAACCAAACCAAAATGGCAATCTCCATTGTGAATATTGGGGCTTGTACTCTTTTCTCCACAAGAAAAGCACATAAATATATACATATATATTATAATATAATAATTAATGTTTCAAGATAGAAATTAAATAACAGCTGAGGGAAAAAATTACATCCAGTGAAATGAAGTCAGAGTACAAATCTATTTTGGTTATCCTGTCGGTAATTCATGCTGGATAATCATGAGCCCAGCAGTTAATGACCTCTACTCTGATACATTAAGTCCAACCAAAGATAATGGTGTCCTGGGTAAATTAACAAACCCAGTGGTAAACTTGCCTCCAGTTCAGCAGGAGACAGTGTGCAAATTAGCATTAGTTCTTAATAAGATCAGTGTCCTATAATCCACACTTCTCCAGTGTGTATAATGCCGTCTCTTTGCAGGTGAAAATTTTTTCTCCTGAGAAGCCTTGCACAATGCATTCTCTTGACAGAGATTGTTGCCATCCTAATCAGTCCCCCACCTTAAAACTTTCTCCATTTTTTCCACTTCCATGCTGTGAAGGCTGCTGTGAGTTGTTGAGGATGATTATTCATTTGTAAGCTTCTTTAATAACATTTTCGTTAGATGTTGAGGTTCCCAGCAGAGTCAACCAAGAATTTGATTTTATCGTTATAACCATCCTGCAAAAGTTATAGTCAGTGTATGGACAATCTTGGTAGAATTTACTAATTGCCACTTAATTTGTCTTTATCAAACAGCATTTATATTTTGTTCAATAAATAGACACCCCATGGAAAAGTAGGTACTGAGTTATTTTGTAGGACACTGGGTCTCTTATGTGGCTGGGTCCGTCCTAGGTTGTGTTTGCGAGGGATCAGGCCTGCAATGACAGAGAGGAGTCATTTTAAAAATCTATTTTAAAGTGGTGATTTACTACAGGGTTTAGAAAATTATATCTTTTGTAAAATAATTATTAAGAAGAAACCTGTGATACGTATGCTACTGGTGCATATCTGCTATTTTATTTGAAGTTGATAATGTTTGGCTTTCATAGGGTACCACTAAATGTTGTATATGGAGTGTTAGTGTTTCAAATAAGTGACATTTAAGCACCTAAACAAATGTCTATATGTGTGCATGTGCGTATGTTTGTGGACATGTGTATGCATGTGTGTCTGTGTGTGTACAATCACTTATCTTAGAATCGAAGTACATGACGACGAAAGTTTGATGCATATTTGGATGGGTTTGGGATGTTTGGGATACAACTTCTCACACATTATCTGTCAAAGTTTTCTAAGTAAAAAAAAGTTAAATACTTGGATCTTGTCTGAAGAATCCTCTCACAGTAAAATGTTTACCTTTTGTGACACATACTATTATTTCATGATTATGTTAAAATACTCTTAAAGAGTTTCACATGTTAACCAGCTACTAAGAATGCCTTAATAGAGTACTAATTTTTGTTAGAGGTGTCTCGACAATTTGAATTTTATATGCATGCATTATGTTTTCTTAAAATGGGAAAATTATGCATCTGAAGGAATCTGTCTAGAATAATGGGGTTCTATAGAGGTTACTTTAATCACGTTCTCCAGCAGTTATAGCTGTTTTACATCTTATTTGCAACAAAAGGGAACTCTAATTATCTTCAAAAAGAGCATAAAATGGTGTGTCTTGGTGCTGATGTAATGTTGATTCCTGAATGCTGCTGATAGGAACTGACAACTAAATGCATGTCACACTTTTCAGAAATCAGCCATAGTGACAGGATAACCACCTTTTGTGACCTAGGAGCCCAAAGAGGGAGTATATATTTGCCTCTTAAGTAGAAACAATTTGCAGTCTTTCTTTTTTTAAAATAAAAATATACTTGTCCCTAGGTTACAAATAATATATTTACTAATGTTAAAACTTACTTCTGTGATTTAAATTTTAGAAGCTACCTACTGTAAATTATTCTAAGTGTATTTAATTTCAGTTCAAATCATAGGAGAGGAGAGTAGCCTGATTCTCTGTGTACCCTCCTGCTCCCCCAGTTTCCTTGGTTTCTTTTTTTTAGCTTTTTCTTTTTGGCTTCCAGACATAGGTGGGTATATATTTATGCCCAGTACTGGAGTCCTACATATATGATTAACATGTGCTTGCAGTTTTATTTCCAACTCACACGGATCTCATTTATAAATACAAATGAGATGCATATAGCCTATTACAAAATATTAAAATTAGAATTGAAAAGAAGATTGCATATTTTAAGTCTGGCTGCAGTACTCATGTATACAGTGCTTGTAAGATTGAACTGGTCTGCTCTGAGCCTCGGATATGAAATTAATCAAAGCAGGTCTGTAATATACTGCAAATAACCAACCTGCACCACAAGACTTGATTTAAGATCCACATTAAGTGGTAGTGAACTGGTCTAGGGAAGAAGCCATACTCATCCAGACATGGCATGTTCAAATAAACAGAACTCAACCTTGGAAGTCAGGCTCAGTCTCTGTGGACAATAAAACCCATGCTTTCTACCCAGTGAGGCTTTTATGCACAACAATGACCTGACGTGAGGTCCTATTGCTTCTACCTGTCTTTACTCCTCTTCTGCCCAGAGTGGGAGACTTGACAGAGGGCCAGAGGTAAAGAGCAGAAGAGAGATTTTCCTGTGTTATATACACAGTTACACAAACTAGAACTGCTTAGGCCTGAGCAAATTTTCAGCGAGCTCTGAATTTTGAACATACAATACACAATTATGGTTCAACTATTTATGGAGTGGATAGTCTCCTTTTGGAATTCAGAATTCCCTTTGCCCAGCTAGCTTTCAGGTTTTCAATAATACAACTGAACTATGAGTAGTAGTAAGCAGAAAGATAGAGAGAGAAAAAATTGAGAAAGAAAGAGGGAGGGAAGCAGAGAGATGTGGGAGATATATAGATCTGCAATGAAGTTCGATAAAAATATACATGTGGTTAAATAATTATTTGTTTTTAAGATTATGTGCACCTTCCACTACAAATTATAATAAATCAAAAGAGTTATAAATAAAACTTTGAGCAGATGGTACAATTCAAATGAATTCCTCCATTCATCCAACAAAAATTACATGTTCTTTTTCTTTCCAGTTTAACAGAGATATAGCTGACATAAACGCTGTGTCAGTTTAAAGTGTACAACACGATGATTTGATATTTGTATATATTACAAGATGATTACCACAATAAGGTTAGTTACCACATCCATCGCCTCACATAGTTGCAGTTTCCTTCAACTTCTCTTGAGGTAGTAAATACCTAAGGTTTCAGAACACAGCAAAGAGCAAGACACACCAAAGCGATGACATTGTTCTTGGGGAGATACGGGGTATAATTAAAAGTTGAATTACAATCATGATAAAGTAAAGAGGAAGAGCAGGGGGCTCCAATGTCAGGGAAGACACCCTTGAGGAAATGACCACAAGCTGTGGAGAAATTAACTGCAGGAGCTGAGTTGGGAGAAAAGAGAATGTAGTGGCTCTCTGTGTTGGTAGCAGCTATGGATAGGATGAGGTAGAGTGTGTCACCATTGTCCCAGAAGTAAGCCATTCTTATGTTCCCTTGGTGGTAAGAGCAGTAACGCTCTTCTCTTTGCTTCTGAATTCAAGGAGAGTTTCTTGGATGCTCTGTGATGATAGAAAACCAATTGTTCTAGTACTGTCCAAACAAAGTAATTTTTTTTGATGTTGTTGTTAATATAGACTTTAGAATATGAAAGACTAACTCCAACAATTTCTAACTATGCAACTTGGGGTAATTTACATAGAGTTTCCATTTCCTCATTTGTAAAATAGAGATAACTCCTACCTTACCAGGTTGCTGTGAAGAATAAAATATGTATAGCATCATACCTAATATATAGTAGGTACTCAGAAAAACGCATTCCTAGCAAATTGAGTTTAATAAAGAAAATGTTCCTGGAAAAGATTTGGAGATAAAATAGAAGAAAATAAGAGCAAAGACATGTAATGGAGAAAGAGACAACTCCCATGATGTCTGCTACCTAAAAGTCTTTCATGCAGGAATCATTTTTTTTTCAGTGCTCACTTCCAAGGCTGCACCATTAAATAATTCATCTGGTTTTAGCCCCTAGAATTTATTTTTTTATTAATTTTTTTCAATTACAATTGGCATACAACATTAGTTTCAGGTGTACAACATAGTGATTAGACATTTATATAACTTAGGAAATGATCACCCTGGTAAATCGAGTATTCATATGACACCATACATACTTATTATAATACCATTTACTATGTTCCTTATGCTATACTTTACATCTCCATGACTATTTTGTAACCACCAATTTGTACTTCTTAATATCTTTCCCTTTTTTCACCCATCCTCCCAACCCTCCTCCCACCTGGCAACCATCAAAATGTCCTCTGTATCTGAGTTTGTTTCTGTTTAGTTCATTTTGTTTTTTGGATTCCACATATAAGTGAAATCATATGTGATATTTATCTTTCTCTGTAGGATTTATTTTACATAGCATAATACTGTTTAGGTCCATTCATGTTGTTGCAGATGGCAAGATTTCATCTTTTTTTGTGGCTGAGTAATATTCTATTGTATATATGAACCACTTCTTTATCCATTTATCTATTGATGGACTCTTAGGTTGCTTCCATTTTTGGCTATTGTAAATAATGCTGCTATAAACATATGGATGCATATGTCTTTTTAAATTACTGTTTTGGGTTTCTTCAGATAAATATCCAGAAGTTTGATTACTAGGTCCTTCTTTGTTACATTGTTATAGTCTTTTTTAAAAAACAACTATTTTTTCTGGGATAACTATTGCTACCCCAGCTCTTTTTGTTTGTTTCCATTTTCATGAAATATCTTTTTCCATCCCTTTACTTTCAGTCTTTGTGTGTCTTTTGATCTGAAGTGAATCTCTTGTGGCAACATGTAAGAATCTTGGTTTCTTATCCATTCAGCCACTCTATGTCTTTTGATTACAGCATTTACCCATTTACATTTAAAATAAGGCCAGGTTGATGGAGGCTTGGATATATATTCCCACCTGCATGTGCCGGCTGTGTAAGGGGGAAGACTCAACAAAGGAGCAATGGCTTCTGCCAGCTCTAACTTATTTTCTGTCTCTACAGAAAAAGCTGCTCCTCCAGCTCTTGCCATGAACACAGACAATTCAGGTCATCCCCATATGTCTCGGATGCCTTTCAAGCTGCTTCTCCAGCACTGGAGCTCAGTGTGAGTAAATTGATCAGCTAGTAAGTCCATGCATGGGCCCTTTAAGAGAAATGCTTGGAACTCCAATAGCCCTCCATCTCACTCAGCCACAGTCTCCTTTGGTTTTCATAGGCAGAAGTTGTGGGAACTTCTCTTCCCAGCACTAGAACCCTGGGCTGGGGAGCCTGGGACCCCTCACTCCTCAGGGGAGACATTTACAGCCGAGACATCCCTCTGGATTTTTAACTCCCACATGGGTGTGGAACCAACTCATTCCTCATCTCGGCCCCTCCTACCAGCCTCAACATGGATTGTCCTGTACATCCTTAGTTATAGGACTTCTGGTCAGCCAGACTTCAGGCAGTTCTCAATGTTGGTTGTTCTGTAGTTTAGCTGTATTTTGAAGTGGTTGTGAGAGGAGGTGAGCACGGCGTTCACCTACTCCGCCATCTTGACCAGAAGACAGCCCCTGGAATTTAAACCTTTCCAAGTCAGGTGACTTCATTCTGCCTTTGATCTTGCTTTACCATCACTCTGCATGGGTCATATCATAATTTCACCAAGCTCTATGGAATATTAATACATGTTATATATGTAAAAAAAAATCAAAAGCATTCTTGGTTAACTACATTTAGTAAAATCTGGCTAAATGAAGCCAAACACTTCTCAGAAGTTTTTATTAAGCTAATGTGCATTGTTTATCCATCACCCCAGCCCTAGAGGCAGACATGGTATATGTTATTTGCCAAGTAATCTTGACATATGAGAGCTCGTAGGAAAATTCTCTTTCTCAAGAGAAACAAAGCTCTCTTTGCTCTCCCCAGAGACTTTAATAAGGTGTCTGTCATTTTTTCTCTCTTTTTCACACACATGCATACATTTCTCTTGAGAGAAAAATGGTTATTAAAAGTTAAAAGATTCTCAAGACAGTATGGTTCTGGCATAAGGATAGAAACATAGATCAATGGAATCGAATTGAGAATCCAAAAATAAATCCTCACATTTATGGTCAATTAATTTTTGACAAGGCTGCCCAGAACAATTCACTGAGGGAAAGAATGGTCTTTTCAACACATGATACTGGGACGATTAGATGTCCACATGCAAAAGAACAAAATTAGAACCTACCTTCCTTATACCATACACAAAAATTGAGTCAAAATAGTTCATAAACCTAAATGTGAGAGCTGAAACTGTGAAACCCTTAGGAAAATATGTAGAAATCAATCTTTGTGATTTGGAGATAGATTCTAAATTAAACATTATCAAAATTTAAAAATCTTGGGCAATAGATATGTATGATATTGGAAGTGGGGGGGCAGTGGAGGGGTGACGGGGAATCACTTTGTAAGGGGTGAAAAGGATAACTATTACATTGTTTTGTACATCCGTAACTAATAATAATAAAACAATAAATTAATTAATTTAAAAAAACGAAAAAACAAAAAAAAATCTTGGGCTACAAACAATACCAAGAACAAAGTGAAAAGATAACCCACAGAATGAGAGAAAATATTTTCAAATTGTATATTTTATAGGGGATTTGTATCCAGAATACATACAGAACTCATATTCAATAATAAAAATACCACTAACCCTTTTTAAAATGGGCAAAGGAGTTGAATAGATATTTCATTAAAGAAGATATACAAATAGCTAATAATCACATGAACAATACTCGACATCATTATTCATTAGAGAAATGGAAATTAAAACCACAATGAGAAACAACTTCACATCTACTAGAATTGCTATAATAAAAAAGACACACAATAAAAAATGTTGGCAAGGATGTGGAGAAATTGAAATCCTTATATGTATACTGCTAGTGGGAATGTAAGATGGTGAAGCCACTTGGGAAAACCATTTGGCAGCTCCTCAATAAATTGCACATAGTTACCATATGACATGGCAATTCCATTCCTAGATATATGTCCAAGCAATATAAAAACATTTATCCATACAAAAATTTGTACGGAATATTCATTGCTGCATCATTCATAATAGCCAAAAAGTGCAAAAAACACAAATGTCCATCAACTGTTGAATAGAAAAACAAAAATGGTATATCCATGCAATGGAATATTGTCATTAAATAGGAATGAAATACATGCAATAACTTGGATGAATCTCAAAAACCCTAGGCAAATCTGTAGAGACAGAAAATAAGTGAGAGTTTTCCTAGGGCTATCAAAGAGTGAGGAGGGAATGGGAAATGATTGCTGTTAAGTACAAGGTTTCTCTTGGGGACAATGAAAATGTTCTAAAATTAGATTGTAGCTATGGTTGCACAACTCTGTAAATTTACTAAAAATCACTGACTTGTATAATTTTGATAAGTGAAAGTTACAGTATGTAAATTATATCTCAATAAAGCTGTTTTTAAAAAAAATACTGGATGGCAAAAAAGAAATAGTTGTAGTATTCTGCTAGTCCAGAAGAAGATTTACCAGGATAAAATTCAGTGTCTCATTATTTTCTAAAATAAGATTAATAATAGAAAATTACAAATTCAAATATAACTTAAGATTTAAAAAAATAATATCGAGTTATTGGGTTGTTGGAAAAGTCATGATGCGTTTTTGTAATGAAAAACAGAAAAAATGTCATGACTTTTCCAACAACCCAATAATTTCAAAAACAAAATAATTTATGAATATAAATGTACATATTCAAATTTATATACACAGAGATAAAACTCTTGGAGATCACTATTACTGACTCACTGTTGTTTCATCATTGTGACTAAAATATTTACTTGTTATAGCTTTGATTTTTGTGTTTTATAGATTTTTATTGCATAATTTTAGGACAATGTTAGAGCCTGTTGCAAACCAAAGAAATAGTACTAATCTGGATGGTACTAAACATAAATTATATATCCAAAATTTAAGATATATGTGAATGTGAAAGAAATGTTTCATATTATTTCTGAGTGCTTTTGTAGGCAAAGAATCTTTATAAACTGCTTACCTGGGAGTGATATCACTTTGAAGGAAAAATTTTGATCCAATCACTTAATAGACCTCCTATTTAGCTGATTTGTGTAATACATTTAGTGAAACCTATGATTAAAATCTTTGAAGCTAATCTCTTTTTTTTATGACTTTCAGGTAGATGCAAGGAAGAATTTTTTTTAAGATTAAGGCATAATTTTAAACCTTTATTATTATTAGGATATTACTTACTACAGGTGTGGTTAAATATATAACAATAATATAGATTTTTTTTCTAAAATTGAATTATTTTCAGATTTATTTTAGATAGCTACTGTTCTTGAAATAGTGCAGGTGCAGACCTATGGAAGCAGGAAAGTTGGATAAACTGCCAGAAAGGAGCTGTGTTTGTATTTCCCTAATGCAAATGATGTTGAACAACTTTTTATGTACTTATTTGCCATCTGTGTATCTTCTTCGGTGAATTTTTTCTTCTTTTTCTTATTTTTTTGGGGTTTCTGCCTATCTCCTAATTTAAAAAAAAGTTTTTTTGCTATAGAGTTGTGAGAATTCTTTATTTATTCTAGATGCCAGTCCTTTGTAGGATATGTGATTTACAAATATTGGGTTGTCAGAAAAGTCATAACGCATTTTTGCAACGAAAACCAGAAAAAATACATCATGACTTTTCCAACAACTCAATAATTAGTCCCAGTCTGTAGCTTGTCTTTTCATCCTCTTAATGAGGTTTCTTATGGAGCAAAAGTTTTTAATGTTGTTGAAGTGAAAACTCTTTACCCAGCCCAAATCCTGAAGATTTTTCTCCCAGGATTTTTTTCTAAAAAATTTCATAAAATTTTTTTCTAAATTTTATGTAGTTTTTACATTTTTAATATAAGTTTGTGACCCATTTTTAGTCAGGTATGAGACTTAGATTGTGTTTCATTTTATTGCCCTTGAATATCCAATTACCTTAATACCATTTGTTGGAAAAGCTATCTTTCCTCCATTAAGTTGCTTTTGCACCTTTGTTGAAAATCAGTTGAGCATAGTTCTGTTGGTCTATTTCTGGGTTCTATATTCTGTTGCATTCATTTATATATTGATTACTGTAGTTATGTTAGTACTGAAATCAAGTAGACAGATTCTCCTACCTTATTTTTCTTTTTGAAGATTGTATTAGCTATTCTAGTTCCTTTGCCTTTCCTATAAATTTCAGAATAATATCATCTCTATTTACAAAAAAGTTTACTGAAATTTTAAGATATTGCATTAAACCTGTATATATATTGGGGAGAATTGACATTTTTTTCCCCTATGTTACATCTTCCAATCCATGAGCATAGTATATCTCTTCATTTATTTAGATATTTTTTTCTTTCATCAGCATTTTGTAGTTTGCTGAATATAAACCCTATGCATGTTTTGTTAGATTTACTCCTAAGTATTTCTTTTGTCTCTTTTTCTTTGAGTGGTTGTAAATGATTTATTATTAATTTTGTGTATATGTTCATTGCTAGTATATAGAAATACAACTGATATTTGTATATTTATCTTATATCCCATGACCTTGCTGAACTAACTGACCAGTTCTTGGTGTTGGTGATTTTTAGATTTCTTAGGATTTCTCATGTATAAAATCATGTCATATGAAATAGGGAGAGTTCTATTTCTTTATTTGTGACTTGTATGCCTTTTATTTTTCTTGCCTTT
Source organism: Aselliscus stoliczkanus (assembly GCA_033961575.1). Classification (NCBI taxonomy): domain Eukaryota; kingdom Metazoa; phylum Chordata; class Mammalia; order Chiroptera; family Hipposideridae; genus Aselliscus; species Aselliscus stoliczkanus. The sequence goes on along the minus strand of CM066732.1, from coordinate 92,863,482 downwards.
TGTGCCAGCTTGAACTTCTATAATAGCACTATGTTGAATAAGAGTGGTGAGAGTAAATATTTTTGCCTCATTCCTGATGTGATGGAGAAAGTATTCACTTTTCACCATTAAATATAATGCTATCTGTAGTTTGTATACTTGTATAAATGCTCTTTAGTTAAGGGATTCCGCTCTACTCCTATTTTTCTGAGATTTAAAAATTCTGATAGGGGTTGTCAAATGCTTTTTCTGTGTCAAATGCTTTTTCATTGATAGGCTATTTTAATTTTTCTTACTTAGCTTATTAATGTGGTGATTATATAGATTGATTGTTTTAGTATTAACTAATCATACATCCTTGAACTATACTCCATTTGTTCATGATGCATAATTATTGTATACAGCCGTAGGGCTATTCAAGTTATGCATTGCATATTGGGTAAGTTTTGGTAGTTTGTGTTTTACCAAGAATTGGTCCATTTTGTTTAAGTGCCAAATGCATATGTGTAGAGTTGTTTGTAGTATTCCCTTATTATCTTTTTGATGTCTGCAGAGTCTGTTGTGATATATCCCCTGTTTCATGTATGATATTGGTGATTTGTGTCTTTCCCCTGTTTTACTTTGGGGAAGGTTTGCTAATTTTATTGGTGCTTTTAAAGAACTATCTCATTAATTTTCTCTATTGCTGTTCTACATTCAATTTCATTTATTTCTGCTTTTATCTTTATTATTTCTTTCCTTTTGCTTGTTTTGAATTTATTTTACTCTTGTTTTTCTAGTTCTTGAGGTTGGAGCTAAGATTATTGGGACTGTCCCTCTTTTCTAATGTATGCACTGAATGATATAAATTTCCCCTCTCAGTATTGCTTTGTCTGTGTCCCACATGTTTAGATGTTTATTTTAATTTTGTTCAATTCAATGCAATTTTTTATTTTTTTGAGTCTCACTCTTTGACCCATAGATTATTTTAAAATGTGTTGTTTGGTTTCCAACTGTTTGAAGATTTTCCTGTTATCTTTTTGTTATTAATTACTAGTTTTGATTCTATTGTGGCTGGAGAACATACTCTGTATTATTTCAATTCTTTTGTATTTGTGAGCTTTGTTTTGTGGACCAGAATATGGTCTATAGTGGTAAAAATTTTATGGACACTTGAAAAGAATTTGTATTCTGCTCTTTCCGGGTGGAATATTCTATAAATGTTGATTAGATATTGTTGATGGATGGTGGTGTTGAGTTTTTCTATATCCTTGCTGATTTACTGCCTAGTAGTTCAATCAATTATTGAGAAAGAACTATTGATGTCTCTTAGTGTAATACTGGATTTCTTTATCTCTCTTTTCAGTTCTATTTGTTTTCCCTCACATTTTTTTTTCTATTCTGTTGCTTAACGGATACACTTTTAGGATTGATGTTTCCTTAGTAGATTGACCCTTTTATTTTTGTATAATGTCCCTCTCTGCCTCTGGTAATTTCTCTTGCTGTGATATCTGTATTATCTGACATGTATATAGCTACTCCTGTTTACCCCTGATTAATGTCTGCATGATATATCTTTACTATTCTACTTTTAACCTGCCCAAATTGTTATATTCACAGTGAGGTCCCCATAGATTACAGACAGTTGGTATTTTTTTTTAAATCCATTCTGCCAATCTCTGTCTTATAATTGTTGTATTTAGACCATTAACATTTAATGTAGTTATTGATATGTTAGGAACTAAGTCTGCCATTTTATTTTTTAGTTATATGTTCACTCTTAGTGGTTTTCATTGCTCTGTTTTATTTTAACTGCTTTCCTAGGAGTTACCCAGAGGGTGCCAAAAAAATGTGTAAGTATTTTAAGAAAAAGCTATTAAAATATTAATAATATATACTGATAACAAAAGGTGAATACAAGTCATATTTGACTTCTGCAACTACAAGAGGTGCTCAAAGTGGCTACCATCAGCATCCAGACACTTCTGATTACGGGGAACTACTGCTGGAGCAACGTTGACCAAAGTGTCCACTTATTTACATTTTTTGGCACCTCCAGCAATTTATACTTACATATTCATTTATCTATAGTGGTTTTGTATACATACACACCTAAAGCTCTTTCTATAGCGTTGGGTGTGTATGTATGTACGTGTATGTATATACATATATATATATATACACCTTACCTAAATTATGGGTGTTATCATTTTCCCCTTTTGAATGAAGTATAGATCGCTTCTCGGCCTTTTGGCTAAGATCAAGTGAATGAAGTATAGAAAACTCACTTCCCGTCATATCCCTTTATTTTCCACCACTTACATATATTTTTCTTGTTGGTTTCAAGTCTGCTCATAGTTGTTCATTGTAGCATTTTCATGATGATTGCTTTAAAATTTTTGTCAGATCCTTATCTGACATCTCTGTTTTCTTTGTGTCATCATCTTTTTTTTTTTTTTTTTGAGGGCAGTGTCACTGGCCCTCATATGTGGGACCGAACCGGGGCTGCTGGCTTCCTAAGCCAGGGCTTAACCACCGCGCCACTTGGCCGGCCCTTGTGTCATCATCTTTTAATTATTTGTTTTTCATTTAGTTTGAACTTTTCCTTAGATTTGGTGTGACAAATGTTTTTTAATTGAAACTTTGACATTTTTGGTATTGTGTTATGAGGCTTTAGATCTTGTTTAAATTTTTGTTTTACATGGCTTCTTCTGACACTGCTCTGGGGGGGACAGGAGGAGCACGCACGGCCTTGTTACTGTCAGGTGCAGATAGAAGTCCAGGTTCTCAGCTCGGCCCCTATTGACATCCAAGATGGGGGCTCTTCATTATTACGGGGTGAGGGGAAGAATTTTGGCTCCCCAAATGTCTCTATTGGCTTCCCTGGCTTTGAAAAGTAGGTGTCCCTCCTTATTATTCCCCAAGTGGCCTTCACTGACATCATGGTTGTGGGTGGCCTCAGCAGTGGGCAGTGGGAAAGGTCCAGATTCTTCATTAGGACTCCTCTGACACCATCCCAGCAGGGAGGCAGAGGGACATCTCATTAGTGTGGTGGTAGGGGATGGGGGTAAGGATCCCAGCACCCAGTCTCTGCTGACACTGGAGCGGGGCATGACTTACCACTACCAGCAGAGATGGAAGTCCTGACTCCCTACTTGGGCTTCACTCACACTACCCAACCCAATGGGAGAGGGATGGTGGATACTTCACTATAGTCTGGTTAGACTGGCAGTTTGGATTCCCCACTCAGCCTCACTAGTATGGGTGAGAATGGGGTTACAGTTTTTTTGTTTTTTTTTTCCCCTGTGGTGTTAGACTGCAGCAAAGCTGTTATTTTCTAAAAGTTTTCGTTTTTACAAGGCTACCTGTTTCCTCGGCCTTTTGCTGGGGAGAATTATGTTTTGTTGGTTCTTTATCTGTTTGTGCCATTGGTATTTCTGGTAGTCTCTGCTTCTGCAGCAAAACACCTAGTATTTATGAAGCAAAAAGAAAAATCAGAGAACTCACCACTATGTTCTTCTTTTCACCCCATGATCTTTAGAATGTCTGCCTTCTTCTGCCCACCTTTCAGAGATTTTTGTGTTAGTTTTATAAATCATGTCCAGGATTTTACTTGCACTTAGTGAGGGAAATAGAAAAAAAGTCTATCTGCTTTATATTCCCCAAAACAGACATCCAAGGTGTCTAACAGAGAAGCTAAACAATTTCTCTGTTTAGTTTTTTTAAGAATTTGCAAACTATTTTCCAAAGTAGCTAGCTTTACCATTTACATTTTCACCAGCAATGCAAAAGAAATGTAGTGTCTCTATATCCTCCCCAATATTTGGTATTGTCACTATTGTGTATGGCAGCAGTTCCAATAGATGGGTAGTGATATCTCATCATGGTCTTAATTTCCATTTCTTTAACAGCTCGTGATGTTGAACATCTTTTAATGTGATTATTTGTATCAATATGTGATTTTTGGTGAACTGTTTCTTCATGCTTTTTCCCCATTTTCTATCCATTTCCAATTTAACTTACTCAGATTACCAGAAGAATGAGTTTTCATAATTATTAAGTCAAGTTCTGTCAAGAATGATGGGAAATAAAGATGTGAGAATATGTTGGTAGGCAACAATATTATGTATCTACATACGCCAGGTGCAAGTTTACCTAAAAAAGAATTATTTGTTAGCAATTCAAAGATTTTACTAAAGGGCCAGTCCTCTGTTGTACAGAGTGCAACCTTCTATTTCTAAAAATTTTCAAAACCTAATAAACTTGTGTTTTAGTTAATGCTATCTTCATTAATTTTACTGATGCTGCTAAGCACACTAAAGAAAAGCATGATGATAGCACATGCATGCACATTGGTTTAGTTTACTTATGCTAAACTATATAAACTTATGCTAAACATTATAGGTCACCTATAATGAACTATAAAATATATATGTGGTACTAATTGATAGCTTGGTCCATAGACTATACTATGTCCTATTCCAATTTGACTAGGGATATTGGAAAATAATATAATATAATATAATATAATATAATATAATATAATATAATATAATATAATATAATATAATACAATATAATAATATAAATTTCCTACTTTTCTTTAACTTCTCTTCCAATTGAATGTGCTAATGAGCAGAGTTGTAAACAAGAAGTTAGTAGTAACCAAAGGAATGGTAACAGTAAAAGATCTGACTAACCCTCAGACTCAAAAGATGGCATTAATTAAAACCTGATGCTTTTTAAAATGGGTTTTGAAGTATGCTGAAATGGAGCATTTCTTAAGTTGTAAGATGTTTTGAGGAAAATATATCTTGCAAGTTCGTTTTTGGGTGTCATATTTTCTAGCATCACATGTTGAAGGAAACCTCACAACTTGTCAAATTCCTAACACCCATGTGACTCACCAATATGCAATTATTTATATGAAAGTTGTGGCTTAACCTTTCACTCAGTTCCAATGTGAAATCAACCATCTTCAAAAAAAGTCAAATCAAGCTTTTAAAAAGGTCATCTAAATTTTATGAGCATGTAGTTATTGCAAACATTCCAACAACCAACGAAGTTTAGGATGTCAAAATATTCCTTCAATTTCTGTAGTTTAGACAAAAGTGTGCCTAACCACATCCAGACTTCCTGGACTTAGGGAAACATTGGAATTAAATATTAAAATCTTTTGCTGTGAGGGCCGGCTGAGTGGCATGGTGCTTGAGCGCTGGCTTGGGAAGCCGGCAGCCCCGGTTCAGGTCCCACATATGCAGGCCAGTGACGCTGCCCTCACAAAAACAAAACAAAACAAAATCCTTTGTTGTGAGAATTGTTCTGTGCATGATTTAGCAGCACCCTTGGCTTTACCATTAGAAATTAAATCCTCTTCACTCCCTTCCCCCAGTTATCACAAGAAAAACTGTCTTTGTTACCTCAAAATGTGGACTATTTACAGGTCTGCTTCTATTGTCTATCATTTTATTATATGCTAGACATTGTATATTTAAAATCCATTCACTGTCTAGATTGTATTCTTTTTCATTAGAGGGGATTAAGTGTTTTCTCTGTTAAAAATATAGAATGTAGGATAGGGTACGGCTGGAGGGTTTATCATCTTGGTACAATCAGGGATTAGGTTCTATTGAAGCTGAGTTGCAATTTTGGTAAGATTCAAGTCCATGTCTAGGCCACTTGATTCCCAGGGCATGGCCCCCAGGGATTTCAAGTGAGAGCCTGATGAATTGTTGCCTCTTCAGCTCTGAAACTGCAGGAATCACCCCATCTGAGAGAGATTTGGCATTAGCCCATTAGCTTACACTCCATGGAACTTCAAAATTTGGTCTTGAGGAGAAACTGACCTTGTGTTTGATTTCCTTGGGGTCTCCAATCTTATCATTCTAACCCTACACAGATGCTAAAATATCAGTTGGTTTCTTTTATACCTCAACAGCAGCTTTCTACCAGACCCTATCTTGGGTTTTCAACCTCCAGCTACTTTTGACATTGATAAGTGTCCTTAGGAACAAAGTACCTGTAGATCCTAAAACTTGGTATCAATTCACAACTCCTTCTAGAGATTTTGTCTCTTGTTTGCTTTCTTTAAATTAGGTCTCCTCCTCCCCCTGGGTCTTTGTTTTCTAAGCCCCATTAAAATAGAGGATATTTGACTCTTTCCACAGGTTTATAATTTAGCTTTTTTGAACCTCAGAATTCAATTAATGTCTTGTGTAGTGGAGATGACCTTTTGTTTAAAAGCCATAGTTCTCTCCAATGTTGTCACTCTAGCCTCTGTGATTGCTAAACATTTTGCTTCTTTCTCTTTCTACCAGCAGTGGACCTGCAATTATATCATACCCTGGTTCTCTGAGTCTGTACTTAGAATCAGTAGGTGCTACACGGAAAAATCAGTGGCCAGCTCACTTTATGTTTAGGCCCTCACTGGAAATTTAGTTTTCCTAATTCTCATTGCTTCCACAGTTCTCTGATACTTTTACAGCTATGATTTTTTTTCTGTAATTTTGTCAGCTTTTCTAATTGCTTTGAGCATAAGTATTGACTTATTACATCTTAACTGAAAGTGGAAGTCAGCTTTCCTTCAATATATTCATCTATATCATTTGGTATGTGCTTGTAGCAAGGGGAAAATTTGTTTAGGCATATCATTATTAACATTATTATTACCAAATACCTTTGTTGAAAGTTTAAATTAGGTGATTTACTAAGTGCTTAATACTGTCTACTTCATTAATTCTTAAAACAAATCTACGAGTAAAATACCACTATCAAAATCATTTTAGAAATAGGAAAACTTGAGAATAATGATCTTACCATCTCAAGGTCAATCAAATAATGACTGGTGAAATTGGATTTTTATTTCAGAATACTAAACCATACTGCATCTCACCAAACCCTTATAGGGTATTATTGGTTTATGTCATTTTATAACTTTTTTATATACATTTGAGTTTTCATCCCAAAATGGGATAAGTTCCTACATTGTTGTTACCAAATTTAATACCGAACTAATGCTACTCTTATTTTAGGCACTTGAAGATATATTAGCATATCATATCAGTAACATGGATAATCTAAGCATATGTGTAGCAAAATTACTGATACAAATTCTTTGAGTGTTTAGAAAATGGACCCAACATGTGGCATTGTCTACTAAGTCTCCGTTCATGCTGATTTCTGATGATTTTGCAGAATATTGTGTTAGTTTTTAGGGCTAATGAGTTTGACTTAATTTCTTTACCCCTCTCAAACAATTCTTTCCACAATGTGGCTTCTCCCATGGGGTCCTTGCTAATAAATACTTTAATTGAACTGCTTTATTAAAATGAATGTCTATATGATGATCTAGACACCCCACAGATGTGAAGAGAGATTTTGAGTTCAAATGAGTGTAGTGTAGGCAGGCCTAAGTTTGATCCTGATACTGCATTATTACAAACCCTGATAATAAGAGAATCCAAGTACATAAAAGATTAGTAAATATAATTCATTGAAACTGTAAGTACTTGTTAAGTTTGTTTTCAGTAAACCATTGATATTTATTAAGCATAAAAAATCGGCACAATATCCAAGCACAGGAAGCAGAATGCTGTTAACCGTGTATAATATTATTTTCTATTGCTATGTAACATGATTATCCACTGATTTCATTGAGCCAGGTATGTGGTTGTTTAGTCTGTTGTCCCTGTAAAGAATGATCTTTCATCCATATTTCATAAATAAAGTCATAAAAAGTAAAATTTCTGCTTCCATTTCTGCTTAGAATAGCATATTCCCTTGTTTTTTTTCCCCAAGAAGTAACAACTATTCACAATTCATTTTATTATGAATAAGTTTATCCCTTTGTAATTTGTTTTTTATTTCTATGTGACTTTATAATTATTTGTATAACTCTATATTAGTTGCAAGAGAGTACTTGCCTAACAAATCACAATTTAAAAAGGAACAAAACCTTCTTAGCAGAAAATTCCAGGTCTTCTTATATTTCTGAAATCTTTCTTGCCATATTTATTTGTTATATGTAATTCCAACCTAAATAGTATATAAACATTCTTAAATTAAGATTCTGTATTTAATTCAAGCCTTGCAACAGCCAGGGCTGTAAAAGATTTCATATTCTAAGACAAGGACAAAATAGTCATAGACTAATCCTAATACCTTCCTGTAGTCCTAAACTGAAACCAGGTATCATTATTATAGCTTGAGAAAAGAAAGTTGAGGATTCTTTTAATAAAAATAGCATCTCACTTAGTGAAGAGTTCCAAATTTGGGGTGCTAAAGGATGAGGAAAAGAAAAGATGTTATTGATATGAAATAAACTAAAACAGCTCTCTGATGGGAAGGTACAGGGGAGCAGATTCAGTTAGCTCTAGAAAAAAGGTGTGAATCACAAATTGATGAATGCAGCATTCCCTCCGCATCCATGGCAGATACATTGCAAGAACCCTCAGGGGATGCCTGAAACTGCGAATAGTATGGAACTTTATATGTACTGTTTTTTTTTTCCTGTACATATATACACATCTATGATAAAGTTTGATTTCTTTAATATATTGGGTCTTTGGGAAAGTCACGATGCATGTTTGCAACAGATGGCACTAGTTTATTTTTGGAAGTACTAGAATCATTCCTATCTATGTTATTCTTATGTCATTTGAGAGCTGACAGTTCTAGCTTCATTCTAAAAAAAAAATTGAGCAATTTGGTTGACTTTTGGAGATTTTACAACAATTTGAAGATGGAAGACCAAACTGTGCATTTTTGCCATAATTTACCGTTTTACTTCCGTAAAGGGAAGAATGCGCATCAAGCTTGTGAAAAGTTGCATAAAGTTTACGGTGACAATGCTCTACAAGAACATCAGTGCCAACGATGGTTCACGAAATTCCATGATGGTGATTTTGATCTCAACGATGCTCCTCAGTCAGGGAAGCCCACTGAGGTTGATGACGACAAAATAAAGGCATTAATCAAGTCAAACCCATGTTACGTGATACTAGAGATTGCAGAAACATTGAACATCCATCAGTCAAACATTCACAACTACCTGAAGAAGCTGGGATACATAAGCAAGCCTGATATTGGGTTCCACATGAGCTCAAAGAAGTTCATTTGACGGCAAGTATAAATATCTGCAAAATGCTCATTAAACATGAGAAAAACGATCCTTTTTGGAAGCGACTGATAACTGGTGATGAGAAGTGGATTGTTTACAATAACGTGATGCACAAACGGTCTTGGTCCCGACATGATGATTCGCCTCAAACGACATCGAAAGTAGACATTCTTCAGAGGAAGGTTATGTTCTCAGTGTGATAGGATTTTAAAGGTGTAGTGTTGTTTGAGCTGCTACAAAGGAACCAAACAATCAATTCGAATGTGTACTGTTGGCAATTGGACAGTTTGAATGAACCCATCATCCAGAAACGTCCAGAGCTCATTAATTGTAAAGGAGTTGTGGTCCATGGCGACAACGCGAGACCACACACAAGTTTGATCACCCATCAGAAATTATTGGAGCTTGGATGGGATGTGTTGTCACACCCACCATACTTGCCTGACCTTGTGCCATCAGACTTCCATTTGTTTCGCTCTCTTCAAAGTTCCTTGCATGGCATAACATTCAATTCAGATGAGGCTGTAAATTAGCTCCTTGTTCAGTTTTTCACAAATAAAGACAGGTCCTTCTATGAATGAGGAATTATGAAGCTTACTGAAAGATGGCAAGAGGTTATCGAACAAAATGGGCAATATATCATTGATTGATCTTTGTTCTTCATATAAATAAATGACCTTTAAAAAAACATAGCCAAAATATGTCATGACTTTTACAAAGACCCAATACCTATGATAAAGTTAAATTAGGCACAGTTAGAGATTAACAATAATAATCAAATAGAATAATTATAATATACTGTATTAAAAGTTATGAAAATGTGGTCACTCTTACTCTCAAAATACTGTATCTTATTTTACTGTACTCATCCTTCCTTTTCTTGTGATGATGTAAGATGATAAAATGCTTTATTAACTTGAGAACTTACCCTTTTCACTTAAAGGAAGCACTTTACAAACTTGTCTTTGGCATGTCCAAATTGCCAACATCACTACTCTTGTGCGTTGGGGTCATTACTAAGTAAAATAAGGATTACTTGATTACAAGCACTGTGATTCTACAATGGTTGATTTGATAACCAAGACAGCCCCTAAGTAACTAATGGGCAGGTAACTTATAAAGTATGGATACACTGGACAGAGGGATGATTCATGTCCCAGGTGCGACAAATGGAAGGGCAGGAGATTTCATTATGTTATTTGGGCAGCTTGCAATTTAAAACTTATGTATTCTTTATTTCTGGAACTTTCCATTTAATATCTTCAGACTACAGTGGGCTGCAGGTAACTGAAACTGTGGAAAACAAAACCATTAATAAGGGTTATCAATATCCCTTTCCATGAATACTTTTTCAATATAAGTAACAATAGAGTTGCTTAAAAATAAATCATTTTTAATCATTATCACCTTTGGCTAGATAATTTATGAAATCTTAAGAATGTTGAAGTATACAGTTAATTTTATTTGTATCCCATGTTTTGCCCATTAGGCAGAATCCAACCATAAAGGAAATTGAGCATATATACCATTTAGTGTTTGGGTCTCTTAAATTGTCCCTTTTTTGTTTGGTTAAACCAAATTTTCTCAGACATTTGCTTTGAACTACAGTAAGAATACCTTTTTACACTGAGTTTCTCAATTACCTTTGAACACTGACTGCATTTTCCTTTCATCAACATCTGGCACCAATCACCTTTTTAAGCTTGCTAAAGTGATAGTAATAATAATAATAAAGATAAATTAAATACCCATAAATACAGCACACACTGGTTTTCTAAATTTCTTTTACTTCTAGAAGGTGTTCTGTCTCCATTCTTAGTTTGAGGGAGGAAGAAAGGGAAATTTTTAAATGTTTCCACATCTTTGGTCATTACTGTCCTGTCTCCCAAATATATACTTGTGACCTATTTTGTGATTTGAAAGCACTTGGAAATATTTCAATCCATCCTAGAATTTGAATCATGGAAGATAATAGGCCAGATAAACTTCTTTCCCGAAGTTTCCTTGGATCCTGTGCACATGTGCCTGCCTCTTTCCTTCTCAAATGACCTTTGGGTTAAAAATGATTTTTTATCTTTCCTCTCAGGGCAAGAGTTACCTACTGGTTTATATTTACATGGTTCTGTGACCACAGAATCCCTCCTATAAGAGACCTGCACAGTGGTGATTTTCTATCTCCACAGAGATGTAGCTAGCCACAGTTAAATGGTGTGCTTCTTTCAGTAAACATAAATAAATTACTACATAGGTAAATAAATAAATACCATCTTTTTCACCTGTTCTTTCTGCCCCCAATTCACACAAATTGCAGTCTGTGCTCACAGTTTTGTGAGGCTCAAAGCATAGAGTTAAAGGAGCCTGAATGCCTGTGTGCAAGAAACTTACAGCCCAGATGTTGACAGGTTGCATGTTAGCTGGGGAGAAGGCAAATCCTAGTCTCAGTGCCACTTTAAAGATGTTATTTATTACTGTAGTCTTCCAACTTAGTCTTCCCTGCCCAGAGGCAGCAATAGGGGATTCTGCTATTCAACTGTTTCATACCCACAGGTCATGTGTTTGGCCAAAATGGTATGCACACATATTCAGGGAAAGTGCTTTGACTTCCCTTTTAATCTCCACCAAATCTCTGAATATAAGCATTGCCTCCAGTTAATCAATTACTTGACCAGTAAAGAGGAATTTCACTGGAAGGGCATTGCTACAGGAGCAAACCTGGGTCTAATAGGTGGAAATCCAGGTAAAAAGATGTGAAATATCCTAGGTCCAAAGCCGGTAGCCATGGCTGTAGGGTCCACTTTGCCATCAATTGTGAGTCCATAGCTTTCTGTGTTTCTGTTTCTCATGTGAAATGCAAAAGATACCTCTTAGCTCAGAAGCTGACTGATAAAAATACTAATTTCAAGAGTCATTTATGCATTTTTGACTGCAGAAATTGCAATTAGGATGTAGGTTTTTCCCCTTGTAAAGGAAAATTTTAAAATCAGGTCCTCTTAGAGGATGAATCCTGGAAGAATCATCTGGAAGGAGCATCTTCCAGAATCTTTTCCTGTTCAGTTTGGCCTTCATCAGGCAATGAGGCCTATGGGCCTTTCCGGGTGGAAAAAGAGTCTGTCAGAATTTGCAAACATGGAGCTCCCTCCTGCTTTGCATTTCTGTAAGAGCCTCTAATGGAATGTATTTGAATTTAGTTGATCATATTTACCCTATAGAATTTAGGTGTTTATTATATAATCTAGAAAAGAAACATCTCAGAGAAATACTTCAAAGAATTAAATGTTAATTTCAGCATTGGCTGGTAGTCAAGAAATTTGTTTTTCAATTTTTGTGTGGGTATTTATTTTCCAATAAGTGAAATATGAAAGACAAATGCTTCTATATTTTAACTTAGATGCTTTTTTAATTAAAAAAGGGATTGGGTAGTTATTATTTATTAATGGAGCAAGAGAAACATAAGATTGAAGAATTAGAATAAATGGAAATAGACTCCTTTTTTCTTTCTGTTTTCAAATCTTGTTGGGAACGGTGTATTTTTTCAGGACCCATCAGCTCCAAGTCAAGTAGTTGTCTTCAATCTAGTGTGGAGGGTGCAGCTCCTTGGCCCATGTGGGAATTGAACTGGCAACTTTGGTGTTATGAGCCTGGGCTCTAACCACCTGAGCTAACCGGCTGCCACAGAAATAGACTGTTTTCTTCCACCTACAATGTAAAATCTCTCTCTCTCTCTCTCTCTCTCTCTCTCTCTCTCTCTCTCTCTCTCTCTCTCTTCCTCTCTCTTTCCCTCTTTCTCTTTTCCTCTCTCTGTCTCTCTGTCTCTCATCTCCACAAAATGGTAAAAATTCTTATGTTGGTACCAATGACATTGGAAAATGTACAAATGTGTGAGACCCTACATAACCATGTTTCCAAGCAGAGACTGACAGAGTGCCAGAGTAGTAGTTGGATTTAATGTGTTAAATGTTTATATATTTTATCTTTCATTAAATGCAGCAAATATTATCAATTTTGCTATTATTTGCAGTGTCTCATAGTCTTGAAATGACATGAGGGGCAGGTTGACCTTTGTTTTATCTATTGAAAAATACTTTCTAAGTAAAGTCATTATTTAAAATATATCTCAAGGAAAAACATTTATCCCATTTAGGAAATTTGAATAAGTACTTTAAAAACCACTCAGTGTTAATTTGTTTACAGGTAATCAATATGGTAATGGAGTAATGCTATCATTTACATACTTGCATGTAATAAAACTGATTTTTTTAAAATCTATTTTATTCTAAGGGCTACTTACTATAAATTGTTTACTATTTAGTATGCCCTTCTCTCCTTTCCCATTTTATCCCCCCCCCAATGAATGTAGTTTTTATGCACATGGAAATTATGTAAATGCTATTTAGCTACAGTGCAAAGGATGTTCCTCTTATTAATATGCTCTATTTAGTGGTTGTCAATATTGCTATAAATTTACCCATACTTGTCTACTACATCCAACATCATACTTATCTATCTATCATCTATCTATCTGTCTGTCTATCTATCTATCTATCTATCTATCTATCTATCATCATCTATATCTACCTTTCTTCCAAGGGGCCCTAAGTATTTTATTCACATTATATGTTTTTTTCTCACTGAGTAGATACGATCTCATCATGAAGGAAAAAAGACAGGAAGGTTAAGAGTGGGGCTTAGAATTCAAATCATCTATCTCTGATCCTGACTACAGGTTTCTGTAAAATAGTGATAAACATGCATTGAGGGCCGGCCGAGTGGCTCAGTTGGTTAAGAGCTCACTCAAGAGTGCGAGCTGAGCTCTGAACAACAGCAGTTCGATGCCCAGCCCAAGCTGAGCTGCAGCTGAGCTGCCAACAGGTGGCAGGATGGCTCAAGTTAAAAAACAAACAAACAAAAAAACAAACAAACAAACAAAAAACATGCATTGAGCACATACCATGTTCCTAGCATTGTCCTAAAAGTTTTATATGTATAGTGCCATTTATAGCCCATTAAGGCAGATAGTATCAATACTTCCATTTTGCAAATGAGAAAATTGAGGAATAGAGAGATTGAGTAGCTTGCTCAAAGTTGCAGGTTTATAAGTGGCATAACCTAGCCCCATTCTGCTGTATCAACATCTGAAAACTTACTCAAAGCACCAAGTGATACCACAGCCCCATCTTTGAGTTCCTGGTGTTTGAATCACTGGTGTGCTCCCTTACATTCTTTATTTTTATGCCAGGCATGTATTTAACATGAAGTACATGAATCTTTGAGCTTCAGGGTCCCTGTGAGTGTTGGGAATTGCTGGGAATTATAGAGTGTTCCAGGAGGAGAGAAAGCCTGCTTATAATCAGGCAGCATTTCTTTTGTTTTTTTTTTAATTAAATTTATTGGGGGTGACAATTGTTAGCAAAATTACATAGGTTTCAAGTGTACAATTCTATAATACATCATCTGTATATCACATTGTGTGCTCACCACCCAAAGGCTCCTTCCATCACCATGTATTTGACCACCTTTACCCTTTTCTACCAATCCTCAGCCCCGTTACCCTCTGGAAACCACATGGGTCTATAAGGTTTTTGTTTGTTTGTTTTTTTGAGGGCAGTGTCACTGGCCCTCATATGTGGGACCCGAACCCCAGCCGCTGGTTTCCCAAGCCAGCGCTTAACCACCGCGCCACTCGGCTGGCCCAGGGTCTATAAGGTTTTGATTCTTTATTTGTCTTGTTTCTTTATTCCTTTCAGTTTTATATCCCATATATGAGTGAAATCACATGGTTCTCAACTTTATCTGTCTGACTTATTTCACTTAGTAGAATAACCTCAAGATCCATCCATGTTGTTGCAAATGGCAGTATTTTGTCTTTTCTTATGGCAGAGTAGTATTCCATTGTGTATATGTACCACATCTTCTTGTAGGAAGCATTTCTATATAAGCATTTCTATTAAATTTCCCAGAGAGATCTCAAAAGAAAGCCGAAAACTCTAGGCTCTAGGGATTTGTTTAAAAATTTTTTAATTCTATATAAACATTCTCTTTCATGCCTAATTTTATATTAGCAATTTGATATTCTTTTTCTTAGAGAAGGCACCCACAATTTTAAGATTTGGTTACACAAATTCTGGATCCCCCCTACTTACCTTTTTTGTTTGTTTGTTTTTGTAAAAAAGAAATTACAGCATCCATTTTATAGTTAGAAATACGCTAAATGCTAGGTACCAGTGGGAAGGGTTAGTTGTATGACCAAGATCAGACTGCTCAGGGGCTAAATGATCATTGTAGGAGCTATTGCAAGTGGACTCTATTTTTTCTTTTAATTCAGATCATAGAGTATAGCAGATGACCTATTGATTCTGAATTATCACTTATAATCTGACATGATAGAAATGTACCTGGCCAAAAAGTACTACCTTAATGCTAATATTTAATCTCCCATGTGAATAACTCAGTGGCTTTCAGGCATTTTTTTAACGCAGCTCACAGGAATACATATTACATGATTATCATGGTCCATTGTTTTAGTCCATTGTAGCAGCTATAACAAATAGCACAGACTGGGTAACTTATAAACAACAGAAATGTATTTCTTATAGTCCTGGAAGCTAGGAGATTGAGGCATCAGCATGGTTAGGGGAAGGCCGTCTTCCTGGCTCACAGTCAGTGCCTTCTGGTGTAGTGACATGGTGAGAGGAGCCAGGGACCTCCCTGGAGCCTCTTTTATAAGGCACTGATCCTGTTCATGAAGGTTCCATCCCCCTAATACTATCATCTCTGAGGGTCAGGATTTCAACATATGAATTTTGCAGACACACACTCAGACCATAACACCCATTAAGTGAATTCCACAACTTGTTAATGAGTGAAAGATTTAAGTTTGAAAAACAGTGCAAGAACACACTGGCTCCTTCAAAGTATTTTTGTTTTTGTTTTTTTCTACAAGGAATGCATGGACATGGGGAAATGGGCTAATCTAGTTGTTCTTCCTTGGCCCATCACTTTTCACAATGAAAACCAGGACTAGCTGTTCCAAAGGGAAACCAGCCACTGACAACAAGGAGGAATCAGTGATCCAAAGTACAGATGAGATTGTCATTGGTTTGTTGGTTCATTTATTAATTGGGAGTGATCCTTTCTATGGCTTTTACTGCCCATTTTACACAGGTGCTTCACACTGGTTCATCGGCTACATTGTCTAATCATCCACAGGAGGCTAATTTAAATGGCTATGCTATTGGTGATTAAGCCATCAGTTGATGATGGAACCAGTGGTTGTTTGTTTAAATTCCCCTCCAAAGACTTTTTTCCCAAAGTATTTAAATACAGGAACTATCTCAAGATAGCAATTACGAGACTTGATACACTGGATAAAAAGTGATATTCTTCCACAGTATGCAATTACTGAGAACAATCAGCATATGTTAGCTAAATTGCACGTTTTGTGAAAAAAGAATGTACAGAATTGAATGCATATTCAATGTCTTTCCTGGAACTACAGGTTTTCATAGGGCTTCTTCTTGTAGCCTGTGTCTTTCCAAAAATGAAATTCATCACTAACTTTAAATGCAGCCAGCTTTGGAACATGAATTTTTGCATCAAAGCTACCTTTTCTTTTAAAGTTAACTGGTTTCCAATCAAAAAAGCTTAATGTCAATATTAATTGGCAAACTGGATTTGCAGATGCACTTTCAGGAATGAATTTAATACAGAAACTTGTTTTTATCTGTCATGGGGTGTATTTATCAAATGTTAGCCACATATGGGAATGTGGCAGTCACTGGGAAGCCTCACACTGAGTTGAAGCCTTTAAAGTATAAATCTGGAGAGTTTATTTGTAACAACTTTTTAATGTATTTGCAAAATGTATGGTAATCATTGTAACCGCCACTGGAGGCAAGCATGTGTTAAGCAGTTATTCCCATTTGGGGGATGAGGTAATCAGTGACCCTTTCAGTAGATTTCGTTGGTGAGAGGAAAGTTCTGTTCATCACTGACTGCCTTACATGAAATATCTTCCCTCACAGAGTTTGATGTGGTCTTAACGAATATGTATTGTTTAGGATGTGAGTAACTAGGGAAATTGGTCATATAAACCCTTTACTCGTATGTGAGCTGTTCCTAATTTTCCTCCAATCTCACAAGCCTGCTGAGAAGCACTCCTGGGGCTCTTCATGCTTCACCAATTTGCTCCTCTGCTTAAATGACCAGGTGAGTGTCTGGTCCTGTTTTTCCAGTGCCTGTGACTCTTTCACCCAACTATATTGAAGGAAGCCCCCTAAAAACAAAGATGCATCTGGTTAGTGTCAGACTCCCTTGCTCCATCCTGTCCACTCTGAGAGATGCAGGATATTATTCCTATAGGAATGGATGAGGAAACCAAATGATGGGGTGGGAAGGGTAAAAATAAACATTTATTGCATATTTATTTAGATCAACATTTAGTGCTTTTTGTCCTGGGCACTGTCAGACTTTTTCCTGCTAGCATCTCAATTAGATGCTACTGATTACCCAAAAGTTTTTCCTTATTCCTATTTTAGAAATGAAGATAATGAGGCTCAGAGAAAACAATCACCTGTAGGAGGTCTCAGAGTTAGTAAGCAGCTGAATTAGAATCCAAAAAGTTTGTCAGAAGACAAAGTTTAGTATAACACGTCCTCAGAGTTCTCAAGATAATGTTTGGCTGGTCCCGTGCTAGAACCCAAGCTCCTACCTTCCCGATCAGCATTCTTTGACAAGACGCTGCATCCCGCAATAGCTACAGCTGTCGCCGCTCAGAGTGAGATTGTCTTCTCAGTGTGGGCACTTGACTAATGAAGTAGCTTAGGTGAAGGGGCCAAAGCTTTCCAATGAGAGGCCAGCCATTCAATTAGTCATCCAACTACATGTCCGTGACATGGCAAACAGAAGGCCTGAGTCAATCAAAATCAATTCTCCTTTCACAAATGTAACCAAGTGTTGTTGCCATCAGGGAAGAAACTTACCTCCATTAATTAACAAGTAGCTGTGGTGGTTGATTGATGACTGAGCAAAGCACTCTCGCTAACTCTACAGATGAGGCCTTTTCATTTTGGTCAGACTTGGAGTGTCTCCAGGGCTTATTATTCAAGAGCTCCAAGTTTAACCTCCTCTGCCTTGATTCTCTAGAACAAAATCGTTGTATTCTGTAATTACTTACAAAACATTTGATTGGCAATTGTCTAGGTTTCCTTCCTCTAAACAGTGTTATTGAGTCTCTGCTGTGTGATAACCATTGCTTTCTAGATCAAAATAGATGCCCAAAGAAATTATGAACATTCTCAAAGCCAATTGAATTCAATGCATATCAGCCATCTACTGCATGCCAGATCCGGTCATAGACCCTAATGGAGTTACGTAGATGAATATGTAGTTCACCAAGGGAGGGAAGCACAAATATGCACAAATATTTGCACAAATAGCTCTAGTGTAAATCACACTCTACTGTAATAAAGGTACATGATAGAGATGGCTACTTCTTGTTAGGAGAATCAGCAATACACCAAGGAAGTGGAAACTCTTGGAAGACCAAGAGTATTAAATAGTCAGTGAACCACTTTGAATGGCGGGGCGGGGGGGGGGGGCGGAAAGGGCATGACAGGCAGGGGATGCAGCACAGTAAAGGCAGTTTGGAATGAATACACATAGAAAAATACAAGTAACATCACACGAAAAGATAAGGACAGGAAAGGGGCGGTTGAGATTCAAGGGGGGAGATGAATCTGGAAAATTCTGTGAAGATGGCCAAGCAATATTAATGATGAACAACTTCATTTTGTAGGAAATGAGAAGCTTTTATGAATTTATAAATAAATCAGGGAATATGTTTAGGACATACAGCAATTTCAAGATGAGAAATAACTGTCAATCAGTTAAGAAATAGAAAGGATTCTATCCACCTCAAAATAATACTTAAGTGTTTAAATAAATTTCACATAGATGTATATGGCAGTGAGTTAATTTCAACCCTGGGTGTCAATACTCTAACTCAGTATTTGAAAAATACTCCCCACTCCAAACTCTTGTTATGTAGCAAATGTGTGAGAAGGTAATTTTATCTGAAATACTTGCTGGGGAGAATGATAGCGTGAATGCACATTTATAACGATGCACTAATAATGATGGTAGAAAAAGCAATCTCAGCCATGCTGTTTTGAAATCACGATACCTTAGCATGATTCTAAGGATTTAATTTGGGAAGTATAGTTTTAGAAACAGTAACATGCAGGGCTATGCAGAAACTTTTTTGTCTCTCTGAATTATGCTTCTTGAAGGAGGATGGTACCCTCACTTTTGTTTGGCCTGCTTTATAAAATCCATATTTCTGAAGATTCATAGAGCTTGAGCAAGAAGATGTCAGAGAACATAAATAGCAAAGAGTGAATTTATCCCTGTTTTTATTGTCTTTGAGAGGTAAACAAGTTGGTCATCTGGATTCCTTTACCTCAATATTGACCTGGTCATATTAATTCCATATATTGTCTAACGTGACTATTCTGTGAATGTACTGAATTTTCTATATCTCTAATGTGCGAGTGTATGCACATTAGCATAAAGCATGTTTCTAATCCTTGCCTTTTTTATTTACTCATGGCTTAATTAATTTTAATCCTTCACTGGGGCTTTAAATGCTTCAAATGAGAATAATGCCAACTAGGGTGATTTTCACCTTTTTATTAGCAAATGTGAAACATGTGTAACTCATAATCACCTGGTTGTTCTTAGCCCAGGGCGTCTGGCGAGTCTTTTCAAGATTTCTGCTCTCCTCAGGCACTCACCAAAGGGAATGAGATTCAGTCGTTTTAACTGTACAAATCAAGTCCAGATTTGATTATTAAGGTTTTTTATTTCCTACTTGCTGTCACAAGCCCATCCTGGAATTTAATTCACTCACTAGACATTTTAAGTGAAATGTTTAAATGAAAATGGCCAAATGATGTCTTCAAACTAGAGAAAGATGTGAGACTGAGTCAAGAACTCAACCTCATGTTCATTTAGAGGGAAGTGAATTATGGAATATTAGTCTCTGTTTTAATGAATCTGTGTGGTAAACCCTTTTCCAAATAGTCCCCAAATTTCTATCATAGTAGACACTTATGTGGGTTCCCTGATTAAAAACATGTCAATCCAGGTACATTGCAGAGAATAATTAGTTCTCTCCTTGGTCCAACTACAAGATAGGCGTGGTGGGCAGAATAGAACAGCTCAACTAAATTTTGTTTTCAAATAATTATTTATGTTTAGGATGATTGCTGACAGAGAACCATGAGAATTTTCTGGGTTGCCAATTCTACATATAAAAGTGTGTTGATGCTTGACGTAGGTTGGATTTTGTGTGTGTGTGTGTGTGTGTGTGTGTGTGTGTGAACAATAAATTTAATAATAAATGAAAGGACACTTCAAAATTTTTCCTTTATTTGTTATTATTGGCACTTGGGTTGCTCTTCACACAGGCATCTTCTTGCTATCACATTATGACCTCCTCGGGTGCCCTAAGCTGCACAGTGTACTACACTGGTCCATTGTCTCTGTCACAGTATCATCTTTCCTTCAGAGCAGTTATCACTATCAGATATTGTCTTATTTATGTACTTAGATATTAATTTGCCATCTCTCTGTACTCTAGGATGTAAGCTCCATGAAAGCAGGAACATTTCTGTCTTATTCAGCATTGCATTCCCAGCAACTAAATCTGTCAGGGGTGAGGTGTGAGCTCAGTTGTCAACCGAGTACCATTCTGATGACTTTTGGACTTACTGCTCATAGAACTTAGGGAAATATTGTTTTCATTAACTGAGATGTGTTTTACAGAAATGAATTTTTAAAATCCCTTCAAAGTCAAGATGTCCATGTAAAAATGTTACGAGTAAAAAAATATTTATGGGACCGGCCGAGTGGCACGGTGGTTAAGCGCTGGCTTGGGAAGCCAGCAGCCCCAGTTCGGTCCTACATATGAGGGCCAGTGACACAGCCCTCAAAAAAAAAAAATATTCATATGCCCTCTTGCTTCTGTATGTAACCATACTGTTATAGACTGAATTGTGGCCCCTACCTCCAAATTTATACATTGAAGCCCTAACCCTTAAAGACTACATTTGGAGGTAGGAACTTTAGAAGGCAATTAAATTCAATGAGGTCACAAGGGTGGGGCCCTAATCCAATAGGATTAGTGTCCCTGTAAGGAGAGACTCCAGAGAACTTACTCTCTCCATCATGTTGAGAACACAGCAGCTGCCCGAAAACCAGAAAGAGAGCTCCAACCAAACACCAAATTTGCCAGTAACTTGATCTTGGACTTCCCAGCCACTAGAACTCTGAGAGAATAAATTTCTGTCGAAGTCACCCAACCTATAGTATTTTGTTAGGCAGCCTGAGCAGACTCATACCCATACTAATCAACAAACAATTATTTTTTCATTACCGTATTGGGAAATTTTCTATTTTCCATGCTATATTATTCAGGTTTTGTTTTGCTAATGCCATTGAAAATATTAGTTGAAAGACTATAGTGATGTAAATGAATGGGAAATGGAGGAAATGGTTCGATAAGGTCAAGGCTGAAATTTCCACAATATAAAGCTTTTCCTTCTGCCAACTGCACTAATTATGTAATTGGTTCCAAAAATAGATGATGCAGTATGGGCAAGGGACAGCATCCTAATTGATCAAGGGAATACTCTTCTGGGAGAAGGTGTGTTTTCAAATGGCATAACATTCTGTGAGATCAGGGAAGTGTTGGAGTGCGCAGCATTTGAACACTCTTTGAACCTTTGGAAAACAGGCTGAGACCTACATCATAAGCTTAAAATAATTCTTGTGTCCCTCTGTCTTATTTTCAGGAAGCAGATCTAGTACACACAGAACAGAACACCAACAAATGTCCATACATTATTAACTTAGTAACACCTCCAGACATTTGATAACCTAAGTTTTTGCTTTTATTTTGTTTTCAAGAGAGAAAGGCTACAGGTGTCTGTGAGAGTGAAGAAAAGTCATGGTAGATAAAGATTCATCCAAATAATGATTATTTAAAAAATTACATAGGTCATTTTAACATGCCTTATATAGTAATAATCTAAATTAATGGATGAAGCAGGTGCATATATTGTTTTAATTAACAACAGCTGTATTATAGCAACATTAGGGGAGCTTATTATGGCATCATTTATTAAGAATATGTTGCCAATGCATTTTGTGACATGCATTATAAAAAGTTATTAAAGGACACACTACACCTTGGAATCATTCAATAAATATTAATAAAGCATTTATGATTGTTCCCTTAATTTAAAATGTTATCATTATCTTTTAAGCAGATGTCAGCATCACAGCCAAAGCCCACTTCTTACCACAATAGTACAGTGGTGATTAGCAGTTTCCCCGTGTTCATAAAACATCCTCCCCTTTTGTTAGTTTAGAAGTACTAACTTTCTCAAGGGTAGCTCCAGGGTCTTCCTGTGTGTTACCCAAATCTCACCAGGAAAATAGAAAAACAATTTATTTCCCCAAAATCTTAAGAAGTTTTAAATGACAGTTACTTGTAACTCATGTATTAGATACTGACTGTGGTTAAATTTTCCATGCCGTGCATAAGTTAAATTTGGTCAAATTCCTTTTAGTTCTGTTGCTTACATTATCAAACATGCTTATTGAAAAAGAATCCTTCTCTCAGGGAAGGCGTGCTGGAATTCCATAGCTTATTAATTGCTTTCAAACTCATCAATCAGCTCACAATTTGCTATTATATTAGTGTAGGTAATGGTGCCGAATGGGATGGCTCAAAACAGGGCTGTTTATTTCAATTGATCGTTTGTTTTATGAAATATCAGTTTGCAAAACTAATAGCAAGGAATCTTTCCTAGATAAAATGTACTGTACATGGGCCAGCTGAGTGGTGCAGTGGTTAAGTGCTGGCTTAGGCAGCCAGCGGCCCTGGTTCAGGTCCCACATATGAGGGCCACACTGCCCTCAAAGAAAAAAAAAAAAGAGGAACTGAACATAGATGTAACATTTTTGAAATTAGAGATTCTTGGGCAAATCAATGGGAAACCCTGAAATATGTTCTTTTTATAATATAGAAAATTCAAAGACCTTTTAAACTACAGCTATGTTGTTAATAAGATAAAAATCTAACAAAAAATTATAGAATTAGCATCATTTCTCTTCATATGATACAGAATTCAAAACAATGAATAACTGGTATTTATTATCTATGATTATTTTACTTTTCTTAAATGGGGTCCTAGAATGTGACCCCACCCTCCATCCCCAAGCAAGCCCATTTACAATGAAGTTGGTATTTCTGGTCTAACCAAGCAAGAAATGTTTATACCACCTTTCATTGTCAGTGGACAACTCTACTAAACACTCTAGTTCTCCTTAAGCCAGTTTCATTCTTTCCATATTAAATCCTTTAGTTTTAAACAATGACAGATTTATAGCAGCCCTTTTTGCTAAGCCCTTTTCCCATCTTAACCAAACAAACCTGGAAGACAGCCATGTTTCCCATCTCAATAGACTCTGTTCTTAAAGGATCTTTCATATAAAGGAAGGCTAACAAAAGATAACAAGTGTTGACAAGGATGTGGAGAAATAAAAAACTTTGCACACTGTTGATGGAAATGTAAAATGATGTAGCCACTATGGAAAATAGTAAGGAAGTCCCTCGAAAAATGAAAAATAGAATTTCCACATGATCCAGCAATTCCATTTCTGAGTATGTATCCAAAAGAATGGAAATCAGGACCTTGAAGAGATATCTGCACCCCCATGTTCATTTCAGCATTGTTCACAAGAGCCAAAATATGAAAACAACACAAATGTCAAACAGATGAAGGAATAAAAAAGTGCAGTATGTACATGCAATGTACTATTATTCAGCCTTAATGATAGAGGAAATCCTACTATTTGCAGCAAGATGAATAGGCCTGACATGATGCTAGGTGAAATAAGTCAATCACAGAAGAACAAATAGTACGTGATCCCACTTAGGAGATATCTAAAACAGTCAAACTGATAGAACCAGAGAATAGAATGGCTGTTGCCAGGGGATGGAGGAAGCAGGAAATGAGTGGTTGTTCAATGATTGTAAAGTTACAGTTACACAAAATGAATAAGATCCAGAGATCTGCTGTACCGCCACAGTGGCTGTAGTTAAAAATATGCTGTAATGAGCTTAGAGTTTTAAGATAGTAGAGCTCATGTTAAGAGGTCTTGCCACAAAAGAAAACTTGCCATCACAAGAAAACTTTTCTGATGATGGATATGTTTACTTTGATTGTAGTAGTGATAGATGGTAACACAGGTGTATGTATATGTCCAAACTCATCAAGTTGTATACATTAAATATGTGAAGTTTTCTTGTGTATCACTTATCCCTCAATATAGCCTAAAAAATTAAACAAGGAAGGGTTAAGTCCTCAAAGAACTCACCCAGTTCTTTAGACCTGTTTCGTTTATAGTTTTTCAGGCATTTCATGGTGAAAGCTGTGCCATGGGTATAGTTGATCTTCATGTTTTCTTATTTTAAAAATAGAGAAAAGAAAAAATAATTTGAAAATGAGGGAAAAGAAAGGACAAAAACTCAAAAAATTCTTAGTATAAGAGGGGTCATGGTTTTATACATGTGCATATATAGACACATTCATATATATGATATCATGATGTATCATTATATAGTTCCCACATGACTTTTGGTTTCCTGATACCATTTGGAAATATTTTATTTTTTTAGAATTGGTACACACAACGTTGAATTTCTCCATATAAGTTGGGTGCACTTGGACTCTAATGGAAAACTTGCAAGGCGATAAGAATGGTACTCTGAATGAGTAGTGGTATCAGTCGTAGTAGCAATAGAAGTTTTAGGAATAGCAATATGATGGTAGTAATAATGCTTTTGTTTATTTTTCCAAGTTCCTTAGCTTAGGTAATCCTCACAGGTGACATTTTGTATTACTTTTGGAAATAGATTTGAAATGATCTGATCACCATCAGTTGAGAACCACAATCTCTTCCACAAACTGTATATTTTTTTACTTTAAAATCTTTTGGTTTTTTTTGTTTATGTAATGAGTAAAATACACCTGTCTTTTTTTCTTTAAAATGTTGAGGGTCAAATACAGTAACTGATAAATCACCAGAGCACCAATGACTCTGCCTTTTCTACCTGGTATACTTGATGGTGCTTCTCATGGGCTTTGCAGAGAAAACACCAAGTGTTTACTGGTTGAATTTAATGTTGAAGCATTTTGAAAAGTTACACAAATTTTCAGTAATAAATTTTAACTTGTGTCATTTCAAAGCATTGTGCATTTAAGTGATATTATTGGTCCAGGAAAGTTATTTGTAGAAAATACAAATGAATGAAATTATAGAACCCAAATCTTCAAGACTCTAAAATTTGAGGAAAACTATTTAAAAAATGAATTCTCATTTTCAGACTGAATTTACCACTTAGCTTTAATCTATGCAAATTATGATGGATTTTAGAAAAATCTGTGAAAACTTGAGTTTTAGAAACTAGGGGATTTTACAGTTATAAATGCTTTTCTTAAAAGCAATAATTCCTAAAACTATACATATTTTTTAATCCAAGAAAGTTACTTATATATTATTATGGTTTAGAAATTTACAAACTCTATTTGTTTTTGCTTTACATGGACAGAAAACATCATAGTTCATAAAGCTTGAGCACATAATATGCTTTATATATTGGGAATTATTAGCTAAGAATAACTGAGCCCTTGTGATACCAGAGAGTGCATCTTTAACTAATTTAATCCTCCTAACAACCCAGTAAAATAGACACTACTGTGATCCCCATTTTGCCGATGGACAAATTGAAATACTGACAAATTAAGCAACTCTTTCGAAGGGCTCGTAGATAGTAAGTGGAGGAATCAGAATTTGGATCCAGGATAAAAACCAAGCCAGAGTTTATAAAATGTTCAGATGTGCTCTGAGTACCCAGCCTGGAATAAATTCAATACCATCTCTTGAGGAGGTTACCTAAAGAAAAATAACCCAAATCTCAGATGAGCTTTCAACCTGGTCCAGGAATCCTACAAGTTTTTGTTTGTTTGTTTGTTTGTTTGTTTGTTTTTGTTTTTAAATGCCACCTGTTGGCAGCTCAGCAACAGCTCAGCTCGGTCACAGCGTCACTGGCCCATGTGGAAATCGAACCAGCAGCCCCATTGCTCAGAGCTTGCGCTCTCTCTTCACCAACTGAGCCACTTGGCTGGCCCAATCCTACAATTTTTGTGTAATAAACTTCATCCCTTGCTTGCCAAGATGACAACTTGCCAAGATGATAATTTCTCCCCTCTCTTCAAATTATCTACATCCACTTTCCCTCCCAATCAGCTTCATCCTTGCTTTTAAAAAAAGCAGAAACAACTAGAGTAGCACTTTCTATCTACCCACCATCAGTCCACAAACATGTAGATCTTTTTACCCTTACTACAACTAAACAAGAGTTTCTTATCCTGTTAAGGTGCTGAATTCTTGTCCCATTCACCAGCTTAGTCTGGCTCCTTCTAAGCTCAATCAGCAATCTCTCAATCAATGTTTCTCTCTCTCTCTCACCCTCACTCTGTCTCTCTCTCTCTAATGGACCACACTCAGTTGCTTTTAATCTGCTCCATATTTTTCATTTTAAAAAACCATGCAAACAAACCCCCACAAAACCCCCTCATCTTGTCCACCTGTCACACCATTTTTCTGCTCCCCTTCAACGCAAACTCCTCTTATTGAATCCTCCACTTCCTCATATTTGTTCTGCCATTCTAATTCAACCTGGCTTCTGCTCCCATCACTCAGCAAAAACTACTTTTGAGCATGATGCTAAATGCACTAGAGTCGCTTTTCTGTCCTTACCACATTCAACCTGTCAGCAATATTTAACATAGTTATTTACTCCTTTTTAAACATTGGCATAGCAGCAGCATTTGACAATCCTAAGAGAAAGACACCATAGCATTAAAAAAATTCTGTCTTATTTTATCAACACTCCACACAAGAATAATCGAGTTTGGGGCAACTTGGTAACATATGAACGTTCACTTGTATTATTCGCTTCCACACCTTGCACCTGAAGACACTTAGTCCAATGAACAACTCTGACCAATCTCTTCCTGAACATTGGATTCCTGTTCTACAATTTCTCTGTTTCGTCCATTATAACTTAATTCACCACCATGTTTCTCTCATGAATTATAACTACCTTCTTGGGCTCTGTCCTGTCTCAAATAGATTTTAACTGCTATAGCAATTCTTCAGATATATGGTCTATTATTGATTTAGTTCATCCTGAGCCTCAGAGTCTGCCCGCTGTTCTTTCCAGCCCCATACTTTTTCTTTTGAGCTGTATCCAGCTGTGGCTGCTAGTTTTATTCATTTGTTTTTCATAATCCTTCTTAAATAACAATACCATAGCCTGATCATTTATGTAGCTTCTTTGTCGACAGTATTCAATCACTTATCTAGTACTAATTACCATTTTTTTTAAAAAAGATTTTATTGGGGAATTGGGAGAGGGAACCGTGTTGGGGAATCAGGGAATGGGAACAGACAAGTTGCTGTCCTTTTGTTCTTCAGTCTAGTTGTGGAGGACGACGCTTCACTGGCCCATGTTGTTATTGTGATCATTGTGCTAGTCCCAGCTGAGGCAGATCAGTCGCCGGCCATTGAACTGCTGCTCAGAGTGGTTCACACAGCTCATGCTAGCTGCTGGCCACTCATGGTGCTTAAGGCAGCCCACTCCACCCCATGGCAGCCTACGCCTTAGCCCACGACTCACAGCAGCCCAGCTCCAAATCGAGCTGTAGTTCACCATCTTAGCTGTAGAGGGTGCAGCGTCACTGACCCATGTGGGATCTGAACCAGCAGCCCTGCTCCTCAGAGCTCGTGCTCTCAAGTCAACTCTTAACCAATAAGCCATTCAGCCGGCACCTATTTACCATATTTTTAATCCACCGAAATTCATTTTTGCTTGGGGGTCCTGAATTAAACCTAACTTGGAAGCAGTAAAATAGTATTCCTGACCTTTTTGGATTTAAAAGCATTTAGATCCAAGCCTGTTTGTCAAATTCATTCTTAATCAGTTTTTGATCTGGAACACAGGATGATGCAAAATTTCCATGTAGTAAGCTCACAGGATATTTTTGCCTAGAAAATACATATTTTGAAGAACAGTACAATAGTTACAGCTGATCCATTTTAAAATTTTGCCAAAATATTATACAAGTAACCAAATTATGTGTAATATATTAAGAATTAGTCACCTAAATTTATATTGACCTTTTAAAGTTACTAAAATGTTGCCTTGTGCTTAAAAAAAAATGACAACCTCAAATGTTACCAAAATGTAAAAGGTAAAAGTATCAAAAGCTGGCTTTTTCAAGATCTCTTTGAAAGAATGTTTCACCAGTCTCCTTTTGGCTGAGTTGGGAAACTAAAGGTGGGCATTGGGAAGAAGCATCTATTACACACCAGAAGAATGAGTAGTCCTCTGGCTCATAAACTCCCCTGTCCTCTGGGCTTGGCCAGATTCCTCTTGAGCCTAAAACTAATTCCACTCATGCTCTGAGCTTGGTGCACCAACCTCATTTGCATAATACATTTTGTACTCTCTGGATGCCAAGTGTAGATTAATAATCTGATCTGGAGACTAGTGAGCAATTGTTTTATAAAGTTGCACTTGCTACTGCTTTGGGGTGCTTGAATTACAAATCTAGGACAAGGAGCATATTGATCCACACATGTTTATGCCACAGAAATAAATATCACAGAAATACCAATATTTGAATTGAAAATATGGCAGTATTGTCCATCATTCACTGCCTTTTGGCAGGCGATTCAGTGAATCTGTGGATGTGCTCATGCAAATAATTGTTCATGATTGCACATCTCTTGACTACTCTTGTTAGTGCCAACCACACAGTGCCATTGCAGGATTTTTGGAAATGTCTTTTAATTGTTCTGAATGGGACACGTATTCAGGGTCAGAATAGGGTTCAAACTGGGTGCCATTTATTTTTGGCCCTCTGTTCTCCTTATACCACACAGCACTTCAATAGAAAGCATATTTTTATAAAATGCAGAACTTCTTGGTTCAGGAAAGTGTTATGTGAATGCTGTTTCTGTAACACCAAAGAGATCATCAGAAAGTCAATTATTTTCCTACTTCAAGAGGCGATAACAATCTCAACCCTGCTCTTTGCTAATATTGAGCAAGTATATGGGTTTCTTTAACAATTATTTTCACCTATGAATGATCTTTTGGCAAGGACCATGCAACCACAACAAAGTCACTGGAAATAACTAAAAAAGAAAATATTTGTGTAAAGAGTTTATAAAAAATGACACTTTGTTGCAGTTTTTCCAAGCAAATTGTAACTGCCTGTCATGCAGACAAGTGTTGCCATGGTAAGCTGTTTTTTGAATAGGTAAACCATATGAAAGTGAGACAGTGCATGTGTGAAGCTTGTGGGAAAGGAATTTTTAGGTTGCCTGGAGCAAGAATAACTTCAGTATTTAAAATTATGGGAGAGCACAACACCCTTTTCCCAAAATGCAGTTCATGGAAATGTCTATTTTTCTCTCTCGAGTGACTTCTTTCTAAAATGTTTAGCATAGAAATTGCTACTGGTTAGTGGAGGAAAAGACTGAATCAGAGAAATATTGGGTTGTTGAAAAAATCATGACGCATTTTAGCAATGAAAAACAGAAAAAATATTTCATTACTTTTCTGACAACCCAATAATTCTAGCAGATGAGAATGTGTTGTTTATTAATTTTAAGGAAAACAAACCTCTCACCTCTTCATTGTACATCATTGTCATTGTGCCAGGTATACAGCAGAATTTCAGATACTGGGTCCTCAAACAATAGCCAAAGGCAGGGTGAAATCACTTAACTCTAATAGATAAAGTTGTTAAAATTATTTAATAGGACATTCTCATTTTTCTAATTATCCCTAATTCAAGAACTCTCGGGTTTACATTAATACATCACTTGATATCTTCTAATAAAATAGAGACAGTCAACATGTATCAATATATATCATATATATGTATATACTTTTAGCTGAACCACCCTGCCACCTGTTGACAGCTCAGTGGCAGCTCAACTTGGGCCAGGAATTGAACTGGCGACCCTGTTGCTCAGAGCTCGTATTCTTGAGCAAGCTTTCAACCAACTGAGCCACTCGGCTGGCCCCATATATTATATACTTTTTAACATTTCTATGCTCTTTCACTTCTGCGACTTCTTTTTTCTAGCTATACTCTTACCTTCAGTGATCCATCCAGCCCCACAGCAGTTAGTACTCTCTGCATCCTACTGACTCCCTAGTTTAAACATTGAAACCTCTGGCCCAGGGCCCCCTCGCCCATCCTCAGATATGTACATATATTTGCCTACGAATATCTCTATTTACGTGTCTAACAGATGCCCTCCTCATCAATACATTGGGCTGAGCATGAGCAAGCTTATCCCATTCCACATAAAATCTCTTAAAATGGCAAATATTGGTAACTAAACAAATAAGGAATCATGTACAAAAGTGCCAAAAAAAAGAAAAGGGAACATACAAACTTAGGGATCCCAGAGGATGGCAAGCAGATAGGATTGCAGTTGTTGAAGACTGAGATTAGGAGAGGAGCTAGGACAAATAACAGGAAAGTTGGTGGAGAAACCTCAGCAAGGGCAGCAAGTGAATCAATGCTGTCACAATCTGTGATGTGGATTTTTTTTCTCCAAGTAGTGATAGGTATGTGAGAGCTTGGGTCAGATTGTCACTGCCACATTCAGGGTTCTGGCAATGCCTGGGAGAAATGGAAAACATCTATACCCAGAAGACTAGCTTTCCAGGTACAGCACCAGGAAGCATGTCTCACTCCTCCTCAAAGCTCTCTGAGATTAGCTAGAATAGCTTCTCAGCAGATTCTCCTGTCCTTTCCCTTAGTCAGTCTTAAACTCATAGAGACACTGTTTAACAGGAAATCACAATCTCAAAGATGGACACACAATCAAGATCACCAAGCACTGAGAAAAACCAGGCTTACCAGCAAAACAATAGAATCAATAAACACAAGTGCTTAGACTAAAACGGTTAATGGAACAAATAGGAAAGGGCTTGAAAATAAGTGTAATGGGTATACTCAGAGGGATAAAAGGAAATAGCACACACATGAAAAAAGAACATGCTGTCATTGAGAAGAGCCAACTGGAGATTGCAAAAATGAAAACTATAGTAGATTAAATTAAAGACAAACTAGATAAAAATAATAGAGATACTGCTGAAAAATGAATTAGAAAGCTTGAAAATTAAGGCAATGAATTCTCCCAGAGTGCCCCCCAGAAAGACTGAGACATGGCAGGTTATCCAAATGTTCTGGTGTTCATCTTACAGTAGCTTCAGGTTGAGAGAAAAGGAAGAATGGAAGGAGGCAATATTTAAAGAACTATTAAATGAAAATTATCCAGAAATGGAAAAAAGATAAATTCTTAGACTGATAGTATGCATAAGGCTAAGCAGAGTTTTTAAAAACTCACATCTATTTATAACATTTTGGTATAAAATTTTAGAATACTAAAGGTAAAAAGAAAAAAACCCAAACATTTCTAGAGCTAAACAAATAAATAAAGCAGATTATCAACACTAGAATAAGATTAAGATGACATCAGACTTCTCAGAAGCAATCCTGGATGTGAAAAGGTGATAGAGCTTGGAGGAAATTCTAAGGGAAAGTAACTTTATTCTAGGATTCTATAACCTGACAGACATTCAAATGTTAAAGTGAAATTAAGATATGTTTTAATAGAAATTAAAACTTAAAGGCATATCAGGATTTTGCAAGTTTACCAGTTACAGACCTCTGAAAGAATATGTACTGAAACATGTACTCAAACAGGAGGAATATTTCCTGGCTTGTGATATGTAATACATCCAAAACAGACTTCTTGATCTCCTCCCCAAATCCTGCCTCTCTCCCAACTTTTTCCATCTCAGTCAATGGCACAATTATCCACTATGACACTTTTGATTCATCTTTCATTCCTCACTTCCCTTCTTTCACTACATTTAGCTCATCATCATATCCTATAGCTTCTACCTTCAAAAGTATCTTTCATTTATTCCTTTTCTCCATCTACCTTGTCACATCTAAGCTCAAGCCACCATTATCTTTCTCCTACAGCCCTACAAAGCCTCCTAACTGGCTTTCACTCTTATCTCACTTATCTTCAATCCCTTCTCTCACAGAGTCAAAATGATTTTTTAAAGCATAAACTAGGTGTCACTTCCTGCTCAGAGCTTCACACTGCTCTTCCACCACTCTTCATTGGGAAGGCTCCCTGTCAACTGTGGAGTCTCAGCCCCAATGTTCCATCAGCCTCTTTCTGACGATTGCTTTATAAAGCCCTGTTAATATTTTGCACGATACTTACCACAATCTGTAATTACTTTATTTATTTAATATTTTCTTTTCTGTCTTTTCCACTTGTGGGATCACTGTCCTCAGCTCTCTGACTAACGTTGAGCATTTGGAAAACAGCTCCATTCCCCAGTTGAATGAAACCTGGAAGTTACCTGATTGAGCCATATGAGACATTCAAGTTTATGCATTTCCCACAGACACGTTCATACAAAGACTGTTTATTGTCTGATAGACTGGGGCAAGAGGTTATGCAGGTGATAGCTCTAAACAAGATCAGAGATGCTGTGCTCACACACCTGCCCCTTTCCTCAGCCCCCACTAGGGTACTTGTATCTTCTGGGAAGGGGAGGTTGTGGCAAGTTCCAGGATTCTGCTCTATAATTCTTCCCCGAAAGAGCTGGGCTTAAGAGAAGAAGGCTTTTCCCCACAATTCAGAGACGAAGTGGTGAGCAGCAGAGACACAGGGGAGGTTGCCATTCAGAGGAATGTGGTTGTCTGGAGGAGGTGAGCAGAGAATGACAGCCTGTGAGCAGCACAGCGACTGCAGGAGCTGTGGCAGAGGACAGACGGCTGCAGAGCTGCAGGCAGGGGCTCTAAATTATGTTTGAAAGGTTTGTCCTCCTCCTCATATATACCTACAGCTATCCCCTTCCTTGTCAAGGTATCTAGGGGAACAGCAATGTTTTCTTAGGAGCCACAACTAGATGAAGACAATCAGGTTACACACAGGAGTCTCAGCAGTGTTTAGGGAGAACACTAAGAAAAATCAAGATGCCATGCTAATCTAAGAATTGGGGGTTCAGAGTGTTGGGATTTGGGGATGCTCAAAACTGAAATGTGGCTTATGGTTACAAAGATATAATGATGTAGTTTCTCCATTATGGAGACCCAAACTAATTAGAATAAAAATAATAGTAATGTCAATACACCTTATTGATTCTTATGTGTCAGATGTACTGCTAAATACATGTGTTATCCCATTCAAGCCTTTCAGCGATCATATGAAATAAGTACAAGTATTATCAATTTTCAGATGAAGGAAATGAAGCTTGTAATGATCATGTGACTTTTCTAAACTGGTAAGTTTTGGGATCAGTAGTTGAATCCAGGCTGTCCAGAGGTCATCTGCTCAGCGGCTGCGTTCAGCAGTTTCCTAACAGTACTGTGTGAAAACAAACTGTTAGCATTACCATCACAGAGCAGCACAGAGATACCCTGTTCCCTGATCACAAGGAAAAACCAACTTGCAATTGCCCTTTGACTTCCTGGGGGCAGATCATGTCTACAGCGCACACATTATTAAGGCAGCAGCTCCATAGAAGGACTTGGTGACTTGGTAGGTGTGGCTTGGCCACCCTAGCCTGCACGGTGGGAGAGGAACCAACTCTTATAAAGCTGCAGCTTGAATAGGATAGGAAAATAGATTTCAATGGGAATGCCCATATTTACCCGGGGAAGTCGAGGAAGAATTCTCAGGGTAGTAATGTTTGAATAAACTCTGGACTGCGAATATAACACAAGAGGACCACGGTCACATTGGCTTGGGTTGAGGATCAGAACCCTAGTCTGTGGGAATATAGGTCAGGGCAAAGCAGAGTCCCAGGACTGGAAAGCTGGACCACTGTTTATACTGTTAAGACTATGAGGGACACGTGATACGTAGTCAAAAGAGCTATTAGTAAGAAGGCAAGTCCTATTAATAAACTGTGAGATAAGGGCAGAGGGACGTCAATCAGTAAGTTGGCGTAAAGCTAGTTCCTTGAGAATTGAAGTAGAGCTTTGACGCCTTTAAGAACAGGATTGATCCCAGTACAGGAAACTGGGGCG
The DNA here is from genome assembly GCA_033961575.1 of Aselliscus stoliczkanus. Taxonomy (NCBI): domain Eukaryota; kingdom Metazoa; phylum Chordata; class Mammalia; order Chiroptera; family Hipposideridae; genus Aselliscus; species Aselliscus stoliczkanus. The sequence goes on along the minus strand of CM066732.1, from coordinate 92,829,126 downwards.
AGCCCACAGGGGTATCCCCAGTCACAGAAAAGAAAGAAGATAAGAAAGAATAGCTAGGCATTTTCCCCGCTCTAGTAATCTAGTTTCTAGTACTTTTTTCTCTAGTGTGTGTTTTGTGTTTTGTTTTTTGTTTCTTGAGGGCTGTGTCACTGGCCCTCCTATGTGGGACCCGAACTGGGGCCGCTGGCTTCCCAAGCCAGTGGCTTCACCACCACACACTCAGCCGGCCCCCTAGTGTGTTTTTAAGTCTTGTGTAAAAGTTTCTCCTTCAACCCCCAACACAGTCACATACATACATACACACACACATACACATCACACACACATGTGTGCCTGCGTGCACACGCACACACACACCACCTCTGCTGGGTGAGTGAATTTCCTGTTCTTAGTTGTTTTAAATCAGGAAGCATTGTTGAAGTATTATTAAGAGATGGAATTCTCTTGCCATTGTCTATAGGATGGAAGTAACATGAAATTTAGATTTATGTAATTTACCTCTAAATTGGTGTTTTAGTCAGTGAACCTCAGAAATATTGAGATGGTAACAATATATAGAATTATTGACTTCTTATAAAAGATAATATAACATGATGGGCTAGATATCCAACTCTAAAACTCAGACTTGGTCTCGCTTATAGTTTTTCTTTTCAATATTTGTTTAAGAAAATTGTCTTTTATCTGCTTTTAATTTGGTAATACATTTTATAGTTGATAGTGTCTTTGATTCAAGAAATTACCATAGAGTCAAGAGAGTCTTCTTTGAGGAGGTGCAGTTTGCCCACATCTGGCCCTAAATGGCAAAACTGGCTAAATTTGTAAGGTTTTTATATGTAGTGTACACCATCCAGGGCTAGGCATTCGTGTATCTGGGAGCCACTGACTTGTCTCCTGGATTTCCATTCCTGGGAAGGACCCTGCCTCTACATTTCCACTTAAAAGAGCAATAGGCCCTCCTTCTCAGGGGACAATGATTTGTTCTTAATATTATGGAATCAATAGTATAAAAAGTCACAAACTGGTGCACAGAAAGAAATAGAGAAAAATTTTAGGAGAGGCGTATGACTGTGATTTGTTTTTGTATTGACTCCCATAGTGTAAATGATGATGGCAGAGTCTGTCTTTCTTTCTAGGATATGTGTTAATGTGCCCAAAGGCTAGTAAGCATTGAGTGCATTTAATATGCATGATAAATAAAGGCATGAAACCACTAATTCTGTTTAAAAAAAAAGGTTAATTTTTCTTTTTTCTTTTTTTTTATAATTTATTTATTTATTTTTAATTAGTTTCAGGTGTACAATACAGTGCAATAGTTATACATTTTACCCCTGAAAGTGACAACCCTCCACCCCCAATTCGCCACCCCACTCCCCCCCCATATCATATATATCTATTACTCTTCCTCTGACTCTCTTCCACAGTATAATCCACATCCCGTGACTATATATATTCAATTACAATAGGTATACAACCTCCGCTTTAGTTATACAGTGCAGTGTAATTAATAATGTTGTAAATATTTTGTGGAATGTCAGATGGTCATAGGTCTTGTTAGGGAGACCATTTCATGGATGGAGTAGAGGTTTGATCACTGCACTGTATAACTAAAGGTTAATTTTTCTAAAAATGAAAACACTATAGATGAAAATTGAAGAAATACACTATCAGTCTGAAATCCTTTGAACTAGGAAATAGTAGAATAATTCAGATTCTGTAAAAAAAGAATACACAAGTCGTTTGTTGGGTGATTCTTTGCTACTTCTCTACATACTGTTATTGGCCTCTTCCTGCCAGAAATCCCCCGAGTAGGGATAGGGGGGAGGGACTTCCGGGAAGCAAGTGCAGGACAGAGCCTGCTGAAGCTGCCAAGCCTAAAATCCACACAATAAATGAAACAAGTGAGGGAGGATGGTGAATTCCACATTCTAAAATGGGTGCCCTGCAGTTTACTCTTTGTGAACTGGAGCCCTACTTTCTGTCCCAGCTCACTCTTTTTCCTATATTGAGTAGAACTGAGTCAGAAATTGACCCAGAATTCCCCAGGCATGTTGGTCAACTATAGGTTTAACAGATGTATCCTTTTGTTTTAGTTCAATCCCTGTACCTCTTGATTCTAGAAGAGGGAGAAGGTCATCTTCGTCTTCATCATCCAGTATACCCAATTTTGAGTTTTATAGATTGTTAAATATATCTTAGAAATGTTTTTGGTAGATATTCAATAGTTAATGAAAATATTAAATATATATAAAATCAAACCAGCTGTATTGTTCAGCCTTTGAGTTCTATTGCCAGGTATTTATGAGTCCAAGACTACTGCATTACGGCATTCTGCCCAACAAACTGGCAAGAAAGCATGTTAGCTTAACACAGGGATAAGGGGGTGAACTGTTATTAAGACAAATGTTGTTTCTTTGGATTTTGAGGGTACGTTTCCTCCCTAACCTCAGTGGTTTCCTACTGTGGGAGATGGATCTTTCGACTGGTTTAAAGTGAAGGTGCTAGTGCAGCCAAAACTGGGTGTAAGCTGTGAATTGACAACTCCTTTTGGTACAGAGGAAAGCTCTTGTGCTGAGCGCCACCCTGTACCATTCCCTGAGTGTCAGCAGCCAAATGCGGAGGAGACTCAGTGCAAAATGTGGTTGGTCCCCAGCAACCACTGGTGTTATCTGGAAGACAAATGCAAGTGCCTGGATATGCTTGTATACTTTTCAGCCATTCATTATTTCCTTCAGCCATTCATCCAATAAGCTTTAACTGAATAGCCACATTTTACAGAATATATTACCACGTGAGTGACCAAAGAGTCAGCCACATTTTAGATGTTTGTGGGGGAGAGGAAATTTCCCCTCTGAGTTAAATTGACATGAGACATGTTAACAACAGAAGATAACCCAATTTAATTACATATGTACATATGGAGGTTCCCTAAGAATATGGGGCCTGAGTACCAACTGTGCAAAATCGAAGTTTACATGTCATCTTGTGCTAAGGAAAAAGCAGCATAGTGTCTGGACTTCAAAGGGGAGGAAGGATATTCACATGGAGATGGAGAAGCCAATGTTTGGTAAGCAAATGCGTGCTGGGCCATCTTTATCAATAGGACACAAAGAGGACTTTGATCAAACAGGCCTTGCTAGGTTCTTCCCTGTCTAATACACTTAGTTCATATTAAAATACAGTTATCTTTGATAATAACTTCCTTCCTGGAGCAGGTCCTTTGTCCATATTCCTGTAGGCAGTTAGGGGGAAAGTCAAAGTTTTTTCTTCAGTCTTTTGTTTCTCAAAAATAACCAGCGTAACTAACCAACAACCCCCCAAACTCATAATTTGGGGTGGCAAACTCTGCTCCCCGACAATGTGAATCAAATATGTGAAGGCCGGTGTATATTTTGAATGTGTGGGCTTGATCTAGGTTGTTCATTGCTTGGTCTCAGTTTTTTATTTATTTATATTTTTATTAAACTCAGTGTCTAAGAGGTGGTGCTTAATTTTATTTCTTAAAGCTACTGTAAGAATGGATTTTCAGAGGCATCAATTAGCATCAACTGATTGAAACTTGTGGCCACCTTCCACTTTTGTAATACTCACTTATTGCTAAAGGCCTTTTCTCTCTTGTGTCTTCACGGAACTCAATATGTCTGGGAGAAACCTAAAGCTGTTCACAAAACAAATTCCATTATTTGTTAATTATTTGTTTCAGCTCTGAAAATTCTTCTTTGTTTAGTATTCTTGAGTCCCTATTAAGATTATACTGCTTCATGTATTTCATGTGAGAACTGGTAAATTAATACTTGAGAAAGTGACCACTTAGAACTCTTGCTCTCATGATATTACTTGCTTGGGCCAAAGATTTGAAATTGTTGAATTAAAACCAATGCAGATCCTTTCAGCAAATAATAGTAAAATGTTTTTGTTTTTGTTGTTACACTATTTGACGAGAAGTCAATGCATGCATAATAAAATAAAAAAAATTTTAGGTTTACATTCTGTGAATGCCAAAATGAAGATCATATTCTTTGAATTCACAGTTTCCAATAACACTGTCTGCTGACCTTTTTCCCTTCATATTATTAATCTCTACCATGCTTGCCTAAAAGCTCCAGGTTTGGCTTTTGAGCTGGCAATACACTGTTTGTTTGCTACCTGTGTTCTAGTGAAAAAACACAGTTGGAAGATTTAACCTCAAGGGCATACTTCTCTGAGCATTTGTCTCCATGTCTTCAAAATGGAAATGACAATGTCATTCTTTTTTGTGAGGATTCAATCTAATAATGGATGCGACATTTTTTATAACTATAAAGTGGATACAAATATGTTATTATTAGTCTCATAGCAGCTATATTAGAGGTGGAGGTGCTTCCTGAAATTCCTCGTAAGTTTTTAATGGGTTAAGTAAGGGGAAATGTCCTCATTCAGTTACAAATATGTTTTGTGACATTGCTGTGATATTTATGTTTCATTCCTATACATGGAACCCTCATTAAACCTACAGATTGTATTTTCACTTATAATCTCCACATGTCTGATGATAGGAATTCCCCGTCTGTTTTTAACAGAAGGATAATTACTTGTTCTAGGATGTAGAGTGCGATGTTTGGGAATCTTAAATGTTTTATTGTGTACTTGAATTCTAACAATGAAAATAGAAAAATGGTAGGGATTTCAAGACGGATTCTGAGGAGTGATCAGACAAGCATGTTTTTATGCTAGTTCCATCATTATGAATTTTAAATCACCTTTTAAAGGGCACTAACACATTCTTGCAAATTAGTCTGCTCTCCAATTAATGTGCCCAACATGACAATAATACCAGTTTCAGCTTGGCTAAGCAAACCAGTCAACCAGGAATGTGTGACTCGAGGACTTGGAAGGCTTATATGAATCCACATGTCCTTCCCTCTCCCTCCTCTGGGGCCCTTTGAACAGTTTAGATCTAATTAGGCCAGTTAATCTACCCGCAACTAGTGGATAGAAGAGTTTCTATCAAAACCTGCCCATACTTGTAACAATATGAAATTATGTCCCAGTACTGCCAAATCTAATTGCTACACAGAACAATGGCAGTGCATTTCTTTATCTGTATCAGTGCTTTCCAATTGAAATATATTGTGAGCCGTATATGTAATTTAAAAGTTTCTAGTAGCCACCTCATAAGAAAGTAAAAAATAGTGACATCAACTTAAAAATCACATTTTATTTAACCCACTATATCCAAAGTATTATCATTCCAATATAACAATATAAAATATTGTTAATGTGACATTTTACATTTTTTGTACCTTTTCAAAATCCAATGTGTACTTTATACCTATAGCACATCAGAATTTGGACATTTCAAGTGTTCAATTGCCACATGTGGCTAATGGCTACTATATTTGACAGACCAGATCTAGATCATGAGAATTTTTTCCTTTGTAAGCCCATTTCAGGACATTAACTGATATCCAGAAGGTTTCTTCATTGTCTATTTTCTAGACCATGCACATTTTTGAGATGCACTGAATTTTATAAAAGTACACTGCAAATGGGAGTGATGAGAAATGCCAGAGTTTATTACAAGAAAGTGTTCATAAATAGAAATGACTTTATGTATTCAATCAAAAAATAAATAATGCTTGGATGGAAATAGGGGCATCAGATTTTCCATAGGAAAATTGAAGAGAGGGGTGCAAGAAGAAACCAATTATGTTCTTTTTGAATGTAAAGATGTGACATTTTCCAGTTTCTTTTAGAAAATTGTGATTTTCAAATGCAAAAAAATGTTAAGTCTTAGCACAAAACAGCCCTTTGTGGTATTCTCATCTGAAAGATATTTATTAAATGCCTACCTTTAGGTGGGTTAGCATTGATTATCTTACCAATAAGGATTGGCCCTATCATATTGGAATTTATAAATTAAAACAGGCCACAGAAATGCAAATGTGCAAAGATTTATAGGTTTTCTAAAATATCTGCCTCTTCCACCTCCTTCAAAATATTATACTTTCTCAATTTTGTATTGTTGGGGCAGCTTTTCACCCCCTTAACTTTTGTTTACTCAATTTGTCATAATCTTGAAAGAATAGGAAAATGAGTAGGGAGACAAAGTGCCCAGAAAAATCTTCCATATTCATGCAAGGGCTAATATAACCTTAATATTTCTTTAGGCTTTCCTTGTTCTAATATCTAACCTCTTATAGCATTTATGGATATGGCAGGTGAGCACAGATGCAGAAATATTATGACAGAAAAAATGTCCTCAGTTCTGCTGACATGTCTGTTCCAGGCTCAGTCTTTGGTCCAGGAATTCCCTGATGGGTAGTCTCAACATCACCAAGAGCACCTTGTTTGTAGCACAAACAGTGTCTTTTGAAGATATATCTCCCCATGGAAAGGGGCATATTGTGTTCCTGCATCCCAAGGCAATTGAAAACTTATTAATAGATAATTACAGTCATTACAATTATTATTAAAGAAAACACATTTTATCTATAGCTATTAGGAGTATTCAAATATATCTGTGTATATAGTGTTCTATATACTATATATGTTTTATATATATATATAAAATAATCTCATTTGAAAATTACAATTTAATCATTCCTTAAAAGTATTTAAATATTGATCTACTATCTTTTACTCACTTTAGTGTGAATAAATACCACCTGAGGTGCATGATAAATATTGATTCCCAGAGCTCCACTCCCAGAAATTTAAATTCAGGAGGTATGATGTGGGACCAAGGAATATGAAAACAGTCAAGCTCTCTCAGGTGATTTTGAAGATACGTGTCACCATCTGGATGGATATCAATCAGAATCACCTGTACAGGTGGAGGGATTGCTACCTTTATGGATGGATTATAGCCAGCAATGCTGATAAGCTTAAGGTCAAACTAATGAAGTGTTAGTTCCTTTGTGGGTGGGATTTCATTAACTAGCGCTTTTAATATTTTCAAAATACCATACTGCCTAACTCAGGCCTTTGGCACCTTAAAAATCAATAAATAATTTGCATTTTAGAAAGAGCAATAAAATATTTAATATAAAAAAATCACAGGCATTGGTCAATAAAATTGCTTGTCTCTTTGTAAGTACTAACTATGAAAAGGTGAAATAAATAGGATACTTTTTCTAAATATAAATTGACCCTCTCAGAGGGAGCCTATTTTTTGTTTCCTAAGGTATTCCTTAATATACATTATTAAAGAATGCTCTTACTATTTGAAATGAAAAATTATCCTTTGCCTACTGAAAATGGCCACATCATTTTTCTTCAGATATATTATGCAGAAATATCTATGTGATAGATTTTATCAGCCCAGCTCCCTCTGTCAACAGGTAGTTTTAAGTATTTGCTTCTATGCAGAATTCATGACAGTCCCAGTGAGCAGAAAGACCATGTCAAAATGGGGAAGCTACCAGTATCTTTGAAACCCTCATAGTAGAACCTTGTTGTTACTTAATTTATTTAAAAATTTAAGTATTATTAGTCTGTTAGTCATCATATTTGCCGAGAACTTATATCATCTATTTCATAGTGAACACAAGAATCATAGTGATTAAATATTGACGCCAAAAGGAGAAATTCTTCATTTCTCTATTACAGAAAATTATAATCCTTAGTTCTCATAAAAGGGAATGTAAATTAAAATATATTTGTATTCAAAATACAGTTTTGCTAAATAAACAAATATTATATACAAAATTAAATATTTATACTGAATACGAGTAATTAAGTGTATTTATTTTATACTATCAAAAGGTAAAATGGAAAAATCTTCTCTAATTTCCCAGGAAAATTTAGAATGAAACATTCACAATTCTTAGTATCTGAACTCATTCCCTGGGATGTATATAAGGTATAGCAACATCTAGACCTAGAATTACCATCAAATGTATCAATAAGACCTAAACTTCTTTTTCTTCATGGGTACTAGGTTAATTAGAAAACAGAAATTACAACCAGGTTTATTAAGTTTCTGTACAGTGACCAAAAATTGGGGATGCAGCAAACTAAGCCAAAAGGCTTAAACCTTTATTTTCTAAGAACAGGTTAACTTATTTTCTGATTATAAAAGAATTACATGCTGTTTTTAAAAAACATGGAAAACCAAAAAAAAGATAAATAAAAAAATTAACCGGAAACCATAGTCTGCAATGCAGAGTTAATTATTAAAGTATTTCATTTCTGTATATATATATATGAAATATGCATAAGTATTCTTACATAATTCAGATGTAAAATTTTATGTGCTGCTTTAATGTACCTCAGGTCTAAATCATAAGGACTGTCTTCTGCCATTCATTTGTTGTATTTTTACTTTTTTGTGTTCTGTAATATGCCAATGAATTGTAATTGGCTTGAATAATTTGGGACACTTAGGGCCCTAAGTTTTTACTGTTACAAATAATGCTATGGTAAATGGCTTTATATGTTTTTCATTAGCCACATTTCAGTAGGACAAACCTTTTGAGCATGGCAAAAGTACCCATATTTCTCTGCTGTTTAATGTGTATCGTCACATATATATTATTACACAACAATATGTATTGCCTCACAATACACAATATCTATTACTTTCCAAAAAAAGATTGTGCCAATTTAAACATCTGCCCAAGTGTTCTTAAGTTCTGGTCTCATCACACCTCATGAGAACACTGAATTTCAGTACAGTTTTGTATGTGAGAGTATGATTCCAGCGGTCTTTAAAAGCAGCAATTAAATGAGGTCAAAAGGAAGAGTCTGACTTAATCCGTGAAAAATATGACTTTACTGTTAATTAACTGACCCCAAAGCTTAGTGATATTTTTCCTGATTAGCTCTTAGACCCTGAACTTTTCTTTGTGCTCATACAAGTCAAGCTAATAGGGAACATGTAATGGCAATCATTAATTGCATCGGGTATTTCAAATCAGAGGGATAGTCGTGGCCCATTTTCCTTTTTGTGTTTTAAAACTTGCAGTTTTCTGAGGAATTGACTATCTGTTATATTCTCTTTTCCCTTGTCATATTTTAGAAGAGATACGTATACACAGAAGCATTTGCCAAAGATAAACTGGGTCAAGGGCATCTTTCTTTGGATTGCCAAGATATGATATATGGTATCCATTGTTTAACCTTGTGTTATTATTTGTAGATAACCCTCTCTCTTGCTGCCATTTTACTTAATTTTTTGACCCTGATGTAGGAATTCAGCGGGGGTGGGGACTTTCAAGTGAGTGTTGCCTTACCCAAGGCATCCAAAGTGAGGGGTTTGAAGTCCTCTAATATTTTGTGTGGGTAAATGAAACTATTATATACCTGGTTAGCCTGTGTTGCTACCAGCACCACCAATGTTGTGTTCTTAGTCTAGAAACAGATTTGCTGTTTACTCTTTATTCTGCTCAGACATCCCTACAGGTCTCAATCTGGTATGTTTGGGGGGATTTACCTGAATAGGCTTTAAGTGAAGCTGAGAAAATAGCGTTAATAGACTTATCATGGTTCTGCAAGCTCTTAGCAGTCACTGTGCATGGTACCAAACCCCAGGCATGTATATCCAACTGCCTACTTGACATCTTTACTTGAACATCTCATCTCAAACAGTGTGAACTCTTATCCCTCAACTTACTTCACCTGCCACTTTATCCATCATAGCTGTTGGCAACTATATCCTCTCAAATTTTAGTTCAATAGCATTGTAATCAGCCCTGCCTCTGCTCTGTCTCTCATAATTGACACCTAATGCATGAAACAGTTCTGCTTTCAAAATAGTTCCAGAACTCCATCATTTTTCATCACTTGCACTCCCATCCTGATCCAAGTCACCATCATCTCTTAGCTGAATCATTGTCAGGTGAGACAAGTCATAGCACTCCCTTCTCAGAACTCTGCAATTCATTGTGTTGTTTCATTCAGAATAAAGAAAATGCCCCTAAGGTGGCCCCTGCTTCTGCCCTTGTTTCCTTTCCTGCATTGATCCTCTTATGCACTTCACTCTGGAGTCATCTTCTCCTCCTGCTTTACCTCTGCCTCAGGGCCTTTGTACTAGTGGTTCCCTCTTCCCTGGCATGCTGTTCTTCCAGATAACCACGCAACTAAACTTTCAACTTCAATTTTTTACACAGAAGTCATCTTTCTTTTTTTTATTAAATTTATTGGGGTGACATTGGTTAGCAAAATTATGTAGGTTTCAAGTGTACATTTCTATAATACATCTTCTGTATATTGCATTGTGCATTCACCACCAAGAGTCACTTCTCCTTCTATCACCATATATTTGATCCCAGTTTTGTTTTGTTTGTTGTGTTCATATGTTGCCTTCAGTTTTATATCTCACATATGGTCATCTTCTTAATGAGGCCTAACTTACCCACCCCATTTAAATTGCAACCCCAGCACTCCAGGTCCCTGTTACTCTGCTCTACTTTGAATTTTTTTTCCTAAAGCATCTATCACCTTCTAGTCTACTGTGCAATATATTTATTTACTATTTCTATTGTTTGTCTCCCCCAGTAGAAACTACATGAAGGTAAGGATCTTTGCTTGCCTTGTTCATTAATAAAAATTCTGAGTCTAGGACAATGCTTTGCACATGAAGCTGAATAAGTATTTGATAAAAGCACCAAAACACAAATAAAAATAAACTGAAAATCATGAGGCTAAGAATCAAGCCTCAAAATGCTTATTAGCTTTAATGGTGATATACAGGGTCTGACAATTAAGCTTGCGAACTTGTTGCAATGATGTTGCTAACCTTTTCTGATATCAGAGGGATTATTTATTATGAATTTGTACCAACTGGACAAACAGTTAACCAAGTTTACTAGTTGGAAGTGCTGAAAAGGCTGTGTGAAAAAGACGACCTGTCTTTTTCATCGCCAATTCATGGCTCTTGCATCACGACAATGCACCAGTGCACATGGCACTGTCTGTGAGGGAGTTTTTAGCCAGTAAACAAATAACTGTATTGGAACACCCTCCCTACTCACCTGATCTGGTCCCCAATGACTTCTTTCTTTACCTGAAGATAGAGGAATAATTGAAAGGAAGACATTTTGATGACATTCAGGAAATCAAAGATAAGACGATGACAGCTGTGATGGCCATTCCAGAAAAAGAGTTCCAAAATTGCTTTGGAGGGTGGACTAGGCATTGGTGTCAGTACACAGCTTCCCAAAGGGAATATTCAAAGATGAGTAGAGTGATATTCAGCAATGAGGCATGTACCACTTTTTCTAGGGTGAGTTCACAAACTTAATTGTCAGATCTCGTGTAGAGATGGAGCTGCATAAAAATTTGCCCCTACGTTTTTTCCTGGCCTATACACTCTTGTTTCTTTTAACTACTCATTATTTCTTTAGGTTTTCATTCCAATTCCTGCCTCCAAACCTGCTCCATCTAGACCAACAATAACTTCCATCTTGGAAAACTCTCATCTTCTTGATTTCTCAGAAGCATTAAAAATAGTTATCCAATTTCTTCCTCTTGAAATATTATTCTCAGGGATTCTGTATCATGGGATTCTCATGTTTCTCCCCTATCTCAAGTCTCCTAAGTTGGTTCCTTTTTTAATGCTTGGTCTCAAAATATTGAAAATCCCAAGGACTCTGTCTTGGGCAATCTTTTCTTCCCTATTTACTTACCATTTCTTCACTTTCAATTCCATCCAAGCAGTTATTACTGCTAAATGTATATTTCCAGTCTTGGCTTGAGTGCCACATTCACATATAAAAGTATCTATTGTGTTGTCGGAAAAGTCATGATGCATTTTTGCGACAAAAAACATAGAAAAAATACATCATGCCTTTTCCAACAATCCATCCAGTACTTGACATCAGCATTTAGATGTCTCATGGACTACTTTAAGTTAATAGGGTTAAAACTGAACTCTTTATTTTTCCATTAAATTTATTGGGGTGACAATGGTTAGTAAAATTATATATGTTTCAAGTGTACAATTCTAAAATTCGTCATCTATCTATTGCATTGTGTGTTCACCACCCAAAGTCAATTCTCCTTCCATCACTATATATTTGACTCCTTTTATCCTCTTCTGCCTCCCCACTCTCCCCTTACTTCTGGTAACCACTAAACTGCTGCCTGTGTCTATGAGTTTTTGCTTGTTTGTCTTATTCATTTGTTGCTTTCAGCTTTATGTCCCACATATGAGTGAAGTCATATGGTTCTCAACTTTTTCTGTTTGAGTTATTTTGCTTAGGATGATGATCTCAAGATCCATCCATGTTGTTGCAAATCACAATGAGATACCACTTCACACTTGTTAGAATGGCTATCATCAACCAGACAAGAAATAACATGTGTTGAACAGGTTGTGGAGAAAAAGGAACCCTCATACACTACTGATGGGAATGTAAACTGGTACAGCTAGCATGGAAAACAGTATGGCGGTTCCTCAAAAAATTAAGAATAAAATTACCATACCACCCAGCAATCCCTCTCCTGAATATCTACCAAAAAAATATGAAAACATTTATCCATAAAGATATATGTACCCATTTGTTCATTGCAGCATTATTCACAGTGGCTAAGACATGGAAACAACCAAGGTATCCTCGACGATGAATGGATAAAGATGTGGTACATATATACAATAGAATATCATTCAGCCATTTGCGAAAACTGGACTCTTCATGCATTGCCCTATTTCTTTTACTAATTGTATCTTTCACATCTGAGTAATTGTCACTAACCACTACCCAGGTGTTCAAACCAAGAAAAACCTGGAAGTCTCCTTGATTCCTTTCTCTTTCTGACCTCTCCTCCAAGCTGAAGCATTACGAGATATTTCAGCTTTATCTTCCGAAATTCAAGTACTTGAATTACTGTAACCATTATTGTAACCACTGCTGCTGACTTAAATGACTTCAGAAATCCCCCACCTGGTCTTTTTGCTTGCATTCTGGGTCTTTATAATTCATTGTCTACACAGCAGGCACCAAATCAGATCATGATACAACCCTGCTAAACTCTCAAAAATTGTTCCATTGTATTTAGAAGAATTCTGAAGTCTTTATTATGTTTGCCGCTATGCATGTGCTGCACCCCTTTCTACTTCTAACCCTCATCTCATACCACTCTGTATCATATTCACTACACTCAAATCACATTGGTCTTCTTTCTGTATTATTATCTAAATAAATTCTTTCTCTCTGCAGGGGACATGTACTTGATGTCCTCTGCCTGGACCACTCTTCGTTATTTCATCTGAGTTCAACATTATCCTCTCAAATAATAATCCCTTGTCCACTTAACTCTGAAAAGTGCCCCTCTTCACATTGCCCTTTTACTTTTTTTTTCTGCCCACAAGATGCAACAAGAATGTAAGATACACCAGTGCACAGACTTGGTCTTTCTCATTCACTGCTGTATGTGCGGTGCCTTTTATACAATGTCTGCCACTTAGATGGCGTGCAACTCATCTATTTTTGAATAGATGAATGGGTAAATAGATAAAACAATAACTGAAAAAATAGCTAGAGTTGAGTACTTCACTGGTTGATCATTTATTTGGTTTAAAACCCTACTAAACAAGATAATTTCAAGTAGTTAAAAGGTACTTTATAAACACACACACACACACACAAACACACACACATTAAACTGTGGCCAATTTATGTTTTTCTAAGATAATTGTGCATTTCTGGGTTTCTGTTTTGTTTTTGTTTTTACAGATGGAGAAACTGAGACATAGATTGATTGTGCAACATTGCATGTATTCTCTGTCTAGAACCATTAAATCTCCATTCACAACTGCTAACAAAACTATGGGCTCACCTACAACCATTAGGACACATTTCCTGAATAGTATTGATTAGCCGGTGAAAGAGAACAAAACAGTGTGCACAAGACTCTATTTCATTGCTTCCTTCTTCTTTCTCCTCCTCCTCCTCCTCCTCCTCCTCCTCCTCATCTTTCTCCTCTTTCTCTTCCTCCTCCTCCTTCTCCTTCTCCTCTTCCTCTTCATCCTCTTCCTCTTCCTCTTCTTTTTCCTTTTCCTCAAGCCATATGGTCCTGTGCTATCTTAGTATCAGGGAACTATATGCTAATATTAACCAAGTCATTTGGGGACTACAGAGTGGGAATTTTAGAAAGAGAACCAAGAAGCAGGTGGTTATTTGAATAGAATTTGATTATTCTGTTGGGACAGAAATCTGGATAGATCACTGCCAGTTATCATGATAAAATAATTATTTTCTTTTTTTTTCCAGAAAAGTGAACCCAAATAGTTCCACTAAATAACTCCATTCATTTAATGAACAGGGAGACTTAAGACTACATTTACCCCCTTTTTTTTTAAGGGCAGTGTCACTGGCCCTCATATGTGGGACCCGAACTGGGGCCGCTGGCTTCCCAAGCCAGCGCTTAACCACCACACCACTCAGTCGGCCCTACATTTACCCTTTTAATAATGATCATCTTCCTAGTAGAGTGAACCCAACATGAGATATGACAATATCTTAAATTGAACTATTCATTAGCTGTCTGTAAAAGGAAACAATAATGAAAATAATCGAAGATTAACTTTCTAAAACACTTTTAGGATGATGAGAGAGCCTATCTTTATCAGATGAAAGAATGTGGCTACTCAGAAGTTAATGTTACCAGAGACTGGGATGAAAGCACATACTGGTGAGACAGAAAATTTACTACAGAAATGATTGAGTAGAAACATGAAAGAAAACACACTCAACATCCAAGCCTAGACCTAATTGCAAAGAGGAGACATTCCATAAAATGCAATTACACTTCTAGAGAGATCAAAGCATTCTTCCACAAGGGAGGTGTAAAAGCAAAGAAATATTTCCCTTACAATTAAGGAGCATTGCCAAAATTTAGAGAAAAATTCAGAATATCTTTCAAGATTAAGAAAAAAAAAGTAAAATGAACATATAGAATAGGTTGTTTGTTATGATGGTACAAGCATAAAACATAAATAAATGCAATTAGCCCAAGATACTCTAGCTGGTAAAATAAATTTCCTTGCATTGTAATTAAATGTCATCTAAAGGCATCTTTATAATAATAGCTAGTTCATTTTATAATATTTTTGAAAATTAAATTTACAACACTGAATGGAAATGATTCATAATTCTTGATTGTGCTCAACTATAGACAATTGTGCATTTGTAATGCTATTCTATTGAATTGTGTGAAGCACTTGCTAGACGGTGAACTTCACTACTTCTTGTAAGGTAGAATGAGGAACATGTTTTGTCCATAGAATATATACAGTAGTGCCTTCCCCACTGAGAGTTTTTCTTGCTTACAATCTTAGTAGATTTCAATTTGATTTTTTAACATGTTATTTATTTTGACATTCAATATTATTTTATGTTCATTTTAGATGTACAGTATAGTGGTTAGGAATTTATGTAATTTAAGCAATGATCCCCTGACTAGTCTAGTAGCCACCTGGCACTATGCATAGTGATTAGCATATTATTGACTATATTCCCTATACTTTACATCCCCATGACCATTTTGTAACTACTAATTTGTACCTCATAGTTCCTTCACTTTTTTCACCCTGCCCCCCCAGGCCTCCTCCCCTCTATCACCCTGATAAATCTAGTACTTATCTGACATCATAGATAGTTAATACAATATTACTGACTATATTCCTTATGCTATAACCTACATCCCCATGACTATTTTGTAACAACCAATTTATACTTCTCTTTTTTTTTTTTTTTTTTTTTGAGGGCAGTGTCACTGGCTCTCACATGTGGGACCCGAACCGGGGCCGCTGGCCTCCCAAGCCAGCGCCCAACCACCGCGCCACTCGGCCGGCCCAATTTATACTTCTTAATCCCTTTCCCTTTTTCATTCACCCCAAATCCCCTTCCACCTGGCAACCATCAAAATATTTTCTATATCTATGAGTTTATTTCTGTTTTGTTTGTTTGTTTATTTTGTTCTTTAGATTCCACATATAAGCAAAATCACATTGTATCTGCCTTTCTCTGTCTGACATACTCCACACAGCACAATATCCTCCAGGTCCATCCATGCCGCTGCAGATGGCAAGATCCCATTCCCTTCCACGGCCGAGCAATATTCCTTGTATATACAATACATACCACCTCCTCTTTATGCATTCATCTATCAATGGATACACAGGATGCCTCCACATCTTGGCCATTATAAACAAAGCTACAGTGAAACAAAGATGCACATGTCCCCTCGAAGTAGCATTTTGGGTTTCTTCGGATAAATACCCAGAAGTTGGATTATTAGGACTTCTTTGCCTCTTATATAGACTTTGTTTTAAAGTCTATTTTGCCTGCTATAAGTATTGCTGCCCTGTTTTGTTTTGTTTTCATTTCCATTTTCATGAAATATCTTTTGTCCGTTCCTTTTCTTTCTGTCTGTGTGTATCTTTTGATCTGAAGTGAGTCTCTCGTAGGCACCATATGTAAGGGTCTTGTTTTCTTATCCATTCAGCCACCCTATTGTTGATTGGAGCATTTAATCCATTTACATTTAAAGGAATTGTTGATAGATCTGCAGTTGTTGCCATTTTATTATTCATATTTTTGATCTTTTAGGATTAGTTTTTCATTTTCAAGGAGTCCCTCTAACATTCCTTGTAATACTGGTTTGGTAATGATGAACCCCTTTAGCTTTTCCTTGTGTGGGGAAGCTCTTTATCTGTCCTTTGATTCTAAATGATAGCTTTGCTGGGTAGACTAATCTTGGTTGTAGGTTCTTTCTTTTCGTAACTTGGAATATTTCCTGCCAGTCTTTTTTGTCCTGCAAAGGTTTTGTTGAGAAGTCAGCTGACAATGCTATGGGCGCTCCCTTATAGGTAACTAACTACTTTTCCCTTGCTCCTTTTAAGGTTCTCTCTTTATCTTTAACCTTTGGCATTTTAATTATGATGTGTGGGCCTCTTTGGTTCATCTTGTTTGGGACTCGACACTTCTTGGACTTGTATATCTATGTCATTCACCAAGTTTGAGATGTTTTCTATCATTATTTTTTCAAATATGTTTTCAATTCCTTGCTCTGTGTCCTCCCTCTGGTACTCTTGTGATGCAAATGTTGGTATACTTGATGTTGTCCCAGAGACCCCTTAAACTATTCTCATTCTGGGTGTTCTTTTTCCTTTTTGCTATTCTGTTTGATGTTATCTGCTACCTTATCTTCTAAATCACTGATTTGATCTTCTTTATCTAATCTATTGTTGATTTCTTCTAATGAATCTTTATTTCCATTATTGTATTCTTTATTTCTGACTGTTTCTTTTTTATGTTTTCTATCTCCATTTTTATGTTTCCTATCTGTTGGTTGAAGTTCTTCCTGAGATCATTGAGCATCCTTATAATCAGTGGTTGGAACTCTCCATCTTGTAGATTGCTTTTCTCCATTTTGTCTAGTTTTTTTTTCCCCCTGGAGCTTTTCTTTTCTTTTCTTTTCTTTTTTTTTTTTTTTTTTTTTTTTTTTTGTTTGAGACATGTTTCTTTGTGTCCCTTTTTGGACTGTCTCCCTCTGTTTGTTTCTCTATAAGAGGTAGGGCTGCTATGCCTCCCAATCTTAGAAGAGTAGCCTTATGTAATAAGTGTCCTGTGGGACCCAGTGGTGCAGTCTTCCTGGTCAGCAGAGCCAGATACTCCCAGTGCATCCCTTGTGTGGATTGTGTATGCCCTCCTGTTATAGTTGAGTCTTGGTTGCTGTTTGCACATCAGTATGTGGGATTGACCTTCAGGCTGCTTGGTTGTGAGGACAGGCTGTGACTACAGTGGAGAAGCTGTGGTTCAAGTGCTGACCCTACAGAACAGGGTTCACTTTAGCAAGGCACCAAGGTTCATTTTGGTGCCTGCCCAGACTGCCCTGTGGGTGTGTCATTTTTGGAGGACCAAGTGTTGCTCTGGCTTGGTCTGAAGCTGGCCACCAGGCATGCCAACACTGGGATCTCTTGGAAGGGGACCCACTGCAGGCCAAGTTTAGCTGCAGCCTATGCCCCACCCAGGGTCACCTAGTATGAACCATAAAGCAATCTGCAAATGGCCACCACCCACACTGGGCTTGAGGGTGCCTTGAGAGACCAATGTGTGAACTGAGGCTAGCTGTCACTAGTGCCAGGCTTAGGCACTTAGGCACTCTGCTCATCCAGAGGTATGGGACACACTAAAGCCATATGCTTCTTGTTTGGGTTTTGAAAACCTTTGAGAGATTTTATGAAAGACCACAGCATGAGCTAAGACTAATTGTTTGTACAGAAAAGCCACTGGAAGTGGCTTCAGTGTGCCCAAAATTTGGGTGGGGTGGAGTCTCAGGGAATCACTAGGGTAGGGCAGATGAAAAGTGATAGCCAGTTTGATAGAGATACAGATATGGCTGCCGCCTGCATCTTCATGCAGGAAGAAGAGGGAGGGCTTAACAAAGAAACAATAGCTTCTGCCAGTTCCTTTCTCTGGTAGAAAATTTTCCCTCCATCCCTCAACCTGAAGCCAGGTAATTTAACTCCTCCCCTTATGTCCCTGGCACCTTTCGAGCTGCTGCCCTAGAACTGGAGCTCAAAGTGAATGAGTCCATCAGTGACTAGGTCCATGCATGTAGGACTGCAGCCATGCTCTGGGTCACTAGCCATAATCTACGCTGGTTTTCACAGCCAGAAGTTATGGGGACTTTTCTCCCCAAGACTGGAACCCAGCTCTGGAGATCCTGGTGTGGGGCTTGGACCCCTTACTCCTCCAGGGGGAACCTTTGCAGCTGAGATATCCCTCCTGATTTTGAATGGTCACACATGGGTGTGGGACCATCTCGTTCTGCATCTCCTCCTTTCCTACCAGTCTCAAGGTGGCTTCTTCTGTATGTCCTTAGTTGTAGGGCTTCGGTTCAGGTAGACTTCAAACGGCTCTCAATAATGGTTGTGCTGTAGTTTAGCTGTAATTGATGTGGTCCTGAGTGGAGGTGAGCACAGCATTTATCTACTCCACCATCTTGACCATAAATCTGGATTTGATTTTTTTTCCAGCTGTTTTCTAATTGGAAAGAAAGTAAGGCAGTTGGAAGTTTGGTTGGTTGCTGTTTCTGTATTGCTGCTGTTATTTTGTGTTTCCAAAACCCTAGGAAAACTAAAAGGCTAGGAGACCCAGAGTTTGATTCTGTTAGGAGAAAGGTATCAGGTGTGTGACAACAGGACAGATGGTTAGTGTCTTAGCAAGCAGGTACCATGAATTGTGTTAAAACCACACAACCTTAGATTGTGTACAGAGCAGTTGAAGAATATCTACTCAGTTATATCTTACAGATTAAATTACAGTTTCCCAAGGCTCTCAAACAATTAAAGGATTTTGTGTCTGTGACCAGATAGGATCCTAAGACAGAAGATAATAGTGTCATGTCATAATATCAGAAAGGCATGGGGTACATTTTTTTCTCTATATCTATACGGGGTTTCTTATAAGTAGGATATAATTGGGTCTTGTTTTGTTATTTACTCTGTCAATCTTTGCCTTATAATTGGGTGTTTGAACAACTTACATTTAATGTAATTATTGATATGGATAAATTTAAGTTTCTTATCTTGCTTTGTTTCTATTTGTTCTCTTTTCTCTTTTGCTGAATTCTTCTTGATTAATTGATCATTTTTATTACTCAATTGTGTCTCCTTTATTGGTTTATTAGTTATAACTTATTTATGTTGGTATTTGTTTTACAGGTACTAGTATACATTTTAAACTTACCACAGTCTATCTTTAAGTGATATTATATCTTCAAATGTAGAATCTTACAATAGCATAAATGTATTTTGGTCCTTTATTATTGTTGTCATATGTACTATTCATTTATATCTTGTAAACCTCAAAACACATTGTGATTTTTTGTTTATTTGTTTAAATGGTCAAATGTCTTTTTAAAGATTTAAACAATGTAAAAATATAATACATTTATCTTCGTAGCTAGCATTTCTGGTTTCTTCATTCCATATTTTCACTTCACTTCACTTTCGTCTTTTTGAAGGACTTTATTTATAAGACAGGTTTCCTGGTGTTGCCTTTTTTCACCTTTATATGTCTGAAACATTTCTATATTTTACCTTTGTTTTTGAAAAATATTTTTGCAGGATATAGAATTCTAGGCTTCACTCCTGTACTTTTTTCTGATGAGAAACTAAAGTCATCTTTTTATTTGTTCCACTGTATGTATTGTGACTTTTTTTCTGGCTGTTTTTAGGATTTCCTCTTTATCACTGGTTTCGAGTAATTTGATTATTATGTGCCTTAGTGTAATTTTCTTAGTGTTTCTTGTACTTGGGGCTGATTGAGCTTCTTGGATCTGTGGGTTTATAGTTTTCTTTAAGTATGTTATGTTTTCATCCAATAGTTCAATTTTTTCTGCCTTCCTCCACCCTCATTCACACACATTTTTCCTTTGGGGACTTCAATTACACACATAGTAGGTTACTTTAAGTTGTCACATAGAACAGCAATGTTATCCTTATTTTTTAAATTCTTTCTCCTCTCTTTGATTCATTATAGGTAATTTCTACTGTTATGTTTTCAAATCCACTAATCTTTTTGTTTGTGATGTATAATCTGTCCTTAATTACATCCAATAAATTTGGGTCTTTTTATATATTCCATATCTCTAATTTTTTAAAAAAGCAACTTTATTGCAGTATAATTTACACTTATATTTTAAGTGTACAATTAATCATTTTTAGTACTTTGTGTAGGCATATGTTTTAATTTCTCTTGGTTAACATTTTAAGAAACAACTAAGTTATGTTTCAAAGTGGTTGCACCAGTCTCCATTTCAACCAGCAATGTAGGAGGCTTTCCGGATCTCTAGAACTCACCAAGATTTGTTATTGTTTGTTTGTTTTTTATTATAGCCATTCTTATGACTGTTAAGTGGTATCTCATTATGGTTTTATTTTGCTTTCCCTAATGATTAATGATGTTGTACATTTCTCATGTGCTTATTGCCCCTTTACATATCTTTACCTATTCAAAATTTTTGCTCATTATTATGTTATTTAATTTTTATTATTTTGAGTTGTAAGTGTTCTTTACATATTTTAGATAGAAGTGTATATATATATATATATATATATATATATGAATTAAAATATTTTCTCCAAGCCTATGGCTTGTCTTTTTACTTTTTGATGATGTCATTTGAATTGCCAAAGTTTTTAATTTTTATGAAAATCAATTTTTTATTTTTTTCCTTTATTGCTTCTGTTTTGGGTGTTGTATGTTGGAAATCTTTGCCTAATTAAATCATGAAGATTTACTTCTTGATTTCTTCTAAGAGTGTTATAGTTTTAGGTTTTACATTTCTGTCTATGATCTTTTTCCAGCTTTGGTTGTTTGTTTGGTCTACTTTCCTTTTGGAACACCTGCAATGTAGTTATAATGGTTTTAATGTCCTTGTCTGCAAATTCTAACATCTGTATAAATTCTAGGTCTATTTTGAGTACTTGACTTTTCCTCCCACTATGAGTTATGTTATCCTTATTTTTTGTATGCCTGGAAATCTTTAATTGGATGCCAGACATTGTAAATTTTATCTTGTTGCATGCTGGATATTTTTGTATTCTTATAAATATTCATGAGTGTCATTCTTACAATCAAAGTTATCATAGTTTGTGGCAACATTTTTTTTCTTTCTCAGTGGTATATAAAATAATAGTATAATACACAACTGATTGAAGTTTAGATTTAATAAAACATAATATGTACTTGCCATATAGATCATATTTAATTTTTCAGAAATGTAAATAAAATATGAGAATTGAAAAATAAAATATGAGAGTTGAGAAATAGAAAATCACAAAAGGACAGATGTTGCTCTCATGCCAGAGAATGGCATAATAGCAATGTGATGTCTTGTTGTATCACGTACCTCTAATATACAATGCTAAATTATTACTCTAATATAAAACTTCCAAACATTCACCAAAGTCTCTTCCAAACATGAAAGTCTTGAATGGTAAATAAAGTGACTTTGAAGTTTTAGCAGACATAGAGAGAAGAGGAAAAAGAATGAACATGTGGAGGAATATTTCAATGAGATCTAGAATTCAGCAGAAACAGGATCCTGAAATTGCCATGACAGCTCCTGCAATCTTGGGGAGAACACTGGAATTAACTAGCCAATTTCACTGAACCCTCAAAAAACAAAATGACATCATCTGACACCTATTTAATACATCTATTTTTTGTTTACCTATTATATGTAGGTTACTATGCAAGTTATTTTACTTAGTTTAAAAAAAGCAAGTGACAATGCACCAGATCTCAAATCAGTATATTTGTATATGTATATATAGTATGTACTCACATGCCTTTATATTGAAAAATATAGATGGAGCATCAGCACAAAAAATTATATAAAGAAGTTATAAAGGTCAAATAAGATAAGAACTTTGAATCCAAAATAAGCAAAGGTCATCAACATGTAATTTAAAAAATAGAACTCATTACTAAGTGTGGAACCATTCTTGCAATCAAAGGCATGCAAATTAAAACAATATGGCACCATTTTTTTTTAATCTCAGTGAATTTGATTAAGCACACAATATCTTAATATAGCAAATCTGTGGGAAAACTAGTATCCTTAAATGCAACTAGAGGCATTCTAAATTGATTTAATGCTTTTGAAAAGACAAATAATAGTATCACTTTTTATTAAGTTTACTTTGTGCTAAATTTTAACATATTATTCTTAATCTTTATGAAAATGCTACCTAGTAGGTGATATTATATAATCATACAATAAAAAACTGAGTCTACAAGAGATTAAATCATGTCCTGAAGGCCACATAAATGGATGAATTAAAATTTGTATCCGGGTCTGTGGCTCTAAAGTTTTTATTTTTTTCAATTACATTATTAATATTCACAACTTTTTTAGCCAGTAATTTCCCTTCTGAGAATTTCTGTTGAAAATGATCTAAATATTTAAAAAGCCATAATCCTATACATATTTGAAATGACATTGAATATACGATATTATTTGTAAATAATTTAGTGGCATCATAGTAATGTATAGTTGAATAAATTTTGATATATCTACTTAATGGAATATTAGCCAAAAGTCTTAATTAACTTTTGTGATGTGCAACAGTATTTATTACTTAATATTTAATAAAAGCAAAGTGTAAAAACCTCTATAAACAGTAGTTTTGCCAATATATAATATAGACTGACTAATGAAAATTAGTTATATAATTGATTATAGTTATTGGCTTAGGACATTGAATTCTGATGATGTTTTTCTTTATTGTCCAAATGCTTTAATATTATTTTATTACTTTTATAAAAATTTTTTAAAGATAAGCATCAGTGCAGAAAAATTGACTACAAGCCCCAAAGAGTACCATGAACAAGCATCAGAGTCTTTGAGACAAGACAACAAATGATCATTGTGGTCACAGTCACAAGAGACATTTTCACAGAGGAGGCAAGAGCATGACCTTGAAACATGAACAGAATTTAGACAGATAAAATACTAGTTTTGCCAAATCAGGTTTATGAAGTGATGTCAAACATCATATGGCATTTTAAAAAAAGAAGGAGGAGAAGGAGGGAGAGGGGGAGGGGAAGGGAAGGAGAAGGAGAAGAAGATGGTGTTTTAAGTATCAAATAATTCACTTGGGACCTTTGCTCTCTCACTGTGATGGAAATAGGGTTGGCCTGGGTGGGGGCTTTAGATGAGGCAATAGAGAAATGATGTCTCAAATCTTTGTTCTGAATGATTTACATTTTATCACAACCTCTGCTGGCTCTCTGTCCAGCCTCTCCCTCTTCTCTCCTCTCCTCTAGAAGATAAGAGCATGTGGTATTACTTGGTCCTAAGGCAATGCAGGAAGGGGGAAAATACTATTGGAACATGCTTCTTCCTGATGCCCGACTTCAAGTGAGATTTTGGTTCTATTCATCTCTACCAGTCATTCTTAGAGGCAGGTTTTCTGCTTTGCATCTCTGAGTTGATCACAAGTTGGGAATGGATTTATTGGGAGCTATGTTTGACTAAATACGGTTCCATTTCCCAGGGTAACTGACCTCGTCCGTTAGCAGTAGATCTTGAAGTCAGAGCCAAGAGTTAGATGGTATATGATTTCACCTAGGTATCTCTTTCCAAATTTATTGATTTATTTGACAACGACAAACAATTTTTGTTTAAATCTAACAAGATATGAAAACATTATGCCTTTTGTGTTTATGGATGGAAGAAAGCAATTAAAAGGTGAGGTCAGCTAGGGCGTGGAATTATCCTGGTGTTCCAATACACATGTTGATAAAATGTATAATAACATTATAATTATTTCTCCCAAATCTTTACTTTCATTGCGCAGTAATACAGCAGTATACCAAGTTGGGTTGTTTGTTTTTAAACAATAACCTGAACTCATCTCTATTCATTACCAATGTGGGAAGAATTGGAAAGACATGAGAAACATTCTAACCACTGGCCTTAAGGGTCCATATAGCATTTCTACTCGCACCCAGCCTTCCCACCCACTGAATAAAATAACCATCACAGAATAGCACTTTTCTCTTGCTTAAATTTGGTTTTAAAGTGAAGCGTAACTTTCTGAATAATTATTTTGAGCTTGTAAATGGTGTCTCTCTATAACCAACCAAGCATATAACAAGAAGATGAAGATGAGACTTATTTTCACTTCATTTCACTTCTTTGTAATTGACAAGCTCTTGCTGGGTGTCAACTTTAAAAGATGACAAATCCTAAATCTTAGAGGGCCCAATTCAATAGTTCAGCTTTCTAAATTGTTTGCAAATTAATCTACATTTTCAAATGAGTCAGGCATGAAATATAAGATGACATCTATATTACAAAAATATTAATTTCCTTGTCTTTCTCTTTTTCCCAGTCAAAGACAAAAGGTACATTTAAAATGTTCACTTTGTTAAGATATTGTGAAAATGAACACATAGTGTACATTTTAACAGCTTAGCTTTTTCTATTTCTTTTACACTAATTTATTTCCATCTGTTTAAAAATGCAAGTTATTCAGTTTGTAAATGCCCGGTGTGTTGATGAAGGGAAAATTAAATTTGTGAAGTATTTTCAATACACTTTTTTAATGAAGTCTCATTTGGGTTCAACAAGTGAAATAATAACTTGAACCCTATTGATTTAAAGGATAGCCTCTTTTCAAATAGCCCTTGCCTCAGTTTACCTATATGTAAATTTAGTGCATTGTTTTCGTGCAAGCTAATTGATAATTGTATAACACTCTGCACATTTTCAGTTCCTAACTGAACTTGCCAATGAACTGGTGTCAGTGATTTGATTTACTGAAGGGTATGAAATATAAGATAGACATTGTGGAATTTTCTGTTCCTCTAAAATGAAGGTTCAGATAATTTTTTAACTACATTGATTAAACACATTTTGTGCCTAACAGTTAACTCTAATGTCACTATCAAAAGAAATTGATCTAAATTAACTAATGATCATTAGGGAACAGGAAAATCATATCTCTTAAAGATATCACATTTCAGATAACACTATTTCCTTAGTACCTTAATATACTCCATTAAGGAGGCTAGAAAAATATCACCATTTCAGGAAATAGTCAATGGAAGAATTTCTAAGTTGTTTTAGATATTAGATTCTTCTTGACCAACTGTCACAATGATCACCATTGAGTTTTATTGGACATAAAATTAATATAAATGAAATGAATTAATAGAAGCAAACTACCCATTTATATGAGCAGGGTCACTACCCTGCTGGGATAGGAAATTGTGACCGGTGAAGCAGTCAATTAGGTCACAGTTAAATTCAACAGAGATTTGTTTGTTTAAGAACACTACATAAAATCATATATTTGTAGAGCTAAGAGGGACTTTACATGCCACCCTATCCAATTTAATTATTTTACAGAAAAACTGGTGTGGGATAATGGATATAAATCTAAAAGGGGAAAATGTTATGAAAATAGGTACTTTAAAAATACTCTTTTATATAATCATATTTCATACGTGTACTAGTGAAGGATACAAAGATGACTTGCATATTAATAGATCCATGCCTGACAGCAAGATTACAGCCCTAACCACTGTGCCCCAACCTTTAAACCTGGTAGAGAGAGGGCACAAAAGCTTGGCAACTTGAGTTGCTGATTCAGCTGCTGCCATCAAAAGGGGGACAGAATTTTTATCTGATGTAAATCAATGAGGGGAATATAATTTAATGCAAAACTCAGGGATTGAAGAACAGGGGAAGAAACCAGACACTCTAATTTTGGGTTTGAAAACAATTATGCATGAACCCTACTTTGATTTCAATGGTTCTAATATTACCATTTCACTAATTAAAGTTGAATTTCTTGACTGAACATTCTCCATTGAACTCTGTTGAATATATCTCTAAAAGGCCCTGTTACACACTGGCTGTACTACACTAATATTTCTACATCCTGCCACTTTGACATGGTGTCTTGAATGCAGACGGTGTTAGTTACACGTATGGATTATGATGATTTGTTTCTTCTGCCTTCATGCCCAGTCCATTCATAAATTCCAGGAGCGATAGAGATTTTATTAAAATATAGTTACTCATATAGGTGTCTGTCTTCTCCCTTAGATTTTGTAATTCTTGAGAGCATGAGTTTCTCTTTCTCCATAATGCCAAATAAGCACCAGAAACAGGGTAGGTGTCAGAAACAAAAAGTTTTAACGGAAGCGTGAATAAATGTAAATGTATACCTAGGATTATCAGTTATTCTTCCAATCTGCCAGATAGTTATCTTTTTTCAGTTCTGCCATAGAGTTAAGATTTAGTTTAGAAAAATATAAGGGCCGGCTTAGTTTTGTGGTGGTTAAGCACTGGCTTGGGAAACCAATGGCCCCGGTTTGGTCCCACATGTCAGGGCCAGTGACACTGCCCTCAAAAAAAAAAAAAAAATATATATATATATATATATATATATATATATATATATATATATATATATATATAAAATATGTTAAGGACTCTTTTTCTTAGTCTCCCCCTAAGACTCAGTGTTGGACTAAAGCTTCCTTTTTGAAATACCGGTACAGACTCAGCAGCCATTTTACAAAGCAGCTGGGTCCAATTCTTTCCTTTGCTTGCAAGAATTTCTGACCTGATAAGAAAGAAACAAAAAAGTGAGGTTGTCTAAGGAAGCAAAGATATTTATGTCAATTGACATGTGGTAGCTTTCCTCTATTGCTCTGATAAATACTTGGTTGTTCACATTATAATCCCCAAAATACCTGTAATTGGAAGATCATTAAAATACCGCATAAAATGAACATTCTTAGATTAATGCCTAGTGTAATGCTCTATGCTTATGTGAAACTCAAAAAGATTTATTAAATATCTGACAGAGATAAAATGATTACAGACTTGCTTTTCCTTCCCAGGTCTGTATTTTCTCCATAGATCGGATAGATGGTACTGCTAAATTACTGTTCATTGAAAAATGTTATAGACAATCATGCATCCTCTTCAATATGGTCCTATTTGTTCATTTGACATTCAGAGCTTTCTCATGGTCTCTAGCTTCACTCCCCAGTACCTTTCATGGTATAGATCTCATTGGTTTAGAACATGATTGGCAAGCTCTTTCTGAAAAGGGATAGACAGCAAATATTTTTAGCTGTATGAGCCATATAGTCTCTGTTGCAGCTAGCCAGCTCTGCCATTGTAGCATGAAAGCACTCACAGTAAAGAAATACACATGACTGTGTTCCAATAAAACTTTATTCACAAAACAGGTGGAGGGTTGAATTTTGGGTCATAGGTTGCCAATCCTTGGGTCTTCTTTTCCAGTGTCACTTCCATTTCCATTGTACTACAATTTCTGGTCTGGGACAAATACCCAGGTCAGATTCTACTTCCATACATGTACAGTATTTTTATCTACTATAATTCACATAATTGTTTATTTGTGGAGTAATGTAACATGCCCTTTCTACATCTGTGTGAGCATAAAATTCCTATGTGTAAACATGTTTTATGAATTGTGAAGTGCTATGCAAAGCTAGTGTAGGATTATTTTGGTGACCCTTAAATCTATGAGATTATTCAAAGTTTTTAAACTATTCATTTTGCCAATGGGAAGTATAAACATAAGGGGAAAAAAATCATATCATTTCTGACTAGATTTTTCAAATGTGGTTGTATCGAGGTGGACAAAACACATGCTCCTCTTATATTAAATGGCTACTGAAAGTATCTTTGACTTGTTAGTATACCAGTGTTATATCCATTTATCCTTAATTGGTGACTCAATTCCTTACAGTGAGCAAAATTGCAAACAGTGGGTTCTCACTTCTCACACCATTTCTAATTAAGACATAATTAAATGATTCAAAAATATCAAGGAATTTGATCAAATGGTTATGTTAGCATAAATAATTATATGATTCTAATCGTGCCTTTCCAGTCTGCTCTATTTTTTCAAAGTCATGGATTTATCTTTAATGTATAAAACTGCTTTCCAAAAAAAAAAAAAAATCAAGCAGCAGAAGCCAGGAGGAAAATGGAGTACACATTCACTGAGCTGTGAAATGTGAAGATCTATTCAACTCCATTAACTACACAATATACATCATCCACTAACATACTGGACAATGAATGACTATATGGAGCGCTACATGTCCAAATTGTTGCAAAATGAACACTTTGGTAAAGCTTAGATGCTACAGATACCAGTTTATATATTTTACTAGGAAGGTAAGCAGTGATGAGCTTATAGTCTTTTCATAAGATTAATTTCATTCAATTCCAATGAGCACTATAGGACTTTTTATTATTATTATATTAGTTTCAGGTATACAAAACAACATCCTCACAAAGTGATAACTGCTCCCCAAGTCTACTGCCCTCTGACATCATATATAGCTATTACAATGCCATTGACTATATTCCCAATATATTTAGTATATACATACATCATACATACATACATATATACATATATATTTAATTATGGTTGACATATAGGGATTTTTGAAAATTCTCTGAGAAAATCATTCATAACTTTTATTTTCAGGGTAGAGAAAGATTAAATTATTTGCAACAGTTTTCATTTTATAAAAGGTATAACCCATGTGGGCTTTAGACAGATTTTTATTTATTAAGTACCGATTAAATGCCTCTTATGTAAATTTTATGTGAGTAAAAGGAGTAAACAGGAAAATAAATAAGCAGGCCTCCCTATGTAGCAAGAAGCTTAAGAAGACATTTTGTCAACGTGAATTTTAGTAATTTTAAGGGGAAATAATCCATATTTATTTTGTTAAAAAATACTTTCCTAATTATTGTTATGACATATCTATATTTAGAAAGCTCTTATAAAGATTAAAAATAACTCATTTAAAAAAACTTTCTGGAGATAGAATTCATTTTGTATTTTCTATTGCAGGATGGATATTTTCTGAGTTTCTAAAGGAGAAAAATACTAGATTTGAATATGTCATCGTAATAATCAGCAGAAATGCTTATATGCATAATAGGTGACAATATTAAGGACACAAATAGGTAAAATGAGTAAACGTTATACCTCTCTTCTCATGGAATTTATTTCATATACATACATACACACAATTTCTCCAAGTTTATATAGGAAAACAGGCATTTATACAGAGAACAATAAATAAGTCAAAGCAACATAGGCAAAGTGACAAATAAGTAGTAGTTGAAATAAATGTCGATTTCAGAAAGACTAATGATATTTTTATCACTTCTAATAATAAGCTAGCACTTTCTGTAAGTTTATCATGTGCTCAGCGCTAAGTGCTTTCCATGTATCATGTGTTCCTCACAGCCTCCTTATAAGATAATTCAGTTCTTGTTTCCGTTTTATAGATGAGGAAACAATAATTAGAGAAATTACATAACTTGTCCCAGTTCACATAGCCATCAAGTGACATAGTCTGCATCTAATCCCAAGCAGTTGACCTGCTGAGTCCACACTCTGAATTATCAAGCCACACTCCCTTTCTCCCAATAACACACTGTTACCTTCATAAAATTTATTTTAAAATCCCTATACCATACTTTTCCAAAGTACCTAACTCATGTGATTAATTTGCACGGTTCAGAATTTCATACATTTCATTGGCATCTCTAAAGTCCATGCACAATTTATATTTTTGAAAATTCAGTTAATAAGTGGATATTTTGAGCTATCATAGGGTGATGCCCTTATCAAATGTTACCAATTTTTTTTTTTTTTTTTTTAGAGGGCAGTGTCACTGGCCCTCGTATGTGGGATCTAAACCGGGGCTGGTGGCGTCCCAAGCCAACGCTTGAACACCGCCACTCGGCCAGCCCAAATGTTACTACTTTTGAGCAGCAGAATTTACACAATTATTGGAATATTTTGGTGTTTCTCTGAAAATAAAACCTCATTGGAAAATAAGCCCTAGCATGATTTTTCAGGATGCTCGTAATATAAGCCATACCCCAAATATAAGCCCCAATTAAGACTGTCAGCCAGACATGACTGTTTAAATAAATGTAGATTTTTGTACATGAATAAATGAATAATGTGTATTGTTGGAGCAAAAATTAATATAAGACCCGGTTGTATTTTTGGGAAAACACAGTAGTGCATTCTTTCATCCTTAATTGATACTAAATCATGAAAAAGTTAATACTACATCCTAGTCATGAGAAAGACGTCATAAAATTAAAATTTATCAGTCAAAGTTTGAAATCACTAGTAAGCTAAAAGCTATGAGTCTTTATTTAGCCTCACTCATATTTTCAATGGACTCAAGCTGATTGATTTCAATTGTAAAAGATAAAAATTTACAATCATGTATGAAATCCAAGGAATGTATCATCAAAGATTGTGCCTAGAAGGTAGGCATGATTTAGGATTCTGTAATATTAGATCTGTTGGAAACTTCCCCTCCCATAGGTGCATAATACACAAGTTTATTGTTTACTTCATATGTTTCATTTTCTTGTGCCAATTTTCAGAACAGGTGTGATAAAAAAATACGGATAACATCTAAATTTTTAAAAATTTATTACAGTAAAAGACACATTGCCAGTAATCCGCTTCAAAATACTACCCCTTGCTTCAAACACACTTATCTCATCATTCTTGCCACTTTCTAAAGCAGTTCTGGAAGTCATCTTTCATGAGTGTCTTCATCCTTCATTATGACAGTGCTCCATGGCACACGTTTCTTCTGGTATGGCAATTTCTGTCAAATAAAAACATTACGGTGTGTCCTCATCCACTTTATTCACTGGATCTGGCACTGTGCACCTTCTGGCTCTTCCACAAAATTAAAATGACCATGAAAGGTAAATGTTTTGAATTGATTCAGGACACCGAGGTAGCCATGACAGCACAACTAAAGGCACTCAAGAAAGAGGACTTTTTTTTAATTTAATTTTTTAAAATTTAAACATTCATTATTTTTTTATCACAACTCATATTATGTATTAAATTCATGAACTTCTTGTATAATACTACAATATTTAATGTTACATGTTCAAAGTCTATTTAAGACTTAGAAATATTGTTATCATTTATCCCAGGTGAAAAACAAAATATTTCACTGCACTTTTTGACTTTCTGTCAAAAATTGTCTGGCATAGAAGGAGGCTCTATAATGTCAGATATGGCCACATAGTCACCACGATTTATTTGTAAAGCTATCAACAACTTTAAGTTTAGGGAGAAATAAAGAAATGTCAAAAAAGACACATGACATGTTCGTTACTTGTCTTGAAGGAAATTTCCAATTTCTATAATTATGATCTAATATTCAAATACTAGGAACTCAAAGATGTTTTTATGTAACAAAGTCCAAGTCATTTCAAATGTTTTAGACAAAGGCTAATAAAAATATCTTTTAGACAGTAACAATAATAAAAATCATTTTCATGTAAAATGATAGGAAGAAAATATATAAATATGAATAATAGTTATTTGTGGGTGATTTTTTTTCTTCTTTCCTACTTTTCCTTATTTTCAAATTTTTCTATGATAATCTGAGAGTAATTATACTAAAATTTGGATTTGGGCATTGGGGTGGAGGGAATTGGGCAGAATATCCTCTTGTTTAACCCACAAAGAGATCTTTGTTTTAGAAATCTTTATGTCTAAGTATTTTGGGTGGTAGAGATGTTATAGTTACCATGTTCTTATTTAGCACTACTTACTGGCTATAATTTATTTGAAATGAATTGATCTAAATGGAAGTGGAAACCCCACATTTATTCCATATTCATTTTATTAACATTTTCCACAATGTAATTCAGCTTTAGAAACAAGTTTTATGTAGAATCTTAGTGTGGCATCTGAATAGAACAATAATGCAGCTTGAATTGGATTGCTTTCTCTTCACCAGTTCCTTGTATTATAATTCCCATGTATTTCAATCAATCTCTTTAATGGCACCAATCATTTTTGTGGGGTCAGGGTTTTGCCATAACATAGATTAGTAAGGTGTAATAATTTTACTTTGTGAGTGCAGCATCACTAATTAAGTGCTTCCTTTTAATGTTTGATTGAATTTGGTAAAAACCATAGTTCAAACGAATGAAGGTATGTCACTGACCTCGAAGGGGACCTGGGTTTAAGGAAATCATTTGATGAAGCAACTGAATTAGTTATTTTCCTCATTCTATTTTTACCAAGATATGAAATAACTCAAGCTGGTTTTAAATAATGAAAGTGCATTTGTAAGCTGTTTATCAAATTGTGAACTTTCTGGCCCTGATGCAAAATTTGAAGGCAAAACAGAAATTTCTTTGTATGTAATATCTATATATGATGTATATAGAAATTTTACAGATTTTCTCTTCAAAATGTGA
This sequence comes from Aselliscus stoliczkanus, assembly GCA_033961575.1. Classification (NCBI taxonomy): domain Eukaryota; kingdom Metazoa; phylum Chordata; class Mammalia; order Chiroptera; family Hipposideridae; genus Aselliscus; species Aselliscus stoliczkanus. The sequence continues at coordinate 92,796,345 of CM066732.1, read as the reverse complement.
TTAAATCAGGACAATCTCTAGTTATGTTTCCATTTATCATAGTGTCACTTTATTTCAGTGTTATCATGTGAATAATAGGCAATCAGGAAGGAACGTTTTTCAAAATTGCAGCCCCCTAGATGTTACAATTAAATTAATTACAAATCCAGAATAAACAGTTCTTAATCACATAAAACAGTTCTGCCACATTATACATACTTTTCTTATGATGTAAATTGAAAGCCAATGGAATATTTTTTTTTAACAAATAAAGCCTCATGTTCATGACACTCTAGCTAACCTCTCATTAATAAACAAATGCACTGAGAAAGATGTGCCACAAACAACTGCTCTTGGTAAAACTGACATCTTATTTTTCAATTTTAATATTAATAATTTGACAATTTAAACAGTACTTATTTCACATTTTTATATGAACAATTAACAGCTAAATAATTCTTAAATATTTCATTTATGGGCAAACTAGCTTGACAAGCTAGCTTTTTCTCAGGAGAGATTCAAAGAGATAAAGGCAGTCAGGGAGTCTTAGCCTATATGGGTTGCAAAAACACAGTATTAGACTGGGTGGCTTACAGACAAACAGAAGTCTACTTCTCACAGTTCTGGACACTGGGAAATCCAAGATCAAGAGGCTGGCAGATTCAATATCTGGTAGGGACCCACTTCTTAGTTTATAGATAGTTGTTTTTTGGTTGTGTCCTCACATAGCAGAAGGGGTAAGGGAGCTCTCCAAGGCTTCTTTTATAGGGGTACAAGTCCCATCATGAGGGCTCCATCCTCAAAAACTAATCACATCTCAAAGGCCCCATCTCCAAATGCCACCACATTGTGGAAGGGTTTCAACATATAAATTTTAGGGAGACACAAATATTCAGCCTATAGCACAGGAGATGTTAAATCTTACAACTAGTCAAGGAGAATTATGTGACGATCCAGGTCCTACAATGCGGAGGTCGTCATAGAGTAGGACACCGTGGGTCATTACTCTGGGTCCCAAGCCTTTTGATACATAGGGAGAGTGATGAAAGTAGCAAGTTAGAGGAGGGAAGAGGATGAAATGAAGAAATTGGCTCTTCTAGCAGCTGGTGATGAAAGAGAGGGAGAGAGAGAGAGAGAGATTGTGAATAATAAACCTATCAATTGCCTCTTCATTGCTAAGCAGAAGAATTGGGATTGCTTTTGCACATAACCTAGGTCTAATAAGAGCTAGGAAGGGGTCAAGTTTGAATAGGGCTCAAGTTTTTCTAAGACCATGGCTTGAGCTAAAACCTACTACCTTAAATTAAAGCAAAGTCTTAAGAACGAATCTCCCCTAACATCCTGTGATTCAGCCTCATTTTCGTTCTCTGGCGATACAAAATTTCCTTCAAAACAAGGTTTATTTTATAGCTATTTTATGAAAATATTTAGGGTTCCCCTTTGTTCTCTTTCATTCAAGTGTCCCAGTGCCACTCAACTTTTCCTGGGGACTCTCCCTGGGAAGTATAGTCTTACTGGTTTTCTTGTAGGCTCCAGTGAGGGAGCCTGGGCTTTATTGTTGTTTTGTTTGATTGGGTCAGCTATTCTGCTTGATTGAAGTTGTGTAACATGTAACAACCTGGACAACAATCACCTGTGAACCCTAACAAAAGGACATTCTGTAAATGGTGTCGCCTCTCTGGATTTGAATCCTGTAAATACTAGAACCTGAGCTGGAATCATTTTGGGGAGGAGTATATACTCAGTTTAGGCATCTTTTTATAAAAATACCTGGAGGTGTTTCTAAACTTCATACTTCTGGGGAGATGACTAAAGGATTAGTTGAGAATGGCAAAAGCCATACTTTAGGGTAAGAAACCTATTCTGTACTCCTGTAATATAAAATATTATCTTAAGCAGCTGTACAGATTACAAACTATACATAAGGTATAATCAACCCCAGATAAAAAACTCTCATTTACCTCATTACTGGAATGAACAGAATGATCAAATCTGTGATGGTCTAGTTTGAATCCTTCTTCTTCCAAAGATTACATTTATTCATTCTTTATTCATTGAAGCACATATGTATTGAAGAAACACAGATGCTGTCCTCGGAACTAAGGCTACATGCCCCAGTCCCTGCTGCTGAGCCTCGTTCTCTGCCAGATCCACTCTACTTGTAGATCTGTGCATGGTAACACAAGTACAGGGTTATGATGGAAACTCATGTGAACTCAAGGACCTCAAGCCATTTAAATGCCTTGGGGTATCAGGAAAGACTGTCTAGAGAAAAGCTAGTAGAAATGGAGACGTAGAAGAAGAGCAAAAACTAGATTAGGAAAGAGATGAAGTAGAAGCCCTCCTGATAGGGGAAATAGTACCGGCAAACTCCTTATTTCCATAAATTCCAAGGCCATTATTTGGAATTTATGTCAAGTACAAAATTAAGATTTTATTTTATTTTTTTAATTAATTTATTTATTTTTAATTAGCTTCAGGTGTACAACACAGTGCAATAGTTATACTTTTTACCCCTCAAACTGACAAACCCCCTCCCCCATTTGGCCACCCCACTCCTCCCCCCAATATCATATATATCTATTACATTTCCTCTGACTCCCTTCCACATTATAATCCACATCCCGTGACTATCTATATATTCAATTACAGTTGGTATACAATATTATACAACCTCAGCTTCAGGTGTACAGTACAGTGATCAAGCCTTTTCTCCATCCATGAAATGGTCTCCCTAACAAGACATATGACCATCTGACACCCCACAAAATATTTACAACATTAGTAATTATTTTCCCCAAACTGTCTTTCATATCCCAGTGGCAATATTCAAGAAGACTTTGTTTCCTTCCATTAAACTGCTATATAGCACTCCCCCCCCCTTTTTTTTTTTTCCTTAGAAACAACAGGTTCTACCTGTCCGTCTCTTTTTTCTTTCCAAGCTCTTATATCTGCCCAAGTGCTTAGTGCTCTCTGCTGGGGGTATCTATGAAGAAATGAAGAGTGAATGAATGAATAATGGCCATACACTTACTCTGGATCTTGACTAAGGCAGACAATATTCCAGATATTGAGATCAAAAATATTTTGACATCTATCTCTCAGCAATAATGAAAGTATTTTTAGGGATAAATGAAGGATTTTAAGAGGGGAAAATAAGGTGAACCTGACATTAGCCTGCTAATAGCTTTTGACTAAAGAAGAATTTGTTCAAAAATTTGAGTATGTTTTCCTACAATTTTTTCCTGAAAATACACAAGAATCTTGCAGAAAACATAATGATATCACACATGTCCCAGAAGCCATCCTATACCTAATTTTGGAACATTAAAAATGATGTGCATTGTTTGTTAAGAGCCATTGGTGTTACAGAGATGACTGACAGGTGTAGGTTTCAGTAGCAGCATTCAAACTAAGTTAAAAACAATAGCATTTCTCCTTCAGAGCCCATATATTACACTCAAAACAATTAGACTGATTATAATAATTATCTGTTTATAGGCATTTCACATACCTTTATTTGTGTTTTGTCTGTTCTTTCCTGAGAATTGTTTATCAATTTTTAATCCTCTGTGTTAGAATGACTGCTTTGTCTTGATTTATGCAAATGGTAGTATAAATTTATTTATTTATTTATTTATTTATTTATTTATTTATTTATTTATTTAAGGTTATTTATCAAAAAACTGTTATGCGACTGTACTCTGCTAAGCACTAGCCTACATACAGCCTTTAAGAATTTGTATTCCACTAGGAGAAATAGTCAAGAGAGCCCATGGTTATAATATTATATTACAAAATATTGACAAAAGATACATATTAAATATATTCTAGGAGAAGGCTATACTGGGAATGAAATTCAATAGGCAAGGTGGGGCATTTTGGAAAAACTTCAAAGGAATCAAACGAGTTTCAGAAAGATACAAAAGAGTCAGAAAGAGAAAGAGAGCATTTGAGAAACACAGAATAAGTTTGATACATCTGGGGTGAAGGTGCTGGATGGTAGCTGGGGTTAGGGCCAGAGGCCTAGGTAGAGCCACATGAAGAAAAACTTTGTTCCTTGATATGAGTTAGAACTTTATGCATAAAGATATGAATAGCTATTGAAGAATTTTGGGGGCATAGTATTAAAATTCGTGTATCAGAGTAAAATTCAGGCATTAAGCAAATGGAGGGTAGATTTGGGGGTGGGGTTAGGGCATAGTAAAATTATCTCTGTTGAGCTACAAGTAGCTCTGTAGGTGCTATCAGTTATACAAAGTCAATGACCATAGATATATTAATTTATTTACTAATTTCCCTTTTTATTCCTGTTTTTTCCAAATGGTTTTGAAACAAGACTTATCCTAAATTGCTTGGTACCTCGTCGAAGTCAGAGAGGGACAATAGGTAACATACCCATATGAGTGCCTAGATCATGTAGAAACACATAACAAATGCAGGCGAGTTGTTTAAAATAATTGCTCTGAAAGTACAGGTAGGATCAATTTCAACTGAGGTGATTAGGAAAGGCATGAAGAGAGCTAAATCAAGAAAGGGAGTCCTTTCTGGACAAAAAAACTTTGCAGCCACTAATTCAGGGCTGTCCAAATATCCTAAACTCATTCTTATTTAAAATTATCCAGTAACTAAAAAAAAGAAATGATTTAAAATGGAATTTATTATCACTCAGGAAAAAAGAAAAAGAAAACTTTCTGAAGTCTATGAAGGGCATTCATTTATTCCATAATGAAATAGAATTTATAGATTTTTTTTCCAAAAAGGACATTTCATTTTCCACATTACAAATATTCTGTTTTTCCCCAAAAATCATTTCTTCCGGTATTTTTCTCAGTGATTCTCCATTTATTCTCAATTATATTCCCTGCTTCTTTCCGAAGATTTGTTGTCCTAAATGTCATCTCAGTGATCTACTGTGAAGTACCAGGAATTTTGCCATGAAATTTAGTCTTTTCATGTTTTATGAAGTCAGGAATCTCACTCAGTAAACTACTACATTCAAAGAGATTAGTGATACAGAGAAGAATAACTGAAACAGACTGAAAACAGGAAATATAAGCAAAGATTCAACTTAGAGTTTTTTTCTTCTACTGACATTACATTTTGACTAGTTCAGACTTCTTTAAAAAGGGTACAGTTGATTACAAATTAAAGATTACTGTGTGATCTTCTAACATAGTCTTTAAACTTTGGTTAGATGTGATTACCAAGGAAAAGAGCAATCTTTGATTGAAAAATGTTCCTTTGGGGAGCCTTTGAATAAAGTTGCAGATACCACTAACACACATTTTGCCTAGAAACATCTGTATGGTGGATGTATTTTGATAGGAATTTAACAGAAGAGAATGTAAACATCTTTATTTCAACTACAAAGACCCCTTTGTTTTTCTAGAATTAGAAGTTTAAGTAAACGTCTCAAAGTCAATATGTATTTGTCCAGTCTATGGTCAGCAAGAAAAAAAAAATCTGTCAGTTAAAAACAATTCAAATTCTACAATGGGAGTTGGAAGGAGAGCTATCCAAATAAATTAGATTTTGAAATGATATAGAGAAACATTATACAAAGAGGATCAATGGAAGCATCAAGAAAATCAAAACAGAGGAAGCACTGTAAGATTTGCTTAATTTCTTCTAAATCAGAGGTTATTCCTAATCACTTTTGAACTCTCTACAGGTCTTTTTTCTTCTTTTTAAAAAATTTTTTTTCTTCTTGATATTTCAGGAGTACACACTGAATCCAAGTGACTGCACTCAAGAATATTGTTAAGATTTTATATATATATATATATATATATATATATATATATATGCAATAAAATATGAATGTTAAAAGTTGACCCAAGAAGAACAGAAATTTTAATATATCAATGATGATGGATGATGTTAAAATCTAATCATTTAAAAACATAGATCAGGGCTGGCCGAGTGGCGCATTGGTTAAGAGCTGGCTTGGGACGCCAGTGGTCCAGGTTCGGATTCCACATATGAGGGCCACTGACATTGCCCTCTACAGCTAAGATGGTGAACAACAGCTCCACCTGGAGCTGGGCTGCTGTGATTCCCCGGGATGGCATAGCTGCAGCCCCTGCTGCAGTGGGCTGCCATAGGCTACAGTGAGTGGCCGGCAGCCAGCGTGATGGGCTGGCAGCCGGTGTCAGCTGCGAAGAGCAGCTGTGAGTGGCCATCCAGAGGCCGGTGCCCAATCTTCCTCCCCTGAGAAGAGCGCAATGATGATACCAACATGGGCCAGTGAAGCAATGTCCTCCACAACTAGACTGCAGAACAGAAGGACAGCAACTTGTCTGTTCCCCTTCCCCAGTTCCCCAATGCTGTTCCTCTCCCCCAATTCCCCAATAAAATCTTTTAAAAAAAAAAAAGTAGAAGATCAGATGCAGATGTAACTTTAAAGGAGCCTACAATTCTTATACAGGCACACGATCTCTTATGCCTATTTCTTTATCCGAAATCAAGTTTGTTTTTCAATTCATTTGTTAGGAAAACCTGACCTTTTTTGTCCCACTTAGTCTGAATATTCACACATTTTTCTGCAGAGTACTATGAGAAATCCAGCATCTAAAGCAAAATGTTTATCAGCAAAACAAATTCAGGAATATCATTTTAAATAATTATTTCTGTCAAGTAGATTTATTTTAGGAATGCAAGGACGGTTTAATAATAGTAAGTTCATCAACGTAAGTCATTTTAAAGGAAAAAGATTACATTAATAGATGCTGACAAGATGTTTAACAAAATTTAGTTTGCTATAACTTGATTTTTTTTATACAAACCCTATAATTAAACAAGAATTGGAAGAAACATTTTTGTGTAAATTAAATAACATTTACAAAAGCCAAGAACAAGCATTCAATCAAATGAAGAAATGTTAGTAGCTCTTTATTTATCTTTAGTAATAGGTAGGCATACTTACTGTCACTACTAGTATTGTTTTTGAGGTTCAAATGCAATATGATATACATAATATAGAAATACCATAAAACAAAGATATCACCACTCTTTATAGATTATATCAGCATGTTTTTTAAAAAATGTTAGCCAACTAGAATGCTTTGTAATAATAATAAAATTTAGAGTGCCTGTTATTGAACTTGTCCTAGTCATCTAAACTTCCTCTGTTTCAGTTTTTTCATCAGAAAACATGGGAAAATAATAATATCTATCTAACTCGTTGGGTTGTTGTGAGAATTAAATGAGTCAATATATGTATAGTTAAATATATAGGCAGTTAAAATGCCTGGCTCTATGAGTGTTATCTATGGTTGTGGTTTCTGTTACTATGTACTTAAATCACTGAGAAACTATTTTGTAAAAAACATCATGAGGAATGATTCCTTTTGCATATAATAAGGAAAATACACACCATTCACACCCTTTTAGTTCCTTTTGCTTGCTTTAAAAAGAAACTTATTCAAAGTTTCTTTCGAACCACTCAAAAAAGTAAGTCATCCGGCTTCCCAAATAGGTATATTATGCACTTTTAATTTTATGCTGGCAGAGAATGTGATCAATAAATTATTGCCATTTGCAAAACATTTACTTTTAATTCTGGGGTTACCAGAGTGGGTGTTTTTTTCCCTCCACATTATTTGCCAGCTGAAATCAAACAAATCCTATTCAATTACAAGGCTAATAGGTTTACTATGTGTGTCATTAGCACCATCCATATAAGGTAACAGAAAATATGAGGCATGGATTTTTAAAATATGATGACATGAGAATACTGTTAGATGTACAGGAAGGTGTGACTACAGGCCTCACATGTGCTTATTAGAATGAAAGTGGCTCTGTTTTATTCTACTAAAATAATCAGAAGTATATGTTTTGAGTTGGCATCTTTCAAATTATTTTATCAAGTCAAAAATATATACCTTAGTTGAAATATGTGTTAAATATCATGTTATGTTAATGTAATATATAGCATAAAAGATTGCTCTTTTATGTAGGCTGCTACATATTTTTATGTTAAAAAATATCATGGTTAGAATGAAGATCCATAATTTATTTAGTTATTTTGTTTTGCCCTTAATTAACACTTCTGCAACATATTTCTTATGCTTGGCTAGAAAACTTTTAGGAAAGTATAAAAGCATTTAAAATTTGCTCAAAATATTTAGAATTTAAACATAAGCATATATACATGAGCATATATATATATATATATATATATATATATACACACACATGCTATTCATAATCACACTTAGATTATGTATTATCATTTTGGGGCAGTTTGTAATCCCCTTTTTCCTACTTTGGGCTTTCACAACTTCTTTCATTCAGATATAGTCTAAGAATACCACTCAAATAACAAGGGGGTGGTACAGCCTACCTACAGCCAAGAAGAGAATGGAGTCTTCATTCCCTCTTTAAAACATACAAACTGGTGTCCCCAGGATGTGTTGAATGCTAGTTGAGATGTATAATTCCCAAGGCATATTATTTTCAGTTTTAATCCTGTTTATGCCAGTAGTAGTTACTGTAATTTCATAACTTAATTAAATACATGAAATAAGTGTAAGTATGCAAAAAGAGCTGTTCTTTAAAAAATCAAAATGATGAATGCGTTAAACTGGATAAAGACAAATTACTTTTTACCAAAAGTAATTGCTGTGCACTTAGGTGTGGATGAGACAACTATAAAACATTAGAAACAAAATTTGAAAGAATCTAGAATAGAAATTCACTTATATTCCTTTATAAATGTTTTTACACCACTTAAAAATATTAACACATAAAACTGTAAAAAATAAAGTATAGATGTGTTTTATGCAAGAAAATGCTGTGGAATTTCGGTTAGCAGATCCACCCTCAAAGAAAATGCTTTCACTCTACATCAGAATATAACATAAAATAAAATGCATGGTGAATGATCCTATGTTTATATGTTTAAATTAGAGTATCTTACAAATGTATATTTGTAATGCTTTTTATGATTCTTCTCCTAAAGTTCTTTCTCTTAACTGCCCTATTTCTAGCCCCAACTAGGCTGTTTAGGAAGTATGTATGAATGTATGTAAGTATGCATGTATATACGTAGCCAAATGCTCAGGTGTTAGAATCAGACTGCCTGTGACCAACATTTAATACATTTGGGGCTTCACCAAGTTATTTAACCTCTCTTGAGTCTTAGTTTCTTCATCTGTTAAAGCAGAATCACAGTTGATGAACCTTATAGAGTTGGGTTAGAATCACTGGATGCTCACTGAGCCAACCTCACTTTGCCAGGCAATCATTAACTACTCAATAAGTGCCAGTGGTATGTAATGAAACATGGATAAGACTGAATGTGGATTTGCTAATGTCCAACAATTAGCACTTTTTTCCTTACAACTCCCAGATGTTTAAAAAAATAAAGGGTTACACATAAAGCAATTTTTTTTTTTTGAGGGCAGTGTCACTAACCCTCATCTGTGGAACCTGAACCAGGGCCGCTGGCTTCCTAAGCCAGCACTTAACCACCACGCCACTTGGCTGGTCCTTATATAAAGCAAATTTAATATAACTTTAGTGTTATTAGTATTTACACTATAAGATATTGAACCTTCATGTTTTTAAAATTAACAACAAAATATTAAAATATATGATTCTAAGTAATGTGCTATGTTTCTGTGTCAAAATTCATAATGTGTAAAAAAATTCTAATATATATCCCTGATTGTTCATATGAATTGATGGCATAATAAAGCTGAAATTGGGAGAAAAAGCTATAAAAATCCACTTTTATTATGAGTATCTCTGATGTAAACAAAATCTCAAGGGTGACTAAAGTCATAAATCTATGTCCTATATCTTATATCCTTTTTTACATAAAACAAACATACTTTAACATGTGCATGGTCCATTTTTCTTTCAGAAACAATATGAGATGATAGACCCTTAAGTTATACAGTGTACAACTTATTGTGGAGAACAAGTTTCAGAAAGTATAGGCCATTACTTAAGCACACAGTGTGCCCACTCACAAAATGGTACTCATTTATAAAATGTATAGTTCACTATAGCCACCCCCTTTTTAAAAAATTATGTAATATCCAACTCAATTTTAAATGTCAGTGAAGTATTGCTTTTTTCAAGATTGACCGATAGGGTTTGCATGATTCAGGTGATAACTCATACTTCTCTTCTTATTTTCAGTTATTACTGAAGAAGAATTTTGGTTCAAAAGAAAAACTGAGTGCTAGAAATTAGCAGAGAACATTTCTTGGATTTTAAACTTAGTATTTCATATATATATATATTCATAGTATTTCATATATATATATATTCATATATATATATATATGCCAAATATATAGTATTTCATATATATATATATATTCATATATATATATATATATATATATATATATATATATATATAAATATATATATGCCAAAAAAATTTATACAAGTGGACCCTTAGGTCAACGTTGCTCAAGCAGTATTTCACCATAATCAGAATTGTCTGGACACTGATGGTAACCACTTTGAGCACCTCTTGTAATTGCAGAAGTAAAATGTGACTTGTGTTCATCTTTTGTTATTGGTATCTACTGAGTGTTCAATTTTAATACTGTTTTTCTTTCTTAAAATGTGTATACATTTTTGGAACTACATATATATATATATATATATATATATATGTAAAATATATATATTTTTTCAAATGATTTTACTTTTCTTTTTAGTAACAAAAGCCTGTAATTCCAAAACTTATTAAATTTATGCAGTTTGGGATCAACATGATGAACGTCATCTCTCCTGTATTTGTAATGTAATTTGTTCTTATTAGTCTTTACTCAGTATATGCTAAGGCAGTTATTCTTGTTGGAACCATCCTGTTAGAGTGATAGGTGAACAAGCTATTCCTTATGTGAAATGAGATCATCTTAAATGTAAACCACCTATGAATTCTTAGGTATAAAGGTCCTATAACCAGTTAGCCCATTATTTAGTAAAATTTCCTGATAGCACTGAATCTAATAACTAGCTTAATAGTAAAATATCATAAAAGAATAAATCTTTTATAATAGTTTTCTAGGAAGAAAAAGCCACTTTACTGTAGCTTATCTGAATTTTTTAACATTGCAAAATGTTGACTAGGTAATACAAACTTCAATAAATAATGCTTTTCATCTCTGGAGTTATAACAAACAATTGCAAAAATATGGTATTTCTATCCCCCTTATTCTCTTTTCTCCAAGCACAATAGAGACACAGAGGAAAGATAGTTTGGTAATAAAAGAATTATTTTCTCTAAGTGAACATCAAGATTATTCAACCCAATAGACAAATTTTCTTGGCCAAAATTAATAATAACCATGATAATAACCTTGAAGAATATCATATAATCGTTCTTCTGTATGAGCTCTATTAAACTGGGAAAATACAAAGGTATCCTCATCCATCATTTTTGATTACATGATTTGAAAGGCTGGTGTAAGGAAGGAAAAAATTGACAAGGGAACTTTGCTTATTATTGCTTTAGAAACAGTATAGATTAATGTAAAAAAACAACCCATTCTAACTATAGGCTTTGAAACATAATGTTATTTCTGTTCTTTTTTTTTCTTAGTTAGGAAATTCTTTTCCACAAATACCAATTTCATGTTAACACGTGTCCTCCATTGTAAACTTCACAGGTTGTGCCGGCTTCATTTCCTTCCCAGGATATCACAGAAAAGCTCAGTGTGCATTGTCCAACTGGGTTTGGAAGCTGGGTTTCAGATGCCATCACCACTATCATTATCACACCTTATAGTTGAACAATGCTTCCTAGTTTTGAAAGTTCTCCTAGAGTAAACACACGACCCTGTTTGCCCAAGATAGTTCTGGTTTATGCATATTCCCCAGTATAATTATTCATGCCTTCCTCCTTCTGTGTCAGAAGTATCCTGGTTTAGATGACAAAATTATATAGTCAACCTAACTTTAAACAGCATTAACTTATATGGCCATTCTATGAACTCCAAGAATCTGTCAGAAAATTAGTATGGTCCTTATATTACAGATGAGAAAACGGAGCTCTTATAAAGTTACTCATGGTCAAGTGAGTCACTGAACCTAAACTAGGTCTTTGGGTTCCTTTTTCAAAATTAGCTATGATCTAAGTTCCCAGAGCTGAGTCCTGAGTGCCTCCAAAATGCCTGAATTCAGGCAGAAATGCTGTTCTTTTGACGTTCTGTAGCATGTTCAAAATACTTTTATTCTTTATGGGGTATGAATAGAGGTTGTCCCAGGATTCTAATTTTTTCATAATCATTTTTCTCCCTCTCTCTCTCTCTCTCTCTCTCTCTCTCTCTCTCTCTCTCTCTCTCTCTCTCTCTCTCTCTCTCTCTGATTGGTCGCAATCTCAGTAACAGTTTTAAAGATCAAAGAGAATCTGCTCATAGCTAACACTGCCCAGCTTTCTGATGAGAACCATCGCTTAAATGACTTTACATGACCTAATTTCATAGTGCCGCAGGACAGACCCAGGAAATCCCACATCTATGGCCTCTACTCTGACTGCTGAACACCTAGGTGCCTGGTTTCTGGATCTAGCCTGTAGGAACTGTATCAAGCCCATCTCTACTCCCAGTTGATGAAAGTTGTTGTCACAACAGAACATTTCAAGTACAGAACATGGTCACAGAGTAGTTTCTCTGTGTGCACAGTTTTACCTAGTGAAAGCTCTATAAATACAGAATCTTACTCCTCTCCAAGTTTTATCTCTTTTCCTTCTATCTTAGAAATCTGAGTGTTTACTAACATGGTTTAAACAATTGAAAGATAAAAGCAAATGTTAAGCAATCATTTAGTTATTTTGAATTTCCTAAGAGAAGATATTTTTAGAAATTCACTGAATTTTAGAGTTGATGTTATTTCACAATTAGAAATGATTTCAAAAGTTGGGCCGGCCGAGTGGCGTCATGGTTAAGCGCTGGTTTGGGAAGCCAGCAGCCCCGGTTGGGGTCTCACATATGAGGGCCTGTTACACTGCCCTCAAAAAAAAAAAAAAAAGAAGTAATAGCACAGCTTAAAAGAAGAAAGAGTACAAAAATAATTTATTATGAAACAAGGAGATGCATTTAAAAAGGAAAAAGCATTTAATTACATCTTAGTATATTTGCAGTGATTCATGATGGCTATTTACATCAAATGATTTTTTAAATATTAAATATTAAATCCATTTAAATGCAATAAGTTGTATGGAGAATTTTCATCTTTATTTCAGAGTCATGCTACTTTAAAATTCGTCATTAGAGTTAATAAGAAATTATATTGGAACTACTCTGTACATTTAAATGATGCATAAATCAATTATTGAAGCAAGGAATTTTTTCATCATTGTAATGATTATCAGTATAAATTTAGTTCTTCAATGCTGCCTAATGATATCTTCAATAAAAAAAATTGCAGAGACTTAATTTTTGCTAGTAACTCTTTAAATGTGCTTATAATGTCTTTTTTTCAGTCAAAAATATTTTAGAGAATTCTCACTCAGTATTGGAATACTCTAAATGCCAGATTCAGTTATCCTCAATACCCTGGAAACCAAAATTAGATTCAGAATCAATATACTGTGCTATCCATTTAACATCTAGTACACCAAACACTAACAACATTTATGAAAGAGTAACAGACTCAAAAAGGTTAAGTTAGTAAAACTGATCAATATATTACAGCAAGTAGTATTATAGAGGGAATTTTGTATGTCTGAGACTTTCTCAGGTGTGACCCAGAGAAGCAAGTTTGCTTTAGAAAGAACACCCTTTGGAATTTCTTTCAGCATTCACATGACAATCCCTTTAGTCAGGCATGAGGCATGGATACCTGCTTTCAGTACCCTGCACTTGGAACTTCTCATCTTTGTGGAGAAAAAATAGGGCAAAATCTGCAATCATTGTTTGGCTGCCTACTCATTACATTCTGGTGTGAGTCAATAGAATTATATAATAATCATTATTGTGGTTATTATTAAGTGCATATTGTGTGCCAGAATTTGGAAAACACTTCATACATAGTATCTCATTCTGTCCTCACAGCACTCTTCGTCGTTTTCCTGATGTAGAAGCAAACACAGAAAGGAAAAGTGACCAGGCCAGGGTTACACTATTGGGAGGTGGCCAACATGGAACCCCTCCTCAATCTAACATGGTAAAGACCATCCACTAACCATGCTCAACTGTGCCATAATGTGGCCTGCAGTGTTCCCATGGACTCAGAGTCTTTGACTCAACAAGAAAATGAAATGGTGATATTTGTGATTACCCCTCCAACACACATGCACACTATTCAGTTTAATCAACAGAAATGTAACCCTAAAAAGTTCTTAATATTTATCTGCACATAAAAATTTAAAAATACACACAGACAAAAAATGATAATTTCTGAAATATCATCACAAGTTCTATGATTTCTAGTCCAGGCAACATCAGATAATACAAGTGTTCCTGGTAGGGTCGGCCATCAGAAGGTGACAGGTGGCCAATCCTCTGCATCTCATGCAGATCTGTACTCCCTCTCTCTGAGATTGGAGTGATAACCAGCCCATGTTGTCTTGACACCTTGACATAGCTGATAACTTATAGAGTGAGAGTTACTGACAGTAGCTGATGTGCTAATGCTTGTAAACAAATATATAGATGATGATGATGATGATGATGACGATGACGATGACGATGGCGACGATGGAGATAGATAGATGATAAGAAGAAAGAGAGGAAGGAAGTTAGTTTAATCGTTACTTTGAAAATACAATATTCATGCAGATAAGCTTTCTTCAATGAGAAAAAAAGGGTGGAGTTTCTGCTAAACTTTGGGGGATTTGCTTATTTGGAGTACATTTCTGATATTAATGTCATATTATGTGTGTTTTCTGCATCAGGAGAAAGGCTTACCTCAGCTGTTCAAGGAAGATGGAAACAGAATTAAGAAATTTTTCACTTGAACTTAAGGAAGCGGCAAACTCATTCAGGTAAGGTCAAGAACAAATCAACCCAAATAATGGAGGAAGGTAGGACATATTATATGTATATTTATTCATTATATTGTTTAGAGATGTCATGATTTAGATTTCGAATTACTCCTTTATTGACTTTAACCTACAAAGACTAGGAAACCTTTTTTGTTTCTTGACAAATATATATAGAAAATTTTCCATCTGAGCTCACAAGCTCCTAAGAAATCCAATTTATAGAATATGCAGTAATCTATGCAAATATATTTATATTGATGGGAATACATCTGGCGAACCTCAAAGAGAATCATATATATAATATAAAACTAAGTTAATCTTTTTCTTATTTTTCCAACTGCTAGGAGATTGATAATTGCACTTGCACTAACAAAATTCTATAGAGATGTGCTTAAATATGAAACTACTTAATGACTATTTTCTAGATGTTTTATATGTCACTCAGCTATGTTATATGAATAAAAATGACTTTAAAAAAAGCAGCTAAGAGGACATAAAAATACCCGTGTAAACATTTGTCACCATATTCATTTTCCACTTAGAATTTGGCAAATCCAGTCCCCTCAGATGCGTACTAGACATGTGAACACCAGGACAAATAGCAGAAGGTCTAAAACTGACCAAGCCTGGCTCAGCCACTTAGTAGCTGAGTGACTGTTAGCAATTCTTGTGATTTTTCTGCCTCTCGATTTTATCATCTGTGAAAAAACAGGGGTTTAAAAATAAACTTATGGCCGGCCAAGTGGCGGGGTGGTTAAGCGCTGGCTTGGTAAGCCAGCGACCCCGGTTCGGTCCCACATATGAGGGGCAATGACACTGCCCTCAAAAAAAAAAAAAAAATAAAATAAAATAAAAATAAAATAAAAATAAACTTACGGTTCTAAAATTATTGATAAGGACTTTACATTTTAAGTTGGATAATGTAAAATTATTCAGGAAATATATGAATGGTGATTTATAAAACTTTATGTAGTAGGTTTCTTTCTCACCCAAGATGAAATACTTTCTTCTTGATAAAGATTACAGAAAGTGAGTATTATGTTGAATAATATGGGTATATTTCTATACCCATAATTCTGCAAAGGAAGTCATTATCCCTATGCCCATTTCATAGAGAAAAGAATTGAGGCCTAGTACTACTGACATCATTGGAGTTAAGCAGTTTCGTAGAGACAGGATGGGGATTAGATTTTAATGCTTTTAAGATATTAGCCATATAGAAACATACTACTTTTCCATTGGTTGTTCATATCTGTGTCACTCGCTAGAAAATGAACTCTGGTGGGGCTCATATTGTATTTCACCCAGCACGTATCTCATGGCCTGAGCATCATACTTACTGTGAGTAAAGTGTGTTGAACATAGATGTTGTTGGTGGTATAAGGGAAAAGCAACAGTGACCTGTGGTCTGCAAAGTTCTACTGTCTTTTTGTTTGTTTGTTTTATTAGTTTATTGGGGTGACAATGGTTAATAAAGTAAACACAAATTTCAAGTGTACAATTCTGTAATACATCATCTATATATCACATTATGTACTCATCACCCAGAGTCAGTTCTCCTTCCATCACCATATATTTGACCCCCTTTACCCTCATCTACCACCACCCCATTCCCCGCCTGTACCCTCTGGTGACCTATGTCTGTGTCTATGAGTTATTGTTTCTTTATTTGTTTGTCTTGTTCCTTTGTTGTTTTCAGTTTTATGATATTTCCCACATATCAGTGAAATCATAAACTCTACTGTCTTTTAAGTGCATTGCTGCTCAGCAGTTGCTTCTCTCAGAGACTGGTGGGTAACTGATGGGGACAATGGTGGGAAAGGAAGCTCAAAATTGGAAAGTGTGGTTTTATAATCTCTCATAGTGGTTAATCTATTTCCCTAATTAATTGAGTTGGCCAGTGTCTTAGATTACCATTAAGCTAAACCTCCTACCAATATAGGAATCCCTACACTTGTTTTCCTGAGGGCGAATCACTGTTGCTTTTTCAGCAGGGGAAGCAGCGCATTTGATGAAAATTCTTGGGTTTTTTTTGAAGTTCCTCCTTCAAGAAAGGAGATAATCTCATCAGGACAATGAGATGAGATTATTTATTGTCCTAGTTTACTTATTGTCCTAGTTCTGCTGTCTGTACTTTGTTTTGTCTGTATGCCATTTTCTGCATGAAATAGACACTGAGAATAGATTTGGCTCTTATTCCAGGCTTTAAGAAAATGCTAGTGGTGAATGGAAAATTAGGAACAATGAGAGATTGCAGGGAGGGGGGCAGCGTTTTGGAATTTATAGACATATATCCCCAACATTAAAAAATTGATTTTAAAAAATTCACTATGATAGAGTAGAATCACTATGGGTACAGGATTCACAGAGATTTCTGAATATGAATTGACTACCCTCCCAAATATAAAGAAAGTCAGCTGGCCTTGGATTCAGAATTATGATCCTATTGCTTACTGACTGGGTAGTGTGGCAACTTAACCCATTTCAGCTAATGAGATAATGTACATGAAAATGTGTAATGTAGGGCTGGCCGAGTGACCCGGTGGTTAAGCGCTGGCTTGGTAAGCCGGCGGCCCCGGTTCGGGTCCCACATATGAGGGCCAGTGACACTGCCCTCAAAAAAAGAAAGAAAGAAAATGTGTAGTGTCTGGCACATGATAGATTTCTTTCTTTCCCAATCATAGGGGTGTCGCTTTACTATCATCCTAAAAACCTTTCCAAATTTTTAATATTAGTAGTTCAACATTAGAAAACTAAAACCAAGTAAAACTATATATAAAGCTCTAAGACTTTCATACAGATTTTCTAAGTGATGTTTGTTCCAACCAAGCATAGGTACATATGTTATGTACTGATACTATCATAACACAAATGTAAGTATAAAAATTATTTTCTGGGGAGGAAGGCAAAATGAGTGAAGGGGGTTTAAAGGTACAAACTTCTAGTTATATAATAAATAAGTAATGGGGATGTAATATACAGCATGGAGGCCATAGGTAATAATACTATATTGTATATTTGAAAGTTGCAAAGGTGTATATCTTAAAAGTTTTCATCATAAGAAAAAAATTTTGTAACTATGTATGGTGACAGATATTAACCAGACTTATCATGGTGATCATCTTGCAATGTATACAAATGGCATATCATTACATTATACACCAAAAACTAATATAATGTTATATGTTAATTATACCTCAATAAAAAAAATAATTGTTTTCTTGGATCAGGCCTTGTATTTAGCTTCTAACATTAACATAATACTTATCGTCTAACATTCTTAAAATTGTCCCCTTCTTTGAATATTACCCATTGTTAGCATTTTTTTAAAATTTTGTGTTTCTAGACCTCAATAATGGATAGAAACCACATTTATAAAGTTTGTCCTCTATCAATTTGTCATACTTGTATTGATTTGGTCTAAATATAACCTCTTCTGCACAGTACATTGGAAACTGTCGCTGATTCATATTAGGTGTTGACTATAATTTAACACATATATAGTCATGGGATGTGGAGTATAGTGTGGGGATGGAGTCAATGGAATTGTAATAGATATGTATGATATCGGGGGTGCGGGGGCAGAGGAGGAGGCAGGGGGAGTTACTTTGTAAGGGGTGAAAAAGAGAACTATTGCATAGTTTTGTACACCTGTAACTGTTAATAATAATTTTAAAAATAAATAAATATAACCTCTTAAATTGCTCTTACAAATCCTCAAGTGCTTTTTTCTAATTTCATTATATTAGTTTTTGTCCATGTTTCGAAGCTAGTCATACTTACAGTTCATCTCTATAACTAACGGTAACCAGAAGATTATCCTGATGAGATTATCTCTGATAAAAATAATAATTTATAATAAGTAATAACATGCAAATATGCTTTTAAAAGTTTAAAGTATGATGGACTACGAAGTTTTCACACTTGCAGCCTAATTACGTGGTATGGTAGAGATAGGATATCGTGATACAGTTAACATTTCAGTTACCTGAGGATCAAGCAATTCATGTGGACAAACCACCTTAGAAAGGGAGAAAGGGACACTACTGGTAAGAACGGGATTTGTGTACCAGGTAATTTCACTATAAACTGTATAGCATGCTAGTCGATTTCTTGCTTATGATAATTTAGAAAAATTGTAGCTTACCAATAGTGAAACCAAGACTTCAACATCTATGTATTTTGAAAAAGGCCTCAGAAGATCATAAAGGTAGATACATTGTTGACACAATAAATGTGCAGCTTCCCTTTCCCTTTTCTACTCATTCTCCTACTCAGTGTTGTGTTTGTAATAGTTTTATTTATCATTCAGCCTTGACTCTGCTTATAGCCCCCATTCTTTTGGCTAGGAGCCCATTCTGCTTAGCAAACACAGCCAGGCCTTATAACAAATGTGTCCAGTAAACGACATGATATGTTACTTGGTCCCATAGAAAATTCATCCTTGGATAGAAACAGAGGAAACAAAACAACAACAACAACAACAAGTCACCAAAAGATTGTCACAGGTGTGTAGTGAGAAAGACTAAGAATTCCCTTTTCTGATATCCAAAGACAGGTGGGAGGGAATATAAAAGATGCACATGAAAGAAATGCACTGTACTTGGAGGCATGTGAGTTTTTGCAAATCTGCCATTCCTGTTACCACTTTCTATGATATTTTTATATAGCTACAATTTTTAGAAAAGCATTCTTAGAGATGTCCTCATGGGAAATATTTTTTGTTTCTCATATTCAAATAAGGATAATTTTTTTCCTCTACAGAACTCAATCATGCATTATCTTTGTAATACCTAGATATAGGACAGATTTCTTCGGGCCCATTGCACAGGTGGAGAAAGCAAAGCATTGAAAGGCGAATAACTAGGTCAGTCTCATGGATGATGCTAGTTATTGAAATTCACTTTCAAAATTCCCTATTTTATGAAATAAGTCTTTGGGCCAGGACGTCTTTGATGTAGCATATATCAGATCACAGTTTTGACAGGAAATGAAACATATCTAAATTAAATCATTGCCATAGTCAAACGGAGTAGAATTGCTTTGTCAGCAGTCATAAAGTTTTTATATTTGAATTAAGTTACAGAATCACAGAATTTTGGGCTGAAAAGAGCAATAGAGATAATATAATCTACCTCCTCCTTTTCCGAATAAAGAAACCAATTCCCAAAGAAGTGATGCAAATTACCCAAGGTGATACAGTTAATCCATGTCCGGAGTGGAACAAAAGCCAAGTCTCCTTATGCCAAAGTCATTATTTGTCTGTTTACTATTCTGTCCTATATGTTCCTAAGAACTGTTTAGAGTTAAAAGTAAATTTAGGCCCTGAAAAATCCCAGTAGACCCTTTCATCCAGTAACTAATCTACTTGTCATTTCCTCACTGTAGCACTCTCTTTCATACTTTGTACTTGTATATGCCTCTGCCTAGAAATGTCCACCCTTCCTTCTTTACCCGGAAGAGCCCCCTTCATTCTCATAAGACCCATCTCAAATGGTACTTTGGTTGTGAAGCCTTCCCCACTTCATTGGGCATTCCCTTGTTCTCCTCTCTATTGTCTCATGCTGTTTTACAGTACGTTAAATAACTGATTTGTGAGCTTGTTTTCCCCCCATTAGACCATGAGCTTAAATATAAGGACCATGTCCAAATTACTTAAAACGTTTTAGGTTGCAAATAAAGAAAAACCTGTTCAACATCAACAAAGGGGGTTCTGTTCTGTTTCAAGAATCTGGGGATAGCTCCCACAATATAGGGCAGGGATGCAGCCCATTCTTACGTGTAGGAATGGGCTGAATGCAGGACTAGAGCGTAACAAGGAACCCATAAGACCTCTCTTTTTTTTCCTTGTTTCTGCTCCTCTCTGTGCATCTGCTTCCTTCTTTCTGCTACCACAGACCAGCTGTCTCTCTTTCCTAGTCCACAGAGTTAGAAATGGATACCGCTGATAACTCTCTAGTTGACATCACCTCCACTCTAGAATATAAACCAGATAGATTTGTAATCTTCTAGTCTCAAATACAATTCCCAGAACGCCTTGGCCCCACCTGGACAAATGTTCACTCCTCTACCAATTAACTGTGGCCAGGGGACAGACACATTGTACTGACATGGCTGCTCTGACTGAAATTATGGGGATGGGAGAGAAGAAAGTCTCTAGAAAGAGGGGCGGAAAGGGCAGAGCAAACCACACAGACAAAACAGGTATATACTAGAGGGTTTTATTCACTGTTGTATTCCTGTCTTCCCTTAACTAACACACACCTCATCAACTCACTGATGAACTTCGGGCTTGTGACCATGATCGACTAAATGTCTTTGAATTAATTAATTAAAAATATTTTGTACAAACTCATAATGTTATACATGAATAAACTAAGAACCAGAGAGAATCAGTGACTTTTTCAATGACGCATGAATGGTTAATAATCAAAGGAGGTCCTAGATTTTTGGAATATTAGTTTTAGGCTTTTATTTAAACGTTTATTAAGTATTTATTTTGTACCAGGTAATTTTCCAAGTGCTTTACCAACATTATTTCAGTTAATCCTCAGAAAAACACTGTGGTGAGTACTATTATTATAAGAAGAAATCTGAGACTTAGAGAAATGAAGTGACTTTTGTGGATCGCAGCCAGGACTCAAAGCCAGGTCTGCCTTACTAGAAATCTCTAAACTGGCACTGCGCAATAAAAAAAAAAAAATGTGAACTACAAATGTGATTTCAAATTTTCTAGTAGCCATATTTTTTAAAATGCTAAAAAGGAACAGATAAATTTTTTATTTTAATGATACATTTTATTTAACCCAATATATTAAAATATTCATTAACATGCATTCATTACAAAAAAATATTACAAGTATATCACATTCTTTTCTTTAAATTAAATCACTGCTTACAGCACATCTCATTTTAAAGTAGCCACATTTCAAGTGTTCAGTAGCCAAATCCTGCTAGTAGCCACCATATTGGACCATGCATTTCTACGTGGTAATGCTCAGCTGCCCATCAGTAGTTTAACCACATGGATTTTAACATGACATAAGGACAAACTGCCAATTAAACTATGACATCCAGCCTTCCTCTGGATATCATATTCAGTATTGCACTGCCTGGTCCCTGGCAGATTGCACTTAATTGGAATCTCTTGGTGAGCTTGTTCCTCCAGGTGAGCTACCTGCAATGCTACTCTTAGCACAATGGAAGAGCTCTGACTTGGGAATCAGACAGTTCCTGGGTATCACAGCAGGGGGAGAAGGGTCATCCCAAGAAAAGCTTCACCTTGTCCTGTATCCAAAAAAACCAGCTCAGTCTTAGTTATGCAAAAAATTCAAAAACAAGTAGTTCAACATACCTTATTTTGGGTTCTAGTCTCGAAGTGCCCTTTTCACTAGATAAGCAGTAGATGTGTTTTGACTCAGATGGTTTCCTAAGTTTGGGTATAGACTGTTTGCAAGAATGTTGTAGCCCATTTAGATGAAGGCGGGAGGAGGGAACCCAGCATTAAGCATATGGTCAGCATCCATCTCTGCCTCATTTCTCAGGCTATAGGCAGCAGTTAACATGGCCAGCTGACCAGGCTCGTCCTGTTTTCAACACTATTTTTAACACGGGGAAGCAACTATACATAATGAGAAGAGGAAAATTTGGGGGGAAGCTAACTAATACATGAGAATATATGAGGTGTAAAATGGGGAAAGAGAATTATATAAGCCACATCTATAAGTGATGACAAATAACCAGTTTATAAACTCCATGAGCTCATAGTTTTGCATTATCTTATTACTGTTAATTTCCAAAATGTAATTTATTCATGTGAGTCTGGGGGATTATTTTATTGATGAACAAACCTGAAGACATTGGGAACTATTTTAGAATTTAAGCATTGAAGAATTAAGTACCATATCTGCTATTAATCTATCTTTTAAAATACTGTGTTTATTTATTTATCAATAAACATATACCTATAGTACTGAAGAATTTAGAACACACTTAAATATGTTAATAAGAAATGGGATGTATTAAAATGAATACATTTACCTCACACGCATTTCTAATATCCATAATCTATTTTCTTCTTTGTAGAGTAGCACTCATTTACAAATTCAACAAATTAATCATAAAGACATTTGTTTTTCCATTTTGTTAAGTTTTGTCACATGCTTTTGTCACTGACCACATTATAGAACAAATGAGAAGAATTTAAAACAATAGACACTGTTTCTGTCTTGGAGAAATATATAATTTAAATTCTGTTTTGGAGACATAAGACAAACAAGATAAATTACTGCATGACTTCAGTAATTGCCAGAGCAACTAGAAGAGAAGCAAACAGAGAACTGTGCTAGTTGATGGAAAAAAAAGAGAATCGTAAATCTTTGGCTACCTGGGAGAGTTTTAAGCTCCAGCAAAGTAAGGCTCAATTTTAAAAAGAACTTTGTGGAGGTTAGATTAAAAGAAAAACCATCAGGTGACAGGAAGAGAAGATTGGATAGAATTTAGGTTATAAAATAAGGAATTGAAGTCTAAGTGCTAAAAACAGAGTAGCAGAGAGAAATAAGAACCTTGAAGAACACTTCAAAGATACATGGTACATAGTAAGTTTTCAATAAATGTTTATATTATTAAAATGAATGTGGAAATGGTGAGGATAATTCAAAGAAGGCAACGAATAATATCAAACGGTTGGCATGACTTGTGAGTTATTTTGTCCAACTTAAAGTGAAAATTGGCTAGAGTCTGGGAAACCAAGAAGAATAGAGAAATAGAAGTAAAGTACCTGGGCAAAAATAAAACAATGTTTTGAAAAAATAATTGCCTAATTGAGAAAAATTATCACAAGTTACTCGTGATTTAATAAAAAATCTAAAATGATGATGTCACTCATTCTTAGTCTTTTGGGGAATAACTGAAGGCTAGTCTAAGACTGGTCTATTCTTTGAATATAAACAAATCATAATGTTTCCTATGTTCAGTTTTTGTTGAAGGGACAGAGAGGGAGAAAGAGACCAGGAGAGACAACTTTTTCTGCCCCATCTATAATTTTGCTGTACTAAAAAGTTTGTTTAATATCTTTGATTTTTTGAAAAGGCAGAATTATATAATCCCCAAATGACAGTATTATTATTGTTATGCTTAATGCAGATCTCATGCCATGTTATCATCTTTTCTTTTTTCTTCTGTCCTCACAGTATTCTCTCTGTCTCTGGAGTCCATGGCCTAATTCAGTACACGTTGCATTTTTTAAAGAAATGAGCAAGGATAAACTCTCTTACTAAACATGCTTACTTGACATTTTGTACCAAATATACATTTTATAAATTCCATCTTTAAAGACAAGGAACTAACTAAAAATTCCTTCTGTGTTTAATTATAGAGATTTATAATACCTGTGTATGCATTTACCTTTCTAAGCTGTTTGAATACTTGTGCTACTTTTTAATGATTTTCTATCATTTTTGATGTCTATGCTTTGCTTTTTCCAGTCACAGATTACCCCAAAATCTAGTGGCTTAAAATAAAAACAATCATTTATTGTGCTCATACATCTGCAAATTGGGCAGTGTGCTATGGGAAGGCTTGTATTTCTCCAAGCAGCTCAGATAAGGTGGCTCAACTGAGGGTTGTAGGCCCTGCTTCCAAGATAGCTCACTCAGTTGACATTGGCTATCAGCTGGAAGCTCAGCCAGAGCTGAAGAAGTGCGTGTCTCTCCACATGAGCTTCTCTATGAGTTTCTTAGACTTCCTCGCAGCATGGGGACTGGTTGCCAAGAGTAAGCATTCCATGAGAACCAGGCCAAAGCTGTATCATGATCTAGGTTTGGAAGTCACAGAGCATCCTTTCTGTCGTAGCCACAAATCAATCCAGATTCAAGAGAGGGACTGTAGAGCCCACCTCTCAATGGGAGGAATGTTAAAGTCACACAATAAGAAGAGCTACATGGGATGGGAGATACCATTGTGGCCATTTCTGGAAAATACAACTTCCAGAGATTCAAAATTTATCCCACTCTACGTGAAGGAAAACTTGTGGTTCACTGCTCTCCCTGGTGTTTCCACCCAAATTGCATTGCTCAGGAACCCCAAATACTTTGTTTGTTCTTTAGAGCTAACCATAGGAGAGGGTTAGGGAACAGAAAACCACTGCCTCCTAGACATACTAGAGAGATCACAGTTCGCTCTAGAATCTAAATCTAAAGCACTTCCAAGAGGTCACTTGGTACATCTGTTACAAATCAAAATATTTCCCACTGATTTGATATTCATCATGGCTTACCAGATTACAGCCCCCATTGACCCCCTCTGCACAACTTCTGGAGTAAATGTAGAGAAAACATAGGAACATGGAACTTGGAAAACTAGGTTAAAGTTAGACAGCACACACCACCAGGAAACAGACAGCAGTATGTTTTTGATTGAACATCATTTGTAAGAGTTGCCTTAAAGGATTGTGTATTCCAGAGGATAGATTGAGGAAAATACTTGACCATGGTAGAGAACTGGTTCAGATCTCAGGGGCCACGTACATAGTGGGAGAAACATGGGTTCTCAAACAGAGATATTTAGATTATAATTCAGCTCTGCCACTTAACTGTGTGATCTTGGGCAAATCACTTAATCCCTTTGAGCCCCAGTTCTCTTGTCTGTTAAGCAGGAATAATAACACTTATCTTATAAGGTTTTGGTAAGAACTAAATAAGATAATGTAAGAAAGTCCTTATATCTAGCATATGGTGGGCCCTAAATAAATTACCGCCCTCTTTTCTCTGCTGCTTGCTTACTATGCTTCAGAGCACCTAATTTTCCTGAATTTCAATTATCCCATTTATGGCAAAGGAACTCAGATGAATTTGAGCTCCATACTCACAACCAGCAAGTGGATGGCAATGCCAAGAACAATGTAAATATATTAAAACCTGAAAGATATTAAGTGCCCTTCAGATACAAAGAATGCATAAGTACAGCAAAACCCCATCATTATATTTAAAAAAAAAAATCAATTCCACCAATGGCAGGGAAATATTAAAAGGAAGATATTGCATATGTATAAATGAGGATTCTCAAGAGAAAAAAGATGACATGGAGAGTCTTTTGACTAGAAAACATGGTTACATGTGGATTTTTTTACTATGTAAAATAATTTTGTATATATGCGCTATATATACAGTTTAGTTCGAGAAGAATGCTGTTCAATATAGCAGTTTGGAGGGGATTTTAGAAAATGCTATGTTTGCCTAAAAGCCTATGGAGAACTTAATTAGATTCAAATATGGAATCACCAAGAAAATACCCAGTAAATGTTTCAAGTTACCATATTTGCTCTGAGCTTACATGACTGACCTTTTCCTGGATGATTGCTCCAGTCCCCATTTACAGTGAAACCAGCAGATAGAGGAATATTGGCACATGCTTCATGCCTGGAGCCCAATGAGGGAAGAGTGGCAAGTTTGTGATGTTTGCCAAAACAGGCTGGAGTCACTTGCTGGACTGAGTTTAAAACCCTAGCAAATAACAGAAGCTAATTTCAGCTTTAGATGATGACTCACTGAACCCAGACTCTGACCAGAATTCCAACCCAAGCCCCATCCCTAGTCTCAAATGCTCTAGAGAAGAATCCCTCAGTATCACTGTATACCTACTATAGACCATCTTTTATTTGATAAACAGAGTACCCTGTTAAATCCATCTCAACATAGACTAGTTTTCTGTGGCTTTGAACACTACAGATTTGTGATTCTGGGGTGATCGACAATATTTCATTCTTTTAGTTGTTTTCTATTTGAGTCATTCTAAATTGGTGGCTGGCCCAATTTATCTGCCTTATCAGAATCAGTTAGTATTCCATTGGCAGTAATTAAGTCCAAGCAAACAGAAAAGAGTAACCCAACCTAATATGAAAAGGGACCCACTTATCTATAAAATGTATTCCTACAGGGGCTGGCCGAGTGGCACATTGGTTAAGAGTTGGCTTGGGACGCTAGCTCTGAGCAGCAAGGCCCTGGTTCAGATCCCACATAGAGAGCCAGTGACACTGCGCCCTCTACAGCTAAGATGGTGAACAACAGCTCAACCTGGAGCTGGGCTGCCATGAGTCACCAGCGATGGCATAGTCTGCAGGGAGGTTGCATTGGGCTGCCGTAAGCTACCATGAGTGGCCAGCAGCCAGCGTCAGCTGCCGTGAGTGGTAGTCCAAGGGCCAGTGAGAGACTGTCTCACCCGAGAAGAGCACAATGGTAATACCAACATGGGCCAATGAAGCGACATCCTCCGCAACTAGACTGAAGAACAAAATGACAGCAACTTGTCTGTTCCCCTTCCCCAATTCCCCAACTCTGTTCCCTTTCCCCAATTCCCCAAAAAAATCTTAAAAAAAAAATTGTATTCCTGTTTCACAAAACTGCTATTATACTCAGGTAAGAAAATATTTTTGAAATATACAAAGTCAAGTTGATAGGAAAAAGGTCCGATTATATTGAGAACCTTTGAGAAGTCAATATAGAATCCTAGGAGAGAAATACTAAAAGCAAGCCCTCACAGAAAAATATTTGGTCAGGAAAGATAAGAGGTAGGGAAGCAGGCTGAGGTCAGAGACTTAGGATCCTGTCCAGGTTAAGTGAGGTCCTCTCAGGCCTGGATCCCATGAGATGAGGGCCACTGTGGAAGAGTGAAGATCCAGGCACCAGAGTTGAAGTAGAGAGATGTAAAAGGTTGAACTCACCACCCAACACAGGCAGCATGGGGAACTGAATTGAATGTTCATCGTCTGTATATCTTTGTGGGCTAGCCACTCTATTTTCTTCAAAAAATAAAAAAATAAAAAACAAGCTTAACATTCAGTTGGAGGATGAAATTTGCCAGGCAAGGCCAATCTAAGGAGAACAGTATAATTTGTTAATACATCTTTTAAACTGCTGTCCCCAGAGATGTCCATCTCTACTGTTTTCAGCATCTCTTGGATGATCCAGCCTCCTCATAGGTGCCTAACAACACACCCCCAGGTTTCTCTGGGAAGTAGCATTGCTCAAATCCCTCAATACCCACCTCAAGAGAATATCTTAATGTTTCTTGGTGTTTGCAGTTCCTCAATCCAATCAAAATATACCCATTATTTCTCCTCCCCTTAAACATCTAGTGTCTCATACTAGCTGACCATCCTGCCTGGCGGTATGACAATAATCGCTACTAGTGTCTGACATGTTATTTCTTCTAAATAACAATTTTTCTGCAGGGAGCTTTTAATATTTTGAGCCAAAACATTGAGGACTTCATGGTATTGCTAGTGGAAGTGAAACTGTGGCCATGTTTCTAGAAATCCTTCATATCACACTACCTAGGTGGGCACCGCCACTACCTACTCACAAACAAGCAAGTAGAAAGAGGCCAGTAGGTAGGGCAGTTCCAGGAGGGAGTGCTTTCTGGTGATGCTCATGGAGTAGGGTGGTAGGCATTGATTTGAAAATGAAGATATATGAACAACACTTTGGGAGAAAGTGATATACAATTCATCAGTTTTTATGATTTTCCTGAACAATGCAGTTAATGGTGTGAGATCATGCATACAATTACCATAATATTAATTTACTCAACAAATATTTATTGAGCATTTACCATATGCTAGGCACTGTGCCAGGTCTGGAATATATAGTGAACAAGAAGATACAAATCTAAGCACCCAAATAAATAATTTGAAATCATGATGGTAGTTGCAAAGGAAGATGCAGGGTAGTAGGCGAGAAGACTAACAGGAAGTTGAGATTTGAACTAGGAGCTAGGAAGAGCTTCTCTGAGGCAGTGTCCTGAGAGATTAGGAAGAATTGGGTAAGAAGGGGGAGGCAAGAACTTTCCAGGTGCTGAGATATGAAAAAAGCTTGGCTATTTGTCTGGGAACTGACAAGAAGGGAAGTGTGGCTGTAACCCAGAGAACCAGAGGAAAAGTGGAGTGAGGGGACCTGGAAGGGTGAATAGTGGGCACAAGGGCCAACTTCCTGTATGTCTTATAAAGAATTTTGGAGTTTATCAGAAGTACTGCAGAAAGCCATAGGCAGTGGGAATGGGCAGTGGCCATTCAATTAGCAGAATAGCATGTTATTTACATTTCAAGAAATCATTCTCGAGGTGACACGCTAGCATCTTGCTGATAACACCAAGGCTGCCGGTTCAATACCCACATGGGCCACTGTGAGCTGCATGCC
This sequence comes from Aselliscus stoliczkanus, assembly GCA_033961575.1. NCBI lineage: Eukaryota > Metazoa > Chordata > Mammalia > Chiroptera > Hipposideridae > Aselliscus > Aselliscus stoliczkanus. Next base: position 92,767,218 of record CM066732.1, on the reverse strand, counting down.
CTCCTTAAAAGAGTCAACTATGCCATTGTAGTGTGAAAGCCCAATGTGTAACCAATGCCCATGGCTGTTCCCCCAATAAAAAAAAAGAAAAGAAAAGAAAAGAGGGCTGGCCAAGTGGTGCAGTCGTTAAGCACTGGCCTTGGAAGCCAGCGGCCCCAGTTCGGTCCCACATATAAGGACCAGTGACACTGCCCTCAAAAAAAAAAAAAAAGAAAAAGAAAAAAAGAAAGAAACAAAGAAAAGAAAAAGAAAAGAAATCCTTCTGATTTTTGTGGAGATAGAATTACAGCAGGGACAAGGGAGTTCAGATAGACAGGCAAGAGAGGAGCTTGGACTAGAATGGCGGAAACAAGTTAAAGAAGAGAGGACAGATTCAAGATATATTTTATAAGGTGATGCTGAAAGACATAATGATTGATTGGGGTGGGGGTTCTGTGGGACAGACAAGGCATCAGAAATTCCTCTCATTTTTGGCATAAGCACCTAGGTAAATGGAGGTGTCATTAATAGAGATGAGTAGACTCTCGCAAATTGATGGGATTTCAACAATCATAAAACACAGTGTGGATACAGGCTTTCCCTTGTAATATTCAATGAAAATGGCAATGCCAGTCGCCGTCATCATTTGAGTGTGTCTACGTTTCTGTGCGTGACAGTGACTGTGTTTGTGCTTAGTGATGAGGAGGACAGGGGCTTAAAAAAGAAAATTGCAAACAAGTAGGTACCTAAATAATGAAAAAATGATCACTGACTGGTAGAGAGGCTGCTGGGAGTCTTTCTGATGCAAATACATACCTAAGTTAGCTATGCTTTCACCCCGGGAACAAAAAAAGAAAAAGAAAAGAAAAGCAAGGTTTAGAAAAGAAACACTGCCACCACAGCTACAGATTCCATTGTTTCTAGGGAAAAATTCATTTACATCAAATATCTGAGGCTGTCAGTGCACACAAAGACATTGAAAGCATTTGTTTAAAGCTAATACTGTACTTTCTATTTATATTCTAATACCTCGTCCACCCCCTTATGATTCTTTGTGAACTTGCTCAAGTTTTGGCTTTACTATACTTTTATTTTTTTCTTCCCCTGAGACACACTTGTAATCTTTACAGACTTGTTCCAAAAGCAAAGAAACGGATCATTAAAGAATGAATGAAATGTCATTTGACGGTGTGCCTGCTGCTTTCTTTGTGGGGACTCTGTTCCCATAGCTGAGTAAACTGAAGAGGCCACATACCACGAAAGTTGGGGACCAAATAGACTTGGTCAAGGTCAGAAAACACATGTTCTCCTGGTCCCCTTCCAAAAAGACGAATTCTGAAGGTGACTGAAGCTCAATATTTCTAATTGTTTTCATTGAAAATAATCTTTTTGTGACCTGTCTCCAGAGTGATAAACAGCCTCTGAAGATGAAATCTAATGCAAACAATGGACACAAAGCTCTCATAAAATAAGTAATAATGATAACTAAACTTTAGGAAAGATAGGGCTAATAATAAGTAGATCTGAAATAATGAGATGTTATCTGAGAGAGTCACTGGCCGCTTGAAGTTCTGATGATAATAGTCTGGAAGAAAATATATGAATCCTTCAGGGAATTTTCAAATCTTATAAGAAAAGAACCTATATAAAAAATAGATCAAGAGTATCAGGACTACTAAAAAATAAGTGGATATTAACAAAAAAAAATGACACATGTATCTGTTCATTTTGGGGGGAAAAATACAGAAAGGATGAACCAGAAATTAAAGAGATTGGCTTTCTATTGGGTTGTCGGAAATGACATGATGCATTTTTGCAATGAAAAACATAGGGAAAAAAATGTCATGACTTTTCCCACAGCCCAATAGAAAGGGTGGGTAAAAAAATAGCAGGAAAAAAAGGGAATAGGAATGAGTAGAGGTAGAAAGGGAGGGAAACCTCCCTGGGTGTACAATGTACAATTTTGTATAGCTCTGACTTTTGGAACCACAATATTATTTCACATTCCAAAAAGATAATTAATTAAAATCTACCAGGATATGGGGGGTGGGGGTGGAGGTGGCAAAAATGAAATGCAAACTGTAGCAAACAAAACCTAACTGTAGAATTATAATTCAAATGAATAACATAGCCACACTGAAGGGGTGGAGGATAAACGAACTAACCTATGTAACTAAGGAAAACGGTGCTTTGTCTGGATATTCCAAGGCTAAAAACCAAAAAAAAAAAAACAAAACAAAAAAAAAACTGTACACAAACACTGTACTCGAGTTAGTACATGTGTTTCTTGCAGAGATATTGGTTAGCAATTGTAAAACTACCTTATGTGTATACTAGAAATAAATAAGTTAATATTTTGTTGATAATGAGAGGCAGATTTCTCAAAGGCAGAAAAAGAAGCTACAAATAGGGAAAAGAGAAAACTAGAATGAATCCTGTGGTACTGGATTTAAACAGAGAGAGTATGAACTAATGTTTTCATTATATGTATATAGAAAAATATAGAAATAAATATAATATAGATGTGTATGCATTTTTGGAGATTTTATATATGTATACATACACATATATACATATATATTATATATGTCTGTGTATATATAATATATAATATATAATATATTATATATTATATTAAAATTTTGTATATATATACAAATATATAATATATAATATGAATATAAAATATATAATATAATATATACATACAAAATTCTTAAGAATAAGCAAGTCAGAACTTTTACCTCCTAGATCATTTATTTCATGAGGTTTCAGAAGACATACTGGGGCTAGGATCAATCATTTATTTAATGCATAATGTTCATTTGATTTATGTTAGTTTTATGGTCTTACAAGAGAATTCCATCAGTCTTGCAATGAGAACAATGGTGCATCCAATGACCCTTTATTACTTGATACATGCTGGGAAACCTCATAATAGAAGTAGTTTCCATACTTGGTATTTCACATATTCCCAAGACATTAAAGAGAGATATACATAGACTGGGAAAAGGCAGAGAGAGAACACAATCCCATATGTCTTTTCTTAACTTTCTAATCACAATATAAGAACTACAAAGTCACAGGAAGTAGCTTATAATATAGTTTTCCCAGCAGGTAAAAATGGGCGTGAAACAGTTGGATTGTGTTAGCCACAAGGGCCTTAGGTAATAATGGATTACAGTATTTTCTTGAGTTATCTAAGAGCCCCCTACTTTCTAACATCTTCCTGCTGTGATCACTGATAACTGAATGGCTTTACAAGATTCTCATTTTGTAATTATCATGAAATCTGAAAGAGGTACAACAATGTCTTTAAATCATACCAATGAATAAATAACTAGTAATAGATCCTATTTCAAACTTGACCGTGATAGGAAAGGAAGCCACAACAGAAAAGTACATTATCTCTTACTTAAAATATTATTTTTTCCCTAATATCTTGTGCAATTTCTTGTCTGATTAGGTGAAAGAAAAACAATAGGAAAAATAATGATTCCATTTTTACTGATTTTTTAACTCAATACCAAGCATTGTCCTAACTGCTGTTAGCATTAACATTAATTCATTTAATCCTCCCCAAAATCAAGACATAGGTATTTTTATTATTTCCATTTTGCAGATGAGTAAACTGAGGAAAAGGGAACTAACAAAACTAGGGCAGCAAAATATTTGTTTCTTTGCCACCTTGAAGAAAGTGAAAATAATTCCTTTACTCCTCAGAATGAGACTATTATCCATGGGTAAATGCTGCAGTTTTTAGCATTTTGAACTAAAATATTTCCAAATGCATGTGCTTGCTGCAGAGGTATGTTACATTCTCCAGGATGCACAGGTAAATCAATGATTATTGAGGGACCTGTGTCACTGGTACTAATCCTAATGTAATCCTTTCAGTGATGGAGCTTACTTCCAAAATAACATAACAACTAGATATGAAAGGAAAGATTATTGGAGAAAAGGACAAAAAGGAGCATAGAAGAGGTCAGAGCTTTTCATTACTGCAACCACAGAACTTTCTGGGATCCATGCTTCTATGTACAAAAAAACTCTAATTTCTTATACGCTTATTTTTCATAGGTTCATTTTTTAAAAATTTCTGAGTGTATCATATTTATTTCCACATAAAGAATAAAAAATGAAACCAAATTAATGTAACAATTAAAAATTTCATAATAAATTCTGTAATAACACATAGGGGAAACATTTATTATATAAACACTAAGTACAGAAGTAAAGAAGTTAAAAAAAAACAAAAACGTTCAAAATAGCTAGAAAACTGGAACTACGTATAGGAAAGCCAGATGAGATTGAAGGGCTCTGCAGGAGATTGATGCTAAGGATTTACATGCTTCTTAAGAGTATTATTTGTGTGTGTGTGTACACGCTCATGTGTGCGTATTGTGGAGAAGGAGAAACTATCAAAAGATTTTAAAGAAAGTGTTACTATATTTCTATTTTAGTAAGTTCACTCCAGCTTTGATATGAAGAACATGTTAAAGAGGCTGAAGCATGGCATTAGGTAGAGTGTTCACCCTAATGAGAAATACTGGGATATTTTCAAGGTATTGAGATGAACAGAGAGTTATATAGCCTGTTGACTATTGGACACTCCAAGCTTTTGGAGAAGACCAGTAATTATAGAGCAGGAAAAGAAGGAGCCTGTGAAGGAGACTAAAGGGAGGAACAAAGTTCAAAATGGCAGGAAAAGAACCAAGAGAGAATAATTCCTGGCTGAGTAAGCGAGTGGTTTGGATTTTAAAAGTCATTTTGGAACAGCTGATGAGACCTTGGGCCCACAAGATATAAGGAATTAGAGCTAAGATCCTAACCAGATGTGGGACTCTAGTGGAAAAGGAGGATTAGGCAAAGGAGAAAACATCTTTCATACAAGTGCAGGGAAATAACAAAGTTACTAGTGTTTCTTAGCCTTTTCTCTGGTAGAAAATAGTCTCTTCTGAGAATCTTGAGCCTTGGGGCTACCCCCGTATGGATTTTTGGCTTGAATTGAACTATTACATACTCGTAGCTACCTAAAAATTCTAAAACGAAAAATAAAATGCTTGAGAGTCAATATGTGAGAAAATAATGTCTAAGAATTTTCCAAAACTGACAAAAGACATGAATCCTCAGATTCAGGAAGCACATGAACTATAATAAGTATAAACGGAAGGTGAGGAACTAGTCTTATGAGAACTTTGGGCAGAAAGACAAAAAGCTACATGGAAATATGCTACTATTGAAAGACTTTCTCAAAGATATGTGAGGTGCATGTTTTTATACTTCAGGCAAAAGACCAGTTTGAGAGAGAGGTTGAAGATACAGGAGAAAGTGGCCTAAGGATCCAGTGCAGATGAGATGGTCAAAGCCCTGCAAGGAACGTATCCTTAGCTGGTGGTGGTCAGTTCAGAAATTACAATGGAATCTAGGTTTCTTTTCTCCCTGAGTACCATTACTTGAATACAGACTTTGAAGCCTGATAAATCTAGACTCCTTTCTCAGCTACTTGTTAGCAGTGTGGCTTGTGAGGGTGACTTAACTTTTCTCAGCCTCAGTTTTTGTTTCTGAAAAATTATATAAAAAGCCTATGTAAGAATTTGAGAAATCTGGGCAGAATAGAGAAAAATCTGTACATGATAGGTGCTTAATTGACAGTAAGAATCATGTTCTTCTGCTGTTAGAACCTGGTGCAATGCTAAAAGAAAATCTTTTCTTGTTCATTCTGTGTCTCTAGTGGATCTGTTTTTCACATGCCAGATAACAAATGGAGCCATGAAGGATTACAGTACATTCTGCTCTTCTATCTCCCTATTCCTCCAGGAGTTATCCAAAGCTCCCAAGCTTCTGAGATGCTCTATAATATTTTCCCCGACAGTCACTCTCTCTGTTTCTAAACCATTGGATTAAGTAGATATATGTAATTGGAGATATCTATATTAGATAGAAGGATAAGTAGGTAAATAGATAGATAGCCATAGCCATAGGTATTCATATTTATTTGAATTCATATTATTTGAACTTAAAAGCCAGCAGTAAATTCATTTGTTAAAAAAAACTTAACATAGATGCCATCCTATAAAAAAGAATGGCACCTATTTTGGGTGTGTGGTAGGATGGGTTGTGATAATCATTTTGACAGTTCATTGTTCATGCATACTATAAACATTTTAGTTAATTCTAAACACCAAATTTAGAACTAGAAAAGAGCACGTGCAAGCACAATCCATGACTTCATTAAACCCAGAGAAGCCAAGCAACTTGTTAAAGGCACACAGCCTTGGAGTCTCAGTCCAGTGTCTAGAATGTAAATAGCAGCTATCAACATGTGTATCCTCCTGTTTTATATACAATGAACCTAGAACAAAGCTCAGTCAGGTGGTGTGCTAAAATTCACAAAGGACAGCAGGACTGAAATTAGAAAGCGCTCTTTCCCTACCCTATTTTCTAACAACACCCTGTAGGGGTAGGTGCCTACTCCTCCCAGCTTCATAGAAAAGAAGGAAAATCTATTTCACCTTCAATGGCTAGCACAATAATTGACACATAGTAATAGCTGTGAGCTGAATCTAAACTTAAACAGCAAGGGCTGGACTCTACATCACAAACAAAGGTCACAGACAAAGCAAGAATCAGAAATCCAGGATTTTTTAACTTGATGCCAGGAAGACAACTCACCTGAACAATTAAAACAATAAAATAGTTATTTAGTAAAAAGGAGAGAGACTTTAGTTCCACGAATCAACTGCTTATATGGATCTAATATCTCAGTGGCTCATCCCTAACTTTTTCTCAGCCTTTAACTAAACTTGCTGGCAACCTTAGTTCCGAAGTGGAGACTTGACTCGCTTAAAGTAAGAATAAAAGTTGAATGCTCACTGGATGTACTGCACTCTTATAGCTTGTCATTGTTTATGTTTCTTTAATAACCTTTTGACTTGCCTCTACATTTTTAGCATCTTCTTTTGATAGAAACAGGGACTTACATAAAATTCCTTTGTTCTATTGCTTGCTATTTCAAGTTCCATTGTTTTGCTATTATCTTGAAAGAGGTACATGATCTATAAAGACTCGAAAGGATAATGTTTTGACATTGTAATTTAACATGGCAATGTGGTCTCAATAATCTTTCAGCGACATTGTTTTACCATTGTCTTGACATTGTAAAATGGTCTCCCTAGACTTACATTTTGCCATTGCCTTGACACTGTAATATAGTCTCTATAGATTTGAATTGAAATTTGTTTTGTCATTGTCTTGATATCATAATGTCCTCTCCATGGACTTCTCTTCACATATATCATCATCTCCAAAAACTTGCATATCAGCCCCATTACAAGAGCACTGTGCACTGTTAACTTCCCATTAAGGTGAACTGGGGATGATCTTTCATGGTTTCTACTTAATGGTAAGTATTACGACTCATCAATAACTGTTTTCAAACTCTTTTATCTCAACCCTTCCCAATTCTCATTCCTGATGCGGGGTTTTTACGAAGAGGCAAAATGGACAAATTCCCATTAGGTAAAATCTGCCTGCACATTTTTCATTTTTAATATTAAACTCACTCACTTTAAAAGCATTAAAGTGGAGCAGATCATGAGGGAGTTTGCATCTCTCTAACCAATAATAGGAAACTATTTCATAGAGTAGATCCAACCTATACAATACAATAGCACAGTAGAGTACATTAGAAAGAGGCAATTCTGATACCTTTTCTGCTCACAAAATGCCTTGGTAAACTCTGTTTCCCTTTTTAATGTCATCACTTTTAATGCTTACTTCTTCTTCAGACACTGCATATATCTTTTCCCATTATTATGTACCCTAAAATCACTAAGGGTATTTAATATCCTTATTTTCATCTACTCTTCTACATGCATGCCTCAACGGAATCAGTTTTTTCTTAGTCGTAAAATGCAAACTTAAACAAAAGCAAACCCATTTAGTAAGATCATGAATTTCCTCCAGAAAAATGGAATTCTTTCATTTGAGCCCCTGGGGGAAAGTAAGGAACTGAATAGATCGTTGATACTTGGACTGGGCTAGAATGCAGCCCCTGCTGGCTGAGTGATCACCCACCCCACCCCCACTATCGCTGGAATGCTAGAGCTAGTTTATAACATTTAGTGAGTTCCTACATTGTGCCAAGCACTGTGTAAACTACTTTCTGTGCATAATCTCACCGCTACAAACCCATAACCTTCATAAAGCTCCATTATTATTTTCACCCTGGAAGGGCTTAGAGTCACTTGCTAAGGTAACACAGCTGTTAATTTCTCACAGCTAGTGGGATGTAGACCCAATTCATTTGGACACCTGACCAGAGGTTCTTATTTAAAGGGGAAGAAGCCTTTTTAAGTGCTCTCGAAGAGCGTTTAAAGGGGGAAAATTGTATATGAATCTCGCTAACTTCTAACTGAAATGTATTGTTCTTTTAGTTATGAATTCAAGCAATAAAACACAGTGGTATTAGCAGTACCTGTCACTTTGGCACCAAAAGAAAGCACAGGTATTTTCCAATCCTATGACAGTTACTGCAGATTTCTCAAAGTAGCATTTATGCTCATCACTGCTGCAAAATTGCAATCATTATTAGGCCTGCCATTAGATCTAGTTATTCAATGTCTTAAGCATGTATATTATTATATCATTATTTGGTTTCTAACATTTTGAAACCTCCTGTGATTTCTTTCTGTGACTTTTTTTTGCCATGTCCACACACCACCTATATTTTTATTTATATAAGGTTTTCTCTAGAATAGCCAATAAATTTTACTCAGTGAAATCTTTATTGAGGAAAATTTCTTTCTCCTGTTATAACAACTAATTATATTTTTGAAAACATTATAAATAGATATACAATGATTAGAATTTTAATAAGAGGAATTTGTAGTTTCTATTCCACATTTTCAGAAATGCCAAGTCTGACACTGGCAAAACCAGTCTGTTTGGTAAAAGATCACTAATCCCTGAGTAATCAGGGATTTTCTCCGAGGGCCATCCTGTAAGTACAGACCTGCTGCTCCCAGAGCTCATTTTGCTTTTGCAGTAGGGGAAAGCTGCATGAGGTAGTCTCCTACGAGGTTAAAAGAACCTGGCTTTAGAGTCACACTGTGATATAGATTCTTCTCAGCCATCTACTAGCTGTTCAGTCTTGGCTAACTCTCCCAACCATAGCTGATTTCCCGGATCTACAGTATTCTGGTAAAGAGTAAAACCCTGAAGACCTCACAAAGAAAACTGTTGGAACTAATAAAAGAATTCAGTAAAGTTGCAGGATGTAAAATCAACAGATAAAAAACAGCTGTGCTTCTATACACTAGCAATGAAGTATCTGAAAAATAATTTTAAAGATCCCATTACAATTGTATCAAAACAACAAAATGTTTAAATTTAACCAAGGAGATGAAAGATCTATACACTGAAAACTGTAAGACATTGATGAAAGAAATTGAAGAAAACATAAATAAATGGAAATATATCTCATTTTCAAGGATTGGAAGAATTCATATTCTTAAATTGTTAATATTGCCCAAAGCTATCTAAGACTCAATGCAATACCTATCTAAATTTCAATGACATTTTTCACAGAAATAGAAAAAAATAGTCCTAAAATTCACATGGAACTACAGAAGACTCAGGATAGTTCAAAGCACTTCTGAAAACAAAGAAAAAGCTAGGATCATTACACTTCCTGATTTCAAACCATACTACAAATTTATACTAATCAAAACAGTATGGGGGCCAGCCAAGTGGTGTGGTGGTTAAGCGCTGGCTTGAGAAGTCAGCAGCCCCAGTTCGGGTCCCACATATGAGGGCCAGTGACACTGCCCTCAAAAAAACAAAACAAAACAAAACAAGAAAAACAGTATGGTACCGGCATAAAAATAGACACATAGAGCAATGGAACATCATCAACAGCCCAGAAATAAACCTACACATACATATATGGTCAAACAATATTTGACAAGGGAACCAATAACACATAATGGCAAAAGGATGGTCTCTTCAGTAAATAGTACTGGGGAAACTGGATATCCATGCAAAAGAATGAAATTGGCCCCCTATCATACACCACACAAAAGTTAACTCAGAATGGATTAAAGACTTAAACATAAGATCTGAAACCATAAAATTCTGGGAAAAGCTCCTTGACATTGATCTTGGCAATGATTTTTTTTTTTTTATATGACACCAAAAGCACTGGCAACAAAAGCAAAAGTAAACAAGTGGGAATGCACTAAACAAAATAACTTCTGCGGGGCTGGCCGAGTGGCGCGGTGGTTAAGCGCTGGCCTGGGAAGCCAGTGGCCCCGGGTTCAGGTCCCACATATGACGTCCAGTGACACTGCCCTCAAAAAAAAAAAAAAAAAAAAAAAAAAAAAAGGCTTGTGCACAGCATTATATTTCTGATAATGGGTTAATATCCATAATATATAAAGAACCCACGCAACTCAATAGCAAAACAGACAAACAAAAAAAACGACACCAAATCCACACAAATAATCCCATTTAAAAATGGGTGAAGGACATGAATAGACATTTTTCCAAAGGTGACCCTCACATGGCCAAATGGAATTCAAAAAAGTGTTCAACATCACTAATCATCAAGGAAATGCAAATCAAAATCACAATGAAATATCACCTCACAACTGTTAGAATGGTTATTATCAAAAAGACAAGAGATAACAAGTGTTGGCGAGGATGTGGAGAAAAAGGAACCCTTGTGCACTGTTGGTGGGGACATAAATTGATGCAGCCACTATGGCAATCAGTATGGAAGTTCCTCAAAAAATTAAAGACACAACTACCATGTGATCCAGGAATCCCACTTCTGTGTATATATACAAAAGAAATCAGGATCTTGAAGAGAATAAGGAGAAGACTGAAAGCTGAACAGAAAGACAAATGATTTTAGTGATGTGGTATCTCAGTACTCTGTCTGACCGGTAAAGACACAGCTTTGAATGGAGTCCAGGCCAAGAAAGTGCACCTGACTCAGAAAATCTGGGCTCCCATATCCACCCATTTCCAAGTGTCCTTGGGCCTCTGAGCCTTCCTGAGTATCGTGTTTTCTTCTCTCTATATTAGGGTGATGTATGATGTACATCAGTGGTTTGTTATAATAATGACAGGAAAGGTCTCAAGTAAGAGTGCTTTATCTATGACATGCAGAAAAATCTTACAGTAATCTATATGGCTTACAGGTTTCTGAACTTATTTCTAACTTTTCTGGATGACTCAAGATCACCATTATTTAATTAGAGCATCCATTGTTTTATTAGAGGGTAACTTAAATTGTTTCTACAATTTCTGTTCCTTTCCTACCATGGTAGGCTACAATACTGTCCCACCTGCTCTCTGTTTATTGCTTTATGTATTCCTAAAATGTATGGATCATCTACAATATGTCAGACCATAGTGGTGACAATAATAGATAATCAGAAGACCTAACACATAAACAGAATTCAGTGTGTGTCAGACACTATTCAAAGCATTTTATCCTTGCATCAATTCCATGATTTCTAATTTGCAATCGAGGAAACTAAGACACAGAAAGGTTAAGGAACTTGCTCAAGGGCACACAGCAAGAAACTGGCAGAGCTAGAAATCATCTGATGCAGTCCAACTCCAGAGTCTCTGTTCTCATCACTATATATACCCCTCTAAGACAGAGATGATGGACACCATATCTTCCTTTCCCAAGGAGCACTGTGAAATAAGTACATCCCAACTATAATATGAAAAGAAGCTTTACAGTTTCCTGACCCTTTCACAATAGTGTCTCAATTGATTTTCTCAATGGCCCTGGAGACAGATAAGGAAGGTGTTAGCGTCTTATATAGGTATAGATAAGAAAACTGTGACATAATTTTAAAGTGCTAAAAAAAAGATGCCAAAAATTGAGAAGCAAAGACCTCAACTTGTGCCTTTTGAGCATTTTGAGCCTTGCTTCTGCTCGGGGCCCACTCCAAACTCTTTGGAGGGTACTTTTGCTCCTAATAATGACGCCCTGTCCCTGGCCCTGACCCGGAGCTGCCTTGAGCCTTTTCAGCTTCCTTTGCTTGGCCCACTCCAAGTTCTTTGGAGGGTACTTTCTTTTCTAATAATGGCCCTTGAGCCATTTTCTACTGCTCAAGCCCACTTCTGCTTCTTTGAAATGTATTTTTACTTCTAATAAACTCCTTTCCTGCAACTTAAAAAAAAAAAAAATACCTCAACTTGAAATTTTAATAGTATAGAACATAATTTCATGGATTTTCTCCTATAATACTAAGCAGGGTAATACTGAAGATCAAACAACATGATAGAAATACTTTATAAATTCCAAATAACTATATGTTACCTATAAGAAATACTACTAGTAGTAGCAGTAGTAAAAGGAGAAAGAGAAGGAGGAGGAAAATCATATTTTCAATGCCCATGGGAATCTGACCCTCCATGCAGGGTTAGTCTAATTTAATCTTGGACCATCATCTTCATAATCACTTCCAACCCCAACGATCCTATTCTGGCCTTAAACTCACAGACAACTGTAAAAAACAGAATTCTCTTCTAACATAACATGGTGGAATACTTAAAACCATCAAATATTAGTTGTCTCTTCCACAAGGATAGGAGCCAGAATTCCAAACCCAACCCTGAAGCCAACCTAGTCTGAGAAGTGATTTAGCTGCAAACCTCTGGGCTTAGTATTGTCCTCTGCAAAATAGCTAGCGGGAGTAACAAAAAGGGTCCTGTTCAACTTCCCTGTTTGCTTTGTGATTTGCCCTCCTGCGCCCTTCACCCCCATACCACCCGTGCCTGTATCATATTTGTAATACCACCACTTCTACACTCTCTCTAACATAGGAATTCATTCAGTACTCACTTTATGGATGTCATTTGTCATTTGGTGATAAATGGAATCCAATTTTTCTTGGGATAAATGACATTATTAATCCAGTGACTTTTTAAAAGCCAGGGAACTGGGTTAACATTCTTTACCTGATATACTATGTCTGTATATTGCAATGTTATTAATTGGAGAGATCTTGATTTCACAGATTTTAAGATATTCATATGTATGATCAAGACCAAAAACCCTGTCAGGACTGCACAAACTTTCTTTTGTAGCAAAAGTTCTCTATGATTCAAACTGGTGTAGGAAAAAATTCATCAGCTTCATCTATTTTGGGAAGTAGAAAGAGCTTGAGCTTTGCAGCCTGACAAATAAAAATTCTGAGTGTCAATGTATTCACCTGTAAAGTGAAAAACCAAGTGCTTCACAGGTTTGTTTAGAAGAGAACTGAAATAATGAGACTGAATCCTTTTGCTCAGTGCCCAGCACATGGCAGATGCTCAGTAAATGTTCGTTTCTCCCTATAGTCTTCTCCCCTGATTTTACCCACATTTGAAATCTACACTGAAAGGCTCAGAATTAAGCATATCATGCTTAGTGGACTTTGTTAGCTAGAAACATTGGTCTAGTATTTTGTAGGTAATTTTAATGATAAACAATAACAATCACTTACATAAGAGTTCAAACACAACTGATTTTTCTTGTTAAAAAAAAAGGAAAAAGCCACAAAAGTTTATCAAATTGCAGAAACTTGTTCCCAGGCACCCTACCCTCTGCTAGGAAACAAGGAGCAAAATTATTGCTCCTAATATTTATTATGACTTTCACAACATAAATCACCAACAGACTTTTTTGCAAGACTGTTAGTTGTAATGACACCAGTTTTGTGCAAAGACTACATTCCAGTTTTTTCTTGACATTTACATAATTCTCATTTTTCAAGTAAAAAAGAAAAAGGTGTTCAGAGTAGGGTACAATGCCAGACTTGTCATTAATTTGTAAATTTTGGATAGAAATCAGCAACATTTGATGAAAAAATACTCAAATCAATTGTCCATTCAGTATATAACATTAATCAATTAAGAATGGTCCAGAAGTGCATCCACATTAGCAATAATTGTTCATGTAGTCCATGCAAAAATAAAAAGGTGTTGAGTGATAGGAATCATTTTCAAGGACAATTGTGCAATAGAAAAAGAGGCTCTTGTATCAGAGCTAAGTTTAACATTTGGTTTTCATTCTGTGCTATTCAGTTTTACATGCATGGAATTCCCAGTAATACCGACATAAGGAGGCAGAGTATCAGTCAAAATCCTCCAGACAGATGTGAAAATTGAATTTTTCCAGTAAGTTATAATGTAAAAGGAAATACTGGTACATCGCAGGGTTAGATAGTGGAGGAGGAACATTGCGTGAAGATGAGAGCTGCAACTATAGCAACGTGGGAAATTGTGATTATAAAAATCAGAGGAAGAACTGTACTGATATGGATGAGTAAGAGCAAAGGAATTTCCCCCTAATGATTCAGATGTTTGAGACTCAAATATATGTAAAAGATAAGCAGCCTTTCCCCACACTGCGACGGAGGTAACAATGCCCAGGCAGGGAAAGCATGCTGTGATTGTAGCTGCCAGCCTTGCCCCAGCACGGACTGTACTCCCACCAAACATAAGCGTTGCTTCTTTGATAAGAAATACACTGATCTTATGAGCGTCACTTGCTTATACTGTGGGAAGAAAAACAATTAAATCCTCTGCTTACTTTCAAATTTCTTATAATTTCGTAGTATCTTACAAGAAGTGCAAATAAATAATTCTATTTAGGATAGAGAGTGGTTGTGGTGACATAAGAAACAAATAATGGTAACCAATATTTGTACAGTCATAGAATATTATCCTTTTCGCATTGCTCTGCCATGTGTAATCTCATGGCATCTCACAACTCCATAATGTAGAGATTATTGTTACTCCAATTCTATGACATATCCATTATAGTCAGATTCGGGGATGCGTCCATAATCAGAGTAGGGGCTTAAACACTGCTTGGTGTCTTTATTTTTTTAATTGCTCATTCTCCTTTGAAAACCCCATGCTGTTGCTCACATGGATAAGCTTGCAGAGTTTATACAACTTTGTTTCATGTTTTCTCTCATTTGAATTATGCAACTACCCTGTGAAGTCGGTATTATTACTCGTATTTTACCTCTTTTATGGGTGAGAAGATGAGGGCTTAGAAAAGTTAGTGTCTTGCTAAAATCTCATAAGTAGCAATAGCAGAATGAGGGCTCTGACAAGGACTTTCGATCGTATGATGGCTGTTTTAAGAACTCAGAAGCTGACGATATCATTTCTGACTATACTAAGTGGCATTTTGCTGGGTCTTGAAAACTAAATAAGAAGATGTTGGCAGACAGAAAAATAACCCAGATGGAGGGATGCTATCAGACAAATATTGTACTAGGTCACACAGCTCAAGACAGCAAGAGTATGGGATTTACTGGAATTTAAAATAAAATCAGGTGGGAATCAGTTGGTGGAAAGTCTTAACTGCCTTTTCAGAAGGTTTGGACTTCGTTCTTTGGGAAATGGGGAGCTTTGAAGATGGATGATCATGTATTTTTTATTATTCTTTGTCGTGTTTTGTCTTAAATCTAGTAATGGCCAGGACTGTGCTTTAAGAAAGAGAGACTGAAGTTGGGGAAGCGAGACTGAAGCTTATGGCAATAAATAGCAAGTAATAATGCAATTATGAATTAGTATTGATAGTAGGAATGAAAATCAAAATAATGATCTCTATTTTGCAGATGAGAAAAGTTAAGGCATTGAAAAGATAAGTTTTAGATTTATTCGGTGCTTCTCCTGGGTGATTATAAGCAATGAGAGTTAGTGAATATGTTGCTAAACTAACACAACAAAGCACAGGTGCAAGACTCTTCTCAGCTTGGACATGCCCACCACCAGCCTATTTCCTGTGCCACATACCTTTAGCCCTGAAACCCCGAAGTACACCTCCTACCCCAATGCACCCTGTTCTCTGTGTCATTCTACAAACTGAGCCCTCCATCATGGAATCGTTTCCTCCCAAAAAAGACTTCTCTATTCCCCACAACTTAGTTCTCCTGAAGAGCCTTCTCCAGCAGCCGTGGTGGATGCCTAGACCAGGATTGGCAAACTGCGGCTCGTGCCCACATGCAACTCTTTGGGTATGTTCCATCTCAAAAGTTTGCCAACCCCTGGAAGAGCCAATCCTGTCCCTCACGACAATTTAAAAATTATTCGAGGGCCATAAATATATTTTTACATAATCACCATTATGTGAATAATATCTTTTAAACATTTTATAAATGAAACTACGATAGTTTTATTTTCATTTTTTTGGAGCCACGTGTATGTACCCAAAGAGCCGCATGTAGCTCGCGAGCTGCAGTTTGCTGTCCCCGGGTAGCTCTTCCGTCTCAAAAGTTTGTCCACCCCTGGCCTATTCCATCTACTGTTGTATGCGCTTCTGCTATAACATTAATCACGGTGTACTAATATTTATTTGTTTGTCTCACCTAGAAGACAAAAAAAAAAAAGCTAAATTGTAATCATCTTCATGTCCCTAGAACTTTACATATTATAAGGACCTCATATCATTTACTGAATGAATATATTGAGAGTCTTCATCACAAGTAATCACAGACTGTTTGATTCTAGAATACAGGGACAGCATAGTAAGTAAAGAAGATAGCTAACACATTGGTTTCTCAGTCTCTAAATTGACATGGCAAGGATATAGTCTGGGCTAGAATATATTTCTAAATTACAATTTTGAACATAGGAAGACATCTAGCTCTATGCAGAGAGACAGAGAGAGGACCTGGAGTTTTATGTGCTCAGCTATTCACAGGGTGTTCTTTTCTAGGACTCGTTTCTGCCCCCACTCCAACTTCGTTGTCTCCTTTATTCAACTCTCCCCTGCCCGCCTTGTCCCTTGCTCCAGCCTGATTACCTGATCGCCACCTCACCTGACACCTTGTTTCTTCCTTGCCTGGGCTGTCCCATGACCTAATTAGGCAGCTGAGCACACAGCTGCTGCCACTGCCTCACAGCGGGGAGTCTCTAGAAACACCCAGTTTCCTCCCCTGGATAGAGACTTCAGCAATTCTGCTGGAACCATGCATTTGGATGCTAACATAATTAGTATACATGTTGGGGGTGGGGTGTGGAGTGCGGGAGTGCTTTTCCCGGAAAGTTTTCCTTCTTCATTGCTTATATCACATCTACTTTCGTCAGATCAATAAGGTTATGCAAAAACGAGATGTGAAGTGATACAGACATTTTTGACACAGCACAACGCAGAGTAGACAAAAGGGTATATTTAAAGGGGAGCATACTCATTGCAAATCAAGTGTTGTGTTTTCTTTACAGATTTCCTATTGTCCATTCAGACAGAGGCCAGGTGTGGATCACACATGGTGGACAATGAGGTGCTTTGGTTTCCCACTGTCAGAATATACAGGAAATCCATTATTACCTAACTTCACTGGGCCTTCTGGAGAGAGCTCTAGTAATGCATTAATGATTGCTAAGCGAGAAAGTCAAGGTTGAGTATAAATTGTACTTGATTCTGTTTAGACCAAGCTCCTTTATTTGCAAATGAACAGAACAGTTCAACACAAAATATGAACAACATTTGAGAGGTAAAACAAGAATTAGGATGAGTTTATTTCAAATTCTACACCCTTGGAATGATGAATTTTTGTGAATAATGTGAGCAAGTTCATCATCCAGAATATCAGGCAACTTATCTTTATAGGTTAGTATGGCTTAGTCTCTGAAACAAGAACTAATTGGTGAAACTTCCTGGTATTTCCTTTGCTAGAATTTTGAACATGGGAAAATTCCTTCACCTATATGAGCTTCTGTTATGGAAATAACACAAGTACCTACCTTATAGACTTGTTGAAAGGATTAAATAAGATAAACTATATGAAATGTGTTAGTGGCTACATGGTAATGAATATACATAAGTACTATATGAATATTATTAGCTAGACTTCTCTGGCTTTTAACTCTTCCAGGAATTACCATCATAGGAAAGAAGCTATTATTTCTTTTGAATAGTTCTTACTATTAATTATGTACTGACTGACTTCTGCAGCTACTCTAAAAAGTATGATTATTTAAAACGAAAGGGTCAAAAGAAACCCTGTGTTCATAACTAAATATTATCATGTAGAAAGTTCTACTGTTTGGTGATCATGGTAGTCTGCAAATATTTTCACTCCTTCCATAAAACAAAATGGAGTCAAATCCTCTCCTCTTGAAAGGAGGTTGGCCCTAGCGACTCACTTCTAACAATGAAATGTGGTGACAATAGCATGAAAATGGCTTCTGAGGTGGGGTATGAAAGGTATTATAGTTACCTGGCTCTCTTAGTACACACACCTACTGCAGACCATATAGCAAGACCACATGGAGATAGAAGATGTCCAAGGAGACTGAGGCTTCTCTAGCCTCTCAGCTGTTTAATGCCCTGTATCAACCAGCAGACATATGAATGAATGAGCCTTAGGTGATTCCAGCCTCCATTCTCCAGCCCCTAGCTGATAAGGAATGGAGCAGAGACAAGATGTTGCCACCAATCTCTGCCCAAATTGAGATTTGTGATTAAAATAAATATTGTTTAAATCCACTAAATTTTGGAGTAGTTTGGTTATGCAGCAATAACATTGGGGGGAAAAAATGACCAAATTGTGTGCATCTGTGGGTATAAAAATGTTTTGCTTATTTGCTTATTGAGGGTTGGTTCATTACATAGGTACCAAACTTTGCCCAACTTGAAAACTTAACCATGTATCTGACAGTGCTCCACAGGGTATTGTTAAATAATTAGCACACAGTAGCATTTTCCTACAAGTGCATATTTAATGGACCTTAGATATAATGTAGTCTAACCTTTTTTTCTTAATGAAAACCCAAGCTCAAAGAGGTCATGTAATGTTCCCCATATTTAAAAGCAAGCTGGTTTCACCGGTTCAACTCTCTGGTTTGCATCCCTGATGCTTTGAACAGTACTCACCCAGGAGTACTCCCTTGGCGTCTTGTAGCTATCTTGATTATGACCCCTGTTCTATTTTAGTTTGATTACAACTCCATGCCCCATTCCAGCTAGACTACTCTCTTCTTGATAGCAGGTACTTTTTTGTTATTCAGTTCTGTACACATAGAAACTGGCATATCCTCAGTTAGTTCAATGTGCATTGATAAAAGATGTTTTGGCCAAGTGTACAATTTGGAATGTTTTCTGATGGGCATAGATTAGTAGTTCTCAATTCAGAAATGCTGGTATCAAAGCCATACTCCCTGAGATTGAATTAGCCTAGAGTAGAACTAGGTATCTGTGAATTATACAAGTTTCTAAGCCAAGTCCTTCAAACAGCTCTATCATCATATTTAATTTCCAGTGGTCCTTCCTTGGGCAAATCATGTTCCCAATACTGTATCTACACAGAAGCATTAACATAAAAGGGGTCTCTTGGAAGACAAATTTGATTCATGTTTTATCTCCATTCATAACTCATTGATCAATAATTGTGTCGCGGGCCAGCTGAGTGGCACGGTGGTTAAGAGCTGGCTTGGTTCAGGTCCCACATATGAGGGCAAGTGACACTGCCCTCAAGAAAAAAAAAAAAAAAGTTGTGTCGCTGGATATTTGAGGATGTGGCAGGAGAGTTGGCAAAGGTAGTGCCCAAAACGAAGCAAACCTTCCCACTACTGCACACCCAGGTTAGCTGGTTTGTTTTAAACTCCTAGAGTTGTCCCTTTGACCACCTAAGAACTCTAAGTCATTGTGATGCCTAAGGAACAGTCTGGTACCTGAAATAGCTTTTTATCTATAAAGGTCTACCCTGGGGCTTTGTCTACCTTTGAATTGGGTGAATAAAAGAGGAAAATGGTTAAATAGTTTTAGCTATTTTAACTTGACCCTAAAACAAAAAAAAATAAAACAGTGAGTGGAGTTGGCTGAAGGATGTTAACTATTTTAACATCCAAAGAATTGTGAACTCAGCTATTTTCTTCATTTAAACATTCAAACTGATTTTGTATGCCCATGTGCTTTTATTTACCTGTTTGTTCATTTTTCCTTTGGCAAAATAGGCAATCTGACTCCTCTCATGGGGAAAATAAGTTAAGCCCTGTAGCAATACATGAAATAAATATAGGGCATATTTTTAAAATAAGAAGAGTACAATAGCTGCAAAAACAATATGGCATAGCTGAACACACACCAGTCTCTTACTGCTGTGGAGCTATGGCTAATTTACTTCAACTCTGCTCAGTTCAGTGTCCTCATTTGTAAAATACCAACCCAATAGGACTGTGATTAAAATCATTGTTGTACTCTAGCCTAATCATTAGAAAAACATCAGAAAAATTCCAATAGAGAGGCATTCTAGAAAACACCTGTCTTCTATATTCCTCAAACTGTCAAGGTTATCAAAAAAAAAAAAAAAAAGACTGAGAAACTGTTATAGCCAAGAGAAGCTGAAGGAAAAATGACAAGTAAATGCAATGTGGTATCCTGGATGGGATCCTGGGAAAGGAAATGGGCACTGGATGAAAATGAGGAAATCTGAATGAAATAGGGACCTCAGTTAATACTAACCATATTAATATTGGTTCAATAATTGTAACAAATGTACCATACTAATGTAGATGTTAATAATTGGAAAAACTGGGTTCAGGGTACATGGAAACTCTGTACTATTTCTCATTTTTTCTGTGAATCTAGGACTGTTCTAAAAAATTATTATTTTTTAAC
This sequence comes from Aselliscus stoliczkanus, assembly GCA_033961575.1. Lineage (NCBI taxonomy): Eukaryota > Metazoa > Chordata > Mammalia > Chiroptera > Hipposideridae > Aselliscus > Aselliscus stoliczkanus. The sequence continues at coordinate 92,746,592 of CM066732.1, read as the reverse complement.
ACTCAAGTGAGGAAGCATGCATAAAAGTACATAAATGGTGCTCTATAAATGTTACATCTTCTCTTCTAGCCAGAGTGGACACGTGGACAAACTGCCATTCATGTCCTCCTGCATCTTTTACCCCTTCCTAATCCACCAGAGGATTCTGGGGAAAATGCAAGCCATCCCCATATTCTCATTTGTAGGTTGCCAGGAGAAATAGTATTTACATTTAGTTTAAGGTTCTTTTAATTATGTCTATGACGTAGATGCTGCAACATGTAGAATGATTCTGGTTAGACCCTATTAAGGATCTTCTAACCTAGATTTCCCCAAAATAAACTTACAAAACTTTAAGCTAATTCAATCTATCAGTAACCACCCATGTAAATCCATTTTCCCTGCAAGAAACTTTGGTACATTAAGAATATTTTAAAATTCAGACAGGGTCTATATAAAAATGTTTCTAAGAAATTTTTTCTTTTACAAATGCATTGTACAGCTATCTAAATGGCTTCATATTGCCTTGAATAGAAAGAATCTCTCTCTTTGTTCCTTTTTTCTTTCTTTTTTTTTTATTGGCATAGTTCTTTAGAAAACTGTTATTTTTCCAAGTTATATGATGAATTTCAGTATATAAATCATAAAAACATTGAAGTAAAATTTTGCTTTGGCAAGTTAAGTACCCTAGGCAAAATTCACTATATGGTTTGGCCACTCTCTTAAATACCTCTCAACGTGATGTGGAATAGTGTTTTAATCTGCATATTATAAGTCATGATTACATTAAGGCATATGATATCTCTTCCTAAATCAAGAAAAGCATTCCTAAGTTTCCCCATGTTTCCCTGGATCAGAGAAGTTGCGCCTAGAATGTAAACCATTTCATCTGGAATTCTGAGGTAGGGAAATGCAGGAAGAGTGCTAATCTGAGGCTTGACTGAATTCCCACAGCATGCTGCGATTCATATTCTTACTGCTGAGGTCTTGGTCGGGCAGCATGCCCAGTGAGTCTCAGCTCAGGATTTAAGATTCCTTAGCTGTGTTAACACATTTAAAAACATCATTTTCTAATGATCTGTAATCTCTAAGTGCCTTCATTTTCTCAAGTACAAAATGGACATAATTGAATATTTACTACAACTTAGGGAAGTGCACAGCTTTCAGAACACAAACATTTAAGAGGCTCCAGTGAAAGATTAAATAATTAAGTGTACAAACCACCTTTCTTAATTTTGATCCAAATGGGTAATATTTAATATAACGTAATACAGCAGGTGACATAGCATAATTTGGCATATTAAACAAAATATCTCAAAAAGCACTAAACAGATCTAAAATGGTGTTAATCACCTACTCTGTTAGTGTGTAAGATCATTAGGCAGATAATATAGGTAATATTTTACAACTGCCTTTTATCCTTTATAGAAAAACCCTCTCTTGTTTATTAGACTTGTTCTTGACCTTCACTGAGGTGAATAATTCACTCATTCCTTGTTAAAGGTAATAAGAGGAGTGAGCATAAAAAAAAGAATTAAAATTCTAATTCTTGAAACTGAATTTACCATATATTTGTAAGTATTTTTCTGTATATCCTTCAAGATGCAAAACATTTTTATATATCTAAAATTATATACATATGCATAAATATATATGTCAGAATGGAACTAGTCATTATTATCTAGTTGGCTTCATAGCAATCTTCCTTATAGTACTTATGTTGCAGAATTCAGTATCATTTTTATATAAACCTCTTCCTTTAATGGATTTAAAGAATCCTTTGTGTTTAAGTTATAATTATATAAATTATATTTTTATATAATTTATATTATTATATAAAAATATTTTTTATTCTGAATTGCCTAGTATTACTGAAAAAGACAATTGCTCAGTGAAAGCGGCAGCTTGTTATTTTGAAATGCTCAATAAGTTAAATCGATAGCAAAATTCTAAAAGAGGAGAAAGATAATCTACTTCCTGATATTGTATGTCCTTTGTTACCTCAACCATTAACATCTGTGAGCCGCTGTCAGTAATTTCTTTAATGAGATTATTGTGTTTTTCTTTTAGATATGTAACTGTCAGGCATTTTACATTTGTCCTTACTAATAATTCCCCAGGCCTTTATTAAAGAGATTTACAGATTTCTTAAATCTACAGTCCTGCATCACTCTGATACTGACTTCCAATAAAATAATAAATTAGATTTTATTCTCCGCCTTATCCTTACAAATGAGCAAATAAAAAAAAATGTTTACTGAATAAGTTGTCCAAAGCCAAAATAAATCATATCCTTCTCTTTTCCAAGCATTTTGATAGCTATAAATGAGCATCTACTGGACATTGAATAAAATGACGATTTTTAACATTATACATTTCTATAAAAATGAGAACTTCATAATTGGAAAAGCAGCATTGTGGCTGAGGCGCCTTGCAAAGAAAACATCCAGTGATAGCAAAGTAATTAAATATTTTCTCAACAACCACTTTCTTACTGTTGGCAGGTTTGCTTCAGAAAACATGCTAAATTGCAGAATGCTTTTTTCAGATTCCGACTCACTTGAGCAGATCTGTTTAGCTAAGTAGCTTAAGACATAAGATTTAGAAATATTTTCAAACATGTTCACCATAACTACAAAATAATCAGATGTTCATCGTTTAAAATGAAATGCTAAACTGTTTGGAAATATTCTCTAAAACCAGCAGAAATCACACGGTGGATGCTTTGGCTCGCCGTGTCTTCCTCTCTACCTGCGTTCTTCCCTTTTTCTCTCCATAATGCCATGTTGTGGTACATCCTTCTTAGCCTCCAATCAACATTTCAAGCACTGGGATCATGTTTGATATTGTCAGATGGCCTGGAAAATTAAAAACCCAATTAAAGGCTCAGCACGCGGGTCAGCTCTTCTGCATATCAAAAGGCCTCCTCTGGCTATTCTGCTCAAATTGTATCTGTTAACAGCTCACTTTGCAGAAAGTGAAATAGCAGAGCGTTTATGAGTAATAAGTACTTTCCAGCTGATACATTTCAAACATAAACCACTTTCATGGCCCCGGCAAAAAGTACAAGTCATAATCAAATTGTCAATTTTTTCCTGTGAGATGCATAGATCTATTGTAACTGTGATTGTTAAAGAAGGAAATGCATTTTATTCACATGTTGGGGGAAAAAAGATGCACATTTTCCCTACAATTAAAGATTTTTTGTCACTTTTTTACTGCCTTTCCTTTACATTTCTAAATAGTTACTATAATTGATTTTCGGGTTGCATTCATTTTTTTTCTTTTTTCTTTTTTTCTTTTTTTTTTTGGTAGGAGAATCGTTTATAGTTTTTATGTAGTGGAAGAAATGGTTGGAGTGAATAGCATTTTTGTTTAGCTGGGGTATTAATGTTCACCCAAATGTTTATAATGTGAATGTGCAAAG